>JBAJHW010000001.1:188051663-190490829 GCA_037013535.1 Intellagama lesueurii | reverse complement strand
CTAAATCTTTTTAAACCAATAGGTAATATCAAGATCTGCCATTTATAAGCAATTTCTAATCTTGCAGCTGTGAGCAAGAGTTATCAGATCTTTATATAAGGGTAAAAATGCACTAGCAAGATGAATTGGAGAAATTTGGTTTTCCTCTGGCTTGATTTGTGGTCTTTTAGTTATACGAGTGTTGTGTTTGATTTAGGTGATCACACAAAGACCACAAATTGTTTTGGTGCCAGTGTCCACAACTGGCCCTCAATCCAGTTGGATTTGTTGCATGCCTACAGCCTCCCTTCCTTTGGTATCACCCACGTGGCAATCCCTGGCTCCCCTTTTCTTATCTTTTTCCTTCTGTACAGAGATGATCTACGGAGCTAAACTAATGTATTAATATGATGATAATGTGATCTAACACTAAACTTGGTCATTTAAAAAAAATACTTTGGGATGACCAGTGAGAAGGATCACAGGACTGAGTGTTACTGTGGTCCAAAAACATCACATCCCAGCTTAATACATCACCCCAGATTCATGCCCCCCATTCTTCTGTAGAACAAAATAAACAATCACACATGGAAAACACTGTTTGAATTATTTCAGCTTTAAGAAGTAGAAGCCCCCAGTGGTCGAGGGAAAAACTGCAAATTGGAAGCAAATAGGGCTGGGCTGATTTGCATTGGCTGTTCATGTGATCATTTGAAAATACTTCAAGTTCACCCATGCTAACTGTGGAGCAAATCCCAAAATACTGGTCAATATAGTCGTGGCAGCCTTCCCTTTGTTTTAACAAGTGAATACAAACAATAGCAGTAAAGCCCTACATTTCTTTACTTTTTGAGGTGTAATATCAGAAACAATGTCTGTTATCTCATTCCAAAAACTGTGTGCTTGGGGCCATTGCATCCACCTTTGTAATACTGTTCCTTCCTCCCCACAGTTCCTTTGCAGCCCCTCTTGGAGGCACCAGGCTGCTTGTAGTGCAGAAGTTTATGTCTTGCCTTAGAAGATGAATAAAGCTGTGGCCTCATTTTATTCCAATATGCATTTCTTTTTCCTTTATTCCTAATGGGCATGCAAGAACTCAAGAAGTATGTTCCATTTCACCAGAAGGAGAGTGGCAGGTCTGTTTACTACTATAGGTTTGCTGCCAGTCTGCCATTGTGATATTACTGTTCATAAAATACTGCAATATAATTGAGCAGGTCAGTGGTTATTCCAGGCTTCACCCATTCCTAAATTCCATCCTTAACCTTCCAGAACAAGCCTTTTACAGTTAAATGATTCACTTATTAGGTAAAATAAACATAAAAATAATGTCAAATTAAAGCAAAACAAAATAGTACAGAGCTAAATTCAGACCGACACTGAGCAAACAGTTCTGGCTGATATCATTATATCCTGTTTGAAGTAAGCACGAATAGCAGAATATGGCTCCAATTAGTTTCAGATTGAAGGATCTTAACCGGACTGGCTCACTGAAGTTTGTACCTCACAAAAAGTAATGACCAAAAAACTCAAACACATCCTCAGATGAACACAACACACAGATGTACTGGAAAATAAAAATGTGGTGTGAATAATAAAATATTTAAGAAATAAAATTGTCAGATTTTGCTTCTAATAGTAAACCAGATATATCTAGGAGGCATCTTGCTTCTAAGATATATGTATCTGTAATTTGCCCAAAGAGCTAACAAATACTATGAATGAAAATAGTTCAATAATATATGATGCACACACCCCCCCTCCCCGCTGCCCCAGAATGCTGCACCATAAAGGGTCTTCTGTCAATTCCATCTGTGTAGTGGGTTTATTGCTTAAAAATAAATACATAAAATTGAGCATTGTGTGATTTGGGAGGATGGAAACATTGAAATTTGCTCTAAATTTAATAGCTTCAAATTAATGTGGTAGAAGATGTAGCCATAGTCTGTAGTCTCCAAGGACTATGCTGACTATTTAATGCACCAAAGAACCACCTGAATAATTGAAGCTGTCTCTGTGCAAAACAAGAAATTCTAGAATACAAAGTATTCCATTTAATAAAAGAGTTGATGGTGCTTACAAACTTTCTTGTGTACTACAAAACTGTAAGGCACAGCATCTGCCT
Source organism: Intellagama lesueurii (assembly GCA_037013535.1). NCBI lineage: Eukaryota > Metazoa > Chordata > Lepidosauria > Squamata > Agamidae > Intellagama > Intellagama lesueurii. Next base: position 190,488,725 of record JBAJHW010000001.1, on the reverse strand, counting down.
TAATTTCAGGCTATGTGAGAAGTAAACTCAGTCAACATCTTTGTAAATTTTGCTCACTTAAGATTCATCCTCAAGGTACAAACACTTTCTCTTGGTCTTTTTGTACCAATCCTTCTCTGCAAGTTGCAGGAATCAGGACTCTAAGGGTGTGGGGTATGGGGTTAAGATACCAAAAGATATATGATAGCCACATTCATTTGGATTGTTATACAGAATGGATATTCACAAATGTTCGCCTCTCCCCCAGTACCTAATGGGAAAAAATGGTCAAGCAGAGATTTTTTTTTTTGCATGACAGTGAAAAAAGCACTTTCTTCTCCTTCATCATTATCATTCCGTGTTTTTTTGTTTTGCACATAAATCTTGTAAATTATCATTGCTGAACACAAATGTCCATCAGGCATAGTCATTTTGGTCAGGCAAGGTGTATTGAGGGTAGACGTTTATTGATGTCTGGAGGGCCACCTATGCCCCATCCCTGGCTATTCATGTCAACCAACTTTGCTTACAGTCTTAGTCCAATATGTGATGAGGAGAACATGCTAGCCTGTCCTCTTTCTTGTTGCTTTCCTCATGTAGAAAGTGATAAGTCTGAAGATGAGAGATACTTGAAGAAGGAACACACTACAGAACTGGAGAAACCCAAGTGCACATAACCGTCTGCATTTAAGAACAGGTTCAATGTTTATTTGTTCTTTCTTTCCTCACCCTATTTTTGATTTGTATACCCATTTAGAAATTTCCACATAGAGACAAAATCATCTGCTGAGAGAGACAATGGCAACATATTCCATAATTAAGCACAGCTGAACCCAGCAAGCTGCAAAAGGTAATGCTGTAGCAGTTCATGGGTATCCAGTGTGGTGTAATGGACTAGAGTTAAGGAGACATTGGTTCCATACCCAGCTCTACCATGGAAACTCATAGCAAAGGGTATCCTCAATGTTGACAACACCAATGGCAGCAGTCAAGATGGTCTACATGATACCCTCTTGTGCTTACTACCATTCACACATGTTGAAAAACAGCACTGACAATTGCTTTGTGCTCAGGTAAGAAGTGGTTAACCGATGGAAAAAGGAGTCCAGCTTCTGAGATTTTCCCTAGCTTCTAGTCACTTTGTGAATGGTAGTGAGCAGAAAAGGGTATCCTGTAGACCAGCCATTACCAAACTTTTTTTTACACTATGGCCATAAAAACATTATGAAAGAAATATAGGCCAAATCACAATAGTATAAGTCACATAATGAACCTTATAGGATGGTGTGTGAAGAACAGTTTCTAGTCTATAGCTCTCTGTCAGGGTTCAGTAGAAAAGGCACCAGGACCCAGTCCAGAGCAAGACCACAGGAACAAGTTAGAAACAATCCCACAGCCCAAGCAGAGACCAACCAGCTAAGGTTTTGAGTCCAAACAGCAGCCGGGTGGAAGAATGATGCAAATCATGGCCAGACAGTCCAGGAGTCAAAGTCAGGAGGAACAGTATCAAGGCAGCAGAGTCCAGGGACGCAAGGAGAGGCAAGGCAGGAACAACTGGGTAAGCACACACAGCAGGAACAAGCAACAAGGAGGCTGGCAGGCCAGGCACGGCAGGAATAACAGCACGTCTGAAGACCTTCATTGCTGAGGCAAAGGTCTGTAGGGAAAGCCTGTTCTCATATAGCCCAGTCCTCAGATTCCACAGGTGGCACTCCTGAGGAGCTGGGCAACAGCTGCAGGGAAAGGGCCCAGTCCTGCAATCTCTAGAGCAGTTCTCCCCAGAGGGATGGGGCAGATTCTGCATGCACTAAGGTTGCATGGTTCCGGCACAGCCCCAGTCCTGACTCCCTCTTCAAATGGGCCACCGCCCCCCCGGGGAGCATATGGCCTAAGTTGACAATGGCTGCTATAGACCATTTTGACTAATGTCATTGGTGTTGTCAACATTCAGGCTATCTTTTGTTCTTTAAAGTTTGGCATCCCTTTTCCTGCTAACAGCAAGGGTATTATATTGTGCAGCAATATCAGGCCATTTACTGGTGTTTTGAATTGTGGATACAGAAACACAATATCTCACATTCATAAACCAGGTTTGTTTGTTTTTTTAATAATTGAATTATACATGTAGATGCAGATGGAATTATTTTCCTTTCAACATCTTGGCATTTGGCAGAATCACCATTCTCCCCATCACAGCAATGTCAGCCTTTTTCCGCTAACAGGTCAGGACCTTACTGTGTTTTGATTGGACAGATGCCCCCTCCATCTGTCCAAGGAATGTAATATTATCAGTATATTAAAAGCAACTGTGACTTTAGCACTTAATTTTGTGATAGCAAGGGAAAGGATTTTATTTTAAAGAACTGGGTCTCTCACCCATCCTCCTTTGTGTGTAGAAAATAAGGAGGCAAACAGGACTGGACTGGCCATCAGGCAGACTGAGGCAGTTGCCTCAGGTGGAAGAACGCTGGGGCTGCCCGTGGAGCAGCCGCCACCACAGACTCCCTGCTGCCTGAGCTAGACCCTATCATCACTGGCCTCTTTATTCCCCATTGCTGCCTCCCAGTGCAGACCACGTGCATCCCTTAATGGGATACATGAATAATACCCTGGCCATAAGAGTACTTGAACCAAAGACATTAGGGAGATTGTTTTGCTTTAGTTTTTGAAGTTTTCTTTTCTTCCCTTTTTCTTTATATTTTATTTTTGGTCCCCTGTCTTGGGGACATTCATATTGTCAGCCAAGAAGTGGCCAGGGTATGGATGGAGATGCTGGCAGCAGTGGTAAATGTTGTGGAGCAGCAGGAGAGCTGGAACTGGTGCCAGGTTCAAAACCATGTGGTTTTTTTAATTAAAAACAAACCACACAGATTGCGCCATAATAATTCAAAGGCTTTACTTTATTAAACGATTATACGATTTAAAGACAGTGGAGCATGATAGGTAACACATAGGGTTAAGTGGTGGAATCTATTGGTGTTTTTTTGAAAGAATGTAAAAATCCATGAAGTTCATCAATTCTCATTTTTCCCCAGCACTGAGAGTCTTCACCCAAGCATTTTCTTGCTCATCCCTAGTTTGGTGTCTGTGGTGACTTTTGTGTGGTCAGAAGCAAGTTATGCTTTTTCCAGCCTATGCTACCCTCTTGCCTTCTGTAAAACTGGGTTGGAACTTCTGCCCTGCTTCTTAGCCTGCCCATGCTATCCTGCTGCAGATTACAGACTAATAAAGAGTAATTACCATGATGTCCAGCAATTACTTACAGGCAGATATTTTAGACATTCCTTACTGTACACGCAGCTATGTTCTACCTCACACAGAAGCAAATTAAATTGAGAAAGAATAATCCATTTCAGACTATTCAATCAAGATTCATCTTGCAATACCTACTTCTTAAAAATATGCAAAGGGCCCCTTACTCCAAATTGTATCATGAATCTAGGTATGGTCAAATGGCAAGAAAGGATTGTATTTGATCAAACCAGAAAGGATTGCTTTGCTGGGAGTGATCTCTCTTAAAGCAACCCTCTATCCCTCAAAGAATCACTGCAATCTGCACCCCCCCCCCAAATAAATTACAGCTTAAGCAACGATCTGGTTTAGGCTAGAGTGCTTTTGCCCATATGCTGTGTGATCACCTGGAAAGAGTTCATACCAGACAGTGCTGCAAGCAGTCAAAAGTTTGAGATATTTCCCTGTTTGATCACTGTTTCCTTTGTTGCATGAGTGATCTCATCTTGTGGAGTTAGGCAGCATCAGAGAGAAGAACCAACACATATGCAAAATGTGGCAGCAATCAAGATGGTCTATAGGATACCCTCTTCTGCTCACCACCATTGACAAAGTGACACCACGAAAGAGAAAATCCCAGAAGCTGGCTCATTTTTTAAAGCAGTTAAACACTTCTCACCCAAACACAAAGCACATGCCGGCTGTTCTTCCACAAGTGTGAATGGTAGTGAACACAAGAGGGTATCCTGTAGACGACCTTGGCATTGTCAACATTCAGGCTGCCCTTTACTATGTAAAGCTTGACATCCTTTTTCCTGCTGGCAATGCTGGCATGATGTTGTGCAGCAATATTGGGCCATTTCCTGGTTTTTGAATTGTGGGTACAGAAGCACAATGTCCCACATTCATAAGCCAGAGGTTTTTGGAAAAATTCAGTTTCCTGGCTTTTTAAAACAGGAGTTTAAATTTACATTTGCTACATACAAATTCAATCAGAAATTTCCCTCATATAGAATTACCCAGTGGTAGAGGAATCCAGAGGAAGAGCATATGTACTATGGTTACTGGGAAAAGAAAGAACTGAGAACAGCTTGGATGTGGTTATAGTCCCTCTGTGCCAAAATATTTTTAAGAGCTGTTTTGGAGTTAATGAAATGGTGAAGCAAAGATATGCGTAGATACAACACATACAATGGAGAAACATACACACCCTTTAACCTCTTAGTTAAACTAATGTTGCCATGCTCTCTCTGCCAAATGCAGACTGGAAAGCTATGTTCCAATTTCCAAAACTTTTCTTTCAATTACGCAAGCTGAGGAATAAAAGCTATATTGAACCAAAACCTCTACAGATTTGTTGTATGCATGTGTTTCAAAAGATGTCCCTTTGTTTTTTGAAATTAAAAAAAGGACGAGGTTGGAGTTAGCAAAGAATGTCACTGGAAACCAAGCTCAAAATCATCCATTGTATGTAACAGAAAGAAGACAGGGACAAAAATGAAATCATTTGAAATGTGGTGTTGGTAGATACTGAAGACAGCCAGAAAGTCAGAAAAGTGGGTGCTCAATCAAGTCAAGCCTTAACTCTCACTTGAGCAAAAATGAGTAACCTGAGCCTATCCTACCAGGCACATATAATGGAAGTACAGAAGTGATCAGAATAAACCATATTGCTTGGAAAATAGAATGGACCAATAGACAAAGAGGAATATCTAATATAAGATGAGTTGACTCAATTAAGGAAGCCACAGCTGTTTGTTTGCAAGATCTGAGCAGAACTTCATCGAAAGGACATATTGCTAGGAAGGGTGGAGAACAGGAAGAGAGAACAACTTAATATGAGTTGTCGGTTTGCAAGATCTGAGCAGAGTTGTTAATAATAGGACATTCTGGAGCTCATTAACTCATAGAGAGCAAGAAAGGTTGGGGGGAAAGGGGTTTTTACCTCCCTGCTGTCACCTTAACCTTCACCCCAATGTTCTCCCCTCACACTGCAGCTGTCCTTGGCTGCTGTTACTATTGTCTCCTTACTTATGAGTAAACTGGGTAAACTTACTCATGGTTAACCTGGGTAAACCTTGTTTTGAGATCATCCCCAGCCACAAAACAAAAAACCAAAATATTTTCACAGCTTAAATGAGTGAGCGTCTGAATATTATTCTCCAATTTGTAAAATATCTTTTAAAATATTCACCAGTAAACTGAGTAAACTTACTCATGAATAAATTGGGTAAAACCTGCTTTGAGATCATCCCCAATCACAAAGCAAAAAAACCCCAGTAATTTCACAGCTTAAATGAATGAGCTGGTGAATATTATTCTCTATTTTTAAAAATATATTTTAAAATATTTTCACAGGAAGGAGTTAAAATGTTTGGTCAGGAAGGAGTTAAATGGTTTCTTTCAAAGTCATTGAATGGCCTTCTGAGTGGCAGGGTCAAAAGTTCAGTCCCTTAAGAATGTTCAACCTTTTTTAAACATACAGTGGACCCTCGACTTACGGAATTAATCCGTATTAGAACGAAAAGTCTGTAGGTCGAGGGTCCATTTCCCATAGGAATGCATTGAAAAACCATTAATCCGTAACCGGCCGAAGAAAAAATACCCCCCCACACACAAAAAAGAAAATACAGTCACTTACCAGGTACAGTAGACCCAGCCCGCTCCTCACAGTCCCTTGGTAGCCCCAGAACAGCTGGACTCTGTGTGAGCAGAGCACCGAACAGTTGAGAGGCAGCAACCAGCAGACAGGTGGCAGCCATTTTGGAGAGGCGGCAGCCATTTTGGAGAGGCAACCACATGGCTGCTGCCTCTCAAAATGGCTGCCACCTCTCCAAAATGGCTGCTGCCTCTCTGCTGGTTCCCAACTCTCAGCTGTTTGGCACTCTGCTCACACAGAGTCTGGCTGTTCCCGGGCCACCAAGGGACTGTGAGGAGCGGGGCTGGGTCTGACCTGGTAAGTGACTATATTTTCTTTTTTTGGTGGGGGGTATTTTTTCTTCAGCCGGTTCCCCGCCTCCCCTTTCCAGTCTGTAGGTCGATTCTCCAGCCGCAAGTCGAAGTGAAATTTTGCGGCCGGAGAAGTCTGTAACTCGAAAAGTACGCAAGTGGAGCCATCTGTAAGTCGAGGGTCCACTGTATAGTTTATCTTGCTTTAAAATTGCTACCTTGAAACTGTGAATTAGGGCTATGAATGGATGAATTCCAACGAAATATTAAAAAGCAGGGGGAAACTTACCTTTTTTTCCCAAGTATACAAATTCAGTCTTATCAGTGTATTTGATCTGTTTTAAATTGGCCAGAGCTCCAGGTTGCTTGGTTCTGCATGGGGGTAAAGCAGTGATACTTTTTTTTAAAATCATAATGCGAAAACACTTTGCCCAAACATCCCCAAATTTGGTACAGAGGAAGAGCAGACTTTCTGCTACATCCATGCCAAATTTTGGTGCTCATCTGAAGTTATTTTTTTTTGTTTAGGACACCCCTATTTTTTGAATTGGTTTACATAATGCTGAATCCTGCTATGAGCACAATATATTGGTACCCTCCGGGGCACCAATAATAGAGGCTACAAATATTGATAAAAGACTCCTTTTGCTAATGAGGCGACTGCACGAAAATACTAGTCTTAAGGTTATTTGTAATAAGGTGGGAGCGTTGTCTATTGTAATACAATCATTTAATGGGGTCAAGCAAGGCTGTATTCTAGCCCCAACATTGTTTAATTTCTATATTAACGATATAGTTAATAATTTATTGAGAGCAGTCTTTCATCCCCCCAAGCTAAGTACTCACCCCTCTCTCAGTTTTGCTGTATGTGGATGATGTGATCTTGATGTCAACTTTGTGCATGGGTTTATGGAGAATTTTGAAAGCCCTAGCCTCGTATTGCTCCAAAAAGCAACTATCAATTATTTACGATAAGACAAAGATTATGGTTATTAGCAGAACACAAAACAAACATAGATGGACATTGAATGAGAACAACATAGAGCAAATATCCTGTTACAAATATTTAGGTATGTTATTTCATTCCTCAGGGTTGTGGCCCCCGTTGAACCATGTAACATCAAATGCACAGGAATGTAGTACTATGCTATTGAGGTTCTTCTACACTAAGTGTGGACAATATAAACCATCAGCAATCCAAGTCTTCAAAGCTAAAATTTTAGCCCAAAAGCTTTATGGGGCTCAACTGTTCGCATATTCTAATTTGAAGCCCTTGGAAATAGTACAGACAAAGTTTTTGAGCGGGATCTTCGTGGCACCTCTATGTGTCTTGAATGCTACACTTCAATTGGAGGCAGGGTTAGTTTCCATCAAAGCACATGATTGGCCCACATGTATATTTACTGGTTGAAACGTATTTTTGCTCCAACAGGCTTGGCACCCTTGATATTAGCAGACATCTTCCAGTCAACTTGGAACAGGAATCTATCTGCTGAATTACTGAGGCTGGGCTTATCCCCAGGTGTCCTCTTAGCAATGGGCCATGCTAACGCCAAGTCAGCCATCAAAAAGAGAATCTGGGATGTCGAGCTCCAAGAACATTTAGTGGTGCTGGACAAACTTAGTGTATTTAGAAATAGTATAATTAGAATACCCAATTATCTATTCAAAACAATTCCCAAATTTAGGAAAGCTCGTATGTCAGCTAGATTTAATGTACTTCCATCTAGACTACTAGAAAGTAGATATCAGGGTTTGCCAGTCACTAATTGTGCGTGCCCTTGCAATGAGGCGGAGATTGAAAGTGCTGATTATGTCCTCTTAAAGTGCTCCTTCTATCGAGATATTCGGAAGGATCTCCTCCAGCCCATATTGCAACAATTTCAAGGGAAGTCCAGAGAATTTTATGTTGTACTCTTACTCTCGGACAAGAAATCTGATATCACTAAAGCAGTGGTGAAGTTTTGTGTGGCGGCAATTAAGTGTCGCTATTCCCTCCTTGCATCGATTAAAGCAATGCCAGATATTTAGTAATGGTGTGTACAGGCCACCTTATACTTCATATGCCACACTACTTAGGATGATGAGACTGGAGGTGGTACATAGTTTACTGAATTAAGCCATGCTCTCTTTGTGAGTCTAGAGAATGTGGTAGCTGCTTTGCCAATGCGTTTATCCAGCTCGACATCTAGGGAGAGAGTGTCAGAGATTGTTGAGCCAAGGTACACAAAGTCATGAACAAGCTCCAATTCTTGTGTGGAGATGGTAATAGAGGGAGGTGAGTCCACGCCCTGGCCCATGATTTGTGTTTTCTTCAGGCTGTTAGTCCAAAGTCTTGGCAGGCCTTGCTAAAACGATTCATGTGTTGTTGGAGGTCTTCAGCAGAGTGGGCAACAACGGCTGCATCATCGGCGAAGAGGACGTCCCGCATGCATTTCAGTTGGATTTTGGTCTTCGCTCTCAATCTAGAGAGATTAAAGAGCTTTCCATCTGATCTAGTCCGGAGATAGACACCTTCTGTTGCAGTTCCAAAGGCGTGTTTCAGCATGACAGCAAAAAAGATCCCAAACAAAGTCGGTGCGAGGACACAGCCCTGTTTCACTCTGCTTCGGATGTCAAAGGGATCTGATGTTGAGCCATCAAAAACTACAGTGCCCTTCATTTCCTCATGAAAGGACCTGATGATGTTAAGGAGTCGAGGTGGACATCCAATCTTGGGAAGTGTTTTAAAAAGGCCATCCCTGCTAACCAAATCAAAGGCCTTTGTGAGATCTATGAAGGCCACAAAGAGTGGCTGTCGTTGTTCCCTACATTTCTCCTGCAGCTGTCGGAGGGAGAATACCATGTCAGTGGTGGATCTATTAGCTCGAAATCCACACTGTGATTCTGGATAGACTCTGTCTGCAAGCACCTGGAGTCTCTTCAGCACAACACGGGCAAGCAGCTTCCCTACAACGCTGAGAAGACAGATGCCACGGTAGTAATTGCAGTCGCCCCTGTCTCCTTTGTTCTTATACAATGTGACGATGTTTGCATCCTTCATGTTCTGTGGTACTCCACCTTCCCTCCAGCAAAGACAAAAGACTTCATACAGCTCAGTGGTGATGATCTCTTTACAGCACTTCAGCACTTCAACAGGGATGTTATCCTTCCCAGGTGCCTTGCCGGAGGCGAGGGAATCCAAGGCCGCTTTTATTTCTGCTAAAGTTGGTTCACTGTCCAACTCTTCCAAGACAGGCAGGCACTCGATGTTATTTAATGCCTCTTCGGTTACTACATTCTCTCTGGAATATAGCTCAGAGTAGTGCTGCACCCAGCGTTCCATCTGCTGTGCTCGGTCCTGGATGATCATGCCTGTAGCAGTCTTCAAGGGAGCAGATTTCTTCTGTATTGGACCTAAAGCCTGCTTGATACCGTCATACATTCCCTTGATGTTACCTGTGTCCGCTGCTATCTGTATCTGAGAGCAGAGCTGAAGCCAATAATCGTTGGAACATCTCCTGGCAGCCTGTTGGACTTTGCTACGAGCAGCTCGAAGAGCCTGCAAGTTGTACTCACTAGGACTGGCTTTGTATGCTGCTAGAGCTCTCCTCTTATCCTCAATGGCTGGCATCAACTCCTCCGAATGGGCTTCGAACCAGTCTGCCGTCTTTTTGGTCTTATTGCCAAATGTGGACAAGGCGGTGTTATAAACAGCATTCTTGAAATGTTCCCATCGTTCAGGTGCATTTGCATCAGCCAGGCCTGGAAGGGTTTCCTCAAGCGCTTGGGCAAATTCCTCCACTTTTCTTTGATTACGAGTCTTGCTGATGTCAATACGTGGTCTTCCTTCCTTTTTCGTATGATACAATCTCTTTGTTCGCAGTTTTACTCTACTACACACCAGGGAGTGATCAGTATCGCAATCAGCACTCTGGTAACTGCATGTGATCGTAATACTAGGAAGGCTAGAACGTCTAGTGAGGATCAAATCGAGCTGATGCCAATGCTTGGATCTTGGATGTCTCCAGGAAACTCTGAGTTGAAGCTTCGTGTTAAAGAATGTGTTGCTGACACAAAGACCATAATAACAGCAAAACTCCAGCAAGTGTTGACCATTTTCGTTCATCTTCCCAATGCCAAAACGGCCTAGACAAGTGGGCCAAGAATTGTGATCAGCACCAACTCTAGCGTTAAAGTCTCCAAGAATGAACAGTGGTTCTCTCTCAGGGACTTTTTTTGATAATAGCTGCCAGATCGTCGTAGAATTTGTCTTTGACTTCTGTTGTGGACGACAGTGTTGGTGCATATGCACTAATGAGGGAGACCGGTCCCGTTGATGAGTGGAGCTGCAGAGACAGGATTCTTTCACTCCCCACAGTAGGTGGAACAATGGATCTCAGCAGAGTATTTCTGACCGCAAAGCCAACACCATGTTCCCTGGTCTCATTCAAGGTTTTCCCTGCCAGAAGAATGAGAAGTTTTTTTCTTTGACAGATCCCATGTCTGGCAATCTTGTCTCTTGTAGGGCAACAATGTCCATCTGCAGTCTACTCAGTTCCATGTCGATGACAGCTGTCTTGCGCATGTCGTCTATTTCCTGCAGGTCGTCAGAAAAGCCAGGGGTCATTGTCCGAACATTCCAGGTTCCCAACTTTAGGGCAGAAGTTTTCTTATGATTGTTGCATGGTGCAGGGTTATCGATCTGCTTGTCGGCTTTCACCCTAAACCTCATGCACCCTGTGAGGTTAACAGACCGTGGCGAGGTAGCACCTTACTGGCTGGGGACTGCCCAGCTTAAGGCGGGTGGTAGCTACCTAGTGAGGTGCAATGACCTCTCCCACCATCGGAAGTAGCCCCTGGTGTCATGCTCTACACCAATCGAGCAAAGACTTATAACCGGTAACCAGTCTAATTGGAGAGATGATAACACACCTGCATCTCTATGGGAATTAGGGGTGGAGAGTGGTGTTACGCCTCTTTGAAGTTAATTGGTTTACAGCTAGGAAGAAGGAGGTCTGAGGAATGTAGAAAAGATGGAGGAGAGGAGGCGTTAGAGAGCTTCTCTTAGCTTATGCCAAGCTGAGAGGAATTCCTGATGGATTGTATTATGTAGAGGAATGTTTACAGAATGTAGAATGGTAAGGAGAAGGAGGGGTGGGAATAGCCCACCATAACTTAGCTCTTAATATTTCTTAGTTTTGATAAGAAATAACAGCTTTATTTAACTATTGTAATCTTTGGACATGTTTTTATGCTACCGCTTTTGCAAACAAATTGTTTCTATGAATCTTTATTTTCTTAATTACAAATAATTATAAAATCTCAACTGAGGACTAGTCTCTTGGATCAGCAGGGTAGCCAAAATCCAGTGGAATGGAAAAGGTCACTAACTAGCTACTATAGAGAAGTCCTACCTTACTGAGCTGTTGTGAGTTCTGAGGAATCACAAAGCCCATGTTTAAGTACTTTCAAAGTACTGAGTAAAGTGAATTGTTTTTTAATGGTCAGGCTTGTCTGTGGCACAGATGCTATGCACTGCTGAGGTTTGAGGACTTACCTCAGTGAAAAGTGGTAGATTTGTGGCCAGAGTGACTCCCTGCCCAACACCATACTCTCCTTAAGGAGATTTGGTCATCACAGTGACCATAATAAAGATCAATCAATCACTCAATCAATCAATCACTCAATCAATAATAGACACTGAATATTTAAATAAGGATGGCTCAGACTTTTTTCTTCTTTTTAATTTTCATAATGTGAGAATGGATTAAATACTAAATTGTAGAACTGTAGAGTTGGAAGGGACACCAAACATCCTTGAGTCTAAACCCGTGCCAAAGCAGGAATTCTGAGCTAAAGGATTCCTCATAGGTGGGTGTGATACCTGGTTATATTTACATTTATGGTGAATGCATTGCTTGAAATGCATTAGTTTGGTGAGTACGTTGGGAAAGGATGACTGAGGAGCATGGAATGTTGGTCAGAGTGGTTCTGATTGATTGGCAGAGAAACTAGGAGAGTGGAGTGTTGGTGAGGTTCTTGAGCTGTCTGGTGCAGAAAGATGAGGAGGAGGTAGTTTTGGAGTCTGAGAGAGAGTTTGAGAGGGAGGGGTGATAGAGAGAATGAAGAATTATGTTGAATAACCTAGAACCCTAAGCCTAGAAGTTAAAAAATGCTCCTTTGACACTGTTATTTTAATAAAACCTTATTTATTCTATTCGACCTGAGAGATGCTGAGCACAATTTCTGAGGGCAGGCTGTGTGAAGAGTGTTATAGCAGCTTAAATAAAGGGTAAAAGAAACACATAGGTTGGTGGTAGCGAAAGAGGAAGAAAGGAATTAAGATTTCTAAAGAAAAAAAAAACATTTATTTCTCTGGTGATTAAAAGAGACCATTATCTAAATAGCCAAGTGAAAAGACAAAGTGTTTTTACATCAATATAAGAGAAAACCTAAGTATCTGTTAAATATCGGCACAATATGTATGCTGTTCCTAATATTGCTGCTTTTTGTAGCTCTGATGGTGTGATTTCTGAGAGCTGCAGCTGCTTATAGTACTATGTAAAATTTCTTGATATTGTTCCCAATGACTACGGGGACCACTGAAGTGTGTTTCTTCCAGAGGTGAAATGTTTCGATTGCCAGGTCTCTTTGGTAGTTTTTCCAATTCTTTATTTTCAACTCTGGCATCCCCTGGAATTGCAATGTCAATGATCCGGACATTTCTTCAGTCTATTACTATGTCTGGTGTGTTATGTTTAAGGTGTCTATCCGTTTGGATCCGGAAATCCCACAAGATCTTGACTTCCTCATTTTCTGACACCTTCTCTACCTGATGTTCCCAGGTGTTTTTGGAGGCCAGCAAGTTATATTTTTTGCATAATGACCAGTGTATTAACTTTGCCACTGTATCATGTCTAACTTTTTAATCTGTTTGTGCAATCTTTGGATGTTCACTGATGAGGTGTGATACAGTTTCATCTTTCTCTTGGCAGAGTCAGTATTTGCTGTTAGCACTAATTCCTTAGATCTTAGCTTTCATCACTTTGGTTTGGAGTGCTTCTTCTTGTACAGCAAAAATCAAGCCTTCGGTTTCTTTCTTAAGGAACCCCAGTATTAGCCATGCCCATGATGAATTATGATCATGCATTCGATCAATATTTCTCAACTATTGTCCATGTAGTGGTTTTTTCCCCAGCTGTTTAATTTCTTTTCAGATGGAATGCTGTGTGCAGCACTACTCTGAGCTATATTCCAGAGAGAATGTAGTAACCGAAGAGGCATTAAATAACATCGAGTGCCTGCCTGTCTTGGAAGAGTTGGACAGCGAACTAACTTTACCAGAAATAAAAGTGGCCTTAGATTCCCTCGCCTCCGGCAAGGCACCTGGGAAGGATAACATCCCTGCTGAAGTGCTGAAGTGCTGTAAAGAGATCATCACCACCGAGCTGTATGAAATATTTTGTCTTTGCTGGAGGGAAGGTGGAGTACCACAGGACATGAAGGATGCAAACATCGACACATTGTATAAGAACAAAGGAGACAGGGGCGACTGCAATAATTACTGTGGCATCTCTCTTTTCAGCATTGTAGGGAAGCTGCTTGCCCGTGTTGTGCTGAAGAGACTCCAGGTGCTTGCAGACAGAGTCTATCCAGAATCACAGTGTGGATTTCGAGCTAATAGATCCACCACTGACATGGTATTCTCCCTCCGACAGCTGCAGGAGAAATGTAGGGAACAACAACAGCCACTCTTTGTGGCCTTCATAGATCTCACAAAGGCCTTTGATTTGGTTAGCAGGGACGGCCTTTTTAAAATACTTCCCAAGATTGGATGTCCACCTCGACTCCTTAACATCATCAGATCCTTTCATGAGGAAATGAAGGGCACTGTAGTTTTTGATGGCTCAACATCAGATCCCTTTGACATCTGAAGCGGAGTGAAACAGGGCTGTGTCCTCGCGCCGACCCTGTTTGGGATCTTTTTTGCTGTTATGCTGAAACACACTTTTAGAACTGCAACAGAAGGTGTCTATCTCTGGACTAGATCAGATGGAAAGTTCTTTAATCTCTCTAGATTGAGAGCGAAGACCAAAGTCCAGCTGAAATGCATGCGGGACTTCCTCTTCGCTGATGATGCAGCTGTTGTTCCCCACTCTGCTGAAGACCTCCAACAACTCATGAATCTTTTTAGCAAAGAAAACACAAGTCATGGGCCAGGGCGTGGACTCACCTCCCTCTATTACCATCTCCACACAAGAATTGGAGCTTGTTCATGACTTTGTGTACCTTGGCTCAACAATCTCCGACACCCTCTCCCTAGATGTCGAGCTGGATAAACACATTGGCAAAGCAGCTACCATGTTCTCTGAACTCACAAAGAGAGTATGGCTTTATAAGAAGTTGATGGCATATACCAAGATCCAGGTCTATAGAGCCTGTGTCCTGAGTACACTCCTGTACTGCAGTGAGTCCTGGACCCTTTGTGCACAGCAGGAGAGGAAGCTGAACATGTTCCATATGCGTTGTCTCCGACTCATTTTTGGTATCACCTGGCAGGACAAAGTTCCAAATAGAGTAGTCCTAGAATGAGCTGGAATTTTTAGTATGTATACATCCCAGAGGGAGACCACAGCTGTGATACAAGGGTATCTGCAAGCGGGATCTGAAGGACTTAGGAATGGACCTCAACAGATGGGAAACCTTGACATCCGAGCGTTCAGCCTGGAGGCAGGCGGTGCAGCATGGCCTCTCCCATTTTGAAGAGACACTTGTCCAGCAGGCTGAGGCAAAGAGGCAGTCCCGAAAGCAGCAAAATCAGGGAGCTGGACAGGGGACAGATTGTATTTGTCTTCAGTGTGGAAGGGATTGTCACTCTCAAATTGGCCTTCTCAGCCACACTAGACGCTGTTCCAAGTCCTCCATACAGAGCACATTACCATAGTCTCTCGAGGCTGAAGGATGCCTAATCTAAATTTCTTTTCAAATTGTTGTTTCTTATATTGAGCCTTTGTTTCTGTTGTTTTCAAAATATTCTCCATTTTCACTGCAGTCAGTAATTTTTCTCTGCTTGTATTGATATAATCATTTAGACTTCTTTTTTCTTCCTCTACTACCTGCTGTATTTGCAGTAATCCACGGCCTCCGATTTTTCGTGGTAAATATAATCTGTCCACATGGCTTTTTGGATGTAGTGTGTGATGCATGTTCATTAGTTTCCATGTATTTTGATCCAATTTTTCTAGTTCGTTTTGAGTCCAATCTGTTATTCCAGCTGGGTATCTAATCACTGCAACGGCCCATGTGTTTATGGCTTTGATTGTATTTCCCCCATTTAATTTTGATTTTAAGATTTTCCACAATCTTTTCATATATTCTCTTTCTGTCAGTTCTTTAACTTTTATGTGCACATTGTTGTTTGCTTCTAGTATTCCAAGGTATTTATAATTTTCATCACTTGTGAATGATTTTATAATATTACCATTATTTTTTTACTCTATTCCATCTAGTTTTTGGATCTTGCCACGGTGTATAGACAGAGCTGCACATTTGTCAATTCCAAATTTCATTTGGATATCTTCACTAAATATTTGCACTGTGTTTAGTAGTGATTTTATCTCTGGGGAACTTTTTGCACATAGTTTTAGGTCATCCATGTATAAGAAAAAAATTTTTTCCAGCTTGTTGTGAAATATGGTAGCCCAATCCAGTTTTATTTAAAATTGTTGACATGGGGATTAGTGAGATATTAAACAGCAGTGGTGACAAAAGAATTCCCCTGAAATATTCCTCTTTTGATGTTAACTTCCCCAATTTCTTCACCAAGGGCCATTAAGATGGTTTTCCATTTTTCCATGTTTTTCTTGAGGTACTTCTGAATGTTTTTACTAATCCCAAACATTTTTAGGCAGGTGTTAATCCAGCTGTGTGGCAATGAGTCAAATGACTTTTTATAGTCTATCCAGGCCATATTATGGTTTGTTTTTCATCTTTTTGCATTCTTCAGTATCATTTCATCAATAAGCAGCTGATCTTTTATGCCTCTCTTCCCTTCCTCTTCAGTTGGGTGTAGGGAGTTTTCAGTTAAGTATTTATATATTGATCTTGCAAGTACTCCTGTAAGGAGCTTGAAAATTGTTGGAAGGCATGTAATTGGTCAATAATTACTGGGTTCATTGCCCTTTCGATGATATTTTATTATGAAAAATGTGCTGCCTGTTGTCATCCAGTCTTCAGTTGTAGAATTTTGAAGTGGTTAAATTGTACTGCTATACGTTGATGGAGACTTGTTAGAGGATTTAACCAAAATCTATGCAGCTCATCTGGACCAGGTGCACTCCAATTTTTCACAGCCTTTACTTGCCTCTTAATCATTTCATTTGTTATTACAATATAATCCATTTGTTTTCCTTGACTTTCTTTACAAATGTCTAATCCATGAGGCGTTTTTGTTATGTCCGGTTGGCCTTTCCCACATTTCTTCCCCAAATTTTAGTGCATCATCTTTACATGGGCCTAATTTCTTTTGCTCTGCATTTTTTCCTAGTGACATATAGAATAATTGTTGGTTATTTCAAAATTGCGTGTTTTCTCTATATTGTTTCAAGCGTCCATCATATCTTTCAATTTTCTTTGCTGTAGCTATTACCCGCTGTTTAAATTCTTCCATAGTTTCAACAATTGTTTTCCTTTCTAGGTCATATATTTTGCATAGTCTGACTTTTACTTTTTCATTTTTAAGTTTGAATCTTTCAAGTATTTTAAGTTGCTAATGTCTGCACGTAATTTGTTTATTTTTCTTTCCAGCCAAATTTTCCATTTTGGGGTGCCATGAGTTTTTTTGGGGGTTTTTGCAGCTCATAACCAAGTTCCATGGTTATTATGGTAGCTGTGCTATACATGAGCTGGTTTGTTTCCTTTAGCGTGTTGGTTGGGATTGTTCTGATGGCAACATTTGCATCATTTTCTGGTCCATTAATAGTTGTTCAGTTATGTCACTAATAATGATAATAATGATGATGATGATAATAATAATGATAATAGTAATAATGATAATCATCATCATCATTATTTATTATTATTATTATTATTATTATTATTATTATTATTATTATTATGGAAAATTATGTTTTATATTGAAATAAGATGTGAGGTTTAACTTACATTTGCTGCCATTACCAATGCGAGTAAAGCAGGTAATCTAAAGCTGACATAATCAAGAGGTTTAAATATTTCCATTAAATTATAAAAACAGTTCTCAAGAAATCCCTTTCATAAATGGGTTGTGTTGATTCATATCAACAGGCCTGCTTTAATAAAATGTGTAAGAAACTATTTAACCCACATAGCACATTTATACCCCAAGATACCACTGAAACATCATGCATTGTCTCCATGTTCAGACATTTGACCCCCTCAGATGTCTTTATGATTTCTTTCTTCTTTTGTATGAATAGAAGACTTCTCATACCACCATACTGACTTGTTGTGTTATTACGTGGCAACCTCTATAAAAGGGCCCTAATGAAGTTAAATTTTGGTGTCTTCTATACTGTGCTAGCAAAGTCACATCAGGTGATCAGTGCAAAGCAGTTCTAAAAAGAGAGTTCCCTTTGTGCAGGGGGGCGGCGGCTATTCCCTTTGCCTTCCTCATGTTATGACTCTCTTCCCACCAAAGTGAAGCCAGTTGAGATCTCCCCTGCACAAAAATCTTCTTGGAGTTGTTATTTTTGTGTGTGGAGGATCTTCAGGAGATCAGGAGACAGTCCAGGAGGCACTTCCTTTGCCTGCCCACTCAACACAGAAAGAGGTCCATGGACTTTGAGCCAAATCTCCCCTGCCTGCGTGAGGTACACAAAGTGCAGCTACTCAGAGAACATTTTTTGGGTTTGTGAGGCTGTGACCACATAGACAAGTGATGAGGAAATGCTCCAGGATTGGGATATCCCAATTCATGCTGTTTTCTGTTGATGGCATGATGTAAAAGTCAGTGCTGATCAACTAGGAGCTTTTCCTCCCAATGTGGAGTTCTTTTTCTTTGCTTCTGGGGCTTCTACTTTTTTTTTTGGAACCAAATGCATTCAGCCAGAGTGAATGGTTCAGCTGGTGTGAGCACTTGCATTTATGTAGCCATTGTATTTAAAGCTGTTCCAAATAGCCATAGCAGAGGTGAGAGAGGCAAGTCAGTTCAAAAAGTGGCTACCATTTGAATACTCCCCTTCCCCCATCTAGTGCCTGGGTCTGTTTTTATCTCCCTTTTCCTTCCATCCTTCCGTCCGTCCATCCAGTCAGGCTTAGTGCTAAGACAGCTAGGTGACCAAAGAGGAGGAAAAGGAGCAAGGAATCAGAAGAAAGAGAAGAGGAAGTTTTAGGGTAGCTTTGCTAGAACCTTAAAATCTCCTGTAAATCTGGATGGCCAAAACATAGCTACTATGACAAGCTAGAAATAAGGCTGAACTGAAAATTTCCTCCCGTCTTTGTCGATTTCTTCCCTCCACTTTTATGAATATCAGTGTTTTAATTTTATTTGTTTCAGATATTTCTGACCTAGATTAAAAATGGAAGTAGTATACTCTATTTTTTATCATTTGATCTTTTAGATGGGATGAATGATTCTGCCCTATTCAAGTTATAATCAAGGCACAGGGCAGGAACAGATGTTAGGAAAACCTGGAGAGAATAACATAATAGTGGGCATGTTGGTATCTTTATTTTTTTGTCATGCACAGAAAGATGGCATCTTGTACAAGAAACAATAGAAATTCTGTGCATGCTTTCACACTGGGCAAAAAAAAATTAGTCAAATCACACACACACACACAAATCCTGTGCTGACAGACTTGAGCTCTGATAAGAACTTTTTTTTCTTGTTTAGTTTCAGAAACAGATGTGTGAGATTCACATTCCTAAAAATAAGGGTTTGTTACTGTAGCGATCACCCTGCTTTGGCTCAGGTAGAATATTATTGGCATGTACCAATGAGAGCTGTTGGGAGGCGGAGCCAGAGAAACTAGAAGGGAGGGGTGAGTCAGAGTCTAGTCAGTTCAGTGAGAGACAGAGAAGAGAGAAAGAGTTTGGGTTTTGAGGCAGAGAGAGAGTGTTTAAGGAGTGATTAGTCAGAGTGGGACCAGTATTAATTGAGATAGAAGAGGTTAAAGTAAAATACTGAAGCTTTGTGTAACTTTAAGAATGTGCTTAAGAACTATTCCTAAAACAACTTGTAATCAATAAACCTGTTTCTGTTTAAAAGTTCAGTACTGAATGGACCTCAGTCTTTCATAGGAAATATAGGTTGATAAAGAGATCAACTGGTGGCAGCATGTTAAAGGGGGTTTTGGGATACTCGTGTGAGCTCTGTGTTTGGTGAAACAAGCAGGGGCCACGGGGTAAACGCCACAGTTACCTTATTTATTTCCATTCTTAAAGCGATCATGCATTTCATTTTTAGCTGAATTTGTGGAGATAGGAAAACCGGTGCTGTTTTAGACAATATTAAAGCAACACACAAACTTAATGTTACATAGCAGATCATCTATTTCTAGTTCTGGTTGCCAATCGGAGGTTAGAGATATCCAAACGAAAGCCCTTAAAAGATGTTATGATGAGAAGGCCAACAACACCCTTGTGCTTTGGGAGAAAGGAATGCAGCTTTAGAATTTGTCTAACAGGCTCAAGAAAGACTACAACTCAACCTAAGAGAATCAAAGGCTCTCATAAGTCCTGTTCATCTCTCTCTCCACCAACCAATTTTTGCTTCACTTCACTTGAATTTTCGAGGATAGCAACTGGAAAGCCCCAGGTTTTCAATGCCAATAATTTTCCAAAAATTTCCACCATTTTTTAAAAATTGAAAATATTTTAAACACTTTGCCAAATGACTCAGGCGTGCAGTGCAAATTACAAGCAAACTTTCCTGGAAGGAGATATTTTATGTATCTAAAATTACCATAGTGCTGCACCATAAGTGCAATTTACAACTCAATCCAGATATAATGTGTCATGATTCAATTTTGGCAGCATCATGATTGCATTCAGAAAATTTTAGATTAAAGTTAAAACAACAAAAATGATTTGAGTTTTTAGCATGTTACTTGGGGCTCTCTATACATGGATAATACTAAAAACATTTTTGGAAAGCAGAGCTTCACATAATAGGAGATCTTAGAGATAACTAGGACACCCAGTATAGTGGAGAGAGTGATGGACTAAGACTCAGGAGGCCTGGCCATGGAAACTCACTGGGTGTGTAGAATTTGTAAAATCACTCCTCAAATATCTCACTAACCTCACTAAACCCGATTAGGGTTACTATAAATCAGCTCCAACTTGATGGCACATAAAAACAACGGAGATTAAAAAAAACACAGGGGATTCACTTCTCTGTATGCTGGATCTTACACAGTTCTTACCTTTTCACAGTTGGCCGGAGGTAATCTTGAGGTTTATAGGAGAACCCAAAATCTTGGGTGGGGTGGGGGCAAATGCTAAAGCACTGAGAGGGCCCAAAATAGCCCAATGAGGATGATGCCTATTCAGAAGACATGTGCCATATTCAATGACAATCCTTTTGTAAGCATCCTTGAATGCCCACAGTGCTGTAGTGACAATTCAGACCATACTGACCATTTGTCACGTTAAAATTGAACTTTAATGATCAAGAAATGGAAAATATGGGTTGGGGAATTTTCCCTCTGTATTACAAAATACGTTCTAAGTGTAACCATAAAAATTGAGAAATTGTGTTTTACAATCTTAAGTATGTGTTTGGAATCTATCAGCAGGCAATTTCTTTTAGAAGACCTGCACAAACACAAACACACCCCCCCAAAGAGAGTATTGATGAAAAGCTGGGGTATGTCTTCATTAGCTAGGCACACCACAGACTGATGAGTGCATACCACTAATTTCCCCCCTCACACCATGTGCACACATTCCTCTTAGAGCCCATTGCATCTCCTTTTCTCTCAACCAGCAGAGGAATGGAAACAATGGCCTGCAAGTCAACTGGAGAACAAGACATACAATTAGATGCAAAATAAAAAACAGCTGGTGAAATAGAATAGCTGTTATTCTGAACACATGAACCTGAAAAGATACTGTTTATTCTGTAAGACAAACAACATTTGCCTTCTGTTTGATCTGTAAGAGCATCAACCACTGGAAGTTGTCCATTCTCATTTAGTCACTTCGCTGCTGGAGAAGGCTGTGCAGAAGCTATAAACACAAAGCAGAACATATCACTTTCCACATTAATTTGACAGTAAACAGTACTAATTTGACTTTGCAGCTGTTTATTGATATCAAAATAATAAAATCCAATGCAGAGAACAGTAGCCAGTGAATTGAGACTGAATAGTTTACAAAACCAATGGAGCCAGATTAGCCACAACCTCTTACTCTAAAGAATTTGACACAGGACACTGTGGGCTTGTGGCTTTCCTTCTGCAGTGCTGCAAGAAGTGGGTGAATTTTGCTTGGCATCTCTAATTAGGATTTTCTGCCTAGGTCTCTTAGGAGTTGTTTGAGTAGCACACTTCTGCTTCCAGTGTTGATGATAACAGGGCCTCTCCACTAAGTCAGCCTTAGACACCACAAAGCCATTCTCATGCTCCCACAGAGAGAGGAACAACAGCCAAACTGATTTATAGGTTACCTGGAGTAGTTTGTCTCCTGCTTTTCTGTCAATGCATTTTGTACTGTTTCAAAAATTATACGGAAGATGTGCAGCAATGTAAAGCTCCCAGACGTTTGCTTATACGATGGATATTCACACCTGTGTCCTTGGGTCGTATAGAAACTTGTCCAAAATACTATCTGCCTAACAAAGGTGGAAACATATCCATGCCTGCCATCACCTTCAGTCAGTTGATACACTTCATATTACATTTTTCCACAAGCAGAAAAGAGCTGCATCACATGAAAGGTACCTGCCGATAAGCAAGCAATCTTAGAACTGCAGAGCTGGAAGGGACCCTATGGATCACTGAGTCCAGGCCTTATCAAGGAGGCACAGTGGGGAATTGAACTCCTAGTCTCTGGCTCTGCAGCCAGAGACCTAAATCACTGATCTATCCAGAAGCACTAAATCATTCAAGGCATGTAAACTGAGCATTGTGTGCCATGAGTACAATGGACGCTATGTCTCATTCCCCCCCCCCCCTTTCCTCTGCTTCCCAGTGTCTTACCAATTTATCTTCAAGGGAACTCCTTCCTTATTTGAGGTGTAGCAATCTCTTGAACACTTGCTGCATCTACTTGGAGAACAATCTTTGGAACTGAATTTCTGCAAAGCTATGGGCTATCCTCTTGGATGCACAACAAGTTTGATTGTGCATGTGCCATGCAAGCTGCAGGATTAGAAGCATAAACTCTTTACGAGCAATTCCCTTTGCTAGTGACACCATGACCTTTCTGCCAGTGTAATTTACATAACAGGATTTTGGTCAATATCAGTCATGCTACTTGGAAAACTTATCAGTATAAGAGTCATTCAAGTTTAAGCTCCAACCACAAATGCTTGAGAAGAAAATATAGAATTTTAATGTAATCTTCTAGGTGAAAATTGATCACGCAATAAAACAGGATATGCTGATATCGTAAGTGATTGGAATGCAAAAGTAGGATACAAGGCAGAACCAAACATAGCTACAGAATGTGGTTTAGGAGTCAGAAATGAGAATGACTCATGCAATTCTGTGAAGCCAAGAATTTGTTTATTGCAAATACATACTTCTGAAATCTGAACAGACGCGGATATCACCAGAGGGCTAATACAGAAATCAAATAGCCAAAGAATCAGAAACATGAGATTGAAAAGCTGTAATCCCTGTCCCAGAAGAGAATCCCTGTGCCAGAAGAGAACCATGATGAGCTGTTACTATAAAAAATTAGAGTGAAGCTGAAGAATACTGAAAGAATCATAGTACCAAAATATAATTTAAATAAAATTTCTGATGAATTTCAAATTCATTTAAAGAACAGATTACCATTGCTAGACTTAACCAAAGTGAACAAGAATTTTAGATTGAAACCTGGGAAAAAGTCAAAAAGAATATTCCTGTAGTCAAAAGAAAGGTCTAGGTGGCTGGCTGAAGAAACAATGATTTTGGTGATGGTGATGACGATATAATGAACAAAAGACAAAAAACAAAAATAAAGATTGAAAACATCTGCTCAGAATACAAATACAACTGTCCATGCAGGGTTTTGGCCAATATCACTCAGACTTCTAATAAGTACAAAAAATAGGAGATAGGCACAAAAGAGATATTTTTTGTAATACCCAGGAAATCAAAGGGAATTTTAAACCAAGATTAGGGATGTTTAAAGATGAACAGAGAAAAATATTATCTGATCAGGATAAGATAAAGGGAAGATGGAAAAAATATACCGAAGAATGATACAGAAAAGTTATAAGAATGACAGCTTTCTGTGATGAAGAACTATTTTAGAAAGCAAAGTGAAAGCTACTCTCAAAACAATTGGAAGAAGTAAATAATCAGGAGTAGATGAGATACCAATGGAATTATTTCAAGATATAGAGACTAAATCTATCAAAATCTATCAAGAATGTGTCAACAAATATGGAAAATAAAACCATGGCCCACAGACTGGAAACATTTAATATACATTTGAGTCCCAAACAAAGGAAGCACTGTAGAGTGAAGTAACTATAGGATGATTGCATTAATACTCCCTGGAAGAAAAGTGATGCTCAAGATTTTGCAGCAATGACTTCTATCACATATGGTGCAAGAAATGCCAGATACTCAAGCTGGACTGAGAAAAGGAAGAGGAGCTAGAGATTTCGTTGCAGGTATACATTTGCTACCCAATCTATCACCTCTGTTTTAACCCTAAGCCACACAGCTTGAAAGATTAATAAAGAGGTAATATACAAGCAGTGGGTTTCAAAAATTGGGGAGGCATCCTTGGATTAGTCTCCATCCTAATTCTCATGAATTGAGGTTAGTTGTACCCCAAGGCTGCCTCTGAAGGCATCCCTGCTTGTGTACCTGAATCTCATTATTCGCAGTACCCATTCAAGTACCCAGTCACCAAATTGTGCCCTAAGGGACTCATGGCTCTCACCCTCTCCCTGCACTACCTACCATAGGAGGGGCTATCTCATACTTAGCCCCCTCCTCCCATCAAGCTGTCAAACGTAGGGGGGGGAGGGAGTGTCAATGGGAACAAATATCTAATTCGATATTTAGACAGGAAAAATCATATGTACAAATATACAATGAGTGACATGTGTATTTGTGATAGTGTGTGTTCCAAAAGTATGTCAGAACATATAATGAAGAAGTGAACTGTCTGCTTCCCAGAGCATCTTCCTGGAGTTGTTACTTTTTTACTTTGCTCATCATACTTGAGGTGTTCCAGGTAATGCAGTCTTAGCCCAAAATGTTCAAGATACAATGAAAAGAGTTACACTTTCTCTGCCAAAAATAATCTCACAGGCATATCTAAAAAAATATGAACATGGCCAGCTCCTGAAAAGTCCAAGACTGCTGAGTCTTTTAAAAAAAGTGGAAAATAAACATAATGAACCAGTTTAACTATAAGAAAAAGCTTGTCAACGTGCTTGATTATCTAATGATTAGGATAGAAATGAAACAGGACAGCAGCAGTAAATTTTCCAAAAAACACACCATTCCTGATGAAAACACTCATACAGATTCTGGATCTCTAAATTCAATCTGCACAGAAACAAAAAATGTTTTCCCTGGAAATATTAGCTGTGTAAGCCAGAATGTGTGTGTGACCACATTGGCAAAAAATGCGGGAAATGACTGGAGCAGGCTGATTCACTCCCCCGCCCCCCGTTGACAACATGATGTAAAAGCAAATGTGAATCAGGCTGGAGTCCATAGTTTTTCCCTCCACCATTGGGACTTCTACTTTTTTTTCACAGGTTGGGGGACAAAGATCCAGGAGGGATGGATCTTTGGAAATAAGGCCATTTCTTTTTTTAAAAAATACAGCTTGGTGCCACAGCTCTTGTGTGATACACAGATGGATGGAGGGATGGAGGGAGGAAGGAAGGAAGGAAGGAAGGAAGGAAGGAAGGAAGGAAGGAAGGAAGGAAGGAAGGAAGGAAGGAAGGAAGGAAGGAAGGAAGGAAGGAAGGAAGGAAGGAAGGAAGGAAGGAAGGAAGGAAGGAAGGAAGGGCCACTTAGCCCTTCTGTACAGTTTTTTAAGATAGTTCTCCTGTATCCATCCCTCCTGCAGGGCTACAGGACAGCTACCTACTTTAACAAGCTGCAAACAAGGCTATTAAGTCAATTTCCTCTTTTTCCTGTATTGCCAGTTTACACGAACGCACCCAGGGAAACCTGAATTCCACAATGTGACATCACAGTTATTTCTCTCACTGTGTTGTTGCACCCTGAGTTGAGTGAAATGGCACTAACTGAAAATATATGTAAGATATATTTACATTTGCTAGAGCACAGTGACTGAGATCTTGCTGTGCAGTTATGCAAATGGTGTAACTTCTAGAGGTGATTTGCCATAACTTTAGAAATCTCTGTAGACCTTCTCTGTTGCATACCTAGTCATGAGACTCAGCATGCAACAGATAATGTCTACAGAGATTTCTTAACTTTTAGCACTTTACTTTCAAAAGTTACACCAGTTTATTTATTTATTTTTTCGTGCTTTTACCCCACCCATCTAGATTCAATGAATCTACTCTGGACGGCTTACATTCTGAATATATAAACAACATTTAAAACAAACGGGCCTATAATTGCCAATATTGTTCACCGCCAAGCTCAGTTTCTTCCTAATGGGCCTAATGAGTGTTTCCTTGAGGGCAAGGGGAACCCTGCCCTCCTGGAGAGACGCATTAATTATTGCCGTGGCCCATTCGGTTGTCACAGGCCTGGCCGCTTTGATTAGCCAGGCCGGGCAAGGGTCAAGGGAGGAGGTGGTGGCACAACAGCGATCAAGTGCCTTGACAACCTCAAGTGACATCACCGACTGAAAGTGAGTAATTCTCACCGGGCAAGACAGTGCGCTGGATGTCTCGGCTCGATCTACTGATCTACACCAGTTGTGTGACTGTGCAACAGGATTTCAGACAGTGAGTTTATCATAGAAGCATAGAATAATGAAGTTGAAAGGGCCATCAAGTCCAACCCCCTTGCTCAATGCAGGAATACAAATCAAAGGACATCTGCCAGGCGGTTGTCTAACTTTCTCTTGAATGCCTCCAGGGTTGGAGCACTCACCACCTCCCAAGGTAATTTGATTCCATTGCTGTACTGCTTTAACAGTTAGGATATTTTTTCTCATATTCAACTGAAATCTGGCTTCCTATAACCTGAGCCAATTGTTGTGTGTCCTGCACTCTGGGATGATCGAGAACAGATCCTGCTCTCAAATACCTGTCAAGTATTTGAAAAGTGCTTTCATATCTCCCCTCAGTCTTCTTTTCAAGGCTAAACAGGCCCAATTCTTTCAGTCTTTCCTCATAGGGCATGGTTTCCAGTCCCCTGATCATCCTTGTTGCCCTCCTCAGAACTTGTTCCAATTTGTTGGCATCCTTGTTGAAGTGCGGTGTCCAGAACTGGACACAGCACTCAGATGAGGCCTAATCAGTGTCGAGTAGAGGGGAACTACTACTTCATGCAATTTGGAGGCTATGCTTCTGTGAATGCAGCCTAAAATAGCATTTGCCTTTTTTGTAGCCACATCACACTGTTGGTTCATATTCAGCTTGTGATCTATGACAATTCCAAGATTCTTCTAGCTTGTAGTGTTAGTGAGCCAGGTATCCCCCATCTTGTAACTGTTTAATTGGTTTCTTTTTCCTAGGTGCAGTGCTTTGGACTTCTCCCTGTTAAATTTCATTCTGTTGTTTTCAGCCCAGTGCTCCAGCCTATCCAGATCATTTTGAATTTTTGTTTCTGTCCTTCAGGGCATTAGCTATTCCACCCAATTTTGTGTCATCTGCAAATTTGATTAGCATTCCCTGCACCCCCTGATCCAGGTCAATAAAAATGTTGAAGAACACTGGGCCTAGGACTGAGCCCTGGGGTACCCCACTTGTGACCTCCTCCCAGTTGGAGAAGGAGCCATTAATCATCACCCTCTGATCACCATTCTGTAGCCAACTGGGTATCCACCTGACAGCTGTTCTATCCAGCCCACACCTAATTAACTTGCTAATCAGGATATCAGGGGGCACTTTGTCAAAAGCTTTGCTGAAGTCAAGATACGCTGTGTCCACAACATTCCCTCTGTCTATCAGGGAGGTTACCTGATCAAGAAATGAGATTAGATTAGTCTGACAGGATTTGTTCTTGACAAATCCATGTTGGCTTTTAGTAATTATTGCATTGTTTTCCAGGTGCTTGCATCGTGACCACTTTATAATATGTTCCAGAATTTTCTCTGGGATTCAGGTCAGACTGACTGTAGTTCCTAAGGTCCTCCTTTCTGCCCTTTTTGTAGATAGAGACAACATTAGTCCTCCTCCAATCATCTGACACCTCACCCATTTCCCATAGTCTGTCCTTTGGGAAAAGACTGAGCTAAAATAGGAATTGAGCACTTCTGCCTTTTCTTTGTCTTCTGTTATCATTTTTCCATTTCCATGGAAATGGAAAATGGTTATGCCCACTGTTAGGAATTCAGTTAGCTAAGGTTCATAAAATAGCCAAAGGCATTGTTTATTTGTTTGCTTGTTTTATTTCTCTTCCTTCTTTCTTTGGAACCAGAACAAGGTAGTTCACAAGATTAAAAAACAGGTACAGACAAAGTTGTTGCTAATTTCATGAGGTATATATTTCTTCATAAAGTAACATGTTAGGATAAAAAATATCCCATTTTGATGAACAAGTAGGTTGGCCTCATTTTGTGGAATCTGATACACCTTCCAACTGAATCACGAAATACACACATATTTCCACTAAGCTTCCCTGCCTCCCTTACCGGCCGTAGAGGAACGCAAGGCATTTTTTGCCCAAAATCTGAAATCAATAAATGGGATGGAAGGCATAGTTAAGGACAAAATTGAAAAGGAAGTAAAGGAAGGTAGGGTTTTGGGACCTTTTCCTCACACTCTGGTTGAGAACCTATGGGTCTTGCCACTGGCATTGTTCCCCCCCCAAAAAAAAACCCAAGGAGAGTTTAGGCTCATACATCACTTGTCATACCCGGAGGGTAACTAACCCTAACCATAGTGCAAATTCTGATTTTCAATATTCCTAATCTTCCATACATGGAATTCTCAGAGGGGTCACTCTAGAGGGCGTGGACTTTGATCCACAAAAGTTCACACTGAAATAAAATTGTTAGTTTTTGAAGAGATAGAATGTTTTGTTTTTTCTCTCCCACCCCCCTTTTTTTGGTATAATTTTGTTATTTTTACTACTGTATCTTTTTAATATATTGTTGTCTAAACCACCTTGGAATTCCTTGTGGATGAAGTGACATCTGTCTAGCCAAATTCCATAGCAAGTGATCAAGAGAGATTATCCTGATTCCTCATTGTGTTTGTCAAACAACATAATTCTTATATACTATCGAGTTGTTGGTGACACTCCCAGGGTTTTAAAGGTATGAAGTGATTTATCAGTCCCTTTTTCTGGTGCTAATCTGCGACTATGCACCTTGCCCAAAGCTACAGAGGTAGCAGAGCACATAATCCCATCAGCATCACATGTCTAAGTTCATGTCTAAAGTAGAGATGGGCGTGAATCGAAAAAAATGGCAATTTATTCCAATTCATAATTCATCAAAGTAGATGAATCACGGATCACGAATTTATGACCTTTTTAGAGGGAAAAACAGAGTATAGTGGTAAAAAATTACATAAGCAGAGGCTTGCTTATTGTTTTATATTTGCACAAATACAAATTACCTGTAAGAAATGAATAACTAGGGGACTTGGTTGCCCCCCTCAGAATGGCTGGCCTAAGCAGTGAAGTCACCAAGCGAGTATGAGAAAAAAGAAAAGAAATGTACTGTGGCACCTTAATGACTAACAGATGTATTTCAGTGGGAGCTTTTGTGATTTCCAGTTCACTTCCTTGACAGGAGTTCAATATTTAGCCATAAATTTATTTATAGACACTGTTGTTGGGATGATGGGTTGTTCGGATGATGACCAAGTGACAAGGGATACAGGCACAGATAGTGAACTTGCAAACCAACCGTAGTATTATTAACACAGGTGATGAACTTCCAAAGCATTCAATATACAAACATCCATAAAAAAATCATGGAAGGAAGGGAAGTTTCCCTTCCACACTCAATCACTGCATTGCCTGAGATGAAGACCATGGAGATTCCTTACCTTGGTGACTATTGAAGCACTTCCATTGGCCTTCCTGGTGGCGCCAGATTTTCAGGCAGTAATTATGGCACAACTCTTTTCTGCATGTTTTACAATAGCGTTGATATAATTCCACTGAAGCACTCTGAGCATGTGCATGGAGTTCCCATAAGAAATCTGACTAACACCCGGGCCTCGCTGACAGCTTAATAATGTGACAAAGTTCAGTCTCGTTCAGTGTCATGGACAGGAAGGCAGCTGGAGCTACTCTGACCTGGAGCTTTCCAAACAGCACACAGTTACAGTGGAATGCTTGACAAATAACCTTTTCTTTGCCTGCTCAAATCCATCAGCTCTAACCAGGTGCCATGTAGAGGCCACATGCCACTGTTAAAATGCAAAATTAAGTGGCATGGCCATCAAAAGCTCTAAGACGGAACATTGAGTTCTATTATTATCGTTATTAATAATGCAGAGATTGCCTTGCATCACATTCCTTGATATTTTTGCAGCATTAAATCATCTGAGTGCACATCAGCAGTCCTGATAAATCACAAAGGAAAGGCAAATTTAAGACAGCTGTCAAACCTGCCTCTACACAAATGTACTGTGATGGTTAAAGTGGTACAGATGGAGGACAGAGGTCAGCCAAGGAAAAGAAAATAAAAAGAGAGGGGGAAAATAGCATGAAAGTGACATACCAGGAGATGGATGCAGCCTGGACTGCTCAGTGGTCCAGCACAATTCATTTGGGTGATCTGGTGCATCTTAAACCTGGGATTTCGGTTTTGCCGAATGGACTCAAACCTATGATTGCAATGGAAGGGTGCAATTTTTGTGTGGTGTGTGTGTGTGTGTGCAGAGTTCCTTTGATGACCTAGTGGAAAGGTTTTGTCAACTTACTTATTTACTTTCTTTCCCCCATCTGAGAAAGAAAATCCTAAAGCAAAGTCAGAAGAAGGTTTGAATCTGTGCCAGCTGAGAGGGCCAAAAGGCTACATATGGAACTAGCAAATCATAATGCCATGAAGGATGTTAGTGATTTAAAGTTATGTATGTTGAAGTCTGAATCTTAAAAAGAATCCATAATTGTAAAGGTAACTAAAAATAACTCACTACTTGTTGTCAGCTAAGACTTTTACTTTACTTTAACTGACAGCAAGTAGTGAGTGTTATTTTTTTTTAGTGGTGCATATGTGTACTGGTGTGTGCATGTGTATTGGTATGTACCATTGTAAGTTTCCCACATATCCTTCTCTTCTCATCTGTATTCTTCTATGTCTGTACTTTCAGGCACTGACAATGGAGAGCAAAACCTTCTTTTTCTTTTTTTCAATAATTTTTATTAAGTTTTTCATACAAAGGAAACACTAGGGGGAATGGGGCTCAAACCGGTCTAACGAATTATCCAAAACAATGATCTTATAGAACTTCCCATTGTTTGTTACGTAATTTACCAATTATTCCTTCACTTATTTATAGTGAGTACTTCCAAGTTAGTATCTGCTGCATCAAAATTAGTTCAAACTCAGGTGTGTCTTGCTTAATATCCAAATCTCTAGAAGTTGAAGCCACATACAATCAGTTCATTTTTTTTCCTTGTTTGACAAAAAGTCCAATAGGTAAAGGTAAAGGTTCCCCTTGACAATTTGTCCAGTCGTGTCCGACTCTAGGGCGCGGTGCTCATCCCCGTCTCCAAGCCGTAGAGCCAGCGTTTGTCCGTAGACAGTTTCCGTGGTCACGTGGCCAGCGCAACTAGACACAGAACGCCGTTACCTTCCCACCGTGGTGGTACCTATTTATCTACTCGCATTTACATGCTTTCGAACTGCTAGGTTGGCAGGAGCTGGGACAAGCGACGGGAGCTCACTCCGTTGCGTGGATTCGATCTTACGACTGCTGGTCTTCTGACCTTGCAGCACAGAGGCTTCTGTGGTTTAACCTGCAGCGCCACCACATCCCTAAAAGTCCAATAAGGGCTTTCAAATTGTTCTAAAGTTCATTAATGATCTGCTCTTAATTAAAGCTGACAGCATTTCCAGCACCAATCTTCCACTGAGGGTACTTTATTCATTTTCCAATATTGAGCATAGAGGAGTCTTGCAGCTGTTTTCAAGTATCTAATGAGAACAGCTTTATTCCTTTCTACATGGTTGTCTACTAAACTCAAAGAAATAGTTCTGGTTTTAATTGCAAGTTAATTTTCAATATCTCATGCACTATTGAGTATATTTGCTTCCAGAACTTTACAGCCACTCCACATGTCCACCACATATGATAAAAAGAACCCTCTTTACACCTTGACATTTTCAACACTTATTGGAGATCCCTCTGTACACTGCGGACAACCTTTCTAGCAACAAATACCATCAAATACATCATTTTATAGAAAATTTCTTTAAGGTTGTAACTCCTTGTAAATTTCAGTCCATCCCTCCACATACCCTCCCATTCTTCCATTTGGATGTTATATCCAAAGTTTTTTGCCCATTTAACCATACACTCTTTCACCTGCTCTTCCTCTGTATCACATTCCAAAAGCACTTCACACATCTTAGAAATCAAACAGTCCTCATTGTGACACAGACCTTTTTCAAACATGGATTCCCCCCCCCCCTCAAATTCAAATACTTTTCTGTCTGAGGGCAAAGCTTTCCACTTTAATATGAAAGCTGTTCTCAGAGTCATTTTTGCCAGGATAGCATTGTAGCTTATTATGAGATTGTCTTCTCTTCCTTCTTTCTTAAGAGTTATGATTTTGTGTGTGTGTGTGTGTGTGTGTGTGTGTTTGGAGTAGAGAATGGGAAAGATGATCAAAAGTAACTAAGCTTTGAAGGTGATACCTGGGATCGCAGACCCTCCTTCTGGTGATTTGATGGGAGGTAGCAAATACGCTACCTTGCAGAAGAGCCCATTGTTTTCTGCCACCTGCGCATTATGTACTTTCTTTTAAAAGCTAAAATGCATTTACAAAAACAAGGCAAATAGGTCTGGTTCCTGAAGGTAATGTGGTCCATCAGCTGTCAACAGCCAGTACTGATGTCTTGCTGTTTCCTCCTCTGCTGGTGGTATCACTGTCCCTGTTACTTCTTTTCACTGAAATTTTTTTGACCAAGTATTCTCATGATATGCATGTGTTGTCTGGTATCAAGTTGGAACTGACTTATAGCAATCCAAACAGGACTTTCAATTTAAACGAAACATTTAAGGAATGTTTTCAACGGTTCGACATGCACATGCACACACACTAGTTTGGTGAAACCTAGTGATGCACAAAGCCTTACACTGCAACAGAATAGTGCCGACTAAGTTCAACCATGTCTCTACACGTTTGGCCTTGGCTCTGTGAGGTTTCAGGCAGGGGTCTTTCCTGGGGACGCCAGGAACTGAACCTGTAAGACATCTGCAGTATTTCTTGTCTGTGCCTCTCCATGTGTTATCACAATAATAACATTGGAACAACAGAATGTTTGCTGTGCTTAACCTAACAGCTTTTTTCAAGCATGGCTCATTTGAACATAAATTGGCTAAACGCCTATGGATGTTTTGCTTGCTAAGCTTCTGAAATTAGAAAAAGATTTAGAATCCTCATTTGGAGTGTTTTCAGTTAGCAACATTCTTGGAGGTGAAGTTTACTATTAATACTGATTTCTCTCTAATAGTTTATTGACAGTTATATATATTTGTGTGAGAGATTTACTTTTCCTTACATTCACCACAACATTTGATAATCAGTTGTTTGGCTGAAGTTTGCCACAAGGAAACAAGAAAAAAGCCACCTCCATAGACAATTCTTTCACAGTCTATATGTGGCAGCAAGCAATATTAATGTATGATTCTTGCTAAACATGTATATGCATTTCTGGCAACAACACATTGTATATGTCTGAAATACCAGCAGAGTCCTTTCCATTTGTTAGGCAAGGAAATTTTGTAGTGTAGCTGCTGACCTTGCACGCCAATAATTACCATGGGCATTTGGTCCACCCCAGTAAAAGCTCTATGGGAGTCAAGTGCAAATCCATGGCCTGAGGGATCAACATCCTCAACCAGCACCAACAGTTTAGTATCCTGATGGGTATTAATAAGACCCACTGTCTGAAACATGAAGGTAACAGTAGAATAAAAGGACATTTTTCCCCTTTAACACCAGGCATTGTGTGTAAAACATGTCTGGAGGAATGACTGTACACTGAGCTTCTTACAACTTCAGCAAGAAGTTCACTTTTGTGACTAGATCCATCTCTTTCTCAAGCATCTGCTTAAAATTTCTGTGCTTATCTAAAGGGAGGTAAGACTGTATTCTTCTCAGAACTACACTCACTGCCAAGAAATGTCATAACAGTGGTTGGGCCCCTTTGATTCATCCTGTGCCAAAGGGACTCCAAAGTTCCTTGGCTACCTTTTAAAAAAAATGGTAATAACTACAATTAAAGGCATCTGCTGAGTGAAAGCATGCATCAGATATGAAGGATGGAGGATACCCAAAACCTTGCTTCAAATACACTACTAATACTGAATTATCGTATTTTGTCCATTTACATTTTAAGGGTGGATAGGAGTAACTGAAAGACACCTGCTCAAAGCATATAATTTTGCTATGCTGTATCTGTAACTAGATGGGGAAGTGGTAATCTATATCTCTGACCATACTTCAGCCCATTATAATGAATCCTTTTTCTCCCTCAGATTTCCAAGCAGCTGTTTAAGTCTGGAAGACAAGCTAAGCTAACTATGTTGCTGGAGCATCCAAAAAGGCACAATTAGATGCCCTAGTGTGTGAAAGACAATTGTGTGTATGAGGGATGTGTTTGTATGTTTTTAAAAGAGAGGTCTATTTTAAAGATTTCAGATAATTCAGTATGACTTTTATAGATTAGTTTACATTTTTTTAAAAAATATTTTGACAAGAAGCACAAAATTAACATCATATATAGAAGAGCTAAATCTGATTGGATAAAAAAAGCCAGTAACAGCTTAAAGAAGACAGATAGCCACTTAGTTCATATGAGAAAATAAAGCCTTTTTATTAAAATCACTAGGTGCTAATCAAGAACAGGAGAAAATGTTATGAAACATCTCAGTTTTGGAAAGTTGTGTTGTGTCTTTTAACGCATACAAATATTAATACCAAAATGACCCCCCCCCTTTTTTTTTATCCACAGTCAGTCAAAACAACAGGTTTCATTTCACATTTCAGAATGAAATTAACTAAGTGGCTCTAAATGTAAAAATAATACATTGTTCTACTTGCTATTGTTAATTACACTGCAGTGCTATTCAGCACAGGGCTACTCTGAAGTTAAGTCCCGCTGAGGTTATTTCACAGAAGGTGGATGTAAAACAGCAACTTTGTCAAGCTCATAGTTGATGGACATAAAGCTGTAGCATTTATTTTAAGGGCAACTCTAGAGCTCTTTAAAAACCTTAAGATTTTACTCTACGGACCAGACCAGATTGCTCACCAGCAAAATCTCACTCACTAAACCTCCTCCCTTGATGTTATTCAGGAAAAAAAAAATCAAGGTAGGTCTGCAGCAAAACCAGATTCTGCATATCTTCCGCTAAATCACAGCACACAAATTAACTCAGCCAACAAATTCACACCCTACCCTTGCTTAGCAATCTCTTTTGTTGAACAGCTGCTCCAGAGCAAACATCTACCCACCTTAGATGCAAGTTTCAAGGCTACAATATCTGCTTCCTTTTTGCCACTATATTATCTTTGCCATCATTCAGCCCTGAAATAACATACTGTAGTCTTGTACTCCTTTACACATTACAGGTTTTTAGGGGCCCACAGCATTTTAGAATTTTTTTTGTTATTTCATGGAATTGCTGGGCTCTGCATAAAATTTACCACTCCCCCCCCCCCCCCAAATCCTACAGTGACAGCAGGATCTCTCAACTGCTGCCAAGGGGGAGGCCTGCTGCCAGTGAGCTGAGGAAGAACACAGGGGGCTGGACTGAGCTCTGGGCTTTCGTTGTGCTACCTATGAGTTACCAAACAGGACTTTTCACAATGCCCATCCTTCTAAATCAAAACCTGGCAACCCTACTTTTGTTCACTTTTATGATACAATACGATTAAGATATCAATATTTGGATTGGAGTATAATCACTAAGGACAATAATTACAAACAGTAGCAGAAACATGTGCAGATCACTGTAGCTAAAATATACTGCCCACTTAAGAACAGAGCCTACTTTGACTGAAAATGTAAATAAAATTCTGATACCTAAAAACTGGGCCTGGAAAGAAATTCTCACAGAAGTAATTTTTTTGTTTCAGAAGGTTCTCTTTCCCAGTTCAAACAGCATCTCCCAGGACACCTTTTTGCAATTCCCAACTTAAAGTAATTTGTGACCAATCCGTTTCCCCAAGACATTAATTATATGAGACCAAATATAAAAATAAACTCCCACGCCTGAGTATATTCACTTTTAGGTTTTATAAACACATGCCAGTCTCTGAGACCAGGTTGTAGAAAGATTTTTGCAATAGCAGCTAATTTACCTCCAACATACTAAAAACAGATCCTCCACTCCTTCATCTGAAGAGAGCACTAAGCAATGCTTTTGTCCCAAAGGCGTGAGGTTGGAACACCACAGACAGAAACGAAGACAGTAGTATGTCTTGCCAAAGATGCTGCTCAGACGCAAGGGGCTTCGTGCATTCTGACACAACAAGGTGTGCATTATAGTTCCTTGATCGGTAAGTGTGGAGGGGAGGTGGCAAGAGGCCAATGAGTGACTGTTTAAAGTGTACCCATATGAGAAAAGCAATTTAGGCAGAACAATGCCTACTCTTGTTGTGCTTTATTGTGTTGTTATAAAACAGAGTTGTGCTGTTGTTATAAATAGAAAATGACTAGTGACAAAAACATCACTTCAGAGTTGGTATTCTCACCCTGTGGTTTCTGATGGCAGGCCAATCTAAAGGCTGTGCTGGGATGCACATGGCGTCTGACTCACTGGTAGCCAATCTGCAGCCCTTTTGTTTTCAAATAATGCTTTACAGTGTTCCACAGTAGCACACATTTCACATGTGTCGGCAATAAGGAGGGATGGAAATTTACCTGGGGCAACCCTGCTTGGCACTGCTTAACAGGCTACATCAGAGCTGTGCCCACAGGTACCAAATAAAGAAAATACTCCTGTGCTTAAGTGCCTATTAAGAAGGAAAATAGGGCTGCTAAACAATCTTTTAAAAATCCAGATCCCCTCTGAAAAGAGCTGTGGAATTTCAATAGATTTCCCTCAGTTCCATGTTCCACCACCCCTTCATGGATGTGCACCAAACTGCCAGTTAGACAATACTGTGTTTAAAATACTTTCCAAAGCTAGAAAATCTATTTATGCAATATTAATATTCTGTAGCAATATTCAATTCACATTCACATGATTCAATTTTGATTGGAGAGTATGACTTCTAATAGTCTTCCCCCAAGTCTTTCATAATGAATTACTGTATTATTATTATTACCAGAGTTTTACAAACACTGTGAAACCAATCATCCATATAGTAGATCTTTGTGGCTTCTTACATCGTTTTGTAATTAAAATACAGGTTGTAATAGTTTACTGAATACTGACATTTTTTTTTGTCCAAACAGCAAAATGTCTGCTTTAAAAATGATGCTTCTACCCCTAATCTCTTTCATAATTATCAAGATACATTTTTAAAACCTCTTTAAAATGTATGTTAGGACCCACAAACCTTTTTACTTTGTGGTGGAGAATTTTTTAAAAAGTCTTTTAAACTAAAAAAAAGCTTCATGAATTTTCTTCTTATATCTGCAATGCCTGTACATATGAATCCTGTGAATTAAAATGCAGGCTACTAATACAAATAAGGTTTTAATTATAGTAAACTAAAGTATGTCTTTCAAGGATTCCTAATTATTTAGATTCACCAGATATTTCTTTAGACCCTTACAAAGACTGTAGTCCAAGTCATGCAGACATCTAAAAATGTTCCAGATCTTTGGAAAATATTCAGATGAATGAAAACGCTGTAAATTCACTCTAAATAAGTCCATGTTCCCTTGTTTTCACTTTATGTCTATAAAAATAATGCATTGGATCATTGGGTTACATGTTGATCATAAAACGTTATTTACATTTTTTTATCACTGCACAAAAATATTATTGGCTATAATATTCTATAGCAAAAAATAGAATTTTTATAAAGTCCGATAGATTAACAAGGCAGTACTTCCTCTAAGACTTTAGATGGAGCAAACCTAAACTTTGGTTCCGTTCATTGCTTTAATGTTAAAATTTCATGGATCATTTCTCTATATTTTAGCTGATATTCTTTTCAGCAAAGGGGGAATAAGACAGTGAGCCTGTACAATTGTAATATACACAATTACTGAGCAGTAGGATGCATGAAGTCAGAAGCGCTCAAAAGGACTTCCTTCTGAGGAAATGTGTACAGGATTGTACTATAACAGTAGGTCACACTGTGTTTAGGGTTGTAGGCCAGTATTACTACATCAGTACAGTACATGCGTTTACTCTCTCAGTGGCTGAAATCTAGTAGTAAGTCACCACTAGAGTTAGGCCCATTGGAATCAGGGCAGTTTTGGTGAGCCAACTCCTCTGTACATTTCACTGATTCAATTACCCTACTCTAGCTGCAACGTATTATGTTATATCAGCCACTGTGTTTAGGTTGTAGCTGAAAAATATTAAAATCTTTTAGCGAAAGCCAACTCTTGTCATATCCCAAGCATACCTTCACTAAAAATTAGTACTGTATCTCTTTGATATGGAGACGAACATATTCTACATCAACAAGATCTTTGTGGAGATGTAGAGGAAGTGTGGGGAAGGGAGAACTGTGCATGCAACAATAACTTGCTATTTTCCTTCCAGCACTTTCTACTGCTAAAGGGTTAAGGCAGCTGACCTAGGCCATGGTCACACCAACAAAAGGTCCCCCTATTTTCTCATGTCTTTTACTCCCTGAGCAGTCATGTGTTGTGGTCACGTGATATATATTCCGGGGTATGCATTCTGATGTGTTTTTGAATTACCACATTTCCCTAAATTTGATATGATATGATCGGCTACCATTCAGTACTGGAATATTTCCCTCTGGGTTGTTTATGTCTCTGCCCTTAAAAATAAATGTTGTTACATTGATGTTTTGGCAAGATTTCCTTGTAGTCAGAGGCTTGACTCATAGTCAGAGGCTTTGTTTTCATTGCAGCCCTATCATGAGGTCCCCAAGAGGAAAACATGAAAGGGCTCAGGGGAAGGAGCACCACCTTTTGGAAGGATCTGCAAATAAGTGAAGTATGATGATATACGTTTTCCAACGCACCAACACTCCACTCACTAAAAATTAAAAAAATAAAAAAATAAAGGGACATGCAGGCAAATGACATCACTTGCAGAAGCAACACAAGGCAGCTTGCCAGAAAAAGTATCGGTACAGCCATCCACACAGGACACCACTGTAATTGTTGCACCATGAATCCCGCAACAAAAAAAGTAGAAGCCTCCTGGCAAGCGGGATTTAATGTGGTGATAGCATGGAAGGGTAACAAAGAATAGATAATGGCGGTACGTCGTCTGAACCAAAACAAAAAAACAAAAAAAGGGAAGTCAAAATTCACAAGGAGTAATTCGGAAACATTTTGCTGGTGTGACCACAGTCCTAGTTAAACAAGGCCAGGGGTTTGTGTGACAATGGGAATAACTGTGGATATTAAAAGGCAAATGGAGCTTCATATACGTACTTCTGCCTTACAGTGAGGTTGGAGAAGCTACATTTTTGGACAATGACTCCCACAATTAGGATTGATAGGACTCAGGCTGAAGCCTCAAGACCTTGCTATGCTCCTCTGGGTCTCCAAGCAGGGAAATAAATCCAGCAGCACTAGAGGAGAAGACTTGAGTTTTGTGTTTGAGAGGGTTTCAAAGCCTGTCTGTGCCCAGCTGGTGCCAGGGCTCATTGGCCCAGCACAAAGGTGTCTACATTGTGTGTTGTGCTGACACAGATTTGACAAACTATGGTCTATCCCATAAAATGAATTTAGTGAAGTGGAGTATAGTCCACAAAAGCTTGTGCCACAATAAACCCTTGAATCTTTCACCTACCACAGGACTATTTCTTGGTTTTGCCTGACACAAGTACCCCGTGGAAATCTTTGAGTGAGGTCTTTGCCACAGTTCCTCTTTAAAACTCCTTGGAACCAGCCTGCCTTTACAGATCTGCTAGACTATCAGCCATTTCAGCACTCCATTCAATTGAAAAAAAGTGTGCCCTTTAGAGTTTTTAAAATTAATATTAAAAGAGGGATCAACACAGATCCTGGATAGGGATGAATTATTGTGTAAAGCACTGGTGTCTTTGAAACAAATATCTAAGAAATGTTTGGCTACAACTGACATTTTTACAGACATTTGGTCTGCATTTTCTGAAACATCAGTGATTAAATCCATATTGTTGGCTACTTTCTCCTCTGATCTGCATCTTTCTTTACATCTTGTGAAAAATTTATGAACAAAGTTATTGTTAATCCATACTGTATGTCTTGTCATTTATATTCTTTTTCAGTAATCTTGCTTTGCCAGTGTAGCTAAGCAATCTTAAGTATGGGATTAACCCATACTTTTATACCTAAAAAATGGAAATGAAGCAAAACAGCAAAAAGCTGAAGTTCTCTGACTGAAACCCCCCAGGAGCTAATACTGGACAAATAATAGAAACGTGTAGACTTTTCTGAATTACCTAAACTGTATAGACATACTGAATTAGACAGGACATTTTAAAGAAATCTTATTCCCCATAAAGATTAGCTTTAGCTCCTTTGAAAATACAAACGCAACAAAACCCTTGTTCTAGTGTAGGGGCAGAAGCACGTGGAAATACTAAGCCCTAAACATTTAACACAGCATACTACCCTTGAATTACATGGGGCCGTGGCTCCCTTAACTGCAGTGATGGCATAAAATAGACACTAAAAACAATATGGTCTAGAACTTAGTTCTGGACTTGAGGTATGGGGTACCAGAACCTAAATCCAACTTTAGCTATAGAGACTATTGGCCTTTAATAAACTCTGTCTTAGTTTCCCAGTCTCTTGAATAAGATGGAGACATTCGTTTTGGCATGGAAATTAAAACATACTTCTAATTTCTGTCTGTAATAATAACTCTCATCACATTAATCTCATTTATTTCACCTTTTACCCTCAGGGACCAAGAACTAATCTTTATACATTCCCCATATACATGTCCTTACTCCCTTTCCTCTAAAATTCCACACTTAGAGAACCCCATGTTTTTACTTCTATAATGAATGTTGACTCTCTGAAACGGCCCTTTTTCTGTCTGGTGCAGGATTTTAAAAATAGATGGTCAAGCTGAGGTGTGATTGTGACATTGCCATATTTGGATAACGTTAAGGTTTCTGGTTTAAGCTAGAAGGGATGGGGGAGGGAGGTGCTTGCAGAACTTTCAGCCTTGACATTATGATTGGCCTTCGGAACTCTGCCCCATGAATTTGAGGATTAAGGTGTTACATGCCACTCTGCCACCAGCAGCAAAATATCTTGAATTGGCTCTGGCAATCAGAATGACGGTGAGCTAGCCCTTAATATAGTCACAGAAAACCTAGTTCAGGGATTCCCAACCATTTTAGCCAGTGGGCATCTTTACAACTTTTGCAATTATCAAAGATTATTGTGGGCGCTCTTACAAAATAGCTGCCATGGGGTGTTTCCACAGTGGATGTTTTCAGTCATAAATACCCCTTTCCCCCCAAACAACAGACAATAAAAACCTTGCCCAAAGCTCTTATGTACAAGGCAGAGGTGATGGATGAGCTCCAAAACCAAAATCACTGTTTTGAATCCACTGGTTTCTGTTCCAGCCTAATTCCCAGAAGACAAGCTGATGAGAGACAAGTACTTTGACAAGAAATATAAGCAGAGGGAGAAATCTGCCTTTCAAATGCCAAATCACACATTTGTCCCCAGAGGGAACAACCAAACACCACTAGTTTTGCAGAAAGCAAACTGACAGTGCTCAAAGAAATATATAAAGAGGGAACAACATGTGTCGATACCATATATCCATATTAACTCACCCCTGGGCAATATACATACATAACAAAAACACCCTATTTCAAAATAAAGAAACCACCTCTCTCTCTCATTCCCTCTTTCAAATGGACACATACACACACTGAAACATACATGGCACAATTCCCATCACCCACACCAGTCCCTCAGGGCCACTCTCTATCCGTCCCAGCTTACCTGTTCATTTTTCTACGAATGTCTTGGCTACCCAGAGACATACTCAGAAACAGGGATGGCACTTGACGGTACACCAACCTCCCACTTAAACAACAACAACAAATATATATCTTTTTAAAATGCAACAAAATCAAAAAGGGCAGAGTAATTTGTGGGTACCCATAATCCATCATTAGAAAAGCAAGTTTCTTGACAGGTGAAAAAGTCTAAGTGCAGAACAAAATATTTTTTTAAGGAGAAAACTGAGGTAAAAATATTTTAAATAGGTAAATAGCTTGTTTTCACAACTCTAGAGTCTCTCAAAGCAACCGCTGAAACTACTTTTGAAGGGACTGGCTCTGAAGATACCATATCAGAAAAGACAGATGTGATTCCTGAACACTGTGCTCTTTGGAATGATATGTATCCATCGTATTCGTGTGCCACTTAACCACCCAGGGACCTTTGAGCAGCAACCAAGGAAGCAAACACAAGTTGTAGTCTTGTGAATTAGATTAGCCTAGGTGCACGTGACTTGCTGCTTACAGCTACCCACAGCTGATTATGATCTTTAAGGAAAGGATCAAACTAAAAGGTGTTTCAGCCCATTTTTAGAAGAGGTGCTCTTTCCAGTAGCTAAAGAGATGTGCTTGTCAGAACACGTTATTTTTCTCACCTGTGTACCTTGTATTTACTCTGCCATATTTTGTCATCTG
The DNA here is from genome assembly GCA_037013535.1 of Intellagama lesueurii. Classification (NCBI taxonomy): domain Eukaryota; kingdom Metazoa; phylum Chordata; class Lepidosauria; order Squamata; family Agamidae; genus Intellagama; species Intellagama lesueurii. The sequence continues at coordinate 190,446,321 of JBAJHW010000001.1, read as the reverse complement.
TCTCTGAAAGGAATACACAGGCCTTATTTCCAAATCTAACTGCTGGAAAAAACCTATTGTGAGAAGGAAAATGAGTAATCTCAAGGAATACAGATTCTCTTTACTATCTAGTTTGATGCTTCAATTCCCTGAGTTTGTCACATCTGGTTTGTTGGGAAACAGACATTCATATAATTCTAATCAGAAATGTAAGATTTGCTTTCACTTTATAGACACCATTTAAAAATATATTTTTGTTTTTGTTTTAATGGGCTGCATGTTATAATATAAAGTAGCAAATTCTCTTTGCTTGCTGTTCTACACTAGATACTCATTTGGTGACTTAGAGAAAATATTAAAAAGGTAGAACATGGTCTTCCCTGAAGTAAAAGAACTACATGTCCAGCCTACTCACAGCCCTGTTATGGCCCTGTGATTCAGACTGAAAATTTTGCCTTGTGAAATGCCAGAATATACGAGCTAAAACCTCTACATGTCTCAAAAAGAAAATTAGTTTTTTAAACTGCTGATCAAACAAAGTACTCATGGGCTTCAAGCAGAACTCTTCACACAAAGCCTTGGTGTAACACAAAACAGTCAGTATTGGAAACCCTTGTCCTTCAGGACAAGGAACTCATTATGATACATAGTAAGAAAAGCAGGGGCAAAGCATCCGCTCTGGGCAGTAAACGGCCAGACAACCACTTAATGGGGCTTTAGTGATGGTTGTGCAGATTTCATTTTACAAGAATACTCGTAGAATACTGCTGTTTTTCCCCCCAGGCGAAAGGACAATTTAGGAATAGAAAATGAACTCATCCTCTCATCCTGGAGTTCATGTGACACATCTGACTTCTGTTGTGAGCCCCTTCTCCATACTGATGCATGAGAGATATGTTGGAAAGTTTAGGATTCTGTTAACCATGAGGACTCTTTCAATACCTAGGGGAATTCCTCAATAAAGCATCTGAATATCCTTTTGTCTTTAACTTTGCACCTTCAAACATGAACGTACACAAATTTCTACACATTAGCACTCTGTACTAATCAAAACAATGTGACCCAGCATGTGGAATTCCACCATCCCCTTAGTTTTTCCCAGTAGCAATTACAAGAGTCGGCTAGCTCTGTGAGAATGAGATGAGCCTTTCTCATATTAGATACAACACCAACCATCTCTGACCACTGGGCATGCTTGCCTCCTAGACCTGATGGGAATCCAAAAACATTTGGACAGGCACAGGCTTATCATGTCAGGTTTAAATTTGCGCTCCTAAGAGGGTATTTCCTTCTTATGCTGAGTCCTACGTTTCCTCCAGATTTAAGGTCCTCAATCCTATTCACAATGGGTTGTCAAACATATCACAACAAGAGTCCCTGAAGAAATTAAAGAAATCAAACTCAAAAAGCACTTTACATTTATGTTCTACTGTTAATAGAAGAAATAGAAGAAAACTGTTTCAGAAATTGACAATAAACTATACTTATTCCAGTGTACTGGTAAAGATTTGAGAAACGGTTTCTCCTTTATGTCACTATCTTCTTTTTTCCCCTCTCAAAAAACAAAAAAATAAAAATCTGCTCAGGAGTATCCTCCAGTCCCCCAGAGCAGGTTTTGAAAACTGCAGGAGTAGGGTGGGAATTGAAGCCATTCTCTCAATTTGGGGAGATTATTAGACACCACTCTAAAATGTTACCCAGAGAACACAGTGATATAGAATGATATATAATGATATATAACACCCATGTGTATCTGTGTGTGTGCATACACACTTGAAGGCATCATTGAAAAGGATATTTGAGAAGGTTTTGATTAGGATTTGTTAAGCCGCTTTGCTACATCTGCATAAGCTAGTTCAATTTCTTTGTCTGCCGCACAGGTGTTGATAAATTCATCCCGAGCATAAGCATTTTTCAGATATCGCCAAAGTCCTGTCATCTCCAGTGGGAACTCATAGTTCCGATACTTCTTTGATACAATCTAAAATGAAGACCAAAACATGTAATTTTAATACTTTGTACACACATTATGATAAACAGATATTGTGACACACAACAACAAAAAGAGACATGGATCTGCATCCAACTGAACACTAAAGGAGTGAAAACTCCCTGCCAGCATTGCAGTACTGTCTTCTAGTTCTTCCGATACTTTCCATTCCTCTGTTGTACTGAATCGTGGTCACGTGGTTTATATCCCAGGACTAACATGCCAAGAACTTTTAGCAGTGCTGATTTATTTCCTCCTATTTGAATCATTATGGCCGTATACACCATGGTACCGGTTTATTTTCTCTATTACTTCAAGGAGCAATTCAGCCCCGAGAGAGAGAAAGAGATTTATCGATACATCAATGTATCAGAAACAAGTCTCCCTCTAGTCTAAGGTGTGCAACTGTGCGAGCGGGCTTGACTCCATCCCCCCTCCACACAGCTTTCCTCCTCCCCCGTTCACCCTCAGCTATCATTTCCAGCCCCTTTCGTTCTGGTTGCAACAGAACCCCACGTGGGGGGGGGGGGGATGGACTCGCACACGGGGGATGGAAGTTGGAGGGAACATTGATTGGGAAGGGGTGTCTGTTTAGGAAAGTGTCCCTCTCTTGCACTGGCTGCTCCTGCAAAAATGCATTGCACACAATGGACTTGGGATATCTGCGCAGACGTACTGGTGATCACCCACTCCCCGTGACATTGGCATACCAACACTTCAATGTATCTTTCCATAGAATAAAAAAAAAAATACTTGCCAGTAATGTAATGGCCCTGGCCCCCACCCGGTGACATACTTTTACCAATGTATTGATGTATCAGCCACAATTTGTTTTTGTTTTTTAAATAATGTGTACACTGCAGTAATGGCGGCCACCTTCCTGGCTTCAATTCTGAAAAGAAGCAGGGCAGGTCATGCACGCAGGCAATCCCAACAAGGAATGCACCAGTACAACAAAGGTACAAAAGAACACAACTCCTGGAGATGGGGAAATGTTCTGCAGTTATGCCCCTAGCTGGGAAAATGTCTCGGTCTTGACTCTGCATCGTGTGACCAGGAAAAAAAAAATGCTGACATAACTGGTGGATAACTGCATAACATTTCCCTTGTGCGACCAGGGCCTGAGTGGGAGATTCTCTGCAACATGATGATGAGGTGTGTATGGTGGGGGGTTACATGTGTTTATGGAAAGAGAGTGAGTGAGGTGGAGATGTGGGAAGAGAGAATCAAAGAGCTCATGGAGAGGCAGGCGCATATCCCCACACATACAAGGCTCATCATACAGACAAGGAATAGGTTGCTTTCTTCCTCCCTAAACATATGCAAAGCAACAGAGTCATTCTGCAAACCAGAATTGCCTTGTCTGGCATGTGGGCTCTTAACCTCTGCATTCCTCTTCCCAGGAAGAAAGTGCATCTCTCAGAAGAGGTGGGGGTGCCCCTACTGTATGTTGATATATGCCTCCCTTCCATACTGCAAAGCCCTCAGAAATAGGTAACTTATACTGAGCAGTAGGAACAACATCATTATTCACAACTGTACAAATGTAAAAACTGATTGTTTAAGGAAGAATTAGATACCCCCTTGTGTAGAGTTATAGTTATAGAATGCAGAAATGTTTGGGCACCCATAATACTTCAAATGGATACAGGATAAAATCTATAGCAGGATTGGAGAATTTTTGGACTTCCAGATGCTTTGCATCTTGCAACTGTAAAGAAGGATGGGAGATGTAATCCAAAACATACAGACAGCCAAAGTATACCTGCCCATGGCCCAAAAGGAAGACATGGAGAACTGTTAACACTGTTAACATACAAACCTTTTAAGGGGGCTTAAGGGGCCATTAGAGGAGCCATTAAGGAGCCATTAGAGTGCACCTTTATCAAAGGTGAGTTATACAGACAGAAGTCTGTGCGATTATAAACCTCAAGAGTCTATTCCTTATTAAAATGTTAACAGAAGAGCTACTACTTTGAAACTTGGCATATATTTAATACAGTTTACAATTTTCCAAACTTCAAACTGATCAAATGAAAATGGGTTCATATGAGCATTCAAAGGTTATTTATCTGTCATATGAAGTCCTATGGTAGCAACTACTTACAAAGTTATCTATGTAGGTTCAGTTCCATTTTGAAGCTACACTGTGTAGGCATCCTTCAGTCTCGAGAGACTATGGTAACGTGCTCTGTATGGAGGACTTGGAACAGCGTCTAGTGTGGCTGAGAAGGCCAATTCGAGAGTGACAATCCCTTCCACACTGAAGACAAATACAGTCTGTCCCCTGTCCAGCTCCTTGATTTTGCTGCTTTCGGGACTGCCTCTTTGCCTCGGCCTGCTGGACAAGTGTCTCTTCAAATTGGGAGAGGCCATGATGCACCGCCTGCCTCCAGGCTGAACGCTCAGATGTCAAGGTTTCCCATCTGTTGAGGTCCATTCCTAAGGCCTTCAGATCCCGCTTGCAGATATCCTTGTATCGCAGCTGTGGTCTCCCTCTGGGGCGATTTCCCTGCAGTAATTCTCCATACAGGAGATCTTTTGGAATCCGACCATCAGCCATTCTCATGACATGCCCAAGCCAATGTAGATGTCGCTGTTTCAGTAATGTATACATGCTAAAAATTCCAGCTCATTCTAGGACTACTCTATTTGGAACTTTGTCCTGCCAGGTGATACCAAAAATGCGTCGGAGACAACGCATATGGAAGGTGTTCAGCTTCCTCTCCTGCCGTGCACAAAGGGTCCAGGACTCACTGCAGTACAGGAGTGTGCTCAGGAAGCTACAAATCTACCAGAATTCCAGTGTTTTTACAGATTCTGTATTGCAGATGAAATCTAGTTGATTACCTATTCAGTTTCTGTTTCTTTAATTATGAAATGTGATCTCAGCAGATCAGAATACATTTCTCTCTTGAATTGCATGGATCTGAACAGCATGGTTTTGATTATACACAGATTTTTTCAGTAAATAAATAAATATTCCAATAAATAAATAAATATTCAATAAATACTGTGCTCCTGGCCACACAGAACCCAAGGAGTTCAACACTGAAGGCATCAAAGTGGTCTACTTGCCCCCCAAACATTACAGTGTTGTATGGAAAGGATTGTCAACACTATGGAAGAGAACCCTGATAGAGAGAACTGGTGTGTGTGTGTGTGTGTGAGTGAGTGAGAGAGAGAGAGAAAGAGAGAGAGAGAGAACTGTTTATGCTTTGTAGTTACCGTGTTTCCCCGAAAATAAGACAGGGTCTTATATTAATTTTTGCTCCAGAAAACGCATTAGGGCTTTTTTTCAGGGGATGTTTAATTTTTTTCATGTACAACGATCTACATTTATTCAAATACAGTCATGTCACCTTCTTCTGGTTGCTGCACAATTCTGCACAATGGTGGAGGGTGGGGTTTCACTTAACTGAGGCTTATTTTTGGGGTAGGGCTTATATTACGGGCATCCTGAAAAATCACACTAGGGCTTATTTTCAGGTTAGGTCTTATTTTGGGGAAAACAGGGTATGTTTTTTTTGGGGGGGGGCATAAGAATTATACATGGATTTTGAACTACATGGGCGTCCGGTGCCCCTAACCCCAGCATTGTTGAAGGGAGAAATGTACATGTTTCTACATGTCCTGCTTTATTGAGAATCCTCCCATTGAAGCAGGGTGTGGAGCTGTCCCCAGCCCAAAAGCAGGCAGCCTGGGAGGCTTCTTGCTGCTCCTGACAGTGTCAGAGTTGGTGCAGCATCCCCTGCTTTCCCTGTGGGGGAAAAGGAACTACTAGAGCTGGTCCCACCCCAGCAAAAACAATGTTGCTACGAGTTGCCCAGTGCTGAGGTGGCTAAGAAGCCTCCAGGGCACTGGCTAAACAGTGATGCTCCTCTTACCTTAAAAGGCAGCATCTCTGGTTCTGCCACTTGAAAAGCCCCAATCCTAGTGCCTTCAGTAGCTGGGAAGCCTTCAAGCACTGGCCAGCTGGTATGGAAGCCTTGGAACAGTTTTAAAATGATCCCAGTGCACCCTTTTTAAAACCACACCACCGCATGGCATCACTTGACATGACTGAAATTGCTGTGAAATGCAGTTGTGACCATAGTAGAAAAGAGAACTATAGCCAAATACCCTTCCACTGCTTTACGTCACTGGCTGTGTTGCCTAGGGGATTCTGGTAGTTGTATAAAAGCTTGCTTTTATGAGCTCTGGGAACAACTAAAAGTAAAGTGAAGTTCTGGTGGCTATAAATTCCAAAGAGTTTTTTCCCATTGTTTTTGCCCTCCTTGTTTATCTCCCTTTTAAAAGAATCTCATAGGGTTTGAAAATGGGGACAGAATAATTTTGCAGAGGGTAATTTTGAAACACCACAACAGATGCACAGCTACCTAAGTGCACCAATTTATAAAAGGTGGGGAGAGGGAGTTTATCAGATCATATGCAGAGTATCTCTCCATTGCTTTGTTGTTTAGTCGTTAAGTTGTGTCCGACTCTTCGTGACCCCATGGACCAGAGCACGCCAGGCCCTCCTGTCTTCCACTGCCTCCCGGAGTTGGGTCAAATTCATGTTGGTAGCTTCGGTGACACTGTCCAACCATCTCGTCCTCGGTCGTCCTCTTCTCCTCTTGCCTTCACACTTTCCCAACATCAGGGTCTTTTCCAGGGAGTCTTCTCTCCATTGCTACTGAGACCTGTTGTTGCCTCCCCCCACCTCCAAATACCTGTTTAGCTACTCTGCTGTCTAGTTTCTTTCTTAATTCCCAGACAAAACAACAAACAGTAAGACAGACAAAAAGGTAGGGGGAAAAGAGAATAGAAACAGAACAAATGCAAATCTCTCTCTCGCTCTTTCTGTGACTGTTTTTGTATGTATGTGTGTTTCTACACCTGAGTGTGTACTTGCAAAGTATTTGCTAGTAATTACAGGTATTTCTGGATAATCCTGTTCATTCTGTTGGAGAGATGCCAGGGTCCAGAAGTGGAGAGATAGTGTTATGTGCCATCAAGTCACTTCTGACTTAGGTGACCCTATGAATGAGCGATCTCCAAAATATCCTATCCTCAGCCACCCTGCTCAGTGCTTGCAGCTTGTGAATGACTTTAGGAAGTCAGTCCATCTGCATTTGGTCTTCCTCTTTCCTTGCTGCCTTCCACTTTTCCCACCATTGTTGTCTTTTCCAGAGAATCCTGCCTTCTCATGATATGCCCAAAGTAGGACAGCCTCAATTTCAAAATTTTTGCCTCCAAAGATAGTTCAGGCTTGATTTGATCTAGGATCCACTTGGTTGTCTTTCTGGCAGTCCAGGGTATCCACAAAGCTCTCCTCCAGCGTCACCTTTCCAATGAATCAATTTTTTTCCTGTCAGCTTTCTTAACTGTCCAGCTTTCACACCCATCCATGGTGATTGGAAATACCAGAGACACTTCCTTACACTTGATGGTCTTACTTCTTTACACTTGATATTTTCTAACTCCTTCATTGCTGCCCTTCCCAGTCTCAGTCTTCTTCTGCAGTCTCCATTTAGATAGATGACTGGACCAAGGTATACAAAATCTCTAACTATTTCAATTTCTTCATTATCAACATTAAAGTTGTGTAGTTCTTTTATAGTCATGATTTTTACATTTTTAATGTTCAACTACAGTCCTGCTTTGGCACTTTCTTATTTCACGTTCACTAAAAGTCATTTCAAGTCATTACTGCTTTCTGACAGTAGGATGGTATAATCTGAATATCTTAGATTATTGATGCTTCTGAATCTAGTCTGACATTGTTCTGTGTACAGTTTGAACAGATAAGGGGATAAAATGCACCATTGTCTGATACCTTTTCCTGTAGGAAACCGTTCTGTCTCTCTATACTCTGTCCTAACTGTAGCTTCATCCACAATACAAGTTATGCATCAATTCTATCAAGTGCTGAGGCACACCCATTTCTTTCAGAACAATCCATAGTTTCTCATGATCTACACAGTCAAAGACATTGCCGTAGTCCAGCGATGGCGAACCTATGGCATGCATGCCACAGCTGGCATGCGGAGCCCTTTCTGCCGGCACGCGAGCCATAAGTCGTCGGATCGCTACTCCCCCACTCCCCCCCGCAGCCAAACCTGAGCAGGCGGCTGCAACCGCGGTGCTGGTGCCTGGACAGGCGGTGGGTCAGGATCTGGAGCAGCTGGTGCTGGCGGCGGATCCGGAGTGGGGTCTGAGGCACCTCCGTGCCCGGGATTCCCCCTTCCGCCGCCACTTCCGGTCCCCCCGCCGCCACTTCCAGTTCCACCGCCCGCTGTTGTTGGTTTTTTCCCCCCAGTTTGGGCATGTGAGCCCAAAAAGGTTCGCCACCACTGCTGTAGTCTATAAAGCACAGACTGATATTTTTCTGAATTTCTTTGTAGCCAGCAGATATGTGCAATATGATCTTGAGTGCCCACCCCTTCCTTTGTGGAAACCAGCTTGAATATCAGGCATTTCTTACTCCATAGAAGGTAAAAAGCCTTTTTTGCACTTTGAGCATCCCTTTGCTTGCATGATAAATTAAAGCAGTAGTCCTATAGTTACTACACTCCTTGGCTTCTTTCTTAGGGACTGGAATTTATATTCAGCATTTCCAGTCTGTGGGCCATTGTTTTGTTTTCCAAATTTGCTGACATATTCTTGTTAGAATTTGACAGGTTCGTTCTTTGTGGCTTGAAAACATTCTATCAGCATTCCATCTACCCCTGGTTATTTATTTCTTCCTAATGCTTTTAGAGCATCTTTCACTTCACTTTCTAGAACTGCAGGTCCTTCATCATAGGCTTCCTCTTCAAAGGAGTCATCCTTTTGTCCCTTCTGTATAGGTCTTCTGTATAATGTTTCCAACTTCTCTTTATTTTCTCCTGGTGAGATAGTGGTCATTCAGCATTCCTAATCTAGCCTTGAAGTCCTCTTGTTGGTCATTCAGCATTCCTTGTTGGTCATTCAGCATTCCTAATCTGCCTTGAAGTTCACTTTGATTTTGTTAATTTTTTGGAAGAGGTTTCTTGTTTACCCCCTTTTGTTGTCTTCCTCTGTTTCTTTGCACTGGTCATTATAGTAGTTCTCTTTGTGACAGTCGCAGAAAACTTGCATTCAAAATTCTGACTATTTCTGTCACTTTTGCTTCTCATCTGTCCTTTGTAATTTTAAGTGTTTCTTTTATCACCCACCTAGGTTTTTCTTTTCTTTTTCTATAGGAATTGTCCTTTTGGAGAGATGGGCAGACAGCTTTCTCTACTGTGAGAGTTCGAAGTGTCTATGCCCATCAAATTTATTTATTTATTTATTTATTTATTTATTTATTTATTTATTTAACTTATATGCCGCCCACACTACCCAAAGGTCTCTGGGTGGCTTACAACAATTTAAATACAGTAAAAAGATAAAAAGATAAAACAAGTAAAAATACAATGCTCTAAAAATTGCCATCAGGACCCACAGTTGATATTATTTCAGTTTTGTTGTAGAACTGATTAAAATACCATTTAGTTTCAAATAATCTGATTTCAATAATATTTTGCGCAAAGTTTTCTCCTGTCTTACAAGTTGTATGGAGCAATACTGCATGTCTTTTAAAACGAAAACAAGGGATTACTCATATTATTCAACTGATGATAGGCTTTACAGCAGTAGGTCAGATTCATGTCCATATTCATAAAACTAAGATCCTCTTATTGCACTGGCCTAAGTAAAGGCATTCCAGATCTCTGTTCTTCAGATAATAACTGCTTTTGATCGAATGTTAGGAAAAATGTATATGGTCATAAACGTGAGGGTGAACAGAAGTAGTCCCCGTATCAACACATGCATACTTGTTGTGTCTTAAGAGAACAATCGTGTGGCTGTAAAAAAAATTAGCTGAGTGTGAACTGTGTTTATTATATCTTATTTGCAAGAACTGCAAAGAACAGGAAGAAATTGTCTAGTTGTTTAAGTGCCATTAGATTTATTATTGGGAAAGGGATGAGCATCTTTGCAATTTTGGAAAAGGAATGGGACTACATAAAGGAAGGAAAAAGTAGTTATATCTCCAAATGGTTCCAGTGGGGGAGGGAGGGAAGAAGCACGATTTATATAATTGTTTTGTGTTATTAGATGTTTTTAGGTTTGTATATTTTCAAGTTTTATGTTTTAGGGGGAAAAATTAAAGGAGAGGAACACATATACAACAAAGGTGTGCTATTACTGAACATGATAAAATTATTTATTGCTGCAGAGAATCTTCCACACAGCTCACAGTTGAGCATTGCAACTCCCTTACTAACTTTCTCTACCAGATTAAAGGCAGTGTAGGATTTTATCAATAAGGCATCAAGAACACAGGAAAAGCCAAGAATAGGAAGAAATTGTCTTGTTGGTTAAGTCTCATTAGATTTTGTATTATTAAACATGATAAAATTATTTGTTTCAATGTGTCTTTAAAAAGCCCCTTTAAAACTTGGGAAAAAAAAAACCTGGAAGCACACAGGCACCAATAGACAACTAGAATAAAACACTTTGATTCCAGCAGATAAGCCTTTCCCAGGAATTAATTTGAAATTAATTCTAAGTAATTTGGGGTTATTTTCACAGGTAGGCTTAGAAGATTTAGGAACAGATTCATTGATTAATGTAAAGTTATAAATTATGAGAAAACCAAGATTTTTTTTTTACCAGTGAATGTAAGAAAGATACGTGGATGGGCATATAACTGAACAGGTAAATTGTTTTAAATATTTGGGAGTTGCCCATCAGTATTCATTGTTTTGGTCAACTTGAATGTGAAATGCTACATTTTAGTCACAGAAATTGCAGAGGGCACTATTTCTTGTTCCCTCTAGGAGTGGATCTTAATGCGATCTAACAAAAAATCAGAGTAAAACAGGTTGATTCCAAAAATATGCATGGAACAATCTTTAAATCAAAGAGCACGGACAGTTGTTTGTAAGAGGCAAATGGTAAGCCTTATGATGCAAACTCAAATCTTGAAAACTTGAATTCACCTTTAGAAAATAAGATATTCTTAAAAGAAAAAACATGGCAGCAAACATCCCCATATCAATGAATTAATATCAAAAATAAATAAATACAGCATGATTTTCCCCCGAAATAAGTTTGATGACTATATAATGAGATAGTACACGGAATACGCAATATGCATGATAAAACATTCACCTTATATTAACTTCACCCCAAACACTTAGTTCCAGGGCCATCAACATATTTGAACTGAGATGTTTCATCCAACAAAGCAGAGAATTCAATGTAATCATTTTAGCCATAAAGACTATGCTTTTCAAATAAACGTTTAAAGATATCCTCCCTGAGCTATGATCTATTTGAGATGAATGGTCCCACCATCATTTAGATTTAGACAGGTTTTGATTGATGGATTGTTAGTCATTTTAATTTGAATCCATTCATGTTGCCTTTGTTGTGTTGAGTTATGCTCCTTGTTATTTCAGCTGCCCAAAGTAGTGCTTGTCACTAAGCTGGGCCATATACAAGTATCTGAAATAAATAAATATCCCAAAGAACTAATATACTCGGTATCTAACAACTTCAAGGCACTAACAGCATTGCCCAGTTAATAGCATTAACAAGGGGCCCTCAAACACATGTCTGAAAAAGTGTAGTGTAGTCCCTAAAAACTCACAGTGCAACAAATTTGTTAGTTTTAAAAGTGCCACAATACTTTTAATCTCCCCCCCCCTTTTGCTATTGTTGTTGTTGCTAAAACAGACTAACATGGCTGCCTCTCTGAAAACTACCAAATCATAATTGCTATTGACCTAGGAGAAAGATAGAATCTCCAAATCCATTTCAAAAATTCTAGTGGGAAGACAAATTCCTTCAAAGTTATAAAAACGAGCTACCAATTAATTTTGTCAAATGCATTTTGGTACCAAGTGAAATAAAGGCAGTTGGCCAAGTCTTTTAATATTAAAAGTATCTGATTTATAACTAGCCTTATATTATCTTCTTCCTGCCTTATGGTGAATAAAACCTATTTGGCCTGGTCTGAAACCTATTAGCCAGTACAGGAGTTATTATTTTAACATCAACATTTTAGAGAAAGATAATCAGCAGTTGCTGGGCTATTGCTAAGTGATCAGTGCAGTTTTGTGTTGACATATTGTGGCAATCTATGGTTTTAAGCAATAAAGCTTGTTCTGTTCTGTTTAAGTGGGCTCCACGCACACATACACACCGGATCTATAAGCTACAAAGGAATACAATACACACAAAGGAATACAATACCAGGCCAGCAGCGGAACCCCACTCCCTGCCGGTACGGGAGTCTCTGGCAGCCACCACTCTTTGGTCCATCAGACTGCATTGCCACTACCATGCCTGTCCTGGTGCCCCGAACCCACATGAGCCCCTCTCGGCAGCAACTAGGGGTGCCCAGGTAAGTCTAGTCTCATGTTTCAGTAAACATCATTTATGAAAATGGACATTCACCAGCATTATTATGTTCTATTTGTATCAGTTTGTATAACGTTCATCCTGATATACTTGAGAGAAAAGTATGTTTTATTTAATTGGGATCTTAGTTTATATAATCAAGGTCAACAGGAAGAAAATGTGTAGGTCCATGGAGTTATAAGCAAGCAGTATGTGACACTACACCATTGTTACTGATCACAGGGCACATCTGTTAAGACAGTAGCTTTACCTTCTGACTGCCTGGCTTTCTGAAGCTTCAGCTGACATGAAATAGTTTTAATTCTCATCTTAAACTAGAGATGGATGAGAATTTCAGTGTCATTTTTTGCAAATCTGCAAGTTGTTTCATTAAATCAACAGAAGCAGCAATTCTTTTTTAAAAAGGCAAGTGGGGTAAAATGAGAGTTTAATCTACCCAGATAAAGGGGTTTGAGTTGCTCTGGACAACTTCCATAGCCATCTAACTAAAACTTAACAAACACTGACCATCCCTGTCTTCATGCTGTGAAAACCTCTTCAGTCAGAAAACATGAATGAATTAAACCAACTTTCCTCACTTGGCATAAGCTTTCCACAAACCTAGTTTGGATTGCAATCCTTGTGCCAAATATTAATTTGGCTTTCACTTTCAGATCAGGTTGGGTTTCATGATTTTGAGATCTTTTCACCTTGACAACATGGAGCTTGGGCAGAAGGTTGCAGTCAGCAAGGGTCAGGTCATCCCCATCCAGAAACCTGCGTTTTGACACTTTCTCCTCCTCTGTGCTACCTGCATCAATCTCTTCTGGCAAAGGGTTTCGCAGATAGTCATCCAGCTTCTTTAGAGCTTTTGTTAAACCTCTCTCCAGACCTTCAACAAGAAACAGATAAAGAGAGGAAGAAAATTAGGACAGCTTTAGTGAAGAAGTCTGTACCATGTGGAGAAATTTTGGACCAGTTATTTTGGCAATTCCTGTAATATACATGCAGCCTGCTTATGGCATGACTTACAGACGGAGGGTGGCATACTTCGTGTTTGCCTTGCCTCCATGGATTTCAGAATGCCATTATGCTGCCCTTTGCCTCCCCCTTGTTCCATTCCACTGCTGGGGACTTGTGGAGGTAGGGCATAGGTAAGAGGTAGGAGCTAGCCCCCCTCTATTCAGCACTGGTTAGGCCTCACCTTGAATATTGTGTCCAATTCTGGACACCACACTTCAAGAAGGATGCTAACAAATTGGAACAAGTTCAGAGAAGGGTGACAAGGATGATCAGGGGGCTAGAAACCAAGTCTTATGAGGAAAGGCTGAAAGAACTGGGCATGTTTAGCCTTGAGAAAAGAAGACTGAGGGGTAATACGATAGCACTTTTCAAATATTTGAAAGGCTGTCATACAGAGGAGGGGCAAGATCTGTTCTTGATCATCCCAGAGTGCAGGACACGCAACCATGGGCTCAAGTTAAAGGAAGCCAGATTTCGGTTGAATATCAGGAAAAACTTCCTAATTGTTAGAGCAATACAACAGTGGAACCAGTTACCTCGGGAGTTGGTGAGTGCTCCAACACTGGAGGCATTCAAGAAAAACTTAATCATCTGGCAGATATGCTTTGATTGTATTCCTGCATTGAGCAGGGGGTTGGACTTGATGGCCTTGTAGGCCCCTTCCAACTTCACTTTTCTATGATTCTATGACATACCAACTTGTTTTGTAGTAGATATTACTGGGAGAAAGTATAAGAGAAAATTAAAAAGGTTGCTGGCGCTCACTGTATGGTCAGGTCCCAGTAGTTTATAGTGATTCCATTCCCCTTAGCCAGTGTCCTGCCCCAGAAATGTAGCCCTGCAGGTTCTTTAACATATATGAAAGCCTTAATAACTTATAAGCCTAAAAATTCTTGGACCCATCTGTTTGAAATCTGGCAGGGTTTATCCCCTCTGAAGGTGCTACCATGCCTCAAACTTTTATGCATATGTCTCAGAAAACATAGAAATATACGGCTATCTTTGCTTTACAGTGCAAGCCAATGGAGCATACGAAGATTCAGATACCCAGATTTTCCTGTTTGATCTCGATATGAATTGGACTGGACCCTGTCCAAATCAGTTAGTCTCCAAAGAGGGCTGAATCAAATATCACCAAATCAGGTTCCAGCTTGAATCAGGGGTCCCTTTCACATCCTAAGCACATACTGTATATAGCTTTTGTACCTCCCATGGGTAACTTCGGCCATTAGTTAATGCATACAAAGAACAGAGTAGAAATGATTAGTCAGTCCTTACAATGGGAGATGTAAACAGTGCCATCAGTAGAAGCTATATCAGGGCCCAGCTTTTTAATATATTCACAAATTTTCTAGAGTTGTGGTGAAAATTGAGGCAATCAAGTTTGCCAGTAACATCAAATTTTCAGAAACAAAAGCTAACGAGCACCAAAAGAATCACTCCCAACTGGGGGAGTGGACATCAAAATACAAATGGTGTTCAATATATGGAACTACAAGGCACAAAACTCCGCAAATTTACATATACACTTATGTATATAAATTGATATACACTGCAGTGACAGTGATAACTGAGTAAGAAAGGGATGTTAAGATTGTGGAGGATAAGCTCAATAAGGATAGCATAATGATTGCCCATATGGAATTTTAGTTTTTCACAGTTGCTGTTGGAGGTTTAAAAAAGCAGAATCCATATAAGAAATCATTAGGAAAAGAACAGAGGGTAAGACTGATAATATCATGCTGTCTTCATACATATCCATGCTGCAACCAAACTTAAGAGTACTGAATACAGTCCTAGTCCTAGCACCCCAAAATGACATTTTAGGCTTGGGATACAATGTAGGTTATGGGCGACAAGTAGCCTGCCAGTAAAAAAAACAAAACAACAACAAAAACAAAAACATCAAACACCTTTGACATTTTTTCTTAATTTTCTAATATCAGGTCTGTGTGTTTGATTTTTAATTAAAAGTAATATTCCGGACAAGAACCCGGACAAGACGGAGGTCCTGAGGGTGGGTGGGCCTACCATCAGTGGTTTGGGAAACTCCCTCTCTTTTGGGGGGGTGACTCTTACCGCGAAGAGTGAGGTGTGCAGCTTGGGGGTCTATCTGGACCAGGCGCTTGCCATGGAATCCCAGGTAGCGTCAGTGGTCCGCACCGCCTATTTCCATCTTTGGCGGATAGCCCAGCTGCGCCCCTATCTAGATGTTGGGTCGCTCACCACTTTGGTCCATGCGCTCGTAATCTCGAGATTAGACTACTGTAATGCTCTCTACGTGGGGCTGCCTTTGAGATCTATGCGGAAACTCCAGATGGTGCAGAATGCGGCGGCCAGACTTCTTACTGGGGTAAGAAAATATCAACATATTACCCCCACTCTGGCCGCCTTACATTGGCTGCCTGTCCGGTTCCGCGTAGATTTCAAAGTCTTAATGCTTAGGTATAAAGCCCTAAACGGTTTAGGGCCTCGTTACCTGACGGAACGCCTTCTCCCACCTAGATCTACCCGCATCACCCGATCTAGCCAGGAGGTGAGACTGAGGAGCCTAACGCCGAGGGAGGCCCGGAAGGAAAAAACAAGAAACCGGGCCTTCTCGGCAGTGGCTCCTCGTCTCTGGAACAATCTCCCTCCTGAGATTCGCATGGCCCCTTCCCTGGGCAGTTTTAAATGCCAATTGAAAACCTGGTTGTTCAAGCAAGCCTTCCCTCCACCCACTGTCTGAATTTTTGTTTCTTGTGTTCTTTCCATCTTGGATTATTGTGTTTTTAGTAATATATTGCTATTTTAAATTGTAAACTGTTATATGTTATGTTGTTACCCGCCCAGAGTAGTCTATATGACTAGATGGGCGGGCTAAAAATGTAATAAATAAATAAATAAATAAATAAATAAATAAATAAATAAATAAATATTCCGATTACCTCCTATTTCATTTGCAGAAATATGTGTGGCCCCTCAAACATATGAGTACCCCTAAAAGACTGGCCGCTGGACCCTCAGAACTTGCCAACAACTGTTTTAGAGCTACAAAATCTGAAGAAAAGGGCAGCCAGAATATCAAGTGTCTGAGGGTCCATCTCCCTTAAAAGAAAAGGTTACAATGCTAGTGTTCGTGTGCATAACTGTGGTTGTAGAAGTGGCTGCAGTAATGTAAGGAGGTCTGGTACCTTCCCCATTCATGTGGCTGCTTGCACAACACTTTATGTGACCAGGGAGGTGCTCGGACCGTTCCACTTTACTGCAGCACTTTCTGCATTTCCAGTTTTATGCAGGAAAAATTGATCGGGCTAAGAGCCAATGTTTGCAGCATTTTAGCTTGGAAAATAGCCATAGGATAGCATTGTACAAAATTCCTCATTTTATACAGGAAATTGATTGAGAGAGGCCTTTATCTGTATATCACAGCACCATAGAAACCTAGGTCATCCAGCGAAGCCTAACAGTGGGAAATGTAAGTCAGAATAACCTAAGTACTTCTAACAATGCCTAGTTAAGGGGAAAGGGTACAGCCCCCTCCCCCAAAAAGCATGCTGCAGTTTGTGCCACCCACCTCTACCCCATTACAGGGAAACACTATAAAAAAGCGAACCCTATCCAGCAGTATACAGCACAGCAGGCAAAAGCCTTTCTAGCTGAAGGAGGGAGAGAAAAGATACCCTGCATCTACTTGGTACAATTCATTTCTCTATTCCAAGCCACGCAGACTTCAAAAACACTATAAAGCTCATGTTCCAGGTTATCTGGAGTTCCAATAGGAGCACCTGAGGGTATAGGAATACACTGTAATATTTTATTCTGGGTCATGTTTGTCATTTCTGAAAGCAAGACCATAATTGCCAAGAATGTTCTGAAAGCAAGAACATAATTGCTGTTGCTTAGTGCAGTAGGTTGCACTAGAGTCTCTAGGCATCCTTCAGTCTCGAGAGACTATGGTAACATGCTCTGAATAGAGGTCTTGGAACAGCGTCTAGTGTGGCTGAGAAGGCCAATTCGAGAGTGGCAATCCCTTCCACACTGAAGACAAATACAATCTGTCCCCTGTCCAGCTCCTTGATTTTGCACTAGAGTAGGCCCGCTGAATCAGTCAGCTCCTCCACAAGTTTCACCAATTCAAAGGTGCACACTAGAGATGGGGACGAATATAAAAACGGATCGGCTTTTTCAACAAAAATAGCTGATTCGTTAAATATTCATCCCTTCATATTCGTGGGTTCCAGAGACCCCCACGAATACGAAGGGACAAATATTTACCCGTTTTTATTCATCCTTCGTATTACCAAAAAAACCCACCATTCTGCCTATCGGCTGCCGATCAGCTGATCGGCAGCCAATAGGCAGCCACCCACCCACACAGCCACCCACCCCCCACAGCCTACCCCCATCCCCTTCCTCTACCTACCTTAGTCTCCACCCCACCAACACCCCCTTACCTTAATCGCCTGTGCCGAAGTCTCCATCTGGCCTCCCAGCCACAGCATGTAAAAAGGGAGACTGACTGCCCTTTGCAAAGATGGTGGCTGCGGCTTCATTTAGGGTAGGGAAGCTGCAGCTGCCATCTTTGCAAAGGGCAGCCAGTCTCCCTCTTTACACACCGTGGCTGGGAGGCCAGATGGAGACCTCGGCAGTGGCGATTAAGGTAAGGGGGTGTCGGTGGGGGTGGGGTGGGGGCTAAGGTAGGGAGAGGAAGGGGGTGGGAGTAGACTGTGGGAGTGGCTGGCTGTGTGTGGGTGTGTGGCTGCCTATCGGCCACCGATCAGTTGATCGGTGGCCGGTAGGCAGAATGTTTGTTTTTTTAATAGGAAGGGGGTGTCGGTGGGGGTGGAGGGGGCAGCGGCAGTGCGGTGGTGGTGAGGTGGCAGGAGGTGTGTGGTTTTTTTAAATAACCCCCACACAAATCGACGAATAACTTTGTTATTCGTCGCTTCATGGGGGCAACTTCATGCTTCGTGAGTTGTCAACTTTTGGCGACTCACAAAGCGGGACGACTCAGCAAAATGGTGAGTCGTCTCCATCTCTAGTGCACACTCTAGTTGCAACTTACTACATTAAAGTAAGTTGCAACTAGAATAGGCCCTTTTGAATCTCCACTCATTCAAATCTTCACTCATTCAATGGGCCTATCTAGTGCAACTTACTGCTCCAAACAACAGGATTTCAGCCACTATAACTGGAGTGCCACTATTTTTAAAACAAAGTGCTACTATCTCTTCTTCAGTCACATCCAAAATGTTGTTTTTTACACTTGCCATGCTTCTGCATTACCTTATTTTCCCTAGTCAACTGAAATTCTGAGTTTCAAGAAGAAGATGAATGGGGAGATGAGGGGGATGCAGAGTGTTTGGCAACCTTATGTTTAAAAAGTTGGGTGATAAATTCCAAACTGCTGGCTGAGGAGGAGTTTGAAACCATACCCTCTCCCCAAAAGCCTGTTGCAGACGGCATCAATATCCATCTAAGAAGCGAACTTCGTCCGAACAATGGCCATGAGACTTTGAGACTTTAATAAAAGCATATAATTCTTCGAACTACCCACAAGAACTTGGTGCACAGCCTGAAAAAGATGAATTATCATTGAAAGCTAGATGTCCATTGTTTGTTTGATTTTTTTAGTGGTTTAACAAAGATATCACTTGCTTCTGCATTTGTTTTTTTTTTTTACACTGACATTCAACTGTCAGATTAATCTCCTTCAGCTACATTTTACTCTGCAAGTCATGCTGAAACAATAGTGGTGGATACCACAAATACCCCATTACTAGAGCAACACTGGAAAACCTGAGAAATCTCTTGGATTAAAAAAAAGTTTTTCTTCTCAAAGCAATGAGTAATACTGTATTATTTTACTATAAAATGACGTTTTATTTAACTTGACTCAATTGAATGTTTGAGTCAGGGAGGTTCAACACTCAGTTGTTCAGCCTCCTTCTGAACTTTGCCTATATTTGAACTTCTTTGTATTTCCAGTTTGGAGTAAACTTGGGGCTCAACTACACATTGTAATACTCCTGTTTTTGCCTTGGGTTTACCACTCTTGGAAATGATTTAAAAATATTCAAGTACATGACATAGCTAAGCGAACATTTTTCCGGCTAGAAAGTGGGGTTTTTTTAACACTCACAAGTGGGTTATTTATTTGAATTGATTTTGATCATGTTTTAAAATCATTTTTAATAATCACACACATTCACACACATACATATAAGTTTATTGCGTGGCACACAGGCCGTTGCAAAGTACATCAAATAAAAACAATACAATACAGTACAATTCAATACACTATAGTATGAGGGGGAAAACCCAAATCAAGTTAGATTTCTATCACAGCTAAAAACCTCTAACGTCTTAAAAAAAAAAACCCTAAGGAAAACTAAGTGAAGGCAGTTGATAGACAGTATCTGATGCCAATAACAAGCATCTATCACGGAAGGGGGAATCCCAAGGGTACATGAACCTAAATAACCGCTTGATTAGTAGTAGTGGGGGCTACAAGTTTCATTTTCATAAGTATAGATATAAACCTTGCCATTCGAAATGTAATAAATTTATCTCTGTCTGAGAGTAGGATCCTGAGCTTTTCCTGGACAGGTCTTCCAGGATATTTTTCCAAGATAGGCTTCAGGAGCCTTTCATGGTGGGTCGCGAATAGGGGACAGTAAAACACAACATGTACTAAGTCCTCAACTGATTTTTGGTCGCAAGAACAAACTCTCTCATAGTATGGAATTTGTGTGTAACACCCTTTTAAGCTAGCAAGCGGCAACATATCAAGACGTGCCTGAGTGAAGGCTTTTCTATGGTCAAAGCTCACTAAATCGGCAAAATAAGAAGAAAGATTTTAAGGCGGAGATGAAATAATCTTATAAAACGGGGCCGTTTTTAGAGTGCCTAGCAAACCTATATCTGTTTGGTAACAGAGATCAAATAATCTCTGCTTTAATGAGCTTTTTGCTGCAGACAGACCAAGGTGCCTTACATACTCTTCTGAAAATCCAAGTTTGGCTACTAGTTGCAGTACGGAGGATTTCCACGTTCCAGAATTCATTTCCCCATATGATTATGTTAAATATTCTGACAGTGGTAAACAAAATTTTCAGCCAATAGTTAATTATTGATTTGTTGACTAGTGTCATTATTGACATTATTGCCAATTCTAGTCTAACTAGCGCTGAGGGAGTTGAGGGAGTTACTGCCAACAATAGTCGGGCAAATCTATTTTGGGTTACTTCTAATGGGTATAAGTTTCCAATTCCCCATATTTCAGCACCATACAGAATCTGGGGGAGTAACTTGGTTTTATAAATTTCAAGAGTGGGAGGGATCAAATGTCCTCCTCTAGTTCTACAGAATCTAAGTATACTAAACATGGCTTTTTCGAATTTCTGCTTTGTAAAATCAATCTGAAATGCCCAGGAACCTGACTGATAAAACATCACGCCTAAATATTTAAAGTGGGTTACCTGTTCCAATATT
The DNA here is from genome assembly GCA_037013535.1 of Intellagama lesueurii. Classification (NCBI taxonomy): domain Eukaryota; kingdom Metazoa; phylum Chordata; class Lepidosauria; order Squamata; family Agamidae; genus Intellagama; species Intellagama lesueurii. The sequence goes on along the minus strand of JBAJHW010000001.1, from coordinate 190,425,458 downwards.
CTCCCATCCATTGTCATTTATGTGCCTGAGGTCTTCTATTGAAAAACATAATTTTGGTTTTCTCATAATTAACATTAAGAGAGTTCTCCTTGCAATAATTACTAAATTGTTTTAATAATCTTCTAAGACCTATTTGTGTGTGGGATATTAGCAAGGTATCGTCTGCATAGAGTAATATTGAAATAAACTTTCCACCTACTCTTACAGGGAAAAATTGCAGTCCAGTTAACCTGGCTACCATATCATTGATGTACAAATTGAAAAGCAATGGAGCTAGGATACAGCCCTGACGGACACCTTTAGATGTTTTAACTATGTTAGATAGTTGACCAGAAAATGCCGGCTCTGACCCTTAGGGAAGTATCAGTATGGAGGTCTTTGATTCTTTGTAGCAATCTAGGATCTATTTTAAGAATTATAAGTTTTTCCCACAAACGACCTCTTGGGATGGAATCGAAAGCAGCTTTGAGGTCAATAAATGCCACATATAATTGTCCTGAAGATGCAATAGCATATTTGTTAATTAGATGGTTAAGCAGAAAAATATGGTCCAATGTTGAATGCCCCTCCCTAAAACCAATCTGTTCAGGAGCTAAAAGATTATATTCTATCACCCAATCTTCCAATTTTAAAAGGAGATGTCTTGCGTAAAGTTTGCCTATTACATCAAGCAAATTTATAGGTCTGTAACTGGCTGGGTCCTTTCGCTCACCTTTCTTATAGATGGGCATGACAAGTGAAGATGACCATTCTCTATGGGTGCCACCCACCATATCTATATAAGTAAATAAGGTAGCTAGGGTCGGGGCCCACCAGTCCTGAAAAGATTTAAGTATATCCGGGGGGATGAAATTTTCCCCGGGAGCTTTATTGCTCTTGATTGTTGAAATCAATGATTTTATTTCCTTAATTGTGACTGGAGGCCATATTGTTAGATCACTGGGGGATGATATTAGAGGTAGATATATTTTGCTAGTAGAGGGTGGATCATTGAATAATTTGAAGTAATACTCTTCCCAACATTCAGTGGGTACATAAGAATCCAGATCATGGCGAAACCTCCCCTCTGCTGATGCAAGCAGTTGCCAAAATTTTGCCGTATCTTTCTGGGACAAAGCCAGGGCAAGTTCCTGATAAGATTCTTTTATTGAGGCTTGTTTTTTCTTTTTGAGAAGCTGTTTATAATTATTGCAGAGATCAAAAAAGATCTGGATAAACTTTTAGACTGATTTTTTTATGCAATTTAAGAACTCTTCTTAATTGGTGCTTCATAGTTTCGCACTCTCTATCAAGAGTGGGAGGGATCAAATGTCCTCCTCTAGTTCTACAGAATCTAAGTATACCAAACATGGCTTTTTCGAATTTCTGCTTTGTAAAATCAATCTGAAATGCCCAGGAACCTGACTGATAAAACATCACGCCTAAATATTTAAAGTGGGTTACCTGTTCCAATATTCTCCCATCCATTGTCCATTTATGTGCCTGAGGTCTTCTATTGAAAAACATAATTTTGGTTTTCTCATAATTAACATTAAGAGAGTTCTCCTTGCAATAATTACTGAACTCGCCACTGAATTTATTTCAATAATACCAGGAGGGTTATTCTGGGCGTTATCTAGGGGTGCCTCGGTTATCAAACAGAGATCGGGATGGTCTGCAGGCACTGTCAAGTTAGAACTGGGAACCCTTTTATTTATTATTACCATGCCCCCCCTTCACGGATTGCTGCCTTGTCAGGGCGAAGGGGCTTGAGTAATTCAGAGAAGCTATGGGCTATGCTGTGCAGGGACACCCAAGACGGACAGGTCATAGTGGAGAGTTCTGTCATGAGTGCAGCTGAAGACCTGGAACCGGAAGGGTTAACTGTGGCTGAGGAGAATGCTGAGCAATTAGAAACGCAAACACCTGAATCACCCCCAGATTCTCCTCCCCCAGTAGACAGGCTGAGGGCCAGGCTTCGGGGAAGACTTATGACAAAAAGGTCAGAAGATCGCTCGAAGGCTGCCCACAGAAACATCCGATCAACTAGCCCTGAGTACTGACAGGATGGAAAAGCTTCCAGCAGCCCAAGGGGCTGTTTTACTATATAAACAGCTCTTAGTCGGCTAGAAATCCGTGGAAGCAACAAGTCAAATCTCTGGCTTGCATCCATGCTCCTGACTACCTTGAACCTTGTTCCCTGGACCTTTGGCTTTGGACTCTGACCCCGGACTGTGTGATTTGGCTTTGGACCCTGACCTTGGATTACGGTTTGTGATTTGGCTTTGGCATTTTGGTATCGGCTCTGAACTTGGACTGGCTTATCGGACTCTGCTGTTGAAACCCCTGGGAACGTGACAAGTTCTGACTAAACGCGATCCACCTGGAGCAGGAACTGGCAAGCCACTCCAGTATCTTTGCCAAGAAAACTCCATGAACAGAAACAAAAGGCTAAAAGATATGACGCCGGAAGATGGGCCCCTCAGGTCGGAAGGCGTCCAACATGCTACTGAGGAAGAGCGGAGGACAAGTACAAGTAGCTCCAGAGCTAATGAAGTGGTTGGGCCAAAGCCGAAAGGACGCTCAGCTGTGGACGCGCCTGGAAGTGAAAGGAAAGTCTGATGCTGCAAAGAAAAATACTGCATAGGAACAAGGAATGTAAGATCTATGAACCTTGGGAAGCTGCATGTGGTCAAACAGGAGATGGCAAGAATAAACATTGACATCCTGGGCGTCAGTGAACTAAAATGGACGGGAATGGGCGAATTCAATTCAGATGATTACCATATCTACTATTGTGGGCAAGAATCCCGTAGAAGAAATGGAGTAGCCCTCATAGTCAACAAAAGAGTGGGGAAAGCTGTACTGGGATACAATCTCAAAAATTGTATGAATGATTTCAATACAAATCCAAGGCAGACCTTTCAACATCACAGTAATCCAAGTTTATGCACCAACCACAGATGCGGAAGAGGCTGAAATTGACCAATTCTATGAAGACTTACAACACCTTCTAGAACTGACACCAAAGAAAGATGTTCTTGTCATTATAGGGGACTGGAATGCTAAAATAGGGAGTCAAGAGATAAAAGGAACAACAGGTAAGTTTGGCCTTGGAGTTCAAAACGAAGCAGGGCAAAGGCTAATAGAGTTTTGTCAAGAGAACAAGCTGGTCATCACAAACACTTTTTTCCAACAACACAAGAGGCGACTCTACACATGGACATCACCAGATGGGCAATACCGAAATCAGATTGATTATGTTCTCTGCAGCCAAAGAAGCTCTATACAGTCAGCAAAAACAAGACCTGGAGCTGATTGTGGCTCTGATCATCAGCTTCTTATAGCAAAATTCAAGCTTAAACTGAAGAAAGTAGGAAAAACCACTGGGCTAGTCAGGTATAATCTAAACCAAATCCCTTATGAATACACAGTGGAAGTGAAGAACAGATTTAAGGAACTAGATTTGGTGGACAGAGTGCCTGAAGAACTATGGATGGAGCTCCATACCAATTTCATGGTGACAGCAGCCATGAAATTAAAAGATTCCTGCTTCTTGGGAGGAAAGCGATGAGAAACCTAGACAGCATCTTAAAAAGCAGAGACATCACCTTGCTGACAAAGGTCCGCATAGTCAAAGCTATGGTTTTTCCTGTAGCGATGTATGGAAGTGAGAGGTGGACCATAAAGAAGGCTGACCACCGAAGAATTGATGCTTTTGAATTGTGGTGCTGGAGGAGACTCTTGAGAGTCCCCTGGACTGCAAGGAGAACAAACCTATCCATTTTGAAGGAAATCAACCCTGAGTGCTCACTGGAAGGACAGATCCTGACGCTGAGGCTCCAATACTTTGGCCATCTCATGAGAAGAGAAGACTCCCTGGAAAAGACCCTGATGATGGGAAAGTGTGAAGGCAAGAGGAGAAGGGGACGACAGAGGATGAGATGGTTGGACAGTGTCATCGAAGCTACCAGAATGAATTTGACCAAACTCCAGGAGGCAGTGGAAGACAGGAGGGCCTGGCGTGCTCTGGTCCATGGGGTCACGAAGAGTCAGACACGACTAAACGACTAAACAACAACAACAACAACCATGGGCTCCAGGGTTTTTTTAAATTCTGTCCTTAACCTGTATCTCCACTGGGCATCCTAGTGTGGGCAGTTGATGGGTTGCTAGGTCATCATTGGAATTTGGGGGCTGTTCTAGATCCCTCAAAGTTGCAACCAGGGAGTCCAGGCGATTCAGTAAGGATGTCCGCACATCAGTTGGCAATTTACTAAAGGATGAGATAAGATGAGTCTCTACCTCCTCTTCTGGCCAAGCAAGGCCTGGGTTGATCTTTTCTGTTGCATGTCTATCACCCTTATAGTTTTTAATAAAATTTTTGTAATCATTTTGCCAATCAGTTGGGTGATCTTCTAAAATTTGAATAAGGTCTTCCTCTGTATGTTTCTCCTGGACATAAGTTAGGGTCTCTCTTTCCATTTCTCTAGTGTACCCACACAAGAGTGGTAGGGGATGTGCTTTGTTTTTAAAATATCGTACAGCAGCTATACCCCTCGCAGCTAATTCCTTTCTTCTGCTATAAATCCTATTGGTTGTTATGTTATCTTTGAATGTTACTATCACATGTGCTTGGGTATAATTGTAGAATAAGTAGTCCACATTTAGAATTTGGGACGTGGAAGTTAATTCAGGGATGACAGGTTCTAGAGTGCTGATCAGGTTCCATTTGCGTTCATTCTGGGTAAGTATCCCTTTTCGTTTTGGGTATCCACAGAATGCTAGAGTGTTAGCCGTTAATCTTAACTTCCATCTAGTTCTATTCTCAGGCTGCATCAACTGGGGTGTTAGTTGATTATTCTTCTTAGGGTTACTATTTATCACGTCAGTCCATGGATCATTTCCCACTATATCTATTTTATCCTCAATGTCCTGTATTGGGGGGGGGGGGGAGTAATAGCTATTTGGTCTAAATTTGTTAGGGCCTGGCCAGTATCTAACTTTTCAGAGTTCCTTTTGGATCTAGAAGATTTTCTTTCTTTCTTTGGTTTCCTCTCGATAAATTTAAATAGATTATGGAAATCCATCTTGTCAGATGACTTTCTTGTCTTGCTTGTGCGCTTAATATTTTTAGTCTTTTTTGTACACCCATGCGGACTCCCTACCTGTGCCCTGTTTTTAGCCTTCTTTTTAGAGTTTTTTTTCCCTTTGGACAAATCATCCAGTGGAAGTGGGGGTGTGGTACCTTGGTCAGTTTGCATTTTATTGTTTCTGGGTAAATTGCTTATTGCAATTAAGTTGGTTAATGGAGTTAGTAGCTCATGAGATTCGAAGAGGAATGATTTAATTAACTTCATCTCATCTAGGATATCTTTTACCCAGTGCAACAGTGTGCTGATATCAGACTTATCACTTGCCTTAATTATTTTTGGCAGGGGTCCTTTTTCTATTTGGGTGCCTCCTTGTGTTAATTCCTCTATTTGTTTTAATATAAAGTCATCTACCTTCTTTCTTCCTTTCTTCTCCAACCCCACTGGTGTCCAAAGCATTTTCTGCAGCTGCTAGTTCCATTGCCAGGTTAGGACCAGGATCTTCTTTGTTTGATTCTATTATTGTACACCTATTCTCAATTGACCAGTCTAAAGTTTCATTTGTGTGTTTAATGCCCTCATTTTTGGGAGAAAAGAAAGTGATTTTCTTTTGTCTCCCTTTCCTCCCTTTCCTCTCTTCTAAAAAGCTGCCATGTGCTGGGGAAATCCCATGTTTTTTATACCCCTGTCTAGTAAAAACCATTATTCCATAAAATCAGATGATTGCTGTAATAGACTAAATTCAGAAAATCATAATAATAAGATAATAGGAAAAAATTAAAAAAAGTAAAATAATAATAAACTATAATAAATTCTATACATATATAAAACTATAAAACTATAAATGCAAAAAATTCCAAGTTCAGTTTGACTAATCAATACTAAGTTCAGAAAATACTCAAATATATATATAGTTATAATAAGTCCATCAACCAGAATTGAAAATTAAAAACAGTGGGGAGCTCCCGCAAACTTGAATGCAATAATAGAAATACGAACAGACACAGAGCAGGCACTCCCAAATTTTCTTTAGAGTTCTTGAGAAGCCCACAACTGGGTGTCCGTCTCAGCTCCCAACCATCCAAAGACAAAATAAAGCTGTCTTTAGACTTTAGCTGTCTTTAAACTTTGCGGCAAGAAATATCAAAATTTGGAGGGAGTTTCATTTTCAAGGCGGAGAAGTAATCTCAAATGGCTTACCACACCTACTGTTCTTACTCCGTGAATCTCTACTTGATAGTGAGTACTTGATAATGAGTAACTGCTTGATACAGAAGTTACAAAGCTTTTCAATCAAAGTTATAGAAAGTGGGGCGCTTCAGCTGGCTTTCCGTGGGTTTGGAGGTTCTCGCCGATTAATCAACAGTCGAGCAGTGTAGAGGAAGTGGGAACATAGGGACTGCCATCAAACAAACACAGCTTTTATTCCCTGCCTCAGGTGAACCTTCTCTTCCAAGCCTCTTGGCCTCAGCAACGACCCGTCCTTAGAGTAACAGGAGTATACACAAACTCTTTAAACAGAGAACTTAAATAATGTCACCAACATATTTGATGAGGTCATTTTAACCCAGTGGCTCCAGCTTTGGGTCCGCAGATGTTGTTGATGTCAGCTCCCCAGAGCAGCAGTTATATTTTGCTTGATTATACTTGTCCTATCACCAAAGGTATGCACAACAGACCGCAAAGTCTAGCTTGCAAGTTGTTTGTCTTCGGATCTATTTCTGTTTCTTTGTTTGGCGTCAAGCACAGCAAGAATACTAATAATTACTAGGCTGTCTTGGACAGGATAATTGTTTAAAAAAACTTTAAAAGATTAGGCCGGAGGACGCAACACAAACAAACGATGTTGTCTCACCCAACTGGAACCGGAACCTCCTTTTAATAATCATTTTGGTATGTGTGTTCGCCTCAATCAGAGTAAACTGTGTTTGTGGGGTCTGTCAAGTATTGGATGCCAGGACCATGAGTTTCATGCTGCACAATATCTTACTTTTTTTCCTATCTGTAACATCAATCTAGTGCTATGCCAATTTGAAATACATTTTATGGCTTGTACACCACCTAGAATAGTGCTCTGGCACTAATGGGGTGGTATATAAATTAAAGTAATAAGTAATAATAAAGTAATAAGATTTAAAAATATTAAGTAAATATTAAAAACTAATTAGAAATAATAAAAAGAAGATTTGGAGCAGCAATAAACAATTCTCTGCACAAGGACAAAACTCAACACAGCAGAAGAACATGGCTTTTGGGCATGATGAGGGACCCAGAGAAATCAGGACCTGAAGCACCAAGGTGCCAGTTCGGTTATAAATGCAACGATTATAAAGCTAGTGTAGTCCCCTGGTGTGATATACTACACAGCTTACAACCAGACTAAAAGTTATCTTAAGAGGATGCACACATTGACACAAAAATTCTGTGACTTTAAATCAACTTCAGAAAGTCCAAACCAGCTCCCGATTTATTTCAACAGTGTAGCCACACCCCTAGACAAATGCTTTATATTTATAAATCTCAGAGTGTGGATGACCAGCTTCTGTATTTTCAGAAGCCTCTCTGTTTTACTAACAGAACCATACTCTGTCACTCTTAGACATGTTCTGGCTCTCCAATCAAGATGGCTTTAGTTATGCATTACAATTGCCAAGAAGGAATACTATACAAAATTAGATGAGAACCATTATTTGTGAAATTGTGATCTCCCCTCACCCCCACTTTATCTTTTTTTGTCTTGTAGTTCACTAGGGGATGTGAAGAAAAAAATTGATTTGGAAGCCACATCCTACTGTAGATACACACCACTTGCCATCTTCATGTTAGAATACACTAGGAAAGGTCAATGAGAGCAACACAATCTGGTAAATTATATGCTAAACTAAAAAACTATTAATTTTTCCTTGCATAGCTGTTCATAAAATGTGTGCAAAGCCATGAAGCATTTAGGATATTTGTGAGTGAAACTATAACTAAGGCTACAATCCTAAGCATATTTACATAGAAGTAATCTAGAACTCAATGGATTATCTTCTAACTATACTTGTAAGTAAGGGACTACTACTGATTTAACAGAGTTTTGCTTCTCCTCCGTATACATTTTAGGGCATGGATGGGGAACTATCCAAGTTTGAAGGGTGATCCCCTTAGTACACTGGAGTACACTGGGGAGCATACCCTGCTGTTGCTAAAACGTAGTGGTATTGTAAAGGTGAAGGTTCCCCTTGACATTTAGTTCAGTCGTGTCTGACTCTAGGGCGCGGTGCTCATCCCCGTCTCCAAGCCGTAGAGCCAGCGTTTGTCCGTAGACAGTTTCCATGGTCACGTGGCCAGCGCGACTAGACACGGAACGCCGTTACCTTCCCACCGAGGTGGTACCTATTTATCTACTTGCATTTTTACATGCTTTCAAACTGCTAGGTTGGCAGGAGCTGGGACAAGCGACGGGAGCTCACTCTGACGTGTGGATTCGATCTTACGACTGCTGGTCTTCTGACCTTGCAGCACAGAGGCTTCTGCGGTTTAACCCACAGCGCCACCATGTCCCTATAGTGGTATTGTACTGGCAGTTTAAAAACAAACTGTGGGGTTTGCCCAGTTTTAAAGTATAGCTCTATCCTTTTGGAAGAATGCATATTTAGCATCTTTCGGAGGGCTTGGTTTTGGCAGCAAATCAGAATTATTATTTTTTAAAGAAGGCAAAATGCTTATTTTAAATGAGGTTTTCAGTGGCAAATGTTGATGAGGGGGTATAGCCTTCATGGGCCTAAGGTGAGATAAGTTAGACCTCAGAACCACCCAAGTTTCCCATCCTGTCATATGCCCTCACAAGAACAACTGAAAATACATGGATTGCACCAGAGTTTGAAAGAGTTATATTTTTTAAACTACAACTACAGTAACTCCCTGAATCCCACAGTCAGTATGCTGACTGGCAGAATTCAGAAAGTTCTTGTCTAAAACAGTATCTTTAACAGGCTGTGACATATTTAACTGAGAAGTTGCATGCCAATTTAAGTAACAAAACATAGCCAGTTTTCTAAAGGATTCAAATGAGAGTCAGTGTTTCGGCTGTATTCTAAAATTACTCCTAACTTCAAGAATTATTTCCATAGCCAGTTTGTGTGGTGGTAGGGGATAAGTAGACATTATCCACAGAAGAAGATTATTTACCCCACTAAGAGCAAGGATGCAGTATTATGGGGAGGGAGGGGGCTCAATTGGACTTCCTTTCAATCTGCAGTCTGAAGGTGCCCCTCAACCTCTGTAAACCTGCAGGTAGTTTAATTGTCACGCATGGGGATGTTTAACAAACAATGACCTGTGCACAGAATGAATCCTGACTGCTGCTACCTTTGCCTCCTGATTGATGCTTTTTCTTTTTACTGCTCTTTTCCACCCACACAAGATTTATCCCACAACACACACAAATGAACTGGATGAAATATGTGATGAATGAAAAGGGGAAACTGTACATAAATATTCACGCTCTCACACAAACAACCTAAGATTTATTTTCCTTTTAAAAAACATCACCAAACCACCTTCCCTGATCGCTTCCAGATTCACTGCAGTTGATATTGTACGAAGCCTAGTCTCATTTTCTGGTATGCAAAGAATAACAACTTTGGAAAAGAAATTTAAGATACAAGTATAAAACAACTGCTTCATCAGTCATAGACACATTGTGAAAGCTGGGATAATTTGGCCAATTAATACCCTATTTCAAATTTGCACCTCTGTGATTTCCCTTTAAAATTCACAGTTATACACACAGAAAATGCTGGCCTTGTCACAGAGGCTGGTGCCTAGGATAGGTTTCTCATGGTAGGCCTGTCTGTTTGTGGAAACCCAGTGCCTTTAGCAGGGGTGGAAAAGGTGCAGGCTTCAGCCCACAGGTAGACGCCACTGCAGACCCCAAGGAGCCCAATGCTGTCCATCATTTTGGGAGTAGAAATGGCCAACTGTGGAAGCTTCTGGAGAAAGTGATTATGCATCCAATTATCCTTCCCCTAACTTGTTTTTGGCCTGAAACAGTATTTTTTCCCCAGTTTCATCTGGTTTGGAAATAAAAAGGGCCAGACCACCAGGGTTAAGTGACATGACTTGGGTGTGGCCTTTGCACCTTCACTGGCTGCCCACACCTGTTTTATAGTAACAAAGCTTGTCAGATAGCAGACAGGAAGATAAGGGCATCTCAGCTTCATAAGACAGTTGGCGCCACCTAGCAGAATGGGTTGCTTTTATAGAGAACAGGCATTATTCCCTTTGAGATTTCTTTCTACTCCTAATAGAGCACTGATAGCATATTATGTTTTCAATAATGTTGTCTATTTTTCATAGTTCTAAGTGTTTATATTATGTTATCTTTTATTATGTTCTTATATTTTATGATTTTAGCTTCTGGCTCTTGCTATCGGCAGTAGAGAAATAAAATAAAATAAAAATGTGGATACCTGTGTGTTACATACAAAATCCAACAAGGCATGGCATTAAAGGGTAGAATCATATTTATATAACTTAAAAACAATTTGGGTAGGAGGTTCCCAGGGTAGGCAAAATTGCTTGAAAGGCTTCTATCATTTTTGCTATCTGCTAGCTTGAACACCCCTAGCTTAGAGCAATTCATTATTCAGTGTTATGGTTATCAATAATTCATTGTCAGTTAACACAACTGATGTCACTTTATAGGCAAGAAAACTTGCCACAGAACAGTTCTGACACACACAGCAGATTAGAGGTGCATGGGAATACATCTCTAATATTGGGTTACCAGACAAATCAACATTCTGTGAGCCATTTCTGATAGGAAGGGGGAGTCCAAATAAAACACTCTAACTTTTGAGTGGGTTCTTGAATGAAAACCATATTTGGCAAAGTGATGGTAAACAGCCTGGACTTGTTCTGTGCCAAATTTGGAGAAAGTAGGATGAGTGCTTTTAAAGACCTGATTTCTGACTTTAAAAACCATTCTTACCTCCTCCCTTAGTTGAGAATGAAGTGACCTTTTTTTTGTCAACACATAGTGAATCTGGTGGCTATTTTTCAAATGCCAACCATTATGTCCTCACTACAACCTTTTATTTATTTGAACTTGATCCATCTTGTTGTAGAAGATACAGGACCTTAAAGATACTTATTTTGCACAGGGAAGTTTTCGTAAGTATCTCTCCTGGTACTTACTGAAATAGTTCATAAATAGTCCACAGGCATTGCCTGAAGTTCTTGCCAGTACTTCAGGAAATGAAAGCGTGGCACTGAGATGAATGGGGTTACTTCTGGGCAACTCAGTAGGCTGGAACTTCAGCTTTACCACAGTGACAGAGTAGCCATGGGGTGGGGAGAGGGAGAGACAAGTGATGGAAAGAGAGAGAAGGCAAGAGTAGAGAGTGTGTGTAAGAGAAAACCACAGAAACACACACAGAGAGAAAGAGGTGCCACAGAAAGAGAAACGGGGAAATTGAGGAGCTACAGAGAGAATGAGTGTTAAGTAGAAATGGGCATGAACAGCCAAACCAGTGGCTTGTGCCAGTTCATTTTTTTTGCTGAACAGGTGTTCGGTGCTTCCCAACCCCGCCTCCTCTGTCAGGCACCCATTCAGAGGCTGTGCCTGGAGGAGGCGGGGCAGGGAAGCCAGGGGCGCTGCCTCTGAGTGGGTGCCCATGGGAGGAGGTGGGGCTGGGAAGCACAGAATACCTGTCCAGCCAAAATATGAACCAGCAGTTTGTGCTCATCTCTAGTATGAAGTGTTCCTTGGCCTTTACTTCCATTAGTACATAATTGACTGAATGAGGACAGTAAAGGAAATCTCTGCTTTTAGGTATTTTTGCCCTTAAAAGGCTAGGCAAACTCTGTCTAGATTTGTCCTGTTTTTCACACCCCTCCAACAGTGGATGTATGTGTATTTCATATTCAGCTATCTCTGTGGAATATGGTAAGAGGAGAGGAAGAAACACAGTCTTTCTGTCACTCATTCACAGCCTGACCTACATCATAGGATTGTTGTGAAGAGAAAATGGAGGAGGGAGAGATATGCATGCCATTTTGAGCTCATTCGAGGAAGCATAAATATAAATTGTAGACTATGTGCTATGGGGCTTACTTCCCAGCTAACTATAGTTAGGTAGATGTCTAAATTAAAACACACACACACAAACAGCACTCCATCTTATACAGGTCTACACAGAAATCAGTCCCATAGAATTTGGGTAAATTGGGTTTGTGGGCCACTGTGGTGTAATGGATGGAGTGACAGACTAGGACTCCAGAGCCCTCAGCTTAAATTTCTGCTTCACCGTGGAAACCTACTAGGGAAGGTGGGAATGATAAACCACAGGGTTGGTACCTTCCTTTGAAGGTAAGCTCCACTGTGTTTTGGGGACACATCTCCCCTTTTGCATAGGATCAGACTGTCAGATCCCTGTGTCCTGTCACCTTTGTGAGAAAGAGGCTGGCTTTTGTACTGGGGCACTTCAATCATTTCCCAGGATTGTATTTTAGCAAGTGAAGATTTTTCTTTTGTTTTTCTCCTCCACTTAGCCCCCTTCCTCCCAGTTTTAATCCCATTGAGGGAATGTGGATATTACAGAAAGGTTTTTTTACAGTGTGTGTGAATTTGAAACAACAGGAAAACTGTCAACTTTTGGTTGTTCTCCCCAATCATTTGCAATGTAGTGGTAAAAATGTTGGTCTGCCTTGCAGGCGTAGTGTTGAGGACTGCTCAGACCATACAGTTCCCTCAAACCTAGAGCGTATGAGGGTGGGGAGTATGTAAAGGCTATAAAGTAGGTAGGGAAATGGAAAGACCTCCCTTAATCAAAGAGAAGGAAATGCAAACTTCCCTTTTTTCCCCCTTTTCTCTCTTTTCTTGCACTCTCTTTTGCTTTTCATTCTCCTGCCTCCCTTCCCTCAGCTTTCTCCTCCTTCCAAAATATTGCGTTTCTTGTTTTATCTGGGTTCCTTTTTAAATCCCCCCTTTCTTTATTCTTTCCTCTGCTGCTCCCCCTCTGCCAAGCATGTTCCAGATAGGTAGTTGAAAAATCAAACCCTCACCCCACCCCACTTTGCCACTGTCAAGCACCCCTTCTGCCATAACTGTCAAACTGGGTGTCCAGCTGGCTTTTCAGAAGACACTTCAAGGTCTTTTACAAATTGAACCTGGCTCTCTGAAGGGACAAAAAACTTAGATGCCAAGATCTTCTTTGCTCTCGTCATTCACTTGATGATGTATTGGCAGAAGTAAAGGCAAAAGAATGCTTAAGAATCCACTCTTTTTCCTGGCAAGCTTTTACTGAGCATGCTCAAAAATAATAAGGGTTTCTTCTTGCTGTTTAAAAGTGCCATCCTAATAAACAGATATTTCAAGTAGCACAAGACAAACTGGCTCCAAAGAAAAAAAGTGTATAGGGGCAACAATACTTTTTAAAGACAAGGAAGGCTGGTATTTTAAATTTATTTTAGGAATTTGCTGCCTGTTGCTCTTCAATTAAGATGTGAACCGGGAAACAAAGAAATTCTTTTTTTTTTAAATTACACTTAAAAATATTTGACCAAATCTCCCCAAATGTGGCAAAAAACAAGACCAGATTGTCTACTACTACTGTGAGCAAATGTGATGCTCATCTGAAATCCCGTTCAAAGAAATAATTGTTTGGACTGCCCTCCTTTTTTAGGTTCGGCTTACAGAATGTTGTTTAGACACCTGGACAAATATCTGTGCAAATAGTATACCAGAGAGGTTAAAGACTGTGTATGTTTCTCCCCTTGTACATGCTGCACCCTCTCACGCCTTTCTTTCACCATTTCATTAGGTCCGAAAGAACTCTCCAAAGTATTTTGGCACCATGGGACTGCAGCCACATCCCAGCTGTTCTTGGTCCCCCCGCAACCATAGTACAGATCATGTGATCATCTTATAGGAAGCTCCAGCACTGGTACTTCCATGTAAGGGAAGTTGCTGCTTGGAATTTATATGTAGTGTGTATATACTTGAACTTTCATTTTAATAAACCAGGAATTTTGATCCTTCCAAAAACCTCTGGTTTATGAATGTGGGATATTGCTTCTGTATCCATGATTCAAAACTCCAGGAAATAACCTGACATTGGCTTGCAATATTGTGCCCATGAGTAGAATACATTGCAGCAGTCTAACCGGGAGGGGGTTATTTTGTAAAAAAGAAGAAGATGTAAATCATATGTGATGTGAGAGTTCTAGGACATTCACTCTGTGATGTTTAAGTCAATGCATCATATAGAGTGCATTGGAGTAATATAACCAAAAGCATGGACTACTATGGCCAGGTTATCATGGATGAGGGAATGGATGAGGGAAGCTGATCTCTTCATCCTCCTGCTTTCCACTAGTTATTCTTCGGGCTTAGATCTGAAGTGGGAAAAGTGCATATTGTTGGAGAAGGGTTGTGAGAATGTGTGAAGAGGAACTGATTAAAGCGGTCGAACCTGGAAGTGAGCCGTCCCCTCAATTGTCTCGGGCGGAAGGAGTCGACACTGTGTTATATAACTTACCCGCGATAGTTCAAGATATAACTCTAGAGGGAGGTCAAGCAACTGAAGGTGTGGGAGAGAAAAAAGTGGGAGGAGAACAGCCAGGAGTGGACGGTTTCTTGATGACAACAGAGTTAGAGAAAAAGGCGGGAAGAGAGAGGAGTTGGGGTTCAGAGGAATGGATAGTAACAGGAGAAGAGGAGAAAGAAAAAGGTAGTTGGGGACAAGAAAAGGAATAGGGACCATATATGTTCTCATTCCCGAAGAGAGAGGAAAGAGACAGTGAGAGAGGGGGTAGACCCACACATGGACGCGGAACAACTGGTATAGAAGTTCAGTTGGAGGAGTTAGACCCGCTAGAATGGACAGTGTATGTCTACCCGAGAGGGAAGGGTCTTTGGAAGAAGGTGGTGCGTCCAGACCCTATCCCCACTGGGGAGACACAGCGCGAAGGAGATTGGGCACGTCACCCATGCTGTGGGACCATATGTGCGGTAAGGTGCACCCCTTTGAGGAAGCTGACAGATCAGGAGAGATTTGGGATGTCACCGCGCTAAAGGAGAGAACAATACAGATGGGACTGCCTATGATGTGGGCTGGTTCACCTATGTTTAACGGTCCTGTTGGACCTGCTAAAGTTGTTGTACACCCCTGCCCTCCTGAAGATAGTAAACGTTCAGTTAAAGATATATCCATCTCCTGTGGTTAATCACATTAAAGAAGAGGAACTGCTTAAATTAGAACAAAAACCCAACCACAGAATGTGATCATCTCCCCACACCCAACAACACTTTAGACAGTTCACGGAGCCATCAACACACTCATTGTGGGACAAAGTTCATGTGAAGCTGCTCTTCATGTGAATTATTGTTTCCAAAGGGTACCTGTCCATTTGATGAGCATGTGGGATGTAAATCAAATACACCTCTCCCTTCAAACAGTGCTGAAGTTAGGGGCACCAGACCCTCATATAGCTCAAAATCCATGTATAAATCCTATTTCCCCAAATATATAACTACAAAGCATAAATGGTTGATTAACCTCCTGGCATGCTCCAGCACCCTCCCTGGCTGCCATGCTATGCCAGAAGAGGGGGCCAGCCGGGCTGCTGCTATTAGACTGGGGGCCGCTGCACTGCCAAGAACAGGATCCTTGGCAAGTCAGAGACCCACTTTTCTCAGTCCACTTCCTGGAGATGAATAGCAGCACAGTATTTATTGAATATTTATTTATTGAATATTTATTTATTTATTGAAAGATTGATTGAAAAAAAATCCGTGCATAAACAAAACCATGCTGCTCAGACCTGTGTAATTCAAGGGAGAAGTGTAACCAAATAAGGCATAGCGAAATGCCCTGTGCCTTTTATTTTCTGCAGCTTACTGTCACAGTTGTTCTGTCAAGCTTGCTGCAACTGCACCAGTGGCAACTACTAAAAGTACAGTTCCCTCATGGAGGACTTTGGGACAGGGCCTCCCAAAGCTTGTAGTTTCTCTGGAAGAATTCATTTAGGACTCCCTGAGCATCAAATGGATCAAGAACAGAGAACATGATGGTGATTAAGGCATCTTGGGCAAACCTTGTCCTCGTTATTCTAGCAGGCACACACTTCCCAACAGACAGTGTCCCAGACAAGAATGTTTTAATATTATTATTTCTTTATTTCAAGAAACTAGTAAATTGAACTCTTCGTTTGCCTCTTTTGCAATGTATATACCCCACATGCCAAGAAGCAAGGCAGTAAGAGATAAATCAAGGCCTTAAACACAAAGCCACTGCAATTTATAAATGAAAGATTATCATTACAGCATCCCAAATTAAGCTGCTGCGTCTTTACACAGGAGTGTGCAATGTAATTTAAGTGACTGAAGAGCAACAGAAGATACTTTGAAAAGCAGGCACTGAAAGAAACTTCAGATTTTTTTGTTAAACATTAAATTAGACAACAGCCAAGGGGAAATGAAATTGCTCGTAGTATGCTTGTCCTTGACTAGGGTGCCCCCTTGAGTTCTAACAGAAGTTGACAATTTTTTAAAAAGAAAAGTTTAAATTTCATTTTATTCTGTTTTATGAAGAAAGGAATTTGTTGGATAAGAAAAATCTGTCCTGTTAAAGGAGAAAGACAGATTTGATCCTGCAACCAATGCAACGGATGGTTCCAGACTGCTCAGAGCAGTGCCTGGACTGCTCTCCCTCCTGCTGCAGTGCTGTCTAGGGTACATTCCTTCAAGGCTTTAATAGTCTCTTGCGTCTCTGCCTTGCTCTCGTAGAAGTGCAGCAGCTCCCACTTTCTGTGCAGCGATGCCTCATCTCAGCTCTCTGCTGCCCTTCTAGAGAAGGGAGAGATGAGCACAGAAAGTTTTTTATTTAAACAGAGCATTGCAGTCAGAGACAAGAGTCCTGTACAGTACTCTCTGTGAAGAGCCTTGCTTTAAGTAAACAATAGAAGGGCACGCACACCCCTGCCCACTTGTAAACCACAGGCACACTGGAATACAGTAATACTCTGACCTCCCATAATAGCCACCACAACATGTAAAAATATTACTTGTGGGGGGGGGGAATACTACCACCACCCCCATCCTCTAGCCACACAAAGGAATGCTGCTCTATCCTCACTAGGCACACCAGTAACTCAGTGGCTGACGTCTAGAATCACAACTAGAATAGCTCCACAGAATCAATGGAGCTCAGCATAGCTGTTGACTCACTGAATCACTGCTGATTAAATGGACCTGCTCTAGTTGCACTTTACTACTGGATTTCAGCCATTGTGTCTGGAAAAGAGAAAGGACAGCAAAGCACATAGTTTGTGTGCAAAAAGTTAGTTTCTGGTATTGACAGGTGGGGTTGGGAAAGATTCCTGTTGAAAACCTGGGATAACCACAGCCAGTGAGTGTACACAGTAAAGAGCTAGAGGGAATAAGGAGCTAACCTGCTTTAAGGCAGCATCTTGTATCTGGTTTATATAGTTTTCATATGGTGCAAATGTGAGTGTTACAGATTTAATATTAAATTAAAATACCTCACAGGAAGTAAAATAGAGGACATGTTCAGAGGCATACAGAATTTCCAAAACTGGCAGCACTGTTCCAAACGTGCTTTTGTATTGAGTTTTAGGCAAATTTCTTACTGATAATGCATGGAGCTTTTCCTTTTTTTCAACTTGGAGAAAAACCATTTTCATTTAATTTATACTCAGCCCTCATGGCTCATGGAGACTTGACACAAATGTCATAAAGGTTCTGTCATTGTACCTGAAAAATGCACAATTTAAGGAAGGGGCAAAGATGGCTTTTGCTAAGGAAACTAAATTAGGAGTGGGTGACTGTTCCTTTTCGCTTGCACACTTTTTTTAGTACTCCTTTGATCTCTCCATCACAGTTCAAGGTTTTCTAAAAACATATACACACCTCCTATAAATCACTCTACAGACATACAGATGAGACTGCTAGGTCTCAGTTTTTGGCCCTCAGACTCAGGTTTTGGGGTCCATTCTTAGGTTTGGCTCTAAAATCACAGGAAACCTGGCAACCAGTTATAACAAGCAAAAAGGGCACTGGTTGGATGGGAAGTTAATACTCAAAGATTCCCTCTGATAAAGGGAGGGAGTCATATGCTTGCTTTGCAAAGTTTAATGCCACCATGAAAGAGGCTGGACCTTCTGTAACTGCCATGTGATAAGGTCTACCAGAAAGAATAAGGAGGGACAAAGCTTCTTGCAGCATAGAAAAACTAGAAACTAGAAAGCTGAATGGAAACATTTGTTAGGACCATTTTCTAATCTGGAAGTAATTAATACTGCAGTCTTTGGAATTTATTAAACCCTAACCACTAGCTCGCTATACAAGTGCCTTAGCCCTCTCTTTAAGGCAGGTACTTATTGAACTATAACTATTTTGGAGAGTGGACTGTGAACTCCCATAGAGTTGAGGAACTGACTGGGACAAAAAAGCTTAGACCGGGGAGGGGGGGAGAGAGACAAAAGAGAGGATAGAAAGTAAAATAATGCCTGTGATGTAGATAATTGTCTCAATGACATTCGCACACAAAGTAATTGTATAATAAGAAAGAATAACAAATTCAGGGTTCATATGGGATAAAGGGAGTATGAAGTCTGCATGTCCTGTATGTTTTCACATGTTCTGTGGTATAAAAGAAAGAAAATGCCATCACCACTGATGATGAAAACTCCTCTACAGTGTCATAATTTGTGTAGTTGCAAAAAGTATAGGATACAGAATTAAATACAGTAAGACCACCATATCTGTAGGATCAATACCAGCAGTTTCACTTATCTGCTGCCTGAAAATATTAAACAAAACCTCTCAGAAATACACATTTCCAAGGTACATTATCAGAACTGGCTAGTAGAGGGAACCTGAGACTATGCTATATACAGGGTTTCTATATAGGCGCTTTCCAGCATCTGCGGGCTATGGAGACTTGGAACAGATCCCCCGTGGATACCGCTGTCCTGTTGTATAACAGTTTTGCTGTTAAGTCCACTTCTCGGGAAATGAGGACTGTCCTATCACATTTGTATTAGCTTGGCTTTTATGGTTTCAACAGTAGCCCGAAACACACAAATTAAGCAGATGGTGTGATTTGTTTTTATTACTCTATTTTCAACCATTACTTCAATCCAGGAGAGATTTTGTGTGGCCTCGTGATGTCCCTGGCCATGCAAAGGGACGTCATTTATTTTTGTTGAAGATCATGGGGTTTGTAGTTTCTGTTTCCCAGTTTAGTTCAATATTTTCAAAAACATAATTTTCAGCTAAGAACCTACGGAGCACCTCCCCTATACTTTTTAACAGGATCCCTATAAAGATTGCCATAGTATTTGTGATTTGTATCTGCCAGGCACAGAGTAAATCTTACATTGAAAACTTTTCCATTTGGACAAATCATCAACTTTTTCTTCTGCTCTACTCAGAAATATAACACAAACTAAGTCAAACATATGAACCCAATATTTTGAGGAGGAACACTGCATTTAAGTTCTTCGTTCATTTTGAAAAATGAAACTACTTCTGCTTTGTAAAGACTGCAAATGAAATCCATTAATCGGAACCTGAAGTCCTTTGAAAAGCACAATTCAGGTTCTTCCTTAAGTAACAAGTAAAAAACATACAATAAACACAGTGGAACCACTTCTCTTATCTTCCTTTAAATATACCAAAGACAACAGAACTAAAGGCCAACAGTTACTACCATAAGTTGCCTGGAGAGGAAGACTCCCTGTTTATTCTGACTTGAATTTGCCTGAACCCACCTTTGGCAAATAAACCTAAATTCGTCTTATAATTGATCAGTTGAGAAATAGCACAACTTCATCTGTATGCCTGATGTCTCAGGCACAAAGCACTGAGAGCTTTTCCTGCCTGGAGGGATCTGATCCTAAGTCAGAGAAAAACTGATGTAAATATGCGGGCAATCATGTCCACCAAACACTTTTGCCAGCATCTGACTTCGCTATATATAGAAGGCAAACATTTCTCACTTCACTTTCTTAACCACAAAATTTGATGTAGCAACATGGAAAGGAGGAACAGATTTAATCAGATGTAAATTAACGATTAATGTTCTTTTATTTTGGGGTGCTTGATTTGAATCCAAGCCAGACCAGTGGATTCCTCTGGTCAGACGGCTGGAAATTCCACTGAATGAAATCATGTTGGTGGTCTCTCTTAGCTCAGTTTCAAGTAAAGAGCAGCTCAGTGGAACACCTTAATGAATGTGGCCACCCACACTGAGTCCCTTTAAATATTCATTTCAGTAACAATTTTTTTTAAAAGAACACCCTGAAATGAAATCAAAAGGCTCATTCTCCAAGCCAAGGTAAGTACACCATTAGGAAGGATTAGTCAGCTGCAAATGACGAGTTACTTCTCACCATCCGCTTCTGCAGCAAATGAACAACTGTATAAATGCCTAATGAGTACAAAGTATTTTCATTGTTTGATCTATCCATTTATCTTTGAAGAGCAGATAAATTGCTGATTTATCGAGGTTTACAATGTGACGATTAAAAAAAAGTGGAATTTTTTGCATTAGATGAGTGAGAATGGAAAATTAGGCGTACATCAAACGTCACTAAAATATCTGCATAACAAGTAGTTTTGGTGTGAAAGGAAAGGATACACCGGTCAAGGCCACTGCCCCTCCACCCACAGTGGAGCTGCAGTTGCCCCTCCCACCATCCTTTCTTCTTCTTTTCTTTCCACTGTGGGTTTGCAATTGCTAGCTGGCCAGGGATGACATCTGCATTCGTGAGTCCTAAAATAAAGCAATTCCTCTAGTGGAGCATGGTGCACAAGTGGGAAGGGGTGGTCCTCCAGATGCTGCTGGATTACAAAGTCCAGCATTTATTAACTTCTAAACCACTCTCATCAGAGATTTCATTAAAATATGAAAATATAAAATTAAAATTCTGATCAAGTGAACACACAAAGAATAAAAGCAAATGCATGAATAAAACTGTGAAAGCTATTTATTAGTCAAGAGATGCATGTCTGAAAAGAAAAGAAAAAGCAGACAAGTGCTGGCACAGGCCTAAGCTCAGTTGGAAGGGTGCTCCACAAGCTGGGCTCTGAAACACTAAAAGGCCCTGCTCGTGCTGTGTTCTATACCTATACGTGTGTGTGCATGCGTGCGCACACACGTGCATGGATTCCTAGCCCTGGCTTTGAACCTGGCTCTGTGCTCAAAGAGAGGCCTAGATTTTACTGTAAAATGGAGACCTCTGTACTGAACCGTTTTATGCCACTTCTAATTATTGTGGCTTCCCCCAAACAACCCCGGCATTTTTATTCTATTCTACTCTATTCTGCATGGGCTACTGATAATTTTCCTATTGTTTTTGTATGCTTTTTATATAACAACCATTCATATGGTTCCCTGGGAATCAAATTTAAATTTGTGGTGCAGATATGCCTTAGTCCCAATTCTAGGAGTAAAACAGCATATAAGTGCAATAAACAAACAAGCAAACAAATAAATAAACAAACAGACCAGGAATTCACAGAACTAACACTCCAAGAACAGACTTACGAAGCAGACATCCAGTGCCTGTTCATTTGTTTTCTCAAAATTCTTCGTTGTTATATTAGATAGGGAGATATTAAATTCATACTACATCAACCACAGTATTAGGACTTCACAGAACAAGTCACAACACAGAGTCATGCTATATAATAGGATGGTACATAGCAAAGATTGTGCTTTCGGGAAAACCTGTTATTAAAATAATTGGGGGGATTCTGGAGGAAGAAGGAACCAGGTTTTCTATAACTGAACAGGCCTGAAATAATAAATATGCACACTTTCTCCAAACACAGCTTGCCACTTCCTGAGAATCTGGAACCAATTCTTTTTCTTTCAAGATGCTTAAAAGTTGTTGAAATTTGTTACTGCAGAAATGTGTTTGCTTCTGGGCTTACAGCCTTAGCAAGCCTATTCCAAACCTTTCAACCTCTTTATTTCAAGGCAACAAACCTAGTCAAACAAAAGAGACTGAAAATCCAGAGGACTGTTAGATAAATTACCATAGAATTTTAGCTATGGGCAGCTAGTCCATAAGTTTGGCACCAGCATGGAGTACAGAGGAAAGACGTTGGCTGTAACAGGGACAGCCCTACTTTTAGGCAGAATGAGGCAGCCAACTTAGGAGACTAGAAAATACCCAGTAAATTCTTAATGCTGATGTACTGGCTAAAATCCAATAGTAAGTTGCCATTAGAACAGGCCCACTAAATCAGTGGAACTTATATAGATACTGAGTCACCAAATCCCCACTGATTCAGTAGGCCTACTCTAGTGGCAGCTTACTACTGGCTTGCTTGCTTGCTTTGAAATATTCTGAACTCTATTCAATTTTGTTGGAAGTAAGATGCCTTTCTGCATTCAAGCTATCAGATATCATGCATCTTGTGCTCCGAATCCCTACTGTCATATTTCAGGTTCTGAGAATTGACTCCCACTGTGGGTAGGTTTTGCAATATCATTAAGGAACAAACTGCTGCCTAGATAGCTCAGTGGTGTAGGTATTTAGATGTTAGGTATTTGATTCCCCAGTGTGCCTCCTGTGAGTAGAGCCAGCTTGTGTGGCTTTGGACAAGCTGCACAGTCCCAGAGTGCATCCAGAAGGGAGTGATGAACTACTTCTGAGAATTCTCTACCTAGAAAAAGAGAGGTTACTTACCTGAAACTCTGGTTCTTCGATTGGTCATCTGTGAATTCACACTAATGGGTTTTAGTGCGCTTGTGCAGAGAACCTCGGAATCTTCTAGAGCTTAAACACATGTTGTTAGGACCTCCCTCCTGTCGCGCTTGGCCCTGCTCATGGCACGGAGTGCCTCAGTTCCGAAGAACAGTCCACCGCTGCCCAGCATGCAATAAGCATACGTGACGGACAGCGGGGAGGAAGGGCGGGGAGTGTGAATTCACAGATGACCACTCGAAGAACCAGAGTTACAGGTAAGTAACCTCTCTTTCTTCTTCATGGTCTCTGAATGCACACAAATGAGTGACTAGCAAGTTGACTTCCCAGGAGGTGGGATGTCACGATAATGCAGAGGCTAGAACAGCGCAACCAAATGAGGCATCAGCCTTGGCACAGACTTCCAGCCAATAATGGGTAGCAAAGGTAGATGGCGTAGCCCAAGTGGCCGCTTTGCAAATGTCAGTTAGTTCACCTCCTCTAAGAAAAGCCGTAGATGTTGCTACGGCTCTGGTCGAGTGAGCCCTTACAGAATGTGGTAAGGGTGTTTGGGCAAGTTCATATGCCAGTCAAATTGTGGATACAATCAATTTAGAGATCATCTGAGAGGTGACTGAGGAACCTCTAGAGCAGTGGCAGTGAACCTTTTTGGGACTGAGTGCCCAAACTGGGGGGGGGGGGAACACCAGTGGGTGGCGGACTGCGGCGGCGGTGGAACTGGAAGTGGCGGAACCGGAAGTGGCGACAGAAGGGGGAATACCAGGCACGGAGGTGCCTCGAGACCCCACTCCGGATCTGCCGCCAGCGCTAGCTGCTCCAGATCCTGGCCCGCCGCCTGTCAAAGCGCCAGCACCGCGGCTGCAGCCGCCTCCTGAGGTTTGGCTGGGGGGGGGGGAGTAGTGATCCGGCAACTTATGGCTCACGTGCCCGCAGAAAGGGCTCTGCGTGCCAGCTGTGGCACGCGTGCCATAGGTTCGCCATCGCTGCTCTAGAGTGACCATGACAGCTGATGAAAAGCTTTTTAGACTTACGAAAGGAGGTGGAACATGAAACATAATAAGCCAGAGCACATCTTACATCGAAAGAATGCAAGGATCATTCTAGGTCAGACTTAGGTGAAGGGAAGAACGTAGATAGAACAACTGGGTGCTTCAGGTGAAAATTAGAAACCACCTTAGGCAGGAATGTGAGGTCAGGATAAAGTGTGATCTTGTCAGGGTGAAAGTGGAGAAAGGGTGGATCAACAAGAAGGGCGGAGAGTTCACTGGCTCTAAGAGCTGATGTGATCTTGATAAAGAAGGCAGAAAAATCGTAGGAGGGAGCGAAAATTCTCCTGTCTGTCTCTTGGTAGAAAGGCATGGCCTCGAATCGAGTAGAGAACTGCTCCTATATAGGTGACTCGCTGGGATGGTTTGAGAGTAGATTTGGTGAAATTGACTTGGAGCCCCAAGTCTGATAGAAGGGACAGAGTGTGCTCAATGTCTTGTTCTGCTTTGGTACAGGACAAAGATACCAGAAGCCAGTTGTCCCAATATGGGAAGACAGTGATGCTTGGAGGCGGAGATATGCAGCTACATGTGCAAGGCATTTTGTAAATACCCGTGGCACTGTTGATGAGCTGAATGGAAGGGTTTGAACTCGTACGTTGACCCTTGGAAGGAAAACCTGAGAAATCTGCGATGGTCCGGACATATGTTTATGTGGAAGGAAGTGTCCTTTAAATCTATGACAGTGAACCAATCGCCATGTTGGAGTAACTGGATAGTGTTGTCCAAGGTGACCATGCGGAATTGCCATGGGGAGATGTAAGAGTTGAGGTGGCGGAGATCTAAGATGGGACGAAGACCACCATCTTTCTTTGGGACTGCAAAGTATCGGGAATAGAACCCGAGGGCAACATCTGCGTGATGAACTCTTGAGATGGCTTCCTTTTGTAGTAGGGAGCATATCTCCTCCTCCAATGCAGGAGAGGGGTTGGTAGTTTTGAAGATCCTAGTTTGTGGGAAGGTGTAGAATTCGATGGCATAGCCTGTGACAATGATGGTAAGAACCCAGGCGTCTGAGCTGATGTGTTGCCAGGTACGGAAAAATGGGGCTAGTTGAGTCATGTAATTGTCCAGTATTGCTGTCTGGAAGAAGCCAAAGATTCTGTCTTGTCTTCTGGTCAGGTCAGCTGGTGGACTGATGCAGACACTGTCTCGTTGCTTGCTGATGGAATGAGGCAGGAAGTACATTGGAGACTTGTGGTTGCTGGCGATCCAGAGGGGGGCTATACTGCTGGTAAGTATAGGGGCGATGCTAGGTGTTATGTGGCTGGTATTGTTGGGTGTTATATGACTGCGCCATTCTTCTTAATTTCAACAGGTTATCCAGAATCTTGTCAGTCTTCTCGTTGAAAAGACTGAGGCCATCAAAAGGTAAATCTTCTATTCTGGATCGAGCGTCGTCAGATATGCCTGCAGATCTCAACCATGCATGGCGACGAAATGTAATGGCTGTAGCTATTTGCTTAGAAGCAGCATCCACTACATGGTGTGCTGCAATTCTCTCTTGGCGGGCAAGAGCCATGGCCTCCTGGTGACAAGAGAGGCCGCAGGCCCGTACGTCTTCTGGGGCTGCCTGAAGAATAGGCAAAGCCTTATTCCAGAGGTGCTGGTGGTAGGCAACCATGACAGCTGTGTAATTAGCCACCCTCAGGATAAAAGAGGCGAGTGAGTAGACCTGGCAGCCAATAACATCTAACTTCCTTCCTTCTTTGTTGTTGGGAGTAGATGCAGAGCGATTTCTGGCTCTGTTCTGGGTTGCATCTACTATAAATGAGTTGGGAAGAGGATGCTTGGAGAGAAAAGTGGTGTTGTCTCCATGAGTCTTATATAAATTTTCGACCCTTCTAGGGATCTGTGAAGCTGAGGATGGCTTGTTCCATGACTCCTTAATAAGTTTAAGGGGAGACTAAATGAAGGCCAAACGAAGAGGTGGGTTCTGGTCTTGGGTGATGTCTTCATAGACCTTGTCCACCTACTCCAACACTGGTTGGTCGACTGCAAGATCCATTACCTTTACGATATGGAGGGTCAGTTGTGAATAGGATGTGAAGTTCTCCGAAGGCAAGGGAGGATGGTTCTCCATGACACTGGAGTCTGGAGTGGGAGTCTTAGGTGGGGAGTCTCTCACTGTTTCGACATCAGAGTCGTCGGTGTCGGTATCAAAGGAGACAGGAATCTGGTCTGGCGATGGAGACAGCTCCCTTCTAGTCGACACCGAGGTACAGTCAGAGGGTTCCGTATGTGTTAGTGAATGGTCTTTCCCCTTAGCTTTTTTAGATTTGTGTGAAGGCAGCTGAGGAACTGGTTCCGGCGGTGACGGTCCTCGGTATGCCTGTAAAGCAGAAGATTGAACCTGCAATAGCATGTGGGTTCACGATGGTCGGGTCTGTACCGATGTCGCATGACGTGGACATTTCATCTGAAAATGAGCAGCTTCTTGATCAGAAGGTAGAGGTCTTTTTTGGTATCGAGATGGAGGTGGTGGAATGGCCTACCATTCATCCTCAGAAGACGGGTATCGGAGCGGCTCAGCTTGCGTCTGGTATTGAGAGGGGGAGGGTGAAAGAGAAGGCGAATTGGGATGGTAGACCTGGGCATAGTGCCATCGCCGTTATCGTGGGTCTAACTTGTATGACCTTGGGTTGTAATAGAGATTCGGCTTGTAGATTTCAGGCTCATAGTAAATGGGATGAACATAAAGACGCACCCTCTTAAAGCTGCGGTGTCGATATTGTGATTCTGTGTCCATAGTTGTGCGATGGAGAAGGCTCTGAGGTGCGGGTTTGGGAGGCTTCCATGGTGGCAACCTGGGATGGTTGGAGGGACTTCTCCCAAAGGAAGGATCGCAACCGCTGGAGCCTAAGCTTGAGAGCCAGTTTGGTTAAGTTTTTGCAGGCTTGGCACGAAACAGTTGGTGTGCCTCGCCCAAGCAAAAGAGACACTTTGAATGCCCATCCTAGAGTGCTATTTTATTCAGGCAGGATTCACATCTCTTAAAGGGGCCTGAAGAGGCCATAAAAAAGGGAGTAGGCCCGGTGGGAGAAAAGGGAGGGAAAAACTCTTAGCGATATTTCCTAATTCTCTTTTTGTCGTTCTTTTTCTTTTTCTTTTACTCACGAAGGAAGGTCCCGTGAGAAGGTCCAGCGATTGAAGTGAAGGTAATTTTAGAAAGGATTGAAGCAAAAGTAAGTAATTTCTGAGAGGAATCAGAAACTCCAAAGCTGAGGTGCTGCTGCAGCCGCAGCAAAAAAGGAACCGAGGCATTCAGTGCCATGGGCGTGGCCAAGCACAATATGAGGGAGATCCAAACAACATGTATTTTAAGCTCTAGAAGATTCCGAGGTTCTCTGTGCAAGCACACTAAAACCCATTAGTGTGAATTCACAGATGATTACTCGAAGAACCAGAGTTACAGGTAAGTAACCTCTCTTTTCTCTCCCATCACATCATGTATGAAATGAACACCCAAATCAATCCACAGCCCCTGTGTGAGCAATGACTGTGATTTCAAATGTAATGCAGGCTGCAAATCAAATTGCAGTTTCTATGATCAAATTTCCATGTAGTCACACCCTGAGTCTTTTAGGTAAACAGCTGCATTAGGCTGCACTACAACTCCCTCCCACCCATGTTTGGTAAATATAATCAATTAAAGCTATTATTGTATATTTGTTGAGAAGGGGAATATAGAATTTTAGCTTTAATCATCTACACAGAAGATGAGCAGACCTATAAAGAAATTTGCTCTAACTTTAATCCCCTCTTCATTCATTAACAATGCAATTTAAAAAGTGAAGAAACATCCCTTCCGTTTTGATCACCCATTCACTAAAAGTATATCTGTACATATCCTGTTCTGATATAGGAGAAACACAATATTTCTAGGGAAAAGGAATCAAAACTTCCAAAATCCCACCCAACTCCACGGAACTATAGAATCAAGCCTTTAAGAACAGGAAGAATGATCTTAGAAATACACTTGCTGCATAGAGGGCTGGCAGAAGCTGTTGCACAGGAAGAGAGACTGGGGCCTGACATGAGTTTAAAGGGGGAATCTACAAGCAGCTCAGATTTACCACTTGGAATTCTCATCTCCCCAAAATGAGCTGCACCCATGAAGTCTCCCACCCACCCACCCAGTGCTAATCCAGTGACAATTTCTGAATCATTTGTTTCACTCACACAGAGATTTCCTGTGCTTACTAAAGTGAGGCCCAGGGCTGCTCCTTATGGGACTTCTTGCTCCTCCTGCTTTCTGGCAGACAAATTGCCAGAGTTTGAACAAGTAATCAGGAGGGAGGAAGTAGGGACAGGATTTTGTCAATGGGAGAGGACATTCCACAAGCAAAAGGTCTGAAGTATGTCTTTGTGGGCAGAGTTTTGACACCTGGAGTTGGATATTTTCTTCAGGTGATACATGGGCAATAGACAGTTGTGATCGGTGAAAGGGAAAGAAATAACTGAAAATGAGAAGGGAGGCCAGAAGTGACTGGCACTGTCAAACTTACTGGTATTGTCCTGCTGCTTTGTGTTTTTTATGTATGCAGAGAATTTAGAGAAGATATCGATGCCTGCAGTGTTTGATTCACGGTGCTTAGCAGCAAGCTTGGGATACCTGCAAAAAAGAAAAGGTTGTTTTACAAGAGAATTCCCTATATTATAAGACACCTACACACACACCTACACTGCAGGCACTGCTTGTAATGCAGAGAAACATTCTTGTTGATCAATGACTGATTTTTCAAAACAAATGCAGGAGCAGGTGATACCTTTATTAGACCACTAAAAAAGAAATCCAACAGACAACAGACACCTCTTTGGCAGGCCTGTTGTTGAAAGGAAAGGCACCCCACAATATTTGCCTGTTCTTACACTATATATCAACAATGGAAACATCCAGATTCACACAAATAATGTTTATATGTGCTTAAGTTGCAGTTCTTATGTCGTTTAATTGAGAGCTTCTACTTCTGGGGCACATGGACGGGCAAACAAATCAAACAGCTGACTGGGTGAAACAACTTGGCAGCCTGCTAAGAGGTTGAGGTCCCGTGTTTGGGCTTTGTTTGAAACAGGAATGCTTGAGCTGGAAACATGAAAACAGGAAGTCCCATAGCAAGGAGTTTTGGCCAGACGCCCACAATCAAATTAGTACCAGATCAGGTGTTTGTCAGGGTGGCAGAGGGAGGAAAAGAAATGAAGAGTTGGAAGACTTTAAAAATTGAACTTTCACCCCATTTGATTGAGCTGTGAGGCAAACCATCTAATTATAACACAAACTAGGTACTGGAGCGGCAGTTATGTCCTTTACTTCTATATCTTTTTGATTGGAAGTTGTATCATAATCCTATGAAAATCTTATAAATGTTATAATTTGTTACTTGGGAGGCGAAAGGGTTTCCTCCAGAAATTCTTCAATTTTATTGATATCTGTCTTGACTTCCCCATTAAACGTCAGGAATGGCGGGTGGGTCCCAGGAGCTAAGTTATGTAGATCAGCTGGCTTTCTGTAGAAGCAAGAAAAAATGCAGGGTATCATTAATCATATATGTGATTACTAAGCACATTCCCTTTTGGTTTTGTAGTACTTAAAAAATCAGCCCTTTACTCCTGTTACTGCACTCAGAATAATCTTAATCAGCCAAGTAAGATTTTCATATCAGCATAAGAAAAACAAGATTACCAACAGAAATTGAAGGGAAGTACTTGGTAACTGTTTGCTACAGCTGTGTTCTTCCCAATGAGAGATCAAAATTATGAAAGTCATGATGACTGATCAAATAATTTTATTCTTTACCTTTTCAGGTCCACTGTGGTAACATTGAATACAACTCCTTTGAGCCAAAGTATCATGAAGAGACGCTGTGAGAAAGGACAGTTCCCAATGCTTTCTCCATCTACACCAGCCTGAAAGAAAGAGAGCATGGATAACAGAATTAGACAGAGAGGATTATGCCATAAGAAAATTCAGAGTGTCTTCTAATGTTGAATGTCAAATTAATGAGAATGATTTCTCAGTCTCTGATTAACTCTATTTCCAAACATACCTTTCTAAAATATGGCAAGGTGAATGCTTTCAGAAGGGTCTGGTATGTTTAAATTTCTATGTACTTAAAGTACATCAATGGTTCACAACCTTGGGTAACCCAAGTGTTCTTGGGCTGCAATTCCCCAAAACCTTCACTACCAGCTGTGCTGGCTGGGGTTTCTGGGAATTGCACTCCAAGAACACCTGGGTTACCCAAGGTTAGAAACCACGGATCTACATGAACAACCAAAAAGGTTATGGCCTGCATAAAGATGGACCTTAAGCTAAGATAGCACAAATGTCCCCAGGACCCTATTTGCAGAAGATCTGGTGGGTCTGATCCCTCCCAATTAGCTATCAGGTCCCCAAATTTCATACATGTGTGGGGGAAAAACAATTTATTTGTTTTAATTTCTAAACTGTGATTCAGTTTCAGATCTGAATGAGATTAGATCCACTGTGAATCAGCTTGAACTGAATTGAAGACAAATCCAAATTCCTGAATTGGACGCTGAATCAAATTATGAGCCCATTGTACAGCCCTAAATTTCCATTACTCTTATAAATCAAAGCAGAAAAGCAAAGGTTAGTAGCATTAGAAGGTGCCCATATAGAAGCAGTTGTGGTATGGAACTAATGCAGATGCTTTTGATAATATGGATATGCTTCTTCTTCTTTTCAATTATTTAATTTTAAATTAAGGTAGTGCTGTGATTTTATAAAAGAAGGGAGTTTTGCCTTTAGAACCTTCTCTTGGGGCTCTCAGAATCCACAGGAGATGTAGGATCCCTAACCAAGCTTCTGAGCAAGCCACAAATATTTGGTTCGTGAGTCAGGGGTATGTGGTGCATATGTTGATATGTGTGAATATTAGTGATTGTACTACACAGAATAGCACATATCAGTACTGTAGGGAATTACAGACATAAATGAATGAGATAATGCTGCCCAAGTGATGATGCTTCCTTGAAGATGAGACCAGAAAGGGATTTTAAAGACAGCCCGTGATTGGAACAGGGAAATTCTTAACTAGTGTGAGCACCTCATTCTCATAGCACAAGCTCCTCTCACCTCTGGAAATAGACAAATTAGCTTGCTTTTTTTGGTGATTAGATTTAAACATGGGATTCCTTTGGTCACAATCATGGAAAGACTGACTCAATCACTCCACTGCAACATTAACATGCTTTGAAGTCTAACTACAACCTCTTCCTAGTCCCTCTCTGGCCAGTGTGTTTATCTGCATTACCTCTTATTTCATTACACTTGCTCCAGTTATAAAAACTGGCAAGATGTTTTGCAGAACCACTAAACAGCAAAGCAGAGAATGGATTTTTCCCTTGGTGGAGCTGAAGAGACAATTCTGTGATACATAATGGCTGAAATCTTGTTGCACAACTTATGCTTGCAGAAAGATGACCGTTTACTGGTATGCAATGCTGCGGTGCTAAACCTGGAATTGCAGGGACTGACTGGGACAGCGCCCATAAGGAAATTCTCATCTCATGAGGCTGCTGGGTCAGCACATATCAACAATTAAGTATTTTGGAAAGGTTAAGAGCTTTAACTGCCCATCAGAGCTATAGCTAAAAATTTTGGCAACCAGGGCAAATGACGTCATCTCCCACCCACTCAGCCCACAGATATTAGCATGAACCCCCACCCAGCATGTGGAGCCCCGCACAATGAAAGAAAAAGTTCCTACTTTCAAAAAGAAGAGGAAGAAGAGGAAGCAAAGTGAATAGGGTTGGGGAGGGTTGCCATTTATTTTCCTAACACCCAACAGTAGATGTACTGCTAAATTTTTAGTGGCCTCTCTATTTTGGTGCCCCAGGGGCAAAGCCCAGTTATCCTGCTTTAATTACAGCCCTGTTGACCCTTCAAGACCAAATCACCCTCAGATGTTTTGGGCTACTACAGGAATGGGTGCCAACAATATCCAGTTCTTTGGGGGGGGGAACCCTTTCTTTTCCAGCAACCCTGAGGATTGCAGCTAAACTCCGAGGGAACAGGGAACCACATTGTGTCATCGTTTCTGCTACCCAAAAGATCATGAGACTTGGATCTTGCAAGCCCTGGTTCCATGACACCACTGATAGCAAGCCACTGGACAATTATTAACTACTCCTTTGTTAACACAGCTTGCAGGCTAATAGGATCTGCCGATGGGAGCCATTGATTGGGACCTTTCTACCTTTTTAAACTGTGTATTTCTGTCCACTGAACATAGCAGTCTGGAAACAAAGTACATTTACTTCCCAGAGTTCAGTAGTAGGGGTTTGTGGGGGATTTTGGTACTGTCTTCTGTACATGGTACTGAGAAAACCATCTCTGCCAGTTGGAGTAGCATCATCTACTGTAATGATCGACCAATATTAATCAAAACTAAAAGCATGTAGCAGCAGGCTCACCAGTTCTCTGGACACATTGACAAGAATGCAGTTGCACAGAACAACAATATAACATTAGCACATTTCAAATAACACAAAATAAAATACAGAATGCAAGCTGCACCAATACAGTTACTGCAATACAAAATTCAGCCCATTATTTGCACGTTACACCTCATGCAGCCCTACAGTGGGGGGGGAAACACTTAGATATTTAGTGGTGCTTTTTATGATAAACCTAATCTTTGTTGCAAAATTAGTCATAGCAGAAATCTGGGAGATTAAGAAGTGCAGTTTCTGGGAATTAAGGTTGTGGAGGTTATAAAAAATGAAAAATAATCTGCTTTTTAAAGGAGGCATAACAGAATGGCTTATTCTGTGTTGTAAACCTCATGTTCTCCCTTTCTGATACAGACTGAACTTCATTTAGGGCATGTATATGAAATACATATCCCCTTCACGGATTGCTGCCTTGTCGTGGCGAAGGGGCTTGAGTAATTCAGAGAAGCTATGGGCTATGCCGTGCAGGGACACCCAAGACGGACAGGTCATAGTGGAGAATTCTGACTAAATGCGATCCACCTGGAGCAGGAACTGGCAAGCCACTCCAGTATCTTTGCCAAGAAAACTCCATGAACAGAAACAAAAGGCTAAAAGATATGATGCTGGAAGATGAGCCCCTCAGGTCGGAAGGCGTCCAACATGCTACTGAGGAAGAGTACAAGTAGCTCCAGAGCTAATGAAGTGGTTGGGCCAAAGCCGAAAGGACGCTCAGCTGTGGACGCGCCTGGAAGTGAAAGGAAAGTCCGATGCTGCAAAGAAAAATACTGCATGGAAACCTGGAATGTAAGATCTATGAACCTTGGTAAGCTGGATGTGGTCAAACAGGAGATGGCAAGAATAAACATTGACATCCTGGGCGTCAGTGAACTAAAATGGACGGGAATGGGCGAATTCAATTCAGACGATTATCATATCTACTATTGTGGGCAAGAATCCCGTAGAAGAAATGGAGTAGCCCTCATAGTCAACAAAAGAGTGGGAAAAGCTCTACTGGGATACAATCTCAAAAATGATAGAATGATTTCAATACGAATCCAAGGCAGACCTTTCAACATCACAGTAATCCA
Organism: Intellagama lesueurii; assembly: GCA_037013535.1. Taxonomy (NCBI): domain Eukaryota; kingdom Metazoa; phylum Chordata; class Lepidosauria; order Squamata; family Agamidae; genus Intellagama; species Intellagama lesueurii. The sequence goes on along the minus strand of JBAJHW010000001.1, from coordinate 190,392,062 downwards.
AGTTTATGCACCAACCACCCATGCTGAAGAGTCTGAAATTGACCAATTCTATGAAGACTTACAACACCTTCTAGAACTGACACCAAAGAAAGATGTTCTTCTCATTATAGGGGACAGGAATGCTAAAGTAGGGAGTCAAGAGATAAAAGGAACAACAGGTACGTTTGGCCTTGGAGTTCAAAACGAAGCAGGGCAAAGGCTAATAGAGTTTTGTCAAGAGAACAAGCTGGTCATCACAGAAGAGGTGGCAAGAATACACAGAGGAATTATACCAGAAAGATCTGGATGTCCCGGACAACCCAGATAGTGTGGTTGCTGACCTTGAGCCAGACATCCTGGAGAGCGAAGTCAAGTGGGCTTTAGAAAGCATGGCTAACAACAAGGCCAGTGGAGGTGATGTTATTACAGTCGAACTATTTAAAATCTTAAAAGATGATGCTGTTAAGGTGCTACACTCAATATGCCAGCAAGTTTGGAAAACTCAGCAGTGGCCAGAGGATTGGAAAAGATCAGTCTACATCCCAATCCCAAAGAAGGGCAGTGCCAAAGAATGCTCCAACTACCGTACAATTGCACTCATTCCACACGCTAGCAAGGTTATGCTCAAAATCCTACAAGGTAGGCTTCAGCAGTATGTGGACCGAGAACTCCCAGAAGTACAAGCTGGATTTCGAAGGGGCAGAGGAACTAGAGACCAAATTGCTAACATGCGCTGGATTATGGAGAAAGCCAGAGAGTTCCAGAAAAACATCTACTTCTGCTTCATTGACTACGCAAAAGCCTTTGACTGTGTGGAGCACAGCAAACTATGGCAAGTTCTTAAAGAAATGGGAGTGCCTGACCACCTTATCTATATCCTGAGAAATCTATATGTGGGACAGGAAGCAACAGTTAGAACTGGCTATGGAACAACTGATTGGATCAAAATTGGGAAAGGAGTACGACAAGGCTGTATATTGTCTCCCTGCTTATTTAACTTATATGCAGAATACATCATGCGAAAGGCTGGACTGGATGAATCCCAAACCGGAATTAAGATTGCCGGAAGAAATATCAACAACCTCAGATATGCAGATGATACCACTCTGATGGCAGAAAGTGAGGAGGAATTAAAAAACCTCTTAATGAGGGTGAAAGAGGAGAGCGCCAAAAATGGTCTGAAGCTCAGCATAAAAAAAAACTAAGCTCATGGCCACTGGTCCCATCACCTGCTGGCAAATAGAAGGGGAAGATATGGAGGCAGTGACAGATTTTACTTTCTTGGGCTCCATGATCACTGCAGATGGTGACAGCAGCCATGAAATTAAAAGACGCCTGCTTCTTGGGAGGAAAGTGATGACAAACCTAGACAGCATCTTAAAAAGCAGAGACATCAACTTGCCGACAAAGGTCCGCATAGTCAAAGCTATGGTTTTTCCTGTAGCGATGTATGGAAGTGAGAGCTGGACCATAAAGAAGGCTGACCGCCGAAGAATTGATGCTTTTGAATTGTGGTGCTGGAGGAGACTCTTGAGAGTCCCCTGGACTGCAAAGAGAACAAACCTATCCATTTTGAAGGAAATCAACCCCGAGTGCTCACTGGAAGGAAAGATCCTGAAGCTGAGGCTCCAATACTTTGGCCATCTCATGAGAAGAGAAGACTCCCTGCAAAAGACCCTGATGTTGGGAAAGTGTGAAGGCAAGAGGAGAAGGGGACGGCAGAGGACGAGATGGTTGGAGAGTGTCATCGAAGCGACCAACATGAATTTGACCCAACTCCGGGAGGCAGTGGAAGACAGGAGGGCCTGGCGTGCTCTGGTCCATGGGGTCACGAAGAATCGGACACGACTTAACGACTAAACAACAACAACAACAATATGAAATACAAACAAAAAACGAAGACAAAACTGTTGTAAAAGAGTAACCGTCTTATTTTATTCTGAGCTTTCATGGCTTCCAATCTGCATCCTCAGACACATGGCGTGCAATATGTTTTATAATGACTGCAAGACACCTGGCAGAAATATAATAAATTACTCAGTATTTATGGATAAATGTCCAGCATTTACGGATAAGCACCTATATTTGTGAAATAGGACTATCAGAATTGCAGCTGTCTAAGAGACAGACAACTAATACCAGTCACGTCTGTGAAAATAAAATTGCACAAAAGAAAGTTCTGCTCTGTGAAAGAAAGGGCGAGAGAAGCTTGACAGCAGCTCAGAAGGAGCTGCCATCAAAGTGGAAATAACTTAGAGACTTATGCAAAATTATTCAGAGATGTTGCTCATTCTCTTGGCTCTCAGTAGCTAAAAGGCCAGACTCAAGAATGCATTTAACATGTCATCAGAAGGAAGGTTCCTTTAGAAGAAGAAGAAAAAGGGCTAGTCTCCCTCTGCTTCTGATAGATGGAGCCCTTCAGACAAGGGCTTGCCTCCCTCTGACAAATGAATCGGCTTCTTCTTTTTTTGTAACGGCTCCATCAGGGGATACAATGGCTTTGCTTCAATGTTTGATGTCTGTGGTACTGTATTCTAAAACTGAAAAATTCATTTGCCTGGACAGATTAAAGTGTAAGAGGCAAGAATACGTATCTGCCTTAACTTGTCATCTGACCCTTTGTTTGGTATCCTTCTGACCAGCTATATGGTTAGGCAGGCATCCATGGTTCGATTCCCTACTTAGACAGTTGATTCCACAAGATGGCGCTGGAAGACTACTTCTTAGCTTCATGGCACCTTTCATATGGGGTTTTCTTGCTCAATCTTAGTAGCAGAAAAAAAAAGGTTAACAGAAGGACAGTACTAGCCATTTCCACAGAATGCCTTATGTAGGAAAATCATCAACACCAACCTGTTGCAACAGTACAAGCAGCAACAGTGGGAATGTCTGGATAAACAAGACACAGGTTTGCCAGGAGGAATCTGCAGTGCTTCCCATGGCAAAGCAAATGCTGTAATTTATTGATTTGGGTAAGAAGGGAGAGTCAGCATGCTGTAGTGGTTGGAGTGTTCAACTAAAGAGACCTGCATCCATGTTTTCTCTTGGCTATGAAACTCAATGGGTCCAGACACACTTTCTCAAACTGACCTGCCTCACAGGATTGTTGTTGTGAGGACAACATGGGGAGCAAGAGACCACCTTGGAATACAAATGTATTATAAACAATCAGAAGCAACTCATTCTGCCAAACAGGATCCCCGTGCCACTTTCATATCTTCCTAAGAATCTGAGCTAAGATGACCATTCCTCCACTGTTCACATACCACATCATTGATTGACCATTACTTCCCCATTATGTTGTGGGTTTTTCACTAAGTTATTTGCCAGGACAGTGTAAGATATCGGGAGGTAGTCAAGAGAAAAATCAGACAACCATCTGTGAGATATGCTTTGATTTAGATTCCTGCACAGAGCAGGGGGTTGACCTCGATGGCTTTATAGGCCCCTTCCAACTTCATGATTCTATGATCATTGCTCCACTACAACTTCCCTCCTCAATCCTGGGGGTTTAGAAGCCACTGTTGCTATGTTGACACAGGACATGTCCCTCTAAACAAGTTGGCAGCACCGTTAAGAGATTCATCCCACTAGTACAATTCAGGAATAGGATTGTAGTATAAACTAGATAATTTAATTATGTACTGATGGCAAAGTTATCATATAAACCTTAGAAATAATAGTTCAGTCCCACTGTCTAGTCATAGATATAGTTAAAGTGCCCAGTTGCTTTCTCCCTCAAAGCAAATGAGCCAGCTAAGCAAGCAAGCAGATGTTTAGCAAAGAAATGGTAAGCTACAGTGTAGTGCCAGGGATGTCTCCAATGGTCACCTGTAGTTCATTGTCAGTGGAGCTCACCAAGGTATTATTAGACACAGCCTCCCACAGCAAGAGAGAAACTTTCTGCTAGTGGCAGCCAAGGATTTGAAGTAGGGGCAAGGAATGCTCAGTGTGTGGATACCATAGCATGGAGACAAATGGTGCTTTCTATTAAAAGAAAGAGAACAAAACATTGCACGGGTGTGCTCTCATCAGCAGTGGCACAGTGCCAAATTTTTCTATATCCTCACTTGCTCTAAAACAACAATAACCAAGAAGTGTTCTGCAGAACTTTGTAATCATCTGCGCACAATACTTAGGAATCAAAATGGTTCAGAATAACATACTCTGAGTATGTTGGAATTGAAGGCACAGAGTAACTTATTTAAAAACTGAATTCACTGTTATGGAAAATGGAAGGCATAAACATCACACACTGCTGATAAAAAGGACATGGGTAATGAAAATTATACTAAGATGGTTACTATTTCCCACAGAGATAAAAGAATAAATGTAGGAGAGTTCTGGAAACAATATATTCATGGTAATAATGCAGAAACCTTTTCTCTGACAAAACACCTTTCAAATCTAGCAGTTTAATTGTAAGAAGAAGACCTATGCAAATCTGGAATTCAAGTAAGTGTTTAAAATCTCTGGATCTGGGTCAGTGATCTGGCAATGTGTATATCCTTGTGAAGGCTGATGAGCCACAGCCACATTTCCATCTCTTTTGAGCACAATATTGAGCTCACAAAAATGTATAGCAGCCAGGTGCTGAAAGTACAGCCAGAAAATGTAACAAGAGACGATGATGAATTATTCATGGAAATTCCATTACTCGACATGCATGATCAAGCCCAGTGACGCTGCAGCTATTGTAAATACTGAAGAGGAGCACTACGTTTATGGTGAAACAAGTAGACAATGTGGCATCCGAGTCCTAAACATTTGTTTGGAATTAAGCCCTAGTGATTGCAGTGGAATCCACTCTTACTGTAAGTCATTATGTTTAAAGTCTGAAGCCCCACTATTGCCAGTACAACCTGAGCTGTGGCTCTGGCATGACCTCGTGCTGATACATTCTGGCACAACTCTGCCAGTAGGGTGAAGATGTGGGCAAGACAATGGAAGAGCAAACGTATGCCAAACCCTTCAGCCTTTCAGGTTCTAATGACACCACCAGTGAGGCATAAAGAAATGTTTAGACACGTTGGGGGGGCATAATGCAATCCTCCTCCCTATTCCACAAATGGGATTTGGCATAGGTGCAGTGGATTGAATGTATCTTAGCTGGTGTTGACTGTAGAGGAAGAACATAGCAGAAAACAGAAAAGCCAGAAATACAGTGAAAAACAAAAGACTGACTGTGTAATGATCATGGGATGATGCTCTGAAAAGAATATTGAGAATATAAATACTGAATAGCTCTTTCCTGGGCTTCCTACAAGCTGTGAGAACTTTCTACAGCACAACCCTCCATCAACTAAAACACAGAACAAACTCTGCTTGCATAATCTGTAACAATGGCTCACTACAACAGTCACAGGAAATCATTTTCCTCTTCTGATATTCATCCACATCTGTTTGAAGTCATTTGCCTATTCAGCAGCAAAAAGAAAAACAGAAACACCACATGCTGTTGAGCATCACAAAGGGAACAGAGATCCAGAAAACCACCGGGAACAATAGCAATGATCTGTGAGTGATCGAGCTCTAACAATTGCAACTGTACTTAATACACACAGGTAGAGTCAGAGAACACCCCACCCCACCATCACCAAATTTGCCAAGACAGAAAATGCTTCTGTACCACAAAAATCACAGGCAGGATTACTTGCTTCCACACACAAGCAAAACCTTTACATCTAAAGGTAAAGGTAAAGGTTCCCCTTCACAATTTGTCCAGTCGTGTCCAACTCTAGGGGGCGGTGCTCATCTCCGTTTCCAACCCATAGAGCTAGCGTTTGTCCGAAGACAATCTTCTGTGGTCAAGTGGCCAGCGCGACTAGACATGGAACGCCGTTACCTTCCTACCGTGGTGGTACCTATTTATCTACTCCCTTTTTTTTTTTTTTTTTTTTTTTTTTGCATTTTACATGCTTTTGAACCGCTAGGTTGGCAGGAGCTGGGACAAGCGACGGGGGCTCACTCCGTCGCGTGGATTCGATCTTACGACTGCCGGTCTTCTGACCTTGCAGCACAGAGGCTTCTGCGGTTTAACCTGCAGCGCCACCACGTCCCAGTTTTTTTACATCTACCTACACTTTTCAAGATGATACAAAGTTTAATTCCTTTACAAGTGCTTTCAGCACAGTACTTCATACCCATTCAACACTTCAAACATCTGAAACATCAGACCATTACCTTTCATCAGCAACTTCAATTTGAATTTCAAATGTGTAGTATTTTGAATTTTTAAAAACATGCATCCAATCCTATGAGCATGTTGGGAAGGTTGCCTCTTTTGGTTAAACAATTTTGGGGTGATTACACTGGACATTTACTTTGCCATTTGCATTGGATTAGGCACAAATGAATTCAAATTAAAACTTGGTGACTATGCAATGTAAAGCTCAATGAGAAGAAGCCCACTGTAGAACCTTCTCTTTTCAGTGGGAAACCATCTTTTTTCTTTTTTTCTTTTTTTGTTCAGCTGGCAGGAGTAATTTAAATTTGTTGTGACTGGTTGGCATAACTCTCCTCTGCTTTCTGCTCTGTGTAATTACACAATCCAGAGTCAAAGGACACTCATAGGGATGTAATTTCTCCTCAAGTGAGCACTCCTTGTCTCCAAGCAGAGTTTCCTGAAAAAAAAAAAGGCTTTCAAGTCACCTTTGGAACAGAGTATCAGTCGGTCACTTATGAAAAATATTTTTTTTAAAAAAAGAGGTGGAAATTGTCAATTAGCACCTTGTCAAAAGCAGTTTCTGCTCTTGGAGTACAAATAATACAACTATCTGCTTCTGCCCCTGCTCACTCCTGCAAATTGTTTGTTGTCCAGTCAGTTACTGCAATTTCACCCTCGGAAAATCAGTTGTAAAAGCTGTGGATCACAGATGCAGAAGCATATTTTACGTGCTGTGTAGTCACACCCTCTCATAGTTTCAGTTAATCTGCAATCCATTTTATATGCATCCATTCATAAGTCAATCTTATTAAATTCAGTAGGACAGCTCCTAAGTAAGTGAGTAGAAGAATATAGCCTAAAGCTGCCAGCTACACTGGATTGAATTCATATGTCATGATACCAGCTGGCTAACAACAGCCCAAAGATACAAAAATGACTTTGTTATTTGTGTTAGAAGACCTTTTCAATGACCACACACAGTGCAGGCAGTGCAGATGAGAACTGTCTCAATTGCATAGGAAGCTTACTCAAGTGGAAAAGGCTCTTTGCTACAGAAGCTGGCCCTCCAAATGTAGAAAATGATGAAGTTAGTAATCCTGAGCAAAGTAACTCATTGCAGATAACTCATTACTTACAGTCATGTGCAAAAGGAAGTACACCCTCTTTGAATGCTATGATTTTACGTATCAGGACATAATAAAAATCATCTGGTCCTTAGAAGGTCTGAAAATCAGGTAAATACAATCTCAGAGAAACAACAACACATGACATATTACACCATGGCATGATTTATTTTACAATAATAAAGCCAAAATGGAGAAGCCATGTGTAAAAAACTAAGTACACCCTTACTGCTTCCATAGGAATTAAGAGGCTAAGTAGCAGCCAGGTGCTGCTAACCAAATACCCTTGAGTAATTGATTATCAGCAAGTGTGACCACCTCTATTAAAAGCCAAAGTTTTAGCAGTTTGTGGTCTAGAGCATTCAACACAATGCTAAGGAGGAAACACATCATTAGTGATCGTAGAGAAGCAATTGTTGCTGCCCATTAATCTAGGAAGGGTTATAAGACCATTTCCAAACAATTTAAAGTTCATCATTCTACAGTGAGGAAGATGATTCACAAATGGAAAACATTTATATTATATGTAAACCACCCAGAGTAGACACATTCTAGATGGGCGGTATATAAATCTAATAAATAAATAAATAAATAATAAAATAAATAAGACAGTTGCCAATCTTCCCAAGAGTGAGTGTACAGGTCAGACCGCTTAGAGAAATTGCCAAAAATCCAAGAGTTGCATCTCAGACTCTACAGACCTCAGTTAGTTAAAGTTCATGACAGTACAACTGGAAAAAGACTGAACAAGTATGGTTTGTTTGGAAGGGCTGCCAGGATAAAATGTCTTCTCTCTAAAAAGAACATGGCAGCACAACTTTGGTTTGCAAAGTTTCATCTGGACAAACCACAAGACTTCTCAAACAATGTCCTTTGGACAGACAAGACCAAAGTGGAAATGTTTGACTATAATGCACAGCGCCATGTTTGGTGAAACCCAAACACAGCACATCAGCACATCCCAACTGTCAAACATGGTGGTGGAGGGGTGATGATTTGGACCTGGGCACCTTGTAGTCATTGAATCAACCATGAACTCCTCTGTATACCAAAGTATTCTAGAGGCAAATGTGAGGCCATCTGTCCAACAGCTAAAGCTTGGCCAAAATTGGGTCATGCAACAAGAATATGATCCCAAGCACACCAGCAAATCTACAACAGAATGACTGGGGGGAAAAAATCAAGGTGTTGCAATGGCCCAGTCAAAGTCCAGACCTCAACCCACTACAATGCTGTGGCGGGGTCCTTAAGAGACCTGTGCATAAACAAATGCCCACACAACTCAATTAACTGAAGAAACATTGTAAATAAGAGTGGGTCAAAATTACTCCACAATGATGTGAGAGACTGATAAGTCATACAGAAAATGATTATTTTAAGTCATTGCTACTAAAAGTGGTTCTACAAGCTATTGAATCATAAGGTGTACTTAGTTTTTCACACATGGCTTCTGCATTTTGGCTTTATTGTTGTAAAATAAATCATGCCATGGTGTAATATGTCATGTGTTGTTGTTTCTCTGAGATTGTATTTACCTGATTTTCAGACCTTCTAAGGACCAGATGATTTTTATTATGTCCTAATACATACAGTGGGATGTGGTGGCGCTGTGGGTTAAACCGCAGAAGCCTCTGTGCTGCAGGGTCCAAAGACCAGCAGCTGTAAGATCGAATCCACGCGATGGAGTGAGCTCCCGTCGCTTGTCCCAGCTCCTGCCAACTTAGCAGTTTGAAAGCATGTAAAAATGCGAGTAGATAAATAGGTACCACCTTGGAGCGCATGCCGGCGGCGGCGGCGGCAGCCTGGGAGTCTGAGCATGGCCGGGGTGCTCCCTCCGGCCGCTCGCCTCCCGACGGGCTCCAATGAGACCGGGGTCGGCGCTCCTCGCCGCCCTCCGCAGGAAATTCAAATGCAGCCGCTGGTGCCGGTTCTGGAGCTGGAGGCACCAGCGGCGGCATCGGCCTGCTGAGGGCGGCAAGGAGCGCCGACCCCGGCCTCATTGGAGCCTGCCGGGAGGTGAGCAGCCGGAGCACCCGGCCATGCTCAGCCTCCCAGCTCTTGGCCACCCCCGTCACCGCTGACGGGAGGCCAGCAGCCGGAGCACCCGGCCATGCTCAGCCTCCCGGCTCTTGGCCACTCCCGCCGCTGCCGTCGCCGGGAGGCCAGACCTCCCGCCCCCCGCACGCACTCCCCTCCCCACAGCTGCTTTGCGCGCAGGGGTGCATGTGTGAAGGGGTGAGGGAGTGCTCATGCTGGCGCTGGCACGCGTGCGCGTGCGCAAAGCAGCTGTGGAGAGGGGAGTGCGTGCGGGGGGGGGGGGCGGGAGGTCTGTCTTCGCAGCCCGGTCAGGCTCAAGCCACGGACCGGCAATGGGCCGCGGACCGGGGGTTGATGACCTCTGCTATAGATAGTAGGTGCTGGAATAATGGTTGTTCCTGTTTCCACCTCAAAACGGCTGAAGAATTGATTTAACTGCTCAGCCAAAACAATCACTGCTGCTAAACAGACTGTTTTTGTTACTCTGCCCCGTGATTTGTCACAGGCCATGCCATACCCGACGAGTGTCAGAGCTCTCAAGATGTTGCTCAGTCCTCTGACTGTACATAGCTTTGGCATCCCTAATACCCTTTTTCAATTTAGCTCTGGCCTCTCTATACTGTAGCACATCACCAGAATGAAAAGCAGCATTTCTGGCTTTTAGTAAAAGGCGCACTTCTCTATTTAGCCAAGGCTTGTTATTAGAAAACACTCGTACTTGTCTGGTGGTAGTAACAACATTGGTACAGCTTTTGATATACAGTGGAACCTCTACTTATGAACGTCCCTACCTACGAACATTTCAACTTACGAACAGCTCCGTCCGCAAAATTTTGCTTCTATTTGCAAACGGAGCTTCAACTTACAAACGGAAAAAAAAGCGGAAAAAGTGGGAAATGGACTTTGGACTGTCTGGTACTGCCTGGTACTGTAATTTTAAAATGTAAAAATTGGTTTAAAAGGTGCTTGGTTTGGTTTAAAGCTGCTTGGTTTTAAAGGTGTTTTGTTTAAAACGTGTTCGTTCCCTCCCTCCCTCCTTTTCTGCCCTTTTTTTAACCTTAGGTCATCTTAGGTTAAAAAAAAAAATTCTCCCCCTAGTGGTAGAGGACGGATTAACCGCTTTTGCATTAGTTCCTATAGGAACGAATGCTTCGACGTATGAACAGCGCCTCTACATAAGGACAAAAAACAGCCGGAACGGATCAATCGGTTTTCAATGCATTCCTATGGGAAATTTTGCTTCAACTTACAAACGTTTCAACTTACGAACATCTTCTGGGACAGATTAAGTTCGTAAGTAGAGGTTCCACTATAAAACAGTACTGTCGAGGTATAAGTATCAACATTGTCCTCCTCAAACAGTGCCCATTCAGTGCTCCTAAAGCAATCTTGAAGTTGCTCAGATGCACCCACTGGCCACACTTGTATTTCTCTAGTTGATGGTCTGATTCTGTTAACAAGAGGTCTGTATGATGGAATCAAAAACAGAGATATATGATCTGACTGTCCCAAACTAGGCAATGGCTTCGTCTTATATCCATGCATGATGTTACTATATACCTGATCCAAGGTATTTTTCCCTCTAGTGGGACAGTCTACGTACTGATAAAGTACATTTAGGCATCATTTAAATCGATTTAGACTTTATTGTTCACACAACCCAAAGGTGAAACTGATTTACATGGGCTGCAAAGCAAGGTTTTTTTTTCCAACTGGCTCGCAGAAACTTTTTAAAATACTTTGCTTGATTCAATGCGGTTTTGTGGAAATGAGTCAATTTTAGCAGACGCCAAAACCAGTTTAAATCACCAGAAATAAATCAATTTGCATATGAACGTGGCCATCAGTTTAAACACATGACTTGAACCTGATTTTAAAAAGTCTGAACAGAAATCAATTCAAATTGTCAGTGTGACCACAGCCTAACACAGCCCCAATCGTGTTACACAGGTATAATAATTATAATTTACAATACATGTATTATCTGGGTAAACTTATAATTTTTTTAGTTTTATGGAAAAACATCATTTTTAAAAAAATAAGCCTTGAATTAGAAAGGTATTGAACTCTGTCTTTCCTGCTACCACAGTAGGGTAGAGTTGGATTAAAAGCACTACTGCCCAATCACAGTGGCATTAAACATCCTTCTTTCTGATTTTTTTTTCAGTGAGAAAGCAATTCCTATCTGGGAAGAAAGCTTTAAGGTGAACCAGGAAGTTCCTTCCGCCAACCGAGGATGTGTCAGTCATGGCTGTAACTTAGTTCATTAGCTAATAACACTGAAATACTGTAGAAGCAGACTCAATTGCTTAGAAAACAAAACAGAAGAACAGTGACTGCACATTTTTTCCTGTAAAATTTATGTAAAAAAGAGAAATATACTACAGTAAGGATAGAGTTGCTGTATTATCATTTGGCAGCCCCCCCCCCCCCCCCGGGGTTTGCGGCATCCCACTCAAGTGCCTGTTCAGCCCATCAGCTGGGCTGAATTCCGAGCTTTCTTTTTTTATATGTGAGAAGGTATCTGCTTCTTACAGAACCAGTGATAAAGCAAAACATATAGTCACTATTTTGGCGACCAGTTTTGAAAGAAACAAGCCTTTCTGGGTGACCATGAGTGAAGCAATGCACACTTTAAGATTATCTATCTATCTATCTATCTATCTATCTATCTATCTATCTATCTATCTATCTATCTATCTATCTATCTATCTATCTATCTATCTATCTATCTATCTATCTATCTATCTATCTATCTATCTATCTCCTAAAGGATCCAAATATGGCTTACAGTGTTAAAAGAAACAAAATTAAAAGCGAAATAATAAATTATTACAATACTAAAAACCATTAAACAGATATTTCATTAAAATTCTTAATTAGCACAATATTAAAAACACCAGTAAAACACTGAATAAAACGATCCCTTTAAAAAAAAAATTCCCTTGGTCAACCAGTCATTTAAAAGACAGCCTGCCTGAAGAGACAGGTCTTTGTCTGCTTCCAGAAGGACAACACAGATGGGGTCAGCCTCCTGTTCCAGAGTCTGGGAGCAGCAGCAGAGAAGGTCCTCTCCCATGTCCCCACCAAACATGCCTGTGAGAGTGGTGGGACCAAAAGAAAGGTCTCTACGGATGATCTTAATAACCAGGTAGGCTCATAAAGGGAGATATGGTCTTTTTGACAGCTTGGACCCAAGCTTTTTAAGGGCTTTATAGGTTAAAACCAGCGCTTTGAATTGTGCCCAGAAATGGTTTGGCAGCCAGTAGAGCTGCTGTAACCGGGGGTGGGGGTGGGGGGTTATGGGTTTCCTGTAACCAGACCCGGTTAACAATTTGGCTGCAGCCTTTTGGACCTGCTGGAGTTTCTGAACACTTTCCAAAGGCAGCCCCATGTAGATCATGCTACAGTAACTCAGCTGGGATGTAACTAAGATATGTGTCACCACAGCCAGATCAGACCTCTCCAGGAACGGGCGCAGCTGGCACACTAGTTTTAACTGTGCAAAGGCACTCTTGGCCACTGCTGTAACCTGGGCATCCAGACTCAGAGATGAATCCAGGAGCACCCCCAAGCTGCGTAGCTGTGTTTTCAGAGGGAATGTAACCCTATCAGCACAGGCTGAATCCCTATTCCTTGATTTGCCTTTTGGCTGACCAAGACCACCTTTGTCTTGTCTGGATTAAGTTTCAGTTTATTTGTCCTCATCCAGTCCACTACTGATACCAGACACTGATCTAGAACTGAAATAGTTTCCTCACATTTAGATGGAAAGGAGAGGTAGAGTTGGGTGTCATCCCCATACTGGTGACAGTTATCCCCAAAACTCCAGACAACGTTTCCCAGCGGTTCCATGTAGATATTAGGTAGAATAGGGGACAAAATAGAAACCTGAGGGACACCACAGGCCAAGGGCTAAGGTGTAAAAGAGGAGTCTCCTAGCACCACCCTCTGAGTTCTCCCCTCAGGAAGGACCACTGTGAAACAGTGCCTCCAAGTCCCAACCTGGAGAGATGGCCCAGAAGGATACCATGGTCAATGGTACAGAATCCTACTGAGAGGTCTAGCAGAACCAACAGAACTCCCCCTGTCCAGTTCCCGGCGTACGTTGTCCACCAAGATGACCAAAGCAGTCTCCGTCCCATAGCCAGGCCTGAAGCCAGATTGAAATGGAATATTTATTGAATTAATTTAAATATGTATTTATTTAATTCATTTATTTATATACCACTCAATTAGATAATTCACACTATTCTGGGTGGTGCACCAACAAGCAAAACCCCACAGCCCCCACCCACTTCATTCCCATAAAAACATAACATAAAGAAAATGGTGATACTGTATAATCAACTCAAGTACAGTAATCTACTGAAACCTGAGGTTCGAACATTAAAATTAACATCATTTTGGGTAATATGTCCTTAAAGACTGCCTTATATAACTTTATCTTGTGTAATTTCTTGAATTTTGGGAGGGATGGAGCCTGGCACTCCTTAACTGGTAGTTTATTCCACAAGTGGGGGCTATTACCAAAAAAGCCCAACTCCTCAGTGTCTTTCTGGCTTCCCTTGGTATGAGAAAGGAGACAGGGAAGTTAAAGCCCCTGTCAGTGTGCTGTCCCCTCTTCCCCTAGAAACAGAGGGGCATGAGACATCCAGTTTCCAGGGATGCTGGTAAGTCTTTGGTACCAAGTCCCAAGTCCTAATGCCCAAGTCTGAGTCTCTATTAAAATCAAGCTTTTCCCCCCAGGAAAAAAAAGGGAGGGTTGGTGGGTTCCAAGTCATGAATCGACTCTGAGTCATCCGGGGGGAAAAATAACCCAAGTTGAGTCTGAGTCAACCTAAGTGTGACCTAAGTCTGACTTGACAGCAGGCCCCACGATTCAAGTTCCCATCCCTGCCAGTTCCCCTATAGAAGTTGACCTGGAAATAGCTTGGATAGATTCACCTCCAAGACTGGAAAGCCTGGAATCAGCAAAGTACTCAGAGAGTACAGAAGGAGTTCAATGAGACATCTCTGTTATGGCAGCCTCTGTTCTGTTCAGATGCAACCCCATCACCAAACCTTTGAGGACAAGAATATTGGGGAAGTCCCCACATATAAGAGATTCAGCTGTAGAAAAGGCAAGAAGACACCTTGATGCAACCTTACAGTTCAGAGATTATTGTTGAATTATTTGAAGTTATTGTTGAAACATTACCAGTAATGTTAAATAAAACTATTGCGTTCAAAGCAGATCCATCTCTGGTTATGAGCTTGGAATTGGGGGAAACCATCAATGGTAGAAAGTGAACCCACTCGTGCTCAGCTGTGTGCCACTTCAACACTGTGGGCTGAGTGAAGCGGATTGATTTTGGAGAGAGACATTCCAACAAGTATTGAGGTCCTAAACTGATAAGACTTATTATAGGATCTCAGGAATATGTAAACTAATGTCTAACATTGTTGGTTTGCAAACTGCTGAAATCTGATTGTAGAACTGCCTGCACAGAAAGCAATGAAGCCATAAGAATAAATGTTGGCTAAGATATTTCGGAAGTATAGTCAACTGTACGTATTAGTGAGCAGAGACAAAGTTATTTTCTTGGACTACAACTCCCCAAATTGCCTACCCAACATGACCAGTGACTATTCTGTCTCAGAGATTTTGAATGGTGTAATCCAGAAAGTAAATTGCCCAAGATCTGCTATAACTCTCACTCTCTATTTATAATATAGCCCAGAACAGTGAAACAAAACAGTAGTTAGTGGAAGTGTTTTAGAAGAATTTATAATGAAAAGGAGTGGAAGCAAAATACTGGAGATGTTATACTCGATTGGTACATGTGGGGAGGGGGGTGATAAGCAGTTGAATATTGCAAAGAGATTTAAGCTAGGATATTTTGTAGTTATAATAAAATCACACCTTGTTCTTTGATTTTGCTCGATTGCTCTCAGTTTTCTTTTGGAGTGTGTGTGAGTGTGTGTGTGTATGTGTGTGTGTGTGTGTGAGAGAGAGAGAGACATAGAGAGAAAGAGAGAGGTCTCATCAAAAAAACAATGCAAAAGCAGCAACAAGACCAGGCGTGGACCGTGATAATTAAAGATTATAGAAATAGGGTTAAAATTCTAAATGCAACTTTTCAGCAACTGTCATATATAAAGAGAAATATTATAGTAATGAAATTAGAAGAAGACTGAAACTTGGAAGAGCAGCTATGAAGGAACTAGAAAATGTCCTCAAGGATATGTGACCAGAGGCTACGGCAAACATAATCCATATTATGGTATTCTCAGTTACTATAGATAGAAGTGAAAGCTGGACATAGGTGAAAATTGACAGGAAAAAGATCAGCTCAGTTGAAATGTAGTGCTGCAAGAGAGCTTGACAAATACAAAGGGTTGCCAAACCCCCCCCCCCACAAATAAATAGGTTCTAGATGAAATCACATTTGCACTCTTATTATAAACTAAACTGACTAAGCTGAAGCTATCATACGTTGCACATATCATGAGATGACGACACCACACTTCAAGATGGATGCTCACAAATTGGAACAAGTTCAGAGGAGGGCAACAAGGATGATCAGGGGCTGGAAACCAAGCCCTATGAGGAAAGAATGAAATAATTGGGCATGTTTAGCTTTGAGGGGGGGAAAAGACTGAGGGGAGATACGATGGCACTTTTCAAATACTTGAAAGGCTGTCATACAGAGGAGGGGCAGGATCTGTTCTCATTTATCCCAGAGTGCAGGACACGCAACAATGGGCTCAAGTTACAGGAAGCCAAATTTTGGGTTGAATATCAGGAAAAACTTGCAGTTAGAGCAGTACGACAATGGAATCAATTACCTCAAGAGGTGATGAGCGCTCCAACACTGGAGGACTTCAGGAGAAATTTAGACAACCACCTGGCAGATATCCTTTGATTTGTATTCCTGCTTTGAGCAGAGGGTTGGACTTGATGGCCTTATAGGCCCTTTCCAACTTCATTATTCTATGATTCTGTGAAGAAAAAGCTCATGGAAAGGAGAATAATAGTAGGAAAAATTGAAGGCAATAGAGAAAGACCAAACATGAGATGGATTGATTCAAGCCATGGACTTGGGTTTGCAAGACCTGATCAGGGCTGTTAATGATAGGACCTTTCAAAGGTCATTTAATTCATAGACTTGCCACAATTTGGAAGTGACTTGAAAGCACATAAAAATAACAAAACTATAATTCCAGGTCCCATACGAACCCCAACATTTAGTTAAACACTGCTAGAGCTACAATGTTTAAAAAACTCATTTCTTCAACTTTCCTTTTCTTAGTATCAACTGAAGTTACACTAAACAAACCCAAACAAACAAAAAACCCAAACAAACCCTGAACGCTCCAAAACATACCAAGGTAGCTTGACATAACATTGAAAATGTTTGCACACACAGGGTAGAATAATATTAAAAATCCACAAAGTTAATGAAGGATTAATAAGAGAATAGGATAGCAGTGCACCCGCACCTGTCCTTTACCCTGTAGCAAAGGTACTCATGAAGAGACCTTTCGTTAAAAACAAACAAACCTTGAACATTATACTTGAAATGTAGCCGTGTTTTGCTTCAAAAGATATGATTGGTCTCACAACAGGAATTCTCCTTCTGTAAAAGGATCATATATATTTTTACATTTTAAAATATATCTCCTGAAGCCTAGGTTTTCAGAATAACGACAAAGAAAAGCTAGCAGATCTTCTCCTCCCCACCCCACAACCCACACCGGTAGTACTTAATGCTGCAATCCTATTAAAACCCCCATACGATCGTATAAAAACAATATGGATTTCTGTTAAGATTCTTTAGGTCCCAATTTGCTCACTTGTTGTTGTTGTCGTTTCAACTTATATACCACTCCAAAGAGCTTAGAGCGCTCTCTGGGCAGTTTAAAACATAATTATGCAAACAATAACTTACCCAGATATATTGCTGACCTTGGAGCTGACTATCTGAACCTGTCAGGATCAAACTCAGGTCATGAGCTGAGGCTTGACTGCAGTGCTGCAGTTTAACTGCTGTGCCACAGGGCTCTGTCAGTGTGTGATACTCCAAGGCAAAGACAGTTCAGTATGCATGTCTCACACACAAGCATGCAATCTCTTTTGTCCTTTTGAAGCATATAGCAAAAAGAAATCCCACTGAGTTGCCAGTTGTACATATTTGCTGGGCAGTATTTAGGATGGCAGGTTGCTCTGGGCTACTTGTTTCTGTTCAGAAACCAAGAATTAAGAACATTATTGCTGACTTTTGCTCTGGTGCCAGATATCAGTAGGCCAGCAATTTCTTACATTTTAATAGCAGCAATTTTGTTTTCATACATCACTAAAATGTCACTTGTCAATGCTTCCTAGGGAAGAGTAAATGCACCCATATGAGATTTTCATTTATGCAAAATGTCTTTGCTTCTTCTACTGAATTGCTATTGCAGTCATATTCAAACACACAAAACAGAAAAAAAAATATACAGCATATTCCTGATGTTTGTCTTTCTTAAAAGTAACAGCAGGAAATCATTCTCCTGGACAGGAGTAGGTGTGGGCACATATTGGCAGAAAAAGTCAACATCCACTGTTTTTCAAGAAAGCAATCATTGTATCACTCTCCCAGGTCCCGCAGGCTGCAGAGAAACTCTTTTAACACTCCTTTTAATGGGGAAAAAATCTACCAAAGAGTTTTGTACACTGAAATAGTCTTGCAATACCATTTCTGCCCCAAAGCACGGGAAGAATGGCATGGTGAATGGAGAGCTCTGATAAAAGCCTCTACTGGAATGCTGCAACTGTTGGGTGGAGTGGTATGTCTTAAAACTGGTTTTTACTTTAATAAAAGGTTGATTACATGGATACCAATAGTCGAGCTCCATTATGTGTCATTTAAAATGGCAGAATATTTTGTTATACTCGTGAGCCACCTTATGACTCTTTAATAGGAGAAATGGCACAAGTGAATTTGCCTCTGCGCTACACTCCCTGACATTCAAGTCCATCCCTTTACGCCAGGCAGATATGGATTTGAGGAGCAACTCTTGATACTCCCCTTTTGTGTTTGGGTATAATCGCCAACAAAACATATGTTATATGTAAACTGCCCAGAGTAGACACGTTCTAGATGGGCGGTATATAAATCTATTAAACAAACAAACAAACAAACAAATTCTTGACATCTAATCTTTTCACAGACATGGTAAAGTAACATTTCAGCTATACCACTTCAGACAGCAGGTATATCATCAATCATCATCATTTCAGAACTGCAAAGCTGGAAAGGACCCTATGGATCATCAAGTCCATCCTATGTCAAGGAGACACAGTGGGGAATTGAACTCCCAACCTCTGGCTTCACAGCCAGATATCTAAACCACTGAGCTAGCCATAAAGCTTCACATGACTGAATGGGTCTCCATAGAAAGAGAAAGAAGTTCCCTCTCTTTTTAAAACTGAACCATTTTCTCATCACTATTTCCATAGATTTGAAAACAAAAGTGATGACTGTGCAACCCCCACCCCACCCCCAAATCTGATTCAGAGTTTATTTTAGATCCAGACCTAATAGGAACACCAAATCTGAATTGGGATTAGGAAATCCAAGTCTTTTCTTCATCCATTGAAACCAAAATGGCTGCAACTTGGCATGGTGGGACGTGTGTGTGTCTCACAAGTGCACATGACATTTGTAGTCACGGTAGACCCTAAATTAACTCTGGAAAACTGTGTGGCTTTTCTGCCAAACACCTTTAAAGTTTGCTTTCCTCCTCCCTCCAAAATAAGAAGACAATTTTAAAAGCATGTACTGTGTATTCAGTTGAGTGCTCAGTCTTGCCAATTCATGCTCTTTTGTTCTGGTGCTCTCCCACTAGTAATGGGGAAATATTCCTAGAGTCCTTTGAGCATTCCTAAGCTTTCTTATTCAGGAACTCCACTAAAGAAGAATCAGTTTAAAAGCAAGAGTTAGGGTGGGTTAAAGTACTGCACTGAAAGGCAGTGTACTAAGCTCTCAGCAGGCAGGCAGCAATGTTTAGCACAGATAGGTGGGCAGGCTAAGAGGTGGATGAGGGGAGTTAAATCAAAGGAAGGTAGACACAGCCATCTTAGTTGGGAGCACCTCAAATGTTCAGAGTACAAGTACAAGGACTGTACAACAATGTGAAATTCTCCACTGAGATGGATAGATGGGGACTGTGTATCAACAGAGGCTGACAGGTAGGCAGACAGAGGGACAGAGCAGCAGGTAGCTAAATCAAGGTAAAACACTCTTTCCACACAGGCCTAGTCCCTTAGTACAGTGTTGCCTCGACTTACGAATGCCCCTACTTACGACCATTTCGAGTTACGACCAGCTCCGGCCGCAAAATTTTGCTTCTACTTGCGACCGGAGCTTCCACTTACGAACAGAAAAAGGCAGGGGGAAAAGGCGGGAAATTCAAATTTCTAACTGTAGGTGGCGTTGAGGCTGCTTCTTTGTAGCTCTTTCGCCCCAGCAGTTAGAGAGTGTGCGTCGTCGTTGGAGGCTTGGGACTGCCTCCTTCTGCTTCTGAGAGCGTGTGTGTGTGTTTGCAGGGAGGCTTCGGGCTGCCTGGTAAGGTAAGGTGCTGTTTTCTGCTTTTTAAAAACTGTTCTGGGTGTTTTTGCAGCGTGGTTTTGAGCTGGGGGGGTTATGTTTCTGTGCTGTGATGGGTCTTGGGGGGGTTTGTTTGTTTTTTGGTTCCCCCCCCATTTCCGATGGGTCTTGGGGGGTTTGGTTGCTTTTTGGATTTTTCCCCCCATTTCCGATGGGTCTTGGGGGGTTTGGTTGCTTTTTGGATTTTCCCCCCATTTCTGACAGGTCTTGGGGAGTTTCCTTGCTTTTTGGATTCCCCCCCCCATTTACGATGGGTCTTGGGGAGTTTGTTTGCTTTTTAGGTCCCCCCCCCCATTTCCGATCTTGCACGATCTGCTTGATTGCTTTTTGCTTTGTCTTGTTTGCATTTGCAATGGGTCTTGCACGGTTGATTGGTTTTTGGTTTGTTTTCTTTGCATTAGGTCTTGCACGCTTGATTGCTTTTTGCTTTGTCTTGTTTGCATTTGCAATGGGTCTTGCACGGTTGATTGGTTTTTGGTTTGTTTTCTTTGCATTAGGTCTTGCATGCTTGATTGCTTTTTGTTTTGTCTTGTTTGCATTTGCAATGGGTCTTGCATGGTTGATTGCTTTTCTTCCCCCCCCCCCAGCTGGAAGGGATTAATCGCGTTTCTGACCGGTCTTGCAGTGATTTTTTTGGGGGGGGTGATTTTTTTCTTCAGCCGGAACGGATTAATTGCATTTCAATGCATTCCAATGGGAAATGGTGCTTCGACTTACGACCATTTAGAGTTACGACCATCTTCCTGAACCAATTAAGTTCGTAAGTCGAGGCACCACTGTACTGAAAGTACCATGCAGCCCCAAGGTTCAGAGATGAGGTACTGCACTAAAGGACACAGGAAGGATCATCTACTCATTCAATGCAATTTCACCAAAGCATTTGGTGATCTATGGTGTTATCAGAAACATACATCTTATAGTCGCATACCCTCCCTCAGTCAATCTCTTCCAGTGTTGCGGTCTAAGCATCTTGCTAGAGTGGGGGACAGAGGCCAAGAGCTGCAGCCAGGGTTTCATCATGCTTTGTTCCTGCTCCATGTATCTTACCATGGCTGCCTGGCTGCTGTGACTTCACTGCCGTTGTCCTAAGCAAAGCTGCTTGATGATATCTCTTAAAGTGTAAGAGCAAGTTGCTTGTGCTATAGTACCCTGGCAACAACACTGTTCATCTGAGGCCTGCAACCTACTCCCTCCACAAATGGTCCCAAACAATACTTTGTATTTTCTAAGACTCACTGCCTACCTGCCTACCATCTGCTATGGTACTGCTGCTGCTGACTCTCTCTGATCTTCAACTTCAAAAACAGTGAGGCAGGTTGGTTCCCACTACAGTTGCCCTGAGTCTGCTGTTGAGTCCCACCAACTCTCCTGGTCCTTACTGAGGGTGAGAAGTCTGTCTCCTTCTGATCCTAAAGGTGCCTTTTGTATTTATAATATGACACATGACTGAACAAGTTAAATTCAGATATAATGGTTGAAATTATAGATAAAGCAACAGTTCTTGTTTTACTTCACTATATGATTTAAATGTGTAGCATAATCATAATAACATATGTGCTTTGCTATACACACATGTGCTACACACACACACACACACATACAGAGAGAGACTGGGAGAATATACTAGTAAGAGTGGTAAGAACATGGGCCACACTGAGAACAAGTAGGATTAATGAGATGGGAGCAGAATACGTTCCACAACTTTATGTACATAATAAACAAACAACAAATTAACGAGAAGGGCAAAAATGGTGTTAGGCTGAGTTACTCAGATAAACAAGACAAAAACATTGAGAGATAAAGCAAAAGATTTTGAGACCAAGTTCAAAGTCAAAGCTGCCTCTCTCAATACACACCTGCAATCAGTTCAAGGGCCAGTCCACTTATGAATGTGACTGATCATCTGGATGCGTAAGCCCCTGTCAATTGCTTCCCCCAGCAGAGGTTTCATTATGGTACTTGATGATCATCCATATTTTCCAAGCAATAGATACCAAGAGAATTTGTTGAAAAACAGCCCTGACAGTAGCTTTGTGTTTGAGTGAGAATTGGTTAACTGATAAAAAAGGGGTTCCAGTTCTGGGATTTTCCCCTGCTTGGTGTCTCTTTGTGAATGGTAGTGAGCAGGGGTTCCCAATCATGGGTCCCCAGATATTCCTCCACTACAAATCCTGGCCAGCACAACTGGCGGTGAAGGCTTCTTGGAGTTTTAGTCCAAGAACACCTGGAGACCCAAGGTCGGGAGCCACTGCTGTAGACCATCTTGACTTCTGACATTGGTGCTGTCAATATTCAGGATACCTTTTGCTATGTAAGGTTTGGCATCCTTTTTCCTGCTGGCAATGTGGGCACAATATTTTACACCAGTATTGCACCATTGTCTGGCATTTTGAATCATGGCTACAGAAGCACAATATTCCATATTCATAAACCAGAGGTTTTTGAAGGATTGAATATGTATACTATGAATTGATAGTACGCATTTTATGCATCTTGCTAATGTTATGAATGAGCATATTTTTCCCACCTAACATTTTATTATTTGTTCTTTGATTGTGTGCTTTTCTGTTTATCTGCCTGTGGGGGGGGGGGGGGCATTTTAGCTGAAGGGTGAGAAACTCTTGATAGACACTCCCAGGTTGCTTGGAATAATATACATCTACATCTAGCAGCTTGCATATCTCAGCACTTGGCTCCAAGAGCAAGTGAGGACTTCATGTGTGATTAGGCAAAGAAATACTACATCTACTAAAAAAAGAGGATATTTCACTGTGTTTCACTTCCCACCTTTTCCATACTCTGTTCACACATTCAACTGCCCTTTTTGGAGTCTGCAGTTAAGGAGGAAAAAGTTCTATCTGATTATATTACTTTGCCAATTTTGTTAAATAAAAGGTAGAGAAGGGCCCACCTTATACCATGCTTCAAAATTTTCATGTGCAGACCTGTGTGATGCTAAGGGCTTATGGGGCATGACCCTCCCTTTTCCCTCTCTTTTTTCTTCTGGACTGTGCCTTTCTTGTCAACGCACAATTCATAAAAGGAAGGCAAGGATTTTTCTGTGGCATGTCTGGCCCTCAAGAGTAACAACAAAGAGTCAAGCACACAGCAGAATGGACAGTAAACAAGAGCATTAAAAAGAACACATTTCTATTATAAGCTGAGGAACTAAAGTGCAGAACTGAAACTCCTATAAAAGAGTAGCACTGCTGTTAAGTTAGCATTGCCAGGCAGCAGAATTGCTTTAAATAAAAGCCTGGCTGCCTAGCAAAGGTTAAGCTATTTCAACATCTCACCTACCTTTACGAAGAGCTCAATTTCAGGGTCCTTCTCTTCTCCATTAGCAGGAGATGAATCTGTCATTTTTGACCTTCACCAGCAAGGAGTTGTCCTCCTCAAGGCACAAAGTAATGACAGGTTCCGGGACAACCGTTATGCCTCCTTCTGCCAAGGATACTTCTAATGCTTTCTTTCCCCCCTCTAAACCATCATGTTGCTCTTTTTCAAACTTCCACTGGCACACACACGAAAAGCAATTTCCTAGTTTAAAAAATCAAGATGTTTATTTTAAAGGGAAATAAAAAAACCAGGGAAGGAGAAACCATCCTAGTTTGTAACAGTTTATAAGAGCAACAAGTGCCGCCGTGATGAGCTGTGTTGAGTTTCAGCATGCTCATCTGTCAGAGCTCTGGCTAACACTGCCAGCCCAAAATAGCCCAGAGCAAGAGAGGGAGGTGGTGCTAACTCAAGGGGGAGGAGATAGCTCTTGGTACCTCAGGAAAAATAGCCTGATATGGAAACTTCTCAATCAATCCTGTCTTTCTCTCTTCTGTACCCAGATCTTTTGCAAAATTGTATTCTCAAAAGCATATCCTGTTAAAAACA
The DNA here is from genome assembly GCA_037013535.1 of Intellagama lesueurii. NCBI lineage: Eukaryota > Metazoa > Chordata > Lepidosauria > Squamata > Agamidae > Intellagama > Intellagama lesueurii. Next base: position 190,368,237 of record JBAJHW010000001.1, on the reverse strand, counting down.
TACTAGGGTGAGCTGAGAAGAATTTTAATGCTTACATTCATGCAAATATGAGTTTTGTACTGACTTAGAAAGCTAAAATTTAAAAAAAATGCTTGCATTCCATATGACAGTGACTCTGTGTGTGTGTGTGTGTGTGTGTGTGTGTGTGTGTGTGTGTGTGTGTGTGTGTGTGTAAAACAACAGAATGTGTGAATAGGCAAACACCACTGACTGGGCAGTGGGGAATGTCTGGTGATTTACATGGCAGTGGGGAGGTGGCCAACTGCTCTTCCTGCCCCATATTCACATAACTATGGATCTGAAGGAAAAACACTATCCATGTCACTCTGTATCATTTGGTTTATCATTTCTATCTAAAACCAAAGAAACTACATTTCCAAGGGGTCATTCCACCCTGGCCTGACCTATTACTGTGCAATCAGCCAGATACTCAGGGAAGTGGGGAAGACCTCCATTCATTTCTTCCATCTCCCTATCAGTTGCCACCAGCGTTGGTGGCTTGCACCCATCCAGCCTGGTATATGTTGTGGGTAAGGATGAAGGAGCTTGGAGGATTTGTGGGTTCAGGACAAGAGGGCTGAGTTTTTTACTGCATGAAAAAGAGATAAGGAAGAGATCCTCCTTCAGCTTGCCTCTTATTGGAGCTGCAAATGTTCAGTCCCAGATACTCATGCAGAGTCCAGAAATGTCTTGACAGTACCATCTGTCTCATTTCAAGCTTATGCAGCACGTAATAACAACTGTATTTGTACAATATCCACTTTGGGGCCTTTGCTCTCAAACTGATACTAAAAAATAGATACCAAAAGAAAGAATAATTTGTAACCTATTTAAATATGCTTCCTTCCATATGCTTCACCACATATTTAGGAAATTTTCTGTTTCTCCCTTCTGAAAATATTCAGTTGCTTCCTTTCCAATAGCACCTAAACAACCCAAATGCAGTATGTAAGAGAGAGAAATGGGTAAATATAAATATTATGAATATGTAACATGTTACTATCACAAACATAACATGGTATATAAAAGAGAGCACTATAACTCCCTTTTTCCCCCATGTAAAAGGACTGCAGCACTACAATGGCACAATTCTATGTTAATTTTATGGGGCTAATTCCTATTGCCATAAACATTTGGACTTTAAGTTCTTCACTCTGGTACAAACTTGATGAAGTGGTGTTTTGATCCACAAAAGCTCGTGTATTGTATGATAATTTTTTAGTGGCCTATAAAGATATCGCCTATTTTTGTATTTGTATTTTAGTTTGTTTAGACCATACAGCTACCCTTTATTTCTATTGTACCTGTGGGACTTGCATAAGCGTGACTTAACAAGACCCATTCATTCAGTGGGTCTATTCTAGTTGGGACTAACAATTGAATTTAACCCATATAATTATATGTTAGAATACCATAATATGTTGCAATAGTGTTACTTTTTTTAAAAAAATGATTTTTAAAAACTTAAGACAATTAAGGAAAGGAAAGCGTTCTGCTTATATGTAAATATCTTGTAAAATGCGAATGAAAGAAGTGTGGCAATTCCACACTAAACCCAGAGTGCAGGAACACATTGCAGCCAACACATTCAGTTTCTGAGTTAAAACTCAGCTTCTTCTGAACTCTGAAACTAAACTAAAGACTCACGATGAATGGGGGAAAGATCGCTGGTGGATTTGAATAGGCTCCATGGCAAGGACCATAAGATGTATCCTTCCATTGTAGCTTGGCATTCATAACTGTTTGTTTTGGAAGGGAAATAAGCATTTAGTTCTGCTATGGTTTTACAGGTCAGTGGAGAACAGACTGACTGGGGGACTGCTGATCAATGGTCTGTTCATAGGTTTACAGCATCCCTGAGATTGTTCTCTTGTCTCACATGCTATTCAACATCTTCCTCAAACTGTGAGAAAGCTTTTTTTGGGTTTGGTATTGCTAAATATTTTATTTTATATGACACCAAATTTTCTCCTTTTCATCTTTTCCAATATTTTAAAAACTTTGTTGCATTTCTATTCTTTGCTAAAGCTTTTATCTTCCCATGTTTAATGTTTCTGCATTTAATAATAAAGTTTTTAATTATTATCATTTTTTGGGCAACCTCCCCTTGAGTTCCCATGAAGAAAAGTGGAGTGTAAGTGTTTTGAAATTAAGATGTATTCCAGATTGTTTGGTAACAAATAATGTTGAATTGCCGATTATAAGCTTACCTATTATTGCTGTAAAGTGCAATTCTGCCAAAAAAAATTTAAACTGCATGTATTTGCTCTAATAAACATAGGATGATCTTTCCCTACATTTTGCTTTACAGTCACATGTTCAACATACACATTTTAATCCTAAATGAGTTAATCCAAAGTATATTGTACAATTTGTTTGCTTAACGATAAGTCCTATAAAAACTCTACTAATATTGTTTCTAAATATATACCCATTGAGAGAAATGCACACGGCAAGATGCTTGCAGGGAGCTGTATTATGTTCAACTGTCAAGTTTATCTTGGATAGAAGATTTTAATTTAACAGTACTGCTGACTGAGAAGATTTTAAAAAATGCTAGTAGGAGGCTGCTTGCAACACCAGAAAATTAAGTGTTTGCAGTTTCTAGATTCCTCTCTCAGTATTTGTTTAATCTGAGGAGCTACCAAATCTATCCCTATAAAATAAAATATTGAATACTTCAGAAATGAAATGGCTTTCTGTGCTCTGTAGGAAAAATTCAGCACCTTGGAATGAAAGGGACAAACTTCTGATAACTGATTTTAGTCGTTGAGATTTCTGCACATTTGTAAGTTGGAAAAAGGCATCCCAAATGGCAAACTAGGCCTACAATGGAAATGTGGCATGCCATTTCACTGAATTTTAGGAAAAATGAACATTATTTACTGAGACACTATGCAAAAACACTCCATATTGATTTCTAATTCCCCTTCTCTTCATTTTTAACCACTGATGTTCAAAGCCACCCAAAAACATTTTGTTACTCCTACAGAAACAATTTTAGCTTACCTCGGAAATTTCTCAGCCATTTTTTCTGGAAAACTTTTTAATTTATCTTTTGAAAATCACCACTCGCACTCATGGGTGCTGTACTTATGGGCTGTCCATCAGTGATTGTGAGATAGCCTTGTGGGATGGCCTTTTATAATACCATAATTTCACTGAAACATCTTCAGTCTCATCTATATTATGATAACCAAATTTTCTTCTGATAATGCATTAATAATAATCCAGTAGGAGACAGATGTTAATGTAATAGTTGCAGAAGGGGTAGCCATGTTAGTCTGTGCAAGCATTATAGGTGAAAGCAAAGTAAAAATAAAAAGTAAAAAAACAACATGGTGGCACCTTAAAGACTAACTTATATCTTTTTAAATGTGAGCTTTCGTAGACAAGTCCACTTCATCAGACATCAGAGAAGGGGATATAACATGGCAAATTTTTATACATGGCATCAAGGTTGTGGTTGGTTGGTGAGAAAGTCAATGGGTGTTGAACATTGTGATGATAGTGTCTTTGATATGCAGGTCTTAGTAGAAGCTTATGTTGTAAAGAATGTGAGAACCTCTGTCATAGATTAACAATAGTCAAATAACAATGGTAGAGCAACAATGATGTTAATCAGTTAGGCTATTTATAGTCGTTGATTAACTTTTCCCCACAAACTTTTCTTTGTAATCAGTTGTAAAGTGTGTGAATTAACTCAGACAATGGATGACCACAAGAGCAAAGTGAAATGTTTTGCCTTAGAAAAGGGAAGAAAAACATGTGGGAGATGCAGTACAGTACAATATTTGTAGTATTTATATCTGGTAGTACCTAAAAAAGCCTTGGCTTAAATTAAGTCCTTTGATACGTGTGCCTAGCATGTGTCTATATTTTATCCCAGCTGTTTCTCTCTGGATTCTTGTCTTGTATTTTCTTTTTTTCTACGATTGCCACTTTCAAATAATCTGTTGAATGTCCTGGTAAATTAAAATGATGTGAAATGGGTTTCTCTTTCACATCATTTTAATTTAATTCTTGATGTCTGAATTATGTCCATTGCATAGAGATTGTCCCATTTGTCCTATGTAGAGTGCAGATGGGCATTGTTGGCAAAAAATGGCATAAATAACATTGGTAAAGGAACAGGTAAAAGTGCCTTTGATGTAATGTGTGACACTGTTTGGTCCAGTAATGGTGTTGCCAGAATAAATGGGGGGACAGAGCTGGCATCTGGGTTTGTGGCAGTGTTTTGTTCCCATCTTTGTGTCAGTGCTGTGTAGTCCATTGTGTATCAGTAGTTGTCTGAGGTTGGAGGGTTGTCTATAAGCCAGTATGGGTCTGCCACCAAGGGCTTGGGAGAGTAAAGCATTCTTCTAGAGCAGTGGTTCTTAACGTGGGCGATAACGCCCCCCAGGGGGCAATTTCGTTTTTCAGGGGGGCGGTAGAACGAAAAGGGGCGGCGTGGGGGTGAAGGAACAGAAGGGGGCGGTAGGGGGCGGTGGAGTGAGCCCCGCGCACCGCCTCGACACACAAACACACACACTCTCTCTCTCTCTTTCCCCCCCCCCGCCTTTTCAATGCAAGTCAGGAGAGCAGTCCGAGCGGCAGCTTGGAGAGACGGGGGGGGGGGCGAGCGGACAAGCAGGCGTCCCCATCAGACCCAGCCCCGGAGGGCAGATGCTTCCTGCGGAGCTTTCAAAGTGTGCGGCTGGGCTGCAAAGCTTTCCTCCTGCCCTTATGGCTGGTGGTGGGTGGGAAAGGGCTCCTGTGCCTTTAAGAGTTGCGTGACAAGCTTTTGTTGTTGTTTAGAATCATAATATTTATGTCACTTGGGTATTGGTGGCAAGACTACGTGGCCCGCGTGTCTGTCTCGGACCCGGACGAAGAGGGGATGGAGGGAAAGGCTGGCGGTGTGGCGCTGAGCCTCCAGGGTGGTGAGGGCGCCTTCTCGCTGCGACCCTCGGGTGGCGTCGGCGTCTCTTTCCTGTGCGTCGAGGGGCCGCTGGACTGGGAGCACCGCGCAGCCTACAAGCTCCGATTGGTGGCCATCGACTTGAGCGACCCACCCCTTTCCTCACAGCGCGCTCTGGTCCTCCGCGTGGCCGACCTGAATGCAGCCTTGCCACCGAGCCGCCATTTCCGAGGCGGCCTCACTTGGAACCGTCGTGCTCCGCCTCAGATGCCGACGAAGCCGGCTCCCTCAACGCCCAGACAACTGATGACCCTCCCTCCTGAAATTTGAGAGAGCAGCCCCATGCTTGATCTATGCACTTCCCTGCCCAGTGTCAGAGGGGCCGGCTTCTGCCTCTTCGGTAAAAAGAAAAATAGCGCCCATGTAAACAGAGTCGTGGAGCAATAACTCCTGCCTCGCAGCATGGAAACAGGGAGAATCCCTCATAGTGCTGGAGAAAGACAGTCTTTCTTTAGGTCTGGGAGAGAGAAAATCCTCATTCTTATTGCTGAGCAGTTATCAAACCTACAAGCAGGGGTTCCTCTCACAGCACTAGAGAAAGGCTTGTTTTCTTTAGCAGTAGGAACACTTTGTAATATCTCTGTTGTTTTATTTCTAAACTACAGGTTTAAATTATCCTTTTTTCTTTTGAGAGGCATATAGTGATAATGTTATGTGTACCTCTTATTTGTCTTAACATGTTCTGCTCTCCTCTTCTCTTTATGTATTAATTCAGCCCAGTAAGGTTTAGATTCTATGAGAAGTACTCAGACATGCAGTGGGCCATTGACAATTTCTATCTTGGACCTGGTTGTGTAGAGTCTAATCAGAAAAGGTACTTTTTTTGGGCTCCCATCCCCAGCATCTGGCAGATCGCATAGGGTTGTCTGCTTGAGGAATTCTGGAAGTTTGGTCCCAAAAGGCTCATTCCCAAGTGGCAGATGGGGAAAATAGCAAAATCCTCCCAGGTGTATTTTCAGAAACTCAGGTAGTATAGTGCTGTAACAAGCTGCACCTGCTGAAATTCTGCCTGCTGTCCAGCTGTTCAAGGGATAAAACATCTGTTCCTGGTTTATCTTGACTCTCTTATGCAGAGTTGAATCAAGCCCAGCAAATGTTCTGAATGCCCTCCACATGGGCAGTCGGTTATGTACACAGGGCCATTGTGGTGTAGCAGGCCAAGATCTACCTTGTGTACAACATGTAAACCTGTCTGTGGCATCAAATAAGGATTGTTAAGTTGATTGTGGGCAGAAACAATGTTATTATCAAGGGTTGATTTGCTTTAGCATGAGGATGGCTTGTTGGATAAATTAGAGCTTGGAAGAGCCATTTTCTGGCGTACAGCTCCCACTGTCTCCCAGCCAGTGTGGCTACTGACTATGCTAAGTGTGCGAGAGGGAGTTGGGAATTGCAGTTTAGAGAAGTAGTTTTTCCAAGAAGTGGGTCCAAAACATAGAAACTTATTTTTCTTTCCAGAAAGTAGTGGGCTGTGATATGTCAGCTCTAGACTGTGGAAAGTTCAAGGCATCTCCTGACACTCCAAAAGTCACTCTTATTTTTTTCATTACATTTGCAGTTATGTTGCAAAAAGTGACTTAGGCAGGCAGATCCAGAGCAGCAGCTGCCGCCGCCTCTTTCATTTCGAAGACCTCTCAACATGGCCGAGAAGAGGAAGTGTCGCCAATATTCGACGGAATACCTAAAACTGGGATTCATTCCATCCCCTTCCAACGTACAGCTTCCGTTTTGTCTTCTTTGTGAGAAAACATTTTCAAATGAAGCGATGAAGCCTTCCCGACTGAAAAACCATTTGGTAAAAATTCATTCGGATAAAGCTGACAAACCGGTATCGTTTTTCCAATCCTTAAAGGCCAAGTTTGAGGGTCGCAGCACTGTTGAGAAGTTATTTGGAAAATCGTCACTCAACGCTGACAAGGGGCTCATTTGTTCCTATGAAGTATCTTTGTTGATAGCAAAATGTGGCAAACCTCACACTATCGGAGAAATGCTGATTTTACCAGCAGTGAAAAAGATTTTTGCCACCATGTTGGGGCCCAGTGCAAGCACTGTCATGCAATCGATTCCTTTGAGCAATGACACCGTATCAAAAAGAATTGATGAAATGGCTGCTGATGTGGAAGAAAGGCTTATTGACACCTTGAAAAGTACAGAATTTGTGATGCAGATTGATGAGTCAACAATTCGTGAAAATGAAGCCTTGTTATTGGCTTGTGTCCGTTTCATCAACGGAAATGAAGAGATTGTGGAAGAACTGTTATTTGTTCGAAATTTAGCCACCGACACAAAAGGTTCTTCGATATTTAAAAAGGTTGAAGATTTTTTTTAATGAGCACAGGAGTCACAGGAGTCAGAACTCTGTCTGTGCTCAGAGCCCAGAGCACAGACAGAGTTCTGACTCCTGTCCTCTGAAGATGCCAGCCACAGAGACTGGCAAAACGTTAGGAAGAACAACCTTCAGAACACGGCCAAAGAGCCCGAAAAACTCAAAACAACCAGAAACAACTGTATTTGAGAGTTTACTATAACAGCAATCCTGCTTAGCATAACTAGTTTGTTATATTTACCAGTCTAGAACTAAAGGCTTAGAATTACAGAATATAGAGGAATATTAAGATCATTTCTGCAAAATTTCAAAATGGCAGTTATAATAGTTTCCAAAGGACAGTAATTATGGCTTTCTTTTTAGGGAATCTACAATAGAAAGTGATCATGTAAACCTATTAATAAAACAAGAGGGCAGCTAAAGAAATGGAGTCATCATATTCAGTGCAGGAAACCTTTATTGTTCCTTCTCTTTATGGTGCTCTCTGGTTTCATTGTCATGCGTTAAGCAGTATTTTGCAGCAGAGATTAATTCTGAATAGGTAAGTGTGAAGCCAAGCACATAATTGTTTAAGGTACAAATAAAACACAACTACCTAAATTCTGTAGTAGCAAGAGTCTATACTGAAATCCTCTCTTCTTTCCTGTTGTTTACTAATGTAGTTTCCAGAGGGCACTATTTTTCTATTTTGTGCTGTTAGTCTGAAAAACTGAGGGAAGGCAAAGGAAAAGAAAGTGTAAGCCAAAACCCAGACATGATCACTTATTCCTCAGCCTAATGGATTAGCGGTGGTATTTCAGCCTGCAGGTATGGGAGTCATATGACTGAAGTCTTCAGGGGAAGACTTTCAGGGGGAGGGGGGACAGCCCCAAGTAGAAAACAGATTATGAAGGGTGTTGTTCATTTTGGGAGACCCTGGGGCCGAGATGAGTTACAAGCAGCTCTTGGAAGACTAGTACATCCTGTGGTCTAGAGATATCAGAAATGATGTGAAGAAGAAGCAGAACTCTTTTCTTTCCTCTGACTTTGGACTGCCATTGTTTACCCTGGCTATGATTCAGAACTTCAGTTGAGAGGGAGAGCTGGAGAGTTTAGAGGCTGCTATTTCCCAGGAGGACCATAAAAGCCTTTATCACCTTGGTCAGGTGATAGAATTTTAGGATGTTTATGCAAAAGTGAGGATGAACTCACTTTAATTTTAGGGCCTCCTAGATTGTACACCTGGAGTGTACTGTGTGCTGTGGCTTTTCTTTCTTTGGCGACAAAGGTATCTGGGTCTTTATTCCTGATCCACTTTGCTTCAACGATATTTGTTCTAGTGTCAGTGAATTGAACTTAAAGGAGTATATTTTGTAGCATCTCGTTTGGGTTATATTTCTATTGCTGGTGTTGTTCTGTTATTTGGAAAAAAAATAAAAAAACAAATTGACATTTTTATAAAGTTCATCATGCTTGTAATACTCACAAAAAGCCTACAGAACCCAGAGAGTGGTACTCATGCACACACCCTGTCCTTTAGAAGGAAAGTCTGTGGTACCTCTACTATGTATTAAATTACGTGGGTTGGATGTAAGTATAACTTTTTTGTTGTTATTGACATGAAGACTTGTATTGGAAAGGAGATAAAGAGTGAAGTGGAGTTTTTGGGAAGTGGTTTTTCACATTTCTGCCACCAATCTACAGTCATGTACATTTGGAAAAATTATTTTATCTCATACACGTAAATAAAGTGCCATCGACACTATACTTTGGTGGAACATCCATTTGTGGCGCAGTCAACAAACTGCCAGGAAGCACTCTGAACTGGTACAAACTTTAGTTTAAGGAAAATAAACTTCCACTGGCTTGACCTTATGGTAATAGGAAAATACATGACTTTTAGGCTGATTGCTCCACACCAGTCTCTTCTGCTGTATAGTGAGAGAACTGATACTAATTTGACCATTATTTGCTGACTCCCTCTGAGATCTACAATCAATTTTGAGACTTTTGTCTTTCTTTTAGAGTTTGAAGTACTGGGTATAATATCCCATGTATTTCTATTGTGCGTGAGCTTCTATTGCATTCTTTTCCCATAAAAGAGGGGGTGTAAAAGATCCCAAGCCATTCTGCGAGGATGCCTGAGAATGCAACCTCAAGAGAACTCGATTCACCTCTCAGACATGTCATAATATTTTTTGGACTTTCTTTCTTTCTTTCTTTCTTTGCACTATCAATGGAAGGCTTGTGCTAAGTCTGAGGAAGTGGGGTTTTCTCCACAAAAGCTTGCTATTTGTTTATTTTGTGGTCCAATAGAAGGTATCACCCACTCTTTCATTTGTGTAATTTTTCCACAAGGGTAGCAATTATGTCCCAAAGAAATTTCAGCAGTGTTGTAGTACAAAGTGTTCAGCTGGAGAAAGAGATGTAAACTTAGAAGTTTTTGAATGAGCTATGATGAATATTACCCATAAATCAGTGGTGATAATGTGCCAGGTGTTGAGATGTCATATTTGTAGTCCATGTGTTAAAGGAAGTCTCCTGAACTGAGGTAGCAGTTTTGGTTGAAATGAATGAAAGTTTGTAAACACCACAAATTATGAATATTTTTGTTTGTGCCAGCAATTGAAAATAATATTCACTTGGTCATGGTAAAAAGTTTAAGAATATTTACTGTATAAAATATGTATAGACTAAATTAACAGTGCTTTAAACATTTGGCTTAGTATGGACTTGTGACTGACAGACTTACACTAGTATATTATCTTTCTTATCAAACATAGTAACAGACAAGCAGACTACTAACAGACAACTCCCAATTAGAGATGGGGGTATTCGTATACGAATACCCCCATCTCTACTCCCAACGTTTTCATTGCTGCTACTGCTGTGAGCCAGTCTACAGTTTCTTGGCTATTGTACAAATCTTAAAAGAGGCGATCCATGGGCTTATTTATGTGTGAGTTAAAGAGGCCATCACCACAAAAAGACAGATCCTCAATTCTTCTCTTAGTATCATCAGAGACATCTGTTGATCTATGTCAAGCATGATACTGCTGGGTAATAGCCATCAACATAACTTAGAAGCACAGTCTGCCACATGCCTTCCAGAGTGCATTGATGGGTTGCTATGGTGTGAGCTTCTTTCATGAAAGAAAGGAGTAGGATTTATAATACTGTGGCAGGGTTTGAAGAACAGGTTCCAGGTTTTCCAGGTAAATTGCTGGTATGCTGCTATGGCTGCTTGATAATTGTTTAGCTGAATGTCCAAGATAGTAGAAGAATATAAATGTTAACTCATAAAGTCCAATTGGCTGCCCTCTTTAGTTACTGGTGTTGAGTGTGCCTTCCTTTTACCATTTGTTTCAGTCACCTCTGTGAGGACTTCTGAACTTTGTAAAAATTCTCTAATCTGTAAAAAGTTGGAGATATGTGTAGATGGCTTTATCACTGACTGTTTAATTAGATGAGGAGAGCTAGCAGCAATGGTAATTGCACCATTATAAAGTATGTGGTCTGTACCCTACTGAAAACCGGATCAGATGCTGGAGGAATTGATTTTTAAATTTTGAATTGGAGGAATTTGACCATCTGAATAATTGGTCAATGTAAAAATGTAAGATGTAATATCTTCCAAAGGAGACAGAGGTACTGAATTTCCAACTTTGGAATTTGGGAGAGACAGAAGTGGAGCCCACTATTGATGAGAATCCTTAGAGACTGAATTGGAAAGGGGATGGAAATCTAAACTTGGAGGTAAAGAGAGATGAAGTCTTAAGTACAATAAGAGGAACAGAGCAAGCAGCTCCAATGGGGCCCAGTGAGAGTCTTCATAAAAATGTATGAAGGAAATCAGGCCACAAATCACTCTATCTACTATATACAAATGCCAGGAGTATGGAAAACAAATAAGAAAAACTAGAAATCTTAGTTCAAGAGGAATAATCTGACTTCATGGGGATAACTCAGACTTAGTGGAATGACTCCCATGACTGGAATACAGCAACTGAAGGATATAAATTGTTTAAAGATAACAGAAAGAATAGAAAGGGAGGTGGGGTTGCACTATATGTAAAAAATACATATTTCTGCACAAAAATACAGCAGGTGTGACCTTGGTTGTCCCATCAGGAGCATCTGATTAAAATAATTGGTCCCCCCCAAAAAAGGAACACTGTAGTTAGAGTCTACTACTGACTGCCCAAGCAACAAAAAGATGTGCATGAAACTTTGAAAAACAAATTGCAAGAATTTCAAAGAGGCGTAATGTAGTAGTAATGGGAGACTTTGATTATGCTGTTATCTGTTAGGAGGTAAATTCTACCAAATGTGGGCCTTCCAAGAAATTCCTGGCTTACGTTGCTGATATTTTTTTCCTTTAAAAGTGGAGGAAGAAAAAAGAGAATTAGTTAGCCTTGATTTATTTCTAATCAATAAAGATGCCTTGGTGGATAAAGTGGCAAAAAGGGGAACTCTGGGGGGAAATGACCATGTTATACTTGAGTACTTGATTTCAAAGGAAGTAGAGTTTAGCCATATGTGTATGCTGGATTTTAGGAAAGCTGTTTTTAATAAACTCAGAACAATGATAAGTAAAGTCCCATGGCAGGAGAGCCTAGCAAGAAAAAGAGTCCAAGATGGGTGAAAGTTTCTTAAATGGAAATTCTAAAAGGACAATTACAAACAGTTCCAACAAATAAAAAAAAAAGGTGAAGACAAAAAAGACCAATGTGGCTTCACAGAAAGCTCAGAGAGGACATGAAAACATAAAAAGGGGGCACAGATAGGAAGTGGAAGGAAGGCCAGGTCACAAAAGAACAGCACAGATAGGTAGCAAAGAATTGCATGGATGGTGTTAGGAAGGCAAAAGCTGAAAATGAGCTGAGGTTAGCAAAACAAAAACAACAAAAAAGCATGTTTAGGTACAGATGTAGCAAAAGACAGAAAAGAAATAGTAGTTCAGCTACTCAGAGGGGATGGCAAAGTGATAATAAACAACAAAGAAAAGGCAGAAGTGCTAAATTCTTTCTTTAGCAGTTTTTCCCCAAAAGACAATCTGTGATCCTCCTGGCAAATGTGAAGTACAAGTGGAGAGGACAGGATTGCAGCTTGAGACAAATATTCAGGGAATAAATACCTAATGACTATGAAGAAGTTCAGATCTCCTGGGCCCAATAAATTATATCTAAGAATACTGAAGGAACTGGATAAAGGACTCAGAACCGTTGTCTATTACTTAATATCCTGTTTTCCTGAAAATAAGACCTAACCTGAAAATAAGCCCTAGTATGATTTTTCAGGATGCTCGTAATATAAGCCCTACCCCAAAAATAAGCCCCTGTTAAGTGAAAGTCCTCCCTCCACCATTGTGCAGCATCCAGAAGAAAATAACATGACTGTATTTGAATAAATATAGATTCTTGTACATGAAAAAAAATAAAACATCCCCTTAAAAATAAGCCCTAATGTGTTTTTTGGAGCAAAAATTAATATAAGACCCTGTCTTATTTTCGGGGAAACACAGCAATAACTGTGTGTCATCAAGTCAATTCAGACTTATGGCAACCTTTTAAGGGTTTTCTAGGTACACATTATTTTATTATTTATTTTATTCCAAATATTTTTATCCTGTGTTTCTCCTTAAAAAGAACTTAAAGTGGCTTACATCAGTACAATACAATATTTAACAGCTAAAAACAGTAAGTTTATAAATACTGACAAATAATCAAACAATTACCATACTAAAACAGTAAACAAAATCAACACCAAAAACACATTTAAAGCAACAAGGCACAATAAGCCATTTAAAAACCTCTCTCAGACAGACAGTTGCTAAGGGAAAGCCTGTGTGAAGAGAAAGGTCTTCGTCCGCTTGCAGAAGGAAAGCAAAGAGAACTCAGAAGTGGTTTACCATTCCCTTCTTCAGAAAGTGCCCTGGGGCTGTGCAGCTTGCCCAAGGCTTACACAAAATAGGTCTTCTCTTGGGAGGCACAGTGAGGAGTCAAACTCCCAACCTCTGGCTCCACAGCCACATACCTAACTCGCTGAATGATCTATGCTTTTCTTGAAATCATGGAGGAAGGGGTCAAGTACCAGATGATAGAGAAGAGTTAATGTTCCTATCTTCAAAAAGGCCAAAAAGGGAGGAACCTCAGAAGGACAGACCAGTCAGTCTGACATCAATCTCAGGGAAAATTCTTGAGCATGTTATAAAGTGGTCAGACTGTAAGCATCTTGAAAACAATTCAGTGATAACTAGTAGCCAACACAAATTTGTCAACAACAAATCTTATCAATCTTGTTTCAGTTTTTGACTAGTAACTCGCCTGGTAGATTGTGAGAATGTTGTGAATATAACAATTTTTTTCTTCAACAGAGCTTTTGACAAAGTGGTGGGCTGTTGTGACAGCATTTTTTCTTCCTGGGGAGAAGGGGACCACCAAGGTTATCCCAGCCTCCCATCTAGTCAACTAAGTCTCAGAATCAGATTTCCAAGAACATTCACAACTTTTGTTGTGAACTATATACAACATTCAATCTCTTTGCAGTTCTTCACCAACAAAGTATCTGAGAAGGGAATCAGCCAGAATCTACCACATTACTTAGGTTCACAGACCTTGATTCTCCTTTTTCTGATGCCCTTTGCTCCTCTGTGTAGCTTTCAGAGCTGTAATTTCTGGCAAATTAATCGCTTTTGGGTCAAGGTCAGCTTGTCCCACTCAATCTGACTCCTCTTTTTCATTGCTTTCTGCATAGCTCTCAGCTTGGCCGTGGGTTTTCGTTTGTTTGCTTGCTTTTTGGTCATTTCACTCCTCAAGAACAAGGTTTTACAGTAATTTAGGGTGTATCCAGTCAGAGGGAGTAATGTTTGGTCTGTACAGATCCTGCCTCCCTGGGTCCCCCCAGGAGCATCTGCCATTCCTCTGCGTCACTCTCCTTCCCCAACAATTATTCCCAATACCACTGTCATCTCCCTTATATTTCTTTCCTTGTTTGCCAGTCTCTTTCCTGCATTTTATTTCCTCCTCCAGTTACAATCTCCTCCATCCTTTGAACTCTGCTGGCATATTCAACTCTGGGTAGTACCCAAGGGAAGGGATCCACGCAATACCTGCCAAATAGTTCTAGTAGAGACATGTGGAGGTATGGCCTTCATGAGTGCCCCAGCTATCAGGTGATTCCACGGTTGGTTACAAATCATATGTAGAGGGTACTTATCAATGGCTCAGTCTCAACATGGGAGGAGGTAACAAGCAGGACACCACAGATCCAGTGTTCAAAGCTAAACAGTCATCAGTCACATATACTATAACTTGCATTACTATGCTGAGCAGGGAGTTGAACTCAGTGGCTTTATAGGCCCCTTCAAACCATTATTCTATCATTGTATGACTCTGAAGAGAAATCCCAGGGTGGTGCTAGTGGATGTTTGGTACAAAGCTGATGACATTAGCACTAAAGGTAAAGACTGAAGACCTGAAATCAAGAGTAAGGGATTCACTACCAAGGGATTCCTAGTAATCAACTACATAATAATTGGCAGGTACATTGGCTAATGCAATTTGGTGAACCAGTGACATAGAGGGCACGCATTGAGGAGCACGAGAACCCAATGATGCTAGTGTTGGTTCCAAAATTGGTGATCTAGAAATAGCAGCTGTTCAAGGTGGTTTTGTTTGTTGATATCAACTGGTGGCTCTAGGGCAGTGACAGCAAACCTTTTTGGGCCCGAGTGCCAAAACTGAAAAACAAACAAACAAAAAACCAGCAGGCAGCGGCAGCAGCACCGGAAGTGGCGGAAGGGGGAATCCCGGGCACGGAGGTGCCTCAAGACCCCACTCCAGATCCGCCGCCAGCGCCAGCTGCTCCAGATCCTGGTCCGCCGCCTGTCAGGGCGCCAGCACCACAGCTGCAGCCGCCTCTGCAGGTTTGGCTGCAGGGGGGGGGGGGGGATTAGCAATCCGGCAACTTATGGCTCGCGTGCCATAGGTTCACCATTGCTGCTCTAGGGGGTATTGGATACCTTTGTCAGGGTCTGGGTTGTGCACGGTTGCCTTCAACAGCGGGGGCAAGGGCACCAGGACCCAGCCAACAGCACAGAGGGCCAAGCCCAAACTCACACACGGACCAACAAGCCAGGATAGGAGCACAGGAGTGGAAACCAGAGCACCAGGACTGGAATTGGGCCACAGGAGTGAGAGGACTGAGCCAGAGCAGGGAGCAGGAATGCAGAGTCAGGAAAGCAGGAACACCAGGGCTCGGGAGCACAGCCAAAGACCTATGTTGCTGAGACAGCTTCTGGGAGGGAGAGTCATTCCTTAAGTAGGCCTTCCCTCAGAACTCCAGGTGGATCTCATGAGAGCCCCAGCAGGGCTTGATCCTGCAAATGCTGGGCTCTTCCTGGGACCAAGCTGGCCCCAATCCTGCAGCTGCCAGGGGGGTGGTGCAGGAGAAGCCCTGCCGCCGCCCAGATCCTGACAACCTTTAACTTCTTGATGTGGGAGATTAGTTTCAGTATCAAGTGGAGTGCCTTGATACTGAGGGATGATAATTTCAGAAATCTAGATGGTCCTGGAAATGCTCAGTTATAATGAGCATGGTATTGGCAAGGTGAAATTCAATGTTGAGACAAGACACAATATAAGACAATGTAATCTCAACTTATAAAGGTGACCTCAAGCAATCCGTAGGATGGCAGAGGTTGAGATCTACTTCTCTCTCAATGATGCTAAGAGAAACTCTCAGAGTGGTCAGGCAAATCTCTTTTTCCTACTCAAAAGTGTGCTACATGAACATTTGCTTGAGGTTAAGGAGAATGCATTTCACTATGAAATGTTAAGCCTTGGATTTTGTCTTCCAAAGATGGTTTACGGTCTTTGCTGATCCCCCTGCTGCTAGATCGCCACCACCCGCACAATCACCTTGGATATAAAAGGTATTTTGATGATCAGTCAAAAGTTTTTAAGGTCATCTGTTGCCAACTATGGTCATTTGATAATGGGTTGGATGATAATTTCTTTCACATGAGTTGACAATGTTCACAACCCAATCCACCATAACCCCGTTGGCAGCTTTTATAAGCCAGGCTGGGCAAGGGTCGAGCACAGAGGTAGTAGGTCTCCAGCCACCCAGCACCCTGGACACTTCCTCCGGTGTTATAAGGTCAAACTGAACCAAACGAGCAGACAGAGAGGGAACAGCAGTGGTCCCCCCACCCCGGTCAGTTAAACTGCTGGTGGAATTCAGATCAGCATGGATGGCCTTGATTTTGGGTCTTAAAAAAGGCTGCAAATTGATCACTAGAAAAGTCAAAGCGAGGCTGTGACTGACCAGAGTTGGTCAGGTCACGAACCACCCGGAAGAGTCTTGCCTTTCAGTTTGTGCCTGTCTTGCCTGTCATCAATAATCCTGAAGTTAAAAGCCTTTTTGCTGCCTTTAAGGCGTTGCCATATCTATTGGTCATGTTCTTAAGAGCAGCCAAATTTTGTGCCGACTGGTCCTTCCTCCACTTGCTCACCTGCTGTCTCCTTGTTAACTTTATAGCTCCTAGGCTCTCAGTATACCAAAGGACAGATCACGCTCTAAAGCATAGAGGGCATGGGGGGAGGGGGAAATGTCAACCGCTCAGGATGTCTCTGAATAACATTGGTCAACCTGGGCTTTGACAGGATCATCCACCAGGTCAGCCAGATACCCTGCCAAAGCCTCCTGAAACCTTTCTGGGTCAAGAAGCCTGCAAGGGCAGACCAATTTCACAGGTCCATTCTCCCTGCAGAGAGGAGTCGCAATGGACAGGTTAAATCTCAGCAGGAAGTGATCTGTCCATGACAGCAGGCAGGAAATCATGTTCCACACCCTCTGGTCATCTTCAGTCAAGAACACCAGGTCCAGAGTGTGGCCCACTTCATGACATGCTGGGGTACGTTCAGGCATTGCAGTGTGTCAGCCATAGGTCATCATTGACCACTGCAAAATGATCCCATAGTGACCCTCTGCCCTGTTTGGCAAAACAATGACCCACTGCCTGCCCCTGACTGCTGCTGGCCTGGGAAGACTGTGTGTCAGTGGTGCTGGTCTGGGATGAGGGAAGAGATTACTCTGGGAGGAGGGGTGGGGTGGGGTTGTGAACATCCCCTGCCGTTACTGGTTCTGAGGACTGGGAGGTTTCTGGATCCTCTGGAACCAGCAATGGCTCAGATTTGTGCAAGAAAAGGAGTGGCAGTTCTTTGAGCTCCACTGGAAGTTCTGCTTCCACACCCGCCTGTAAGGCCACTGGAGGAGGAATGGTGGTGGTGGTGGTGCCTGGCTTATGCAGCTTCACAGGCTTCTTCCCCTTGGATACCCCATGGTGGACACTGCCCTTCATTTTCCCCTGCCCTATATCTCTCACCTGTCAAACCACTGAACAAATAAATGGGAGGGGAAGGAAAAGAGGGTGTAATAAGAAATTTTATTTTTTTAAAAAACAGAATGGTGGGGGTTTTTTTTGAAGGATTTTTAAATGTTTTAAAAGAGTAATGGTGGGAAGGAGCAGGAAAACTAATTGTATATCCCTAAATAACTAAATAAACACCCTAAAGAGACACACTACCCACACACAGACACTTAAGCACTCAGTCAGGAAGGGTAAAAATCCACATGCACAAAATCCCCCCCCCCCAAGATCATTCACCTTCCTGAACACAAGCCTCAAAAAATAACTATTTTTTAACTAAAATGTGGCCTGCCTAAAAAAAGCCCTCCCCAGTGTCCCACTAATGAAAATGATAAATACTAAATATATTTTAAATTGAATGTGCTTTCTCAGCACACAAGCTGGAGAAACGCGTGCACACGCACACACACATGTGTACCAGCAAGCAGAACCAGCCAGTGACACAGAGAGAGCACTCAAGAAATAAATTTGGGAGAAAAGGTAAAAATCCACACACAAAAAATCCCCCTCCAAAGATCACCCACCCAGCCTGAACACAAGCCTCAAAAAATAACTAGCCTCTAACTGAAAACTAACTGAAAACTACCCACAGCTAAAGAAATCCCTCCCCAAATTTCCAGTAAATTTCAAATAATAATAATGAAATAAAGTGTGTTTACTTTGCTGCCACAAAAGTGAAAGCTCAGCCAGCCAGCACCAACTCAACTGCCCTCAGCCAAAGACTCAGAGCAGAAGTGCGAGATGGCTGCAGGGAAAAGGCTTATAAAGCCTCTGGAAAAGGTACCCCCACAGCCCTTTCAGCAGCTCTACCGGCTGTCTGCCATGCCAATCCAGGATCTCCTGGTCTCCCAGAGCTCCCGATCGGGACCAGCAGGCTGCAGAGATGGCACGGCGGCCCAAAAAAGGGGTGATGAATCAACAAATAAAACCAGGTAAATATTCATAGCGTTGTATTTGTCGGGGTCTCTGGAACTGACGAGTATGGTGCGACGAATATGTGGCGAATCGGTAATATTCGTTGAAAGTCACAATTCGTTGTTATATTTGTCCCCATCTCTATTCATCACCCATCACTGCTGCCTGCTGATTGGAGTCTACCTCTTCTCTCTGCCTCCCAGAGACCAGAAAAAGCATTCTTAAGAGAAGCAGCCATGCTTTTTACAAAATTTTTTGCAAGCACACCTTCCCTTCCTTCTTGCCACCTTTCCCACTGCCTCTGCTGGTTATCCCAAGGTGCAATTTGCAGCAACAGTGGTGTACATATGCAGAAATGAATAATATAAATCGATTTCACATACATATTGTTTTAAACAATATGTATGTCAACCCTCGAGCAGAACAGTATCTTAGCTCATGTTGCACCTATAAAACATGATTCCTTGGCAAAGAATCTGGGCTTGCATTTGCGTAATGGAGATACTCTTTTAAATGTTGATTGATTTGAAGGTAAATGCAATTTAAATTTAGTTTCTCTGGGCTGAGTAATCAAGGCTGGAAAATATTGCTGGGAAAATGGGATGGACCAGTAGACAAAGAAGATCTAACCTGAGATGGGTTGACTCAAGAAAGAAAGCAACAGCTGTTAGTTTGCAAGATCTGAGCAGAACCTATTGCTAGGAAGGGGGGGCAGCAGGAAGAAAAAACAAGCTAATGTGAGTTGTTAGTTTGCAATATCTGAGCTGAGCTCTTAAAGATAGGCCATATTGCTTAGTTACTCAAACAGAACAAGAAAGGTTGGGGGGACAGGGTTTCTTTTTACCTCCGTTCTGTATTCCTAAACTTCACCCCAATGTTCTCCCCTCACATTGCAGCTGTCCTTGGCTATTGTTGCTGCTGTCTCTTTACTTGCAAGTAAACCAGGTAAACTTACTCAAAATTTACTTTGAGCTC
The DNA here is from genome assembly GCA_037013535.1 of Intellagama lesueurii. Taxonomy (NCBI): domain Eukaryota; kingdom Metazoa; phylum Chordata; class Lepidosauria; order Squamata; family Agamidae; genus Intellagama; species Intellagama lesueurii. Next base: position 190,348,647 of record JBAJHW010000001.1, on the reverse strand, counting down.
ATCCCCAGCCACAAAGCAAAAAAGCAGTATTTTCACAGCTTAAATGACTCAACTTCTGAATATTATTCTGTATTTTTTAAAAATTCTTTTTAAATACTTGTGAGTAAACTGGCTAAACTTACTCATGAGTAAACTGGGTAAACTTATTCATGAGTAAACCAGGTAAAACTTGCTCATCCCAAGCCACAAAGCAAAACAACAACAACCAGTAATTTTACAGGTTAAATGAGTTAGGTGCTGAATATTATCTGCTTTTTAAAAATCTTTTTTAAGATATAGTATTTTCACAGACAGGAGTTAAAATTTTTGGCTAGGAAGGAGTTAACTGTGTTCTTTCACAGCTTAAACAAAAAAGAAGAAAGTCTAAACTCAACAAAGCCTGGCTCCCAGAACTGAAAAATACAGCCTGCAAAAAGGTCAACAAACTCTACCCAGCCACAAGGACCGGTGATCACTGCACACAAAAGACTAGCTAATGACACTCATCAATCACAGTGACAGATCATCTCCCCCTTATCACAACAATACACCCATAACAAAAAACACCCTGATCACCATAATCACCCAGTCTCCTGAAAAGGACAAAAAGCTGATCCCACAGCTACTAATACTCAACTATCCCACACACTACATCAGAACACAGACAGAGTTCTAACTCCTGTCCTCTGAAGATGCCGGCCACAGAGACTGGCAAAACGTTAGGAAGAAAAACCTCCAGAACACGGCCAAACAGCTCGAAAAACCTACAACAACCAAACTCACAGTGCTTAGACATTTGGTATTTGTTATATAAACTTGTATGTGACTTAGTTATATTTGTATATCATTCTTAAGCAAGCAAAATAAGTTTATTGCACGGCACACAGGCCATTGCAACCTACATCAGATAAAACAATATAAAACAATATAATATTACAATTACAATATAGTACAATAAAATATTAAAAGCCATTTGGAATCAATTCAAGTTTATTTCTATTACAGCACAAAGTTTTAACATCTAAGGAGAGGACAAGGCAGATGGAAGACATTAGCCAATGCCAGCAGCAAGCACTTATCGCGAGGGAAATAACCCCCAAAATACAGTTACTTAAGTATTGACTTAATTGGTAGAAGTGGGGGATACAGATTTCATTTTTAACAATGTAGAGACAAACCGTGCCATTCGGAAAGTGACAAATTTGTCTCTGTCGGGAAGTAGGATCTTAAGCTTTTCTTGTTCATAATTACTAGAATGTTTTTGTAAAATAGAGTTGTGAAGTCTTTCGCGACAGGTCTCTAATAGTGGACAATAGAGCACTACATGTGCCAAATTCTCCACTGATTTTTGATCACAAGAGCAAACTATCTTGTGATATGGAATTTGTGTATAGCGTCCTAATAAACTGGCTAGTGGTAACATATCAAAACGTGCCCGAGTAAAAGCTTTTCTGTAATCAAAACTCATTAAATCAGCAAAATAAGATGGAAGATTTAAAGGCGAGGGTAAAATGTTCTTATATAAAGGGGCCGTTTTTCGGGTGCCTAACAAACCTAAATCTATTTGAACCCAGTGGTCGGACAATCTCTGTTTCAGTAAATGTTCTGCAGTGGGTAGGCCAAGGTGTCTCAGATACTCTTTGGAGAATCGAAGTTTAGCAAGTAGTTGCAGTACAAAAAATTTCCATGATCCAGAATTCATCTCCCCATATGATGCTATTAAAAATTCTGACTGAATGACTAATGTCATTATTGACATTAGTAAAAGAAACAGTGAGGGGGTTGAAGGGGGGACTGTCAGGAGTAATCAAGCAAATTTATTTTGGATTACTTCTAGGGAGGTTAGGTTTCCAGTTCCCCATATTTCAGCACCATACATGATCTGGGGAAGTAGCTTGTAAATTTCACGGATGGGTGGGACTAAATGCCCTCCTTTAGTTCTATAGAATCTAAGTATACCAAACATAGCTTTTTTCAAATTTCTGCTTTGCAAAGTCAATCTGAGCCGCCCAGGAACCTGACTGATGGAACATCATGCCCAAATATTTATAATGAGTTACCTGTTCTAATATTCTCCCATCCATTGACCATTTATAAGCCTGAGGTCTTCTGTTGAAAACCATAATTTTGGTTTTCTCATAGTTGATACTAAGGGAATTTTCCTTACAATAGTTACTAAATTGTTTCAATAATCTTCTAAGTCCTATTTGAGTATGAGATATTAACAGGGTATCATCTGCGTAAAGTAATATTGAAATAGCCTTTCCACCTACTCTTGTGGGAAAGAAATGTAGTCCCATTAACCTATCCACCATGTTGTTGACATATAAGTTAAAGAGCAATGGAGCCAGGACTCAACCTTGGCAGACACCCTTAGATGTTTTAACTGTGTTGGATAGTTGGCCAGAAATGCTGACTCTGACCTTTAGAGAAGAGTCAGTATGCAGATCCTTAATTCTTGCTAGCAATCTAGGATCTATTCCAAGGTTTATAAGTTTTTCCCATAGTCGTCCTCTTGGAATGGATTCAAAAGCAGCTTTGAGGTCGATGAAGGCCACATATAATTGTCCAGAGGGTACTATAGTATATTTGTTAATTAGATGATTTAACAAAAAAATATGATCCGACGTGGAGTGACCCTCCCTGAAACCAATCTATTCGGGAGATAGAAGATTATTTTCTATTACCCAGACTTCCAGTTTAAGGAGAAGATGTTGTGCGTAAAGTTTGCCTGTGACATCAAGTAAACTTATAGGTCTATAATTAGCTGGGTCCTTTCGATCTCCTTTCTTAAAAATGGGCACAACAATTGAGGAGGTCCATTCTTTCGGGATACTACCCTCCATATCTATGTAGGTAAAGAGAGTGACTAAAATCGAGGCCCACCAGTCCTGAAAAGATTTAAGTAAATCAGGAGGGATGTAATTTTCCCCAGGAGCTTTGTTGCTCTTGATTGATGAAATCAGCGATATTATTTCTTTAGTTGTAACTGGTGGCCAACTAGTTAAATCACAGGGAAATGATATTAAAGGTAAAACAGTTTCGCTAGTAGGGGTTACATCAATGAAATGTTTAAAATAATACTCTTCCCAGCATTCAGCAGGAACATAAGAGTCAAAGTCATGACGAAGCCTTCCTTCTGCTGATGCCAGGAGTTGCCAGAATTTCATCATATCTTTCTGAGACAAGGCCAGAGCAAGTTCCCAATAGGAATCTTTAACTGAGGCTTGTTTTTTCTTTTTAAGGAGTTGTTTATAATTATTACGTAGGTCAAAAAAGGATCTGGATAAACTCTTAGACCGATTTTGTTTATGCAACCTGAGGGCTCTGGTTAATTGATGCTTTATAGTTTCACACTCTTTATCAAACTAGGTATTATTTGTTGGGCAGCTTCTAGATGGTATTTTTACATTTTTAGTCAGGAAGGGTCTCAGAATATCGATTAGTTTGCCATATCCTATCAAAGCAGACTTAATATTTTGGGCTGTTCCAATTTCTCCTTTCAGTTGAAGTATAGGGATACTATACAGAATTTGTTGCATTTCTTTCTGCCGAGTAGGTGACCACTTCAGTCTAATGTCCGCTGACACCAGCACTTGATCTATCGGCAGAGGGTTATCCACCCCCTTTTTAAATGGGGATTTAGGAGTATACACATGAAATATAAGAGGCTGATGGTCGCTTTCTGACTGCGTACCTACTGTGAAATATAAAATGTTATCTAATAAGGAAGGGGTGATGGCTAAGTAATCAATTAAACTGGCTCCATTTTGACTGAAATATGTGAACTCCCACAATTCATCACCTTGAAAATTTCCATTTAATATAACCAAATTAAACTTATCAATCAGCTGCCAGAGTTTTTTTCCAGAATTATTCAGGAGAGGGTCTTTTGTATTTCTTAGCTGATTATAAAAATCACCAATGTGGTCAGCATAAATAGATCTAAAATAACCATTGCCCAAATGTGCATTAAAATCTCCAAGTAATATTGTTTGGGCTTGGGGGAATTTTGTTTCAAGATCATATATATACATTTCCAAGTCATACCAACAATGTTCATAATAGAAAGGGGATGAGTAGGTTTCCCAATCTTTAAAAGTCAGAAGAACAGCAATTGCAATAGGTCTTAAAGGTGGTAACAATAGAACTGTACAGACCACTGAGGTAGATATCATACAAGCCAGCCCTCCATTTGGGCGGCCTCTAGCTGCAGGGGGAGTGGCAATAAGAGTATATGAAGTGAACCCATTTAATATCAGCTCAGTTAATGACCACGTCTGTTGGATAAAGATTATATCAAAGCTTTCCATAAATTGTAGAAATAATGGATTTTGAATTTTGTTCGACCAGCCAGACACATTCCATTAAATACATTTTAGACATTGCTCGCTCTGGTTCCTAGATTGTCAATTGGAGGTAGGATATTCCATTGAAGATTCTAGATCAGGCATTGAACTTGTCGCATCATTATTAAAGCTTGACATAGTTTCTTTAATAAACAACTAACTCTCACATCCTATAACGTATCTAACATATGTGACAGACTGTATTCTACTACATATTTGCCCTATCAAGCCCTGTCATCCCTATAAGCCCTATCTGAGAGACTGCTGACTGACATCTGCTTTATATATCTATCTGGCTGATGCCAAGTACATTGTGATTGGTCAGAATGCTTCCCTATGCAAATATCACAGTTAGTCCTTACCATATAAACACATATATACATGCAAAAAGTTCAGCCTCCTTACTAAAGATTATGATATTTAGTGTCATTCTACTTCATTCTTGCTTGCCATTCTGCTTCAAAGCCAAAGATTCTTTGTAGAATTTCAAGGTAGGGCATAGTTACTGGAGAAATCAAAGGAATTGTCTCCCACAGGGTATTATCCTGACACCATTATTTATTAACATGTATACAAATGATCAACCAATCTTCCCATACTCCAGGAGTTTCATGTATGCTGATTATCTTGCCTTGATAGTCCACAGGGAAACCTTTGAGGCCTTCAGGCACCATCTAATCTCTGTATTAGAAGATCTTTCCTTTTATTATAAAAACAACCAGCTGAAACCAATCCCTTTAAAAACACTTGTCTGAGCCTTCCACTTAAAATACAGAGACACAGAGAGGAAGCTCCAGATTAGCTGAGAAGGCAAGATTTGTAACTTTTCCCTACCACAAAGTATTTGGGTGTCACTCTGGATTGAACCCTGACCTACAAAAACATTGTTTAAACACCAAACAGAAAGTTGTCATCAGAAATAACATACTTAAGAAAATGGCTGGGTCAGACGGGGGTGCACACCCACAAACAATTAGAACAGCTTTGTCCCTACAGCAGAATGTGCTAGTGTCTCATGGTATGAATCAGCAGATGCCAAACAAGTGGATGTAGCTCTTAATGAACCATGCAGGATTATTACTGGCTGCCTGAAACTTACTCACATTGAAAAAGTCTATTATTTGGCTGGCATTACTCCTCCAGAGGTATGTTGAGAGGTGCTAGCAAATAATGAAATAAGGTAATACAGCATGAAACCCATCCACTTCATGGACACCAACCCCTAGACGGCAGTTAAAATAGAGGAAAAGTTTTCTGCATACATCTCAAGCTCTAAATATTAAACCAGAAGAGGCTAGGCTAAACCTATGGAGAACAAAAACAATACACCTTGCTGAATGTATGAATGCTGAAGAGTGTCTCCCACCAGGAGAACACTCTAACTGGACCATATGGAAGTCACTTAATAGAGTTTGAAGCAATGTAGGAAGATCAAAGAATAATCAAGTAAAATGAGGCTACTTGGATACTGGACAAATTTTCTGTGACTGTGGATAAATTACTTATGTGCATGCAATGTATGCTCCACCACATGTACAAAAGAAGATCTAGGAAATGATCAAGATAATACTATTGAAGTAGCCCATTTCTGGTCAAAAATAGTTTATCATTTTAACATTTTAATTTGTTTTTAATTTTACTTATATTTCATATACATCCATAATTTTAAATTGTGCAACACTCTGATATGAATTAAAAATATAATTTTGTTGCATTCTCTACCTGTAGGATCTAACATTCAGTGTAGGCTGTATGCTACTATATATGCCCACCCTACCCTTTGGAAAAATGCTAAATATTAGCAGAGCATCAGCCTCACTCCATTATCTCACCAAGCAATGCTTTTCCAGAAACCATTGCATCCTGTTCCAAGTAGACGTCTTCTTCAAGTCAGTATCTGTGTCTCTGAACCTTAACGCACAATAAGAATACCTGAACATTTGTGGAACATTATGCATTTGTGTTGAAATGTTCTTTTATGTTGCTAACTATTACCTTCTTATTTGTTGTGGTTTTGTTGGCATTGTGCTGCCTACTTTCTCTAAAGGAATAATATCCTACCTGCTGACCCAGTGACGTGTATCTTGCTTTTCTTAGAGATCTGTCCTCATTAATTTTAATGTCACAAAGCTAAAGTTTCCACAAAGTTTGCCAGTCTAATTAATTCATTGTTCTCTTTAGAGAGCATTTCGAAATGCTTTGAAAAGAATAATCCACCTGCATTTGACTCAAAAACATCTTTTTTAATGCCCAGGCAGCTGACTTTTTTAATGCTAAACTTTTGAATAACTAAACTTGTGCTCTTATTAGGGACACATGAACTTATGTTTTGCAAGAATACCAGTAGTCAGGGCTGAACTGTTTACTTTAAGTCAGAACCAGGATGCAAACCAGGAAGTAGATCAAGAAGAAAGCCAAAAGTAGGATAGAAGAGCAAGTCAAAACTGCAGAACAAATCGAAAGGAACCATCAGTGACCAAGCTAGAACTGAGGAATAACCAAGCTTACAATTTTAATGTTTAACCCTCAGGTTTCTGTAGATTACCACACTCAAGTAGGTTATATTGCCATTTTGATTATGTTATTATGGGAATGAAGTGGGTGGGGGTTGTGGGGCTTTGCTTGTTTGTACACCACCCAGAGTAGTGTGAATTCACTAACTGGGTGGTATATAAACACAATACAATACAATTTAAAAACACCCAGAACTCAGCAGAGGAAAGGATGAACCTGACCTGAAGACACTTTCATACTTCTTCTTGGCTAGTGGGAATTCAGTGGCCCACCAGAGTGTATAAAGTTAGCCCAAGGCCTTGCTTGTGTTTCACTGATAAACTGTGACAAGCAATCAAGCAGCTGATCAAATGCATGCCACACCCTTATGTTAACTAACTGCACTCCCTTTAGCAAGAAATCACTCTTTAATACAGCCTGACGTGGTTGCTTCTAGTGATAGAATACTTCCACTATTCCTCTATGCCTGCAGATTTTACACTACTGCTATTTAAGGTAAAGGTAAAGGTTCCCCTTGACAATTTGTCCAGTCGTGTCCGACTCTAGGGGGCGGTGCTCATCTCCGTTTCCAACCCATAGAGCTAGCGTTTGTCCGAAGACAATCTTCCGCATTACCTTCCCACCGTGGTGGTACCTATTTATCTACTCGCATTTTTTTGCATTTTGCATGCTTTCGAACCGCTAGGTTGGCGGGAGCTGGGACAAGCGACGGGGGCTCACTCCGTTGCGTGGATTCGATCTTACGACTGCAGGTCTTCTGACCTTGCAGCACAGAGGCTTCTGCGGTTTAACCCGCAGCGCCACCACGTTTAAAGCTGTTATCAAATGTAGAGTAAAAAGTCAATCAGCTCTTGAAACCATAAAGAAACTTTGTTTTCTGTTCCAGTGTCTTTCCCTGAGTCAGCTGATAAGTTAAATCATTGCAGCTTTAATGACTTCAATTTAATCTATCATTAATACAAGATGAAACAACCATATAACATTAAATATACAGTAACAGAAAGTGGAGAGTTTGTGTGTTTCTCTCATAGTCATCCACATTAACCTTGCAGGAAGTGTGTGGATGCTCGTGCTTGGGATAAGTGACAAAGATCATTTTAACTAACATTTATGTGATTCATTTTTTCTTTTATTCCAAAAATGGGGGCCCAAGGAAGAATGGAAGGAAAGGAGATTAAAAACAGTACTGGTGAAAAAATACAAAAGAGCATCATGTTTAAACACAATTAAACAAGGAATAGCATTTCAAATCTATTGAATTAAAAAGCCATTTGAAAACACATCCATTAAAAAACAGCAGATAATAAAAGCTTTTTCTTCAACAGCCAATCAGTGGTGGAATGAAAAAGCATTTAAGGTAAAGGTTCCCCTTGACATTTAGTCCAGTCGTGTCCAACTCTAAGGGGCGGTGCTCATCCCCGTTTCCAAGCCGTAGAGCCAGCGTTTGTCCGAAGACAGTTTCCATGGTCACGTGGCCAGCGTGACTAGATACGGAACACCGTTACCTTCTCACCGAGGTGGTACCTATCTATCTACTCGCATTTTTACATGCTTTCGAACTGCTAGGTTGGCAGGAGCTGGGACAAGCGACGGGCAGGGTTCCATTGCGACCAGAACCAAAGGAGTTAAACACGATTGCTGCACGGAGGAGGAAGAGAATTGCGTGGAGGGAGGTGGAGTTGCGCAGGCCCGTGTGCAGGCCCAGCTTAAAGGGAATCTTGACCTGAAGTGTTTTCCATCAAAAGATTAATACGAAAGCTTAGTAATTTCAAGAGTTCATAAACTACATTCATACAGCAGTCTCAGATTTCTATTTTGATAGAAATAAAACGTAAACATCCATCCTTTGTTATGGAGATTATGAGAAAGGGCAGTTGTAGCACAATAGAAGATGCACTTGCTAAAATTCCCTTTTCTGCACAACTGGTGTGTGTGTGTGTGTGTGTGTGTGTGTTCTGTGCTGTCAAATTAGAACTGACTACTAGTAACCCTAATAGGGCTTTCAAGGTTAAGTGAGGCATTTAAGGAGTAGTTTTACCAGTGGTGAAGGCTTTTGGGAGTTGTAGTCCAAGAACATCTGGAGGCCCAAGGTTGGGGACCACTGGTGTAGTGGACAGAGTGATGGACTACGACTCTGGAAAACAGGGTTTGAATCCCTACTCAGCTATTGAAACTGACTGAGCAGGGATTCAAACCCTGTTTTCCAGAGTTGTAGTCCATCACTCTGTCCACAACTACACCACACTGGGAATCCTGCACAACTGTTAAACAAAAATTCAGAGATTCATCCTCCCCTTGGCTACTATCTCACATTATAACAGAAGGTGATGGAACCCAACCTTTACTAATGCTTTAACAAGGTTAATCCAAGATTAATATTACTATTAGAAATGATACCAACCGTAAGGTTATATAGTAATCTAAAAATAATCCAATACACATCTGCTAATAATAACAGAATCTCTTGTCAATGTGCTGACCACACCTAACTCTATCCCTGCACATGTAGCACATACCTTAACAATGAGGAAAATCTTATGATCCTGTTGAGTGTTGTTTTCTTCCAAATTATTGTTGCAAAGAAATTTGAAATTAATTCCAAAGTTTTTGGAATTGTCCTGGATCGTCTTTAAAATCAAATCAGTTGAAGACAATCCTTCAGTTGAAAGTGGCTTTCCCTCTGTGGGCTCAACAATTGGGCTTGGGCTTAGCAGTTGCATCTTCTCATGGCATTGCTGGTCTTCTGGAGTATCTCGGTCAGACAAATCAGTTTCTGCTTCCGCCTCATACCCATTTTGAGAGGATGCAGAAATAGTAGACGTATTTTCTGAGCTCTCCTGACATCTCATGTCCACGCTGTCTAGCATGGCAGTAAAAAAGGGGGGCACCAAGTCTTCATTATTTTGATCATACATTTGTTTTCTATCGTCCAAAACAAGAGTTTCATAACCTTTTGTATTCTCTGCATTTTCTATGAAGTTCCTATTTTCCATACTGTACAGCTGGCTGAATTTGCTGATTTTCTTTTCTCTGAATTGCAATGAAGTTGGTGATGGTGACTGATCAACACCATGTAAGAAGCAATGTCTGTGGTACACTCTCAGAATACACTGCAACATGTGATTGGTTTCTAGCAATCATTTACAGATAGCTTTAAATCAACAAACTGCGTATCCCCTGAAGAGTGGCTCCCTCCTAACCCTTGAACAGTTCAAAGTACCTGTGCATGTTTCTTAAGGATACGAAGAATTCTGTTTTTATACTATGGCTTTGTCATCCCCTGACATGCATATAAAAAACACAACGCCTCCTCCCATTACCTCATTCACTGACAGAGAATTTTTGGAGGCAACTGTGGGATTCCTCCATTGATTATAAATTCCAGGTTGCAGTACAGAGATGTTTGTATCAACTCAGGACCCTTGAGCCCCAAATACCAGAGTACAAAAACAATGAAAATTAAAGAGGGAAGAGGAAATTTAGGGAGACTCTGAAAGGAGTAAGAATAAAAATAAATATCACCTGTAAGCTGGCTTTCTTCTGGTGAATGGACCCTAGCATTAAAACATGCTACACAGGGATATTGGACTTATGAGAATGGATGAAATAAAGCTTTATTTGAAGAAATTCCTTTTTTGAAACATTGACTTACCATGGGCAAGGGGAACCCTTAAAACAAAAGAACAGCAAAAAGGTATCTAGAATTTTCCCAACTTTGCACTCCACAACAAATATCATCTATCATTCTGTTGCACATTTTGGAGAGCTCCTTCCAAGTTGGACTGGGATTTTACCATTCTGAATAAATTAAGGCCTCTGCTAAATTAGTTCACTAGTAAGAAGGCTGTTTGTTTTTGGTAAGTGCACCACAGCCCAATTGGGCACATGGTTGTCTTTTTCCATCAATTGTGCTGGGGATCACTGCAAGCCAATGATCACTGCAGCAATCATCAAGTGATCTCTCCACAAAGCAGTTATGCTCCACGGCTGCTAACAGGGTTACGCCCACTGTTTTGTTCGTATCTAACTCTATGTCATTTAAGAGCAGCAGTGTCAGTCCCAGTTTCCAAAGGACTCCACCGCTTACTTACCTTTTAAAAAAGATTTGTTGACGTGTAGCAGTGTATTCTGAGAGTGTACCACAGACGTTGCTTTTTACATGGTGTTGATCTTGTTGATCTTTCTTTTAAACTTATTACAGATCCACTTGAAGCTTAGCCTTCTTTTCCTGGGGTTGTCAGTTCTGCACAAGGGCTTTGGATTTCTCCATGCCAAAGACTTTTGAATCCTATTGGTTCTATCTTCTCATCATTCTCTGAATAATCATCATAACAGTGATTTTTCCATGTTCTGGCCCTTATATAACAAAAGAGCACTATAGAATCATACCACTCTAGGACTGGAAAGGAACCCCAAAGCTTATCTAATACAATCCCATGCAGAAGCACAAAATTCACAGCAAACGCATTCCTGACAGAGGGCTGTCCAACTACTTTTGAGAAGACATCAATGAAGGAGAAACTCTCACCTTCTGAGATAGCCCACTCCACTGTAGAACAACTCTTCTTGTCCAAAAATCCTTTCCAATGTTTAGTTGAAATCACCTTTTGTGTAATTTGAATCTACTGTTTTGTGTCCTACCCTTGAGAGCAGACTGCAGACAAAAGTATTGTTTGGTTAGAGCACTGGTTCTCAAACTAGGGGTAAACAAATTCCAAGGGGACATAAGATTGAGATTTTAATAAATAAATAAAAAATATTTTTTCTTATCTAAAACAAATTCTGTGGTAGATATTACTACAATTTAGGAGTTTTAAAGAAAATGGTGCTTATTTTGAATTTAAAATATATTTATTATGTTGTGTTTATTTTCAATTTTAAAATACAAATTGAATTGTTTGTTAACAGTGGGTTGAATATGGTAAATGAGAAGTAGAGTGGTCTGAGGATCTCTCAAAAATCAAAAAAGAGATGTAATGGTAAAAGTTTGGGGATTATTGGGCTGGGGATGCCCAAAATATGCAGATGAAGAAAACTTTAGGAAAAGTTGTAAATAAGGGCAAAAGCAAATCAGTAAGCTCTTAAAATAGTCAGTTAGCAAAGTATCCTCACTAACTATGGTGTGGGGGAGCATTTGTGGAGTAGAACAGATCCTCTGAAAACCTAAGCAAGAACACTCTGTACTTGCACATTATCCTTACTACAACATTCTGTAAGTCTGTTATATGCCTTTTTCCTTTAGTTTCAGTATCATGTGTGACACCTAAGACCCTCCTCCTTTGGTCTATTTCACTTTCTTCTCTCTTATGAGAGCAGGACCCCCATATTTTGTGGGGAATCAGTTCCAAGCCCCCCATGGACGCTGAAAAACACAAATTATAGCAAACACTATTATAATAGTGAATGCTATACATAGCATGGTCTCTGGCTCCCTCTCATGGCCTGTTCTGGTAATGACATCCTGGGAATATATTTCTCTAGCAAATACAGTCAACCCTCGATTTACGAACTTAATCCATTCCGGAAGGACGTTCGTAAGTCGAAAAGTTCGTAAGTCGAATCAGCATTTCCCATAGGAATGCATTGAAAACCAATTAATCCATTCCGGCTGTTTTTGGTTCTTAGGTCGAGGGGTGGTTTGTAAGTCGAAGCATTAGTTCCCATAGGAACTAATGCAAAGCCGGTTAATCCGTTCCTACCACTAGGGGCAGAATTTTTTTTCTTTTTTTCCCTTTTAACCTAAGATGACTTAGGTTAAAAAAAAAGGAAAGAAAAGAGGGAGGGAAGGAGGGAACAGACACCTTTAACTGAAAATTCAAATTTCGCGCTTTCCCCGCCTCCCGCGCGTTCTTTTTTTCCGGTTCGTAACTCAAAGCAAAGTTCGCAAGTCGAGGCAATATTTTTCTATCAGAGCGGTTCGTAAGTCGAAATGTTCGTAACTAGGGCCGTTCGTAAGTCGAGGGTTGACTGTACTATTCTCTGGCTACCTCTAGTGGCCAATTCTGGTAACTTCAACATTTAAAATATATATATTGGGGCTTTTTCTTTTAATATTTTCAGACTGTGGATAAGGGAATCAGTAGATATGGATCCCACAGGTAAGGGGGTCCTACAGTATTTTATTTAGCCAGGGGCTGGACCCTTGTGAAGTCCAGCTGCGTAGGGATATTCGTATTCATATACAGTGGTGCCTCGCAAGACGAAATTAATCCGTTCCACGGTTAATGCCGTCTAGCGAAAATTTCGTCTTGCGAAGCACGTTTTCCCATAGGAATGCGTTGAAATTTAATTAATGCGTTCCTATGGGGGGAAAAAAAAGTCAGAAACCAAAAAAAAGTCACCAAAAAGTCACTTACCAGGTAGAGTAGACTGAGTCCAGCTCCTCACAGTGCGTTTGTAGCCCCAGAACAGCCGGAAAAAGAGTGCCAAACAGCGGAGATTCAGCAACCAGCAGGGAGCCGGCAGCCATTTTGTGGTCGTCTCCGCTCCTGGCCCCCCTCTCCCCGCCTCTCAGCTGATCGGCGCTGGGTCTAACAGGCTTCCTGAGGCTTGCCTAGCAGGGAAAAAGCCTCTCAGACCCAGCGCTGATCAGCTGAGAGGCGGGGAGAGGGGGCCAGGAGCGGAGAAAAAATGGCTGCCGGCTCCCTGCTGGTTGCTGAATCTCTGCTCTTTGGCACTCTTTTTCCGGCTGTTCTGAGGCTACAAACGCACTGTGAGGAGCTGGACTCAGTCTACTCTACCTGGTAAGTGACTTTTTGCTGACTTTTTGGGGGGTTTCTGACTTTTTTTTCCCCATAGGAACGCATTAATTAAATTTCAATGCATTCCTATGGGAAACGCGCCTCGCAAGACGAAAAATATCGCAAGACGGCCCGTCTTGCGAGGCACCAAAAATCTCTCAAGACCCTTTCGTCTTGTGAGTTTTTTGTCCTGCGAGGCATTCGTCTTGCGAGGCACCACTGTACGAATACCCCCATCTGTATTCTTGAACAATATGGCACAGGTCCACGTATGTTTACTTGGAGGCAAGCCACAGTAACCACAAATTAATGCTATGCCTGTTTATTCAGAGACAAGCCACACTGCAACACACAATTTTTTTCTTGCACAAAAGCAAGCCATCTTGCAAGACAAAAGCAGTAGGAATAGAAAGGGAAAGGAAAATACTCCAAGTGAATGACTGGCTATGAAGGTGGTGTCAATGTGAGGGATTTGTTTTTGGGACCACAGGCTAAGCTTCCTGGAAGGAAGACTGCTGGCAATAGGTGGCTTGCACCTCACAAGGACTGAGAAGAATGTATTTGGCCACAGCATGAAGAACTTCATCAGGAGGGCTTTAAACTGAATTGGAAGGGGGAGGGAGGTACAGAGTTAAAGATAGATGAAGCCTTACGCACAACAAGAGGAACAGACCAAACTGTTCAAATGGGGGTCAATAATATTAAAATTAATAGCAATATTCATAAAAATGTACAAAGACAAACAGGCCACAGATCACACAATCTCCGTTGTATATATATGAATGCCAGAAGTATGGGAAACAAACAAGAAGAACTGGAAATTTTAGTTAAGGAGGGCAAATATGACTTGATAGGAATAAATGAAACTTGATGGGATGACTCCCATGACTGGAGTACAGCAATTGAAGGATATCAATTGTTCAAAAGGAACAGGGAGAATAGAAAGGGAGGTGGAGTTGCAGTATATGTAAAAAAATATGCATTCCTGCACAGAAACACAGGAGGACATTGGATGTCCCATTGAAAGCATCTGGATCAATCTAGTTGGGGCAAAAAACCAAAAGGAACATGGTAGTTGGAGCCTACTATGGGCCACCCAATCAAGGAGAGGAAGTGGATGAAACATTTGAAAAACAAATTGCAAGGATTTCAAAGAGACACTATGTAGTAGTGATGAGAGATTTCAATTATCCGGATATATGTTGGGAGGCAAATTCTGCCAAGTATGGTCCTTCCAAGAAATTCCTGGTTTGTGTGGCTGATAATTTTCTCCTACAAAAAAAGTGGAGAAAGAAACTAGAGGATTTGCTATCCTTGACTTGATTCTAACCAACAGAGACGACTTGGTGGAGGAAGTTGCAGTAAGGGGAACTCTGGGCGAGAGTGACCATGTTCTATTAGAATTCTGGATTTCAAAGGAAACCAAAACAGAGTGTAGCCACACACATATGCTGGATTTTTTAAAAAGTCAGTTTTAGTGAACATAGAACAAGGATAAGTAAGGTCCCATGGCAGGAGATCCTAAAAAGAAAAGGAGTCTAAGAAGGGTGGGAGTTTTTTTTAAAAAAGAAATTCTAAAAGCACAACTGCAAACAATTCCAATAAGAAATAAAGGTGGGAGGCAGCAAAAAAAAGGCCAGTGTGGCTTCACAAAAAGCTCAAGGAGGACCTGAAAACAAACAAACAAACAAGACATGTATAGGAAGGGGAAAGAAGGCCAGGTCACCAAGGAAGAATATAGTCAAAAAGCAAGGAAATGCAGGGATGGCATTAGGAGAGCAAAACCTGAGAATGAGCTGAGATTAGCTAGAGACACTAAAAGCGATAAAAAAGCATTCTACAGGTATGTACGAAGCAAAAGACAAAGAAAAGAAACAGTGGCACAGCTACTCAATAGAAATGGAAAAATGATAACAGATGACAAAGAAAAGACAAAGGTGCTCAATTCCTATTTTAGCTCAGTCTTTTCCCATAAGAGTGACTATGAACCTCCAGACAAATGTGAGGTGCAGGTGGAGGGGACAGGATCACAGCTGGAGATTAATAGTCAAGGAATACCTTAACACCTTGAACGAATTATTGAAATAATGAGAAACGGGTGAGTGCCAGAGGATTGGAGGAGGGCTAATGTTGTCCCTATCTTCCAAAAGGGCAAAAAAGAGGAACCTGGGAACCAGTCAGCCTGACATCAATCCCAGGGAAAATTCTGGAACAAATTATAAAACGGTCACTATGCAAGTACCTAGAAAACAATGCAGTAATAACTAGAAGCCAACACAGATTTGTCAAAAACAAATCCTGCCAGACTAATCTGATTTCATTTTTTGATTGGGTAACCTCCCTGATAGACAGAGGGAATACTGTAGACATAGTATGTCTTGACATTAGCAAAGCTTTTGACAAAGTGCCCTATGATATCCTGATGAGCAAGCTAACTAGGTGTGGGCTGGATAGATCGTGTGAGGTGGATACACAATTGGCTACAGAATCGTACTCAGAGGGTAATAATTAATGGCTCTTTCTCCAACTGGGAGGAGGTAACAAGTGAGGTACTCCAAGGCTCAGTCCTGGGTCCAGTGCTCTTCAACATTTTTATTAATGACTTGGATGAGGGAGTGCGGGGAATGATTGTCAGATTTGCGGATGACACAAAATTGGGTGGAATAGCTAACACCCTGGAAGACAGAAACAGAATTGAAAATTATCTGGATAGGCTGGAGCACTGGGCTGAAAGCAACAGAATTAAAATTTAACAGGGATTAGTGCAAAGTACTGCACCTCGAAAAAAGAAACGAAATGCAGTTACAAGATGGGGGATATCTAGCTCAGCAATACTACACGCGAGAAGGATCTTGAAATTGTCGTAGATCACAAGCTGAATATGAGCCAACAGTGTGATATGGCTACAAAAAAGGCAAATGGCATTTTAGGCTGCATTCACAGAAGTATAGCCTCCAAATCCCACGAGGTACTCGTTTCCCTCTATTCAGCACTGGTTAGGCCTCACCTTGAGTATTGTGTCCAGATCTGGACACACTTCAAGAAGGATGCTGACAAATTGAAAGAAGTTCAGAGGAGGGCAACAAGGATGATCAAGGGGCTGGAAACCAAGCCCTATGAGGAAAGACTGAAAGAACTGGGCATGCTTAGCCTTGAGAAAAGAAGACAGAGGGGTGATATGATAACACTTTTCTAATACTTGAAAGGCTGTCATACAGAGGAGGGGCAAGATCTGTTCTCAATCATCCCCAAGTACAGGACACACAACAATGGGCTCAAGTTACAGGAAGCCAGATTTCAAAAACTTCCTAACTGTTAGAGCAGTAAGACGGTGAAACCAGTTACCTCAAGAGGTGGTGAGTGCTCCAACACTGGAAGATGTCCTTTGATTTATATTCCTGCATCAAGCAGAGATTGGACTTTATGGCCTTATAGGCCCCTTCCAACTTCAGTATTCTATGATTCTATGAACAACAAAGTATTTTAAGAAATTAAAACTAACATTGTAAAATAATAAGGGGTACCCAGTGTGGAGTAGTGGATAAAATGACAGACTAGGACTCTGAAGAGCAGTGTTCAAATCCCCACTTGGCCATGGAAACACATTTGGGGAGCAGAAATGTTAAAACCCTCTTCTTAAATATCTCACTTATCTTGAAAGTCCTATTAGAGTTGTTCTAAGTTGTTCCTGACTTGACAGCACATGCCTAACTAAAATAATAAAAGAGGGACAGCAACGCAATCCATTTTATTTATGTTCCTTTGATCTGACCCATCCCATTTATGTTAAGGATCACTTTGTTCCGTGCATTATTGCAGCTTACACATACCCTTCCCAGAGAGCCAATGCAGTGTAACATTGGCCACCTTGGCTTCTAAATCCCATTCTGCCATGGAAACTTGCAGGGAGTATCACAGTGGTAAAAGCCACTTGTGAGGGGAACTCTGGCCAATCCGCTTGTTAACAGGGTAGCAATGTGATTGGCTGGGTGGTGTATGCAGTCAGCCTATCCTGGAGCCCGAAGGAGGAGGGGGCTAGAGGGCTGGAGTAGTGAAAGCGAGAGGAGTCTGGAGGTTTTAAGGGGGGAAAAAAATAAAATACAAGCGTTCTGATGAAAAGCAGGAATATAGAATTGAGCAAATGTTAAAGCTAGGGAGAAAGATAAGGAACTTGTGGGTATGAATTATCTTAATTGGTTGTTCTAGCTGAAGAAAAACTGGAGCTCAAATTTGTTCCCAGTCTAATGTTCCTATGTAATTAAATGTTATCATTTTCACTCTTTAGCCACCAGGTCTAGTGTGGTTAATCGCTGGTGTCAGATATGCTACTGGAAAGATATTTTAAAAGGTGACAGGTGTGGGTCACACCACTCCTTGATTATCTGACATATTTTGAAACCCCTACTAGAATTTTGTTGTCTGATGCAACTTGACAGCACATAGCATAGCTTCCACATAATTTGCTGGGAAAGACAACAATGGTAGGTAAAGTTGAAGGCAGCAGGAAAATAGGAAGACCAAATGTGAGAAGAATTTAATTGGTACAGGAGACCAGTATCATTAGTCTCGAAAACATGAGCAGAACTCTTAATGATAGGACTAATTCACAGGGTCACTATAATAGGGAAAAATTTGACAACCAGCATTGCTTCCTGGGGGCTCTGCTTCATTTTTCGTTACCAAAGATCCAAAGCATCCTCCGTCATCCCCTTCTCTTCCAGTACTTCAGTTGCCATACCTTTCATTACTGTTGCTGACTGGTCAAAAGCAAGCAAAGAGGAGGAGCAGGCTGAAGCACTGAGAAAGCATTTGGGAAACCTTTCTTTGGGAAAGAAAGCAAAGCTGAGCTTTTTTTGGAATCCCAGCCAGCCAGAGAACAAGCCCTCCTCTCCGTTATCTCAGCTTCAGAAAATTAAAGAAGCTGAGGAGGCAACTTAATGCGGTCCCATCCTCACCCCAAAGCACAAAAACATGGGTCCAGGGCTTGGGTCCCCACAAATTTTAAATATAGGATTACCCCAAAGCAGGGGTCCCTAACATCCGGGCCACGGACTGGCCTTGGAAGGACCAGGACGCGATGAGTGGCGAGCGAAGCTCCGCCTCCTGTCAGCGCGCTCCTATTAGGTGCTAAGCCGCTGCTGATCTCACAGGAGGCAGAACTTCAATTGCAGCTCACCTCCTGCTCCCCGCTCATCTGTCCCGGCACAATACATGCAATTAGTTCAATTCAAAGCTACCCTCCAACAACCTACTGCATAACAATTACTCCCCCCCCCACCCCCCGTCCTTGGGAGAATGGTCTTCAAGTAAACCGGTCCCTGGTGTCAAAAAAGTTGGGGACCACTGCCCTAAAGCACAAAAACATGGGTCCCAGACATGCCTTCGATTGGTAGTCTCTGGGCACAGACAGGATCGATCATTCGATGGTGGTTTGCTGAGGCTCTCATGTAAAAATCTTGTGAAATCATGAAAGGGGTGGAAATGGGAAGAGGGGCAAGGGATGAGGGTGGTAGCAGGTCACTGAAGGGAATAGAAAACAGGGAAGGGGGTGAGGAGACGAGGTTGGTTGAGGGAGGGTTAGAAGGGGAGGAAGGAGATGGGGGCTGAAAGCGGAGGGAAGAAAGGCTTGGCTTGGCTGACCGACGGCTGTCAAAAAACCCCCACAAAGAAACACAGAGCAGGGTATTCACAGACGCAGAAGCAATTCATTGAAATCTGCCTCAAAATCTCTGGCAGAAAGCAGAAGAACTCGCTTCCCTGGCAGAGTAGTCCGCTCGTGCATGTGCCTTGGGTGTACACTTGAGTTTATGTCATGGTTGTTTTCCCCAGCAGAACACGGATTTCCTTGATAGTGGGATATGGCTCTCAGTCAGGAAGGCGGTGATGAGTTAACGGTAAAGCAGGGCAGGAGAGACAAAAGACTCCAGACGCGAAGCCTGGGGGGGCAGCGGCAGGCAGGCAGGCAGGCCGGCCGGCCTCTGGCAGTGTGAAGGAGGAGAGAAGCTGGTGCCTGAGGTGCCTCCACTTCTCATCCACTCTATCTCGCCCCCGGTGGGGTTTCACCCCTACAACGCCTCCCTCGAGTCTCCCAGCTGCCTCCACATGACGCTTCCTTTCCTCAGGCCATTTCCCTGCAATCCCGCGAGGATTTCTACCGGCACCTGTTACCTTCGGCGTCGCTTTCGCTCCTCCTGCCGCTCTCCTGACTTGTCTGTCAAAAAAAATTCCAGCCCAGTCGACCAATCGGAATCCGAGAAAACACTGCCCCGGCTAACGCTCCCACCTCCTTCAGTCCATCTCTATTGCGGTCGATTGCGCGCCGTTAGTGGCGGTTGAGCCGCGGCCGGGTGCGGGGTGGGGAGCGGAGCATAGTGCGCAAGCGCCAGCGCCTGTTTCCTACCGCGGGATTCATTTTGTGACGGAAGCAACTGACCTTGCTACTGGTGCCCTCTGAGGAGAATGAAGAGGGTGGAGAGGGGGAAAGGTGTGGTAAATTAAATCATTAAATAACCTGTGTTTCCAGCCACAAAGTGTGTATTGGTGTACTCGGAGCAGGTTCCCTCAGAAATAGGTGAGTTTGGGACTGCGGAGGCGTTATTTCCCCTTCTCCTCTCCTTCTCCCGTGGAACCCCCTTCAGCGTCGCTATAGGTGCTGGGTTGTTTTGGATGGCTGCTTTTCTTCAAGGGTGGGATCCTGTGCCTCTTGGACGTGCCCTCGACGGGATGCCGCCCGAGGCGAGCAAGGCAGAACCTTATGCTTCTTCTGGGGCGGCCGTTACTTCTTGATCCGTGTTCGCAACCGCTGCCTTTTTAGGATAAAAGGTGCTGCTCGGGAGTGCTAAGAGTAATGTAATCCAGTACTTTTTCCGGGATATGTCCAGGGCTCTTCCGTGGCGTATGTGTGCTGTACATTGTAACACATAGGTGCGACAGATTAGGAACTGGCTACTAGTTAAGTAGGTCAGGTATGAGTAAGGGAGGCTAAATGGCTTTGAGAGGAAATGAAAGCAGCGAACCCAGGATATACTTTCACAGTTATGAAATCTGATGTGCATCAACATGTGACACAGCACTTTATCTTCTTTTAGTGGCTATGACTAAAATAACTCTTTTAATAAAGGTATCTCCATGTCGGAAGTTACTCTGAGGCATATAAAAGAATTTCGAATGGTGTCTGGGGCAGAGTTTTGTGTTTTTTTTAAATATAATTTTTATTTTTTGTAATAACTGGATAGGGTAAGGGGTACAGAAGGTAAAGGGGGATATGAAGGGGGGAAAAACGGAGGGGGAGGAGAAACACAGAATGTACTGACATCCAATCTATTCATATTACAATATCAAATCAACTTTCCGCTTTTCTACAATTTGATTGCCCTCCAGGTTTTAACTTACATTTACATCCTAATTTAAATCTATGTTACTCAAGCACTATCTGGTGATTCAAGCCATTTATATAATAAATCCCATCGTTCAGTTGCCTTTTGTATTGGACAGTCTTTCAACACTTCTGATAAGATAACCATTTCTACCGCTTCCCGTATCTTCTCAATAAGTTCCTCTTGTTTCGGTATCATCGATTTCTTCCAATTCTTGGCATAAAGAATTCTGGCTGCAGTGACTGTATATATAACTAAGTATTTCTTTGTCTTGTCTATATTATCTGGTATAATGCTCAATAAAAACAGTTCTGGGGTTAATGGAACCTTACAAAGCAATATTTTTTGTAACAGAGTATGTACTCCTATCCAATATTGTTTCGCTATTCTGCAAGACCACCACATATGGTAAAAGCTTCCCTCATGTGCTTCACACTTCCAACAAACATTTGACACCTCTGTATAAATTTTTTGACAATTTTTCCGGAGTCATATGCCATCTATAAAACATCTTGTATATGTTCTCCTTGAAATTAACCGATTTTGTGAGCTTTATATTATTTTGCCATATTTGCAACCATTGATCAATATCAATATTATGTCCTATATTTTGTGCCCACCTAATCATACATTCTTTGACCATCTCGTCTTGCATTTTAATTTCTAACAAATAATCATACATTTTCTTAATTATTTTATCTTTTGAGCCCAACAGAAGTTTATCAAATATTGTTTGTTCTGAGTAAAAACCCTCTATTTTATCTTTTCTATACCTAGATTCCACTTGTGCTCTGGACCACCAGTCTACATATATGTTTTGTGTCTCTAACTCTTCTTTAGACCTTAACTCACAATCCTTTTTTAATAAATCTTGATATTTTATAAGTTTCGCTTCCGTCATGAGATTAGGTTGTGTAAAGGCCTCTATAGGTGATACCCAGACTGGTGTTTTTTGGTAGATCTGTTGGATAGTCTTTTTCCAAGTCCCTAGTAGGGCTCTTCTTATCATATGCGAGTTGAAATATTTCTGCTCTTTATCTTTTTTGTACCATAGAAAAGCATGCCAACCAAACTGCAAATCATGTCCTTCCAACTTGAGTCGTCTATCATTTTCTAAAGTTATCCATTCCTTTATCCAATCTAATACACAGGCTCTATAGTACAAAACCCAGTCTGGGAGACCAAAACCCGCTCTGTTTAGCATCTTGCATTGCTTTAATTTTAATTCTTGGTTTTTTACCTTGCCACACAAATCTCATAATTATCTTGTTAAGTTCTTGAAAACAAGACTGTTTTAATATTATAGGAATTGTCTGAAATGGTGTCTGGGGCAGTTTTTTAAGTGAGGCAAGTTTCATGGGGCGAGTGCTTCATTTTGTTTATGTGAATGCTAATTATGGAAAATATATGTATTTGTATTTAATTGTTCATTTGTTTTATTTATAGGCCGCCTTTCTCCTCATAAGGGGACCCAAGGTGGTTCACAATATTAATGCTCCAAATTAAGCCCTGAGAATACTGCTGTGATCATTGCTTTAAAAGCAGGAAGTAAATGTTTATGATAAATTGGTGTTGACTCCAGAAGAATTTACCAGATGCTGGAACAAATAATGCTAATTGGAAAGGTAACAGCATGCTAGTGGTTGTGTTTCTCTCACATTCTGTAGGAAGAGGAGGAAGCCTTGTGCAAAGTGTCTGTCTTACCAACATTATCTCCTCCAGCAGCTTTCCCACCTGTTAAGATAAGGATTACAGTGCCTCTCAGTGTGGGTTTGTAACCATCACCAAGAGAGCAATTTCAGTTGTCAAAAACAGCTAGTAAAGAAAGACTTCAGAATTCTTCTTGCCTCTGTCATGCTACTGTTCCAGTTAAATTTGCACTGCATTTCAGAATATAGGACAAGGAGGTTTATAATGAACCTAAGTTACGCAATGCTTGGCTCAAGAGTTTTGCCATTGTGGTTGTTGTGGGTTTTCCGGGCTGTTTTGGCCATGTTCTTAAGGTTTTTCTTCCTAACATTTCGCCACAAAAGACCAGCTAACGACACCCATCAATCACAGTGACAGATCATCTCTCCCCCTTATCACAACAATACACCCACAACAAAAACATGCAACACGCCGATCACCATAATCACCCAATCTCCTGAAAAGGACAAAAGCTGATCCCACAGCTATAAATACTCAACTATCCAACAAACTGCAACAGAGCACAGACAGAGTTCTGACTCCTGTCCTCTGAAGATGCCGGCCACAGAGACTGGCGAAACATTAGGAAGAAAAACCTTGAGAACACGACCAAACAGCCCGGAAAACCCACAACAACCATCGGATCGCGGCAATGAAAGCCTTCGAGAATACATTTTTGCCCTTTTACTCCCTTGCCCTACTGCAACTACCTTCACATGGTTTCAGTTTCACCAGATTTTCAATTTGTCCCCACCGAAAGGCTAGATTAATCACTTAACAATTCCGCGTAGTATCTGGTATGCCATTATTATGTTGCTGTCACATTAGTATAATTCATAACACCTATGCCCAAAGAGCTGCTGTGTTTTTTTTAACATTTATTTTACAAAAAAATGAAAATATATGTGTTGTGAAGGCCCTGTTTCTTCCTGAATTAAAAACAATATTGAGATCTTCCCTAGTTTCCTGACTGCTGTATCCTGAAAGGCTTTTTTTTATATGTGACCCACACAATTTTACATCTGTTTTTACATTATAATACAAAACACGGTCTACCAAATCATCTCTAATGCTTCCATGTTTCCAAAACATCTTATAAAAATCCTTCTGAATTCTCATGTTGCCATAGCACAAGGCAAAGTGATCCTATAGGTAGTTCTCGCTACCTCCCTCTCTAGGCATTTCTTACTGGTAATCCACTATCACAATGAACGTCAAACATCCTACCCATGAGCCTGTTGAACTTGACAATCACCCTGTGGAAACATTGTGCCTACTTTGCCCTTCATGGCCAGAATCCTGTTGAAATATTTATATGCTTGGAAAAAGAATCCTGAAGTTGGCATAGGTAACTGCTGATGTGCTATTTCACTGTTGGTCATGCACTTGACCAACACACCCCTGATGCACACCCCTGTGCATCAATAGGTAACTGCTGATGTGCTGTTTCACTGTTGGTCATGCACTTGACCCCACACCCCTGATGCACATCTGGCACTTCGTTAATTAGCCACAGCAACTTCAGTAATTTTTCTGGCATGTGTAGAATAGGATGTTGGACAATATATTGGCAGAAAAGATTCTAATGGTAGGTAAGCTATTTTTACACCCTATTTGAGTTTATTGAAGATCTTCTAAAATGCCTTTTAAGAGCCCACAACCCTGGCTTCAGGTATTTTATAACTAGAAGATTATGCAGATGCTATATTTTGCTTCATTGCAAAACTACAATTGCTCTGTGTTAGAAAAGTAATGCAAGGAGGACAAATTGAAAATGTTTTGTAGTGGAAACAATGCAGTAAATGGTGAAGAGGGTGTGAAAACAGTCTCTGAACCTGTACAGGTGTTTGATTAAAATGATGAAGAATTATAATTTCTCACAAGGGCCCTCATAATGAAAAAGATGATAAAGAAAAATCATGGCATTAACATGCTGTTTGGTGTGAAACACTTAGACTTAGGTTGTGGCTAGACAGTGAAATTATCCTGGATTGGAGTGGACTGAAAAGAGGGTTGAAAAGAGTCCCTTAGAAGTGTGCTATGGCATTTAAATATATCCTTCTATTCACACACAAAACAGGGAAAGAAAGGTTAACTTTTCCACAAACCTAACCGAATTATCAGCATCTCCTTGCCAGATGATATTGTTTGCATTTTAAGTTTGCCTTGGGAGAGAAACAGTCTCTCTTCATTTTTTTAAAAATGTGTTTGAAGTGAAATAGTACTAAATTAGACAAAAACATAAGAAAAATAAGTTTAGAGCAGAGGCAACAGAAGAAGTAGGGGGTGTTGGTTCTGAGGCATCACTGCCACTCCTGTATAATGTCATCTCCCTCCTTAGAAGCATACCAGCAGCTTAGACCTCAGACAAGCTGGGTCAATGCACATTGCAGTTACATCCTTTCCTCTCTCTTTCTCTCTCATATTTTCATTCACACCCTCTCACCCCACCTCTTTTGGAAGCTGAGGCTCCCCCTTCCCCAAGGTGTACATGTACACGCAAGACACCACCTCAATCCAGAATTCTGTGGAAGTATGTATTTTTTTAAAATATATTAAAAATATTTTGGAAAATAGACAACAGAAGAGGAGGTGGTCCTTTCCAAAAAGAAACAAAAGAAGACTGAAAAAGGCCAAGCTTTGTCGCTATTAGCTGTATGTTGTGTAATCGTACATGAGGAATACTTTTTAATGTGGCCATTTCATTTCACCCTGATATAAATTGTGTTGACAAGTATATATTTACTAGGGAAATTGATTATAATGTGCAGTTAACACTTGTATTGAGTGAAATCTAAACTGGACTTGTAGTTATTTTAATTCAAGGATAGAATAGTGTAAGTTTAGTTTAAAATGGTTTAGTTAAAATGTGGTAGCTGGTATGATTCTCTTCTGGATTGGCATCCTCAATTATGCTTTCTTTTTTCTTTTTCTTTTTAGGTATCTTTTCTGGTTTGTTGAAAACTTCTGAAATCAACTAGATTGCAGGATGCATTTATTTTTATTATTCCTTTTTAATGGAATAGTCCCTGGCTTGAGTGGTAATTATCCTTATGAGACAGTACCCAGGTTACTCCTTGTGTCTTTTGATGGATTTAGAGCTGATTATCTGAAGAAATATGAACTTCCATATCTTCAGGATTTTATTAAGGATGGTGTATTAGTAGAACATGTCACCAATGCTTTCATTACAAAAACCTTCCCGAATCATTACAGCATAGTCACAGGACTGTATGAGGAAAGCCACGGGATTGTTGCAAATGAAATGTTTGATGCTATTACAAAGAAAAATTTTTCACAGTTCAATGACACAGATCCTTTCTGGTGGAATGAAGCAATTCCTATTTGGGTTACAAATCAGAGGCAGGAGAACAGAACAAGTGCTTCTGCAATGTGGCCTGGCACTGATGTAAAAATTCACAATTCTACTCCTCATTTTTTTATGAAATACAATTCTTCAGTAAGTTTTGATAAACGAGTGGAAAATATCATTTCATGGTTGAACAATTCTAATCCACCAGTCACTTTTGCTACTCTTTATTGGGAAGAGCCAGATGCAAGTGGGCACAAGTATGGCCCAGAAGATACCCAAAACATGACTAAAGTATTAGAAGAAGTGGATAAACTTATTGGCTTGCTTATTCAGAAACTTAAGGCTTCAAAGTTGTGGGAGGAAATTAATGTCATCATTACAAGTGATCATGGCATGGCTCAGTGTTCCAAGGACAGATTGATCAGTCTGGATAAGTGCATTGACCGTAATAGCTATAGACTCATTGACAAGAGTCCAGTTGCTGCATTACTGCCACAAAGTAAGTATATTCCTACATCATTTAGAAGCTATTGTGTTGACTTTTTAAAAAACTTAATTTTTAAAACAGTAGTATTCTGGATGTTTTAAGATGAAACTTAAGGTCAAAGCATACAAAATACAGGAGATCAGTGATCAGATCTCTCACCTTTTTCAGAATGTTATTGTTACTGTTCAGGGATCTAACTATGAGAAGCACCTATTTTTCTGATTCTGGGTGTTTCTCTGGAGTGTGGCAGTGAAATACAGATTTGGATAATAACCCCTCCTTAGTACTGATAGAATTTTAAAGGATTAGGTAGGATTGTAATGTTTGAAATGGGAGATTCAATGACAGATCTTCCATCTGTTCAAGTTCTTATGATGAACCTGATGTATCCTGATGTTTCCCATAATGATTAAAATAAGCTTTTTAGACACATTTAAAATCACAACTGATTTAACCATTAATCAGTACAATTTGACCTGAATTCCATTGTAGTTTCCTTTTATATATGGAAAAATACATTAGAGTAGGATTAAAGTATGATACACATTAAACTTAAACTTTTAAAGAGTTTGAGTTGTGCGTTAGAGAAGGCACCTTTTGATTTACACTGTCTTTCTCTTCAGATGAAACATATGCATATAACTTAGTGAAAAACTGCAGTCCTCACATGAAAGCTTACCTTAAAGAAGAAATTCCAGAGCGATATCATTATCGTCACAGTAGGCGCATTCAACCCATAATTTTGGTTGCAGATGAAGGCTGGACAATAGTACAAAATGAGAATCTTCCAAAGTGTAAGTATTTTTGTTTTGTTGGTCTGATTGAAGAAAGTGATTCCTTTTCATGTGAAAGAAACATTGTTATTCAGAGCACTGTCACGTAAGGAGTCTTCTGGATCTTTTTAGACATCTGGAAGCTGAGATTCTTTGACTTCTCTGCCAACTGGTAGTTTTTTTCATAATTTCAGGGATGCAACATAGTACTAGTTTGTCTATTTCAGGTTAATGTGGACAGTTCCAGAGCCTCCTTTTTTCTTTATGGTCCAGCTCTCACTTCCATACAACACTACTGGAAAAACCATAGCTTTGACTTTGAGTTTTGCTATAAGAAGCTGATGATCAGAGCCACAATCAGCTCCAGGTCTTGTTTTTGCTGACTGTATAGAGCTTCTCCATCATTGGCTGCAGAGAATATAATCAATCTGATTTCAGTATTGCCCATCTGGTGATGTCCATGTGTAGAGTCGCCGCTTGTGTTGTTGGAAAAGAGTGTTTGTGATGACCAGCTTGTTCTCTTGACAAAACTCTATTAGCCTTTGCCCTGCTTCATTTTGAACTCCAAGGCCAAACTTACCTGTTTTTCCTTTTATCGCTTGACTCCCTACTTTAGCATTCCAATCCCCTATAATAAGAAGAACGTCTTTCTTTGGTGTCAGTTCTAGAAGGTGTTGTAAATCTTCATAGAATTGGTCAATTTCAGCCTCTTCATAGAATTGGTCAAATCTTCATAGAATTGGTCAATTTCAGCCTCTTCAGCATCCGTGGTTGGTGCATAAACTTGGATTACTGTGATGTTGAAAGGTCTGCCTTGGATTCGTATTGAAATCATTCTATCATTTTTGAGATTGTATCCCAGTACAGCTTTTCCCACTCTTTTGTTTACTATGAGGGCTACTCCATTTCTTCTATGGGATTCTTGCCCACAATAGTAGATATGATAATCGTCTGAATTGAATTAGCCCATTCCCGTCCATTTTAGTTCACTGACACCCAGGATGTCAATGTTGATACTTGCCATCTCCTGTTTGACCACATCCAGCTTACCAGGGTTCATAGATTTTACATTCCAGGTTCCTATGCAGTAGTTTTCTTTGCAGCATCGGACTTTCCTTTCACTTCCAGGCACGTCCGCAGCTGAGCGTCCTTTCGGCTTTGGCCCAACCACTTCATTAGCTCTGGAGCTACTTGTACTTGTCCTCCGCTCTTCCTCAGTAGCATATTGGACGCCTTCCGACCTGAGGGGCTCATCTTCCAGCGTTGTACCTTTTAGCCTTTTGTTTGTGTCCATGGAGTTTTCTTGGCAAAGATACTGGAGTGGCTTGCCAGTTCCTGCTCCAGGTGAATCGCATTTAGTCAGAACTCTCCACTATGACCTGTCCATCTTGGGTACCCCTGCATGGCATAGCCCATAGCTTCTCTGAATTACTCAAGCCCCTTCGCCATGACAAGGCAGCAATTCGTGAAGGGGTATAATGACATCATCTTACTGGCAGAAAACAAGAAAAAGGAGAAAATGTAAAAGCAGGACAGCAGTTGAACATTAAGAAGACCAAAATCATGACTACAGAAGAACAATATAACTTTAATGTTGACAATGAAGAAATTGAAACAGTTAGAGATTTTGTATACTTTGGTTCAGTCATCAATCCAAATGGAGACTGCAGTCTTACAAGTCAGTTGTTAATTGTCTGAAGGGTGGAGAAAGGGAAGGGTTCCAATCCTCTTCTCACCCTAATTCTCTACCTCTTATCTGAAAGTAAGACACTGAGAAGTAGATAAGGAATGCTTTGTTCTTTTCCCACTGCTGCTCAGAAAGTGCATTCAGGTTTGTGAGGAAAAGTGTTAGAAACACACTGCTGCCTCACTTGCAAGGGAAGCATTGCCAGCAAGAAAGAGGACTGGTTTTCTATCTGCCCATTTGGCTTTGAAATAGCTCAGTTATCAAATAAAGGTAGTATAAAAAGCAAATAATATTTATATTGAGTTTCCACAGACCAGAAAGTCACACCAGCATAGTAACACAAGATTGTGCTGCTTGTGCAAGTGTTGCTGCTGCAAAGAGACAGCAGGTTTTCTTAATAGAGTTCACTACCTATGCAACAGCAGCACTTCTGGCAAAGAGGCACAATCCTGTATTATTTCACTGGTAGGATTTCTGTTCTGTGAAATCTTGAAAATATTCTGTCCTTGGTTTTTAAAAGGTTTTGCTCACTTCAGCAGTCCCAAATAGAGCCAAATAAACATTCTCCATTGTTATAGTAGCTCTGGGCACATGTCCATTAGCAAGGAAACGCAGGAAAATGATGGAGAACTGGACTTTAGTGGGACTGGAGATCTGCCTTTTAAGAGAGAGCCCATTCATTGCACTCCATTGTTAATATTGACCAACTGATACACTTTGCTGTGGGCTTGTGAAAATCAGATCAGGGAGTCTTACCGTATTTTTCCGTGTGTACGACCCCCCAATGTATAAGACGACCCCCTAATTTTGACCCTTGCTGGAGGCGGAGGAGCACTCAATGGGCAACTGCTCCTCCACCTCCGTCTCCTGCCGCTGCTGCCTCCGCCGCCCAATCACCTCCTCCAGTGTGACTGCTGGGGCTCACCTCCAGCTCACGTCGCTGCCGCCTTGTCCCCTGCCCAAAGGGAGCACTGGAGGAAGCGATGCAGCGGCAGCAGTCAGTGGGCAGCAGCAAGAGGCAGCGGCAGCGTGTCTGCTCCTTTGCCTCCATCTCCACCCCCTGCTGCTGCCTTCGCCACTGGAGGGGACAAGGTGGTGACGTGAGCTCTGGGGGAGGCAATTGGGCAGCAGTCAATGGGCAGCAGCAAGAGGCGCCGGAGCGCGTGCAAGTGCTCCTTTGCCTCCATCTCCTGCTGCTGCCTCTGCTGCCGGAGGGGACAAGGCAGCGACATGAGCTGGAGGTGAGCCCCGGCAGTCGCACTGGAGGAGGCAATGGGCAGCAGCAGCAAGAGGTGCCTGAGCGCGCACGAGTGCTCCTTTGCCTCTGCCTCCTTCCGTGTATAAAACGACCCTCAATTTCCCCCCTAATTATTTTAGGAAAAAGTGTTGTTTTATACACGGAAAAATAAGGTATATGACTTATTTTCCTTCTGCTCCTGCCAATGAAAGGTAATTTGAATTGAACAATTTAGGCCTGTAAAGTTAATTGAGCCTTTCTGAGGAAGGTCTTCAGTGCTGGGTATGTGAGTGTGTTTGTTTTTAGCTTTGTTGAGGAACACTTCTTGTGAAAGTTCAAAATAAACTCATTCTATCATCACCTCCAGCACCTCTAGGTCCCTAACTGAAATAACAGAATTGTATGTATACCTTTTCAGTCATCCAAATAGATTGTGACTTTGTTGACAAGTGAGCAGTTAGTTTCAGTTTAAAATGCACAGAAGAAACAAAGTAGCTAAGCAAGCTTTGACAGAAAGATAAAGAGAGCAAACCCAAAACTATCTTCCAGTCTCTCCCATCCCTATTATTCATATCACCCTATAGATCCTAACTATAAAATGCTTATGGATCAATTCTCTTGGTCCCATTGCCATCACAGGCACGTTTGATGGGGAGGCAAGAGAGGGCCTTATCGTAGTGATGGAAGTGATAGACATGCAAAGTTTGCACTGACTTCTAAGTGTGAATAAGGGCACATTTACATTAATGAAATAAATTGTGTGATGGATTGGAACTTCTGAATTTGATTTAAAATCACATAGTTTTTGGGTCAGTGTGTGTATGACGTTTACCCCGTGGCCCCTGCTTGTTTCACCAAACAATGAGCTCACGGAGTATCCCAACACGCCCTTTACCTCGCTGCCACCAGTTGATCTCTTTACCAACTATATTTCCTATGAAAGACTGAGGTCCATTCAGTACTTAACTTTGAAATAAGAACAGGTTTATTGATTACAAGTTGTTTCAGGAATAATTCTTAAGCACATTCTTAAAGTTACACAAAGCTTCAGTAGTTTCCTTTAACCTTTTCTATCTTAACTAATACAGATAACACTCTGACTATTCACTCCTTAAATTCTCTCTCTGCCTCAAACCCAAACTATCTCCCCCCAAAACTCTGTCTATACTGAACTTCCTAGACTCTGACTCACCCCTCCCTTCTCTTCTCTGGCTCCGCCTCCCAACAGCTCTCATTGGTACATGTAAATAATCTTCTACCTGAGCCAAAGCAGGGTGATCGCCACAGTGTGCATCCTCCTAGGAAAACTTAATATGTTTTTAAACTGTTTTGTTTATCAGTTGAGGGGGCTACACAGGCTTTTAGAATTGTTGCTTTTGAGGCTTTGTCCTGCATCCATCTTCCCACTGGCTTCCTCTCACAGCCACTAACTGCTGCGGTATTATTTTTGCTAATTATTTTTTGTATTCCTTGCATCTGCTATAGCGCTCAAACAGAATGGCAGACAGAAAAAAAATTAAGAGATTTCCTTTCAGCCTGACACATACAAAAAGAGACACATACACACAGAGAAGGAGGGGGAGCCAGGAGTCAGGCTGAAACTGACATTTTTATTAGACTGGGACACTTCTAGGCTCACAAAGGAAGGAGACACCTCACAGACACAGAGGTGCTCATGTATGCCAAAATTATTCAAAATAAATTGATTTGACATCTAAGTTCAAATAAACAACATCTCTGGCAGAAGAGTAAAATATCTCACTTCTGAGCAAAATAACATGATTCCCTGTCAAATAGTCCACACTTCCATGTTTGTCATGTAGTCACATTTTAAAAATTGATTTAAAACATGCTAAACCCAGGCATAGCATTTCATTAATGTAATTTCACATTAAGGTTTTCTTTCTTTAAAAAAATGCCTGTAATTTTAAGGTATTCCAACCCTGACGATCAAGGCTGATATATTTGTCCAAATTCCCATTATATAACTATCCCCCAGTGGCATAGGTTTCCCCTACATAAAGAAGTTGATGCCACTTTTCCTATAAGGAAGTAAAAGCACACATTGAGCTAAACCTGTTCCCAGTAATCAGAGCATATGGAGTGAGAAGCATGGTTTGCCTCCTCTCTCATGAAATAATAAATTTCATTATAATATTAGTTTTTGATTCAGTGTAGAGAATTGTGAGGAAGAATGTTTACATAATTCCTGTGCACTTGAAAAGATTGACATATTATACATTGTAATCAGTACATGAAAGTAGCTGCAGAATTTTGTAGAGGTTACCTGTTTGCTTGCACAATTGATTGCACAAGCAGCCATCCAGGCAGGTGTGTGACCAGCTGTCTTTACATTGTGGCACCCACTTCCTTGTTTACAGTTACATTTGCTGTACATTGAACAAGATATTGCGAGTGTTTTATGGTGAGAAACAGTCCTAGTTATTTTAGGAACTCTGCATCAGTTTTATATTTAGCAGAGTTGGCTGGAGTGTGAAAACAAGTGTTCACTACAATTTTGTAGCATATTCACAATGCATGGATTCTTTTTTCCTTCCAGTGGGAGACCATGGCTACGACGATACTCTTCCAAGTATGCATCCGTTTTTGGCAGCTCATGGACCTGCTTTTCGCAGAGGTTACAAACAAAAGAGAATGGGTATTGTTGATATTTATCCAATGATGTGTCATATCTTAGGTTTGACACCTGAGCCCAATAATGGCACCTTGAGTAATGCCAAGTGTCTGTTAACTGACCAGTGGTGCATAAATGTCGCTGAAGGCATTGGAATAGTGATTGGTGTCTTTATGGTGTTGACTGCATTGACATGCCTTATAATAATACTGAAGAACAGAAGACCTTCTGTGCGTCCATTTTCACGACTCCAGCTGCAGGATGATGATGATGATCCTCTAATTGGATAACCTGTGCTGACCTTTGTCTTCATTGCTTACACTTGATAACTTTCAATGCACTTTAATAATGATCCCCTCAAAATAATGCAGAAGAACATCTCCCATCAAGAAAAATGAAATGTTGACTAGAACCTGGGAAAGGCTGTTAGTGTTAAGCTTTCTGTTAATAAAGTGGCAAGATTGAGATTTAAATATTAGTGAATGCTGCTGCTTTTGTAGAATTTCAGACACCTGAAATGTAAGAAATTATAAACAGATAAATCTTGGAGATCTTTATAAGGTGCATGGTAGTTGTGGAAATGGTGATACCACTTTTTTGTGTTTTGTATGTATGTGGTGCTGTAAGGAAGGAAGGAGGAACAGTTGCAGCAAGCATAAGCCATTTAGATTAGACTACTAGAACCAGTACCCCAGAATTTGAGTTCTTAGCATTTGTGTGCATCAGTCTCTGCAAACTTCAAATATAGTTTAAACTATTGTGTTTCCAAAAATTATAGAAAGGTCAGTGGCAGCAATTGTCTTCATCTAGTATTGAGTACTCAAAAATTGCATGTCAAACTGGCCATACAGTTCTGCCTTAAGAGTTGTATTTTCTTCTTTCTATTTTTCTACTTTAAACTACAGGCTAACTTGTGCATTACTTGCCTCTGATGGTTCTCTTTAGAACAGGGGTCGTCAACCCCCGGTCTGCGGCCTGGTGCCGGTCCGTGGGCTTGCCGGAACTGGGCCGTGGATACAGATCTCTGCCCCCCGCACTCACGCATGGTGGGCGTGTCACGCTCACGCGGGGGGTACCCCCCCCCCCCGCGCATGGAGCTCGCTCCCCCCAGCCGGTCCGCGGCCCCAAAAAGGTTGGGGACTGCTGCTTTAGAAAATCTTTACTCATGCCAAGGGAGTATGGTGTTTTAAATACATACATGTCTATATATGTTCTGGTTAAAACAAATATTTGCATGCTTGCAACACATTGCCCTGAAAACAGTTTAGAGTGAGGTTCAACACTTCATATTATTGGATAAACAAACATAGTAAAGGAAATTAAATATTACTCCCTATTATGTGGATTCTAGAAGCAGAGGACTGGTTAGCAGCAATCTTGCTGGTGGGACATTTATATCTAATGAAGTATTTGTTTCTTTTTTTAAAAGGTTGTACTGTATGTACACTTAATGTGCATATGATAAACTTTTTATGAACTTTCAGCATGCATTGGTACCTTATAAGAAGAAGATAACTTCTTTTCAAAGAAGATGGGGCATATTTAAATAAGAAACAAGCAAATCTCAACTTTTCTTCTGCCTTGCAGCTGCCTATTTTCTTGAATAAGCAAACTAAAAAAAATTGGGTGTTTTTTTAAACTTGGAATTACTTTACTTACAAGTAGATTTCTTGACCAAACAATTTGCAAACAAGAGCAGTTGCACAGCATTCCCACACTGCCTCCATCTAGCTGTAGTCCTTTGTGTGACTAGTCATGCACCTGATTTCACAACTAATGAACAACTGAAATTGTGAAAGATAGCCTGCCAGAGAGGGGAGCCATTTGTATTGTTGCCTTTTTGCTCTGTGTTTTTCCAAGAGGATTTTGGACTTTGTCATATAAACATAAGATACAGAACTTCTTGTGTTAATTCTGGTATTTTATTAAATTTCAAGAATTCAGGAGAAATGAATTCTCAGAGTATAGGTGACTGTGTTTATTGATTTGGATTTTTCTATATATGGCTATTAATTTTAGTATTGCTTTGACCATGGAACAAGCTATGTATTATTTAAAGTTGTGTGGTTTGTGCAGTTCTTATCTTCTTTTACACTCCATAATCTGAAACCATGCAGTTCTGCTTTTATTTATTTTTTAGCTGTTGTCTTTGAAAAAGGAAATAATAGAGGTATGATACCATGTGTTTTTAATAACTATTTGATTTTGGTGACATATGTGCAAATGGCAGGCTGTTAACACAGGGAGTTTTTGGGAGCCCTTTTAGTGGCAGGCAGCCTCGTATTACTGAATGAGGATATTCTAGAACAATAAAGTATCTCATCCCTATGTCTAGGCAGAAGCCTTTTCCATTTGGGCAGCTAAAGACATACCTTTCAGGTGGATTGAAGAAACATTTTTCAACATGGTGGCATGTAGGAGGTCTCTGCCTTGATATTTGTGTTATGTTTAAGTGCTGTAAAATATAAGCAGGCTAAGTTACAAGCTTAGCAGAAGTGTGTGGCCTGTGAATTAAGAGTATTGGGAAGCTAGCAAAACTATTTCTCGTAAGAAATGTTCTTAAATGTTTGATTTATTTCTGTTACATATGAAGTATGAACCCAAACTCCTTTTGAAAGGTAATTCTTCTGAGTTACTGACTTACATAATAGGAAGCAAAGAGTCACTATCAATGAACTAGAAAGTAAGCATATTGTCTATTGTAAATGACCTTAAATCGTTCTTATGAGTATATGCAATGTTAACATTAGGTTGGGTGCACTGAAGATACATGTAGCTGCACAAACTTGAGGATTGCTCATAGACTCCTCCAATATAGTTATTTGGAAGACAAGAACAGCAAGAAAAAACTCCAGATATATCTTGAGAGTATAAATTAACCCTGTTATTTACTGGGCTTTGTGTTGCCAACTGTTCACCAAATGAAATGATAGTTATGAAGAAAGACTGTTACACTTGTTATTCTTCCCAGAGCTTGGAAAAATTAGTGGCTATGATGGCAGGTGATTCTTATAGCTTTAATCCAGAAAAAAATCTGCTTCATGCACCCTGCATTATGAAAAAACCATGGCTGCTGATGGCTTCCTAGACTGTATCAGCAATAATAAATTTGAAGCAACAGAAGAAATTCTAGCTGTAAGCTTTGTTTTGAATTGTTTGTTGAAAAGGGAAGTGCCTTTAACTATGTATTTATATTTCTATTAATTTTTCTATGGAAACACTTTGCATATGTTTTGTCTTTATAAAGATACTGTTTTGTTGATGTTCTACTACTGAGTCTCTTGCTTTGTTATTTTTAAGCTACAGGATGCTGCATTCATTCTAATACTCATTTGCAGAAGCAGTTGTCCTATTTAGCTTTTGCTAAAGCCAGCATTCTGAACACACTTGAAAGTACCTAGCCCAACACCCCTCCACTTGTCACTGTTCTTCATGCTGTCAGTGCTGAGTCTGAAGGGGAATTCCTGCTCAAACATAGGCTCTACCTGCTTGTTCCCAGAATTTGCAGGACTCCTGCTTATGTGTAGGGTCAACATGAGGGCAAGAACCTCTCATCTTCAGACTCATGCTGAAAGTGTGTGAGATGCTATGGTGGAGAGGGCACAGCTAGGCACACACCTCCAAGTGTATTCAAAATGTCAGTTTTAGTGATGCCTGGCCTACTTTTAAACAACCTGATTTTTGTTGCCTATTTCCATATGTCATTGCCCACCCCAAAATAGTACCTTGAAACAGGTAATAGAGAGGGTACAGTTTAAGTTTACCAGTTTCTCTTGTAACATCCTTTAGCAGTGAGTCAAAAAATATGTATATCTTTTTCTTGATTCAGTTTCATATGTATTTCTGTGGTGGGGGAGATGTGCTCCACAAAGGACTAAAATATGGTAGAGTATGTAATTTATGTCTAAAGACAAAGTAATTTCTAATTCTTGCCTCATTTGTCTGACCTGCCCCTCCACTGAATGAGTGCTGGTGGTCATTGCCAGTGAAACCATACAGCCTAGCCTGTGTGTATAGCTGAGGCTACTATACAAAACACTCTGTCTCAAGTCTCCACCAGCTTCACCTCTGTAGGCAGTGGGACACATAATAAAATCTTGACAAATAATGTATTTTCTGGGGAGTTTCATACAGAGAGAGGCAGGGCTGGATTTAGGAGCATCCCTGACTGATCTTCAGTGGACCTACAAACAACTCTAGAGGGCTACTAGTTCCTCATTTG
The DNA here is from genome assembly GCA_037013535.1 of Intellagama lesueurii. NCBI lineage: Eukaryota > Metazoa > Chordata > Lepidosauria > Squamata > Agamidae > Intellagama > Intellagama lesueurii. Next base: position 190,311,646 of record JBAJHW010000001.1, on the reverse strand, counting down.
GGCAACAGTTAGTGATAGGGTTGCCCCATCTACCAAATATCCCATTCCAGGATATGTATTGCAAAATGATAGGGCCTTAAATAGGTTGTTTTCTGTAGGTATGTAAACTGCTTTCAGCCATAGATGTGATGGGTATATTTACACGCTACCTAATATTTGCTTGGTATAGACCTTTTCTCCTGCTGGCTGAACTGATAAAAACTGAGTAAGGTTGTATTTCTGTCATTTTCTTTTAATGCACAAATCTTATGCACAGAGAATTCTGGGAATTGAAATCAAAAAAAGTATTAATGGCACATCCCTAAATGCTATCACCTTAAAATTTATGGTGAAGTATTACCTGTGAATAAGACAAACTTCTTTAAACTTTTTCAAAAGTGTGCATTCCTGTGTTACAGTGGTAAATGTTTTCTACTCAGGGGCTGCACATCATTAGTGGGCAGAACTGACAACAGATCAGCTCCCATGAGCACATGCATATCCTCCAACCCTGTATTCCCCACCTTACACAGCTGGGAAAAGCTTTCACTGAAATCAGTGAAAGGCTTTTCTCAAGCCTCTTTTCATCAGGTGTGTGTGTGTAAGAAAGAGAGATCGCGACCAAGACCTTAATTCACATCTTGGCTGCTGTTAAATTGTGTCTTTAATTTGTGCTGATCTGAAGCCCAATAGCAAAGCTGTAATTTTTTGTTTGGACTATCCACACTTTTAGAATGGCCTTGTTGAATGTTGATTTGCTCTTCTGCACAATAACATAACTGCACAAGCTGATTTTATTAAATAAGATAAAGCGGGAGGAGGCTGGAACCAAATGACCTGATGGCTGCCCTGGAGAAGAAATTGATACCCAGCAGAGGCACCAAATAAATGAAGGGAAGGAGTCCCTTTTTGCCAAGTCCCCCTTATAATCCATTCTTATATTGTTTCAGAGTATCCTCCAAGCCAATAGAGCAATTTTGCCAGGCACAAATAGGAACAAAATCAGCAAAGGTCACTCCCCCACTTTTCTTTTTGTGAGAACATCATTTAAAACATACCCAATGAAGCACCTTATTTTCACAGCAACCTATGGGAACTCCACAGACAGGAAGCCTGTGCAGTTACATCCTCCTACTCGTTCCCTAACAACTAAGGAACATTTGCCAGGAATTGCCTTACGACCCATGACTTTAAAAACATCTAAGTGGATTGTCATACCATCCCACATTACCGAATTCTATAATTAACCAGATGCTATGTAAAGGACTTCCTTTTATCTCCCATTGTGTTTCCATAGATGACCCCAGCTTCTAGCATGATCAGTAAGTGTTATGCATGGCCACTCTCCAGTGAGCTTCTGTGGGCAAGTAGGGATTTGAACCCAGGTCTCCTGAGTAGTCCAACCCTCTCCAGTACACCACACTAGCTTTCTTCCTGCACCTTTTCTAACAATACACTATTCATTTTGAGGTGTGTCCAGCATTTCAAGTGTGACTGTATCATAGATTTATGTAAACATGTTAAGAATTTTTGTGGTTTTATTTTAATTCCTTTACAAGTGATTCTGAACACTGAATTTGCCTTTTTCATACAGTTCCACACTGGATCAACATCAAGCAACAGCCTAGAAATCCCCTTCCTTATCAGTTGCTGCTATCACTATACACATTAGATTCTTTGACCTAACATGTATCACTTCATATTTACTTACATGGGACATTTGCCATTTTAATCATTTTAATGTCCATCCCCTTTGCTTGAAGAGATTGCAGAGCCGCTTCCTGCTCGTTTTTGTTTAACCAACTTAAATTATTTGGCATCCTTAGCCATCTTGAAATTTTGTTCATGGTAACCGTGGCTACAACTGAGAATCTTCAAGATGCAGTAGATTTACTAATTTTTCTCCAGATTTTCTCCCCAAATTTCCAGTGACCCGTAAATGCAAATTTGAATAAGATTAGTAAGTACAGCTTTCTATCCTTTAAAAAAAATGGTAAAGCATACACCAAATGTAAAGGTTTGCTGTCAATATCAGCTGATCTGCTGAGATTCTACCATGTGTTTGCTTTTCTGCATCTGCTGATGTGCTTTAAGATAAATGAAGATTCGAAGCCTATAAAAAGTCAAAACAGAGCATTAAGGCTGAAGTAAAGGCTGAGTTACTTCGGTTTGTCGTCCCCATACAGCAGGTGTCTGGCTGTAAGTTAAATGCCTTACAAATGCCAGAAGAAAAACTAAAATGAGTATGCTGCCAAGAATAACTCCTATGAAATAGGCATATGATCCTTGTTGATAGTCTAGCAAGAATCTAGGCTGAGATGCTTCATGGACTAGATTAATAAGTGCATCCTTCATACTGTCAAGTGACCCATTGTTGGGCAACGGATTAATCCCCAACATATAGCACAACAGGGGATATAAATCTGTAGAATTCATTGCTTGCTTGGTAAAGTTTCTTCTAAAGGCAGGTCCATGGGCTAAGAAGATAGGATGCATTTCTGGTAGCACGTTGTCATATCCATGGTCACCCCCTGAAAAGAACAAACACGTTCACATTTACTACCATCTAAGGCACTCATAAATAAAACACTTCTATTGTTACAAGATAATATTTTACTCTACCCTACTTTACTAGAAGTCTGTTAATACAGACTGTAAGCGTAGGGCTTCAGTTATTATAACAGTATTAATAGGCACAGTCCTGCAATTAAGTGCAGAAGTTTTAACAAGCAGATTGCTACTTATGCTTAGATATCAAAAGTAGTTCTATTATTTTAATTGCATTATTTAAGCACTATTGAACTGGCACATTATGCAGACTTGCCTATGGGGTGGGAAGCCGATTGATGGTTTTTTATTCAACCCTATAGCACAAAAAGGGATATATGTTTACGAGTTGAACACAGTTTCTGCAGATAAAACAACTGTTTATCTACAGAAATAACAATTCACACTGGTTTTACAAAAGTGATAACCCATTCCTAAGAATTCTTAGATCAAACTTCACTACAGGAAAAGAAAATATTTCTATGTACTGTTCTTCTTGTTCCTCTCCTACTAGAAGAGGCTGAATATTGTCATGGCCTCTTTGGATATGGAGTCTCCAGCAATAAATGTTAGAGACACCATAGAGTAAATATGCTGAATCTAAACCAGTCTCTAAGCCCAAATCTCCCTTGCCTGATCTACCTGTGCAACCGCCTGCATGCGTGAAGTGCTTCCTTGCACAAGTGCAAACTCCAGTTGTTACTTTGGCTTCTATAACAAGTCAGAGATCATACAGAACAGTGTTGGGGAAGCAAAAAACGTTGCCTACGCTATAACAAGACACTGGCCCAAGGTTATTCAGCCACTACTGCACTTCTTTCTTCACTTCTGTTACTTTGAATGATCAGCTGTACAATCTGTACTTTTCATTTCTCATTAAGTGACTGAAGAGCTCTAGATTTCTGCATTTTGTGTGTTTTATTATTTCATGAACATTGTTACAGTAGTCTATGTTAAAGTCTACTTTATATCATATCGCAGAACTGAGAATACACACCACCAAAAAATTTACATTGTGAAAGCCAACTTTGAAAGTTTTTGTTGTGTAGTACATTCTTCATCTAAAGGAAATTGTGCCAGGACATCTCTATCCTGACTTTGATTACATGGCTATGACTTCATCCAATGAAGTATTAATTTTGATATTATTAGCATGGCTATCAGATTTAAAAATATTTTCAACTTCTGACTATTCACCAGACATTAGCAAGGTGCTACCATTCAAATCTTGTCCACAACTATTCATAAGTTCATTTCTGAGTAACAACTGATTATAGACACACTCTGTTTTTTATTAGTGGAACAGTAAGATCAAACTGCTGTTCAAACTAGCAGTAAGGCATGACAATTTTGTTTATATTAACTGTGTCTTACTGCGTTTTCAACTCTATTGATTTTGAATTCACATTATGAGCAGTGAGAAAGGCAGAATTTAAATAAAACAAAAGAATACAAACTAAATTACCTCTTCAGTAGGTCTGTGTTTTTGAACCAACACAAAAGCTAACCTCTGTTGTCTGGGTTAGTAGAGCTCTGTATAAATATCCTTGGCACAAAATTGCTTTACATTGTATGTGATGATATCAACAGGACTTGGCACCGAAGTTTATTATCATTTCTAGTATAATCTTCAATGTAAAACAAGCTTTAAAATTCTTACCTTTTTAATCCTTACAGTAAAGGATAAATTAGATAAATAGGGTAAATTAGACTACCTTAGGGAGAATGAAACAGCCACCTCAGCTGATCTCGGGTATCATGAAAGGAGAGGAAATAGTTAATTGTTTAATGTATTACTGCTGTATATTTACTGCCAGGAAGAGGGAGAGGTACTTACGAGTTTTTGCCTTAAGGGCCAAAATAACCTGACAGTTACTTGTTGATCGATTTGATTTTTCATCCTATTTTTCTCCCCGGTTCTTCTGACTTTGTACTAGGATGGGGCAGGGACACCTGTGGTTTCATCTCACGCAGAAGAAGATTTTGGACTTGGGGAGATGTGATTTCTACTATTCTCTCACAGTCAGGTCACTGGATCATACTGTCACGGCACATTTAGTGTTATATTGAACAAAGCCGGACTGAATGAAAGAAATACTTACATACAGATCCATCAGACTTGTTCTGCAAGATCTCCCATCCTTCATCAGCAACAGCTAAAATTGGTTGAATTTTACTGCTATGCTTGTAATGCAGTCTATTTGGAATATCTTCTTTCTTATAGACACTCATATGGGGATGGGCATTTACTAAAGCACTGTAAACTTCATCAAGCTTGCCTTCAGAGAAATAAAAGAAAGATTTATCACTAGGATTTTGACAAGTTCCTTGTTTTACATACTACAAAATACACAAAACGAAGTTGCTTTCTAGATATACAAGCCAGTATCCTATTGAGCTTTCACTGAGCAGAACATTTAACTATGTAAGCATAACTGTGCCAGTTTTGCAACTATTGCTGTTGTACAAGCAGTAATCTCCATAAATAAAACCTATCCTCCAATTGTGCATTGGCAACACTTGTTTAAGCATCGTGTTCCTATGCTAGCAAGACCTTTCCCCTCAGCCAAAGAAGTTCAACAGGATGCTGGGCAGAGTTAGTAATATTTCCAATTACTAGACAGGATTTCCAGAATTCATGGACCACAGCCCCCAGAAGTTTGCAGGAATTGTTGCAGAGTTTTGAATTTCTGGTAAAATTCCCCTTTTCCTACCCAGCAGAAGTACAGAGACCCACAGGGAAGAATAGCTACAAGTTTACCAGAGTTCACTCCTTTCTCAATAATTGGCACTTAAAGTCCCAATAACTTACTCAGAGATATTTGTAGGAAAAATAATTTTAAAAATTTACTTAAAATGGCTTGAAGTTATAGACTTGTTTATACAGGTTTCTTTATTGCACACATACTAGCAACCAACCGAACAGCTCAACAACAACAAAACAATTGTCACCAACCGATGAAAGGGACAGAACACTCAGCAGAGAAGTGTGGCTCTATCTGAAATTCAAAAGCTGAAAGGAAGAATGACTTAGTGCTGGATAGATAGACAATTATCCCAGCCCAGAAATGGCCCTCCCAGTAACTAAAATTACTGACAGCATGCAAGGATGTAAACAAAACTCCAACAGGAATTCCCCCAGCCAGACTTCAAAGATTTAGTGGGGGAAAGTCCTTTCAGGTATCTTTAATAACTTTCAGCTGACAAATAATGGCTTCTCTCAGATATGATGAAGACCAAAGAAGTGACTCAATAGGGCTAAGCAATTTGGGAACAACCAAGGCATTATAGGTCTGGACATTTCCTGAGAGGCACCCTGTGTGGAGTATAATACCCATAATGCCTTGAAGTTCCTGTACAACTTAGCCTCACCCAGTCTCTTCCTCTATCTTCATCATATCTTAGAGAAGCCATTATTTCTCAGCTGAAAGTGAATACAAACAGCTGAGAGGACTGGGTTGTTTTGGCTGAAGCCCACAGATGTCTGCTGGGGACACTCCTGCAGAATGTCTGGGAGCTGTAGTCCATGAATTCTAAAAAAATCCATGCCTACCAATTTTTATAAAAAATTGTTCAAAACATTTACATGAGTAACTTAAAGAGTCTGTCCACAAGGGCTTATAGTTATAGGTATATGGTTCCCTGAAAGCACTGTTTGGCACAGGAAAAAAAGATCTCATCCGCTTATGTTTTTACTTAGAACAATCCATCCTTCCCCTTTAAGAGCTGCTCCATATCTTTCTGGCACAGGGCGAAAGGGCATGGAATCTTTTGGGGACAATTTATTGAGATGCAAAATAGCTCTTTGTTCTGCCTTCCCCATTGAGTACCAAGATTTAAAATAGATTGCACCTTTTAAGCAGCATCTGGATGGCACCAAATTTCACAGTGTTAGACAGGCCCTCTATCTTGTTTTGTTAGCAGCCTGCCTTAAAAAAGAATGCACAAGTATAGTTTGAGTTAAAGCTAAACCAATTAACTGGTATTTGATAATTAAACTTAAGCCAATTTTTCCAAAAAATATTTCAAAATATTTCCCCATTCCACTTTATCCTAAATTTTGTAGTCTTTGCCTGATGAAGAGTTCTGCAAAAGCTTGCCCTTTTTTGTAACTTCTTAAGTCATCTAATAAAAGTGTTGCTCAACACATAAACTTATTTGAGCTATTTGAAGTATACAGAACTAGTGCTTATAAAGAAGCATAGTCAAGATATAGATCACTACTATAGAATTCAACTATAAATCTCCTCAGAAGCAGCAACACTTGCTTTTATTCCTCAGCACAACTTGACAGAAGTCATCATAGATATTATGCGTGGAACTTTCAATATGTGCAGACTCCCAGTCAGGAGACAACTCAGGAACATTAATCACACTGCTTGTAATTAGATTTGTAAGTACCAATAACAATAGGCAATCTGTTTCATCATTGTACTTACTGGTTGCTCAATCCCCACTGACTTCAAAGGGATTTAATGTGGCCTACTGTTATAACAAAATGGCATTCACTGCACACACATATATACACAGTGTTATAGAACACCATACTATGGCACAGCCTTTCACGAGCAAAGGCTCTAATCTCATATGTATAGTTGGTGAAAGTCTGAAAGTCAGTCCCACCAAGCTCAGTAGGGCATACCTCTAAAGAGTGGGGCTACACTGCAAAGGAAATGAAATCCATACCGTAAAGCGAAATGCTACCAAAAACTCTAATACTTAAGGATAGTGCCTCATATTCCAAGAGAATACTTCATTTAGCAGGATGCTGGAAAAGCATTCTATAAGCTTTGCTTTTAGTTGTAATTATTTGTATTTGTCTTACTGTAAACTGTTCCAGGCCTTTATAATGAAGAGTAGTATTAAATGCTCTTCAAAAAAATAAAATACAAGTAAGCGACAATGGTGGTTTTTCATCATTAAGAATTCAGAAATGTTAACTAAATAAACCTTATTAAACAAAAGGCATACACATTTAAACAGGTTCACCATGAATTCTTGGTTGCTGGTGGCAAAGATTAACTGGCAGAGTGGTCTGGATGATTTCTCCAGGGGAAATGCTGAGCTGAAAGCCTTATCACGCTGGTGAAAAAGTTACCTGATGAAGAGGTGTGCAACTGTAATATTTAAGGTCACACATGTATTTAAGTTTTCTTTTATCAAATAATGAGCCATATACATTGTATATAGTATCTAGAAGAATGCACATTTTTAGATTTAATGCAGAAACTTTTAGCATGGGGGGGGGCAGACAACACTGGATCGGATGGAACAAACGTCTGACTTAGTATAAGGCAGTTTCCTAGCTTCCAAAGGTGCAATGAAATTCACTTAGTTGACTAAAATGTTTTTAAGAATGGTTTTCTAATCCACTGCTTTAAAGGCTATAATAAGCCAAGCTAGGTCCAACTGTAGTATTTTTTTAAAATCCCCTTTCAACCTAAAGCAAAGCAAGCTCACATTTTAAAATTTAAATACATTTGAAACCAAGTTGACTCTTTTAACATAATTGAGAGAGAATATTTCCCACCTTCTTCTGGCAAAAGGGCAACAGTAGGTGAATGGTCAATCATCCGGTACAGTTCTCTATCCACGTAGAGATCAAGCTCTATGATTCTGTCTCTTGAGTTCTGTGCCATTCCATGGTCACTTGTGATGATGACATTTAGTGTGTCCCACAAGTTTTCTCTCTTCAATTCTGACACAAGATATCCCAGATTCTTATCAACATCACGAATAACTTCCTCCATGAGGGGATTGTCTGGACCCAAAATGTGTCCCAACTCATCTGGCTGTTCCCAATAAAGTAGTCCAAGATTGATGGGCTCCTTGGATCTAAACCACTCAATAAGCTTAGCAACTCGTTCTTGAAAAGTAACAGATTCGTTGTAAAGCATATAATGGGTGGGAAAGACACCATGTATTTTTACATCTGTTCCAGGCCACATTGCAGTTCCACTTCTATGACCTTGCCTTTGGTTCGTGATCCATATTGGATAAGCATCTTCCCAGAATTTTGAATTGTAGATAGTCATATGATTCATGGAGAAAGAGTCATTCAAAACTGGATCATACATCTCGTTAGCAACCACACCATGGCTCTCTGCATAGAGTCCTGTTACCATTGTGTAATGATTAGGAAACGTCTTAGTGATAAATGCATTAGTGACTTGCTCAACATGGATACCGTTTTGTATAATATACTGAAAGTTGGGTGTGGGGAATTTATAGATGTAGTCCCATCTAAATCCATCAAAAGATACAAGCAATACCTGTGGCTGGTCTTGTAAGAAACAAAGAGTCCCTGGTAAAGTGAGAACACAGATTGCCAAGTATCTCCAACTTCCATTCAAACTCATTCTTGCAGGCAGTATTGCTTCAGTCACTCGGTTAGCATCTATATGTTAAAGAAACAAAAAAAAGGTTGCTGAGATTAGTGAATAAAAATGTTTCTAAACCATCACCACCAGAATACTCATACTAAGAAGTTGGTTAGAATGTTTAGGGTACAGAAATCAATTTTCCTTGTGCTGCTATGAACTGTTTGGATTCCCCTTCTAGGGCACAGACTGCCCTGCTTGCTGAAACAGCCTGACTGAACTCTTCTGCAGATCTCTTAAGGGAGTGCACATATTCTCCATTTGTGGAAACGCATACATCATTAGAGGGAGGATTTCTATGACACTTCACATTTTCTCTGTGAAAATTTGAATCCAAAAGCAAGTTCAAACATATTTGTGAGTAATCTGGCCTTTCTCACCAGATTACTCATAAACATGTTCAAACTCACCCATAAACTCAAACACAGGTTGAAGAAAAAATATGACATGTCACAGAAATCCTCCCCCTACTTATCATTCTTGGCAACCAAGATTTTAATATGAACTTTCATGGATAAAATTCACTTCCTCAGACATCTTTCTCTCTTTTGTCTGAGGAAGTGGATTTTATCCACAAAAGCTCACATGAAAAAATAAGTTAGTCTTTAAGTTGCTCCTACATTTTTGTCTTTTTTATCTGTTCTTTTATTTTTATTCTGTTTTCACCTATAATGCTTGCACAGACTAACATGGCTACCTCTTCTACAACTACAACAGGTTTTAATCTATCACAGCCTGAAAATAGGTGCACTGCAATCAACAGTTCCAGGCATTTTATTCCAGGATAATCAAAATCAGCAGAACGTAAAATGTATAAAGTGAGCCACACTACAGGGGGAAAAGCAAGGGACACTGACCATCTGATTTTCCTCTTGTTTAGAGGAAGAAGGAGCACACAAACACAAGAAACCTAGGCCTAAGGGCATGGAGGGGTTGATATGTACTGAGCAGAACAAAGTTCAGCATGTTATAATTGTAATAAAATAAGCTACCCTTGGAGCAATATGTTTGGAAGTTCAGGATGTTATCTGTGACTTCTTTCTTATGCTAAAGACTCCCTCTAAGCAAGTCAACATGACAGTCCTGCAACAGTGCATAAAATGTTTTTTTATACAGCATATTTCCTATCTACTCCAGGGATGCAAATAAGCAGAACCTACATGTGCAAAATCGATTCCTCCAGCCTTTCCAAAGAACACTTTACCGGGGCACAGCCCTTGTTTCACTTGATGTAGATGATCTACTTGCAGAACCTGTTCTTAGCAAATGTTGTCCACTCTGAAGGCCCCACCTGACAAAAGAGCTCTACGGTCAAATATTTTACATTTCAAAATCTTTAACTCAAGTGTCTGAGCTCATGTCTTACAGCAGATGCAATGCCCTTTCTTCCTCGCCCTTTAACAAGTATATGAAGTCAGGGCTTGCCAAGATAGGGCATCTGACTCTCTGAAATAGTGTTATTAACGTAGGAAGAGACTAAACAAGACTCAGAAACATCTTGAAAAAAACTGTTGGTGCTGTGTGCTCCTACAATACCTCATATGCCATTGTGACAGAATGTTTAAGAAATGCCTCTACCTCTATAGTTATAATTACAGTTAGTTTCAAGAACATAAAAAATTGCAGTAGTGCCATTGGGAGTAAATGAAAACTAAAGTACTAATTCAATTAATAGTTGAACCTGTACCAACTGATGATATGCAGAAGTAGCATCAGTGAAAACCATGTGTACCACCTATGCTACTTCTGCATGCTACCTGTGTACACATATACTGAGACACTCTCTTCTGTGCAAAAGGAAAAGCAGTCGGAGGTCTTTTTCATACAATTTTTTTTAGTTAAAAGCAGATTTTAATGCACCATCTTCTATACTTTCCGGGCACAAGCAGGCAGAAACCACTTCCTTGTTTCTGAGTTGCCCTATTTTGCTTCCAGACTGACTGACACTCTTAGTCCCTGGAAGCAAATAGGACATGCAACAAAACATTGTAGCATATTCCCATTGGGCAGACTCTAAAGAACTGTGTTCCTTAGTGTGATGGGGTTGAAGTAGTATGGGATATGTAGTCAGAGAAATGTAAGATGGAGTCAGACAGGTTCTGTGTGAAGATGATTTGAGAGACATTGGAATGTGTTTTTCTAAGTGCTATGAGAGTGTTTTTCTGAAGACCAGTACAGCGTGGTTCGAGATAAAGCTGAAGGTTGGAGCCCATGAAAGACTCAACATTCCGAGCTAATTGGAGAAGAGATAAAACACCTGGATTTTCATGGGAATTGAGGGAGGAGGAAGATGTTATAGCCCCCCGAGGCTAATTGGTTAACAGCCATGAAGTGTCAAGAAGAAGAGAGGAGTTAGAGAATGTAGAAAATGGATGATGGGTTATGTGGAAGAGGTTCGGAAGTTCTATTCCATGATGATGGGAGAGAAAAAGAACTTGATGGTTTGAGTATGTGGCTTGAAGGAGAAAGAATGTAAGTGGAGAGAAAGAAGGGGGGGGCTAACCCACCCTAGCCCAGCTTAGTAGTGTTTTTTTAATTTTAATGGGGATTAGTTATTTTATTTAACTGTAATGATCTTTGAATATGTTCCTTATGCTAAAGCTTGAGCAATATAAACTGATTCTATGAAACTCTATTTTTCTAATAAAAATTAATTATAAAAATTCTTACAAAAGGACTGGTCTCTTGAACAGCAGGGTCTGGCTAAATCCAAGAGGTGGAGAGGGCCACAAACTAGCTATCTTTAAGAGTCCTACCTAACTGAGCTGTTGTGAGTTCTAAGGAATCACAAAGCCCATGTGTCTGTACTTGCAAAGTACTGGGTAAAAGTAAAGTGTCCTTTTAAGGTCAGACTTGTTCAACGGGCTTATGCTACGCACTGCTGAGGTCTTGGGACTTGCTTCAGCGCAAAGGTGGTAGGTAAGTGGCCTGTCGAACTCTCTGACCGAGTGCTAGGCGCTCCTTAGGGAGATTGGGCACTACACTTAGAGCTCCAAGCACCCTTGTTCTAAAGTTCAAACTTTGCAGTGGTGGTTTCTTGTACAGAGAGAGAAGAAGGACAATGTTTTCTACCATGAGATTGTTTGCTACTGCCAATATTAAACCTTCATATTTTATTGCTACATGTCTTTTTTAAATTGCACAGTCTTTTTTATTTCACTGTCCAGCCCATTTGCCAAATAACAGTTTCATTCACCAGATGACAATATGGCCCTTGAATTCAGTGGCTACCCCAACAACATTTGACTTTCAATTTCACAAAACCTTTCTCCAAATCCTCCAGAAAGAACCAAAAAAAAAAAAAAAAGCCCATAGGGACACAACCTTATTTTAGTCTCTTCCCATTTTACTTTAAAGCTTAAAGAAAATAAACTACCCTAGTCATTAGAGGAGAAGGTGATTTAAAAAATCCCTGATAGACTGACTATACAGACTTAAGACTCTTCCTTTAGCAGCTGACAACTAGCAGCCTGGTCTCCCATTCCAATTTATACTGTTACATATTGCCAACCGACTACGCGACAGACTGGGTCACAGAGGTCAGTAACAAGCCCACAGTAACTGCATTACATATGTAACAGGAACTAGAAAGTTTCCAATACAGAACTGGCTACATGTATACTCTATCTTCCTTATAATACAAAAACCAAACGTCCAGATAACTAAAATCAATAAACCCCACAAAACACAACAATCCATTTATGAAATAAGCAACATTATAATAAAGGTTTTGGATTTTTTAAAAACACACATAATTTCCAACAAGGAAACGGAATAGCTTAAGCTCAATACAAACAACCGTGGCGGTGGGGGAGACGGAAGTCTGCTTCTCCTTTCCCTCGAACAGGCTGCGACGACTCACAAAACACCTCCTTGCTCCGTTTTCTATTTGTTTCAGAGAGGAGGTGGCGGTTCAGCCTCACGCCTGCCGTAAAAGCGAAGTCATCATCCCCCACCATCTTTCCCAGACGCTGAAGCAAGCATCGTTCCTTTCTCCCAAACGAAGGCAAGCTCAAGCAACACCCCGTAAACTCTGGAATAGCTGCGCAAACAACCCTACCTCCTGCTCCCGTCCCTGCCCCGGTCAAATGCGCTAAAGAAGGACGAAGCTCCGCCTCCCGCTGAGCCACGCCCCCTCGCTCTCCGCGCTCAAAAAAAGGATCTGCGCACTGAGACAGATTGCGCAGGCGTCGTTAGTAACTGCGCCCCGGCCCCATATTATGGCAGAGTGAGAGGCGCCGCCCTCCTGACTAGGGGTGTCGCTTCCGGGTTTCTGTTGCGAAGCTGGGTATAAACATTGTCCCGAAATGAGAGCAGCTTAGAGAAACAGATAGGGAAGGACCCTATAAATCCTTCTTGAGAAGATGGTCCCATTTTGTTTAACGACTCACGAACATTGGTGACCGTGGCTAGGATTACAGCCTACGGAAGATGTTAGCCTAGTAGGGAAAGGTCTGAGTCATTCACCGTCTCGTCAACTTGAGATGTTGGGATAATTAATGGACGACATGTGGAATGGCAAGCCTGCCATTCATTAAAGAATTTCATTAAAAACCAGAAAATTCATTAAAAATGAAATTTCATTAAAAACCAGGAAAGGAAACTCCGTTGCAAAGATCCCGAACGTCTTTCTCGCCTTTCCTGCTTCCCCTCGCCTCGGCGCCCGGTTACGGCTAATAGTTAAAACGCGGGATTGCCCATTGATTTCGCTGGGCGGCTCCTCCTTGTGCTCCTGAGGAGGTTTAAACTTGGCTTTCAACGAAATAAGACAGACGTCCCTCTCTTGGCAATCAGCGGGCCCTTCTAATTTCGTCTGTGCGCTTCTGCGACTTCAGGTTGCTCCTGTATGGTGGGACGCATTTATTGGGAAAGGTTGCTTTTTGGGCTGTGCCAGCTGGGGAATTTTGGCATTTGTAGTCCAAAAAAGCAACCTTTCCCAACTCTGGATTTGATTGGTTGATTACACTTGTGAGCCACTCAATATCTGGAAAAGATACTTCTCTGTTAGACCTCTTCTACTGTTCTCATTTTATCTCGGGAGAGATCCCAGCTTGAGGTGTGTGATATAGATTTGGACTTCAGTTGCAACAGAGGGCCATCCTAGCCATCTGCAGAATTCTGGGAACCAAAGTCCAAGAACACAAATCTGCACAGCCACTTGCCTTTCTGTCCCAACCAAGTAGGAATTGCACCTGCTTATGGTGGTGCTGAACTAGGTTTTTGCATTGTGGCTCTTTAGTTTGCTGGAGTCTGTTGTACAATTTCACATTTTCCTGCTGTGACAAATGGTACTGTTTCAATTGAACACATGTTCTTAAAATGCTCTGTTACAGGGTGATAAGTTTCTGGCTTCCATTATACCTCGCAACCGGCTGTGCTGACTGGTGGACCTGAAGAGTTCAACAACCTTGGAAGATGTCCAGTTCCCCAGCCCTGCCCTACAATGCCTTACTTTATTGGAGGGTTGAGCAGCTGTGGCCTTCCAGAGGTTGTTATAGGATTTCATCTCATCATCCATCATTGTGCTGGCTAGTGCTGATGGGAGTGTAGACCAGCAATAGCGACAGGGTCACAGTTATCTACCTGTACTATACTGGAAGTTGCAGAGTGGCAAGCATTCTCTTTAAAGACTATTAGTGGGAGATTGCAGCGTGCCCCATAGTACATGCTAGATCACAGAGTGCCTGTGTTTCTGCCTCAACTAATTCCCAACATATTCAGGTCAAAGGTTCAAAAACACATAATGAGATGAAACTTGTTCTCGTGACCCTGTAAGCAGCTGTGGTGATGTTTTGGATAAAGGATTGTTTTTGAAAGTATTAAGGACAACTGTAATTTCAGAGCTGTGATCCTACAGGAAGAAAATAAACATATCAGAGCACTGGGGCCAACAGCAGTTGTGTTCTTGCATTTTGCAGTAGATAAGGCTTCTGAACAGTCTTCCTGACTTCCTTTACAGAAAGAGAGTTCCTTGCTATCATCAAGTTGGAGTATATGAACATGTGAGAGTACTACTGTTGTAGGCTATCCATGTCAGTTAACAGACATCTGAGAAAAGTCATCAGTAGATAATCATTCTACAGAAAAAAAGACCACTATAAGTGTCACAGATATCACAAAAGGACAAGATCTCTTCAACAATCCTCTGAATATTTGAGGTGATTTTTACTATGCAGTTTTCTTTATTTGCTGTACAGCTAACGTCTTTCTTTTCCATTTTTTAAAAACTCGTAAGTCCAAGGGCATCCCTGTCATTAGGGAGAGTGAAGCAGCCTATGAAGGGCCAGAAAATTATTTTCTCACTAATGAATGTTTACACACACAAATATGTATTTAAAGAATTTTCATTCTAAGATGTAAAATTGACTCTATCTGTCTTGCACAGTATGCACTGTGACCTGGGCAGTGGGTAGGGGAACTTGTGGTATTTTGCTTCAAGCAGGAGTATGTTTTGGGCTAATCCTGAGCAGGTTGGTTTTTATCATTTGACAGGTTTAGACACACAGAACAGCAAATCCCTGACCTAAAACCAGTTTAGATGTGCTGATCACCAGAAGACCCTCATATGCATCTTTCTGCAACATTACTGTATTTAAGCTTTTTGTCCCATATGAAAGTTTCTCTTTAAATATTGGGCAGCACTGAAGGCAGAAAGATAGTGTATATTATGTAAAATATTGGAGGCAGCTACGATGACAACAAACAGATTTGATGATGGAGGACTGTGTTCAAGTCACTGCGGTCCTGGTAATAAATAAGATGAGTTGGATGATAGAAAAATGTACGATCTTTTTGAGTGATTGAAAAAATAATAACCAGGCAGGTTTTTAGCTATTTAATTTTAGAGAAGAAAGGAGTCCTGTTGTAGAGTGACAGTCAGAATAGCAAGTAAAATGTGATGTAAGCAAGTGTAAAGTGATGCATATTGAGACAAAAATCCCAGCTTCACACGTACAGTGATGGAATCTGAGCTGATAACCACTTAACACAACGAAAATGTCAACCCACTGTGCAGCTGCTGTTAAAAAAATCAAATTCTGTTTGGAACATAATTTGAAAAGGAATTGAAAATAAAGTTGCCAATATTATATTGTATTTATATAAATCCATACAGCAACCACATCAGTGTACAGTTCTAGTCACTGGACTTAAGGGGGAAAGATATAGCTGAAAGAGAGGCAGGAAAGGGCCACCAACATGATCAAGGGACTAGAGCAACTTCCTTACGAGAAAAGGTTACAGCATTCCAGGCCTTTTCACGTTAAAAAAGGAGGGATATATAAGAATTGTATAAAATTAGACATAGAGTGCAAAGACATCCCTGTAGTATTACAGTCTCAGGTCATCAAATGAAACTGAAGTGTGGGTGATTCAGGAAAGGTTTAAGTAATGATTTCACCCAGCATATGGATAAAACTGGAATTCAATGCCACAAGATGTAGAGATGGTTACTAACTTGAACAGCTTTAAAAATCGCTATTAGTCAGAAGGACTATATTTCCCTTCCATTTCTGTTATCAGATGCTAGAGAAGAAGGGGCAACTGAGCTCATATTCTGCTCTCAGGTACCTCACAGGCAACTGACTGACACACACGTAAGATCTAGGTTTCTTTAGATTATTTTCCACCTCTTGTTCAACATAGCGATCTTGAAGTGAGACCACTATTTTTTTTTTAAATGAAGAACAGAGAGGAAACCCTAAAGCCTACCCATCTCCTTTTCTGAAATTTGTTTCAGTTTTATGCAGCACACCTCTAACCCTAAGGCTGAAACCCTCTTCAGCACACCTTGTAACTCTGGAAAATGGCACCACTGTTGTTTAAGGACCCCATTCTAACTTTGCCTAAGGCCAAAGTTCTGCCTGCATTTTGGTACCACTGGATCTTTTACTGATGTTTATCATCTACTAATTTCTTCAAATCTAGCACATGGAATTACTTCAAAAATAATTTAATTGTTATTAATGAATGTTTCCAAGAATCTGGTATTCTCTCTCCTTCCAATATTTCATTATAGAGCACTTTTAATTTAGGGATCAATATTGGTTTAAAAGTTTATAATATTCTGATCCTAATCCGTCAAAACCTGGAGTTTTACCATTTTTTAATTTATTAATAATCTCTATAATCTCTTCCTCTTTTATCTCTTTATCTAAATCCTTTTTATCATTCTCTGATAATTTACTCTTAACATTTTCTTTATAATTTTCTATATCTTCTTTCGATACACTGTTACCTTCAGACAAACTGAAGGCAGGTATTTTATCATTAGATATATTTAAGGCATTTGATTGCGTGGAATGGCCAACATTAAAGATTTTGTCAAAAGGTTGGGGTTTTGGAAAGAAATTTAGGGGGATAATAGACCAACTATATCTGGAGAATACCTCTGTAGTAATAGTTAATGATGGGATTACAGAACAAATAGCTCTAGGCCGAGGCACTAGACAAGGTTGCCCTCTTTCTCCAGTTCTGTTTTGCTTGATTATTGAAATGTTGGCAAATGTAATAAGGAATGATGATTTAATTGAAGGTATGGGGGAAAAGAATAAAATAAAGATTAATCTATTTTCTGATGATTCCTTGTTGACAGTGAAAAATCCGTTAGAATGTGTAGATAAAATTAGAACTCATTTAGAAAAATTTGGAAGAATAACTGGATTATGTGTAAATTGGCAAAAATCTGAATTAATGTTATTTAATCATAATAGAGTAGAACAAGAAAGATGTGTTGAAAAATATGATTTCAAATTATGTAAATCAATTAAATATTTAGGAATAGATCTAGCAAAAAATATTCAAAAAATAAAGGAATATAATTATAATAAACTAAAGGAAGTGATTAAAAACAAATTACAGGAATACAGTAATTTTAAGCTATCTTGGTTTGGAAGGATTGCATTGATAAAAATGAAAATCTTACCAAAAATTAATTTCTTATTTAGAATGCTACCAATACAGTTAACAGAGGATGATTTGAAATTTTGGCAAGGAATAATTAATAAGTACTGTAATGAAGGGAAGAGATCTAGAATAAATAAAAAGTATTGGTATAAAACAACAAAAAAAGGTGGTATAGGTTTACCAAATATAAAAAATTATTATTTGGCTAACCAATTGAGGTTTATTGGGGAAATTATATATAATCCAGAAAGGCTAATTTGGTGGGAAATGGACTCATCAGAATTACAGGCAGATATAGAAAAATATTTATTCGGTATAGTTAAGAAAGATAAAATAAGTGAAATTAATAACCCATTTTAAAAGACATTGTTAAATATATGGTATAAGTGTAAAAAGAATTTATGTTCATCATACTCCCCACTTGGATTAGTGACAGAAATAGAAAATTTTCTTACCAATATGAAAGTGTATGTGGATCTATTTAAAGAAAAGAAAGTGATTAGATTGAAAGATTGGTTGTATAAAATGAGTCGACAGATCAAGTGAAACAAACTCTTCAGAATAGGAGCATTTCATGGTTGAATTATATACAATTAGAAAGATGGACTAATGAATGGGTAAATAAATATAATAAAGGTAGAGAATATACAAAGTATGAACAATTTTTATTGTCATATGAGGACATTCGGATGACTGACTCAGTGAAAGGTACTGTGAGTAAAATTTACTTATTTCTTCTTAATTTAGAGGAAGAAGAAAGTGAGAAAGAAGGATTGAAAATAGTGTGGGAGCAAGATATTGGAAAAAGAATAAATGAAGAAGAATGGAGGATGATATGGAAAATGAGGGTGTTAAGATTTATGTCAGTAAGAATAAGGGAAAAAATTTTTAAACTTAGTTTAAGATGGTATTTAACACCGTTAAAATTAAATAAAATTAATGTCAATCATCCGAATGTCTGTTGGAAATGTGGGAAGGAAATTGGCACATACTTTCATATGTGGTGGGAATGTGAAAAAGTGCAAAGATTTTGGAAACAAATTTTTAAAGAATTAAGCTACATATGTGAAAAAGATATAGAATTTAATGCTGAGATTGCTTTGTTATCAATATATGAGAATGTGGAATATGACAAAATGACTAAAGAATTGATAACCAATTTATTAACAGCAGCTAGATTGATTATAGCTAGGCAATGGAAATCAAAAGTCGAATTGCAAATTGAAGAATGGTATAAAGAAATATGGAATATAGCAATAAATGATAAATTAACTTGTAACTTAAAGGTTAAGAAAGGAGAGTTGAAAAAAAATAACTTTTATGAAATATGGGGTAGATTTTTGGAATATGTGTTAATAAGAGGAAAAGGGAAAGCTCCAAATCAAGAATCAATGCAGTTTTGGAGAAGAGGACAATAGAAGAAGAAGAAGAACAATAAGGAAGAGGAAGATTATGGCAAGAGGTCCCGCATATGGTGGTGGGGAACACAGTTAAATTGTATTTTAGTTCGTATGTTATATGTTTTTGTTTATGTTATAGTTATATAATAATAATAATAATAAATTTTTTTAAAAAAATACGTTAATTGTTTTCCCAAGGTTTTAGGCTGCAGGAAGGGAAAGCATAACAAAATGTTTTGACATTTTTTAAGCTCTCCAGTTACCTGAAATTGAAGGGAAAAAATTATTCTCTGTTCTCAATCATTCTGTTATTTATAATCGTTTAGTTCTTTTGGTGCTTCTGCTTTTATTTTTTTAATTGCTCTGTTATTGATGTATTACTTTTACTGGGTTTTAACAGTTAATATGGATTTGAACAGTTTATTGTGAGCCATCTTGAGAACTAATTAATACATTCATACTATATTCTGTAGGGCTGAAACCTTGTTACAATATGCTTCCAAAATATTGTATTCCTATAATCTCTCCACAGTAAAATTAGTGCTCTTACAAATAAATAGAATATTATTGCCTTAAAATATCTCCATCAGCTTTCCTTTAGAAAAACCAGGAAAGAAGGGTGAGTTTACTAAATTATCACCCTAATTCTCAGATGGAATACTCAGGTTTTCTGTGTCACACACTCATACAACCAGCCAAACAGAAACGTATGTTTCAAACAAAGGCCAAAATAGAATGGAAAACCTCCCTGGCCACCTTACATAGTTAAAAGTAAATGATGGTAACAATACTTTTTATGTAAAAGAAAAGGTGGGGTTTGTTACATTTTTGTGAAAAAGTAATGTTGCTGTTCCTCATTACTCAGAAAACAACAAGTAAGGATTACAACTTTACAACATATGAAGCAAAAAGAAAAGAAAAAATAAAGAAAAAATGTGGCAGCTTAAAGATTAACTGCTATATTTTAATGTGAGCTTTAGTGGACAAGTTTGAAGGAATGCAATTTTCCATGAAAGCTCACATTAAAATATATCAGTTAGTCTTTAAGTTGCCACAATGTTTTTGTCCTCTTTATTTTTTTTTTATTTCGTTTTTTGCCACATATGCTGACACAGACTAAAATGGCTACCTCTTCTATAACTTTACAACATGTTGTCTCAAAGCTTAAGATCAAAGGATACTCTTTTATTACTTAAAAACTAGGCAAAACATAAAAAAGAAAAGAAAAGTTGGACGACTTTGTTCTGCATTGTAATGAAATAAAACCAGGAGATGCAGAATACATTAGGATGATGATCTTGTTAGAAAGCACAGTGTCTAAAGTTTCCAGCAACTGAAATATATCTATAGAGACTAGAGGACAATGCTAATAAATATACTGCTGATGCTCCTTAGAAAATATTTTGTTCCAAATGGACATTGGATGTATCTCAAACTTAGAAAAAAGGCCAGAATTTTAGTTGTGATTTATGTGTGGAAAAGTTAAACTGCATAATTCATTGTGATATATTGTCACTAATTACCAAGGCACTGGTCACATTACTAGGCATGAGCTTATTGCACCTCAGAACATGATCAGTACCTCATGAGTTAGGGCATATCTATATTTACATTTGCCCCCCAATAAGTTCGTTCTAAATGGATTCAATTCAAAATTATGTGACTGTTTGAGACACTGTTTGCATTCCCACCTGGAAGACAGCTGGCAACAGGAGTCCGTGTGTGGGGTTAAACATAAGAACATAAGAAGAGCCCTGCTGGATCAGGCCAAGGGCCCATCTAGTCCAGCTTCCTGTATCTCACAGTGGCCCCACCAGATGCCTCTGGGAGCACACGAGACAACTAGATCCCTGTCTCCTGATACCCCTCCCCTGCATCTGGCATTTTGAGGTACCTTCCTTTTAAGCCTGGAGATTGTACATCCCCATCATGACTTGTAACCTGCGATGGACTTTTCCTCCGGGACTCTGTCCAATCCCCCTTTTTAAAGGCATCTAGGCCAGGTGCCATCACTACATCCTGTGGCAAGGGTTGTGTGTTTGGGTCTCCCCCAAAAACAACAACAACAACAGAGAGATGGGTTGGTAATAAATAATAAACAGGGTGTGTCTGGTTGGGATGTACTTTTTCCGCAGCCTTTTTCTCCCTCTAGTCCACCCCTTTATGCTCCTTCAGTTTCTCTCTTTCTCTCTCCCCCCTTCTGCCTGAGGCTCCCATTGAGGCTGCCTGCTGATCAAACTTAAAGGGACAGAAGCAGCCAAGCTTTTTACAAACGTCTTTGCCAGCACTCCTTCCCTCCCCCTTTCCTTCCTGCAGCCTCTCCCGCTGTAACCCAAGGTGCAATTTGCAGCAACAGGGGTGTAACATATGCAAAAACAAATAAAATAAATCACATTTCATATGCATACTATTTTAAACAACCCTCTAGCAGAACAATATTTTAGCTTGCCTTCCACTGATAAAACATGCCTCCCTGGCAAAGTAATCCAGGCTTGAGTTTGCATAATGGAGAGACTCTTTTAAACATCAATTCATTTGAATGTAAATACATTTCAAAAACTAGTTCTTTTACCAGTGTAATCAGTGACAATTGCAGTTCAGCACAGAGAGTTATGCAATTTAATTTATGCACATATAAATCACCAACAGGATTCTAGCTGTTGTTTTTTTGGCCTACAACTCCCAGAATCATTCAATCCTCACGGCCAATGGCTATCGTTTATAGGAGATTCTGGGAGTTTTAGTATAAATAATGTACTCTTCTGAAACTCACTAGTCTGCGTGGCAGTGGCATTCCAAGGAACCTCTCTCAAAGGCCAAGCCCTTTTCCAGCCCTGCTATCCAAGATCTTTTTCACTCAAGATGCCAGGGACTGGTTGAACCTGGAACCATATGAAAGCATGAGACCTTACCCATCTCAGACCCAGAATGGAAAACTTAAGTGATTAGGTAGGACTAAACAGTAATTTCAGATTTCTGTGGAAGGTTCTGGGAATTTTGTATATCTGCAGTTCAAATAAGTGTTTGAGGAAACAAAATGGTCCCAAGCCATTGCACAGATATTGAGGTTAATTGGACCTATGGATCCTGCACATAAAGTAAGACTATGGCTGGGATAGCATTCTGCTGATCTCAGTTACAAATTAAAAGCATTATTACTGCTTGTTTTGAAACTTTCTTGCAATCAAACCTTTGCCTAATGAGCTCTTCTTGTCTCGGCCATTCTTACCTATAGCACTTGTTTCTGTGTGATGTGTGATATAGCTATAGGTACAAAAAGCATGCCCAGTGTAATGCAGTGTACAGAGTCACAGAGCAAGACTCAGGAGACTTGAATTGAAATCCCCACTTGGCTATGGAAACTCACTGGGTGTATGTGTGGAACTGGTAAATCCACTCCTTAAATACCTCACTTATCTTTAAAGTCCTATTAGGGTCACTATATGTCAGTTCTGATCTGATAGCAGAACACACATGCATACACAACCCTATATCCCTAGCCTTTTCATTAGTTACTTTTCATTGCAAAAATAAGCCAATAAGCTAAACAACCTATTTATTATGCATAAGGCAATGGCTGGCCTTTATAAAATACATAAACAAATAAATGGATCTAACAAAAATACAGACAAACCAAGAGAGGTAGGGGAAAGAAATGATGCATTTGCTGTAGAAAATCAGTTGGACACAGACGGTGGCAGATCAGGACGTCGCGTCTGAATAATTTTGGGTTTAGGTGAGTTACTTGGGAACTCTTCTTCCACTGTGTGACTGTCACAGACATGCACCACTACACTTGGAGTGGACTCAGTACCTGTATGTAGCTCATATTTCTCACCTGCAACCAAAGAAAAGGATTTAGAAGCAATGCTGTAGATTATCTTAAATGCTATACATGGTGAACTAACGACCACAACTTTATTATGGAGTGACTATGATGGGGCAGTCAGAGCACATAGTATTATTTTATTTCTTTATTTAAAAGTATTGATTTATTGGTTTCCTTCTCCCACAATATGCAGTAAAAAATAAAAATAAATTAAAAGCAGATTAAAAACAAACAAAAGTGTTTAGAAGCCTATATTTTAAAGTGCATATCAAAACAGCATCTATTTACTAAAAGAGTAGCAGGCCATGAACGTATAATACCACATCTGTTACAGACAAGTGAAATTCTCATCAGTGTATGAAGTGGAAGCCTTTGTATTAGAAGGAAGAGTGCCCATGCTCAGAGACATAAAAGGAATCTATGTTTTTCTCTTTTCAGTGAGATCTGGTACTCCCATTCACATTCTCAAGGTTCATCTTTCTGACTTGGGACAGGCTGTATTCAATATGTATGTTCTGCCTAACTGGCTGTCTTCAGTGGCCCCAAGTGTTCCTGCTGCCATTATATCTGCCACAGTGCTTGGTAGTCTGGCAGTGGCAATGCCAGCTAATTAAACTGGATGTCCAAGAGAGGCACACCATGTTATCAACCTAAATTGCACTTCTGGAATCTCCCAGAAAAGAGTTTCAGATTGAGAAAAAGAGGCTATGTTGACCTTGTTTGACCAGTACATTGCTGATATATATTTTTGTCACTGCTGCAACAAATGTGTCCGTGGGGGAGGGAGGAAAGAGATGCCTCTGTGCTCAGAAGTCCTGCTTTTCTGTTCTGTCTCCAGTGCTGAGGACGGAACTGAGTACACCAGAGTAGATCTTTGGTCTAGATGGGCGGGATAGAAATCCAATAAATAAATAAATACACATTGTAAGCTTATAGTTTCGTACACTAGAAGTGAGGACTCTTGGTAAAACCAAAAGATTCCATGTAGTATCCCTACATGCAGATAAACAGCTGTCCTTAGCCCATACAACTACACCAGTATGATTTAAAAGGGGAGGGGAGGGGAGGGGAAAAACACTGCAAAATGTGACTGCAAATTTTAAACCACTTTGCTTTGTTTTTGGAGAACTGTTAGTTATTCCTAATAAGCACATTGTATATAAACTTGTTTTCAGTACATCTTGCTATAGTACTTTTTTGTGCGTGCGCGTGTGCGTGTGCAAATGGACCCAAACCTGGATTTCTCACTTGCCCTTTCCCAGGAGATTTCTTTGCTTTTCCTAGCCAATACCTGAGATTCGTCTTGGACTAGTTATGCTACTTCTCAATGTGCAGGGAATGCCTGATACATTATGTGTTACTTCATTAATTCCCCCATGCAAAGCAGACTTAACTGGAAAACTGGTGCAGATATATAACTGGATTGGGGGAGCTGGGTCATGTATCTCACATGGATTTGTTTCCTTCCTTTAATCTATTTATCTGCACCAGTTCACAATAGTTGCAGTAGGAAGATGAGGCAAGGTTTTCCTCCTTGTGTGCCTGGATGCTAGAGGTGAATGCCTTTGTGTGTTGTTATAGGTGTATAATTAGATAAGCCACCTCATTTATTTGCATTTGCTGCTGTGAATTGCTGCCCAGGTAGATGCTTGCCTATATGCAGAATCAGTGCAAAAGAGGGGGTGGAAATTGGAGGGAAAAACACCACAGTGGGGGAGGTGTAATGAGGATACATCAAGGGATTTCCTTTAAAGAAGCCAGTGTGATGCGGTGGTCCGTGAAATAGGCTAGAATACTGGAGTTCTAGTCACCACTTGACCATGGAAATCCACTGGGAGTGTGGAACTAGTAAAACTATTCCTGAAATGTCTTTGATATCTTGAAACCCCTGTTAGGCTTGCCGTAGGTCAGATGCAACTTGGCAACACATAACAAGTACAATTCTAAAGCAAAAAACAGGAATAAGCTTCTGGATGTAGTATAGGCTTTTGCACCTATCTGCATCTTCACACTGACATTTATGTTTTAATGTTTTTAAAAATCTATCTAGTTCAGACATGCACTTTATATGGCATGCACTCTTAAATGTTTAATAGTTGAATGAATGACTGCTACACGGTTTGATACATATTTATGATGGAATGTCATGAACTTTCAAATATGATCCCCTTAGGTGGCAAAACTGCCTGAGGCGGTAAAAAACTCTGACTGATTAATGAGCCACCAAAGCACAAATTGTGTAGTTCTTTTGATTATGATTATGAATGATGATTAAATGTTAATAGACCAAGAAACATTTGCTCCATGTCTCGGAGCTATTAAAATACTTCAGAGGGGAAAGTACTGTACTGCACTTTCTAAGTGAGAAGTTCCAGCAGGGGAGAGGAAAAAGGGTTCCTTCAGTACCTGGAATGTGAGGATATACATTAAACATTTCAATGAATAAGAGCAGTACAATAGGCTTGGGGTGTTTTAGACCCAGGGTGTCATTTCAAGTTATGTAAAGGGAAAGGATGAGATCTACACGAATCTCATGATCATGATTCTAATCAGCATTATACACATTATTTTCCAACAATTTAATGAATCAAAAGGATGTGGTTACTTTTTCTATCTCACCATAGCCCAAGGCATTGATAGTAATCAATAGATTACAATTGAATTATAAATATTTAATTATAATCTTAAATTATATGGGCAGGGAATATAATTTTTTTTCCGTAAGATTGCTGTAAATGCTCCCTTTTAGGAGCTTGCCTTGATATATTTTATCATTTTCTTTTGATTTCCTACTTAATCAGAGGGATAAATATATCAAAAAATCTGCTGCAAGGAAGTTTCTGCTCCACTGAATGTAAGACCTAGAGTTGTCAATAAACACTGCAGTAATTGTTTTATATGTCTAGAACAATTAAACTCAATCTTTAAGTTTTATACAGCACAGCATGACATGTTCTACACATCCTATGTGCCAATTACAAGCAGGACACCCTCTCAGTTTTATAAACTCAGTGCAAAACTTCACATAGTGTACATAACCTTTGTATGGAACACTTTGTGCTGAATTAATGTAATTGAATCAAAATCATGGTATACACAGTACTGTAACTTAGCAACTATAAGGATCTGGGAGATCTCCAACCAGATCTTAGTAATCTTGAGATGCCACTTTCTTTCTCTGATGCAATATTATTACACATAAAAATCTCACCACAATATACGGATGTTTTGACTCTTTCCAGGACCTCACTGAATGTCACCAGCACTGGTGTAAGTC
This sequence comes from Intellagama lesueurii, assembly GCA_037013535.1. Taxonomy (NCBI): domain Eukaryota; kingdom Metazoa; phylum Chordata; class Lepidosauria; order Squamata; family Agamidae; genus Intellagama; species Intellagama lesueurii. The sequence goes on along the minus strand of JBAJHW010000001.1, from coordinate 190,285,330 downwards.
ATCCTGCTGACCGGAGCAAAAAAAAAAAAGAACCACCCCTCCCCCACTCAGTGCCACAATGCCACACTCATGACAGAGAGAAGGGCAGTGAAGGCAGTGACACCTTTTTGTGCTTGGGCCTCTACCTCTACCTCCATAGCATAGCTGCTTCTCAGCTGTGTGAATAATGCCTGGCCCATAGTCTTTGGGACCAAAGTATAATGAAGAAGGATGTGGGAAGAATTCATCCAGCACAACCCTACTTATAAGGGTTATAACAGATCAAAGCAAAAAGCTAACAGGGATTATGGAGGGAAAAGACACTTCAATTGTGGTGACCTGCAAAGTTTCACAATGTTTGTCTTTGTGCCTGAGTGTAACACGGTGTACACATGCAGCAAGTGTAAACTGGTGGCACTGTTAGAAGAAAAAGTGAGAGAATTGAAGCAGCGAGTAGCCACACTTAAGGCTATAAGGGAAGGCAAAGTATACATTGACAGAACTCTTGTGCAGCAGCAGCAGTCAATGGAGGCCCTGGAGGTGGAAGAGCAACAAGGGAAGACAGAGGAGGAGAATGTCAAGGAGGGAGCAAACATAGTGGAGGAAACACCATGGAAAAGAGTCACAGTTAGGAGCATAAGAAGGAGAAGACTTTCTTCATTGGTGGAACTACTAAACCGCTTTCAGGTTCTTGATGAGGAGTCTGGCAGACAGCAAGCAGACAAAGTCAAAGAGGAGACCTCACAGGACTATATGAGAGGGACTGAAACTAAGCCAAGCAGAGGCACTGAACTCACACCCTACAAAAAGATGAAGAGTTGTTGTAATAGGAGACCCTACTGCATGGGGTGGAAACTGAAGTATGCCAGGAAGATCCATGGACCTGCCAGATATGCTCTCTCCCTGGAGCACAGATTAGGGATGTGACAGAAGGATTGCCATAACTCAAAAAGCCCACGGATACATATCTCTTTGTTCTCATCCATGTGGGAACAAATGACATAACTAAGAACTTCAAAAATATCACATCAGACTTTGAAGCCCTGGGAAAGAAATTTAAGGACTCTGGGGCCCAGATAGTTTTCTCATCCATCCTACCAGTACTCAGAAGAGGAATAGAAAGCAAAGGAAAATACTCTGGGTGAATGACTGGCTACGAAGGTGGTGTTGAAGTGAGGGCTTTGGTTTTTGGGACAATGGGCTAGGTTTCCTGGAAGAGGGACTGCTAGCAAGAGATGGCTTGCATCTCACAAGGACTGGGAAGAATGTGTTTGGCCACAGCATGAAGAACTTCATCAGGAGGACTTTAAACTGAACTGGAAGGGGGAGGGAGACACAGTTCTGGACACCACACTTCAAAAAAGATGCTGACAAATTAGAACAAGATTAGAGGAGGGCAACAAGGATTATCTGAGGGCTGGAAACCAAGCCCTATGAGGAAAAACTGAACTGTTTTAATTGATGTTGGAAGCTGCCCGGAGACTCTTGCAGAGTGCGGGCAGCATACAAGTCGAATAAATAAAATAAATAAAAACTGAAAGAATTGGGCATGTTTAGCCTTGAGAAAAGAAGACTGAGGGGAGATATGATAGCACTTTTCAAATACTTGAAAGGCTGTCATACAGAGGAGAGGAGGATCTGTTCTTGGTCATCCCTGAGTGCAGGACACGCAACAATGGGCTCAAGTTATAGGAAGCCAGATTTTGTTTAAATATCAGGGGAAATGTCCTAATTGTTAGAGCAGTAAGACAGTGGAACCAATTACCTCGAGAAGTGGTGAGTGCTCCAATACTGGAAGCATTCAAGAAAAGTTGACAGCCACCTGGTAGATACCGTATTTTTCTGTGTATAAGACTATACTTTTGTCTAAAATCTTTAGACAAAAAATTGAGGGTCGTCTTATACATGGAAGTAAGCTGAGGAGAGAACAAAAACAAGTGGAGGGGAAAGCAGGGATCAAAGCTATCCTGCAGCACTTTGATCCCTTCCCCCCACCCTTGCTAAGCCCCACTTAGATTTCTTAATTTTGGATTAGAAAAGTGAGGGGTGTCTTATACATGGGGGCGTCTTATACACGAAAAAATATGGTATCCTTTCATTTGTATTCCTGCATTGAGTGGGGTGTTGGACCTGATAGCCTTATATGCCCCAAGTTCATTATTCTATGATTCTTAGTAAATATAATGGGTCTCCAATGTATCACTCCCCATCATCAACCACATCTCTCCATAATACCTTGACTGCAATGAACTTCCAGGCCAGGCCATGGCGGTGAGGAGGTAGCAGTGGTGGAGGTTAGAGGAAGAGGTGAATGGTGTGGGCATCAGTTGTCAGTTCGGGCAATGGAAAGTTGGTGGCAGGAGAAGTCTGCCATGGGCACCAGTGCTCGGCCACCGAGCACTGAAGGCAACTGCTTCAGCTTGGTCAATGGCCAGCCCAGCCCTGTCTGTCAAAATTATCAGGTATTTCCCACAGTTTAGGTAGGTGTTAGGAGCAATAATAGTTTTCCCAAATTCTTTAGGGCCTCAATTATTTGTTAAATAGAAAACATAGAAATATGATTCTTCAAAATTAATAGAATTCTTATGGTACAAGGTATATTTTTTCTGACACACAACGCACACACACACACACACACACACACACATTCTGTTTCTGTAACTCAGAATAGGATCTTATGAAGTAAGAGTTGTTCATAAAAAAACTACACATGTCACAATAACACTTTAATCTTTTAGATGCCTGAACACTCTTTAAGCTTTTGCCTCAGCAGAAACACAGGAACCCTCTGGAAACTGTTTGAGCATTCAGATATTTGTGTAAATGCTTAATTAGCTTATTAAATGTGAAGTATTTGCTTAGAATAGTATATTTGCAAAACCAAGCTAAAATGTGTTCTTTATAACAATAATTGCTATCCAATTACATTAAATGTAATTGATGTGCCATATAAAGTGATAACATATAAAGTAATAACATTTAGCAATATGTTATTAGTTTCAGAAGGCCACTGTAAGTAGGCTGTTACGTACATTGCATTTCTACACTTGTATTTTTTAAATTAAATAATATACTCTGATTATGATATGCATGCATTCCACTATGCATGCTCATTCAAAATTATCATCTAAATTAACTAAACCTGACTTTTTTGACATCTGCCAGATGTAGCAAGTGAAAGGAAAACTTCCTTCCTCCATTCTCAACAATGACTCTTTAATTCTAAAGAGCCTGTTTGCCCCAGGGTGAGCACAATCTTTGTGCAACTCCATCCTGGAGTGTAAAATGAGTAACATCTCATGGTCTGGTGCTCTGGAACAGAAACTGATTATCCAGATATCACTTGTCCCAGTTTTCTATTGAAATGCACTGGACCCAAAGACCATAGGCAGTGGGGTACAGTGCCTATATGGTCATTTTAGGCAGCATTTATTATAATATAATAAACCATGCTATTTATTCTATTAAAAATTATATAATTTATTATACAAATGGCTGGATAGCTCAGTGGTTTAGATATCTGGTTGCAACCTCTTCACCAAAGTCCTGGTCCGTGGAAGGAGGGAGAATCCTGGTGCCACAGCAGCCTCCAGGGACCAATTGAGGGCATGAATTGGGGATGACCTACCCCAGGCTTGCCATGTAGCCACAGAAGATATCAGTGGTTTCCTGGAAGGGCTTGAGCACCTCCACCATCTGGGAGAGGGCCAGCCAATCCGTGGCACTGATGCCCACTTCTCTTCCCCCGGGCCAGCCAATCCGTGGCACTGATGCCCACTTCTCTTCCCCCGGGCAGAATGGACATGGAGGACATGATGTCCTCCAAAACGGCCTTCTGCTCCACCAGACAGGACACCATAGTGTAGGTGGAGTTCCACCTGGTTGGTAGGTCTGTCAGGAAAATGTGTGTCTCCTGACCCAACTCCTCCTGCCTCTCACCCAGCCAGCAAGCAGGTTTCAGGCTGCAGAAGTGGCCCACCAGTTGGTGGCATTGCTCCAGGACTCTCTGCGTCTCCCGGGTGCCTGTGTCCCACTCGGGCTTGACATGGCTGCCCAGGCCAATGACATCACACACTACTAGGTGTAATTTCTGCGTATGCACACGATGCCCTCAAAGTCTGCCGCATTCAATGCCGCTAACATGTTCTGCCCCGCATCTATGACCATGTGACCACAGATGACCTCCGCTCTGGTACCCACTGCTGCAGCATGGACAGGAACTCACTGGCCATGTTCCTCCCTGTCACTTGAGCCTCCATTTATTTATTTTATTAGACTTCTACCCCACCCATCTAGACCAAAGTTCTACTCTGGGCGGCATTACAAATTTAAAAAACAATTAGACCAATAAACATATACTATAAATCCAAGATTGCAAAAATGTAGAATTTAAGATATGGCAGGAGGGAAAGCCTGCCCAAATAACCAGGTCTTAACTTTACTCCTGAAGACACCCAGAGAGGGAGCCAGGCGGATCTCCACGGGCAAGTTGTTCCTGAGGCGAGGGGCCACTGCCGAGAAGGACCATGTACCGCACCTGCAGCAGAATGGACGTGTAGCCTGGTGGCAGGACAAGGGCTTCCCCCTGCCAATGCCATGCCACTCCTCAGGTCCTCTGGCTGCCACCAGTGGGCTGTGAGCGAGAAGTAGCCGTGCTAACTTCCACTCTACAAATCCACCGTGAAGTGCACCTCACGCCCCTGTGCCCGTGAAAGCTGGTCAGGGACCACCTCCCTCACAGTGTCATAGGGTGAGGGCAGCACTCTAGAACTGAGGGTTCTCCATGAGATGGGAGGTGTCGCACCAGGGGACAAAAAAATGCAGCAACCAGCAGAAGGACGGGGCTTCCACAGTGGAAGTCTGAGCAGGGCAATCGTCTCGGTGACAAGTGGTTGCCTCTTGTGCCTTGCCCTTCGACTGCTGGCTGAGGGTCATTGCAGACCCCATAAGTGCAACTTTGTGGAGCGTGGCCTGCCTCATGCTCCCAGCTCCAGCAACCCCATGGCTGCCCTTTTGGAAGGAGGCACCTCCTTCTGCCTCCCCACTTCTCCCCCCAGAGCTGCTCTCCTCCCTCCTCCAGACGGCGGCAACAAACAGCCTTCCTCAGACAGGAGCCTTGGGTGGTTCCTCTCCAGATGTTGGTGGAGGACAGATGCCTGGGGTCTGACCCCCTCCTGACCACCACAAGGCAGGCATTGCAGCTTGCCAGCCATGGGTCATTGTTGACTGCCGTGAAATGATCCCACAGGGACGCTCTGCCCTATTTGGCAAAATAATGACCCACTGCCTGCCCCTAACTGCTGCTGGCCTGGGAAGAAGGCTGTGTGCTGGTGGTGCTGCTGGTCTGGGAGGAGGGAAGAGATGATTCTGGGAGGAGGGGTGGGGTGGGGTTGTGAAACCTGCCCTGCCGTTACTGGTTCCGACTCGGACTGGGGATCTTCGGGAACCAGTAACTCCTCAGATTCTTCCAGGAAGAGGAGCAGCAGTTCTTTGGGCTCCGCTGGAAGTTCTGCTTCCACGCCCACCTGCAAGGGCACCGGTGGTGGTGGTGCCTAATCTACACAGCTTCACAGGCTTATTCCCCTTGGATACCCCATGGTGGACACTGCCCTTCATTTTCCCTTGCCCTATATCTCTCACCTGTCAAACCACTGAACAAATAAATGGGAGAGGAAGGAAAAACTAAGAGGGATAATAGAGAAGGTGTAGTAAGAAATTTTATTTTTGAAATGATGGTGGGTGAGGACTTGAAGGGATGTTTTAATTTTTTAAAAGAGTAATGTGGGGGAAGGAGCAGGAAAACTAATTGTGGTTGTTGTAGGTTTTTCGGGCTGTTTGGCTATGTTCTGGAGGTTTTTCTTCCTAACGTTTCGCCAGTCTCTGTGGCCGGCATCTTCAGAGGACAGAAGTTAGAACACAGAGTGTTCTCTGCAGTTTGGCCATGTTCTGGAGTGTTCTCCAGAACATGGCCAAACAGCCCGAAAAACCTACAACAACCATTGGATCCCGGTCGTGAAAGCCTTCGAGAAAACTAATTGTACCTTAAATAACAAAAAGATACCCCCCCCCAAAAAAAAAACACTACCCACACACAGACCACTCCCCCCAAAGATCACCCACTCTGCCTGAACACAACCCTCCAAAAAGAACTAATTTTTAAACTAAAATGTGACCTGCCTTTAAAAAAGCCCTCCCAGTCTCCCACTAATGAAAATGATAATAAATAATAAATCTATTTTAAATTGAATGTGCTTTCTCAGCACATAGGCTGGAGAAGCACACACACATACACAGAAGTACCAGTCAGCAAGCAGAACAAGTACCACATACACTCAAGCACTCAGGAAATAAATTTTGGGGAAAGGGATTCCACAGTCACACAGAAACCCGCCCCCACCCCGAGATCACACACCCTGTCTAAACACAAGCCTCCAAAAAGAACTAGTCTAACTGAAATACCCAAACATAACTAAAGAGATCCATCCCCAAATTCCCAGTAAAGTTTAAAACAAATGATATCAATGAATGAAATAAATGAATTAAGGAAAACAAAGGAACTGTGTTTGCTTTGCTGCCACAACAGTGAAAGCACTGCAGCAGCACAACCAGCCAGCCAGCAAGCAACTGCTCTGTCTGTCTCTGCCAAAGACTCAGAGCAGAAGTGGGAAATGACTGCAAGGAAAAGGCTTATGAAGCCTCTGGAAAAGGTACACCCCCACAGCCCTTTCAGCAGCGCCATTAGCTGCCCGACATGCCAATCCAGGATCTCCTGATCGCCCAGAGCTCCTGATTGGCACCAGCAGGCTGCAGAGATGGCACAGAGAGGGCCAGAAAAGGGTGACAAATTGAAAAATATAGACGAATCAACAAATCAATAAAACTGGGTAAATATTCGTCACTTTGTATTCATTGGGATCTCCAGAATTGATGAATACAAAGCAACAAATATATGACAAAACTGGTGATATTAGTCAAAATCGCTATTTGTTTTTATATTCGCCCCCATGTTTAGTTTGGATATAACAGCGAAGAGTGTGTGTGGAAAGGGAGGGGGAGATTATAATTGTCTTCTCAGTGTTCTGCTGTGCAGGGTAGCAAAACAAACTCTCAGATGAAGGAAGTATGAGGTAATCTTGAAGGCTAGGCCGTTCTCCTTGACAGATAAATGACTGAAGCAGGGAGGAAGAGACTTTTTTAAAAAAGTATGCTGGAATCCTATGTAGACTTCCTCAGAAGCAAACTGGTCTATACCAGTACGTGCCACACTATTTTGTACAACAAAATTTATATTATGCTGGCTTAATTTTAAAAAAAGATGTTTTGTGACATGTTTACATAACAAGAGAGATGGTAAATGGCCTTTGTTGACTCTGGACCAGTGGAACAATGGAGGGAGGAGAGGGGGAAAGGAACCCATATTGCTAGATAGGTCTGCTTGCAAGTTAACCCATGGCAATTTTTATTTTTATTTTTTGCTTTTCACAGCAGCTGGCTGGCTGGGTGAGAGACAGAGGTCTCCCCTGTTGCAAGTTGTTCACCCATTCCATATATTTTAAAGAGGTACAAAGATACATCTTGGCAATGAGAGGCAGGACATACTGCTTTTGTTCAAAAAGCTTTCCTTGAGTGCTGTACACTTGTAGGCTAGTGATTCCTCTCACCTGAAATGGACTTACAGGGATTTATCAATTGAGACTATTGCACTCTACAACTTTGCCCACCCATCTTTCCTGCTGCAAAGTGAGGTTGATGTTAATTTGAAATTTAGAAGTAGCGTGGTGGTAGAGGGCAGTTGTTGTTGTTGTTGTTGTTGTTGTTGTTGTTGTTGTTGTTGTTGTTGTTGTTGTTGTTGTTGTTGTTAATGTATTTTCCCACCTGCATCAAGATTTCCTGAGCAGTCAGGATTGCAAATTAAACCTGTGTTTACCTTCTAATGACCAGTTATAAAATAAAGAAGGCTAAATGCAAGATATTGAAAGATATACAGATGAGGACATTCAGGTGTTATGAAAAGCAAGCATCTTTCACCATTTGGGGGAGAACCTCTTCAAAAACATGATAAATGTATTATCTACTACAACCCTTATGTTTTCATGTCTGCCTTGATTCTGTCAGTGTACTTCATCTCTATAATGTGAAGCATCATGAAGATTACCTGGCCCCAGTTTTGAAACTGCACAAAGAAGATCATAGTTGATAACAGGTGATGCATCATTTACTAGCTCCCAACCCACAGGAGGGGAAGCTGGAGGGGAGATGAGGAACTGCTTTGCTGGCTGGGGTGGAGTCAAATGGAGGTCATCCCCATCAATCTCAGAGGTCTGGACCTTTACATCAAGGAGAGAAATAGGCCTGAGGGTCAGCCAGAACAGAAGACAAGAGAATGGGTTTGCAAACAGATTTTACTACAAATATCATAGGACAGCACATCTGTTGTGTCTTGCTGGGTGACTCCCACCTGTGTTTCAAACTACCATACAACTGATGGTAAGGCTGCAAGAACACTTGCAGGAAGGGCTGAAATAACTTCACAGTAACTTAGATCATTTCACATGATGGAAGCCCTGGTGCAGTTTTTAAAAGTGCACACTGGCACCATTTTCAAATTGCACCAGAACTTCCATTTTGGCCGCCCAGCACTGGGAGGCATGACAGCATTAGGTTGGGCTTGACATGTGGGAAAAATGGTGTCACAGGGCTGTCCCTCAAGCAAGAACAACTTTGCTGTCCAGCCACCTTGACACTGGCTGCCTGGCGACATTTTTGCCACTGAGGCAGCTCCACTGGCTCCTTACTAATATTTTAAAAATAACACAAAGAAATATTACTCTGAGAAATGGTAAACACAAGCAATAATAAAATACAAACAGTAATGCATAACTATCCATATAAAAATCCCACTCAGGCAGCCAGTCACTGAAGGAAAACTTTCCTGAAGAGAAAGGTCTTCACCTGCTAGCAGAAGGAGAGGAAAGATGGGACCAGCCTGGCCTCCTGTGAGAGGGAGGTCTAGAGTCTAGGAGCAGTGAGAGAGAAGGCTCTCTCCTGTTGTCACAAAAAGGTGACTACTAGATATTTTATATCCCAAGAAGAACAATACTATATATATAATTGAATATACTTTATTACCTATTGATTACAATTCTAATAAAAGGGGTTTCATGCATTCAACACATTCACACTACATACATACTCACCAAAGAGAGAAGAATTCTTGATTTGCATCATCCAAGTTTGAAAGAATGTAGTTGGTTCCAAAAGCCTTTTGGTCTCAGCAGACAGAATCTACCTGCCCGGACCCCTCCTTTTATATTTTTGGGGGGCAGGTTGCTAGCTGACCATGCACATTAGATGCTTCTTTGTTTTCCCCTAGATAAATGGTCTTTGTCACCTATTGTGAAGTATGGAATGCTTTTAGACAGGTGTGGAATCTGCTTGCTCAGGAGGATACCTGTATGAGGGTCTTCTTAATCCCTGAGTTTGCTGTACTCCCTCAATTAGCAGCAGATGGTTTTTGTCAACTTACTGAAAGCATAGTTCAAAAAGTTCACAGTTCAAGAGTTGAATTTCTCACAATAAGGGCTTATAGCCAGAAATGTAAAGTCCCATAGTTCCTCTGGTCTTGTTAGTCTCCATCTTTGTGTTCTTGCTCTCTCTCTGGTTCTTCACCTTATTCCAGGCCAAATATGCACACATCTTACACTGTGTCCCCATCAAACGCACCTATGAAGGTGATGGGACCAAGAGAAAAGTCTCCTCTGATGATCTTAACACCCAAGCAGGCTCATAATGGGTGAGGATAGAAGGAAAAACTCAGATGGTGAACTGGATAACTAGGGAATTATGGCAGAAATTCTGTCTTAACAAATGTGGCCAAATTGTCCTGTTTTTCCTGTTTGTGCACATAATCAGAGGTTGGAAGATACTTACTTTTAGACTACAACTCCCAGAATCCCATAGTCAGCATGGCCACTGAGTTGTAGTCCAAAAAAAGCTTGTTCTACCTGTGGCAGCACAACATCACATTAGAAGAGTAACCTGCCCAGTTTGTAACTCTGCTCTTCCTCCTGTATGCCCAAAACTAGTTTATAATGTGCAAAATAAAACAGGACATTTGGATGGATCCATATTTTGCCACATGCAACTGGTGAAAGCAGACAACAATGCTGCTTCCTCCCTTCAGCACTCCTTTAGCTCCTTACAGAGACTTAGGAGAGTTACATTGTGAAGACTGGAGGCACATTCCATGGGCACAACTGTATGCCCTTCTAGTTCTGGAACCTAAATCAAAATAATGGCTAGTAAGGATATGAAAGATAACTGCTCCATGTACTACACCCTCTGATTGGCTCTAGCAATGGACTTTTGATGTGCTGTGGAGCTCCCTCTTAGTTGTGGAGAGCTTAAGCCTGAACCCATCTGGCACTGGTCCACTCAGTGATCTCCTTTAGTCCCAGCTGGGTTCACGAACCCCTGTTATTTGTGTTTTGTCTCTTTATTAGAAGGGAGTTGGAGAATTGCTCCATGGAGTGCTGGTTCATGTCCTGCATCCCCTTTTCTGCTTCTAGCATGATTGTCTCTGGCCATTCTCCCAGAGGTGAGCTTTGCCTTCATTTAACATTTCCACCAGTGGGATCTGAAACACCACTACTACTTGTCCTCCCCTTTCTGGCTCCTAGCAGGACGAGAACCTTCTGGTGGAATTTCTCCATGTCCCTTTCCTACCAAATCAGCTAGAATGTGGCCTAGCTGTGTGCTGCCTCAGAGTGTTGTCATCTGTAGCCACGGATCTATCCTTTTGTGTAGAATGAAAGAGAGTTTACACATTTGTGTTGTTTGTTCATGTCTATGTTTCCTTGATGTAAACACAACTAGGCCTCCCATGCAGAAGGCTGGGAATACCTGCTTCAAGAAATACTATTTATTTATTTATTTAACTTATATGCCACTCACACTACCCAAAGGTCTCTGGGCGGCTTACAACAATTTAAATACAGTAAAAATATAAAACAATTAAAATACAATTAAAATATATACTCTAAAAATTGCCATCAGGACCCACAGTTGATATTATTTCAATTAAAAGCCTTCTGGAACAGGAAGGTTTTGACCTGGCACCGAAATGTCATCAGCGTCGGCGCCAGACAAATCTCAGTTGGGATGGCGTTCCATAGTCTGGGGGCAGCTGCCGAAAAGGCCCTTTGTCTACAAGCCATTCCTCTTACCTCCTTGAGGGATGGCTCTTTCAAAAGGGCCCCCTGGCTAGATCTTAACTGCCAGGTAGGTTCATATGGAAGGAGGCAGTCCTTCAGGTATCCAGGGCCCAAGCCGTTTAGGGCTTTATATGTCAAAACAAGCACTTTGAATTGGGCCCGGACAGCAACTGGTAGCCAATGTAATTTAAACAGAATCGGCTTGATGTGTCCCCTAGCTAGGGTTGCCAGATACATGGGTACCAAAAGGAGGACATAGAAAGACAAAAAAGAGGACAGAGGAGGATGTATTGAATGTTTCATTTGAATCGTTCCGGATTAAACCCGGTTGGGGGGGGGCGGGCTCCGTGTGTGGTGGGGGCAGTGGGCATGTCACGCTCTCGCGGTGGGTGTGTCGCACTCACTACTTAAGGGCCCCTCTGGGTTTAGGGCTCTGAAGCTTGAGCTTCATAGTTTCGTAGTAGATCTGCCCCTTTATGTGACTGAACTGCAGGTTTTATAATATACGGTTTTCTTTACAGAACTGGAGCTAAGCATGGTTTCAGTCTTTGTTGTTAGGTGCTGCCAGGCAGCTTCCGACTTAGGACAACCCTATCAGGGTCTTCCAACAGCCCATCATTTCTAGTCCTCTTAGCTCTTGTAAACTAGTGCCTGCTGGCCTGCCCCGGTACCCCAATTAAAATCAATTGGATTTAAGGCCCCTGCATCCAATTGGTGTCCCATACATTTCAGTGGATTTACTATATGACTGAGTCTGAATCTGAATCATAAGCTGCTTTGCCCTTTTCAAAAAAGAAGGAACGTTTTGTTTTTGGAATCTAGCGGTCATTCATGATTTCTACAAAGAATGGGTCTTCGACCCAAGATTCCCACAACCAAAGTCGACTGACTCTGGAACACAGCTCTCCTACTGCTACTGGCGACGTCGGCGGCGCCTCAAGCCCAGGCGCAGTACGAGAAGTACAGCTTCCGCAGGTTCCCCGAAGCTGAGCTGATGCCGCTGCAGAGCACCTACTCTTACGCGCTGGAGCAGTACGAGGGCGAGAACTGGAAGGAGAGCGTCCACTACCTGGAGGCCAGCCTGTGCCTCCACCACCTGCTCCGCGACAGCGAGGTGCACTGCCACAAGGAATGCACCCAGAGCAAGAAGGCTGGCGGCGGCGGCCCGGGAGCCGCTCTCAGGGAACCTGCAGAGGGCACGTGACACACTCCCCCGCAATCGCAACATGCCCACCGTGCGTGCAGGAGGGGGGCGGAGATCCATCTCCGCGGCCCAGTTCAGGGAAGCCTACGGACTGGCACATAAAATATTACAAAAGCCGGACATTTTAAAGGATTTTAGCTTTGCCTGCCAGACGGAGGACATTAGGCCAAAAAGGAGGACATGTCCTCCTTTTGCCGGACATCTGGCAACCCTACCCCTAGTGGCCCCACCACTCACCAGCCACGCAGCTCGATTCTGGACCAGTTGCAGTCGCCGGACCGTCTTCAAAGGCAGCCCCACGTAGAGTGCATTGCAGTAATCTATATGAGATTTTACCAGTGCATGTGTAACTGTCATGAGACTCCACTCGTCCAGGTAGGGCCGTAGCTGGTATAATTTCCACAGCTGAAGGAAGGTGCCCCTGGCCACCGAGTCCACCTGGGCCTCCAGAGTTAGACTGGGGTCCAGGAGCAGCCCCAGGCTGCGGACCCTGTCCCTTAGGGGGACTGCAATCCCATTCAGGGCAGGGAAATGGCCCTCCAGTCTGTCCAGCGAAGCACCCACTAACAGCACTTCTGTCTTGTCTGGATTGAGTTTCAATTTATTAACCCTCATCCAGTCCATTATCAGGTCCAGACACGAGTTCAGCACAGAAACCGCCTCACCTGGATTGGTGGAAAACGAGAGGTAGAGCTGAGTGTCATCAGCATATTGCTGACTCCTCAGCCCAAACCTCCTGATGACCTCTCCCAGCGGTTTCATGTAGATGTTAAACAGCTTGGGGGACAGTATCGAGCCCTGAGGAACTCCATGACATAAATGCCATGGGGCAGAGCAACTGTCCCCCAGCACCACCCTCTGGACACGGTCAGCCAGAAAGGAGCGGAACCACCGTAAAGCGGTGCCCCCAACTCCCAACCCAGCCAGCCTATCCAGAAGGACACCATGGTTGATGGTCCAGGAGTATCAACAGGGTCACACTCCCCCTGTCTCTCTCTCGGCAAAGGTCATCGTACCGGGCGACCAAGGCAGTCTCCATACCAAAGCCTGGCCTGAAACCCGGTTGAAATGGATCCAGAAAATCCGTTTCATCCAGCAGCGCCTGGAGTTGCCTGGCCACAACCCGCTCCCACACCTTGCCCAAATAAGGGAGGTCTGCCACTGGTCGGTAGTCAACCACCAGCCTTGGGTCCAGGTTAGGCTTTTTTAGGAGTGGCCAAATTACCGCCTCTTTCCAGGTGGTAGGGACCACTTCCTCTCTCAAAGAGGCGTTCACGGCCTCCTGGACCCAGGTGCGAACTCCCCTGGCAGATCTTCCAATTAGCCAAGATGGGTAAGGGTCGAGCGGAGTGGTGGTAGAACGGACAGATCCAAGCACCCTGTTCACATCCTCAGGTCTCAACAATTGAAACTCATCCATTAATACTTGACCTAAGCATGGCACACTGGACACATCTTCTGATTCTGCAGTAATGGTGGAGTCCAACCCACTGTGAATCTGAGCGATTTTTCCCTCAAAATGAATGGCAAACTCATCACAGCAAGCTGATGAGCAGTCCAGGACCTCCACCGGATTTCCCGGTTGAAGAAGATCCCGGACCACCGGAAACAGCTTTGCTGGACGACATTCTGAGGAAGCAATACGGTTGGAGAAATATTGCCGTTTTGCCAGGCGTATTGCCACGAAATAGGTCCGATAATGGGCTCTAAGTTGTGTTCGATCGGACTCCCAGCGGGATTTCCTCCACCTGCGCTCCAGCTGTCTCCCCTCTCGCTTCATCACCCGCAGTTCAGACGTATACCAAGGAGCTGTCTGGGCTCTGTGTGCAGGGAGAGGGCGCTTAGGCACAATCGTGTCAACCGCCCGGGTCATCTCCCTATTCCATAGTGTGACCTGAGCTTCGACAGGAGCGACGACCATATCAGACGGATAATCCCCCAGAGCATTCAGGAAACCATCCGGATCCATTAGTCTCCGAGGGCAGATCATCTTAATTGATCCCCCACCCTTGCAGAGGGGAGAAGAAGCTAATAGACTAAACTTGACCAGGAAGTGGTCTGACCATGACAATGGGGTCACAACCAGCCCCTCCACATCCAAACCACCATCTTCCAGTCCCGTTATGAAAACCAGGTCCAAGGTATGGCCCTTCTCATGTGTCGGGCCGATGACACATTGAGACAGCCCCATGGTTGTCATGGCGGCCATGAAGTCCTGAGCCGCCCCAGTCAAGGCAGCCTCGGCATGGATGTTGAGGTCCCCCAGCACTAACAGCCTGGGAATCCTCAACACCAGGTCCGAGACTACCTCCGTCAGCTCAGGCAGGGAGACTGTTGGTACGCAGCAGGGTGGGCGGTACACCAACAGAATCCCCAATCTGTCTCGTAAGCCCAACACACAATACAGGCCCTCAAGACCTCCTCTCAAAGGGATAGGAAGCCTGGTCAAGGAGATAGAACTCCTATAGACTATAGCCACTCCCCCTCCCTGACCCTCTGAGCGACATTCATGCTGGACCGAGTACCCAGGCGGACACAGCTGGGAGAGGGGAACACCACCCTCCTTTCCCACCCAGGTCTCAGTAATGCACGCCAGGTCAGCACCCTCATCCAGAATTACATCATGGATGAGGGCGGTCTTATTTTGTACCGACCTGCCATTCATCAACAGCACTGTTTGGCTCAAGGGTTTGCTGATATGGTCACATTATACCATCTGGTTGTGGGTAGGACTAGAAGAGGGGATAGATGTAAGATATCTAACCTCTCTTCTCCTACGTGGGCATGTTCTACCCCCACCGCCATTCCTTCCCCTACCCAGCACCACCTCAATGGCTGCCCCCTCCAATGCCCTCCCCCCTTCCTGTTCCCTCAGATCCACTGTGGGTCTCTACTTACGTAACCTGATAGCAACTGATAACCCAATCACAATGAGGAGAATGTATGTCATGGCAGGAACTGGTGTCTTGAAGCTGTAGCAAAACTTTCTGTTTCAGGTGAGGACAGGGAGCGGGGTGGTTCCAGTCCTTCCTGGAGGAGAGAACTCAGAAGGTGGTGCCGGGGGACTCCTGTTCGAAACCTTCGCATCTGACCTATGGAGTCCCTCAGGGCTCTGTTTTGTCTCCTATGTTATTTAACATATACATGAAACCACTGGGAGAGATTACCCGGAGTTTTGGGGTTTGATGCCACCA
Source organism: Intellagama lesueurii (assembly GCA_037013535.1). Lineage (NCBI taxonomy): Eukaryota > Metazoa > Chordata > Lepidosauria > Squamata > Agamidae > Intellagama > Intellagama lesueurii. Next base: position 190,269,740 of record JBAJHW010000001.1, on the reverse strand, counting down.
GTATGCTGATGACACCCCACTCTACCTCTCCTTGCCACCTAAATCCAAGGCTCTAGATCAGTGTCTGGTATCAGTAATGGACTGGATGAGGGTGAATAAATTGAAACTTAATCCAGACAAAACAGAGGTGCTTCCGGTCAGTCAAAAGACAGATCAAGTATTGGATGCAGCCGGTACTGAATGGGATTACACTCCCATTGAAAAAACAGGTGCACAGCTTGGGTGTGCGCCTGGATTCATCCCTGAGCCTGGATGCCTGGGTCTCGGCGGTGGCCAGGAGTGCATTTGTACAATTAAAACTAGTGCGCCAGCTACACTCGTTTCTTGAGAGATCTGATCTGGCCACTGTGATACACGCCCTAGTTACTTCCCGGCTCGATTACTGTAATGTGCTCTATGGGGGGCTGCTGATGGAAAGTGTCAGGAAACGTCAATGGGTCCAAAATGCAGCAGCCAGATTGCTGACTGGGACTGGTTACAGGAATCACATAACCCCCCTGTTATAGCAGCTCCACTGGCTGCCGATCAGTTTCTGGGCACAATTCAAAGTGTTGGTTTTAACTTATAAAGCCCTAAATGGCCTGGGTCCAAGCTATCTCAAAGACCGTATCTCCCATTATGAGCCAGCTCAGGTGTTAAGAACATCAGGAGAGGTCTTTCTCTTGGTTCCGCCACCCTCACAGGTGCGTCTGATGGGGATATAGGAGAGGGCCTTTTCTGTTGCTGCTCTCAGACTTTGGAGCTCCCTCCCACAGGAAGCCAGGCTGGCTCCATCTTTGTTGTCCTTCCTCAAGTAGGCAAAGACCTTTCTCTTCAGGGAAGCCTTCTTTCAGTAACCAGGTACCTGTGTGTGATTTTTTTCAATAGATTGTTATGCATTACTGTGTTGACTGGATTGTTAGTACCACTTGTGTTTTCCATTTTTGTGTTTTCCATTTCTCAGAGTGACATTTTTTAAATTTTTGCATACTTATTGATCTTTGCCTTAATATTGCCTGTTAATTGATGTAAGATGCCTCTTTATTCATTGTTCATAATTTTTTAATATTGTCTTTTAATGATGTTAGCCACTGTTGTATACTCATTGTTTTCAACTTTAAATATTGTCTTTCATTGTTATAAGCCACCTTGAGTCCTTTTCAAGGAGAAAGGCAGGGTAAAAATAAATAAATAAATAAATATAAATAAATAAATAAATATATAAATAAATAAAGGAAGGAAGGAAGGAAGGAAGGAAGCCAGCCAGCCAGCCAGCCAGCCAGATATTCTGCAGAGGCGCTGAAGGTAAAGTAGCTTTCAGCATTATTTTGTCAGTCTTTATCCAGTGAGCAGTGCAGTCTTAAATTGAAGGAATGCTGGCTACAGAGAGTTAGGGCTAGACACAAGCATCTTCTGCCAGCCCCAACCCCTTTCTTATGGCTGATTTGAGCAGTCTGCTAAAAGAGCAATCTGCCAGGAGAACAGTTTTGCAGAAGAGTCAAAAATAGTTGGAGAAAGAACAAGCTGACGGAAGGGCTACCTGCCATCCAAGCCTCTTTCAGTCTGAAGACACAACCACATATGCTAATGAAAAGGCCAGGGCCAGATCCTGAGTAATTTCTGATGTCCTTAGGCTGGGAGGAGGTTGGCGTTAGCAGTGCTTCAGCTGACCCACCATCAGCTGATCTAAACTTTAGACATCTGGGACAGTTAGGAAGGCACTCTTAATATGCTCTGTTATCACTTGAAACAGATCTCATGCCCTGTTATCACTTGAAACAGATCTGAAACATTCTTCTCTAGTCTAGAGAAGAATGAAGATCTTCCTGTCTATATGGAGGTGAAGAAAGATGTTCATTCTGGAAGCATTCTTACCTGTGCAAAGTATAGTTTAAGCTTTTTCCCTTGGAACTGTGTTTCATGAAGTTCTATTCTGGCATGAGCAGCTGATTTGGGATTGCTGAAGTTTATTCGTATGCGCTGAAAACTTTTAAACAGTTGAAATGTCACACGGTCATCATATGCACGAAACAAGTCCTCAAATTTCTCCTGGAAAGATAAAATACTGGTCAACTGAAAAATCCATTTTGTGGTTGTTTTGTCCTGCAAGTTCTTTACAAAGACAATTGTTTGCAAGTACCCATCTGCAGAACTATATTACACATGTGCCTGGTATATATTTGCAAGCTTTATTATAGATGGGGAAAAATGTGATTTGTTCTAGGCTGTCTATTGGCATCTTTTAAATTAAGCTGCACATACCAAATGAAGTAAAAGTCGTCTACAGTATATGTGATGAGTTGAACATCTCACACAATGATCAAAACAACCCACTGCAAAGTTATTCTGCACAAGAGTCACTAAAGTAAATGAATGCATTTTGATTTAGAATACAGATTGGTTCAATTGCTTTTCCACTCTCAATGAAAACAGAACAGTTTAGAACTATTTACAAAACCATTTCTAGCAATGTACTTGGGACACTCTGAACTGCCTCTGCCTCCTTCATTATCTCCTGCAGGCATCACCTGGTCTCTTTGAAGCAATAGAACATGCTTATGCACATGGCGCCAAGTTTCTCTCTGGTACAGCTCCTTACTTGCTAGACCCTGCTTGAGACTGACCTGGCTAATACCTTCCTTCCCCTTCCTGCATCAGTATCCTTGCTGTTCCCTTTGCCAAACTGGTGTGCCCAGACTTCCATATCTGCTGAGCTTTGAACATGGCATTTGGATCTCATTTTTTGTGTGGTTGCACGATTACCTGTTGCAGACTGGTAACTTTAGCATTCACCAAGTGTGTGTACCATCATACCATGCTCAAAACACTGCTCTCAACTGCCTTCTAAAGGTAAACAGGATTGGGCTTGGTTAGCACTTAAATGGGAAACCACGAAGTAATGCTAGGGGTTCCCAGCTAGATCTAGGAAAAATGCCTGCCTGAAATCCTGCAGAACTACTGCCATCTAAGAGAGGTGTGAGGAAGCACAGGGATTTGTGCCAGGGTTCCCGGAGTGGATTTGAAGTGCTACTTAAAAAGTTATTTTATAAAAGTAGTGTGTTTCAGTTACTCATGGTGGCTGTAATCCTGCTGCTTAGTAGCTATTAGAGTAGGCCCATAGAATCAGTGGAACTTATGGAGGAGCTATCTTACCAAATCCCCACTGATTCAATGAATCTACCTATAGTTGCAACTTATTATGCCAAGCAACAGAATTTCAGCCTATATGTTTGAAAGGTAGTCTGTTGTCATTACCCATTACAGTCTGTCAAAATAGCAATCTATTGCATTACTTGTTATACTACTTCTTACTTTTTTTGATATTTTTGCAGTGAATGGGAAATTAGCAGTATATCATGTCACCGGCTTATGTGAAGTCAGGAGGATAGAACGTGAGCAAATGGAGACATATTGAGCCTGCATTGTTCCCCTGAGCTCAGTTTGCCTGTATTGTTTTCTCACAGTGATACCGTGTTTATCTGACCTCTCAGTAGTCTGAGACTTTTATCCAAGAGTTCTGATCAGGATGGTTTTAGGCCTCTTCTATGCTTTCCTTTGCACATAGTGTTGCAGAGTTTTGAATTTCTGGTAAAAATTATCTTTTTGCTACACAGTAGAAGAATAGAGGCGAATAGCTACAAAGTTCTCCAGAGTCTACCCCTTTCTCAATAGCTGGCACTCAAAAGTTTCAGTAACTTACTCTGAGAGATTTGTAGGAGAAATATTTTTTTCTTTACTTATGGGTGCTTCAAATTACAGACTTGTGTATACTGCTTTCTTTACCGCATACATATTGCATACAGCAACAAACAACTGCCACCAACCAATGAAAGAAAGAAATAGAACACTCAGCAGAGCGGCAGAGCTCTCTGAATTTCAAAAGCTGGATAGAATGATTGATTCGTGTTGAACAGATAGATAATCACCCTAGCCCAAAAAAGTCTCTCCCAATCACTCAAACTACAGACAGTATGAGAGGTTGTAAATAAAAACTCCAAAAGAATGTGGGTCCAGGAAGAGCAAAAATAGAGGGGCTTGGTGTTGGGTATCTCTAGTTGGGCTATTTCAGCTTTTGCATATCTGATTTCCCCATAATTCCCATCACCATTTCTCATGTGCCTTAATGTCTAGACCAGATATGGTGAGCTTCTAACTTTCTTCTGCCATTATCTCTGATCAGTGATTAGAGATAAGAGGATTTTCAGAGCCTGGAAAGCTTCTACATTTAACTGAACTCACCTTTGCGCATGAAGGATTGAATGAGTGAAAATTTTGTTTCAGCATTTTAAAAATATTTTTTTATATACAGGGTGGAAAGAATGTGAGGTTTTAAAAACTGTTGTAACAAGCTTTATATGAGAAGTTTTTCCATTTTCCAGAGCAGGGCTGCTGTACAAACAGAGCAAGAGACTAGGGTATTGATCACATTAGATCAGATCAATTGAATTTTCCGTATTTTCTCTTGCAGCCTTTCACATCTCTTGTGTCTCCAGAGGTCATGAGATATTTGACTGCTTACACTGTTGAATAATATGAAATTTTGGTATGAGAACGATCATTCTGAATCCTGAATCTTTAGAGTATTAGACGCCAAAACCAAAGCTGTAACAATTGGCTTTCTAGATGATTGCAGAAACATTTATTGTAGTGCTCTTTATATTAAAATATGGAAGTCTTCAAACCAGCGGGGACTTAACAGTAAAAGCAAGGCTGGCAAAAGTACAGTTAGCCCTTTCATATTTATAGTGTGAAGATGACTTAAACAGTGATTGTTACCCACTATGAAACAAGAGAGATCCAACTGACTACCAGTGCCCCATTTCACATATTTTGTGGCTCTTGCTCTCCCTAAGAAAGGCTGCCTTGACATGAGAACAGGTTTTACACTAGCTGTTTCCCTGACATGGTAAATTAGAAATGTTTGAATGGTTTCTGCACATCTCCCACCAAAAAACATCCCTTTTAGGAATCCAAGTTGATAACTGTAGAAGGTGGTGACATATTTTTGAAGAGCATCTATCTCATAAAATAAAATAAAATAAAATGGATGAAGCCATGACTTGCACAGCCAGATCAGGGGAGAGCCCATTCTGAGAGAGGGACTCAACTCAGATTTTTTGCACTGGTATACATATTTTTGTATTTTGTAAATAAATTATGTCAGAAATGAAATTTATTTTGCTGTGTCTTCTCTCAGCTATCTGACCTATGAGATGAAGCACCAGAAGACATTGAAAACATCCTGATTGGGAAAAAGCCAGGTGGAACTTATTGGGATGAGAGTGAAACCCAACTGGAAGAATATTGTTAGTTTGAGGAAGAACATAAAACCCTCACACCATTGTCCTTCAGTCAATCACATAGAACTGCTCCACTCAAGATATCAGTCTAGCAGCACATATTCTTTGATGAAATTGTGATTATGGCCGTTAACCAAAGGTGTTGGCAACATGGTGAAAACTAGCCTCCCCCACCCGTTTTGGATTCTTGTGGAGAGAACTGCTGTGTGTTAGGCTTTTAACTGTAAACAAAACCATAGAATGTATGCAAATTGGTGATGTTCAAACACCAATATCATTTTGCAGTCTGCAGAGGTGAAATATTCCATGGATGAACATTTCAAATGTTTGTTCTGTGTTTTGTTTTGCCTGTATTGCTGCTGAGAAACAAAAGTACATTGCCTCCTGACCCACTTTATCCCTCATAGCAATATTGTAAAATTAAGCTGGGAGATAATGGGTGAAAGCCTGTTGCACAGTTATGGAAATGGCATAACTTTTGGAGGCAAATTTCAGTGACTCAGCATGCAACAGGTAATGTCTATTGAGATTTCTAAACTTACAGCAATTTGCTGCGAGAAGTTATGCCATTATGTAACTGAGTAATAGGATTTTGACCAGTGTCTGTCCTTTGTCTTATTGCTGTCCTAACTGGTAGCAGTCACAATAACATCTAACTTACTATGACACCACATAATATTACTGAAACCATTACACAAAACTGAATGACATAAAATCCACTACCAGACATATTGCTATGCGTAACATTCAGTGAAGAACATTTAATGCCTGAGGAAGAAGGAAATTACCTCAGAGAATGAAGGATACAGGAGGACTGAAAATACTAATCTAAAGACAGACTGGATAGGATAACTCTTGGTTACACATTGTGAGACATTACTTGCCACCTGCATGTTTCTCTGCTCCTTCAAAACTTGGGAACAGTTTCTGCAAAGTGATTTGGTATGAATATTGGGAATTATGTCTCCTATTGTATGATACCTCATCTCAAAGAGCCACTACTCTTGCATGTCTCTCAGAGGGCATTGCTCACATCAAAGAGCTTTGTGTGTGAATTTTCTCAGTGTATGAGAGGCTTATGTCTTCCAGGATTTGTCTGGGATTTAGTTTAGTTACTCCTAGATTGTCCAACGAGCACACTGTCCTGTTCAGCAGGGACCTGAGCTTCCAGTGACTACTTTCTTCCAATGATGGCAGCAGTTTAAGACCTCTCACAGTCTAGACCTCTCACAGTGGTGACCCAAGATTACTCCCTGCAGGTCTGCCTTGCTTCCCTTTATATTAAAAGCCTTAAAGCATGGATGGGCAACCTCCAAAGGTCAGAGGGCCACACATACCTAACCCTGGTCTTTGCAACCCTCCCTCCATACCCTTCTCTCTTTAAAGTCTTATGTAGTGAAAAAGCCCCCTCATAGAATCATAGAAAACTGAAGTTGGAAGGGGCCTACAAGGCCATCAAGTCCAACCCCCTGCTCAGTGCAGGAATACAGTCAAAGCATATCTGCCAGGTGATTATCTACGTTTCTCTTGAATGCCAGCATTTTTTTTTATGACAACTTTTGCAGTGTGGGAAGAGGAAGGCCTGGTGGAGGGCAAACACAAGGGAATTGCTTCCCACATCCCTAAACAGTGATTTTTCTTTTTTTTAAAGTAAAGGCAATGATGTTCTTTTCCTGGTTCACCCCATGGTGTCTTAACCTTGAGAATCCTCAGGGCCAAGGCATTATGCACCTAATTGGCAAGGAGTGGTTAGGATGGGCAGATGGGCAGCAGCAGTGGTAGTGAAAAAGGCAGTGACACCACCCTTCTTTTCCTCCCTTTCCTCCAATGACTGTGGTCAGGCCAGGGAGCAGTATGTGGCAGTAGCATATGAGCAGGGGGGCTTTGAAAACCCTCACTCACATGCTCTTGCACTGTCCGCTTCATCAGGACTGCCGCAAAAAGTACGTCACTTCAATATTATTAGAGCTGGAGGGGAAATCCGATCTGGACAAGGTCCGTTTTATGTTATCAGTGGAGGTGGTCGACATTATTTATTTATTTATTTATTGGATTTCTATCCCGCCCATCTAGACCAAAGGTCTACTCTGGAAGAAGTAGCTGTATTCCTTGAGTCAGTTGTTAGGAGGCGAAGCCCTGAACCTAACAAACTAGCTTGACCATGTTTATTTTATATTTTATATGCCAATAAAGGTTTAATATTATTGTGTGGCAGTAGCACTTTTCTTCCTACCTACAACTTGCACTGGCACTGCTCCAGTGCCTTTTCATTTCCTTGTCTGGCGACACTTTAATGACCCATTTTCTCCATCTCTATTATTATTATTATTGCTGTATTAGAGTACAGCAACAGATATTTTCTCTTGCCTGATGTCAATTTGTGAATGGGTGTGAGCAGGTATCTAAGATTAGTGTTTTCAACATTCAGGCTGCCCTTTGCTATAAAAAGCTTGGCATTCTTTTTCTTGCTGGCAACATGGGCATGATATTGTACAGCAATATCAGGCCATTTCCTGGCTTTTTGAATGGTGGGTACAGAAGCACAATATCCTGCATTCATAAATTGGAGGTTTTTGAAGTATTTAATTGCGCCTAGGGGGAGCTCTGTTGGCCTAATAACCAGGAGTAAATATGCTAACTTATCTTATTCTTGGTTTCCTAGTACTGAGATGCTGTTGAGTCTGCAGTCAAGGACAAAAGCAAAATCACATAACTTATTTTGGAATGAGAAATTGGTCACAACTCTTGGTTACAGTTGCTATATCTTGGCTTAGCAGAGGACCAAGATCCACAGTTTCAAATGGATTAACCATCCCAACACATCTCCTGGGTTAAAATGTCAGAGTGTGGAGAGGCTGCAAGGGCACATAGCCTCTTTTGGTTCTCTGGCTACCTGGAGTGAAAGGGCACTGCCATCCTGCCAGGTGGGCACAGTCCCTGAAGCCAACACTCCTATAAGCCCATGAGGCAAGAGGGAGTAAAGTCACATATGACCACCACCAAAGCGGTATGTTTTGGTTTTGGTTCCCCCCCCCCCCCCCTCAGCCAGTCCTGTCAAACCTCCCTGCACCTGAGCAAAAATGAAAAATGTTCTGCAGGGGAGAAGAACAATCCTAACCACTCCTGGAAGCCTCCACAAGTAGCAACATTCCATTTAAATGCCTTGCGGAGAGTTCTTCAACAGTTCTTGTTGCAGCTGTCATTGCATGAGGAGCCAGTGACAGAAATAAAGCCAGACTTGGGGGAGGCTGGAGTGAAAGACAGAACTGATAAAGGGTTGTTGAACCCCTTTCTCTCCCCATTGAAGAGTGAGGAGAAGTTAGAAAAGCAAGATACTACTGGAGTTACGTTTAATGATCCTTAAGTAAATGTTGAACACTTGAAGGAAGAAAATGAGTTGAGTCTTATTGACGGGGGTTTCTGAGGGATGTGTGTGAAGAGTGAACCCTCACACTTGAAAATATCCTTGCTTAATTACCTTTGCTATATTACATTTTTCACACACACACCACACATGAAGGTACCAATCTAGCATACCACCTGCTTGCTAACCTCTCACTCACATTGATTGTGGTTATGTTTCACTGCTATACTACATTGGGAACGAGATTCATAGCAGAGCTTTAGTACATTTCTAACAAATAAACTACACCAATGGTTCCCAACCTTGGAACTATGGATGCTTTCACTTACTGGCTGATCACACCGCACATCACTCCCCAGGAACAAGTGTTCCATTTCAGTCAATTGAATTACCCTTTTGTTTGTTGTGATATGTTTGCACCAGTGGTTTCCAGATGCATTTGAGATGGTTGTGCTTGTTTTTCACAAAGACTGGTTCAGAGCACTGGATCCAGTCCCATAAGGGCTAGAGACTAACGTTTTTTCAAAAATGAAAGCTTGGCACCTGGACCAGCTCATGGTCCGAAAAGCTCTGCGTGGCACCTCTAAAATCAGGGGAAGGGGCCTGGCAATCCTAGTGGTGCTGCCCAGTGGAAGAGTGTTTGTGCTGCTGGATCAGAAGATAGGCCTCATAGATCCCAGAGTCAGTGACCAATGAGGTGCCCATGGAAGTCCAGAAACAGAAAAGAGCAGCAACAACACTCTCTTATTTGTATTCCCCAGCAACTAGCATTCCATACTATTGACAGAATGTCCCTTTTGTTTGCTGCGATGTGTTTACTACAGGAGTTTCCAAATGAATTTGAAATGGTTATGCTAATTTTATTTATAGAAAAGAATTAGTGCTGGACTGAATTGCTCCATAATTTATCAAGCATTTTGACAGGCATGTTTTATTATGACACTGTTTTCACATGAATTTGATTTGGCTATTGAATTATTTTCTATTCGCTCATCAACATATTGTTATATTGGCTGTTATACTATGCAATATTTGTAATACAACCATACTGTAGATTATTCTTTTCTTGGGCTGCTTTGGACTCCAATGGATGGAGGGCAAAAGCAGTTTATAATTATTAACAAACACTTTTTAAAAATTTGATGTTTCCCATCTGTACTCCCCTCTCCCTTGATTTACTCTTCCTCCATCAGACCTAGCTATATATTGCTGTCTTTCTGCCCAGGGGAACTGTAAAAGTGAAAGTAAGGAGGCACATGTGCATAGTTTCAGAAGCACCCACTGTTGAAGCAAGCAAGCGTGTCCCCACTGTTACATTTTCTCACTGATCCCAAAATGGGGACCTATACCAATGTTAAGAGCTCCATAGCAATCGCTACTGAACCCATCAGGAATTACTACTCACTCACTACAAAAAGTGCTGCCAGCAGTGGAAGCCACAGCAGCAAACAGCAGCCCATTCTTCCTCACTTCTGGTTTTCTAACAGAGGATGTAGGGAAGAAAGGGAAGTTAGTGGGATACAAAGGTGTGTTTGGCCCAATCCTGTCAGTCCTGCTGCTACTGCCACCCCTTCCACCATGATGGGGTATTGCCTGCTATATTCTATTCAAGGATTTGTCATGGGTCCACTGCAGTTGGCTGACAACGCAGACTGAATATCAGTCTCACCGTTATACACCCACCACTTGAATCTGCTCTAGCTAGCAACCACTAAGGGAGAATTAGTATGCTGGTTCTCATCTCTCCTCCTTGCTAACGTCAGGGAGATGTTTTGACTGGAGAAGCCCTGTTATTCTTCTGTCTGGGCTCCACAATCTGTATGTAGTCCTCTATCAGTTCCTTGGTTTCAGTTGCAGGTGAAACAAATAAGCCACGCCTCTTGGGTTTATTACAGCAACTACTCCTCTCTTCTCCGATAAGCTGAATAACTAGTCATTTGTATATGGCACAAGTGGTGCTAACAGTTGGATTCTACTGCTGGTGGACCACCAGAGAAATTGGACCTTCAGCTACTGATAGGAACTTCTGAAGTGAGTCCAGTATACTATAGCTTGTCATTCTTTTGCCTTACCAAAGGACTTCATAATTCTGAATCCATCTAGAAGCTTATCCTTGGTTCTTAAAGCCAAACAACACTTTACACAAAGCTGGGCATTTCTTTCACCCAATGGCTTAGTTAAAAACAAAAGAAAATTGAAAGGCAGCCTTTTCCCTTGTGAGTGTGATTTATGGGTCTTCCTGAAATGCTACATACTTTGTTTTGCTTCAGTTCACCTTGCCTCATGCTGGTTGACACATTCATAGTTTCTGCATCAAAACATGAGCACCAGTCTCCAATTCTTTTACCTTTTTCCATGTTCCCCCACTCCCTCCTGCATGTGGTGTCTCCCCATCTTTGGAGAACCTTCACTGCAATGCCAGAGATTTTTCCCCCCTGAGTAGGGTAAGGGTATAACACTAATCTGTTAAAAGATTTGAACTAGAACTCTCCAGTAGTATACACCTCTGCATATGAGGAACATTTTAGTTACGGAAGGAACAAAAAAATAAAGAAACAAATTGTACAAAAAATGGTAGAGTTCAGGTTAAGAGAAATATCTGGATGTCAGTAAAATTTCTAATAAGAGAAGTGAACAACTGACTCTTAAGAAAGAACAAACACAACATCTGGAAAAACCTCTAGAAGGACAAATGGCCCAAAGGAAATTCTTATTGACCATTTTCTCATCAATTTTCAATCAAATACAAATATAATGTGGCTGGTGGATGAAAGTGGAATTACCTGGTTCATACACTCAGATGCTAAATGCAATACTTTGGAAATCTCTCTGATTTTAAGCCAACCTTTTATTCACTTACGGTAACCATAGGCAACTCATGACTGGAACATGGGGAAAGTTGCACTTCAAAATTTGGGAGTGAAATGCCCGTTTTCTGCTCAGATCACAAAGCTAAAACCTTGGAATACTAGATTTGTTTTCCATTTAAAACAAAAAAATGCAAAACAACCATCAAGCATTGATTTATGAATCAGTAATGTACAATAGGCATTACAGTAATATAATGTACTATTTCAATTGTTTCCAGTGTAATACACCTGATTACACATTATCCTTTTTATAAACTGATCAATGCCACAGCTTTCCACAAAATTCACAGATTGTGCATGCTTCTGAAGAGTGAAAGACAGGTGAAAACTTAAATGTTTTATTTATTACATATCCACTCATACAGCTCAGTTTCGAGAAGAGACAACTAACTAGAATAAATCTTTTGACTTGGTCATAGTAAAGCCTTTCTTTTTTCCTCCTCTGTCATCAAAAAACTGATGGGTGCAATATATTATGCTATTTGCAAACGTTATTTAAATAGAGGTATATCTTTCTGTCTTTAACAATTGCATATTTCAGCAGTTTCCCACAAAGATTTACTTTTATACTTTGTATGTGTGTTTTGTAGTTAACTAAAAGGGTAAATAAACAAGCCACCATGGGAAATCTGGGGAATGCAGCATAGCATTCCATGGAAAGTCACTGTACCAATATAACCTGCCCAAGTTTTGTGAAAGTACCATTCCTAATTAAAAAGAAGCACCCGTGTAGCTGATCTTACAAAACCAAACTATTTCTGTCTTCCTGTCAGAGTAATGTAGCAAGCAACGTGCAATGCATTCAAAACTGTTCTGAAGCAGCTATACTGAAAGAAACCAAGGACACACAAGCATGTGTGTGTGTGCATGTGCGCACACTCATACACACAGAGAGATAGTTTATTCAAAAGCCATAGGAATCATAGTTGATTTTGTTTATGCCAATAGGAGAGGCAAAGAGCATTTACTAATTAATCAGCTTTCCATTAAGAGTTAAACTTGTTTTGACATTGTGTAATAAAGATCATACAACCATTACTTCACCAAGCTCATATACTCTTCCTATAAATAATGCATCAAGCACCCTAGTAGTTATTATTAAAATGCTTCAGTCACCCATTTGCTTTACTGCAGGACTTCAAAAACTCCTGCTGCCCTCCATCCTCTCCCATCAGAACTACAAAACAGATCACCAATGCATACCTTTACTTCTTGGTTGGTAAAAACGTCAACATCTGCAACACAGGCAACCAGAGAGGAAACATCACAGTCCATGCTATAGGGTGGCATACCACCTTCTTGTATAAATGAAGAGCTTATTGATCCTTGATGCTCAGAATAATACAAAGCACGCACTTGTGCATGCATGCACACACACACATGCACATGCACGCACACACACACGCCTCCCAAATGCTGAGAATGAAAGAGAGCAACACTAACAATTCAGAGAAGCCAGTTGTTCCTCGCCTGCCTCTGCCTAACACCATATCCCATAAAACAAGCACAACAGTGCTATTCCATCGTGCTTTGCAATGACATCACCACCGGGCTACATCTCCCTCCACCACAACCCCCGCCTCCCCTCTCATTGTGCTTTATCTAGCCAGCAAAGCAGAACAAACAGCACGTGGTTATTATCTGCTATATTTGAACACAAAGACTAGATCAATGGAAGCAGCACTGGCCAACAACTGAATCACTGGAGCTGTTTCAGCCAAAGGCTTCTGTTTGGAATATGTGAATTCTTTGTTTTCATGATTCACACTTAAGAGTATCTCCCTCCCCCTCAGTTACGGTTAAGTACGAATGTATCACCCTCTGCCTCAGCCAGCCATGACATCTGCAGCAGCACATTACTGATCATCCTTTGGGGACATTGCATTGCAGCCAATTTGTCCCCCTTGCTGGAATTTCTGTGCTTTTTTAACAGCTGCATGAAATTCATCCTTGGAATAACTTCACCTGCTAAACAATATCCTACAAAAAGTACAGTAGTCTTGCCAGAAATAACTATGGGAACTCTGCTCATTGGGTGTTACCTCCATAGACAAAGCTTTGTGAATAGCAAGGAAAGGGGCTGGAGGAACAGCAGGCTCCCTCTGATATAAGGACATGGCATGGGCTGCATGGTGGAACCTGGATCTCTGCTTTGCCCCCTTCAATCTTCCACTGGCAGAGACCTGGAAGACAGAAACAAAATTCAAAATGATCTGGATCAGCTGGAGCACTGGGCTGAAAACAACAGAATGAAATTTAATAGGGATAAGTGCAAAGTACTGCACCAAGGAAAAAGAAACCAAACACACAGTGGAGGATACCTGGCTCAGCAATACTACAAGTGAGAAGGACCTTGGAATTGTCGCAGATCACAAGCTAAATATGAGCCAACAATGTGATGTGGCTACAAAAAAAGGCAAATGCTATTTTAGGATGCATTAACAGAAGTATAGTCTCCAAATCCAATGAGATGCTAGGCCCCCTCTATTCAGCACTGGTTAGGCCTCACCTTGAGTATTGTGTCCAGATCTGGACACCACACTTCAAGAAGGATGCAAACAAATTGAAACAAGTTCAGAGGAGGGCAACAAGGATGATCAGGGGGCTGGAAACCAAGCCCTGTGAGAAAAGACTGAAAGAACTGGGCATGTTTAGGTTTGAGAAAAGAAGACAGAGGGGTGATATGGTAACATTTTTCAAATACTTGAAAGGCTGTCATGCAGAGGAGGGGCAGGATCTGTTCTTGACATACAACAATGGGCTCAAGTTAAAGGAAGCCAGATTTCGGTTAAATATCAGGAAAAACTTCATTACAGTGGAACCTCTACTTACGAACTTAATCTGTATTGGAATGCTGTTCGTTAGTTGAAACGTTCGTAAGTAGAGGCAAAATTTCCCATAGGAATGCATTGAAAACCATTTAATCCGTTCCGGCTGTTTTTCGTTCTTATCTAGAGGTGCCGTTCACAAGTAGAGGCATTAGTTCCCATAGGAACTAATGCAAAGCCAGTTAATCCGTACTCTACCACTAGGGGGAGAAATTTTTTTTTTAACCTAAGATGACCTAAGGTTAAAAAAAGGGCAGGAAAGTTTTTTTTCCGGTTCTTATCTTGGAGCTCCGTTCGCAAGTAGAGGCAAAATTTTGCGAACAGAGCTGTTTGTAAATTGGATCGTTCATAGCTAGGGACGTTCGTAAGTAGAGGTTCCACTGTATTCTTTACTTCTATGATTCTATCACTCTATGAACTCATGACCCCTCTAGGCAAACCTGTCTTTAACGCCTTCTCAACCTTGGTGTTGGGCACCATGGAGTTACTGATCAGCCTCTGTAGGTGCTTCATCTAAAGATCCATCACCTTCGGGGGTCCCATTGGCTTCTGCATCTTAGAATACGTAACATCCTTTTGCTGCAGCTATTGCCAGGCACATGCACTAGCTTGGTAGATGACATCCTTGGGATATGCTCACAGCAGTGCATTTTGTCATATGCTGGGCTCAAGCCACATTAGAAGTGCATGGCAATTCCTACCGATCTAATGATACAATCAGGGCATCAGTGAGATAGCAAACATTTCTGGGATGCCACTGCTACATCTAACCCTCTTGTGTTCAAGGTCCACCCAATGACATTGTGGGCAAGTCTCTGTGATGGACTTTGTAACCAACAGCCATGGTAGGCCCATGCCTGATTTTCATGGGTAGTTGGTTGAGCATCCAGGGCTGCTTTATTCAAAGAGCAAAGTAGGCATTTGCCCAGGGCCCACTGTCTGTAAGGGCCCACATGAAGAGGGCTTTTCTTTCTCTTTTGCAATCATGCCGCGCAACCTGCGCTGTCCACTGCTCGTTGGACCTTTGAAGTCTTATGTGTGCTGAGGTCATGTGCCAGGATCCTGATGAGTGACCTCGTGCCATTTGAGCACCAGGTGCGTGTGCAGCCTTTTTTCCCACCACCCGCGTCATTGAGGACCCTGGCCTGGCGGAGCTGACAGTGGCAGGTATGGCATTGAGAGGCTGTTTTAGGGACAAATATGGCAGAGATAGGCTGTTTTAGGGGCTAGGATGGCAAAGAGGCTGTTAGGGGGCTAAAATGGTATAGAGATACTGTTTTGAGGCTAACATGGCACAGACAGGCTGTTTGGAGGCATTGGCATGATATACAAGGTTTATGCATTTACTGCTCATTTGCATGATACACAAAGTTTGTGCATTTACTCATTTGCATGATATACCAAGTCTTGGTATATTTGGTTCCTGACTCTGAACAGAGCACAGCTGAGGAATAAAGCTGAGGCAGACCCAACTTGCTCACAATCAGAGTGAGTGAACAGAGAAAACAAACAGAAGTTTCCCAGGAAGGAAAGGTAGGAAGGAAAGGTCTACTTGAGGAAGGGGAGACCAAGGAGACAAAGGCAGAGAGGTGAGTGGTTTTTTAGAGTAACACGAGGAGGGGACATGGAGTAACCCCTGGGAATTGCCCAAACAGAAGCACCATGTGCTCAGCTTAAGAGCTGTGTGCTTGGCTTAACAGGAGGGTATGTGTCCCTAACAGGAAGAGCCATGTGCTCAGCAGAACAGGAGGGTGTGTGTCCTTAACAGGGAGAGCTATGTTATTGGTCTCACAGAAAGGGGAGTATCCTGGTTACTGCTGAGAGCTAGAAGTAGCAGCGGTGAGTTCTGGGAGGGCTTTTTGAGTCCTGACTTCGAACAGAGAACAGCTGAGGAATAAAGTTGAGGCAGACCGAGGGAGCTCACAACCAGGGTGAGCAAACAGGGGTTTTCCCAGGAGAGGCCAAGGGGAAGGCCCCTAACAAAAATTTCCAGTTGTTTTCGATATAGTTATATATTTGTAGATGCTCCCAGCTACAATCAAGGTAACAAAATAAAAGAGACAGGCATTCATAAACAATCAGTTGAAAGCAAAAAGCTAGCAGGGATTATGGAGGGTGGAGACAATTCAGTTGTAGTTACTTGCAAAGTTTGTACTATGTTTGTCTTTGTTTCTGAGTGTAACATTGTGTACACATGTAACAAGTGCAAACTACTGGCACTGTTAGAAGAAAAAGTGAGTGAACTGGAGCAGTGAGTAGCCACACTCAAGGCTATAAGGAAAGATGAAGCCTACATTGATAGAACTCTTGAGGAGCAACAGCTGTCACAGGGGGCACTGCTGATGGAAGAAAACCAAAACAAAGCAGTGGAGGAGAGTGCTAAGGAGAGTACAAACATAGTGGAGGAACCACCATGGAAAACAGTCACAGTTAGGAGCAAAAGAAGGAGAAGAAACTCTTCACTAGTAGAACTGCAAAAACTGCTTTCAGATTCTTGAAGAGGAGTCTGCCAGACAGCATGCAGAGGAGACCCCACAGGAGGACATGAGAAGGGCTGAAGCACAGCAAAATACAGTCACTGTACCTGCACCCTACAAAAAGAAGAAGAGTATTTGTAGTAGGAGACTCCCTACTGTGTGGAATTGAGACCGAAATGTTGCAATGTATGTAAAAAAATACGCATTCTTGCACAGAAATACAGGAGGAGGAGATTGAGATAGAGAAAGAAACTAGAGGACTAGCTATCCTTGACTTGATTCTAACCAATGGAGAATACTTTGTCAAGAATAAATCCTGCCATACAAATCTGATTTCATTTCTTGATTAGGTAACCTCCCTGACAGACAGAGGGAATGCTGTTGACATAGTGTATCTTGAACTAAGCGAAGCTTTTGACAGAGTGCCCTATGATATCCTGTGTAAGCATCCTTCAGTCTCGAGAGACTATGGTAACATGCTCCGAATAGAGGTCTTGGAACAACGTCTAGTGTGGCTGAGAAGGCCAATTTGAGAGTGACAATCCCTTCCACACTGAAGACAAATACAATCTGTCCCCGTCCAGCTCCCTGATTTTGCTGGTTTCGGAACTGCCTCTTTGCCTCAGCCTGCTGAACAAGTGTCTGTTCAAATTGGGAGAGGCCATGCTGTACCGCCTGCCTCCAGGCTGAACACACAGACGTCAAAGTTTCCCATCTGTTGAGGTCCATTCCTAAGGCCTTCAGATCCCGCTTGCAGATATCCTTCTATCGCACCTGTGGTCTCCCTCTGGGGCGATTTCCCTCCACTAATTCTCCATACAGGAGATCTTTTGGAATCTGACCTTCAGCCATTCTCACAACATGCCCGAGCCAACGTAGACGTCGCTGTTTCAATAATGTATACATGCTAAAAATTCCAGCTTGTTCTAGGACTACTCTATTTGGAACTTTGTCCTGCCAGGTGATACCAAAAATGCGTCGGAGACAATGCATATGGAATGTGTTCAGCTTCCTCTCCTGCCGTGCACAAAGGGTCCAGGACTCACTGCAGTACAGGAGTGTACTCAGGACACAGGCTCTATAGACCTGGATCTTGGTATATGCCGTCAGCTTCTTTCTCCTTTTTTAAATACAGTGGATCGAGCAGAGATGTGCAGCGCTCCGTCCTGCCCGGTGAGATTTGAATGCTTTCAGCCTGTGACCCCAGACATGGTGGACAAAGCGCTCGATCGCTGTCGGGCCACCACCTCCTCCCTTGACCCTTGCCCGGCCTGGCTAATCAAAGCAGCCAGGCCTATAACAACGGAATGGGCCACAGAAATAATTAATGGGTCTCTCCAGGAGGGCAAGGTTCCCCTTGCTCTCAAGGAGACACTCGTTAGGCCCATTAGGAAGAAACCAAATTTGGCGGCGGACGATATTGGCAATTATAGGCCTGTCGCCAATGTTTCTTTCCTCAGCAAAGTGGTGGAGAGGGTGGTGGCTGATCAGCTTCCGGCTCTTCTGGATGAAACCAATGCCCTGGATCCATTCCAGTCGGGCTTCAGGCCACGTCATGGCACAGAAACGGCACTGGTCGCACTGTTGGATGACCTGTTGAGGGAGGCTGACCGGGGCAAAATGTCCTTGTTGGTCCTCCTCGATATCTCAGCCGCCTTTGATACAGTCGACCACGGTATCCTCCTGGGGAGGCTCTCCGAGTTAGGAATCGGTGGCCTGGTGCTTGCCTGGCTCCGATCCTTCTTGGAGGACCGTCCCCAGAGAGTACAGCTTGGGGAGAGTGTTTCGGCCCCGTGGAGTCTCAATTGTGGGGTTCCGCAGGGCTCGATCCTCTCCCCAATGCTGTTTAACATCTATATGAGGCCGCTGGGAGGGGTCATCAGGGGGTGTGGGGCTTCATGCCATCAGTATGCTGATGACACCCAGCTCTACATCTCCTTTTCACCTACCTCAGTGGATGCCGTTTCGTCCCTTGAGCGCTGTCTGGAGGCTGTGCTGCAATGGATGCAGCTGAATGGGTTGAGGTTGAACCCGGACAAGACGGAGGTCTTGAGGGTGGGTGGCCCCTCCGTTGGCGGTTTGGGAAACTCCCTCTCTTTTGGGGGGGTGACTCTCACCGCAAAGAGTGAGGTGCGCAGCTTGGGGATACATCTGGACCCGGCGCTTACCATGGAAACCCAGGTGGCATCCGTGGCCCGCTCCGCCTATTTCCACCTATGGTGGATTGCCCAGCTGCGACCCTATCTTGATGGTGGGGCCCTCACCACTCTTGTCCATGCGCTTGTAATCTCGAGATTAGATCACTGTAATGCGCTCTACGTGGGGCTACCTTTGAAATTGTTGCGGAAGCTTCAAATGGTGCAGAATGCGGCGGCCAGACTCCTTAGTGGGGTGAGAAAATACCAACATATCTCTCCCACTCTGGCTGCCTTGCATTGGCTGCCCATTTGCTTCCGCATTGATTTCAAAGTGTTGATGATGACGTATAAAGCCCTAAACGGTTTAGGACCTCGATACCTGGCAGATCGCCTTCTCCCACCTAGATCTACCCGAATCACCCGTCATGGCCAGGAGGGATGGCTGAGGGGCCTAACGCCGAGAGAGGCCCGGAAAGAAAGAACAAGAAACCAGGCCTTCTCGGCAGTGGCCCCTCGGCTTTGGAATAACCTTCCATCAGAGATCCGCCTGGCTCCCTCGCTGGGTGTTTTTAAGAGCCAATTAAAAACTTGGCTCTTCAGGCAGGCCTTCCCTCCTGTCAATATTTGATTTTATTTTATTATAATTTCTGTTTTTTCTCCATCTTGAGTATTATTATTAATATTAATATTATTGTTTTGAATTGTTTTATTTTAATTTTAATTGTTCAAGTGTTTTATACTTAATGTTTTATGGAACCCGCCCTGAGTAGACTCTGTCTAAAAGGGCGGGATAAAAATCGAATAAATAAATAAAAATAAATAAATAAATTGTTAATCCAAAGTCTTGGCAGGCCTTACTAAAATGATTCATAAGTTGTTGGAGCTCTTCAGCAGAATGGGCAACAACAGCTGCATCATTGGCGAAGAGGAAGTCCCACATGCATTTCAACTGGACTTTGGTCTTCGCTCTCAATCTAGAGAGATTAAAGAGCTTTCCATCTGATCTAGTCCAGAGATAGACACCTTCTGTTGCAGTTCCAAAAGTGTGTTTCAGCATAACAGCAAAAAAAGATCCCAAACATTGGTGGACATCCAATCTTGGGAAATATTTTAAAAAGGCTGTCCACGCTAACCAAGTCAAAGGCCTTTGTAAGATCTATGAAGGCCACAAAGAGTGGCTGTTGTTGTTCCCTACATTTCTCCTGCAGCTGTTGGAGGGAGAATACCATGTCAGTGGTGGATCTATTAGCTCGAAATCCACACTGTGATTCTGGATAGACTCTGTCTGCAAGCACCTGGAGTCTCTTCAGCACAACATGGGCAAGCAGCTTCCCTACAACGCTGAGAAGAGAGATGCCACGGTAGTTATTGCAGTCGCCCCTGTCTCCTTTGTTCTTATACAATGTGACGATGTTTGCATCCTTCATGTCCTGTGGTACTCCACCTTCCCTCCAGCAAAGACAAAAGACTTCATACAGCTCGGTGGTGATGATCTCTTTACAGCACTTCAGCACTTCAACAGGGATGTTATCATTCCCAGGTGCCTTGCCGGAGGTGAGGGAATCCAAGGCCGCTTTTATTTCTGCTAAAGTTGGTTCGCTGTCCAACTCTTCCAAATGATGATATCCTGATTAGCAAGATAAAAAGGTGTGGGCTGGATAGATCAAGTGTCAGGTGGATTCTGAATTGGCTATAGAATCATACTCAGAGGGTGATGATTAAAGGCTCTTTCTCCAACTGGGAGGAAGTAATCAACTAATCAATCAACGTTTATTTGCATTAACCATGTCATAGCAAAGTGAGTATAAAATTTACAAAGATATAGAATCAACGCATCTGAGTCAAAATATCAGATGAACATCGGATACATCGGATAACTATACTTTCCAAAATTGGTCAGATAAAACTATATAAGATTACTCCTTTAGAACCATAAGTGATCTAATTTTAATTGCTACTACTAAAAATTTGGCTATCTGTGCCGTTACTTGTTTATCTTGGTCTGCTAGAAGAAAAGATACATAAAATTCAGATGAACATCCTGGCTTCTTGATTAACAAAGGACAAATTAACTCTTTGCACACTTCTCTGTAGAAAGAACAGAACAATAAAACATGGGCAAGCGTTTCAACACTGTCACCGCAAGGACACATGCGGTTTTGTAATGGGGTTCCTTTAATACGACCCTCAAGTAGTGCTGAAGGTATACCATTAAGTCTTGCACGTGAAAAGGCCCATCTGTATTTGGGGGTTGTCAGCATATACAAATATTGTGCCATTATTTTTGGATGGTTTATCACAGAGTATTTGTACCAGGGACACAATTTAGAAGTAACAGACAAATTATTTTGGTGTTCAATATCATATAAACGCTGTTCTAGAAGGTTTCTTGCTTTGCTATACCCAATAGTTAATAGGAAATCGGGTAACAGCCCTATAGTATGTATTTTGGACTTTACATCTTTCATCCATTTACTCTCATGAGGATCCTCCACAGCAAAGGAGAGCAGACCGGAAGGAACAAGGTTCAGTCTTAAATAAAAGTTAAATATTCTCAGCCAGGCCTGTGTGTATACTGAGGAGAGGTCGTTTTCCAACCTCAAAGAGGCATTTGGCACACAGTTGGGTACAGCAAATATTTGTCTAAGACACTTAGACTGAACGATTTCTATTGATTTTAAGCTTGTATTAGCCCAAATTGGGGTCCCATACAGCATCTGCGCTAATGGCTTAGCTCTGTAGACTTCCAACACTGCTGGTATAAAACTGTGGCCATTAGTGTAGAAAAACTGTCTCAGAATTTTTATGGTGTGTGAAGCTTTTTCCACAACATATTCTTGTTGAGTTGTCCATGCTCCTGATGTCTGAAAAACTATACCTAGATATTTAAAGGCTCTAACCTGTTCAATTGGTTGTCCATCCAAGGACCATTTGCAGAGTCTAAAGCATCTGGTGAATACCATTACTTTGGTCTTACTATAATTCACCTCTAAGCGTTCCTTTTGGCAGTAGTTTGAAAATGCCCTTAGTTGTCTTCTCAGACCAACTTTAGATTGGAATAGCAACACCGCATCGTCTGCGTATAGTAGGATTGAGATAGGTTTAGTTGCTAATTTGGGGGCATGGAATGCCGGAGATGACAAATGCTCAACAATATCATTCACATATAAGTTTAATAAAACTGGAGCTAAGACACAGCCCAGCTTGACTCCTTTTGTAGATGGAATAGGATCTGTAAGATGCCCACTGCTGGAACAGTGTACCCTTAGCCAGGTATTATTATAGAGACATTTAATTAGAAAGAGAAGTCTTTTATCTATAGTTGTGGAAGACAGTTTTCCCCACAGATGTGCACAAGGTATAGAGTCAAATGCAGCCTTAAGGTCAATAAATGCTGCATATAACATGCCCTTTTTCTTCTTAACATATTTATCGATCAGGTGGGCTAGTAAAAAACAATTATCTAGAGTGGATCGCCCTTGACTAAATCCTGCTTGCTCTACTGCCACGATATTTTCATCCTGGATCCAGTCGATTAATTTATTGCAGAGATGTTTGGCATAGAGCTTGCTTATTACACTCAATAAGCTGATTGGCCGGTGTGGCGTTTCCCCCGTGGCCCCTGTTTGTTTCACCAAACACAGAACTCATAAAGGTATCTCAACACGCCCTTTAACACGCTTCCACCAGTTGATCTCTTTATCAACTTATATTTCCTATGAAAGACTAAGGTCCATTCAGTACTGAACTTTTAAACAGAAACAGGTTTATTGATTACAAGTTGTTTCAGGAATAATTCTTAAGCACATTCTTAAAGTTACACAAAGCTTCTGCATTTTACTTTAACCTCTTCTATCTTAATTAATACAGGTCACACTCTGACTAATCACTACTTAAACACTCTCTCTGCCTCAAACTCCAAACTCTCTCTTCTCTGTCTCTCTGACTGAACTGACTAGACTCAGACTCACCCCTCCCTTCTAGATTCTCTGGCTCCGCCTCCCAACAGCTCCCATTGGTGCAGGCCAATACCATTATATATATAGGAAGACAGGGTGTTCGCTACAGCCGGTAATTGGAAGGATCATTTTTAGCTCCTTTTTAATATATAGGGACTATTATAGATGTACCCCAACTTATAGGTAGTATGCCTGTTTGATCAATAAATGAGAACAGGGCTGCTAGCAAGGGTGCCCACCAGCTAATGTTAGATTTTATGAGTTCTGGAGGCAAAAGAATCCAATCCTGGTGCTTTGTTATTTTTCAATTGTTGAATAAGACTTCCCACCTCTTTTACTGAGACTAGTGGACAATAAGGGAGGTTTTCCATAACTGCTGTTTGGATTTCCTGGGGATTAGAATCAGAGAATAATGCCTTGTAATGCTTGGTCCATTCTTTAGGGCCTATAATAGACGTTGGTGCCGAATATCCGTTATTCATTAGACCTGTTATTGTGGGCCAGAAAAGACCAGTATCTCTATCACTAGATGCTTTTATCAAGATTTGCCAAGCTTTTATAATTGCTAGTTGTTTTTTCTTCTTAATTAATAATTTATATATTTGTCTACTGGAAGGAGTATATATTTGTGCACGGCAGGAGAGGAAGCTGAACACCTTCCATATGCGTTGCCTCCGACGCATTTTTGGTATCACCTGGCAGGACAAAGTTCCAAATAGAGTAGTCCTAGAACGAGCTGGAATTTTTAGCATGTATACATTACTGAAACAGCGACGTCTACGTTGGCTCGGGCATGTTGTGAGAATGGCTGAAGGTCGGATTCCAAAAGATCTCCTGTATGGAGAATTAGTGGAGGGAAATTGCCCCAGAGGGAGACCACAGCTGCGATACAAGGACATCTGCAAGCGGGATCTGAAGGCCTTAGGAATGGACCTCAACAGATGGGAAACCCTGACATCTGAGCGTTCAGCCTGAAGGCAGGCGTTGCATCACGGCCTCTCCCAATTTGAAGAGACCCTTGTCCAGCAGACCAAGGCAAAGAGGCAGTCACGGAAGCAGCAAAATCAGGGAGCTGGACAGGGGACAGATTGCATTTGTCTTCAGTGTGGAAGGGATTGTCACTCTCGAATTGGCCTTCTCAGCCACACTAGACGCTGTTCCAAGTCCTCCATACAGAGCACGTTACCATAGTCTTTCGAGACTGAAGGATGCCTAATACTGTCTACTGGCAAAATACAAAGATTGCGAATGAGTTTTTCTGTACCTATAAGTTTTCCTCATTTGAGTCTTAGTCTGTTTACATTTGTTGTCAAACCGGCCAGATGTTTTAGGAGCTCTTTCAGGGCCAACTTCGGTTGCCTTTATTTTTAGATGTGTTCCTAGTTTTTCAGTCAGGGTTTGGAATAGTTTTATTGCCTCATTGTCACTGCAGTTAAAATAGCATTTCGGACATTCATGTACAGTGGTGCCTCCACTTACGAACGTCCCTACTTACGACCAATTTGACTTACGACCAGCTCCGGCCGCAAAATTTTGCTTCTACTTGCGACCGGAGCTTCCACTTACGAACAGAAAAAGGCAGGGGGGAAAAGGCGGGAAATTCAAATTGCTAACTGTAGGTGGCGAAAGAGGCTGCTTCTTTGTAGCTCTTTTGCCCCGACGGTTAGAGTGAGTGCAATGGAAGGAGGCTTGGGACTGCCTGGCTTCTGCTTCGGAGTGAACGTGTGTGTGTTTGCAGGGAGGTAAGGTGCTGTTTTCTGCATTTTAAAAACTGTTCTGTGTATTTTTGCAGCGTGGTTTTAGGCTGGGGGGTTATGTTTCTGTGCTGTGATGGGTCTTGGGGGTTTGTTTGTTTGTTGGGTTTTTTCCCCCATTTCCGATGGGTCTTGGGGGGTTTGGTTGCTTTTTGGGTTTTTCCCCCCATTTCTGATGGGTCCTGCATGCTTCCCTTGCTTTTTCCTTTGTTTTCTGTGCATTTCCGACCTTGTCCCTCTGTTCTCTGTGCATTTCCAGTCTGCTCCGTTTGTTTTTCTGTGTATTTGCAATGGGTCCTGCATGCTTCCCTTGCTTTTTCCTTTGTTCTCTGTGCATTTCCAATCTGCTCCGTTTGTTTTTCTGTGCATTTGCAATGGGTCCTGCATGCTTCCCTTGCTTTTTCCT
Organism: Intellagama lesueurii; assembly: GCA_037013535.1. Lineage (NCBI taxonomy): Eukaryota > Metazoa > Chordata > Lepidosauria > Squamata > Agamidae > Intellagama > Intellagama lesueurii. The sequence goes on along the minus strand of JBAJHW010000001.1, from coordinate 190,244,665 downwards.
TTGTTTTCTGTGCATTTCCGACCTTGTCTGACAGAGTGCAAAAATGCAGAATGTTGTGGATACTAGATGGCGTAGCTTCACCAGAGGTTAAGGCAAGCCAAGAAGAATTTGAGCAGACAGACAGCTTTTGCAATATAAACTTCTATTCAATTAATATTGCAGTATATACATACAGCATAGTCCATTTGTTCAGTCCTTGGTCAAACACAGTTTAGCAATTAGTCAGTCCGTTTCCTTGGTCAATAAATCAGAGTTCCGTGGTCAGTTCAATGCCATAAATCCGTCCAGCAGCGTTACTCCTTGTTTCTCCTTTCGTCCCACAAGATTGAGTATGCTGGAACTGTCAGCTTTATCTCGCCATTCAGTGATTAGCTTCCGCAGGTAGCTCCGTCTGCATTTTGTTTCCACAGCTGTTCTAATTCAGCCTACTAGCTGGTTCCTATCTCAGCTGTACATCTTAAATCATTAGTTCTACAGACTTTTCTCTACTGTTTTCATCCTTATAAATACTTACAATCATGTACAAACTGGATTAACAATTCTACAGGTCTTAACAAATACCTGACAAACTCCTCCAATTGTTCATTCAGTTTGCTTGTTTACATCACTTTTAAATCTTTATACATATATATACATTCATTCTTACTTTATCCCCAACATTTTACAGGATTGCTCATGCTTCGTTGGTCCAAGTATTTTTGTCATACAGTCTGCCACATTGTTTTCAGTTGCACAGTATTTCAGTAATATCAATCCTTCTTCAACACTTTGTTTTACATTCTGGTATTTAATATCAACATGCTTTGATCTATTTTTAACTCCAGAAGAAGTGGCCATATAAATCACTGCTTGGTTGTCCTCCATCACTTCTATAGGATGATCAACCTTTATTCCTATATCTATTGCCAGTTGTTTATAGAATACCAATTCAGTACACATTTCTGACAGAGAGGCGTATTCAGATTCCGCTGTTGATAAAGAAATAAATTTCTGTCTTGATGTTTTCCAATTTATTAAGGAATTAGCTAAATGTATAGTCATTCCTGATGTTGATCTACGTGTGATAACATCATTTCCATAATTGGCATCTACATACGCTGTTATGATCAACTCTCCTTTAGGTTCTATATATAGACTTTTATCTATGGTTTCCTTTAAATATCTAATTACACGTTTAGCTGCTTGCCAGTGCCTTTCGCTAGGTTTGCTTACATTTCTAGATAACAGATTGGTTGCTGTTGAAATATCAGGTCTTGACCATCGACTAATATAGAGTAGACTCCCTATTAAAGACCTGTATGTTTCAGAATCGCATTCTGGACCAGTAATTGTTTCTTTCTCAAATTCTATGTTCATTGGTGTGTTAGAACCTTTGCAATCTTCCATTTTATATTGTTTCAATAACTTTACTATCTTTTTCTTTTGTGATATTTTAAATCCTTTTGTGGTTCTTTCTATTTCAACACCTAGATAATTACTGATTTGTCCTAGATCTCTTAGATTGTAATTCTTTTTTAACATTTTTATGACTGATTCAGTAGATTTCTCATCTTTAGCCAATATGGCTAAATCATCTACAAATATGAGAATAATTATTTGCTCATTTTCTTTCATAAATAAGCACGGATCAGCCTTTCCTTGCTTAAATCCATTGTTTTTCAATGTTCTAGTGAGATGTAAGTTCCACTCAAATGCACTTTGTTTCAATCCATATAAACTTTTCTTAAGTAACCAACATTTGCCTTCCTTCTTTTCAATACTTGGAGGCATTTCCATATAAATCTCATGCTGAAGGTCAGCATATAAATATGCTGTTTCAATATCTATGTGCCTTGTCACTAAGTTATGCTTTGCTGCATATGTTAAAATGAATCTTAGTGTTTCAGGTCTTAGAGCAGGGGCAAATATCTGGTCATAATCATTTGTGTTTTGAGAATAACCTTTAGCCACTAATCTCGCTCTGTATCTTTCATTCCCATCTGCATCTGTTTTTTTCTTGAATATCCATCTGCACCCTATAGTTCTACTATTTGAGGGTTGTTCCACCTCTTCATATACATTCAGTTTTACAAGAGAATTTAATTCTTTTCTTATTGCCTCTTTCCACTTATCTTGTTCTATCTTGGGCATTTCACATATCTCTTCATATGATTGAGGTTCAGTGACTGATAAACAGTAATAAGCACCTGGTTTATACCTATCTGGGGGTTTACTTTCTCTAGTTGACCTTCTAGGAATTGTAATTTCCTCCTCATGAGTTTTACTTTCTTCTGATGTGCTAGGCATTTCTCTTTCTATATTTTCAGTTTCACTTTCCTGTTTTATTTCCTGATCTCTCTGTGGTGTTGTATTTTTCTTAATTTCCTTTTTATTATTCATATCTGGAACATAAATACTTGTTTCTGGTGGTAAACTTATTAAATTCCAGTATGCATGTTCATTGAATGAGGCATTGCTACTAATTACTACCTTATTGGAATTAGGTAGACCAAATCTGAATGCTCTCTTATTTTGCTGGTATCCAAGAAAATACATAAGTTTTGCCTTTTTTTCACCCTTTTTCCTTATGTTCCTAGGAATATGCACCCACGCTGGAGAACCAAATGTATGCAGAAATTTTAAATTTGGTTTTCTTCCAGACCATATAGAATAGGGAATATCATTAATGCCTGAATGCCATAGGATATTTAGATAAAAATTGGCACAGAGTATGGCCTCACCCCAAAATTTATCAGGTAGCTTACTACCTCTAATCATAGTTTCTGCCATGTTTTGCAGTGTCTGCCCTCGCCTTTCTATAAAAGCATTCTGTGTGGGAGTATATGGTGCAGCTTTTCTATGAACTATTCCATGTTTCTTCAGTATGGCTTGAAATTTATTATTTGTAAATTCTGTCCCATTATCTGTTTGTATTTGTTTTAATTTTCTTCCAGTTTTTCTCTCTACAAATTTCAACCATTTTTCAAATTCTATGTGTGTCTCACTTTTATCTTTCATTAGGTAGCAAAAGCCAAATCTGGATTTCTGATCTTGAATGGATAATATATATTTTGCTCCTCCTATTGATGGTTGTTTGGGACCTATTAAATCCATTGACACTAAATCAAGAATATTTTCTACTTGCACATTACTATATTTCCTGATAGGGGCACATTTACTCTTAGCTATTTGGCATGCTTGACACTTTACATATTTGTCACATTTTCTTATATTTGCTCCAAATGAGTTTTCTATAGTCTTTTGTAATGTTTTATAATTGGGATGCCCAAGTCTCAAATGCCATAAGTGTATACAATCTCTGTGAGGACATTCGTTATTATAAACATTGTTCACATCTAAATCACTCAGTTTGTACAAGTTATTCTTCATTGAGCCAATTAATACAGAATTGTCTGCACCTCTTATTTCACACTTTTCTTTGTGAAATGTTGTTGTAAATCCCTCCATAGCTAATGATCCTACAGATAGTAAATTATGTTTCAATTTGGGAACATACAAAACATTAATAGCTTTAGTTAAGCATGGAAGTTTAACTTTACCTTTACCCAATATATTGGTACTTACCCCATCAGCCAAAAACACCTGCTGATTTCCCACATTTTGGAAGTCATATATCAGCTTTCTATTTTTACACATGTTTGCTGTGGCACCTGAGTCTATAACCCATTCAGTCCCATTATCCCCTGAATTGCAAATGGTATCAGTTAAATGTGATTCATTACTATATTGTGGCTGCTTTCTACCTTTTTTCTTTTTCTTGCAGCTTCGATATAAGTGTTTGTTTGAACCACATGCAAAACATTTCTTTTCAGTGTGAGTTATTGCAGCTGTGTCTCCCTCCTCCTCCTCAAGTTCTTTCGGTTGCTTCTTTTGAAGTTTATGCTGATAAGAACTCATGGAGTCTCGGAGTTGTTTATTGTCTTGTCTCTTTTGTTCCTCCTCCAAAAGCCTGCTTGTGACATTCAAAACAGTTAGTTCTGCTTGAGGTAGAACTTCTAAATTGGAGACAAATTGATCATATGTATGATCTAATGAAGAAAGAATGATGAAAGCTTCTTGTAGCTCAGTGAATATGACTTGTTTTTCCCTTAAGTCCATGAGCATTACTTTAATACGTTCTAAATGATTCAGCATACTTTCACCAGTCAGTAATCTTGTTCTGAATAACTTCTTTGCTAGCTGTATCTGGCTCCCCACGCTTGTTCGTACAAAGAGTCTCTTTAAATTATCCCATGCTTGCTTTGCTGAAGTCAAGCCTCTGAGGTGGATTAAGAGACGGTCGTCTAGAGTCAGACCAATTATAGCCAAAGCTTTGTTATTCTTTTCTCTATCTTCTTCATCTAATACAGCTGGTGGGCTCTCAACAATATCCCATAAAGTTTCCTTTTGCAGGAGTAACTGGACCTTTTGTTGCCACGTAGAATAATTCTCACCATTTAACTTTGTTACAAGAAATCCTGACATCATTATTGCATTTGCCATTTTGGACTGTAAATAATGTTGACTTACTGCTGATACTCTCGTCTCTCTGGACTTCTTCCTTTGGTTGTCTACCTTCTGGCACTGCGTCCACCTGGTCTAGCGTCCACCTGGGCCCATAACCTTTGACAGAGTGCAAAAATGCAGAATGTTGTGGATACTAGATGGCGTAGCTTCACCAGAGGTTAAGGCAAGCCAAGAAGAATTTGAGCAGACAGACAGCTTTTGCAATATAAACTTCTATTCAATTAATATTGCAGTATATACATACAGCATAGTCCATTTGTTCAGTCCTTGGTCAAACACAGTTTAGCAATTAGTCAGTCCGTTTCCTTGGTCAATAAATCAGAGTTCCGTGGTCAGTTCAATGCCATAAATCCGTCCAGCAGCGTTACTCCTTGTTTCTCCTTTCGTCCCACAAGATTGAGTATGCTGGAACTGTCAGCTTTATCTCGCCATTCAGCCAGTCAGTGATTAGCTTCCGCAGGTAGCTCCGTCTGCATTTTGTTTCCACAGCTGTTCTAATTCAGCCTACTAGCTGGTTCCTATCTCAGCTGTACATCTTAAATCATTAGTTCTACAGACTTTTCTCTACTGTTTTCATCCTTATAAATACTTACAATCATGTACAAACTGGATTAACAATTCTACAGGTCTTAACAAATACCTGACATTGTCCCTCTGTTCTCTGTGCATTTCCAATCTGCTCCGTTTGTTTTCTGTGCATTTGCAATGGGTCTTGCACGCTTGATTGCTTTTCTCCCCCCCCCCCTTCGGCTGGAAGGGATTAATCGCGTTTCCAATTAGTCTTGCAGTGATTTTTTTTGGGGTGATTTTTTTCCTTTGGCCGGAACGGATTAATGGGGTTTCAGTGCATTCCTATGGGAAATGGTGCTTCGACTTACGACCATTTCGATTTACATCCATCTTCTGGAACGGATTATGGTCGTAAGTGGAGGCACCACTGTATTCCGTAGACTTCAATAATTGAGTCAATGCTTGGTCTACCACTGGTGACCATTTAATTCTCTTGCTGCTGGTTGTGACGTTTACCCCGTGGCCCCTGCTTGTTTCACCAAACACACATTGCTACACCGGTCATTTCTAAAACTTTGCTGGGATAAGATTGCAATTGTAAATGAGGATTACTATATGTTGGATATGTTAGCATCAATATCAGGGGTAAATGATCACTTTCTGTGCTGTTACCAATTTCCAACTGAGTCACATATTCATATGCGGAATATGAGATTGCTATATAAACAACCACACTACCACCCCTCTTAGTGAAATTAGTATATCCTCCAGATAAGTCCCCATTCGCAGAACCATTCAGTATTAAGAGATCCCTCATCCTTGTAAACTGCACAAAACAATGTCCTACATAATTGCATGTCTTATCTTTAGAAATTTGACAATTTCTCCCCACTGTACTATCATCTGAATCCAATACCTGATGAAAATGGGCATATAGACTTTTGTCATTAGCACCTAGGCCTGCATTAAAATCCCCTACAACAATAAATATTGCTTTGGGATATATGTTCTACATAGTTATCAATAGTAACCCAGATGTTATTGATGGTCCTGATCTTAGAGTAAGGTGGTATATAAACATTGACTATCGACAAAGAATGTTCAAAGATCAGAATATGGCAAGCAGTTATATAAAAATTACAAGGGGTTGCTATGTTAGATAATGGTACTGGGCTGACATGAGTAACTTGCAGCTTAGTAGTCAATAAAATCTCAAGGCTTCCCTTAGAACGACCACCTGTAGAGCTAGGGTCAGCTTTTAGTAGATAACTTGCAAAACCATCTAGCTCCAGCTCTTCCCTCTCCCAGGTTTCCTGAAGAAGTACAATATCATGTTTTCCAATAAAACTTTGGAAGGAGGGGTCTATAACCTTCCCTCGCCAGCCAGCGATGTTCCAAGAAAGAAATGTCAGCAAGAAGTCTTGTTGATGATTCAAAATTCAGTCAGAATTGAGTTTATCAGAGGAATGCATATTCTTTCCAGTTATGAAACAGAAGGGTGTATCTCGTTCTTGTATGATTGCTTGGTTTGTCCACATTGTGTGGACATGCTGGTGAACTGGAGAGTTGTCCCCTTGAGCCACTGTATCAGTGTAGTCAGCTACTATCTTCTTGCTGGGTGGAATTTTACTTTTTTCTGGGGCCTGATTTTCCTTCCTGGATAGCTCAGTGAGGGTGATATTTCCCTCTGCAGGTTCAATCCCCTCCGTTGATGGACTCCACCTGCTTACATTTGACTTAATGGGAAAGACATAGTTGGATGTACCGATTGCATTCTTGATGACTTTCTCAGGGGAGCCAATTTCCTCCTCATCCAGTTGTCTCATTTGGGTCCAGGTAGGTGAAGTCCTGATTCCTTTTTAAAAAGTCTATTTCTCCTTTTTCTTGTTCTTTTGTCTGTGTTCCAATACTAGGGACATTGGGTACTGGTTTTAGAATAGGGGTTTTGTCACTAAGAGTGTCCTCTGAGATGGTCTTACTGGGAGTATGTTCATTTGGTCTTTCTTTCATTGCCCTTATTTTTTTTAAAGTGTTCCTTTAAAAGTTCAAATCTGTTGATTATATCGTTCTTTGTCTTACAGGGTAGAGCTTGGAAGGAGTCTAAGAGATTTTTTTCATCTGGTTCCAAGGATTCTGTGTTCCATTACCTTCTCCCTTTGCTGCTATAGGTCACTTTCAGCCAACTCTGCAACATTTGGGTTTTTCCCTGGTGGAAATCTCCCTTCAGAAGTGTCATTGCAGTGCAAATTAATGAGGTTAATGCTTCCCCTTTCTGTCGCTTGAGGATTTTCAACATGACCTGATGTACAGAACCCCAATGGCAAAGGCGGAGCATGATTCTCAAAGACTCTTACCACAGATATATCTATTTCGGTCAATATGTCCTTGTATTCATACACCCGTTCAACTGAGCTTCTTTTTTGTGAATGTGACAATTGCACAAGCATTAGAGCTTTTGTGGTATATATACTCTACCAATATAAAATTGGCTAAGGTAAAAGTTCCAAAAGAGACTGATTCTAGCAAATTTAGCAGGTGCAATTTACACTTATATTGTGATATGAACCCCCTTGGCTTGGGGAAATTTAACAGTGCTAACTTTTGTCTAAGGGGATGTGGTGGCGCTGTGGGTTAAACCGCAGAAGCCTCTGTGCTGCAAGGTCGGAAGACTAGCAGTTGTAAGATCAAATCCACGCGACCGAGTGAGCTCCCGTCACTTGTCCCAGCTCCTGCCAACCTAGCAGTTCGAAAGCATGTAAAATGCAAGTAGATAAATAGGTACCACCACAGTGGGAAGGTAACGGCGTTCTGTGCCTAGTTGCACTGGCCACGTGACCACGGAAACTGTCTACGGACAAACGCTGGCTCTACGGCTTGGAGACGGGGATGAGCACCGCCCCTTAGAGTTGGACACGACTGGACATTTGTCAAGGGGAACCTTTACCTTTACCTAACTTTTGTCTGTTCAAGACTAATTTCCATCCAAGATCTGTTTTGATCCCATCTTGTGATGGTCTAGAATTCTGTGGTGCCAAACGGTGCGGTTCTTGGTAGCTTGTTTCTGTGCTTGGGTTAGTGTTGGTTCTAGAGAGTGAGGGAGAGACTTCTCTGCATTAGAAGAGAAATGAGCAAGTTCCTCTGGATCTACTTTATTATTTAGGATTAGCTTCTCTATTTGCATTGTACTTTTCTGTGCTGAGTTACTATCCAGTAATTTAAAAAGTTTCTTTAACTGCATCTTTTTGTATGGACCTGGTTTGGGATTTTTTACTTTTTACTTTTCTTCTTATTTTTGTTTGCTATTTTCCTTTTGGCAACCCTTTTCTCACGTGCCTTTTTGCATATCAAGCTGGTAGTAGAGGCAGCCTTTGCACAGGATCTGTTTTTAATTTCCTCTGAGCCAGATTTTAACCATAGCTTTTTGCAAATATCCACCAAGATGGTTAAAAGTTTGTTGGATTCATTTAGGAAAGTTTTCATGTGCTGTATGTCCTCTATTATGTAGAGAAGCTGACCTTCAACTAACAGGCTGTCCCTGCCCTGAGTTAGAGTTTGAGTTGGGGATTCTTCTTCAGCTGCACTCCCTTTATCTAAGTTCTACACTGAGAATTGTGACTTCATTTCCTCTAACAGACTGGACTTATCTGAGAATTGCGTTAGCATTTCGGGTATCCGGTTCTTAACAAGAGACAGTTTAGTGGCCAAATCAATAGAGCCATATTCCTTTTTGTACCCGTTCAAATTACCTTTGAGGTCCAAGGACCAGTCCAGGCAGGAGCTAGTGGGGTGTGACTCTCTGTTTTCCTTCACCGTTACATTCTTCCTCTCAGAGAAGAATTGAGTGATTTTTGTTTGCCTCCACTGTTTTAAAGGGGAACTGGCAGTTGTTGGAAACAGATGGAGGGATTTATATCCCTTTCTGGTTAAAACCATTCTCACTGCCTATATAGGGCTTTCTCTTCTCCTCTCCCCACTCTCACTTTCTCCCTCCAAACTTGAGTAATAATACAGCACAGAATGTTTCAGGCAAACCTGGATGTTTCTTGGTAATCTTGGCAATCTCACAGCAGTTCTATCTCCTCTCCTTTCTTTGGCCTTGAGCTCTCTCGAGGACTTTTCAGGTTGAGGGGGGTGGGTGAAGAGTGTAATTCAATCCTCAACAGACCGCTGGAAACAATTCAATTGGTGCCTCTTTCCTTGTTTGTTTGTTTGTGAGCACCAAAACACCAAAGCACCCACAGAGGCAAGGCAATCATCCAAAAAGCAGTATTCAGTTGCACAGCCAATTAAGCAACAATATTTTTAAGCCACACAGGTCTGAAGAAGCTGTAAAAACAGTAAAAGAATAAATAAAAACTTCTTTGTAGCAATTAAAAATAAAAAAAATTAAAAAGGTATATGGGATTAAAGAGGGAGAGGAGCAAAGCACAGCAAAATGCCTCCTTCCTTCCTTCAACACATTTTTGTCACTTCTCCACATGTGGCATCTGAGATAACCACCTCACTCTCACTGGGAGGAGGTAACAAGTGGGGTACCCCAAAGCTCAGTCCTGGGTCCAGTGCTCTTCAACATTTTTATTAATGATTTGGATGAAGGAATGCAGGTGAATGCTTGTCAAATTTGCAGATGACACAAAATTGGGTGGAATAGCTAATAACCTGGAAGACAGAAACAGAATTGAAAATTATCTGGATAGGCTGGAGCACTGGGCTGAAAGCAACAGAATTAAAATTTAACAGGGATTAGTGCAAAGTACTGCACCTCGAAAAAAGAAACGAAATGCAGTTACAAGATGGGGGATATCTAGCTCAGCAATACTACAAGCAAGAAGGATCTTGAACATTCAAAATAATCTGGATAGGTTTGAGCACTAGGCTACAAAAAAGACAAATGCTATTTTAGGCTGCATTAAGAGAAATATAGTTTCCAAATCCTGCAAACTGGTAGTTCCTCACTATTCAGCACTGGTTAGGGCTCACCATGAGTATTGTGTCCAGTTCTGGACACCACACTTGAAGAAGGATGCTGACAAATTGGAACAACTTCAGAGGAGGGCAACAAGGATGATCAGGGGGCTGGAAACCAAGCCCTATGAGGAAAGAATGAAAGAACTGGGCCTGTTTAGCCTTGAGAAAAGAAGACAGCACTTTTCAAATATTTGAAAGGCTGTCATACAGAGGAGGGGCAGGATCTTGAGAGATGGTGAGTGCTCCAACACTGGACGCATTCAAGAGAAATTTAGACAACCACCTGGCAGATATCCTTTGATTTGTATTCTTGCATCAAGCAGGGGGTTGGACTTGATGGCCTTATGGGTCCCTTCCAACTTCAGTATTCCATGATTCTATGTATTTGGCATAATATACCAAGTCTATGCATTAAAATTATAAAATTCTCCTTCTATCAGAGGAGAATATCTTACTTGCGAATACTGATTGGAGCCACAACTGTGGGTATTGTTTTTCCCCCCACCATCTTTTTGCCTCTTGTGCTGAAATATTGCACCCAATGGGCTCCATTCAATAGCATGTTAATTTATCTCATTGAATATTACAGACTGTAATTGAAAATTTTGAGTTAAAAACCAGTGATGTGATAAGTCATACCACTGAATTGAGTCCATTGTGTGATACTCACTTTGTGGACAAGACTGACTGCATTATTGTAAGGAGGATATTTTGTGTTAAGTATTAAAATCCTCTTCCTTGTATCTTTTTACACATTCTAATTGAGGGCTTGGCAGATTCAGGGAGCCAGGACTCATAAAATATCTGCTGCTGGCTCCTAATATTTTTGACTATTTTACAAAGAACTCTATGGAAGGACTATTCCTTTGGCTCCTAAAATCAACCAGGCTTGCTTCTGAATTAGTCAGTGTGCCTTTCGAAGTCTACAAATACTTGTCAAGCCCTGCATGAAGCAATAGATCTACAAACTAAATCATAGTAACTCTTATATAATACTTTCTGTACACTAATAGTGACAATGCTTTCTTGCATATGTTTACTACACTCACAGAGTCTACATAGAAATATGGCACCAACTTCAAAAAAATGCAAGTCTCTTAAAAGGAAAGAAAGGCATAAGAAGGAACAGGAAAAGAAAGCAGCTGTAGGGCAGGCTACCCAGTTTGGGGCAAAATTTAGAAGTAAACCTGTGCCATCAACATCCCATGATGGAGACTGTGATATACCTATGGGAGGTTTAGATCTTATTTCAGAGAAAATAGATGATGATCCTAAAGAGATTATTGTGAACAGCACCAACACAGATGAAGAAGATAATATTCATAAATGTGAAGAAGATTTGATACTATGTGAATGTGAGGCAACAGAAGGTGGGTGGATTGAGGAGAATAACACAACAGTAGCTGAAGATGACATTCTCGGTGTTGTGCAAGATAAGATGTCAGTATACCATCTTCTGATCCTGCTTTATGGCCTAAACATTGTTGTGGGAATACTGGTGTCCATGGGGTCCTACTTTGCACCAGAATTTGACAGGAAATTACAATGCTTCTGAGAAGTATAATGCTGCTGGTACTAAACATTCTTTTACAAAAGGTATGTTGGAATGTACCATGCAGAACGGACAGACTGTTAAAGGAGATTATATCATATATTCTCCTTCACAAGGAAATATTTATTGCTTTCAATGTCTCTTTTTTGCTACATCAAAAGCACCATTTTCTGACACTGGATTCTGTGATTGGAAACATGCACCACACCATCTTATACAACATGAACACAGTGTAGAACATCAACAAAGTGTAAAAAACTACATACAAAGGTGTTGTATTCAAGAGCATATTGATACCAATTTAGAAGAAAGCATAAGGGATTGTGAGAAATACTGGACACAGGTTTTAAAACGGGTTGTATCTGTCATTAGATTTATTTCTGAGCATGGTCTTGCATTCTGTGGAACAGTAAAAAAATTTGGATCACCAAACAATGGAAACTATCGGATTGCTTGAATTAATTGCAGAGTTGGAGCCTTTTTTATCTACACATACTGATAAGTATGGTAATAAAGGTAAAGGTCATCCTTCTTAACTGTCATTGCATGTCTGTGAATAATTTATTAATTTGATGGGCATGAAAGTTCAAAATGCAGTTGTGAAGGTCAAATTGGCCAAATATTATTCAATCTGTGTGGATTCTACTCCTGATGTGAGTCACTTGGACCAGTTAACCTTTTTGTTGTGTTATGTTGATAGATGCAGTGGTGAACCAGTGGAAAGATTTCTGCAATTTGTCCCTATATTTTTGCATACAGGACAGTCGTTGGCTAATACAATTTGCAAGACCCTTCAAGACCACAATATATGTTGTGGTCAGGAATATGACAATGCTAGTAATATGTCTGGAATATATAAAGGAGTGCAGACATGCATTCAGAACATCAATTCACTGGTGGAATATGTACCATGTACTGCTCATTTTTCTAATCTGTTTGGACAACGAGCTGTTATTGTCTGTGCTGCATTTTTTTTTTCTATGGTTCAGACACTATTTGATTTTAGGATGGGTACTTTTTTTGAAGCAACTAGGAGGCACTTGCTGGTCTAGCCATGCTAATGTTGAAGCTTTGCAACCGAACTACTGCAACATTCTTTAATGTCTCCAAAATATAGGAAATGATCCAGATGAAAATTATGACACACCGTAACAAGTGAGATATCTTCCTATGAAAATGAAGAAATTGGAAAATGGAGCAGGACTTTAAATCAGTTTATTAAACCAAGTGTCTATTTGCAATAAAGTAAGCTGCACTTGGGCACTGCAACCAATATGCTTGAGTCACTTGTGAAATATGTTCAAAGTTTCAGAAATGAGTTTCAAGACATGGAAAAAACCAGGTAAGACTATCCTGCCTGATAGTGAGTATGAAAGCTGTAGTAGAAAGTGAAAAACTTTTTTTGATGAGGCCAGGACTGAATAAGTTGTTCTAGAAGGAAGCAGAATGTTTCAAGTTCAGACTTATAATGTAATTATTGATACACTTGACAATTGTCTGCATGAAAGAGGGGAACAATATTCTTCAATAAACAGCAAGTTTGGCATTTTGGATAACTTGGCTTTCGTATCAGTTCAACAATTAAGAAAACATCCATTTACTCTGCAACAAGCTTATCAGGATGATTTGGAAAACACATTTACAGATGAAGTTGTTGCTTTCCAGAGTTGACTACAATGCTGCCTTCCCAGCAGCAGCAAAGAGGACAAAGATTGTCCAAATCAGTGGTCCCCAACCTTTTTGGAACTGTGGACTGGTTGTGGGGGCGGGGTCCGTGTGCGGGGGGCAGGGGCACCCCCTGCGCTTGTGGGAGGGCGTGGCACGTTTGGGTGTGGTGCGCTTGTGCGCATGTGCGGGTGAGCGTGGTGCACGGGCGGATGGACATGGCGTGCTCATGGGTGAGTGGGGCGCGCACACGTGCGAGCGCACCACACTCACCCACAAGTGCTCCATGCCCACCCGTGAGCGCACCACGCCCATCCGCAAACGTGCCCGCTCACCCGCGTGAGCACGCCACGTCCACCATGCGTGTGTGCGGGGGGGGGGGGAGATCTGTCTCCACGGCCTGGTCCTGCAAAGCCCACAGACTGGCACCGGGCCACGGACCGGGGGTTGGGGACCCCTGGTCCAAATGGTGCATACTGTAGCAAATTCTTGCGAGAAAGAAACATCATCTCAGTCTACCAAATGTTGATATAGCCTTTCGTCTCTACCTGACATTACATGTCTCTGTGGCTGAAGGAGAGCATCCCTTTTCAAAACTAAAGCTTATAAAATCAGTGTTACGCTCTTCAATGCAAGAACGCCTTAACAGATTAACAATAATGTCAGTTGAGAGTGACATTTTGAAGCAAATTGCTTTTGAAAACATCATTAGTGAATTTGCAAAACAAAGCAAGAAAAAAATGTAAAAGTCGTTTTCTATTTGAAACCTCGTAATACTGCCTTTAACCTATTTGTGGTAAGAGCAGTCCTACCAAAAGCAATCCTCCCTGCACCGTGCGCAGTGCACTTACTCCTCCACATGATTTATCCAGATTGCCTGGACTCAGTATACTATCTTATCCCTGCTGGATCCCCAATTACATTTTGAGCAGCAAATGGCCATATCCAAAGTGTTTATTTTGGCACTGAAATAGGAGGTAGCCCTTTAGCCCTTTGGCACCAAGACTCTTATTTTTATTGCACTTTTTGTTTTCTAGTACTGAAGGCTTGCTTACGGTCATAAGCTAGACGTTCTTTTCATTGTTATGTTGTTTGTTTACCTAAGCAGTGTTTACTTATTTACTGCTACCAAGATTACCTTAGCGAGTCAGTCTTATTTATGTTATATTACATTCTTCATGTTGTGTGACCTATTTAGGTGGGAGGTAAGGGAGAGGGAGGGAGGAGTAAGGCCCCCCCCCCCACTATTATATTTTTTGCCCAGGGCCCACCAGAGCCTTGAATTGGCCCTGCCAGCAACATGCCCATGATCACTTCTTTTGTTAGCTACCTGCTGCTTCCTTAACTCGAAGAAGTCTGTGGTGGTGAATTTCTGGGCCACAAGATACACGAGCCTTGGCTTGGGTCTCATATTGACACCTTCTGTGAGATCAATCTTTTTATGGAATGTGGTTGCTTTTTGATGGAATGCACTGGCTTCTTTTGTGTGTATGTATCAGATTTTCACTCTGACAGTATTGAACGTGACTGTGCATTTTCTGCAATTTAAGGTGCTGTATCACAACTGAGTGCCCTTGAAAAAGTCTGCCATAGCCCTGCTCTCAGCTGTTTGAGACCTGATCTTGCTCTGCACAGGATATGCATTTGTTCATGGGAGAGAAAGGAGAGGAAATCTGCCTTCCACTAAATCAGCAAATCAAGGGAGAATTAAGAAACAAGCAAGTGACACTGAATATAGCAAGGCAGAAAGCACATCTTATGAAAGGACAAATGTTTGTCCGATCTTGAACAGAGTAAAAGTTGTACCATTTATTTTGAATTACCCCAAGTAGGAGAAAATCAAGGCTAAAAGGAAGCTACCTGTTCTTTCTTCCTTAAAAAATCACATGTACAGACTTCCAATCCTGAGGTAATAGGGCAGATGCAGGTTTCAAAGATACAGGTGATGTCATGAATAAGCTGCATTTGTGGACTCTTTATTTCACCCTGCTCCTCCACATACCCATGTCGGTGTGAGCCTGTGACATTCTTAGCCCTAAATCCAGTTACTAATCCCAGATACCATAGACCCACTCAATCAATGGTATTTATGTGTTTTGATTTACAATTTGGCAATTGATTGGCTGAAATCCTGTTGCTTAGGCCCATTTAAATCAATGGAACTTACAGAGAAGTTGACTCACAATTCCCACTGATTCAATGAGCCTGCTCTAGAGCAAGTTACTACACTAAGCAACAAGTTTTCAGCCAATGAATTTACTCTTAGTTCAGACTAGTAACTGACTGTAAGCCCCCATTTCTAATAACTTCCCCAAAATCTAACATTATTTTTTTCAATACACATTATTCGTAAGAAATATGAAGGTATTTTTGTCAATACAATTTGCATAGATTTGTATATCAATGTAATTATTTTGAAAAGCATTCTTTGCTCAGCAAAACCACAAGTGAGAAGGACCTTGGAATTGTTGTAGATCACAAGCTAAATATGAGCCAACAGTGGGATGTGGCTACAAAAAAAGGCGAATGCTATTTTAGGCTGCATTAATAGAAGTATACAGTGGTGCCTCGCAAGACGAATGCCTCGCAGGACAAAAAAACTCACAAGACGAAAGGGTCTTGAGATATTTTTCGTCTTGCGAGGCGCGTTTCCCATAGGAATGCATTGAAATTTAATTAATGCGTTCCTATGGGGAAAAAAATGTCAGAAACCCAAAAAAAGTCACCAAAACGTCACTTACCAGGTAGAGTAGACTGAGTCCAGCTCCTCACAGTGCGTTTGTAGCCCCAGAACAGCCGGAAAAAGAGTGCCACCTCTCAGCTGATTGGCGCTGGGTCTAACAGGCTTCCCGAGGCTTGCCTAGCAGGGAAAAAGCCTCTCAGACCCAGCGCCGATCAGCTGAGAGGCGGGGGGGGGGGCAGGAGAGGAGACAACCACAAAATGGCTGCCGGCTCCCTGCTGGTTGCTGACTCTCCGCTGTTTGGCACTCTTTTTCCGGCTGTTCTGGGGCTACAAACGCACTGTGAGGAGCTGGACTCAGTCTACTCTACCTGGTAAGTGACTTTTTGGTGACTTTTTTTTGGTTTCTGACTTTTCCCCCCCATAGGAACGCATTAATTAAATTTCAATGCATTCCTATGGGAAAACGCGCTTCGCAAGACGAAATTTTTGCTAGACGGCATTAACCGTGCAACGGATTAATTTCATTTTGCGAGGCACCACTGTAGTTTCCAAATCCTGCGAGGTGCTGGTCCCCCTCTATTCAGCACTGGTTAGGCCTCACCTTGAGGATTGTGTCCAGTTCTCGATACCACACTTCAAGAAGGATGCTAACAAATTGGAACAAGTTCAGAGGAGGGCGACAAGGATGATCAGGGGGCTGGAAACAAAGCCTTATGAGGAAAGACTGAAAGAATTGGGCATGTTTAGCCTTGAGAAAAGAAGATTGAGGGGTGATAATATAGCGCTTTTCAAATATTTGAAAGGCTGTCATACAGAGGAGGGGCAAGATCTGTTCTCGATCATCCCAGAGTGCAGGACATGCAACAATGGGTTCAAGTTAAAGGAAGCCAGATTTCTGTTGAATATCAGGAAAAACTTCCTATCTGGTAGAGCAGTACAACAGTGGAAACAGTTACCTCGGGAGTTGGTGAGTGCTCCAACACTGGAGGCATTCAAGAAAAACTTAGATAATCAACTAGCAGATATACCATATATACTCGAGTATAAGCCGAGTTTTTCAGCACAATTTTTTTTGCTGAAAAAGCACCCCCCTTGGCTTATACTCGAGTCAGTGTCAAAATTACATGTTCTCCCCTGCAGTGTGGGTGTTCTCCGGACTCCCCCGCTCATCTATGGGCGCCTGCAGCCTCTGTGGGTGGTCCGATGACCTGGGTTAAGTACACTGCATTTTTCGGACTCCACAGGCAGGCACTGTGCTGGGACGATAATAGCAGTCTATGTCCAAATGAAGGTGCTGTAGATGAAAACTTTTTCCTGGCAGCGTGTCAGTATTTCAAAGACCACTCTGAACAGACGTCACAGTGAGGGCATCTTTGTTTACAAGCCCAGGGAAGCCCATTCACCCCCCTTCTTCCCTGTCAGCTATGTCTCTTAAAGATCTTTACGGGAGTGTCCGCTTCCAGGACACTCCCATCCTCCTCCTTCTGCATATTCTATGTACCCACCTTCCTCCTCCCACCTTCCTCCTCCATCTTTTTACGCAGCAGTAGAGCAGTAGATAAGCGCAGCATCCGGTATGAGTCCTCCCTCCGCAGGCAGTGAAGTGTGTCTCGCAGCTCAGAAGGGCAGTATCTACTGTTGGATCTTTCTGAGCTGTGAGACACAGTTGTGTATCTATTTTTATTTTGAAATTTACCAAATTCACCCTCGGCTTATACTTGAGTCAATAAGTTTTCCCAGGTTTTTTGTGGTAAAATTGGGTGCCTCGGCTTATATTCGGGTCAGCTTATACTCGAGTATGATTGTATTCCTGCACTGAGCAGGGGGTTGGACTTGATGGCCTTGTAGGGCCTTTCCAACTTCACTTTTCTAATTCTATGATTCTCTCATTTAAAAAGAGGTTGCAGGAAGGATCAATACAGTGCATTATACATTTTCATTTGCAATAATTAGTCCTGCTAAATGGTTGTACCAACAGCTCAAGTCATATGCCTTATCAGTTCATTGACTTTTCCCTATTGCTAATCCCTTGCTCCAAAAACATTCTCAGCAAATGGTTCTATTCAAATATAACCTGCATTTTAAAACCTTTTTGGAAGCCAAGCTCCTGTCCTCAATGACACCTTGGACTCTGTTGGGTCCTGACTATTTGTTTCTGTGAGATTCATTCTATTGTACAAATAACCATGAATTTTGCTCCTTCCGTTTATTTTGCAAAGCACAGTTCTTGCTATTGTGATTGTTAATCTTGTATAATTCAGCTTCTGTCTTCAACCTTTCTCTTGAAAAAATACCTCTCCAAAAGTTGTATGTGTGTGTGTCTAAGTACACAAATTCATGGGTGTTAAACCTATCAATTTACTGCTTGGTTGTTTGCTGTTGAAAACTAGTATTTACTTAAGACTCTGAGCGACGTTTTGGCCCTGCTTTCTTGAGAGCATCAGGAACAGAGTAAAATCAAACTGATATAAATCATTTAAGTAAAAATAAATCAATTATTTGATTTAAATTGTCAAAAAAATCCAATTTTTTGAAATTTAAATCATGATTTAAATCAATTTGATTTAAATGAAATCAACCCTGCTCAGGAATGGCCTGGATGTACTGGGTATCTTTTGGCTCAAACCAGTTGGACAGAAGGGGAGTTCCTACGCAGCAGAGTTGTTGTTAGCCTAGGTTAATTTTACCATTCTGGTTATAGTCGTTCTGACTGTAGGTCCCAAATCACTGACAGAGCAATTCAGCTCTAGGGAAAAGGTACTCCGAATCCTCTCTTGTCTCCTTTTGAATTAGGTTCAAAGATCTAGTTTTAAATGAATAAACTGCTGGATAGCTCAGTGATTTAGGTATCTGGCTACAGTGCCAGAGGTTGGGAGTTTGATTTCCCACTGTGCCTCTTTGACAGGGACTGGACTCGATGATCCATAGGGTCCCTTCCAGCTCTGCAGTTCTAAGATGATGATGATGATCACAGAATTATAGAATCATGAAGTTGGAAGGGGCCTATAAGGCCATCAAGTTCAACCCCTTGCTCAATGCAGGAATACAAATCAAAGGATATCTGCCAGATGGTTGTCTAAATTTCTCTTGAATACCTCCAGTGCTGGAGCACTCGCCACCTCTCAAGGTAATTGGTTCCATTGCATTATGATGATTACAAACTTTGGAAATACAGTGGTGCCTCCACTTACAACCATAATCCATTCCGGAATGATGGTCGTAACTCGAAATAGTCGTAAGTCGAAGCACCATTTCCCATAGGAATGCACTGAAATGCAATTAATCCATTCCGGCCAAAGAAAAAAAAATCACCAAAAATAAATAAATAAACCACTGCAAGACTCATTGGAAACGCAATTAATCCCTTCCGGCCAAAGGGGGGGGGGGGGGAAGAAAAGCAAGGGAAGCATGCAGGACCCATTGCAAAAGCACAGAAAACAAACGGAGCAGATTGGAAATGCACAGAGAACAAAGGGACAAGGTCGGAAATGCACAGAAAGCAAAGGAAAAATCAAGGGAAGCATACAGGACACATTGGAAAAGCACAAAAAACAAACAGAGCAGATTGGAAATGCACAGAGAACAAAGGGACAAGGTCGGAAATGCACAGAGATCAAAGGGAGCAGATCAGAAATGCAAAGAGAACAAAGCAAAAAGCAACGGAAGCATGCAACACACATTGAAAATGGGGAAACCCCCCCAAAAAAGCAACCAACCCCCCTAAGACCTATCGGAAATGGGGGGAGAAAACAAAAAAACAAACAAACCCCCCAAGACCCATCAGAAATGGGAAACCCCCCCAAAAAGCAACCAAACCCCCCAAGACCCATCGGAAATGGGGGGGGGGAAACCCAAAAAACAAACAACCCCCCCAAGACCCATCACAGCACAGAAACATAACCCCCCCCCAGCCAAAAACCACACTGCAAAAATACACAGAACAGTTTTTAAAAAGCATAAAGCAGCACCATACCTTAGCAGGCAGCCTCCTCGGATCGCACACTCTCTAACTGCCGGGGCGAAAGAGCTACAAAGAAGCAGCCTCTTTTGCCACCTACAGTTAGCAATTTGAATTTCCCGCCTTTTCCCCCTGCCTTTTTCTGTTCGTAAGTGGAAGCTCCGGTTGCAAGTAGAAGCAAAATTTTGCGGCCGGAGCTGGTTGTAAGTCGAATTGGTCGTAAGTAGGGACGTTCGTAAGTGGAGGCACCACTATAAAGAGTTAACTAGATGTCTCAATTCTTAAAACTCACTTGTAAGTAAAAGCACACTGGAATTGAACAGATCAATGGTCTTTATTTTTATCATTGCTGGTAGGGCACTGGGCTCAGCACCCATGATTATTTTCATGCTCTTAATTTATACTGAATCCTGCATGGTCCCTGAGGCTGCTGTGTTCCCACTAAGTGGAGAAGACTCTGTGGAGACAGAAAAGAAATTTATATGAGACACATTAGATAATTTCCATGAGCAGTATTTAAGCCTTCTTTACTGTTGATAATAAAACAGGTGAGAAAAATAAAACAGAACTTGAACACCACTTTTCAGTATTTTCTGTTGTGCAACTGAAAGTATAAGGAATTTTAATTATATTATTTAATTCTCACTTTTGAATCTAGACTGGGTCACAAAGCTGTTTATAATTGAATCCATCACAAGATATAGTGGACTGAATGAGGAACAAGTCAGTCACTTTTTGGTCCCACTGGAATCAACAGGACTTAGGTTATGAGAAACTCCTCACAGTGATTTCAGTGAATCACTGAATACCAGATATTGGTTCACTTGATTCAAATATCTGAAAATCTGAAAAGCTCCCTAGAACCCTACACTTTGTTGATGTGTTGATTTCATTAGTGGAACAGGCACTAAGTAGAGTAGAACCTGTAGCCAACTCAAAAATTCAGTTGAGTGTGTTTCAGTTTTAAATTGATCTGTAGTATTATACT
Source organism: Intellagama lesueurii (assembly GCA_037013535.1). NCBI lineage: Eukaryota > Metazoa > Chordata > Lepidosauria > Squamata > Agamidae > Intellagama > Intellagama lesueurii. The sequence continues at coordinate 190,223,835 of JBAJHW010000001.1, read as the reverse complement.
GAGGAACACTTATGGAAGAACATGTGAAAAATATTATGTCAGAATTTCTAATCCATGAGAATTCTGCAAAGCCACACAAGCAACACAATGAAACACTGCTCAAGAACCATGAGCAGACAGGATTCCTCAACAGATGTCTCCCATAGGGGGAAAAAGTGCTTCAAAAGCTTAAATCGAAATTATTCAGAAAAATTTACAGAATACTCTTGAATGATATAAACCACAGTACCTCTTTTGGAAGTGGATCCAGAAGGCGACATTCATATTTCAAAAGGAGCAAAACAACTAGAATATGAATCTCCATGATAGCAAACCATCTGAAATAAGCCAAAAGAGTACAAGTTATCTCTCTAGGACAAAAGATGGAAAAGATGTGTGGATTCATCTTTGTGGAAATTTCCAAATTTACAGTTGTCATCTAAAACTTTGGAGTTGTCATTGGAACTTTTTAGTATTAGGGTCACATCATATATTTTACACATTTTCAAGGGCTGAAGGAGGGAAGGGGGACCTAAGCGATCCCCCACCCCCACTGTTTTTGCAAAGACAGCAGAGGTGGGGGATCGCTTTGATCAGGCTTCGCTCCTCTTCCTATGACTGGGCCATAAAAAAAGGCAAGGCGTGCCGGATGTGGCCCGCAGGCCACAGTTTGGAGACCCCTGCTATAAAACAACAAATCTGCATGTCTCTAACGCATGTTATTTATTGACCAAAATCCTGTTGCTTAGTGTAATAAATGACATTAAAGAATGGGGATTTGATGAGTTTGCTCCTCTAAAAAGTTATGTTGATTCAAACTAGCATACCCTTAATTGCAACTTACTATGCTAAAGTAAGTCACAGTTAAGAGTAGCTCCATTTAAATCAATGAAACTTAATGGAGGAATTGACTCAGCAAATCCCCACTGACTCAATGAGCCCACTCTAGTGCAATTTACTTCGCTAAGCAACAGCATTTTGGCCAGTGTGTTGGAGACAAAGAAAGCCAATAGCCCTGAACTGGGAAATAAGTCTCCATCTGATCTTCCATTTTTATTTTCCTCAATACTTTGCACACATTATTCCTTTTCCTTTATTCAAAATCGAAAAGCTATAGCTTACTCAGACACGCACGAATCAACTAACTATGGATACCTGGCTACTATGTGACCCTATATACAACTCGATTGTACTTGTAAGTCTATTCTAGCCATAAGTCTTGTGATTCAAATTCAGATTTGACTTGTGCATTATTCAACTATACAGGGAATAATTTAATGTCTTACTTTTGGTCTTAATACAGTGACCATATTTGGCCATACATACTGTTTTCAAGTAGACTAAATCAGCAGTTTATTAGGCTGGTTGGCAGTGGCTACAGGACTCCCAATTCTGATACCTTTCTCTATTTCCTTAACCACCATGATATACAATGGAAGATCTCTTGGATGTATTTTCCCTGATGTCATTAATGAATTAACTAATGTCAGTTTAACTAATCGTACTATTTTCTCTGTCAAATTAGTTTCTCTGTTCCCAGTGGCCAGCATTACTGAATTAGTTCTCAACCCTAATAATCCAGGCTCAGCTAAATCCAGCAGCTAGCACCACTTTCATTGTTCACCTTGCAATAATCCCCTGGGACATGTTCAGATTTACCAAGCAGTCTTTGGAAGTATCTTCAATTCTTTTGGCTTTTAGAGTTTAGAAATTCACTCCCATTGTCTTACTGACCTCCCAGGACACTGGTGAGTCCCTCCACCAAATGCTACAAAGCTTTCCAAGAAAGTGTTTTTTTCTAAATTTGCTTCTTTCCAACGGTCCTATGGGGGAAAAAAACATTCTTTTCTAAATCAGCTTTGTGTGAAAAAGCTTATTATTCCTTTAACAAAGCATTACTCTGCATAGAGTATTAATCTCCTCAAGTGGGTTTCATTTAAGCATTCTTAAGTAATAAATTCTAGCCCTGAGTGATGGAAGAAGTATGGCACATGGTCAACACCTTTATGTTCAGCTCATACTTTTATCTTGGGGGGCTCAAGAATTCTGGCAATGATGTAAACAAGACAGGGCACAACAAGATTGAAACAATTAGAGAGAGAGAAAAACATCCTCTTGGCTTTTGTCACAATTAACTTGATTTTTCCAACTTTTCACACAGCCTGGTTGAAAGCAAGCAACAACAATTCAAGAAATGTCAGAAATCCAAGCCTGAAGTCCTTGCACCTTTCTCCTCTTGTTCGTAGGGATGGGCCAAATGAAAAAAAAAAGTATAAGTTCTCAAAATTTGAGGACTTTCCCCCAGTTCTCTCAGTGTACCCTGATTTCTCCCTTTGTTTCCAAACAAATTATCTTTATTTTGTATTGGAGAAATACTGAACACTAAAAGAAAAATCTTCCTAGTCAAGAGATGGCAAATTCTATGATATTCATGTGCATGCCTGCACACAGTCCAGTTACAAGGGTGAACAAAATTCACTTGTTCTTCTACAGGCCAGGTTTCATGATATGACTCAAAAGAAGTCATATGTTGTCACTGGCAACATTACTATGATAAGATAATCTCAAAAACACTAATAAATAAATTCAGAAAACATTATAGGTAGTCTGAGAATAGGTAGTGTTTCTCATGGAGGAAGAAGATTTTCAGTGACTGGAAAGGACTTTGATACATGGCTGCTTATCCATAAAGAAAACACGCTTGCAGAGGTAAATTTTACTTTGAATCTTCTTGCTTCATTCCAACTGCAACTCAAGTGACTCTCCTTTAAGTAATCAGAAGGATGTAGGTCTGAGGAGCCAGAAAACTGGCTGGAAAATGCAGATCATCGTTGTCACACTGTACCACATACGTTGGTGTGGCATTCTGCTCAGTGTGTTGAAAAAGCACTGGGGAGACACAGCATCAAATCTCAGTGCAGCCATAAAGCACAGTGGGTGGTTTTGGGCCCTGCACTGGGCCATGTATGGCACATTCTAAGTTCTTACAAGTATGGCTGGGATATAGATAAATCATATATACTAGAGAAATCTATTTCACAAATTTAGAAAATGAAAACTCCCACCTGAGGTATTCTGTTAAAACTATAGTTGTAGTTTTTGAAGAAATAGCTATGTTGTGGCATCTTACAGACTGACTGCTATGTTTTAACGTGAGCTTTATGGATCAAGTTCACTTCTTCAGACATAAGAGTGAGATTATATGACTGTCATATTTATACATGGCCCCATTATTTGTATCCCCACCTGGTCATGGAACCATGTATAAATATGCCAGCCATAGTCTCACCTTTATGTCTGAGGAAGTGGACTTCATCCATGAAAACGCATATTGAATTTAACCTATAAGTTGCCACAATGTTCTCTCTCTCTCTCTCTCTCTCTCTCTCTCTCTCTGATACATTAAAACTATACAGCTCTTCTGCATAAATGGCAAGCAGAGATTCAAGAGACTTTCTTATCCTGAAATCTTTGCTTGATAAAACCAAGCTTGTCACCCCCATTCTAACATGGTTTGTGAGGCTGAACAACTTGGCTTATTAATTTAAAGCAACATGGAGGAGCAGGGAAAATCAGATGACGTAGAAGATCTCAAGTTCCTATGTGCATGAACAAGATATTCCAACTTTTATTTTGGTGGTAAGCACAATTCATGCAGTGCAGTTCCAAATACTCCTCAATTTTGGTGGGGCAGGAGAGATGGGGGTATGTGAAAAGGAACCACCTGTGCCTTCCCCACTGTAGATTACTATGGCAAAATGAGTAGGGGGCAGTCTATAGCCAGGGCTGGAAAATCCAAGCTCCCCCCCGCCCCATGGAATAGCTTCCCTTTCCTCCATGAGGACAACAAAGTAAACTCCACATCAGCTAATGAGAGAAGACTAAAGCAAATAGATGTAATGCAAAAACTTACAGGCTTAAACTTGTTGGGTTCAGGAAAATATTTCAGGTTTCTATGAACCCAATATGGAGACATTGTCAGCAGATCACCAGCAGGGATGACAACATTCTGAAAACAGGACAGTGTGTTCTCCAGTATGCAATCACACAGTTTCAATACCCATTTCAACAAAACCAGTCAGGAATGATAAACCTATCTGATTCCTTAGTGAGTTCTGCCTACAGATTGTATGATGATCTTTATTATGGTCAGCAGATCAGGTAACATGTACAGGGTGTAATCAACAAAAGCCCTACCATTCTACCCAAACAGGGAAATTTAAATGTGCTCTAAAGGCTTTCCCAGCCACAATATTTTCAGCCCTGCCTTCCCTGTTCCTGACCTTGTTCAGCTGAAGGGGAATCTACTTACCACTCCTTGAAGTGATCAGAACTCTCTGTGAGATTGTGGGGAAGGGGAGAGGCGGCTGTACACTTAAGAGTTCCCAGGACTTGGCCTGCTCTGCCTGCATTCAAGCAAACACTGAATGGAAGCTGTCCTCAGCGTTCTGAGCTCAACACAGAGAGGGCAGGGGCTCAGCTGATATGGGGAACATGCAGGGTCACTGGGAGCAGGGTCCCTTACCATGTGTTCATATCCTGCTTAGGCAAAATACTTAGAGAGAGTTAAATTTATAAATCTGCTTCTAAATGATTACCGTTATGTTTAAACTGGTTTTAAACTGGTTATTAAAATTTGTTTTTTTCTAGTCATATTCTGAATGTGTCTCATGGAACTGGGCAATGGTGGTCCACCAGATGTTTTTGGACTGCTACGTAGTTCCATAAGCCCTAACATTTGGATATGTTGGCTAAGGCTGATGGGAGCTATAGTTCAAAAGCATTTGGAGGTCCACAGTTACTCAAAGACATCTGCTCAGTTGTCTTCACTGGACATAGATCCCACAAACCAACTAATCAACTAGAAATGATCAACTCTCTCATCTTCTTGAAGGAGAAATGTGAAAACCTGTCAGGGATTCATTAGCTCAAATTAAACATGTGAAATAAGCCCCTAATTGATGCCTGTCCATTTCATATAATTAATAGTGTATTTATTCTGAATACTATGGACTCAATGACTATACCACACTTTTATGGTTATTTTACACAGTAAACCTTACCTGAACTACTATTGGATTTATCACTTTCTTGACAATGGCTCCTGGTGCCCTTAACCGTATAGCCTCCAAGATACACCACTTAATAAACTGTAAGCTTTTAAGGTCATCTTCAGAGACTCTGATATTGTCCTTATCTGCAAAAGTTGTAAACAGCACAATTTCCCATACTGCGCTTCAGTAAATTTCCCCAGGCCTTTGTTCTTCAATTAGACATAGCACTGGTTTAGTATCGAGAAGTTGTATTCCTTCAAGGAATAAAAGACAACCAATTCTAGGTCAAAACAGACACCATAGTTAGGGTGTTATTAGGAAAAGAAAACACTCTATTGTTTCAGTCCTCTAGATCAGCAGTCCCCAACCTTTTTGGGACCGCGGACCGTTTGGAAGGTGAGGGCTCCGTGCGCGGACCAGTTGGGGGGCGGGGGCACCCCCGTGCTCATGGGTGGGCGTGTCACACTTGCGGGTGGGCGTGTCGCGCTCGCGAGAAGGGGGGTCTGAAACTAGACCTCCCACCTCCACACTTGCAAGACATGCCCCCCAAGAGTCCTGTCTCTCCCATGGCACTGTCACTGGTGGGCATCACTTCTGGCGGGAGAGATGGTGGGGAGGGACCAGAGAGCCACCCGGGTAGTCTCCCCGCTAGTCTCACAACTGCTCAACCGACCAACCAACCTTGCTACCAGGAAGGTGGGTGGGAGGACGGGATCCCCCCCCCCCCGGCTTGCTCCGCCCAGACAGCAACGAGTGGCTCCGGCAGCAGCAAAGCAGCCCTTCCTCCAACCCTCCTCCTCCTCCTCCCCACCGCCTGGCTCTTCTCTCCAGACCTTTGCTTGGTAGCCAAGCAGCCTTTCCTAGCGGGCTCTGAGGAGGCGATCCCTGGCGTTACCTTCGCCTTTCCCCAGGATGCGGCAGCACAGGTTCTGCAGGAGGACGTTGGAAGACTTCTGATCCGGGCTCGCCATCCTGGCATTGGTGGGAGGGGAAAAGGTGCACCCTCACTATCGGTCCCCCACCCAAACTTCCGAGGGCTGCTTCTCCCCCGCCCTGTCTTCGCCTACCCCGTTATTTAAGGCGCCATTTTAATAGAACCACTACTTTTGGTGAAACAGTCTCTCGCCCTTTTCTTTCCAGCCTCCCTTCTCCATCCACAAAAAGCCCCCTAGCCCCGCCTCTCAGAAGACACGCCCTCCCTTGCAAGGCAGCCGAGCCGAGCCACTCAGCGGGTAGGGGGGTTCTGTCCGCCCACCGACCGCCCCGCCGGTCGGTTGGTTCCTCCTCCTCCCCTCCCTCTGCACAGGCCGGGGCTGCAGGGCGAAGCCCGAGGTCCCCAAGAGAGGGGATGGTGTCCAAGCAGCAGCAGCTCTGTGCCTCAGGCAGGGAGGGGAGGGAGCGCGAAGCCAGCAGTGGCGGCTCTGGCAGGCAACAAGACCTGACCGGACACACCACCTGCCCCTCAAGGCTTGGCGCGGCGATAACAATAGGGCGGCCGGTACAGCGTCCCCCCCTTTTTATATCACGTACCACGTGACGCGCCTCCGCCTCCTTGCCCTCACAACGGCGCATGCTGTCGCGTGGCATGGTGAGAGATGCAGTTGCCTCTCCGGGGGCGGGATCACGCTAGTCTAGTGTAAAGGCTTCAGTTGACCTACTTCCTTGTTCTGTGACACGCCCGCCGCGAGCGCGACATGCCCCCGCACGTGCGTGCGGGGGGGGGCGGAGATCTGTATCCGCGGCCCAGTTCCGGCAAGCCCACGGACCGGCGCCGGGCTGCTCTAGATACCTGGTATCTAAGCAACCCGAAAGCAGATTAAGGCAGTGTTTCACTACTGATGACTAATCACAAAACAAAGCAAGCTAATTTGCAAACTACAGATGATTAGAAAAACACATGGGACTATTATCAGATGGCTTTCAATATTTAAGGAATAGTTACTTCTCACAACAGTGTCTAGTTCAACTCTATAAAAGCAGAAATGTGACTGTTCATTGGAATGCAAACATTATCTTCCTTTGTATGCCTGATAGCTGAGATGCATACTACAAAAGAGAATACAGTCCTGGAGGGAAAATATTTGAAGAGCAAGAAATACAATTTTGCCTGAAGGGTTGCTTTTGGTTTGATTTACTTTCAGTGCCACCAGAGGTCACAGCTCATAATGTGAGGGGCAGAGTTCGCAATAACCCATAAGGAGAGTTGGAGACACAACATAATTAGGGAAAGAAATCCAAAATGTCAAAACAGTTTACATAAAGTTGATTAATGCCCCGTCCCTACCCCAAGACATGTATAGTACAACCTTTATAGTTCTGATCCAATAAGCAGATGTAAATGAGCAAACCCATGATCTGACTTTGTGCATATGCTTAGACAACTCTAAGCAGGCAGGATTTGGCACTTAAGACATAGTCATAGTGTTTGGGTAAATTCTCAAATTATCTTTTTGCTGACCAGACATTACAATATATCAAGAGATGTATCCTAACTGCAGGAAGTGTGTGTGTGTGTGTGTGTGTGTGTGTGTGTTCTATGATGTCAAGTCAGAACTGACCTACAGCAACCCTAATAGGGCTTTCAAGGTAAATGAGATATTTAAGGAGTGCTTTTACCATTTCCAAACCCCCAGGGAGTTTCCATGGCTCAGTGGGATTTGAACTCCGTTCTCCAAAGTCCTAGTCCATGACAATATCCCCTACACCAGCGATCCCCAACCCCCGGTCCCCGGCCCGGTGCCGGTCCCTGGCCTGGCCCAGACCGGGCCAGCAAGAGAGACCTCCCCGCGCGCACTCACCCCCGCGCAGCCCGTTTGCGCCTGCGCACGCGTGCTGGAATGCCCGCACGAGCGCCACGCCATTTGCGCGTGCGCGGGGTTGCGCGCGGGCCCACACAAGCGCACGCTGCCGTTTGCGCATGCGCGCGAGCGGCCGTGCGCATGCGCACAATGGCGGTGCGTGCAATCGCGCACTTGTTCGTGCATGCGCGCGTGCGCGGGGGTACCCCACCTTCCCCAGCCGGTCCGCAGACCGGAAAAGGTTGGGGAACACTGCCCTACACCACACTGGGAATCCCAAACTGCATGCCTCTTTCAGTTCCACGAGATTTCCTGAGCTTCATTTTTTACAGTTCTGAACAAGGTGTCTCACCACAAATGGTGGGTTCCACGGGCAAGGGACTTTGCCGTGCAGAGTCTCTTTGCCTTCCCCAACCAGAATAACACGAGACATGTTATTCATGTCCCGGCCATCCGGGAGGGAGGGGAAGGAGCGCCTTATTTAACAGGCTTGCAACTGCAGAGGAAGGCTGCTTGGCTGTGCTTTCTCCGTGATGCAGTTGCTTTACCTTTGAAGGACCACCTGAAGACTTCGAGGGGTTGCATTAGCACCCCCCCCTCCAGTGGTTTGGTTTTGGGGCTTTGAGTCCCACTTTCGTTGCCCTAAGGGGCTTTATTTAATAGAAATTGAATAAATAAACAGAACAAAATTAGAGAAAAGAGAATTAAATAAACAATACAGGAAGAGGAGCACTAATCGGGGGGGGGGGTTCAAAGGAGCAAGGCCTCTTCGGGGCCTGCCCCCAAGAGGGCTAGAGTAATAAGGCTTGAGCCCAAGGGGGGAGGACAGTACAGAAGAGGCAGAACCCCCTCCTACACAATTCCTTTACTCCAATTAAAAAAATAAAATAAAAAGGAAAATAAAAAGGAAAATGTAGATTGAGCACCCCGCCTCGCAGGAAAGGGACAGACACCACCCAATTAAAAAAAAACTAATAATAATAAATTAAAAGAAATATATAAAATAAAATAAAATTGAAATTAATAGTGAGTTAAGGAAGGTGACACAGGCAGGCGGCTGCGAAAGCATTGGGATAGGCAGCGCTGCCCAGTGGGGGTGGTAATTCTAATTGGCTTAAGTGAAAGGCTAGCAAGAGTGGCCATGGGTCCCAAAAAGGGCCAAGATAAAAGCAAGGGTAAGCAGCCAGTCAAATGCAGGGCAGCGCCTGTGGCATCTCCACCCAGGTCATCTTCAGATGAGGAGAGTTTGGCTGGTTTGGGAGGTGATTCAGGCCAAGATTTCAGCATGGGAAGTGGAGCGTGATGTACAGGCTAGGCCAGGGACGAGTGAGGAGCAGCTGCGTGGTTCTTCAAGGCATTCCAAGGGACATAGACATGCCAAGTTGAAGGCTCTAGCAGATAATCTTATGTCCCATATTGCTGTCCTAGAGGCGGAGTGACAAGGGCCATCATGGGCATTGGGCTCACAGGCAACCCGATCTCATTCAGTCGGACTGGGGTCCGGGGTGGTGGACGAGGTCTTCAACTCCCCTGGGCTGAGCAGAGGCAGACCACGCCCGGGCACGCCTGTTGATCGTTCGATGCGGAGATGGAATCTGCCCAAAATAGTGAGGCGGTGTATACAGGACAAGATGCAGCGAGCATCGCAGATAAAAAGGCTAAAACAATCCAGCTAGTCCCTGCACTGCTTCCTGGTAAGCTTCAGGGAGGAGGGAGAGATGGTGGGTGTAGCAATCACCCTGCTTTGGCTCATGTATGAGGTTATTTGCATGCACCAATGGGAGCTGTTGGGAGGCGGAGCCAGAGAAACTAGAAGGGAGGGGTGAGGCAGATAAGGGGAGTTTTAGTCAGTTAGTCAGTTAGAGAGTCAGGAGTTAAGGGAGGCAGTTGAGAATGTGGAACTTATAGAGAGTTAAGAGTGAAACAAGTTATTACAAAACTACTGAATACTTTAAAGTCTTTGAAGAACCTGTTTATGTGAACTGTATCCAATAAACCTGTTTTGTTAAACTTTACACTCAGCATGGACCTCAATCTTTCTAATTAAACATTGTTGACAGAGATCAACTGGTGGCAGCGTAAAAAGGGAATGTGTCGTGGGCCTCAGGCTAGTGAAATAATCTGGGGACACGCAGGGGCATGTCACAGTGGGTGAGGCAATTGTGGAGGGATCATGGTGGTTGTAAGATGTTCTTGGGGTTTTGGATCAATTGTTGAGAGGGCCTGGAAGGACAATAATGGGGTTGGGATGGATGACAGGCCAAGAGAGGGTGAGTTGAGCAATGAGGTAATGGTGGAGAAAGAATAAAGGGGTAGTAGAACCACAATGAGAGTTGGGTAGGATGCTGGAAAACCTATGGAGGTATAGGCATGACGGCAGGGCCAAAAAAGGGAGAAAGCAGAGAAGAGGGCTGCATATGTGTTTTGCATGTATGGGTTTTCTGTGGGTACGTGGAAGTATTGTGTGTCTGGTCCTTGTCTTGGGCATAGGTATGTCTGGAAATTCCTAATTAGTTATTAGAAACTACCTCCTAATTAAAATGGGATTGAACACTGGACAGCTCAGCAGTTTAGGTCTCTAGCTGCAGATCCAGAAATTCAGAGTTTGATTCTCTACTGTGCCTCGACAGGGGCCTTGAAAATCCATAGGGTCTCATCCAGCTCTTCAGTTCTAAGTTTATTAGTATAAAAGAGTGGCTTTATAATTTGAGGCTGTATCTCCATTCTGCTTTGTATGTGCATGAGTGTGAAGAAGAGGTTAAGATGTCTCTTAAGCCTAGAAGTGAGCCATCCCCTCAATCGTCTGGGGCAGGAGGAAACAACATCAGTAACTCTGTCTTACCTACGAAAATGGAGAACTTAGCTATAGGAAGAGAAGGAGAAAAGGCAGGAAGATGGGAGGATATGACAGAAGGTCTTTTGATGACAGAGGAGGAGGGGGGAGAGAAATAGAGGAGCTGGGGCTCAGAAGAATGGATCAGTCCGGAGTGAAAAGGGAAGGACGGCGGGAGTGTAAAGAGAGGGGGAGAAGAAGAACCTTATGTATTTAATATACCGGGCAAAGTAGTAAAGAGAGAAAGAGGTGGGGGACATGCACGGGAACGAGGAGGTCCAGGGTTAGAAATACTATTAGGAGAACTAGATCCCCTAGAATGGACCGTGTATGTGTATCCACAGGGGAAAGGTCCCTTGAGGAGAGTGGTCCGCTCAGATTCCCAGAACCTATTCCAGTGGCTAAGACGCCTCACAAGGGAGATTGGGCCCACCATCCTTGTTGTGGAACGATATGTGCGGTGAGGAGCAATCCTTTGAGAAGACCAACGGACAAGGAGAGATTTGGGGCGCCTCTGCTTTGAAGGACAATGAAGAAGTCAACGGACTTTTAATGTTGTGGACTGATTCTATGTTAATGGCCGGTCCCGTTGGACCCACAGAAGTTATTGTTGATTCCCCTCTCCTTGGTAAAGTAAACATTTGGTTAATAAAAATACGTCTCCTGTGATTAATCTGGTCAGAGAAGAGGAACTGCTTAGTGTTATATCAGAACCCAATTACAATGAGTTTCTTGCCTTTTGCAACCTCATCAGTTTGCTTTCTGTGAAACTGGTGTTACTGATTCCCCACGTCTACCACAACAGGCTATTTTGCAACAGAGCCTACCACACTTTCTCAAAATTCCAAACTTGGGGATCCCCCTAATTAAGGACAAAAACACAGTAGAATGTTCCAAGGTTGGACTTAAATTAACTGCTTTAATGTATGTACATAAAGCCATAGGTATATATTTTGGCATATTTACCTGTCTTGCCATAAACAGTTTCCAGCTCCTTCATGATGTTTTTGTACACAGAAGCATGAGATACAATAAATGCAAGTGTCCAGAATGCAACCTGAAGAAATACCATATAAAACTGTCCATGAATGACCACAATAAATTGTCTGTTAACCTGTGGAATTCACTAGCACAAGATGTGATGAAGGTCACTGATCTAGATGTCTTCAAAAGGGAATTGGACAAATTCAAGGAGGCTGGGAGTAGGAAAGCTCAGAAAAATTAATCTTCTGACTACCAGTTCAATGAGAATATAATGATATATCACTGTATTTCTAGAGACCATTCTGGAGCTGTGAATCTGCCTCTTCCTTTTCTCTGGCATGTATTGCAGCCCAATAAATCAGCAGAAGGCAAATCTATATAACTTCCATTGGAGTGTGGTCTATAAACTTGCCAAATAATCTGGTTTCAGAAGTCATCTCTGATTGGCTCACAGAGAGGGATAATAGAGGAAGACATGGGAGAATTCAATTTTCTCCATGTTCTCCTTTTTTTCCACAGCAATCATTTACTTTTTATTATACAATATGAGAGAAGACTGGATTAAGATGTGCTGTTCTCAGTGGCAGCCATGAATTTGGAGAAAACTAACCTTTCAGCTCTGTATGAGCCAAAACTTTGGGCTAAACTGGGATCTAAAAAGTAACCTATTACATTACAACCACAAAGGAGAAGGTAGAACGCTGCTTGTTGCCACCTTTAGCTAAATTCACTCAATGATCTACAACTCATCCTAGGTAATGATATTTTCCTTTCACAGGTTTGGGTTGGGCTAAGCTAAGATGGTTACCTACCCACAACAACACGCTGTGCAACAGATCTACTGACACAGAAACCAAACAAACTCAGATGCCAACTGTATTCCCACATGTCTACTCTGGCAACACTGTTACAGGACCTATTCATGTCATTCACTTCATCAGGGGCTCCACTGATACCTCCTTCCCTTCCACTGTGATATATGCCAACAATGGCCAGTGATGCCTTACTTTGTTCTATGTGGGACATACAGGCCAACAAGAATGCAAATGTAAAAATGGGCCCAAATCTCATATCAGAAATTAAGATGTTTAAAAATAATGGAGGGAACATTTCAACCACATTGGACACCCTGTTGTTAAACTCGAGGTGCCCATTCTCAAACAATAGAAATTCAGAAACAACAATGGCATCTCACAGACAACAGGAAACCATAATTAGCCAAGATGTTCAACTCTTATCCCTTGTGGCTTGAACAGCTGTAAATACTTTCACACTACATGTATGTCTTTGTTACCAGTACTACACAACTACTCTTCTGTTCTATTAAAACTGTTCTCCTATTAATATCTACTGTTCTGTTAACTGTTAAAAGAATAAAATTATAATCTGCTGAATTTTCTGCATTTCAATTTGAATTCTGATCACACTGATCTCACTGGTTACAATCTACTCACTCACTCAAACATATAAATCTGCTAACTTAAGTAACACATCACACATCTAATGAAATAGACAGTATCCACAATTGTTTATGCCATACTGAATTTATTAGTTTCTTCTGAAAAGACTTTTTGTTTGTTTAGTATTTTAACAGTTCAGTATTCTTATCAGTTTTTAAAAAGGTTGGATTTAGGTGGATGCAACATTTTTACACTGGAGGGGAATTCCTGAGATATCAGAGACCTGGAGATGGAGGGAGATGATCTTCCTGCACTGCCTTCAGTTCTTTTAAGGAGAAAGGCGGGGTAAAAATATTTTAAATCAATAAAATAAATTAGAGGAAGAAGCTTTTGATTCAGCCTCTTATGAATTTCTTTTCTTTTCTTTTTCCAGGTAAAGTGGAGGGAGATTTTTCACTAGAAACTCCATCAGTCCAGACATCAAATATTTGCTACAAAGCCAAGTCCAGACCACAACAGGAGCAGACACTGCACTACAGAAGTAATTCAAATCTGTTAGTTCCAGTCTTGTGCCCCACAATGGCCTTTTCCCTGGATGAGAGATTACTTGCTAGCCCTCTATGAGGACTTTGATAGGCTAACAATATTCCTTACTTGCCACTGAGAGAGAAATAAGTTTTTCCTTACTCTCATTGCCAGCATCTCTGTAATTTGTGTAAAACATCTCTAGTCTAGAGATAGGGGTATTCAGATACGAATATGAATTTTCCCCCCACAGGTGGAAATAACATTCCGCCATGGACGCAAGCTCGGTGGAGCCTTCCTATCGCACCGTTGTCCGCAATGGATTATCCACTCTGTGACCTGGCAGAGAGGCTTGTCATCCCACCTCCTGCCAGGAGTGGCTAATCCATTGCAGACAACAGAGTGATAGGAAGGCTCCATCGAGCTCGCGTCAGTGGCAGAATGGTGAGTGGACAGTCCGGCTCCATGGGGCCAGACCCTCATTATTTCCACCTGTGGGGGGATATTTCTATTCGTATACGAATAGCCCCATCTCTACTCTAGTCTCCTTTCCCTTTGAGAAGCAAAGTGTGTGTAAACACACCACACACAGAAAGACTGATTGATTCATTAAGGGAGATGCAAATAACTCAACTTCCAGAGAAGTAGCCATGTTAGTCTGACTCAGAAGGTTGGCAAAATTATAAAGAAATAAAGGGAAAACATTTTTAAAAATCCCCAAAACAAAATATTATGGCACTGTGTTTCACTATCAATTTTTGTGGATCGAAATAGACCTTTTGTGCTTGAAGAAGTAGATTTTGATTCATGAACACTCACATTGAAGCAAATTTGTTAGTTTTTAAAGTGCTACAATGTTGTCTCCCCCACTCACTCATCCTTCCTTTTCTATTTCTTTTTAATTTTACTATAACACAGCTTATATTTCAAATCCTTCAATAAAGCAGCAATCAACAGTTTTTTGGGCAAACCATGGAATACAGCTGTGGCGTTTACCCCATGCACTGATCACTCACCTTTGAAATGGTTGAGAACTTTGCAAATGAACAGTAGCAAACTGACCAGATGGTCCTTGATTCTCCAAGATTATGACTTTGAAATTAAAAACATCAAATGATCTTTAAATGTGGTTGCAGACACGTTGTCTCGAAGGCCAAATGACTAATGGGTGAATAAACAAAGTTTGTGATGGTGTATTAAATGTTCTGTTTATGTAAGAGTTATGAAATATGATCAAAGTGCAACGTTTGTTTGGATGTGTATGAACTGAGAGGTGTATAGTGATGGGAAATAATAAAGGTGACGCAATGTAATTGATATTAATGTTAAATGCAAATGTTTTAACTGTATTAATTGTCTTGCATGTTTAAAGTAGTAATTGTGATTTGGTGAACATAGTAATAGAAAGAAAAATTGTATTATAGGGTATGTATAAGTATTGGTAAGTTGTTGTTATATGTGCATGTACTTAGCTGTTTGTTTATGAGGGCAAACTGCTTGGTTTCCCCTCATAGAACAAACTTATTAAGGGGGGAGGTATGTAGCGAACACCCTGTCTTCCTATATATATATATATATGTATATAATGATATTGGCCTGCACCAATGGGAGCTGTTGGGAGGCGGAGCCAGAGAAACTAGAAGGGTGGGGTGAGTCAGAGTCTAGTCGGTTCAGTCAGAGATAGGGAGAAAGAGTTTTTGGGGGGTTTGAGGCAGAGAGAGGGTGTTTAAGGAGTGATTAGTCAGAGTGTGACCTGTATTAATTAAGATAGAAGAGGTTAAAGTGAAATACTGAAGCTTTGTGTAACTTTAAGAATGTGCTTAAGAACTAGTCCTAAAACAACTTGTAATCAATAAACCTGTTTCTGTGTAAAAGTTCAGTACTGAATGGACCTTGGTCTTTCATAGGAAATATAGGTTGATAAAGAGATCAACTGGTGGCAGCGTGTTAAAGGGCGTGTTGGGATACCTTTGTGAGCTCTGTGTTTGGTGAAACAAACAGGGGCCATGGGGTAAACGCCACAACAGCAATTGCACAATTTTGCACCAAGTGGGCCATTTTGATGCAAAATGGGCATTTTGTGTGCAAAACGTCATTTCTGCCAATGCAAGAACTTTATCAAGGGTAGCAGTATTTTCCTTACCATCCTCCCCAGTAAAGAGAGAAATGTTGCAATTCCTTATTCTTGCCTGGGAGGACATGACAGACAAAGGTTTACATCTGTCACCAGGGGATGTTTGATTCTTCAAGTCAGGCAGGCACAGAAAGCTTACACAACGGTACTGGCTTGAGTTTTGCAAACTGCTGACCTCAGATTTAGTATCAGGAACCTGGCCCAGCTGCTCATCTGGAATCCGTGAGCTCATCCTTCTCAGGGCCAATGTGGATGGATGGATGGATGGATATACAGCTCATCTAAGGGAGGCCACTTTAGGCACTTTACGACATAAGTAGCAAGAACTACAAGTACTCAACACATTATATCATGCCAGTGAGGAAGGTACATTGATTCACTAGCGGAAATAAACAAAATCTCTTCTAGCCTCATACTTACAGGAATCGCATTTGCTTGAGATGCCCAGAGGAGTAAAACACCATAATGAGCACCAAACTGCCGTCCATGCAAGGTGTCCAGGAGATACTGATATACTGTCTGTTGTAAACAAAAGAGCACAAAAGATTTGTTAGCCCTGAAATAATGCATATTTCAGGGCTAACAAATGGGATACTGTGGATATGCTCAGAACACAGCCATGTTTTCCTTCTTCAGCTACATTATTTCTACAACTTACAGAAACCACTGACAGGGACTTACTTTAATTATTTAATTTTAACATAATGTATCTTCCATAATAACATAGTACTAGGGATTCTACAGATAATAATTATTGTCATCAAAAGCTTTATGAAGTGTTTACCTTAGAAGAGCCATCTGAAGGATTACTTTTCTCTGCATGCAACACAACATTTTCAAAACTTTTAAGGAGCCACTTTTTGGATTTAGTCCACTTTCTATAAGGAGGGAAAAGCCTTGTTGAAATGCATGTAATAATCTCAACTCAGGAAATGCAGTTCAACATAAAATCTCCATCACTCAGCTTCTGTTTCTGTCTTAATAGCAAAGGAGGTGAAAAGTGTGCTTCTTCTAAATAAAAGACTGCATTAAAAATACTCAAAAGGTTTCCAGTCATATTTAAGAGTGCTTTTATTCTAAATTAATAAAATTTGATTGTAGTCAAGTGGATTCAGCAGCACCACAGTAACAAGGGTATGCACCATTCTTTTTTTAAAAAAATTATAGCTATCACACATAGGTAGAGCAAAATGGTTACTGTGGTGCAGACCCAGCAAACATCAAGTACATTTGGGATGTATTTGTCGAGTGCACCACTTGGCCCTGACAAGCATGGTCTTAGATCAGATAGGCGTGGGACTCTGTCAGATGAAATGCAAATATTTTATTTTATGAATGTTCTATTAGTTAAGCCCTTTGGGGGAAAAGAAACCCACCTATAACACCGTAGACATAAGCAGCAGGGATTTGAGAACTGCCAAAGTTATAACATTGTCTTCTAGATACTATTATATTGTAAAAGAGAAACATTAGTCCGTTACCTCATAAAACATGCAGGAAGCTGAGTGGCATATTCAAAGCCATTGTCAAAGTTCTGAAAGTGGTCTTCAAACTCTTTGATATTGTCCCTGGTTGTCAAAAACAAATCTTTTCCAAACAGGATGTTCACTACTGCTGGAAACATGATATGCCTGTGATGGAAGAAAAAAAACAACTTCCCAAAACAAATGAGATAATTATATAATCTGCAGTCATGTGAAAAAGAAAGCACACCCTTCTTTGAATTCTATGATTTTACATATCAAGACATAATAAAAATCATTTGGTCCTTAACAGGTCTGAAAATTAGGTAACTACAACCTCAGAGGAAAAACAACACATGACATATTGCACTGTCATGATTTATTTTACAAAAATAAAGCCAAGATGGAGAAGCCATGTGTGAAAAACTAAGTAAACCCTTACTGCTTCCATAGGAGGCTAAGTAGCAGCCAGATGCTGCTAATCAAATGCCCTTGAGTAACTGATCATCAGCAGGTATGACCATCTCTATTAAAAGCCAAAGTTTTAGCAGTTGCCTGGTCTGGAGCATTCAGATGTGTGTTAACACAAAGTCAAGGAGGAAACACATCATTAGTGATCGTAGAGAAGCCATTGTTGCTGCCCATTAATCTGGGAAGGGTTATAAGACCATTTTCTTTTTTCCTTTATTTTTATTAATTTATTTTTTCTCCTTATAAAGATAGGGTAAGGTAAGGGGCAACTGGGATAAGGGTAGCCTTGGAGGGGGTGGATTTGAACGGACACATTACAAATCAATATTTTTCATAGTAATTCTATACATTCTCTTCTAGAAATAGTTCCACATATCATAAAGAAATATATACAGTGTGCGAGAGGGAAAAATCAAATTCAGACAGATATATTATTATTCTAATTATTGATTATGTAGCTGATAGTCTTTATCCATCATTTATTCTTTCTCTTCTGCAGCCATACAGATAACTATGTATCAGTCCACTATTCTACCTTGTAACCATGTATATAATTGCGACCAAATTTTCCGATGGTCTTTTTTCTTTTTTGCATCTAACCAATCTGACAGTATGTCCATTTCTGCAGTTTCAAGTATTTTATCTATCACTTCATCTATTTGTGGTGTTCTAGGTTCCTTCCAGTGTTTCGCAAAAACTATTCTTGCTGCTGTTATAATATGAATAGTTAAATATGATTTTTCAGAGTCTAGTATATCTGGCAAGATATTTAATAGGAATAGTTCTGGTACCATCGGTATTGAAGTTTCTAATATCTCTTGTAGCATCTGATTCACTTTACTCCAGTATCTTTGGGCGTCTTTGCACATCCACTACATGTGATAAAATGTTCCTTCTTTCTGTTTACATTTCCAACATATACAGTGGTGCCTCACAAGATGACTTTAATTCGTTCCGCGGTCAATGCCGTCTTGCGAAAAATTCGTCTTGCGAAATGCGTTTTCCCATAGGAATGCATTGAAATTTAATTAATGCGTTCCTATGGGGAATTTTTTTTAAAAAAAGTCACTTACCAGGTAGGGAGCTGGGGAAGCACCATCGGAGGACTGGCGGGGGGTCCCCTTGCCACGATTGCTGGCTTTGGGGGTCCCCCGGGGCTTCCCTTGCACCATCCCAGGACTCGCGGGGGCCCTCCGCAACCGCGATCGCCAGCTTCAGAGTCCTTCGGAGGCTTCCCCTGCACCATCGGAAGACTCGCGGGGGGCCCCCCTCGCCGTGATCGCCGGCTTTGGGGGTCCCCTGGGGCTTCCCTTGCACCATCCGAGGACTCGCGGGGGTCCCTCCACGTGGCGATGGGCGCTTGCAGAAGCTTGCCAAGCACCATTTTTGAAGATCGCGCCCTTTCCCCCTGCCTTCGGCAAGCCTCGGAACGGAAAAAGGAAAAAGAAAAAAAAAAGCCTTTTTACATTCCGAGGCTTGCCGAAGGCAGGGGAAAAGGGCGGGAACTTCAAAAATGGTGCTTGGCAAGCCTCTGCAAGCGCCCATCGCCATGTGGAGGGACCCCCACGAGTCCTCAGATGGTGCAGGGAAAGCCTCCGAAGGGCTCCGAAGCCGGCACGCGCGGTTGCGGGGGACCTCCGCCAGTGCTCCGATGGTGCAGGGGAAGCCATCGGAGCACTGGCGGGGGTCCCCCGCAACCGCGCGCGCCGGCTTCGGAGCCCTTCGGAGGCTTTCCCTGCACCATCCGAGGACTCGCGGGGGTCCCTCCACGCGGCGATGGGCACTTGCAGAGGCTAGCCCAGCACGATTTTTGAAGATCGCGCCCTTTCCCCCTGCCTTCGGTAAGGCACCGAACGTAAAAAGGCTTTCTTTTTTTTCTTTTCCTTTTTCCATTCGGAGGCTTGCTGAAGGCAGGGGAAAGGGGCGGGATCTTCAAAAATGGAGCTCGGCTAGCCTCTGAACGGCAACATTCGTCTTGCGGAAAACCGCCATAGGAACAATCGTCTTGTGAGGCACCAAAAACCTCGCCGGACCCATTCGTCTAGCGAGTTTTTCATCCGGCGAGGCAATCGTCTTGCGAGGCACCACTGTATTTGAAATCTGGGTGCTTATTTTAGCCAGAGTTGTAGGGGTCATGTACCATCTGTAGAACATATATTTGTATATATTCTCTTTAAATACAACAGATTTAGTTAATTTTATATTTGTTTTGCAAATTCATTCCCATTGATCCAGTTCAATATTATGTCCTACATTCTGTGCCCATTTAATCATACATGCCTTTACCACTTCATCTTGTGTTTCAAAATCTAACAGAAAATTATATAACTTAATACATTTTCCCTCTGATTCTAGAAGAATTCTGTCAAAAGGGGTATTTTCTAGGTAAAAGCCCTGTTAATTATCTTTAGCAAACCTTGATAATAATTGTGATCGCGCCCACTAATCCAATTCGGTGCCTTGATCTACTAACTCTTGTTGTGTTTTGATAGAACCATCAAGATTTAAAACCTCACTGTATCTTACTATTTTCTTGTTTTCTCTCAGATATGGTAGAGCAAATGCTTCAGTTGGCATCATCCAGTGTGGTATTTTGATATACATTTGGTTTTTCACTATATTCCACATTGACAGAAGTGTCTTCCTTAAAATATGGTTGTTAAATTGTTTAAAATCTCCAGTCCTGTTATACCATAAGAATGCATGCCAGCCCCATTTCAAATCATATCCTTCTAATTTGAAGAGCCTCGTATTTTCCAATGTTATCCACTCCTTAATCCATACCAATGCATATGCCCTATAGTAGAGAAGCCAATTCAGGAGCCCCGTTCCTCCTCTTATTTTTAGGTCTTGAAAGTGTTTGATTTTAATTCTGGGTTTTTTCCCCTGCCAGATAAATTTGGAAATGCATTTTTCAAGCTCCTTGGATATTGTTTGTTTTAAAACAATCAGAATTGTTTGAAAAAGAAATATGAGTTTTGGTAGAATATTCATTCATTTTGATTGTAGCGATTCTGCCCATCGTTGACAATTGTAAATTTGTCCAGCTAGAAAGGTCTTTCTTAATTTCCTCTATCAGTTTCAAATAATTATCTTTCAGGAGAGTACTTGTTTTCTTTGTAAAAAATATTTATTTATTTTATTTTATTTATTTATTAAATTTATACCCCGCCCAAGTATTTTACTTTCCTTCCTTCCTGGAAGTTTGTAATTTGTAATAGTTCATCAATCTCCTGTTTTTGAATGTTTTTAGTCATAATTTTTGTTTTCTTGTGGTTTATTTTTAACCCTGCCATTTCACCAAATTCTTTTAATTCCACCATTAGAGCTTCTATTTAAACATCATTAGTGATCGTAGAGAAGCCATTGTTGCTGCCCTTTAATCTGGGAAGGGTTATAAGACCATTTTCAAACAATTTAAAGTCCATTATTTTATAGTGAGGAAGATGATTCACAAGTAAAAAACATTCAAGACAGCTGCTAATCTTTCCCAGAGTGGACATCCAAGCAAATTCACCCCAAGGTCAGACCGTGCATTGCTCAGAGAAATGGCAAAAACAAGAGTTACATCTCAGACTGAGTTAGTATGTTAAATGTTAAAGTTCAAGCAAATGTTGAAGTCTGGCAAGGGTCGAAATTAGGGGGTCGTCTTATACATTGGGGGGTCGTATACACAGAAAAATACGGTACCTAGTTTTCAGACCTGCTTATGGATCAGATGATTTTTTATTATCCTGATACATAAAACCATAGAATTCAAAGAGGGTGTACTTTCTTTTTCACATGACTGTATTTAGCTTATTTCTTAACTGAAATGTTTTAGACTCTATCTGGAATTAGCAGTTTTTACTTGTTCTGGTTTTACAAAACAGAGGTGAAAGAGATAAGCTATCTTCCAGCAATGGAAGATAATGAATGTATTTTTCTAGGTCTGTGAATGTGAATGTGCTTTTACAGCTAATTCCACGCCGCTTTAGGATGAAGTGTTTTGTATTTCCGGAGACTGCACCTTCCCACACCAGAAGAGGCCAGTAGAGAACAGGAATGGCTTTATGTTAATAATAATTGTGTGCCATCAAGTCAATTCAGACTTCTGGTATCCCTTTTCAGGGTTTTCCATGTAGAGAGTACTTAGAAGTGGTTTACCATTCCCTTCTTCTGAAGCCGCTCTGGGACTGTGCAGCCTGCCTAAGGTCACACAGGCTGGCTCCTCTTCAAGGAGGCACAGTGGGGAATCAAACTCCCAGCCTCTTGCTCCACAGCCAGATACCTAACGCACTGAGTTATCCAGCCAGTGATTTTACATTACTTAGTCAGAATTCCTGTCCCTTGAATTTTGCATCTGTGCAGAAAAGCCGATGAACAGTCACATTATTCCTATCTACAGATACGTACTGTGGTCCCTGGAACGTATCCCAACTAAACTGTCCATGGTCACTTCCACCATTTGGTGATAACTGCTGCTTCAGGTGAGTAGTTTTAAAAGGAACCCAACTGTTACAGCAGCTTCTTTGCTCTTTAGAAAAATACTTCCAAATAGGTCAAAAGGAACTCATGTCATACTACGTATGTGGACCTAATCTCACCTAAGGAAGTGCCATTGTCAGGTTTAGGATAATGTTGTCACCCCTCAAATATCCTCCCTACTTTTTCTTGCAATGTTTGTTTATGAAAATTTAAATACTGCTCAGACCTGGGCATTCCAAACCTGGTGTGCAGTAATTTAAAACAATACAATAAATACAAAATACATTATCTATATTGTCCATGAAATAAAAGGTAGGTTGGACAACATACAGAAGGCTTGCAAAAACAGGTACATTTTTCAACACTACAAATAAAAGTACAAACTTGTAGAGCATGTCAAATTTCTTAAAAACAGTATTCCACATAATGGGTGCCACCATATGAAGTCCTTGCGCCAAATAATTGCAGTGCTGACCTGCCAAGCACATGACACCAACTCAAGGACTTCTCAGATAACGTAAATGACTGTCTCTCTAAGACAGGAGACCATTTGCCAGGTATTATATTTTATTCTGTTTGAAACTGTTACTTGAGGCAAATTTCCCCAATCTGGGGTACTCTCTATATTGTAGATTACAACTAAATGTTCCCGGCAGAATGATCACTGGTCAGGGACAACAAGAACTGTAGTCAAAAAGATGTGACAGACTCTGTTGGGAAGGCTGACATATTTAATACAAGTCCTTATTTTTATTTAACGAAAGGAAAGAAAGCCTGAGTGATTCTACTCAATTTATAAAATCACCTACCTTACAAGGTCTGTGAGCTCCTTTGTTCCCTCAGGACCTAAATCCTCTATATATTTTTTGAATTCATGACAGAGACTCCCAGATAACTGATGCAGGTGAGAGGCAGACAGTCTTCCCTTCATCATGCTATATATCCTACTCCTATTCTTGTAAAATATGTCTTCAGGAATAGAAACTTCAAAATAAAAGTTAAAAAGAATGAAACCAGTCAGAATAAGCTTTCCAGTTACCTTAAAAATGGTTAGAATCTGGAAGTCTCATGGGCAAACTTTTTAAAATACATTTCACATGTTGTTTTTGAAAGGTAGTCATTGGTCCTGGCAGATATACAAAAATATGCAGTAGCTTAAATATATGTTGGATGTACACTAGCAAAGTTATGTTGCTCCCTGTTTTAACTTCAGCGACATTTGTCCAACCTGTCTCCGATTTAAAACTATGATAGAGAGAGAGAAAGAGAAAATGACAAGCAATCTATTCCCAACATGGTTTGTGGAACATGATGGTGGTCTTCTGTTGGTCCTTTGTTTCAGATTACTCCTACTTGCACTATGGGTTTATGCAACAGTACAGCAAGAGTAAGCAATTCAGAATTTCTCACTGAATTGCAAATATAAACAAATACATCACAATTGTTTAAGCAAGGGATAAGGGAGATCCTGTTTCCAGTCTTCAGCTCTACACATTCATTCTTTTTCTCCCATACAAATATCTGCTACTGGAAATGATGACTCAGAAGAATGTGAGCAGGACTTTTTCAAATGTGTGAGCAGATCTTAGGCTGCTGGTTCACCTAGCTCAGTCTGTTGCTCTAAATGGAGTGTGGCTTGTGGGTTATGCCATAAGTCACATGTAGGTAATCAGAGCATGTGAGGAAGACTTTCTTTGGAGGATGTAATAAGGGAGGTTTGCCTGGGAGTTCAATGATTAAACTTAAGGGAGCATCCAGGGAGTTGGTAGATTCACTGAGATTCTGGTACTGTGAAAACTATAGGATGTGCACCATGTCTCCTGTGCATGAGGGACAGTCGCATAGCAAGCACAAGCTAGCAGTTCTGCTGGAGAGGAAGGTAAAAGTGCCAAAGGCAGAACCATCTGCATACCAGTGAATTAAAGAAGGTAGAAGATTTTTAGATAAGAGGCAGGAATCCCTTGTGAAACAGCATCAGACAACAGAGTTTTCAAGGGGAGAGACAGGTTGTGGAAGAATGAAATACCTACATAGGAAACAGTACCCTACAGCAGTGGTCCCCAACCTTTTCGGCACCGTGGACCAGTTTAGCGTGTGGGGAGGGCATGCATGCGTCTGTGTGTGGGGGCATGCATGCGTGTATGTGGGGTGGCGTCTGTACGTGGGGGGCGTGCATGTGTCCGTGCATGTGGGGGCATGCGTCTGTGCGTGTGTGCGTGGGCACATGCATGTGTCTGTGCATGCGGGGAGGTGGGAGATCTGTCTCTGCAGCCCGGTCCTGCCAAGGCCACGGCCCGGGGCCGCGGACTGGGAGTTGGGGACGCCTGCCCTACAGAACACTAAGGAGGATGTTCATACTCTGAGATTTTAGGCAGTGAGTTGCAAATAATGTAGATACCTATAATAACTTACTTTTTTTGATAATGAGAATTTTTCAAAGGAAAATTTGAAAGTAGCTCAACAAGTAGGATAAAAGTTATTTCACTGGTGTAATAAGCAATGTTTTCTAGTTATTTCGAAAGATTTTAAAGGGGAATTTTGAGGCATTTCTAGAGGGACATTTCATGTTTTATACCATTCTCTTATCAACCCTAATTATATCCATCCAGTTTAAGCAAACAGGCTCCTTGGTTGGTGGAAAAGAGTTACCAAACAGTATTTACATGGTCTATAGTGGAGTTGATATAAACTCATCCTATAGATTGCATGGCTGAACAACAACACACCAGGGAAATGTCCCCCTGTGGTTACATGGCATTTAATCACA
Organism: Intellagama lesueurii; assembly: GCA_037013535.1. NCBI lineage: Eukaryota > Metazoa > Chordata > Lepidosauria > Squamata > Agamidae > Intellagama > Intellagama lesueurii. The sequence goes on along the minus strand of JBAJHW010000001.1, from coordinate 190,198,960 downwards.
TTCTTGTCATGGTTTGCAGTCACGTGGTATTTATCCCAAGATATGTGCCCCAATGTGTTTTTGGGTTACCAAGTCATTTCCTTCCAATTCAATAAGCATTTAGATCTTCTTGTTGACACAGTTTGACAGAAGTTAACCAACACATCAACACAAGCGCCATGGGGAAAAAACACAGTTTAAAAGCACATGTGTAATGAGAGTAGTTCAACAAAAAGTTGCCATAAGACCGTTCACACACGTAGCAATGCAACATTTTTTAAAAAAAGTTCTGCAACAAAAAAGTAGAAGCCTCTGGCCATGCGAAAAAGGATCCGCAGTTAGCATATTTGCCAGGTAAATGGCTGTGCATCATGTGACTGCAAATTTATGATACAAACTCAATGGGGGATAGGAAGGGAAGAATTGGCTCGTTTGCAGCCTCAATTAGGAATCCAGAAAATCACTAACATAACTACGGTATTACTGATAGCATGTTGGCACAAAATAAATTTCAAACTCAATGGATGCAGCTTTGAGGTTGCCATGGGAGCCATACAATATTTAAAATGGAGAATTTAAAATTTCTAACTTTCAGTGAATCTATGGGATTTGTTGTTTAGTCGTTTAGTCGTGTCCGACTCTTCGTGACCCCATCTATGGGATACCCTAGCTGAAATCTAACCCCATTGCACCATCTTATGAAATCCATTCTTTTATGTGACAGATTCCTTTTCCATTACATTTTGGAACAAGATGCAGATGAGGACTAAAAATCAGCCTCTCCTCATTTCCCTTCTCTCCTCTCCATGCTGCTTGCTTTTAAAACCTCACTTCATGAATGGAAAACAATCCTGAAAGTTTTTGTATTTTTGTGTACCTGTGCACATTTCGTACAATTTTGGTTGCCCAATGAAGGTATCAGTTTAATGTGGACTTTGGACTTCATTCTGTGCCAACCTACTTATTACTGCTTTTTAAATAAATGTCAATGGACTTCGTAGATTAGAAAGATACATGTCAATTACATGTAAATCATTCCCTAGATATTACTTGGGAAATGTGCATTGCCTAATATTTTTATGCCAATTTTAAGGTAGGTAATGATAACAGTAGTCTATTTGATTTCTATAATGACCATATGGTGATGTCCACATGTACAGTTGTCTTGAGTCCTCTAGCCGCCTTGAGTCTTCTTATGGGAAAGAGAGAAAGGCAGCTTATAATTAAGACTAAATAAACAGCTAAAATAAATTCAGTTGCTTGAGACATGTATTTGCAATAAATAGATTGTTGGCTTTGCTGAACTCTATGAGCCATTCTTCTCCTGTGGGAACAGTATACAGAATAACTATACAGAAGAGATAAAAGGGTGACAGACTTTTTGAATTGGAATCCTATGATAAAGAACCTGTAATTCTAGAAAGTGAAGTGAGAGCTGTTCTGAAAGCACTAGGAAGAAATAAATCACCAGAGGTAGATAGGATACTGATAAAACTATTTTAAGTCACAGAGACTGAATCTATCAAAATCCCAACAAGAATATGCCGATAAATATGGAAAACAAAACAATGGCCCACAGACTGGAAATAGTCAATATGCATTCCAATCCCGAAAAAAGGAGGTGCCAAGGACTTCAGCAACTATGGAACCATTGCTCTAATTTTCCATGCAAGGAAATTGATACTCAAGGAGTTGCAACAAAGGCTTTTACTTTATATGAACAAAAAATGTCTGATGTTCAAACTGGATTCCAAAAGGAAGAGGCTCTTGAGATCATGTGGCAAATATCTGCTGGCTACTGAAGCGTACCAAAGAATTTCAGAAGTCTATGCTTTATAGACTACAGCAAAGGATTTGATTGTGTGGATCATGAGAAACTGTGGGTTGTTCTGAAAGAAATGGGTGTGCCTCCACCCTTGATTGTCCTGATCATGATAACCTGTATTATGGACAAGAAGCTACTATGACAGAATATGGAGAGAAAGAATGTTTCCCTATATACAAAGATGTCAGACAAGGATCAATTTTATCCTCTTCTCTGTTCAATCTGTACCTAGAACATATCATATGGCAAGCTGAACTAGATGCAGATGAAGGAGAAGTGAAAACTGGGGGAAGAAACATCAATAATTTAAGATATGCAGGTGACATCATCTTACTGGCAGAAAGCAGCACTAAAATGAATTTTAGTGAAACTGACAGAAGTAACAAAGCAAGACTGCAGCTTAAAATTAAGAAAACAAAAATCATGACCACAGAAAAACTGCACAATTTAAAGGCTGCCAATGAAGAAATTGGAGATTAGAGATTATTATGTACACCTGGGTTCAATCACCAATCCAAATGGAGTCTGCAGGCAGGAAATCAGAAGACTGAGACTCAGAAGGGCAGCCATGAAGGAACTAGGGGGAAAAAAATCATATAAGGCTGTCTCATTGGAGACCAAAACCATCCACACTCTTGTATTCCCAATCACCATGTATGGGTATGAAAGCTGAACAGTAAAGAAAGATAATGAGAAAAAAAAATAGTAAAGAAAGATGATGAGAAAAAAAATAGTAAAGAAAAATGATGAGAAAAAAATGAATAAGATTCATTTGAAATGTGGTGCTGGAGGAGAGCTTTGTGGATACCCCTGGACTCCCAGAAAGACAAACAAGTGGGGTCCTAGATCAAATCAAGCCTGAACTATCTCTGGAGGCAAAACTGATGAAACTGAGGCTGTCCTACTTGGGGCACATAATAAGGCAAGATTCTCTGGAACAGATAATAATGCTGGGAAAGTCTGAAGGCAGCAAGAAAAGAGGAAGACCAAATATGAGATGGAATGACTTCTTAAAGGAACCCACACTTCAGTTTACAAGAGCTGAGCAGGGCTGTTGAGGACAAGACATTTTGGAGATTGGTCATTCACAGGGTCACCATATGTCAGAGGTGACTTGACAGCACATAAGAACAAAAACAACAACAGCTTTCCCGAAATTACAACCATTAAGCTGGTTTTAATCTCACACTGGAAAAAAGGATGTAACACCCTATCTTTTATTGGAACTATTTCTTTTAAGGCTAAAAATTGGGATGGGGTGGGCTGATTTAAAGCTGGAAAACATCATAATGTGATATAAATGAGATAGTGGAGAACATTGCTGCAAACCAAACTGGAGCCTCCAAAGACGTTTTAGAGAAAAGAAAACACCTCAAGATGTTCTACAAGTTTTGATTTGAAGTTGCTTATCTATTATGTTGCACAGTAACCATTTTTCAACTGAAGCTTATAAAATCTACCTACCTGCATGCTGGACTGACTGTTGTACTGCTTGCTCAAAATCTACATCTTTAGATGTACAAAATGCTTGAAATCCTTCCTCTTCAGCAACAAAAGTATATCGTTTCCCCAGCAAATAGATGGTGAACACTGGTCCATACTGCAACATGTGATGAAAAAAATGTCAGTTGCCTTTACTTAAAATACATATTCCAAAGTGTGTGTCATGTTCAGTGGCACATGTTGTGAGAAGGTTGAGTTGTTCATCTGAAACCATTCTAAGTGATCTGGAGTCCAATTAGTAATTTTAATTATGATTTTTGATCTGACTCCTGGTGATTTTCAAACTTTTTTTTCTGTTAGGCATGGTAGCTTCAACTGCACTGATGCTACATAACTGTCCCACTGAACAGACAAACCTTGGACTTAGATCCACCACTCTGGCACTGATAGGCATTCAGGTACAAGGTTACAGTGACACTGGAACGAACTACAGCACATAGTATGATACCATAGTCATATGCCCTAAATATCTTAACTTTTGAAAGGCATGATCCTTTCAATAAATGATATTTATTGTACAATGATGTTTTTATAATATTTGTAAGCCGCCCCGAGTAGACTTTGTCTAGGGGGGCGGGGTAAAAATCCAATAAATAAATAAATAATAAATAAACATCTGCAATCTTGTGGTACTTTGGAGCTGAAACGAAGATAAACAATTCTGAACCCAACATAGGGGTTTGGTACTTGATTTTAATTAATACACACCAGACTGTACTGCAGGAGAATCTGTTTTCATGTACAGGACTACATCAACTCCCCACTCCAAATTCCAAAGGTGTATCTAAGGCTTCTTATAAGTGGGGTCCCACAACAAAATATTCCTTTTAGGGGTGCTCCTATACAGTATTCTGGCCAGCCACTTCTTAATCTACAATGTCCTGTTATCCTACACACCCACTTTACAGCCAGTCCCGCTACAACTGAGCCAGATGGATGCATCAGACGATGGGGAAGCAGAAATGAAAAACCTGTCCCTGTTGCCTGCCCACTTTAGGAGGGTCTCTGTGATTCTGGAGAATTTCTGCTACAGGCAGTTCTCCAGAGGTGGCTATTTGTTCCATGTCTGGCTGTATGGAGTCAGAACGAATGCACTATGGGAAGGGTAACCAGGAAAACTATCTGTGCCATGGCACAAGAATTTTCCTGGATATTCATCCCATAGTGCTTTGACTGCACACTTCCCCAAGAACATGCTAAATTTCACAAGAAGACTTCTCTGTAAGTAGGCCAATACAGGATCAGAAATCTTAAAAGTATGTAGAAAAGGAGTGGCACTTGTTAGTTCTATTCCCTGGTCTCTCACAAACTTTGGAGAAGCTATTTGGGTGTGTGTGTGTGATTATAAATGAAAGAATACCAAAGCCAGATAATACCTTTTATTCTGAAAGCTGTGGTCTGAAAAGTAACCTTTCAGAGCCTCGTGGCGCAGTGGTTAAACTGCTGTACTGCAGCCAAAACTGTGCTCACCACCCGGGGTTCAATCCCAGGTAGCCGGCTCAATCCTTCAGCCTTCTATCCTTCCAAGTTAGGTAAAATGTGTACCCAGTTCGCTGGGGGGCAGGGGGGGGGCAATGTGTATCCTGCATAATTAACTTGTAAACTGCCCAGAGAGTGCTTGAAGCACTATGGGGCAGTATATAAGCAGCACACTTTGCTTTTGTTTTTTTCCAAGCAATGGTATCTGAACATAGTCAAACTTCTCTGAAGCTCAGCAGAAGAGTAGTTAACAGAGGGGATGGAATCAGTATGTATGGGGGATATACATAAAATTAATACAAAAAAGAAACACAGGTAATCTGAGAAGAAACACCAGCAGTTATATCTTACTTACTGGGGTGTGTTCATATTTCCCCCCTCTTTGTTGTTGTTTAGTCGTTAAGTCGTGTCCGACTCTTCGTGACCCCATGGATCAGAGCACGCCAGGCCCTCCTGTCTTCCACTGCCTCCCGGAGTTTGGTCAAATTTCCCCCTCTACATTTGATTAATTAAAATTATTTGGTGCCCTACAAAAACCTTTCAGTTCCTGTTTATTTTCTACAAATGTAAGAGTATGAAATATTTCCTGGAAAAATCCATCTTGCCATGAACTTTTGGACTTTTGAGTTCCTCACACCAGTACAAGTCTGATAAAGTGGATTGTCCTGATCCACAAAAGCTAGCAGATCATATGATATTTTTTTTACTGGTCTATTGCATTTTGTAATGACCATACAGCTTCCTTTTATTTCAATGTTTATTTTGTGTTCTCATTTGCCTCTCTCTCCTATTTCATACTCTCTTCTTGGGCCCCTCACTTCTTCCTCCTAATTTTTTCTGTTTTGAGACTTTTTTTAATGTGCTATTTTTAAACAGTTTATTGAAAATAGCACATTAAAAAAGTCTCAAAACAGGAAAAATCACTGTGGACAAAGGTTTAATTTTCAAAATAACCTGGGAAGTTCTGAGGAACTTTTATAACTCAGTTCTTTGCTTATGTAAGAAATGCTATAACATTCCCAACATGTTTTGAAACAGTCCCTAGGGGTTTCAGCTGTTATGAAACTGTCAAAAATACAAGACAAAAAGGGAGTGGTAATTCCTAAATGGGGAAAAAAATTAGTTAATTTTTTTGTGGATATGCCCAAATTCCAGTAATAAGATGCAAGTATTAAATATTTTTCATTTCTTTCAGGAAAATTTCATCTCTTCAGAGTATATCAAAATGCTCTTAAACATGACATGTGCACTTTATATGTTTTAAAATCAGAGCCCTTTTAGTGACTGAGAAAACAAATTAAAAAGAATAGTGTTCTCTTTCATTCAATTATGATTTTTTTTTAAAAAAATTGACTAAATATAACCAAATTCTAAGAGGGAGCATTCTCATGTTCTCCCAAATTACCAATGCATGGACAATCTCGTTAAAATGTTTGAATGCTTTTAATGAGCTCAGAGAGAGGTATACACATACTGTAGATGGAAAGCAGTATGTTTTCTGTTCGTACATGAATAAACATCTTATCACATTTCTCTCTGTACATGTTTTTCTATCCACTTTTGATGATAATCTGGTTGTACAAAACATTGGCAAAAAAGCAAAGTAATTCAGGAATATGGCTAATGGAAGGGGCTTTTCTCATTCAGTGCAATCCTTTCCTCCCTCTTCCAACCCATACCCCCGGCCACCCAATCATTACCTTCAGTTTGGCTTCTTCTATAAATTCCAGAGGAGATCTCCCAAATTGGAAGGCAGCTCCGAACCATGGGATCCAGCCACAGATACAAGGAGGTTCTTTGTAGCCTCTAGTTGGAAAGAAAACCAACTTCACGAGAACCCCTACGACTATTGCTAATAAAATAGCAATCGCTCCATCCATGTTTCTCTTTTTAGCTTTGCTGTCTTTCTGCTCCCAGTCGTCAAGGGAGATAAAATACTGCTCTGTTTTAACTTCAGGAGAATACAGGAAGCTTCTGTTTCGTGGTGCTGCCTCCTTGTGGATGTCATGACAAAAGAAAATCAGATCACATCCCTCCCTGCCTTTGGGAGGAGCTGAAGGAAGGGTTTCACCTCTCAAAAAAACAAACAAACAAAAAACAAAACAAAAAAACAAAACAAAAAAGTTACCTTCCCTACTTTCTGAAAAGATATATTTATAGTAATTTTTATTTTTCTCCTCATCCAAAAAGTGAATAATGTCTCATTTACTAGAAGGCATCAATACAGCAATTTGTCAGGAGCTATACGCTTTCCATTCAAAATTATCAAAACATACTCTTTCAGTTAACTATAAAGCAGACACAGGAGAGATTCATAAGCTAAATCACCATAAATTTCATCTACAAATACTGAGGAGCCCAATTTCCTGGACAGTTTTGATAGCAAAAGAATGTTTTATATTAATAACATTATTAAGTAAATAAATAATTTAAACTTAATCAAGTTCTGGACACACACACAGTAGTATGCTGAAAGCTTTCATTTCCTACAGGCAAATTCTTTGATTGTAATCATTACACAAGAAAAAGATCAGTTAGCTTTTTATGGTTTTAAAATGTAAAGTTTAGTGTTAGACTATACACATTCTTGATAAATATGCAGAGCTCTACAGTTGGCTACTAAAAACTAAGTTCTTTGAATTCAACAGGGCTTACAGTGTGTATAAGACTGCAGCCTCCTTCTGAACTAATGGGAACAATACATTAAGCATGATTTTATTATACAAACCATTGAGCTATTTACAGACTCTCATATTCAACATACAAGCTGAACAATATGCAAACACACAAGTAACTGAGTTCTCACAGACACACCTTTAAAAGCACTACTGTGGGCTACACATTCAAGCCACTCTCAGTCATTGTGGTTAGGGTTAGAGATGGGCACTAACGGCAATACGGCCCAGTTTGGTTCCACATCTGCACAGGTGTCACCAGGTATGGCACACTCTCCCATTCAGATGAAAGGTGGAGCAGAGATGCCTGCAGTACTGCCTTTGACTGGGCAGCTGTTGGAGGAGGGAAGTGCACACTGCGAACTGTGAGTGGGCAGTCACACTGGGGAGTGAGCATAGAAGCAAGCATCACCTGGGGAATGGGTGAGCGCACAGGGGTAGTGGGAGAGGCCGCACTGGTGTTGTGTGTGCTTCTGGGTCTCCTTCCATAGCATCCCTTTTCATTCAGATGGCGACGGATAGTGCGAGCTGACACTGTTGTAACCTGTGTCTGCAGATCAGCTTGAATTTGTTTGGAAGTTAATCTGGGTTCTGTATCCACCATTTGAACAACCCTTCGTTGTAATTTTTCAGTAATTTTGCTCTTCTGTCCATGTCTAGGGAGGTTAGCTACAGTGCCATGGGCTGTAAACCTCTTGATAATATTGCGCACAGTGGACACAGGAACATTAAGATCTCTGGAGATGGACTTGTAGCCTTGAGATTGTCCATGTTTTTCCACAATTTTTTCTCTCAAATCCACAGACAACTCTTTACACTTCATTCTTTTCTCCATACTCAGTGTCACACACAACACAAAGGTTGAGACGTTTCTCCACCTTAACTGATTGCAAGTGTGGTTACTATATTGCCCACACCTCTTACTTGCGACAGGTGTGTCTAAATACAAATGAAAGGAGCATTACATGCTTGAAAAGCAATTATTTCTTACAATTTAGACAGGGTGCCAATAATTTTGGCCAGTGCATTTTTGGGTTTCTGTGTGGGATTGTATCAAATTTGACTTTTCTTCTGTTTTTTTGTGTTGTTCCAATGCAAACCAAAGAAATGAACATGTGAGTACCAAAACATTTGCAACTGCAACCATTTTCTGAGAGAAGGGTTGCATTTTCTGACAGAATTGCGAGGGTGCCAATATTCTTGGCCATGACTGTATGTCACTGTAGACAACGACGTATGGCACACTAGCTTTAACTGAGCAAATGCAGTCCTGGTCACCACCGAGACCTGGGCTTCCAGGCTCAGAGAAGAGTTAAGAAGTACTCCCAAACAGTGAACCTGGCTTTTCAAGGGGAGTGTAACCCCAACCAGTATAGGAATCCCTGTTCCCTGATCTGTCTTTTGAGTGACCAGGAGCACCTCTGTCTTGTCTGGATTAATTTTCAGTCTGTTTGCCCTCATTCAGTCCATCACTGACCTCAAATATTAGTTGAGAATAGGAATAACAATCATAACAATCATAAAATGTGGCAGCCAGACATCTTACAGGGGTGAAAAGATACCAACATATTTCCCCCACGCTGGCCGCCTTGCATTGTTTGCCCATTCGTTTCCGCATTGATTTCAAAGTTCTTACGATGACATATAAAGCCCTAAACGGTTTAGAACCTCGATATCTGGCAGAGCACCTTCTCCCACCCAGTTCTGCCAGAGTCACTCGTTCCAGCCAGGCCAGGCAGCTGAGGGGCCTAATGCCGAGGGAGGTCCAGAAGGAGAGAACGAGGAACAGGGCCTTCTCGGCAGTGGCCCCTTGCCTTTGGAACAACTTGCCAGTGGAGATCCGCCTGGCTCCCTCTCTGGGTGTTTTCAGGAATAAACTTAAAACCTGGCTATTTGGGCAGGCTTTCCCTCCTGCCATATCTTAATTTCTTATACTTCGCCATCTTGGACCTATATGTTTTTGGTTTTATTGTTTTTAATTTGTAAACTGCCCAGAGTAGACCTTGGGTCTAGATGGGCGGGATAGAAATCTAATAAATAAATAAATAATATGCCATAAAGTCAGTTTTGACTTATGCTGGCCCAGTTAATGGGTCTTAATTTTCCAGGTTTTTCTAGGTAAAGAGTACACAGAACATATTTACCATCCTCTTCTTCTAGGGACGCTTTGGGACTATGCATCTTATCCTAGGCTATACAGGTTGGCTTTTCTTTCAAGAGGGAGTGGGGAATCAAACTCCCAACCAGATACTTTGCGGTCAGATACCTAATTCATTGAGCTACTGAACCAGCAATAAAGGTGTTACACACCTAGAATTTTGTTTCTCCTTGTGGATCACACAGTGTTTATTTTTGTTTTTATTTTATTTCTTGTTTTTTGCTTTTCTATGAAGTTTATTTAGTGATGTTTACAATATAATCCTGTAGCCACTTTTCTCTACACCTGTGGCACCAAGACTTCTGGGCCTTTAAAAATAACAGTTAACAAATATATCTATGATAGAAAGAGCAGAATGTTTCTCACCACTATCAGTGATACTCATGTGATAAGAGCCTTGTCAAAAACAAAAGCAGCTACATACGCCAAACTTTCACTAATCACCTTAGTACATTAATGACGGAGTTGAGAAAAGGATGGCTTTCTATGGTCCTTCTTTTGTGTTGGGGTTGCAGTGGGATCCCCTGCCTCCTGTCTTGAACCACTGAAGGAAAAAGGAACAAAAAGTGAAGCACTTAAAAAAAAAATTAAAAACATGAGATTTCAAGTCCAGCAGGGCCCCTCAGCAAGCTGAAAACTACAGAGCTTGAGGGTGTGGGGAGAGAAAAATAAAAGTCCAAGTTATTTTTGCCTAAAAGCAATGTAATGAAGCAAAAGTGCTCAGGGTCAAAGCCTTGGCATTCAGAATCGCAGAGGCAACGACACATTACCAATGGCTCCTGATAGACTTCCATGTTCACAGCTTTGCTGTAATTTGCAGGAACAATATAGAATTTCAAGCTATCCTGCTATAATGTAAGGTACTACTTGAGTGTGGCTTATTTATTTTTATCCCACCTCTCTCATTTAGTGGGGAACAAAGGTGCACACCAAAAAATTAAAATGAACACTTAATTAAAATAAGTTGATTAAGACTTAAACCATGTATTAAATTTATATAATATATTAAATATGCACATTTAATACATTATTAAAAAACTATAAATATTAACAAGTTTAAAAGTTTAACATTTCTGTTTGGGTCCGGAATGTACAATTAAGAGCCATTAACTTTAGAAAAGGACTACATCTAATTTATTGGTCTGGACCAACCCAGCCATGACAGCTATCACGACCAGCTCTCCCGCCTCCGGGTTTACCGCTGGACGGTTGCCGCAAAGAAAGGAAGAGCGCCAATCAACGCCAGGAAGTGACCGCGCTCCACTTCCAGAGAAGGCGTTGCGCTCTCCTGATCACGTGGCTCGACCCCGCGCCCTGCCGCTAAGCTTCCCCCCCCCCCCGCCACCACCACGCGCAGCCCCTCCTGCTCGCCGGGCGGTAACAGCGACAGGCGCCGCAACGCCCACCCGCCGCGTCGCTGTAGAGAAAGCGCCCCGTCGGCCACCGCGCTCGGCGGCTTCCCCTCGCAAGCGGGAAGGCGGCGGGCGTGGCGGCGAGGGCGGCCTCCGCCATGTGCTCGGTGTTGCCCGGCCCTGGCAGCTCGATTACTTTGCGCGTCTCCTTCATAGAAATCCACCCGGAGGCGCCGTTGGTGAAGCTGTGGGGGCTTCCCGGGGAGCGGTGGGATGAATACCTGCGGCTGACGGAGGAGGTCCAGGCGCGGGCCGGGCCTCGACTGTCGAGCGGCCCGGGTGGGCACGCCGACGCCCTGGCTCTCCACGACCTGTGCCTGGTGGAGCTGGGCGGGCGGTGGCGCCGCTGCCGCGTGGTGGCTCGCCAGGCGCCCGGAGACTACCGCGTCTTCCTGCTCGACGAGGGTCGCACGGTGGCCGCCGGGACCTCCTGCCTGGCGCGGGGCAGCCGAGAGCTCTTCCAGCTGCCTTCCGAAGTGCTGTGTTGCGTCCTGGCCGACTTGGTCCCGTCCAGGGGTTTCGGGGCGGTCACGGCTACGGCTGCGGTTGTCTCCGCCGCCAAACCTCAGAGGCCGCCTCCGCTCGGCTCCAGGATGCTGAGCTTCAGCTGGGGTGCTGGCGCCCTAGAGTTCTTGGGGTGCCTGCAGGGCAAGGAGGTGACCGGTGTGGTTCGAGAGGTGCTGATTGCAGAGCACCTCATGGTTTTGGAGCTACCCTGGCTTTTGGCACAGATGCAGCAGCTGGGGCTAGCGAGCTACATCTCCCCCCATGCTTTCTGCACCCTCCTCAACACCTGCCTGGGAGGCTCTCCTGCTGCAACTTTTCCATCAGAGCCATCTTCCTCTCCAGCCAAGGCAACTGTCCACTCCTCTGTTGGTCAGTCACAGCGAGATCCCTTGAGTTATTTCTATCCCCAACTGGACTTGAATGTGACTGAGCCTGTGTCAGTGACTCATGTCTCAGATCCCTACAGAGTGTTTTGTCAGCTGCGCAGCTTTTCCAGAGAGATCCAGCTACTCTCAGATGTCATGTACCAAAGTTTTGAGGCATTGAGGGGAAGAGACTTACAGGAGTCCTTGCCTGCACCTGGTTCTCCCTGTGCAGCCCGTGGCATAGATGGATGCTGGTACCGTGCTCTCTTGCTAGAGGTGTACTCTAGTGGAGGTCCAGAGGAGCAACCAGGTGCAGTGGCGCAAGTAATTTGTGTGGATTATGGAAGGAAAGAATTTGTCACGAAGAAAAACTTGCGGCATTTACCAACTGAGTGTTTCCGCATGCCAGTAGTGACCTACCCTTGCTCTTTGCAGGGTATTACAGATGGAGGCACTGGCTGGGCTCATTCACAAATTAGTCAGCTTAAAACACTGTTGTTGGGCAAAGTACTGCAGGCCCATTTTGAAATGTACTGTCCTTTTGAGCATCTGTATTATGTGACCCTCTATGGGGAAAAGGGCCTCAACCTTAACAGCCTTTATGGGGTGCAGTCACATTGCCTGGCCCAGAGTTTTCTGCACAGTGATCAAGGCTACACTTCTGACCTGATGACTGAACTGGAGAGTGTAGATGCTCCAGAGAAGGAAGAGTCTGAATCTTTTCAGGGTGCGTTGCCTACGCTTGCTGCTGCCCCACTTCCTGTTGTGCGCCTGAAGGAAGGGGAGTGCCACAGGGCTCAAGTGAGTTTTTTCCAAAATCCCTCCAAATTCTGGGTGTACCTCCAGGAGCATTATCAGCCCCTCTGTCTCCTAAAGAGGAACTTGCACAACTTCTACTCTCAAAGTAAGAAACTGGAGGGCATTCTGCTTGAACCCAAGCCTGGATCATTGTGCTGTGTTATTCTGAAAGAGAATTCTTATCACCGCGCCCTCGTCATCAAAGTACAGGGGAAGGGCATTGAAGTTTATCTGGTGGACAGGGGAGACACCAAAATAGTTGATTTGCATAAGGTGAAAGAACTGCTTCCTCAGTTCAGAGAACTGCCTGCTGCGGCACTCAGGTGTGTGTTGGCTCATTTCTCTCCAAGCCAGTTTTGGAGCCCAGATGCTGCAGAGTATTTTAGGAAAGCCATGTTAAGTAAAGAGCTGGTGATCAAGGTCCTAGGCATGCAAGAAGATATTTACATAGTGGAGGTTTTTGATAATTCCTTGGAAGGAGAAAAAAATTTGGGAAAAATAATGTCCCAAGGAAGGCACACTAACCATGAAATACAGATGCCCTTCCAGAAAATGATAAATGAGCCATTAAAGAGAGGACCATACAACGCAGTTGCAGAAGTTTGTAGTATTACACCAAACTCTTTGTCTGGTGTTGTGCCAAACCACTCCTGGATAAAGCCAGAATTTTATTTTGACGAGCAGCTGGAAGCTGGAAGTACAGTAAATGTGGTGGTGTCCTATACTGAAAATCCTAGCCTCTTTTGGTGCCAATTAGCTAAACACTCTGGAGACTTGAGGGCTCTTATGGCTAAAATTCAGGATTACTGTGTTCATTTGTTACAGCCCTATGACTGGTCCAGTCCTGTATGTTTGGCTAAGTATTCAGAGGATAATAAATGGTATAGAGCTCTTATCGTTAGTAAGGAGAGGTATACAGAAAAGGTGGAAGTTGCCTATATTGATTATGGGAATAAAGAGTGTGTTTCACTAAAGGATATCCGTGCAACTAAGGCAGAGTTTCTTCATTTGAAAGCCCAGGCATTTAGATGTAGCCTTTACAATTTAATTCAGCCAAAAGGACAGGATCCTTTTGTTTGGGATGAAAAAGCCAGTGAAGCTTTTCAAGAATTTGTGGATTCAGCAAGCAGAATGGAACTAAAATGTACTATATTTGCTTCAGCAGCGTTAAACAATACAGATGTCTTCAGTATTGTGGACTTAATTACACCTTTTGAAAGTGTTTGCCAGTTTTTAACAAGGAGGAATCTAGCCACACCTGTGCAGCCAGAGAAATCCCTGATCCCATCTGTTCATCTTCTCTCGTACTATTATTCAACACACAACCTCAAAATAGGAAGTGAAGAGGTGATTTATGTTACACATGTTAATGACCCCTCTTTCTTTTACTGCCAGCTTGCAAGCAGTACAGCTGCTCTTAATCAGTTAAGTAGTAGCATTGGTAAGCTCAGCAAAATGTGGCACAAATTGCAGACATCACAGGCCCCCCCTGGAAATGTATATGTTGCTAAGTACAGCGATGGCAGCTGGTATAGGGCAATAGTGACTTCAGCAAAAACTACTAAAGAAATTTTCTTTGTGGATTTTGGGAATACAGAGTTGTTAAAGGATGAAGACCTGATCGTAGTGCCAAATGATGCTTATGAGCTGCTTAGGTTGCCAAGGCTAGCCATAAAATGCAGTTTATCTGATGTTGCTGATGTACCAAAAGATGCCACTGTATGGTTTGAAAAAGCAGTTCTAGATAAGCCTTTAAAAGCTTTAATTGTAGCAAAGGAGTCTGATGGAACACTGATCATAGAACTATATGATGGGAAAATGCAGATCAATGCAAAATTGAAACAGGGCTTCAGTTTGGAGAGCAGCAGAATGCTATCAAAACATGTAGAACATGAAGTTACACTGTCTAGATACCCACTTGGGAGAGAAGCAAACACTGAAATAATACCGTCTTTGACAGATACTGTGAAACTGGTTCATGGTACCAAGAAGTCATGCATTGAAAATCAGGAAACAATGGGCAGTAGTAAACCCAGTTTTTCATGGGTGGAAAGAAGAGTAGAGCAGCAAGAAACAAAAAGAGAAGTGGCAAGAAAATCTCCAGGGCTAATTGACAGGCACGAATCTTTAGAAGATAAAAAGGGCAGAGACTTTCTAAAGGAACCCTTTCAAAAAAGAGAGAAAAAAACCGATGATGAAAACTGCAGTCAAAGTAGAATTAATACAAACTTTGTACCTAAAAATATTTGTGATCTGCCTCAAAAAATTATAAAACCTGGTCTTAAAACTTTGGTGTATATATCTCATATAAATGATCCTTCTGACTTTTACGTTCAGTTGGTAGAAGATGAACCTCTGCTTGACATCATTTCAGAGAAACTAAGCAGTTCTTCAACATTTGAGAGCCTAAAAGAGCAGAAGCTTCACATTGGAGACTTAATTTGTGTAGTTTTTGCAGATGATGGCTTATGGTATCGAGCTGTAGTCAGTGAAGAACCCTCTGATGAATTGGTGAGTGTGGAGTATATTGATTATGGCAATACTGCAGTAGTTGACATCTGTAAAACAGGTCAACTTCTTGAAGACTGTTCATCATTTCCAGTGATGAGCATTCACTGTGCACTGCATGGAGGTAAGACAGTAAGGCTTCCAGAATGGACAGAGGAAAGAATTCTGTATTTTTCCCAAAGGACAAATGAAGTTCAGCTGAATGGTGAATTTGTGGAAAAAATTGAAGGCAAATGGGAAATTCTTCTATGTGACAAGAAAGGTGATGTAACAATGGATTTGATTAATAGTTACCCTGAAGACCCAGAAGCTCATGTTGTGGACACTAGGAGCAAAAAAGAGAGAGAGACTGGTATGATAAACCTGTGTGAAGTTGCTCTGGGTAAGAATGGGGACTCTGCAAGCAACACAAATGCTATGTCTTTTCACTGGAAGACACCTAAAGTAGGTCAAACTGTGAAAGTCTTTTCAGTAGCTGCAAAGAACCCAGGGTATTTTTGGTGTCAGCTTATTGACATGGATAACTTTGATTCAATTGAAAAAAAGCTTCAGGAAGTTGAAGAACTTGAGGGAATCATTGTGGATGATATTGTAAGTGGTTGCCCTTGTCTGGCAAAGCAGAGTAAAGATGGTATATTTTACCGAGCAGTTGTTAGCAACATAGAGCAAAACATTTTGACAGTCATTCATGTTGATTATGGAACTGAGGAATTAACTCGTATAGAAATGGTCAGGAAAATTCCCCATGAGCTCTTAGCAATACCACCTCAAGCATTTCTGTGTTGTCTGTTTGGTTTTAATGTTGAGGAAGGTTCATGGACTGAAGGAGTAAATAAGATATTCTGTGATGTAATAGCTGGTTGTCCAGTAGATGTTACAATCATGGACAAAAAAGACCATGGTTCTTTTGCAGTTCCCATATTTATTGTTGAATTGGAATATCAAAAAATAAACCTCAAGGAGCAAATGAAATCCTTTTGGAAATGTAGCACTGAAAACAGTGGTTCAACTGTAGCAAGTATTTGCAGCCTTGAAGAAGAGAACAATAATGGACAGGGGAAATGCTCTGAGACGGTGGTATTTAAAACTGAAACATGTTTGCTTATGTCTGCAGAATATACTGATGCTTCAGATTTGTTACCTTATTCAAAACCATTACATCCAATAGAGCGTTGTTCACTTGATGTAGGGAAAAGAACAAAGGAAGCATTGTCTCCAACATCACCTACTTACCAAACAAGACACCAAGCTACAGTTGAAGCTGTTGATACAGAGGACCAACATTCTGTATTTGAATCATTTGATGGTGAAATGGACCATTATGTACCTGAAAAGAAATGCAATAGATCATGTTCAATTGATGGTGCTGAAATACAGCATCCTGCTAGTAGCAGAAAAGAAGTGTCAAAACAAGATCACTTTGAAACTCAGGTTAAACCTGAAAGCCAGGCAGAAATTTCAACACAGGATGTGTTTGAAGCACAGTTGCTTTTGGATGACACAAAGAGTATGTCAGATCTGGGGCTTCTGCTGTCAGTTGATACCAAGCAGATTATGCAGGAACCAGAGATGTTAAGAGTGCACTCTTCTAAAGACACTTTGGAGTTGGAGACAACTGAAAAACCTTTTTTCTGTGATGAAGTGCCAAAGAGATCAGAATTTATGTTGCTTGAAGGATTACGTATGCAGAAAGAGTTACAAGAGAGCCCTTCACTGATGGATAAAACAGATGGCTTATTTCTGGAGTTTGTGACGCATGAAGTACATCCATTGCAAGCTGATAAAAGTGAGGTGGACATATTGTTGGATCTGTCTGCTGCATTTCCTCTTGCAAACACTGAAGGTCAACCACCATTTTCAGAAACTGAATCACAAGACTTCTTGTGCACTGAAGGTCTTATAGAAGTACACGAAGCAGTACAAAATGTCTCAAAAACTGATTGTGTAGAATGGCAGAGTCTGTTGGAGAAGAGAAGCAGAGAAACACAGATGAGCTGTGACAACATGTGTGAAACACATGAAGAGATCAGTTTTGTTGGAGAAGATTATTTAAGTAATACACAGCTGAATGAAGAACAAGTTGAAATGTCAAGTCATGATACAGGTAAGGTATAAGCACGGTTCAAGTGTTATGAATGAAACTGTACAGGGCTAAAAGGGTGACAATGCATGTTATGCCCCACCTCTTGGTTCCTCTTTGTCTGAAAATCACTGAGTCCTTTGTGTGATGAACACAAAGATTTGACTGAACATGCTTGCAGTGCTCAAATTATCAGGAGCCCAGATAAGGACAGAGACCGTCATCATTTGAACTCTGTAAGAGCATTTCCAGTGTTTGCTTCAGACCTTCTCATTCATCATCACTGACTTTCAGGTGTGCAGTGGATGGAGGAGTAGGTCTTAATTGGGCTTCCCTGTTATTCTCACCTTTTGACCTTGCCATATTTTCAGTTGTAACACCTGAAAAGAACCATTAATGTGTAAGCTTCTGAGGGCCAACGTTAATGTGTATATCAAATTTTGAAGTGCAGTAACTTGACATGATAGTCTTCCTAGCCATATTCTCAGAAGTGCGCCAGATGCAGGTGTTTGATCAGCAAACCAATTTTCACCACAATTAGAAGCAGGTCTTTCATAAAACTAATCTGTTCATGTACAAGATGCATCAAAACACAGTAGGACCCCGTATCCACAGGGGATCAGTTCCAACCCCCCCTCAGCAGATGCTGAAAACTGTATAGTAGCGAAAACATAAACAGATAGCAAATACAGTAGGACTCTCATATTCTTGTACAGCAGCAAAAACAATTATTTAAGGGGTTGTAAAGCACCTCTTACCCTCTTCGAGTTAAGCTGCCCATCCCCTCTGCTGCCACCAGCCCAGCTACACAGACTGACCCTTCCAAACCAAGGCGGTGGCAGCAACTCTCATCCCCCCACCCCTGAGCCCAAAGAATGAAGAAGAAAGACTCGTTTTTTTGCATGCACTTCTATCCAAACTCTGCCAGGGACAGCTGGCCCGGATCAGCTGGGGGAAGTAGAGGATGGTATTTTGGTAATATTTTAAGTTCATCCTGTAAAATTAACTGTTATCTTAATTGTTGCAGGGGTTCAAGAAGTGTAATAGATAAGGTGGAGACTTTAGCTGAGACTAGTTAACTATGCTGGACAACTAGCTAACAACTATTCTGGAATTACATAATGCACAGCATACCCCTGTATCTTCCTGTTTCTCCCTCTCTCCATTAGCTTCTGTTGGGTTTGACCTGATTGGTCTGGTGGAAGCTATTAGAGATGGGGGTATATGAATATCCCCGTACAGCTCTTCCGTTCACGCATCTGGTGGCAGCCCCACTCATCTTTCCAGTCACTCCCAGAGCGCTGCTCTGGCTGGAGTGCTCGTCTGCCTGGAGTGGCTAGACAGGCGGGAAGAGAGCGGTGCTCTGGGAGCGATTGGAAGGATGAGCAGGACTGCTTCCAGACGCATGAGTGGATAGTCCGGACCCAGGGGCCGGACACTCATTAAATCCAGCTGTGTGGGGATATGCGTATTCATATACAAATACCCCCATCTCTAGTAGCTATTTTTTTCTGGAAATAGGCTTCCGATGGGAGACTCCCTCCCCCCAATAAATATGTACTTACAACTTGCCCTTAGTTAAATTAAATAAAACGAGTGCTTTGAGCCCTTCTAAATCCAGGGATACACAATACAATTTTATCTAAACAATATGTTATCCTCCCTATCCAGCCCCCAACTTTTCCCACCCCATCTAAATGACAGGAATACATTGATAGTTTTGTATGCAGATGATGTTATTCTCCTGTCCTATACCTAGGTGGGGATGCAAAGACTATTAAGGGCCTTAGATGCTTATTGTGTCAAGGAACATCTCCAAGTAAATGTCCAAAATTTTGGTTTTTGGAAAAAGGAGAAAGAATTACAGATGGCAGCTGTATAGGAAACTCCTCAAACAGACCAACTCATATAAATACCTTGGAGTAACATTCAAAAGTTCAGGAACATGGTCAGGTCACTTAGAATCTGTAGCTCTGTGAGCAGAGGCATCCACCAATGCTATTTATTGTTTCTCTTCTGGACCAGGTGGAAAAGTGGTGGCACTGCTAATTCAACTGTATAAAAACAATTAAAATTCCCCATTTACCTAAAGGAAAATGGGCTATAAGATTGTCAAGTTTTGACCTAAGAGTATGTTTTGGTATAGCAAACATGGATTGTAGGAGACATGTGCTTGCATGTTTAAAGAATTGCAAATTACTGTTTTCAAAAGATTTTCTGAAATTTAACAGGTGCCAAATTCTGACAGCTACAGTTTATGACTAATTTCTGGCTCATAAAGTGTCCAGGTATTATGGTAGGACAGAGTAAAAACCAAGTGATCTTGTGACTATGATACACAAGAGAAAGCATGGGAAGTGACTTGCCTGTACATATTTGCACACTAATAAGTTTAATAATTTTAACAGACCGTCAAGTCTATTCCTTGCCAGGTTTTTCTAAGTATAGGGTACTCAGAAATAGTTCACTTTTGGGGATCCCCTGCAGTTGCAGATTGCCCAAGGTTACATAGGCTGCCTCTCCTCCCAGGAAGCACAGTAGGAAATCAAACTCCCAACTCTGACTTGTAGCCAGGCACCCAACTTACTGAGCTATTCAGTCAATCAGTGTAAGGGATGCAGGATTGGGAAGCGAAGAAGAAATTGGGCGTAGCTCTTTGTGGATGGCCACTTTGAAGTCAGTTTGCCAATTCTTTCTGTTAAATGGCTTGCACCTTGCAGTATGACAAGCACTGAAAAATAATGTTTTGTTTGTTTTTGCAGACAAAAAAAGAATGACTTTCAATTTAAGGGGATTTAATATTGGTTCCAAATGCATGGTATGGTCAGGTGGTCAGTGGCATAAGGCTCAGATATTAGGCACATCTGCTGAAGGCACAAAGGTAAGGAAGTTTTAATCTGTTAGGTGAGTCCATCACTTATTTATTTATTTTATTTATTTATTTATTACATTTATACCCCGCCCATCTAGTCAATCGACTACTCTGGGCGGCTTCCAACATATATCATAACAATTTAAAATATAGCAAGATTTTAAACTTCAATAAACAAGTTGTTCAAGATGGAAAAATAAGGAAAAAAGAGGAAGAAAAAAAAATCAAGTGTTGACTGGAGGGAAGGCCTGCCTAAACATCCAAGTTTTCAGTTGGTTTTTAAAGATGCCCAGCGAAGGGGCCGCACGAATCTCCAGAGGAAGGTTATTCCAGAGGCGAGGAGCTACCGCCGAGAAGGCCCGGTTTCTTGTTTTTTCCTTCCGGGCCTCCCTCAGCATCAGGCTCCTCAACCTCACCTCCTGACTCGATCGGGTGATACGGGTAGATTTTGGTGGGAGTAGGCGTTCCGCCAAGTATCGAGGTCCTAAACCATTTAGGGCTTTATACGTAAGCATTAAAACTTTGAAGTCAACGCGGAACCGAATGGGCAGCCAGTGCAAAACTTATGGTTTGATTATGACATGTTACGTTGTTGGAACTTGTTGAATCTGTGACAGCCTAATGGGTATAATTAATACATTGTTAAACTTTATGATTTTACCTGAAGGTTTTGAACTTTACAAGTGGAAGTGAAGAGTTGTTCAATCCTACAGATGTCTGGAATGGGATTCCTGAACTAGAGTCAAGTTTAACTGAGGTACAGTTCTGTCTAAAGCAATAAAACACAAAGTTGTATTAAGCAGGCATTCCTTCTGTAATGGTTCCATTCTGCTCTATTGTGTGCCTCTCTTTTGCAGTCAAGTGAATAAAATAATGCCTCTCAAAATCTTTAAAGCTAGCACTTAACATAACACATTTTTTTAAAACGTTAAAGCCAGAAATTGTTAGTCTCTACATCTGTTCCTATTAAATTGAAGTAGACTAATATGTTTTATTTGGTATAAAGCCCACTTCTTCAAATGCCTCTTAGGAAGTAGCTGTAGTCCACAAAATGAAACTTGTTAGTCCTTAAAGCACAAGACTAGTTCATTTCTGCTGCTACAAAGTAATGCAACTAACCTGCTAGAATTTATTAAACTCAAGGAAGGCATGGCTTAGACTGTTGTGGCACTTTAAAGATTTTTTTACAATATAAGCCATGAAACTTTAATATGCCAGAAAGTATAGTTTGTTTTAGAAAATAAATAAAGGTTGCAATTCTAAAACATGGCATTAAGACTAGACTTGTTCAGCCCTCAGAAGAATAAACCTTTGTTATGTCTTCCACAAAAATAGTAGAATTCTGCTGCAGTACTTTGTAATTGTTTCTCAGCAAACATGCCTGGATTTGGGAATTGCATTGGTCTTCATTTGAAATTAGGGAGGAATATTTTTATTTCTGGGTACAAGTATCTTCCGATGTGGTAGTTGCTACCTGTTTTTTATTCTTGGCAGGAAGAAAGTAAGATGAGAAGCATTCTGTATATACTAAACAATAAACAAACAGTGTGTTTTGAAATATACTTAGCAGTGAATCTTGTTTCAATACTTAACGTATTGTTAAGCAACCAACATTTCAACTGCTTCTGTTGGGAATATTTTTCTCCCTTTAGACATTAAACAATAAAACAAGTACCTTGGATTCTTTGCTGGGACGTGGCTTGGAAGCTGAAGGTAAGATGTCAAGAGACAATTCGTATTTATTGCATGTTCTAAATATTATACAACATCTCTAAGTTCAACAGGACATGTGAAATTTTAGCTGAAGATCAAACCATATGCTTAGCTCATTTCACCATCTTTACATGGTGAAAGACATCTGTTTTTCCTAGCACATTTCTTTCCTCACTTCTGTATCATGCATTGAAGCATGCTTTGTTTTGGTCATTGGAATGAAAATGCATGCTTAATTTTCAAGTTTGATTGCTGAAGCACATGTTTTTAAGGAAATAACCAGCAGTTTAAGGAGTCAAGAATGGGGTAGAAATTGAGGGTCAGATGGGAGCCTTTCATTGGCTGTTGTTCTCCATGTCTCATATAAATAGAAAAGTCTTTTGGGCTCTTTTATACCTCCACCTTCTGGCTCCTTGAAACTTATTGACAATAGCAGGATAGTGCCTTTACCAGAAATAGCAGATTATAACTTATTTCCCTCTTGTAATCTTTAGCAACAGAGGCGAGTTCAGTGTGTTCTTTTCAACACTTTGGATTTCTCACTAGACTGGCACTCTACATCTACTATATGTCCCCAGGCAGTGTGCACCTTTTCAACCTTTTTTTAAAAAGAGTCTATTTTATAATTTGAGATAATGGAGAAAGATTATCAGGAAGACTCTATATTACAGTCCTCACCAGTGGCACAAATTCCATTCATAAGTTCAGAAATGTATGTTTAATTGGTTCTAATGCACACAAATATTTGGTTTTTTTCATATAACCGCTTAAATATAATTATTAATTGCCTTGTGTCTTTGACAGAGCAAGAAATTACTAGTGGTTCAGATTCTCCTTCTTGTGGCAACTTCACTGAAAGTACACCTGAGTGAAGGAATCATTTTACTGACATGACAGGCTTTATGCAATTTTGGTATCAATGGCAAGAGTTTAATGAACATGTTGTACGCAGACCAGGGACAGCTGTCCAGTTAATTAGTCCTTTTAACTGTGTTCTGTGATGTTCACTTCTGTCAGTGTACTCCTTGGTAAAGCTCTGCGAAGTTGAAGACGTGCAGGAGTGTTTATTGTGTTGAAGGCCTGTGGTTGCTTCAGGCTCAGAGGTTGTGCAAAAGAAATATGTCTTTTTCTATATTTTCCATGTAGTTTATTAAAATATAACTTTTAGAGAGAATACTATGACTACATGGAAGGTTTATTACCTTTTTGTTTAATGAAACTAGAATAAAGCTTGTATTGAAGATTACATTCGTTCTTGCTGTTTTATTTCACCATTCAACTGAAAGTTTGTGATCTCAGTATTGATAAATAGGTTGTATACATTGTGATCATACATACGAAGGAGCTATACTAAATCTCTTAATACTGTTTTATAGCACTGCTGTAAATGTTTTCTTAATTCAGAGGCAGTTGTTTCGTAATTTTCTGTGGTCTTTCATACCTGAATGTGGTTAGTCATATCTTTGCCTTTTGCCTGTATAGAAGTAGGTGAAGAAAAAATTGTTCCAAGTATTACTCATATTAAATATGAGCCAACAGTGTGATGTGGCTACAAAAAAGGCAAATGCTATTATAGGCTGCATTAATAGAAGTATAGTTTCCAAATCCGGCAAGGTGCTAGTCCCCCTGTATTCGGCACTGGTTAGGCCTCAACTTGAGTAGGACACCACACTTCAAGAAGGATGCTAACAAACTGGAACAAGTTCAGAGTAGGGCGACAAGGATAATCGGGGCTAGAAACCAAGCCTTATGAGGAAAGGCTGAAAGAACTTGGCATGTTTAGCCTTGAGAAAAGAAGACTGAGGGTTGATATGATAGCACTTTTCAAATATTTTAAAGGCTGTCATACAGAGGAGGGGCAAGATCTGTTCTCGATCATCCCAGAGTGCAGGACACGCAACAAGGGGCTCAAGTTAAAGGAAGCCAGATTTCGGTTGAATATCAGGGAAAACTTCCTAACTGTTAGAGCAGTATGACAGCAGAACCAGTTACCTCGGGAGTTGGTGAGTGCTCCAAAACTGGAGGCATTCAAGAAAAACTGAGAAAATCACCTGGCAGATATGCTTTGATTGTATTCCTGTATTGAGCAGGGGGTTGGACTTGATGGCCTTGTAGCCCCCTTCCAACTTTACTTTTCTATGATTTCTACTCACAAATCTTAAACTCTTCAAATAAATTTCAAATATTTCCATTGCAAATACAATTAATTTAAAATACCTAAATCAGAGGTAGCATACATGATTGTGAAAGTGGGACACAATTAAATGTCTCAGGGTTCCATGATTACCCATACTATTTCCCATATACATGAACAACTTGAAAGGCTGTCCAGAATTTTGTGGTCTAGTACCACCAGTGTGCTGATGACAACCAACTCCAGCTGCTGTTTAAGGTCTTCCAGGAGGCCCTTCTCTCAAGCCCCAATGTGTGGTCGCCCAGCTTCCTGCCCCCCCCCCCCATTCACCGTAAAATCTCCAAGGGATGAAATACACCGTTTAAATGTAATTTTTTCTTCAGTCCTCATTTAATCCAGAGTTAGTCTTTTTTAGAAATTGGAAGAGACCATCCTGTCACTTCCTATTTCTGACTAATCATGGTGCATGTGTTGCATTTAAATGACAAAAGGTTCTCCCAAGGTTTCTGGAGGGTGAAAATTTGAGAGGTTGTGGTGCAGCTGCCAAACATCCGGGGGTGAGAACCAAGGTTTCCCAGTCCCTCAAAGGCAGCCTGTTATAAAACATTCAAAGAATCAGAAATTTTGTTTCTTGAGAATACCCATAAGCAGATACTATTCATGTTTCTTTAGCTTATCCATCTATGATCATATGACTTGAAACATCTTTAGAAGTGCTGTGTGTCCAGAATGTATGAGATTCTGTTGAGTGATCTGAAAACTGGTAGTGGGTGTGTACTGTTCCTTAAAAGTGACCATTTGCTCTCTTGTAAGTACATTGAGATTTACAACACTGGAGGCTTTCTGACATTCCTAGAAGGTGGGTAACATTGCTCTGTAGGTGGAAAATACATGTTCCCAACCTTTTGCACTAATCTCATCAAAAGGAGTGGTGGTTGTTCAGTCTTCTGAATTAAGAACTCATTTGTTCAAAGTCAAGGAAAAAGTTTAACTCCTTGATTTGATATTCATTCAAGAATACTGTTGCTTTTAACACTAAGTATTTAAATCAGTGGTCGGGGAACAGGGGTAATTGACCCCAAATGGGGTAAAAGTGAAAATCCTGGGGGTAATGAGCAGAGCGCTACCCCCCATCCACCCCACCCCACCCCCTGCAGCCAAACCTCAAATTGTAAGCCACCTCTTCCTGTTACTTCCTTGGTTGGGGCAGGGCACTTGTAAATCCTCCATTCTTTCAGAGATCGGAGATAAGCCTGCTTGATTGGTTACAGCTGAAGAATAGCCCCAGGAGGCTTCAGTTAACGAGGTGAAGGAAGGTGCGAGAGATCGAGGGCTTCATCAAGCTTGTTTAAATGTATGTAGATTGTACAAAATGGATGGATGGAGGGTGGATGAGTGTGTGTGTGAGAGAGACTGACTCAAAACTGAAAAAAGCAACAGGCAAGCAAAACAGAAGGCTTGAATTAAGGCGGGGAAAAAAGGGTGGCTTTTTAAGATGCTGTCTAGGTTTGTCATCGCTTTCCTCCCAAGAAGCAGGCGTCTTTGAATTTCGTGGCTGCTGTCCCCATCTGCAGTGATCATGGAGCCCAAGAAAGTAAAATCATTCCAGCTTGAAAAAAGTAGAAGCTTCCAGTCGCAGAGAAAAAGAGTTGTTTGGGGAGCAAAAAGGGCTTGCAATTATGTCAGTGCTTCTCAGCTTCTTCAGCTCATTCCCTTGCAATTATGCCACCAGTGAATGTGAGTGGGGAAAGGTTTCTAAGCTGCTGTCTCCCTTTACTCACAGGCTGTGCCTGGTCCTGCAGGGCACAATTCATTGGTCCATTGCCACAACAATGGTGAGTGAGAATTAGAGGCAGCAGTAGCTGCTCTTTTCCAGCCTTTTTCAATCATGTGGGCAAATGGAGGAAGAAGCAGCAAGCCTTGACTATAGGGTGGTAAGACAGAATCAAACAATACATGTGCACAGATGTGGCAGCACTTGTAGGGGCAAAACAAGAATGTGTTGGAAGGGGGCTCTTTATAAAACAAATTGACCAAACATAAACATAAAACATCCATGGGATCTATGTTACAGTCTCTGTGTTGAGTAAATATTTATATTCTGGAAGCCTACCTTGTAGGATTTTGAGCATAACCTTGCTAGCATGTGAAATGAGTGCAATTGTACGGTAGTTGGAGCATTCTTTGGCACTGCCCTTCTTTGGGATTGGGATGTAGACTAATCTTTTCCAATCCTCTGGCCACTGCTGAGTTTTCCATTGATGATGATAAAAAAAAAAATAGCGCACTGGTCCTTTGATATTGGGCTGTGGCACCAGGGTGGGTGACATGACCTTTAGCCTGGTTTGTTCCTTTTTGCACACCACACACAGAATGATTAAAGTGGTAGGAAAAGCCCCCCCCCCCCAACTCTGCGTTGGCTGTCTCTAGCAAGCATGTCATTGCTAGCACCACTCTGGCAGCCATTGATGATTAAATCCTCTGCGAGCTAGCAAAAATTTAATGCAACTTGTTAGGCACGTTGGACACCTTACTACTCCCTATACCACCCCATGGCTGGAGTGCAATGTGTTCCAGCAAAAATAGTGCACATTTTAATTAAATTTGGTGCATCCTGCTAGTTTGGTACATAGCCTGGCAGCCATTGATACTGATGATATATCCTGCTAGTTATATATATACACAGCCTATTTTGAATATTTTGAATTCAAATAATGTATGGTTTCCTTCCTTTCAAATCAAGGGGGTAATGTCGGCGTATATAAATTTTTTGGGGGGTAAAAGGTAAAAAAGTTCCCTGACCCCTGATTTAAATTGATGAAACAGGAAACACATAACAGGTTATTTTTGCAACTAGGATTTCAACTGTCTAAGGGAGTAAGGTAGATTCAAGGGTGAAATTGGCAGGGGGTGGTAGGAGGCTGGGTAACCACATAGTGGGGCCTGAGACTGAAAGAAGGGCCACCTGGAAGACCTTAAAAAGCAGCCGGAGTTGAGTGTGATCAGCACACTGGTGGTAGCAGACCACAAAGTTCTGGACAGCCTCTTTCAGGTTTTTCATGTATATGTGAAATAGTACGGGGAATCATGGAACCCTGAGATACTCTGCAGGCTAAGGGTCAAGATGTTGAACAGGAGTCCTCCAGCACCACTACCATTCACAAAGTGACACCACACAAGGGAAAATCCCAGAAACTTGACTCCTTTTTTCACCAGTTGACCATTTCTCACCCAAACACAAAGCAATTTTTTCCGTATGTGTGTATGGTAGTGAGCAGAAGACTATCTTGTAGACCATTTTGACTGTTGCCATTGGTGTTGTCAATATTCAGGCTGCCCTTTGCTATGTAAAGCTTGGCACCTTTTTTCCTGCTGGCAATGCAGGCACAATATTGTGCGGCAATATTGGGCCATTTCCTGCATTTTGAATCATGGGTACAGAAGCACAATAATAAATGAGTCGTTTTTTGAAGAATTCAATTTCCTGGCTTTTTTAAATGGGAGTTTCAATATACATATGCTACATATACATTCAATCAGAAATTTCCCTCCAATAGAATTACTCGTGGTTACTGGCAGAAGACAGATGTGAGAACTGCTTGGATGTGCCTATAGTCCTTGTGTGCCAAAATATTTTGAAGGGCTGTTTTGGACTTAATGAAATGGTAAAGCAAAGATGTGAGTAGGTATACCACATACAATGGGGAGACATGCACATGCTTTAACCTCTTGTTTAAACTAATGTTGCCACACCCACTCTTTTTAAAATATGTCTTAAAATTATTCCAGAGGAAAGAGCTAATGTCTGGCTAGGAAAGTGGGGTAACTGATTTTCAGAATTTTGGAATGCTTTGGCAGGGTCAAAACTGTTTTGGAATGTTTCCAATTTATAATGTAGGGAGCAAGCTCGGGGTTTTTCTGGCTTGAAAATCACTTTATTCCTAAAGGTCTATTAGACCTTTAAATGGATTGATTTATATTAAATTTTAAAAAGCACACTCCAGGGATATGTTTCTTTCCAGATATGTTAATTTTCTGTTACCAATGTATTTGATATGTTTGCTATTTTCTGCACAGGGGTAAAAGAGTATTACTTTTTAAAAAATCACAACTTGAAAGTCCTTTGTTGAAATGTCCCCAAATTGACACAGCAAGAGCAGACTTTCTGCTACATCCATGCCAAATTTGGTGCTGATCCAAGGTCCAGTTTTATAGTTATAGTTTTTTGTTTGGAGCACTCCTATTTTTTTTTTAATTTGACTTACGGAATGCTACAATAGTGCTCCTGTACAATACATTGGTGCCCTCCTGGGCACTAATAACGCTCAAGAAATGAGTTCTGCATTCAAGAAAAAGGTAAAAGACAGTTTTGTGAAAAAATACATTTATGTTAAAAGATAAGACTGTTGCGGAAATCAGTTTAGTTTATATAGTACCAGGAGTACCCTGATCAAGGATCTCAGTGGTATGTATTCTCTGTTCTGCTTCACTTTGAACACAGTATCCAGTTGTAGGCACCAGAGTTCAAGAAGTATTTTCAACAAGCTGGAACTCATTTAGAGCAGATTCACCAGTAGGGTGGAGCTTTTGGAAACCATGTCTTGTGAGGAATAGTTGAAGGAATTGAGTATGATTAGCCCGCAGAAAAGAAGGCTAGGAAGTGATTGTCGCGCACCCCCAGTGTCCCTAATTTGTTTCCCTCAAACCCAGGTTCACTTTCGGGCACGACTTCCTTATTTCTCCTTTCACCAACTGCCACCAGTGGATCTTTATCCACACTTTACCAATAATGTTGCATAGACACGTGTTGTCAAATATAACTGATTATTATTTAGTTGTTGAATCACTCAAGTAGGTTCACAGATGTTTTATTATGTTGCACTCATTAAACTTGGATATTAAACACGTTTCTTTATTTGTATTACTTCACATCAATCACTGGAATAAGATCTGATGACTGTCTATCTGTTTTATTATACTTCTATCCTTTAACTATTCTTTAACACATAAACCAACTACACCAACTGTCCAATCTCTCTCATAAACCTTCAAAACCTCCTCTCTCCTTCTCTCTCAGTCTCCAACTCTCTACCCTGACTCCGCCCTCCTGTCCTCCTATAGACTCCAGCTCTAGAGCTCCACATGACGGACAGGTGGGACATGGGCATTCCGCCACAGTGATGTGATAGCTACTAGAGATGGGATATTCATATTCGTCTCCCAGTCCACTCACTGGGCTTTCTGTGGTGCATTTGGCCATTGTCGGTAACATGCCAATCATGGAAGTAGCCGAGCTGGTGCTTCCCCACCTCCCTGCACTGCTGACCAGTCAGCAGTTGAGCAGGGAGACTCGTCATTCCACGTCCTCGCTAAAGTGGTCAGCAGTACAGGGAGGCGGGGAAGCGCCAGCTGGGCTACTTCTGCAATTGGCATAGAAGTTACCTACTTCTGTTACCTACGATGGCCCCGCATGCTACGTGAAGTCTGGTGAGTTGACCAGGATGGTTCTGGGGGGAGACAGCACACCTCCATGGCACCTGTGATGCTGCACTTTGTATTTGTATCCCCAGGGATACGAATATGAAGCTTCCATGTCTAATAGCTACCTTCAGATATTTGAAGGGCTGGAAGATGATACAAGTTTGTTTTCTGCTGCTTCAGAAAATAGGACTTGAAGCACTGGATTCATATTACAATAAAGGAGATGCCAAGAAAATGTTAGGAAGAGCTTTATGTTGGCAAGAGCCTTTCATTCAACAGTGGAACAGATTACCTCAGAAGGTAGTGCATTCATCTTCATGGAGATTTTTAAGCAGGTGTTGGGTCGTCATCGAGCAGGGATGTTCTAGCTATGAATTCCTGTGCTGGCAGGGGGATGATGTAGGTGACCTACCAACACTACACTTCTTGTCCATTTTAAGTAGATTAAAATTTTATGCTGGTCATCAGCTTCCTGACAAGTGTACTCAGTAGTCACAACCAAGCAACGCACTGTTTAACGCTATTTATAGGACATTATTTTTGCAAACAAGCATGACAATTTTAGATTGTTAACAGATTTCTAGCAATTCAAAATAA
Organism: Intellagama lesueurii; assembly: GCA_037013535.1. NCBI lineage: Eukaryota > Metazoa > Chordata > Lepidosauria > Squamata > Agamidae > Intellagama > Intellagama lesueurii. The sequence goes on along the minus strand of JBAJHW010000001.1, from coordinate 190,168,874 downwards.
CCACAAAATGTATTGTTGAAGGGAAATATAATTGCTTTAAATTTATTTTAAATTCATTAATTAACTGATCAATTTCCAGTGCTTTACTTTTTAAGCCTAGAATAATATTCTAAACTTCCCTTACAGTAAATGGGGATTTAAACTCCTCTGATAATTTGGAGATATTTAAAATTTCAAAAATGCCTTGCTTTTAGCAGAGATGGACTTTTTCCTTCATATATCTGCAGAGTGGTAACTCTGTTAATCTGTCATCTGTTTCCAGGAAAAACAATAAAGAATCTTGTGGCATCATAAAAGCTAGCAAATTTTATTTGGCACAGTAGCCCACTTTTTCAGATGCAAGGAATTTCTCTTCAGTAGACATTTATGCACATTTGGGAAGCAAAGTTATGTGAAATATAACAGAACTGCAAAAGGTCCAGCACGATGGGTTTAACAGTTGTTGAGGTTCATTTAACAGTACAGTTGTACTGGAACCTGAGTGAGTCCTGATATCTTTAACTTGCTTAACAAAATTACCCAGGAATCCCTGGTACACACACTTTAAAAAAAACATTTATGATTGCCCACTTCACACTATTTGCAAACCAAAATGGCTTGTAGGAACCTTTTTACAAACTGAGAAATATCCAGTTCCAGTTCTGAAAAGCGCTCCCCTTGGGCCTAAATAAAATGAAAACAGCTAATTATGGACACATGAAGCAAAATGAATAAATAAATAAAAATTAAACTTCACATAAGAATGGGGTGTGTGCAGGTTTCTGGCCCTGTGCGGACAGATGTGGCCCAGCATTCTGGAAGTTAACCATTCTAGAATACAACATGCGTATTTTACTGATATGACTTGCTGTATACAGTAATTCTTTAAAAACTTAGCAGTTACAAATCACATAGAATGAGGAGATACAAATGACTGACTTTTAGTCAGTATATTTCTTGGTTCGTTTGATACTGGAATATAAGTCTAAGTGGCTGTCAGCTTGATATAACTTGTCAACTGCCTAGATGTGTCTCAATCTAAACTTTCAGACTTCAGCAAGTTGTATGTTGTGAATTAAGATTTTTAACTGGCACAAAATTTTTGTTGTATCTCTGCTATTTTGACTGAGATGCCACTGGAGTCAAGTCAACGTTAGTTCCTGGGATAACATTAAGTCCTTTGCCATCCAGAAGAGGGTCCCACTGGTTAAAATCTTTCTTGAGACCTGTCAAACAGAAATTAGATCTCAATATCCAAAATATGTCCAAAAGAATGATATTACATATAGGTTGGGCAAAGCTATGTAGGGAAGTGAAATGTTTAAAATGTTTACGTTTGTCTTTCATGATTACTTTATGAAAACATTAGCCAGACAGGGTTAAAAATTATATTTTACTCTAGACATGGCTTGTAGAAGATGTTCATTACTTACCTGTAAATTCTGCTTATAGCTATTAAATTTTAACTAACTGCCCCTGGGAATATTTTTGGGCAGACAGATCTCAGATACTGAGAGAAGAAATCCAGATTGACTGGTGGGTGTATCAATATTCCATGGAGGTTTCTGGTGCTGAACATCTAGGTTGTGTGATAGAATACAGGTTAATCTGACTGGTTAATGGTTTCGGGATCTGACTGGATGAAATACAAGCAGGTTTCCAGTGAGGACACAGATAGGTTTCAGAAGACTTAAAGAGAATTCCGGGAGTGAACACTTAGAAGAGTTAATAATGTGATGGTGCTGGTAGCAACAACATTGGGACCAGTAGCACTGAAACAGCCCTGCAAGCTGAAGTCACTTAAAACAAAGTTAAAGGTCAGCATTAGAAGAGGAGAGAAAAATTTATGTTGCGGCCTCTAAAGTACAGAAGCTTTACTGGCAACTGTTGACCAAAGTCTAGCCATGGAACTTTCTGATTTTATTTCACTATGGTCACCAGAATTCAGAATTCACTACAGCTCCCAGCCAGAATTCTATTAGCTATAGCCACAGAGTGCCTGAAGAACAATGGATGGAGGCTCGTAACATTGTACAGGAGGTAGCAACAAAAACCATCCCAAAGGAAATGCAAGAAAGCAAAGTGGCTGTCCAACGAGGCCTTACAAATAGCAGAGAAGAGAAGGGAAACAAAATGCAAGGGAGAGAGGGAAAGTTACAGAAAATTGAACGCAGACTTCCAAAGAATAGCAAGGAGAGACAAGAGGGCCTTCTTAAATGAACAGTGCAAAGATATAGAGGAAAATAATAGAAAGGGAAAAACCAGAGATCTGTTCAAGAAAATTGGAGCTATTAAAGGAACATTTTGTGCAAATATGGACATGATAAAGGACAAAAATAGAACAAGTCCAGACCTTAAAGTACCTAGGAGTGTATAAATATGGACATGATAAAGGACAAAAATAGAACAAGTCCAGACCTTAAAGTACCTAGGAGTGTATTTTGATGAGAAAAACTGCTGGAAATCCCAGATACAGAGCACGAAAATATCGGTTCAGAAATCTAGCCATGCTCTGGTCAAATTTTTCAATTCCAAAGGTGGTGAACTACTAACCCCAGCTTTAAATGTCTTTTCAGGGAGGGTCATCTCTCAAATGCTTTATGGAATCGAGATCTGGGGTATGAAACAGAACAACCTACACCATCTTGAAGTAGGACAGAATAAATTTCTGAGACACATCCTCGCGGCACCTTGGGGGACTCCAGCAGCTTTTCTTAGAACAGAGACAGGCATGATGTCCATTAAAGCCAGGGCAACTCTAGCTATGTTCTCTTACTACAAGAGGGTGATGGATATGTCCGACCACCGTCTACCTAAACGTTGTATGGTAGAACAATGGAAGAGTGGAGGCTGGGCAACTTCAGTTCAAATATTTTTGTTTTTTCTGGGGTTAAAAGAATGTTGAGGGACTGGTTCTACAAATTGGATAATGACCAGGACTTAGCCTTAATTCACTCTTCAAATTTCTCTCACTGGTACCATCTGCTGAAAACAAACCACTCAATGGCGCAATACTTACATACATTTACTTTTGCCTCCCTGAGAACCGCATTCACAGAACTCCGCTTCCAAACCATGCCAACCGCTGTCTTAGACGGCAGGTATATGAATGTCCCTAAACATCTAAGGCTATGTATTTGCGGAGCAGGTGAGATAGAGGATGTTGTCCACTATTTACTATACTGTCAGCTCTATCAAAACCCCAGAGAAAAGTTCCTGGGTAACATTTTGGCTACTCTACAGGAGGAAAGCCCTCAGATAAAGGTGGTCAGGTTACTTTTGGACTGTGACCCTTATGTTACATACAGAACAGCGCTGTTTGCAAAAGCGGCCAGAAATATTCGAGCTAATTTCCTGAAAGCCATCGCGATCAATTGTGCAGGGGACTCCCAGATATGAAGTGTCTTTTATTGTTTTATATGTCTGTGTAACAAAAATGGTAGGGACCTAACAGAAGCAGAAGACATCAAGAAGAAGTGGCAAGAATACACAGAGGAATTATACCAGAAAGATCTGGATGTCCCGGACAACCCAGATAGTGTGGTTGCTGACCTTGAGCCAGACATCCTGGAGAGTGAAGTCAAGTGGGCCTTAGAAAGCATGGCTAACAACAAGGCCAGTGGAGGTGATGGCATTCCAGTGGAACTATTTAAAATCTTAAAAGATGACGCTGTTAAGGTGCTACACTCAATATGCCAGCAAGTTTGGAAAACTCAGCAGTGGCCAGAGGATTGGAAAAGATCAGTCTACATCCCAATCCCAAAGAAGGGCAGTGCCAAAGAATGCTCCAACTACTGTACAATTGCACTCATTTCACACGCTAGCAAGGTTATGCTCAAAATCCTCCAAGGCAGGCTTCAGCAGTATGTGGACCGAGAACTCCCAGAAGTACAAGCTGGATTTCCAAGGGGCAGAGGAACTAGAGACCAAATTGCGAACATGCGCTGGATTATGGAGAAAACCAGAGAGTTCCAGAAAAACATCTACTTCTGCTTCATTGACTACGCAAAAGCCTTTGACTGTGTGGACCACAGCAAACTATGGCAAGTTCTTAAAGAAATGGGAGTGCCTGACCACCTTATCTATCTCCTGAGAAATCTCTATGTGGGACAGGAAGCAACAGTTAGAACTGGATATGGAACAACTGATTGGTTCAAAATTGGGAAAGGAGTACGACAAGGATGTATATTGTCTCCCTGCTTATTTAACTTATATGCAGAATACATCATGCGAAAGGCAGGACTGGATGAATCCCAAACCGGAATTAAGATTGCCGGAAGAAATATCAACAACCTCAGATATGCAGATGATACCACTCTGATGGCAGAAAGTGAGGAGGAATTAAAGAACCTCTTAATGAGGGTGAAAGAGGAGAGCGCAAAAAATGGTCTGAAGCTCAACATCAAAAAAACTAAGATCATGGCCACTGGTCCCATCACCTCCGGGCAAATAGAAGGGGAAGATATGAAGGCAGTGACAGATTTTACTTTCTTGGGCTCCATGCAGATGGTAACAGCAGCCACGAAATTAAGACGCCTGCTTCTTGGGAGGAAAGCGATGACAAACCTAGACAGCATCTTAAAAAGCAGAGACATCACCTTGCCGACAAAGGTCTGCATAGTCAAAGCTATGGTTTTTCCAGTAGTGATGTATGGAAGTGAGAGCTGGACCATAAAGAAGGCTGACCGCCGAAGAATTGATGCTTTTGAACTGTGGTGCTGGAGGAGACTCTTGAGGGTCCCCTGGACTGCAAGGAGAACAAACCTATCCATTCTGAAGGAAATCAACCCTGAGTGCTCACTGGAAGGACAGATCCTGAAGCTGAGGCTCCAATACTTTGGCCATCTCATGAGAAGAGAAGACTCCCAGGAAAAGACCCTGGATGTTGTGAATCTGTGAAGGCAAGAGGAGAAGGGAACGAAAGAGGACAAGATGGTTGGATAGTGTCATCGAAGCTACCAACATGAATTTGACCAAACTCCAGGAGGCAGTGGAAGACAGGAGAGCCTGGTGTGCTCTGGTTCATGGGGTCACGAAGAGTCAGACACGACTTAACGACTAAACAACAACAACATAGCCAAAAGAATTTAAGTCCTCTGAAACTTGTGTGGACAAGCAATGCAATCCTGTGGATGTCTACTCGTATTTAAGCCCTACTGCTTTAAATAGCTCTTAATTCCATTTATGTGTTCAGACGATTGCAAATTAAGTCTTTTTATATATCTAAGGATTCTCGCTGTACAGTTCATTTAAGACATTGTGAGGGTGAGGGTTCAGGCTCCGGTTTTTCTTCAAATAAATTGACCGACTTCTTTGGTTTGGAAATCGGTGTAACATTTATTGGATTGTTTAACAAATAACCTGTGTATTCCAACCATTTCCTCCCTCTAACAACTGGTTAGATGGGGGCTTCCACTCTTCAACTTTAAGGGGTTACACCCCTGGGTGTTCCAGGGACCCGGCCAGTCCAGTGCAAAGTCTGAGTTCAATAATTGTCCGGTCTCCCCTTCCAGTAAGGGGATTGTGTCTTCATCCCGGTCATCTGTCCAGACCTGGTCTCGTGAAGGGGAATCCTCCGGCCATAGTCTTCCGAGGGACCCCTCCGCTGTAGCTCCATCATCTGCCATTCTAATCTTTCTCTCCTCTCCCTCTCCACCTTTTCCTTCTCTTCCCTTAACTTCCTCCTCCACTCCTTTGTCTCTCGTTCTCCCCAATAAGATGGTTTAGGGGTACTCTCACTTCTCCTCCTCGCATCCGCCTCCTCCTTTGGGACTCTTAGTTTTTCTACCTTCCCCGTCCATGGATCTTCCAACCAAATCCACTCCCAACCTTGAGGCAGGTTCCCGTCCCCCCTTTTGATATCCACAAGCCCCGCCTCTACCTCTACCCGGGGCTGTCGCTCCATTCCCGCCAAAATATTCCCGCTTTCTTTAACAGTCATTCCTTTCAACTTCTCTTCTACAATCCCCTGGTCTGTTTCGGGTGGTTTTATCTTCCTGGGAGGGGGAATAGGTCGCGTTTGCACTTCCTTGTTGGCAGAGGGCGGGAGGGACGGCATTCCCGTGAGAGGAATCTTGCTCTTACCATCAGTCTTACAGACATTTCTTCTGTGGGGCTTAAATCATGCACATTGTTCTGGTCTGTGTTTGTTTACAGGCTGATGCATTCATTATTGATGCCACTCAGATGCTGTCTAAAAAACCGTGTTTCCTGTGCTGAGAGATCACCACCTCAACATAACATTTAGAACTGCTTGTATAGTTTGTCATCTCAGAGGATACAAGGGACAGCCAAAATAGTTTCTAAATATAAAGTAGAAAACGTTGTGATAAGGAACTGGAAGCTACACACACTGGGGTGGGATCATTGTCACAGTTTTTTGACAAGTCATCCCATTTTAACTATAACATATTGACTAGATCATTTTAAAAAATCTCTGGGCTTTTGCTGGTCAGGGATAAAATTTTATACAGTGATAATCTGTGCATGTAACATTAATCACCTCATGCCTCTGAGATAGGGTAAGCTATAGATCAAATATAAAAATAATTTAGCAACCTACCTAAATACTTCTGTAAGAAGGCCAATGAAGCTTTATTGCTAACATCAATGGCTGTATTTGGGTCTACATCTCCCTTCAGCTTAAACATCTTTCCAACAATATTGCCAACCAGGAATGTGAAGTCTGGAAAACTCTGATGTAGTGATCCCCTGCAAAGAGCAAAGATGTTTTTCAACAACAGTACTGTTGAGAAGGGATAAGAAATATACTTCAAAATTATACGCTGTCATATAAGTAAATAAACATGCACAACATTTTTTCCTCATCCGACTAAAAGAAAACAAGATCACAGCTGCTTCCTGAAGGCAAATCTTTGTCCTTAGATTTAATGACTGGTAATCACAATTAATTTTTAAAAACTTGGCAAGTTAAATCGTGACCATTTTTAGGGACATCATCATAATTGCAGAATTTTTTTTTATTTGGCTGGGTCCCACCTAATATGTGCACAAATAAAAAGGCCAACATTTCCTTTCGGCAGTAGAATCTCCTGATTTGGGTGTTACTACTGAAAGCCTCTGAACATGAGGTAGCACTTTTTGAGGGATGCGGGAGCCAAGATGCCAGTGTGTGAATGGAAAACAACATGGGAACAGTGTTCCCTCCAGTATGAGAAAGGAGAAATGTCTTTTCTAAAAAGATGCCTGCCACACACAGTTTTTTCAAAACGTGTATATTAGATATTATTATTTTTAAAATTCTGCAAAGTGACTGAAACCACATTTTAGAGGTCATTAGAAAATGCTTATTCAATGAAGCTGAAATTCTTTAGTCCTAATGACCGCCCTAAGAAGCACTACTGCTAGTTCCTGCATCTGCAATACCATTTGGTCCTTGTAACAGGAATGGAGTGCCCCATCTGGCCCTCTGAAAAGTATTCCTCTCCCATCAGCTGCTGATCTGAGATAAAGGATTTCTCCTACTCAATGTTGAGAAAGAGGATCCTGAGCAGGAAAAAACTTATCTCTGCCAAGCAACTGAATGTGAATAACATGGAGAGTGTCTGTAGGTGAATGTGAGGGTGGTTTGGCATGTCTGTGAACAGTGTGCAAGGGAGTGAGGTGGTAATATCTCTTTCAATCGGGTCCCCAGAGCCCTTCCTGAAATATGAATTTTTACCAGAGGAATATGGATTATGTGGACATTTTCTAGCTCTCCCCATTGCTCCCATAATTCTGTATCCTCAGTGATTTTGATTCATTTTGCTTACTAAAAGATTTGGATCATATTTTAAATAACTTTTTTAAAATTAAAAATCATTATTAAAAATCATTAGATCAGCACGAGCAGCATTGTTTGAGCTGTTTGCTGGCCTGGGGAGGCTTTCCTCCGTGAGCAGTGTAACGTTTGAGTCTCACAGTCAGACGCCTGAAAAATGTGGCCTTAGAGATCATTCTGACCCTCTTCCTGGCTAGCTGGATGTGAATGTTTCTGTGTCCATTAAAACAACAACAGTAAGTTAAATTAATTAAGGTTAATTAAGTTAATTTAAATTAAGTTCTCCCATTAACACCCATGTTTTCACTTACTGAACAGATTTTTAAAAATGCAAATGGAATCAAAATGGCTTCCCTATCAGAACAGATGCTGAATGCATGAGGCAGGGTCTTCTCTGCAAGAGCATCTGGACAGAGGAAATCAAGCTGGTCCTGTCCTTGTGAGTTCCTGACTCACATGGCCAAAGCCATACGATTCCATCTCACGTCTGATTTTCAAAACTGTTTTACAACATTGTTTTTAATTTGTCTTTAATGTTTTTTTAAATGTTTAATTGTAATCACTTTGGGAGCCCTTTTGGTGGAGAAACAGTTCATAAAGATTTTAAATAATCAAATAGTAGATCAGGAGATAATGTCTTTCTGGAAGGGATATGGGCGCCACAAACACTGGATTGTGAAAGAAATACAGTCATGTGAAAAAGAAAGTACACCCTCTTTGAATTCTATGGTTTTATGTATCAAGCCATATTAAAAATAATCTGGTCCTTAACAAGTCTGAAAATTAGGCAAATACAACCTCAGACAAACAACAACACATGACATATTGTACTGTGTCATGATTTATTTTACAAAAATTAAGCCAAAATGGAGAAGCCATGTGTGATAAACTAAGTACACCCTTACTGCTTCCATAGGAATTAAGAGTCTAAGTAGCAGCCAGGTGCTGCTAACCAGATGGCCTTGATCATCAGCAAGTGTGGCCACCTCTATAAAAGCCAATGTTTTAGCAGTTTGCTGATCTGGAGCATTAAGATGTGTGTTAACACGATGCCAAGGAGGAAACACATCAGCAATGATCATAGAAAAGCAATTGTTGTTGCCCATTGTGACATTCGCCCTTGTGGCCCCTACTTGTTTACCCAAACACAGAGCTCACAAGGTACCTCAGCACGCCCTCTGATACGCTGCCACCAGTTGATCTCTTTATCAACTTATTTTACTTAGCAAAGACGAAGGTCCATCCAGTACTGACTTTTCAACAAAACAGGTTTATTAATTACAGGTGATTTCTGGAATAATTCATAAGCACATTCTTCAAGATTCATCAATCATCAATATTAACCTTCTCTATTAGTTATCACAAGTTACACTCTAACTAATCACTCCTCAGGCCCCCAAACTATCTTTCCCTCTCTGATTCCAGACTCCGACTCTCTCCCTCTCCTCTCAGGCTCCGCCTTTTTAACATCCCTTTCGGCCCCACCTCTTAACCACATTAGCATATAACTCATGAATAATACATAACTTATTGCATAACAAGGGTGAACGCTACATTCCTCCTCCCTTAAATATGTTTGTTTGGGAGGGGAAACACGTTTTCCATCCTAAACAAACATGCATCATTGCATAAAAACTCTACTTACCCTCTGGCATCATTTTGCAAGCAATAACAACATTTTATATAACCATCACAATATCTTATCACTCGAAACATTCCAATACAGTACAATTACATACTTTGGATTTATACTTACGACATTTAATATTACAACTTACAGAAATATAACTTATTCATGAACATTTTACATAGATAATTAAACGGTTACTCCATAGTCCATTCAGGTTTATTTTAAAAGTCCTTGAATCATTCTCCCCGTCTCAGTTCAACAACATTCAATTTTTCATCACTATACACCAAGAGAACATTTATTATAACCTTACCAACTTTGTTTATCCCCCCCCCCGCCCATTAGTCATTTGGCTTTCGAGGCAAGGTATCAGCATCCACGATCTGAGTCCCTTTTATGCCGTGGATTACAAAGTCCAAGCCTTGCAGGTCACTGCTGTCATCCGCTTGGCACAGCACCTCTCCAAGTCCAATGCTCGATGTATCCGTGAGGATGGTGAACTCCCTACTGTAGCCAGGTATGCTGTGGACTGGTCCGGTCGTTACCGCCTCCTTCAGCTGGTCACACAACTGCTGGCACTCAGGGGTCCCTCTGTGATCTCTGGCTCCTTCTTCCGCGTTCTCTTCGGTTGACTAGCAGTCATCTGATGTCCACTGGACGTCCTCTGCTTGCTGTTTCCCAGTGAAGCCTGCTTTCTTTCTGGCACAGGGCTTCACTTTCTCAGCTGGGGAAAGGGTAGGCAGTTCCCTCTCCTCCTCCCAAACATCTCTGGATGCATCCTTCTTTAAGATGTCAGGGCTTACGCCTTCCTCCTCACTCACAAATTCACCCACAGGTACTTTTATTGCAAAGTTTTCCCTATGTGGGGAACCACTATCACGGGTCACTTTAAGATTCTCAGGCGAGTTTCTTTTAAGTGCAATCTCAAACGATTGGTTTGTTTTAGATGCACTGAGCTTGTTATCTGATTCTAGTTCTTTATTCATTGATAAGCTAGGTAGGGGTTTGCCTTGCAAGGTTTGAAGGCCTATTTCAGCTGCAGAGCTAATAGACTCTCTAGCCCTCCAGTGCTGGTGCAACACATCTATAGGTTCCGACCCTGCCACAAGCAATTTACTCCCCTCTATAGGTCTCAGCCCCACTCCTTTGTCCTCCGGACAGAATGCTCTTTCCTGGGCCTCATACAAGCCTTTCTCCTTTTCAGGAGTACTTCCCAAGCTTGGCTCTGCCACTTCTAAGGACTTCTCTTTATACAAAAGATCCTTATCCAGGCAAAATCTCTCAGGGCACTCAGGAGACAATAAAGTGGGTGTACTGGCTGCTTCAAAGCAACCCACCAAGCTAGTGTCCTCCTTCTGCTCCTGGGCAAAACTATTTTTACTGGGATTCTTTAAAAGCATAAGATCAGTTTCTGGACGGTTATTAAGCTGACTTTCTAAGGGACTTTCTCCCTCCAGGCTTCCCTCTGCTACAGTATCCATTTCTACTGCAGTGGGTGATTTCTGGCCGCCTTGTGAGTAAGTACAAAAGCACTCTTAACATGCTCTATCAAGTCCCAACCGATTAGAAAAGCAGCCGGTATTTCCTCCCTATGTTTCCCAGGGACAATTAGCTGTTGGTGGGGTCCTCCCCCTCTATGAGGTGCCTTTAAACCCTCTCTATATGTCAGGTCTTTATCAGTTATAGACCTCTCTGGGTGTTCAGGGGTCAGTGGAATGGGATTCTCTTTAGGTTTTCTAATACCATCATTTAAAGTACAGTGGACCCTCGACTTACGGAATTAATCTGTATTGGAACGGTGGCTGCAGGTTGAAAAGTCTGTAGGCCGAGGCTCCATTGACCTACAATGCATTGAAAACCGATTAATCCGTAACCGGCCGTTTTTGGTCCATTTTGTTTGATTTTCCGGTCTGTAGGTCGATTCTCCGGCCGCAAGTCGAACCTAAATTTTGCGGCCAGAGAAGTTTGTAACTCGAAAAGTCTGCAGGTCGAGCCGTCTGTAAGTCGAGGGTCCACTGTACTATCTTCCTTCTGTTCGTCAATACAGGAAGTATCATTAGGGTTTTTCAATATGACCTCCTCAGCCATTTCTGCTACCTCAGGGTTTTCCTCTAAACTGGGGCATCCCTGGTTTGATTCAGAGATTAGGGATTCCATTTTTCCCTCAGGGATTGTTAACTGCTCTCCCAGGGCACATGTTACCCCAAAAGCACTCTGCACATGCTTAGTTAGATCTAGCCCGATTAAACAAGGTGCTGGAATTTGATCAGAAATTGCCACATCCCAAATTCCAACCCAATCTCTATAGTTTATCTTTACTTTAGCCACAGGTAAAATCACTGGAGTAGAACTTATTCCCTTAATTGTAACAGTTTGGTTTGGAAGTATTTGTTCTTTAGGAACCACATCAGGATGACACAGGGTTATGTTGGAACAGGTATCAACAACTCCCACGTAAGACTTCTCATTAATAAGAATTTCCTCACCAGGGTTCTGTACTAAAATATTTTCTGTCTTTACAAGAAAACACTGAACGACCCTGGCTAGTGGCAGATCAGAATTCTCTGTCATGCTAGTTGCCATGGAGACAGAACCACCATTGTTACAACTTCCTTCAGTGGCCTCCACAGGTTTTAAACAGTAAACTTTCTTGGTCTGATTATCATCTTTTCCATTTTTATTTTTGTTTTTCATACAATTTGATTGAATATGCCCAAACTCACCGCAGTTATAGCATTGTATATAAGTCCTTCGATCACACTGAGGCGATCTGTTAAACTTTTCCTCAGAGTTCATTCGCTTTGGCGGACTAGGCCTTGGCAACTCAGACGAGGCACTACTCTGGCCTTCTTTCCCTGATGTTTCACTGAGGTAATTTTTTTTGAAGGGTCTCTTATTGTTGTCCCAGTTTTGCCTGTTAAATTTTACCTCAGAGAACCTGGGGTTTCGGAACTCACTAATAGAATCCGCCTTTTCACCAGCTTCTAATAGAGTTTTAGGATTTTTGTCTTTGACTAAATAACGCAATTCCCCAGGCAAAATAGAATAAAACTGTTCTAACCCAATCTGTGAGTGTTCAGTAGTCAGCTCCTTTTCCTTTTCAAATAAAGCACTAACTCTCCTCGGCTTAGAAATAGGGGTAACATTTATTGGGGTGTTTAACAAAAGTCCAGTATCAACAAATGCATTCCAAACCTTCTCCCCTTTCGACAACAGGTCTGATGGGGGTTCCAATCTTCTACTTTGAAAGGGTTTTCACTCTGGTTATTCCAGGGTCCCGGCCACTCAGGAGGGGTATCAGGGTTTAATAATAGTCCCTCCTCTCCTTCCAACAGGGGGATGGTGTCCTCCTCTCGAACGTCCACCCAGTCACAGTCCCGGGGTGGTTCCCCCGTCTGCCACGGGGTGCCAGGAATTCTCTCTGTTGACTCTCCCATATCCTCCATTCTAATCTCTCCCTACGTTCTCTTTCCACTCTCTCTCTTTCCTCTCTTAACTTCTTCCGCCACTCTTTGGTTTCTCGCTCACCCCAGTAGGATGGTTTGGGGTTGAGTTCTCGCCTCCTCCTGGCATCTGCTTCTTCTTTGGGGACTCTCAGTTTTTCAGTCTTCCCCGTCCATGGATCTTCCACCCAGATCCACTCCCAGCCTCCTGGCAACTCTCCTTCCCCCGTTTTTATATCCCCTAACCCCACCTCCACTACTTCCTGCCCTTTTTCTCCCGCGCCCACCAAGGTAGTCCTGGGTTCCACGATCATTAGTCTTTTCAAATCTCCCTCTAGATTCCCCGGGTCATGTCCAGGAGGTCTTGTCTTCCGGGGAGGAGGAACTGGCAGGGTCTGGCTCTCTTTCTCAGCGGTTGGCGGGAGGGACGGCACTCCCGAGAGAGGGGTCTCTCTCCCTCCCTCCTTCTTACACAATCACATTTTTCATCTGTTCTACAGAAGTTACATTTTCACATTCCATCCGTTTGTCCAAACATTGGACCAGTTTAGCCCCTAACTGGGAATAAGATTCTTCAAGTTTTTTGGTAAGGGAACGAAATTTTCTTCTCAGGTGTTCTGCATTTATGCCAAATCTTGAATATACCATTTTTCTATAGGCCTCAAAATCTCTAGCTTGCTCTAGAGGCATCTGAGAATAAAGCTCAGCTAAATCTCCACTTATTTGTGATCTTAACACTAGCATCCTTTCATCATCCCTAATATCAAAATCCCAACACACTCTCTCAAATGAAATGAGGAAAGATTCTGGGCAATCTCCTTTCCTATATTGGGGAAATTTCTTTAGATCGATCTTTGAGAGATTTCCCTCACTAGAGTTATTGTTATTATTATTGTTTTGAGCAGCAATTTCCAATCTTTTCATCTCTATTTGAAATTCCATTTGTCTTTTTTCTTGCTCAGCTTTTTCTCTTAATTCCATTTGTCTGGCCTCTTGCTCAGCTTTGAGCTGTAGTTCCTGAGCTTTCTCTTCAGCCCTGGCTTTTTCTCTAACTTCCATTTCCCTGAGCTGTAGCTCCTTAGCTTTCTCTTCAGCTCTGGCTTTTTCCTTAATTTCTAATTCCTTCAATTTAAATTCTTGTTGTAATTTCCATTTTTCAAACTCTTGGGAGCTTAATTCCTTTTGTCTCTCTGAGGCACCCTCATCAATTTCCTCCTGTTCCATTGGGTCTCCATTTCCCTCAATTTTTTGAGGTAAACTCTCTGCCTCACGACTCCCCTTCTGGCTACGTTTGGGTGGCATGTTTACGTCTGAGTTAATTAGTCTTGAGTGTTTGTACTGATTTTTTTTAAAAAAGGACCTGTCTTTTTGCTGTTAATTCCAGTAACTGTTGTTGTGCTACTCAGCAGCGCTCTCTCTAGCTGTACTCCAGCTAACAACCTTTTAGTTACTGTGTCTCTCTATGTCTGAGGTATTCTTGTTCTCAGACACCCCAAAATAATTTTATTTTTCAAGCCTCTTGTTTTGATTTTCCTATCCTCTCAGATCTGCTCTGACCTCTGGCTTCCGCTTTTATCCACCAGCGCTCCCTTCTCTCAGAGCCTTGGATTTTAAGCTAGCCCACTGGTCTTCCAAATCCTGAGGTAAATAAAAAGGAATTTTTCCTTCAGAGTCGTTCCCTATCTTTAGTCCCCCTAGATCTGGGATCAGAAGCCCTGCCACTAAGCTTTTCCACAAAAGCTCTAGCAGGTCACCCACTTCTTCACCACAGACCTCTGACTAAAAAGGTACCCATGACTCAAAAAAAAATTCACTTTCAAACTCTGGCTTTACTGGATTGTTTCGTATTCCGCCGCTGGACACCAATTGTGACGTTCGCCCTTGTGGCCCCTACTTGTTTACCCAAACACAGAGCTCACAAGGTACCTCAGCACGCCCTCTGATACGCTGCCACCAGTTGATCTCTTTATCAACTTATTTTACTTAGTAAAGACGAAGGTCCATCCAGTACTGACTTTTCAACAAAACAGGTTTATTAATTACAGGTGGTTTCTGGAATAATTCATAAGCACATTCTTCAAGATTCATCAATCATCAATATTAACCTTCTCTATTAGTTATCACAATTTACACTCTAACTAATCACTCCTCAGGCCCCCAAACTATCTTTCCTTCTCTGATTCCAGACTCCGACTCTCTCCCTCTCCTCTCAGGCTCCACCTTTTAAACATCCCTTTCGGCCCCACCTCTTAACCACATTAGCATATAACTCATGAATAATACATAACTTATTGCATAACAAGGGTGAACGTTACACCCATCAATCTGGGAAGGATTATAAGGCCACTTCCAAACAATTTAAAGTCCATTATTCTACAGTGAGGAAGATGATTCACACATGGAAAGCATACAAGACAGTTGCCAATTTTCCCCGAAGTGGACAACCAAGCAAATTAACCCCAAGGTCAGATCAGACTGAGCAATGCTCAGAGAAATTGCCAAAAACCCAAGAGTTACATCTCAGACTCTACACACCTCAGTATGTTAAATGTTAATGTTCATGGCAATACAATTAGAAAAAGATAGAAGAACTATGGAAGGTTTGCCAGGAGAAAGCCTCCTCTCTCTAAAAAGAACATGGCAGCACAGCTTAGGTTTGCAAAGTTGCATCTCCACAAACCACAAGATTTTTGGAACAATGTCCTTTGGACAGACAAGACTAAAGTGGAGATGTCTGGCCATAATCAGCACAAACACCTCATACCAACAGTCAAGCATGTTGGTGGAGGGGTGATGATTTGTTTTGCAACTCGAGGACCTGGGCACCTTGCATTCATTGAGTCGACCATTAACTCCTCTGTATACCAAAGTATTCTAGAGGCAAATGTGAGGCCATCTGTCTGACAGCTAAAGATTGGCTAAAACCGGGTCATGCAAATGGCCAGTGATCCCAAGCACATGAGCAAACCTACAACAGAATAGCTGAAAAAGAAAAGAATCAAAGTGTTGCAATGGCCCAGTTAAAGTCCAGACCTCAATCCCACTGAAATGTTGTGGCAGAACCTTAAGAGATCTGTGCACAAACAATTCCCCACAAACCTCAATGAACTGAAGCAACGTTGTAAAGAAGAGTGGGCCAAAATTCCTTCACAATGATGTGAGAGACTGATGAAGTCATACAGAAAATGATTACTTCAAGTTATTGCTGCTGAAGGTGGTTCTACAAGGTATTGAATCATAAAGTATACTTAGTTTTCCACACATGGCTTCTCCATTTTGGCTTTAATTTTGTAAAATAAATTGTCATTCTTTAGTTGTATGAAATGAAATGAAATTAAAAATTAAAATAAAAAAGAAATTGTACATTAATCCACCGTTCAAAAGCAGTAATTTTCAGGTTCTCAGAAGCTGGTAAGAAGCTAGAATTTCCTCCTCCCCTGCTGTTGTCTTTTGGAAATCCTCTCCCTTGAAGATCCTATTTACAGTTATGAAAAGTTGTCATTGGTGCAAATGGAGGATTTCCTCCCAAATGCCCATTTTAAAGGGGAGATTTTTCTATCGGTGACAGAAGGGGAAGAAATTATTTTGCTACACACCTCCTGCAATATGAATAATCATTTGGATTCCCTACACCACAGGTGACCATGCAGACTTTCAAAATGCAAAGAAACATCTATGGACTCATCCAGTTTGGCTTCAAGAGTAGTCTGTCTTGCCCTAGCTGAGGAGCATGCTGCAATTTGTATCATCAGAATCCATGATTATTCCATGGGCTAATCTGATATAACCATGCTGCCTTATGTCACAAGACAGGTAGAGGCTGAACTACACAGCTGACTGTCCTTTGAAGATGAAACAGATGTTGATATAACAATGTACTTCTTTTTCCTATTAAACCTAGAAGGTAAAACACTGCTTGATTAGTGTCAGTGTTTCATAACGCTGTACATGACTTCATATAAACAGTCCCCATTCCCTTTACAAGAAACTAAGACTATTTTAATTTAGCACTAACTTGATGGTGATCATTTTTCTTTCTCTGTCTTTGCAGTCAAGTTTCTTCATTTCTAGGATGTTCAAAGCCCACTGGAATTTTTCTGAATTAATAAACAGCAAAGGTTGGTGAACTCTGGGATATACATCATCAGAGAGGGGTAACATCCATGCATCAAGGGCAATGCCGCACCTGTACAGAAATGAGGAGTGTGTGACAAGTTTCAAGTATATTTTGGATGAGACTTTTCCTTGAAACTGAAGCAGTCAAGAGAAATTTCCTAATAATAAGAGTTGTTTGGCAGTGAAGAAAACTGCCCTGGAAATTAAGATTCAAATTCCTTCACTCCATGTATATAAGGAGAGGGTGGTTGGTGATCTGTCATGAATGATTATTTATTAAATTGTTCATTTTAACAATAATACTGTAGCCTATTCTATATCCAAGAATCCCAGGAAAGAGTACAAGTGATAAAAATACCATCACAATAAAACAATATAGAACAGCAATTTAGAGTAGTTGAAACAATTTAAATAGTTTAGATCAATTAAAAACTGTGTGCACTGTATACAATGAAACCTAAACAAACTGTGATCACTAGGCCTGAAAAGCTTTGATGAACAGAGCTTGGTTCATTATTTAACACTTAGTGAATTATTAAACAGTAAGGAGACTCCACAAGGCATCTCCATGGCCACAAATGATGTTCGAAATGTTATTTCGCACCAGAGATCACAGAACTGGTAGCATATTTAATGCCTATTCTGACTTTTGTGTTGACCAGTTAAAGCAAATGCTTCCTTAAGAACGTAAACACCTTATTCATTAATGAGCACTAGATATCAAATAACCCTTTCAAACAATACATTTCACCAGCACCTTTCTCAGAAGGAAATACAGAACAAGACTAAAGTTCACAGGATTCTCCATATCCCTATCTTTAAGTCTGGAAATCTCACATTTATCATATATGAGCGTCTTAACTATGTGCAATAGACACTGTGCGGAACGAGCAGTAGGATTTACAATCCACTTACCACCTTTTCTCAGCAGTGAGAACAACATGGAAGGCATGCTAAGAATCCATTAATGACATCATCTAGGTACGTATGCTAGGGACTCTGAATAAAACCCCAAGATCAAGACACCCTGGTTTAGCCACAGTGCCAGGAAACAGTCTTTCTTCTCTCAGTACTGCACTGAGGGAGATTTGCAAATGTCATGAAATACTAGTAACTGTATTCATCCATACTGGGAATGCAATGAGTGTTAAAAAAAAAAATTCTTGCTCCAGGGTTTTCTGGGTCTCACCATGCTGAGGCTTCCTCCTGCACTAGCAAGATTTCCTGGCTTCCATCACTTCCATACTTTAGTTCTTCTTCAACACAGAGAAACAATCATTTGGAAGGGATTATTTTTCAATAAAGCCTCATTTACTTATGTATTAATTACTATAAGGATCAAACTAGATAAGATGCTCAGCTCCCCTTTAGCAGCTAGGAGCAAATTTGTCCTCTAGCAACAAGATCTCCTCAGAACCGCATGGCTGAGCAATCAGTAATTGAGCCTATGATTTAAACAACCTGATTTTAAAGCTGTAAATTTGAGAAAATTTTGTGCTAAGACAGATATCTTTTACTGCTTATGAAAACACCACTACTAAATGTGAACTAAGCATCTTATATACTCTGATCCTTAGTATATAAGTACTCACAGTACTAAAAGTATTTTCTGAAGCATTTCTAATTTTGTAGGCACGGTACAGAGATTTAAATACATAAAGACCCCTCTTCAGACTTAAAATCTAATAGACTCTTAAAGGAAAAGGGAATGGAGAAGGAAGAGGACAGTCGTCAAAACCAATTCTTAAAGGTACACAATGATTTTACACATATTTCACTAGAGAATGTGGTGCAGTTGATTGGTCCCTTTGTCACCAACTTTGTTTTTATTACTAGATTCCCTTCCATCTGGACTCATATGAACAATTTTGGAGATGGGCCAAAGCTCAGGTATTAAAAGCAGAGAAAAACAAAAAGAAGGAAAACATCATAATATATGTTTAGGCAATAATTCTTACTTAAATCGCACATCTTTGCTAAGAGTCTCAATGGCTGTAGCACCACCGAAAGAGTGTCCCATCACTGCTATCTTCTCCATGTCAATACAGTCCTGAAAAGAATGGAAGTATATGTACCACTGATCGTTCAGTTTAACATTATTGCTGCACAAAAGCAACCAAGCAAATCAGCATTCCATAAAGCTACTCAAAAAATGGGGGTACCCCAAACAAAAAAATTTAACTGTGCAGCTGAATCTTGTATCAGCACCAAATTTGGCACATAGGTAGAGACATTCTACTCTTGCTCTGTGCCAATTACAGAGATGTTTGGGCAAATGGTGTTTGAGTTATGATTTTTAAAAGTAAAACTGTTCGCCCTGCAGACTCCAGCAACATTTTCATGCCAACAATCACACTTGTTGAAAAACAGCCCTGATAATTGCTGTGTTTGGGTGAAAAGTGGGTAACTGATGAAAAAAGGAGTCCGTTTCTGGTATTTTCCTTTGCATGGTGTCACTCTGTGAATGGTAGTGAGCAGAAGAGAGTATCCTGTAGACCATATTGACTATTGTCATTGGTGTTGTCAACATCGAGGCTGCTTTTTGCTATGTAAAGCTTGGCATCCTTTTTCCTGCTGGCAACATGGACATGCTATTGTGTAGCAATATCAGGCCATTTCCTGGCTTTCTGAATCATGGATACTGAAGTATAATATCCTACATTCATAAACTAGAGATTTTTTAAAATGGAATTAATATCTTAAAACCTTCTAAATTTGAAAATTGTCAAAGACATTCAACCCATATTCTAATAGAGACTCTAGGGTACCTCGATTTAAAAGACTAGTGGTGTAACTGTGCCCCAAAGTTCTTTTTGTAAGGTTATGTACCAGATATGCCCATTGCTAAAACATAGAGACACAATCACTACTGTTCATTTTCTTTATCTGTAATTTCCTTTACCTTTAAAAAGATCCAGTTAAAGTTCACAGGAACCATGTTAACTGTTGGTTTTCCTGAATTAATATGAAGCATGAGGTCAAGAGCTCTAATACACTCATCTGCTCTTTGCTGTACCTACAAAAAGAAGAGACATCAATCGCTATGCTTTTAGTTTTAAAGAGACAAGTCACCAGGCTCTTGTTTTAGCAGTTAGAGCTTTTTGTTTATGCTTATACACTTTTCTACAAGACAAAATTCTCACAGAGGCTTACACAATAAAACAGGTTAAAAACTCAACATAATCAAGTATATAATATGGCAATGTTGTTGTTTAGTTGTTTAGTTGTGTCCGACTCTTCGTGACCCCATGGACCAGAGCACGCCAGGCCCTCCTGTCTTCCACTGCCTCCCGGAGTTGGGTCAAAGTCATGTTGGTCGCTTCAATGACACTGTCCAACCATCTCATCCTCTGTCGTCCCCTTCTCCTCTTGCCTTCACAACTTTCCCAACATCAGGGTCTTTTCCAGGGAGTCTTCTCTTCTCATGAGATGGCCAAAGTATTGGAGCCTCAGCTTCAGGATCTGTCCTTCTAGTGAGCAATATGGCAATAGGTTCTGACAATTTGAAATCAATAATTCTAACTTTGGATGTTGCAGTTCTAAACAACAATGATGTGCTGTGTTCAAACCAGTCTCCAAGGTTTCCCAGCTAATCAGTTATTCTTCTTGTACTTCTTTCACCAGCTGTTAATAATAAATCCATAACAACAATCAAGACAAGAATATATTTGATACTAGAAAGATATCTGATGACTTCAAATTGTGGGCACTCAAGCACTGCAATGCAAACCTCCTGGGAGAGTGTTTCATAATAGGATACTACAAAACAGGATGATGAATAGTAGTGGTGGGACTTGAAGATGTGACTTCAAGTCCCATCCTGCCAAAAAATGCACCCAATGACCTTGGTCAATCACAATCTCTAACTCTGATACAGTGGTGCCTCGACTTACGACCATAATCCGTTCCAGAAGACGAATGTAACTCGAAATTGTAAATCGAAGCACCATTTCCCATTGAAATGCATTGGAACGGGATTAATCCATTCCGGCCACACACAAAAATCACACACACACAAAAAACCCACAGCCTGTCCCATCGCAATGCGAGGGGCTGAAAAACAAAGGAAAAAAGCACCCACACCCACACACAGTCAGCCCCATCGCAATGCGAGGGGCTGAAAAACAAAGGAAAAAAGCACCCACCCACACACACACACAGAGTCAGCCCCATCCCAATGCGAGGGGCTGAAAAACAAAGGAAAAAAGCACACACACACACACACACACACACACAGTCAGCCCCATCGCAATGCGAGGGGCTGAAAAACAAAGGAAAAAAGCACACACACACACACACACACAGTCAGCCCCATCCCAATGCGAGGGGCTGAAAAACAAAGGAAAAAAGCACCCACACACACAGTCAGCCCCATCGCAATGCGAGGGGCTGAAAAACAAAGGAAAAAAGCACCCACACACACACACAGTCAGCCCCATCGCAATGCGAGGGGCTGAAAAACAAAGGAAAACACACACACATCACAGTCAGCCCCATTGGAAAACACAAAAACACCCCCCCCCCCACATACAGCACAGAAACATAACCCCCCCCAAACCCAAACCCACGCTGCAAAACAAAGTAAATGTACTTACTAATGAGCAGAAAGCAGCACCAGGCAGTCCCAAGCCTCCTCCGATGCACACTCTCTAACCATTGGGGTGAAAGAGCTACAAAGAAGCTCTTTGCTGACGAACGGTTAGCCCTCTAATGTGAATTCCCCGCCTTTTTTCCCTGCCTCTTTTGATCGCAACTCGAAGCTCCGGTCGCAAGTTGAAGCAAAATTTTGCGGCCGGAGCTGGTCGCAACTCAAAATGGTCGTATGTCGGGACGGTCGTAAGTCGAGGCACCACTGTATAAGGTTGTAAGAATGACATGGAGAAGAGAAGAGCTCACGGGATGAAAGAGGGCACATAAAAGTAATGAATCAGTAACTAATGAATCTTATCTGGACCCATGGAAAGGAATCCTTAGAAAAATTCCACAAATATTTCAATAACTTTCACCCGAACATCAACCTCACCCTGGAACAATATACACAACAGGTGCATTTTCTGAACACCACTATAAAACTACAAAATGGACATCTCATCACCATGCTGTACCAGAAACCCACTGATCGCATGCTTCCAGCTCCCATCCTGAATACGCAACAAAATGCATTGTTTACAGCCAAGCCCTCAGATATAATTGCATCTGCTCAGACCCACAAGATAGAGACTCTAAACTCAAGGATTTACAAAATGCATTCCTCAGACTACCATGCCCATCCAGGAACAAATTAATAAAGCAAGACTGAAACCCAGAAGCAACCTACTGCAGGATAGACCCAGAAGGGAAAATAATCAAACACTAGTTGTCACTTTCAGTCCGCAGCTGAGACCACTCACACGGATCATAAGTGATCTCCAACCCATCCTCAACAAAAACATTTCACTCTCCCAAACCCTTGGTGGCAGACCCATACTAGCTTACAGACAACCCTCCAACCTCTAACAATTACTGACACACAATGAACTACACAACACTGACACAGAATGGGAACAAAACCCTGCTACAAACCCAGATGCCAGCTCTGCCCCCACATTTATTCGGGCAACACAATTACTGGACATAACAATGTCACACACAATATCAAAGGCACTTTTACCTGTTCCTCTACCAATATTATTTATGCCAATTTTTGCCAACAATGCCCATCTGCACTCTACATAGGACAAACGGGACAGTCTCTATGCAAATAAATCAATGGACATAAATCAGACATCGGAATGGCAACACACAGAAACTCTTTTCACATCATTTTAATTTACCAGGAAATTCCACAGATGATTTGAAAGTGGCCATCCTAGAAAAAAGAAACTACAAGATACTTGGATACCTGAAGGACCGCCTCCTTCCATATGAACCTACCCGGCAGTTAAGATCTAGCCAGGGGGCCCTTTTGAAAGAGCCGTCCCTCAAGGAGGTAAGAGGGATGGCTTGTAGACAAAGGGCCTTTTCGGCAGCTGCCCCCAGACTATGGAATGCCCTCCCAACTGAGATTTGTCTGGCGCCGACGCTGATGACATTTCGGCGCCAGGTCAAAACCTTCCTGTTCCAGAAGGCTTTTAATTGAAATAATATCAACTGTGGGTCCTGATGGCAATTTTTAGAGTATATATTTTAATTGCATTTTAATTGTTTTGTCTTTTTATTGTATTTTAACTGTTGTAAGCCGCCCAGAGACCTTTGGGTAGTGTGGGCGGCATATAAATTAAATAAATAAATAAATAAATAAAATAAGATAAGAATCCAGAGAGAAACGGCTGAGATAATATATATACACACACTAGGCACATAATCAAAGGATTTAATATAAGCCAAGGCTTTTTGAGGCAGTACCAGGTATAAATACTACAAATATTGTACTATACTGCATCTCCCAGATATCCCCCCCTAACAGATCCACCTTAGAAATTTCTAAAGCAAAACAGATTCTACTCTGCTTTTGTGGTTATCCATTTTCTGGGGTAATTCACACACTTTACAACTGATTACAAAGAAAAGCTTGTAGTGGAGATGTTCTTCAGCTACTGTAAATAGTCCATCTGATTAACATCATTTTTACTCTACCATTGTTATCCATTGCTATTTTACCATTGTTAAGCTATGACAGAAGTTCTCACATTCTTTACAGCACAAGCTAAGATCTGCATATCAAAGACACTATTATCACAATGTTCAATACCCACTGACTTTCTCACCAACCAACCAGAACCTTGATGCCATGTATAAATATGTGCCATGTTATATCTCCTTCTCTTAGGTCTGATGAAGTGGACTTGTCCACAAAAGCTCACATTAAAACATATAAAAGTTAATCTTTCAGGTGCTACCATGTTTTGTTTTGCTTTTACTTTTATTTTGTTTTCACCTATAATGCTTGCACTGAGTAACACAGCTACCCTTTGTATAACTAACAAAGAAGCCTAATCTGGATGCAGAAGATGTAGGAAATATGCTAGTTGCAGACATTCCTTTCTTGAACCATGGGCTCCAGGGACTCCTGCACAAGCATGATTTTCTAGGTCTATCTCCCAGGCTGAGTTCGAACCAAACATTTTCCCACAACCTCCTCTATTAACTAGTTGTCCTGGTGAGAGACCTAGCCTTTGGCAGTATTTCAGGGGATAGCCACAGTCCTGTAAATTTGCTGAGGGCTCTCAGTTAAGTCAAAACTGTGCTTTTGTCAACCATCTAACCTCTAAGGATAGTACCCCTTTCCACAAGCCTGTATACTGAGCTATTTCGTCACAAAAGTGAAACTGGGCATGATCGATGAAGGGGCACATAGGTGAGGATTCAAAGCCAAAACCTCTGCTTACAGAGCAAATGTACAGTGTCTCCCAGGAGAATGGATTCTATAACTTGTATATGATCTTCCTACTACGGTAAAAATGGCAACTAGTTACATGTTACTTCTTCTTGTGTGTTTACAGAATGATCCTATTCTCCCAAATCAACTGAATTAGCTGCTTTCAAGTGAAAGGATGCAAAGAGGAATTCCAGTTTGGGACCATAAATCCTCCTTTGGAAGTAGAATTATTATAAATTCTTTTCATAAAATTAATACATTTTCTACCAGATATGTTTTTTTCCAATTGGTTCTTCTACTTCTACTTTCCTCTTGAATTGCAGGAGTTATTTTGGTTATACACAGATTTTTTTTCAATAAATAAATAAATAAATAAATAAATAAATATTCAACAAATAAATATTCAGTGAATACTGTGCCCCTGGTCACCTAGAACTCCATGAATTCAACACTGAAGGCATCAAAGTGGTCTATTTGCCCTCAAACACAACATCTCTGATTCAGCCTCTAGATCAGGGGGTCTTAAGGATCTTTAAGGCTCATTACACATGGTCTGTATGGAAAGGACTGTCAATGTATGGAAGAAAACCCTGATAGGTGGAACTCTTCTCTGTGTGTGCTAAAAAAACTGTTTAGGCTTTGTAGTTACATTTTTACATTCAAGGGAGAAGTGTGAGATTATACATCCTAAAGGCTTTATAAAGTTTTCCATGAGGTCATGAGTTCTGATTTTCTAGGTTTCAACTTTTTTATTGCCACCTCAGTTTCTTTCTTGTAAACTGGCTTTTTAAGGGAAACTTCATTTTAAGCCTTAAAAACCAAGAATGAAACTCCTGGAGTTCCTTCTTAATAGCATTTAGAGAATTTATCAGGTCTTGCATTTAGGCTAAATTGTGTCTAGTTATTATACTCGTATTATACTTTCTTTTTAAGTGGATTAGATAGTGTTCAGGAAACCTTATTCCTGATATTGCAGTACAGTACTGCTAGTTTATCTATTTTAATAGTGTTTTTATTTCACATATTTTATCTATTTTTAAAGCACCCAGCTGACACATTCACATGTTTGTTTTGTGGTTTTGAAACCCAGTGTGTGTGTGCATGTGTGCGTGTGTACACGCCTCTGTGCCTGTGTGCTCGAGTGTTTTTTTTAAAGAATAATGGCTCTTTCCTGAGTTCACCTTTGCTGTTCTACCACTTAAGGGCCTCCCTATATAAAAGGGCAGCCTTTAAATTTTCCTACCAACTGGAGATCATGTTTGTTTAATTTCTTTGCCCAAATGCTTAACACCACCTCTCACTTCAGTGATGAAAATGGTTCTGGGTTACTTCTCCTTACAAAAGCTCATGGAGACTAGTGATGGATTTTACATTTCATTAAAAAGAGGAGCAAAATTAATGTGCTAACACTAAACTTGTTACTTTTTGGACCAAACCCTAATAAAAGCTCTTGAAATCTAACGTTTAAAAATATTTTTAAAAAATTTAAATTAGTGTTTCTTGTTAATTTTATGTGCCCTTCTGTACAGAAAACATACCAGCTCACACTTTAAATGACATAGACTTCCCTTTAAAATTAGATTTATACTAGGTAACCAAAGCCTGTTCCTATAAATGTACTTCTTGGACTAAAATATCCAAAAGTCTTCATTAACACAGCTAAGACTCCATGGTATTTCTCTGGGCTTCTGAGAGACCTTCAAGAGCCCAGCATTGAGAACCCCTGCACTATGAAGACCCAACCAGTTATTCTCAGGTACACTTTCTTCAGCATAACTCAAAGTTATGCCTGAAAGAACAGCCTCAATTTGATCCCAGGCAGCTACTGAGGTCATAGCAACTCCTTTCCACCCGAATCCACTCAAAAGCACTGCCCACAAATGAGAAAACAAAGTACTGGTTTCAGTCTCCCATGGACAATGTTTGAGGAAACAATATTATATAGAGCAAAACCACAACTATCAGCCTCTGTGAAAGATGACTTGCGTGCTCCTTCCCTCACAAACCTGTTGTCGACGCAGCTCAACTTCATCTTCATCTGCTCCTAATCTCCGATAATAGATCCACTCTGTGTGTAACTCTGAAGCATTGCCTTTTCCTCTGAAATCAGGTTTCTCTTTGTAGTAGAATGTAGCTGAAGAGGACTGATCTCTAATACAAAATAAAATGCTGGTCAGGTTTCTATTTTGAGACAGCCTTGCGCTTTTTCCCTTCAAAGGCCACATTCTGTCACCTATATTTTAATATAGAAAAACAACAACTAACTTCTGTATTAAAACTAATTCACAATCCAAGTTCATAATAGAGTACTGAAGAAACTCTATATGAAGAATGGTAAACATTATTATAAACATTTATAACCATTTTGTTATTAATTTTTGACCCTAGAAAGGAAGTAAATATTTTTGCTTCTTCTAACTATAATATTCTTATAGACTCAATTTACAATAATTACAGGGCATTAAAGACGTGGGAGTCAGATTTGCACCCAGCAACAGATCATTGCACCCAGCAACATAATCTTAAAATTTAAAATTAAATTTAAAAATTCCTAACCCCCTTTAATTTGGTTGCCCTAAGTTGGAGGCAACTTGACAGCATGTAACAACAACAGCCCGATCCCCCCTTCAGACCCTGAGGCTCTCTAGGGTCCTGACCCAATGGTGGGACTGGCGGTGGTGATTTTCCAGTCCTAAAGCCTTTCGACCCCATCCTGAGGTTCCCAAAGCTTCCCCTAGGGCAAAAGAGATCCCTCCAGAACCTCAGAACCTGAAGGAGGGGGAGATTAGGAAGTTTTAAATTTCATTAATTTAAATATTTCAATTGCCAGGTGATGACATCACAATTTTTGTGGCACAATTGCACGAACTGGACTTTAGCCTCTACATTGAAAGTAATTAGCTTAGGCTAGCGAGTCTTTCTTATTTTTCTTGTTGTGGGTATTCCTGAACTATTTTAGTAATGTGGTTTATTTCTTATTTTTCAAAGGCATCTCTTCTCTTTTATCTATCATTTTCCTATTATTTCAATAATATAAAAATCTTCTCCATGTTTGGTGTCCTTATTGGGAGTATGGGTTGGAAGGTTGCTCCTAAATTTGGTCTTTACTTTTCGTCAGCCATGGAGTTGAGTAGTTAAGTGCTGCCACCCTGCAGGGCTAATTTTTGGCTCCGAGGGTGCTGAATTCTGGAGATTACTGACTCTAGGGCTGCTGTCAGTAATAAACCAGGGGCAAACACAAGTGCAAGGCAATAGCTAGGGAACTCAGAGAACTTTAAGCTTGTTAGGAAAATTGTGTTTGACTTATTCAGAGAAAAGAATGCCCCGTAAAAGCGGGCCCAACCCCTCCCTTTCTTTTTGAGCGGGCCCGACCCCTCCCGTCCCCTTTGCTTTTCTTCTTGACTCAAGGACTAATGTTTCTTGAAAGACAAAGGATCCGTTTACTGAGAAACAAAGCTGGTAGTAGATAGAAACAACATGCTTTGTAGTAGATAAGAATGGAATGCAGGGGCCCCAGGGAGAGAAGAAGGTCCGGTTATCTGTTCTGCGCATGTTTGAAAGGTGTTTTTACTAATCCAATGAATTTTCGCCAACTAACTTTCTGACCCTTTTAAGGAGATTGTGCGCCCACCCCAAATCGCCCGGAAGGGACAGGCTATAAGAGATTGTATCACTCCTTTTGTTCTTTGGAGAAAGGCCTTTGCCCCGCGTGGTAAATTGTTTTTCTCCCCGCTTTCTGCAGCAGGCGTTTTCCTTTGCAATAAAATAACCTCACAAGAAGCCTTCGTGCCTCAGTCTCTCATTTTGGGAGCTTCCTACCTGGGGAAACCGGATAACAGTTTGGGGGCTCGTCCGGGATCTCCTAACAGCCCCGCTTTGGGGCTGGGCCACAGCCCAGTTGAGGCCGGGCAGAACGAGGGCGGCGGTGAAGCGAACCGGAGGGTACCCCTGTCTCCTTTTAGGCAGCCGCTTCCTTCCCGACGCTTCGGCTGCTCGGCATCAAGAACTCGGAAAGAGGCACGAACGCAAGAGGTCCTCCAAGCCGGCCGGCCAACGGACATTGGTAAGTTAAGGTGGGGAAGCTCCGAACAGGTTGGTTGTTGTTGAATGAGTGAAGGATTGAGTGGGCCTGCAGTTCCCTACGGTAGCCGTTGTGTGATCCGGTACCCTGGGTCAGGTCGAGAGAGTGGTTGTTGCAATCCTATTGTGTCTGCGCTCAAGAGACCCCTTACTCTTGTCGCAAAACCCCTTTTCCCTTTTGTATTTGTCTCCCGTGGGATGGGAAACCAGGTGTCTAGGAAGGAAAAGAGGTCCAGCGGGGACCAAAAGAAAAGGAGGAATTTCGAGGGGGACGCCCCGGCACCAACTCCGAGAGGCGGAGAGGAGCTAGGAATTCCTAGCAACAGCCCATTGGGGAAGCTGTTGCTACATTGGGAATCGGTGAAAGTACAGGAGTTTCAGTCAGAGCAGGAAATGGTCCGTATGTGCACAGAGGTCTGGACCAATTTTGAAATCAGTCCAAGATGGCCAAAACTCGGATCCGATAATTTCGATGATATTAAAGGGGTGGACAACTTCTATGTTGCTCATCCGCCCCGTACTGCCTATGTCGACTCCTGGATGTGGTACATTATAAAATTTGGGCCAGGAGTTAAATTGGCAGTAAGCAGAACCCTATTAGATACCAAGCTGAAGGGTGAGGAAATGTCTAAATTTGACCCCTTAGAGTTTGTTAACTATCAGCAGCCCATAGCACCGCCAACAGCACCACCTGAGGCTGCTAAGCAGTTAGCAGCACCTCCTTCTTACGAAGAGGCAGGGCGGGAGAGTAGGAATTTGGGCCCAACCCAGGCCAGTCCCTTAAGCGCTGCCTCCACCATAGAGTATTCCCCCCCTTTAGATCCACTTAGAGAACAAATTAATAAACTACAGAAGACCGTAGAACAGATGGGGCAGACCCCATCTCGACCAAACACCAGGTCTAGGACACGGGCAAAGGAGGCAGCTGAAATAACTGATGAATGCCCCGGTGCATCAGCTCAGTACCCATTAAGGGAAGTCCCAATGGGAACTAGGGTTGGATATGTAGAGGTCCCTTTAACTAACTCCGATATTCGGGTAATAAAACAACAACTGCCTAATCTTCCAGAAGACCCCATTGGGTTCGTGACAGGACTCAGGGACGCTCTAGGGACTATGGTTTATAAGCCCACTGAATTGTTACATATTTGCAAACAATTAGCAGGAGTAACGTATACCAACCAAGCGTTGGGTCATGCTAGAAGGCTTTGGCAGGCGCAGGATGGCGCCCTAACAGAACAGATGGCTAGGGAGAGATTCCCTGAGATAACCCCGGGGAACTGGGATTTTCAGGCTAATAATATTAGGGAGCAGTGTGGGGAAATGAAAGATTTCTTATTAAAGGGACTAGAAGCAACAGTCCCTAAAACCGTTAGCATGAAATTAGCCTTTGGACAGCCCCAAGGAAAAGATGAGAGTCCAGTCGAGTATTTAGAAAGGCTAAAACGAAATATGCGACGGTATACCGGACTAGACCCAGAGGATCAAGCAAATGCAAATATTCTGAGGTTGGAGTTTGTGTCGGGGTGTTACCCGGACATAAAGTTCAAACTACAGAAAATTGATGACTTGACAACTAAACCTATAGGAGATTTGTTAACGGAAGCTCAGAAGGTAGTGGTAAGGAGGGAAGAGGAGAAGGAAAAGAGAAAGTTGAAATTGATGGCACAGATGATGGAAAATAAAAGGAAATAACCCTCCATGGGTCGGGACTCGTGGACGGGGCCGTGAGAGAGGAGTGTATAGTAACCAGGGAGGTAGAGGAAAGCTTGTGGAAGGTAGAAAGAATGAAGAGGGACAAGGGCAGGTGAGGGGCTGCCTGGTAAAAAGTCCTGCCTGCGCAGAGCCCTTGTTAACTTTGCAGGTGGGCAAAGAGGGAAAGGAAATCGAATTTTTGGTAGACTCAGGAGCCACGAGATCTAGCCTGAGCCAACCTACCTGGGAAGGACAACTTCCTCTTTCTGGGGGACATTGTAACATAGTAGGAATAGAAAACCTAACGCAACGGGTTCCTGTTCTAAAACCCCTAGAGGTGCTAAAACCTGGGTCACATGAAAAGCTGTGGCATGATTTCGTGTGGACCCCAAATTCAGGAGTGAACCTACTAGGTCGAGATTTAATGGCCAAATTAGGAATCCTTATATGCTATAAGGACCAAGCCGCATAGCACTACAGGACTCTCGCCCTTTGAGAGTCTGTATGGAATGGGAATTTGGGATGTTAGCACACAGAGAATTAGCCCCAACCTAGAACTTTTCAAAGATGCCTTTATAAGAAAATATCTGCTGGCCCTGTTCTCTATTCTCTCCGATAATAGGGAACGAGGCATCGCGGTGCAGCGAACGCCATTGGAGGTAGTAGTGCATTCCTTCCACCCCGGGGATTGGGCTTACATCAAGGCATGGAAGAGTGAACCGCTCGCCCCAAGGTGGCTTGGCCCGTTCCAGATCTTGTTGACAACAGAAACTGCCGTCAGGACCAAAGAACTAGGCTGGACTCACCACACTCGCGCCAAACAAGGACGGTGGGAAGCCGTGCATGTGTCTGAGGACGGACTAAAGACTATTTTTAGGCAACAAAAGTAATGTCCAGCAGGCAATTGGCGCATAAGGGTTGCCCCTTCTTTAGTGTGTTCCTGGAAGCAAGGAAGGTCAATAATCTGGTTCAAACTTGGAAGGTATCCTTAAAAATTAGCAGGAGTCGGTGGGGGTTCTATTTCTTTAAAGGGTATTCAATTGGAGATCAAGTAGTATTGGAAGACGAGGAGACAATCGATAGGGAGGAGGAAAGAAGAATTTTTAACGGGGTTTTTACAGAATTGTGGGATTCTCAGTGGTGGCACAATCAGTACTGTAAGGTCTGCCCTATTACGAAGAATCAGGAACTGTGTGAAATTACCGATACTGGGAGTAGTTCTGAAGAAGAATCAGAGGAGGAGTGTGTGATTTCATTATCTGATGACGAAGAGTTAGATGAGGATTGTCGAATTTCATTATTTGGACGGATATTGTAGAGTAATGTCCATAGTTCCCCATATAACAGGTAGTGTTTGCCCCTGGTTTTCCTGTTCAATCAGTCGAACACCAAAGGGAGATGTGGAGGCGTGGATAGTGCGAATACAAACTACTTCCTATTGGGACACTGAATACGAGGGGTTGGCCTGGGGCAACCAGTTGATGGTATACCAGGCGATATCCGGAACTTTAAAGATCCCTTGCTAGGGATAGATCCCTTTGAGCCCTATTGTCTACTATATTGCCACTTTTGCCCTCACCATTGGTGTGCCAGAATAACTAAATTTGACGAAAGCC
This sequence comes from Intellagama lesueurii, assembly GCA_037013535.1. Lineage (NCBI taxonomy): Eukaryota > Metazoa > Chordata > Lepidosauria > Squamata > Agamidae > Intellagama > Intellagama lesueurii. The sequence continues at coordinate 190,137,178 of JBAJHW010000001.1, read as the reverse complement.
CGACATTGAGGTGGTATGTGCTGAAGGTGGGATATTCCGAGAGGTTGTGGACCTAAAGTCTGTGGGCTGTGGAACCACCAGTTGCAAGCTATCGGTGGAGGGTTCGACTCGATAGCTCGACGCAGGCAAAAGCCATTCCTAAGGGATGGCTCCGCTACGCATCTTCGGTACACCACGAGACGTGTTGGAAGTGCAGGAGCGAAAGCCCTTGGTCCGTGCCCAGCCCAGACTCAGAGGACGAGGAATGGAACTCCCACTACCAGTGGCGGTAAAGCCTACCCCTCTGATGTCTTGGAAGAACATCAGGCAGATGCTTATTGGTAGACCAAGGGTAGATGGCAAAGTGATTACAGTATTAGGGATCTTTCTGAGCTTTATTCTGCAAGCGACAGGGTCTACTTGTCCTTGTGTGATAACTACCAGGAAAGGGAATCAGGAACATCAAACATTGCTCTACAAGTCCGTCTATAAATGTATGGGCAATACCTCTGTATGTCGATTTAACAATGTAGAATATACTGTCTGCAGGAAAGGGAGTCAGGAGCCAGTTTGTTTTGATCCTAAGGAAGATCCTGAAAGGATCTGGGTGGAGATCTACACCCTGGCAACCCTTCAACGACACTAAGTGTGGGGGAATGGAATGGGTAAAATACTATAAGGCACAGCACAAATACATGGGATCCACTAGATCATGCGGCCCCATGGGGGATCATGGATTTGGATTCCACACTAATCCAACTTGCATAGTATGGGCTACCTGGTCCACTGCAGATAAAACTGTAACCTTGAAATCAATACCTGCAAAACCTGGCTGCACTTGGGGTACCTGTAACTTTGTTAACTTTACCATATTACAACCAAAGATGTGGGATGAGAAGAACAAATGGGGAACTTCCATGTGGGATCAGACGTTCAGTATACTCATAGAGGGAAAAGGAAGCAAACCTAAAGCGTTCCTTAAAATTGTCCAGACTAAGGAATATAAAATAGGGGAAGATTTGAGGAGATACCAGACCTTCTGGAGAGAGATGGAAACGGATCCTTGGGAACAATCTTTGACTCCCAGGACAACTAATCTGTTTGTTGAACTGGCACAAACAATAGCTACCACTATGAATGTTTCAAATTGCTACATTTGTGGCGGTACTCTTAAGGGAGATCAGTGGCCTTGGGAGGTACTTGAGTGGAGTCATACTGTACCGTACAATCTCTCAGGGATACCCGAGCACACTATCAAAACCAGGTGGGAATTGTCTAATAATCTTTTAGGAATGTTTTGTATCCAGCGTACTCCCGACATAATAAAGCGCCCTGTTAAATTGGGAGATTCCAATTGTCGAATGCGGAAATTGGCTCATGTCCCTATTCAAAAATGGGCTGGAATTATGGATGACACTGGGTGGTTAGGAGGGGTTTTCAACAACTGGACTAATGTTGTTACCCTGTATTATACCTCTTCTTAGAAGCATGATTAATTCAGCAGTTCAGGCGGCAATGCCAAAAACGCAGATGACTGTAAGAGAAACTGAAATAAGCTACAAAATCATCCCAGCCCAGGACGAAATTTATAATTGTGAATAAGTCAAAATGTGTAGAAAAAGAAAAGGAGGGATTTGTTAGGAAAATTGTGTTTGACTTATTCAGAGAAAAGAATGCCCCGTAAAAGCGGGCCCAACCCCTCCCTTTCTTTTTGAGCGGGCCCGACCCCTCCCTTCCCCTTTGCTTTTCTTCTTGACTCAAGGACTAATGTTTCTTGAAAGACAAAGGATCCGTTTACTGAGAAACAACGCTGGTAGTAGATAGAAACAACATGCTTTGTAGTAGATAAGAATGGAATGCAGGGGCCCCAGGGAGAGAAGAAGGTCCGGTTATCTGTTCTGCGCATGTTTGAAAGGTGTTTTTACTAATCCAATGAATTTTCGCCAACTAACTTTCTGACCCTTTTAAGGAGATTGTGCGCCCACCCCAAATCGCCCGGAAGGGACAGGCTATAAGAGATTGTATCACTCCTTTTGTTCTTTGGAGAAAGGCCTTTGCCCCGCGTGGTAAATTGTTTTTCTCCCCGCTTTCTGCAGCAGGCGTTTTCCTTTGCAATAAAATAACCTCACAAGAAGCCTTCGTGCCTCAGTCTCTCATTTTGGGAGCTTCCTACCTGGGGAAACCGGATAACAAGCTTATATAGACCTTGAGGATGACAACATCTTTACATCTGTCTAACACTTTCATGGTTGTAATGTGTAGGAGATGTTTTGGGCTTTAAAGGCGAGGGTCAGCTGCCAATCTCTTTCGTCTTTGGTATCAGTGAGTCTTCCTGATAATGTGTATTAATTGCAATTTCCTTTTCCTCGTATAGTGCATCTTTTTAATGCCCCCCCCCATTTTTAAGCTTGAGAATACCAGATTAAACATATGAGATCACTGTGGGGTACCCCATGGGTGACCAGGGCTACTTGCTCTGCCCTGTGACAGAGCACTCTGATACTTATGCATCTGTCTGAAATAAATTATTACAGTGATCAATCTCAGATCTATTTTCCAATTCTAGTCCACCTGGGAACTCTATCCTGCTGGTATTGGCCACTGCAAATTGGATCTGTCACCAGAAATATTTAATTTAAATGCATGGAAAGCTGCCTCTATCCCCCTCTTTCAGGTTCCAAGTCTCCCTAGGCTCCCCTCTTGCCACTGGGAGCAACGGAATGGGAGGAGCCTTTATTAGTTCAAAATTGTTGCCAGATCGCTGGTGGCAGTTCTGATACCAGCCGTGGCAATCCGGCAGCAATTTTTGACTATTAAAGGCTTCCCCTCCTGGCTTCAGAACTTGAAAAAGGAGGATAAGAAGCTTTCAGTTCATTTAAATTAAAGATTTCCAGTGCCAGATTCAATTTATGCCAGTGTACCTTTACGTAACATGATTTTTCCCAACATGCCATATAAGAATTTCATGTTTATATATGTAAGAAATATATGGGGTATACATACCTATGCTCAACAGCAGCAACAACAAAACCTTGAGATGCCATTTCAATGCAAATTGCAGAATATATAGTTCTGTTAATATAAACATAGAAAATTGACTGTATGATTTAAATCCTGGCAGATTCTTAAGCACTGTGCATGCTACATCTGGAGTACTATTGTTATGATAATATTATTAATGTTGCTTGCTGTCACTGTTATTTAGAAAACCCTTCAAAGGTTCCTGGATGCTGTGCAAAGTCTGGAGAACAAAACAGCCCCTACCCTACAGAAGAAGTAAGATGGAGGGAACAGGAAAATAAATTCAGATATCAGTTCTCCATGTGTTGTTTGCAACATTATCCAGAGTTGTCATTCTCCTATTGCAGATTGGGGTGGGAGGTGAGACTGAAAACTAGATTTTCAGATCCAATTTCCTCACATTGCTTCATGTCTTGTCAACAGAGGCCTATGAGTTTTCTGCAGCTCAGTGCTATTACCCTCCAACTGCTTAGGACAAGCTGGGGAAAACACATGGCAGAGGACTCTCCACTGTCGGTTATGGAAAAGATAGCAAGGGCATCATCTCTAAAAGGATTTGATCTAGAACTTATAACTCACTGGACTCTTATAGCTCCCTAGAAATCTTTACTCCATACATAAATACCACATTGGCTGAAGTATTTTTCTGCAGCTGGACAAAATATGTAAGATTTTTAAGTGAATTGCTGCAAGTTTAGAAATCTCCATAGGCACTGTCTGTCACATAGTGAGTTGTGTGACTCAGTATGCAACAGAACAGTGTCTACAGAGATTCCTTAACTTACAGCAATTCACTTCCAAAAATTATGCTTTTTGCCTAAATGTGCAATAGGATTTCAACCATAATCTTTTCACCCTTTTTTTCTATGAAAACACTGGCAAAGTTTCATCCTCTTCATACCCATTGCAGTGTTTCCCAACACAGTGGAAAGGGGGCATGACAGCATGAAGAGAGAGAGAGAGAGAGTTGGAGCCAAAGTCATAGCTATACATAACTTTCAGTACTGCACTGTGCATCTAAGCCCAGCTATGTCCAAGATGCATTTTGGTGAACAGAATGACAGCTAGCCTGACTGATAGTATGCTGACTATGCTCCTAAAAAGGAAAGGAAAGAGCCACCTAATAAGCTTAATGGGGCAAAACCAGTGGGCTGGGTTATTGAAATCGGCACTGATGATGCAACTGATTTAGCAGCTATCTGTAACTTGCATGTACATTACTTCAGCACTATACCTGAATTTGGGGTTGGGGGAGCTACTCTATTATATCTATATATGTATAATATGTGAGGTAGCTCATAATTTCATTTTCATAGACAAAAGAATAAGGATGAAAAATTGTGAATAACTCAAAACTCAGTGAGTTTTTTCACTAAATTGGGATCTAAACCCCAGGTCTCTTCACTCTGAAGTCAGTGCTCTAACTGATGAATGTCATATCCTTTATTTATTTATATAAAATATTTTTACTCCACCTTTTTCCTTAAGAAGGACCCAAGGGGGCTTACATAATTAAAAACATAATATTTTAAAACTGAAAACAGTAAGTATACAAACATTTTAAAAGAATTAAACAAATATTATACCAAAAAAAGTAAACAAAATCAATACTAAAAACACACTTAAAAGCAACAGAGCACAACAAACTACTTAAAAAAAAACCCTTTCATACAGCCAGTCACTAAGGGAAAGCCTGCCTGAAGAGAAAGGTCTTTGCTTGCTTGTGGAAGGAGAGCAGAGATGGAGCCAGCATGGCCTTTTGTCTTTTGTGGAAGGGAGTTCCAGAGTCAGAAGAAGCGACAGAGAAAGCAATCTCATGTGTTCCTACCAAATGCATATGCAAGGGTGGCGGGATTGAGAGAAAGGCCTCTCCTAATGATTTTAACACTCGAGCTGGCTTATAAAGGGAGACACAGTCTTTGAGATAGCTTGGCCCCAAGCCGTTTAGGGCTTTATAGATTAAAACCAGCACTTTGAATTGTGCCCAGAATCAGACTGGCAGTCAGTGGAGCTGCTGTATGTAACAGGCAGGTTATGTGATGCCTGTAATCCAGCCCCAGTTAACAATCTGAGTGCAGTGTTTTGAACAAGCTAAAGTTTCAGAATATTTTCCAAAGGCAGCCCCACATAGAGCGCATTACAGTAATCTGGCCAGTATGTAACTAAGTCATGTGTCACTGTGGCTAGATCAAACCGCTCAAGAAACAGGCACAGTTGGCACACTAGTTTTAACTGTGCAAATGCAGTCTTGGCCACTGCTGATACCTGGGCATCCAGGCTAAAAGACGAATCTAGGACGGAATAGTATGCCTATAATTTTTTAAAAAGCAGCTCAGTCTGCTATGATTGTGTAGTATATAGTGTTCCTTACCCACAAGCTCCAAGTCTCTTAATTTCGAGAAATATTACCGATACTTATTTCTTACTAATAGTTATGCACACCGAAGCCTTTCTTAAAGGCTAGTGGTTTCAAGAATGATGTTTTCTCTAGGTACATGAATGCAGTTAGGTATCATGGATCTTCTTCATTTTATCAAAGATACACTAAAATTCAATATTACCTGAAAGCTCCAAGTCCATGAGAAAAAATAATGAGGGGGTATTTTTCCCCTGGCTTGAATGCAGCATTCCATTTTGCAGGACAGGTCACTGAGCCTGCACAGAACAGAACACCTGGTTGATGCCTTTTCTGATTTTAAGCCATTAAGATTGATTTGTATGCCCTCCTGCCAATGGCTTTGCAGCCCTGGAATAACACTTTCTCGTTTTATTCAATTCAGACAGACCTTCATTAGGTCTATGCATATTCCAAGCTTGTGGCCACAGTCTGGCTGTTCCAAAATTCCACATTCAGAGCCCTGCTCTGTAGTTGTAAAAGTGCAGAAGCTATTCCCCCAGTTTTAGGCGTGGGGTAGGAAAACAATAGTTTTGAGGGTGTGGTACTTGTACTAGTAGAAGTCGACAGGAGAGGTTTTTTTCTTTTTCAAAACTTGTTCTGTCGTGACCTCTCGTGATCTGAGTACTTCTGAGTGTGGGATCTTATTCAGTATTTGCTTAAGCATACTGAAAGCAGCTTTCATAAAGTCTAGAATATAAAGTCTACACTCATTTTTCTTTTCTTTTCTTAGTATATTGAATCTCAAGAGGACATGGTAACCTCCATTCAATGTTTTCCCCTGTTTCTACATCATTACACATCATTCCCTGTTGGTGAGAATCTAGTCCAAGACATTGGATTCCCTTGTCACTTTTTCTATCCTCTGGAAAATGAAATTTGCAGCAAGGCAGGTAAGGAATTTGTTAAACATTACATTCTTAGCAGAGTTTGACTACCAACAGATAGGGTAGTTAAAGTCTCTTTAAACGTTTGGCAATATGATCTAGTTACTCAGTGTAATGTAGTAGAAAAAGTGACAGACTAGGACTCAGGAGACTTGGGTTTGAATCTCCGCTCAGCCATGGAAATTCACTGGGGTAAGATTACTCATTAAATATCTCAATTGCCCTGAAAGCTGTAAGTCAGTTTGCTATAAGTTAGTTCCAACTAGATAGCAAATAGCAACAACATGATCTAGGATGGCATCATCCAAGTCTGCAGTCTAGCTTGGAGATCTATAGCAATCCTTTCCCCATGATGTTTCCTATAATTTTTACCCAAATTTTCTCAATCAGCCTTCTGTGTTCCAAACCATGGACCTTTTCACAGATGCAAACATCCTATATATATAGTTCTGCTTTTCATTTAGTCAAAAAAATTCAAGCTTTCTATGCTTTGTTTCTTCCACCAATCCTGTATTTATCCCCATTTACCCTTCCTGTTCATGAGCGTGCACAAATTATTAATAATCATACAGTATCAATTTGATGCTGGGTACCATTAAAAACTAGCTCAAAATAGAAGGTCTTTCACAACTCCTCTCAAGATAACCAGTTTCAGATTTTGGCTAGTCTTTAAAGGGCAAACACTCCAAAACTGAAACATCTCTGCATGTTCTGGTCGTATGATTTTTGATAGTAGCAAAATCCCACAACAAAGCAAGATGACAGTTACACGAGCTTGGAAATATACTGGTTTCTGGCTTCCTAAAACAAGTCCAGATTATCTGTGAAGAACTGTATCATTAGGAATTTTTTGGATTCCAACTCCCAGAATTCTCCATTCTGGGAGTTTCACCTGACAGACCCACTCCTACAAATACCTAAATTTCATTCACCAAGAGAAAGGCCAAGCTCCAAGGCTCAATGGCATGCCTTCCTGCTAAAGATAGAGGCTGCCCCAATTCTAGCTGGGAGACTTGCATATAGCATTGGTGAAGCTTCCTTTTTTAAAAAACAGGAAACTAGGCCAGGGCCAAACCATGAAATTTTGAAAATTCGTGGTTTGGCCCTGGCCTAATTTCCTTTATCCAGGTGAGTAAAATTTAGTAGGTGTGGGTATGTCAGGTGAAACTCTCAGAATGGATTCTGGGAGTTGGAATCCTAAAAAATCCAAATGGGACATCTTTAATAGTTTTGTATCCTTTTATATTATGTGCTTGAAGCACAGCTGTCAAATTTGAAGAACATTTTATTCTTTACAGTTTAAGAGTACCAAAATCTGATTCTCTCTTGTTTTATCCAGAAAGGTTGGAAAATCTTACAATAAACATTGAGTCTAAAAAAACAACACCTAAATTTCAGTTCTCCATAATCAGTTCTCCAAAATTATATTGGTATCCACCACAACCATATTCTTTCTAACTGGCAGATCCAGAGAATATGTTAACCTGAGAGCTGAGAATTAAAATGCAATTTCTGCAAAAGACTATTTTTCCCACTGTGGTTGATTAGATTATTAACTTCCTCCCAAACTTACCAACATAGCATGCAAAAATGAACTCTCCTAATGTGCGATATATGTTAAGAAAATCAGATAATCCACGATAATATTCCTTGTTAGGAATCCAAAGTGTTTCTTCGTTATTTGTATCATTTTGGGAAGGGTAATACAGGCGCAAAAAAGTTCCCTACGATTGAATAACTGAATTAGTTAATGAAATACATTTTCAAAATGCTTAAATGAGGAATACATGATATAAGAAGTCACAAACACTCTAATTTAACTCCAAACATCTTTTTTAAAATATATGTTCCAGAATTCCCAAGTATAAAGTTTATTTACTACAAAAGTGCCTAGAAACTTATCCTTTCATATGGAAAAAAAATCATGTTTCTTATAATGAAAGTGTGTGTTTATTTTGTTACTCTTAGTTCAACTTCTACACCAGATATTTTCTGGGCTCTTCTACATAATCTACAGAATGAAGTGGCAAAGCTTTTTCTGCACATCTCATATTCAAGCTGTGGGTGGAACTACAAATTTAAAAACTCTAAACCCACTATGTGCATAAACCAAAGTGTAGGTAATTTGGATTCTGTACAAGAGCATCAAGGAGAAGAGCTGTAATCTACCCCCGTCTCTAAATGTTACTATATAGCCATGAGACTAGCTGTATTAATGCCACATCTTCCCTTTAGCATTATACTACCATATTGCTCAAACATTTTATTTTCATACTAACAAGGCAACTGGCCTTATTTGCCTGAAGTCTGGCACAGAGAATCTATCTAGTTACAGGGCTGTGCATTTGCTTTTGTAATGAACAGAAGGAAAAATGGGTCGCTCATTTATTTAATTTGTTGGTTGCACATGAGATTTTTCTGAGACAAGATTTAAATGGATGCCTTGAGGATTTACTGCAAAAGCTGTAATTTGCACTGAACATGAGAGATACCAGACAATAAGTATCTTCCCCTCAAAAATATTTCAGTGTTTTCTTAGTGCCCTCAGTTTCATCTCCCCTACAAACTAAAGGGGAGGAACAATATTACTGAAAGATCACAGTCTGGATACATGGAGCTGGTACAAGCAAGGATAGTATGTCAGATATGTTAATGTTCATAGTCCTTTAAAGTAGGGGTTCCCAACTCCCGGTTCATGGCCCAGTGCCGGTCCGTGGCCATGGCAGGACCGGGCCGCGGAGACAGATATGTCGCCCCCCCCCCCGCATGCACTCCCTCCACTCACCCCACCCGCACGCACGGCCTGCCACCCGCATGCACGGGTGCCCTGCCCACCCGTGAGTGTGCCCCTCCCCTCTGTGAGTGCGCGCTGCCCCTTCATGCATGCGAGCAAGTGCGCCCCCCCTCTGCGCATGTGCACTAGCGCATTCTGCCCCTTCGCACATGCGCGCAAGCACGCCCCTCCCCTCCGCAAGCGCGTCCCACACTCCCTGAGCGCAGGGGTGTCCCGCTCCCGCGAATAGACACCACCACCCCAACTGGTCCGCGACTCAGGAAAGGTTGGGGACCACTGCTTTAAAGAACAGCAGAATGAATAAATGGAGCTTCATAGTCTATAGTGCATACAAGACTTATGTTTCTCATTTATTCACTCATTTGGTTGTTGTGGGTTTTTTGGGCTGTTTGGCCGTGTTCCAGAGGTTTTTCTTCCTTATGGCCAAACAGCCCGAAAAACCCACAACAACCATCGGATCTCGGCCGTGAAAGCCTTAGAGAACACATATTCGCTCATTGATTTACTTATTTAAAATATTTTTAACCTGCCTTTCTCCTTAAAAAAGACCCAAGGTGGCTTACATTAAAAGACAGTATCTAAAGCTAGCTACAGTGAGTATACAAACACTAAAAAAGGACCAAACAAATACCATATTAAAAAATGGTAAACAAAAGCAACACCAAAACACATTCAAAGCAGTAAGGTACAGCAATCCATTTTAAAATCCCACTCAGGCAGGCAGTCCACTCAGGGAAAATTTGCCTGAAGAGAAAGGCCTTTGCCTGCTTGTGGAAAGACAGCAAAGATGGAGCCAGCCTGGCCTCCTGTGGGAGGGAGTTCCACAGTCTGGGAGCAGCAACAGAGAAGGCTCTCTCCTGTGTCCCCATCAGACACACTTGTGAAGGTGGCAGGACCAAGAGAAAGGCCTCTCCTGATGATCTTAACACACGAGCAGGCTCATAAAGGGAGGTGGGGTCCTTGGGATAGCTTGGACCCAAGCTGTTTAGGGCTTTATGGGTTAGAACCAGCACTTTGAATTCTGCCTGGAAACAAATTGGCAGCCAGTGGAGCTGCTGTAACAGGGGATTACATGATACTTGTGACCAGCTCCAGTTAATTAATATTATTATTAATAATATTATTGAGGGTCATTAAGGAAGCAGCTGTTTGCTCTGAACAATGTTTTGTCTGCATTCTTTTGTGTTGGTTTGTACACTATGTCTTCATAGTTTGATCTCTTGAAGAAGGATCTCTTTAACGTCCACTGAATACTGATTACTAGAGACGGGGGTATTCGTATTCGAATATCCCCGCACAGGTGGCATTAATGAGGTGAATGCCACCTGTGCCACCATTAATGAATGGTGCCGCAGCGCGCAATCCACTCACTACTCCTGGCAGGAGGCGGTAGGACAAGCCTCGTTGCAAGGTTGAAGAGTGGCGAGTGGATCGCGCGCTGTGGCACCATTTGTAGAATCACACTGTCCGCGTCCACGGCAGATCGGTGAGTGGACGGTCTGGCCCCATGGGGCTGGACCCTTGTTAACACCACCTGTGCGGGGATATTCGTATACAAATACCCCCATCTCTACTGATTACCCAAACTAGTGTAAGGACAGACATTATTGCAGTGTTAAAAATTCTATGCATGTGAGAATATTCTAGCATTTACACTATAAATACACCTTCCAGTTTTTTCCCTTCACTTCAGGTAGATTCTCTACCTCACAGGTAAACTGAGGTATGGACTGTACCAATGCAAGTTCTCACACAAACTTTCCATAGTTCCTTCACATAGAAAATCTGACATCAAGAAGAGTTCTTGTCTAGACAAAACATTTTTTATGGAGAAAGGTACTTGCTGGGGGCCCTCACCTATAGTTCAAACCTATAGAGCTAAAGCATAGGTTTAAAACATCAGTTTGCCTTTGCCTCATTTTGCAGTAGTGACTGTTTAATTTTCTTTAAATTCCATCCTTCCTTGTATGCAGTGTTTTTGTTTTTGACCAGAGTGTGGCAGTAGTTACAAGCCACACATTCATATGCTTTGTATTTAATTGGTAGGCTAAAATATTAAGCATCTGGTTGTTTGCAAACTCAGGGACATGTAAAGGTTGTCCTGACCTGACCTGTTATCATTAGCTCTGACTTAACTCTCTGAAACGAAAACATAGCACTAGACAGCATGCCAGACTACACAATTTCTAAATAGTTTCAAGAAATCTAATAGAATAAGTTTTATTTTCTGCTTTGGATTTGTTTTGTTTTGTTTTCTTCAAGCCGTGTTGCATGTCTATTAATATAAAATCAGGGTTAATATCGATAACAACAAATAATTTAAAAAAATACCTGAATACTACGACCAGTCATGAGGTCTGTACATCCAACAGAATAAGGGCCTTTCCCTGCTGGGATTCTTTTAGAGTTACTTCCCATTTCCTTGAACTCCAATAGACAGATCTGAAAAGCAAGTAAACAAATAAAATTATTGTTATGATCTGAAGGCACATGATACAGAAAACTCTGGTGACTTAGCAAATTTGGTTAAAGGAAGGACAAGAATGAACACAGGGATTCTGTGTTTGCTGTCTTTACTTCACTGGAGAAATTGTAGGTTTTAAATTCAACACATCATCATTATACAATCGTCATTTGCCAATAGCTGATAAGTTGCTTCCTGAAACCCAAAAATCAGTGATTCTGCAAACATGTCACCTCATCCACAAATTTTTAGGACTTGATTAGACATGGGGACGAATAAAAAAATGGATCGCAATATTCGTAAGAAATCGCTGATTCATTTAATATTCATCCCAGAGTAGACTTCGGTCTAGATGGGCGGGGTATAAATTTAATAAATAAATAAATAAATAAAATAAATCCCATCATATTTGTCAGTTCCAGAGACCCCGATGAATACGAAGGGACGAATATTTCCCCATTTTTATTCGTCCCCCATAGGAAGAGAGGGAAGGCTAGCCGAAAATAAAAGCAGAAAATAAAAACTTATTCTTCCTATGGCTTTCCCATTCTGCCTACAGGCCCGCTGATCAGTGGACTGGCGGGCCAATAGGCAGCTACCCACCCCCACAGCCACCCACCCCCACAGCCTATCCCCCGCCCCCTTCCTCTCCCTACCTTAGCCGCTGCCACCATCCAGCGCCGCCTTCATCCAGTGCCGCCCGCTGTGGTGGCCTCCGCAGCCATGGCTTGCCACGGCCTGCAGTAAGGGACACTGGCTGCCCTTTGCAAAGATCACGGCTGCGGCTTCATTTAGGGTAGGGAAGCTGCAGCTGCCATCTTTGCAAAGGGCAGCCTGGATTCCCTTAGCCTGCCTAAGGGCAGCCTGGATTCCCTTAGCTGGCTGCGGCGGCGCAAGGGGACGGGCAGCGGCGCGGGGGGGCAGGCGGCACAGGGGGCAGCATGCCACATAATAGATGTCACATCCAAGCAAATGTCCACAGCCATAGCACTATGTCGCCACGCATGGCTTAGATCTGCCGGCATGTCAGATGATACACGGTCTAGAATTGAAGACTTTCCCTTTGATGGCAATGGTCTTTTTGATGAAAAGATTGATGAAATTCTGGACAACCTTCAAAAACTGAGGAGAACAGCAAGACTGTACAATACTCAGCAACATCGCCCACGAAATTATTGGCACCATCCCTATATTTACCACCATTATAGACCTCAGCCACAGTCGGCTATGCAATTGAATTTGATTGCTTCCCACCAACCGGGCTCTTCAAGAGGAGATATGCTCTCTACTACAGAAGGATGCTATCAATTTAGTTCAACAGGCAGACATTGCTCGGGGCTTCTGTCACGATCCCCACGTGGCCCCTGTTTGTTTTACTAAACTAAGAGCTCACGCTATGTGCCCCTCAGCTGTCACCAGTTGAATACATCAACGTTACCTATTATTAATAATCAAGGTCCAGGCCATATGTCATTTTAAAAGAACCAAACAGAAATTGTTTATCATTACAGATGTTGACAGGACAAGGAATGTTGTTAACTCTTAAACAAACATCCTCCTTTATCCACTCTCAACCACCACTTTCCCGCCCAAACTCCTAAAAACCACACCAAAATCTTCAAAACTCTCTCAAACTCCCTATCTCAACTCCCCCTCCTGCTAAGTCTCTTATATCTTGTGACTCCGCCCCTCCAGCACTCCTATTAGACTATGCAGATAGCATATGAATATTCATGACCTGGGCGGACGCCACAGCTTCTACTCTCAATACTTTGCAGTCCCAAGAAAAGATGGTGACTATGACCCATCTTAGAACTCTGCCTCCTGAGCTCCTACATCAACCCACCTTGGACAGTACCATCCAACAGGACAACTGGTTCGTGGTCGTAGATTTAAAAGACACTTACTTTCACATAAACATATGTCTGGTTCACCGCTGATTCCTCAGGTTAGCTTTCCAAGGAACAACACACGAGTTCAAAGCCCTTCCATTTGGATTGTGAACCGTGCCACGGGTCTTTACAAAATGCCTCACTCTGGTGGCAGCATATCTCTGCCTCCAAGGCATCACCATCTTCCCATATTTGGACGACTGGCTTCTGGTATCCTTATCTCATGCCAAGGTGCGCCAAGACATCAATCTGACCCTGTCCCTTCTATCAGACTTGGGACTTCAAATCAATCTATCCAAATTGATTCTCGAGCCCTCGCAATGGGTCATGTATATAGGAGCAGTACTCGACTCAATTCAAGGCCGGGCTTTTCAGCACCCACAGGTGATGCCTTCATGACCACCTGGAATCTGAGCCCGCTGTACCTCTTTTCTCCCATTCCCCTCCTCCAGCGCACAATTATCAAAATGAGGCAAGACAACTCCAATGCCATCCTGATCGCCCCATGGTGGCCTCGCCAACCATGGTTCACGACCCTCCAATCCATGGCTATTGATTTCCTCCGCCTTCCGCAGCTCCCACACTTGCTGACCCTCAACCAGGGCAAGACATTTCATCCGGACCTCCAGACACTACTCACCACCGCCTGGAGGATACTCCCTTGATAAATCAGGTTTTGGACCGCACCCACAAACCTTCTACTAACACTGTATAATTAGAAGTGGAGCATCTTTTCGAAATTTGCATCATCGCGTAACTTACCTGCCACTCCAACAACACTAGACGCTGTTCTTGTCTTGCTCCTACATCTTTTCAGCCAAGGTCTCTCACACTCTACACTAAAGGTATATATTGCAGCTATAGTTGCTTATCAACCTCAGAACACGGACTCTGCATTCTTATTCAGACATCCTATTTGCAAACAATTTTTGTGTGGACTACAAAATATTCACTTGTCATGCAAGTCACCTACTCCTCAATGGTCGCTCCAGCTTGTCCTTAACCGCCTAACATGGCCACCCTTTGAACCATTGGCAACAACACTGGAAAAACTCTTGGCCTTTAAAACAACCTTCCTGGTTGCCATCACTTCAGCCCGCAGGGTCAGCGAACTCTCTGCATCAACCCACCCTTTCTACAATTCCATCCTGACAAGCTCAAGCTATATCCTGAACTCACATTCCTTCCTAAGGTGGTGTCTGAATTTCATTTACGACAACCCATTGTTCTGCCTACATTCTTCCCATCACCGGCTAATGACCTAGAGCACTCCCTACACTTCTTAGATGTTAGGTGCACCTTGGCATTTTATGTCTCCTTTTCTGCTTCCTTTCAGAAATCTAAGAGTTTTCATCAGTTGCCATGGCCCTTCTAAGGGTTCTCCAGTCACTTCTCAAACCATTGCCAAATGAATTGTCTCTACTATTCACCTGGCGTATGACCTTGCCTATGAACCTTTACCCGAGCCAGTTCAGGCACACTCTACAAGAGCCATAGCGACAGCCACGACATTTCTAAGAGGGGTTGAGCTAACTGATGTTTGCAAAGCGGCCACTTGGGCTATGCCTTCCACATTTGCTACCCATTATCGGCTAGATGTCCGTGCCAAGGCTGAAGCCTCATTTGGTCATGCTGTTCTTGCCTCTGCTTTATTGTGATGTCCCACCTCCTGGTAAGTCAGCTTGCTAGTCACCCATTTGTGTGCATTCACAGAAACCACGAAGAAGAGAGGTTACTTACCTGTAACTCTTGGTTCTTTGAGTGGTCATCTGTGAATTCACACATCCCGCCCATCCTCCCCTCTGTCCATCATGTGTGCTTATTGCATGCTGGACAGGGGCAGACTGTTCCAGGGAACTGAGGCACTCTGTGCCATCAGCGGGACAAGCGTGCCAGAAGGAAGGTCCTAACGGACACATGTAAAAGCTCTAGAAGTTTCCAAGGTTCTCTGCGCAAGCACACTGAAACCCATTTGTGTGAATTCACAGTTGACCACTCAAAGAACAAGAGCTACAGGTAAGTAATCTCTTTTTCTCCCCAGTCATCTTACAACAAAAGACCTAGATTTAGAGGTGAACAGGTGACAACTAAGAATTGATTTGGGAAAAGCAAGGGAAGCAATGCATTTGAGTATATACTGCATTTCTCATGTCCCTCAAATACCAACATCTTTAAGCTTTAAAGAGGTGGACGTAACATGCTGCTGCTACTTTGCACTCCCTTTAT
The DNA here is from genome assembly GCA_037013535.1 of Intellagama lesueurii. Classification (NCBI taxonomy): domain Eukaryota; kingdom Metazoa; phylum Chordata; class Lepidosauria; order Squamata; family Agamidae; genus Intellagama; species Intellagama lesueurii. The sequence goes on along the minus strand of JBAJHW010000001.1, from coordinate 190,121,520 downwards.
CTCCTTAATGATAGCATGCACTCCCTTTATCTCCTTATCTCCATTATTTGGAAACCTGTTTAGATTTGAGAAAAACTAAATATATTGGAGGCATGGCCTCAGTTGCAAAAGCATAAGGGGTTGTGCAGGGCAAAAAACATGGTAGAAAGCCCTAAACAGAATAAACATTCCCTCTTTTTCATCACTGAGCATCATCACTGTAGGGAGAGCAACAGGTTCTCCAGCCCTATTCTGCTCTATACACACCAGAATTGTAACTAGGAGGGTGTGACTTGGGCTTTAACCTAGAGTGTCAATATTTTACAGGGTGCAAACTTTGCTGCTAGGTAAAGGTAAAGGTTCCCCTTGACAAATTGTCCAGTCGTGTCTGACTCTAGGGGGCGGTGCTCATCCCCATTTCCAAGCCGTAGAGCCAGCGTTTGTCTGAAGACAGTTTCCGTGGGCACGTGGCCAGCGCGACTAGACACGGAACGCCGTTACCTTCCCACTGTGGTGGTACCTATTTATCTACTCGCATTTTTTCATGCTTTCGAACTGCTAGGTTGGCAGGAGCTGGGACAAGCGACGGGAGCTCACTCCGTTGCGTAGATTTGATCTTATGACTGCTGGTCTTCCAACCTTGCAGCACAGAGGCTCCTGCGGTTTAACCCACAGCGCCACCACATCCCTAAACTTTGCTGCTAGAAGGGCACAAATCTGCTTGTCCCAGTGCATATAGCACTTCCAACTAATCCTCTAGGCAAAAGAAAACATAAAACAGGTGGGCTTAATACAGAAACCAATATGGCTGTAATGCACTCAGCTCCAGGCACTTTTCCCATTCCTCCATCTTCTCCCCATGTATGCCAACATCAGTTGATCTACTGTATACTTAACCAACAAGGCAGTGAATCTCTGGGCACCAAAATTGCTAGTTCCAGTTCCAGAGAAAGGCACTCTCCTTTTCAAATTCTGACAGCGAATGGTAATGCTGAAACAAGGCAGCACGTGACACATAACAGGAAAAAGAAACACAATGGCATGATCTTGGGGTCCAATGTCTTCCTCTAGGAATGATCCTAGAGATTTGAAGAATGAATCAAACAAAAATACACTAAACCAGCTTGAGAAGATCATTGTGCCAGCATCTGACCAGTCTTGAAGGGATTGCACTGCCTCCCTCTGACTTGGAAGACTTCAGCTGAGAAGCATCAGTGGTGTCATAATCTCAGACATTCTATGGGAGCCAACAGCTATTGAAAGAAGGTAGAGCTGGCCATGAAGGAGGAGTCACACTCTATTTGAGGATGGGTTACCTGTCGCTAAACTTGCTCAGTGGGGTTGACTATCCTGAATGCAATGTCATCTTGGACTGAACTTGCTTTACTGAAACTGATCTGTTCTACCTTGCCTGACCATATTTCACCTTGGATAATGCGATTTGAAAAAACATGAACTTCATTTTCAGGAAATGTTATTACAGCAAACACATAGGTCTCCTCCTCCCCTCTCTGTGAAATTTCCCCAAATGTAAATTAAAAATTATCAATAATTGCTCAAACTATCAAGTGAAAGGACAGTCACTACAGGACACTGGAAGTGAACTGACTCTTCAATTAATAAAAGCAAGAGCCAATGTTAGCAAGAGTCTAGCCATCAATTACTCCAAAATACACCATGACTGGCTGAAAAAGAAAACCAATGAAATAAAAGGGAGCTGCGTGGTCAATACAAAATACAAATGCAAGAGTAAGCAATACCTTTACAGACTACTAAAAAACAAATCATCATACAATATGTGAACATTCGTGGATCAAGACCACTTCATCAGGCTTGTACCTGTGTGAAGACCTTACAGTCTAAAAGTTCATGGCAAGATCGATTTCGCCAGACACATCTTTCTTAGATGTAGGTCAAGAAAGATGCAAGCAGCATTAGAGTTGTTTTAACGTTACAGCCGAGGCAGCTGTGGAGGCACACCCCAAGTTATACCAAACATAAATGGAAACATATTTTTATTTACTGCATCATATGCAGCTGCTTGCCAAATTCTTTATAATGCAATAACAAATTAAAAACCCTGAAAGACTAACCCTTACTATTCTATACAACTAGCAAGATTTCAACAAGATATGAGACATTTAATTTGCATTGACTGCAGTGTGGAGACACCACGGAGGAAAGCAGCAATTGCTGAATGTCAGTACTTTCCTCGAAGGGAGAGTGGTCTACAGCCCTCCATCCCTACCGAAGCGAACTATAGCCTCTGGGTAGAAGAAGTAAACTCCCACGCGAGGGCTGTTTGAATGCCGGAAGCTAAAAAAAGCAACGCCATTCTCTCGAGTAAATAATCCTATTACTACCTGGGGCCTGATTAAAGGGGGTAGCGTTTCCCTGCGAAAACGCCTAAATAAAGGCAAATTTAAAAAAATACAGGGAAATAAAAACACGGCATGAACGCTGCTCACAGAAAACATCTTTCAACCCCTCCCGCAGGCGGGTTCCCCCGGCGTTGTCCCACTCCAGTCCCCGCCGGCTGCTACGTCATCAGAGGGGGTGGCCCCTCTGGCGAGCCGGCTCCCCCCCTCTCCCTGCTGCGGGCTCAGCCGGCCATCAAAGGGGGTGGGAGGGAGGGAGGGAGGGAGAGAGGGGACCTATGTTCCTTTGAGTTTTGAACTTAATGGTAACAATTTGGCACTGTGGTGTGCCACGAGGCCCCTTCCGCCGTAGGGCGACCCTAACAGAGTTTTCGAGGTCTGCGGGACGCTCGGTTTACCACCGGCGCCCCTGGTTGAGTTTCCGCGACTACGTGAAGATCTGAACTCCGCTGTGCTTGAGCCTCAGTCCGACGCTCTACCCTTCATCCGGGTTCTCATTCCGACCCGTCAGTATTTAGTCACTTTTGTACGTACACGGTGCATGAGTGTACGGGGGGCGGGGGGGGGGGGCTCTCCGTCTACAATCACGAACAGAAGCTGCAGGGCGCCAGCCAAGGAGCTTTTCGTCCGTTTTCTCCGCCCCGTTGCTGGACGCCGGCCACGACTTGAAGGAAAGACATTTCACAATATCTGGATATCAAAATCAGTATAACTTACATGGGAGAAAATATGTTTAGGACGCCAGTTTTTGCGTAAAATATACCTTCTCCCCTCGCCTATCCAGAAATATAACTTGCCTCTTCGGTACCCACCCCACTACTAATTGCACACGCGGAAACTGGCCTTCACATCTGCAGGACCGAAAGTTCCCCATCCCTGAGGATTATCCAGCAGAACGCCCTTCCAAAGGAAACCAGAGGAGAATTTCCGAAAAATCACCATCCTGCCCGTAACGGTTCGAGACGGAAAGTTTGTACGTAAAAAAGAAAGCTTACCTTCAAGGGCTTCTGGAGAGCGTGGACCTGGGAAGAAGTGCGATCACCTCCTCTGATGCCACCGCTACCTGTCTACTCAAAAATAAGTTTGTTTTCCTTCAATGGGACTTACTCCCAGGTAAGGGAAAGTAGGAATGCAGCGCCTGCGTAACCCCCACAGAGCTCAATAAGACTTATTTCTGAGTAGACGTCGACGGGCTAGCACTGCAATTCCGGAGCTGTCAAGGTCGATCTTGGGGCAGAAGTCCGGGGCTGGAGCCAACAAGTCGCTCGACAGAGGGAAGCGCTGCCTTATCGTCTGTGGTCGCCCGAGGCTGCCTGGGCCGGAGACTACCCGATCAGACGCGTAGAGAAGATGAACTCAGTTGTAAGACTTCAAGAAACCACCACTGGCTCCTCTACATGGACGGCGGGGCCCCGCGTGTCCCGCACCGTGTGCCCGAGCGCTCTTTTCTGCCCCCGCGCCCCCCCCTCCCGCGCACACCTTAACTTGGCTGAGAGTTTCGAGCGCCTGACCACGGCCGCGGGGCGGCTCCTCCTCCCCTCCCTCCTTTCCCGGACCGAGCAGGGAAGCCGCCGCCCACTAGGCGCCCCGGGGGCCCCCCCGCTCCGAGCCGGGATGGGGGGTGGGTGGGGCTTCATCCCCAGCGGTTGACGGGAGACGCCCCCTCGCTGCTCAGGGCAGCTGGGTGGGTGGGGGGTCTCTCCGGAGGATGATGGCATGGGGTGGAAGAAAAGGGAGACGCGCGGTCCTCTCCGTCGGGGCAGCGGGACGCCGCCCCCTGCCAACGTTAGAAAGGATGGTGGGCGGGGGAGACCTCATCCTGCCCTGGATGGATCCAGGGAGTCCCAGGCCGGAGCGTGGCAGAAGCAGGCCGGGGAGGACCAATAGGCTTTAAAAGCCTTTGCATGTTCCTTCAGAGCAGCGCATGAGCTGAGTTCAAAGTGGGTGTTGTACAATGAATTATTATTATTATTATTATTATTATTATTATTATTATTATTATTATTATTATATTTACATTTATATTTATTTATTTATTTGATTTTTATACCTCCCATCTGGCTACCAAGGCCACTCTGGGCGCTTCACAAGAGAAAATAAAACAATAATCAACATCAACAAACCAAAATATAATAATGTCAAATAAAGAAAAATAAACGTATACTAAACATTATAAATCACTTATAAACATTGTGAACTTTAAAATAACCCACAGAAACAACAATTAATAAAAACAGCCAAGATGGCTGAATCACTGCCTTAAGGGTTGGCAGATGCTCTGTGTTCTGGTGATGTTACACTCTCAAAGGCCTGTCTAAATTATCTCTTTAAAATAGCCAGAGAAGGGGCCAGGCGAATATCAGGCAGGAGTTGATTCTACAAACACGCTGTGACCTCCAAGAAGGCTGAATTTCTGGTCTTTTCCTTCTGGTTCTCTCTCAGGGTCAGATTCCTCAATCGCCCCACCTGAGATGAATGAGTACGGCGGGCAGAACTCATTGGAAGCAGGCACTCTGTCAGGTATCAAGGCCCCAAACTGTTTAGGGCCTTGTATGTTAGTGTATGCCTTGTATGCCACCTTGAAGCTGGCACAGAAACGAACAGTGTAAGGTGGCCAGAGTAGAGGAAATTTTCTGGTATCTATTAATCTGCTTAAAAGTCTGACTGCCATGTTTTGGACCTGCTGGAGTCTCCATATCAGATTCATGGGTAGCCCCACGTAGAGAGCATTACAGTAGTCTATTCTCGAGACTACCGATGCATGGACCAACGTGATGAGGGACAGGTGTCAAGGTTGGGAAACAGCTGGGCAATCTGCCTAAGATGAAAATAGACAGAACAGACACCAGACACTATCTGAGTGTCCATCAACAGCGCTGAGTCTAATGTTACGCCCTAACTGCACACCTCATCCTTAGTGGAGAGAGCAGCCCATCCAAAGAAAAAGGAGACTCCCAAACCACAGACACCGGGGTCGCCCACCCACAGGACCTCTGCCTTGACCAGATTCGCCCTCAGTCTGTTACCTCTCATGCACCCCAGCATGGCATCCAGGCAGCACTCAAGGGACGGGAACAGCATCCACTACAGAGGGATGGAAGGAGAGATGGAGCTGATGACACAGGACTCCAAAGGTCTTGATGACCTCCCCCAGTGGCCCCATATAGATGTTAACTGTCAACAGAGATATGATCGACCCCTGAGAAACTCCACAATTGAGGGTCCAAGGGGTGGGCATCATCTCTCCAAGTTGCACTCTCTGGGATCAATCCTCAAGGAAGGACGGGAGCCAAGCCTGGTCACCAAGAAGTCCCAGTGAGTTCCATTACCTTCACTCCCAAGAAAGTGGATACTCAGTGTGGTGTAGTGGACAGAGGGAGGGACCAGGACTCGGGACCTCTGCTAAGATCCCCGCTCCACCATGTAAAGTCACGGGAAGGGGTGGGGTGGTGGTGAAACCATTCCTTAAATACCTTACCTTAAAAGCCCTGTTAGGGTCGCTACAAGCTGAATGCAACTTGACAGCACATGACCCACCAAGTGTGCAGAGACTGAAGTCTTAGTTTATAGGAAAGTTCCCCCCCCCCCATTTAATTAACTCAAAACAAACAAATAAAAGAACCACTGCATGTGTCTTATGCTGTGGTAGTAGGCAAATATACTTCAGCTGACCAGATTAAACAATTTAAAAAGTTGGAGATGATAACGTAATAGAAATTGAGGGGGCCCTTTATAAATGTGGTTAAGTTCTCCTTTCAGCAGGAGAGTTTTCATCGCTCTTGTTGGAACCAGGGGGACTTGAAAGCACTTGATTTCAAATTTGACTAGATCAAGAAATAACTCTTTAGATATCCGTAATGAAATTCTGAGCTATGTATGCATGCTCCACAGTCATTCCCTCCAGAGTCGTCAGACAGACCCGAGTTGGTTTGCTTCACAATAAACTGTATATTATACTATATGCTTGTCTTTAGCAGGGGGTCATGATGGGCGGGCACTGGAGAATCCTGAGTCTCTGAAGCCACTGGCAAAATAAATTCTACAAACAAGCAATATTAATTTGGGCTTTCAATATTTTGCCTCCATTCCCAGCATGTTGACAGGCCAGTAAATTAACTGATTTGAATTGAACTTACTTCCTAGTAAATAAGGGTGGTTTGCTCAGTCAAAGAGTAAGCAATTCAGGGGGAACGGGGCTAGAATTTTTTTAAGTCAATTCCAGAGTATTTAAAGGTGACTAGTCTTATCACATAGAAGTGTTATTTACCAGAAAAGTATATAACCGAGTTCAAGTTAGGACTACCAAAATGCGCCTCCACCCCCGATATTAAGGACTAGAGATGGGAATGCTTCGTATTGGTTTGTATCGCAAGCCACTAATTGCCTCCCAGTGGCCCAATGTACAACGAATCAATTCGGCAGTTCGTCGGGTCTTTTTTTTTAAAGACACCCCGTGAATCTATCTTAAAAAAAAAAGTGCCCCCCCCCGCTCCTACAGCCTGCCCCCATCCCCTTCCCACTGTCACTTACCTGGCTCAGCTGCCTCCTCCTGCTCCATAGCAGCTTCTGCTGAAACAGAAGCTAGACTGCTAGAACTGTGGTTTCAGTTCCAGCAGCCTAGCTTTTGCTAGGAGCAGTGGGGAGTGTTTCTCTTTGGGCAAGCCTGACTGAGGTGATCCCCCCTCACTGTCTTTGCACAGACAGCAGGGATGGGGGATCACTTCAGTCAGGTTTTCCTCGTCTTTCTATGCAGGGTGGGGGATCTCTTCCGCCATCCTTCTACGCCTGGGCGGGCATAGAAAATAGGGGGAAGTGTAATCCAAGCAATGGGGGAAGCCCGATCAAAGTGATCCCCCACCCCCGCTGTCTCTGGGGTGGGGGATAGTTTGGGTCCCCTGCCCAGACATAGAAAGATAGGGGAAGCCTGACTGAAGTGTTTGCAAAGACAGTGGGGATAATTCCTTTGGTCAGGCTTCCCCTCTCTATCCTGCAGGTGTAAAGAAAGACGGGGGAAGCCTGAGCAAAGCGATCCCCCTTGTCTTTGTAAACAGGAGGGTAGGATTCCTTTTGGACAGGCTTTTGCAAGCCGCCCAAAGGGAAAAGCCCTCTCTGCTTATGCCCCTGAGGAACAGCTTATCTGCGGTGGCATAAGCAGATAGGGATAGATGAAGGGACAAATATAAAAAGGGTTATATTCATTGCTTTGTATTCATTGGGGTCTTGACCTCAATAATATGAAGCAAAGAATATCTGACGAATCAGGGATATTTGTTGAATATCCCGATTTGTTTTTGTATTCGTCCACATGTCTACTAAGGACACAAAAGGTTGTCTCTAGCTCTGGGATCAATCCTCAAGGAAGGATGGGAGCCAAGCCAGAATTGTCTCTAGCTAAGAACAGGGAAAAGTAAGAGCTTTTTAATGGACACAGCTTGGAAAACAGAAGAACTTAAAACATTCCCGAGAAGATTTTGGTAGAAAGGTGAGCTTTTGTTAAAAGCCATAAGCTAAAATGAGTAGGTCAATTCCTTAGAAACAAGAAAGATGGTTACCTGGTCAAAGTTTCATTTCAGTGATCACATATCCCAGTCCTAAACAGGTTCCTGTCCAGCTCCAGTCCGCTACCCGAGACAAGATTGTTGCAATTCAATTGCTGCATTTTTGCCTACGGTCACACTACAGAAATGTCCCCGTTTTCTCACATCTTCTGCTTCCTGTAGAGTTGCACCTTGTGGTCATGTGGTATATATCCTGTGATAGTTGTTCAAACGTTTTTTAACCATTCTGCCTTTGGGGGATAAATTAGATGCAATGTATTTGTCTATACCCCTCTAGTGGGACACATCCCCTTCCTTTTTCTGGGGTTTCTCTGCTCCCCTTCCTCATTTTTTTATAGCTTTTGCATGGGTACATTGGTGTGTTGGCAAAACGGTTTGGCTGGCCACATACCAATCTGGGCCATTTCTTCCTATTTCTGTGCTGCATTACCCTCTCTGGAGGAGAACCCACAGCACATGGCAGTGGCTGTCCAAAGACAGTAGAGGGACTGGCTCTCCACATGCTTTCTTTTGGCCATTCCTGGAGGAATTCAGGAGAGTGTCCCACTGTGCTCCCAGTTCCCTCTACTTCTAGGATAGGCTTCAACTTCCTCCTTGTACAGTGGTGCCTCGACTTACAAACTTAATCTGTATTGGAATGGTGTTTGTAAGCCGAAACGTTCGTAAGTCGAAGCACCATTTCCCATAGGAATGCATTGAAAACCGATTAATCTGTTCCGGCCGAAGAAAAAAAATCACCAAAAAAATAAAAAGAACACAGCAAGCCCGGTCAGAAGGCGCTGGGGCTTTAAGGGGAAAAAAAAGAACTCCAAAAAGAAACAGCAAAGCCACCTCCTTTGCTGAGGCAAAAAAACTCCAAAAAGAAACAGCAAAGCCACCTCCGTTGCTGAGGCAAAAAAACTCCAAAAACAAACAGCAAAGCCACCTCTGTTGCTGAGGAAAAAATAATGAAGTAATTGAGTTTGTTCTCAGGAAATATGTCAACTTCGCGTATTGTCTCCTTTTCTGTCTTTGCCATGGAATATGTTTCAAAATCTTAATTTCTTTTCCTTTTATAGTGTATCCTTTATCTTGCATATTTCTTAGAACTTTTTCTCGAAATACCATTCTTGTGAATTTAACATGGATTCCTCTGGGGAGTTTGTTATTCCTGATGTATGCTGTATTAATTCTTCATGCTGTATCTATATTTTGCTGTACTTCTTCTGGCCACATCTCCATAAGTGGGGCTAAAAAGTTAGTTACCAATTGCACTGTGTCCACCTTTTTGTTCTGGAAGATTCTGGAATCTAAGTATGAGGTTGGCTCTCTCCATTTGTAACTTTAGCAGGTTGATTTCATCTTGTTTTCTTTCATATTTCATCACTACTAGCTCTGCATTCATAATCTCCATTTTTTTCTGATTTTCTTGAGATTTCTTGTATTTTGCCTATTTCTTTTTTATTTTCTGTAATTTGGTGTTTGGTATCAGTCATTTGCGACTCTAAATGTTTAATTTGTTCAGATAGCTGAGCCATTCCTCCTTGTATCTGCTGTAATCCTGTGGATAACATATTTTGAATGTTCTGTTGCCAATCCTTAAGTGTCTCTTGCCCCAATAATTTCAGATTTTGTTCCTGTGCAGGTGAGCCTCTCAGGGCCTTTTCCTTTCCTCCTTTCACTGTCATCTTCAAATATTTTTTTTATGATTAATCTTCCAAATTTTTCAAAGATACTATCTGGTTTCTTTCCCAGCAGGTGTCGCTGCTGCCCCACCTTTCATTCAAACAACACTATTTACCTAGCCTGTCCAAAATATAGGTCAGCACCTCTCTCTTGTCAAAATATTCTCACAGCCGCCAGTCAAAACAATGAGTATTTAAGATAACAAACAATGCCTTGAGGTAAGTAACATTAGCAGTTCAATCTTTCTCTCCAGCCTCAGTAATTAGGGGTAGGTCCTCCAACCAAAGGTGTTCCGGGCTACAGGAGGAAGGGTCTCCTCCACCACGGTGCCAAAGAAAACAAAGGAAAAAGAAGTGCCTCCGATCCGGTGATGTTACACCATCTAAGACTCTTCTTAAGTTCCAAAGTTCCAAAGTTCTATTTTCTTATTCTAGTTTCCTCCATGAGCATTGTAATTAGACAGTTTATGATTAAACTATTTCGCAGGAGCGACTCTTTGCCTTTGATTAAAACAGTTCATTCACCAAATAACTTTCTCCCCTCCTCCCTCTTTCTCCTTCTTCTCCTTTTCCCAATCAAGGCTGAGGTTTGGGTGGGGGAGGCTTGCTCTAGAAGGGTTAGAGGGTGTCATGAGATTGAAGGAGAATGGGACTTGTGGTCAGAGATTAAAGGAGAATGGGAATTGTAGTCAATGAGAAAGAGAGAAAATGGAGTCTGTTAGGTTTTAAAAGTGAAAGGAAGCCATGGGAATGTGAGAAAGGTAGAGAGGTTGTTTTTCTTAATTTACAGCCAGCCTGGTACAGCGTGAAACTGATAAGGGTGCAAGGACGGAGAGGCCCAGAGTGCACAGACCCAACGAATTCCTTCCTAATTGGAATGGAGATAAAACACCTGCATCTTCATGAGAATTATGGGTGGAACGGACAGTTACGCCTCTTTGAGTTGATTGGTTTATGGTCAAGAAGAAGGAGGTCCAAGTAATGTAGAAAATGGACAATGGGTTATGTGGGAGAGATTCTGAGTCTTGTGACTGTTCGAGATCCAAAATGATGGATTGATGGTTTGAGTATGTAGCTTGAAGGAGAAAGAATGTAAGTAAAGAGAAAGAAGGAGGTGGGGCTAGCCCACCTTAGCCCAGTTTAGTGTTTTTTATTTTTAATGGGAATTAGTTGTTGTTTTTAACTGTGTATTCTTTTGAACATGTTCTTTATGCTATGCTTGAGCAAAAACAAACAAACTGTTTCTGTGAAACTATATATTTTCTTAATAAAAAATTAATCATAAAAATCTTCAACAAGGATTGTCTCTTGGACTCAGCAGGGTTTGGCTAAATCCAGAGGAGTGGTAACGGCCATTGACTAGCTACCAGAGAAGTCCTAATTAACTGAGCTGTTGTGAGTTCTAAGGAACTACAAAGCCCATGTGTTTGTACTTGCAAAGTACTGAGTAAAAGTAAAGTGTTCTTTTAAGATCAGGCTTATTCTAGGCGCAAAGGCTACGCGCTGCTGGAGGTTGAGGACTTGCCCCAGCGTAAATGTGGTAGATTTGTGGCTGAGGGATTCCCTGACCGAAGGATCCATGCTCCTTAGGGAGATTCAGTCCTGACAGAGGGTCTAATCTGCTTTCATAACTTGTTAAGCCCAGCTTTCTTCTGTGTCGTTGTTTTAGATCCATAAAGTTTTCTTTATATAAAACACATGTCTTCAGTTACTTAGAGTCCTGGTCAGGATATTTTCCAAGATCCTTCTGTACTCCTCCGCTCTCTGCAAGGGGTGTTCCCAGCTCTTTGCCCAACATGACTTCCTCCTCAGTCCATGCACTCAGAAAAACCTCGGGGGGGGGGGGGAAGCAGCTTCCGCCAACATCTCTCCCTTTCTGTTGCCTCTGCTGTTTCAGATGCTGTCTTTCCTAGTGGACTGTCCTTTGCCCCCTACATTGGGGACTTCAAAACCGAGGGGTCCCAGTCAATTTCAGGAGCTCTCCCGAAACCCGACCAGTCTCGCCATGATGAAACCCTGCCTTTGCTGCACCCACTTCCTGAGAGGGCTGTTCTGGCCATGGTGAGACATGCCCTAGCTACATCTCACCTGGATTACTGTAATGTGCTGTGCATGGGGCTGCCTTTTGAAAGTGTTTGGGAACTCCAGAGGGTCCAAAATGCAGCAGCCAGATTGCTGACTGGGGCTGGTTACAGAAATCATGTCGTCCCCCCCGGTTACAGCAGCTCCACTGGCTGCTGATCTGTTTCTGGGCACAATTCAAAGTCCTGGTTTTAACCTATAAAGCGTTAAATAGCTTGGGTCCAAGCTATCTAAAAGATGGCATCTTCCTCTTTGAGTCTGCCCGGGCATTAAGAACACCAGGGGAGGCCTTTCTCTCAGTCCCACCACCCTCACAGGTGCGCTTGGTGAGACACGGGAGAGGGCCTTCTCTGTTGCTGCTCCCAGACTTTGGAACTCCTTCCCACAGGAAGCCAGGCTGGCCCCATCATTGCTGTCCTTTTGCAAGCAAAGACCGTTCTCTTTGGGCAGGCTTTCCCTTAATAACTGGTGGTCTGAGAGAGGTTTTTTAATGAATGGTTGTGCTCTGTTGTTTTAAATGTGTTTTAGTATTGATTTTATTATTGTTTTTAATGTAATACTTGTTTAATTCTTTTTAAATATTTGTATACCTACTGTTTTTAGCTTCTACATATTGTTTTTTTAATGATGTAAGCTGCATTGGATTCTCTTTAAGGAGAAAGGTGGGATAAACTTATTTGAAATAAATAAGTTTATGAACTTGCTGAAATGCTGCATCCACATTTAGAGTGGCAGAACACTATTCTGAGAGAGTCTGTGCCATATGACAAACAGGTTGGTATTTGCATGATGTTTCTCTCCTCAGATATGTGCTACCAAGAAATTGGTAACCAGTTTGACAGGGGAAAATCTACTGTCACAGGAATTCTGGTTGAAGTCCACCTGGCAATCGAACACATGCTGTACCAGAAGACAGTCACCCTTGGGGATCATAACAAGGTACTTTTTGCATGATTTTGTTTTGGGCCCCCTGGCAAGCGGCTTCTGTCAACAACAACACTGCAATTATAGCTCCATGGAAAAAATGGTTGAATACATGTGTCAGCAGTATGGCTTGACATATGTTGCTGAAACTGCCTCTTTCTACGTCAAAGTATATCACATTTCCATTATATATGCAGACTTATGTTCCTGTGGATTCTGATACTTCTACATCATGCTATGGTGTAACACGATAAAAAAGCATTTTTATGTTACCTTTTTGGCTGTTCTAACATATCCACTCAGCACATAATCCACAGTTGCCCATGAGATGGCTACATGTGTTCACAAGTAATGCATATTTCACACATTTGGCCTCATGATAGTGTGTTTTTTTCCTTGTCACATTATACCTGCGAAAATCTTCATCCGCAGAATTAGACAGTCCCCCATCATGTTTGCTAGGGTGTAGGTCGATAGCACATGACAATTACATGTGTATTACAGACATAGCACTTTTGTAATATTTCTTAACTGTTCTGTCATATCCACGCTATCTATTATCCATGGTTACATATGAATGTCTACATGTGTTCTCAGCTGCTGCATATATTACACATTAGTCCTAGTTATACTGTTATTTTAATGGTTGCATTTGTCATGATCATGGGATATGTAGTCAAAAGCATGTCATGATCATGGGATATGTAGTCAGAGAAAGGTAAAATGGAGTCAGATAGGTTCTGTGTGAAGATGATTTGAGAGACTTTGGAATGTGTTTTTCTAAGCATCCTGAGAGTGTTTTCCTGAAGACTGTTACAGCCAAGCATCCAGCTAACTTGAAGGTCAAATCGAGGGGCCCGTGCAGACTCAACATTCCAAGCTTGTTACGGAAGACATAAACAACACCTGCACTCTCATGGGAATGAGGGAAGGAGAGAGGTGGTACAACCTCTTAACTGGTTAACAGCCAGATGGGCCATGAAGAAGGGAGGAGTTTGGGAAAGTAGAAAATGGATGATGAGTTATGTGAAATGTGTTCAATGGTTCGTGTGTTGTTCTAATGATGGATTTCTATTCCATGATGATGGGAGAGAAAGGACTTGATTGAGAAAGGATGTAAGTAAGGAGAAAGAAGGAGGTGGGGATAGCCCACCATAGCCCTGTATAGCCTACCCTAGATTAGCTTTTAGAGTTTATTGTTTTAATGGGAAATAGGTATTTTATTTAACTGCAATTATCTTTGAATACAGTCAACCCTCGACTTACGAACTTAATCCGTTCTGGAAGGACGTTCTTAAGTCGAAAAGTTCGTAAGTCGAATCAGCATTTCCCATAGGAATGCATTGAAAACCAATTAATCCGTTCCGGCTGTTTTTGGTTCTTAGGTCAAGGGGCGGTTTGTAAGTCGAACCATTAGTTCCCATAGGAACTAATGCAAAGCCGGTTAATCCGTTCCTACCACTAGGGGCAGAATTTTTTTCTTTTTTTTCCTTTTAACCTAAGATGACTTAGGTTAAAAAAAAAGGGTTTTTTTCGGTTCGTAACTCGAAATAAAGTTCGCAAGTCGAGGCTATATTTTTCTATCAGAGCGGTTCGTAAGTCGAAAAGTTCGCAACTAGGGCCGTTCGTAAGTCGAGGGTTGACTGTATGTTCTTGAATGCTAATGCTTTTGCAATATAAACTGATTTCTAATGAAACTTTATTTTTCTAATAAAAATTAATATTAAAAATCCTTATTGAGGACTGGTCTCTTGAACAGCAGGGTCTGGCTAAATCCAAGAGGTGGAGAGGGCCACAAACTAGCTATCATTTAAGAGTCCTACCTAACTGAGCTGTTGTGAGTTCTAAGGAATCACAAAGCCCATGTGCCTGTACTTGCAAAGTACTGAGTAAGTGCAAAGTGTTCTTTTAAGGTCAGACTTGTTCAAGAGGCTTACGCTACGCACTGCTGAGGTCTAAGGACTCGATCCAGTGCAAAGTTGGTAGATAAGTGCTGGTCGAACTCTCTGGCCGAATGCCCAATGACCCTTTAGGTGGCCGTGAGCATGACAGCATTGTATCTATGAAAATCTCCCATTGCATTGGCAGTGTGGCTAGATGTCACATTCCAGTGCTTTGTCCAAAACAACAGGCTGATGAGTACTGGAACTGGAAGTACTTCTACTCAGTGATTATGCAGGGTGCTACTGATCACACTGGATGCTTCTTTAACTGCCATACAGGACTTCTAAGAAATGTTCATGAAGCACAAGTTTTTAAAATATCATCACTTCGGAAGATGATAGATGAAGGAACACTTTTTCCTGGAAACCTACATATTACTCTCAATGGTGTTAAGATTCCACCATCTCTGTTTGTTGTGGCCCTCACAAAGGTTCTCTCCCTCTTGATTTCTCTCGCTGCCACCAGGTATTATTTACTTAATACCACCTATGTGTGTTAGACACATGTGCTGCCATATGCAAGGCTTATTGAACTTCAGAATCAGTTGGTTGGAATAACAGATAATCTTTTATTATTCATCAAATCACAAAGTAAATCACGTAATCGCTGTATCAGGGGTTTGATTAGGTTTGGATAGGATGGGACATATATTCAGGCTTATTATATAATTTCAATCACTCAACATCTATCTTATTCTAGGTGTTCTCATTCCTGCTTGTTCAATCTAATAACCTTGCTCTTAATTCACTTTCCTAACTCTCCATTCAGATTACTCTAACTCTTCTCTTCACTAAACTCCAACCCTCCAACTGTCTAACTGTCCCCCTTGGTTCCGCCCCCCCTGCTCTATCCTGGGCTCCTCCCTCTAGAGCTCCTGTGACTGACAGGCAGGAATGACGTCACCTTTAGGCATTTCGTCACACACCTTCCCCCTTAAAAGTTTGTTTCAGGGAGCAAAACTTAAAGTAGTTTGCTCCATGAACAACGTAAAACAGTTTTGCTATTTTCAACATGTATTAATAATACTTTACATTTTTAAATCACATTTATACTTACTTAAATAGTGCTGTGTAACTCATTCAACATTTGTATTATCATTGCTTACCATTAGTTCATTTCGCAGAAAGTTTTAATCACAGTTGTAATTGCTTATCTTTATTTGTACATTTCATAACTAAACATATTATCACTTTTTATCACATTTTAAGTTCTTTTTCTTCTTCTTCTTTTCCGTTCCTCAGTCTTCTGGTACTCTCGAGAGTGCGTCAGCTACTACGTTTTGAGTCCCTTTGACACTCTGTACCTCGAAGTCGAAGTCTTGCAGCAGTAGGGCCCACCTCAATAGCTTGCTATTGTTCGCCCTTATAGTTCTCAGCCACAGCAGTGGGGAATGGTCGGTACAAAGGACAAAATGTCTGCCCCATATGTAGGGTTTAAGTTTCCGTAGCGACCATATGATCGCCAAGCATTCGCGCTCTATGGTAGACAGATGTTTCTCACCTGCCTGCAGCTTCTTGCTTAGGTATGCCACTGGATGATGGTCTCCGTTGTGGTCCCTCTGGCTCAGCACGGCTCCCAACCCGATGTTGGACGCATCAGTAGACACGGTGAACTCACGCTGGAAATCAGGGGCTCTCAGCACAAGACCGGTCATCAACGCCTCCTTCAGCTTCCCAAAAGCTTCCTCGCAGTCGCTCGTCCACTGGATACTTACTGCTTTCTTTTTGTGGGTCAGGTCTGATATAGGGGCGGCTATTTCGCTAAATTTTGGTATAAAGCACCTGTAATAACTGACTAGCCCTAAAAATGATCTGACTTTTTTTCTTGGAAGTAGGTCTAGGCCAATTACTAATCACTTCAATTTTTTATTTCAGAGGTTTGATTCTTCCTCCCCCTACTATATGGCCTAAGTATTTTAGTTCAGAACTACCCAGCTGGCATTTGCTGGCCTTCACTGTTAGTCCTGTCTCTTTTAGTCTTTGCAGTACTAGTTCAACGTGGCATAGGTGATCTTTCCACGTTTGGCTGTAAATTCCTATGTCGTCAATATAGGCTACTGTGAATTCTCTGAGACCTTGTAAAATCTGGTCCATGAGTCTTTGGAAGGTTGCGGGAGCATTTCGCAATCCGAAACTCAAGACTCTGAATTCAAACAGTCCGAAAGGGCTGCAAAATGCGGTTTTCTCCTGGTCTTTGGGCTCTAACTCCACTTGCCAGAAACCTTTGGTCAGATCTAAACTTGTTATGAACTGACATCCTCCTATCGTTTCAATTAAATCATCTAACCGTGGCATTGGGTAAGCATCTGATTTTGTCACGTGATTTAGTTTTCTACAATCCACCCAAAAGCGGATGCTGCCATCCGGTTTGTCCACTAATACTATCGGGGCTGCCCACGGGCTGGATGATGGGACTATGATTTTCTCTTTTAGCATTTCGTCCAGTTCATGACGAACTTTGGCCACATATGGACCTGTGACTCGATACGGTGTTACAGCTTATGGGAGTGCTTCTCCAGTGTCAATTTTATGCACTACCCCCTTTGCTATCCCTGGTTTGTTGGAGAATACCTGCTTGTATCTCCCTAGCAGGGCTTTCGCTTCTTCCTGTCTCTCTTGGGACAGTAAGGGACTGATTTGGACTTCTTCAGGGTTATATTTGGGTTCACCTCTCCCTTCCCAATAAGGTAATTCATGTTTTTCGTTGTCTGCTTCCCTCATGGCGAATAAAACAACGTTTTCCCTCCTGTAGTATGGTTTTATCATATTTACGTGAACCACCCTTCGCCCAGTTTCTCCCTCCTCCTGGATTATATAATTTGTTTCACTCATTTTGGAGGTTATTCTGTAAGGGCCCGCCCAGTTTAGCTGTAACTTATTCCCTTTGATGGGTCTTAGCATCAGAACCTCATCTCCAGGGTTGAATGCTCTCTCTCTGGCCTTTCTGTCATACCATACTTTTTGTTTTTGCTGCTGGCCTTGCAAATTCTCTGCTGCTATCTCCAGAGATTTTTGCAGGGTATTCATTAAGTTTTCTATGTACGTAATTACTGTTTCTGGGTCTTGCTCCCCCTCTAGTTCCTCCCAATTTTGGCGGAGTAGATCTAGGGGTCCCTGCACCTTCCGCCCGAACAGCAGTTCAAAGGGGCTGAACCCAGTGCTTTCCTGGGGTACAGACCTATACGCATACAGTAATTGTTGTAATCTGTGGTCCCAATCATTGGGATTCCCTGCGGTGTATGCTCTAATCATTCGCATTAGTGTGCCATTAAACCTCTCCACCAGTCCGTTGGTTTGTGGGTGGTATGGGGAGGACGTTACATGCTTTATGCCACACAGTTGCCATAGTCTCTTCATCAACCTAGAAGTGAAGGACGTTCCTAAGTCTGTAACTATCTCTGAAGCAAAACCCATTCAACACATGTAATTCAGTAAGGCATCTGCCACTGTCTGTGTTTCTATGTTTCTTAAGGGGACTGCTTCAGGATATCGGGTGGCATAATCAATGATTGTTAGTATGAACCTGTTTCCCCTCCTGGTGACTTTGGGTAAAGGTCCCACTAAGTCCAAGCCTATGCGTTGGAAAGGGGTGGAGATGATGGGTAAAGGGCACAATTTAGCTTTTGTTTTATCATTACTGCTCCCTTGTCTCTGGCATATGTCACAGCTCTGACAAAAGGCTTTTATTTGCTTCCCCATTTCTGGCCAATAGAAATTCTGGGAGATTCTTTGCTTGGTTCTTGTGATGCCTAAATGCGCTGACAAGGTGTCTGTGTGTCCCTTTTCTAATGTTTTCCCTCTATATTTAGACGGGATTATTAGTTGTCTCTGCAGGCTCTCACCTCCTCTTTTGGGATTTGTCAATGTTTCCCTGTACAACAAGTCTTTTTCTATCATGTACCTCTCAGGGTTCTCAGGGCTTACTGGCCTCTCGCTGACCATTTTAAAGCATAACTCCAGGGTAGGATCTGCTTTTTGTTCCCTTTTAAAGGTACTCTCTTGTGGGTTTCTCATTACTATTAATTCAGCTATCTTATCTGTTCCATTCTCATTGGTGTTAGTGAGGAGCTACCCTTTTTCCTCAGAGGTTAAGGTTGTTTCTTTGATTTCTTTTTGGGACCGGGTATTTATTAAAACCCTCTTAACGTGTTCAGTTAAGTCTAGCCCAATTAAGCAAGGCGTAGGAAGTTGATTGGAAATTCCTACCCTCCACCAGCCTGTCCACTCTTGATACTTCACTTGTATCCTTGCCACTGGTAGTGAAATTGTTTCTTCTCTTATCCCTTTAACCTTCAGATTTTCACCTGGTATTATATACTTTTGTGGGATTATTTCTGGGTGGCATACTGTCACCTGTGAGCATGAGTCCTTTAGCGCCAAATATTTAATTTTATTTATAAAGATATTATCGCCAGAACATCTAACAAGCTGTTCCTGGTCATTTTCCACCAAATAACACTGGAGAATTTTAGCCACTGGGAGTTGTGATTCTTGCTGCTCTGGGCCCTCTGCTCTAGCAGTAACTGGTGTTGCTATGGAGCCCTCCCCAACAGCTGTCCCTGTGGGTGCCTCATTTTGTTGTATGCAGTATACTTTCTTAGGCAAATTCCCCTTTTGTTGTGCACTATTTCTGATTTTAGCGCATTGTGCTATAAAGTGGTCTCTTCCTCCACATCCATAACAGGTTCTAGGGGTTTTTGATTCCAAACTTGGGAATTTATCTCCCTTTCCTTCCCAATTCCTGTAGTTCTGCTGGTTCTGCTCTGAGGTTTTGCCCTTAAAATGGCTTCCAACTGCCTGTTGGTTCCTGAGGTACTCTCTGGGTTCCTTTTTTCTATCCTCCCAGGTTTTTCCTCCAACTTTTACCTCAGAATATTTTGGATTTCTTATATTTGTTATATGGTCCGCCATTTCACTGGCTTCCTTAATATTTCTCGGCTTTTTATCTGTCACCAGATACCTCAGTTCCCCAGGTAGAACTGAGAAGAATTGTTCAAGGCCTATTATATTTTTCATTTCCTCTAGGATCTTAACTTCTGCCTGCTCCAGCCATTTATCAAGATATCTATTCATATTTGCTCCCAGTTGGGAGTAGGATTCATCCGGCTTTTTGATCAATGCCCTAAATTTTCATCTTAGATTTTCTGCATTGATTCCAAAGCATAGGAAGACCATCTTTTTGTATTCTTGGTAGTCCCTAGCTACCTCTACTGGCATCTGGGCATAGATTTCGGCCATTTCGCCGCTAATCTGAGACCTCATCACTACCATGCGTTCTGGCCCCTCCACGCCGAAGTCCCAGCACACGCGTTCGAACAGGATCATGAAGGACTCGGGGTTATCGCTCTTCCTATACATAGGGAACCTCTTAAGGTCTGCTTTCGATAAGCGTTCCCCCTCAGAATTTATGTTGGTGTTATTATTATTATTAGCTTGGGCTTCTGCTAGCTCCATTCGCCTCATTTCCAACTGAAATTTTATATTTATTTCTTTTTCCCTCAGGGCAATCTCTTGGGCTGCAGTCTCCGCCCTAGCTTTTTCTGCCTCAGCCCTTAAGGCAGTCTCTCTTTCTCTTTCCCTTTCTTGGGCTGTAGCTTTTTCTTTTTCCGCCTCCATTTTAAATTCTAGCTCTTTTAATTTAAATGCTTGCTCCTTTTCAAATTTCCATTTTTGATACTCTAGTGAGGTAGATTCTCCCCTTGAGACAACTACTTCTTCCCTTGAGGCGGTTTCCTCCCCTGAGGCAACCTCGCCCCTTGAGGCAGTTTCCTCCCTTGAGGTATTACCCTCCTGAATTACAATCCCATCATCCTCCTGCTCTAAGATTCCCTCCCCGCGAGGTAAATCTTGTGGATTTGATGATGCTTCTTTTGCCACCTTTCCTTTCTTGGTAGGCATTTTTATTAGTGATTTGTTTGGATCACTCAGCTTATTCTAGTAATCCCTAAAGACAAGCCCCAATTCAAACGGCTTTTTTCCTTTCTTGAGTTAGAGAGTGATACTGTTTCTATTAGCCTTCCGCTGGCAGCTACGGAGTTTTTGGTTACACTGTTTTCTCCTCTGGCACTCAGCCAGTCCCTTGGCCTGATACAAATTCTCTTTTTGCTCTTGGCCACAGAGAATAACCAGAAATATATGCCTTTAGAAATGGTCTCAGCCTTTACTGTTCAATCACCTCAGTTCTCTGTCCCCTCGGCCTCCACTTGTCCCTTCAGTGCTCACTTAGAGCTTGGGTCCCAAGCTAGCCTGGACTTCACTTCACATGTGAGGTAATTTGAAACCCCCTTGAATTTTCCCTCAGAGCTTTGCTTTACTATTTCAGTCTTTTCTACGTTGTGTGACCTGGAGTCCCTAAGTTATTCCCTAAACAGAGGGTTAACTACTCCTTCACACATGTCTCTGACTGATTAATAGTTCTCCTTAGCTCTGAAAATTCAATGGCTTTTCTTGCTGGACTATGATTTCTTTTGGCTCACTGGATTTCTACTTGAATCCCTTCACTTGTGGAATTCACTCCGAATCCCACCTCTTGTGGGGATTCACTTCGTATCCCACCGCCGCTGCCACCACTTGTGGAGATCGCCCTTGTTGCTCTGTTTGTTGTGGCCCTCACAACGGTTCTCTCCCTCTTGATTTCTCTCGCTGCCACCAGGTATTATTTACTTAATACCACCTATGTGTGTTAGACACATGTGCTGCCATATGCAAGGCTTATTGAACTTCAGAATCAGTTGGTTGGAATAACAGATAATCTTTTATTATTCATCAAATCACAAAGTAAATCACGTAATCACTGTATCAGGGGTTTGATTAGGTTTGGATAGGATGGGACATATATTCAGGCTTATTATATAATTTCAATCACTCAACATCTATCTTATTCTAGGTGTTCTCATTCCTGCTTGTTCAATCTAATAACCTTGCTCTTAATTCACTTTCCTAACTCTCCATTCAGATTACTCTAACTCTTCTCTTCACTAAACTCCAACCCTCCAACTGTCTAACTGTCCCCCTTGGTTCCGCCCCCCCTGCTCTATCCTGGGCTCCTCCCTCTAGAGCCCCTGTGACTGACAGGCAGGAATGACGTCACCTTTAGGCATTTCATCACACCTACATATTACTCTCAATGGTGTTAAGATTCCACCATTGATTTTAGCCAACAGTACATACCCACTATTACCATGGTTGGTGAAATCATACCCATCACTATCAACAGCTGCTGAGAGGAAGTTCAACTGCATCTTTAACATGCAACACAGTGAAAAGAGCCTTTGGAAGATTGAAGGCAAGATGGCAGAGAATATTGACATGTCTTGAAGCTGCATAGGAAAATTTCAGCTCCGTCATTGCTCCTGTGTAGTATTGCACAATGTTTGTAAAACAAAGGGTCATGTGGTTGTTGGAGACATTGACATTTCAAAACTGGTGATGATTGAAAGGCAGGCCAATACCACAGGAACTCACATGCGGATGGTGAGAGAGTTAGGGCTGCAATTGCTGCATATTGGTGATACTAATAAGGCTCTATGTACTATGCTAAAGCAGCATACTATATTTCAAATCATGAGTTTTTTAAAAATTTTCTTCCTTGCAACTATTCCAGCTTTTCTATTATAATGAAATAGCACTACTATTGTTGTGTTCTGGGAACAATAAAGTTGCATTACACAACTTCATACATGAATTTAGTTTAATACCTAAAAAATTCCTATCAATCAAACACAAATTGTTTCTTCCACATTGATCATTAACTTTTTGTAACAGCAAAACAAATCTTTTGGCTATGAGCCATCTTTTATTAACGAACCCACGGATAATAGAAACCACTGAAAATTGGTATCTCTGTGTGTTTTAAGAATTTTTATCACTGTGCATTCTTTAAATAAAAAGTGTCTGGAAACCAGTGTTCTTGGTCCTTCCTCTAACAAAACTGCATATTCAGGTCATGGATTGGGAATGCAGCCTGTACTGGATAGGGTTATACTTTTCTTGATGATAGCAGCTGTCCCAACCTATACATATTGTCTTTTAATTATTTACACCATAGTGTTATGTTCTCAGGGTTTTAGGAAATGGTTTTCACATACGTGCATTGCATTCGTTCTTTTTAAGCAATGGAACAATAGAACCATTACTATCATATTTCAATGTCCAACTGTGTATGTAAGAGAAAAAGAAAGCAACTCGTAGCAAGATGGTTTGAACATCTCACAATATGCTAAATATTCTTAATTTGGTGATACAGAACCGATCTGTTAAGAGCTAGGCACAGTGTAATGTTGTTTGTAAGGCCAAAAAACAAGACAAAACAAAACAAAACAACAAACACACATGTACCAGAAGCCTAACAATGTATTACAGCCGTAATGGACACCTTCACGATAATGTAACCGAATGATCTAAACTTTAGTTAAGGCACAAATCAGGTCTAATCCATGACACCTTCTTTTTAATTTATCAGTACCATGTGATATAGAGGGACGTGGTGGCGCTGCAGGTTAAACCGCAGAAGCCTCTGTGCTGCAAGGTCAGAAGACCAGCAGTCGTAAGATCGAATCCACGCAACAGAGTGAGCTCCCGTCGCTTGTCCCAGCTCCTGCCAACCTAGCAGTTCGAAAGCATGTAAATGCGAGTAGATAAATAGGTACCACCACGGTGGGAAGGTAACGGCATTCCGTGTCTAGTCACGCTGGCCATGTGACCACGGAAACTGTCTACGGACAAACGCTGGCTCTACGGCTTGGAGACGGGGATGAGCACCGCGCCCTAGAGTCAGACACGACTGGACTAAATGTCAAGGGGAACCTTTAACTTTACCTTACCATATGATATCTTGAAACTACTGCATGTTAGCCCTACACATGCCTATAGAACACTTCTGAAGCAGTAACATAGCCAGAGCGTTAACTATGCAATCTTCCTATTTTATTTTCATAGGTGTTTGTCTCCTAAAAAAAAATACTACGATCCACATTGCTGTTTTAAAAAACATTATTAATATTTTACTATAAAACTATATATAAACATTATATATAAAACATTTTATTATAAAATAAAGCATTGCATTATTTTTAAAAACAGCAATGTTTTTTAAAATCAGTATTAAATATGTTGTGCCTAATGGGTCATTCCTTAGAATCCATCCATTCCTGGTAATAGCATGGTATATTTTAGGATGTGGAATATTTAAAACGGGGGGGGGGGGGGGAGCCTTACTTGTTTACAAGAAATGGGGGGGGGAAGTGTTCCATTACTTGTTGCAGTAATTCTAAAAAGTGCAGAGAGAACCGAAATCGAGTCATCAGAGAATCAACATCTTTGTGGACTTTTACAGGCAGATGAGAAAACTTTGTTATCCTAGAGGTCCTTAGGAATGTCGATCTAAAAGCAAGTGACTATGTAGGGGGAAAAATTGCGGATGAGCATTTCATTCATCTTGGAGACTGACCCAAATGGGTAACCCTTTATCAATCAGGCTCAGTACCTTCTCAGACCAAATATGTTTTTCCCACCACTTCAGCAACTGCATCCTGCAAATCTCCCTCTTGATCTAGAGTTGCAGTTTCTGTCAGGTACTGGGATTTGTTGTGTATTTGTTTTGATAAAACTAACCACAAGCTCATGAAAGCTTATGCCACCAAAATTGCTGTCATGGGGCTTGCTGTCAAATGGCTCAACTTGGGTTTTTTAGAAAATGACTCAGACTTGATTCGTAACTCGGAACCCACCCGACCCTCCCTTTTTCCTGGGTTGGGGGAGCTTATTTTTAATAGGGAAAATATAGAATGCTTATGAATAATAGTATCATAGTTTCAGTATGAAGTTGGAAGGGGCCTACAAGGCCATCAAGTCCAACCCCCTGCTCAATGCAGGAATACAAATCAAAGGATATCTGCCAGGTGGTTGTCTAAATTTCTCTTGAATGCCTCCAATGTTGGAAGACTCACCACCTCTCAAGGTAACTGGTTCCATTGCCATACTACTCTAACAGTTAGGAGATTTTTCCTGATATTCAACCAAAATCTGGCTTCCTGTAACTTGAGCCCATTGTCATGTGTCCTGCACTCTGGGATGATTGAGAACAAATCCTGCCTCTCCTCTGTGTGACAGTCTTTCGAGTATTTGAAAAGTGCTATCATATCTGCCCTCAGTCTTATTTTCTTAAGGCTAAACATGCCCAAGTCCTTCAGTATTTGCTCATAGGGCTTGGTTTCCAGCCACCAAATCATCCTTGTTGCTCTCCTCTGAATTTGTTCCAATTTGTCAGCATCCTTCTTGAAGTGTGGTGTCCAGAACTGGGCACAGTACTCAAAATGATCAGTGCCAAATAGAGGGGAACGAGTACTTTGTGGGATTAGGAGACTATACTTCTGTTAATGCAGCCTAATATAGCATTTGCCTTTTTTATAGCCACATCACACTGTTGGCTCATATTCAGCTTGTGATCTACAATGACTACAAAATCCTTCTCACTTGTAATATTGCTGAGCCAGGTATCACCCATCTTATAACTGTGTGTTTGATTTCTTTTTCCTAGCTGCCGTACTTTGCATTTATTCCTGTTGAATTTCATTCTGTTTTTTTCAGCCCAGTGCTCAAACTTATCTAGGTCATTTTGAATTTTTGTTTCTCCCTTTCAGGGTATTAGCTATTCCACCCAATTTTGTGTCATCTGCAAATCTGATTAGTATTACCTGCACCCCCTGTCATTAATAAAAATGTTGAAGAGCCCTGGATCCAGGACTGAGCCCTGCAGTACCATACTTGTTACCTCCTCCCAGCTGGAGAAGGAGTCATTAATCTGTAGTACGATTCTGTAGCCAATTGTATATCCACCTCACACTTGATCTATCCAGCCCACACCTTGTTAGCTTGCTAATCAGAATATCATGGGGCACTTTGTCAAAAGCTTTGCTGAAGTCAAGATATACAATGTCTATAGCATTCCCTCTGTCTACCGGAGAGGTTACGCAATCAAAAAATGAGCTGAAATTAGTCTGGTGGGATTTGTTCTTGACAAATCCATGTTGGCTTCAAGTTATTACTGCTTTGTTTTCTAGGTGCTTGCATAGTGACCGCTTTATAATCTATTCAAGAATCTTTCCTGGAATTGATGTCAAACTGACTGGTCTGTAGTTCCCAAGTTCCTCCTTTTTGCCCTTTTTGTGGATAGAGACAACACTGGACATCCTCCTGTTATCTGGTACCTCACCCATTTCCCATAATTTAAGGGGAAAAAGGACAGTGGTTCTGAGAGTTCTTCAGCCAATTCCTCCTGTACTCTTGGATGCAATTCTTCCGGCCCTGGAGATTTGAACTCCTTCAAGATAATAAGATATTCCTTGACTATTTGTTTATCCATGTCCAGCTTCAATCCTGTCCCCTCTGCTTGCACTTCACATTTGTCTGGAGGCTCATAGTCATTTTGGGAAAAGACTGAGCTAAAATAGGAATTGAACACATCTGCCTCTTCTCTGTTGTCTGTTGTCATTTTTCCATTTCCACTGGGTAGCTGAGCCACAGTTTATTTTCTTTGTCTTTTCCTACATATATACCTGAAGAATCCTTTTTTTTTTTTTTTTTTTTGCTTTTAGTCTATAGCTAACCTGAGCTCATTCTCAGCTTTGACTTCCTAATACCATCCTTGCAATTCCTATCTACTTGTCTGTACTCTTCCTTTGTGGCCTGGCCTTCTTTCAATTGCCTATACATCTCTGTTTGTTTTGTTTTGAGGTTCTCTCAGAGCTTTTTGTGAAGCCTTTTTTTGCTGTCTCCCACCTTTTTTTCTTGTTGGAATTGTTTGTAGTTGTGCCTTTAGAATTTCCATTTTTAGAAGCTTCACCCTTCTTGGACTCCTTTTCTTTTTAGGCTCTCCTGTCATGGGACTTTACTTATCCTTGTTCTGAGCTCATTAAAATTGGCTTTTTAAAAATCCAGTTTATATGTGTGGCTACTAAGGATGGGGGTATTCGTATACGAATATCCCCACACAGCTGGAGTTAATGAGGCCCATGCGGACGGACTGTTCACTCACATGTCTGCCACTGCTGCTGGCCCCACTCATCTTTCCAATTGCTTCTGAGCGCTGTTCTCTTTCCAGTTGTCTAGCCACTCTGGCAGAGGGAGGGAGGATGAGTCTCCCTGCAGCTGCTGAGTGGCTAGCTAAGCGGCACTCCAGAGCGATTGGAAGGAAGAGAGGGCCTACTCATCCAAGCAGCTTCTTCAGTCTGAGGAGAGTTGGTAGGGATCTTCTACCAACTCTCCTCAGACTGAAAAAGCTGCTTGTATGAGTAGTGAAATGTTTCAACCTAACAAAAAAGAAGTCCAGTTGCCATGACTCAACTTTCAGATAACTAAAATTCTGTTGCTTGGGGTAGTAAATCACGCTAAAGTAGTTTAATAGGAATTTAGTTCGTCAGCTCCTTTATAGGTTCCTTTCATTCAAATAGGCCTTCTCTAGCTGCAAATTATTATGCTAATGTAAGTCAGAACTAAAGTAGGCCCATATGAATCAATGGAATTTATGGAAGAGTTGACTCACCAAGACCGCATTGAGTCAATTGGTCTTTTTGTTGTTGTTTAGTCATTAAGTCGTGTCCGACTCTTCGTGACCCCATGGACCAGAGCACGCCAGGCCCTCCTGTCTTCCACTGCCTCCTGGAGTTTGGTCAAATTCATGTTGGTAGCTTCGATGACACTGTCTAACCATCTCGTCCTCTGTCGTCCCCTTCTCCTCTTGCCTTCACTTTCCCAACATCAGGTTCTTTTCCAGGGAGTCTTCTCTTCTCATGAGATGGCCAAAGTATTGGAGCCTCAGTTTCAGGATCTGTCCTTCCAGTGAGCACTCAGGGTTGATTTCCTTCAAAATGGATAGGTTTGTTCTCTTTGCAGTCCAGGGGACTCTCAAGAGTCATGGAGTTTTCTTGGCAAAGATACTGGTGTGGCTTGCCAGTCCCTGCTCCAGGTGGATCGCGTTTAGTCAGAACTCTCCACTATGACCTGTCTGTCTTGGGTGTCCCTGCACGGCCTAGCCCATAGCTTCTCTGAATTACTCAAGCCCCTTAGCCATGACAAGGCAGCAATCCATGAAGGGGTCAATTGGTCTATTCCAGTGCAATTTACTTTGCTAAGTAACGGGATTTTGGCCATTATACATATTAAATTTGGGACCCCAGATGCTATGAGACTACAGCTCCTAGAAATCTTGACCATTGACTGTGGTAGCTGATGCATTACACAGCTCGGTTCCCCTTCATTTTTGACCCAAACAATATTTCCTAAAAGTCTGATTCACACAACCCTGCTTTTCTCTATTCATTTGTGGCCTATAGAAGAGTTTCACAAACCCTTGGGGAGAAATAAACTAGTGGGTTTGACTTCCACCAATACACAGAAGTTATTAAGAATGATATTTAACCTTCTCAGTAAATGACCAATGCACATTTGAAAGTTCTGCTAACTGATCACACAGTAAACATTTTATCCTCTTCAAACAGCAGCCCAAACATCTACCTTTATTTGTTTCAGATGGTCTTGTATCTGGTGAATGATCTCTCTATTATGCCTGAAGTCATTTGACAATGAGTGGTTAAACTCACTTGGGAATTTTGAAGAGCCGATAGCCATAGCTCAGGGATGTGACAGATACAGCTGCAGCTCCAAGTGAGGTGGTTGTTACAGTTTGTTGAGCAGACTCACTTGACTGTGTCACATTGTCATTCACTGGGGCTTGTGTATTGGCAGCTTCTTGCTGGCTTGAATAATGATTTGGTTCTGCCTGTCTTGAGCACATTACTGGAGGGGAGTCAAAAGAGATTACTTGGAGGATGAAGCTATCATCGTTTTCAGATGAAGGTCTTTGACTTCCTTTAGAACCCTCAACCTGCAGCCCTGGTACTTCTGATATTCCCTCGATGGGCATTCTGCTTTGATCTTGCTTCTGTTGGTCGGCTGCACGCCTCATAACTTCTTCTGCAGACAGGGAAAATATAACATGTTGTTAGGATTCTATTTGTTGGTGACGGGGGGAGATTTTCTTACTATATGTGCATTGATCCTACAGACTACAGGCTTCAGGATTTGGACTGGAAAAAATAGCTTTAATCACATGAAGAATCATGAGGAATTCCATGTGTCTTTTATTCAGTGTATACATGTTCTAAATAAGCAATATTTATGGGTTGTTGTCAAAGAATGTCCAAGCTGTAATTCAGATTGGTCCCTTTTGCTCCCAAAGGAGTTTTTTACTCTGCTGCGGGAGGAGACGGGCTTCTAATTTTTCAAGCTGGAACCTTTTGAATGGCCTTTTTCCTGTATGGTTAGTTGTGATATGTTTTTGTAAAGATGACAGGTGTGTCTGTAGGTGGTGTTTTGGTGACATAAGTAGGCAGTTGGGGCATGATGTTCAGAACTGGGGGGACATGCCCCCACATTCTTTCCTCTCTCCAATCTCCCTCCAATTTTTTAATTTTTTTTAAAAAAAATCTTACATATATGAGATTTGTGCTAGATCACCCTATCACCTTATTGATGAGTCATCATCATTATTATTTCCCACATTTATGCATATAAATGATTAAATGGCCATATGCAGAGCTACGACCAGGCATTTTGGCACCTGGGGCTTCCCAGCCCTACCGGTTAAGCTTGGGTCACATGAGATTTAAATAGGCAGGGAAAGGAGGGTGGAATGGGGTGGGACACCTGAATGTGCCTTGATGACCATGTTGCCCCTGGCCTAGGGTTGCCAGATGTCTGGCAAAAGGAGGACATGTCCTCCTTTTTGGCCTAATGTCCTCCGTCCGGCAGGCAAAGCTAAAAACCTTTAAAATGTCCAGCTTTTGTAATATTTTATGTGCCAGTCCGTGGGCTTCCCTGAACTGGGCCGCGGAGATGGATCTCCGCCCCCCCCCCCGCACTCATGGTGGGCGTGTTGCGATCGGCGGGGGGTGTCGCGCACCCTCTGCAGGTTCCCCGAGAGCAGCTCCAGGGCTGCCGCCGCCAGCCTTCTCGCTCTGGGCGCATTCCTTGTGGCAGTGCACCTCGCTGTCGTGGAGTAGGCGGTGGAGGCGCAGGCTGGCCTCCAGGTAGCAGACACTCTCCTTCCAGTTCTCGCCCTCGTACTGCTCCAGCGCGTAAGAGTAGGCGCTCTGCAGTGGCATCAACTCGGCTTCAGGGAACCCGCGGAAGCTGTACTTCTCGTACAGCGCCTGGGCTTGAGGCACCGCCGACACCACCAGTAGCAGCAGGAGAGCCCGCAGGAGCCCCCAGCTGCACCGCACCATGCCGTCCCTGCGCCCGGAGGCTCCGTGCCTGAAAGCTGCCCAGCCACTTGGAGGCCCATCAGGAGTCTCCGGGAAGCAGGGGGGGAAGGAAGATGGAGGCAGCCCTAGACGGGATTCCACCGGGTCTTAGTGCAGCAAGTTCCCCGACAGCCCATCTGCCACCAGGAGAGGCGGACCTTTCCACCATGAAGTGCCTGAATTACAACTTACTGCCAAAAAAAAAAAAATCCCTGGAAAAAGCGAGGGTCACAGACTGCGCACGATGATCTTCCCGTTGTGAGCAGCTGTGTTCCAGAGTCAGTCGACTTTGGTTGTAGGAATCTTGGGTCGAAGACCCATTCTTTGTAGAAATCATGAATGACCGCTAGATTCCAAAAACAAAATGTAGTTCCTTCTTTTTTGAAAAGGGCAAAGCAGCTTATGATTCAGACTCAGACTCAGTCATATAGTAAATCCACTGAAATGTATGGGACACCAATTGGATGCAGGGGCCTTAAATCCAATTGATTTTAATTGGGGTACCGGGGCAGGCCAGCAGGCACTAGTTTACAAGAGCTAAGAGGATTAGAAATGATGGGCTGTTGGAAGACCCTGATAGGGTTGTCCTAAGTCAGAAGCTGCCTGGCAGCACCTAACAACAAAGACTGAAACCATGCTTAGCTCCAGTTCTGTAAAGAAAACCGTATATTATAAAACCTGCAGTTCAGTCACATAAAGGGGCAGATCTACTACAAAACTATGAAGCTCAAGCTTCAGAGCCCTAAACCCAGAGGGGCCCTTAAGTAGCGAGCGCGACACGCCCACCGCACAAGCGCGACATGCCCACCGCCCCCCACCGCGCACGGAGCCCCCCCAACCAGGTTTAATCCGGAACGATTCAAATGAAACATTCAATACGTCCTCCTCGGTCCTTTTTTTTTGTCTTTCTATGTCCTCCTTTTGGTACCCATGTATCTGGCAACCCTACTCTGGCCAGATAGATTCTGCACTGAACCTGCCTGTTTTGTGTTTGTTTCTGAGAAGAAGTGACTGCAGGTGGCATCCAAATTCAGGCTGGCTGGAGTTGTGGCCTTCCAGTAGAGGATGCCAGTGGGTGGGTATGTGCCTTTTCAGCAGCAATTTTTAAAAACCTCTCTACTTTAGCATCCTGGGTTGAAGCCCTGGTTGCTCTGCCCCAGTTATATTTCTGACAGTCAAACCTTTGGCCTCAAAATGAGTTTTTTTTGCCACTTCTTGGCATGCTCCCTCCACTTTGGAGATATGCATCAAAATAAGAGATCCTTGATTCTTCAGGTGGAGTCAAGGAAGGTTCCTCACTTGAGTCTGAATGGCTCCTGACCACTAGACTCAGATTCTGTAAGAAGAATCTGGACCAGAGCTTTGGCTGTCATGACTATGACCCACATGCTACACAGTGTAACACAGATATAATTACAGCATAGATTGCTACTAAATATGTATGTGCACTAGAGATGGGGACAAATATAAAAACGGATAACTTTTTCCGACGAATATAGCCGATTCGTTAAATATTCATCGATCCGTATTTGTGGGTTCCAGAGACCCCCACAAATATGAAGGGATGAATATTTACCCGTTTTTATTCGTCCTTTGTATTAAAAAAACAAACAAACAAACACCATTCTGCCTACCGGCCGCCGATCAGCTTAGCCTGCCTTAAGGGAATCCAGGCTGCCCTTTGCAAAGATGGCAGCTGCAGCTTCCCTACCCTAAATGAAGCCACAGCCGCCATCTTTGCAAAGGGCAGCCAGTCTCCCTTTTTACATGCCATGGCTGCGAAGGCCTGATGGAGACCTCGGCAGCAGTTATTAAGGTAAGGGGGTGTTGGTGGGAGTGGGAGTGGGGGCTAAGGTAGGGAAAGGAAGGGGGTGTGGGGGTAGGCTGTTGGGGTGGCTGGCTGTGTGTGTGTGTGTGGCTGCTTATCGGCTTCTGATCAGTTGATCGGCGGCCGGTAGGCAGAATGGGCTTCTGTGCCATGTGGTAAACTCTCCTGGGGGGACCCAATTTGTGGGTGAATAACTGGAATGTCCGATATCCAATCTTCACCAAAGTTAGCAGGTGTGCTGGGGAAAGACATAGGAAGCTCCGTTGTGATTCTGGAGTCTCTAAGTACCTTGGGGGAGCTTTCCTGGGGGGGTCCTCTTTGTGACTATATAACGCAGGGAAGTTATATAGGAAGCTTCCCTGCAAATTTGGTGTCTCTAGGTGGTTGGGGGCCAGTGTTATAGCCGTTTAAAGTGCAGACGAATCGATGGATCGATCTGTCGATTCGTTGAAGAATATTCGTATATTCATTGATCCGTTAACCTTGACGAATAACGGATCAAAACAAATCACCATTTTTTTATTTGTTCCCATCTCTAATGTTCCTTTCATTACTACATAGTAATGTCACAACGAATTGTTTGTGTAACTTCTACATACGTCATTTGAGGCAAATCAAGAAACTGGCATAGAATCATCACTCCATTTTCCATTATTGATGACAAAACAAAAACTGGCCAATTACCATTCCATAGTGAAAAAATCTCCATGTCACTTTGGGTTAAATCGGTTGCTAGAAAACCAATATTAGGTGGTTGCTGGACTTTGTCCTGAACGGGGGTGGTTGAGGTTGTCTTAGGCTGAGAATCGTCTGGTATAAATTCCTCAATGATGACATCATCACTTTCATCAGGAGACAGAGGTTTTGTTTCTGGGACCATGCGCCTCATATCTCTTATCTCTGAATCTACGTTGTGAGCAGCAGCTTTCCTCCAGGAACTTTGGCTGTCAACTAATTCCTCTACAGAAAGAATATACAAAGGAGGATGACATGAAAAACAGTTTCCCTTCCTGTATTAGACAGCTACTTTAGAAAAATTAAAAACTTGTATTTATACTGTGCTTAAGGAGTCACCACTTAAATCAATTATTTAGAGAAGAATAATCAAACAACTAAATGCATAATCATAACAGAAAATATCTCATCAGACACTAACCTGATGCTGGTACTTCAAACTGAAGTACATGTTTATTATGTTGAATATGTGTCCTTAAAGAGATTGTTGTTGTTGTTTAGTCGTTAAGTCGTGTCTGACTCTTCGTGACCCCATGGACCAGAGCACGCCAGGCCCTCCTGTCTTCCACTGCCTCCCAGAGTTGGGTCAAATTCATGTTGGTAGCTTCGATGACACTCTCCAACCGTCTCGTCCTCTGTCGTCCCCTTCTCCACTTTCCCAACATCAGGGTCTTTTCCAGGGAGTCTTCTCTTCTCATGAGATGGCCAAAGTATTGGAGCCTCAGCTTCAGGATCTGTCCTTCCAGTGAGCACTCAGGGTTGATTTCCTTCAAAATGGATAGGTTTGTTCTCTTTGCAGTCCAGGGGACTCTCAAGAGATACTGTCCCCTAAATGACTGTTTTTCGAAAAAGTGTAAGGCAGCCCACACACAGGCGACATACACTATGCACACCACTACTGGGACCATTAGGAAATAACCGCTTAAGCCATTTACCCTTCTAGGGCCCTCTTCCCCTTCCAGAATGGTATAGACTCATATGTGAGACATTGTCCCTTCCCCTTGATCAATACAAAATCAATAAATTTCCCCCATATATCTGCAAACACATATTTAGTAATTATTCCCTTCTTAACTTTTATATTACATGTAAGTTTATCATTAGTAGTTATTTCTCAAACTTCTCTGTACCAATCACTTAATGACATTATCTCTCTCCCTTCCAAATGTCTATTAAAGCACTATTTTAGCACATACAGCTAAATTTATGGTGCTTAAATTTCATTTATTTCTATAAAAATCAATAGACAAAATTTATACTCAAATTTCTACCACATATGAATAAGTCCCTATTTTCTGGCATCCCCTCTAGCAAATCTTAGAACAATTATCATCTATTTGATTAAGTTCCACGGGCTTTAAATGCCATCTCTACACTAACTTACAACAATTATATTTTATCTTTATTGATGTGCATCTCAATATTCTAATGTTCCACATAGTTTACCAAGCATTACAGCTTATTTCTTCTCCCAAATCTCCTTCCCACAACATTTTAAATAGATTCTCCTGTTCTTCGGTGTCCAATAATAAATTATTATTTTTATTTACTATCCACCTTCTACCTTCTCTCCTGTGCTTTCCTCATGTAAAAAATTTCCTTCATATTTTGTAGCTTCCCGACATTCACTGTTTATTTTTTCCACTTCTTTCTCCATGGTTCTAATTGAATAGCATTGTTATACCAATATATTTTGTCTTTGCCTAACACTTCCTTTATTTGTTCTTTATTCTCATTTTTCCCCACCCAGTTCTTTAATGTAAAGACTTGTCTCTTTATCAAAAGTTCTTCAATTGATCTTTTCAAATTCCTTGAAATTTTTCCAGCTCTATCGCTGGACTTAATTGAGATACATATGGCATAAATAATTTTCTATCATTATTCCATATTGTTACCATATTATTAAGAAAATAATTTTCTATTTTTTAACTATATTTTTGCTATCTTGTGTGGAGAGGATATTTACCAAGTTCAAATGTAGTTCTTGTCTTTCCATATTCAGCCAGATTAATTTATTGGGCTGAGCTATAACATCTCAAATATATCTTTAGTGGATTGACAATATAGTATAGCCTTAATTTAGGCAGACCTAAACCTCCACTTTTTTGAGATTTATACCATCTCTTCTTATTAATCCTTGGTTTCTTATCTCTGTTACAAAATTTATTAATCATTTTGCCAATCTTCATTAATCTTTATTGGTAACATCATAAATAAAAAAAATCTTTGGTAGCATCTTTATTTTGCATGCTGTAATTCTACCAAACCATGACAATTTTTTCTGGAGTAAGCTAACTTTTTCATAGTTACTTGTTTCAATGAATTAAAATTCTCACAAAAATATACTTTTTTGTGAGAAAAGCAACTGTTTTGCTGAGGAAGTCCTGTTTTCTCCTCTAGGGGGGCATGTTTTTCATGTTTTAGGGGCTCATAAAAAACCCTGGGGCCCCAGTTTGAAATTCTTTTTTAAAACATTGGCCACTAGAAAGTTCAAGAGGGCTTTTCCAATATTATTATTATTATTAAGTTACTTTCGTTAAGGTCGAAACAGAAAAATTCTAGCCAATGTTCCCTCTAAGGCGCACAGGCGTGCAAGCACTGTATCGGGCACAGGCAGCCAAGCTGGCATTTCCACCCATTTGCTCCGGAATCCCGCACACAGTGGGCAGAGCTTTTATGAAGCACTCCAGAAAATGAGAGGGAACGTTGATGCTAGCAACCTACACAATACGCAACCACGTGTTAATTTTTTTTGAATGTGCACATTACGGAGTGCAATGCTTAGGCTGCTGGTGAATCCAAAAAATGACTCCTAGTCCTACTGAAGGTGCCCACCTTGATACAGAGTTTCCTCCATATCTGATTCACATTGAACTGTGTGTAGTTTTAGATACCTAACAGTTGCATGGGTGCCTCTCTTTTTTTGGACAAAATAATAACAATAGTTCTGGGAAGATGGGAAATCTGAACAGAAGTATTGATGATGTTGTTTTTGTACCATATGATTCTGTGACATCCATGGCATCAATGTCCTCCTGTGCCTGCAACAGTTCTGATGCATCTGCGTTGTAAACGATGAAGTTGACATCTATTGGTTCAAATGTTTTGCTGTCACCAAACTGACAATAGCAAGTGGTAGGATTTTCTGGTGCAATACAGGAACTCTTGGCCTTTGAAGGGTTGTGTTTACTCTTTACTGTATTCTGGGGTTTCTCCCGTTCTGCTTTTCCTTCATGTACTTGATTCTGAATCACATTGCTTTCTGTTCCCAGTGGTTCTAAAAAAGAAGTGAATGTAATATGGCCTTAGACTTCATTTTAGCTGCACCATGATGAACCATAGTAAATGTTCTTCTATTTTAACAGTTATTATGCCCTTACTGTGTGTAAATGATTGCTCTAATTTGTTCTCAGAGCCACCTTCTGAGATAAATTATTATGTTCTTTCTTTGAAGCCAAGAAACATCAATTCCAAAAGGGACACAGGATGCAACCATGTACCCATTAAAAAGAATCATTATTAAACAAATATTGGAAGAAAGAAGAGGTACCGTCTCTGGAGGAACTGATAGAAAAGATACTGGAAGTGGCAGAGATGGATGTACTAACAGAAACATGAAATGAAAGCTCATCTCAAAAAGGACTCAAAAAATGGGAACGTTTTTATAACTGGATCTGAAATATGGACTGGAAAATATAGATAAAAGAAGTATGAGAAGGTCCAAAGGAATGGAGAGAGTTGTAAAGATAGATAGTCTGGAAAATTGTTAGATCGTTTACCTATGCGATTTCCCTTTTTAACATAACTAAGTAAGTGGATGTAAGAATACTCTTTCACTCTCTGGAATTTTACCCTTTACCTAACTCTAACCCTATTCCTTCCTTCCTTATTCCCTTGTACCTACACCCCAACTCTTACCCCTATTGAAAATGAATTTTAAAAAAGAATCCTTATTAAACAAGGCAGCTTACTTCTCAATAGAGATACATAGGGTAGGTACAGTTAGTCACTTACTGCAAACTTTGCAAAAGACTAAAAAAATGAGTGTCATATAAGGTTCTATGGGAGAAAATGTTCAGATGTATGAAATTTGTAACATTTGTAGCTATATATGTATTAGACAATACAGGAGCATATGAAAGCAAGAAAAACTGGTTTGCAAGGTGACATAAAACAACAGGTTATTGACTCAAATGCACCCAAGGATTTTGCCCCACTGCACATTTGGAATCCAGCCTCCTTTAATACACCATGACTGAAATCTTGTTGCTTTGTTACATATACAGAAGTCAAAATGTGTAATATTTTGTGTAATAAAAGGTCATTCCTAACTGGCTATTAACAAGTCACTGCTAGGATTCTTGAGGGCAGGGTGCCCACCTAGCTTGTTGTGGTGCCTGAGAATCCCAGTGGAGACTTGCTAATTGCCATCTGAGAATGAAAAATGTTGTGCCTTTTGCATAATAAAACAATAGGATTTCAGCCCATGTAGTTCAGTGCTCAGGACCTGGTAAATGGTGGAAACTGGGTCAAGATAAAATTTCATTCTATTGATATTTTAGTAACAAATTTTGAAAAATGTTTAATAAACACAACAAAAAGAATGGTGTTTTTACTCAAACAGGTTCTTCACAGCAATTTGCTATATGACAGGCAGCTACAATGTGGTCCTAAGAGTGGATGAATCTACTAAGGTGGACCAGTGCAGATGGGTGAGGATTCTATTCCAGTTGTATTTGACAAGCTTTTATCAAAATTCATGAAAAGCAGGATGGAATAAAATTGAGCTCTGAATATGAGATAAAATGAAATTAACAGGTTCATTCATCAGTTACCTCTACATGCAACTGCGGCTGAAATCCTTTTCACACAATCATGCCTGCATAATTGATAAGGCCATCAGCAGTGGCAATTTTTCAGAAATTAAACATTTCCTACTTCTGTCACAAGGCTCCCATGGCTCCCATGTATTCTCTTTCATTGGCAAAAAGCCATGGGAACCACAGAATTGGATGAATGTCTTTAGTAACCTAAAATTGCTGCTGCTGGAAAGACTTCACTGGAAGCTGTGGTTTTAGACAATTAAAGACTTCCTCTTCCCATCCCGTGGCTCCCACTGCTTCCCACTGGTGAAATAAATAACATGAGAGCTATGGAATCTAGAGGTAGAAGTAAGAGATGTTTAATTTCTGAAAAATTGTACTTGCTAATGGCATAATCAGAATTAAATAGGTGTAGTTATGCAAACAAGATTTCAGACAGTGAGTCTGGTGGCATGTTTCCTACATAAAGTTTGTTAATTTGGAACATATACTCCCAAACATCCCTTTGCATCACAACAGGGATGGGAAGCAGGTAGCTTTGCAGATGTCACTCCCCATTAGCTCATCTCACTGGGATCAGTGGTCAGAGATTATAGGAGCCAAAGTCTAAAATATTTGGAGATCAGTCTTCTGCCCATCCTTGTATCAGAACACAGCAATAAGTAGTAACTTCAGCTCTTGGGGTTAAAAGCAAAAAGCAAAGCAAAGCGTGCTGCTTATATACCGCCCCATAGTGCTTCAAGCACTCTCTGCGCGGTTTACAAGTTAATTATGCAGGCTACACATTGCCCCCCCCCCCCAAGAGAGCTGGGTACTCATTTTACCGACCTCAGAAGGATAGAAGTCTGAGTCAACCTTGAGCCGGCTACCTGGGATTGAACCCCAGGTCTTGAGCACAGTTTTGGCTGCAGTACAGCAGTTTAACCACTGCGCCACGAGGGTTAGATGATAAAAATTTACTGAAAACTCATGAAGATGTTGGTGGAGCCAGGCTGGTTTCTGTTTTTTTGAAAATACAATAGTTTATTACTGTGCTTATTAATGGACAGAAAATACAGCTGTGACAATACTTTTCTCATGCAGTAAACTGGTCGAAAGCACTATATGTAATATGAGGTTACTGAGCATGTAGAACAAGGCTGGACAACTGTGGCTCTGCAGGTGTTGGCCAAAATAGTCTTGCATAGTTAATCTTGATGTAAAACTGACTGTGCAAATATTGGAGTTACAAAATCAGCATTGACATTATCTGTTGCATACTGGGCAACTCAGGACGCAACATCTACACTGGATTTGTAACTTGAGAGAATTTGCCTCTCAAAATTACACCAGCATAACTACATGAGAGGGGTTTGACATTTTTACACTGCAGTTCCCATAATTCATTATTTTTTTTCTGCAACTGGCAGTTGACTCAATTTGTTGTCTCTCAGTTCTTCCTCTTGGCACCCAGGGCACCTTTATGGTCCCAGCCTGACAGACATTCTTTACTGTAGTCTCCCACAGCCCAGTCCATTCTTCCAGACCTTGTTTAGCCTGTGTACTCCTTCCTTTGGTTTCTGCAGCTTGTGCCTCTAACCTTAACAGTGACACTGAATGCTCTATGAGGAAAGAAAGAAATGAGTAGACTATTATATCAGGCAAAAACAAAATAAAAATAAAAACTAAAGAAGAATGTTGTGGCATCTGAAAGACTAACTGCTATAATTTTTGTTATTTTTATTAATTTTCAAACAAAAGGAAACAACGAGTATACAAGACACTACTAATAAATCAACTTAAAAAAAATAAAGAAAGCCATATTTATCAACCCTGTGCCACCCTTACCCTCAGAACTGGTTTTTATTTTTATTTTTATATTTCATACTGGCCCATTTCTCTCCAAAAATACATTGATACATCTCCAAGTGTATACCGTTTCCCTTTCTGAAACACATATACCAAAAATGAATTCCATATTTCTTTAAAATCATTAAATTTCAATATTCCTTTTACAGTCTTGGTTTCACAGGTTAAATTATCATTAATGTCCATACTCCAAATTTCTTTATATTATACCTCCATGTTAAGTTGTTTATTATTTTTCCAATTCTTTACAAATACCAGTCTTGCCACAGTCACCATAATAGTAATTAATTCCTTTTCTTCTCCCTTTAATTGGTTATTATTAACCATGTTCAAGAAGGCAATCAATCATTGGAGACATTTGTACATCAATGCCCATTATTTCTATAATCTCCTTAAAGATTGGTCGTTGTAGGTTTTTTGGGCTGTTTGGATGTGTTCTGAAGGTTTTTCTTCCTAACGTTTCACCATTTTCTGTGACCGGCATCTTCAGAGGACAGGAGTTAGAACTCTGTCTGTGTTCTGGTGTAGTGTGTGGGATAGTTGAGTATTTGTAGCTGTGGGATCAGCTTTTTGTCCTTTTCAGGAGATACTGTAGGGTGATTATGATCAGGGTGTTTTTTGTTATGGGTGTATTGTTGTGATGGGGGGGGAGATGATCTGTCACTGTGATTAATGGGTGTCGTTAGCTAGTCTTTTGTGTGCAGTGGTCACCGGTCCTTGTGGCTGAGTAGAGTTTGTTGACCTGCAGACTAAAACAACCGGAAAAATCAAAATCGGCAGTAGCTGAACATGCCCTGAAACAAGCTGGACATGAAATCCTATTTCAAAAAACAGAAGTACTGGACAACACCAGCAATCATTATGTTAGACTACACAGGGAAGCCATTGAAATCTACAAACATCAGCAAAGCTTCAACAAAAAAGAAGAAAGTTTAAAACTCAACAAAGCCTGGCCCACAGCACTGAAAAATACAGCCTGCAAAAAGGTCAACGAACCTGGTCAACCAGCTAAAAATACTCAACTATCCCGCACACTACACCAGAACACAGACAGAGTTCTAACTCCTGTCCTCTGAAGATGCTGGCCACAGAGACTGGCAAAACGTTAGGAAGAAAAACCTCCAGAACACAGCCAAACAGCCCGAAAAACCTACAACCACCATTGGATCCCAGCCATGAAAGCCTTCGAGAATACTCCTTAAAGATTATTGGCCGCTCTTTCTTCCTTATTTCGCAAGTCCACCATATATGTAAATACATCCCTTTTCTTTTTTACATTTCCAGCACGAAGATGATACATTTTTGTTTAATAAATGCAATTTTATCAGTGCTAAGTATCATCTCCGCACAACTTTATAATAATAAATTATTATAATAATAATATTGTTTAACCCTTGCAGACATATTTTTCATTATTCATTATTCTTTTATTGCACATTTTATTCCAATCTTCCTCCAATCTTCCTTTTTGTAGCCAAATCTCTTCGTCACACATCTTTTAAAACTTCTTAAGAAAGAAGTCGAGTTGCCATGACTTGACTTCCAGAAAACCTCACGTGGATGACTGAAAATCTTCACAGATCTTTTAAAACTGTTCTTTTATATTCTGTTTGTATTAACATCTTTTATATTATGCTTAATGTCCCCTTTCTATTTTTAGTAGTTTCTGTTTTTTCTCCTTTTTCAATGATCTCAAATTTCATAATTGGTCTGTCCTCTTCTTCCTTCCTTTTTCATTCCTTTGGCCAATTATCCAATTGAAGTATATTTAGCCATGAAATCCCCTCCTCTCCCAACTGCTATATTTTATTGTGAGCTTTCCTAGACCAAGTCCATTTCCTCAGACAATTTACCAGATAAGGTAAAATAACACCTTTTATACTATCTTTAGTGGGCAAGAACGATAGCCCTTGTGTCATTTCAATTAATGTCAGTTCACCAGAAGTCACAGTTTTACACATCATGTGACCTGCATAGTACTGCAGTTCTCCTCTGCAGCCGCTTTTGCTTCAAATCCACCTCCCATCCCCAGTAATGAGAACATGGAAGAGGGAATTCAAGGAGGAAGCATGTGCTTTTATCGGTAGTTCTCAACCTACGAGCAATAGAGGCGCATGACTGGTTCTTCTGCATATGTTTAATTTCAAGTGAAATAGAAAGTGACATTACTTTTAGATAATGGAAGAATTAAAAAAAAGAACTTTGCTAAGATGGAAATACATATTAAGAAGTGCATTTATTTTATCGTTATTGACCATACCTTTCCTTGAGACTTCCTGACTCCCTTTCCACTTTTCTCTGTTGTCTTGAATAATCAACAACAAGTTGTCCTTAAACCTTGGTATGTCTAAGACTGATAAAAGTTGCCTTTCTGTGCAGGTCCCACTCTCACGGCTGGCACTTTCTTTGTCCGTAGCTTTACTTGTCTTTGTTGATTGGGCTCTTCTAAAAAAGAAACATTTTATGTTTTTGTAAGTAGAAAAGGGTTTTGGGTTTGTGGGTTTTTTTTATTTTTATATAAAACATGACTTAGGTTGATTTTGTTGGATTCATTTTCTAACTTTTCAAAACTGTGAAGGAGGCCTTTTTTTTTTCTTCAGTGCACCCCACCTTTCCTCCAAGGAGATCCAGGAGTGTACATGGATCCCCACTTTAGCCTCACAACAATTTTATGAGTCAAGTTGAGAGCCTGTGACTACTCCAAGGTCATCCAATAATGGCAAAACAGGAAGTTGAACCCAGGTCTCCCAAGTCCTGGTCTTTAATCAACACACTAGTTAATATGAAAGGGCTACATTAATAGTGGAGAATAAATCTATTCTTTTGGTTGCTAAAAATAGCCATGACATTATGAAGAATGAACAGGAAATAAAATGAGGGGCAATAATGTCTTGGAGGGTAAGTGTGGTGGAGAGAACTGCAAAACAAAAGACAGGACTTCCTCCTCCAGCCTGGGTCTTCATTTTCAGAATTATGCATTTCAGTTATTTTAGTTCTTTAGTTTTTAACATTCAAGGGTGTAACTAGTCTGTATACAAATCAGTGGAGCTATATTAAGTGCTGAGATATCCAGTGAGGTGTAGACTAGGACTGAGGCGGCCTGGGTTCAAATCCCCACTCAGCTGTGAAAACTCACTGGGGGTGTGAATCTGCTAAAACCACTCTTTAAATGTCTCACTTCCCTTGAAAGCCCTGTTAGGTTCTCTGTAAGTGAATTCTGACTTGATGGCACCTAACAGCAATAATAGCTGTTGCACCTATAAAATCTGACCAGTGCAAATTTCACCCAGGGAAACTTAATAAGTTCCAAAACTTTATATATTTCTTCATAAAATGGGTAGAAAGAAATTGAACAGAAGTATTAAATGTAAGAGAAAACAAAACTTTCAGATCCACCCATCCTATGGGTATAAATGTGGGGAAGCTGGACTTTTTCCTCCACTTTCACTTTTCTCCTTCAGACTCCTGCATGAAAATAGCAGCAGCAACAATAGTCATGGGTTATTTTCACCTACAATGCCTCTGAGAAAGGATAATTTGTAACAAGTAACATCCCTCATCCTACACTGTTGAGCAGGCATAGTTGCCCTATTGTCATCTCGCTGCTCTTAAAAACTTACCCTTCACACACACACACACACACACAGAGAGAGAGAGAGAGAGAGAGAGAGAGAGAGAGAGAGAGAGAGAGAGAGAGAGAGAGAGAGAAACTGAAGCAAGTCTGAATCACAGACTGCTAAAATCTAAGTTTCCATCATTGAATGTCCCTTGAATCAACATAGAATTTCTTCTGCCCCTTTCAGGTTTCTCCTCTTTTTCTTATACCATATAAACACACAGAAAGGTGAGAAGCAACAGTAGTCTTGTTGATCTTTATACTCGGGATAGGAGGGAGATCCTTTCCTTCAGGTAGCAAAGTGACTTGAGCCATGACTATCCCACTCTGCTCTGCCCTGACATGTTGTTTTACTGCTGTAACTACAGTTCAGGTATCAAGAACAACAATGAAATGGTTCTTAAAAGTGAAGAAAGAGTTAATATCACCATGACTCCTTTCTCTTGCCATTATTAGAGAGCAGGATAGTAATACTAATGTAAAACAAGTGAGCAAGAACATCCATACCGAGAAGCACATGTAGATTTAGAAGCCTCATGTATAAGAGGTCGAACGATTTCATTCACGGCATCAAGTAGGAGAACAAATATAGGTTTCACGATGACATCAATAAATCCTATAGATAAAACCAAAAAAACACGCAATACATTGGCTTCTTGCTGTAGATAAAGAAACTACAGTTTTCACAATCCTCTACCACTGACCATGCTAGCTGGGGCTTCTTGGAGCTGAAGTCTGAAATGTCTGGGAGACCTATCTCATTGTAAGTGTGCTGCATTGTCTCAGTCAATCTGTCTGAGTTTCCAGAACAAGTTCAGTTCTGGTTGGCATTTTTAAAATTGGGTAGAGGCTTCTGGGGACCCCTAAGCCCCTTAATGTAAAAGCCTCTTCTCCTGGAAGACTTCAGAAGCACAAGTTGACCAATTTTTTAGAAATTAAAATTTTAAAGGTTCTCTCACACACACATCCAGGGAGCTGTTAAGGCCTCAGAGGTGACCCTGTGGCTGCACTTTGCTCACCTCTGACCTCAAATGAAGCATGGCGAACAAGACAATATGATATGCTTCCCCTACTCTTTGCAATTGAAGACTGTGGGAGAGATCCTTTGTCTTCCTGAGGCAATGTGTGTAAAGCATCAATCAGTAAAGCCCAGCTCTTCCCCTTTTTTGTCATGGTCCTTCGGGGTTTGCTTTATATGACATAATAAATTTCTTTCTCTCTTCGTATGGTTTTCATTTGCTTTTTAAAAAATTGATCTCAAAATGCCAATTTCGCCCTGTGTGACTCAAGACAATTTTTATGCACAGGGCAAAGTTGTTTGCTTCATTTGAGATATACCAGATCAACATAAACAGTCCTAGTTTGGCCTAGAATCCAATGCGCAGTCCTGGTGCTTTCTATTTTATTTTCTTAGAAAAAATACAAATAGGGCATTTGTTACATTTC
This sequence comes from Intellagama lesueurii, assembly GCA_037013535.1. NCBI lineage: Eukaryota > Metazoa > Chordata > Lepidosauria > Squamata > Agamidae > Intellagama > Intellagama lesueurii. The sequence continues at coordinate 190,077,394 of JBAJHW010000001.1, read as the reverse complement.
TTTTAGTCATCAGTGGGCCAAAATACAGTCAATATCTGAGGATATTTCAAGATCCCTATTGTAGTTTTTGAAGAAGCAACCATGTTAGTTTGTGCAAGCATGTCAAACAAAAAACAAAGCAAAACAAACAAATAAAAAAGACAAAAATATTGTGGCACTTGCTGTATAGTTCAGTGGTTTAGATAAGAGGCTGGGAGTTTGATTCCGCACTGTACCTCCTGGACAAGAACCTAGACTTGATGATCCATAGGGTCCTTTCCCCTCTGCATTTCTAAAATTATTGTTATATTATTATTTAAAGACTAAATACTATATTTTAATGTAAGCTAATGTGAATTGGAGTGAATCTTTTGCGTATGTGTGTGATTAGGGAAAGAGCCTTCCTTTCTCTCTTTGTATCCTTGTAGTACCTCTGCAAATAGTCTGCTCAGGTACTGCAGACCTTTAAAGTAGCAGCCTGAAATCTAAGAAGCCTCTCAGCCATGCAAATCTGCTGCTTTCGAGTCCTATTCTCAAACTGGGAAGAGGCAACAAGCGGGTTACCCCAGGGCTCAGTCTTGGGCCCAGTGCTCTTCAACATTTTTATTAATGACCTGGATCAGGGGATCCAGGAAATGCTAATCATATTTGCAGATGACACAAAATCGGGTGGAATAGCTAATACCCTGGAAGACAGAAACAAAATTCAAAATGATCTGGATAGGTATGAGCACTGGGCTGAAAACAGGAGAATGAGATTCAACAAGGATAAATGCAAAGTACTGCACCTTGGGAAAAGAAACCACACAGTTAGAAGATGGGGGATACCTAGCTCAAGCAATACTACGAGCAAGAAGGATCTTGGAGTCATTGTAAATCACAAGCTGAATATAACGTGATGTGGCTACAAAAAAGGCAAATTATATTTTAGGTTGCATTAACAGATGTATAGTCTCCAAATATTGCGAGGTACTAGTTCCCCTCTATTCGGCACTGATTAGGCTTCATCTTGAGTATTGTGTCCAGTTCTGGACACCACACTTCAAGAAGGATGCTGACAAACTAGAACATCTTCAGAGGAGAGCAACAAGGATAACAAGGGGACTGAAAACCAGGCCCTATGAAGAAAGAATGAAAGAACTGGGGTTGAGAAAAGAAGACTGAGGGAGAGATAGGATAGCACTTTTCAAATATTTGAATGCTTGTTATAGAGAGAAGGGGCAAAATCTGTTCTTGATCATCACCCCACACAACACAACACACAACAATGGGCCCAAGTTACAGGAAGCCAGATTTCGGTTGAATATCAGGAAAAACTTTGTAACTGTTAGAGCAGGACAGCAGTGGAACCAATTACCTCAAGAGGTGGTGAGTCCTCCAACACTGGAGGCATTCAAGAGAAATTTAGACCACCATCTGGCAGATATCCTTTGATATATATTCCTGCCACAGGCGTGGGGTGGACCCGATGGCCTTATAGGCCCCTTTCATGATTCTATATTTCTCCATATTTGTTATATACTGTGTTGTTGAAACTTTGCTGTATTTTCTATTGTGTTTCAATAAAATTCCCCTTCTGAATAGCTCTGTGTGCGTGTGATATACTCAGTCCAATCTGTGTCAAGACACACTATTGCCATGGTTAAAAGATCTCACATGTGAGAGTTCATAGATGTGCTCTGAGAGCACACCTGGTGACAAGTGAGTCAAGTAAACTTAATCCATGAAAGCTCACATTAAAATATATTATTCTTTACAGTGCCATGTGTTTGTTTTGTTTTTTATTTGGTTTGTTCTTCTTCTTGTTTTGTCAGGAAACCTTGAAGAACTTCCCTTTGGTTTTAGCAGAAGAAATGCATGTGTAAGAATTTCATAAACAAAAGGATAGTAGCAGACGTATTTCAAGACCATGACACCCCAACAGTGCTCTTGTGGAGAGTCAATGTTGTGCTTGGCAGATACCCAACATCCAGCTCATTGGCACAGCACTGAACATTTTTGCACTTGGTGCTGAGATCAATTCTATGCGATCTCATATTGACCAATAATCCTGGACACCATGGGATCGAAGGTTAACAAACCTCAGCCTGAAATGTCATGTCTTGCAAAAATTGGGTTGGAGCTGGTCCACATCACACTAGTATGCATGTCACATCCCCATTTTGGACTCAGGTAGCCTCACTGCGAGGATCTCTCCAATATGTTTTCCCTTCCTGCCTGGTCATTTGGTTGCAGTTTTCCTCAGGAAGACTGTCACAGCCTCCTGCTCCTGACATATTTTTAGGGATGAAAAGAATATGTGCTACATTATTTTTCTTGTTGGTATAAGCTATCTTGACAGAATGAAAACCTTGGTGAGAAATTCTAAAGATGTACAAGATTCCTCTCTTCACTTTCATCCTCCAGATTAAAGTGAGACAAAGACTGGAATTCTGTTGCACAAGTTATAGTGCACAACTCCAATGACATCATTAGCCACAGCCATGCCATGGTTGTTTTGGGTCAATAAAAAACTTCCAAGAGCCCCCACCCCACCCCAAAAAGGATCATAGAATGGAGGGGCTGTTTTAATTATTGTATGTATAGCAGCTGGAAAGGTAAGAGGATGCAAGACAACATTTAGGCTAGTTTGGGTAGGTTGTGTTTAAAGGTTTCAGGTGGCTTTACATGGCTGCACTGGACCAGAGCATCTGTGGCAGATTATTTGGATCATGACATATGGGTTATCCCATTCATTCTGTGGGTTGATGTATACACACAATAATAAAGTTATGATCAAATGATTAACTCAGCCAGAGGTCTCCCGCCTATCCTTCCCAGGTTCCAAAGATCTGATTCGCTTCTTCACAGTGCTCTTTCATAAACCTCACCTATTTGGGAAGCAGCAATATTGGTAGTTTTGCGATCACAGAGTGAAGAAACTGGCAATCCTAATTCAGCCTCCTTGTCTCCCTGGAAATGGGGGGTTGGGGAGGGAAAGGAGAATGCACACAACATGTGAGTGTGAACAACAACACATATTACTGCTACATTAAATTCTCTTCCACTCTAATCTAAAAGCAGTTCAAAAGAAAATAGTATTGGTTCCAAATTTATGTTCTGAAATAAGAAAAAAAGTTCTCCCAAATTTTAGAAATGAAAAATTAATGGCAAGACACACATGGCATCAGACTGTAAGAACACAGGATATTTTTCAGGATTGAATTTATTAGCAAAAACCTCCATGGAAAACTGGAGACGGACATTTTTAGCCTTTGATAACTTCAGTGCATTAGATTTCATTGTGATTATTCTTGTTTGCATCTGATAATTGATTATTTGCTTATATATTATGAAGTCAAAAATTGTTTAAAACTCAATGAAAGCTTTTAAATTAAAAAAAAATCAGGACAACCTGTGGAGGATAACTTAATTCAATCAAATCATGTTTTCAGTTCCTACTATTAAACTGATATTCAACCCAGCTAACTGTTTCAGACATAATGGACAATCATAGTTTAACAAAATCATAATGAGTGCACTGAAATGAATACATAAAGGAGAGACTTTCAGATCTGACTCTGGTGTAATAAACCAGAGCATATTAAATCAGGATTATTATACATTAAAAATGGTTATAATATAAAAAATGAATTAGTCTTCTCACTATGTAAAAAACTGCTCTGTATGTGATAAAGCAGCCATAGTTCTCAACTAGGAACTTTAAAGCAAATTTATGAAAGGCCGAGAGGGGAGTGTAAAATGTTCCTTATTTTAAGAGGCTTCCTCATTTTACTATTTTTATATATTTATTACTGCTATACTTATTTCCAGAAAGGAATACTGTATCATATGTTCATTATTGTAAGAGGCTCTCCTTATTTCTCTTGTATTTCTATTTTTATATGCTATATTTATATCTATTTATATCCAAACACATCAGAAAATAGAGAAATTTATAGACTGGCTACCTGAATACTTCATGGCATGAATCTTGGAGGACAACATATAATGTTATTCATCTGCTTTGGAATACCCTATCCTCTTTGGTTCATTAACTGCCATCTGGGAAATTGCATACCAGAGCAACTGAAGAAGGTGGAAGCCAAAAAGTTTCACTTAAATATTTATGTTTGTAAATCACTCTTACTAGTGGATCATTATCATTGTATATCTACTGTGTTTCCCCGAAAATAAGACAGGGTCTTATATTAATTTTTTGCTCCAAAAAATGCATTAGGGCTTATTTTCAGGGGATATTTTATTTTACAGTTATGTCATCTTCTGGTTGCTGCACAGTGCTGCACAATGGTGGAGGGCGGGGTTTAACTTAACTGGGGCTTATTTTTGGAGTAGGGCTTATATTACGAGCATCCTGAAAAATCATACTAGGGCTTATTTTCAGGGTAGGTCTTATTTTCGGGGAAACAGGGTACTGTATATATTTATATAGTACAAATGATATATTTTTCAATAAACATACGTTTATTGAAAAACAAGTATTGGATAAACCTTGTTTCCAAAAACCTAACCCTGAATGTCTTCATGTGAAGTATTGTAAGGAAAATTTTCAGTGTTTTGTTGTTATTATCCTATAGATGTTTTCTGAAGCACAACCATAAGGGCTGGAAATCAGGGTTCATTTCCTGAATGTCTTGAAAAACAACATTTTCAAACTCTCAAACCATATGTGGGTGTTCACCTTTCATATCAAAATGTTAATGAAACCTGCTTCCCCTTGAAATACAATGGAATACTTTTTAAGTATATATTCAGCCAGGAGGTAAGTAGTGTAGCGTGAGGCACACCTATTTTAAAAATACTGCAGCCAGGACAGACCCTGCTATGTGCTCACCACCTCTGTCAGGATGAGCATCTAACTGGTATGCCACCTAGCAGGAGAGACTTGCCCCAGTTTTACAGCAGCTATTCTTAGCCAACTTATTTGGTTTTGTTAAATGTGAAGTTCTTGAGGGAGTGTATTCAAATATCACTGTTTTTCTCTTTGAGGAAAAGTACCACTTGTTTCTTAGCAAGGTAACAGAGAGTGAATTTCAAATTCCTGTTCAGACTTGTAGCTTATTTGCCTTTGGCAAGGAAACTTGGATTTGTCTGTGGGGGATAAAATTGTGTGAGAGAGGAGGGCTCTTCCTGTTGGAATTCTTTGAAATAAAAGACATTAAAATAAATATGACATTAAAATAAATAGGAAGGGACATGCCCAGCTTAATCTTACGCAGGTTTACTTGGAAGCAAATCCCATTGTTCAGTTTTTATGCTTGGGGTGAGTCATTTTGTGAGCTACGTATCCAATAAAAGAACAGATATAGACAAACATCAGACAAACAAACATGAATAGGATTGCAAGTCCTTAGGCATTCCTGCACATTGAGGCTGAAATATTGTTGTGCAGCTCTGTGAGTACAATGATGGTGATGCCATCTGCTGCAGCAAATCCTAGATGATTAAAAACCTCCTTTGGTGGTTTTGGGGTGTATGTGACTTTGTCACATTGTGTACGACCCACATGCACCCTGTAATGGCCTGTAACCAGTGGCAATTTGCAGCTGCTACATTGCACACACAGAGCTGTAGAACAGGATTTCAGCCACTATGCATCACAAATGTTTTCTTTGAGTAAAGTACTGTTAAAATTATAATAGCATTAAAGCAAGGAGAATGACTGAAATGTCTAGAAGCAGATTTATAATGTATGTGTGCAAACATGTTTTGAAAACAGCACCTGTTGAAAAAATTCTTCCATTAACGCTTCTGCCCATCGTTGGTGCAGAGCCCAAGGCTTTGCTGGGTGGCTTACGTCGGCAGCATGTACAACCATAGACATAATCTTATCTTTGTGTGCCCTGTTAAATGAAGGATATTCTCCAATTACCTCAGCACAGATGTAGTAGTTTCCCTTAAGCAAGGAGTACTTCAAAAGTCTTTTTAACAGTCCACCCTCAATCAGCATGGCAACCCTCCCTCCCCTCTTTTGTTGGCAAACAGGCATCAGCAAGCAGCTGACAGGTTAAATTAGGGATTCAGCCCCTGAAAATGGAAATAATTAGCCCGGTCCCATTTCCCCTTTGGAAAGAAATCCCATCCATATTTCTTCTTCTAGGAAAATCAGAATTCAACTGTTTTTTAGACGCATGCATTGAGATAGGAAGGAAAAAGAGATGGTAGTTCTAGTTCACTATCACTTTAATCACAGCTCAAAGATACATCATCTAAAGGGGATTTGGAATGGACAGGAGGACATGACTGCTTTATGATCTGCTGTCATAACCAGATCATCTGGCCCAACTACTGTGCTGGATGAGATGAGCCAACTGAAGAACCCATAAGAGGGGCGGCGGAGGAGATCTGCTGAGTTGCAGCATATCCAAACTCCTCTCAGCTCAAACTAACAGCTAATGTGCTGGTACAAAGTGAAGCCAGGCTCAGGCTTGTCCTAAGTAATTTTCAACATCCATAGGGTGGGAGGGGTTTGGGTTCATCACAGCCTCAGCTATTTTGCCTAGTGAGGGTTGTCCTATTAGGTGGAGAGGCAGGGAGCCATGGCTGCCCCCTCACTTCTCAGGAACAAAGGATTATTGTCTCCTCTGTCCAATTGCAGAGAAGTCAGGAAGGGAGTGCAAGAAGGAAGGATGTGACATCAGCAACTCTAAAAATATTTGTCCAGGGTGAAGGAAGAGTAGGACAGGTCGGATAAAGACCACTCTAGAACATCCAAAGACAAAGACATCCATTTTCAGTGTAAGCTGAGTTGTATCCAGTCACCTCCAACATCTACAACCAACCTTTCCAGTTGCTGATGACACTGCATAATATGCTTAACGGTACTCATTTGCTGGAAATGATGTGACATGTCTGTAGCTAAAACCATCTCAATGACCAGGTGGCGTAGTTCCCTGGAAACAATCAGACAGATCTAGTGTTTATTGTGCTCTCTAAATAAGGGGTTTAAAACATTTTGCACCATCTTTCAGAGTTCCAAGTCCTGGGATACAATCTGTTACACTGTCTGCTACCATGAAAACAAAAATTAGTTCCATTAATTCCAACCCCTTTATCTCCAATTTGCTCTTTTTTAAGCTATTGATATGCTCTGTATTCTGTTAATGAACACTGCCGTGTCCTGTCCTGCCTTTAGTACTTTAGAAAGGACTGCTGGATGACCTGACTGTTTAGCTTCATTAAGACATTTCACTAGGGTGCAACTACCCTAGAAATTGTTCTTCTATTTGTGCTGCAATTCTCACTGTTAATTTCAATGTATTTTCTGTCAACAACATGGCATAAAGTTAATCCTGAATAAAGCCAATCCTTTTCCTTGGCTCTTCTGTAGATTTTGTTCAGCCAGCAGAGCTGGATTTTTGCACTGTCTCCACCTCCATTGTGTTGTTTCACTTCCTGGCTTGTGTGATTTCCCATTTCTGTCCTTTGGGACAGTAGATGGGTGTGTCCTGACCACACTGGGGATGGCATCTTCAGTGGGGCTGGGTGTGGTGGTTCAGCATTACCTTCTTCAGGTTAATAGCTCTAGGGTGGACATCCTCTTATATTTCCTATTTTTTTTTTCTTTAAATGTTAGTTTCCAGCGCTATGTCAGATTACTGATTGACTGGGACTGCTTAAAGGATGTTCAGAAACAAAGCCCTTAAACTATGGTGTTGCATGAAGTGTACACACACACACTTGTCACACACATACTGTTGCATCTAGTGAGCATGTAGGGGGAGAGAAGAGTGAGAAGAAGCCATTCACCCTAGGAGAGGGGATCCCTCCCCAACCCAACCAACCTTTCTCTTTTCAATTATCTCTAGAAATGAGGATATTTGTATACGAATATGAATATCCCCATGCAGCTGGACCTAATGAGGGTCCGCCCCCCGAGGCCGGACTGTCCTCTCACGTATCCTGCTGCAGCACCAGTCCTGCTCATCCTTCCAATTGCACCTGGAGTGCCGCTCTTTTCCCACTCGGCTGGCCACCCAGCAGCCATGTGGGGAGACGCGTCCTCCTGCTCCCTGCCTAGAATGGCCAGCCAAGCAGGAAGAGAGTGGTGCTCCGGGCATGAGTGGAAGGATGAGTGGGACCAGCACTGCAACAGGATACATGAGTGGATGGTCCGTCCTCGGGGGTCAGACCCTCGTTAGGTCTAGCTGCGTGAAGATATTTGTATTCGTATATGAATACCCCCATCTCTACTTATCTCCTCCTCTGGGGCAACGTCAAAGCTCCTAGTCTTTCTTCACAGTTGTCAAAAGTGTCTCTCACCCCAATCTCTCCTTATTCTCTCCTAAGAGATTAAGGCTCAGGTCCTAGGCCAGCAGAGGAGGACCTGTCCCACTTGGGACTTTAATTCAGAGTAAACATGTCGTGGACATGGCTCTTGCACATTTCCATTGTTAAACAATCACATGATGGTGGTGGGTGGCATGGTAGGCTTTTATTCAGCAGTATTTGCTCCAGAGATACTGTAGGATGAACTTAACTTCCAATAAACAGGTCCATCAGACTCCTGCTCTCCAAAGTGGAGGAAACTCCCTCTCAGAGATTTAGGGGGAAGAGAAGAGTCGGTGGGGAAAAACACCTTTGACACTGCCCTTTGCAAATGGGGAATTTAGGAGTAGATTTCTTTTGCAACTAGAGAGGTGAAGGGCTGGGCTGTGTTTAATGCTGGGATGCAGCCTGATCCACCCAGTGGTTACTCAGAAGCAAGTCTTGCTCACTTGCATAGTTTTGGTCCTATGTATCTGTGAACCAGGTGGCAGCCAAAGTTAAAGTGGATTAAAAATTGAGCCTCAGGACAAGGGTTGATTTTTAGTCCATTTCCCACCATTGCAAGCACTGGGAATAGACTAAACTAGAGTGCACCAACCTGCACCAGAAAAGTAGAAGCTTCTGATAGTGGTTGGGTTGGACTGGCTTGTTTGCCCTGGGGGCAAACTGGAGGAAGTTGGTCCACTCATTGTATAGTCAGAAGAAAAAAGAGTGAATCGATCCACCCCTACAATGCACCAAACAAATGCCTGTCTGAACGAGCCCTGTTGACAGATTATATATACATAGTTTTTTTCTTTGTTTGTCTGCCTGGTTTTGAGAAAGGACAGTATATAAATGCAACAGATTGTAACTGGAGAGTGAAGCATCTCAGCCTTACTAGAGTTCATTTCATGACACATGGGCAAGTTGCATTTCCAAAGGTTTTATCAAAGATGGTCATGGCAGATTTCAAAACAACGGGTGGGATAGTGCTGTCTCTAGGTTCCCCTCCCAGTAAACTCCTTGGTGAGCAGCTGCTGGCAGATCACACAATTCCCCCCCCCCCCCCGAGGCTTCAGCCTCATGTATTCATCATCACACTGGATGATGAGTCCAGCTGTGCCTCAGGCTGGCTTAACAGCTCACTCTAGTATATTGTGGATTTTTCCTGCGTCATACATACTTCATACATTTCAGGTTACTAATTTAATTGTTAACCTGGAGATTGTTTGCACGTTCTGGCCAGTAAAAGCCTATTGGAAATTGACGGCATTTTTAAATTTCTGACCTGCAATGACAAGTGTACTTAAAAGATGTAATGTGGACATTTTCTATTGCTTTCTATTGCTTTTCATAATGAAGACCAGCTGGCATCCTTTGCATGTGGCCTCCAATTGTTACTGACATTATTTGTTGTTGTTGTTTAGTCGTTAAGTCGTGTCCGACTCCTCGTGACCCCATGGACCAGAGCACGCCAGGCCCTCCTGTTTTCCACTGCCTCCCAGAGTTTGGTCAAATTCATGTTGGTAGCTTCGATTACCCTGTCCAACCATCTCGTCCTCTGTCGTCCCCTTCTCCTCTTGCCTTCACACTGTCCCAACATCAGGGTCTTTTCCAGGGAGATTTCTTTTCTCACGAGATGGCCAATGTATTGGAGCCTCAGCTTCAGGATCTGTCCTTCCAGTGAGCACTCAGGGTTGATTTCCTTCAGAATGGATAGGTTTGATCTCCTTGCAGTCCAGGGGACTCTCAAGAGTCTCCTCCAGCACCACAATTCAAAAGCATCAATTCTTCGGCGGTCAGCCTTCTTTATGGTCCAGCTCTCACTTCCATACAACAGTACTGGAAAAACCACAGCTTTGACTTTGTCGGCAAGGTGATGTCTCTGCTTTTTAAGATGCTGTCTAGGTTTGTCATCGCTTTCCACCCAAGAAGCAGGTATCTTTTAATTTCGTGGCTGCTGTCACCATCTGCAGTGATCATGGATAGTAAAATCTGTCACTGCGTCCATATCTTCCCCTTCTATTTGCCAGGAGGTGATGAGACCAGTGGCCATGATCTTAGTTTTTTTGATGTTGAGCTTCAGACCATTTTTTGCGCTCTCCTCTTTCACCCTCATTAAGAGGTTCTTTAATTCCTCCTCACTTTCTGCCATCAGAGTGGTATCATCTGCACATCTGAGGTTGTTGATATTTCTTCCGGCAATCTTAATTCCGGCTTGGGATTCATCCAGTCCAGCCTTTCGCATGATGTATTCTGCATATAAGTTAAATAAGCAGGGAGACTATATACAGCCTTGTCGTACTCCTTTCCCAATTTTGAACCAATCAGTTGTTCCATATCCAGTTCGAGCTGTTGCTTCCTGTCCCACATATAGATTTCTCAGGAGATAAATAAGGTGGTCAGGCACTCCCATTTCTTTAAGAACTTGCCATAATTTGCTGTGGTCCACACAGTCAAAGGCTTTTGCGTAGTCAATGAAGCAGAAGTAGATGTTTTTCTGGAACTCTCTGGCTTTCTCCATAATCCAGCGCATGTTAGCAATTTGGTCTCTAGTTCCTCTGCCCCTTGGAAATCCAGTTTGTACTTCTGGGAGTTCTCGGTCCACGTACTGCTGAAGCCTACCCTTGTAGGATTTTGAGCATAACCTTGCTAGCGTGTGAAATGAGTGCAATTGTATGGTAGTTGGAGCATTCTTTGGCACTGCCCTTCTTTGGGACTGGGATGTAGACTGATCTTTTCCAATCCTCTGGCCACTGCTGAGTTTTCCAAACTTGTTGGCATATTGAGTGTAGCACCTTAACAGCGTCATCTTTTAAGATTTTAAATAGTTCCACTGGAATGCCATCACCTCCACTGGCCTTGTTGTTAGCCATGCTTTTTAAGGCCCACTTGACTTCACTCTCCAGGATGTCTGGCTCCAGGTCAGCAACCACACTATCTGGGATGTCCGAGATATCCAGATCTTTCTGGTATAATTCCTCTGTGTATTCTTGCCACCTTTTCTTGATGTCTTCTGCCTCTGTTAGGTCCCTACCATTTTTGTCCTTTATCATGTCCATCTATGCACAAAATGTTCCTTTAATATCTCCAGTTTTCTTGAACAGAACTCTGTTTTTTCCTTTTCTATTATTTTCCTCTATTTCTTTGCACTGTTCAGTTAAGAAGGCCCTCTTGTCTCTCCTTGCTATTCTTGCTGACATTATACAGGTGCATAAATAATACAGGTATAAATATTACATAAATTATCTGTTAACATCATAGAGGAAGAGACTTGTCACCATTCAGCTTCGTTGCAAAGATGATTGCTAGCACATTTGTCAGCTTCTTTAAAATATATTGTTTCTTACTGTATACAGTTGCTCATTTCAGTCTATAAATAAAGCTTTTTTTTTTTTTGCTGGACATACATCCTAGCATTCCTGTTACTCATAGGGCGCAGGAAGAATGGCAAGTATTTCATATCTTGTGAGGAAGTCTTCAGTGTAACAGCCCTTAACATGTGCTTGATTAACTGCCTACACATAGCTGTGTTAGTCATTTATAGCCTACGATGGGTTTTACTTGATAAATCTTTCCTGTCTAGCTTCCTGAAGCCAATGCTTACTTGCCAAAGTCTTCCCTTTGAGTGACTGTTTACAAGCCTGTAATTAAATGTAACATCAATCTGGCTGCATATTAGCTTACCTCCATTCATCTGTGGTTAAATTGACCAAGATGTTCATATCTTCATTTTCCAAAAGATGATAAACAGCACTTACATGATGATTTTCAAGAACAGATCTATCATTATATAAAAGTGCAGTTTCTGATCTGGTATAAACATTAACAGAAATGGTCGTGTTAGTTCCAGAATCCTAAAGCCATGGACTACACACTTTTTAAAACAAGGGTTTCAGTGACTTTTTAATTTTTAAAAATACATTTTAAAAAAATCACTACTTTTTTTCCAGAAGTTCTCAAACTAGATTGGTGGAACTATTATCTAGCAAAAACCACCCAGAGAGGTGATAAGCAGTGTCACTCAGTTCACTCTACATCATGTGGCTCCATCACTCCCTTCTCCATCACTCCCTTCAGAGTCTTCATTAAGAAATAGCACCTCAGTTTGCTTGTTTTCAACTTCTCTCCCCATTTCTTTTCCCTTTTGTACTTAGCATGTGTTTAGAAGTGGTGCTCCCTCAAGTAATGAAATGGGTCAGTTTGTCATAACACATGCTTTCCTTCACCTCCATATCATGCATTTAGTCAAGAAGCCCTTTCCTTGTTAAAACAGTTAGCTAGTGGATTCGGCCCCTGACTAGATGTCCCCCTTTGGAGAGAAATCACACCTATACTTCTAATTCTAAGAAAACAAAAAAAAAGCTAGTGCTTATTAAAGACGTACGTTGAGATAGGAAATAATCATAGTTCTACCTAACTAATTTGGATAGGCAGGGAGCCCTGGTTGCCCCCTCCTGTCTCAGGAACAAAGAAAGGCTTTTCTGTCCTCTCCCAAAGAGGTTCAAGAGAGAAAATGTGAGAAGGGAGATAGTGAAATCAGCACACCCAAGCCCATCTGCCTAGGTTGAAAGAAGGTCAGCATATGTCTGAGCAGGTAAATAAGAGTCTAGAAAACCTAAGGAAGTCCCTCTCTTGACTCTTCTCCATGTGGAGAATTGCATCTTTAGGATAAAGCTCATTTGCAGCCAGCCACCTCCAACAGTTATTACTTCTCTTTCCTCAGCCTATAAGAACGTGTGTATTTTTATGGTTCCTTTTCTTTCTTCTGCAATGCCCGGCTTAGGCTCTGTCTCTGATTCTCTTTCCTCAGAAGGCCACAACTAAACCAGTGACTCATTCCTTAGCAATTGCTTTTCATACCAGACCTCAAGGTGCATAGAATTTATGAAGCAAACCCACTGCCATCATACTCAGGTTTACTCTAAGACATGTTCCATTAATGGAATAGGACCTGATCTCAGGTAAAAACATTCCAACCTGTGCCACTTCAACCTATCTTTCTATGGCAGATAAAGGCAAAATAGTCATGCTGGCTTGTGATAAAAGGGCAGAAGACCTACCTTGTCTCAAGATGGAAATGGTTTGTGGTGCCGGTATGTTCATAATCATGGATTAAGGTGCTGAAAATAATCGCTAGTATTTCCAGGTCAGTGAACCAATGCTAGTGAGAAGAAATAAAAGTCAGTCACATTCTGTATACAGCTAATTTTTGAGAGCAGTTAAAATGGTGATGTAGGAGATCTGTTGCTAGGATCTCCCACAGTTAAAAGAACAGAAGCATCCATAGTGAGGAAGGTGCAGAAGATGGGTTTCTGTTGCATGTAAACGGCTTGGGCCCTGGATACCTGAAGGACCGCCTCCTTCCATATGAACCTACCCGGCAGTTAAGATCTAGCCAGGGGGCCCTTTTGAAAGAGCCGTCCCTCAAGGAGGTAAGAGGGATGGCTTGTAGACAAAGGGCCTTTTTGGCAGCTGCCCCCAGACTATGGAACGCCGTCCCAACTGAGATTCGTCTGGCGCGGACACTGATGACATTTCGGCGCCAGGTCAAAACCTTCCTGTTCCAGAAGGCTTTTAATTGAAATAATATCAACTGTGGGTCCTCATGGCAATTTTTAGAGTATCTATTTTAATTGCATTTTAATTGTTTTGTCTTTTTATTGTATTTTAACTGTAGTAAGCCGCCCAGAGACCTTTGGGTAGTGTGGGCGGCATATAAGTTAAATAAATAAATAAATAAATAAAATGTTTGGTGTTACGAATCAAACACTTTCTGTTTGAATGGCAAATTTCATCAGGAAACGTCTGTTTCTTTCATGCCAGGGTCCATGAGAAATCTTGTCCACAAATCTCCTGAGTCTTACATTGAGGCTCTTTGCTTGCATCGTGCAGCTGGGGGCAGGAGGAAGAATTGTGATACTTCACAAGTTGGACTCCAACTCAGCTCTTGCTAGCATAAATAATGGTGAGGAGCTATTGAGGCTTACAGTCCAGCAGGGATGTCGGCAAGTCTTTGGGTCCAAGTCCCAAGTCTGAGTCATGGGTACCAAGTCCCAAACCCTAAGTCTGAGTCCCTATTAAAAACAAGCTTTTCCCCCCCCAGAAAAAAAGGGAGGGGTGGGTGGGAGTCCTTGGGAGTCAAATACGAAAAAACAAAACAAAAACAAAACAAAACCCTGAGTCGAGTCATTGGTGCAACTTAAGTCCGACTTGACAGCAAGTCCCGCATCTCAAGGCCCCGTCCCTGCAGTCCAGCCACATTCTCTGCCCTACCATATCCTAGAAAATGCATTTCTTTAGAAGGGCTGCAATGTAGGAAAAGTGGCAGGTCTAGTCAGAAGTTTCCAACATAAGACTTGACGTGGTTTGCATGTGCTTTTTCTCAATTATTTGGTGCTTGCTTATCGAAGTAAATTTGGCTTTAAGCTTGTATTGTATTTTTTTTCCAGCCAAATTGCTAGATCTTCAGAGCACAAATCCCAGCCAATGTAGAAATACATGCATAACAAAATAACAATACATTTTTTTCAACAGAAAAAGGAGAGGTTACTACTGAAAAAGGGGGCATATTATTTAACAAATGGGGATCAACATCTAGAAGTTTACTTTTAAACATGCCAGAATAAATATCATTTACTTTCTCAATAACACTGTCATTTTACTATGTCTAGCTGTATGATGGCAGAAAGTGAGGAGGAATTAAAGAACCTCTTAATGAGGGTGAAAAAGGAGAGCGCAAAAAATGGTCTGAAGCTCAACATAAAAAAATAAATAAGATCATGGCCACTGGCCCCATCACCTCCTGGCAAATAGAAGGGGAAGATATGGAGGCAGTGACAGATTTTACCTTCTTGGGCTCCATGATCACTGCAGATGGTGACAGCAGCCATGAAATTAAAAGACGCCTGCTTCTTGGGAGGAAAGCGATGATAAACCTAGACAGCATCTTAAAAAGCAGAGACATCACCTTGCCGACAAAGGTCCGCATAGTCAAAGCTATGGTTTTTCCAGTAGTGATGTATGGAAGTGAGAGCTGGACCATAAAGAAGGCTGACCACCGAAGAATTGATGCTTTTGAATTGTGGTGCTGGAGGAGACTGTGATGCTGGAGGAGACTGTACCAATGACAAGCAACTTGGGGGGGCGGGGCGGGCGGACTAGTGGCAAAAGGGCTGAGGACTGCCATGCTTCTTGGCAAGATGACAGACTTCCAAGGCTGCTTGCAAACAACAACAACAGAACACAAAAACTGGGGTCTCACGTCCCATTATTAGGGATGTGCATGGTGAAAATATTTGTATTTGTTTCATTCTGGGTTCTTTTGGTTGTGCCTCTCACATTCTTTGTGTTATTCCATGCACCACTCCTTTTGTTTTACACAAAAGAAAAAGCTTATTTTGGCTCATTTATTTTGGGTTTTCCCCTTTGTGTTCCCTGGCACTCCAAAAGCCCTAAAGAACCATCTCCAAAAAAGCAGAGAGACAAGGGCAGACAACAGTACATGGAAAGGACAACCATTATCTGACCTATGCAGGCACTGCTTTATATTGTCACGTTCACACGGTCCTTTGGCACACTGTCAGTGTTAAATTCCACTCCCACTGGGCTACCTCCACAACTTTCACAGAAGCAAACAAAACATTTCCCCAGAACGAGTCCCAAAATACATATTTAACAGAATAAATACATAGTAAATTATCCAAATATTTTTTTAGAAAACAGAGAAAGCACCCCCACCCAACATATAGGGAAAAAGGAACTTTAAAAAATAAATAAATAAAGCAAACATACAACCCCTCCTTCCCCAAAATCAAGAAAAGCAAGCAAGCAAATAAAGGCAAAAAATACAATCGAGCAATCCACAACCAAAACTTCTAGAATATGGTCAGATTTCTAAAATCTGAAAATAATCCCAAAGTGGCACACTGGGACAGGCCAGCTGCCTAGTGGCAGCAGCAAAAATAATCCAAAGAAACAAGGGGAAATTCTCCCACCACACACACACCAAATCAGGGCGGGGAGCAAAGAGGGGAGAAGAGAAAGAATGCAAAAATAATGAACAGAGTGGACAGATGGAAAGTAAAGGTTAGCAAGAGAAGAATGTAAACCATTGCCACTCAGGATGCTTTATTTTATTTTGCACAATCATCAATGATGCAGTCTTAGGCTAAAGCTCTCACGGGGAAGGAAGGTTCTGAGTAAAGATTTCGAGAATGAGATATGTGGTATCTTGTTTTACATAATTGCCCTCAGGAAACTTCTGCAGTTTCAGTTCTTCATTCTGAGCGCATTTTTTTAAATGGACAGGATTAGGAGGTAGGTCCAGAAGGGGCCTGGGACTGCAGAAACAGCAGGGTGCATTTCCATGGAGTCTTCTGAGAAAGTTTATAGTTTTCACAATGGCAATGCAATATACCTCAACAATCCAAGATTATGTTTCATGATCATCAGCTGTATACCATTATATTAGCAAATAACTACCACACAGCCATGACTTTTGACATATCTGTATTAAAGACAATACCTGCATCCTAAAATGCTTTTGTATCTATTTCTTAGGGCAAGTCTTACCATAATTCCAGTATGAAGCAAAATGCTGTGCACAGTTTGGGTAACATCTGTGGCATGGATTGCATTGTGATATGGATTTTGGTATTTGTTGTAGCCAACTTCTAAAGCACTTGCAAATGAAATCAGACAGGGAATTGGAATCTGTGAGAGGAAAAATTAAATATAAACATTTCTGCATTAACCATTAGGAAGACCAAGCATGCCATACATCACTGACTCTGTTCAAGTATTAGTGATCAAAGGAGATTCTCCCCTCCCCCACGAGTATTTAGTGATGTTCCTGTGCATATGTGAGTGAGTATACATACATGTACCAGAAGGATTAGTGTGTGTGAGTGAGAAAGAGTTGGGTCTCTGTGTTGGTATTCCTATGTTCTTTGTTTCCTTCTTATAACAGGTGATTTTTATTCTGTTCTTCCCATCGTTTCTTTTGCAGAGGCTAGAGGCTCTGTATGTTGCCCTTCAGACCTTATGTGCCTGTTAATATAATTGTAATTATGGTTGTAACCATTTTAGTCTAGTCAAGACAATTCAGACTTGTCATGCTTTAAAAACAACAACAACACACACACACAGTAAGGTAACTGTGTTTTTCCTGACCTTGAACAGGGTCAGAAGATCATATTTACTGAACAGCTCACACATCATAAATTTCAAGCTGTGCCCTTGGCTAGCTTCATTTAAAGTAAACACGTTGAAACCCCATTTATCGACATCCTGTTGGTAATGAAAAAGATACAGAAATTAGCAGGTCTACTTCTTAAACTGAGTTTCTAGACAATACTGAGAAACTGAAATGCAAATAGGTTTGTTTCCTAAACCTAGATTTTGTATAAAATAACAATTTTGTAATCATAAATGTAGCAACCTGTTACATGTATGTACAATTAACTGGTTTTTATCCAACCACCTTTCTTAGACTAATATGAAGAAAGTTGCCACTGGTATTCTACTGTATATCTACTGGCATGTAATAAAGTAGGCTGTTGCCCATGAAAGTTTATGCCAAACAAAAAAATGTCACTCTTTTAGGTGCCACCAGATCCTGTTTTTTTCTAATGTAAACCACAAGTTATGGCAATCAATCTTTATGAATTTGAAAACAGGTGGCATGAAATTTCTTTTTAAATTACCAGCAAACATAATCCTTTAAAAGTGTCACTTTTTGTGTCACTCATTTGGGACTTGCTTTCAGATAATCTAGAAATTCTCTCACCGACCCAGTCTGAATTTTTTAATGCTAATCTGAGATTGATATCCTGAGAGATAATTCCCAGGGAACACAATGGGACTATCATCCAAGAGTCATCAATGTAGTCAAGTCTGCTGCTTTCTCAGAATGCCACATTTTAGGGTCCAGGAGCATTGTGGAGAAATTAAAATGGGCAACAGAAAACTGAATTTGCATCCAGCTGAAAATGGAATTTGCCTTCCAGCCTCATCACTAACCAAATGTCTGTGTAAGTTCTGATCTCTGTTTCCGAACAAACTGACAAAACCCTCTGTTAACCATGTAAAGTGGGGGGGGGGATATCTCATAAAAGAAGAGCTCAGCAGACATCTCAGAGCTTTGGTAGATAAATAAATACAATCCCAAGAACTGAAATAAATTTCGTCATCACCAACATGATGTTTTCATACACTTTGAAGATATACATATGCTGTACATCAGTTTATCTGAAACAATGTTCAATGTGACAATGAAAATGCAATACATTTTTGTTCTAGTTGGGATAGAAAATAAAATAAGATGGTTTTATTTTCTATGTAGCTTTCGTATACAGATTAGTTAGATTTTATTTTACTAGCTCTTTGAAGTGGTCTTTCTGAGATACCATCAAATTCTCTTATGTTTTTAAAAATAAACCCAAATACTTCACCTTTAAAGATTCTATTACTTCTGATGGATAAGCCAAGCCAACTGGACTTGTAGTTGTACGGAACTTCCTGGGAGAACAAATGAAACATTTGTGTATTTTTCATAAATCAAACTTCTCAGTCTTTCATTCACGAATACAGTTCAAACAAAAACAAAGATATATAATTAAAAATAATGTAACAGTGGATAATAACAATTGCAAATATAACATTAGACAGGTTTGGCAATTGTCATGGAGAGCTCCTAACAAAGGACTGTGCCGCTTCTGTGGAGCTGGGGCCATTTTCATCCTCTCCCACAGAGAGCTGAGAGGGGTTCCCCCTTCAAAAAATGGCAAAGAATGTCCTACAAATCCTCAGTTACTTCCACTTGGTAAAAATAGGCAAATTGAGGGCTGAAAGAACTTCAAAGAGCAAGACAGCTTTTCAATGGTGTCTTGGGGGTACCAGCTGCTTTTTTTGTCTAAGAAAAATTTTTAAAAGCATTTTAGGGGGAGGGGATAGAAAGGATCCAGGAGTCTCCAATGGACCACTTGCATGCCATGCACGGTATTTTGCTCCTCCCACCCTTTATTACAATTAGCCTATGATATCTTTCTCACTCTAATATTAGAAAAAGACTGTTATCATTTATTTATGTAATAGAAGTTATAATCTCTGCATGTTTCTTAAAAAGACAGTTTATGACCCTCCAGGCAAATGTGAAGTACAAAGGGAGAAGACAAGATTGCAGTTTCAGACTGACAAACAAATAGTCAAGGAATAACTAATTACTTGCAATGAGTTCAAATCCCCAGGGCTGGATGAACTGCATCTCAGAACCACTATCTATTATTTTCTTGAAATTATTGAGGGTGGATGAAGCACTGGATGACTGGAGGATGTCTAATGTTTCTATCTTCAAAAAGCACAAATAGGAGGAACCTGGGAACTACAGACAAGTCAATCCCAGGGAAAATTCTGGAGCAGATTATAACGTGATCACTCTGCAAGAACTTGAAAATAATGCACTAATAATTAGAAGCCACAATGGATTTTTCAAAAACAGATGCTACCAGACTACTCTTATCTCATTTTTTATGAGATAAAAGTTACCTTCCTTGTAGATGGTGGGAATGCTGTGGAAGTAATATATCTTGACTTCAGCAAAGCTTTTGACAAAGTGCCCCATTATATTCTGATTAGCAAGCTGTGGGCTGGATAGAACAAATGTTAGGTGGATACACAGTTGGCTACAGAATCATAGTCAGAGGATGATGATTAATGGCTCCTTCTCAAACTGGGAAAAGGTAACCAGTGGGGAGTCACAAGACTTCTGTTAATGCAGCCTAAAATAGCATTTGCCTTTTTTGTAGCCACATTGCACTATTGGCTCATATTCAGCTTGTGATCTACAATAACTCCAAGAGCCTTCTTACTTGTAGCGAGGTACCCCCATCTTGTAACTGTGCATTTAGATTTCCCCCCGACGTGTAGAACTTTGGACTTATCCTGGTTACATTTCATTCTGCTGTTTTCAGCCCAGCACTTAAGCCCATTAAGATCTTTTTGAAGTTTGTTCCTGTCCTCCAAGGTATTAGCTGCTCCACCCAATTTTGTGTTATTTACAGATTTGATAAACATTCCCTGAACTCTTTCATCCAAGTCATTAATAAAAATGTTGAAGAACACTTAGTCCAGGACTGAGCATTGTGGATCCCCACTGGTTACCTTTTCCCAGTTGGAGAAGGAGCCATTAATCATCACCCTCTGAGTACGATTCTGTAGCCAATTGTGTATCCACCTGACACTAGATCTATCCAGCCCACACCCAGTTAGCTTGCTGATCAGAATATCATGGAGCACTTTGTCAAAAAGCTTTGCTGAAGTCCAGATATACTATGTCTACAGCATTTCCTCTGTCTATCAGCGAGGTTACTTGATCAAAAAATGATCAAGATTAGTCTGGGAAGATTTGTTCTTGACATATACGTGTTGGATTTTAGTTATTACTGCTTTGTTTTCTAGGTGTTTGCATAGTGACCGCTTTACAATCTGTTCCAGAATTTTCCCTGGGATTGATGTCAAACTGACTGGTCTGTAATTCCTAGAGTCCACCTTTTTACCCTTTTGGTAGATAGGGTAAAAGTCCTGAGCACACTCCTGTACTGCAGTGAGTCCTGGACCCTTTGTGCACGGCAGGAGAGGAAGCTGAACACATTCCATATGCGTTGTCTCCGACGTATTTTTGGTATAACCTGGCAGGACAAAGTTCCAAATAGAGTAGTCCTAGAACAAGCTGGAATTTTTAGCATGTATACATTACTGAAACAGCACCGTCTACGTTGGCTTGGGCATGTCGTGAGAATGGCTGATGGTCGGATTCCAAAAGATCTCCTGTATGGAGAATGAGTGCAGGGAAATCGCCCCAGAGGGAGACCACAGCTGCGATACAAGGATATCTGCAAGCGGGATCTGAAGGCCTTAGGAATGGACCTCAACAGATGGGAAACCTTGACATCTGAGCGTTCAGCCTGGAGGCAGGCGGTGCATCACGGCCTCTCCCAATTTGAAGAGACACTTGTCCAGCAGGCCGAGGCAAAGAGGCAGTCCCGAAAGCAGCAAAATCAGGGAGCTGGACAGGGGACAGATTGTATTTGTCTTCAGTGTGGAAGGGATTGTCACTCTCGAATTGGCCTTCTCAGCCACACTAGACGCTGTTCCAAGACCTCCATACAGAGCACGTTACCATAGTCTCTCGAGACTGAAGGATGCCTACTACTACAGATAGGGACAACATTAGCCCTCCTCCAGTTGTCGGTACCTCACCCATTTCCCAAGGTTTCAAGAAAATAATGGATAGCGGTTCTGAGAGTTCTTCAGCCAGTTCCTTCAATACTCTTAGATGCAGTTCATCCGGACCTGAAGATCTGAATTCATTCAAGGTAATAAGGTATTCCTTGACTATTTGTTCATGAGTCTCCAGCTGCAATCTTGTCCCCTCCACCTGCACTTCACAATTGTCTGGAGGCTCATAGTCTGTCTTTTGGGAAAAGACTGAGGTAAAATAGGAATTGAACACTTCTGCCTTTTCTTTGTCTTCTGTTATCATTTTTCCATCTCTATTGAGTAGCTGAGCCACTGTTTCTTTTCTTCATGCATGTACATGAAGAATGCTTTTTTATTGCTTTTAGTATCTCTAGCAATCTTAGCTGATTCTCAGCTTTTGCACTTCTAATGCCATCCTTGCATTTCCTTGCTACTTGTCTGTACTCTTCCTTTGTGGCCTGGCCTTCTTTCCACTTCCTATATGTGTCCTTTTTTTTGTTTTCAGGTCCTCTCTGAGCATTTTGAGAAGCCGCACTGGTCTTTTTTGCTACCTCCCCCCTTTTTTTCTTGTTGGAATTGTTTGTAGTTGTGCCTTTAGAATTTCTTTTTTAAGAAGCTCCCACCCTTCTTGGACTCCTTTTCTTGTTAGGATCTCCTGCCGTGGTACCTTACTTATCCTTGTTCTGAGCTCATTAAAATTGGCTTTTTAAAAATCCAGCAAATATATGTGGCTACACTCAGCTTTGTTTTCCTTTGCAATCTAGAATTCTAGTAGAACATGGTCACTCTCACTCAGAATTTCCCATTACTGCCACTTCCTCCACCAAATCGTCTCTTATTGATTAGACTCAGGTGAAGGATAGCTAGTCCTCCAGTTTCTTTCTCCACTTTATGTAGGAGAGTATTATCAGCCACATAATCCAGGAATTTATTGGAAGGGCCATACGTGGCAGAATTTGCCTCCCAACAGATATCAGGATAATTAAAATCTCCCATCACAACTACATTGTGTATCTTTGAAATGCTTGCAATTTGTTTTTCAAAAGTTTCATCCGCATCCTCTCCTTGATAGGTTGGTCGGTAGTAAGCTCAGTCAACTACCATGTTCCTTTTGTTTTTTGTCCCAGCTATATTGATCCTCCTGTATTTCTGTGCAGGAATCTGTATTTTTGACATGTACTGCAACTCCACCTCCCTTTCTATTCTTCCTGTTCACTTTGAATAATTTATAACCTTCAATTGCTGTATTCTGTGACAGTCCTCTGTTTCCCACCCAGTCTCAGGGTGACAGTTTTCTGCCCCAGGACCAAATCGTTGGGAAGTCCTGGGCAGTTTTCCATGTTCTGTTTGCCACCACCACCCCAGTTTTTGTATTTCAATTTACTGAGACCCTTCACAAAATTAGGAGTTACAATTCAGTAGAGCAATCAAGAGGATAGTACTGGAAATAGAGCGTCTGTCTCTGTGTTTGCTTGCACACTATACTTGCAAGTTTCCAAAAGTTTATTAAAATAATACCTATAAAGAAAACTAAAAGGACAGAGCAGGTTGTTGCCAATGAAAAAGAATAGTTCCAGGGTTACAAAAATGTGTATATAGATTCCAAAATAAGAAAGGAAAAAGCTTAAAAATTAACTTTACCATAATTTAAAAACCAAGTTTCCAGCCTGCCTAAGCAAGCAATGGACTTCCCCCACCCACCCCGTTTCCAGCTCATCCTCCGAGCTCCCAGGGTAAAGACAAAGGACAATACACAACTCTTAGTTACTAAACAGAATGCTCATTTCATTAATTGCTTGTAATCTTCCTTTGAACCCAGCAGGGACCAGAGAACTGATGTAACTGGAGAAACATAACAAATCCCTGAGACTTCTGCTGGTGTCCCGTGATCTGACAACACTAATTCTTTACAACACTAATCCCAGTCTTGATTCTAAAAACCAAGACTGGGATGATTAACGTATGTTGAAGGCCTTTGTTTGCTGGGCCATAAACAGATCTTTTGAAAGGCATGGTATGCCATTACCTATGCAGTAGGCCCAGTTTGGTTCAAAATGCATGTCCATGATGTCTCTTTTTCTCTCCTTCCAACTCCATGAAACAAAACCTAATACTAGAGTGGTGCCCAATGGGGGAGGGGAAAGACAAAAAAGAATGGAGTCTCTTACACTCGGTAGCTCTTGCTAGTACTTGCTAGTTCAACTTGGGGCAACCTTTCTTTTGCTCCTATCGCTCTCCGTCCTTGCTGGATTTAATGATATTTCAGATAAACCCTCACCATCCATCAGAGAAACCCTCCCTTCCTTCACCTCAGCCTATGGTCAGTACGTCTCTCTTTTTTACCTTTAGCTCCTGCCTTTCCATGGAAAATCTTCCTACCTTCTTGAAGGTTCCCACCAATTTCTTTTCAGCTGAAAAGGGGGGGGGGGGTGTAGAATGCTTAAGATAAATAAAATAAATAAAAATCTGAGGACAAGGGAGTTCCTGCCTAACTCTCCATTATACTCTCTCCCTTTTCTGCTGCTATTCCCATTGCCCTTGCAAACATCCTTCCCTGAACCACCCATGAGGAACTCTACACATTTCTTGTTGACCTTTCAGGGAAACATCAACCACAGCCACTCACTGTGCATTTTCTTAATGTTAAGCCCTCTTTTACACAATCTAATGGAGACATCTAGGCAAAAGCTCTGACAGCACTCTGGTTAGGGTAGAAGTGTGTGCAGAAGAATCTTTCAACACACACAGCTTGCTCATCCTGCATTCTTTCAGGGACTCTAAATCTGGCACATGCCATTAGTACCATTTTCTACACAGCTATTAAAGTTCAGAAGCAGTGCGCCAAATACCTGCAGCTTTTAGTTAATCCACAGTTTTGTCCAAGTGAGGCCTGCTAATGCTGCCCCCTTGTGGAATCCAGGAGGATTTAGACCCCACAGTTCTATTTTGAAACCCTGCAAGCTGGAAAATGACCAAAATGTACGTCAGACATGCAGATTTCTTAAGAGATATTGGTTCCATGGACTTTTAATTTACCAGCCATCTACTGCGTAATTTAGATGATATTCTACAAACAGCCCTGCCAAGTCTTACCAAGCCTGTGCTTACCTTTCTACCAAAACACCTGCCTGGACAGCATATGCAATAGTTCGGATGCTCTTTCCATCCTCAGGTTTGTAATTGTATCCTTCTCTCTTCCTTGCAAAGGTAACCGTCAACCATTCTTGTACATCCAGAGGCACAGAATCCCATTTGATGTTACAGAGTTCATCCGTCGTGTCTAAAAGGCCTCTGGCAAAAAGAAATTGAAGGATGGTTTATTGCTATACACATACACTGACAGCTACTCAGAGCACATTCCTGGGATAGCAGACGTTTTTAACATTAATTAACCTGATCAGTTAATGCAGCCCACAGGTTCAGCCACATGCCCTCATGTGGTGACAATTATCTGGCTAGACTTACCAGACAACGTTCCCATCTCTGGCTGAGCAAGAGCAACCACTACAATGGCTAATGATACATTCCTGCCCAGAAGAAATGATTCTCTACTTACAGCAGAGTAGCAGAAAGTTTCTTTTTGGCCTTTTGATCACAAGTTTTTGATTTTGCCGAACTACAATTTGTTCGGACCCCAATCTTCTCTCTTTTATCTTGTGTCATATTTGCAGCTGTTTTTTGGCTATTGATCTTAAGTGTATTAAGTTGCTACATTGAAGTAATATATGTAGCTACATTTAAATCTAAGCAAGCTAATAGAAACTCCCTATTCCTATGTGCTGATCATTCTTACAGATTACCTGTAGATGTGAGTTCAATGGAAGAATCCAAGGGCTTTTAGAGGCATTGTGATGTCACTCTGAGGTAACGGATAGCATCTGTTGTGCAATCAGCAGCCTGCACTTCCTTCCCTACAGCTTCCACAGCTCCCTTACATCTGTTGCAAAGACCATTTAGAGGCCCTTAACCACTAGAGTTGGCCTCAGGGTTTGCCACTAGAATGACAGTGGAGACCCACACATCCCAAAAGACCCACACATCTTTACCAGGCCCTCGAACTACCTTTCCTCCTCCTCCTTGTTGTTCCTGTCTACTCACCTGCCTCCGTGGGTGATTCCAGATTAAGGAATCTTCTTGTGCCACCCATTCCTCGATAGTCTGCAAATAGAATTATTGTTTGTATTCCACCTGGTGTGACCTCTTCACAAAACATCTGCTGCTTTCACACCTCACACCAGGTTGTCCTGATGTTTCCCTGCTCAGTCCCACCCCTTTGGAATTGTACTGCCCTGCTTCTTCCACATGCCTTCATAGCCAGATTCCTGCATCTCATTTAATTTGGTGTGGATTCATATCTGCTGCTGGCAATGCACATGACACAACCCTCTTCTTGACTCAGTCCCACAATATGTCAGTGGTTTTGATTAAATTTAAAATTTTCAAGGAAAATGTTTGCATTGTTTCTGGAGGGTATAGCCTTTTGAGCTCCATTGCCTAATTTTGGCTCACCAATAAATAGAAACCTGACCTGATATATCCCACTTCCTGTCCCCTGCCCCCACCTTCCTCTATAGCCCCCGTGTTAGTTTCCCAAACATGTCCTGCTTGTTTGGTGCCACACCATCATTTCACATCCGTGGATCTTTATATTTGACCATCTGCTCAGACCCAGTTACATTTCCTTTAAAAAATGAATGCAGCTTTCCCATTTGTTCCCTGTCAAAAGGCAGGGATAGTGTGAAAATCTAGCATAGATGGTGATGTTCATTCAAAGAGATGTGCTTCACTCCACCCATCTAAACTGATGCTTTAAGGCAAGTTAATTGGGCAGTGGAAATTAAGCAAAGGGGAAGCCTGAATTCACTGGTCATCCTTTAGGCAGAGCAGGGCAGCAACCTCAGGCAGTGGAGTGCCTCTGCCACTGCTGCCTCATTTCTCTCCCATCTCCTTCCCTGCAGTGCCAGGGCATTGCACAGCCCCTCTTTCCCCTCCATCTTGCCATCATGCCACTGCCAGATGCCCTTCTCTTGTCCCTCATACTCCATCTTCCATTTTCCCTGCCTCCCCTTGCCCTCTATAAAGCAAGGCATGGTGCACAGCATGACTGGTGCTGCACAAAAGAATCATAGAATGATTGAGTTGGGAGGGGCCTACAAGGCCATGGAGTCCAACCCCCTGCTCGATGCAGGAATCCAATCAAAGCAGTTCTGATAAATGGTTGTCCAATTTTCTCTTGAATGACTGCAGTGTTGGAGGGCTCATCAGAGAGGGCAGGTAGGCCAGGAGGGATTACCTGGTGAGTACTGTGGGAGAGAGAGATGCATGGAAGGGAATGGTGACAAGTGAGTGCCCTCATTGCTTGAGGAAGGAGGGGAAGAGCTGACACTGCCCTCCATTGCCATCTTCCCCCATTCCCCCTACATCCTTCCAAATTGCAGACATTAGTTAATCATGTTTATATCCCCTTTCTCCTCCAATAAGCTCAAGGTAGCTACATGACTCTTCTCCCTACAAACCTGCACATTCTATCCTTATGACAATCCTGTGAGTTAGAGGGTTGTTACGTGCCACCAAATTTCTTCTAGGCTAAATTTCTAAAAAAAAGAAATTCTAAAGGCACAATTCCAACAAGAAAAAAAGGGGGGAGGCGGCAAAGAAGGCCAGTGTGGCTTCACAAAAAGCTGAGGGAGGACCTAAAAACCAAAAAAGACATGTACAGGAAGTGGAAAGAAGGCCAGGCCAACAAGGAGGAGTACAGACAAGTAGCAAGGAAATGTAGGGATGGCATTAGGAGGGCAAAAGCTGAGAATGAGCTGAGGTTAGCTAGATACACTAAAAGCAATAAAAATGCATTCTTCAGGTATCTGAGTAGCAAAAGACAAACAAAAGACATAGTGGCACAGCTCCGCAGTGAAGATGGAAGAATGATAACAGGACAAAGAAAAGGCAAAGGTGCTCAATTTCTATTTTAGTTCAGTCTTTTCCCATTAGACAGACTATGAACTTCCAAACAAATTGGAAGTGCAAGTGGGGGGCGGGGGACAGGATTGCAGCTGGAGATTGATAAACAAATAGTCAAGGAACACCTTACCACCTTGAACGAGTTCAAATCTCCAGGACCAGATGAACTGCATCCGAGAGTACTGAAGGAACTGGCTACGAACTCTAAGAACCGCTATCCATTATTTTCTTGAAATCATGGGAAATGGGTAAGGTGCCAGAGGATTGGAGGAGGGCCAATGTTGTCCTTATCTTCAAAAAGGGCAAAAAAGAGGAACCTGGGAACTACAGGCCAGTCAGCCTGACATCAATCCGAGGCAAAATTCTGGAACAGATTGTAAAGTGGTCATTGTGCAAGCACCTATAAAACAATGCAGTAATAACTAGAAGCCAACATGGATTTGTCAAGAACAAATCCTGTCAAACTAACTTGATCTCATTTTTTGATCAGGTAACCTCCCTGATAGAAAGAGGGAATGCTGTAGACGTAGTATATCTTGACTTCAGCAAAGCTTTAGACAAAGTGCCTCATGATATCCTGATCAGCAAGCTAACTAGGTGTGGGCAGGATAGATGAAATGTCAGGTGGGTATACAATTGGCTACAGAATTGTACTCAGAGGGTGATGAATAATGGGTCCTTCTCTAACTGGGAGGAGGTAACAAGTGGGATACCACAAGGCTCAGTCCTGGACCCGGTGCTCTTCAAGATTTTTATTAATGACTTGGATGAGGGAGTTCAGGGAATGCTTGTCAAATTTGCAGATGATACCAAATTGGGTGGAATAGAAGACAGAAGCAAAATTCAAAATGACCTTGATAGGATGGAGCACTGGGCCGAAAACAACAGAATGAAATTCAACAGGGATAAGTGCAAAGTCCTGCACTTCAGAAAAAGAAACCAACTGCACAGTTACAAGATGGGGGATACCTGGCTCAGCAAAACTACGAGCGAGAAGAATTTTGGAATTGTCGTAGATCACAAGCTAAATATGAGCCAACAGTGTGATGTGGCTACAAAAAAGGCAAATGCTATTTTAGGCTGCATTAATAGAAGTATAGTTTCCAAATCCCGCAAGGTGCTAGTCCCCCTTTATTCAGCACTGGTTAGGCCTCACCTTGAGGATTGTGTCTAGTTCTGGATACCACACTTTAAGAAGGATGCTAACAAATTGGAAGAAGTTCAGAGGAGGGTGACAAGGATGATCAGGGGGCTGGAAACCAAGCCTTATGAGGAAATACTGAAAGAACTCAGCACGTTTAGCCTTGAGAAAAGAAGACTGATGGGTAATATAATAGCACTTTTCAAAGATTTGAAAGGCTGCCATACAGAGGAGAGGCAGGATCTGTTCTCGATCATCCCAGAGTGCAGGACACGCAACAAGGGGCTCAAGTTAAAGGAAGCCACATTTCAGCTGAATATCAGGAAAAACGTCCTAAGTGTTAGAGCAGTATGACAGTGGAACCAGTTACTTCAGGAGTTGGTGAGTGCTCCAACACTGGAGGCATTCAAGAAAAACTTGGATACTCACCTGGCAGATATGCTTAGATTGTATTCCTGCACTGAACAGGGAGCTGGACTTGATGGCCTTGTAGTCCCCTTCCAACTTCACTTTTCTATGATTCTATGGTGACCCTAAAAGGATTTTTGAGGTATGTGAGATGTTCAAGGAGTGGTTTATCATTACCACCATCCCTGTGACTTTCCATGGCTAAGCAGAAATGTACCCAAATCTCCTGAGTCCTAGCTTGAAACTATCCACTACACCACAGTGGCTCTGATTAGTAAGGTGCACTGATGTACCTTTAAGCCCCTGAAGGCCAGAACATTGTTGCTCAAAAAAAGGCTTATGCAATTGTTTAAAATTATATACATTGTATACAAATTACATTAAATTGTATCAAAATAAACATTGAAAGATGATTCCACAATTGAATTTCAAATTGCACAAAAGTATTCCTACATTATTAGATAATATAATGAACGTTACCTGCACGATGCAGGTGACAGTTGTGACTCTTCTATCAGACAGCTCCCTGGAGCAAGATCAGGAGCTGACGTTCAGTTTCTGTGGGTACATGAAGTTGATTTATGGGCTAAAGTATGCAATTTTTGAACCCTAGAATTAGTTGAATTGAACATCCTTGTGTCTTTTCTTCTTCTTCTTATGCAGCTTCTAGGCAACTGCATTTAATGGAGGCTGGCTGCCATTTGTGAAACCTGCCCCCCCAAAGTCTTGTTTCTGACATCACAAGTTCTGATGTGTGGATTCTGCTGCTTGGGTTCAAAAATATTTGTGCACCATGTCAGTTAGGAAGAGCACACAGAACAGCAAAGACCCTACATTACAGGCAAGTGACCTGTCTTTGTAGTCCATGGCATTCCCTTTCCAAATATTTGGAATCAGGTTAGTATATATTGTGGAAAGCAGCTCTCAGGAGTGCAGAATTTCTTCAACGACTCTCCTCTCTGCGGTCAGGGGCAGAATTGGTTCACAACGTGTAAGCACAGATATTGTGTAGAAGACACACACCAAGCCAAAATGTGTTTGTTTTTATTTTAATCTGTAGAAACGTCTTTGTGGCCTCCTGCCCACCTCTATTTCCAAGGTAGCACATCTCATCCTTGCCAAGGAGGCTGTGCTTCTCCCACACAGAAGAATTGCCACTTATTTTTCCTGTCTGCATGGGACAGAAATCTTCCTTAATGGAAAGTTAAAAAAAAAAAAAAAAGAAACCTGCAATTCCCTCAAACCATGTAAAACTCCTTTACAAGTAAAATCTCCCCAAAGTCCTGTGTTTGGGGGTATTGTTTTCATGATTTATAGGCCGTAGGGACAAATGTTCATTTCTCTGAAGAGGTTGTCCTTGGTAACTCTGTAGCTTTAGCAAGGGAGGAGCCAGTTTCCATAGAGAGGGCACAGCAACAGATCGAGGACTTCACTGACATTAGGCAACTGCCTTATTTGCAAAGCAATACAAGCTGGAGTTATGTTCCCTTCCATCCCGTGGTAATTCATTAGTTGCAGGCAGTGACTGCAGATTCCTCCCTCCCTTCCTCTCACCCTCCATTCTTGTAAGGTCTCTCTTGTTCTTCAAAGTAATCTGAATGCTTTTTGTCCCTTTTACTTAGTAAAATGAAGAATGACAGAGCTTCATGAAGCTGTAGCTTCAGAGAATTTTGACTTGGTGGATAAAATCCTAAAGAAGGGGCTGTGTGATCCAAATAGCAGAGATATGGATTGGAGCGATAGGACACCCCTCCACTGGGCTGCAGCAAAAGGTAAAGAGCAAACAAAAAGTGATAGGGAAGGGAGAGAATTGGAATGGAAAGGGGGCAGATGGGTAGATAGGAGACAGAGAAGGAAAGCAGCATCCACTTTGACCCCTGAATGTGCCATTGATGAAAATCTAATTTCATTACTTTTATGTGTTAAAATGATTTCATCTAACTCCTATTACATGCTTCCCACTTCTGCAAATATAAGCAAGGAAGCACTGGAAAAGTCTACCTGATTTGAATGAAAGAAAATATCAGAGGGCTATGATTTTTACTTTGGCTATCTCATGAGAAGAGAAGACTCCCTGGAAAAGACCCTGATGTTGGGAAAGAGTGAAGGCAAGAGGAGAAGGGGACGACAGAGGACGAGATGGTTGGACAGGGTCATTGAAGCGACCAACATGTATTTGACCAAACTCCGGGAGGCAGTGGAAGACAGGAGGGCCTGGCATGCTCTGGTCCATGGGGTCATGAAGAGTCGGACACGACTTAACGACTAAACAACAACATGATTTTTATCCCTGTTTGGCATCTGAAATTATACAGAGCAAAGAGCAGAATCTCACCTTTGGGCTCCACCCTGATACCAAGGCTCAAGAATCTTTTTCAGGCTAAGGGACAGATTGCTACCTGATAAACCTCTTGGGGTGTGTGTGTGTAGCCATACATGAGGCCAGACGAAACATGAGCATGGGGACAGATTCCAATGCAGCATGTAAAACAGACATAACAGTTTCTAATTTTGCAATCTTGCAATGATTAATAGCAGAAAGAGCTTTTTCTTTTTTCACTAGCAAAAATAAGCAGAATATAAGCAGAGTAATATAAATGTCTCATCCAATCATATTTGATCTTCCCACTGCAGTGATTCATACATGCTATAATTCCAATTTAAAAAGGATAAGATCTGGTGGAATCCTAAAGAAATAGAATTCGCCACCCCGGCTTGGTTTATTGATCAGAACTTATTTTGCTCAATTCTCGTATATATAATGCATGACTCTTCTGCTGTGTATAACAGACAGGAACTTAACTAACATGTCTATGCTTTGTTTAGAAAAGTCTTCTGAGAAACTAGCTTCAGCCAGGAGCTTTATCTGACTAAAACTCCAATAATTCTTTTATAGCCTCTTTAGTTTTAGGAGTATTAAGATCCTCCTCATTGTCATCATCAGATAATGTAGCTAAAGTGAGACTGTTTTGAAATGCATGGGACTGAGAGTTTTAAATATCTGTATCCATCATGCCACAGTGAAGATGAAAATTGGACCATCTTCCCTCTTCAAAGCGTTGAAAACTTTCTGTCTAGCATACCATGGATGGGGTGGAAGAATGTAGCTGATTGAGGTGGACCTAGACAGACAGCCTGAAGGGAAGGGAGAATGGAATTAATAAATGGAATTAATAACGTGGCTGAAAGAGAAGGCCGAGGCTTTTAGGTATTCAAAAGGTATATATAGAACCTCACTCATTGTCTAGGAAAGCTGTTTATTGTTTCACAGAGAAACATTTGGCTCAGATCTACATGTCCAGGATTTTAATCCTTCCTGAATCCACAGTCAGTCCTGTTGTTTGATGTGATCTGGCCAGATCCAGCCTGGATCTGGAGTGACTGCGGATTCAAAAAAGATTGAAAGGGGTGGATAGATCTGCTCTTAATATGTCTCAGGAAAGGAAGGAAGAGCAAAATAAGAGCCAGTGTGATGTAATGGTTGGAGAGATGGATGAGAGTTTTGGAGGTCTGACATCTCCATTTGGTCATGAAACTCAGTGAGTGACTTGGAGCCAGTCATGCATTTTAAACCCAAACTACTTCAAAGGATTGTGGTGAGCATAGCCTAGAAAGGAGGAGACGCACACATGCCTCCTTCAGCTCACTGGAGGGAAAAGTGAGATATGAATGTAACAAATAGATAAACAACCATCCTCCAGCTAGGACGCTGTTTCCCAACCCTGGGTCACCCAGGGTGTTCTTGGACTTTAACTCCCAGAAACCCCAGCCAGCACAGCTAGTGGTGAAGGCTTCTGGGGGCTGCAGTCCAAGAACATCTGGGTTATCCAAGATGGGGAACCACTGAGCTAGGGTACTATTTTGGTCTCCCAGGCCATTCTGCTGCCTCTTCTTCAAATAAAGGCATGTCTACAGAACGAAGAGTGTCTGTAGAATGAAATTGTTTAGTTAAGGCTTCTAAAGAATTAATTAAGCCCTGAATAATGATTTCCTTCCATTCCCACAACAGGTATCAATCAATGTAAGAAAATTTGTGTTATTGTCAGTTACTGTTCATACCAATGTGAGTTACGTACCTTGTATACATGTCAGTTTTATGTTGAATTGGCTCCTCTCCTTGCACATCTTTTCTCTGTATTTATGTGGGCATTGTCTACCAAGTGGGACAAACAACTCAAATCCAGCAAAGCTTAGAACAGAACTGGATTTTTGGTGCAAGACTCAGAGCTCTGTCTCAATGGAAACTGTTTGTACATTAAGATGTTTCCCTGGAATTTGTTTCCTTCATTTTGTCACTGCTATCTTTCATTTGCCTTTCTAACAGGACACTCAAAGATCATAAAACTGCTTGCGGGACATGGTGCTCGCCTATGCTTGAGAACTGAAGCAGGATGGACCCCAGCTCATTTTGCTGCTGAGTCAGGAAGGCTAGGAGCATTACGAACACTTCACACTTTGCATGCTCCCATGGATGCTACTGATCTCTATGGGGACACACCAAAGAGGATTGCAGAGATCTATGGACACAAAGACTGTGTCAGATTTTTGGAAATGTATGTATTGGGGGAGGGGAAAGTCTGCAAACAGATGCTCTGTGTCATAATATTTGCTTACAACACACTTAGAGTGAATTGTAGCCTTCAATAAACAATGCCACTGTGAAACAAAGTCATTAAAATAATACAGGTTGGAATAATAAAATTGAAAGTGGTAAGAATTAGATTAAGAAGAGCCGCTGAATCACATTTTAAAATCACATTGAAACAAAAACATTTTCAATTTCTGCTTAAATTGCTATGAAGAGTCAGCCAGCCCTGTTTCCAGCAGGAGGATTATTACAGTGCAGTGGTTGTGCAACACTCTCCAGTTCTGTCTGTCTGTCTGTCTGCCTGCCTGCCTGCCTGCCTGCCTGCAAATGAGAACAAAATCTCAGATATATTTGTAGGACATCCACAACGTAAAGGAATTGGCTTCAAATATACAGTCTCTAAAACTCTAAAATAAAACACAAATGCAAATACGTAAGATCACTGTGTGGATTCACCTCTTCTGCACAAACGTAATTTTATTACCTAAACCAAGGTGTTAAGTGCCTTAGCATCCTCCCCTGAGACAGCATTTCCTGCCTCTCCAGCTCTTCCACTCTTTATAAGTCAAATCCAGAATCACAGCCCCTTCCTAGGATTTCCCCATCCACGAGGAAGAACTAAATCCAGTAGGGCCCCCTTATCCATGAGATCAGTATCCAGTGATTGACTTATCCATGGTCCGAAAATATTAAAAATATTAAAAGAAAAAATCCAGAAAAAACTATTTTCACCTGTCTGTGAAGATTCTCAGTCATCCCGGTGTGGTTATCTGGAAGCTGAGTCATGGCAACTGGACCTATTTCTTGTTAGGTTGAAACATTTGGCTGCTCATCCAAGCAGCTTCTTCAGGCTGAAGAGAGTTGGTAGGAGATCCCTGATATATCCTCCTCCTTGGTTTCACTTCCCCCTGGTCTGAATAGAAAATCCCTCACTCAACAGGGGTGGAGGCCTTAGATACAATCTGTTTCCTATTTATCATGCTGCCCTTTCATCCGTCCCCAGAAAGATTAGGACCACAAAGACCACTGTTAATGACCATTAACGACCCATGACAATGGGTGGAGAAGGACTGCAGAAGTGGGATTTTCACTCACACACCCCCTTGTCCATCTAATGAGCTTATTCAGAGCTCTATGGGGAACCAGGCATCAATAACTCTGTTCCTGGGAGTTTAGCTTTTTTATTTTTGCTACAATTACATAAAATATAGTGATAAAAGAGATGCCTTAAGTTGGTTTTTGAAATGAAATGGAGCCCCTTGCAGTCAGGGGTTTTCGCTGAATGGAAGATGAGTATAACATGCTTTGAGAAACTGCTGCATTTTGTTGTGAGTCTGACTCTTTTTTCTTTTCATCTAGAGCTGAACAGCAGTACAGGGAGTATTGCCAGATAGCAAAATTAAAGGGAGATTGGCTAGAGGAGGAAGATGAAGACTGGGAACTTAAGAAGGAAGAAGTTTTGAAAAAGAAACCTTATTCTCGAAAGAAACATCCAAGAAATTTTGGGAGAAAAGATGGCATTCAAACAAGCAATTAATGGAATCGCAATAGAATACCTACTGTGAGTTGGAATTTAGCTTCCTTAATTTTACTGGACTACACAAACTAATACACAAAAAGGACCAAGCAAGCAAGCAAAATAAGAAGCATAGCAGAAAGTACTAAAACATATCATGGCAGGGGGGTAATATCGGCAATTTTCAAAGAGGAACTGGAATAATTGCATTTCAGAGGAGCGGAGTTGCTTTGTCATCCTGAATTTGAATCTGCATTGCTTATTTCCAGATAAAGCAGGTGACACAGATAGCAACCCTTCTGACTGGTTGAAAAAGAGATAGCCTCAGTTTTTTTAATGACTGAAGAATTATAAATACAAGACAAATTCAGTTGAGATTCAGAAATAGGAAAGAAAAAAGCAGTTTTGGTTATACACAAGGTTTTTTTCAATAAATAAACATTTCAAAAAATAAATATTCAATAAATACTGTACTCCTGGCCACCCAGAACCCCATGAGTTCAACACTGAAGGTGTCAAAGTGGTCTGCATACCCCAAAATATTTCTAATTCAGCTTCTAGATTAGGGGGTCATAAGGACCTTTAAGGCTTATTACATACAGTACTGTATGGAAAGAATTGTCAACACTATGGAAGAGAACCCCGATAGAGAGAACTGGTTTGTGTGTGTGTGTGTCAATCAACTGTTTATGCTTTGTAGTTATGTTTGTGGAGGCATAAGAGTTATACATGAATTTTGAACTACACGGTGGTCCAGCACTCCTAACCCTAGCATTGTTGAAGGGAGAAGTATATACAGAAAGAAGATAAACAGAGATCACAATCTCTTGTTTCAGAGGAATGGGCTGAATAGTGCGTTCAGAATGTCCACTTCTGGGACTGATGCCACACCTGAAGTACATACAGAACTGACATGCCAATACTCAAGGAAAAGTAATATGCTTTGAAAAATTCAGATCTCCAGGGCTGGATGAACTGCATCCAAGAGTACTGAAGAAACTAGCTGAAGAACTCTCAGAACCACTACAGTGGTGCCTCGACTTACGAACTTAATCCATATTGGAATGATGTTCTTAAGTCGAAACGTTCGTAAGTCGAATCAGCATTTCCCATAGGAATGCACTGAAAACCAATTAATCAGTTCCGGCTGTTTTTTGTTCTTATGTCGAGGCACGGTTTGTAAGTCGAAGCATTCGTTCCCATAGGAACGAATGCAAAAGCGTTTAATCCATCCTCTACCACTAGGGGGATAAATTATTTTTTTAACCTAAGATTACCTAAGGTTAAAAAAAGGGCAGGAAAGGAGGGAGGGAGGGAATGAACAGCTTTTAAACAAAACACCTTTAAAACCAAGCAGCTTTAAACCAAACCAAGCACCTTTTAAACCAATGTTTGCATTTTAAAATTACAGTACCAGGCAGTACCGGGCAGTCCAAAGTGCATTTCCCGCTTTTTCCGCGGGTTTTTTTTGTTCGTAAGTCGAAGCTCCATTCGCAAGTCGAAGCAAAATTATGTGAACGGAGCTGTTCGTAAGTCAAATTGTTCGTATGTAGGGACGTTCGTAAGTCGAGGCACCACTGTATCTATTATTTTCTTGAAATCAGGGAGGATGGGTGAAGTACCAGATGATATTGTCCCTATCTTCAAAAAGAGCAAAAAAGAGAAACCTGGGAAGTACAGATCAGTCAGCCTGACCTCAATTGCAGGGAAAATTTCAGAGCAGATTAGAAATCAGTGACTGGAGCAGATTAGAAACCAGTCACTCTGCAAGCACCTTGAAAACATAGAGTAGTATCTAGAAGCCAACATGGGTTTTTCAAGAACAAATCCTGCCAGACTATTTTGCCTCATCTTTTGGTCAACCTCCCTGATAGTTGGTGGGAATGCTGTAACTGTAATATATCTTCACTTCAGCAAGGATTTTAAGAAAGTGCCCAATGATAGTCTGATAAGCCAACTAACTAGGTGTGGGCTGGACAGAACACCAATCAGGTAGATACACAGTTTGTTATAGAATCATACTCAGAGAGTGCTTATCAATGGCTCCTTCTCAAACTCGGAGGAGGTAACAAGCTGGGTACATAAAGTTATGTCTGAAGAACTATGTAGGCATTAAACTCAGGCATTCACATTGCACAATTGACCCTATGATTTGCAATACAACTACTGTGCAACACTCCGGCAGAACTGTTTTGTGAGCAGCTCTTCTGCTTCAGTGTGTTTGCAGCTAACTTCGAGTTACATGGGCATAGCACTGCAACAGTATTTCAGCCAATGTATCAGCAAGGATACCTGTGGGGGCTATGAATGTGTCACACTCCTCCTCATCTTCAAGTCCAATGCAATATGATGCTATCATCATTTAGAGCCTAATTTGATACCAATCAAATTGAACGATGAACCATGGAAGGAACTTTACAATAAAACATAGTGGAGGACTAAATGTTCTATTCTGCCACTTCAGAAGCACTAAAGGGACCCTGGACTCTCAAGGCTATGCCGGCAGAGTGCAAACTCTTACAGAGTTTACCAAGCTGGTAATGCCTTGTGAATGACCTTGGCAGCAGATGGTGTGCCCACCATTTCAGGACCAGCTTAAATATGGAGAGGTTCCTCATCACCAGAAGGCTGGCTGCTAAGCAGTGAATTGGCCACCACTGCAGCTATGGATACAGCAGCAACACGGAATGGATGTGATCTGCATCTGTGGAGGAACTTTTTGACCAAAGCTGCAAAACTACCAATTCATACTTCAGCAGGATCCAGGTGATACTTGTGCCTTACACAATCATTTACATATTGAAAATAGAATTGTAAAGTAGGCATTCAAAACATTAGTTGTTATTCTATGCCACTTGCTAATCCTATTTTAGACATTTATATAATACATGCAACAACAACAATTTGGCTTAGGCAAAGTGCAGTTCATGTTATTAATTTGGATGCTTAACAAATAAAACACAAGTGTCCCCTCCTTTTATTGACAAGCACTATTAAAATTCAAATTATGAAAAAGTTGATTTCTTATTACACATTTTCTTTGATCTCTGTGTGTGTTATCTGCTGTCAAGTCGGAACCGACAGGGTCCTGAGAGGGCTTTCAAGGTAAGTGAGATATTTAAGGAGTTGTTTTACCAGTTCCATTCTCCACGTGGAGATTCAAATCCTGTTCTCCAGAGTCCTAGTCCAGCACTTTATCCAATACATCACAAAGTCAGAAATGGAAAAATAAGGAAAGTTTTAAATGGCTCAGGAGGTGACTCTTTTGCTCTCCTTTGTCAAAGCTTGCTTTTGCTTGCATTTTGCTTGGGGCTATGGGGCGGTTTCCAGAGGTCACCACAGGTTCCAATTACACTGCAACTATCAAATAAGAGCAGAATGGCAAGGCAATTTTTTTAGCCCACAGGCAAAATGCAAGCAAATTTGCCATAAATACCAGAAGCCCAATTATAGGCTACTCCATGTCACTTAATGTTTTGCAATTTTTCTGCACACAGGGAATGCAGTTGCACACCTAACTGAAAATCAAGTGCCAAGACTGGTAAGCTTTGTGCCTTGAAAATAAAGTTCCTGTCGCGCACCCCCAGTGTCCCTAGTTTGTTTCCCTCAAACCCAGGTCCCACCTTTGGGCACGACGTTCTTTATTCTCCTTACACCAACTGCCACCAG
Organism: Intellagama lesueurii; assembly: GCA_037013535.1. Classification (NCBI taxonomy): domain Eukaryota; kingdom Metazoa; phylum Chordata; class Lepidosauria; order Squamata; family Agamidae; genus Intellagama; species Intellagama lesueurii. Next base: position 190,038,622 of record JBAJHW010000001.1, on the reverse strand, counting down.
TGGATCTTTATCCACACGTTACTAATAATGCTTCCTGGACACGTGTTGTCAAATATAACAGATTATTTATTGTTTAGTTGTAGAATCACATAAGTATATTAATAGATGTTGTATGATGTTTCACTCATTACTTGGACATTAGACACGCGTCTTTATTGGTAGTACTTTCCATATAAATCACTGTGAATCACTGGAATACTATTATATGACTGTCTATTTATTTTACTTCTATCTTTTATCTATTCTTTAATTCATAAAACAACAGTACTACACCAACTTTCCAATCTCTCTCATAAAACTCTCCCAAAAACCCCTCTCTCAGTTACCAACTGTCTCTCACTGTCTCCCTGACTCCGCCCTCCTGTCCTCTTATAGGCTCCAGCTCTAGAGCTACTCATGACGGACAGGTGGGACATGGGCATTCCGCCACATACCTCCCCCCTTGGAAAGTTTGTTTCATGGGGTAAAACTTATGGTAGTTTACCCTCATGAACAACGTATGCTTTTTCTTAGCAATATTTCTAACATATTTTTTTTTTCATTGCAATTCTCATTGTCACATTTGCAATTTATACTTACTCTATACTTACTCTTTTACCCAGTTGAAAGCATATTATTCTTATTACTTTATATTCAAATAACATTAATCAACATTTTTATTACTTACAAACCACTTCAGTCACTTTTATCCTTACTTATCATTAGTTCATCTATAAATTGCTTTTCGTTTATTTCATATACATATACTCTTAGAATATTTATTTAGAACAATTTTAATACCATTACAAGTTACATTTCCTTTGTTTCTGTCAGTCATTCTTCTGGTCTTCTTGATAAGGCATCCTTGGCTACCACAGTTTGAGTCCCTTAGACTCTGGATCCACAAAGTCACAGTCTTGTAGGGGTATGGCCCACCTCATCAACTTCTTATTGTTCTGACAGTCCGCAACCACAGCCATGGGGAATGGTCTGTGCATGGAACAAAATGTCTTCCCCATATGTACGGTCCGAGCTTCCGCAAAGACCATACAATCGCCAGACACTCATGGTATATGATGGACAGGTGTCTCTCGCCAGCCTGCAGCTTCTCGCTCAGGAACATCACCGGATGAAGGTCCCCGTTGTCGTCCTCCTGGCTCAGCCCGGCTCGCAGTCCGATGTGGGATGCCTCTGTGTAGACGGTGCACCCTCGCTGGAAATCTGGTTCTCTCAGGGCAGGACCGGTCATCAGCGCAGTCTCCAACCTCTCGAAGGTCTCTTCACAGTTACTCAACCACAGGATCTCGTCAGCTTTTCTTTTATGGGTTAGGTCCAATAAAGGGGCCTCTATTTCACTGAAGTTCTGGATAGAGCGCCTCTCATAGCTAACTAACCCAACGAAAGATCTGATCTTCTTTGCTGTTGTTCTAGGCCAGCTACTGATTTCTTTCATCTTCAGTGTTAGGGGTTTGATTAGGCCTTCCCCAACAATATGGCCTAATTCTTTTAATTTGGAGTTACCCAGCTGGCATTTGCTAACCTTCACTGTTAATCCAGCCTCATGTATTCTTAGTATCACTATTTCATTATGGTCTAGAGGATCTGTCCACGTCTGACTATAGGTTCTTATCTCATTTTTGTATACTACTGAGAATTCTCTACACTTGATCCAGTTCACATGGACCACTCTCTGACCTTCCTTTCCTTCCTCCTGAATTATGTAATTTATTTCATTCATCTTGGATTTTATTCTAACAGGATTTGCCCAGTTTATTTGCATCTTATTTCCTTTTATAGACCTCAGCCTCAGGGCTTCATCTCCAGGACTGAATGATCTTTCTCTGGCCTTTTTGTCAAAACCTAGTTTCTGCTTGCCTTGCTGTCTTTGCAAGTTTTCTGAAGTTAACTTCAGAGATAGTTTCAAGGGTTTCATTACCTTCTTTATGTACTGGATCACTGACTCTGGGTATTCTCCCTGTTGTTTCTCCCAATTTTGTCTGCTTACATCCCAGGGTCTCCGCGCTTTCCTTCCAAATAGCCATTCAAATGGACTGAACTCAGTGCTTTCCTGGAGTACAGACCGGCATGCATATCCCCAGGGTGGTATCTCGTGATCCCAGTCATTGTGTTTTTCTGTTGTATAAGCTCTGATCATTCGCATTAGGGTCCCATTAAATTTTTCCCTGCTAGTTACTGTAGGGAAGGGTCCCACAATGTTCAGGCCTATGCATTGAGATGGGGTTGATATGATTGGTAAAGGGCACAATTTTGCTTTAGCTTTATCATTGCCCTTACCCTGCCTTTGCCATACATCACCGCTTAGACAGTATGATTGTATTTGCTTCTCCATTCCTGGCCAGTAGAAATTCTGAGCTATTCTCTGCTTTGTGTGTGTGATTTCTAAATGAGCATTATGTCCTTTCTCCATAAACCTTTCCCTGTATTTCAAAGGGATCACCAGTTGTTGTTGAACCTTTTCCCCTCCCCTCTGAGGATTAATTAAGACCTTTCTGTATAACAGGTCTTTCTCCCCACAGAACTCTTCAGGGCCCTCAGGGTTTAGTGTTCCTTCTCTCGCTGACTCAAAGCATTGTTGTAGCATAGAATCCTGTCTTTGCTCTTGTTTAAAAGCATTTTCCTGAGGATTTCTTATAGCTATCACCTCAGATGTTTTATTGTCTTCATCTCCTTCTATAATTCCATTAGGGATCTCACAATTTTCTGCAGGTTTTTCTCTTTTTTCTATCTGGGAGCGAGTAGTGATTAAAACACTCTTTACATGCTCAGATAGATCTAACCCAATCAAATATGGAGTAGGAATTTGATTCGTGAGGGCTACCTTCCACACTCCAGTCCACCCTTGATATTTCATTGGTATTTGAGCCATAGGTAGAGTAATTAATTCTTTCCCAATCCCTTTTATGGTTATGTATTCATTTCTTACTATATTTTTCTGAGGGATAATTTCAGGATGACACAAAGTCACCTGTGAGCAGGAGTCTCTCACCGCTAGATATTTTGTATTATTTATATAAATGGGTTCCCCAGAACACCTAAGCAATTCTTGGTTATTTTCAATATAAAAGCATTGGACAATGTTGGCTAATGGCAGCTGTTTTTCCTGGCCCTCTGCCACCTCTGTTTCAGCGCCATTTTCAATTGCCTCAACTGTCTTTCCCTGCTGTTGTACATAGTACACTTTCCTGGGTACATTTCCACCTCCTTTCTGTGGAACCTCTTTATTCTTTAAGGTTTGGCATTGGGAAATGAAATGCCCGTTTTCTCCGCATCCATAACATGTTTTAGGGGCTCTTTGTTCAAAATATGATCTTTTAGGGGCTCTTTGTTCAAAATCTGGGGGCTTTTCTCCCTTCCCTTCAAAGCTTTGTTTCTTCTGTTGATTCTGCTCTGAGGGTTTGCTTCTAAAATGGCCTCCAGTATTCTGATAGTTCTTGTGGTAATCTCTGGGTTCTTTTCTTCTTTCCTCCCAGCTGTTACCTCCAAGTTTTACCTCAGAATATTTTGGGTTTCGCATTTCTGAGATAAAATCAGCTTCTTCACTCGCCTGTCGAACCGTTCTGGGCTTTTTATCCCTGACCAAATACCTTAGTTCTCCTGGTAGAACTGAATAGAATTGTTCTAGCCCTATAATATCTTTCATTTCTTCTAAAGTCTCAACTTTAGCGTGTTCTAGCCACTTCTCCAAGTATTTGACCAGATTGGCTCCCAATTGATAATATGATTCCTCAGGTTTTCTTTTCAATGTTCTAAATTTCTGTCTGAGGTGCTCAGCATTGATCCCATACCTCGCGTAAACCAACTTCCTGAAGGCTTCATAGTCTCTTGCTTGATCTGGGGCCATTTGAGAATAAATCTCATTTAACTCTCCACTTATTTGAGACCTGAGAATAATCATTCTCTCCTCAGCTTTCACTTTATAGTCCCAGCATGTCCTCTCGAATGCAATGAGGAATGCCTCAGCGCAATCACCCTTTCTGAATTGAGGGAATTTCTTTAAGTCAGCTTTTGATAAATTCCCCTCCTCAGTATTTGAATTATTATTATTATTATTCTGGGCTGATAATTCTAATCGTCTCATTTCTAGTTGGTATTCCATCTGTCTCTTTTCTTGTTCCATGGCCATCTCTCTTTCTTTGGCCTCAGAATCAGCCCTGAGCTGTAACTCTTGTAATTGAAATTCCCTTTCCAATTTCCACTTCTGAAACTCTTGAGAGGTTAAAGCAGCTTCTCCCCTTGAGGTACTATCCTCCTGAGCATCATCATATTGCTCAGCTAATTCAGGGCTTTCCTCTGCGTGAGGTAAACCTTGTACATCAGATACCTCCATTGTTAACCGTTTCCCCCTCTTAGAAGTCATGGTTTATTTGTCTTTCTCTGGATAAGTTGGTTGGTTTAATAGAGGCAAATAGACAAGCCTCAATTTAAAAACACTTTTTCCTTTTCTGTGTTAGAGAGAGAGAGTGATATACAGTAGCCTTCTGCTGCAGCAGCAGTTACTTTATTTATTTCTTTAGGCACCTAGCCTTCGCTGGTTCTGAAACACTGTTTCTTCTAGTCTCCAGACACCCAGCTTTTTCCTTTAATATTTATATTATTCCAGCCACCACTTAGATTTTGTCCCCTCAGCTTCCTTGGACCTTGGCTTCCTTTTTATTCCCTTCTGCGCTCCTCTTTCAGAGCTAGGGATCTAAAGTTAGCCCTCTTGGTCTTTCCCTAAGCTTGAGGTAAATTTTAAACACTAAATTCTCCTCAGAGTCTCTTCCTGCCTTAGTCTTTACACGATCAGGAGTCCCTTCCAAGCTATCCACACAGAGCTTTTAGGGTTCCCCACTCCTTCTCATTGGACTAACAGGTCCCTCAGACTCAGAGAATTTCTTTTCTCTTTTCTTTGGCTCACTGGAATTTATTTATTTCATATCCCACCGCTGATGCCACCACTTATGTCGCGCACCCCCAGTGTCCCTAGTTTGTTTCCCTCAAACCCAGGTCCCACCTTTGGGTACGACGTTCTTTATTCTCCTTACACCAACTGCCACCAGTGGATCTTTATCCACACGTTACCAATAATGCTTCCTGGATACGTATTGTCAAATATAACAGATTATTTATTGTTTAGTTGTAGAATCACATAAGTATATTAATAGATGTTGTATGATGTTTCACTCATTACTTGGACATTAGACACGCGTCTTTATTGGTAGTACTTTCCATATAAATCACTGTGAATCACTGGAATACTATTATATGACTGTCTATTTATTTTACTTCTATCTTTTATCTATTCTTTAATTCATAAAACAACAGTACCACACCAACTTTCCAATCTCTCTCATAAAACTCTCCCCAAACCCCCTCTCTCAGTTACCAACTGTCTCTCACTGTCTCCCTGACTCCGCCCTCCTGTCCTCTTATAGGCTCCAGCTCTAGAGCTACTCATGACGGACAGGTGGGACATGGGCATTCCGCCACAGTTCCCATTGACAGAAATGGGAGCTGCCCCATCCCCATGTTCACAGGTTAGAATGCAGCTGGAATCTATAAGCTCCCTTTTGCAGGGTGCTATATTGAAATGAGAGTCATAGTAGAAATCATTTCTCTGCATTATTGTAATTAACCACCACAATACAGTTTCACTCCATGTAATAACTGGACTTTACTAGATGAATCTCTGACAGTCTACTGCTGTCACTTTATGCGTCCATGGTGGTGAGTCTGCAGCTTTCCAGCTCCCGTTCCCTTTTTGGGGCTTGGGAGGGGCTAAGGATGTGATTACACTAGAAAGTCAGATTGGAATTATTTGGCTTTCCTGTGATTTGATTCACAACCTGTATTATATTGCATGGAATTGCAGTCAGTGCTCACACATAGGATGTGGATTGATTTGTGAGTTCACTGTTCATATTGGATGCAATGTGATTCATATTCCAGCCCAAAACTCCTCTTGTTTCCTTCCTTCTTTCCTCTGGTCCCGCTTCTGCTGATCCTTTTATGGGGCGCAAATGCAGGAAATAATAATAAGGATCCAACAATCAGGTGACAGGATAATCATAAGGGTGATCGGGTGAGAGGAAAAAGTGTGTGTGTGTGCTCACTTGTGCATGTGTGCATGTGTGTGTGAACATCACACCTCAACTGCTTAAATCATCAAAACATTGCCTACAGACACATCACTCCGTCTTTACACAAGCTTATCACAACTAACAACATGGGCAAAAGCTTTTCTAAATTATTCTGGCTTGAAAATATAGAAGTTCCCCAGTAGCAGAGAGAGAAAAAGCTGCTTTGGAAGCAAAAAAAGCTGGACCAATTCAAATCAGCCTTTGCATCATGTGGCCAGTAACACATATTTCAAATTCACCTGTTTTATAAATGGAGCAAATCCTGTGTTTTTTGACAATGTACTTGCAGACTAAGACGAAGTGTTCAGACACATGCTTATTTTATAGAGTTCCTCAAAGATCTGCAACTAAAAACATGGGTTTAAACATTTTTTCTCTCTAAATATGCCTTTTAAGATGCATAGTCTCTCAAAATCTGCAGGGCTTGTTTTGTTGTGTTTTATTTTATTAACAGGTAACATATAAAAAACAAACATAAAATAAATAATTTCAGTTTTCTGTTATGTATTAGTTATCAATCATGGCATTTTGACTATGTCTACTATTAATTAAGCATTCATCTATGTCATGATATAGAGAGTCCTTACATTTTAGTAATTTTACCTTGTATTACATACATGAAAATAGAGCAAATTTAACCTAAGCATGTTATTCCAGGTTGTGTCATATTTTCCCTTTGTAATGGAATACACGTAGTAAAAAGAAGCCAAATCATGTCAACATCATCCTGGTTTGAATTGTCTTTCACTTGTCATGGTGCTTCAGTCAGTCTCTTCCAAAGAGCTAGGTATCAAGCTGGTTTGTACCAGATAGTTAAGTGTAGTTATGTGGCATCTTTCCATCATTTAGCCATACCCTGCTGTGCTGCTGTGAGTCAAAATGTAGTCTGTTCTTTATGGAGAAATGTACTCTTCTAACCTACAAAGAGATTCAGCACTGATCTAATTGAAATATTTGGTTAGTGGCATTCTCTGTTGTATGTGTTTAAGAATATTTTGACAGAAACGTTCAAGAGATACACAGATCAGATAAATCTGTGTCAGAATCAGTGAAGGTCAAATGCTTTTAGCATTCTTGGGACTGGAAGAAATTGTGCAAAACATGCAGCCCCAGAGTAGCCTAAATTTGCCCCTACACTGATTTTGAAAGGGGTATTAAATATACCAAAATGGTCACAATCCTATTGTTGATTTACACATGCATGAATTATATGATGTAACTCACTGCAATAAATTGCTACTAATAACAAGACACCAGTGAGACTGGCACCTCATTAGTCAGTGGCAATTCACCGTGATGAAATACACATTTTAACTTATGCACAATAAGTCCAAATATTCACCAATCCCCTACACCTTTACTTTCAGTTCCGTTCGTGTCTAGACTCTTCCTGCAAAAGTAATCATACCTGTAGGAACAGTTGGAAGTATGAAACCTGTTGGTTGTTCTGATCCACACATTGGTTTTGGAAGTGATGAATCCATAAAGTATCCCTGTACCAAATGTATCTTAGGGCCTGTCCAGACTGGCTCTTTTGAGTGGATCAGTCTACAAAGGGTCTGTTGAGGTGTGGGGGAAGAGCAATGTGCCATTTGGCAGGCTCTTCCCATCCCCACAGCAAACGAGCCCTTGTAGCCTGATCAGCTCAATTATGTGCTTTCCTTGATCATCAGTGGAGGGTGAGGGGAAGTGAGATTATTAATTTTTTTACATCACTCCTCTCTCCCTTTGTCAGTGCCATTTCATTTTCTCCATTCCCCCTCCATGCCTCTCTTTCCCCAGTCGACTCTCTCCCGCCGCCGCCCTGCAGCCACAATGGCAAACGGAAGCTGGGGCTGCTGGAGACTACTATCTCCTGGCTAAACAGGCTAAACAATGAGCATGTCAAAAAGAACACGTGCTCTACCGTTGGGCCAGAAAGTGCACAGCAGCTCTTAAAAAAGAAGGATGACTTGATCTAAGTAAAAACACATGTGGATGAGGTCTTTTTTTCCCAATCCAAACTGTGCCATTGATGATCTATATATCATATCTAAATGCCAGTGTGGATGCCCTTACAGTCTCTCAAATAAATCAAGAGATGTTGGACCAACACAGCACTTGGAAATAATGCTGGAGGAATGTGTTTTTCACCATTTAGCCTTCACCAATCATAACTCAATATACCTCTCTGTGCAAATCCGTGGATCTCTCCCTTTCTCTCTCTCTCCCGCTCTCCCACAACATTTTTCATTTCTATTCCTTCCATAGAACAAAGAATAAAACGTGGCTCTGTAGAAAAGTACTTATAGTTAGGAAATATTTTAAATACAAACTTTCAGTTAGCAACACTACCTGCTATAGTGACAAAGCAAACAAATCTGGTTAGACACAGGTCAAGCAAAAAGACAAAAGAGATTTATCAACATATTCGTCCTCGGCAATTAAACTGCAATTAAAATGCAATTTCTCAAATTTCACTTGTCCTAATTTTGGCTTGCTCAGGTATGAACTTTGCGGGAAACTAGTAATTTTAAATGAAAGAATGAGTCTCATATTTTTATAAAGAAGGACATGCACCTGATACAATGAGTGACTTTAATAAATTTCTGTTGTAGTTTGGTGTTTCCCCGGATCAAGATAATAGATTGTATTGACGGGCATGCAAATAAAATGATCTGGAAGATCTGCTCTGCAAGACCTCTCTGTGGAGTTATATTTGAAAGAAGGAGCATCAGAGCTACAAAATTAGTAAGTTCGTTGATCAGAAGAAAGCTGATAGTTTTCACTGCCTGAAAATGGGCAGCCATATTTGGGTTGCTGAAACTATTTGAATTGTTATGCATCCGCTGGGAATGTCTCCCCAAAGAAAAGAGTAACAGAATGACTGATGTGGTCAGTATGGCAAAAATCAGGGAAAATCCAAAGCCACAGAAGAGGAACAAGCTAGACAGATTTGTTTCTAAAGAAATGCTTCCAGAAGTGTCATTTTCCAAAGAATCAAAACTATTATTGAGTCTTGGACTGCAACCAATGGTGTAAATATTAACAAAGAAAGGAGAAGTATTAATCAGTGATCCAACTACAGAAAGCAGGAGGAACCAAGGTGTTAATTTGGAGATTCTTGTCTTCAGGAAGATGAAGAGATGGTGCTGGAAGTTAGCAATCTTTACACAGTAGAACAAACACAGGCAGGCGGAAAAGCAGAGGCTGGTACTGGTTAGAAACCAGGTGGCAGCTTTGAATGTTTGGTATACAGGTTGGCTGTCAAGTGCCCAAGGAGTGGCTGCTATCACAAAATTTTTTACTGTTAGGACCAGCAAGAAGAAATATCTGGAGATGCTCAGAGCAGTCAAGATTTTATCAATGGATTTCAGACATCTTTTTCTGATCCCGTCGACACAAATCACTAGAAAAGTAAATACATTCAGTATCATCCCGATGACAGCTTCAACTGACAAAATTAGGTTGACTAGAACTGAAAGTAGAAAGCTTTCTTGTTCTGTAGAGCTGCATGAAGCAGTTGCCATTCCTCCAGATATCCTGTGTAAAAGGTAGTAGTTTATGGGTTTTGGTTGGCACTTGTTTTATCAGCTATGAAAATAGGTAACACCATATCTATTTCATCTTGATTTGCATTCTTTCATAAGGATACAGGAGGGCCAACAATTTTGTTGAGAGGGTGTTATAAAAGGAAACAGTATTTCAAATCACACTTTTACCACAGTGAACAAGTAACTAAAGCAAAAGGATCTGGATTTAAGATCACATTCCAATAATTTAGAAACCTTATCTAACACTGATTTTGGAAAATGATAAACTTTTACAAATCTAGAAGAAATTTTTGTTACTGTTGGGTGGTTCAGGATGGGTCCTCCATAATCGTGAAAAGCTTGATAATATATCTCTTCAAAGAGTGTATGAAATGCGGTGCTCACATGAACAACCAAAGCTATGTAAGATTTATCTGAACAAGACTATTATTTAGTCAGGCAAGAACACAATAAATAAAACATTATATAGCTAGCATGTTATTCATAGAATCATAGAAAAGTGAAGTTGGAAGGGGTCTACAAGTCTATCAAGTCCAGCCCCCTGCTCAATGCAGGAATACAATCAAAGCATATCTGCCAGATGATTATCTAGGTTTTTCTTGAATGCCTCCAGTGTTGGAGCACTCACCAACTCCCGAGGTAACTGGTTCCACTGCCATTCAGAGCATAAGGAAAATTGTGAGGGCTTTTGCCGGCTCCAGCAGACCCTCCCTGGTTGTGTGACCAATAACACAGCTGACTGTGCAACTGATCTTGCAAGCAATGCAAGACTGGGTATGCAACAGGAGACTGTTGATGCAGGGAGAATGCTTACATGATTGCCCTTCCATGATTGTGTAGCGTAACAAAACAGGATACTGGCTAAAGTTTATAACTGCATTAAGGTAAGAGGAACAATATATGTATGATTCCCTTGTTGTTTGTTTGTTTGTTTGTTTACCATCCCATTAGCACAAGCAACTACTCTGGGCAGATTTCAAGACTGAAGCTTAAAACTCTCCTTGATGCGCCCCTCATGTGTCCCCAGGTTGTTTCACTAGCCTGAGGCCCACAACACGTTCTCTCCTTTCTGCTGCCACCAGTTGACCTCTGTCAACACCCTTTAATTAGAAAGATTGAGGTCCAAGCTGAGTATAAAGTTGAACAACACAGGTTTATTTATTACAGTTCACTTAAACAGGTTCTTCATAGACTTTAATGTATTCATTAGATTAGTAATAACTTGTTTCACTCTTAACTCTCTTAGCTCTCTATAAGTTCCACACTCTTAACTCCTAACTCTGCCGCACTCTCTAACTACCACAGACTAACTTCTACTTCAGACTCTCATCTCTGACTCTAACTGACTGAACTCCTCTAGACTCTGACTCACCTCTCCCTTCTAGTTTCTCTGGCTCCGCCTCCCAACAGCTCCCATTGGTACATGGAAATAACCTACTACATGAGCCAAAGCAGGGTGATCGCCACACCCTCAAAACCTCACAGTAAGAAAAACATGCATTCAAAAACAATAGGGCGATACACAGCTTGTTGTTGTTATGTGCTGTCAAGTCACTTCTGACTTATGGCAACCCTATGAATGAACATTCTCCAAAATGTCCAGCCCTCAGTCACCCTGCTCAGCTCTTACAGACTCAAGCTTGTGGCTTCTTTTAGGGAATCAGTCCATCTTGTATTTGGTGTTTCTCTTTTCCTGCTGCCTTCCACCTTTCCCAACATTATTGCCTTTTCCAGAGAATCCTGCCTTCTCATGATGTGCCCAGACATTGACAGCCTCAGTTTCATCATTTTTACCTCCTTGCTTAATTTGATCTAGGACCCATTTCTTTGTCCTTCTGGCAGTCCAGGGTATCCATGTGATAGACAGTAATTTTAAATGGATTGTTGTGCTCTGTTGTTTTAAATGTGTCTTAATACTGATTTTATTTACCATTTTAATATAATACATGTTTAATTCTTTTTAAATATTTTTATACTTACTTTTTTAAACTTTTAATTACTGTTTTTTAGTGATGTGAGCTGCCTTGGGTCCTTTTAAGGAGAAAGGCGGGATTAAAATACTTTAAACAAACAAACAAAAACAACCCAATAAAATCTAGAACTAGTTTTAAAAAATGACAGCATCCAGTTTATGAGGATGTCCCTTTGCTGTTAACAAAGCTTGGACTCTCTTCCTGCTTCCCCCACTGTAATAAGGACAAAGTTAAAATATCAGTTCACTCTGCATATTTGTTATGATGTTATTTCTGCAAATCTATACTGGGATGTTTCCATTACATCAGTGGCTCCCAACATTGGGACCCCAGATGTTCTTGGACTGTGACTCCCAGAAATCCTGGCGAGCACAGATAGTGGTGAAGGTGTCTGGGAATTTTAGTCAGCAACACATTCTTTAATACGAAGCCTCAACACAGAGTTTCCTGGAGACATCCAAGATCCAAGCATTGGCATCAGCTCGATTTGATCCTCACTAGACGTTCTAGCCTTCCTAGTATTACGATCACACGCAGCTACCAGAGTGCTGATTGTGATACTGATCACTCCCTGGTGTGTAGTAGAGTAAAACTGCGAACAAAGAGATTATATCACACGAAAAAGGAAGGAAGACCATGTATTGACATCAGCAAGACTCGCGATCAAAGAAAAGTGGAGGAATTTGCCCAAGCGCTTGAGGAAACCCTTCCAGGCCCGGCTGATGCAAATGCACCTGAACGATGGGAACATTTCAAGAACGCTGTGTATAACACCGCCTTGTCCACATTTGGCAAGAAGACCAAAAAGACGGCCGACTGGTTCGAAGCCCATTCAGAGGAGTTGATGCCAGCCATCGAGGACAAGAGGAGAGCTCTAGCAGCATACAAAGCCTGTCCTAGCGAGTACAACTTGCAAGCTCTTCGAGCTGCTCGTAGCCAAGTCCAACAGGCTGCCAGGAGATGTTCCAACGATTATTGGCTTCAGCTCTGCTCTCAGATACAGATAGCAGCGGACACAGGTAACATCAAAGGAATGTATGACGGTATCAAGCAGGCTTTAGGTCCAATACAGAAGAAATCTGCTCCCTTGAAGTCTGCTACAGGCGTGATCATCCAGGACCGAGCACAGCAGATGGACCGCTGGGTGCAGCACTACTCTGAGCTATATTCCAGAGAGAATGTAGTAACCGAAGAAGCATTAAATAACATTGAGTGCCTGCCTGTCTTGGAAGAGTTGGACAGCGAACCAACCTTAGCAGAAATAAAAGCGGCCTTGGATTCCCTCGCCTCCGGCAAGGCACCTGGAAAGGATAACATCCCTGTTGAACTGCTGAAGTGCTGTAAAGAGACCATCACTACCGAGCGGTATGAAATCTTTTGTCTTTGCTGGAGGGAAGGTGGAGTACCACAGGACATGAAGGATGCAAACATCGTCACATTGTACAAGAACAAAGGAGACAGGGGCGACTGCAATAACTACTGTGGCATCTCTCTTCTCAGCGTTGTAGGGAAGCTGCTTGCCCGTGTTGTGCTGAAGAGGCTCCAGGTGCTTGCAGACAGAGTCTATCCAGAATCACAGTGTGGATTTCGAGCTAATAGATCCACCACTGACATGGTATTCTCCCTCAGACAGTTTCAGGAGAAATGCAGGGAACAACAACAGCCACTCTTTGTCGCCTTCATAGATCTCACAAAAGCCTTTGATTTGGTTAGCAGGGATGGCCTTTTTAAGATACTTCCCAAGATTGGATGTCCACCTCGACTCCTTAACATCATCAGGTCCTTCCATGAGGGAATGAAGGGCACTGTAGTTTTTGATGGCTCAACATCAGATCCCTTTGACATCCGAAGCGGAGTGAAACAGGGCTGTGTCCTCGCACCAACCCTTTTTGGGATCTTTTTTTGCTGTCATGCTGAAGCACGCCTTTGGAACTTCAACAGAAGGTGTCTATCTCCGGACTAGATCAGACGGAAAGCTCTTTAATCTCTCTAGATTGAGAGCGAAGACCAAAGTCCAGCTGAAATGCATGCGGGACTTCCTCTTCGCCGATGATGCAGCCATTGTTGCCCACTCTGCTGAAGACCTCCAACAACTCATGAATCGTTTTAGCAAGGCCTGCCAAGACTTTGGACTAACAATCAGCCTGAAGAAAACACAAATCATGGGCCAGGGCGTGGACTCACCTCCCTCTATTACCATCTCCACGCAAGAATTGGAGGTTGTTCATGACTTTGTGTACCTTGGCTCAATGATCTCTGACACTCTCTCTCTAGATGTCGAGCTGGATAAACGCATTGGCAAAGCAGCTACCATGTTCTCTAGACTCACAAAGAGAGTATAAGAAGCTGACGACATATACCAAGATCCAGGTCTATAGAGCCTGTGTCCTGAGCACACTCCTGTACTGCAGTGAGTCCTGGACCCTTTGTGCACGGCAGGAGAGGAAGCTGAACACCTTCCATATGCATTGCCTCCGACACATTTTTGGTATCACCTGGCAGGACAAAGTTCCAAATAGAGTAGTCCTAGAACGAGCTGGAATTTTTAGCATGTATACATTACTGAAACAGCGACGTCTACGTTGGCTTGGGCATGTCGTGAGAATGGCTGATGGTCGGATTCCAAAAGATCTCCTGTATGGAGAATTAGTGGAGGGAAATCGCCCCAGAGGGAGACCACAGCTGCGATGCAAGGACATCTGCAAGCGGGATCTGAAGGCCTTAGGAATGGACCTCAACAGATGGGAAACCCTGACATCTGAGCGTTCAGCCTGGAGGCAGGCCTCTCCCAATTTGAAGAAACCCTTGTCCAGCAGACCAAGGCAAAGAGGCAGTCCCGAAAGCAGCAAAATCAAGGAGCTGGACAGGGGACAGATTGTATTTGTCTTCAGTGTGGAAGGGATTGTCACTCTCGAATTGGCCTTCTCAGCCACACTAGACGCTGTTCCAAGTCCTCCATACAGAGCACGTTACCATAGTCTTTCGAGACTGAAGGATGCCTAATACTAATACTATACTGGGATGTTTCCATTACATCAGTGGCTCCCAATATTGGGACCCCAGATGTTCTTGGACTGTGACTCCCAGAAATCCTGGCGAGCACAGATAGTGGTGAAGGTGTCTGGGAATTTTAGTCCAAGAACATCTGGGGACCCAAGGTTGGAACAACTGCATTGGTCTTTCCTGTCTCTTTGCTGGATCTCTGTAATGGTCAGGCCTGCCACATTCCAATTACCCAAATCTGAGTGGCCTAATTGTTCATATTTTATATATTATGCAAGTTAAACCTGTCAATCATTGCTTTGTTTTTCAGCCTTGGCATCACATATGCAATAGCCATTTATCTAAGAGGGGTAGTGTAGCAATGTTTTGAGTGCTAAAATTAGAACAGAGAGACTCAAGTTCAAATCCTGAATTCATTTTTAAGCTTACTGGCTGAAGTGACCTTGAGCCCAATGACTCAAGGTTGACTACAGTGTTGGTAGGGGAAAAATACGGAGGAACTATATACGTAAAGTGGTTATGCATGCTACTGTTGGAAGTACAGTATGACATTTTGTTACAGATAATAACTGCTGATGGTATGCAAGCTATGGATTTCCTGCTTTGGCTAGGGGTTGGACTCCATCATCCTTGAAGGGAACTGCTTAACTGATTGTACAATCAAATTGCACTATGCTTGTTGGCTGGGTAGCAAATTTACACTTGCGTAACTTATGCTACGTGGTGACAGGATTCTGGACTATGATTCTACAAGGCTGACAAAAAACTTTTGTGTCTTATAGTTCTTGTTGCTGTTTATTTTGCACCCTAGAAGACCAAGGGGGCTGCACTTGCAATCATTTGGGGAGCGGGGATAGATGGGATGTATTCTCAGCTAAAACCGGGCCTGTGGCATCTCAGTCATTCGTACCAAGTCTGTTTCCAGAGGCAAAAGGGCTGAGACGGTAAAGATAAGGGGACAAAATACTAACATATTATGCAGCAAAAATATAAGAATGTGAGTAGATTGCTAAGCACTTTGATCTAATTCATAGTAATATTTCCTGATGCAGTTGAATTTGAAATAACACCAGCCTCCTTCATGCATAATTTGTATGTGGCGTACCAAGGGTGGCCATATGTCCTACCTTAGTGAAGATGATCCTCCATTTGAAGAGCTGTCCTTCTTTTTGGTGGTTAATGTCCTCCTTCCTGGTGATGTGCAAATGGCCACCCTACAACACCTGTGAGATTCCCTGGCCAGGCAGGGAAAGCAGAAGCTTTGATTGGTAAATGGATCTAATTAGCCTTCTCTGATTTTTGTAAGTAAAATGATTCAAGGGGAGGGCCTAGAGATGCAAACTCTAGCTTTCTTTAACTGCCTAGCTTTCTCTTGAACACCTTCAGTGTTGGACAGCTCACCATGTTCTGAAGTAATTGGTCCCATTGTTATTTCTGCTCTAATAACTAGGATCCCCCCCCCCCCCCCGATATTCAACTGAAATCTGGCTTCCTGTAACTTGAGCCCGTTGTTATGTGTCCTGCGCTCTGGGATGAATTGAGAAAAGATCCTGCCTCTCTCCTATATAATAATCTTTCAGTTATTTGGGGTGCTGTCCTATCTCCCTTCAGTCTTCTTTTCTCACTGCTAAACATGCCGTGTTTCTCCAGTCCCAAGCCAACTAGCATTTTGACAAGACTTCACCTATGGGATCAAATTGTCAAGCAGGGAGAGATTGCAGTGTCTTACTAGCACTAGGTTTCTTCATTTGTGGTATGCTTCCATTTCCTCAGAAAACGTCTCTATTCACTTTCAGCACAACATGCATAATTTGATAAATCTTTATTTCTCCTCCCTTGCCCACATTACTCCCCTATTTCTCCCACTAGACTAAGAAGCCCCCAAATCTTGTTAGCATTTCCTTGGTGAGGAATTATTCCAGCCCCCTTGCTATTTTGATTGCACCGTTTCTGTACTTTCCATAAAAACAGTTTTTTCCCCCTGAGTTGCAGCAACTCAGACCATACATATTAATCTGGTATTGTCAATAAATTGTATATGGAAGCCACACTTTGTACTGGATGAATTATTTCAAGCAAGTGACATTAATGTTTTCTCAGTGTTCCATTTAGCTGCACTGTGTATGCAAATGTGGAGAATATCCAGTTACAGAGTCAGCTGTGTCTTTTGCTTATGTTTGCATTTGAATAGTGGAACAAACATAGTAGCAGCTCTGGATAAGTTTTCAGTGTTTTCCAATACTTATCTAGGAGAGTCAAATGGGGGTAACCATCTGAAATAACCATAGTGAATAGTGCAGCCAAGACAACACCAGTCTGCCATTCTAGATTTGTATGGCTTCTCTCCTGATAGCTCTCCTCTGTTATTATTTATGCATTGCAAATGCATAAAAACAAACACAGCACAGAAGGCTGCACACTGATGTTGCAGTATAAAAACACCACAGCAGGGTGCAACTACTTCTACTAACTAATGAGTTCTTGCATGAAAAGGCTTGCAATCCAAACTGTAACTCTGAAAAATAATATTTGAAAATGATCTAAAAGGCATGCCAACATGAAACTGCAGTCAATTCATAAGCCATAATTTATTTTCAAAGGAATTAGAGGCTTTATCAGCAACATATACATTCAGAATTTCATGTTTAAATATCAACTCTTCTTTATGATACCCACATGGGCTAATCAAGTCCTGTAACAGCAATCATTATCACACTTTTATCTGCTGATACCAGATAGCATATCAGCAACAGTATTCTTAAGTGATAAATATGGTCAAAGTCCACTTGCATGTATTAAAAAACAACCAACTTTCTCACAAGAATCTTTTCATGAATCTTTCTCACAAGAATCTCACCCATGAATCTTTTTTCAAAAAATGGACCCATGTACATCTTTATGTGTTCACATGTTATGTGTGAAGGTGGTGGTTTAGGACCTATTAAGGCTACTTCCTGTTGTTTCAAGCTCCAAATAGCCAGGTTAACAGATGTGCTGTACAATCTTGTAATCTTGTAATAATGTAAAAAACTGTACTTGCTTACAACTTACCCAAATTGTTCTTTGGTCTTCAGATGCAAATATATGTATGGAAAAGTGGATAAGAGTTAAGGTTGATAGTGGGAGGAACATTTGAGGAATAGGGGAAAGCTTAAACATTACTTCATGATTGATAGCGGTATTCATGACTACCACCACCCATTACTGAATACAAAGTCCAGCATTTTATACTGCATTTTATTTCTGTGGTGTCCTCATACATTTGCAGCCACAACTCTGAAATGGTTTCCTTTGGCCTCCTGTGTCTTGCAGCATTTGTGATCACTTCATCTACCTTTGTGGTATGCTACTCTAATGGATATTTCCTGGTTTAATATAAGACCAAGATTTAATTTTGCATGTCTGGGTTTTTAAAAAGCATCTTTTTGCCTTACAGATCAGGAAGACAGACAATTATGAAGGTACACCAATTAAAAGACTGTGAAAGGGATAGCTGTTCTTGAGGCGGGAAACACAGAGGCTGTAACCATATTTATCTAGAAGTACACATTTTTATATGAATGTTACTGCTTATCTATTCAACAGTGTACTCAGATGAAGGAAAACCCAGACCGGGCATCCCTGAAATCAATATAGGTAAGCAAATGTACATGGAGATAAATATAATTATTTAGATGGATAACTGAATTTATCCATAAATCATAACGAGGGATCCTATATGTCAGATTCCAAGACTTTCATGGTTCAGAGGTTGGAGTTCCCCTACCCTTCATATTAAAAGTCTCCAGAGGAAAGATTTTAAGATGCCTCAGAGAAGTGTCCCCCATATGTGGCTGTTTCATCAGATTATAATTGCATGCACCTCATAGTGAGTTCTCCTTGTTTTAAATTTTCTGCCTTTTTGTATTGCAAAGCAATATCTAGATGGGTAAAATCACAGTACATTTGGTGCCTAATGATTTTTTTCTTTCTTTTTCATTTTTACAATAGCAGTGATTCCTTTCAGACCATCAAACACACAAACATAACCTTAGAAACCTGAGCAAATGTACAGTGATTTCTTGCTGTTTTTATGTGCAATCTTGGAAGCCAGACTTCCTCATTTGCATTTCAAAAATGGTGTGCAATGTATCAGGCACTCAATTTTACAATCTACAAGGAATAACCTTGCTTAGAATATGTCATCTACAGAATCTGGATTAGTAATGAAATTCAAGAATCATGATCAGATTAAAGATTGATTTTTATCTTTATTAATAGAACAAAAGGAATCAAAACCTAGAGCTAATTCAGAACTTTTGACTGTTTTACGTTATGTCCTTTTAGAATCAGGAAAGACGTTTTTTGAAGGTGACATCATTTTGCCGGTATGTTTGTTTGATCTAATTCTTTGGGAAAATTTATAACGTGATGTATGCTTTAAAGCACATTTTTAAAATTTTCTTTACAGCTAGAAAAAAATGCCCTCAGGAACAGCTCCTACCGATGGAACATTCCAATTCCCTACATAATGGGGGATACCATTGGTAACTATGTTATATATACTCTGGAACCTTTTCGGCTACAAATTGAAACATGATATTGTTTCCACATGAAAACGTACTCTTCTGATGGTCATGCTTGCTGAGGCATTCTGGGAATTTTAATCCCCCCCCCCCAAAAAAAAGCCTTTCTAAGTTTCAGAGAACTCCAGCAGTGGGTGTGTTGAGCAAAAGTATATACAACAAACCATTCCCTCTCCTGTTCTCTACAGCTTCTGGAAAAGCAGTTGTCTCACATGCCTCTCTACTAGCAACTGGCATTGTGCCATTACATCTCATAGCCCCCCCCCTTCCTACTGCCAACACTTGCCATCCTTTGTAAAGCAAATTTGGCTATGCAAACTGGCCAGGGCTGCCTTAATCAGAGAGCAGCTAGGCAAGGAGCAGGGGAGAGGAAGATGGGGTTAGGGTGGAGGTGGGGGTGGGGGAACAGGTGGCAGTAATGGGGACAGTGGCAGCTTCCTGCATCAGACAGTGGGAGACTTAGGGCTACCACTAATTCCCACCACCACCACTGCCTCCCCACTGAAGTTGGCATTGTCTCCCTCTTCTGCTGCTCCTTGCTTTTAGTTGGTGGCCTCAGTCACCATCACCTCACTGCTTGCCCTCTGTTTCAAGGAGTGAAAAGCTACACAGAGACATATTTTAAAACTGCTTCCCACAATGCATTTTCTATTCAGTTGTTTGCCTAGGTAGAAAATAAATTGTGGGGAGCAGTTTTACAATAAGTATCCAATGTATTTTATATTCAGTTATTTACCTGGAGTACCCAGTGTGGTGTACTGGAAAGAGTGATGGACTAGAACTCAGGAGACCTGGATCTGAATCCCTGCTTCAGCCATGTAAACTCTCTGGGGGTATGGAATTGGCAAAACCACTCCTTATATATCTCACTTATCTTGGAAGCCCTACTAGGATTGTTATAAGATGGCTCCAATTTGAGAACACATCATATAACATATTTACTTGGATAGCTCAAAATAAAGTTTGCTGTGCTATGTTTTGTCTCTATCCTCATTTTCATTCAGAAGACAATTGTATATCTTTTTTTTCTCCCCACATAATTGTATCTGTTGGGTATATAATATTGCTTCTCTCTTTCAGACTTGAATACTAAGGGTGTTATCCTGCAGGCGTTTGAGATGTTTCGACTCAAATCTTGCATTGACTTCAAACCCTATGAAGGAGAAAAGTCCTATCTCCTGTTTGAAAAGTTGGATGGGTAAATTCAGTGACTATATAGCCAATGCCATGATGCATAACAATATCAAGTAGTTTAATTAGAAACTGTGTGTGTGTATCATATAGGCACATGAACAAACACTGTGTTCCTTTTTCAGTGCTTTTTTGAATCCTGTTATAAAGCCTTATTTTATGTGCTAACTCGGTGCTCCCCTTGACAGAACTCTTGGGCTTGTTTGCCCATGACTGTTTTCTTTGAGATGGCTTATGTTTTAATACATTTACTACACTGACAGTGTAATGTAGTACTTGCCTTAACTTGTGGCAATTTGTCACCAAAAGTTATACTGTTTGTGTTACACTGACAAGCATGACAAGATCCAGATTTTTATGGTTTGTGTAACTTGCTGCAGCTAATTGTGGCTAATTGACAATGAGCCAGGGCATATCTGGGTTGCCCAGCTGATGCATGATCAGGCACATGACTGAGATATGCCCTGGCATGCCATCAAATAGCAAAGAATGCAATCCTTAGGCGAACACCCACAGATTTCTGATCCATAGGATGTGGACTAATATGGGGAATGCATTTCTTCATGCTCCATGTTTTAATACATTTAGCAAATGCAATTTACAAATTATACAGAATGAAGAACATTAAGTAGCAGTATTTAAAACTGTTTAAACAGTTTAAACAGTATTTTTAAAATAAATGTCCTTTAATCATAATTAAACAATAAATTCTGGCTGAAATCCAGTTATCATATTGTGCAAGGCTGATGATATCAGCAGTGGCAGCAATTTTTCAGAAGTTAAACATTTCTAACTTCTCTCCCAAGGCTGCTGTGTAATCCCGTTCATCATAGAGAAGCCATGGGACAGAAGGACAAATCTTTAATTACTGCTGCCACCAAGATGAATTACTGGCAGTGGCCATTTTTGGTAATTGAAGTGTTCCCACATTCACCCTGCAGCCTCCACACCTTGCTGGTGATGAAAGGGATTACACAGCAGCCTCAGGAGCTTTGGGGAAGATATCAGAAATGTTTAATTTCTGAAAAATTGCCACTGCTTCTGACATCATTAGACTCATGAAGTATAAGTTATGGCAACAGGATTTCAGCTGGTATGTGAACTGTATTTAAACAGTAAATAGTACTTAAGTAGGATGTAAAACTTTTTTCACATGGATGTGCATATGTGCTTGTGCACACATAAATATGGAGAGAATTGTGCAGTCATGCACCCGGCTTTTTGCAGTTTGAAGAAGGGCTGGCAAAGCTCTTCAGGAACAATGGGAGTGAAACTGAAGGTTGCTGGGCGTGACTTGAAGGTCAGAGACAGAGACAGGGGCCTTGAGCCTCTACCCGTTAAGAGCACCTGGATATCAGTCCAAACAGGTGCATATCACTTGGGCACAGCCTTTCCCACAAAAAGGAACAGTATTACCTTTTTATTTAAATTCTTACGATTATGCCTTTATTTGCATATCTTACTTTTAATTTGGATGCCCACATCTTATCTTACACCTGTTCCCTCCCTCCTTTGAGTTGGAGCTTTTCCTATTTTTTCAATGATAAATCCGTGACCATCCGTGAGTATCCTATTATGTGCTACAGTGTTATATAAGCTGGATCTGGGCCCGTTGTTGTTTAATAGATGCTGGTCTTACGTTGGTGACTTTCAGTCTGGCCAGACGGTTTCTATTGGAGAGCGTTGCGAATATAAAGATACCGTGGAGCATGAAATCCTGCATGCACTGGGGTTTTATCATGAACAGTCACGTGCTGACCGAGATGACTATGTTAACATTTGGTGGGAGGAAATTATTCCAGGTAAGTGTGTAATTGTGAGAGAATTGGAAAAGAAAAGAAAAAATGATGGGAAAGGTACAGGGCCTTTTGTCTCTTTTATGTCACATGTTGGAATCTTGCTATTTATTGTGGATAACAATTACAGATCTGAAAGCCTTAGGCTTGCTCAAAAACTCTTCCTCCCCACCTTGTCTCCGATTTTACGCCAATGTGCTGGCAACCTGCTTTTGCCAGCACTCTAGCAGCAGGAAGGAAGGAAGGTGCTGCGTTAGGATCAGATGAGGTATCTGTTCTTGGGAATGCACCTCTCCTGCCCCCTCTTTTTTTTACAAAGATATGCAGATGAATCTTATCTGGCAGTTTATTGTAAAATAAGACTGGAGGAACCAATAGCGAGGAGGGATGCCCTTGCCCTCGTCTAATGCTGCATTGCTGAAGCTTTGGGACAAGCCAGGAGGGTGCAGGCTGGCAGGTACCTGTTTTGCCCCAGCCTGCAACCATTTCAAGGATGCTGAAAGCAACTCTCTAGTTTTCTTGCCTAAAAGTACATTTTTAAGGCTGCAAATTTCTCTTCCCTAGTTCTTGGAAAGAGGGTCTCAGAGTACTTGACAGCATATCTTAGTGTTGCCACCACGGTTGTTGGGGGAGGCAGGACAAAGGGGGCACTTGCTTCCTCCAGATGGTATATTTACTTACAGTTTTAAAGGACATGGATTGAAACACAGTGTTGTGGTGTGTACTACATGTGCAAACGGTGCTGAAACACCACTGCTTGAAAAGATTCCTGCAGATGCTCTTTGTTAGAAAAGGTTAATGAAAGGTAGTTTTACTGGGGGGTATTCAGGGGGAAAAATTTTGTATTGCTTTTGTTTTAGGGTGTTTTGGGGGAGGAGCTCTTCTGTTGGTTTTGGCTTCTCTTGGATACAGGTCCTTTCTGTAAACCTGAATCTTTTGGGTTCTTCCATTTTGGTTTTTCCATTCTGCTTTCTGACACAGCCAATGAAAGCAAAGCAAAATGTGCTGCTTATATACCTCCCCATAGTGCTTAAAGCCCTCTCTGGGTGGTTTCCAATTTAATTATGCAGGCTACACTTTGTGTCTCCACCCCCCGCCCCCCAGCAAGCTGGGTACTCAATTTACCAACCTTGGAAGGATGGAAGGTTGAGTCAACTTCAAGGCATCTATTTGAGCCTGGGATCAAACTCGGGTTGTAAGCCCTACAGAACCCTCAAAATTAGTCCAAAACAAACAAACAAACAAACAAAGCAGGGATAAGACAACAGGCAATAATCCTCTCCAGAATGGGTGACAACAACAAATCCTGAGAAAGAAAAATAGATAATCTCTAGAATTATGCAGCCACTAATTGTACTTTAAAGTTCACATTTATCATTACAACACTATCCTCACCATCCTCATCAATTCATCATCAGGGAACAATACAGATGAGAAAAAGAAAGCATCATCATGTTCATAATCAAAATAAAACACACATTCAGTCAGAACAATATAATAAACCCTTCCCAACCTCAGACATCAACATATGGTGGATTGGGGAGGCAGGTCTCAAGAGCTTTGATAGCTTCAGTCCAACAGCATTAATTAATGTATTTATTAATACATTGATATACAGTGGTGCCTCGACTTACGAACGTCCCGACTTATGACCATTTCAAGTTACGACCAGCTCCGGCTGCAAAATTTTGCTTCACCTTGCGACCGGAGCTTCGAGTTACAACCAGAAAAAAGGCAGGGAAAAAGGCGGGGAATTCAAACTGCTAACTGTTGGTGGCAAAGAGGCTGCTTCTTTGTAGCTCTTTCGCCCCAGCGGTTAGAGAGTTTGCATTCGGAGGAGACTTCGGACTGCCTGGTAAGGTGCTGCTTTCTGCTTTTTAAAAACTGCCTGTTCTGGGTGGGTTTTGCAACATGGTTTTGGGCTGGGGGGGTTATGTTTCTGTGCTGTGATGGGTCTTGCAGTCTTTGTTTGTTTGTTTTGGGGGGGGTTCGCGTTTCCGATGGGTCTTGCAGGGTTTGTTTGCTTTTTGGGGTTTTTTTCCCCATTTCCGATGGGTCTTGCAGGGTTTGTTTGCTTTTTGGGTTTTTTCCCCCCATTTCCGATGGGTCTTGCAGGGTTTGTTTGCTTTTTGGGTTTTTCTTTTCTTTTCCATTTCCGATGGGTCTTGCAGGGTTTGTTCGCTTTTTGGTGTTTTTTTCCTCCATTTCCGATGGGTCTTGCAGGGTTTGTTTGCTTTTTGGGTTTTTCTTTTCTTTTCCATTTCCGATAGGTCTTGCAGGGTTTGTTTGCTTTTGGGGTTTTTCCCCCCCATTTCCGATGGGTCTTGCAGGGTTTGTTTGCTTTTTGGGGTTTTTTTCTTTTCCATTTCCGATGGGTCTTGCAGGGTTTGTTTGCTTTTTGGTGTTTTTCCCCCCCATTTCCGATGGGTCTTGCAGGGTTTGTTTGCTTTTTTGGTTTTTTTCCGCCCATTTCCGATGGGTCTTGCAGGGTTTGTTTGCTTTTTTGGTTTTTTTCCGCCCATTTCCGATGGGTCTTGTAGTCTTTGTTTGCTTTTCTGTGTTTTTTTTTCTCCTTCGGCCGGAACGGATTAATCGCGTTTCCGATGGGTCTTGCAGGGTTTGTTTGCTTTTTGGGGTTTTTCCCCCCATTTCCGATGGGTCTTGCAGGGTTTGTTTGCTTTTTGGGTTTTTTTTCTTCTTCTTTTCCATTTCCGATGGGTCTTGCAGGGTTTGTTTGCTTTTTGGTGTTTTTTTCCCCCATTTCTGATGGGTCTTGCAGGGTTTGTTTGCTTTTTTTGGGTTTCCCCCCCCCCCCCCATTTCTAATGGGTCTTGCAGGGTTTGTTTGCTTTTTGTGGGTTTTTCCCCCCATTTCCGATGGGTCTTGTAGTCTTTGTTTGCTTTTCTGTGTTTTTTTTTCCTTTGGCCGGAACAGATTAATCGCGTTTCCGATGGGTCTTGCAGTATTTGTTTGCTTTTCGGGTTTTTTTCCCCCTTTGGCCGGAATGGATTAATCGTGTTTCCGATGGGTCTTGCAGTGGTTTTTTGTTGTTGATGATGATTTGTTTTGTGATTGTTTTTTGGCCGGAATGGATTAATGGGGTTTCAATGCATTCCTATGGGAAATGGTGCTTCGACTTACGACCATTTCGAGTTACGACCATCTTCCGGAACAGATTAAGTTCGTAAGTCGAGGCACCACTGTATCAGGAACAAGGTTCTCTCTAAATTGCGTGACTCTGGCCCCCCAGCATTCTTCCTTCCCCACAGCACCCACAGCAATCGTTTCCAGAACCCTTTTGTTCCAGTTGCAACAGAACCCTGAGCAGGGGGTTGGACTTGCACACGCAGCAGGGCAGACTTGCACACGGTGGGGGGGAGGGGCTGAAAATTAGAGAACATTGATCCGGAAGGGGGTTCTGTATAGAAAAATGTCCTCTGTTGCACTGGCTGCTCCTGCAGAAATGCATTCCACACAATGGACTTGGCATATCTGCGCAGAAGTACTGGTGATCACCCACTCCCCGTGACATTGGCATACCAACGCTTCAATGTATCTTTCCATAGAATAAAAATAAATAAATTACTTGCAGTAATGTAATGGTGGCACCCACCTGGTGACATACTGCCTTGGGTAATAATTGATTGCCTTGACCCATTCGAGTTTGGATTCAGGCTGCGACAGGTACTGAGACGAAGTTGGTCATGCTGCAGGATGATGCTTTAATGGAAGCTGACAGGGGCAGATGCACCCTGTTGGTACTCCACGATCTCTCAGCAGCTTTTGATGCCATCAACCACATTATCTTCCTGGACAGGATCTCTGAGCTTGTGGGCTTAGCATTCAGCTGGCTCCGATCCTTCCTCAAGGACCATGTCCAGAGAGTTCAGCTAGGGGATGAATATTTTAATATTTCTGTTTTTGTTTTTGTTTTCTATTTTATGAACCCGCAACCCACCCAGAGTAGTGCTGTGACACTAATGGTAGTGGAATGCAAATTGAATAAATAAGTAATAAACAAATAAACATATCGATGTACTGGGCACAAAAAATATTTTTAAAAATATGCACGCTGCAGTAATGGTGGCCACCTTCCTGGCTTTGATTCTGAAAAGAAGCGGGGCAGGTCATGCACACAACCGGTAAGGGATGCACCGGTACAACAAAGGTACAAAATAACACAACCCTCCTGGCGATGGGGAAATGTTCCACAGTTACACCGCTGACCAGGAAAATATCTCAATCTTGACTGTGCATCGTATGACCAGGAAAAAAAGAAACAAACTAACTGGGGGATAATTAGAGAATATTTCCCCCTTGTGACTAGGACCTTACAGTAGATTGAGAAAGAATGCTGTAGAACTCAAAAGTTCGCCATGTTTGTGTCATTGTAATTTTGCTATAAAGATATGACTCAGATTCTACTTATGGAGCACTTAGCTTTTGGGTTGGTTTGTTTTTTATTTTGCATCAACACACAACTTAGGAAGGGAGAAGAATTGAAAGTCAGTGTAATTAATATAGTGATGAAGTACTTGTGATGAACAACTGGCTCTGAGAAAAATCTTATTGCTTCATTCTGCACTAGCTGAAGGTTCTGGATCCTTCAAAGGTTTCCTGTGAAAAGCCTAATAAGGTTTTATTTCATACAAGCATCTGAAGACTTGGGCTACAATCCAGGAAAGATAAAATATTTTAGTCTTTAAATTGCCTCAGAACTCTTTTTTCATTTCTGTTACAATGAGCTACAAACGAATACAACTATGCCTCTGAACATCCATTTAAAGCTTTTAGAAGTAATTTTGAACTCAAATGGTTATAACAGGCCAGGTATACCTTCTCTGGTAATGGGTACAGTTGGTCATTACTAACCTATCTGTACAATGATCTCCTTGGTGCAAAGATCTCTGTTAATGATTCTGAACTGCCACCACCTGTCTGAAACAGAGAGAGAAATATACAGTAGTGGAGCACATTAATCTCACCTTTCTCTCCCAGAGGTTTCAGGAAGATGTTCAATGATCTGAGGGACAAGACTGAACCACATGGGACACTGTGTACTAGCTGGCCGAGCTATACACCCTAATCCATAATAAATGTTTGTTTTTACACTGTATCACGTTTTTCCCTATCCATGTTCAAAATAATGAAAGCACTGTTATCTTCAGACTTCCTTAATAACTTGGGTATAATTTGTTCCTAGGTCAAGAGCATAACTTCAACAAATACAATGATAGTATTATTTCTGATCTAAACACTCCGTATGATTACGAATCTGTCATGCATTACGGACCTTATTCATTCAATATAAATAGTAGTGTCCCCACAGTTACAACTAAAATTCCAGAATTCAATGAAGTGATTGGGCGAAGCCAGGATTTAAGCAGGATAGATCTACAAAGACTTAATCACATGTACAACTGTGGTAAGTTGATATTTTATTTGTGCCCTGAAAATCTGCTCAGACTTGTACTTTATTATTCCACTTTATGGAAAGGTAGTTTTTAATCATTCTATTGGATCTCAGCTGTCTCTCCTCAACTTTACATGTCCTGTTATTCCAAGTATAGCCAAGGCTAGATGGACTCATGAAGCAAAATAAGGAAATTGCAATGACCACACTTGGCCCAAATGATTATGCCATTTGTTCACTGCCATCAGATTTTCCACCCCACCCCCACTCCATTCAGTGGGAGAGGATATTAAGACCAATCATGTCAACAACCTAAGTCTTCTCCACATTCCAAGAAGATGGGTACTTTAGCTGTAGTACCAATGGATTCTCCCCAAGGATTCTCCAGAATCCTTCAAGAATGATGAACCTGAACCTCTAGCAGAGGATTCTCTTAATATTCCAGCACAGTTGTGAATAGATAAGGCCATGCTGAGACCTAAATTCAGCTAGGAAATTATTTGAGCCTAATGGCATTGAAAAATCTCTCACTCTTGGATCACCTAAGCAGTTGTGACAGCCAAATCTGGAGTATGACCACAGTATATTTTGTGAGTAATCCATAAACAAGTACAGCTTGTATGTAGTTACCCATTCATATTCATACCTAGGCTGCTCCACCTGATCCATCTGAATGGCTGATAACATTGTGAAGCGTAATTGTGGTTGCCAAGGAGTCCTGAACTGCCCCTCACAAGGTCTTCCTTGGTATGAGTGCTGAGTTTCTCCACACCAAACAGCCTAGGGCATTTCCTATACCAGTCAGAAACTGCTTTTGTAATGTGTGGAAGGGATATGTTAGGCAACACAATGGCATGCGTTTGTTTTGTTTAAAAACAATTATTTTCATGTCACACATTTTTGTGTACCCTACAGCTTCTAGTCTTACTCTACTTGACCAGTGTTCTTTTGAGGCCATTAATGTCTGTGGCATGGTGCAAGGCATGAACGATGATGCGGACTGGCAACACACCCTGATTTCTACTGGTCGTCAAAGGAACAATGTGGTGGGCCACTGTGCAGGTAGAGCATTAGTGGTAGTTTTAATATGGCTATTGCTGAGGAAAATTACAATGCTTGGAGGATATATAGAAGTCAATTTGCCAAGTTAATTTTTTGTTGGGGCATTGATTTCACTTGGCCAGATTAGAGCAGTCACCCACTGAAACAAATGGAACTCCTACCCCAAGTTTATCTAAAGCTTTTATTGCTGAGGCACCAGCAAAGAAAAGCAAAAAAAGAAAAAAAAAGAAGAAGTAGCAAAGTGTTCTGTTTATATACCACCCCATCTCTGAGTGGTTTATAATGAGCTGGGTACTCATTTTACCGACCTCGGAAGGATGGAAGGCTGAGTCAACCTTCAGCCGGCTACTTGAATCTGCTGGGATGGAACCAGGTCATGAGCAGAGTTTTCACTGCAGTTTAGCAGTTTAAACCACTGCACCATGAGTACATCCTCTTGGTGTATAGTATATATTTTAGATGTAGGGAGTTCATGGATGAGGATCGGGGGATGCCTTCCTCCAAAATTTCAGGGATGCCATCCCCATTGGTTTCAGTGTACATATTTTAATATTAAAATGGAATAATGGGTCTTCCAAGAAGAAAGACAGGATAAAAACATTTCAAACAAATAAAATTAATTATTATTATTATTATTTTAAAAAATTGTCCTCCAGTTATTTGGCTACTTATTTATTTAAACATTTGAATGCTTTTCTTTATGGGCAGGGAAGGCCCATAAACTTTACATTTAAAAATATTGCCATGATCTAGTCAGCAACAGACTTGGTGTCAAAACTGGCCTATGTTTTTTCCCCCCCAATCTGCCTCACTTTAAGTGGGCTTTCAAACATTTCATGCCAACTAGCCCTGGCAGGAGGGCTTTTGCTTATGGTCATGGAGGACAGTTAAACAATTCACCTACTTTTCTGTGACTCCCCATATATAAATATGGAACTATAGAACTGCTGTTTGGTTCTCTTGGACTTTGTGGCCTCTAGTCCCAGCTATAGTAGGTGCAGTAACTGAATGTAGAGGGGCAAAGAGAAGAAAGCAGCCCCCTTTGTAAATACCTGGTGCTGGGGGGGAGGGAAGTGGCTAATACGATATTACTAGATATTACTATGTTTATCGTATATGTTGTTTTACACAACAATATGGAAATCATCTTCCCTGCTGTCACTTGATTATATGTGCCTTTGTAATTCAAAGAGAACTCTGCAGCACGGTAGCTAATTGCCTTGAAAGATGGTTAAAGAAAGTTGGGATTAAAACTGTTTGTAGACTCTTTTAAAATATCAATCAGTGAATGCAGCCTGTTAAGGATTCTTTGGGTTTGGGGTCCCCAGTGTTCATGTGGTTTGACATATGTAGGACAGACAGATATAAGCACTGAAATCCGATGCAAAGAGCATCAGCACTATCTTATATTGGGTCAGGAAGAAAAGTCTGCTTTAGCAAAACATGTCTGGGAAACTGGGCATCGTATCTGCTTTAATGAAACAAAAGAGCTGTTTCAGTCACACTCTTGGAATCTGAGACTGATAAGAGAGTTCTTGGAGATATATGTGGGAGATGGTGTGCTGAACTGTGAAGAAGGGCAAAGACCTTCTCCTCTAACTGGGAGGAGGTAACAAGTGGGGTACCCCAAGGCTCAGTCCTGGGCCCGGTGCTCTTCAATATTTTTATTAATGACTTGGATGAGGGAGTGCAGGGAATGCTTGTCAAATTTGCAGATGATACCAAATTGGGCGGAATAGCTAATACCCTAGAAGACAGAAACAAAATTCAAAATGACCTTGATAGGATGGAGCACTGGGCCAAAAGCAACAGACTGAAGTTCAACAGGGTGAAGTGCAAAGTACTGCACCTCGGAAAAAGAAACTGATTGCACAGTTACAAGATGGGTGATACCTGGCTCAGCAAAACTACGAGTGAGAAGGATCTTGGAATTGTCGGAGATCACAAGCTAAATATGAGCCAACAGTGTGATGTGGCTAAAAAAAAGGCAAATGCTATTTTAGGCTGCATTAATAGAAGTATAGTTTCCAAATCCCCCGAGGTGCTAGTCCCCCTTTATTCAGCACTGGTTAGGCCTCACCTTGAGGATTGTGTCCAGTTCTGGACACCACACTTCAAGAAGGATGCTAACAAATTGGAAGAAGTTCAGAGGAGGGTGACAAGGATGATCAGGGGGCTGGAAGCCAAGCCTTATTTATTTATTTAATTTATTTATTTAACTTATATGCCGCCCACACTACCCAAAGGTCTCTTTCCTTATGAGGAAAGGCTGAAATAATTGGGCATGTTTAGCCTTGAGAAAAGAAGGCTGAGGGGTTATATGATAGCACTTTTCAAATATTTGAAAGGCTGTCATACAGAGGAGAGGCAAGATCTGTTCTCGCTCATCCCAGAGTGCAGGACACTCAACAATGGGCTCAAGTTAAAGGAAGCCAGATTTCGGTTGAATATCAGGAAAAACGTCCTAACTGTTAGAGCAGTACAACAGTGGAACCAGTTACCTCGGGAATTGGTGAGTGCTCCAACGCTGGAGGCATTCAAGAAAAACTTAGATAATCACCTGGCAGATATGCTTTGATTGTATTCCTGCGTTGAGCAGAGGGTTGGACATGATGGCCTTGTAGGCCCCTTCCAACTTCACTTTTCTATGATTTTATGATTCTATGACCTAGTGACTCGTGGCTTCCTATAATTGATCTCATTAAAACAGCAGAAAGATAATTAAGCAATTAGTACACCTGGAAAGTGTTGTGATATAATCGTATTGAGTGTATATATCACCATATGCAATATAGTTAGTATGCTGTTTGTAAACCTGAAGATGACATGATGTGTTTTCCTTGTTGAAAGCTTGATTTTTATTTTTAAAAAATTACTTGGAAACGAAACCTGTGAAGTTTTTTGAGCCAAATGGTCAACTGCTTCTAGCTTTTTTGTCTCACTAACTTTGAGTCTGGTTACACTTCACATTTACCTCACAATATGCTGCATTCTAAATGAAATTGATTTATAATCACATGATAGTCACATGGTATTAGAATAGCTCCCTGCGCTTCATTTAGAACACAGCATAATGCAATGCAAATGAGAAGCCATGGTGCCGAATCCCTCAGCTGGGAGATGGCTCCCTCTGATCACTGCTCCAATTGTCTCCTCTCCTCATCCTCTTACCAATATTTGGCTTCTTCCCAGAGGCTAGCCTGTTGTTTGAGGAACTGCAGAGGGAGCTGCCTCCCAGTTGGGGGATTCAGTGCTGCAGCTTCTCATGGCTTCCCAGAGCCCTGTAAAACAGCTGATGGGCCGCTCGTAAGCTGATTGGGGCAAAGCTCCTTTTTAAAAAAAGTTGCTATATGATATAGTGCTGTATCAGATAGAAGAAATTATTAAATAAAAATAAAAATAACACAACAACAGCAGGGGGCAAGTGGCTGTGAGAGCCAGCGGGGGGGGGGGGGGGCTCTTTAACATTAATGTGTACAGA
This sequence comes from Intellagama lesueurii, assembly GCA_037013535.1. Classification (NCBI taxonomy): domain Eukaryota; kingdom Metazoa; phylum Chordata; class Lepidosauria; order Squamata; family Agamidae; genus Intellagama; species Intellagama lesueurii. Next base: position 190,006,486 of record JBAJHW010000001.1, on the reverse strand, counting down.
GTCATTCACAAATGTGGAATGATTTTAACAAATCAATTCCACATCTGTATTTTAAAAAACATACCTCTGATGGAGGACTAAAATCGCCTTGCTTCTGCACAGAAAAACCCAATTCCCTGTCAAAGAAATCCACACTTGCTGATACATTGTGTATCCCCCCAAATGTAAATTGATTTAAAACATAAAACCAGTTTAAATGGGAGATATTTTAATAATGGGATCAGGCTCTTTATTTTGCTTATTTGCACCACTTTGAAGTAGAATGGGCAACAAAATGAAAAGTTGTGTCATTAGTGATTACTTGGAACAACTAACTGTTTAGATGACTGTAAGAGCCTCAGGTTCAAAGACAAACCTTTTGCTTCTTTTTGGCAGAGAAAGGGTATTCTATGTATTTCAATACCTCAGAAGGAAGTTCACTTGAATCAGCTGTTTTGGAGTCCCGTATCCTTTACCCAAGAAGGAATGAAAAATGCCTCCAGTTTTATTACAAATTTGATGGAAATCCACAAGATCAGCTTGTTGTCTGGATTAAAAGTGATGATGGAACTGGAACCGTTAGAAAGTCAGCCAAACTACAAACAATCTCTAGTAAGCTTTGGAGTTATTTACTATTAGGCATTTAAGTTAATTCTAATTTCTTAAAAAAAATCATCAGATCTTTTCATTTCAAGAATCTGTCCAGTTTGGGTGATAAAGCCTGGAATAACTTTCGAAAGACAATTCTATAAATGTCATATTGCAGTTATCATATAGGTTGTACTCCCATGTAGAACCATTCAGTTAAGTGGTGTGTTGTGACATGGACCTAAATAAGATAAGCCTTAATATTCAATAGTGTGGAACTACAGAAAGCCAACGATTCTTTCTATAATCTCAGTAGAAGATATCTATTGCGTCAAAACATTTGCTTCCTGAGCAGGGTGAGTTTTACCACAGCCCCCTTCCCTAACTCACTGGAAGCCCATTTAAAGCCCAGCAGTGAGGAGTACAGTGGCAGGGATAGGCCACTCCCCCATCCTTCCCCTTCCATGCCAATCTCACGGAAGCCAAGCTAAACCAACAGAGTCACAAGGTCCTGGCTGCCCAAACTGTACGTTATGGCTCTGCACACTGGGGTTTAGTGCTTGAGGGGCACCTATATCTTGTAATTCCGTAGTCTAACTAGTGAAGAGACTGGAAGGGTGCTTCAGACAGCATTGCATCCAGTTCCTTTATTGTGCACCAAGGCTATTTAGCTGTAACCAATAAAGCTGTGGCGAAATCTTCACCAATCAACCTGGCTGTTACATGACTTTCTTCAAGGACACTATCTGCATGGGTAGACGTGCTGCCTGGGCCGTAGTTTGCATGTTAGGAAAGGGCAGCAGCTAGAATGATTCTCTACACCTGTCAAAATGAAAGCAAAGGCCCTTGGTCAATTTGGGGTCCCATAAGTTGGTGGGGCTTGCTATTCCATGCTTCATCCCATGCCATACCTGCCACACTGGTATATTTAATTTGGATCCCAATTTTGTCCAAGGAAAATTTCATAATGTTTTCCATGCACCCCACTCCAACCCACCCTTTGCACACAAATAAAAGTTGAAATGGTAAGGTAAAAGGAATGCTTAATGTCATTTTTCCTCACATTTGACTGAGTCCTTTGCTGAGGGGAGGTAGGCTCCGATCTAGCCCTCTGGCTTGCTCAAGCCACATGTTTATGTTTGCATGTCTAGTCTGAGGTCTAGCTCAGTGGTTCCCAACCTGGGGACCCCAAATGTTCTTGGACCAAAACTCCCGGAAGCCTTCACCACTAACTGTGCTGGCCAGGATTTCTGAGAGTTGTAGTCCAAGAACATCTAGGGACCCAAGGTTAGGAACCACTGGTCTAGCTGTATTCCATAGACTCCATCCAGAGGTTCAGTGGCTTGCAGCTTGCTTGCTGATTGATTGATTGATTGATTGATTGATTGATTGATTGATTGATTGATTGAAATATTACTGGTGAGTCCAAATAAGGGGCATTGAGCACTGAAGATCTTGAGCAGTGTCAGATTTTGCCTTTCTCTTTTTATAGCTGATGGAGAAAAACACTGGAACTTAGCGAGCATTCCTTTCAATAGCCAGACCAAATTCCGCTATGTCTTTCAAGGCATTAAGGGAGACCCATCCAGCTCTACTGGGGGAATTAATATTGATGACATCACTCTGACTGAAACACGATGCCCAGCTAGCATCTGGCAGATAAGAAATTTTACCTCCCTTTTTAATAATACCTCCAAAGGAGATTATGTGGCAAGCCCAATATTCTACAGCTCAGAGGGCTACTGCTTCGTGTTGAAACTCTATCCCCATGGTCCAGTCAGCTCAACGAGTGAAAACTACTTGGGGATCATGTTTGCCCTGTGTAGTGGCCAGAATGATGGTGTTCTAGAATGGCCAGCTGGGAACAGGCAAGTGACATTCATCATAGTTGATCAGGATCCTGATGTGACTCAAAGGATGTCATCAAGCAGGAGCTTTGTCACGGACTCTAACCAGCAGAACAGTAAGTCTACATCAAATAATGCCATAATGCAGCATATTATGCTTTGCATTATGGCCCCAGTTTCTGGGGATGAGTTAGTAAAGGGAGCAGAGTGGAAATTTCTATGTATATTGAGCTCCATTGGGAAATATTGCCTGGTTGCCCTAATACAGCAGAATACTAAGCTCTATGTGGCCATCCGGGGGAAATGAATTATCTGTTCTTTATGCAGTATGTTATCTGCGGAAATGGATTTTATGCACTGCAGGCAAATGGCAGTTCCCAAGCCTTAACAGTTTATACCATATGAATGCTTCCAATTGCTTCATCATTTCTGGAAATACTCAAGGTGTTTAAGAGCAGACTTTGGAAAAATTACTTTTTAGACTACAGCTCCCTCAGCTCCGACTTGTTGTAGTTGTAGTCCATAAATGTTACTTTCCCAGGCTCTGATAGATTGTATAGGACTGTACCACTGGCTTCTTATACTGATAGAATGGTACAAAATAGCAACAAATGAAGCAAAAAGTCTTGTAGTTTTGCCATATGAAAATGTGCTTCAAAGAAGCAGGCTTTTGAAAACCATGTTTCATATAGTTTAACACCTCTCCTGCAGCAAGGCTGTCTCACATACTGAAAGTCTACCTCTCCTATCTGCACGGTGTTGGCCTATTAGTACTTATTAGTACTTATGCAAAACCTATTTGCTAAACTTCATTCATGTATTATGTACTCATCTTTGAACACTGAACCCTCACATAAATGGTAGAGGTTAATCCCAAGGCCCATGTTTAATGTAAAGATTCACTACTGCTTACTTACTTACTTACTTACTAATTGTTTCATTTTATTCCATTTTTGCACAACAGATAACACACTCATTTGGGATAACCCATTGACTACTGGGTCATTTGATCCTCTCTATGACCGCTTTGTAGGCCCAATGTTTGGCTGGAGATATATCCTTCCGTATGATCAATTGCTTCGGAGGCGTTTCTTGAAAAATGACAGTCTGATCATCTTTACAGATTTTGAAGGTAGATGGTTATGTTTTTATCAGCATTTTATTCAGCTCTGGTTAGAAAGTGAAGGAAAACTGGGAAAACTCAAATTGGTTGGAGAATGTACAAGATACGTATAGTCCAATAACACTAAAAACTGAAAGGTCTTCAAATGAATATTTTACTCTGAAAAAATGCCTCAGTTAATAGGCATTGTGTAGCAATGGAATGTACAGTTTTTTTTAAAAAAAAATCAGATGCTAGAATCCTGTTATATACATACATTGGCATAAGTCAAACAGAAAATCACAACAGTGAATTGTTGGTAGTTTAAAGAATCAAACTTGGTATTCCTCATTGTGTACTAGTAATGGCACGTGATGAGGAATAAAAGTGTGGACCCCTTGAGGACCTTTCCTCTTTAAGGGCTAGCCTCTTAATAGAATCTGGGGCCAATGTTCAGTGGCTAGCAGTTTGGGGGCTGCACCCCCCAAAAAAAAGAACTGCTAAAAAGTCTTTCTCCCTTCATTAATCTTATTACAGAAAATAGTAGTTAGGGATTGTTTAGGCATGACAGAGTCACAGAGCTGTGGTTCTTTGATGCCGAGACAGTCCCTAACTCTACAGCATATAATGGGAAATAAAAATAATCAATAAGATCTCTGTCTGAAGACTTCTTTATCCAATTAAGGCAGTTAGGTTACAAACAATCATTTTAAACAAAAATCAAAATAAGAAACAATGGCCGCAGTCACGCCAGTTATCCCCCAGTTACATCAGAACATAAATTTCCAGTCACACGATGCACAGACATTAGCAAATCATTTTACAGACCAGTGATGTTACTGCAGAACATTTCCCCCTCACCGAGAGGTTTCCAGTTTTTTTTTGTTCCTGTGGCGTTTCTATATGTTCCTTAGCAGCATGGCAAATGTGTTATCTTCGTCACCCCATGGACCAGAGCACGCCAGGCCCTCCTGTCTTCCACTGCCTCCCGTAGTTGGGTCAATATATATATATACCTCTGTTTAAAGCACAAGCACTCCACCTACTGTCTGGCAAGTGGCACAGCGCTGGTGGAGGGTGCTGGGTCCATTGAGTGCAATGCATTGCTTCCAGAGGTGCCTGTGCATTCTACCCATCAGGGAATTCTACCCATCAGGAAAAAGTACCAGACATATCTATGTATTGTTTAATTTTTAAAAAAATTAAGGTTGGGGCCCCCATAAAACAAGATAGAAAATAAAGTGATACCATGGTATAACCAGCCATAATGATTCAAATGGGAGGAAATGAACCAGTAATGTTAAAACACATTGGGACACTCATCCAGGTATATATATCTGTATATATATATCACATGACCACGAAGCAGAACAAGAAAGGAATAAAAAGTTTCATTACTAGAGGGGGAATGTTTAATCAGTAATACCTTTAAACCAACATAGCATAGCCACTGCAAAGCTGGGAAACTAATTAGGAAGCCATGCCACAAATTCAGTGGTTCAATTTTTTTTTAAAAAAATAATGGTTACAAAAATATCTTGTGGAATCTCCCTCCCATTTCAACATGTAGTTATGTTCCTTTCCTTATGCAGACAACTATAATAAATAGAAGTAAATAAGTAAAAAAAAGTAAGTAAATAAAAAAGCACAACACATCTTTATTTTCTTTTTTTTAAATTTGTAGTTGTTGAAGACCCAGGCAGTGTTCTGTAAGATCTGTGACCATACCTCTGTGGAGTTTTTCACAAGCAAGTAGTCATCTCCTGAAATTTCTTGTACAATTTTCAGCATAATTTAGTTCACAGCTTGATGCTTACTCTTTTACACCATTGAAAAGAAAATTGAGAACAATAAATACATGTGTGGCACCAAAAAAGTTTCATGTGTTGTTCTTCTGAGTATTAAGAGTGTACAACCCATATATTAACCATTTCTTGTAGTCATAATTATACACTGCATGGTCCTGAAATGGTCCACTTGAATTATAAATATTGTGGACAGAAACATTTTTTCTATCTAGCAAATAATACCAAGCATAAATGCCTTAGAGATGGGCAAATTTGATTGGGCATGGGACTAATTGATTCCCTTCGTACCTGTCACAGACTGCACCAAGCCACAAAAAGCCACCCGCCAAATAAAAACAAACAAAAATAAAACTTAAAGTTCTCGGGACAGCAGTTCTGGATTTGCTTTAGGTACACCTGTGTTGTTTACTTGTGTTCAGCAGAGTCACCTAAGCATAGGTGCTTGGGTTGTCAGTCATGGTACACACCTATAAAAACATATGAACCAGTTAGAACAAAAAATAACTTTGTTGAGGGGAAAAAATGCATTTGCTTTTGTTGAGAAAGTTACATTTAAGATTGTTGTTGTTTAGTCGTTAAGTCGTGTCCGACTCTTCGTGACCCCATGGACCAGAGCACGCCAGGCCCTCCTGTCTTCCACTGCCTCCCAGAGTTTGGTCAAATTCATGTTGGTAGCTTCGATGACACTGTCCAGCCATCTCGTCCTCTGTCGTCCCCTTCTCCTCTTGTCCTCACACTTTCCCAACATCAGGGTCTTTTCCAGGGAGTCTTCTCTTCTCATGAGATGGCCAAAGTCAGGATCTGTCCTTCCAGTGAGCACTCAGAGTTGATTTCCTTCAAAATGGATAGGTTTGTTCTCCTTGCAGTCCAGGGGACTCTCAAGAGTGTCCTCCAGCACCACAATTCAAAAGCATCAATTCTTTGGCGGTCAGCCTTCTTTATGGTCCAGCTCTCACTTCCATACAACACTACTGGAAAAACCATTTGTGACGATCACCTCTTTGAAGCACCTACGTTTTGTGCCCTCACAAAGGTTCCAGTCGTGTTTTCCTTTCACTGCCACCAGTGGATTACCTCAATCCACAAAATAAATGACGTTTGATCAGACACTTGTATTGTGAATGCAAACAAAACTTATTTGTTAAAGTGAAGCCAATTTATTAATCACAGAAGTTCTTCAGATGTACAACGTACTATTCTCTTGCCATATAATTTCCACCTTCTCTATCTAATTATCTTAACCAGTCTCTAACTCTATCTATATCTCTTCTGAATCTCTCTCTCTCTCTCTCTCTCTCTGACTCTGACTAACTGCCTCTGACTGACTCTCTTGACTGACTGACTCTTCCTCTCAGGCTCCGCCTTTTAAACTCTCTCTCGGCTCCGCCTCTCAACCACATTAGCATAGAACATGAATAATACATGACTATACCTAACAAAGGGTGAACGCTACACCATAGCTTTGACTATGCAGACCTTTGTCGGCAAGGTGATGTCTCTGCTTTTTAAGATGCTGTCTAGGTTTGTCGTTGCTTTCCTCCCAAGAAGCAGGTGTCTTTTAATTTCATGGTTGCTGTCACCATCTGCAGTGGTCATGGAGCCCAAGAAAGTAAAATCTGTCACTGCCTCCATATCTTCCCCTTCTATTTGCCAGGAGGTGATGGGGCCAGTGGCCATGATCTAAGTTTTTTTGATGTTGAGCTTCAGACCATTTTTGGCGCTCTCCTCTTTCACCCTCATTAAGAGGTTCTTTAATTCCTCCTCACTTTCTGCCATCAGAGTGGTATCATCTGCATATCTGAGGTTGTTGATCTTTCTTCCGGCAATCTTAATTCCAGTTTGGGATTCCTCCAGTCCTGCCTTTCGCATGATGTATTCTGCATATAAGTTAAATAAGCAGGGAGACAATATACAGCCTTGTCGTACTCCTTTCCCAATTTTGAACCAATCAGTTGTTCCATATCCAGTTCTAACTGTTGCTTCCTGTCCCACATATAGATTTCTCAGGAGATAGATAAGGTGGTCAGGCACTCCCATTTCTTTAAGAACTTGCCATAGTTTGCTGTGGTCCACACAATCAAAGGCTTTTGCATAGTCAATGAAGCAGAAGTAGATGTTTTTCTGGAACTCTCTGGCTTTCTCCATAATCCAGCGCATGTTAGCAATTTGGTCTCTAGTGCCTCTGCCCCTTCGAAATCCAGCTTGTACTTCTGGGAGTTCTCGGTCCACATACTGCTGAAGCCTACCTTGTAGGATTTTGAGCATAACCTTGCTAGCGTGTGAAATGAGTGCAATTGTACGGTAGTTGGAGCATTCTTTGGCACTGCCCTTCTTTGGGATTGGGATGTAGACTGATCTTTTCCAATCCTCTGGCCACTGCTGAGTTTTCCAAACTTGCTGGCATATTGAGTGTAGCACCTTAACAGCGTCATCTTTTAAGATTTTAAATAGTTCGACTGGAATGCTATCACCTCCACTGGCCTTGTTGTTAGCCATGCTTTCTAACGCCCACTTGACTTCACTCTCCAGGATGTCTGGCTCAAGATCAGGAACCACACTATCTGGATTGTCCTGGACATCCAGATCTTTCTGGTATAATTCCTCTGTGTATTCTTGCCACCTCTTCTTGATGTCTTCTGCTTCTGTTAGGTCCCTACCATTTTTGTCCTTTATCATGTCCATCTTTGCACAAAAGGTTCCTTTAATATCCTATTTTCTTGAACAGATCTCTGGTTTTTCCCTTTCTATTATTTTCCTCTATTTCTTTGCACTGTTCATTTAAGAAGGCCCTCTTGTCTCTCCTTGCTATTCTTTGGAAGTCTGCATTCCATTTTCTGTAACTTTCCCTATCTCCCTTGCATTTTGTTTCCCTTCTCTTCTCTGCTATTTGTGAGGCCTCGTTGGACAGCCACTTTGCTTTCTTGCATTTCCTTTTCTTTGGGATGGTTTTTGTTGCTGCCTCCTGTACAATGTTACGAGCCTCCAACCATAGTTCTTCAGGCACTCTGTCCACCAAATCGAGTTCCTTAAATCTGTTCTTCACTTCCACTGTGTGTTCATAAGTGATTTGGTTTAGATTATACCTGACTAGCCCAGTGGTTTTTCCTACTTCAGTTTAAGCTTGAGTTTTGCTATAAGAAGCTGATGATCAGAGCCACAATCAGCTCCAGGTCTTGTTTTTGCTGACTGTATAGAACCTCTCCATCTTTGGCTGCAGAGAATATAATCAATCTGATTTCAGTATTGCCCATCTGGTGATGTCCATGTGTAGAGTCGCCTCTTCTGTTGTTGGAAAAGAGTGTTTGTGATGACCAGCTTGTTCTCTTGACAAAACTCTATTAGCCTTTGCCCTGCTTCGTTTAGAACTCCAAGGCCAAACTTACCTGTTGTTCCTTTTATCTCTTGACTCCCTACTTTAGCATTCCAGTCCCTATAATGACAAGAACATCTTTCTTTGGTGTCAGTTCTAGAAGGTGTTGTAAGTCTTCATAGAATTGGTCAATTTCAGCCTCTTCAGCATGGGTGGTTGGTGCATAAACCTGGATTACTGTGATGTTGAAAGGTCTGCCTTGGATTCGTATTGAAATCATTCTATCATTTTTGAGATTGTATCCCAGTACATTTAAGATAGAGAAGCCCAAATCCTATTCCTAATTAAAAGGAAGGTGGATGCCAGGGGTGGGGGGCACACATTGCTGAAGGTGAGATACATGATCTGCTCCTTACAGAAACAAGAGAGGAAGTTAAAGATGAGATGTGATAATAACTCCTAAGAATATTATTATGGGGGAGGGAGCACAGATCAGAGATAGAAAAGGGCAGAGTAGCCCTTGCGGTCTAAGGTGAGATGGCGGGACACCCCCATCCCCCTTTCCACACATGGACATCCACACCTTGATGCAGTTTCATTGGAAAAGGGTAAGTATTAAGAAGTAGGTAGAAAAAAGCCACCACTTGGGTTAGCTGCAGCATAAGGAGCAAATCCCAGATTGCATAACCCACCTGTCATCCGATTTCCACCATCCCAGCACATGACTGGGTAACTACAGAGCTGTTCACTAATAATATGCACAATATCCCCCGGTGTGAGTCCACTAGGGTGGGTGAAACTCCTTGGTTTCACATGTGGGGAACTTTGGCAGCCCACCCGAGTTGGCCTGCCCCTGTCAGTTCCCCATCTGCTGCTGTGCCCGTCGTAACAGATCACTTGCCTGGAATAGGGCTGAATGCCCATCTCCTTCTCTATAATCCTGCTCCTGTGAATTAAATTGCCCTGATCAGCTGCCAGCTAAGTAGTGGTTGTCTTACAAGTTGTTTTAGGACTAGTTCTTAAGCACATTCTTAAAGTTACACAAAGCTTCAGTATTTTACTTTAACCTCTTCTATCTTAATTAATATAGGTCACACTCTGACTAATCACTCCTTAAACACTCTCTCTGCCTCAAACCCCAAACTCTTTCTCTCTTCTCTGTCTCTCTGACTGAACTGAACTGACTAGACTTTGACTCACCCCTCCCTTCTAGTTTCTCTGGCTCCACCTCCCAATAGCTCTCATCGGTACATGCAAATAATCTTCTACCTGAGCCAAAGCAGGGTGATCACCACACCCCCTTGGCTTGCTGACATCTGCTCCCAAACCACTTCTGGTATCTGGGACAGACTGGTGCAAAGAGATAATGCTTGGAGGACTCCAGGCCAACCTTCCCCTACCCAGTTTCCCAGAACAAAAAAATCACTGCTCATGGAGGTCTCCAGAGAAGGAAATTCTCCCTCCCTCCCTCCCTCCCTCCCTCCCTCCCTCCCTCCCTCCCCCACTCTGTGTGTGATTGCTTTGCTAGCTCTAGGGTGGTCACAGTAAATAAAACTGCTCCTGGTGTGTACTTTGTCCATATCTGTTCTAAGGGCACTAGGTAGGTAGAGTATCCAAAGAGAGACACAGATCACTGGTCAACACTAAAGTTATACAGTAAAAAGGAAGTAGACAAAGAATCTCAGAAAGAATATGTACTGAAATACAATAAAATGAAACTGACTAAAGATCAAATGCAGTCTTTAAATGAGCATTTAACATATGCAGAAATTATAGAAGCCCTCAAAAAGCAAAAAAATGGGAAATCACCAGGCCCAGATGGTCTTCCAGCTGAATATTACAAAGAATTAGAAAATGTATTGCTTAAACCATATAAGAAACTCTTGGAATTTGTTGAAGAAAAGGGAGAATTGCCACCAACGTGGTCCGAAGTGATAATCTCTCTCATACATAAGGAAAACACGGAGGGTAAAGAAATCAAAAATAATAGACCGATCTCATTACTAAACGTGGATTACAAAATATATGCAACCATGTTGGCAACTAGATTGAAAAGAATCTTAAAACAGACAATACATCAAGACCAATCAGGCTTCCTTCCAAAAAGGCAGATGAAAAATAATATAAGGATAATCTTAAATACTTTGGAATACTATGAAGCTCACCAGGAAAAGCGAATGGCTGTGATATTCTTGGATGCAGAGAAAGCTTTTGATAATCTGAATTGGAATTTTATGCTACACCAATTGGAAGTGCTACAAGTTGGAGAAAGATTTTTGAAATTAATTAAAGCAATCTATACCCAGCAAAAGGCAAAAGTTAGAATCAATGGAGAGCTGACGAAAGAAATACAAATACAGAAAGGTACAAGACAGGGGTGCCCACTCTCTCCATTACTATTCATTCTTACTCTAGAAATATTAACTGAGCAAATTAGAGATAAAAAGGAAATAAAAGGACTGAAAGTAAGAGGTCATACTTTTAAGCTCCAAGCTTTTGCAGATGATCTAGTTATTATACTGGAGGATCCAATGGACTCAATTGAAGACCTGATGGAGATGCTGATGAATTTTGGTGATATCACAGGAATGAAAATAAACCAAAAGAAAACAAAAATACTTGTTAAAAATATGAGAGATCAAGAACGACAGAAATTAATAGAAAGGACTAACTTTCAAGAAGAGAAGAGAGTCAGATATTTACGGATCCAAATCACAAAGAAAACGAGTACATTATTCAAAGACATTATTCATATGAAGTTGATTAAAGAGATACAGATTAGCTTGGAGAGATGGGACAAATTACAGCTATCGTTGATGGGAAGAATAGCAACCATCAAAATGAACGTTCTACCTAAAATTTTATTTTTATTTCAGACAATTCCCATAATATTAAAACAGTCATTTTTTCAAGAACTTAACAAGATAATCATGAGATTTGTGTGGCAAGGTAAAAAACCAAGAATTAAAATCAAAGCAATGCAAGATGCCAAAGAAAGAGCAGGTTTTGGTCTCCCAGACTGGGTATTGTATTATAGAGCCTGTGTATTAGTCTGGATAAAGGAATGGATAACTTTAGATAATGATAACTACTCAAGTTGGAAGGACATGATTTACAGTTAGGTTGGCATGCTTTTCTATGGTATAAAAAAGATAAAGAGCAGAAAAGTTTCAACTCGCATATGATAAGAGCCCTACTAGGGACCTGAAAAAAGATCATCCAGCAGATTTACCAAAAAAACACCAGGCTGGGTATCACCCATAGAGGCCTTTACACAACCTAACCTCATGACAGAAGCGAAACTTTTAAGATATCAAGATCTATTAAAAATGATTGTGAGTTAAGGTCCAAAGAAGAGTTAGAAACACAAAACATATATCTAGACTGGTGGTTCAGAGCACAAGTGGAATCTAGGTATAGAAAAGATAAAATAGAGGGCTTTTACACAGAACAAACGATATTCGATAAATTTCTGCTGGGCTCAAATGATAAAGTAATTAAGAAAATGTATGATTATTTGCTTGAAACTAAAATGCAAGATGAGATGGTAAAAGAATGTATGATTAGGTGGGCACAAAATATAGGACATAATATTGATATTGATCAATGGTTGCAAATATGGAAAAATAACATAAAGCTCACAAAATCGGTAAATTTCAAGGAGAACATATATAAGATGTTTTATAAGTGGCATATGACTTCGAAAAAATTGTCAAAGATTTATACAGAGGTGTCAAATGTTTGTTGGAAGTGTGAAGCACAAGAGGGAAGCTTTTACCATATGTGGTGGACTTGTAGAGTAGCGAAACAGTATTGGATAGCAGTACATACTCTGTTACAAAAAATACTGCTTTGTAATGTTCCACTAACCCCAGAATTGTTTTTACTGAGCATTATACCAGATAATATAGATAAGACAAAGAACTACCTAGTTATATATATAGTCACTGCAGCCAAAATTCTTTATGCTAAGAATTGGAAGAAATCAGAGATACCGAAACAAGAGGAACTCATTGAGAAGATATGGGAAGCGGCAGAAATGGATATTCTATCAGAAGTGTTGAAAGACTGTCCAATACAAAAGGCAACTGAACGATGGGATTTATTATAGAAATGGCGTGAGTCACCAGATAGTGCTTGAATAACAGAATTAAACTAAGATGTAACTGTAAGTTGAAACCTGGAGGGCAATCAAATTGTACAAAGGCGAAAAGTCGACTTGATATCGCAACATGAACAGATTGGATGACAGTACATTTTGTGTTCTCGTTCCCCCTCTTTCCCCCCCATATCCCCCTCTACCTTTTGTACTCCTTACTTTATCCCTAGTCGTTAAAAATAAAAAAATAAATTAAAAAAATAATAATTAAAAAACAAACAAACACTAAAAGTACACCTTCTCAATAATACTAAGATGGACTGATAATTTGAAAGAGGCACCAACCATGTCACTTGAATGAGGACATGGTTCCAAACTGAGGGTTTTTTTTTTGGGGGGGGGGGTGTTGCTTCTTGAGTTGTAGTGTCTGCATCTGGACTGATAACTCAGTTGGCAGAGTCACTGGTCTTTGTGGTTTACTAATCCTTCCCACACTTTTTTTTCTGGGGGGGAGGAGGGGAATGGTCGCTTATGTGTCCTGAGCACATTGCCCTGAGCTCCTTGGAGGGAATGTGAGACACAGCTACAGTAAATCGCCTAACTAAATGTTCTTAATGGCAGGCTTGTGCCCCAAATCTTTCAGAAATCTAGCAATACCACTGGCTTGCTGCTAATCACAATGAAACAGTTTTCATTACCCATTGATGCCTTCTCTACCGCTTGGTGGTGCACTTTGTAAAGAGTATGATGATAATTCTTTTGAGCCTGACATTGCACCTGTTCGGCTGCTTAATAGCTGAGGAGACAAAGCATTTTCAATTTCAAAATTGGCTGTGCTATATTTGTACACTTCTATGTGCTCTGCATATCTGTGGCTTCAAATAAATCTAGATAATTGCTCTTTAATAAAAAAGACAAAGAATATCAACAGTATATAAGGAAGACGAAGATATATAAACTATAGCAAAGCCCTCCCCCTCACTCCTTGTTCTTATAATTTTAAGTTGCACCCATCTGAGGCTTATCTTTGTTAGTCCTTGTCTCTACTACTACAGAGAAATCCACTAGCGTGTTTATCAGGCCTCTGCCCACATAGCCAGGCTTAATCACATTTCACAGTATGTCTAGTGCTGCAGATGTCAGAAGAATACTCTCGGAGTTCAGATTTAATGGTAAAGGTAAACAAGGAAATGAACCTTTCCTTCAAAATTGATGCCTAAACCTCAGGGTTCTTTTCATCATCAAGTGGCCTACACAGATACAGTCTGTTCTCTGGAATATACACAGCAGACCCATTTTAGGCCACCTACAATTTAGAACAGGAGAACTATGAGCTTTTTTCTTTTAATATAAATAATAATGCATGCTGTCATGCCCATATCTATCATTCTGGTCAGATGGCTAAGGTCAGTGCTGTGGGCTCACACATTTGTTGGGCTGGAGAAGATGATATGGCAGAGGAATTCCACACCATAGGAAGAAGTGTGGTACATGAATCTTCCTTCACCACCACTGCACCTATTACATCTTTAAACCTCCAACGAAGAACAGCAGAAACCTTTCTGAGATCCCTGCTGCTGTTGGTGAGGGCTAGGCAACCTCATGGTGACAGGTCCAAAAGATGCAGAGTTGACATCTTATGCTGCAATGCAATCATGTTGAGTGGAATATATGTGCTAATGATAGCCCAATTTGGTTATTGTTCCTCTAAAAGTCATAGAAAATAGAACTCCATCCCCCTCCACTTGTCCTAATGCTAGCTTTCATGCTAGCTTTTGTGAACTCACTATTACTCATTAATTGAGGTGTGGGCTTTCCTCAAAGTTTTCCCCTTATAAAGATTCCCTCCTGCAAAACAGATTTTTACATTCACTCCGTGGAAAAGAACTGGTAGCTGAGTAGCAGCAATGTACATGTTTCTGCTGTCATCTGCAGGATGAAATATGCCTGCTTTCAGCTCACTTTGAGGAGGTTCTGCAGAATAAAATGAAGACCTATAAAACAAAAATATTTTCCACTTAGATATTTATGCAAATGAAAAACCAATGGTACTGAAATGCTATGGGGTGGTAATTTTTCACAATTTTGATCATCCCCAATAGGAGAAAACAAATATCCAAGCTTCCATATTTCTACAACGAACAAACAGCTTAATATAATAATCATTAAGAACTCTGTTTCTTCAAACTATTCCAGCCATGATTCCTAGAACAGCCTTTTGGTTCTTCACTGTCTTAATCCTTTTTGCCTCCTGCAACTCATTTCCAGTAAGTTTCCATCCAGCATTCTGACTTTACTTTGTCTTTCATTATGACAAAGCACAATAAGCACATTATTTCATTCTTCTTCTTCTTCTAAATTCTTCTCTTTTCAGGTTCACCATTTGCTACAGAACAATGGTAAGATTTTTCCTTGGCCAAGTATTTATCAATTCCCAATTGTCTGACAATTGAGAATGAACATAGTCTAAGCTACTACACTGGAAATTACATTATTCTTTTCATTTATCAGATGCTGATGATGGTGAACTGAGAGATGATATTCCAGAAATAAATTCAGGTATGTGGCACTAAAAATTATAATGTTGGAATGGTATCTTTCCCCAAAAAAACTTTTATTTTAAAACTATAATAATTGATTTTTGCTTCCAGGCCAACATTTTGACATTTATAAAGTGACTTTTAAAGACCTCATTCTTGATATTTGATGAGGAAACATTCTACATATATGCTGCATGTTGAAAAGAATTATTTAAACAATATTGAAAAGTTATAAAGTCACGTCTTAAGTAAACTACTTGTATTATTTTAAATGAGCAAAAAGACAAATTTTAAGTCAGCCTATTGAGGTGGCTGAATCACAAAATGAAATACAGTGGAAGTCTCATAAAGCACAATTTATTATAGAGTTTATGATGAAAGGGGACAGAACAGAGCTTTAATGTCAATTGTCCTGTTTGGAGCCACAATGGTCCACTAGAGTTTAAAAACACAAAAAATTGAGATGATAATCAACAGCTTACAAAATAATTAATTTTTTTTAACTCTCTGCCAAGGTATTTTTAAACAAAACCAGCAAAGGTAGATATTTTTTAGACTTATATATTTTAAAAAAAACCTATTGAGGCACTCTCAATGCCAGTGCTGAGAGCTTGCTTAAGGGGTAACACCTCACTCTTCCCCATCTGTAATCACATCGTTCATGGTTTCAGTGCCTAGTCTGAAGAAAAGGAGAGTTCTACTCATCCATCACCTCAGCACACGAGCAAAGATCCATTTTTCCCCCAAGATGCTTGTTCAAATGCACATTTTAAATGGGAGCAATACCCAGTGGTGAAACTGTGAAGAACACAGCAACAAAGGGGCTGGGAATAGGCACTCTAAGTATGCTTGACCCTGTTCTAATACTTGAACAAGGCTAATATCAAACCTTGATTTCAGAATGAAATTTTTCATGCCTCATGAATTTCTGTGTATGGGATTAGACATTGTAGTGTCCAATGGGAGTGAAGTGACATTTGGGCAAATCCCAAATAAGCAGACAAAAAACAACGACAACAACAACAAAAGGACATAGGAGTCAGTTGTGAGGAATAATCTGCACCATTTTGGAAACAATTGTGGGTTTAATGATTTATCACTTAGTCAATAGTAAGTTATTATCTGTGGGCACACTGCACAAAAATAATAATCACTTTGATCAAAAGTTTTTTTGAAAATGTCTTCATAGATAGAAAAAAAACTGATATATTTAACATTTTAAAGTAAACCACCTTCTTAATTTCCCACCTCCTAGCTGCTGGACTAAGCCTCTTCCAGGGAGATATTTTACTGCCTGTGAGTCTTTTATAAACATACTTCATAATGAAAATAATTTTGTGTTGCAAAGCACCAAAGTCTCCAGCATTGATTCTTGCTCATTTTCAACAGAGACAACGCAGTGCACTGAGTAATGAACGTTACAGATGGAAATTCCCTATCCCGTTCATCTTGGCTGACAACCTGGGTAAAACAAACTTGCCATTATTGCAGTACTGTTGAAGTTAAGATCAGATCTAGTTGTGATTTCAGAATAAAATTTTCATCCTGGAGAAAATCAATTCCACTTGAAGTTTAAGACACCTTAAGTGATGCAGTCAAGAGAAAGCAGGCTTCTATTTGACTCCCTGGTCTGTAGTATGAATATATTCAGGGAGGTCATCCAGGAATTTGGATTGCATTTTCATTTGTGTAATATACCCGTCAATACTCTGACTGAATGTCTTAAAGCAGTGACTGTGGGCAAATAATGGAAACTTAATCAAGGCAGGGACATATCTGATCACAAGCAATGGACTCTCCCCAGGAACATAAGGTCAATATCCTTGGGGCTGGACTTGCACTCACCTTAACAGTCAAATATTTCCCTTGAAAAAAACAGAAGCTTTACTTCTAGATCCAGTTAGAGGCTATGGCCTTTTCAAAACTGTCATCGGTGTGGCAGCTATACATATTGTTTTAAAGATTCAACCTTTGATTGGACTAATGGAAGACAGCTCTCCATGGGTATAGCTTTGAAAAATGTCAAGGAACTAGGAATAGTCCAGAATGCAGCAGCAAATGTGCTTGCTTTTATGCTACATTTTTGTAGGATATTTAAATGAGGCAACACATCTTGAGTGGGGTTTTTTTAACAATCAGGAGGGCAGGATATCTGTACCAGCATGTGTATATCCATGTGTAGATCCATGATTCCTCATATCTTCACTTAAGGGATCTCTGGAACAGAGCTGGCAGATGTATAAAGGAGGCCTCCATCAGGAAACAACTGCCACGGACTGACTCAGTTTAAAGATGCCCTTTATATGTCAATTGCACAATCACCACACTCATAAATAAAGCCATGTGTTAAGTACCAAAATTATTTACTGCCACACATTTAAACTTGGTCAGCTGTTCCTCTTTCCTTGGTATTTTTAGTTTTCAGAAAGATAAAGAGCCCACTGGTAAGAAGTAGTTTTTATGAACTGTGTTTGGTGTGGGACTTTCCCCGACCCCTGTTCTTCCTCTTCTTATTCTTCTAGATCTCAATGCCAAGGGGGTGATTCTTAGAGCGTTTGAAGGATTCCATTTAAAATCTTGTGTGCATTTCAAGCCATATGATGGAGAAAAATCATATATAATATTTCAGAAGTTTCTAGGGTAAGTAAAAAAGATGCTAGCAATTTGGGTTGTGTAATTAAGCTGGGCCCAACACTGTCTTTAGTCTGAATGAAGTTGTCATGTCAGGTGGTGGAGGAGAACTAGCAGGGAGGACAGGCAGCAAGGTAGGGGCTCCTGCTGCTCCAGAGAGTGGCTGCTCCTCCACATGGCTTTCCAGAGTGGGGGATTTCCTCAGTGCCAGGGGGCAATGCTAGCCTGTTTCTGCTATTTCTCTGTTTCCTCCTTCCGACGCAACATCTACAGTACGTGTAAGCAGAGACTGTTTAGTGCCTAGTAGGCTTCTGTGTAAAAGAAACTACATTGTCTTCTTTCCATCCCCCACTTCACCCCTGTTAGGTGTACACAGGCTGGTCAGCAGCTTATAAGCGCCCCCCCCCACCTAGGGTTTTCCAGATACATGGGTACCAAAAGGAGGACATATAAAGACAAAAAAGAGGACAGAGGAGGATGTATTGAATGTTTCATTTGAATCATTCCGGATTAAACCCGCAATCAATACAATTTTATTACAATAGCTGCCAATAAATGTCTCTTAGTGAACCGAACAAGAAACAGTCATGTTAAAAAAATAAAAATAAATTCAATGGAGGCTTTTTTTTCAAAATACCAAAAAAGATTATTTAAACAGCCAATTGTACCCACACCCACCCTGGCCCTGCTGCAGGATCCCCGGCTGCTCGCACTCTGCACAGGCTCAGAGGCAACCTTGCTAATCTGGATGCCCAAAAAAAGCTCTGGCACAGGCAGGGGGAAAGCAGCGCCAGGCAAAGCCGAACGAGGCAGACTCCCCTCCCCTGAGGGTCATAAGTTCAAGGCTGGGGAGTGTGGGAGTTGGAGTCCCCGAAAGGGACTTTGAACACACACAGTCCGGGCGCTCACCTTCCCATCGATGCACTCGGGCGCTGCTTGCTCCTGCCTGGCTCGGTGGGCGGCGCTCCGCTCGCACTGCCTTTCTGGGCTCCATGTGGGCTGGGCAGGCATGGTGGATCGCCGAGCAGCCACCGCTGCGGCGGGAGGGGGTGAGGGCTGTGCTCCGGTGCTGGCGCCAGGTAACGGGGCGGGCGGGCGGGCAGGTGGGGGGGAGTCAGGGGGAGGGGGGTCCTTCCACCTCTCCCACTCCCATCCATAATTATAACATAAAATATACAGAAGCCTGACATTTTAAAGGTTTTTATCTTTGCCTACCAGACGGAGGACATTAGGCTAAAAAGGAGGACATGTCCTCCTTTTGCCTGACGTCTGGCAACCCTACCCCCACCATTTGTATCCTTGATGTGAGGTGTGTTTGTGTGGAAGGAGTGTTTGCATATTTCAAGGTTCCCAGGGTGGAAGTGCATTGTGTCTTTGCAATCAGTACACAGAGACACACTGTGACCTGTACAGGCCAAGGTATCTCTCTGGAGTTCATTTTGTTCTAATTAGAACAGTATCCCAGATCCAGAGTACAGAACATATTTTTCCTCTGTAGGACAAGCATTCACATGGTGAAGAAATCGAAGGTGTGCATTTGCAGACATGCCCTGAGGTGGAGATTATACCTACCAAATAAGAGGCAGCTTTCTGCAGCATGGTCCCCCTGTATCTACACAGTCCTATTCTGGTCTTATCTTCTTGGCCACAGAGTGAAAATGTGCAACATTTTTCACACTGAGAATTTCATTTCATGGAGATTTCATACTAGCAAATACTCATGCATGCCTGTTGTAGCCGTTCCCCATAATGCATTGTTGCTTCCTCACTGCATATATTATCTTGAGTGGTATATATATAAAGATATGACAGCATAAAAATCATTTGGTAGAAGTGTTCTTCTGAACATTCAGTGTGGGGGTCACAATATGTTCTTGCTATCTCTATTCAGTTTTTAAATGGATACTGAATTATATTTACTTAAAATGAACATTCTCACCAAATGCTCAGCTTATATAGGATTTGATTTGGCATCTGCTTTCATAATTTGGAAAACTGGCATGATCTACTTTGTCCCAAGTTCAAAGTTAACTTTCTTTTAGAAAATTCAAATGTTTTATATCTTCCTATTGAGTAACATGGAAAAATGAATGAAAGAAAAAACAGTTCCATTTATTTTTAAGCAATGAGACTTGTTGACAGAATTAGATGAGATTTGCAGGCATTGCTACCTTTCTAAGGGGATCATTCCTGCAAAATTCAAATAAATACATGTGGGTGTGAAGTGTGGGTGTGTGAGAGGGAGAGAGGGAGGGCCTTCTCTACACACCCATTTTGGAGCAGTCTGGATTGGGATAAAAAGAGTCACTACAAGATCTAGTGTGCCATTTGGTGTGATCCTCTCATCCAAATGGTATATGGGTCTCAAATGAGCCTATTTGGTCCAATTTGGCAATAATGTAAAGTGGCTTAAGAAAAGAGCCACTCCAGGACATTGGCAAATTGAACACCTCCTCAGCTCTGGAGGGGCCAAGGAAGTGAGAGTATTAGGGCAGTGCATATGCATTGCATCACATTTGCCTAATGGAAAACTTCTTCCCAAAAGTAGGAGAAAAAAGGAAATGGTAATGAAGGGGATTTTTGTTTGTGTTTCTCTTAAAGTTCCAGTTAACAGTCGGTCAAGAAAAGCAAACAAAAATCCCTCTCGTTGTCCCCTAGTAAATTGACAGCAGGCTGGTGTGGACAAAACAGTTTTCCTTTTGGCTTTTCTTTTTTTCCAAGTGATGCAGCACATACACACTGCCCTTTAATTAATTTATTTTTTTACTTACTTGTTCCTCACATGGAACCAAGCAAGTGTTTAATTTGTCAATATCCTGAAGTGGCTCTCTTATTAAGCCACTTCAGGAAATTGCAATTCAAACAAGAAGGCTTGCTTTGTTTTGTTTCCAGAGATTGCATGTGCTGGAAATGAACAAAATGAAGCAATGCAACAAAAAAAGCAGAAGCCCGTAACAGGGACCAGAAAGGTGCAGGTAGGAATGTTCTGAGGACAGGCTGATTCACTCCAGCAAAGGCATTGTCTGATCATCCCTGCAGTGGACCAAACAGCAGGCAAAATGCCCATTTATTCACACTCAGAGAGTGTGTCTTAAGGAAATCCAGGCTGCCCTTTGCAAAGATGGCAGCTGCAGCTTCCCTACCCTAAATGAAGCTGCAGCTGCCATCTTTGCGAGGGGCAGCCAGTCTCCCTTTTTACATGCGTGGCTGGGAGGCCAGAAGGAGACCTCGGCAGCAGCGATTAAGGTAAGGGGGTATCGGGGGGGGCTAAGGTAGGGAAAGGAAGGGGTGGGTGGGTAGGCTGTGGGGGTGGCTGGCTGTGGGGGCAAATTTGGTGTCTCTAGGTGCTTAGGGGCCAGTTTTATAGCCATTTAAAGTGAAGACAAATCAATTCATCAATTTGTTGAAGAATATTTGTATATTCGTATTCGTTGAGTCATTAACCTTGATGAATCACAAGTCAAAACGAATTGCCATTTTTTTCATTCGTCCCCATCTCTACTAATGAGTTCACTTTCTCTTCCTGATAAGGCTGTATAAAAGGGGTTAATTGCTTTTGCAGCAGCTGTCACCCCTCTTGCTTTTATGCCTTTTGGTATGTTTTGTTCTATGTCTTGGTCTACTTCTTAGAATAAATATGTAGTTCTAGCAGTTTGTTATTTTACTAGAAATGTCCTGTTTTCCTTTTTCCTGATAGACTCAAAGATTGTTACCTTACTACTTCATTTTCGTCTCCATGCTTTCATTTACCCAACAAATTATGGTAGCAGAGGATGGTTCTTTTTTTCAACCAGCACATTGATCAGGTTGTTGTTTTTAAGAGAAAACACTGAAAGCTACCACTGTGTTTGGAATTTTATTTGACTCTTCCTTTGAAGTTCATACGGTGAAACAGAGTGGGGTTTTTGGTAAATATTCCTTTCATTCTAAATTGGGGAATGTGTTGTATTTGCCTCTGGCTACAGCCAAAGGACAAAAGGAGGTGACTTTTGAAATGGCAAGAGAACTTTTTAAAGTGACAAGACGATTGTTTATACACAGCCAAACAGTCTTCAGTGACTTATACAGTACAGAATGGAAAGTGAAGTTGTGAAGGGGAGAAAACAATTTAACTCTTGTCACACTAGGAGACAGCATAAAGCAGCATAGATATGCCTATAACTCCACCTACTTCAATAGAAGCTACCACATCCACTCAACAATTTCAACTAGCTGTAAGTAATAACAGTGGTATATTTGTAATTCCAAAGCTGAACCAGAATAACTTTCAGATGTGGGATGTGAGATTAAGAGTTTCCCTTCAAGTGCAGGACAGTTTAAATGTTATAGACCAAGATATACCTGAAAGTCAGCCAGCACAGAATGAATATAAAATAAAAGAAGCAAAAGTTTTAATGATCATAGAATCAGGAAGTTGAAAGGAGTCTATAAGGCCATCGAGTCCAAACCCCACTCAGTGCAGGAATGCAAATCAAAGGATATCTGCCAGGTGGTTGTCTAAATTTCTCCTGAATGCCTCCAGTGTTGGAGCGCTCACCAACTCTCAAGGTAATTGGTTCCATTGCCTTACTGCTCTAACAGTTAGGAAGTTTATCCTGATATACAACCAAAGTCTGGCTTCCTGTAACTTGAGCCCATTGTTGCATGTCTTGCACTCAAGGGTGATTGAGAATAGATCCTGCCCCTCCTCTGTATGACAGTGTTTCAAGTATGTGAAAAATGCTATCATATTACCCCTTTGTTTTCTTTTCTCAAGGCTAAACATGCTTAATTCTTTCAGTTTTTCCTCATAGGGCTTGGTTTCCAAAACCCTGATCATCCCAGTTGCTCTCCTCTGAACTTGCTCCAGTTTCTTGGCATCCTTCTTGAAGTGTACACAATACTTAAGATAAGGCCTAACCAGGGGAACTAGTACCTCACGGGAACTAGTACCTCACGGGATCTGGAGACTATATATCTGTTAACACAGCCTAAAATAGCATTTGCCTTTTTTGTAGCCACATCACACTGTTGGCTCATATTTAGCTTGTGATCTACAATTACTCCAATATCCTTCTCTCTTGTAGTATTGCTTCAGCCAGGTATCCCCCATCTTGTAACTGTGTGGTTTCTTTTTCCTAGGTGCAGTACTTTGCACTTATCCCTCTTGATTTTCATTCTTTTGTTTTCAGCCCAGTGCTCAAGCCTTTCTAGATCATTCCGAATTTTGTTTCTGTCTTCCAGAGTGTTAGCTATTCCATCCAATTTTGTGTCATTCACAAATCTGTTTAGCATTCCCTGTGTCCCCTCATCCAGGTCATTGATAACAATATTGAAGAGCACTGGGCCTGGGACTGAGCCCAGGGGTACCTCACTTGTTATCTCCTCCCAGTTTGAGAAGGAGCTATTAATCATCACCCTCTGAGTACGATTCTGTATCCACCTGACAGTTGTTCAATCCAGCCCACACCTAGTTAGCTAGCTACTCAGGATATCATGGGGCACTTTGTCAAAAGCTTTGCTGAAGTCAAGATATACAATGTCTATAGCATTCCCTCTGTCCATCAGGGAGTTACCCAATCAAAAAATAAGATCAAATTAGTCTGGCAGGATTTATTCTGTTAACCCCTTGGTTAAGCTAATGTTGCCAGGCCCAATGTGCCAAATGCAGACTGGAACTCTATGTTCCAATTTCATATCCCTTTCTTTGAGTTAGGCAAGCTGAGGAAGAAAAGCTATATTGAACTAAATCCTCTATGGATATGTTGTATAGAGGTGTTCCAAAAGATGTCCCTTTGCTCTTCGAAATAAAAAAAGAAAGAGGTTGGAATTAGTAAGGAATGTCACTGGAAACCAAGGTCAAAATCATGCATGCAATGTGAAAGGAAGATAGTGAAGAAGTACAGGTGCAAAAATCAAGTCATTTGAAATGTGGTGTTGGTAGAGATATTAAAGACAGCCAGAAAAGCAGAAAAATGGGTGCTCAATCCAGTCAAGCCTGAACTCCCGCTTGAGCGAAAATGAGTAACCTGAGTGTATCCTACCATGAACATATAATAGAAACGTGAACATTCTAAATGACAGAATTATTTGCATAGCATAGCATTCTGACCAATCAGAATGTATCTGGAATCATGATTTCAATATAGTAATCTATGAGCACAAATGGGGCCTATGACTGGACAGTGCTTTGGGGATTATTCTAGTTAAAATCATGTGGATCCATGAGGATCTGTACATCAGATACATGGTGGGGCCCTATGATTGGATAGTGGTTTGGGGACGATCCTATGTAAAAAGCATGTGGATCTAAGAACTGCTAGATAGCTTAGTGGTTTAGGTCTCTGGCTGAGAAGCCAGAGGTTGGGAGTTTGATTTCCCACTCTGTCTCCTTGATGGGCTGGACTTGATAATCCATAGGAGCCGTTCCAACTCTGCAAATCTAGGATGATGATGATGATCCATGCATTGGATTGGTGTTTTTGTACCATGGCAAAGTCATGCAGTCAGGGACCCATGATTTCCGTGTCGTAATCTATGTGCACAAATGGGGCCTATGATTGTTTAGTGGTTTGGGAATGATCCTGCATAAAAACCATGTGGGTCCATAAGTGTTTTCTACCACTGCAAAACCATGTGCTGGGGAACCCATGATTTCTGTTTTGTACTCTGTGCACAGAGATGAGTCTTACGATTGGACAGTGTTTGGGGAATTATCCTACCTAAGAGACAAGTGGATTCATGGGGATGTGTGCCTTTCTTTTTAAAAAAAATTTTTTTTTATTAAATTACACAACATAAACCTACTACCACAAACAAAAAAACACACACAATAAAATACAATTACATATCACATTAGTGCCACCATCACCTTCAGGGCTAGCATTACACTTCATTCAATCCATTTTCTCTCCAAAAATTCATTGTTTCTTCCCTCGGTGTATACCCCTTCCCTCTCCGAAATACATATTCCAAGAATACACTCCATATTTTCTTAAAATCATTATTTTTTTATTGGCCTCTTCTTATTTTCATATCACATGTCAGTTTATCATTAATTGCCATATCCCATAGTTCTCTGTACCATTCCTCTAAACTGAGTTGATTATCATTTCTCCAGTTTTTTGCAAAAATTAACCTTGCTGCTGTAATCATTATTCCTATTAAGTCCTTATTTTCTTTCAACAATTGATCCTTCTTAACCAAATTCAATAAAGCAATTAACGGGGACATTTGAATATTTAATCCAATTATTTCACTTATTTCTTTAAAAATTTGGTTCCATTCTTGCTTTCTTACTTCACATGACCACCACATATGTATATACGTCCCCTTCTCTTTTTTCACCTCCAACATAGTGATGATACCTTTTTATTTATTATATTCAATTTTACCGGCGTTAAGTACCACCTCCATATTACCTTATAACAATTTTATTTTATCCTTACAGACATGTTCTTCATAATTCTTTGATCCCATATTTTATCCCATTCTTCACTTATTACTTCTTTATCCAGATCATATTGCCATTGCATTTTTAATCCTTGTGTACCCTGTTCAGCTTGCATTAATAATTTATATATTTGACTTATAGTTCCCTTTGTTTCTGTCCTTTCCTCTGATTTCAATCTTTTTTCAATAATCTCTTCAAATTTTGTCATTTTTCTACTTTTCCCTTCCTTACCATTCCATTCCCTTGTCCACCTTTCTAATGAATCATATTAAACCATGAAATCCCCTCTCCTCCTAAAACCTCTTTTATATTTTATCTCTCATCTTCTCCATCCAGTCTTTTAACCTATTTATCCCTTTGCTTTTTAATATATTCTTAATTTTTTAAAAAAGATTTTCAGGAAAACTCTTTAACTCCAGCACCTGAGATAAAGGAGAGATCAGTGGACTCAATAAACCTCTAAATTTTTTCCAATGTTCTAACATATTTTTAAGGAAAGGGTTAATAATCTTTTAAATCTCTTCTCCAATTTTTTCTTTAAATAATATACTTTCCACTCTTTCTTCCTTACCCTCCATTTCTATTTCTGTCCAGGTTAAATTTTTATTACCTTTAATAATATCTGGGATATGTCTAAGCTGATTTGCTATATAATATAGTTTTATGTTAGGTAATCCAAGACCTCCCTTTTTTGTGTTACATACCATAGTTTTTTTATTAATCCTCACTCGTTTATTTCCATTACAATAACAATTTATCATTATCTGCCATTCTTTCAGTTGTTTTTCTGTAATCTTTATAGGAAGCATCCAAAATATAAAATTCAATTTAGGAATTATTTTCATTTTACATAATGCCACTCTACCAAGCCAATAAATCTTTAATTAAAATTCTTTAATTTCTTTAATTAATAACGATGAAGAAAAAACAAAAGGATAGTAACTTAAACCAAAATGTCTAGAAAACAAATGAAGATTTTATCAGTAAATGTAAATGGGCTAAACTCACCCCAAAAGCGAAAAAAAATCTTCCTACAACTGCAAAAACAGAAATCTGATGTTATATGCATCCAAGAAACTCATGTGAAAAGAAAGGACTTGAAATTATTAGAATGGCCAAGACTAGGAAAACTATTCGCGGCTTCAGACGTGAGCAAAAAGAAGAAAGGAGTAGCCATTTATATCAAGAAGGAATGGGAACCTTGCCTGATCTTTGCTTCAGAGGATGGAAGGATAGTAATGGTGGAAATACAAAGAGAATCCAAGAAATTTTTGATAGTTAATATCTATGCACCAAATGGAAATCAAGAAAAATTTTATAAACAACTGCAAAGAGAATTGGTAAATAAAGATTATGATCATTATTGCATAATGGGAGATTTAAATGCCGTCTTTGACAGAGAACTAGACACAAAAACAGAAAAACCAAGTAAAAAGAAGAGAAGCACGATTCCAAGAAATTTCTTACAATTAGCAGAAGAATTAAACATTGTAGATGCATGGAGAACATGTAATCCAAAGACAAGGGATTATACCTTCTACTCCAACAGGCATAAATCATGGTCAAGGATTGATACATGCTGGATGTCAACAAACCTAATGAAAGAATTGGAACAAATAGATATTTTACCCAATACATTTGCAGACCATAACCCAATTTTGTTACAAGTAGGCAGTAGATCAAGAGTATTTAATTGGAAGCTTAATACATTACATCTAAAAAATGAAGAATTTAAGAAACAAGCAAAGGAAGAAATGGACTTTTTCTTTAAACAGAATATGAGACCAGACATCTCAATGGTTATGGTCTGGGAGGCAAGTAAGGCTTTTTTTAGAGGAATAGCCATAAGATTTGCAGCAAAACAAAAAAGAGAAAGACGGAAAAAATATGAGATTCTGGAAAACAGATTAGCTTCAGAGGAGAGACAGTTGAAACAAAATCCAACAAATAAAGAATTGATAGAGAAGATAAAATCTACACAACACCAGATAAATATATTGCTCACCGAAGAAATCGCAAAGAAGTTCAAATATGCAAAGCAAAATTTTTTCGAGAACGCAAATAAACCGGGAAGATGGTTAGCATATAAATTAAGGAAAGAGAAGGAGAAGACAATAATCCGAACTTTGAAAGATGAAAAGGGAACAGACAAATTCAAACAGGAAGAAATAAAAAAAATTGCTGAAGATTTCTATCGGAAACTATACAAGAAAAAAGAAGTGGATAGAGGAACCCAGGAAGAATATATATTAAAGCATAACAAAATGAAATTGACTAAAGAACAAATTCAGTCCTTAA
Organism: Intellagama lesueurii; assembly: GCA_037013535.1. Taxonomy (NCBI): domain Eukaryota; kingdom Metazoa; phylum Chordata; class Lepidosauria; order Squamata; family Agamidae; genus Intellagama; species Intellagama lesueurii. The sequence goes on along the minus strand of JBAJHW010000001.1, from coordinate 189,978,852 downwards.
ATGAGCCTATAACACATGCAGAAATTATAGAAGCCTTTAAAAAACAAAAAAATGGGAAAGCACCAGGCCCGGATGGGCTATCAGCGGAATATTACAAAGAACTGGAAGAGGTGCTATTCCAACCATTTAAGAAGTTACTAGAATGTGTTGAAAAAGAAGGAAAAATACCAGCAACATGGACTGAAGCGATAATTTCTCTAATACATAAGGAAAACACGGAAGGCAAAGAAATACAAAATTATAGGCCGATCTCATTGTTGAATGTGGATTACAAAATATATGCGACCATCCTGGCAACTAGAATGAAAAGAATTTTAATCTATTTGATACATCAAGATCAGTCTGGGTTTCTTCCAAAAAGGCAGATGAAGAATAATATAAGGATAGTCCTAAACTCCTTGGAATATTATGAAGCACACCCGGAGAAACAGATGGCCATGATATTCTTAGATGCGGAGAAAGCCTTCGATAATCTTGACTGGAATTTTTTGATATATACGTTGGAAACACTGCAGGTTGGAGAAAGATTTATGAAACTAATTAAAGCAATATATACTGAACAAAAGGCAAAAGTGAGAATTAATGGCGAGCTATCAAAAGAAATCCAAATACAGAAAGGCACTAGACAGGGCTGTCCACTGTCCCCACTTTTATTTATCTTGACTTTAGAAATATTAAATGAACAAGTTAGAGGAAAAAAGGAATTGAAAGGATTAAAAGTAAAAGACCAAGTCTATAAATTACAGGCCTTTGAGGATGATTTAGTTATTATACTGGAAGATCCACTAAATTCAATAGAAGACTTGATGGTAACGTTAAAAAACTTTGGTGACATGGCAGGAATGAGAATAAATCAAAAGAAGACTAAAATACTTACTAAAAACATGAGAGAACCAAAACGACAGGAGCTAATAGAGAAGACGAATTTCCAAGAGGAAAAGAAAATCAGATATCTAGGGATACAAATCACAAAGAAGACAAGTACACTATTTAAAGATAACTACATGAAACCAATGAAGGAGATACAGAACAATTTGGAGAAATGGGACAAATTACAACTATCGTTGCTGGGAAGAATTGCGACGATCAAAATGAATATTTTGCCGAAAATTTTATTTTTATTTCAGTCAATTCCTATCATATTAAAACAGTCCTTTTTCAAAGAATTCAGTAAGATAATTATGAGATTTATATGGCAAGGCAAAAAACCAAGAATTAAAATTAAGGCAATGCAGGATGCTAAGCAGAGGGGTGGTTTTGGTCTTCCAGATTGGGTTCTGTATTATAGAGCTTGTATTTTAGATTGGATAAAAGAATGGATAACTGTAGAAAACGATAGAATACTCAACCTGGAAGGACACGATTTGCAATTAGGGTGGCATGCCTATATATGGTACAAAAAAGATAAAGAACAAAAAAATTTCAATTCACATATGATAAGAAGAGCTTTACTGGGAATGTGGAGAAAGATTATACAACAAATTTATTACAAAATACCTGTATGGGTGTCACCAATAGAGGCCTTCACTCAACCTAACCTCATGACAAAAGTAAATCTTTTAAGATATCAAGATTTATTAAATAAGGATGGTAAATTAAAGTCTAAAGAAGAGCTAGAGTCACAGAATGTTTATATAGATTGGTGGCCTAGAGTACAGTTAGAATCTAGATATATAAAAGATAAAATAGAAGGTTTCTATCTAGAGCAAACGGTCTTTGATAAATTCCTGCTAGGCTCAAAAGAACAAATTGTTAAGAAAATGTATAATTATATGCTGGAAATTAAAATGCAAGATGAAATGGTTAAGGAATGTATGATTAAGTGGGCGCAAAATATAGGGCATAATATTGATATTGATCAATGGCTGAAAATATGGCAAAATAATATAAAGCTTACAAGATCGGTGAACTTTAAAGAGAATATATATAAGATGTTTTACAGGTGGCACATGACCCCAGAAAAATTGTCAAAGATGTATACAGATGTATCAAATAAGTGTTGGAAATGTGAAACACAAGTGGGAAGTTTATTATCATATGTGGTGGTCATGTGGAGAAGCGAAACAATATTGGAAAAGAGTACATGCTATGTTACAACAAATACTGCTCTGTAAGGTGCCATTAACCCCAGAACTGTTTTTATTGAGTATGATACCTGATAATATAGATAAGTCAAAGGAATATATAGTTATATATATTGTTACGGCAGCCAGAATTCTATATGCTAAAAATTGGAAAAGCCCAATGGTACCGAAACAAGAAGATCTTATTGAAAAGATACGGGAAATAGCTGAAATAGATATTCTATCAGAAGTCATGAAGGACTATCCCTTGCAAAAGGCAACAGAAAGATGGGATCTATTCAACAAGTGGACTGAATTAACAGGCAGTGTATGAATAGTACATATTGAAATGAGAACTTAATCTAGAAGGCAGAAAAGAGTAAACAGAATAACCTAAAATCTTGATATGGCAATATGTATAGAATGGATATTAGTATGTTATTGTCTCTTCTCTTCCTCATCAATTCCAATTCCCTTTTTCCTTTCTGTCATCCCTTATGTAAAAAAATAAAAAAATAAGATAAAAAAAATCTTTAATTTCTGATATTCTTTTATCCTTCCATTTATCTCTCTTTTCAGTCTGTCCAAATTTATTTTAATTATTTCCTGTAAATTCCAAGTAATATTAATCCCTAAATATTTCATAACATTTCCCATTTTACCTTCAAATATTATTTTCATTTTTCTTTTCTCCTCATCCGAGTGATTTAACAATAAACATTCTGACTTTCCCCAATTTACCCTTAACCCAGTTATACTCTCAAATTCCTTCAAATGTAGTTTAAGCGTTTCTATTGTTTCTATTGGATTTTTAACCATTAATAATGTATAGTCAGCAAACAAGTTTATCTTACCATTTTCTTTATTTTCTATCCCTATAATCTGTTTATCATCTCTAATTATCTGTGCCAATAATTCTATTATCATTATAAATAATACTGGAGATAAGGGGCAACCTTGTCTTGTACCTCGGCCTAGGTATATTGTCTCAGTTATACCATCATTAACTATAACTCTGGCTGTATTCTGTGAGTATAATTGGTGAATTATCTGCCTAAAATTAGGTCCAAACCCTAAATATTTAATTAATATCTTTAACGAGCCCCATTCCACTGAATCAAAGGCTTTAAATATGTCTAACGATATTACTCCGGCTTTAGAGTTAGTTTCTTTAGCTAAGTGCATTAAGTTAAGTACCCTTCTCATTAAATCTGACATTTGTCTGCCTTGAGTATCTTTTCCCATTTTTTCTATTTTAAATTCACTCTTTTTTAATATTAATATTGCTACTCCCCTGAGACTTTGAAGTCCCAAACGATTTTTCATAAATTTGAATCCATTTGCCCTTCAGTCATTAAAACCCTCCTTTTTTTGATGAGTTTCTTGCAAGAATACAATATCCATATTACTTTTATTCAACACATTTTGTATCCTAGCCCTCTTCGTGTTAGAACCCAGGCCTTTCACATTCCATGTTAAAAACCTTAAATGTTTAACCATTCTCTAATTTATTTATTTTTTAAATTAATACTAGTCCTGATTTGTGTACCACTGTGCTCCCCCAATTAAAAAACAATAAAAAAACCCTTGAATTCCTATCAAATTCTTCTACCACCCCATTCCCCACTACTGCTTTTCTTTCCCCCATCTTGTAGCAGACTCTTCTGGTCTCTTCTACAGACCCTAGGGGGATGTGTCTGGCCCTACCTGCCGCGACTCTCACCCTGTCTCACTCTGTTATATTATATGAATCCTATTTTACCCCGAACATATCCAGAACTACCTTTTTTCCCCCCATATATCTATATGTAAATATTCATATATAAATTTCATCATATCAGGTATGTAATTATCTATAATATTTATATACATTTTTTAAAGATATATATATTTCTTCCCAGAATTCTCCCCTCCCCCCTTATTTATTCTTCTATTCCCGGTCTCCCCCTTTTTATATTCCTTTTATCTCATTTTCTTCCCGATTATTCCTCCTTTTTATTATTATTATTATTATTATTATTATTATTATTATTATTATTATTATTATTATTATTATTATTATTATTATTATTATTATTATTATTATTATTATTATTATTCCTCCTTTTATACTTAACCATCACTGGGTAACTCCTTGGAAACCTCCTTATTATCTTTTTCCAATATTACTATACCATTTTCACCTTTTTCTGGGTTTACCCCTTATTATTTTATCACTTTATATTATACCAAATACCAGAAAATCTCCTTTTACATCAAATGAAATTTTACATTAAATCTATTATCTCTTATTCTCTTCATTTCCCTCGTCCTTTAGCCTTCTTTGGTTGTTTTGGTTTCGCTCCTTGTTTTTCTTGTTCTTGTTGTTTTTCTTGTTCTTCTTCCTCCTTATCACCATCAATCGAATCCTGCTCCATTGCTTCCTCTTCCTCCAACTCCTGACTTTGCCCTCGTCCCTCCACCATCTTCATTTGCTCCTCCCACTCTTCTTTTGTTAATATTCCAGAGTCCTTTAAAAAATCCAAAGCCATTGTAACTGATGTAACCTTATGAAATTTTCTGTTATGATACACCTTTAGAAACACTGGGTAACCCCAACTATATTTAACACACTTTTTTTGAAGAATAGAAGTAATAACCCGCATTTTTCTTCTAAATTCCATAGTCTCATGACAATAGTCATTAAACACGTGTATAGGATTATTCTCAAATACCAAATTCCCTGGATTCTCTCTTAAAATTTTCATCAGTTCCTCTTTTTTTCTGAGGCTTGAAAATCTAATCAAAATATGGCGAGGTTGTCCTCTACGTCTTGAACCGACTCGATGTATTTTATCCAAATCATACACAGTCCAGTCTATTTTTAGTGCCGTCTTTTTCAGCCAGGCTAATGCTAGTTCCGTTAAATCCTTCTCTTTGGAGCCCAAATCTGGAATTCCCTTTAGTCTAATATTATTACATCAATTGTAATCCTGTGTTAGGATCATCTGCTGCTGTAGATCTATAGTAGCAATTTCATTGTCCAGTAGTCTAGCAGAATTTTGTTTTACTTGAGATTGCAATCCCTCAAAGTGTTGTTCAGTTTTTTTAAAGTAAGAATCAATTTTTTATTCAGTTTTTTATAATCCTCTTAATTGGTCTTAACATCCTTTCCCACATCTTGTATTTTTTGGTCCATATTTAAGATTTTTTGATCCATATTTAAGATTGTTTGTTTCACTTCCATGAGATTTTCATTCACCTTTGCAATCGCTTCCAACATTAACTTCATCTCAGATTTATCAGCTTTTTGAGCCATTTCTGCTGCTTCTGTTTCTGCTTCCACTTTTGACAATCTCACCAGATGAGAATCTGAAGGTTTAATTCTTGATTGTGCTGAATAATCTCTTTTCCTTACAACTTTACTCTCTTGCTGTTCAGACCTTGCTTTCCTCATAAATTTCAGTAAAAATTCAGTAGTTTCCTGGACTTTGAACTGCTATTTTAACTATTACCAGCAGATGGAGCCTACTAGCCGTGTTCGAAGGTTAGGGAATTCACTTCGTTTCTCCATCTCTCTTCTTTCTTTCTTTCTTTTTTCTTACTCCCAGCAGCTCTTTAAAAACAAATTCCAGCTTCAGCTCACGATTAAGTGTTTCCCTGGTAACTCGAGATAAGAGTTTTCGACTGGTCCTTTTACAAACACAGCCTGCCCATTTATAAGCAGTTTTAAAAAAATTCTTGGCTAGCCGTGGTGGGAAAATCTCCTCCCGCAGGAATCCCCGCTGAGGGTAGCTCTTCCTCCTCCACTCCTCCTCCACTCACCAGCTGCCACTCGTTATTATTGTTTTAAGAAAAACAAACTGCTTTTATAGTCCTCTCCTGTTGCCTCAAGGATATTATAAAGTATTTAGTGTCACTTACATCTTTTTTTGCTGCCTCATGTAGCTTTCAGAGTGAGAGCTCCGGGAATCTCAAGCCGTGGCCATCAAGGTCCAGGACACCCCCCCAGGGATCTGTGCCTTTCGATTGATATTTTTGCTCTACTCCAAAGCCACGCATTGAGGAACCCAAGATGTCTGTGGTGTTGACTGTGGGCACAGATGAGGCTGATGATTGTTCGGTGATTTCAGGATGATCCTCCATTAAAATCATGTTGATTCATGAGGATCTGTATGTCAGATCCATGCTTTTGCACCACTGCAAAGCCATGTGCTGAGGGACCCATGATTTCTGTGTTGTAATCTATGGGTGCAAATGGGGGCCTATGACAGGACAGTGGTAGGGATGATTCTGCAGAAAAATCACGTGGGTCCATGAGGATCTCTGCATCATTGTATGCTTTTGCGTCTCTGGAAAGCCATGCACTGGGTGATGCATGATTTCTGTTTTGTAGTCTGTGGTCAGAGACAGGCCCTATGATTTGATAGTGGTTTGGGGATGATTCTATGTAAAAATCACGTGGATCCACGAGGATTCGTGCCTTGGATTGGTGTTTTTGCACCACTGCAAGGCCATGCAGTTGGGGACCCATGATTTCTGTATTTTAGTGTGTGGACAGAAATGGGGCCTAGAATTGGACGGTGGTTTGGGGATGATCCTGTAGAAAAATCATGTGGATCCATGAGGATCCATGTATTAGCTCCATGTTTTTGCACCACTGTAAAGCCATGCACTGAAGGGCCCATGATTTCTGTGGTATAATATGTGTGTGCAAATAGGATCTATGATCTGACAGTGGTTTAGGGAGGATAATGTTTAAAAATCATGAAATCATGTGGATCTGTAAACAGCAGGAAGAGAGGAGAACCTACCATAAGATGCTGTTGGTCTGCAAGATCTGAGAAGAGCTCTTAATATTTTGGAAGTCAGTCACTCATTTACAGTGAAAAAGGTGTTGGGGAAAGTTGGTTTTCCCTCCCTTCTCTCTCTCTAACCTTCACCGCAATTTCTCCCCCACCTCATGCTGCAGCTGTTCTTGGCTGCTGTTGCTGCTGTCTCCTTACTCACAAGTAAAGTGGGTAAAATTTGCTTTGAGAAATCTCCAGGCACAAAGCAGACCCAACCCCCCCCCCTCCCCCCGGTAATTTCACAGCTTCAGTGAGTGACCTCTTCAAAATTATTCTCTTTTTTAAAATGACTTTTTAAAAGCAGTAAAAATGGTTGGCCAGGAAGGTGTGAACTGCTTTCTTTCAGTGTCTTGTTCAGAGTCCATTCAGAGTGTCAAAAGTTCAGCCTTAGAACCCTGGGAGCTTCTGAGACAAGCCCTAAATTTGACTTTTTTCTAGCTTGAAAAACACTAATTAGGAAAGGGCTATTAGAGACAAGAATGTGTTAATTTATTTGAAATTTAAAAAGAGGCTGCAAGGGGCTGTTTTTTCTCCAGGAATACAATTTTTTTTCTTATCAATGTATATATTTTTAATGGCTGTACATTAGACATGAGGATAATTTTAAAAATCGCGATATTTGTTAAAAACCGATGATTCATTTAATATTCGTCCCTTCGTATCAATCAATTCCAGAGACCCCACTAACCTTCCCACTCTGCCCATGGGCCCGCTGAACAGCTGATTGACAGGCCCATAGCCAGCCAGCCAGCCCAACAACCATCCACCCCCCACAGCCTGCCCCCCGCCCCCTTCCTACCTTAGCTGCTGCTGCCATCCACTACTGCCCGGCACCACCGCCATCCATTGATGCCCACTGCAGTGGCTTCCACTGCAGTGGCTTCCACTGCCACAGCCTGCCATAAGGGACACTGGCTGCCTTTTGCAAAGATGGCAGCTGCGGCTTCCATTAAGGCAGGGAAGCTGCAGTCACCATATTTGCAAAGGGCAGCCTGGATTCCCTTAGCCTGCCTTAAGGGAATCCAGACTGCCCTTTGCAAAGATGGCGGATGCAGCTTCTCTTAGGGCAGGGAAACTGCAGCTGCCATCTTTGCAAAGGGCAGCCCGATTCCCTTAAGGCAGGCCATGGAGGTGGAGGCCACCGCAGTGAGCGATGGGGGATGGTGGTAGTACAGGCTGCTGTGGCGAAGGCCACTGCGGATGGCAGTAGTGATGGCAGCAGTGTGAACTGCAGTCATGGTAGGGAGGTAACAGGGGTAGTGGGAAGGGGGCAGGGGGCTAGGCTGTGGGGGGTGGGGTGAGGGCTCAGCTTTTTTTTTTAGACAGCCTCGGGTTCTCAACTTTAGAACCTTGTGGTTCGTCAGTTCATGAGGAGGAAATCTGTGGTTCGTCAGCATCTCTGCATACTGGTCTTGTTTTCTGCACAGGTTAAAAACAGTGTTACTTTTTCAAAAAAATCATAACTCAAAATCCCTTTGCCTGTTCTCAAATTTGGCACAGAGCAGAAGCAGACTGTTGTCTCCCACTGTACCACATTTGATGCTGATCTGACTTCCAGTTTTTATGATACATTTTATTTGGACTGCCACCCTTGTTAACATTACCTGGTAGGATGTGTTTCTTTTACGCTGCACTGGGCTGTCAAAATAAAGAGGATATTGAAGAGATAGCTTATAAATTGAAAAAGGAAATAGAGGTTAAACAACTTGGAGAAGTAAAACACTATTTCAGAATGAAAGTTGAAAGACTTAATTGTGGAAGTTTCCCTTTAAGTCAGAAATGTAAAATCATGGACTTCCTCGAATCAGTTGGCATGAAGAACTGTAAAACAGCGAGTAGTTCATTTTACATTTCTGACTTAAAAGGAAACTTCCACAATTAAGTCTTTCAACTTTCATTCTGAAATAGTGTTTTACTTCTCCAAGTTGTTCTCTGCAGCCAAAGATGGGGAAGTTCTATACAGTAAGCAAAAACAAGACCTGGAGCTGATTGTGGCTCTGATCATCAGCTTCTTATAGCAAAACTCAAGCTTAAACTGAAGAAAGTAGGAAAAACCACTGGGCTAGTCAGGTATAATCTAAACCAAATCCCTTATGAATACACAGTGGAAGTGAAGAACAGATTTAAGGAACTAGATTTGGTGGACAGAGTGCCTGAAGAACTATGGTTGGAGGCTCATAACATTGTACAGGAGGGCAGCAACAAAAACCATCCCAAAGAAAAGGAAATGCAAGAAAGCAAAGTGGCTGTCCAACGAGGCCTTACAAATAGCAGAGAAGAGAAGGGAAACAAAAATGCAAGGGAGACAGGGAAAGTTACAGAAAATGGAATGCAGACTTCCAAAGAATAGCAAGGAGAGACAAGAGGGCTTTCTTAAATGAACAGTGCAAAGAAATAGAGGAAAATAATAGAAAGGGAAGAACCAGAGATCTGTTCAAGAAAATTGGAGCTATTAAAGGAACATTTTGTGCAAAGATGGACATGATAAAGGACAAAAATGGTAGGGACCTAACAGAAGCAGAAGACATCAAGAAGAGGTGGCAAGAATACACAGAGGAATTATACCAGAAAGATCTGGATGTCCCGGACAACCCAGATAGTGTGGCTGCTGACCTTGAGCCAGACATCCTGGAGAGTCTTAGAAAGCATGGCTAACAACAAGGCCAGTGGAGGGGATGGCATTCCAGTGGAACTATTTAAAATCTTAAAAGATGACGCTGTTAAGGTGCTACACTCAATATGCCAGCAAGTTTGGAAAACTCAGCAGTGGCCAAATGATTGGAAAAGATCAGTCTACATCCCAATCCCAAAGAAGGGCAGTGCCAAAGAATGCTCCAACTACTGTACAATTGCACTCATTTCACACGCTAGCAAGGTTATGCTGAAAATCCTACAAGGTAGGCTTCAGCAGTATGTGGACCGAGAACTCCCAGAAGTACAAGCTGGATTTCGAAGGGGCAGAGGAACTAGAGACCAAATTGCTAACATGCGCTGGATTATGGGGAAAGCCAGAGAGTTCCAGAAAAACATCTACTTCTGCTTCATTGACTATGCAAAAGCCTTTGATTGTGTGGACCACAGCAAACTATGGCAAGTCCTTAAAGAAATGGGAGTGCCTGACCACCTTATCTATCTCCTGAGAAATCTATATGTGGGACAGGAAGCAACAGTTAGAACTGGATATGGAACAACTGATTGGTTCAAAATTGGGAAAGGAGCATGACAAGGCTGTATATTGTCTCCCTGCTTATTTAACTTATATGCAGAATACATCATGTGAAAGGCTGGACTGGAGGAATCCCAAGCTGGAATTAAGATTGCCGGAAGAAATATCAACAACCTTAGATATGCAGATGATACCACTCTGATGGCAGAAAGTGAGGAGGAATTAAAGAACCTCTCAATGAGGGTGAAAGAGGAGAGCACAAAAAAATGGTCTGAAGCTCAACATCAAAAAACTAAGACCATGGCCACTGGCCCCATCACCTCCTGGCAAATAGAAGGGGAAGATATGGAGGCAGTGACAGATTTTACTTTCTTGGGCTCCATGATCACTGCAGATGGTGACAGCAGCCACGATATTAAAAGACGCCTGCTTCTTGGGAGGAAAGCGATGACAAACCTAGACAGCATCTTAAAAAGCAGAGACATCACCTTGCCGACAAAGGTCCGCATAGTCAAAGCTAGGGTTTTTCCAGTAGCGATGTATGGAAGTGAGAGCTGGACCATAAAGAAGGCTGACCGCCGAAGAATGGATGCTTTTGAATTGTGGTGCTGGAGGAGACTCTTGAGAGTCCCCTGGACTGCAAGGAGAACAAACCTATCCATTCTAAAGGAAATCAACCCTGAGTGCTCACTGGAAGGACAGATCCTGAAGCTGAGCTCCAATACTTTGGCCATCTCATGAGAAGAGAAGACTCCCTGGAAAAGACCCTGATGTTGGGAAAGTGTGAAGGCAAGAGGAGAAGGGGACGACAGAGGATGAGATGGCTGGAGAGTGTCATCGAAGCTACCAACATGAATTTGACCCAACTCCGGGAGGCAGTGGAAGACAGGAGGGCCTGGCATGCTGTGGTCCATGGGGTCACGAAGAGTCGGACACAACTTAACGACTAAACGACAACAACTTGAAAGTGAAAGATGGACAGCCATTGGAAACGATAGTGAATACCAAGAAGTTATAGGCAAACTCCTTCATTTGAGTAAAACCATGAGGCCTGATATTATAGCAGCTGCTAATATTTTAAACAGAATCTGGAAGTTGAGTCATGGCAAGCGGACCACTTTCTTGTTAGGTTGAAACGTTTTGCTACTCATCAAAAGCAGCTTCTTCAGTCTGACTCAACTTCCAGATAACCACACCTGGATGACTGAGAATCTTCACAGATTTTAAGCAGAAATGTGAGCTCACCAAACCACCATGATTGGCATGCCATAAAGAGAGTGGCAGGATATTTGAAAAGAACAGGGGATTTAAAGGTAATGACATCACCTTCTGAAAAACCTAGATTAATTGGATGCCAGTTGGGGAGAAGAATCAACAGACTACAAATCAACGAGTGGATATCTGTTTTATTATGGAGATAGTCTTACTGATTGGACTAGCAGAAGATAGATCATTGTGGCTTAATTTTCAGCAGTAGCAGAATGTATATAAGCAGCAAACACATGTAATTAATTGGAATGGATCTTTCATCTGTTAAAGGGCTTTGGGATTAATGAACCTATGCCAATAGTGATATCTGAGGACAATCAAGCCTGTACTACAATATGTAAAGGAGAGCGCACTAAAGCTAGAAGCAGAACAATTAAATTGAAATATTAACTTGTGAAGGACTTATATCAAAAGGGACTGATTGAGATTGAATATCGCCCTCCTGATAAAATGGTGGCAGATATTTTGACCATGCCACTGACAAGAGAGAAATTTGTGTATCTTTGTGAAATGTTGAATATGCTTGATCCCAATGCCAACAAAAATTTAAATGGCTTCTATGTTAGATCTTGAGAAGGGGTGGTTTTTACTGCCTTTTGGGATGTTTTGTTCTATGTCTCAGCCTACTTAGATTAAATATGTAGTTCTAGCAGTTTGCTATTTTACTAGAAATGTCCTGTTTTCCCTTTTCCCAATAGACTTAAAGATTGTTACCTTACTACTTCATTTTCGTCTTCCATTTTCCCCTCCACCTGGTGTTTTCTTTCTATGGTGTGATTGCAAAATACTTCTGTTTTAAATTTCCTGTCTTTCCAATCTTGTTGCTGCGATTTTCCTTAAAGGTCCTGCTCCAGATGTCTTCACCCCTGGAGATTATGCAGGTGGCTATGAATTGATCTCATAAAGAATTATGCCTTCCTATGCACACCTTCAAGTAGCATGTTAAAACCATTCTGTGTTCCAATAAAAATGCATGTGGGGTCAATTAGGCTGAGAGACACTTGAAGCAAAATTTCAGGACATGAGGCAAAGCTCGATGGGCATGAGCAGAAGAACCTGCAAATGTTCTGCGATCTTGGCATCATTTGGATGTAGCAGCAACACATTCATGGTGTTGCTTTATATATGTTGAATGGTTTGTGTAACAGCTTTCTCCAAATTAATGCCCTGCAGATGTGTTACGCTACATTTCCCATTATTTCCAGTTAGCTAATGGCTGGGGATGGTGGTGTCAGAGTCCAGGTTTTGGAAGGCTGCCCTGTACTGCTGCAAGTAGAAGTGCTGGATTTTATTTTATTTTATTTTAGTATTATTGCTTCATTGGTAGAACATGATTTCAACTCTCAGCTGATTGCTAATTTGTGTATAATTGAAGTGAAGTAATTTTCTTGACACAGAAGGATTCCTTTGTTACAGTTCAGCAAACTCACCACAATGTTATGACCATCAAAATGTCAATATTTTTTGTCTGTATTTCTCAGGTGTTGGTCTATAATTGGAGATAAAAAAAGAGGCCAAAACATTTCTGTTGGAGTTGGGTGTGACCACAAAGCTATTGTAACACATGAAATTCTACATGCTCTAGGATTCTACCATGAGCAGACACGGACGGACCGAGATGATTATGTTAAAATACAGTGGGACCATGTGCTTCCAGGTTGGTTTTCAGTATAATGAAAGGAATAGTGACATTGCAGTTGCCTTTTTTCTCCTCTTGGGCAAATACAAAACACAGGAAGGAGGGTTCCTAAAAACTGCATGCAATCCGTCACCCACAAGGACCCCAAATAGCAATTCATAAAATAATCAGTTTCTTTACCACTGATCCAAGAAGCATGCATTTCTTACAAAAGATCCTAAATATTCATAATAGCATAACTCATTGACACAAATATGGGCTCATCAGCAACATAGGATCAGAAACATATACCAAATACAAAAATGATCCTTATGGGTATCCTTAGAAAAACAGAAGCAAGAAAAATGTGATAAACCATAGTTGTATCAATACCTTTAAAAAAAAGTTCCTTTCAAATAGATCCTTTCCATCTTGAATTGTTCAAGTTGTTATACATTTCTTTGAATAAGACCTTGGATTTTGTCCACAAAACATTTCCTGCTGATAAGATCAGCATTCTGGATTTCTACCAAACCTTGCTTACAATATTGCCTCTGGAGGTTTTGCTATCGTGGTGGTGTGCAGAGTCAGGAAGTAATCGGTTTCCTAATGAGTTGCTCATGGAACAAGTTCCATTCTTCAGTAATGAGCTGGAACAAAGTTACATTTTTGCTTGTAATGATCTGTAATTTACTACTTTTTCAACAGAATGAGTCATTGCATGGCTAGCTGTGGGGGTGGGGTGGCCTGAGTGGAGAGTCACTTGAATGCCTTATTTTGTTCTGCTTCTTTCCATGCCTTTCGTCATGCAGGTGTTGTAAGGAGATGGGGGTCTAAGGAGGGGGGGAAAGCGGCAGTGAAGAGAGAGAAAGAGAGAGGGAGTAGGCACATGCAAGGAAATGCCAGAAATCAAGCACATGGGACAGCAAGAGAGCATGGAGGGTAGTGCACATGTGAGTGAGAGTGCAGGCTGGAAGGTGTGCTTATGTGAAAGAGTGCTCACACGAGAGGTCAGGTGCACACGTGTGCAAGAGAGGGAATGTGCAGGAACGTGAGTGGGTGGGCATATGTGCATATATGAGAGAGCAAGAATGAGATTGGGCAAGCAGACATGTGTGAGTGAAAGACAATGTGCAAGTGAGAGTGAGAGTGCAAACATTTTCAAGCATATTAAAGTGAGCAAGTAGGTGTAGATGCGCGTGTGGAACTATACAAAAGCAAGCATGCCTGTGGGAGAAAGTGTATGTGTGTGTGTGTGAGAGAGAGAGAGAGAGCGAGCAGGCAAGAGCACTCAAGATAGTGGGCAAATCTCCAAGGGAATTGGTAGGCACATATATGTGTGTATGACCGACAGAATAGATGTGCAGATGTGCAAGAGCCAGTGAGTAAGAGCTTCCAGGGAATTCATTATGTGCCTGTGCAGGCAGGCAAATAAACATGGAGGCGAGACAGCAAGTGCACCTGCATGAGAGTGGGAAGGGGTGTGCATGCGAAAGAGAGAGAGAGAAGCTGTATGCAGAAGAACACATGCAGGTGCATATGCAGGAGAGGGCACATGCACTCGCATGGACGTGAGAGATCAAACAAGACAGAGAGAATGGCCATTTCTGGGAGAATGTGGGGATATCTGCACATGTGACTGGGCAGGTCAGGGTGAAAGAGAAGGAAAATGAGAACAGGCAAGCTTAGGGTGTGTGGCTTAAGCAGGCACTGCACTGGACTGTTAATGCAGCGGACTCATGTGACACGTTAAATCTAACTTTGGGTTGAGTTCTCTCACAAAAGGCTGAGATGTTCAGGCTGAATTTTAGCAGCCGTCATTGAGATATGTGGAGTCAGCAAAGTCTACAAAAACATATTCCATAAGAATCTGTCACATTAGCATCTGTGGCTGGCAGGCAGTTGGTCAGTAGTACATCAGGAATGTCTATAAGCAAGGCCCTTATGTATCGGTTGCTCAGAATACCTATTATTCAGATACTGCTTCTGAACATGGAAGCTTCATTTAAGAGATCCACCGGTAATTCTTTCAGTGAGCTTGGCACCCAACCCAACAAAGATGTAATTTTTAATTCCTGGTGCTGTTGGAAATACTCACAAAAGTGACAAATGGATCGGGTTCTATGGGAACTCATTTTGTTCTAACAGTCCTATTTCTTTACTAAGTTGATACTCATAAGAAATGCCTGCCTATAGAAGGCCAGCCAACCTGATACTTTCTCAGTGTATTGAACTATAAATCCCATCCCATCTTCAACTGGATTATGCATCGAAGATTGTAGTCAAGATATCTAGGAAGAAAGCACCAAGGGAAACTTTGCATCATGATGTGTTTGTCACAGTATTTTCAACATGCAAAAAACAGAAATGCCATCATTATATATTTCCAAAGGCTGCCCTCAGAGCTAATGCCTTACTAACAAGCACCAGAAAGCATTCCTTTTGCAGATGAGGTAACCGTAATAACACTCTGCTACTGATCCAGAATAGCGAGTAACAGAACAAGGTCCTTTTAAGAAGTAAGGATTCAAGTTCTGGGATAATCTATTGCCATATAATCTCTTTATCCAGGTATTTCTTTCTCCAGAGAGGCGCAAGCTCACCACCTCACATGCTCAAATGCACACAGTATCAATCCAAATGAGAACCTCTTTTAAACTGGTTAAAAATGACCAGTTGAAAGAACAGTTTAACAGTTAAATATTAACATCCATTTGTTCATAGGGTGATGCCCCAGAATCATCTTACGAATTAACTTTTTTATCAGAAAAAGCCATGATGTTGAGGGTAGAGCAGCTTGATCTCTTGTGTTGTAGAACACGGACTAAAATCTCTTTGCAGGCATTTCCAGGAAGTGATTGGATGTCTATTCCTCTTACAGCTCAAGAACACAACTTTAAGAAACATGGAACCAAGACTGTCACTGATTTGAATACTCCGTATGATTATGAGTCCATCATGCATTATGGCCCATTTTCATTTGGTAAAAAATCAAGTTTAGCAACAATTACCACAAAAATGCCTGAGTTTAATATCATTATTGGCCAACGTCTGGATTTCAGCATTACTGATTTAGACAGACTCAATCGGATGTACAACTGCAGTAAGTCTACATTCAGACACTCCACTTGCTTTTGCTCATGAAAACTGTCCAATCCCCTGTGATGACTGACAGAGGCACAGGGTGATTTTAGCCCTGTGGAAGGACACTGCCCAGGGTAGCACTGTCAATGATCTTCCAATTTAAGAGATGTCTTCAGTGTTTTTAATGTTTATGTTTCCTGTAAAATCCATGAACTTGTTCTTTCTTTCTTTCTTTCTTTCTTGCATTTTTCTCACATGTCAGCAAGATCCCTCACTCTTTTGGACCAGTGTGACTTTGAGTCCAACAAAATATGTGGTCTGGTTCAAGAACCAGTTGGTGACGCTGGCTGGATGCATAAGAAAAGCAGTCCCAAGAGACAAGATCACACCTACATTCAACAGTGTAAAGGTAAACAAAACACAGAGATATGCATAACAGTTTTTAGTGTAACATGATTATTTTAAGATAAGGGTGGACTTAGTTTTAATGCTGTGAGTTACTGAGCTATGGAGCAGGTGCATCAAAAAAACCCAAAATTCCCATTGACTCTTTTTCACTGCTTTAAAGAAAACGAAAATCCTGGATTTGGGAACAACAACAGAGCATGCTCTGGCTGCACTGACTCAAGAGGACTTGGGATGTTGTGATCTTCAAGAGGCCTTACAAAATACATCATCCTTGTCACATGTGCCAAACATCATACCCATCGTAAACATGTGTTTTTTTAGGCCTTAGGCTCTCAGGGATTCTGCTTCTGACTCTGCTCCCCTCATCTGAAGGTTGTGGATCCTCAGCCATCTCTGAGGGTCATTGAGTTCCAAAGGGGATCCTGCTGTGGGGGAGCCCAGGCCTTAGTCTGATGAAGATTCTTCCAGCTGGATCATGATATGTAACTGTTGGAGTTTTTTTTGCAACCTCTCACACTGCCTTTAGTAGGTGTGCCTGGGAGGGACCTTTCTGGGCTGGGGAGGCTGTCAACTAACCACTCATTCTTTCCCTGCCTCTGGATTCAAAGAGAGCACCACCTCTCTCCTTTTGAGTTTTTTCCTTCTCCTTTGTCCATTAAAGCAGCCACTGAGTCTGTTGGGGCCTGTTGCTTGAAGCAGTCATATTTGTCCGTTTGTTATCTGTTCACTTTAACTAATTGAAACATTTTTAGTCTTTCTACTATCAATGTCTCAGAGAGAGGTATTGAGACTATAAGTGCCAGTTAATGAGAGAGAAGGAATAGATGAATCTGGGGAACTTGAAGCTGTTCTGATCTGTGAATTCCTGCACTTCTGCTACACAGCTAGAGGAATTTAACCAAAATTCAAAACTGCTATAATAATATTTATTGTTTATTACTGTCTGGGAAGCAGATCTTGTGCTTATTAAATTTCCAGTTTAGATAGTTGACACAACAATTTTATTCAGTTTACTTTTGATAAGAATTCACTCAAATCTACTGTTGCATAATAAATTCAAGGAAAGAACTTGATATTTAGAAAAAAGTGAAAGAAATAAAAAGTGAGAGGTTCATCTGTTCCCAAATCTTGGAAGAACCTCACTTTTTAGGAACATTTCAGATAGCTTTTAAACCTTGTTTCGGAGTTTAAGGTGAGAGGCCAAGGTGGTATGACCCCATGGGGGTCTCAGACATCTTGAGATTTGGAATCATTGCTCACAGAATCTTTCTGAATAGGCTTTCTGAGCTGGATACCAGAGTAATTGTTTCTCAGTGGGTTTCCACTACTACTTGGATGGTCAATTCCAGAAGACAGTGCTATTACTTTGCTCCTTGCTGTGTAACAAAGGGTTCTGTTTCATTTCCTCACTTTCTACTGCCACACATTTACATGACACTCCTTGGTAAGGTCACCTGATGATATGTGGGGGGGGGGGATGCTGAGGCATAAGGAGTGGAATGAGGGCATAGTATAAACCAGGGGTCCCCAACCCTCTGTTCGCAGCCCAGTGCCAGTCCGTGGCCATGGCAGGACCAGGCCGCGGAGACAGATCTCCCACCCCTCATGCATGCACTCCCCCCACCCACCCCACCTGCATGCACGGCCCACCACCCGCACACATGGGTGCCCCTCCCACCCGTGAGCGCGCCCCTCACCTCTGCGAGCGCACCCCGCCTCTTTGTGCATACGCATGAGCGTGCTCTGCCCCTCCACGAGCGCACTCCGCCCCTCCGTGAGCGCGCTCTGCCCCTTCATGCATGCACGCGAGCGCGCTCTGCCCCTTTGTGCATGCGCGCAAGCACACTCCGCCCACCAGCGAGTGCGGGGGGGGTTGCCCCCCATGCACAGACCCCCCCCCCAACTGGTCTGTGACTCAAAAAAGGTTGGGGACCACTGGTATAAACTAATATTCAATTGAGACTGGATTGAGGAATTATTATTGAGTGGACAATCTGCCCAGCAGAGGTTCAACATAAAAAAATACACAGTATTTTTCTAGAAGAGAAGCTCCCTCAAGTGGTGACAGACATGTGCTTGTCATAGCAAACTACTTTCATCTCAAATTTTGCATTCTTTATTCCATGAATAGCCAATGGAAGATAAACATCAGCTTAAATTGGAAGTCCAATTTTAAAAAAACACGTATTGACGTAAATCCAATTTTTGGAGGAAATAATGGGTCAGTTGGAGAAATTGAGTAATTCCATAAGATTTCTAACAAGATTCAAGTTTGTGGTGTGTGGTTTTTTTTTTGGGGGGGGGGGGGGACTTGGATGGACACATTTGGTAATTCTAACTGCTGAAGAAGGGTGTCAATACCAAAGCTGTCAGCAGTGCAGTATGCAATACTCTCTATGAATCTTATGCTGAAACAGAGGACAAAGATCTGTCTTACCATTTTTATACACAGGTGGCACATATGTATCTCTCACTGGGAGATAAGAACAGTTCATAGAGCAATCTATACTCAGCAAAAGGCAAAATTAAGAATCAATGGAGAGTTGATGAAAGAAATACAAATACAGAAAGGTACTAGACAGAGGTGCCCTCTTTCTCCACTACTATTCATCCTTACTCTAGAAATATTAACTGAGCAAATTAGAAGTAAAAAGGAAATAAAAGGATTGAAAGTAAGAGGTCATACTTATAAGCTCCAAGCTTTTGCAGATGATCTAGTTATTATATTGGAAGATCCAATGGACTCAATTGAAGATCTGAAGGAGATGTTGAAAATTTTTGGTGATATGGCAGGAATGAAAATAAACCAAAAGAAAACAAAAATACTGGTTAAAATATGAGAGAACAAGAACGACAGAAGCTAATAGAAAAGACTAATTTTCAAGAACAAAAGAGAGTTAAATACTTAGGGATCCAAGTCACAAAGAAAACGAGTACATTATTTAAGGATTATGTGAAGTTGATGAAAGAGATACAGAATAGCTTGGAGAGATGGGACAAACTACAGCTATCGCTGATGGGAAGAATAGCAACCATTAAAATGAATGTTCTACCTAAAATTCTATTTTTATTTCAGACAATTCCCATAATATTAAAACAGTCTTTTTTTTCAAGAACTTAACAAGATAATTATGAGATTTGTCTGGCAAGGTAAAAAACCAAGAATTAAAATCAAAGCAATGCAAGATGCCAAGCAAAGGGCGGGTTTTGGTCTCCCAGATTGGGTTTTGTACTATAGATCCTGTGTATTAGACTGGATAAAAGAATGGATAACCTTAGAAAATGATAGATTACTCAATTTGGAAGGACATGATTTGCAGTTCGGCTGGCATGCTTTTCTATGGTACAAAAAAGATAAAGAGCAGAAACAGTTCAACCTGCATATGATAAGAAGAGCTCTACTAGGGACTTGGAAAAAGATCATTCAACAGATTTACCAAAATACACCAGTCTGGGTATCACCTATAGAGGCCTTTACACAACCTAATCTTATGACGAAAGCAAAACTTCTAAAATACCAAGATTTATTAAAAAAGGATTGTGAGCTAAGGTCTAAAGAAGAGTTAGAGACTCTTCTACTGTATATATATACTGGTGGTCGAGAGCACAAGTGGAATCTAGGTATAGAAAAGATAAAAGAGAAGGTTTTTACCTAGAACAAACGATATTTGACAAACTTCTGCTGGGCTCAAAAGATAAAGTAATTAAGAAAATGTATGATTATTTGTTAGAAATTAAAATGCAAGATGAGATAGTTAAAGAATGTATGATTAGGTGGGCACAAAATATAGGACATAATATTGATATTGATCAATGGTTTCGAATATGGCAAAATAATATAAAGCTCACAAAATCGGTTAATTTCAAGGAGAATATATATAAAATGTTTTATAGGTGGCATATGACTCCGCAAAAACTATCAAAGATTTATACAGATGTATCAAATGTTTATTGGAAGTGTGAAGCACATGAGGGAAGTTTTTATCATATGTGGTGGACTTGTAGAGTAGCGAAGCAATTTTGGATAGGTGTACATACTCTGTTACAAAAAATATTGCTTTGTAAGGTTCCACTAACCCCAGAACTGTTTCTACTGAGTATTATACCAGACAATATAGATAAGACAAAGAATTACTTAGTTATATACATAGTCACTGCAGCCAGAATTCTTTATGCCAAGAATTGGAAGAAATCGGTGATACCGGAACAAGAGGAACTTATTGAGAAGATACGGGAAGTGGCAGAAATGGATATCTTATCAGAAGTGCTGAAAGACTGTCCAATACAAAAGGCAACTGAACGATGGGACTTAATATATAAATGGCTTGAGTCACCAGATAGTACTTGAATATAAATTAAAACTAGGATGTAAATGTAAGTTATAACCTGGAGTGCAATCATATAGTAGAAAAGCGGAAAGTCAAGTTGATATCGCAACATGAATAGATTGGATGGCAGTATATTTTATGTTCTCCTCCCCCTACTTCCCCCCCCTCATATCCCCCCTTTACCTTCTGTATCCTCTACCTTATCCTAAATTGTTAATTAAAAAAAACATTGGGGAAAAAAAGAACAGTTCATTGAAATCTGTTGACTATTTTGCTTTCTTTTGTTGAGAACATATTGTTTCAGCAAATTAGGCTGCATTATGAATTATCTCATGACTAAGAAAAGTTGTTTTTTAACAGGCCCATTTGCACTACAGATTTTTTTTTCTTACAGTTCTTTACCAATTCAACAGCATAGCCTTGAGCAATTTCAGAAAAGGCTTTTATTGCGCCTTCAACCTCCTTCGGTTCACTGAATTTCTACATAAGTGTTCTCCACTCACAATCCTTCCTTGTTTTCCACTACTCTCTTTTTCCTTATTGTGAAAAACGTGTAAAGAAAAAAAAAAGGTGGAATAACTGCATGGTGCCTTCTAATTGTGTGGTGTAAGAGGAAATGCCATGGGTTAGACAGAGAAACCTGAAAGGTGTCATTTTGACAACAACCCAAAGAAAGCTCTATTGGATAACCCTTCCAAGGTTCTCTTAGGAGAGGAAGTGACTGTTCAATCAGTCTATGTCTGTGGAGTAGATCTGCTTTTGGGGTATCAGTTCATTCATTTTGAAATGCCATGCTTTCCTGATTCACGACATTTGTAAGTCAGCAAAAACTGATAATCAGAAGCACTATGTGTATAAGAATGCATGCTAGCACTTCTATAAGCACTATTTTTTTCTCCACAGATGCTGGGCACTTCATCTATTTTAATACAAGTTATGGGTGTAAAGGTGATGCAGCTCTATTACAATCCCGTATTCTCTACCCAAAAAGGAAGCACCAGTGTCTAGAGTTCTTCTTCAAAATGACAGGAAACCTTGAGGACAAGCTTGTCATCTCAGTTAAAAAGGATGATGGCACTGGAAATGTTCGCAAGCTGGTTAAAGTTAAAACTTTTCAAGGTAATTTTGAAAACTAGTAGAAGATTTTTTAAGAACCTTTGTACACCCATCACATGCACTAGTTATATACATGCAACATACTTGCTAACCATGAGTTTTTGTGGGCATGTACTATCACTTTAAGGCTGCTTCACATATTTTTTGTTTTATAAAACAAAAAACAAGAAACATCCTAAGGTGCAAGCAGGAAAAAGATATGGAAAATATGTGCAATGTCATACATGAAGACTGTACAAATTCCTGTTTTATGATGTATATCACTGGAAGTCATTGTTTCCAGGAGACATGTATATATTTGATACTAAACATATTAGTGTAATCTTCAAACAGGAGGGTGGACATTGCATAGGATCGCTGTATTCCAGTTCTCCAAATTTGGGCAGTGTTATTTGCTTAATTGACATACTGTCATCTGATTTGCAGGGGGGAAATGCAGGAAATATTTATCATTTTCATCTGCTTTCTATCAGTGTGATCACCTGATCTTATGCAAAAGGGCACTTCCAGTGGTTTCAGTTCCCTTCATCTAAGAACCACAACTCTCCACATAGTTTCTTTCTTTTTTAAAGATTTCAGCTCTGTGCTGGAGTATGTTATTGCTAGGGTACATAGGAGAACTAAATAAACAAGAGGTGGAAGTTGCCTGTTAACACCTTGTTAGCATCTTAAAGCAACATTGGCTGTTAGAGCTCCATGCAAATAAAGCTCTCTGTCTCCATCTATGAATCCTGGGAATTGTTGCCTGGGGAAACCTGTTTAGATAAACTGCAAATTAACAGTGTCTCAAACTGTATTTTCCCTGCTGTGTAGGCGTACACTCAGAAGTTGCCATTCTTGGCTACTCTAGTCTGCTCTGGGTGGCTTCTGGCAATTAAAGAGTTAATTAAGAAATAACATTTGACTATTTTTAAAATTTGACTATTGTTCGTAAATGTGTCAAATACATCACAATCCTTTTGGCATCAGTTTTGTTCTCAGTCACCCTTTCGGCTTGTTCTGTCCCAGCTTTTACCCAGTCTTCATTTGGAAGCCTAAAATAGTCTGAGTACCATTATGTAAGTGCTGGTATAATGCAGGTGATGCTGTAGTATGTGTTCTTCCCAGCACATACACCATGCATGTAGGACATTCCCACCACCAGTGCCACCACCATGGACAGAATTAGTGCAGGAATTAGGAACTGTTGCTGATTTCAGGACACTGAAACATCTGTTTGATCCCAAGGTTTTTACATTACTGAGGTATTATAGGAGCAGCCATGCTACAAGGGTTCCTATCTTTCCTTACTGGCTCAAGAATGTGGGGGTTATTCAAAGAGGGAGTGTTTGATTTAAAGCAGCTCCAGGATGAGTTAGGTTCAACATCCTTTGAGCTTGCATAACGTCATTTGGAATTTATCAGTCCTGCTGCTAATATTGGCAGCTGTGAATCATGATACTCTGCTGCCAGTTACCTATTCTGTGGAGTAAGAATGGTTGTTTTTATTTTACTTTGACTTTACTATTCTGTCTGCCACAAAGTTAAAAAAAAATCATGAGTGAGGAGAAATGTGGCTGCTTGAATGACCAAGTCAGTTATCAAACAAAATCACCAAGGAGTGTCTGTCCTTTGACTTCAACACTCCAGGAGCCCAACTTAATTTCAGGTGAGTAGTTACCTATCAGCACCCTGCCTTTATGGTTGGACTGCCTATTTTCTTAAGTATCACTGTGACTGTGGATTGCTGAAGCTTTACAACGAATTTGTTGCTTCGATTTATGAAACTATTCTGCATCAGTTTTTAGAAAACCATGTCCATAGTGATTTATGAAGAAAGATGGGTTAAAAAGAACAATGAGACAAATAGATATCACTATTCTGTTAAGTAATTGTACATATTAGTACTGAACAAAGAGACATGTGGTGAACAGTTAAAGGTTTGGTTCTAGAAACAGTTATCATCTAAATTTAAGGAGCAGAGTTTCCCACCTTATATTTTAGATCCTGGGGAAGCATTTATTCTGGATCACTATAAAAACTGAAATGCTAATGCTTCAACTAAAGTGTACTGTAAACATGGTGATATTGATAATTCTCATGTATCACTCTAAAGAAGTCATTATGTTTGCCTTTACTTGCACAGGAGACAGTGACCATAACTGGAAAATTGCCCATGTAAATCTGAATGGCGAAAAACCATTCAGGTATCTCTTCCATGGACTAAAAGGTGATCCTAATGACTCCTCTGGAGGAATTTCTATTGATGACCTCACCCTGAGTGAAATGAAATGCCCCAGTGCAGTGTGGCTTATTCGTAACTTCTCCCATCTGCTTAAAACTGCTCCTGAAGGTTACTCTATGTGGAGTCCACAGTTCTACAGCCCTGAAGGTTATAGTTATGGTTTAACATTGTATCCCAGAGGTCTGAAAGACTCTACCTTGACAAACTACACACGTATTGCTTTTCACCTGGCTAGTGGTGAAAATGATGATATCCTTGAGTGGCCAGTTCTACACAGACAAGTTACCATCACAGTGCTAGACCAAAATCCCAATGTCATGGAAAGGATGTCTTCAGAAAGGAGCTTCACCACAAATGAAACTCAAATTTTGCCAGGTATGTGGAAGTTCATGAGCAGGAATAAGTGGGAAAATAAGAGGCCAGACATCATTTGATACTTTTTAGCCCCACGTGGCAGACATCTGAGATGCACAACATCAGAGTGCATCTCAGGATAACATGCAAGGTCATGGTGAGTGCTGGGATCAGAATTATTTGTTCCTGCACAACCATAATCAGCCCAGGAAATTATGTCTACATATTAGCTTCAAGATTGGCTCATTCAATGATGACCCTCTTCCTCCTACAACTGTAATTGCTGCCCATTCCCCTTCCTTCTGGACTCTAATCACACAGTCTGCCCCACCCTCCACAAAGGGAAAAGGGCACAGTGAATAAAAGATGTTATTTTGTTTCCTCATTCTTGTCATTATTTATATGCAAAGATGCGCAGTGAGGACAAAGAGCAGCAAAAGCTGGAGGCTCAAACATCTGGCAGAGGCACCTTGCTGGTTTGGATGCCCTGCTGCATGAGCCCTTTTTGAAGTCTGCATTAACTGATTCATTAATTCATTTATTTGACATCTATTCCATCTTAACATCTGCTAGATCTCCTAAATTAATTTGATTTAAACCTGGTCACTTTGGAATAGACTCCTTTACGCTCTCAATATCTGATGATGTCACAAGTATGGCAAGTTCTAGAATATTTCCCACATATTTCTTGGATAATTTTAATTAGCAGAGTAAGAAATGTGAAAAGATTAGCTCAATTTCACCACCACCACCTGTTCCACAGTGACAATCACTTTATGTTAAAAATCACTTTAGAAGCATTTAGAGTAGGGGAAAAAAAGATATCCTTACTTATAGTTGATGTCTATAGTTACAGTCAAAAGGATAAAAAGAAAAAATAAGGAGAGGTGAGTCCTGGGAGACAGAACCTCCCTGTTGGCTGCATGGTTGGCAATCAGGAGACAGAGAGATTAACAAAAATAAAGGAAGTGAAGGAAACAAAACAGGAAGAGAGGCAGGGGCAAGCCAGATGCGGTGCGGGGGAAGAAGAGAACTTTGGCAATCGGTTAGAGAATCCCCTTAGAATACAAAGCATGCAAGATCATTATTATCTCAACACTGTCGCCGTGGCATTTACATTAGTAATGATGCCTAGAGTTTTCTGCATCTTAACAGCTATCTTATCAGTTTTGGAAAATCAGGCCTCATTCAAGTGGTATATGTAACAGCACTTGGGTCAGGAAAGGGGAGGAATATGAAAGGAACTGTTAGAAGTGCCATTCCTATGAGTCCTGGTGTCCCTGCATGTGTTTTATACATTTCACTTTTAATGTCTGTAATTAATTCTCACTTTTGAGAGAATTAAACACATTGGAAATTATGGATCGAATCCACTGCTGTAAAGCTAAGCAGTCCCTTTGCCTAGTTCTTCCACCAGAAGCCTCTAACAGGAAGCATGTGTATTGCAATGATATACTGTTATTAAACTGGTTACAGGTAAAAATGGTTCTCGATGGAGAAGACCCGCTCTTCATAGAAAACTTGATACTTTGTGCAATTGCACTCGGAGTCATGACTGGGGGTGGAGCAAATTTATCTCACATGCACAGCTAAGGAGACGGAATTATCTTAAAAATGATGACCTCATTATCTTTGCAGAGTTTGAAGGTACACAAATGACATATTTATTAAATGGAATTTATTTTTTAAAAAATAACTGTCTGTCTTGAGAGTTTGCTATACTTAACTTTAAAAGTCACCACCACCATTACACCTTTTCTGTTGGCCAGTGACACTTATTTGACTAGTGAAAGTCTCTGTAAAATAAGGAGATCAGAACTATTAACTCTCACTGTGAGCAGTTTATGTAACAGACTGCAAGAAAGTATGTTTATTCTGCATTGGATGTCTACTGTTTTGACAGAATGGTGGATGGTTGCAGTTGTAGTTCCAGAGAGGCATGCTGTTTTGGATAGTTTTCAGAATATGTAACTAGATGATGTAAACAAGTTATTGAACAGTTTTATACCCACTCCCCCTCACTTTAGGATCATTGCCCTTCCCCAACAGTGAAATCTCCCAGGACTGGGCTCATCATCTGGACCTCAGAAATGGTTTAACACTTCTTTCAGGGAGGGTCTGTTTCCACAGCATGTGGAAGCTGTGATTAAGTTTTGTTTCAACAAGGAACAGTTTTGTGTTGCTGTTGATATTGTGGTGAAGTATGGTTTTAAACTACACAGCTTGTTCTGTTCTAACAGAGAACAATTTAGAGCCCTTGATTTTTGGATAATTATTGCATCTAATGTGTCATTCTTTAGAAAGATATTGGAAATGCTGATGATTTCTGAACTACAGGTGACAGAGCAGATAATCCATTTTAACTGGATTGAACTCCTGGGTGGATACGTGTCATTGATGCATTCTGATCTCTTTTCTAGCCTAGCTCAGATAGAAATAGCTTTGGTTGTCCTGGTGAACAACCTGTACTTGGAAGTGGATGGGGATGTGCAATTAGAGTAGGCTCATTTGAATCCACAGGGTTTACAGAGGAATTGTCTCACTAGTGCGATTTGCTATACTAAGCGATAGAATTTTGGCCATTACGTTATACTTTCATCTCATGAACTAACTTAAGGAGGTTTAACCTTGAAAAGTAGTATTTGTTGTTGTTTAGTCGTTTAGTCGTGTCCGACTCTTCGTGACCCCATGTAGTATAAATATAACTTAAACCAAGAAATATATTACTAAAAGACCGTAGTTTGCAAAATGCAACAGGACACAAGGCCAGTTTTCCCTTCCGGAGATTTGTCCTAGATGTAATCATAATCAGGTTGCTAGAGATTCTTCTCTGGCTCTTACTGTTGAGTGAGAACTGAGGTGGGGACTGGAGTTTTAAATTCATTTTAGCCCCTTCCTTGTATTAGAAAGCAGTTTGAATCCAGGATATCTGGATGCCACTCCCACTTCAAGTCTACACCCCCCACCAACAGGCAGGAAGGCTCCAGCTCTGGCCCACAAGTATTTGTTACAGAAAGATTGGGTGCACTATTCCTATCTTCCTTTGCCAGCCAGGAAGAGAAATGTATGCACAGCACAGCCATCAAGGAAACTGGGTAGTAAAAAGTACAAAGATAGTTAGATAGAAGCAGGTCCTTGGTATAACTGTGACTCTTTTCATGGTTCTTCCTCCACTATGTTTGCTCCACAGTATTGTCCTCCTCTGCCTTCCCTGGTTGCTCTTTCACCTCCAGTGCCTCCATTGACTGCAGCTGCTGATCAAGAGTTCTGTCAATGTATACTTTGTCTTCCCTTATAGCCTTAAGTGTCGCAACTCACTCCTCCTAGTTCTATCATTGCAAGAGCTGGACTTCTTTCCTATAATTTGCTTGCAGAAAGGAGTACATATCTCTTTATATCAGAGAAGAAAAGGTCTGTTATTTGAAACCTGGACTTCAAATGGCTGGAAAAATCTGTACAACTTTTGTCCTCCATGGCTGACATGGTTTCCCCTTCAAGGACAGTGGACAGAGTGGAGGTTTAAGTTGGGCTGCTTCCCTGTCTTGTTGTGGAATTCTGAAGTGGCAGAAATGTGAACAGTGGTCACATTAGCTAGTGATAGCTGCTTAGTCCCTCAAGGAGCAAGCACAGTAAAGTCAGAATGGGATGACTCTCATGACTGGAATACAGTAATTGAAGGATATAAATTGTTCAAAAAGAACAGAAAGAATAGAATGGGAGGTGGAGTTGCAGTATATGTCTAAAATACACATTCCGTAACAGAAATATGGGAGGAGGAGATTGGCTGCCCCATTGAGAGCATCTGGATCAATGTAGTTGGAGTGAAAAACAAAAGGAACATGGTAGTTGGAGTTTATTACTGACCACCCAATCAAGGAGAGGATGCAGATGAAACTTTTGAAAAACAAATTGGAAGCATTTCAAAGAGACACGATGTAGTAGTGATGGGAGTATTCAATTATCCTGATATCAATTGGGAGGCAAATTCTGCCAAGTATGGCCCTTCCAAAAAACTCCTGGCTTCTATGGCAGATAATTTTCTCTTACAAAAAGTAATGAAGGAAACTAGAGGACTAGCTATCCTTCACCTGATTCTAACCAATAGAGATGAGTTGGTGGAGGAAGTGGCAGTAAGGGGAACTCTGGGCAAGAGTGACCATGTTCTACTAGAATTCTAGCTTTCGAAGGAAACCAAAGCAGAGTGTAGCCAAACATATACGCTGGATTTTTAAAAAGCCAATTTTAATAAACCCAGAAAAAATATAAGTAAGGTCCCATGGCAGGAGATGCTAACAAGAACAGGAGCCCAAGAAGGGTGGGAGTTTCTAAAAAAGGAAATTCTAAAGGCACAACTACAAGCAAAAAAGGCCAGTGTGGCTTCACAAAAAATTCAGACAGGACCTGAAAACAAAAAAGGACACATACAGGAAGTGGAAGGAAGGCCAGATCATCAAGGAAGAGTACAGACAAGTAGCAAGAGATTGCAGGAATGGACAAAAGCTGAGAATAAGCTGAGGCTAGCTAGAGGCACTAAACGCAACAAAAAAGCGTTCTTCAGGTATGTGCATAGCAAAAGACAAAGAAAAGAAACAGTGGCTCAGCTACTCAATGGAGATGGAAAAATGATAACAGAAGACAAAGAAAAGTCAGAAGTGCTCAATTCCTATTTTAGCTCAGTCTTTTCCCATAAGACAGACTATGACCTTTCAGACACATCTGAAGTGAAGGTGGAGGGGACAAGATCGCAGCTGGAAGTTGATAAACAAATAGTAAAGGAATACCTTATTACCTTGAATAAGTTCAGATCTCCAGGGCTGCATGAACTGCATCCAAAAGTATTGACGAAACTGTCTGAAGAACTCTGAGAACAGAGGGAATGCTATAGACATAGTATACCTTGGCTTTAGCAAAGCTTTTACAAAATGCCACATGATATTATGATTACCAAGCTAACTAGGTGTGGGTTAGATGGATGCACAGTTGGCTACAGAATCACACTCAGAGGGTTCCTTCTCAGACTAGGAGGAGGTAACAAGTGGGTTACCCCAGGGCTCACTCCTGGGCCCTGTGCTCTTCAACATTTTTATTAATAACCTGGAACAGGGGATACAGGGAATGACACAAAATTGACACAAATTTGGGTGGAATAGCTGATACCATGGAAGACAGAAACAAAATTCAAAATGATCTACAAAGGGCTTGAGCACTGGGCTTTAAACAACAGAATGAAAATCAATAGGGTTAAGTGCAAAGTACTGCACCTCAGAAAAAGAAACCATACAGTTACTAGATGGGGGATATCCCACTGATGAGTACTATGAGTGAGAAGGATCTTGGAGTCATGGTAGACCACAAGCTGAATATGAGCCAACAGTGGGATGTGGCTACAAAAAAGGCAAATGTTATTTTAGCCTGCATTAACAGAGGTATAGTCTCCAAATCCCGTGAGGTGCTAGTTCCCCTCTATTCAGCACTGGTTAGGCCTATTGTGTCCAGTTCTGGACACCACACTTAAAGAAGGATGCCGACAAATTAGAACAAGTTCAGAGGAGGGCAACAAGGATGAAACCAAGCCTTGTGAGGAAAAACCGAAAGAATTGGGCATGTTTAGCCTTGAGAAAAGAAGACTGAGGAGGGGCAGGATCTGTTCTCAATCATCCCTGCATGCAGGACAGGCAACAATGGGCTGAAGGTATAGGAAGCCAGATTTCAATTGAATATCGGGAAAAACCTCCTAACTGTTAGAGCAGTGTGACAGTGGAACCGCTTATCTTGAGAGGAGGTGAGTGCTCCAACACTGGAGGCATTAAAAACAAATTTAGACAACCACTTGGCAGATATCCTTTGATTTGCATTCCTGCATTGAGCAGGGGGTTGGATGTGATGGTCTGATAGGCCCCTTCCAACTTTATGATCCTATGATAGTAATGACATAGAGGCCTCCATGAGCGTTACTGTAGGAAAATATATGTGTTGGGGTGTATATGTGGTTTGTGTGTGAGAGAGAGAGGGAGAGGGAGAGGGAGAGAGAGAGAGAGAGAGAGAGAGAAATGCAAAGATGTAGTATATTGTTGTCCTTTTTATGAACCACTTTAAGAAAGATATATGATTTCAATCCATGAATTCAGTTCCAATTCAGTCCATTTCAAATGACATTATCAATGTTTGTTTATTGTTTTCTTTCATTTTCTAACTAAACTCTTGTTGCAGCTATAACTGCCGTAGTAGCTGTTGTTATTTGATTGACTTCCTTCCCTTCCTAATAGAAATCCAGGTAATGTGTCTACATAAAAACACAGAACTAAAATAAATTCCTTGGTATCTAAAATAATAGATCAAAAATATCTGGGTAAATATAATTAAAAACAGTGCAACCCATCAACCATTAAAACACTTGGTTACCCATCTAAAAATTGTAAAAGCAAGTAAAGATGCCTTGAAGGCAAGTGTTTTTTTTTAAACTTTTATTTTGAGGGCAAGTGAGGTTGTTGTTTGCTAATGTTTAAAAAAAATAAATGCTCATGCTTAGAAATGTGCGTACAAGTTTTTAATTCATTTTTAAATTGAAGAAGTCTTCCACATTTGTCTTCCATTTGCTCTTTTAAAATCAGATTTAACACATCTCATGAAAACAGAAGAACACTTCCCACAAACTTGGCCACTCCATGAAGGACAGAAGAAGAGGTCGGCTCCACTGGAAAACTGGCAGTCCTACTGGAGGCAGCTGTGTGACCCAAATCCTTGCCAAAATGATGGCATCTGTGTAAACATCAAGGGGAACACAAGCTGCAGGTATCCTGCATGATTTTGTACACATCATGTTTGGGCTTCTCTCTTACATGCCTCTCCAGTGCATAAGCAACTCAGAGACCAGTAAGAATCGTACCCGGATATTAGTTTTCTGCAGAGAGGTTTGTTTTCTCAATCCGATGTCCAGGTTTCCCAGTAGCCAATCCAAACTTCTCATCTATACTACTGTAATGAACTCTATGTGAGACTTCCTTTGAAACCAGTCCAACCCAAGACACTTTGTTGCCTGTCTGAGGCAATGTAAACACTGCCCCTCACAAGGCACATCTTGGATGCAGTAAATCCAGTGAAGTTCTTTAGGCTCAGAATGCAGAAAATCTCTCCATCAGTACATATTCGCACTCTGATAGCAATAAATATTTAGCTCTGCTCTAGGAATATTGGTGGCCTCTAAAACAGATGCAAACAGATGTTGTCTTTTTGGATATTTGGAAACAGTTGCATAACTAATGACATACAAAACCCTTCACGGTTTGGGACCACGTTACCTGTCGGAGCATCTTTCCCCAATGTCATCTGCCTTACTCACCAGATTTTCAAAAGCCAGGTTCCTCCAAATAGCCACCCGGAGAGAGGCCCGAAAGTCAGCTACTGGAGGTAGGGCCTTCTCTGTGGTGGCACTAATGCTATGGAATCAGCTTCTGGAGGAACTACCTCTGACTTCCTCCCTGCACTCATTTAGGAGGGAGTGGAAAGCATTACTTTTCAGGGAGGCCTTTCACTCTGACCCCAGCTGAATGTCTTGTCTCTGCTCCACTTTACTATCAAAATTTGTTTCAGTGCCAATGGTTTTTTTTTAATGTTATTGCTATTTGTGCTGTAATTCAGAGTTTACTGTTTGGTACTCTAGTTTTAATGGCTTGTAAACTGCCTAGAATAGTGCTTCGGCACTACTAGGGTGTTATAGTAAGTAAGTAAGTAAGTAAGTAAGTAAGTAAGTAAGTAAGTAAGTAAGTAAGCAAGCAAGCAAGCAAGCAAGCAAGCAAGTAAGTAAGTATTAGTGGTATATTTGTGGAATTGTATGATTCACATGACAGCTCTTTAGCTAGTTGTTAAGGTCCATGGTGATAAAAATGTCTGATCTATCCTTAAAGCAATGCAGGAGTTCCAAACTGCCTGTAACCATGCATTTTGGAGCTCATCATTTGGTGGACAATCTTCACAGAAGCTTCTTGATTTCTGTAGAAGGGCCTTTTCTTTTTAACTGTTGCAAGTTGTCACAGGACAGAGAGAATGCCGTTTAATGCAATGTCCCATACTTCACTATACCAATCTTCTAATTTAATATCATTTTTGTCTTTCCAAAACCTAGCTATTAATATTCTAGCACTTGTCATAAAATTAGTGATCAATTCTTTTGAGTAATAATCCAAATCTATGTTATCAAAAATTGACAATAGAGCAATTTTAGCATTAAAATCAATGTCTTTACCAAATATATCACACATTTCCTTAAAAATCAATTTCCAAAATTTCTTAACCAGTTTGCATTCCCACCACATATGAAAATACGTACCAATTTCCTCATCACATTTCCAACATGCTTTGGGGTATGCTGGATTTATTATATTAAGTTTTACAGGAGTCAAATACCATCTTAAACAGATTTTGAAAATTTTTTCCTTTATCCTTGTCGACATTAATCTTAAAACTCTCATTCTCCACATTTTTATCCAATCCTCTATTTTAATTTCTATCTTTAAATCATTTTCCCAAATTAATTTCAAACCTTCTGTTCCCCATTCTTTTTCCTCTTGTTCCAAAATTATATTATATATTTTACTTACTATTCCCTTGAACATTGTATCTTGCATATCTTCATGTGATGACAGAAATTGTTCGTACTTAGTGAGTTCTCTACATTTGCCATTAGTTTTCAACCAATCATTTGTCCACGTGTCTAACTGAATAAAATTATACCATGATAATTTATTAGTTTGAAGTTTAGACATAATCAATTCTTTCGATCGCATTTTGCTCATCCAGTCCTTCAATCTTACAACCCTTTTATTCTTAAACAGTTCTACTAAACCCTTTAAATTTGTAGGAAAATTTTCTATTTCAGTCACTAATTTTAATGGTGAAGTTGAGGGACAAAACTTCTCTTTATGTTTATTCCATATATTTAACATATTTCTTAAAAGGGTTTTTTTCATTTGATTCATTATACTTCTCTTTACTACGTTAAACAAGTATCCTTCAGCATTCCCATTTATTTCTGAAGATTCCATCTCCCACCAAATTAATTTTTCTTTATTATATATAATATCTCCAATAACTCTTAATTGGTTTGCTATATAGTAATTTTTAACATTAGGCATGCCTAAACCTCCTTTTTTGGGGGCTTTATACCAATATCTTTTATTTATTCTAGATTTTTTACCTTCATTACAAAATCCATTAATTAATCCCTGCCAATACTTAAAATCATCTTCTTCTAATTGTATTGGGAGCATCCTGAATAAAAAAAAGTAATCTTTGGTAATATTTTCATTTTAATTATAGCAATTCTCCCGAACCATGATAATTTCAATTTAGAATATTCTTGCAGTTTATCTTTAATATCGTTTTTTAATTTATTAAAAAAAATTCCTTTAATTTTTGAGTTGTTCTAACTATATTTATACCTAAATATTTAATATAATTACACATTTTAACACTATATTCATTCACAAACATTTCTTGTTCCTGTATATTATGATTAAACATCATAATTTGTGATTTTTGCCAATTAATCATTAATCCTGTTATTTCCCCAAATTTTTCTAAATGGTTTTTGATATTATCCATGCTCTCTAGTGGGTTTTTAATAGTCAATAATGAATCATCAGCAAACAAATTAATTTTAATTATATCGTTTTTTCCTATTCCTTTGATTGATTTATCATTTCTTATTGCGTTAGCTAACAATTCTATAACCATACAAAACAATATTGGTGAAAGTGGACAGCTCTGATAACTGCGTGTGATCGTAATACTAGGAAGGCTAGAGTGTCTAGTGAGGATCAAATTGAGCTGATGCCAATGCTTTGATCTTGGATGTCTCCAGGAAACTGTGTTGAAGCTTCGTATTAAAAGCTGAGAATGAGCTGAGGTTAGCTAGAGATACTAAAAGCAATAAAAAGCATTCTTCAGATATGTGCATAGCAAAAGACAAAGAAAAATAAACAAACAGTAGCTCAGCTACTCAGTGGAGAAGGAAAAATGATAACAGATGACAAAGAAAAGGCAGAAGTGCTCAATTCCTATTTTAGCTCAGTCTTTTCCCATAGGACAGACTATGACCCTCCAGACAAATGTGAAGTGCAAGGTGGAGGGGACAAGATCGCAGCTGGAAGTTGATAAACAAATAGTCAAGGAATACCTTATTACCTTGAATGAGTTCAGATCTCCAGGGCTGGATGAACTGCATCCAAGAGTGTTGACGAAACTGTCTGAAGAACTCTCAGAACCACTGTCCATTATTTTCTTGAAATCATGGGAAATGGGTGAGGTGCCAGATGATTGGAGGGAGGCTAATGTTGTCTCTATCTACAATAAATGGCAAAGAGGAGGAACCTGGGAACTACAGACTAGTCGTCTGACATCAATTCCAGGGAAAATGCTGGAACAGATTATAAAGCAGCCACTATAAAAACACCTAGAAAACAATGCAGTAATAACTAGAACTCAACACAGATTTGTCAAGAACAAATCCTGCCAGACTAATTTGATCTCATTTTTTGATTGGGTAACCTCCCTGATAGACAGAGAGAATGCTGTAGACGTAGTATATCTTGACTTCAGCAAAGC
The DNA here is from genome assembly GCA_037013535.1 of Intellagama lesueurii. Lineage (NCBI taxonomy): Eukaryota > Metazoa > Chordata > Lepidosauria > Squamata > Agamidae > Intellagama > Intellagama lesueurii. Next base: position 189,943,791 of record JBAJHW010000001.1, on the reverse strand, counting down.
TTTTGACACAGTGCCTCATGATATTCTGATTACCATGCTAATTAGGTGTGGGTTGGATAGAACGACTGTCAGGTAGATACAGAGTTGGCTACAGAATCGTACTCAGAGGGTGATGATTAATGGCTCCTTCTCAAACTAGGAGTAGTAAATGGGTCAGTCCTTGGCCCTGTGCTCTTCAACATTTTTATTAATGACCTGGAACAGGGGATACAGGGAATGCTAATCAGAATTGTGGATGACACAAAATTGGGTGGAATAGCTGATATCATGGAAGACAGAAACAAAATTCAAAATGATCCAGAAAGGGCTTGAGCATTGGGCTCTAAACAACAGAATGAAATTCAATAGGGTTAAGTGCAAAGTACTGCACCTCAGAAAAAGAAACCATACAGTTACTAGATGGGGGATACCTTGCTTATCAGTACTGTGACGTTTGCCCCTGGTTGCCCCTGGTTATCTTCCAACCACAGAGCACATGAAGGCAAACCAAACTCCTTTACACACGCTGCCACCAGTTGATCACTAAATCAACGTACTTTGCTTCAGAAAGATAGAGGTCCATTCATCACTGTCTTTTAAATAAAACAGGTTTATTGATTACAGATGTTTCTATAATAAATCATAAGTATCTTCTTCAGGTTTATCAAGCATCAATAACAATCTTCTATTTGATCTTACAGGTTACCATTCACTCTTCTCACTAATCACAGCTCAGATCTCCCAACTATCTTTCTCTCTCTCTAACTCTCTCTCCACTCTGCTCTGACTCTCTTCTGACTGCCTCTTCACTCTCAGGCTCCGCCTTTTAATATCTCTCTTGGCTCCGCCTCTCCACCACATCAGCATAAACATGAATAATGCATGACTTATTTAACATAACAAGGGTGAACGCCACATACCTCCCCCCTTAAATATGTTTGTTTGGGAGGGGAAACACGTTTTCCCTCCTAAACAAACAGCACAATTGCATGAAACTTAACTTACCATCTGGCACAATTCTGTAAGCAATACCACATTTAATCTAACAATCACAATACATTTTTACACTAAACATTCCACTACAATTCAATAATATACTTTACCTTATCATTTACACTTACTACATTTAACATTTTCAACCTTACAGAAATATATCACAATCAGGAAACTTTTACATAGATAATTCAGTAAATCAATAGTCCATTCTAGTTTCTTTTGAAAGTTCTTGCATCATTCTTCAAGTTTCTATCCATCAATATTCAATTTTTCATCACATTTACAAACAGAACCTTTATTATACATGATCAGCTTGGTTTATCCCCCCCCCCCCATCAGTCATTGGGCTTTCGAGGCACGATCTGAGTCTCTTTTGCAAAGTCCAAGTTTGCAAAGTCCAAGTCTTTCACCTTCCCATTGTAGTCAGGTGCGCTGTGGACTGGTCTGGTCGTTATCACCTCCTTCAGCTGGTCACACGACTGCTGGCACTCAGGGGTCCCTCTGCTGATCACTGGCTCCTTCTTCCACGTTCTCTTCCTTCAACTGGAGGTCATCGGGCCCTCTGATGTCCACTGGACGTCCCCTGCTGGCCGTTTTATTTAGTGAAGCCTCCTTTCTTTCTGGCTCAGGGCTTCACTTTCTCAGCTGGGGAAAGGGTAGGCAGTTCCCTCTCCTCCTCCCGAACATCTTTGGATGTGTCCCTCTTTAAGATGTCAGGGCTTACGTCTTCCTCCTCACTCACACATTCACTCACAGGTATTTTTATTACAACGTTTTCCCTATGTGGGGGATCACTATCATGGGTCACTTTAATATTCTCCTGCAAGTTTCTCTTAAGTGCAATCAACGATTGGTTTATTTTAGATGCACTGAGTATGTTAGCTGATTCTATTTCTTTATGCAGTGATACACTAGAAAGGGGGTTGCCTTGCAAGGATTTAAGGACTGCTGGTTCCGCCCCTGCCAAAAGCAATTTGCTGCAGTGGGTGATTCCTGGCCACCTAGTGAGCGTGCAAGTACAAAAGCACTCTTAACATGCTCTATCAGATGTAAACCTTCTCTATATGTCAGGTTTTTACCAGTCATAGACCTCTCTGGGTGTTCAGGGGTCGGTGGAATGGGATTCTCTCTAACTTTCGTAGTACAATCATTCAAAGTACTATCTTCCATCTGTTCCTCAATACAGGAAGGATCATTAGGGGTTTTCAAAATCACCTCATCATTCATTTTGGTTACCTCATGGTTCTTTTCTAACTTGGGACATCCCTGGATAGATTCAAAGGTTAGGGAATCCATTTTTCCCTCAGGGATTGTTAACTGTTCTCTCAGGGAACTTGTTACTTCAAAAGCACTCTGCACATGCTTAGAGAGATCTAGCCCAATTAAACAAGGTGCTGGAATTTGATCAGAGATGGCCACATCCCAAATTCCAACCCAATCTCTATAGTTTACTTTCACTTTAGCCATGGGTAAAATCACTGGAGTAGAACTTATTCCCTTGATGGTAACAGTCTGGTTTGGGAGAATTTGTTCTTGAGGAATCACTTCAGGATGACACAGGGTGATATTAGAACAAGTATCAACCACTCCAACATAAGACTTTTCATTAATAAGAATCCTTTCACCAGGGTTATGAACTAAAATATCTTCTGCCTTTACTAGAAAACACTGAACGACCTGGGCTAGTGGCAGATCAGAATTTTCTGTCGTGCCAGTTGCCATGGAGACAGAACCTTGGCCACGGCTTCCCTCAGAGGCCTCCACAGTTCCCAAGCAGTATACTTTCTTGGTCTGGCCATTATTCTCCACATTTTTAGGTTTATTTTTTGTACAATTGAATTGTAAATGACCAGGCTCGCCGCATTTGTAGCATTTGTAATTCCTTCTCTCAACCTGAGGAGATCTATTAAACTTTTCCTCAAGATTCATTTGGTTCTGAGAACTAGACCGTGCTAATTTAGGTGAAGTACTACCCTGGCCTTCTTTTCCTGTTGTTTTGCTGAGGTAATTTTTATTAAAGGGTTTCTTATTGTTGTCCCAGTTCTGCTTGATAAAATTTACCTCAGAGAACCTGTGGTTTCGAATCTCCCCAAGGTAATCCTCTGTTTCACCTGCTTCTAGTAGATTTTTGGGATTTTTGTCCTTGACTAAATAACGCAATTCCCCAGGCAAAATAGAATAAAATTGTTCCAACCCAATCACATTTTTCATCTGCTCAAGAGAAGTGACATTTTCTCGTTCCATCCACTTCTCCAAACATTGCAGCAGTTTAGCTCCTAGCTGAGAATAGGATTCCTCATGCATTTTGGTAAGAGAACGAAATTTTCGCCTCAGGTGTTCTGCATTAATGCCAAATCTAGAACACACCAATTTTCTATAGGCTTCAAAATCTCTAGCCTGTTCTAGGGGAATTTGAGAATAAATCTCAAGCAAATCTCCACTTATTTGTGATCTCAGCACTATCATCCTTTCATCACCCCTGATATTAAAGTCCCAGCAAGCACGTTCAAAGGAAATGAGGAAAGATTCTGGGCAGGCACCTTTTCTATATTGGGGAAATTTCTTTAGATCGATCTTTGAGAGATTTCCCTCATTAGTGCCGTTATTATTGTTGTTATTTTCAGAGGCTAATTCTAATCTTTTCATTTCCATTTGAAATTCCATCTCTTTTTGTCTATTTTCTTGCTCAAATGCCATTTGTCTGGCCTCTTGCTCAGCTTTTTCTCTCATTTCTAGATGTCTTAATTCAAAATCTATTTCCTTTTGTCTGGCCCTCTCTCTCTCCTTAATCTCTAATTCCTTCAATTTAAATTCCTGTTCCAGCTTCCATTTTTCAAAATCTTGGGAGCCTAGATCCCTTTGTCTCTCTGAGGTATTTTCCTCAGTCTCCTCCTGATCCACTGGAGCTAAAGGATCTCCATTTCTTGAGGTAATAAACTTTCTGCCTCTTGAGGAACATCAGTTTCCACAATTACTGGCTTTTTAGTTCTTTTGGGTGGCATATTTATCTGGGTTAATTAGTCTTGAGTGTGTTAATACTGATTATAAAAAGGACCTGTCTTTCTTCTAATTCCAGTTACTGAAATAAATTTCTACTTCAAGCCTCTGCTTTTTTGTCTATTCCCTCAGATCTGTTCTGACCCCTGGCTTCTGCTTTTATCCACTAGCACTCCCTTCTCTCAGAGCCTTGGATCTTAAGCTCGCCACTAGGTCTCTCAAATCCTGAGGTAAAACAGGAATTTTTTCTTCAGAGTCCCTATCTTAGTCCCCCAGATCTGGGTTCTTAGTCCCCCAAATCTGGGTTCTGTCAGCTTCCCAAAAGCTCTAGCAGTTAACCTACTTCTTCGCCACAGACCTCTGTCTAAAAGGTACCCTTGACTCAAAAAAAATTCACTTTAAACTCAGGCTTTACTGGATTGCTTCGTATCCCACCGCTGCCACGAATTGTGACGTTTGCCCCTGGTTGCCCCTGGTTATCTTCCAACCACAGAGCACATGAAGGCAAACCAAACTCCTTTACACATGCTGCCACCAGTTGATCACTAAATCAACGTACTTTGCTTCAGAAAGATAGAGGTCCATTCATCACTGTCTTTTAAATAAAACAGGCTTATTGATTACAGATGTTTCTATAATAAATCATAAGTATCTTCTTCAGGTTTATCAAGCATCAATAACAATCTTCTATTTGATCTTACAGGTTACCATTCACTCTTCTCACTAATCATACCTCAGATCTCCCAACTATCTCTCTCTCTCTCTCTCTCTAACTCTCTCTCCACTCTGCTCTGACTCTCTTCTGACTGCCTCTTCACTCTCAGGCTCCGCCTTTTAATCTCTCAGCTCTGCCTCTCCACCACATCAGCATAAACATGAATAATGCATAACTTATTTAACATAACAAGGGTGAACGCCACAAGTACTACAAGCGAAAAGGATCTTGGAGTCATAGTAGATCACAAGCTGAATATGAGCCAACAGTGGGATGTGGCTACAAAAAAGGCAAATGCTATTTTAGTCTGCATTAACAGAGGTATAGTCTCCAAATCCTGTGAAGTACTAGTTCCCCTTTATCCACCACTGGTTAGGCCTCACTTTGAGTATTGTGTCCAGTTCTGGACACCACACTTCAAGAAGGATGCCGACAAATTAGAACAAGTTCAGAAGAAACAAAATTCAAAATGATCTAGATAAGCTTGATCACTGGGCTGAAAACAACAGAGTGAAAGCCAACACAGTCCTAGGCTGCATCAACAGGGGGATAGCATCAAGATAACGGGAAGTGATAGTACCACTCTATACCGTGCTGGTGAGCCGCACTTGGAGGGTTGTGTCCAGTTCTGGTCACTACAACACAAAAAAAGATGCTGAGGCCCTGGAAGGGGTGCAGAGAAGAGCAACAAAGATGATAAGGGGACTGGAGGCTAAATCCTATGAAGAACAACTAAAAGAAGTAGGTATGATTAGCTTAACGAAGAGAAGACTGAGGGGAGACATGATAGCAGTCTTCCAATATCTGAAGGGTTGCCACAGGGAAGAGGGCATTGATTTATCCTTCCATTGACAAGAACCAATGGGTGGAAACTCATCAGAGGGAATCCTACCTGGAAATAAGGAGGAATTTCCTGACAGTGAGAACTGAGCAGTGGAACAGATTGCCTCCTCATGTTGTGGGTGCCCTGTCGCTGGAGGTTTTCAAGAAAAGATTGGTCAGTCATCTGTCTGGAATGATATGAGGTCTCCTACCTTGTGCAGGAGGTTGGACTAGAAGATCTCCAAGGTCCCTTCCAACCCTACGACGATTCTATGATTCTAAGATTTGCCTGGGAGCCGGTAATTTGATTGTATTTATGATTTTTGTATGCGTTACATGGTTCTTTTTGCCACATACTATACAAGTAAATTATCGTATTTTCATGCATATGATGTGTACATTATACAGTGGTGCCTCGACTTAGGAACATAATTGGTTCCGGAACTCCGGTCGTAACTCGAAATGGTCGTAAGTCAAAGCACCATTTCCCATAGGAATGCATTGAAATGCAATTAATCCGTTCCGGCTGAAGAAAAAAATCACCAAAAACAAAACAAAACAAAACAAAAAAAACACTGCAAGACCCATCGGAAACGCGATTAATCCGTTCCGGCCGAGGGGGGGGGGGAGAAAAGCAAACAAACCGTGCAAGATCCTTCAGAAATGCAAAAAAAGCAAAGCAAAAAGCAAACAAACTGTGCAAGACCCATTGGAAATGCAAAAAAAGCAAAGCGGAAAGCAAACAAGCCATGCAAGACCCTTCGGAAATGCAAAAAAAAGCAAAGCAGAAAGCAAACAAACCATGCAAGACCCATCAGAAATGCAAAAAAAAAGCAAAGCAGAAAGCAAACAAACCGTGCAAGACCCATCGGAAATGCAAAAAAAGCAAAGCAGAAAGCAAGCAAACCGTGCAAGAACCTTTGGAAATGCAAAAAAAGCAAAGCAGAAAGCAAGCAAACCGTGCAAGACCCATCGGAAATGGGGAAAAAGCAAAGCAGAAAGCAAACTGTGCAAGACCCTTCGGAAATGCAAAAAAAGCAAAGCAAAAAGCAAACAAACCCCACAAGACCCATCGGAAATGGGGGGGAAAACCCCCAAAAAGCAAACAAACCCCACAAGTCCCATCGGAAATGGGAAAAAAAACCCCCAAAAAGCAAACAAACCCTGCAAGACCCATCGGAAAAGGGGAAACCCCCCCCCAAAAAGCAAACAAATCCTGTAAGACCCATCGGAAACGGGAAAAACAAAAACAAAAACCAAACAAACCCTGCAAGACCCATCACAGCATAGAAACATAATCCCACCACCCAGCCCAAAACCACGCTGCAAAACCCACCCAGAACAGTTTTTAAAAAGCAGAAAGCAGCACCTTACCTTACCAGGCAGCCCGAAGCCTCCTCCGATCGCACACTCTCTAACTGCTGGGGCGAAAGAGCTACAAAGAAGCAGCCTCTTCACCACCAACGGTTAGCAATTTGAATTCCCCGCCTTTTCCCCCTGCCTTTTTCTGGTTGTAACTGGAAACTCCGGCCGCAAGTCGAAGCAAAATTTTGCAGCCGGAGCTGGTCGTAACTCGAAATGGTCGTATGTCGGGACATTTGTAAGTTGAGGCACCACTGTATGTTATTTTTCAAGCTGTGGTACCTGTCATGTGTTATATTCATAGGGAACACCATAATCTTTTCAGTACTCATGGCCTCTAAATCCAGTACTGCCGAATTCCAACCATTTTACTGCAAACGTACAACCTGAGGCAACAAAGCTGCATGTCTCCTGAAGTGGAACAGATTTGAACACTTTAAATGAAGATGTTCTACAATAAACAAAACCCACATTGCATCCAGAGAACTGGACTGCATACTTTTGAGACCATTTGTTGATTGGGTAGGTAGGTAATGGAAGCCCTCATCTAAAAGGGCAACTTCTACTGAAAATGGTTTTACAGAGTCTTTCCAAGCCAGCAGAAACATTTTGGAGAAAGGGAGCTTTCCCACCTCCCTATAAAGTCTGTCCAGATATCACTCTGAACATCAGGGAAAATGTGTTCATCTTTAGCATGGAATTAATGTTTCTGCAATCAAATACAAGTGAACACAATCACTGTACATGTAGGAAGTAATCTGAGATAAATTGTTATATTGTCCTTTTCACCAGCAGAATAAACCATCCTGACAACTATCCTACTTCAAGGTCAGCTTTTTCACCTTGATAGTTTAGAGATTCTTAGCATCCAGCTACATGACAGTGCAGATATGTGCTCAAACGTATGTTCAGCCCTTGACATAGGAACTGAGATGTTTACAACTAGCTAAGAAGGAGGAGGTGGGGGGAAATTAAATGCTGACATTCGCTCCTTTAGTGATTCTGGATGAAAATTGTTTTTGTTTTTGTTTCTCTCTGTATGTGTGTATTTTAACTTTCAAAAACTATTCCACCTACCCCCTCCCCCAATTGTAAATTTCAAGGCAGGTTAATAATAGCTTATTTTAGAAATTAAAGTACAAGCACTGACGCTTCTAATGTGGGGGAAAAATAACCATATGTAAATGTTCTTTCATGCAGACAGATGATATGGTTGGAGAGTTTTTTTTTCCTCTGATTCCACTACAACCTGGAGTCACCAAATGAAGCTGTATGGCAGGAGGTTCAAAGCCTTTCTCCACATAACACAAAACTGTGGAATTTGCTACTGTACAATGTAATGATGGCTGTTCATTTGACTACATTTGAAAGCGCATGAGACAAACTCATGGAGGCTAAGGCTGGCTAGAAAGAAATCTAAGCTCTAGCTCACAACTGGACGGTCGGGAGAAATAGGATTTAGTTACGTAGTAAATAAATGAAACTATTATCCATTTTTAAACAAACACATTGGATGGGTTAGATGATGGTAGAGCATCATGTTAAAGTATTGTGCAAGCATCATTTATCATAACAACATACACTGAAATTCTCTTTATTCTAGTAAAGCAAGATTTACAGTATAACTGAAAAGTTCTAACAGTACAAAAATAAAGTGCTTCTGTTTGTACAGAGGATGGTTTAAAAACTGACAGGATTATTGTATTGCTCTAGTTCTGAAGTAGGTCTCACTCAATAGGATAGATATACCTACCATGTATACCATGTAGGTATATCTAGGAATGCATCCTGAAATGGAAACTATGAGGCAATGCTATATCAGCTTTGGGAATAATTGATAGTGAACATGCTTTAAACATTTGGAAAACTAATGCACAAATGCCTCAATCCAGAAAGGAGAGCCAAATGTTTAATAGATCCTTCTGCCATCCATATACACAGCCAAGCTGGGATCACCAGTTGTAGTGCACCAATGATCCATTTTTAGAACTGGATCAGAGCAAACACGCCCATATGTTGAAGCAGTACTTTGTATGCTGTGGACCAATACTGGGGAACACAGAATTTGTCCCAAATCGTATTAATACTGGAACCTGTACCACAGGATTACTTGCAACATAAAGGCAGTATGTAATCCTCCATACAGAACATTGCAAAAGTAGTCCCCCGCAAATTACATAATATGTTGAAGAAATAAACAATTAAATTAAGATGTCACAGTTCTTTATATCCAATAAAAGTTGTTTCATTGTTCATTAGTTATTGTTTGATCAAGAAAAACCCTAAACCCATTCAAATACTCAAGTCAACAAAGAATATGTCTTTGAAGTGTTTTCAGAAGATGAAGATGCTGATTCTGTAGAAGAGACTTGGTATTTTCCTGCAGTACAAACAGAAAAATGTTAATTTACACTCTCCGTTCCTGTGAATGGAAGGTGCATAATGCGAAGTATTCATTCAAACAAGCCATGCAGCTAGCTTCAATTCAAACATTGGCTGAAATAATCTTGCTTAGTGCAGTAAGTCATGACTAGAATTAGTGAGATCTTGTAAGTCAACTCCTCCATATGTTCCATTGATTCTGTGGGCCTGCTCTAATACACTAAGCGACAGGATTTGAGCCATTGGGTGTTGCTAGATGGTTTAGAAGTCCTGGATGCAGCAGTCATTTTTTCAAAGGGTATCTGAGTCAATGAGAGGAGATATCTCTGAGGAGAGAAGAGCTGCATACATCCATAAAGGTTTTGTTGCCTTCAGGCTGCTGTACAAGTAATGGGGTATAAAGAATTGGAATACACATGTTAGTATTTAGCTTTTCTCTTCCCTTCAGCACTGTTCACCCTGAGATGTGTCTCTCAGTCACTGCCTCAAGATCCAGGGATGTAGATCAGCTCTTCGAGACCTGTCCAAATGCTAGCTTTAGCTGTCAATACTGATACTGGCCAAGGGCTGGACCAGATGATCTTTGGGAACATTTCCAACTCTACAATTCTATGATCTTATCATTCAAAAGTAATCAAAAGGAAGCTGGTTTTCAATCACAAATGTTTTCTAATCACCACATACCTGCTTTGCCAAAAAGGTTGTTTAAAGTTCTTGAAAAGGGAGAACTGATAGAAAGCATAGGAGCTGACATGCCTTGGGATGTTGACTGTAAGATGAAAATGTGTATTACTGAAAAGCTAAGAACATTTTCTGCAAAATAAATTTTGCTTGTTTGTTTTATTATATTATTGCAATCTTTACTTACCTAGGAGAAACCCCTATCAAATCATTGTGACAGAATTTAAAATAATTATGGACACCAGTGTGCTCTTAATCTGATAACTACAGGAATAAATACAGAAATGTGAAATTACTGTTATGCTTTCACCAGCACAAGGTGTGCACACAGTTTCATAAGTAGAGTATTTTTAGATTTAGTTTCATCTCCCACAATGATTTTGTGAGGGTGACACAGTTCACCTTTCCATTTGCCAAATAGCAATTTCGTTCCCCAGATGGCAATTCAGTCTCTGAACTTAACTTCTTGCCACATCGCTCAATCCAAAACCCAACTGTGACACTTGAAATCTAACTGCATTTTGCAACTGTGGTGGTAAGCAGCATAATCCCTGGAAGACAACCCAGGCTCTCCATTTAGATGAGCACCTTTTATCTACTTGTGGACAAAATATTACCTTTGTGTGTTGTGAGCTCCACCTGGAGAGGGAACACTTATTCAGTATAGCTTCTCGTACCTACAGATTCAAACAAGGAAAATAGAAACTGATATTTAATCGTATGTACAATTCAATTTAAAAAAAAATTTAAATCTCAAATTCTCAGCCAGAATCTGATGGTGTACTTCCACTGCATCCCACTTGTTCTATCAGAACTGGCAACCCTTCTTTCCTCTTACAGCCTCTGGTGCACCCTAAAATTGCTCCAGGGGGCTAAAACACTTGCTGGCACATTCCTCTAGCATTGAGTATCAAAGTACACCACTGAATTTTGGCTTAATTATTTTAAAATTCCCTTCGTACCTTCCTGTCCCAGAAAGTTCCACATAACAGAATGAAGAATCCCTGGAAAAAAAAGTTACAGATCAAAATTAATACATAATACAGGATATTCATGTACACAGACTCTTGGGATACGTCTAGTGTGAGGAAGAGCAGAATTTCTCTATGCTTGATTCCTACACAGTCTGCCAAAGATGTAAACAATGAATCTGTAGCTTGGGGAGAAAAATGAGCACAAAGATTTCAATTCTGTCACAGGAGTTAGAAACTTGTCCTGATGCAGAACTGTGCTGTTGAAAAGGGGGTAAGTTTGAACTTACCAAAATGTGGGCAGGAGCCACACATTTTTACCAGAGAAGCTAGGATGCAGGAGAAAGAGGCATAGTTCTTAGGATTCAGTCTCCTATCCTCATGTGCCACTCTGGTTGTAGGTTCCTCCCCCATGTGCACTCAAATGGGGACATTTATCCCCTGTCTACCTCCTGGTAAGTGGGGCAGCAGTGGCAGAGGGAACTGAGGTACAGAAAAATCCATTAGCACTGATAGCACTAGACTTCATGATATTAAAACAGCAATGTGAATCACCCTCACTCAGTATGTGACATATTGTGCATTACACTGGCACTGAGGAACCTACAGATTTTTATAAACAACCACATTTAGCAAATAGTTGATATGATTGACCTACTTACCTGAAACGAATTGAAAATAGTAAATAATACGTGGAATATTTTTGGGCTTTCTGGAAAAACTGTGGCAAAGCCAAATCCCCAGGTAAGGCCTAATAGTGGTGTCAAAACACCAATACTCTTGGCAATACGATACAAAGATTTCTTTTCCTCACTTATTGACTTCTCTCCAATGGAACGTCTTGATATTTTTGCTACAACTACAATAGTGACAATAGCATTAATAGCAACTATGATCATGGCAGGAATAACTAAGGCCAAGAGAGCTTTACTGTTTTCCCAGTTGAGTAAGCAGATCTTCTTCTTTGTGTAAGAGCCATGTGAAAGAGTGCTGGCAATAGTGATGACTGAAATAGCTAGAGGACAAACATATCCCAGGCAAATGCTTAAAGCTTTCATGATGGTTTTGCTTGCATTATGTAAAATAAAGACCAAGTGGTAGAACAGCATAAGGCCCAACGTAAGCATCCAAAAGAAGACACAGAGGTAGAAATAGTGAATGAAAAATGTTGCTGCTGTGCAGATATGCTGATCCACTTCATAGTTTTTGTCATGCATCACAGCAACAACAATGAACCAGATATCTGCAATTAAGAGAGAAATGGCAATGTTCAGAATACAAACATGGCGCATGTAGGATATTCTTGTTTTGGTCACAGATTTCCACACTGCAAGTTCTATTGCAATACAAGCCATGAGGCTCAGTATAGAAATGCCCAAGCCAATGTAAGTGATATAAGTCAATACATCCCATGAGTCTTCATGGCTGGGGGACATCAAAATGGAGAAGGAAGTCAAGTGATTGCAGGAGCAGACAACCTGATGTGCATCCTCTCTGCTTTCACAGCCAGCATCATCCCAACCTCCTCCATCTGCAGAGAAGCTGAAATTCCAAAAGACACATCGAGGATTTTTCAGGGTCTTCTCACTCTTTGCAAATGTCATGTTGATCTGGAAATCATCACTTAATTTGCTTTTAGGACTCACTACTGTTGTGAGTACCAAACCGTTTATTACTAAGTCAGCTGTTTTATTGTATTGTGCATTAATATGTCCAAAGGCTGAATAAGCCACACTGATGATGGTGGAGACTGAAGCCCCAGTTCTATTAATTTTTGTCTCATCAATTAGCACACTACCATTGATATCTGCAGGTTTGGAGAACCTAAAGTTCTTGTTATAGTCTGAACCATTGTTCTTGCCAATGACTGTTCCATCAAGTTGAATGTTGTCATATGTAATCAGAGGAATGGTGTCATTGAGAGGTTGAAGGGACTTAGAAAATCGTTCCACAGAATCTAGTAGCTGAGAGCTCCCATTCTTAAAATCCTTCCAAGTTTCTGTTGGACTGGCCATAACGGTATCTACTGTGGACAAAAAATGCTGCAATAGTGAAAGAATAGACATACATTAGTAATGCTACATAACATAATTATCAATATAGTTTAAAAACTCCAATGCCCTGTCACTTTGCTCCAATCTACCTACCTATTTTGAACCTGATAGTCGGGGATCAAATGGCACATGTTCCACCACATTCCAAGTAGAGATACAGATAATACAAAATACAAGCGATGGAGGGTGGGGGAGGGAAAGGATGAAAGGTTGGCAAGCCCACCTTCTAATCCTTGGACGTCTTTTATGGAAGTTTCCCCAGTGACTCTGATTTGGGGGACAGACTTTGACTTTGATAGTTGATTCTTCTTTCTTAACATCACCACATTTTGCTATTAACATATTTAAGCAGGTTTTCAAGTACCATTAGCTCCCTTGCCTTTGCACCTACCCTTCTTCGCAAATTTTTGGCTACCTCAATGATATGTGCAATTTGCTCATGAATCTGCTAAACAAAACAAGGAAGGAGGAAACTGGAAATGGGGCAACCATTTTTGACCTGACCAGAATCCTACTGAATAATAATATGCACACATGGAAGATGCCATGCTTAATTTATGAGGTTTTGATTGCATATTGGTCATGTGTTTGATTGCATGCCCAATCTCACATCTGAGATGCACTTAACATGTGCCTGGTACATTATCAATTAACCGCAGCAACTTACTTCCATGATTGCTGTTGTGCACAAGTAAGTATTCAACTGGACTCTTACAGACTGTCTGTCATTCTGACCACAGGAACAGTCAGGAGGGCCTGCTTAACCTTTACTGTAATGTTCTGCTAAAAGTTTCCCTCCCTAAAGCTGTGTTCACCCTCCTAGTGGACAGAAGTGCCCAGAGGGTTTACTTGGGCAAGTGAGTTCCTGGACATCATGCCACTGCCCCCTGCAAGGACACAGGCATTTGTGGAGCTTTGGAGAGGCCAACACTATGTAAAGCAGCCAAGGCAGGTGTTCCAGTTTTGTGAGGACCTGGGGCAAATTACCTGTTCCCTGTAGCTGTCGATCAGATGCTTACCCTGATCAGGAGGTAACACTGACTCAGAGTCTGACCTGTTCTTGTGTCTTGTAGCTGAAAGTAACTGACTTAACTGAATGTGTTAAAGAGAATATCTCTGTATTTCTACAAGTCTTTTAAGTAGTTAGAATAGTGACAGTATTTTAGAACAATTATACCATGGTGGTACTTTAGAACAGTCCCTGCCTCAGAATATTGAGATAATTCACTGGAGCATACTGGGATACAACAGGAATAGGAACATTCTTCCTTTCAAAGAGCACTTTGCCTTTAGTAATCTGTTGGGGGAAAGGCCATTCTTTCACACACATTCTCTCTCTCCTTCTGAGATTGCCTTTCCTCTCTGAGACTCATGTATCCTTTCACCTCTTTTTCCTCCTCTCCCTCCCTCTTTCATCCAAAGACAGCAGATCTGTTTGAACTGAATTTGAACTGTTCGAAATGAGATCTCTTATATCTTGAGCACGCAGATGAACTCTTAATATATGTTCACATGCTTTAGTGGCATTCATGACTTTGATTTGATATTGGGCTCTAGTTCTGACTGTTTTAAGGAATGCATTAGACAAGTTTATAGACTATATATCTTATCAATGGATATTACCCCTGCTAGGCTATTTGACTATTTTCTGTCACCAGCTAGGTCATGATGATTCTTCAGTTAATTACTTCTTGTTGCTCCTAACCACCTTCAGGTAAAAAGTAGTAAGTTCAAAGCCATTTGTAACTTACTTCCATTGTTGACTGGTTTGCTTCTACTGGAATGATTGAAACTATATTCAGTATTTCAACAACAGCTTTCAAGTTTGCAACTGATGTATTTATATTTTTCTGTTCCTTTTTTATGGTTGTATCCAGGCTTTCAAGGTATGTGGGCAACTTTTGCACTGACTCAGGACTGGAAACTAAAAGCTAGAGTTAAAACGAAATGTATTAGAAACATGAAATTGCTGTTAAGACGTTATCTTCAGCTAAATTATAAATTATATTGGTCCTCTTTAGTGATTTTTAAAAAAATGTAAAATGTTAAGAAGTACTTCTGGAAAAGAAGGTGAGTGGCACAGCAAGTTTTTTTTCCCTTCACAATAATTATGAAGAAATTGCATAGGTGGCAGTCACTTTTAGGACTGCCCTCTTCTCCTGGCATGGTTCCATTGTATTTTACAGTTGTAGGGCAGAAAGAGGATGGGGGCAAGGCAATAAGGAAGAAAAGTAGAATTTTAATCACAAATAAGTGTTTCGTGTTGCAGGAGCCCTGCATCAAAGAGATGGCAACCACAATAATCATTGTGCAGTTCAGTCCCAATTCCATTTCTAATTCAAGCAACAGCTATTTTGTATAATGAGCAGCAGTGGTTGTGTTGACTAAGGATATAAATCTGACTGTCTTTCATTTTTGGCAAAAAAATTAAAAAATCATATTTTATCCTTGGAGTAAGATTTTTTCTCTCTCTCTCTCTCTCTGAGAAATGTCACAGGATTTCTTCAGTGTTTCATGGTCTTTTTGTTCCCATCCAGAAAAACTATCAATCTATGCAGAATTATCACAATTCCTGTGCAAAATGGCATATTTCCTCTGAAAGATATTCTGGAAAGACTGTTGAACTGCGAAAGAAGAGGCAATTTTTAAAAACAAAACAGAATGTCTCATTATCACAGGAAGTTGAGAAATCTTGCTGGTAAAGAGAAAGTGTTGGCAAGAAGTCTTGGCATGGAGAGACCTAGGAAATTACTAAGAACAAGGAATGTTGTGAATATTCTTTGTCTCTTCAGCACTGCTGCAGGTGGCACTATGAGGAACAAACTGCCATTGACTTAGTAAATAAGTGAGTTGTCTTTGGTTCTGCTCCCTGAGTGAAACTAGTTGTGACACTATCTATTTAGCCATGTTGTCAACACATTCAGGCTACCTGAAGGAGAAGAAGACAACGATGACGACAACAACAATTATGCTGCTTCCCATTCTATGTAGAAAAGGTGACTAGGCTGACACTTGAATCATTCTTCACATCTAACAATGAGATGGGATCTTCCAACACAACAGGAGGCTATGGGCCTTCAGAAGATGCATGCGGGTACACAGTTTGGGCTTACCTCTTCTTCCTCTACTCATGTGTTATACATTGTTTTAAAATCAGTTCTTTCTTTTGTTTAAAAATATTTTAATTGTATCTTTTAATTCATCCTTACTGCAAGTGGTTATGAGTCCCATTTTTGGAAGAGAGGCAGGATGCAAATCCAATACAATAACAGACAGACAGACTAACAGACAGATTAGAGTTTCGTGCCTGTTTTGCAATGCTAATGAACACTAAGCCAAAATTTCCCAGAGGCCAAAAGGAGGAAGATTTAAATAGATAGTTCCTTGTCCTTGTCCTAGAAGGGATGGTGAGGCATCTCACCATGCCAAGATGCCTCACCAAGACTTCCTCCTGTACCAGCAAGTTTCCTCGCTTTCTTGTCTTGGTTTTCCCATTATTTGGCATTGTTTTTTTTACCTCTTCTTCTGCACAAGAAATTGTCAAATTCTGGGCAATTAATATCCTTTCCACAGAATTAGAGGAAAAATACCATTTTGGATTTCAATATTTGTAATCAGATTGGTGTTTAAATGAGGGCAAAAATGGGAAATGTTGCTGCAAAGAGAAAAGAAGGAACACACCCACTCCATTTTCACCCCAAGAGTGAGAAGATGTGAGATACACATCTCTGAGTCACAGTATGTAAAGCTTAAGTAGAATGCTTGGTAATACTGTCCACCATAATAGTCCGAAACCAGTCAATGCTGTAAGATAAATAACTCAAATCTAGGCATGTTAATTGGGACCTGAGACTCAGAATTCAGACTGGTACATCACAGAAGGAAACTGTTGTGTTACTCATTACTTATTGGAAGCCAGATTGTCTTTATTGTTATTGCTGCTCGGATGGCACAAGCAATTTATTGCAGCATAACATGTTATATTATATTTGCCAACATCCAAGAATAATACTGGGAAATATTCTCTGGTTCCCTCTAGAGGTCATTAAAATATTTTATGCAAAGGCAAAAGACAGAATCAAAGAATAACCAGGTGTTAGTTGTTTTACCTAAGTTACTAGGTTTTGCTTCATGCACCTAAACAATAAATTTGCAAGTACACATTGCCCAAAAAATTAAAAATTAAAAAAAAAGAGAGAGAGTAACTAGTTACAGGTAACTAGTTCTGCTGAGCTCTGCTGAGACTTTTGCTGGGCAAAAGCAATGTAGACAGAGGCTTAGCCAATGTCTCTGAAAAGAGAGGGATGATGTTACCTCAGCAGAAATAAGAAGCTTATTAATGGGAATAGTTAGACAGTTGTTTCTAGCAACAGTCCACTTTGCATGGTCACACTTATAGGTGATGTTTCCCCTGACAGGAGTGGTCATCTTATTTGACTGCAAACATGGCTTTGTGATCAGTGCTCCATTCTCTCCCACACCGATGACTGAGGAATTGCACCTGACATCCTTTACTGTAGAAGAAATGAAAAGAGAAGACGTATGTTATCTCCTGATATATACCAGTGCCCACAGTCTGTTATGTATTTCCTCCATTACAACAGACACATTTTTAAAGGTCTCACTTTCTACTTTCTAAGTCTTACAAAGATCAGTAGACCCTGAGGATAGAGAAAGGCTTTAATGCCAGGGTGATTGTCATTTCTGATCCTACATACAGTGACAAGCAGTGGCGGGGAAGCGGGTGATGTCCACAGTCTTCTGTATGCTCAAGCTCAGTTCAGTGCACAAGGAAAAGAATGTTGAAGCAACCCCTCCATGTTGAGACAACTTTACAGTACCTTTGCTGCACGCTTTGCTTTTACCTCCAGCACAAGTTAATCTAAAGGAGGAAGCTGTCACATGGGAATGACTTTTCATGTATACCTACTTTGTATAAATTATGTTTCTTAGCTTGTCAAATTGGTGTTCACATTGGGCTGGCTCTCCTCACACCTCTTCCTCAACAAAAGTGCAGTGGCAGCAGAGGAAGACACGGGGATGAGATGGCAAGACTGATTTTCTTAGTAAATGCGGAGGTCAGAGATACTACCTTCCAGTATCATCAGTGTTCCACAGAAGTGGAAATGGCTTATGGGTCAAAACCAGCATTATACTGAGTCCATCATTAGAAGAGGAACTCGCAGAAGAAGTTCAATTCATCTGGTTTTGTTGGGTTTTTTTTCCCCTACTGGAAGGTCTGCCAATTGCAAATTTGCTGAGTTTTGTTTGATGGTTGCTCCTCAGGAGAGAGAGATATGGACTTCATCTGCAAATTGGCAACTTTAAATGATTCTGGCTTTGGAAGGAAAACATGTTATCACCATTTAACTGTGAAGCTTTTGTCTCACCTAATCTGGCCCTCAGAAACCTGAAAGACTTTGAACTTTTATCATGGTGGTATTGCTGTATCTTAACACTTACCTGACAGGCAGGAATTTAGTAGATGAAATTATGCTTCCCATCATTTCCATGCCAGGAAAAAAAATCAGCTCCAGCCACTCTTAAAGCCAGAGGAGATATCACAGAAAGAAACACAATTTGGAAAAATTAGGATTGGAGACTACTAACTCCTAATCCCAGCCAGCACAGCCACTGGGCTCTGAAAGAAAACTGTCCACTTAAATTCCAAAATCTGTAAAGGTGACATAGCTAGATCTTATTTTATTGTGCAAAGGCAGTGCTTGAACAATATGGACCTTGATCTGGGCCATGAGGTGTAGCAGTTCAACAGAGCAAATTATGAATTTAGCTGGCTTGTTCTATGCCTGAAAATCAACTCTGCAGGAGATTAATGCTTCATGGTTTACTGTTGTAATTTCATTCACCTCACAGTCATTTTGTTTGGGAAAACAACTTTCATAGGTGGAAGTAGAAGGGGTGCAAACCATCCTGCCTCCTAAAGCTCCTATAAACCTGGTCTATATGTCTTGATGTCTGCAAATATATATACATAATGATGAGGATGTATCAATGGGGACTAGAGCACAGGAGATATATCCATATCTATATCTCCATATATATCTCCTGTGCTCTAGTCCCCATTGATACATTCACATCATGTAAACTGTGATGCATAATGTAAATTTCCAAAAAAAGGTGAAATCAAACAAAACCAAGATAAAACAAAATAAAATTCTGGATGTACATAATTTGGATAATTACAAGACAATTTGGATAATAAGCAATTCTGTCTGCCCAGATATGTCCATGGCAACCATTCATAGTCACATTGTTTTCTGTACCTGATACAAGGTTCAGGATCATGGGTAAACTCTTAATGCTGCCATTGATTTGGTTGGTGAACTCACAAAACATCTGAACACCATGTTTTATTAATCTGTCACAATCTCCTGTGATCTGCAGTGTGTAGTAATAGCAGTTGAGGCCATTTTCCTCTCTTCTCTCTAAGGAGGAAAAATTCATCTAGAGTGAAGCAAACATTGCAACATCGTTGGGAACAACTAGCTTCCCACTCTTAAATTCCGACGACAGCCAGGATCAGTGAAGGCTGAGTGAGTATGGGGAGATGTTAAACAGCTAGACATTCAAACAGGCCATGTGACAATATTTGGATGGGGCTGCCTTTTATTTAGTTTTTGTAAATGGCTTTTGAGAGGTTCAACTGAGAGGTAGCCAATTAATCTCATAACTTAAATAAATAAATAAATACATACAATTATTTATTTCATCTGCCTTTTTAAATGTTAGCACAAGTGAACATGTGTAACATTGTCCTCTGAGATGTGTCAGTTCTTCTATGAAGGTGAAATTCATTCAACTGATTTATATTTAAAAAAATCATCAGTGATAATACAAACCATCATGTGACACTGGTGGTAATGTACATTGGTTCTGACTATTTGTGTAAAATATAAAGCTAAATGTGTTTTTAGTATAGATTTTATTTTAAAATGATACTTGTTTAATTCTTTTTTAATATTTGTACACTTACTGTTTTTAACTTTGTATATTGCCTTTTTAATGATGTGAGCCACCGTGGGTCCTTTTGAGGAGAAAGGCAAGGTAAACATATTTTAATTAATTAATTAATTAATTAAAGTTTTGTAAAAAGCAGAATTTTGTTGTAATTGTCTCATACTTTGTGCCTGAGATTATCTATCAATGCACCTTGCCAGACCTTGGACCGCTTAGTAACTACTATTTATTTCCTATCCTCTTTCTATTTAGCTGCAAGTTACATTCTGGCTGATGCTAGAAGGACAGTGGTGGGTCTTATGCGATACAAATTACATGAAATTAATTTTTAAAAATGACAATAAATCCAGGTCTGATTTTGTATGATGCTTTGTCCGGTATCAATGTCCTGAAACAGTTCAACATTTGGTTCCAGAACTTATATACACTTACACAATCCCACCATACATGATGTTAACATCTGTACGGCTTTGCAGCCTAGTCTCTGTTTGTGAATGATTCCAGTGTGAACATAACTAAGCTTTAAGAGAGAAAGCAATACAATACTGTATTGTCTCATTTTTTAAGAGATGAGAACTTCCACTGTGTAGGAGTAACACAAAACAAGCTATTTTTTCCATTGCCTTGCTCAGAGCACCCATCAGAGCCATCAATTTTTCATGGGCTGATCAGAGAAATCAGCACAGGCAGTTTCCCTGGGCAGCCCATAGAACACGCTGGGCTGGAAGAAGTCCTCCAAGACCAGCAATTACAAAATAGTTTCCTCTGCAGAGAGCAATTTTTTCACACTGGACTCCACAGAGGCCTTCAAGAAAAGTGAATGTTCTCAAAGAGGTAGCAGTGAAGGTGGAGACTGGAGAAGCAGCAGCAGCAGAGGTGGCCAGCGGCACAGCGTGGATTGCCAGCAAGGAAAGTATTGCGCCCCCAACTCGTGGACCATTAGCACTCCTTGATTCCCTTCCACCTGTCCAGCATTGAACCTCCCCAAGCACATGTATTGTGTATTCTCGAAGGCTTTCACGGCCGGGATCCGATGGTTGTTGTGGGTTTTCCGGGCTGTTTGGCCGTGTTCTTAAGGTTTTTCTTTCTAATGTTTCGCCAGTCTCTGTGGCCGGCATCTTCAGAGGACAGGAGTCAGAACTCTGTCTGTGCTCTGTATTCAGGCCCACCACAAAAATACAACAAATGTTACAGTCAGCAAAGGACAAAAGGGACCCCCTCACCACTGCAGGAGTATACCGGATACCTTGCATTTGTGGCCAGGTATATATTGGAACCACAAAAGGCAGCATCCACACCAGAATCAAAGAACATGAGAGACACTGCAGACTAAAACAACCGGAAAAATCTGCAGTTGCTGAACATGCCCTGAAACAAGCTGGACATGAAATTCTATTTCAAAATACTGAAGTACTGGAAAATACCAGCAATCATTATGTTAGACTGCACAGGGAAGCCATTGAAATCCACAAACACCAGCAGAGCTTCAACAAAAAAGAAGAAAGTTTAAAACTCAACAAAGCCTGGCTCCCAGCACTGAAAAATACAGCCTGCAAAAGGTCAACGAACTCTACCCAGCCACAAGGACCAGTGATCACTGCACACAAAAGACCAGCTAATAACACCCATCAATCACAGTGACAGATCATCTCTCCCCCTTATCACAACAATACACCCACAACAAAAACACGCTGATCACCATAATCACCCAATCTCCTGAAAAGGACAAAAGCTGATCCCACAGCTATAAATACTCAACTATCCAACAAACTGCACCAGAGCACAGACAGAGTTCTGACTCCTGTCCTCTGAAGATGCCGGCCACAGAGACTGGCGAAACGTTAGGAAGAAAAACCTTAAGAACACGGCCAAACAGCCTGGAAAACCCACAACAACCACATGTATTGTATTTTAAGAAAATCCTGATGTAATTAAAGTAAAATACATTTAATGATAGTACAGTCAAATTTATTTAAAATCACCTGGTTTTAATTTTTGCAATTTTTTTTCAATAGTATTGAAATCTACACTGAAATCTCTCTCAATTGACAGTATTGCTAGGTTACTCAGTCGTTCTTGGCTCATTGTAGATCTCTGATACATTTTGAGTAAGTTTTAAGTAATTGTTTCACAACTGGCAGTTGCAACAGTGATAGTTAAAAACACTCTTAATGTCACAACAAAATTAGTCAAGCTATCTTGCAGCTTCCACTTGTACACTCATCAAAGCAAATCTAAAGCTGTCCAGTTAGCAATCTGCTCATCAGAATTGACTTCATTATACAAGACCATATGGCACCAAAGGCAATTTATTTCAGCGATCATAGCTGCAGCATTCAACTCTGTATACTTAGCACATGTATGCTGAATTTGCTCATTGATAAAATCATATTTTTCAGTATCCAACAATGTTTGGATTTGCAGGAAAGCAAATCGCTGATAAAGCATTTTCATCTGTATTGTACATTTTGTAATTTCTGCCTTAAGCTGGTGCAACATCCCCAGCCATTCAGGCAAGTGTGCAGCTTGGCAAACATGCCTTCTCCTGTTTCTTCTCACTCCTCCTTACCCTTGGCTGGCCATTGCTTGCCCACTGCATGCCTGACGGACCAAGTCAGCCTCCCAGTGGGGAGGTTGTGGCAGCCCCTTTCCCGATCCGCCACCCTTCTGATCCCCGCTGCATCCTCTTCCCTCTTCCCAGTGGTGTAGCATTTTACGCCCCTAAGAATGTTGTGACCAGGGCAGCTGCCCCTATGGTCCCACCCATGCTACACCACTGAAGGTGGCTAAGAGAAACCCCTGGGAGGAAGAGGCAGTGGAGATAGCTGAGGAGGGGGAAAAAAGAAGAGACAAAGGTGGAGGTGGAAGGGAGAAATGGTGGAGGCAGAGGAACAAGCCTTGAGAGGAAAAATATGAGAAGGTGTGGCAGAGACAGAAGGAAGTGCGATTCAGCATTTTCTTTCCCCTTATAGGTTTTAATAGCATTATTTTATTTTAGAATATTCCCAATAGTTAAGCAACCTCCCACTGTGTCTCACATTGTTAAAGAGCTGCAATAAATATGGGGTTAATACTTTTAAAAATAAATTGTTCCATCAAAACCATATGTACCCTGTGCCTTATGGGTTCAGGTCTTTTTATTGCCCTCTGCATCCTTGCCTCCTTCATAAGTATGTTCTAATAATGCCATTGTTCTTCATTTAAATATTTCAATGTTGTATTCTGCAAATATAATATATAACTTAAACAACCCATTCGTTTTAAGTAGGAATAAAGTTTTTCATCATGCTTATGATGGGAAATGAGGACTGAATCATTGTCATTTTCTCTGACATGATTAACTAGTACTTGTTTGGTATATTCTCTAGCTTACAGCTTTCTGCAGTAACAGGGGATGCAATTTCAATGGAAAAGGATTTTGATGTTTTTTGTTCCTTAAGGAAAAGAGTTGACATGAGCGAGATAAGGTCAAAATAGGAAATGACACTCATGTCAGCCAAAACAATCTTCAGGGATTACCCTTCAAGCAACTCCAGAAGTCAGCATGGTAGCTTCTCTCCCCGTTGCAGTTATATTGTCTCCTTTTGGTTGCAATTTTCAGAAACATGTTGTTAGTTTCAAAGTTGTCAAAAGATCTTTGGTTTCTTACTGTGCTGAAATGGACCAGATCTTTCCTGTGTACACAGTAAGTTAAACAGGGTGCCACCACTTATATTTTATGCTGGCCTGTCTGAGTTCCGTGCTATAGGGTTTAAAGAGCTGTCTTCTTTGGAATGCCCATGTTTTGAAATGGTTGGGCTGTCTTTCCTTAAAAAATGAGGCACCAGTCAGAATTCCATCTTGGTGTCACTCCTTTCCAAGCTTTGCATTTCAGGGCACACCTACACTAGCCCTCTTGGTACAGGCTGGTGTGGTCTAGATAGGGCCACTTGAGGTTGGGGAAGAACCATATGCCATTTGGCACATCCAAATGACATATTGATTTCAAGCAACCCTCCAGCTCCTTCTGCTGTAAAATTGAGCACTTCCCCTGCCTCCTCCCTGGGAGGAGTAAACAATTTATTTTTGCCTATGCTAGACTGAATCAGATGAATTTTTAAAAATAATTCTTTGCCTTCCATGTAGTGCCAATCAAGAAACTGCCCACAGACATGGTTTCAATCAGCACTTCACACAAATGCAAATGATTTTTTAAATTCAATCTAAGTGATTAAGTGAATCAGCGATGATCTAGCAGACATCAAAAGAATATATAACTTATCCCGCTCCTTCACAGAAGAGCAGGGGAACTGTTAAATTTGCTGATATCCTGAAGCAGCTCATTTATTAATCCACTTCACAATACTGGAAATGCAAACCAAAAAGAGCCTGGGCAGCTTTGACAGTTAGAAGGCTCAATTTTAGTCCATTCTCAGCAATTGCATGTGCTGGGAATGGATTAAACCAACCTGCACCAAAAATGTAGACGCGCCTAATAAGGGCTCAAAAAGGTGTAGATTGGGGTGCAAATTGGTCCGTTTGCCATGTGGTCACCAGACGTGAACCCATCCATCCCTGCAACTTAGCAAATGGCCTGTGTCTGAATGAGTTCTAAGAGTCTTGGCTTATCTCGGTGCAATTGGAATCAAAACTTTGTGAATACCTCTCATATTGGGAGCTGCAAACCTGTTATGGATCCTGTTGACTCCTCAGGTATGGGTATGCAAAGCCTTGGACCAACGGCTACTGTTCTCAAGCTGCTTTATGTACTGCTTTATTTCATTTTGTTTGTTTGTTTAAAATATTTTTACCCCTCCTATGTCCATAAAAGGACCCAAGGTGGCTTGATATCTTTCATGTCTGTAGCAACCATTTCCAGCTCTGTATTGTTCTGCAGACTGAGATCAGTTGCTTTCTCCACTGTTTTAGTCAGACTTGTCAGAATAATTTGAATTTCCCTGCAACATTCCAGTTTTAGGGAAGTGACAACTTCTGCCCATTGTTTCATTAATGGTGTGATCCAACCCAAGTAGTCCATGGTTTTGTCTGGAAAGGAATTCCTGGCATGGTTCTCTACTACTATAGTCCTTATGTCTCTTTCACCTAGGCCCTACTTCTGGCTCGTTAGCAGACTTGTGCTGCCTTTTGATGACTCACGGATTTCTAATGATTATGCAGGTATCCTGCTGTACAAATTCAGCCAGTTTCCTAAGTTAGCACTTTTGCATCAAAAGTAGGCATTCAAAATTCGTGCCAGAGTGACAAAGGATCAAATTAAAGATACTATCTTGCTTTTATGGTGCTCAGTTTCTTTTAGTTTTAAATAATATACAGCTCTCCTCTCCACATTCATAATGTGGCTTCATGCCACAGGGAGCTTTTTTATGCCTGGGACAAAGGGTTCCAGTTTAAAACCAATCTGTACAAAGCTAAGCATAGTTGTAGATCTTTAAGGGTACTGCTGCCAAAAGTCTGTGTTGCCTTAATAAATAGCTCCTGCTCTCTCCCGCTTGGTATAGAAACTCTGGCAGCATTTCCTTGTTTCAACAATCTAATTGTATCAAACCTTGCCCCCAAAAGGATTCAGTAACTGGATGTAGTTTACTGTGTTAGATCAATGTTGCAACTCTGCCTAGCCCACCATTCTCATTAAGCATCTATGCAAATGGCTATCTAGCTTTTAACTGATGAAAATGAACACATAATTAATGACTCTGAACTAAAGAGAAAATGTTAAAATAATGCTCAGGATACAACTGTTGTTTCTCCTTTGCTCTTCTTTCCCGTCACCTCGAGGCCAGGAGCTCTTAGTGCTACACCCCGGTTATTTCCTTGATGTTCAGATCCTTACACGTCCCATCCACCTAGAGACTGCTTACCTGCCAGAACAGGTAGTGGCCTTTGGAGATCATAGAATTTTACTGTGTAGTTTTCCTTTTCATGTGTACAGCACTTTAGCTCCTGGGTCACTGGACAAGAGACAAAGGCATCTATAGGATCTCTTATAATATCTTGTTGCAGGGGCAAAGGAACAATGTCAATTTCCAAGCGTGCAGAGTTATTCAAAAAACTTTGAAAAAAGGTGCAGATATAGATGCCTGAAATTAAAACCGAAACATGATTTTAAAGAAGAGTGCAAAAGGGATACCTTCAACAAGCAAGACATTGCAGTCCATTAAATGTAATCTTAAAACGTCAGTGCTGGAAGGAACCTTATGGATCATCAAATCCAGCCCCTGTGAAGGAGGCACAGCGTGGAATTGAACTCCCAAACTCTGGCTTTGCAGCCAGATACCTAAACCACAGAGCTACCCAGCAGTTCATACCTTCATAGTACGTACACTGCAAGGATGCAGTGGAAACTACATTGCAAAGATTTTAACTGTTCAGTGCTTTGATTAATAGAATCTGATTTTTATCATAGATCACATTTGTACTCACCAGTCCAGTTCTGATTAGCATTGTCTACAGTTAGCACAGACATGGCACCTCTTTCACTCTTTGTGGTGGTATACCACACATTGTCTACATTTTTAATAGAGTTTCCACTTTGAATCTCCCAGGTGACTTTATCATAATTGCTCACATCACTAATGCAGCTCAC
This sequence comes from Intellagama lesueurii, assembly GCA_037013535.1. NCBI lineage: Eukaryota > Metazoa > Chordata > Lepidosauria > Squamata > Agamidae > Intellagama > Intellagama lesueurii. The sequence goes on along the minus strand of JBAJHW010000001.1, from coordinate 189,917,271 downwards.
TGAGAAGTTGTGTCCCTCAGAAACTTTGCCAGCTGGGCTAGAGCAGATGTTCACATTTGCTGGAGAAACAAAACAAAGAGATTTTACTTAGAATCGTGCCTCCAGTCTTACAAGTACAGGAAGGGCTGATGCAAGAGCTGTGCTGAATTTCTTTCCAACACACAGATTGGTTCTGATAGCATGACGAGGCAGTGCAGTCGTCACCAGCTTGACTACCTTCCACTTCTTGGTTTTCTAATTCTTTATGTCTCAGTACAAATTTCCCCATGATCAGTTTTGCATCAGAGATATTGTTCTGTTCTTTATTCTTTCTTAACGTAGCCTCTTTGTATCCTTAAAGCTCTTTGCTGAAATTTCCCCTACCACATTATGAAGTTCTTCTGTAAATTTCAAGGTTGGATTTGCAGGGCAGGAGCATTTGTCCAAAAATAACATTCCTTGAGGAGGTAGTTCAGAGGACAGCATTTCATTGCCCCTGGGACAACGATTGCTGCCCCCTTGCAAAAAGTACAGTTCCTGAAGTGGTGCTTACCTACTCGAAAATATGTCACACCAATGACTGAATAGTTGCGGGCTCCATATGTAGAGTTCAGCTCACATGTGTAATCTGTTTTGGTCCCAGACTTGTCAGCTGGGCATTGAGATTCATTAGCCCGCAGCACATAGGTAGTACAGTGGTTGTTAATGGAAGTGGAGCTTCCTGCAGTGAAATTAGATGAAAGTAAATACACTGAAGACTATCCCATACTTTAGCCAGGACCCAGGCTTGTTAAAAAACAGAAAGAAACTAGTGTGGAGATAGCATGGTGGCTGTCACTCTGCTCAGTGGTGGGACCTACTATGGAATCATACTCTTGTTGTAGTGTGCACAACAAACAATTATGCTTGGCTTGTCAGACACCAAACTGCTATACCAGACTGGAAGTAAATCTCTAGGGGCTGGCTGGAGAAAGAAGTAGCAAGGAGGGACACAGCTCATTGGTAGATTGTGTACTTGCTTCTTTGCTAGCAAAAGGACACAGATGAACACCCTGTCATCCCTAGTTAAAAGGATTCTGGGAAATGCTTCTCTCTCAGATCATGGGAGGGAAGATGTCATTGTTTACCGTGAACAGATTTTAAGATAAAATAACAGGTAAGAAGTCCTGATTTAGATTTGGATCCCAGGGCACCAAGAGATGTAAAGCCTTTTGATTCCTGATCTGGATTAAATCCTCCACACCAAGAATCTGCATTGGGGAAAAACTCCCTTACATACCCATAGAAATTGTATTTTCTTCTAATACAATAGCAGACATGCAAGATAAGAAGATAGCCTAGATCAGGACCCAAGCAGGAACAAATGCCAAACAAAGCAACAAACACCTCCCCCCACTTTCCAGGTCATAATCAGGATAGATCCATCTTCTTGATTTTTTTTTTTTTTATGTGGGAAAGCCTCTGTCAATTCAGATATGCCAACAAACTGTCTACTACTGGTGCTGCTACTTCTAATGCTGAATAAAATATTTTCTGAATTCACTTGAACCAATGCCACTGTGTTTATCCCATTGCACTGATGTTTGACTGAGAGTGATGAACCTTCACTGTTTGTGAAACAGTATGTTATGGGGCATGAGATTCATAACTCCAACAGCAGACAACATCCTGTCCTATGTTTTTGTGTGTCAGCAGAACAACTTGAGACGATAGTCCTAGATACGTATATATACAGTATAAAGCTAGAAAAGGAAAACATGTTAGCAACAGTCAGCAGTAATCATTTTGCTTCCAACCTGAAATATTTATTGCTCCATTTGGTTTCCAGTAAGAAGTGAGTTCTATATCTGCATCTGTACAGCATCTGAGTTCCTTACTTTCACCATTACATACAATTGAAACATTCTCTGATGGCATAATGTGAAGCTGAGACACTGTTATTTCTTTCTTAGCTTTGTATGTTAATGTCAGGTTTGGTCCCCATTCCATAAAAGCACAGGTATAATTACCTGTAAAACAAACAAACAATATTTTTTTTATTTGGCAAAAGGAGTTTGCCCAGTATACTTTTAAGATTCCCCTCTATAAGTTTTCTAAGTTGTCTCATTTTGATGAAAAGCAACTTTTAAAACATGATATTTTCCCCCATATGATGATGGTCATATTTTGCATAATATTTGACTATACAATTCAACAACCATTTCAATAAGTTGTCTTCCTATTTTTGCATGCAAAATAGTTTGATAATTGGATTTAAATACTATACTTAAACGTGCAGCAGTTGTATATAGCAGCTGTGAATGTAGTCGCTAAAGAATCAAAGATTTGGAGGGGAGCATCATATTGCTATTTAATCAAACATTCTGCTTCATACAAGATATTGTAGCACTGATATATTTTATTATAATGGGTGCTGTTTTTGAATGCAAAAAGATCTTATATTTGGTCCCCCTTGCATCATGTGATATGGATAATCCTTCTGCTCTGTCTTCTCCCACCGTTGCCAATTTGGAGCCAATTCTGATATTTGTACTGAACACTGGTCAGGTCTTAATGTTCATCTTTTATATAATAAATATAGAATTACCAGCTTCATTCAGCTGAATGCTTGTAATTGTTAGTGTTGATACCGACTTTCCATCTGTGACATCATTCATTATAGAGTGTCTGGTGTTGTTAGAGACTAAATCTCCCGAAAGATCCCAGGATACATTCCTTGTAGCTGATTTTGACTCACAGGTCATTTTCACTGTATCTCCCTCGAAAATGTGTTCAGGGGAAACAGAGAAGTTGGCACCATCTGGAAAAATACAATAAATATATTGCTTAATGATTTCTTAATTGCAGAAAAATCAACATAATTATCAATATACATCTTCATGTTCTAATGATGCAGGGTGCTCTTCACCTAATATAACAATTATATATGTCATACTGCTGGTTGCTACCGAACACACTGAGGAAAACTTTTGAAAACTTGATAGTAGAATCTGACATTTTGAGCCCAGGAGGTGGTAGCTACAATAGATTTTCCCCCTTTCTTTCAGTTATGTCATGAGGCTAAATCCAATTGTTTGACCCAACTTATGATACTGTTGCCATTGACTTAACAACAATGGGTCTACTTTAGTTGGGACTGAACATTGTATTTCAGCCCCTTGAGTTTTAAGTGTAAGATTTTTTCAGAGTAATCAATAATCACTTAGTTTAATGGAGTTCAGCTATTCATTTTGCAGGCTGGGCAGTGCCAAGCCAGCAGACCATTGCCATGGGCAATGAGGAATCTCAGCCTCTCAACAAAAAAGATGTGCTTCTATCCAAGAGAGCACGTAGGCCAATGATACCATAGGAAGATCATTATAATAACTTTTCAGTCAGAATCTCAGACTTTCTGTTCCTCCAACAATAGAAAGAGATCTACACTTCTTGCTACAACAAGATGAATTTCCATGTACCTCTGGGTGCAACTACTGAAGACCTTTCACCAGATAAATTTCACACAATTATCTATTCTTGCTGTTATGGGTATATGTTAAAAGGGAAAAAATCCTCCCCCAAGAAGAAGCTAGGTAATATACAGGGCTCAGGGTGGTAGATCCTCTTCATTTAGGGAAGGGGAACTTGTTGGGGTGGAGACTGACTGAGTTCAGATGTGTTTACATGCAGCTGTTGACCAACATATCTCTATACTGCATGAAATGACCATTTCTTGACATAAAAATATTGTGAGAGCCTTTTATTATTTGTTTTATTTTATTTACTGTACTTTCATGTGGCCTTTCTCCCAAAGAAGGGATTTCTACTGTTTTCAAAGGAAGCAGAACTTTCAGGCCGATATCCAAAGAGCAGTCCCAAGAATTGACGGATTCAATCAATGGAAACATAGCAAATTAACATTTTTGTAAGTTGCACTGATTTCCTCTCTACTCTAGAATGACATTGAAATTAGGCCTTGGATATCACTAGTATGTTCATAAGATGTACTGAAACATGGCCAGAAAGTGCCAAGAGAACCCACAATAAGAGGAAGTGAGAACACTCAGCCATCCTCTGAGGAGGAGCTGTATCAAAACAGAGTACATTTATATGTATTTAATTATGGGTGGGGGGCATTTTCTGCCTTCAAAATGATAATACATCATTTAAGCACAAAGATCTTTAAACATTACCAGAGATTTCCCTTCCAAATGAAGTGTTTATCAAATTGTAGGTATCTTTTAAGGCAGCAGCTATTTTTGTATTCGCCATTTCAACTGGTAGATATCTTGCTGCTACTATTTTATACGGAACCACGATACTTCCAGGCCTAGACAAACAGAGTGTTACTTATCATTATTTCATATTCATTATATAGCAAAGGATGCATATTTCATGATCTTTCAGAGGTATTAGGGGGAGAAGAACAACTACTGGACACCAATCCAATCTTCCCTGCCATCATCTCTCACTATTTTATTTAGTACAAAAGGAGAATGCTGTGCTGTAAATGATGGTTTCCAAAATAAAGGTCTGTCTCAGTGACAGGCAAAGCAGGGTCCTCAGACTACATACGGCACATTTCACCTATCAGTCCCTCCTCCCCCCACCAAAAAAAATTGTCCCATAAATGACCCTTCTGGGGTACTTTTAAGGAGAATGCTAGGTTAAAAATATTTTAAATAAATAAAAAATTACATTTCTTATTTTGAAAGAAATAAATCTCTCCAGAGCTAAAACAGATGTAGGAGGATGGAAATGGTTCAAAATGGCCAGTCACTACACCCTAGAGAGGAAAACATGGGGTCAAAAGTTTTTTGGGATAGTTGAGCAAGAGTTTGGCGGGATCCAGAGGGTGGGGGCTGCCCTCTATATTCTCAGGGTGTGGGTTGTCTCCAGACCTCTGGACGTTTCTCGCTCCAGTAAGTATCCAATATTACACAAGCAGACTCCTGCTTATGCAATGAGGCTTTCCTTTCTGCCCCTCTGCATCTTCTTGAATCTGCTCCAAGGGCCCCAGCAATGGGTGAGGTACCGGATGATTGGAGTGCTAATGTTGTCCCTATCTTCAAAAAGGGCAAAAAGAAGGAACCTGGGAACTACAGAACAGTCAGACTGACATCAATCCCAGGGAAAATTCTGGAACAGATTATAAAACGGTCACTATAAAAACACATAGAAAACAATACAGTAATAACTAGAAGCCAATACGAATTTGTTAAGAACAAATCCTGCCAGACTAATCTGGTCTCATTTTTTGATCAGGTAACCTTCCTGATAGGCAGAGGGAATGCTGTAGACATTGTATATCTGGACTTCAGCAAAGCTATTGACAAAATGCCCCATGATATCCTGATTGCCAAGCTAATTAAGTGTGGGCTGGATAGAACAACTGTAAGGTGGATGCACAGTTGGCAACAGAATCGTTCTCAGAGGGTGATGATTAATGACTCCTTCTCAAACTCCTTCTCAAACAAGTGGGATACACCAGGGCTCAGTCCTAGGTCCAGTGCTCTTCAACATTTTAATTGTTAACTTGGATCAGGCAGTGCAGAGAATGCTAATCAGATTTGCAGATGACACAAAATTGGGTAGAATAGCTAATACCTTGGAAGACAGAAACAAAATTCGAAATGATCTGGATAGGCTGGAGCACTGGGCTGAAAACAACAGAATGAAATTTAACAGGGATAAGTGCAAAGTACTGCACCTAGGAAAAAGAAACCACACAGTTACAAGATGGAGGATAGCTGGCTCATCAATACTATGAGTGAGAAGGATCTTGGAATCATCATAGATCACAAGCTGAATATGATCCAACAGTGTGATGTGGGTGCAAAAAAAGCAAATGATATTTTAGTCTGTGTTAGTATTAGTACTGTCTCCAGATCCCACAAGGTACTCGTTCTCCTCTATTCAGCACTGGTTAGGCCTCATCTTGAGTACTGTGTCCAGTTCTGGACACTGCACTTCAAGAAGGATGCTGACAAATTGGAACAAGTTCAGAGGAGGGCAACAAGGATGATTAGGGAGCTGGAAACCAAGCCTTATGAGGGAAGACTTAAATAATTAGACATGCTTAGTCTTGAAAAAAGAAGAGTGAGGGGAGACAGGATAACACTTTTCAAATACTTGAAAGGCTTTCATACAGAGGAGGGGCAGGATCTATTCTCGATCATCCCAGAGTGCAGGACACACAACAATGGGCTCAAGTTACAGGAAGCCAGATTTCGATTGGATATCAGGAAAACGTCCTAACTGTTAGAGAAGGATGGCAATGAAAGTAATTACCTCGAGAGGTGGTGAGTGTTCCAACACTGGAGGCATTCAAGAGGAATTCAGACAACCACCTGGCAGATATCCTTTGATTTGTATTGCTGCATTGAGCAGGGGGGGTGGACTCAATGGCCTTATAGGCCCTTTCCTGCTTCATGATTTTATGATTCTATGAAAGGGATACCATGGACTTTTAGGTGGGTGGGGAACAGAAATGTTTTATTTCTGAAAATTCACCACATCAGACAACATCACCAGTCTTACATGGTGTAACCTCTGTCAACAGGATTTCAGGCATAATCTTTGTGGGCCACCAGTCTGTTTCCAGACACAGTTCAAAGTTGGATGTGCTTTTAAAGCTTAATTTGAGTCCAGGCTCTCTAGTGGAGTGCCTTCTCACATATGAGCCTTCTAGGAGTTGAAATCTCAAGAGAAACTTGTGAGACAAAGTGGTTAGAACACCAACAGAATCCCTATTCACTCACAGACTTACTTCTGCGTAGGCTTGCATGAGTCTACATAGTCACATCATTTATTGCCATAATGGCAAAACGATAATGGAAAGGAAGAAATAATTTGCTGTAACCCAACTGTGCTCCCAAGCTCTATGATATCTGTTGTAATCCCAAAGCCTGACTGAAATCTGCAGTGTTTAAGGTTTGATTTCAGTCAGGCTTAAACACATTTGGAATGGTAGTCTGTCCTGTCCATATTGGCTGCAAAACTAATACATACCTGTTATCATGCCCATATTATAAATAGTACAAGACACACAACCATCCGACACTATATTGTTTATTTTTAAAAGATCTCCAGAATTTAACATTTTCTATAACTAGCTTCTAGTTATAGAAAGGACCTTTTTTACTCTCTGCTTTTTCTTCTGTGAAGCAAATGTAGCTTAGCTATAGCATACAAATAGCATACCATTATCCTTGAGCATCTGATCATTTTTATTTTGATTAATTACTACTTCTGTAATTTTTCATTTATATTCAGATTATTCCATTGTGATATGGTAACAAGTAACATATGATAGATTTATTGTCTATCTAGTCTATTAGATGAACAAAGGCAAAATCACACATGTGCAGGTAGGCAAAATTTACTATCGCCAATCCCGAGCTCCTATGAAATCATTTCATCTTTATAACATTTCATCTTTATAACTATGCTTAGTGTTCAATTATTTCATCAATGTACAAAGATGAAAACAATGTTGCACCCTCTTCTATTTCCTTTAAGTGCAATAGGAAAAGAGATAAACCTTGTTGATACCTGAACTCTGTAACTGTTACATTTTTGAAGCCTGGCAAAGATGAGTAGCCTGCAATAAACTGGGAAACAAACAAATAAATGAACAGTAAATTTAGCAAAACATTAATAAGATAATTACTTTAAAGCCATACAGAAGATATGTCTACATAATTTCATGATGTGTGATACCAAATTAATTGGTCATGGGCCATCCACCAGCATTCCATCACTGGCAAAACTTTCAGTGGCAAATATTCACAGGCAAAAAGTCTGCTCTAGTTTTTCTTGTCACACAGTAGTGGCATGATTTGGCACACAAGGAAAGCAAGCACCATCTTCTTAAGCGGTGGCAATTTGCTGCTCAAATGTACACCCTTGGAGTTATACAGGTGCAAGCACACATGAGGATCCTGGCCATTAATATATATTCCAGAATTCATGTTCTGGTTGAATATATGGGAATATATAGATTCCCATGAAGCTTTCAGTATGATCCGTTAGAACTGTTGAGAGGTCATCTATGGGGTTTCTGCTGTTAAGCCTTTAAGAAAATCATTTTCTGATTGACAAGGCCTCAAGGCCATGCAGAGCTTCCAATGACAGTGGATGTGGGAGACCTCTCAGACACACTCCTGAGTCTACAGCAATCACACAGGAAATTGGGTGAAACACTCCGACTATTCAAGCCTGGCAGAGAATCTAAATTGGCCTACCTCCATCCCATGACTACCTCTCTTCTAAGAATATTTCAACTGCTCAGGACATTGTTTTACCAATGAATGTGACCATCCAGCCCTCAGTTTCATTTCTGTTATGTTTCTCGGCAATCTATTGGCATTTTGTCTTGTTCTACTTTTGTACTGTAGAAATTTGTGCACATTTTGGCATTAAGTTTTCCCGATGTACATTTTTTGGTACACATCTTGTAAACATATCCATTTCCCACATTTTCTGCATTGACTAAAGCATGTTTAAGTGAAACTTTTGAATATATCTATCTTTAGCAGTTCAAATTTTTCAAATATGTGTATGCTTTTCTTCTCTCTTTGTTTTTTACATAAGTTAATTACGAGCTGTTAGAAATGTACAGATTTCCAAGGGAAAATACACGTTGTACCATGGTCAATCTCAGTTAGGGTGAGATGGATTTTTTTAAGGAAAATTTGAACCTGGCAAACTCATTTTCCACTCTTAGTTACATCTTAGTCTTCATTCATGTTAATGGATTCCACTGAAACAAGGTCATCAACTCCAAAGAAGAGAGAACCACCATTAAAAATATTGTTCAAGGGCCATCCCTGCTGAAAATCTGTTGCACACACAGCATTAGAACCTACGTTTTCATTGTTCTACAACAGGAGCATGAAACCTTTTTCCCTCTGTTCCAAAACAGCGCTTATAGGATCCCATTTCTTTTTTGCTGTGGTTTCGCAGATGACAATGCCGCCTTCCTTCTCATACTATTGTCTGGTGGTTTCCCAGCTTTTATGCAGGGTTTTTTTTTGTCTCTTTCTAGAAGGTTGGAATGCCTCTTGTAAGGCTTCCTTCATAGTACAAGAGCTTTAAGATAAAATATATTGAGAGTTTTGACTCCACCCTTTCCCCTTCAGCCCTGGAATATAGCTCCAAAATAATCTGTCCAAAATGAATTTGGCTCTCTTCAAAAGCTCCTTTGCACTTTTAGGATCTTTTAGGATACCATACTGAAACTGTTGTTCAAAGAAAAAATATTAAGATTGAAATCCTGGGTCACGAGGAGCAGGAAAGATTTCTCAGGGGCTATAAATTTTCATTAAAAGTCCTCTTCAACCAAGAAATGTGTAAATAAATTCCTTAAAATTATCTGTTATCAAAACAGTTAAAATTATTTTAGCAGTCACATTCTGTTTTGCAGTTACACCAAAGGTGGAACTTTTAGCAGCAAATTGCCGTAAGTTAAGAAATCTTTGTAGGCATTATTGGTTGCATACTGCATTGTGTGATTCAGCATGCCACAAATAGTGCTTACAGAAGTTTCTAAATTTATGGCAATTCACTACTAAAAATTACACTTTTTATGTAACTGTACAATAGGATTTTGGGCTATGTTTTGTGAAATGCACGGGAAGCAACACTGGACGTAAGAGAAATCCCCAAATCCACATTGTGGTGGTACTTCTATTAGGCCAACTTTTATTAGACCATTTATTAGTTGGCCTAATAAAGGAATCAACCAGAACATGAATTCTGGAATGTCTTGCAAAGTTATGTTTAACATCAATCACCATAATATTCAGAAATACAAAATATTTCTGCAACATGAAAATGATTTTAAGAACTGACTCAGACATACCGCTTCCTCCAGATCATGTTTATATATTTTAAACAATGTGGAAGATGAATTCCGCAAATCATCTTGAAAGGGCTGGTCAAGCCGGACAGTCATTTCTATTACGTATATAGAAGTATCTGGGGCAGAAAGGTAAAGGACAAGAAGTATTAGTAATAGCGGTGGCCGATGTGACAGGACAAGAGTGATTCCAAATGAACAGCTGTATGATTGATGATAATAAACTAATATTTCACTATTTTTTAAACCTGTGCTGATGTCCTAAAATTCTACTTGTAGCTAGGTTTTTGATACATAAATAACAATTTGGGATTTTAGTGTACTTTTCAAAAATAAAGAAGAGTCATGGCTCTAACGAGGTTAGAATCCAAAGTCAGACCAGGCAAAAACACAAATAGCCACAGCATAAGCAAATGTAGCTAAATGCAAAGATAGAATGTACATTTAGCAGTTATCAGAAATAAAATTCTGGAAGTAATCTAATCAGCGTTTTTTTACTTTCTTATCACAAACTGCTTAATTTTAAAGTTCTACCCATCATCTATCAAAAATCAATGATAGGCAAGGACAGTGTTACACATGTACTGCTTTCCATCCCCTCTTACCTTCTGACTGAAGTTGACAGTAAGTCCCTTTAGAAGGCAGCTGTGCAATACAGTGGCAGCTCTCGTCTGCTGCTGTGGCCTTGGGGCAGGTTGGATTAGATGCGCATGCTTCAGCAGGCCATCCATAGCCATGTTCACAGTAACAATGAGTGCTATCAGTGCCAGTTGAATTGCACGCTAATGTAGAAATATTTTAAAAAGAAAATAAATAGTAGATAAAAATTAAGATATTGGAGGGTTTTTGAGATCTTTCAGGGGATTCCTCTTTCATTTTGGTTATCAAGACTTTCAGTAAACCTGAAAGCACCAGAAACCACTATTGTTTTACTTTCCCTTTTCAGATCTCTGGTGCTAAGAAACCCACCAAGGCAAAGAGAGGGACAGTGAAGACCAGAATTGGCATATGGGTTGCATTCACAAGTCATTGACAGGAGATGGAAGTAAAAAACAGTAGTAGCAGGGAAGGACTGACAGGAGAATGGGGGATGGGGGAGAATGAGGTTGGTGGCACTAAAGGCAATGACAGGAGAGGAGGGGGAAGATGAGGGCCTGGGAAATGGCAATGGTAGAGAGAAAATGACAGGAAAGCTGGGGGGGGAGGGGGAGAGAGAATGGTGCTGACGGCTGCAAGGGAATGATGGGGGGATGGGGTTTGTAGTGGGGAGCCAATGAAAAAGGAGGGGAAGAATTTTACATTGATAGCTCAAATGAAAGTAGAGGAAATCCATTAGTTTTGTATAGAGATGGGGGTATTCGTATACGAATATTCCCACACAGGTGGAAATAACGAGGACTGTCCACTCAGGATTTCGTCGCTGCCACTGGCTCCACAGAGGCTTCCTATCGTGACATTCTCCACAATGGATTAGCCACACTGTGACCTGGCAGAGAGGCTTGTCATCCCATCTCCTGCCAGGAGTGGGTAATCGATTATTTCCACCTGTGCGGGGATATTCGTATTCGTATACGAATACGAATACCCCCATCTCTAGATTTGACACATTATCTTTTGGAACACTGAATGTTATGGATTTCAGATGGTCTTAATTGGGAAGCTACAAAAGACTCTGAAACTCAAAACAAGTCTTTTTGGTGGGGTTTCTTTTAACTCAAGTTAAAAGTCCCATCCCTAGCAATCATGTAGATTCAAACCAGGCTGAATACATATCAAAGAGTTGCCCTTGATATTTACTAGACAGCATTGCCACAATTAAAATCCTTCTCAATCTCATTTTACCACAGTGTCCTCTCTTATTTCCTCCACCCTGCTTTCTTTTTTATGATGATATTTTGCTTCTTCCACTGTGAATTCAATCATCCTGTATCATGACATTTTGCACCTCCCGAGGTACCCAATGGGGGGAAAAAGCCTTGCAATTTTTTTAGACAAAAAGAAATGTTTCAATTTCTAGAGGCCTCTAGAAGGAGGAATTTTCAGTTTAGGGGAGGAGCCCCCCAAAGACCCAACCAGAAGTGGGGAATGTAGCTGTTACTGTTGTGATACATTGGCTGTTTTCAGCCATTTCAACAGGAGATTCATCAAATACCCAGTCAGAACTTTGTAAGGATCTCTGTACAACAATGGTTACTTCAAATATTGCCTTAAAGAAATTAGGTAGTGATAGCCTCAAATATTTCTTGGAGAAGTACATCAGTCACCCGATTCCCAATGAATCAACACTAAGGAAAATGTACATATCTGCCTGCTATAAAGATGTACTAGTAAAAATAAGGTCTGCTGTTGACAACAACAAGATATGGCTTTCAATAGATGAAATAAGGGATGAAAACAGAAGATACGGAACAAATTATAAAACGGTCATTATGCAAGCACCTAGAAAACAATGCAGCAATAACTAGAAGCCAACATGAATTTGTCAAAAACAAATCCTGCCAGACTAATCTGATCTCATTTTTAAAATTTCATTTCCCTCCCTGATAGACTGAGGGAATGCTGTAGACATAGTATATCTTGACTTCAGCAAAGCTTTTGACAAAGTGCCCCATGATATCCTGATTAGCAAGATAGCTAGGTGTGGGCTGCATAGATCAAGTGTCAGGAGGATACACAATAGGCTACAGAATCATACTCAGAAGGTGATGATTAATGACTCCTTCTCAAACTGGGAGGAGGTAACAAGTGGGGTACCACAAGGCTCAGTCCTCGATCCAGTGCTATTCAATGTTTTTATTAATGACTTGGATGAGAGAGTGCAGGGAATACTTGTCAAATTTGCAGATGACACAAAATTGGGTAGAATAGCTATTACCCTAGAAGGCAGAAACAAAATTCAAAATGATCTTGATAGGTTTGAGCACTGGGCTGAAAAAAACAGAATGAAATTTAACAGGGATAAGTGCAAAGTACTGCACCACCAAAAAAGAAACCAATTGCACAGTTACAAGATGGGGGATACCTGGCTCAGCAATAGTACAAGTGAGAAGGATCTTGGAATTTTCGTAGATCACAAGCTAAATATGAGCCAACAGTGTGATGTAGCTACAAAAAAGGCAAATGCTATTTTAGGCTGCATTAACAGAAGTATAGTTTCCAAATCCCGCAAGGTGCTAGTTCCCCTCTATTCAGCACTAGTTAGGCCTCACCTTGAGTACCGTGTCCAGATCTGGACACCACACTTCAAGAAGGATGCTGACAAATTGAAAGAAGTTCAGAGAAGGGCAACAATGATGATCAGGGGGCTGGAAATCAAGCCCTATGAGGAAAGGTTGAAAGAATTGGGCATGTTTAACCTTGAGAAAAGAAGACAGAGGGGAGATACTCTAACACTTTCAAATACTTGAAAGGCTGTTATACAGAGGAGGGGCAGGATCTGTTCTTGATCATTCCAGAGTGCAGAACACGCTCAAGTTAAAGGAAGCCAGATTTTGGTTGAATATCAGGAAAAACATTCTTTTTTAAAATACAATTTCATTTTCCATTGGGTCAGGGAAGATTGTAGCAAAGGGGATTTGGAACGAGATACGGGGTAAATTAAAAATACAGAATGTGGCAGAGAACAATTTATGTCATTATTGCTTTTACCTATATGATTTCTTACTAATCTTACTCCAAACTAATCTTGCTAATTTTTTCTAAGCCTTTAAGATATAAATAACATTTATATTTTAAGTCTTCTTTCTTATAATATTTCTAAACCCATTCATGTTCTCATCTCTCATCCAATTATACAAAGTTTCCCATTTTTTTCTAGCAACAATTTCTTTGTCCTTTAATACTTCAGTTAAAATATCTATCTCTGCTACTTCGAAAACTTTTTCTATTAACTCCTGGATTGTTGGTGTCTCCTCACTTTTCCAGTATTTTGCATATAAAATTCTTGCTGCCATAGTTAGATGTATGATCAAGTATCTTTTATCTTTTTCTACCGAATCTGGTACTATATTCAACAAAAACAGTTCAGGTTTATATGGAATTGTACAAGATAACATTGTAAGATCTCATGGACTAGTTTCCAAAAACTTTTAACTTCCCTGCAAGTCCCCCACATATGATAAAAACAACCTTCTTTTGATTTACATTTCCAGCATTTGTTAGAGGTATTCTGATATATTTTTGATAAATAAATAAATAAATTTGTCATTGTAAGTCCATACATAGTATACACATACAACGAAATTCATATTTTCGATAATTTTTCAGGTGTCATATACCATATGTAGAACATCTTATATATATATTCTTTATGATTAACTGATTTTGTTAACTTAATTCAAAGCTTTCCTTAGCACATGGTTTTTAAATTGTTTATTGTCTTTTGCTTTTTTATATCATAGGAAAGCATGCCACCTTAGGTTTAAATTAGGTCCTTCTAGTTTTAGTACTCTGTCATTTTCTAAAACTATCCACTCCTTTATCCAAACTAGAGCCCAGGCTTTATAATATAAAAACCAATCTGGAAGTCCAAAGCCTGCTCTTTGTTTTGCATCTTGAAGTGCTTTGATTTTTATTCTAGTTTTTTTCCCTTGACAGACAAACTTCATTATTTTTTTTGTAAATTCTTGAAGTATTAATTGTTTTGTAAGAACTGGTATTGTCTGAAAAAGAAATATCATTTTAGGTAATACATTCATCTTCACAGCTGCGATCCTCCCCATAAATGATAATTTAAATTTTGACAATTTTTTCCAAATCTTTTTCAATTGTCCCAATTAATGTAATGTAGTTGTCTTTTATCAAGGTGCTTGTGGTTTTTTTTAATAATCTGAATTCCTAGGTATTCAACTTTTTTTCCTCTTTAAAGCCTGTCATTTCTACTAAATTTTGGGTCTCTTTTTTTCTCATATTTTTGGTTGGAATTTGGGTTTTTTGTTTATTTACTTTTAGCCAACATACTTCTCCAAAAAATTTTATTGTCTCTGTTAATGTTCTCATTGAATTCATCGGATCCTCTAGAATAAAGACCATGTAATCCACAAATGCCTGTGTTTTATATTCTTCCCCTCTTGCTTTGAGTCCTTTTACATCTGTCTAACTTGTAATAGTATTTCAATGAATAGTACAAACAGATAATGGACATCCTTGTTTTGTTCCTTTTTATATTCTTATATCCTGTGTGAGTTTGCCGTTTATTCTGATCTTTGCTTTCTGTTGTTTATAGATAGTCCTTATTGCCTCAACAAAGCCCTTTCCTGCTTCCATAATTTCCAATTGTTTTAGCATAAAATCCCAATTGACGTTGTCAAAGGCCTTCTCTGCATCAAGAAAAATCATAGCCATCGCTCTTCCGGGTTCTGTCTCATAATATTCTAAAACATTTAATATTGTCCTAATATTATTTCTCATCTGTCTCTTTGGCAGAAAGCCTGACTGATCTTCATGAATTATATGTACAAGAACTTTTTTCAATCTGTCTGCTAGTATTGAAGCATATATCTTATAGTCCACATTCAATAGAGAGATTGGCCTGTAGTTTTTTATTTCTTCCGGTTCAGTTCCTTCTTTATGGATTATTGATATTATTGCTTCTTTCCATGTAGGTGGAATCTCTCCTGTTCAATAAACTCCAATAGCTTCTTATTAAATAGTTTGTTCATTAAAACATCTTCAAAAGTTTTATAATATTTCGCTGATATTCCATCTGAACCTGGTGATTTCCCATTTTTTTGCTTCTTTATGGCTTCTGCCACTTCTCTTATTGAAATAGGTGCATTCAATATCTCTCTCTGTTGTTCAGAAAATTTCATCTTCATATGTTTTTCCAAATATTGTTTTTGTTTCTCCTTTAATGTTCCTTTTTGTGAATACAGATTTTGATAGAATTGTTCTGTTATTCTTTTTAATTCTTCCTGTTTCATAGTTAACTCTCCTTTTTCATTTTTCAAGACTTGTATTTGCATTTTACTTCTTCCCTTAATTTATATGCTAGCCATCTTCCAGGTTTATTTCCGTTTTTTAAAAAAAATATTTTTCAAGTTTAATCTTCTTTGCCATTTCTTCAGTCAAAAATGTATTTAGTTGATGTTGTATTAGCTTAATCTTCATTTTCAAATGTATTATCGATGGATTTTGTTTAAATTGAAGTTCAAATCGTTTCAATTTTTCCTCTAATTTCTTTTTTTCTCTCCTCCTTTTAATCTTGCGGCAAATCTTATTGCTTATCCTCTAAAAACGCATTTCCCAGCCTCCTATACTGTAGTTATAGGTGTTTCTAGTATATTTATTTTGAAGAAATTTTCCATTTCTTCTTTTATTTGCTTCCAAAAGTCTTCGTTCTTTAAAAGATTTGTATTTAATCTCCATTGTGGAACTTTGGGAGATGTCTGTAATTGCAGTAATATTGGACTATGGTCTGCAAAAGTATTTGCAAGAATTTCTATTTCTTTCATTTCTTTAAACAAATTTTTCGAGATCCAGCAGGCATCATTTTTTGACCAGCTTTTATGTCTATGTGAGAAATATGTATAATCTCTTTGTGTCAGATATTTTGTTCTCCATGCATCTACAATATGTAATTCTTCTATAAATTGTAGAAATATTTTTGAAATCAAATTTCTTCTTTTCCCCCCTCTTTTTTCCTTATCCTGTGGAAGTATCTAAATTTCTATTGCACACTGCATTAAAATCCCCAATTATACAATATTCCTGATAATCTCTGATAGGGAGTTCTTTTTGAAAATTTTTGTAAAATATCTCCTGGTTTTCGTTTGGTGCATATACATTTACAATCAGTAGTTTCTCTGATTCTTTTTGTATTTCCACCATCAATATTCTTCCATCTTGCAATGTATGGATCAATTTAGGGTTCAGTTCTTTCCTTGTGTAGATAGCCAATCCTCTTTTTTCTTCTTCAAATCTGATGCTGCAAACATCTCTCCCAATTTTTTGTTTTGCAATAGCTTATTGTCTCTTATCCTTATATGTGTTTCTTGCAGGCAAATCACATCCAATTTTAACTTTTGTAATTGTAAGAAGATTTTTTTTCTTTTTTGTGGGGAGTTTAATCCATTAACATTGACTGAATGGAATTTCCATTGTTTCTTATTCATTGGATTTGGCTTTACTATCTGTTTTTCCTTCTCTTTTCTTGCTGCCTCTTATCTGGATCTTTGATTTGGTTTCTATTTCTTCTTCCTCTTCTTCTAGTTCTGAATCTGTTCCTTCATCTAATTCTGACTCTTCTGTCTCAGAACTTTCCTCTTTTTTTCCTCCTCTGGATGTTTCTCTCTCTCTCTCTTTTTCCCCCTTTTCTTTCTCTTTCCTTCCCGGTTCTTTCCCTCTTTTCTCCAAGAATTCCTCTGCCTTCTTTAAAGAGTATATAAAATATATTTGGGTCTCGAACTGGAAAGTAAGTCCTTCTGGAGTTAGCCATCTATATATTATCACATTTTGTCTAAGATAGCTTGCCAAGTGTTCATATTTTTTCCTGTTTTGTCGTATTTTCCATGGAATATGCTTCAAAATCTTAAATTATTTTCCATTTACCACCAGTTCGTTTCCTTGAATAGATTTCAGAATTGTATTTCTAAAGGCGGATTTTGTAGATTTGACATGTATTTTTCCTGGCAAATTATTTCTCTTTGTATAAACTGAAGAAACTTTCCATACTTTATCGATATTCTATTCCACTTCTTCCTGTTGTATTTCTAACATTGGTGCAAGTGCTTCTGATACACAGTTGAGTATATTTTCTTCTTTCTGTTCCTGTATATTCTGGAGTCTAAGTAAATATGCTGCCTTCTCCATTTCCAAATTTAAGAGTATGTCCTCATCCTGTTTTCTCTGTGTCTGTTCCTCCTGTAGTTTTCTATCCATTTCTTCCAGTTTATCCTCTGTTTTTTTGACAGTTTGCGATATCTTTGTCACTTTCTTCTTGTTGTTTTTTTTCAACCTGCTGCTTTGTCTCTGTAATCTGGCTTCCCAATTCTTTGATTTGTTGAGAGATTTGTTGTAAAACTTGTTGTAATTCCTTTTGTATTAAGGCTTCAAGACTTTGTTGCAGATTCTGCTGCCAATCCCTCAAAGATTCCTGACCCATCATTTTGGGTCAAGCTTGTCTCCATTGCAGGATAACTTTTTTGGGTCTTTCCTGGTCCTTTTGCCTCCATTCTTAACTAAGCAGTATGTAAAATATATCAAAATTAATATACTCCCCCTAAAACAAGAATCACAGTTGACAATCAGATCATCCAATATTGGATTATCAACATGTCACACTCACCGATATCCCAATGTCCCGATATCCCATCAAGATAAGGATAGAAAGCAAGTTAATAGTCTTTGTCTGCTTTCTTCTTTCTTCAGTCTTCCCTTTAAAAATCCAGTAGATGTCACTGTTAGCCTATTTTTCTATGTCCTGTGTTTACATGTCTTTTCTTCCTTGTGGTTTCTTATCTCTTCCTTCCCCTGGTAATTTTCCACTGGCCTCCAAGGTTACTACTTTAGATGTTCTTCCGCCTCCCACTGTCTAAGTAAAATAGTCCACAAGTTCCCCAGACATAATGTACTAGTTACCATTCCAAACCACATCCCAGCAATGTCTGTTATCAGTGGTCTTTCTCTCTTTTCCACCAACAATTCACAGAGATGTCTGTATATGCCTTGAGAGGGTAGACAAGATAAAGAATTCCCCGTGTTGAAATCTTTCTTGAAAGGTGCTGTAGAGACAGCGAGCGTGCTGTTTCTTTATAGATTTATTTTAAGAAATCACCTCCCTCTCCCTTTTGTAGTTACGGGAGCAGAGGGCCCACTTCCAGCTGTCTCACTTTAGTCTCAACCAATATTCATGCGCCTCTCCACATCCACCCTTTCTCCAACTTTCGGATTTCTTTTAATCTCAATATCCCCATATATCCAATAACTGTTCAGGCTTACTGTTGCTGGTCCTTCTTATGTCGACTTTGGTTGCAGTATACTTCCCAAATTCTTTCGTTGGCGCTCACATTGGTGCATTCCAGGTTTTGTGCCAAAATGGCACTGTCCCAGCTGGTGCTTATGATGCAGGGTTACGAGATGGATATCTTGCCTCTCACTGATTACCCTGGCTCACATTACTGCCACCGCTTGCTCCACGTCTTCCTTTCCTGAAAGATGTATTCAGATCCCTCTTGGGGTCCTTCTAGCTGGGTAGGCATTGGTATGTCCCAGGAGCAAAGCCTGGGTACGTCCGATCTTCACCTCAACAATGCCCTGCCCAGAAGACATTCTAACTGTCAGAGCAGTACGACAGTGGAACCAGTTACCTTGAGAGGCAGTGAGTGCTCCAACACTGGAGGCATTCAAAAGATATATCCTTTGATTTGTATTCCTGCATTGAGCAGGGGTTGGACCTGATGGCCTGATAGGCCCCTTCCAACTTCACTATTCTATGATTCTATTGGCACTCTGAAATTTGACAAGGCTGGTAAAGTATTTCTTCTAATATGTGAAACTACAAAAAGTAAATAATTCCACTATTGCTATGCTCTGTGACGAGTCTACGAAACTACTCTGGGTGGCTGATAAACATCCTCCTCTCTGTAACAGAAGCCACTCCATCCATGACTAAGACAGCCAAGGTACTTTATTTGTTTATTTTTTATTTATTTATTTAACTTATATGCCGCCCACACTACCCAAAGGTCTCTGGGCGGCATATAAATTAAATAAATAAATTAAACTTCTTTATCCAAAATGATCCATATCATGTGCCTTGCACATAGTTTATACAGAGTGGCCAAAGAGATTTGAAGCAACTATCCTGACGTAGATAAGATAATTTCAAATTGGGGGGAAAATGTTCATTAAAGCTGCACTTCAAGTACAAAGGTTCAAAGAAATTGCTCCTACCTTGGCTCTCCCTCTCCAATCTGTCATGATGCATTGGGGGAACCTGGTTGGATATGGCCATGTATTCTTTCTCAAATTATGATTCTTTGCAGCAGATAGTTAAAGAATTTGACTGTTGTGAATCTTCCTCCATCAAGATTGTGCAAGAGTCGAGGCGGGTTTTTGTCATGGCAAGAACCAGTCAGGTTTCAGGCAAGCTCCTGAAACTGATTGGGACTCCTCGGTTCTGGGGGGCCCTAACTGGGGGGGGGGGAGGATGGTCTGCTAGGAGAAGTGGCGTCTGAAGCAGCAGAGATGACAAAAGCCAGAAGAGGAACTGGTGAAGGCTGGTTCCCCCTCCAAAGTCGTATCCGAGTGCATGGACTAAGGAGGAAGCCATCTTGGCAAAGAGCGGGGAACACCCCTAGCAGAGAGTGAGAAAGCACAAAAGGATGTTGGAAATATCTCAACCAGAGACTCTGAGTAAGTTAAAATATTTGTTCATGTAAGAAAAATCTCCATGGACCCAAATAACTACACAGAAAAGAGATAGATATAAAGAGTCAGCAAAATGGACTTTACCTTTTAAAAAATCTTACTGTCATGGTAGAAGCAAGTCCCCACTTAGTTTGGTTTGGGGGGAGAAGAGGAGAGAGGAGAAAAAGGGAGAAGGGGGAGAAAACTACCTCATCACAAAAGGAGATCAATCTAAGATAAGATTCTCACTCCTGTGACTATCTGAAACACTGATATCAAATCCTATTTACTTCAAAGCATTGTGGGTCCTTTAAATTTTTATTGTTGTGACTTGGCGACTGTGAGAACTTTCTACCCTGAGGTTAGTGCCACCCTGCTCTTGGATCTGATATGTAAATAAGATTGAGAAAGAAAAATAAGGTTACAGTGACATCTGCTGACAGAAGACTTGAACAACATTCCTTATTTACTTAATTTAGGAAGAAAGGGGGAAAAATCAATATGGCGACAAAAGGTGGAAAGGAGAAAACTCAAAGAGGTTCACCAGCACAAGAACAGAATCTCAGTGAGTTATTGGGGCAAGAGTCATTTAAGGACTGGCAACAGAGTATTCAAGAGATGCTATCTATAGGGCTACAGCAATTACAAGGAGGGATGGCTCAGCTATGTCTACAAATGAAAGACTTAGGGATGCAAATGACTGATACTAAAAATCAAATTACAGAAAATAAAAAAGAAATAGCCAGAATAGCTGGGACATCAAAAAGAACAGAAGAAAGACTGGAGATCATGAATACAGAGATGGGAGAATTAAAATGGGAAAGCAAGCAAGATGAGCCAATGCCATACTTAGATTCCAGAACCTATCAGAACAAAAAGGAGAAGATACAGCGCAAGTGATTGCTACTTATTTAGCATCACTCATGGGGATGTGACCAGGGGATGTTCAACAAAATATAGACACAGCATGAAGAATTTATACAGCATACACCAGAAATAAAAATCTTCCCAGAGAAATTCATGTTAAATTTACAAGAAAGACCTTTTGAGATAAACTTTTAAGAAATATACAAGGCAAGGAACCTAATGCATGTAATTTCTACAGCAAAGTTATTAAATGTAAAATATTAGAAGAAAACAGATATTTCGGACTTAGAAGAGCTGACAGAAAAGACACAGGAAGTCGCAGAGATGGAGGAAACAGAAGTAATAAACAAAGAATACCTTTAAAAGGACTAAAAAGCAGGGAATGATTTTATAAATAAACTCGAAAGATAGCTTGGAAAGCACAGGTTGAAGAAGAATGTGAAGGTCCAATTAGGGAATAGATAGATTAGTAACTATAGTAATACTGGGAAAATGTGTTGTTTCTCTTTTTATCTCACTTTTTAGTATAATTGTACAAGTTGATGCAAATGTACTATCCCACTCTCTGGGGTTTTACCCTTTCTCTATCCATACCTACCCCCCTAGCCTCAAATTCCCCTTCCAATAACCCTATCCCCATTGAAAAGAATAAAAAATTGAAAAAGAAAAAAAAAGATTGTGCAAGAGTCCTTTTCTGTAACCTTGGCTGGAGACTTGGGATATATCAATTTTAACTTCAGTGGATTACCATGAACAATCACTGCCTTGAAACTGTAGGAATGGAACTTCGTGATGCACTAAAAATTATGAAACAAACTGAGGGTGATTTAAAGCAAACAAAAGGGAAGGTGGCTAAAAAATTAGATTACATTGTGGCACTGCAAAGAGTGCCACAATGTAATCTGGGTTATTCAACACTTTGCAAAGTAAGTAACATTCTAAATGGACTTGAAGGAAAATTTGATGACCTTGACCAGAATTTTCTCCAAATGAGTTGGCTTTTTTCAAATTTGTTCCTATAACTCCTTATGATGTCGAATGAGTTTCTCCAGATACAAGAACATCCTGACAGACAACAGACGTTCATCCAATGCAATTGACCAAAACGAATCCGGGTATGATCATTTTATTCTCAAAATGTTAATTTGATTCCTTCAGTACTAGTACTTCTACACTGGAAAGGAAGAATACACCTTTTAATTTGTGTGTGTATCAGCACAGACTTTTAAAAGTTGGGTGCTAATTACAGAAAAAGTGTAAAGTCATATTTTTTGTTTAATTAGACATATTTAAACAATTTTAAGGTCATAAATGCTAGCAAGGTTATGCTGAAAATCCTACAAGGTAGGCTTCAGCAGTATGTGGACCGAGAACTCCCAGAAGTACAAGCTGGATTCCAAAGGGGCAGAGGAACTAGAGACCAAATTGCTAACATGCGCTGGATTATGGAGAAAGCCAGAGAGTTCCAGAAAAACATCTACTTCTGCTTCCTTGACTACGCAAAAGCCTTTGACTGTGTCGACCACAGCAAACTATGGAAAGTTCTTAAAGAAATGGGGTGCCTGACCACCTTATCTATCTCCTGAGAAATCTATATGTGGGACAGAAAGCAACAGTTAGAACTGGATATGGAACAACTGGTTGGTTCAAAATTGGGAAAGGAGTACGACAAGGCTGTATATTGTCTCCCTGC
Organism: Intellagama lesueurii; assembly: GCA_037013535.1. Taxonomy (NCBI): domain Eukaryota; kingdom Metazoa; phylum Chordata; class Lepidosauria; order Squamata; family Agamidae; genus Intellagama; species Intellagama lesueurii. Next base: position 189,894,547 of record JBAJHW010000001.1, on the reverse strand, counting down.
TTATTTAACCTATATGCAGAATACATCATGCGAAAGGCAGGACTGGATGAATCCCAAACCGGAATTAAGATTGCCGGAAGAAAGATCAACAACCTCAGATATGCAGATGATACCACTCTGATGGCAGAAAGTGAGGAGGAATTAAAGAACCTCTTAATGAGGGTGAAAGAGGAGAGCGCCAAAAATGGTCTGAAGCTCAACATCAAAAAAACTAAGATCATGGCCACTGGTCCCATCACCTCCTGGCAAATAGAAGGGGAAGATATGGAGGCAGTGACAGATTTTACCTTCTTGGGCTCCATGATCACTGCAGATGGTGACAGCAACCATGAAATTAAAAGACACCTGCTTATTGGGAGGAAAGTGATGAGAAACCTAGACAGCATCTTAAAAAGCAGAGACATCACCTTGCCGACAAAGGTCCGCATAGTCAAAGCTATGGTTTTTCCAGTAGCGATGTATGGAAGTGAGAGCTGGACCATAAAGAAGGCTGGCCACCGAAGAATTGATGCTTTTGAATTGTGGTGCTGGAGGAGACTCTTGAGAGTCCCCTGGACTGCAAAGAGAACAAACCTATCCATTTTGAGGGAAATCAACCCTGAGTGCTCACTGGAAGGACAGATCCTGAAGCTGAGGCTCCAATACTTTGGCCATCTCATGCGAAGAGAAGACTCCCTGGAAAAGTCCCTGATGTTGGGAAAATGTGAAGGCAAGAGGAGAAGGGGACGACAGAGGCCGGGATGGTTGGACAGTGTCACCGAAGCTACCAACATGAATTTGACCCAACTCCGGGAGGCAGTGGAAGACAGGAGGGCCTGGCGTGCTCTGGTCCATGGGGTCACGAAGAGTCGGACATGACTTAATGACTAAACAACAAACAAAGGTCATAAATGCTAATGCATTTTTGACATTTTTAGGTCATAGAAATCCTTGCCTTACTCGTGACTGTAAGATACAGAGGCTTCAGTAAGGATGATGATGTGCTGTCAAATACATTTCAACTTATGGTGATATTCCCAGAATTTTCTGGATGTAGAAATTACTCACAAGTAATTGATCAGTTCCTTCTGGTGGTCATCTAAGATTGTTCAGTTTTGCTCAAGGCAACACAGGAGGCACTGCACATAATGCCATTAACCAGGGATGGGGACTTGAGTCATGGGACTTGCTGTCAAATTGTCTCTGAACATTTCCAGCAGCATTTCCACTTTTGGCATATACTTTCTTTTTTAACAAAAGCAATCTTAGACACATCTATTTAAAAGTGAGTTCAGTGAGTCTTACTTCTGGATAAGTAGGTACAGAATACATTGCAGCCTGAAAAATAAAATACCTCCTAAAGCGAAGCTCAAGAGCCACACTATTTTTCCCCTTTCTTTCTCAAACTCTTTAACCTCTCCCTCACTTTTCCCAATGTAAGTAAAATGCAGTTGCACAATACAGAAAAGATATATTCCATCCAAGATAAGAGAAAAAAGGAGGAAACATTTATCGCTTTCCCTTACCTATTCCAGAATTCAGAGCTTAAAACCCTTTAAATAGTAAACCTATTTAGCATAAATAGAAACAGTTGCATATGCAAATGAGGACTGCTCCATCACACAAAAAATCTTACTGGATTCTCCTAAACCTCTTCAAAATTCAACATAAAATGGCAAAATGTTAATTTTTAAAAATATTGCAATGTATATGCCTTATGTAACCTGAATTTCCCAAAGTATATAGTCAAGGTGCATAAAATATTTACATGGTTGCTAATTTGCTCTATAAATATAAAGCCTCAGGAACTCAGCCAATAGTGATGTTCTGAAGAAAACACAATTCTGTTGCAGTTTGTAATACAGTACCCCCATATCTGCTGGGGATTGGTTCCAAGCCTCAACATGGATACTGAAAACTGTGGATAATAGCAAACATGAGAGTGAGAGTGTGTGCGTGAGAGAGAGACAGACCATATAGCATATAGGAAAAGGAAAAGGGGGAAAAAAACAGAAAACATTATTTTCACATGCATTACCAGAACTGGCCACTAGAGGGAGCCAGAGACCATGCCATGTATTCTACACTAACAAGTATTCACAGCATGGTCTCTGGCTCCCTCTGGCATCCCTCTAAGAGATAATTTATTTTTCAGTTCTGGTAATACATGTGAAAATAGTTTTTTCTGGGTTTTTTTTTTCTTTTAATATTTTTTAATATTTTCAGACTGTGGATAAGCGAAACTGCGGATACTGTTCCTGTGGATACGGGGATCCTACTGTATTTCTTCTCAATATAGGACATTCACTTAATGAAGATATTTTTGAAATCTGAAAGCAAATAAAGTGAATAGCACTGGTTACAAGCTACTCACCTGTGGTAACGTTAATACTTGAAATTTTCACAGATGAATCAGACGCATTTAACAAGAGTGGAAAGCTAAGCTTCTTTAAATGACTTCTGAGGCTCTCCTGGAGTGAGGAATCAGCAAAGTTTATCTCAATAGCAACAGTGTATTCTGCAGGTGAGATGCCCAGTGTAACCGCTGAAAAACAAGGTGATATGGTAGGCCATGTTACAATCCATCTACCATTTCCTGTTTTGTTCACATGAACAATTTATACATGTCTACTCTAGAAAGTTCCACAATTAGGAAAAAGGACACCTTCATGAAAAGGCATTTGCCTGGCTTCCACTGCTTCTTTCTCAAGCGGGCAGCTTGCTTTGCCCACGCCTACATGGCTTTGTTATTGCTCTGAGCTTTTTCTTTCGGATTGTCTACTCCAGCTCCCATTCTGTCTCAAATGGGATGGCCCCCAAATATTTTGGATTGGGTTTCCAGTGGTTGATAAGCTACGAGACCCAATTTCAATATGTAGTCTCCAGAGTTGATGCTGTTAGGGGCTCCGAATTAAACTTATTTCTTTGTTGTCTCACAACGTAGCTGTATCACATTGGTGTTCCCCTAATATCTTCTGAAGCAAAAATCATAAAGTGCAAAGGGAATGTCTGTGTTTCCAAACATCTGGGGGGGATAAGCCAAGTAGCCTCACTATGTTGCTCCTTCAAGTTTCATGTGCCAACCAAAACAAACACTGATGTTCTTGTTGCTTGCCTACAATACATACAGTCTATTTTGGGGCAAATTACAATATAAAAAAGGGGGGCAGCATGGCATTACCCTGCCATATCCCTTGCTCAGTTTACTAGAGATCATGTCACACTACTACTCTGGTCATTCCTTCTCTTTGCCTGAATTGCACTCTACATTTGACAAAAGTGTCATCTAAATCTTGTTGTCCCCCAGAGTTGAAAGTGATGGCTTTTGCACATGCCAAGCTATTCAGACAACCTGTTTGCTATGTGTATAATGAAAGCAAGAACAAAATTATATGACCAAAAACAAATGAGTTAGCATAACTGGCTGTATTTCCAAGAAAACCTGCCACATGCAAGCAAAACATGCTGTTTAGAGATATCAACATACCCTGGCGTTTCTGCCTGTATAGTTCTCCTTCTGTGTTTTCCCCTTCTCTTACAGCTTTGCTGTGAATCTGAAACAAAGACATTTTTCTCCTTATTAGGTAAAATAAGATTAATATAATTGAGGAGAAACACTGTAAATGACCTAGACACATTTATTCATGGTGAATCAACAGCGTAGAGAATCAGGAAATGCATAACCTTATGCTCAGAAAGGCATAAAACTCCAAATTGCTAAAATAGCAAGCACTGAACAAGAACAGAGCTCCTAAATGTGGAGCCAAAGCTGCAGGTGGCAAATTAGGAGTGGCTTTGTCTGCAGTCAGACCTCTGCAAATTGCTTCAAAGCAATGTTGAAAAGCTGGCTCTGATGGCAGGAAGGCCCCTTCTTTTCCACCCTCTTCCCTCATTTAAAACCTACCAGACTGTCAGCATCCTCACTGCTCAGCAACAGGGACTGTCATTCTTTCCAGGGAGCAAATTGGAGTAAGGCCTAGCTTTCAATTATTTAGTGGAAGCTGAGGGTAACAACTGCATGTCCTTGGGCAAGAGTCCTATTCAGGTGTTATACAATCTAGTAAGGTAAATACACCTAGAAGGGAGCGCCTAGCCCTGCCCCCACTGCATTGTTCATGTTGACTGCACAACATGTGAAGAGGTGAAAGGTCCTGCTTGTGTATAGGCTCTACATATGAACAAGAACCCAAATTTTCAAGGCTTATTGTTCAGATGTACAGTCTACACATAAGCAAGAACTTCTCATCTTCAGACCCAACACTGAGACCATGAAGAACACAGTGACAGGGCTAAAATTACAAATGGAGGGAGCCAACCTCATTCTTAGATTTCAGAATTTTCCAGAACAAAAAGACGAAGACACAGTGCAATTGATAACTAACTTTCTAGCCCCAGTTATGGAGATGTGATCAGAAGACGTGCAGCAAAATATAGATACAGTAAGAAGAATTAATACAGCATATACCAGGAATAATGAACTCGCCAGAGAAATTAATGTTAAATTTACGATAATTATATTTCGAGAAAAAATTCTAAAGATCATGCAAAATAAAGATTCTACTATAAAAGAGAAAGAAATTAAGATTCTGAAACATATTCCATGCCAAATAAGACAGAAAAGGAGACAATACACAGAGTTGACAAAGCTCTTGAGAGCAAACTCAATTACATATAAGTGGTTGATACCTTAAGATGTCTTCTTCCAATATCAATCGCAGAGATATTCTATTAACTCAACAATGAAGGCAGAAGATTTTATGAAAAAAAAGGAGGAAATGGCTGGGTAGGAAAGAAGATGAAAAGACATATAAGAAACAGGAAGAGGAGCAATCAAGTGGATCATCAGGACCAAACTCAGGAGAAAGCTCAGAATCTGAGTCAGAAGACCAAACAGGAAGTGCCAAAGGAAAGCCCACTATGAAAACAAGATGATCTAAGAGGAGGAAAGAAAACCTTAATAATAAAGATGGATCAAATGAGTAAAAAACGGCTTAAAATTCTATCAGTTAATGTAAATGGCCTAAATTCACCCCAAAAGTGTAAAAGAATTTACCAACAACTGCAGAAATTAAAATTGGATATTATTTGTCTTCAAGAAACCCATATGAAAAGAATAGATCAACATCTATTAGAAATTTTTAAAAAATAGGAGAATTATTTATAGCAGCAGATTTAAATAAGAAAAAGAGAGGTGTGGCAACATATATACGAAAGGAATTGGGCCCAAAATTAGTTTTTACATCTGAAGATGCGAGGGTACTAATGGTTGAAATCCAAAATGAGGCAAAAAAGGTGTTGATTATGAATATATATGCCCCCAATGAAAACTAAGAACTGTTTTATGAAGAACGTCAAAAAGAAAGAGTAAGGAGAGAATATGAGGAGTGTTGCATTCTGGGAGATTTTAATGCCGTCTTTGATAGACATTTAGATATAAACTGAGGAGAAGGAAAGACAAAAACAACAAGAAGAAATACCAAAACACTTCCTATAGCTAGCAGAAGAGCTGAATATGGTTGACGCCTGGAGAACAAGGCATCCAAGTGCAAGAGACTTTACATTTTACTTGGATAGACATAAAAGTTGGTCAAGAATTGATGCATGTTGGATCTCATTAGGCTGGATGAAAGAAGTATTGGAAATAGACATTTTGCCTAACACTTTTGCAGATCATAGTCCTAGCTTGGTGCAATTGGAAATGGGATCTAAATCTTTATATTGGAGATTAAATACTGTACATTCCTTTTAAAAAATGATATTTTCTCAAAACAAATAAGAGAAGAGATGGATATATTTTTCAAACTTAATACGCTTTCAGAAATATCAATGGTAACAGTATGGGAAGCAAGTAAAGCCTTTTTTCAAGGTTTAATAATAAGAATTGCAGCAAGACAAAAAGAGAGAGAGCATAGCAAAATATAGAGAACTAGAAGACACAGTTTTCGTGAGAAAAACACTTAAAGCAAAACCCGAGCAAGAAACAATTGAGGATGAAAATAAAATTAAGACAACATCAACTGAATGTTTTGATGACAGAAGAAATGGCGAAAAGGATAAAATTTGCAAGACATTTTTTTTTGAAAATGCAAATAAACCAGGAAGGTGGTTGGCATATAAACTATGAAAAAAAGAGGAAAAATCATAATTCAGAACCTGAAATATGAGAAAGGAGTGATAAAATATAGACAAGAAGAAATAAAGAGGATTGTAGAGAAATTCTATCAAAATTTGTATTGGGAAAAGCAGATGCCCAAAGAGGAACAGAGAGAATATCTGGAGAAACACAGCAATATAAAGTTGACAAGTGAACAGAAGCAGACTTTGAATGAACCATTTTCACTTAATGAAATAGTAGAAGCCTTCAGGAAGCAAAAGAACAGGAAATCCCCAGGAGGAGATGGGATTCCAGCAGGACATTACAAAACTTTTGAGGATATACTACTTAAACCATATAAGAAACTACTAGAAGCTATAGCTCAAGAAGGGATAATCCCACCAACATGGACAGAAGTATTAATTACCACAATTCACAAAGAGGGAACTGATGCTATGGAAATTAAAAACTATAGACCGATATCACTCCTAAATGTGGATTATAAAATTTATGCTACAATATTACCAACCAGACTGAAAAAGGTTCTTTCACAAATAGTTCACGAGGATCTGGCTTCCTTCCAAAGAGACAAATGAGAAATAATCTTAGAATGATTCTAAACATATTGGAATATTATGAAGTGCATCTGGAGAAATCAATGGCTATGATCTTTTTAGATGCAGAAAAGGCATTTGACAATCTGAACTGGAACTTTATGACACAGCAACTAGAATTGATGGACATGGGGGAAATATTTATCATGTTAATAAAGACTATCTATACTAAACAAAAAGCCAAAATCAAAATTAATGGAGACTTTACAAATGACATTCAAATACAGAAAGGGACAAAACAGGGCTCCCCATATCTCTACTATTATTTATACTCTCATTGGAAGTCCTCAATGAGCAAATCAGGATTAACAAAAACATAACAGGGTTAAAAATACAGAGAGATTTGGAAAAGTGGGATAAGATACAACTTTCATTGATGGGAAGAATAGCGGTAATCAAATTGATTGTCCTACCTAAATTGATCTCTTTTTTTTAAGACAATACCAGTGATGTTAAAGCAAACACTTCTTCAGGACTTTAATAGAAAAATAATGAAATTTGTTTGGCAAGGGGAAAAAACAAGTATTAAAGTGAAGGCATTACAAGATTCTAAACAAAGGGTGGGTTTAGTCTTCCGGATTGGAATATCTACTATAGGGCCTGTGTACTGGCCAGGACTAAGGAATGGATTACTCTGGATAATGAGAGACTGCTTAAACTGGAGGGACATGATCTTAGCCTGGAGTGGCATGCTTTTGTACAGTACCAAAAATCTAAAGATCATAAAGTCTTCAATAATCATATGATAAGGAAATCTTCATTTTGGATTTGGAATAAGATACAAAAGCAAATGTATAGAAACATTCCGGGGTGGGTGTCGCCATTAGAAGCATTTATACAGCCAACCTTAATGGACTCAACAAAACTTTTGAGGTATAGAGATTTGCTTAAGAAAGATGTGGTGTTAAAGATTAGAGAGGAGCTAGAAGAACAGAAAGTCTCTCTAGATTGGTGGATGAGATTACAATCAGACTCCAGATACATAAAAGATAAAATAATGGGCTTTTATGAAGAACAAACGGTATTTGATAAACTATTGTTAGGGATAAGTGATTAAATAATTAAAAGAATGTACAAATATCTCTTAAATATGAAAATAGAAGATGAAGTGGTGAGAGATTGTAAGATAAAATGGGCACAAAACGTTGGTCATAATATTGATCTAGAACAGTGGGCACAAATTTGGCAGAACAATATTAAACCTACAAAATCAGTAAATTTTAAAGAAAAAATATATAAGGTTTTATAGATGGCATATGACTCCAGCTAAACTGTCTAAAATATATGAAAATATCTCCAACAAATGTTGGAAATGTAAAATGCAGGAGGGTACTTTTTATCATATCTGGTGCACATGTAGGGAAGCAAAAAGTTTTTGGAGATTAATACATGAAATGTTACAAAAAATTGTATCTTGTGCGATACCATTTAAACCAAAATGGCTTTTATTGAATATTATGCCTGAAACTGTAGATAAAGAAATGAGATATTTGATAATTCATGTAATTACTGCAGTGAGGATATTATATGGAAAATATTGGAAGAAAGAAAAGATACTGTCTCTTGAGGAACTGATAGAAAAGATACTGGAAGTGGCAGAGATGGATGTACTGACAGAAGCATTAAACGAAAGGTCATCTCAAAAAGGACTCAAAAACTGGGAACAATTTTATAATCGGATTCGAAATATGGATTGGAAAGTATAGATAAAAGAATGTGAAGGCCCAAGGGAATTGAGAGATTAAAGGTAAAAGGTAAGGTAAAGGTTTCCCTTGACAATTGACAATTGACAATTGAGAGATTAGTAATTATAGATACTTTGGTAAAAATTGCTGAATTGTTTTGTGTGTGTGTGTGTGTGTGTGTGTGTGTGTGTGATCTTCCTTTTTAGCATAATTGTGTAAGTGGCTGTAAGAATACTCTTTCACTCTCTGGAATTTTACCCTTTCCCAGTCCTTGCCTATTTCCCCCCTACCCCCATCCCAATTCCTATTCCTGCTGAAAATAAAAAAAACTGCTTTCAAAAAAAGAAGAACAACAACACAGTGACAGGAGTGGCAAATCTAGGCACTCCCCTCAAAGCATTCTTGAGATCATGGGCCCAATGTATGTGGCAGGTCATACTCCTGCTATTCTTAAATAGGGAGGTAGTTGGGATCGGAGGATTTTTTGGTGGAAAGAGGCCCTGTGATAGAAAGAGTGAAATGTTACGGTGTGAGATCTACCTATGAGGCATAACAACCTACTGGTTGTTTCTTTCTACTCAAAGCCTATGGTAATAATATTAAAAAATAATTGCATGCTGTCAAGTCTGGCTTATGGTAATAAGACCTATATTAAAGAAAGCTGCACTTATTCCTAATGCTGACAAATTATGGTTGTCAAAGGTACTATTCTTGGCTAAGCTGTTTGGGAATGTGGTGGCACTTCAACTCCAGACATTTCTGAATAAGATTGATTTATTGCACCCATTACAACTGGGCTTTCGACTGGGATGTTAGACCAAGAGTGCTTTGTGCACCACCAGCGATTTTTACTGAATTGATCTGGTCTGGCAACTATCCAAGATGTAACATTAGCTGCATTACATCTTAACTACTGCAATTGGCTATCTTTGAAGACTTTCAATAACCATCTGTTAGCACAAAATGCATTTGTTTTTCTATATATGGTGGTGTTAGTATTGCAATAATTTGTTCTGAATTATATTATGTGATACATAAACTGTGTGGCAAGTGTGTTACATAAGCCGGAGGTGAAAGAAAGTGGAAAAGGAAGATATAGTACCACACACTCAAGATGTGTTGGACCTCTAGCTTCCCTAGAAGTCACATTCCCTTGATGTATACTGCATCAGATCCTCACCCTCAATCAAATCAGCTAAATACAGTGAAAGTTACTTACAGGTGAATGAGGGAAAGAGCCAGATTTAAAGTCCAATGAATTCTGTGAAGACCTTCTGATAATCATGAGAGCACAAAACATGGACAGTCTCCAGAATAACATTTCTCCTGTGTTTTGTTGCCGAAAATCCTACTGGAAAAAAAAAGACATTTTGTTTGTCATTAAGGGAAAAATTCTGCTCCTTCCAAAGAAAAGCAAAGAGGAAGCCACAGGGAAAATGTTTGCTGTAGTTCTTTATGTATACATATAATTTTATCTAGGATGCACTACTACTAGAATTCAGTAGTAAGTTGCAGCAAGAGTAGATGCATTGAATCAATAAAACTTACACAGGTGTTGACTCACCAAACCCCTACTGATTCAATGAACATACTCTGTTTGCAACTTACCACTGGATTTCAGCCATTGCTAATTATGCTATTTTCAGGGCCACATTTCTGCATATTTGTAGTTATTGCCCCCAAACCTGCCAGCAATGGTAAATGAGTAAATTTCCTTCTGGCAAAGAGTTGGAAGATACAGGTACAGAAAAATTATTTTAAGGCACTTACATGGCACTTTTCAGATATATATTCTGCAAAACTGGTTACAGAATTTGAGACAGTATGGTAGCAATAAAGGCTGGTACAAAAAAACACAAAGAAGATGGTGACAGAAAACTATTACGAAGTCAGGTGAAACCATCACATGGGTGAAACATTCAAGAAAACTAGCACTCTCTTTTTTAAATCTTCACCTCATATCAAGAAGATAAAGGTGAGCTTCCCTGATTGAGTGTCAGCACACAGCACTGTTGAAATCTGAAATATATTTTCAAAATTTAACAAATAGGGCAGATACATATTTTTTTTCAGTTGGCAGGATCAATGTTTGACCATGGAGGTAGTGCAAGTAGAGTCATAAGAAAAAATGGTGGCGCTCTTGAGAAAAGAGATGGAGAAAAAAAGGCAAATAACAACTGAGGCAAAGGCCTATGAAACTTGTGAACACCAGGGCAATGGGAAATCTTAGAGTTTTGTCTGGCTAATGCAGGCTTGTGATTCAAACAGAAATTTCTGACCATAGCAGAAGTACATCTTTTGATCTTCAAAACCCAGGTGAGAGGGAATAGATAAATTATCTGGTACAAGAATGACTTCAGAGAGGGCGGGCTAACCAATGAAAACTGGGAATTTTTGAAACAACCACTGTGATGGAATTGGGTTCCAAGAGGAAAAGGTATATAAGCACAGCCAAGATAGCTGTAATTTTCTCCTGCTTATGAGACTCTGCTGCCTGCAGTAGTTTCCTGTGATGTAGGTTGTCCTGTTCTGTATTTTGCTGCATCATAACATGGCATCTACTTTTTAAATTATTCTATCCTAGCATAAATAAAATATATTTAATTTTTTTCCTTTAGCCCCCACCTTAGAACTGCAGAGCTGGAAGGGACCCGATGGATCAAGTCCAGCCCCTGTCAAGGAGGCATGGTGGAGAAATGAACTCCTAACCTCTGGCTTTGCAGCCAGAGACATAAACCCCTGAGCTATCCAGCAGTTTTGTATTGGCTCTGCTGTTCATCATAGCTGGTGACCTGGAAACTGGACACAAGGGTCTAACCAGAATACAGGCAATGATTGGGAGAATTACATAGGAACTGTCTCTGAAACAGGTGATGGGATTCAAGCTTGATTTAAAACTCAACCCATGTATTTTTCTTCTAGTACCAGAAAAGAAAAGACCCTATCCTTGATCACTGTCCAGATCAGTTTGTGCAAGGACCAGCAGATCTGTCCTTAGCTTTTGATAATTTGTGGGAAAATTCTTGTGGAATGAACCATTTTATCTTCTTATGATATCCTGGTATTGAAACTTAGAACAAGTAGCTTGAATTATGCCCAGAAATGGACCAGGAGCCAGTAAAGGTGTTTCAGTACTGTCATCCCAAGAAACAACCTAGATCCCATAATCTGAGCTATCTCAGGACTGTCTTCAATGGTAACTTCACATAGAAGCACAAACAACTTTGCCCAAGAGAGATTGTGTGATGCAGCAGCCTAAGCAAGTGGAAAGCACCTCATTTCACCAAGGATGATTGGGCCACCGGAAGTCTAGTATCACAACTAAACTGTGAACCTGATCCTCAAAGACCCAGAACAGACTTGTCGCGTCCACCCAGTGTCCCTGGTTTATTCTCTCTTAACCATAGGTTCACCCCCTGGATGCGTTACCTCTTTGCACGCTGCCACCAAGTATTATTCACACAATACCAAATACGTATTTCAGACACTTGTGCTGCCAACTATAACAGGTTTATTGAACTTTTAAGTTTGAGAATCACAGGAGTAAATTATAGATGTTCTTTTATTGTTATGTAAATCACAAAGGGAAAATCACAGATGTTCAGGATCACTCATTAAATAGGATTTGGTTATGCATTGGTTTAAACGTATTTTTTTTATTCGCAACAACCATATACTTTTACTAGTTATCTATTCTCTATATTCCTTATAACTCTTCCCCTATTCTCTCTATCACTTCAACTGTTCAATCTATGTATTAACCTTCTCAGTTCCCTGTCTCTCCCCTGCTTCTCTCTCTCACTGTCTCTAACTCCATAACTGATTCCCACTGTTCTTTCGGTTCCGCCCCTCCTGTCCTCTCATAGGCTCCTGCACTTGAGCTCCACATGATGGACAGGAGTGACGTAATGTGATGGCATTCCGCCACATACCTCCCCCCCTTAGAAAGTTTGTTTCATGGGGTAAAACTTACAGTAGTTTACTCCATGAACAACATAGGAACTACTTAGCAATCTTTCAAACAATTTTTTTTCTTTTCATTACTCCGTTACACATTTTAAATCACATTTATACTTACTCATCACCTTTAAACTCCATCAATCAACATTTGCAATACTTTCAATTTCTTTACTATAATACTTTTATCATTGCTTACCATTAATTCATCTAAAAGTTACATTTGTAATTACTTATCTTATTTATACACAACTGGAACAGTTTATTACATTATAAGTTACAATACACTTTTATAACATTTAATTTGAACAATTTTCATACCATTACAGTTTCATTTTAATATAGTCCTTTTTCTTCTTCTTCAATCTTCTGATCTTTTCAATAAGGTGTCAGACATCACATTTTGAGTCTCTTTAACATTCTTACTCTTACAGTCAAAGTCTTGTAGACTTGGGGCCTATCTCATCAACCCCTCTTGGCTCTCTCCGATAGTCCACAACCTCAGCCATGGTGAAGGGTTATTGCAGATAATAACATGTCCTTCCCACCTGCACGGCTTGAGTTTTTGTGAAGTCCACCCACTTTCACGATACTCACGCTTCACCGTGGAATGGAGTCTCTCACCAGCCTTCAGCTACTCTCTCAGGGATGTCATCTGATGAAGAGCCCCGCTGTTCTCCGATTGGCTCAGCACGGCTCCCGGTTCTCTGGACACCTCTGCGATGATGGTGACGTCCTTCTGGAACTCTGGATCTCTCCGGACTCGACTGGTCACCAATGCCATTTTCCATCTCTCTCTCAATTTTATTGTTTTAACTGCTCTACAGTGCTGAATTACTGGAGCAGCTATCTCGATGTTACTGGATAAAACCTGTTGGTAATATCCAACTAATTCTAGCCAAACTCTTACTTTTTCTTCAGTTTGCACTACTATTAGAGTAAGGCTAATTTCTATTCTATTTTGATTTTGATAGGGTACACCTCTGCCTTCCCAGTATGGCCATTTATATTTTCTTTTGGGCTTTTCTCTTTTTTCATACAGGACTATATTTTCTTTCTTGCACCAAAGTTTGTTCAGATAAACTTGTACCATTTTTCTACTTTCCCCTCTATCTTTCTGAATCTTGTAATTTACTTCTTTCATTTTGGCTATCTTTCTACATTGACTTGCCCAATTTAATTTAATCTTATTCCCTTTCATCTTTCTCAGCATCAAGACTTCCTCTCTAAGATAGACCGATATTTCACTCGCATTTTTAGTGTTGTCTAACTTTTGTTTCTGGACAAAACTACTTTCATTGGGTTTTCTTTTAATCATACAACCCTCTTCAGACCAGTTATTAAGTTGACTTTCCAGGAAACTTTTTCTTCCCCAACTTTCTTTTGTTGTTTTAGTGGGTATTTCCTGACTTTCTTGTGAGCGTGTATATATGAAACTATCTTTAACTTGTTTTATCCAATTCCAACCCTCTCTATCAACTACAGACTTCTCTAAGTGTACCTGGGTCAGTAGATCAAAACTCTTATTAGATTTTTCAATATAATCATTGCTAATATCATTTTTCTTCTTTTCTTCACTATTGAAATTTTCACTAGAGTTTTTCCCTAGACCTTCCTTATCTACTCCTACTACTTCAGGTCTCCTTTTTAACCCAGTATCTTCCTGTCTTTCGCATATGTCACAGCTTTGACAAAATGCTTTTATCTGCTTTCCCATTTCCGGCCAGTAAAAATTCTGAGATATTCTCTGCTTAGTGCATGTAATCCCCAAATGAGCAGAAAAGGTGTCTGTGTGTTCCTTTTCCATTATTTTCTCTCTGTATTTAGAAGGGATTATCAGCTGTTTGTGAAGGCTCTCCCCTCCCCTCCTAGGATTTATTAAGACCTCCCTATATAATAGGTCTTTTTCCACAAAGTACCTTTCGGGGTTATCAGGGGTTATTGGTCCTTTTCTAACCATCTTAAAGCATTGTTCTAAGGTAGAATCTGCTTTTTGTTCCTTTTTTAAAGTATTCTCATGTGGATTCCTTATAGCTACTAAATCAGCTGTCTCACCAGCTTCATTCCCTCTTATTATTTCATTAGGGAGTTCATGTTTTTCCTCAGATGCTTCCTTTTTTTCTTTCTGGGAGCGAGTATTCACCAAAACACTCTTAACATGCTCAGAGAGATCTAGCCCTATCAAGCATGGAGCAGGAAGTTGATCTGTAATTCCCATTTTCCACATCCCATTCCACCCTTGATATTTTATTGGTATTCTAGTCACCGGTAAAGTAATTAGCTCTGATCCAATCCCTTTAACAGTGAGGCTTTCATTTCTTAATATATTTTCTTGAGAGATTATTTCTGGATGGCATAATGTCACCTGAGAGCATGAGTCTTTTAGAGCTAGATATTTAGTCTCATTTATATAAATATTATCCCCAGAACATCTAATAAGCTCCTGGTTACTTTCAACCAAATAACAATGGAGAACTTTTGCTATGGGAAGTTGTTGTTGCTGGTCTTGGCTTTCTGCTCTAGCAGTAACTGGGGTTGCTATGGCGCCCGTTTCAACTGCCTCTGTGGTTGCTTTATTCTGCTGTATACAGTATACTTTCTTGGGCATATTTCCTTTTTGCTGACCAAAATCTCTATTCTTTGAGCATTGTGCTATGAAATGTCCTTTTTCTCCACAGCCAAAACAGGATTTAGAGAATTTCTGTTCAAAAACTGGGGACTTGTCTCGCTTCACTTCCCAGTCCTTATATCTCTGCTGGCTCTGCTCTGAGGGCTTGCCTCTAAAATGGCTCCCAACTGCATGTTGATTCTTGAGGTACTCTCTGGGTTCTTTCCTTCTGTCGTCCCAAGCTTTCCCTCCAATTTTAATCTCTGAGAATTTTGGATGTTTTATTTCTGTAATATAATCAGCTTTTTCGCTTGCCTCCAGAATATTTTTAGGCTTTTTATCTCTTACTAAATACCTC
Source organism: Intellagama lesueurii (assembly GCA_037013535.1). NCBI lineage: Eukaryota > Metazoa > Chordata > Lepidosauria > Squamata > Agamidae > Intellagama > Intellagama lesueurii. The sequence continues at coordinate 189,879,252 of JBAJHW010000001.1, read as the reverse complement.
AATTCCCCAGGTAGAACTGAATAAAATTGTTCAAGGCCTATAATATTTTTCATATCTTCTAATGTCTTGACCTCTGACTGTTCGAGCCATTTCTCCAAGTATCTCACCATATTTGCCCCCAATTGAGAATAGGATTCCTCAGGCTTTTTAGTCAATGCCCTAAATTTCCGTCTTAGATGTTCAGCATTGATTCCAAACCTCAAGAAAACCAATTTTCTGTATGCCTCGTAGTCTCTGGCTTGGTCTTGGGGCATTTGGGAATAAATTTCTGCTAACTCCCCACTTATCTGAGATCTCAGCACAATCATGCGCTCTGCCCCTCTCACCTCAAAGTCCCAGCAGGCATGTTCAAACAAAATAATAAATGATTCTGGGTTATCACCCTTTCTAAATATAGGGAATTTCTTAAGGTCCGCTTTTGATAAATTTCCCCCCTCAGGATTTGAATCATCATTATTATTATTATTATTATTGTTTTGGGCTGATAATTCCATTTGTCTCATTTCTAGTTGAAATTCCCTCTGTCTTTGTTCCATGGCCATTTCTTTTTCTCTCATTTCCAGTTGTCTCTTTTCTGTTTCAGCCCTTTCTCTCATGGCCTCAGCCTCAGCCCTGGTTTTTATTTCTAGCTGTTTTAACTGGAATTCCTGTTCTTTCTCTAATTTCCATTTTTGAAACTCTAGGGAGCTTTCTCTTCCTGAGGCATCCTCCTCCTCCTGGTCAGATATTTCCAGATTTCCTTCCTCTTCATGAGGTAAAACTTGAGGATCTGATACCCTCATTGCTACCTTCTTCCCCCTTTTAGAAGGCATGTTTCTTTGTAATTTCTTTGGATAAGTTGGTGTATTCTACTGCTATAAATAGTCAAGCCTCAATTTAAAGCGCTTTTTTCCTTTTCTGTGTTAGAGAGAGATACTTTGTAGCTTCTCCGCTGGCAGCCACGGATTTGCTACTATATTTCTTCTTCTGGCACCCAGCCAGTCCCTTGTTCTGAGACAATGTTTCTATTTGCCTACAGACACCGAAAGGGTTCAGAAATATTTACTTGAAATAGTCACAGCCTTTATTGTTTTCAATCACCCCAGCTTTGTTTATGACCCTGGCCTCCACTTGTCCCTTTCAGTGCTCCCTTCTTAGAGCTTGGGATCTCAAGCTAGCCTACTGGTCTTTTCCACTTAAAGCATGAGGTAATCTTAAACTATTGAATTTTCTTCAGAGCCTTTTCCTATTTTAGTCTTTCTCACGATCTGTGATCTGGAGTCCCTAAGCTATTCACTAAAACAGAGGGTTTCCCACTCCTTCACAACCATCTCTGACTAACAGTTCTCTTAAGCTCTGAAAATTCACTTTGGCTTTGGCTTACTGGACTATTAATCGCTTCCCGCCGCTGGTCACCACTTTGTCGCGTCCACCCAGTGTCCCTGGTTTATTCTCTCTTAACCATAGGTTCACCCCCTGGATGTGTTTCCTCTTTGCACGCTGCCACCAAGTATTATTCACACAATACCAAATACGTATTTCAGACACTTGTGCTGCCAACTATAACAGGTTTATTGAACTTTTAGTTTGAGAATCACAGGAGTAAATTATAGATGTTCTTTTATTGTTATGTAAATCACAAAGGGAAAATCACAGATGTTCAGGATCACTCATTAAATAGGATTTGGTTATGCATTGGTTTAAACGTATTTTTTTATTCACAACAACCATATACTTTTACTAGTTATCTATTCCCTATATTCCTTATAACTCTTCCCCTATTCTCTCTATCACTTCAACTGTTCAATCTATGTATTAACCTTCTCAATTCCCTATCTCTCCCCTGCTTCTCTCTCACACTGTCTCTAACTCCATAACTGATTCCCACTGTTCTTTCGGTTCCGCCCCTCCTGTCCTCTCATAGGCTCCTGCACTTGAGCTCCACATGATGGACAGGAGTGACGTAATGTGATGGCATTCCGCCACAAGACTATATATACCAAATAAAAGAAAATCACCTGTCAATGGCACCTTTATTTTAATAGGATCAAACTTCACTTCCTGGTCCTCATCTAGTCCATTACCAATTCCAGATGTCATCAGTTCAGAACTGCACACTGATAATACCCCATCCCAAATCCCCATAAAACTTCACTTAGGCAAAAACAAAATGATATGCTTTGCTTATACTTAAAAGTAATACTCCTTAAGTGCTGACATACATCTGCTTGTCATAGCATGCACTTTTCTGACTTGCATATAGCATGCACTTGATGCTTTCTCTTCTTTGACCCCTTTAGGCAGCAGCAGCAGGGCAGCACAATTCTAAGATGGAGGGCACCAGGATGGAGCTCAGCAGCACACAGTAATCCCACCCACAAGAAAGGACTATGAATCAGAGATTAAGAGCACTCCTCACTGGGTTCCAACTAAACCAGGCCCTTTTAAAGAATCAAAATTCCTTCTTCCCCCTCCTGGATGTCCTGATTGGCTGCTGACAGCAGCATTCACAAAGCTGTTGGATGAAAAATTTCCTGAGTAATTTGACAGACAATGGTGAAAGAGGTTAATCAAAAAAGGGAAACATGAAATACAAAGCATTCATGTACCCATTTTTGGTTAATAGAACAGGAAACAGAAAGCTTCTGTTAGGAAATCATTAAAAATATTTCCATTTCTCTCGAATTTTCCTCTGGAGTTTTTTTATTTTGTTTGTTTGAATGCTAATTGAAAACTTCTAACTGGGAGCTTCTAGCTAGATATCAGCTTCAAATGAGAAGTGCTACAGTGCTACGCACTATCCCTCAGAACAAAGTAGACAAGCTGGTGCTAGGTTTGGATGCTGTGTGCTTGACTCTGCAATGTTCAATGCATTAGTGCTCATGTTGTCTTTGGATCACATTTATGAATGGCTTTGTTCTGAAAGCTGGCATATAAATGTTGGAATTAATGAATCAGTAAAGTTGTTTGTGTGTAGATAAAATGGAACTTGCATTCCCCCCCACCCGAAGACCAATAAAGATATATAATATTAACATGTCAATACTATTGCAGCAAAAACAACAGTGCTTAGGGCACTTAAATACTAATAATTATATTACGGTACAAGAAGTTTTTGCCCTGCATGTCATGTGAACTCTGTTTTGTTACAATCCACCCCCCTGAATCCAATATATGTTCTGTGCTCAGTTTTCAGCCAATGAACACGGCTAGGCTTTCAAACAGCAATATTTAACTAACAACTTCAGAAGATGAACCATTCCAGCATTATAAATCCATGAACCATGTCAGTCATAGCTATGAGATGTCAATCACTGGTGAAACACACTTCAAGGCAGCAGTGAGTTTGTTTCTTGCAAAAGAACTGGCCAGAAAAATCACTGCATAGAGCTAGAGACTCTCTAGATAGATATACATATATCTATAGATGTATAGATATATCTACACCTTACTGTATATCTGAAATCTGGAAATCTAGGTCAGCTAAGAGTTTAATCAGGCATAGGATGACATGGCCAGATTCCAGGTAAAGGTCAGCCAAGTAGGCAATATTGCAACCCTATCTTAGGGGCTAATGCATTTCTTCTCTGTTTTCATGTCTTAAATAAAATTTATATCTTACATCGTCATGTCTTGAGATGCAGAAGCCCCTCAGCTTAGAGTCCCAGAGAGGGATAATGAGCTATTGCCCTAACACCCTGGGAAAATATGCTGGGAGGTCTAGGGACAGAAATGCATTATTTTTGTCCTGTTGCCTCCAAGATAAAAGGGTCCCTGCTGGTGCTTCCTGAAAGGAAACAGGTATTTTTGTGCTAACTCCCACTTCCTGTGGCTTGACCTGGCAGACTTCCCATTCTCCCCACAAGGTTAATTTTCCAAAGCAAACACAAGTTGATACAGATTACATTTATTAAGCAAATATGCAGCAGTATGGACAACAAGTGGAATATTCAAATTAATAACCCTATTTCTGCCCTGACATGCACAGCAAGGAATATTCTGTTTGTTTATTTCTTTATTGCTAAAATGCATCAAGAACACTGGAAAGCATGAGGCATCGTTTGGAAGATCAACAAAGCATTCCTTCTGCTCATTGGGTTAGATCAAGACTTGGCCCCTGAAATCAGTGGGACTTAATTCTCATTTATTAACCTGTACATATTGTCATTGTACTATGTGTTACACATTCATAAAATACCAAACAAAATGTATAAGATGTTCTGCTTCCGTGTGCATTTCTGTCCTTCACTCTGGCTACAATCCTAAACACACTTAGAAGTAACTAAGCCCCTCTGAACATGTATGGGTTTACTTGTGAGGGAAAGTGCATCACATTGCCTGTGAGGGTATGATCACATGAGGAAACACATCACAATTTAGACTGCTTGTGGAGCTGTCCAGTGCAATCTATTTCCTGGGTGATCATGTAACGCATGGGAAGATGGGTTTCAGCCTGACCCCAATTCCTGCCCAAGCTGGACCTTTTGGGTCCAGCTGGAGAGCTTTGACTTTTGGGGCCTGGGTTGGCACAATTCCCTGGCAGACACAAGGGTCACTTTAAGGGAAATTACTACTGTTAAAGTGTCCTTTTCTCATATGAACCGGCACGCGTCTTTCCAGCCATTTGATCACACCCTTAGTTGGGAGTAAAACCCACTGTATAGGATCCAGTTGCAAAAGGGCTAAAGGCAATGAAGAAGGGAACAAATAGCAGCAGGACATAAACTAAACCAAGAGTTTAGCAATATGTTCAGGTTTGTTGTGCATAAGTGATATAAAAGGAGCTGTAACATAAAAACTGTTTAGCAACCTATGACAATAGATCTATAACTCTTACTTTTGAGAAAAGACAGACTGAAAGTGCATCAAAACACAGATCACCCCTTCATGTTATTCTGTTTTTGAACATTTCACTTTTTAAAGCAAAAGGGCACTAAAGTCACAAAAGAGCTTTCTCTCCAAAACCCAACACTCCACACAGTTGGTTTAGAAGCCTTATTTGGCTCAGTCAAGGAAAGAGACAGGCTTGCTTGCTTGTAGACTCAACACCTCTTCTAAAGCACAGCATTCCTTTTACCACTCTGTGGACTCGCAGTGCAATTCCATGTGTGCCTATTTGTATTATGTGCCTTCAAGTCACTTCCAACTTATGCCGGATCTTCAAGGAGTGGTTTAGCATCACCCCCCAAATGAATTTCTATGGCCAAACAGAGATTTGAACCCTGAATCCTACTACAACACTGTATCTGCTACATTGCACCAATTCTCAATATGGGTTTCTATTTAGAAATAAATCCTATCGAGTTCAATGGGACTTACTGCACAGGAACAGCATATAAGAATACAGCCTCACTGACATGAAACAACCAAACAAAAATCCTTGTGAAAATAGAACCACCTTCAAATGTGACTGTATGAAAGTTCTCAAAGCGCTCCTTCCTGCTCAGTCCCTGACCTTAACATCTGATGCCCATGTGCTACTCAGATGTCTCACATTTTCTCAAATGCCAAACCTAGGAAATGCACAACAAAAATAAAAACAGAGTTGTGGCACCTTAAAATATGTTTAAAAAATTATGTCAATGTAAGCTTTCATGGATTATAGTGTACCTCCTTAAACACATGCTGCAAGAGACTAACACAACTGCTACATTGAAAACCTAGCAAAGTTATGAGAGTTATCCTTTTAGTCAAGTATTTTTCATGCTCCTCCTCTCCTTCCAAACACATATCAACATGCCCCAGCTTTCTTACCTGATCAGTTTTCCCAGGAACTCTCCTGAACAGATCTGAGATGCTAGAACGTTATTTCTCATGGGCAGCACAAGATTGTTCCTTTTGCTGCTGACTGAAAGGAAGTAACAAAGACCAGCTTGTTGATGAAACTGAACAGGGCGTTACTGCTTAAACAAGATCTAAAGCTTGATTTCTAAGCCCTGAAAACGCACAGTTTCTGTGTTCATGCTTAAAGCAGTCCAGGATTTTAAAGAGAAGTTTTTTCCTGTTACCATTCACACCAGGTATTTCTTCCCCATATTTAGCTAAGCCTTTCAGTTTGTTTTATTGGAAACACTTAGGGAGTGGACTGAAGAGAGTGACAGGCATTGTTCAATAATATGTACAGTAACTTTTATTTATCGTATAATTTCAATCATCAAATGGTGGGGATGGGGTGGGGAAGTTATAAGCATAAATATATATTTTGATGCTGTTTATGTGTGTCTGTGGAGTCCCCCCCCCCCCAGATTTATTTCAAACTGTTAAGACAAATACTGCTCTTAGTGAGAAACAACCAGTGTCTTCATAACATAGATCTAAGTCCAGTTATTTGCCCTGGCTAGAGTTCAGGGATGGGAATCTTCTCAGGGGGTTAGAAGTTAGTCTCCTACTCCCTCTTGTCTCAGTAAAGGATAAATTCTTGGGAATGGCATAGTTAAATGCTCCTCTCTGAAGACTTCTAGGTGTTCTGGCTACTGTTGCTGGTCTTATTGCATCTCCATTTTTATTAAAAGCCTAGGAGATTTTACTAAGGCCTGGGAGAGGTTCCAACACACTTTTAGGGATGGATCACATATAATCTATTACTTTTGAAGATAGAATCAAAACGAGAGGATTGAGCTCTTTAGGGCTGTGCCTTTTCCCCCACACAAACACAACTTCTTCCCCCCCCCCCTCAGAATTCCAAGACTGGGGGTTCCATCCCACAAACACATATCTGCAGACACCTTCATTTTACTCACTTGGACAAGCCTGGGGTCTCATTCTAGTCTTCCTTTCCTGCCACAGTACTTCCTCAGCAGAGGAGTTCTTCAGGAGCACAAAGGGCAATGGGACTACCACCTCCAGGTATTATTGTGGCAGCCTCCTCCTCCAAGGAAGCATTGTAGGAAATGAAGGCTTAGAAGAAGGCCTCCAGCTTGCCCAGGTGAGTGAAGTGAAGGTGTCTGCAGGTATATGTTTGTCAGCTGGAAATCTCAGAATTTTCCAAGTTTTAGTAAAAAAAGTGAATGAATAGCACACATCTAGGACCCATGCGTGCCTCTTCTTTTAAAACAGATATGGACTTCCAGCTTCTTTCAGCTTCGTTTTTTGGAGATGGCATTTTTTGCAATAGGAACGGGATGAATTAATTATATAACTGTACATAGAACTGCACTGCAAATCTTCTGTTTGCAAATATTAATATTATTGAAATTTAAATTCTTCCATACATCTTGTATGCATTAACACTGGGTAACAGTGGGAAGGGACTCTGCACAACCTAAGATGATTAGGTGCCACTAATCTATTGCTAAAGTTCTTTTTCCTGCCTCAGGCTTGCCCTGCCCCTCTTTCTGATTGTTTGTTTCACTTCTTTTGTTTTCTAGTCTCTCTATCCTTTCCTGACCTCCAAGCATGCAGGAAGCGTGTAGGGATCTCTGCCACATGTGGAGACTCCATTTTTTTCTATTTTTCTTCTGACTGTTAACTATAGACAGTGACTGTAAGTAAAGATACTTTTCTCTCCACTTAAAATACTTCCAGAGTGATTTTTAATCACTGGGAAAACAGGTAGGCTACTGAGACCTAAGCTATTCTTTCATGCTTTCACAGTGCAGTTGTTTTTTGTACCTGACTCTGCTAACTATAAAAGGAATTAACCAAATTCTCCACTTGTAAGGAAAGGACCAGGAGGATGGTCCTCCTTTCACAGTGCTGTCCCGTCTTCCTCATGAGATTGAAGGGTTCAAAGCTTGCAGTTCACCCATTGGTATTGGCAAGGAGATGATGGAGGAAAAATAGTCCACAAACCATGGAAATCCCATAGTCAAAAAGACAAGAGGAAAAGAGCAGGAGATAGAGAGGATGGTAAAGGGGAGAAGGGGGAAAGAGAGAATTTGGCGGGAACAAGAGAGGAGTGGGCAGATGTAGAGATAGACGCAGTAGAGCAGCGTTCCCCAACCTTTTTCGGACCGCGGACCGGTTGAGGGGTACGGACTCCATGCGTGGCCCGGTTTGGGGGCGGGGGCATCCCTGCGCTCACGGGTGGGTGTGTCAAGCTTGTGCGCATGAGTGACACGCCCCTCATGCTCATGCGTGACACGCCCACCTCTTGGGCGAGCCCGGGGGGGAGGCAGGCTCGCAAGGGAGAGCGGGTGGGCTGTCAGGGCTGCGCGGAGCCCTCCTCACCTTGCCCCATCACCCTGTGCTTCCGGCCGACAGAGCCCGGGAAAATCAAATGGCCTCCGCACCGGGCTCCTGCCTCCTGCCGCAGGGTTTCTCCGTGCTGCTGAAAGCCAGCAGCACGGAGAAACCCTGCGGCTGGAGACAGAGCCTGGGAAATTCAAATGGCCTCCCCACCGGGCTCCTGCCTCCTGCCGCGGGGTTTCTCCATGCTGCTGGCTTTCCAGCCAGGCTGGAAAGCCAGCAGCACGGAGGGATCCCGCGGCTGGAGACAGAGCCCCGTGGGGAGGCCATTTGAATTTCCCGGGCTCCTGTCTTCAGCCACTGGGTCCCTCTGCGCTGCTAGCTTTCCAGCCGGGCTCTGGGAGGCCGTGCCGCCGTTTGTGCAGGCTCACGAGTGCGAGTACAGGCGCAAACAACCTTTGCAGCGGTGAGTGCGTGCGGGGTGGGTGGGGCGGGAGGTCTGTCTTGGCGGCCCGGTCGGGCTTAAGCCACGGACCGGCAATGGGCCGCGGACCGGGGGTTGATGACCTCTGCAGTAGAGGATGAAGAAGTAAGAGAGGGAGATAGTATGACAAGAGAAGTGGTGCTGATAGAAGAAGAGGAAGAAGAGTCAGAGAGGAAGGAGAGTGTAGAAACCAGGAGAAAAAACTCCTTGGTTCTTATTATTTGAGCTTAAGGATAGCCCAGGTGAAAAGACAAGGCAGGTCAAGAGGTGATTGGCCAGATAGGACAGGAAAGACAAATAAGTGGATGCTAAATCAAATGAAGCTTGAACTCTCTTTCACAAAGGGAAAAAAATGATAAAACTGTGTTGCTTTGTGTACATCATGAGAAGACAGGACTGAAAGAAAAAAGCAATAATCCTAGAAAAGTAGAAGGCAGTATGAAAAGAAGATCTAACATGAGATGGATTGGCTTCATAAAGAAAACCACAGCATTTATAGTCTGCAAAGCTCAAGTTCAGTGACTAATGATCGGTCCTTTTGGAAGTAACTAATTCATTGGGTTGTCGTATGTCAGAGTGATTTCACAGCACACTGCGACCATCAGTGTGAGGAAGTCATCTGGGTCTTTTCACCTTTTCTAAAAATGCAACAAGGCAGTCTTTCCAGCAGAATTATTTCCCTTCAATCTTATCTGTATACCTTCTGAGGGGGTCTTACAGACTAGAATTTAGCCCCACATTGTGTCCCTCCCCCCCACACACACTTTTAATAGTTGGTGATGGAAATTAAGGGCTGTTTTCTCAACTCACATCCCGTCACTTCTATCTTTTTTTCTTTCATTCCTTCATTCAGTTCTTTCATTTTTTTTTATCGGCCTGCTCTGCAGGGATCCCCTCCCCCGTCTCTCCCACAGAGGCCTTCCCATAGCCAGAGAGTAAGCACTCCCACTGCCTTCTCTTCCTGTAGAATCTTCCTCTTCTTCAGTTCTTTCCGCTTGCTGCCTCTCCTCTCCTGATGTGCTGTTATAACTCTTCCTGGATAATGTGCCTCAGTAATGTACCTCCACCAGTATAAAAAAAATACAAAAACTAAACCGTGATTTTAGGAGGAATAAAAAGCAACTTAAGATCACAAGGGAAAGAAATGTACAAAGCAGGATAAAAGGAACATCACCTCAATGGTAATAAAAATATGAGTAACATCAGGGCAGAGCCTACTACTGAAAAGCAAATATCAGGAAGAAAGCTGAGTTAGTCTGTATGATAATATTTCTTTAAAACGGGAGAGGGGAGAACTTTTGGTTCATTTTTGGGGAAAATGGAAACAAAGTTAAACATGAGAACAAAGGCTTGACTTACTCTTTTCACTTTTGCAACTATAAATTCACATGAATTCTGAATGAATGCAAAATCCTACAATTTTGTAGTAATTTATACCTATAAAACCCTGGAAAAGGTCACTGTAAGTCAAAATCAAGATGGGACACTGTTATTAGTAGGAGTAGGTGTAGTATACAGTTATCTCAAGATCAATGCAATAATTCTTAAAATGAAGTATGTTATTTGAGTAATAAGGAGTAAGGGGCATCTCCATATTAGACTGGATTGCTGCTAGGATACAATATGGGGATTCTTCCCCACCCTGCTCACCTTCCTAATGGGAAGAATGAGTAGAGCTGGAAAAAAAATCTGGCTTTCTTGATGCAGAGAGAAATTGGAAATAGATATTGGAGTGGAGGCCTGAACAGTATTGGGGGGAGGGGCTTGAGGAGGAGAACTAGGCAGGTCCCAGGTGTAATCCGTCCCCTAGTAACAAAGTACTTCCCTAGCCCTGTGATATAGCCTCATCTGGCTCTTGCAATATTCTTCTAGATTCCATCTGTAGACTGTGCACCTTTAAAGGTCAGCAGGAAACTGGTGGGCTGGATGGAGACCTCCCATTGCTATATCTGGTCAACATGGAGGTGCCTCAAGAATGACTGGCAGATGTGAGCTCGGAACCATGGAATGAAATCTTTGAGAGGTCCTGGAGCACGGTCAAGCTGCCAGAGGACTGGAAAAGAGCTGATGTGGTTCCAATCTTCAAAAAAAAAGGGGGGGGAGTGGATCCAGGAAACTACAGACCAATCAGCTTAACATCAATACCTGGGAAAATCCTGGAAAAAATAATCAAGCAGCAGATTTGTGAGCACCTAGAAAATAACAAGGTGATTACTAGAAGCCAGCATGAGTTTGTTAAGAACAGGTCATGCCAAACAAATCTTATGATAAATCTTCTTTGATAAAGTGACTAAATTAGTGGACCAAAGAAACACAGTGGATATATTAGACTTCAGTAAGGCATCTGATAAGGTAGACCACAACTTACGTCTGAGTAAGACAGAACAAAGTGGGATAGACAGCGCAACTACCAGATGGATTTGCAGCTGGCCGACCAACCGCACTCAACGTGTGGTCCTCAATGGAACCACATCTACTTGCAGGGAAGTGTACTGTGGGGTCCCTCAAGGTTCTGTCTTGGGCCCAGTGCTCTTCAACATCTTCATAAATGACCTAGATAAGGGGATTGAAGGAGCACCCATCAAATTTGCTGATGACACAAAGCTGGGGGGAATTGCTAATACTTTGGAAGATAGACTCAACATTTAGAAGGATCTAGACAGACTTGAACATTGGGCACTATCCAATAAGATGCAGTTCAGTGGCGGGAAAAGTAAGGTCCTGTACTTAGGCAGGAGAAACCAGATGCACAGGTACAGGATAGGTGGTACCTCGCTCGACAGTAGTACCTGTGAGAGGGATTTAGGTGTCCTGGTGGACCACCGCCTAAGGATGAGTCAGCAGTGTGCTGCAGCTGCCAAGAAAGCCAACACAGTCCTAGGCTGCATCAACAGGGGGATAGCATCAAGATCACAGGAAGTGATAGTACCACTCTATACCACACTGGTGAGGCCGCACTTGGAGGGCTGTGTCCAGTTCTGGTCACCACAATACAAAAAAGACGCTGAAGCCCTGGAAGGGGTGCAGAGAATAAGGATGACAAGGGGACTGGAGGCTAAATCCTATGAAGAACGACTAAAAGAGCTAGGTATGTTTAGCTTAACGAAGAGAAGACTGAGGGGAAACATGATAGCAGTCTTCCAATATCTGAAGGGTTGCCACAGGGAAGAGGGCATTGATTTATTCTCCATTGCACCTGAAGGTAGGACAAGAACCAATGGGTAGAAACTCGTCAGAGGGAAATCCAACCTGGAAATAAGGAGGAATTTCCTGATGGTGAGAACCATTAAACAGTGGAACAGCTCACCTCCCGATGTTGTGGGTGCCCCATCGCTGGAGGTTTTCAAGAAAAGATTGGACAGCCATCTGTCCAGGATGGTATGAGGTCCGGGATGGTATGAGGTCTCGTGCCTTGGGCAGGGGGTTGGACTAGAAGACCTTGAAGGTCCCTTCCAACCCTACGACGATTCTATGATGACTTTGGAAGCTCCCACCAGGAAGTTCCTATCAGCATGTCAAGAAGATCAAGATATCTTTCAAATATTAGTATATGTGTAGCAGACAGCACTCTCTACCACTACTGTCCAAGTGTATATACTGTCAATGGGCATTTATTTTAATTTTTAAAATCATTTCCAGTTCTATACATAAAAATAAAAATGTCTTAGGCCAGCCTTGCCCTTGACTTAACGGCAGGGCTGGCCTTTCATAAAGGTTTTGAACATGTGGTCCCTTGGAATGTGAACATCTAGCCTAGCTGTAACCTTAGTTCTGTGCCTGCATTGATAATTCAAGAATCCCAGCACCTGTAGACACACTGGCACCCCTCCACCACATCTCTCTTCATGCCCTTCCAAGTCTTTAGGACATGGTTATATAATGTATTTAGCAAGCAGTGTTTCAGGCACACAGTTTAGTTTAACCTTTATGGAACAAAAGTCTATGTGAAACAATAATTAATAGGAGACTTTGTGTGAGTTTAAATCACCCTGACTGTTCAAGATAAAGCAATAGAGTAAAGAACAGCAACAGTAAGAATGATTAAGGACTAAGTGCCAGCTTTGTAGTGATAAGGCATTGGCATATTTCCTGTTGTAATGTGCTGCAGGATGGGAAGAGGAGCTCCCTAATAGTTCACTCTTGTTTCATTGGCACCAGTACATCAATAATTATGTATGCATTTCACAGGCAGAACACTGCTAGCCTTTGGTTTAGAAGACACGGAAACATACACCCATCTTTGAAGGACTTCTAATTTTTATCATGAAAGAAAGCAAAACTAGGGCTATTTTTTTCCTTCCCCACCTGAAAAATTCTCAAAGGATACAGCTGATCTATGAAACATCTGATGGACATGACAGGGCACTATTGGCATGGAGAATAAGGACAGCAGTTATGCATGCCCACAGTACAACCCCTGTTTCTGATGGATATGCATTATTTGAAGAACACTAAAGCAAATGCACTGTTTCAGTCTAAATAGCCCTGCTTTAGGGCAGTATAATCCTTAAAATACATACAACAGAAGATTTGAACATGCTACAAACATAGAACTCATTGCTCTTGTGCTGCACCCCAAAATGGCACTCCTTCTTAGAGGTGAGATATAGCATGGAAGAATCAAGACTTCATCATGCGGGTCTTTTCTAAGGAAGGCTCCAAAATTCTCCAGGTGCAGAGAACACAGAGGTCAGGTTCACATGTTATGACAAATTTTCTTCCCTCACATTATCCTTCCAGGCACACTTTTTTTTTCCAGAACTACAGTATATCACAGAAGTGAGTACACCCCCCTCGCATTTCATAAATACTTTAGTATATCTTTTGATGTGACAACAGTGAAGAAATGACACTTGGCTACAATGTAAAGCAGTGAGTATACAGCTTGTATAACAGTGTAAATGTGCTGTCCCCTCAAAATAACGCTACACACAGCCATTAATGTCTAAACTACTGGCAACAAAAGTGAGTATACCCCAAAGTGACAATGTCCAAATTGGGCACAAAGTGTCAATATTTTGTGTGGCCACCATCATTTTCCAGCACTGCCTTAACCCTCTTGGGCATAGAGTTCACCAGAGCTTCACAGGCTGCCACTGGAGTCCTCTTCCACTCCTCCATGACGACATCACAGAGCTGGTGGATGTTAGAGACCTTGCACACCTCCACCTTCCATTTCAGGATGCTCCACAGATGCTCAATAGGGTTTAGGTCTGGAGACATGCTTGGCCAGTCCATCACCTTTACCCTCAGCTTCTTTAGCAAGGCAGTGGTCGTTTTGGAGGTGTGTTTGGGGTCGTTATTATGTTGGAATACTGCCCTGCAGCCCAGTCTCCGAAGGGAGGGGATCATGCTCTGCTTCAGTGTGTCACAGTACATGTTGGCATTCATGGTTCCCTCAATGAACTCTAGCTCCCCAGTGCTGGCAGCACTCATGCAGCCCCAGACCATGACACTCCCACCACCATGCTTGATTGTAGGCACGACACACTTGTCTTTGTACTCCTCACCTGCTTGCCACCACACACACTTGACACCATCTGAACCAAATAAGTTTATCTTGGTCTCACCAGACCACAGGACATGGTTCCAGAAATCTATGTCGCTTATCTGCAGCAAACCGTATGCGGGCTTTCTTGTGCATCATCTTTAGAAGAGGCTTCTTCTGGGATGACAGCCCTGAAGACCAGTTTGATGCAGTGTGCGGCGTATGGTCTGAGCACTGACAGGCTGACCCCCCACCCCTTCAACCTCTGCAGCAATGCTGGCAGCACTCATACATCTATTTCCCAAAGCCAACCTCTGGATATGACACTGAGCACGGGCACTCAACTTCTTTGGTCAACCATGGCGAGGCCTGTTCTGAGTGGAACCTGTCCTGTTAAACCGCTGTATGGTCTTGGCCGCCATGCTGCAGCTCAGTTTCAGGGTTTTGGCAATCTTATTATAGCCTAGGCCATCTTTATGTAGAGCAACAATTTGTTTTTTCAGATCCTCAGATAGTTCATTACCATGAGGTGCCATGTGGAACTTCCAGTGACCAGTCTGAGAGAGTGAGAGCGATAACACCTGCTCCCCCTTCACACTTGAGATTTGTGACAATAACGGGTCTCATGACACCAGGGAGGGAAAATGGCTTTTGTTGTTGTTGTTGTTTAGTCGTTTAGTCGTGTCTGAGTCTTCGTGACCCCATGGACCAGAGCACGCCAGGCCCTCCTGTCTTCCACTGCCTCCCGGAGTTGGGCCAAATTCATGTTGGTCGCTTCGGTGACACTGTCCAACCATCTCATCCTCTGTCGTCCCCTTCTCCTCTTGCCCTCACACTTTCCCAACATCAGGGTCTTTTCCAGGGAGTCTTCTCTTCTCATGAGATGGCCAAAGTATTGGAGCCTCAGCTTCAGGATCTGTCCTTCCAGTGAGCACTCAGGGTTGATTTCCTTTAGAATGGATAGGTTTGTTCTCTTTGCAGTCCAGGGGACTCTCAAGAGCCTCCTCCAGCACCACAATTCAAAAGCATCAATTCTTCGGCGGTCAGCTTTCTTTATGGTCCAGCTCTCGCTTCCATACATCACTACAGGAAAAACCATAGCTTTGACTATGCGGACCTTTGTCGGCAAGGTGATGTCTCTGCTTTTTAAGATGCTGTCAAGGTTTTTCATCGCTTTCCTCCCAAGAAGCAGGCGTCTTTTAATTTCGTGGCTGCTGTCACCATCGGGAAAATGGCTACTTGGGCCCAATTTGGACATTGTTACTTAGGGGTGTACTCACTTTTGTTGCCAGTGGTTTAATGGCTGTGTACATCAGAATCAGACATACAGACGGAACCATATTGGTCTCCGATGACCAATTATTAAATAGTCTTTTCCTCTTACAAGTTATACTTCTTATGGCGTGTTAACTGTATCATCTAGTTCAAACCTCCATCTCTTCTCCTGTACAGGCGTTCTGACTAGGAGAGAGGGCATCTATACACAACTACAGAAAGAAAGAGCTAGGAAGCCCACAAAGGACCTCTTTTCCTTACATGTAATAAAGCACTGAAATTATTCCAATGACTGGCCTACAATTCACAGGCTTGGCTGAATTATGGGGTCACAACAGTATTTGAAAAGTGATGGCTAGATACTTGGCTGTGTATTTTAGTCCTAGAAAGTCTAATGACAGGATGCTTCCTGCTCATTTGGAATGTGTTAATCTTTTAAAAGCCCCTTTCCTGTTATTGTCAGCAAACTTGCTGAAAAGACGCTAAGACAGCCAAGCTGGGCAAACATTGTAGGAAGTTGCTATGGAGGTCATGCAGGTATAAGCTGCCTGTCACTTACATAACTCAGCAACCGAGAGAACAGAGACATTTGCTTGGCAAAATATTAATTCTGCTCCACCTACCAACCATATTTCTAGAGGACGAAATGGAATGCAGTTTCTGACATGTAATGAAGCCTGTCCTAGAAAAACATCTACACAGCTTATATCATAGGGTGAAGAGAACATCCCATATTTCAAAACAATATTTTCAAGAATTGTGATTAGGTAATTAAAAAGTATCAGTGAAGTATGAATCAACCCTGCCATTACAATTTTTTATTTGAAAAATATATAATGGCATGTTATGTCAATGATGAGAAAATGAGTTTAAATACAGTAAGTGGCAGTAAGAGGAATTCTGGCAGATAAGTGATCATGTTCTACTTGATTTCTTGATTTCAAAGGAAACGAAAGCGGAATACAGCCACATGTATATGCTGGATTTTAGGAAAGCCAGTTTTAATAAACTCAGAACACGGTTAGGTAGGATCCCATGGCAGGAGGTCCTAACAAGAAAAAGAGTCCAAGAAGGGCGGGAGTTTCCTTAAAAGGAAATTCTAAAGGTACAAACAATTATAACAAGAAAATAAGATGGGAGACAACAAAAAAAAGGCCAGTGTAGCTTCACAAAAAACTCAGAGAGGACCTGAAAACAAAAAAGGGCACATATAGGAAGTGGAAGGAAGTCCAGGCCACAAAGGAAGAGTACAGACAAGTAGCAAAGAATGACGTTGGGAAGGCAAAAGCTGAGAATGAGCTGAGGTTAGCAAGAATGCTAAAAGCAACAACAACAAAAAAGCATTATTCAAGTACATGCGTAGCAAAAGACAGAGAAAAGAAACAGTGGCTCAGCTACTCAACTAGGATAGAAAAAGAAAAGACAAGAAAAGCAGAAGTGCTCAATTCCTACATTAGTTAAGTCTTTCCCCAAAAGACATTCTATGACCTTCCAGACAAATGTGAAGTGCAGGTGGAAGGGACAGGATCGCAGCTTGATATTGATAAAGAAATAGTCAAGGAATACCTTATTACTTTGACTGAATTCAGATCCCCAGGGACTGATGAGCTGCGTTCAAGGATATTGAAGGAACTGGCTGAAGAAATAGCAGAACCATTGTCTATTATTTTCTTGAAATCATAGAGGATGGGTGAAGTGCCAGATGATTGGAGGAGGACTAACATTGTCCCTATCTTCAAAAAAAGGGCAAAAGGGAGGAGCCTGGGAGGTACAGACCATTCATCCTGACATCAATCCCAGGAAAAATTCTAGAGCAGATGATACAGTGGCCAGTCTGTAACCATCTTGAAAACAATGCAGTAATAACTAGAAACCAACATGGATTTGTCAAGAACAAATCCTGCCAGACTAATGTGATTTATTTATTCAAATATTTAATTCAAGATATTTATATCCTGTCTTTCTCCCCAAAAGGTACCTAAGGCGGCTCACATCATTTAAAAGACAATATCCAAAATCTAAAAACAGTAAATAAACAAATATTTTTAAAAGAACTAAACAAATATTTAATTAAAAATGGTAGAGAAAATAAATATTGAAACACATTTAAAACAACACACAACAATCAATTTAAAAATCCCTCTCAGACCACCAGCCATTAAGGAAAACCCTGCCTGAAGAGAAAGGTCTTTGCCTGCTTGCGGAAGGACAGCAAAGATGGGGCCAGGCCAGCCTCCAGTGGGAGGGAGCTCCAAAGTCTGAGAGCAGCAACAGGGATGGCCCTCTCCTGTTTCCCCACCAAGCACACTTTGTGAGAGTGATGGGACTGTGAGAAAGGCCTCCACTGATTATCTTAATGCCCAGGAAGGCTCATAGAGGGTGATGTGGTCTTTTAAATAGCTTGATCTCATATTTTCTGATTGGCTAATCTCTCTGGAAGATAGTGGGAATTCTGTAGATGTAATATGTCGACTTCAGCAAAGACTTTGACAAAGTGACCCATGATATTCTGGGATAGTAAGCTAACTAGGTGTGGACTGGATAGCACAAGTGTCAGGTAGATACACGGTTGGTTACAGAATCATACTCAGAGAGCACTTATTAATGGTTCCTTTTCAAACTGGGAGGAGGTAGCAAGTGGGATACCACAAGGCTCAGTCCCGGGCCCAGTGCTCTTCAATGTTTTTATTAATGACTTGAATGAGGGAGTTCAGGGAGACTTATAAAATTTGCAGATGACATAAAATTGGGTGGAATAACATATCTAGAAGACAGGAACAAAATTCAAAAATATCTTGATAGGTTTGAGTAGTGGACTGAAAACAACAGAATGAAATTTAACAGGGATAAGTGCAAAGTTCAGGTGGAAGAAATGAAATGCACAGTTACAAGATGGGGGATAGTTGGCTATGAATGAGAAGGATCTTGGAGTTGTAGATCACAAGCTAAATATGAGTCTACAGTGCAATACGGCTGCAAAAAAGGCAAATTTTATTTTAGGCTACATTAACAGAAGTATGGTCTCTAAATCCCTTTATTCAGCACTGGTTAGGTCTCATCTTGAGTACTGTGCCCTGTAGCATGCTTACACCCAGGCATTCCTTCATATTTTTCCATCTTTTCCTAACATGGGCCAATCTCAAGCTTGAGGCAGTGAAACCCCAGGCAGCAAAACTGCTAGTTATGGTTCTACTATCCATCGCTGCCCTGATGTTCAAAAAACTCTTTGAGAGTTTTCGTGGAATCAGCATTCTTTGCTGGTCAGTTTTGTATCCAAAGGAAGGTCCTTGAGATTTTTTTCAGATGTAGCAGCAATTCCTATGATTATTAAAGGCAAAGGCAGGGATTCTGCTTCAATTTATTCCACCACATTCAGCTTCTGGTTGTTAAAATATGTTTATGTAGCTAAAATTGGCATCATATTTCTTCAAATTATTTGTTCTTGTTCATGGGAAAAAAATTGCAAAGCTGTGTATTGAGTTAAACACACTTTTTATTTTGAAAGAAAAGCAGTCAGATATAGCTTTCCTGCCCTCAAGCTTTTCTCCCCTTGCCATCTGACTGCTGTTTGCAGCAAGTGGTACCTTATGGGTAAATACCTGTATAGAGGAGCATTTTCAGTAGGACACTGGCATAGGGTCACAGTCCAAACCACAATGTACTATGGCTGCTTCTCTTTCCAAAGAAGTGCCAATATTTGCATGCTTTCGAAAAGTGCATTTTTAACACTGCATGCAGCTGTGTTAAAATTCACAGCAACCTGATGCATATACTATACAGATGCAAGGATTTCACCAAATGGCACAATGGGCCTCTACTCGGCTTTAAGTGACCCAATTTAGCCTCTCCAATCGAGCCCATGCAGACAAGCTTTGATGAAAGAACACAAATATTCTGAAACAATTGAAATAAAGGAAACAAAAGGAAAAACAAGCTTTCAGTGGTATGTTGCCAGATAGAATGTGGGCCTCCACAGAATTAGGCACAGGGGCACCCGTGGTTGAATCTGAAGCCCATCTCGCTATGAGGCTCTGCTGACACTCACACCCTGTGGCTCACCTATCTTCCTTCCCCAACTCTCAAGTGGATTTCTCTCTTCTTGCCCTGGGGAAACTCGCAGCCAGCCTTCAGGGGTTCAGAGTTCCTTTTCCCATTCCCACCTGCCTTTTGCCATTTTTAACTCTCTCCACCCCAAGGCTTCTGCAGACTATGGCTGTGGCATCCCTTAGTTGCTCAACAATTAGCTGGTTTTGTGGTGCTTATGACTAGTGTTGCTTCCTGCTGGGTGGTGAGACAGGGAGACCACAACAGCACCCTCCATCCTTTTCCAGGGAGATATCATGGAAACCTCTCATCAACCATAATTATACATTATAATTTTGGTGCATAGTGTTATAGAGTGAGCTCCCAGTATATGTAGATTTTTTGTGTATGTTCAAACATTCTCCTTCAAAATATCTGTGAAGATTCTCAGTCATCCAGGTTGAAGTTATCTGGAAGTTGAGTCATGGCAACTGGACTTCTTTCTTGTTAGGTTAAAATGTTTCACTACTCATCCAAGTAGCTTCTTCAGTCTGAGGAGAGTTGGCAGGAGATCTCTGATATATCCTCCACGTTGGTTTCACTTCCCCCTGCTCTGAATAGGCTTGTTAGAAGGACAAAGGACTGGGGGTGAGTGAAAATCCCACGTCTGCAGTCCTTCACCCATTGTCATGGGTTGTTAACAGTTGTTAACAGTGGTCTTTCTGGTGTGTGTGGTCCTAATCTTTCTGGGGACAGATGGAAGGGCAGCATTCTCCTTCAAACTGTGCTTATGTGAAACACAGACACAGTATGATGTTGTGTACAGGCTCAAATGTATATACAGCCACAGAATTGTAGCTAGCAGTGTGTGATTTTACCTTCAACCCTCCATGTGATAAGGAATTTAAGAACAGCTTTTCAAAATGCCTAAGCATTGCCATATGGTCAACCATACCCATGAAACTGTTCATTATCTGCATGATTGCTCTTGGTACAGTAGCCCTAATCATAGAAACTTAGGCATTCTTTGCATCATTTTTGGTATGTATTGTTTCAAGTCCTGTTCATTCCGTTGTAGTCATTCAGGAGAAATTACCTTTTGAGAATACAGTCAATTCCTTCCTTCCTCCCTCCCTCCCTCCCTTGCACAGCCCAGCGTGGCTCATAACATGAATTTTAGAAGTATACATATTTCAAAAAGCACAAATTACTGTATTAAAACATAACAGGGAGGGACCAGTCTAGGTTCCTTCAAAAAGGACTTTCATTCCCTGGAAGCAACCACCAAGAAGGCCCTCTCTTATGTCCTCACCAGATATGCCTGTGAGGATGATGAAAGAAAGGCTTCCCCTTAGGGCCTAAAGACCTCTGCAGGCTCATATAGGGAAATAGTGTTCCTTTTGTCTTGTCTGGATTAAGCTTTAATTTTTTTAAACTCTCTTCTTATCCATTACTGACCTCAGACAATGGTTTAAAACTAACAGCTTCCTCACATTTAGATGGAAGAAGAAACAGAAATTGGCGTTATTGGTATACTGGTGATACCATACTCCGAAATTCCAGATGGCCTCTCCTAGTGACTTCATGCAAACAGCATGAAGAACAGAATCCTGAGAGACCCCTAAGCCAGAAAACAGGAAGCAAAACAGGAGGCTCATCAGTACCACCTGCAGACCTTGGCACTATAGGAAGGACGGGAGCCACAGTAAGGACTGGGACCTTTGTGGACTTTGTATATATATATATATATATATATTTAAATGATATGTCTCTGGGCTTTTGTGGAAGCTGGTTCTTGGGGCAAAGACCATTTCAGGTAAAAGAAGTTTTTCATAGGCAATCCATCTGGAAATAGAGAAATAAAAACAGGATGCTTTCATGGCTATGCTCCTGAGAGAGGGTAGAAATGGTGTCAAAAGTGGGAAGAAATGAAGTTTGTAAGATATAAATATATTTATTAATAACATAGTCCTATACCTGTGTCTACTCAGGTGTAGTCCAGTGGGCTTACTTCCAGGAAGAAGTGGATAGCAGCCTATGTCTCCTTGTACACATTTGTCAATGAGAGATTTAGATTTTTATAGTATATTCACACAACAAACAATGATCCAGGGACCTGTCCTGTCAATCTGGATGAAGGGTTAATGAAAGAGGAACTTCAGTACAATTTTCAGCCAATTCCTTTGTGCTTTAACAATTACAGGAAGCTCTGCCTTGTTTAAGGAATTTCCCACGCCTATAATGCAGACATTAGAAAACTGCTCTGTTAAACTCATATCAGAGATGTTTACAGAAATAGCTAAACAACTAAACATTCCAGGGACAATATCTGGATATATTAGAGCATGGGGTTGCATTTTGTTTGTTTTTATAATGAAAAGCAGCCAAGCAGAACTGCCTTGCAACTTCTTTGTAGCTGCCTGCATCAGAGGGAAAGCAAGCTGCACAGTCCCTGGATGCCCCCAAAAGAAGGGAATGATAAACCACTTCTGAGCACTCTCTGGCCTGAAAAAGCTCAACATAAGTCAGAATGGACTTAATGGCATGCAATTATTATATGAAAAGAAAATAATATAACCATAATATAAATATAGCATTATAAGGATCTAATTAAATATTGCAGGAGAAAGGGAGCTGCTGCCACTCTATGTTTCTTCAATGCATTTATTTTTGTTTAACATACGATAAGCTGCCACAAGACTGCATTTTCCTCCCCTTGCACTGATGAAAGATGATATGAGGTGGGCTTTGAAAAGAGAGGTTACTTACCTGTAACCATGGTTCTTCAAGTGGACCTCTGTGAATTCACACAATAGGGTTCAGTCTGCGCCGGCGCAGGACTCCTCGGAATATTCTAGAGCTTTTGAAAAGAAACATACTAGATAGTTGCCCCTACAGCGCATGCTCCGCCCGCCCAAACACTCAGTTCCATTTTTATCCGCCACAATCAAAGCCACACCGTGTAAGCTAAGAAGGAGTGACGGATAGTGGGGAGGCTGGGCGGGATGTGTGAATTCACAGAGGTCCACTTGAAGAACCATGGTTACAGGTAAGTAACCTCTCTTTCTTCTTCGTGGCCTCTGTGAATGCACACAAATGGGTGATTAACAAGCTTACTCACCGGAAGGCGGGTCGTCACTCCAAAACCGAAGTGAGCACTGCTCTCCCAAATCCTGCTTCTCTCTTGGCCCTTAGGTCCAACCTGTAGTGGGTCACAAATGTAGAAGCGGTAGAACAAGTGGCCGCCCTGCAAATGTCCATCACATCGACACCGCTCAGTAGTGCTGTGGATGTGGCCATGGATCTAGTGGAATGAGCACTCAGACCTTCTGGAGGGGCTTTACCAGCCAGATCATATGCCAAGGTAATCGCGGAAGCAATCCACCGAGAAAGAGTAGAGGAAGAAGCAGGTGCACACTTGCGAGATCCATGGAAGCAGAGAAACAATTTGGTAGACATACGGAAGTCCTTGGTCCTAGACGTGTAGTACGCCAAGGCTCGACGCACATCCAAAGAGTGAAGTGTCTTTTCAATATCCGACGACGGACTCGGAAATAAGGTAGGTAGAGTCAGTGGTTGATTAAGATGAAAGGTGGAGACAACCTTAGGTAGAAAGGAAATGTCGGGGTAAAGCACTACCTTATCGTGATAGAACTGTAAATAAGGAGGGTCAGCCCTCAAGGCCGCAAGTTCACTAGCCCTCCGGGCCGAGGTGATTGCCACCAGAAACAGAGCTTTGAAGGAAAGTAGCCGAAGGTCAGACGTGGCCGTGGGTTCAAACGGAGGACGCGTAAGGGCGCGTAGTACCAGTTGCAAAGACCACTGTGGCAGAGGAGGTCTGACAGGTGGACGGATATTTTGAAGTCCTTTTAGGAAAGTCTTAAGAGTTGGATGGGAGAACAGACGAGCTGAGTCGGAACCTTGAGGTTGGTAGGAGACAATAGCAGAAATGTAGACTTTTAGCGTAGATAACGCCAATCCCAGATCAAAAAGGTAACGTAAGTAAGTGAGAAGGGTATCGAGGGAAACGGGAGAGTGTTGAAAACCCCGAGATTGAGTAAATTTCAGGAAACTGTTCCATTTGTAAGAATAGAGGATCTTGGTAGAGGGTTTTCTAGCTTTATCAAGAACCTCCTGAATCAAGGTAGAATTCTCCATGCCGTCAGGTGGAGTGACTGCAAATCCGGATGGTGAACGCTGCCGTTGTCCTGTGTAAGAAGGTGAGGCAGAAGAAGAAGTTCCATGAATTCCAATGCCATCAATTTGAGGGTGGTAAACCAGGGTTGACGAGGCCACCAAGGTGCTATCAAAATGGCTGTGGTTCTCATCTCCTGGAGCTTGGCTAAAGTTCGTTGAATCAATGGTATGGGTGGAAACAGATAGAGAAGATCCGACGGCCACCGAACCATGAATGCATCTCCCAGTGAAGCAGGGCCTCTGCTTGCACGGGAACAAAAGATGTTGCACTTCTTGTTCAGGTACGTCGCAAACATGTCCACAGCCGGATGACCCCACCGACTGCAGATCATCAGGAACGTGGGCCTGTCCAGTTCCCATTCGTGAGTCTGACCTGTTAAGCGACTCAGTCTGTCCGCCACCTCGTTCTCGGATGTGGACACATGAATCGCCACTGGGAACACATGCAGAGTGTAGCACCACTCCCACAGATGGATGGTGAGG
Source organism: Intellagama lesueurii (assembly GCA_037013535.1). Lineage (NCBI taxonomy): Eukaryota > Metazoa > Chordata > Lepidosauria > Squamata > Agamidae > Intellagama > Intellagama lesueurii. Next base: position 189,855,196 of record JBAJHW010000001.1, on the reverse strand, counting down.
TAGAGCAGTGACATGGAGTGAGTGCCTCCCTGTTTGTTTATATAGTACATGGTCGTGGTGTTGTCCATGACCACTTGAACACCACGACCCTGTATTAGAGGCACAAAGGCGTGAAACGCCTTTATCACCGCCAACATCTCCAGGTGATTTATATGACACTGACTCTCTCGTCTGGACCAGAGGGCATGAATTGTGTGATGGCAGCAATGAGCTCCCCATCCCGTGGGACTGGCATCCGTAGTGACTTGTACGGTAAGTTGTAACGGACGGAAGGGTCTTCCCACGATGAGGTGGGGAACGAATGTCCACCACTTGAGCTGCTGAGACAATTTGTTTGTGACCTGAAGGCGCTTGCCCGGACTGTCTGTTAACGGATTGAACAGGGAGAGGTACCATGCCTGGAGAGATCTCATTTTGAGACGGGCATGCGATAGGGTCGATGTAGTTGAGGCCATGAGGCCGAGGAGGTGTTGCACGTGATGAGCTGTAACAGTGCAGAAGGGGCGAAAGGGAGCGATCGCCGACCTTAGCTTTTGAATGCGCGTCTGCGGCAGGAAAACACGGGCCTTGGTTGAGTCCAGACGTGCTCCGATGTAATCCACCACTTGAGAGGGAATGAGATGAGATTTTTCGAAGTTTACTATGAGTCCCAGATTCTCTAGCGTGTGGAGAACCAACAGGGCGTATTGGATGGCCTTTTGACGAGAGGCTGAGACCACCAACCAATCGTCTATGTAGGGGAAAACATTTACGTCGTGGAGGCGTAGGTATGCCGCTACAGGAGCCATACATTTCGTGAAAGTACGCGGAGCGGAGGATAATCTGAATGGGAGTGCGCAAAATTGATAGGCCGAATCGGAGAAGAAAAAACGGAGGTATCTTTGATGATGTGGGTGAATAGAAATATGAAAGTAGGCGTCTTTTAAGTCGATGACTACAAACCAGTCTCCGTGTAGAAGGAGATGAATGATGGACTCCAAAGTTACCATACGAAAATGACGTGGGCGAAGGTAGGTATTTAGGTCTCGGAGATCTAAAATGGGTCTGATACCTTCGTCTTTCTTGGGGACCGCAAAGTAGCGGGAATAAAAACCGTTGCGAATGTCTTGATGAGGTACCCGTCGTATAGCATGTTTCTTTAGTAGAGCGGAAATTTCTTCTTCTAGAGCAGGATTGAATGATGAAAACATCAGTAGCCCTAGAGGTGGACGATTTACAAATTCTAGGCGGTAGCCGAATTGGATGATGTTGAGTACCCATTTGTCGTTTGTGATAAGTGCCCAATTTGGAAGGAAGGGGGACAGTGGTGAGACGTAGCCTGGGGATCATGGTCGGGATAGAGTCAAAGGTACTGTCTTGATTTCTTTGCAGGAGGGCGATATGATTGACGCCTTTGCGAAGATGTGTTGGGTTTGTAGTTACTAGCCACATAGGGAGTCTGTGAAGACCTAGGATTGTTCTGTTTGAATGGTCGATAGTTCTGTGAAGAGGATTGCTGAAATTGTTGTTGATTGTATGGTTTACGCCATTGAAATTTTTGATATTTGGGCTGCTGTGAAATCGTGCAAGACTTGGCCGTCTTCTTCATTTTGTGCAGGCTTTCCATATCATCATCGGTCTTTTGATTGAACAATCCCGAGGCATTGAATGGAAGTTCCTTGATGCGGGTCTTTGCGTCCTCGGTAATCCCCGAAGATCTGAGCCAGGCGTGTCTACGTAATGCTATAGTCGATGTAAGAGATTTAGATGCAACGTCAGCAGAGTGTCGGGATGCCAATCTCTGGTGCTTAGCAACCGTGAGGGCTTCAGAGTAAGTATTGAGAAGGCCTGTTCTAACATCTTCGGGGGCAGCCTCCAGGGTTGGTAGAACTCTCTCCCATAATTGTCTCTGGTAAGCCCCCATCGCCGCTTGATAGTTGGCCACTCTGAGAAGGAAGGTAGCAAAGGAGTACATCTTCCGTCCCAAGACGTCTAACTTCCTTCCCTCCCTGTTGGTAGGAGTGACCTTGGCCTTACCATTTGATTTGGACAGATTGGACTGAATTATAATCGAATTTGGTGTAGGGTGTTTAAGCAGGAAGTTGGTTTTGTCGCCGTGTGTACGGTAGTGGTTCTCAATCCTACGAGTGACCTGTGTAGAGGCTGGGGGTAGAGCCCAAGATTCCTTGATTAACTCCATGAGGGCAGGAATGAAGGCAAGGCTCAAGGGAGGGGAACGCTCTTGATTTATGTCTCCGAAAACTAAGTCCTCTTTGGGTGGTGGTGGCTGTTCCACATCCAGTTTGAGAGACTTAGCCATGCGAGCCACCATTTGAGAGTAAGACGAGTAGTCTTCTGACGGAGAAGATGGATGTGGATCACCTGCGTCAGACTCTAGAGTTCTGCCATCTACAATGGATTCTTCAGAGGTGTCAGATGGAGGTTCTTGTTCTTGATCAGAGTCAAAGGTTAAAAGACAGTCCTCTTGGTCAGAAGGTGAAGGAATTGGCACTTTAGATGCTTTATTGGTGGCTCGCTTGGAAGGTTGTTTCTCAGAGGATTTGGCAGGTTGAGGCTGAACAGATCTGGAGGAGGTGGTGGGAACCGCACCTGTGGATGCCAGCTGTAAGGATCTAGTGTCCTTAGGTCGAGGAGCATCCCTGGGGATTTGGGAATGCTTGTTATATTCAGTAAACTGAGTATCGACGTCGTAAAGCCTTCGACGTCGATGTCGATCTGGTGACGAGGAGGAAGACGCCGCCGAAGCGTAAACGTATCGGACGCGTTTCCTCCCACGATCATCGTCGACCTCCCATGAGTTGGTGTCAGTGAGGAGGTCTTGACGTTGGCGACGGTTTCGACGTCGATCTATTTCTATATAGATAGGCTCCTCATATCTTTCCCTTGCTCGGTGTCGTTTGGAGCGAGGGAGGACGACGATCTCTCTACGGGGTTGACGCTGGTCCGTAGGCAAGTGTTTCCTCTTTGTCAGCCGCTTACGGGGTGGAGACTCCGCCCCCAATGAGATTGATGGAGACAGTGGCATCGGAGACGCCCGCCCGGGAGACGCAGGGCTATCATGGGCAGAATGTAGGCTAGGTGAAAGCATATCGTCTAGCCTGTCGGGGCTCGGTGATCGCACCGATCGAGGAGCTGGAGTGTGAGCCTGTCTGGGCGGAGGTAACCCAGCGGCATCCGAGATGGACTCTCGATCTCGAGAGGAGTCCTCTAGGATGGGTGAAGAGATCGATGCCAAAACAGGCGGGACGTCCCAGTAGCGCTCCTTCAAAGGAGTCTGTTTAGCCTTCTTGTCTTTAACACTTTGTTTTTTCTTTTTCAGAGTCTCCCTGGATGGATCTACCGGCACAGAGGTAAGACTCTTTGTAGAAGAAGAATCTTGAAGGATTTCTCTGCAGGTTTGTGAGAGGCAGCAGGAGGCGGAGAGCCGGCTGAGCTTTCTAACATGGGGGTTGCTGATGGTGGGGAAGCTACCTCCATGTCGGTGGGTTTAGAAGCTGAAAGGGTCTTGTCCCACAAAAAGAATGTTAGCCTTTGCTGTCTCGCTCTAAGGGCAGGCTTCGTAAACTTCTTGCAATGCCTGCAAGACTGGGGTTGGTGTGACTCCCCGAGACAAAATAAACAGCGGTCGTGTCCGTCCGAAAAGGGGAGTTTTCTGCCACAGGACACGCACCGGCTGAAAGGGCCCGACGGGGACATAAGCCGAAAGATTAGCGGGGAGAAAAACAAGACTCACGGAGTGAGGCAATCCGGGCGGGAAGGAGGCACAAAACGAAGAAAAAACCGCCAGATCCAAGGCGAGTCAATCCAAGTCAGTCCAAGCCGAGGTCAAAAACGGAGCGAGCAGATCGAGAACAGTCCGAGAAAAAAAGGTGGGAAGTCCAAAACAGTCCGTGCAAAGCCGTAAATCAGTCCGATATGAGGGAAAGGGACAATGCGAGGGGCAACGTAGGGAAAACCAGAATCGTAGTCAGGCAGTCCGTGTCAAAATCCAGTAGAAATAGCAAGAAAAATAAGCTCTAATAACGAGAATAATAACAAGGCGGCAAAAATGGAACTGAGTGTTTGGGCGGGCGGAGCATGCGCTGTAGGGGCAACTATCTACTATGTTTCTTTTCAAAAGCTCTAGAATATTCCGAGGAGTCCTGCGCCGGCGCAGACTGAACCCTATTGTGTGCATTCACAGAGGCCACGAAGAAGAAACTTACTTTTTGAAATCAGTTAAGTCATTGGAAAACTTGATCAGTCAATTGACTGCTGTTAGCTGTGCAATATTACGTCTGCATCCATCTATAGTGGGTAACTTGTTACATTGTATGTTGTGTTATTTAGTACTTTTCCTCCCTAAAAAATAACATCTAGCTTAATGGGCTCCAATGTGGTGCTCACAGGCACAGCTGGGCCCCCAGAGACCTCCCATGATATCTAACAAGGGTCTTGCCATGAGAGAGAGGTTTTTAACTTTTTTCTTCTTATTTGTTAAATAATAGGAAGTACGTGGGGGGAGGGGATTTCCCATTGCTGGAACTGTATTTCCCAGCATGCACTTTGCTGTCCATCATCACAGACTGGTTCAAGCAGAGGATGAAGTTACCACCTCTTTTCCTCGTTAGCTTTATAAATGCCTGGCTGAAGTTATGGCTCATCCTGATTGGTTTCTGTGCTAGGACAGAGCTTCTGTTCCTATTGGAGGGAACTGCAGAGCTGCCTTGGGTCCCTTTTAGGGAGAAAGGAAGGATAGAAATGTTTTAAATAAATAAATAATAAATAAATTGCCATAAAGAGTAGTCATAAGGGGTTGGAAATATGAACCAGTTGTGAGACAGCCCCACTAGCTAAGTTCCTCTTGTAACACTTCCAACCTACTGTCTTGCCCTCAGGACTGCTCAGAGAGAAGTGACAGGCAGTCAGGTTCTACATTACAGCCATTTATTGCATAACTCTGATAACTCCTCAGAGTGAGGCATCTGGCGTATTGGTGCTTTGGAGAACTGCACTAATTATGGTTAATAGATTAAGAATATCAACTTTATATGTGAAAGGCCTGGGGAGCATTATAAAGAGGAAAAGAATAGAGGCATTGTTAGATAAGTATAAAGCAGATATAATCTTTTTACAATAAGCTCATCAAGCAAAAGAAGGTGCTAATGAAGTTAAATTAAATTGGTCTGGTATTTATGATAAAGAATGCAGAAGTGACAGAAAAACATCCAAAAAGGTTGAGGATGAAATACAGTTGTTGGAAAGGAAACAAATGATAGATAAAGATAACAGAACTATAGCAAAGTATCAGCAAAAAGGGGGGGGGGGAAACTAGATGATATAGAAATGGGGAAAAATTCAGAAGAATTTAAAGTATTTGAGAAAAGAGTATTTTGAGTTTAGTGATAAAAATACGAGGAAGCTGGCCAGAGCTACACAAGCTTTAAAAAGCAAAGCATCTTATAGGCGATTAAAATGATAAAGGTATACTGTAGTCTGCAAATTGATGAGGGATATATTAAAGGTTTTCAATTATTCCCTTCATACACTTCATACACATGCAGGGAGATCATGCACAGAAAGAATTAAGAAATTAAGACCAGAATTCCCTATGATGACTTCACAGTGAGCAAATGAGAATGAATTCACATTTCCCTGTCTGTGTAGTCACACATCTACTCTCAATACCTTGCTCTGGTCCTGAGAAGGATCCCCTCAAAGTGAAGCACCCCAGTAAAAAGAGAGGTGTGCAGAGGGAGCCTGGATGGGACACAGCAGCGCTCTTGGCCCATCTTGGAGCTTTGGGTTCCTCCCCCAACTTCAAGAGAAGGTGCAAGATGCTTAGCCAGTGCAACCTGTGCCAGTACCACCTCATGCTGCTTCTTTCCATCTTCATATTTTTGACTTTTGGGCCTCTGCTGTGCTACAGTATTATGGAAGGGAAACTTCTAGAGCTCAGAAGTGTGGAACTAAGTTACTCTGGGACCATTACAGCTGGCTGATCATGACTTGTCATTCATGGCTTTTTCAATATAATGAGTCTGCCTATCTCTGTTACTCATCACTTCTCTGAGCAGTAGTGCGGAGGACAGGCATTGTATAGACTGGCATTTTGTTATGATTAATCATTGATGTGCACTCAACAAAACATGCTCATTCTACAATCCATGTACTTAAAAGTGATCCCCTTGATGGGAAATGAAATATTAGATCTGAGGCTTGCAGAAGCACTGCACTGGACTGCTAATGCATATGCAGGAAAGGTCACCTGGGTTAAGTGAGTTGCCAGAGATCCAGTGGCACTCACTACATCCGATACTGGTTTCTCAGATAAAAGGCTGAGTGGTTGCTTAGTCTGGATGTTATTGTTGGGATATGTGGATTAAACAAATTCTATACAAATGTATTCCATATCTAGAGTCTTTGTCCAGCAGTGGTTTAGTAGGAGGATCCATAAGCAAGGCCCTCCCATATTGGTTATTCAAAGTAGCTGGTATTCAAAGGTAGACTGCCTCTGAACATGGGAGCTTCATTTAAGAGGACTACTTATAATTCTTCCAGTCAACACACCACCTGATTCAACATGGAAGTAATATCTAATTCTTGATGCTTATCCTGCCAAAGATACTCAGTAATGCACCAGGTGATGAATGGAATTCTATGACAGGTCCATTTGTCCCCTACTTTAACAGTCATGTAAATTCAAAAGAAATGGTGACAAGTGCAAAATAAAAATTACCTGTTATAAGAAGGAACCAAAGGGAAGGAAGACCAACCTCCCCTAACTCATTCTCATTCAATCACTCATTCACATTCACTCTGTTACATGTATGTACACTCATGCACACACACGCAGAAACATCACATGTTCACTACCATTTACACTTGTCAAAAAATGGCTCTGACAATTGCATTGTGTTTCAGTGAAAAGTGGTTGACTGATGAAAAAAGGAGTCAGCTTCTGAGAATTTTCCTTGCTTGCAGTCACTTTGTGAATGATAGTGCTCACAGGGGCACTCACGCGCATGGGCATGGTGCACTTGCAGGGGGTGGAGCGCGCTCACATGCATGTGCGCGGCATGCTCACAGGGGCAGAGTGCACGGCGGCGCTCGCAGGGGGTGCTCACGGGGGGGCAGGAGATCTGTGTCTGTGGCCCGGTCCTGCCTAGGCCACAGACTGCTGCCGGGTCGCGGACCGGGGGTTGGGGACCCATGCTGTAGACCATCTTGACCATTCAGACTGCCCTTTGTAGTGTAAAGCTTGACATCCTTCTTCTTGCTGGCAACGTGGGCATAATATTTTGCAACAATATCGGGCTATTTTCGGGCCTTTTGAATTGTAGGTACAGAAGCACAATATCCACATTCATACATCTGAGGTTTGTTGAAGAATTGAATTTCCTGGCTTTTTAAAATAGAAGTCAAAGTATACATACACAAATTCCAACAGAAACTTCCCTCATGTACAACTGCCGAGGATCTCAGAAGATGAACACATGATCTGTAATATGGGTTGCTGGAAGAGGACAGAAGCAAGAACAGTTGGGATGCGGCTGTAGTCCCTCTGTGCCAACATTTTTTGAAGGACTGTTTTGGACTTAATAAAATTGTGAAGTAAAAATGTGAGTAAGTGCAACACATACAATGGAGAAACATATACATCCTTTAACCTGAAGTGCTGAAGGAACTGGCTGAAGAACTCTCAGAACTGCTATCCATTATTTTCTTGAAATCATGGGAAACGGGTTAGGTGCCAGAGGATTGGAGGAGGGCCAATGTTGTCCTTATCTTCAAAAAGGGCAAAAAAGAGGAACCTGGGAACTACAGGCCAGTCAGCCTGACATCAATCCCAGGGAAAATTCTGGAACAAATCATAAAACGGTCATTGTGCAAGCATGTAGAAAACAATGCAGTAATAACTAGAAGCCAACACGGATTTGTCAAGAACAAATCCTGCCAGACTAATCTGATCTCTTTTTTGATCAGGTAACCTCCCTGATAGAGGGAATACTGTAGACGTAGTATAACTTGACTTCAGCAAAGCTTTTGACAAAGTGCCCCATGATATTCTAATTAGCAAGCTAACTAGATGTGGGCTGGATAGATCAAGTGTCAGGTGGATACAAAATTGGCTACAGAATCATACTCAGAAGGTGATGATTAATGGGTCCTTCTCTAACTGGGAGGAGGTAACAAGTGGGGTACCCCAAGGCTCAGTCCTAGGCCCGGTGCTCTTCAATATTTTTATTAATGACTTGGATGAGGGAGTGCAGGGAATGCTTGTCAAATTTGCAGATGACACAAAATTGGGTGGAATAGCTAATACCCTAGAAGACAAAAACAAAATTCAAGATTCTTGGTTTGAGAACTGAACTGAAAACAAGAGACTGAAATACAACAGGGTGAAGTGCAAAGTACTGCACATCGGAAAAAGAAACCAATTGCACAGTTACAAGATGGGGGAGACCTGGCTCAGCAAAACTATGAGTGAGAAGGATCTTGGAATTGTTGGAGATCACAAGCTAAATATGAGCCAACAGTGTGATGTGGCTACAAAAAAGGCAAATGCTATTTTAGGCTCCATTAACAGAAGTATAGTTTCCAAATCCTGCGAGGTACTAGTCCCCATCTATTCAGCACTGGTTAGGCCTCACCTTGAGGACTGTGTCCAGTTCTGGACACCACACATCAAGAAGGATGCAAACAAATTGGAACAAGTTCATGCTGAAAGAATTGGGCATGTTTAGCTTTGAGAAAGCACGTGGTGGCGCTGCGGGTTAACGTGGTGGCACTGCGGGTTAAACTGCAGAAGCCTCTGTGCTGCAAGGTTGGAAGACCAGCAGTCGTAAGATCGAATCCACATGACGGAGTGAGCTCCCGCCGCTTGTCCCAGCTCCTGCCGACCTAGCAGTTCAAAAGCATGTAAAAATGCGAGTAGATAAATAGGTACCACCACGGTGGGAAGGTAACAGCGTTCTGTGTCTAGTCGCGCTGGCCACGTGACCACGGAAACTGTCTACGGACAAACGCCGGCTCTACGGCTTGGAGACGGGGATGAGCACCGCGCCCTAGAGTCGGACACGACTGGACTAAATGTCAAGGGAAACCTTTACCTTTACCTAGCTTTGAGAAAAAAGGACTGAAAGTGCTATGATAGAACTTTTCAAATATTTGAAAGGCTATCATACAGAGGAGGGGCAAGATCTGTTCTCGATCATGCCAGAGTGCAGGACATGCAACAATTGGCTCAAGTTAAAGGAAGCCAGATTTCGGTTGAATATCAGGAAAAACGTCCTAACTGTTAGAGCAGTATGACAGTGGAACCAGTTACCTCGGGAGTTGGTGAGTGCTCCAACACTGGAGGCATTCAAGAAAAACTTAGATAATCACCTGGCAGATATGCTTTGATTGTATTCCTGCATTGAGCAGGGGGTTGGACTTGATGGCCTTGTAGGCCCCTTCCAACTTCACTTTTCTATGATTCTATGAAATTGATTAATGTGGACTCAGTTCAGTTGGACTTGCCTTGAGATTTTCTCTTCTGTCTCTAGATTATCTGCCAGGGAGGCCATATTTTACATCCTGGCAAAGAATACCAAAGAAGGACCATATAGCCCAGTGGTGCAAAGCCAGTGGTTGGAAGTTTGATTCTTCACTGTGCCTCCTTGACAGGGATTGGATTTGATAATCTATAGGGTCATTTCCAGCTCTGCCATTCTAAAATGATGATGATATGGATAAACCAGGGATTTGATAATCTATAGGGTCATTTCCAGCTCTGGCATTCTAAAATGATGATGATATGGATAAACCAGGTCATCTCATTCCACAGATTAACCATAGCTTTTATAGAATCATCAGCCCTACCAGCTGGAAAATCCCACCCCCTTCAAAGTATATAGAAATCCTTCAGAGTATATATGTCTCAAAGATCAAACTAATTTAAGAGCTCCTTCACTGTTTCTGGGGTTATAGAAAGTCTAGGCTATTTTAGGCAGTGATCTGTTCTTTCAATCCTCCCTATCACAGATAATTTTCATCCCAAATACAAAAAAACCAAAAAAAACAACAACAAGCCAAACATAATACCTACGACATGCACAGAGCTAAGTATGAACTAACACAGGGCTATGGTTGCTATGGAAGCATAATATAATAAGCTTTTGTTACTTTTTCTTTACCTTGTTTATTTTGGTTACCAATTGTTCGGTATAGGTCTGTTTTTGACAGTAATGCCAGGATCCTGTCTCTGTTATGTTCAGTAATAAACAAACAACAAATACACCTTCTTGACAGAAAAGACAAGAAAAGGAATGAGGAAGAGAAGAACAAAATGTCCCAGGACAGAACCTTAGTGAGGGCAGGGAAAATATATATATAACAGGCTCTGCACAGTCTGTACCATCAATATTATCACTTTATGAGAGTACAGTGATGTTATTGTACATCAGAGCAAATCAATATTCTACAAGGGAATTCTAAAATGGGGGCAGCCCAAACAAAAAATTATAACTTTGAAACTGGACTTTAGATCAGCACCAAATTTGACACAGTTAGCAAACTGCTTTTGCTCTGTACCAAATTTAGGGCAGTTTGGCAGAGAGGTTTTGAGTTATGATTTTTTAAAAGTAAAACTGACCCCATCCACCCCCTGTGTGGAAACAAGCAACCTTAAACATCCCCAGATTTAAAATAGCTCTTAAAAATTGAAAAGACCAGTCTTGTTTATCTTGAAAAAGAATGGTTGGTCCCACTCACTTTTTAATTTGGCAAGAATCCAGGCTGCAGATGCTGAAACACTGATCCTCAAAAAAGGCCTTTCGAAAGCGGGGGAATTCGTTATAAGACTGAGCCTGTGTGTAACAGGCTTACCGTCGAAGCAGTCCAAAGTAGATACATTGTTGCAGCTTAATGGGCCAGGAAGAGAAATGTTTGGAGGGCAATGAAAGGTCACAGAAACAGTCTTCTCTGAAGAGTAAAACAAAAACAAAAACACACATTACTTTAAAGAAAGTGATGAAGTGACAGGACTCCAGAAAGGGACATTTGCCATGTTTCTCCAGGGAATTAGCTCATAATTTTGTAAGGAATATTCAAGTATTTCCGCATTACAAAAGCATAAAGCACCTGTGTTTCTCCCAGCGCTGAGTGCTTTCAGTAAATGTTCTCTTATGTTTTCTGAGACCAGGCTCCTGACACAAGTCTGCAAAGGGCCCCAGCTCAGGGTCTGGAACAATCTGAACTTTTGGCCCTGTCAATCATGACCCAAAAATTCCATTCCATTTCATTTCACTGTACAATTGTCTGGTAATAAAGAAAAAAAAACTCCAGAGATTTTATGTTCTATCAAGCCACTTTTGATGTGTTATAACTATGTGAATTAATGACCTTCAAAATAATATATCAATAACAGCTCTGCTCAGATTTTGCAAACCAACTATTTCACACATATTTTCACTATAAAATTGTCTGATAATTTAGGGGAAAAAATCCAGAAATTTTATGTTCCATCAAGTCACTTTTGATGCATGATGACTATATGAGTTAATGACCTTCAAAATGACCTGTCATTAACAGATCTGCTCAGATCTTGCAAACTAACATTTCATGCTTTCTTTTCACTTTCTACTGCGTCCCTTCCTAGCAATATTGTCTTTTCCCAGTAAGTTCTACTCATAGACTATAGCAACTCTCCCTCCCCGACCCTCCGAGCGGCATTGGTGCTGGACCGAGTACCCAGGCGGACACAGCTGGGAGAGGGGGACACCACCCTCCTCTCCCACCCAGGTCTCAGTAATGCACGCCAGGTCAGCACCCCCATCCAGAATTACATCATGGATGAGGGCAGTCTTATTTTGTACTGACCTGGAGTTCATCAACAGCACCGTGTGGCTCGAGGGTTTGCTGATATGGTCACCTGATACCATCTGGTTGGGGGTAGGACTAGAAGAGGGGACAGATGTAAGATATCTAACCTCTCTTCTCCTACGTGGGCATGTTCTACCCCCACCGCCATTCCTTCCCATACTCAGCACCACCTCAATGGCTGCCCCCTCCAACGCCCTCCCCCCCTTCCTGTTCCCTCAGATCCACTGTGGGTCTCTATGCAACCTGATGGCAATTAACAATAACAATTAAAAAAAAAAACACCCTTCTAAAGCCCCTTCTCCCCTCCGAGCCAGGTGGCTGATGCTGAGGATGGGGTGGGGCAGCCAGAAGCAGCAAGGGCCCAGTCCTGCAAGGCCAAGGGAGTCCAGGTCAAACTCCCCCAGGACACTGTCTCTCACCCAGTGCCTGAGGGACAGCAGATGACGAAGAAGACTCCCCCGAAGGCAGGAATGCTGGTCCGGCATTTTGGTCCCTGTCTTCCTTCACTGTCTTTCTTTCACATAGTATGAATGATTTTGATCTTGTTTTCAAGTGACAATCTTTGCTAACTCCCAGCTCTCCCTTTTTCTTTACTTCAAAAGGTGAGGGGACATCTTTTGGAAGACATGCACACAATATGTCTGTAGAGCTTTTAGTTTGCTATAGCTTTTCTTCCTCAAGTTGTCTAACCCAAGGAAAGGGTTTGAAAATTGGAATTTAGCTTTCTAGTCTGCATTCTGTGGAGCAGGCATGGAAATATTGGTTTCATAGAATCATAGAATAGTTACGTTTGAAGGGGTCTATAAGGCCATCAAGTCCAACCCCCCGCTCGATGCAGGGATACAAATCAAAGGATATCTGCCAGGTGATTATCCAAGTTTCTTTTGAATGCCTCCAATGTTGGAGCATTCACCACCTCTCGAGGTAATTGGTTCCACTGTCGTACTGCTCTAACAGTTAGGACGTTTTTCCTGATATTCAATCGAAATCTGGCTTCCTTTAACTTGAGCCCATTGTTGTGTGTGAGATCAAAAACAGATCCTGCCCCTCCTCTGTATAACAGCCTTTCAAATATTTGAAAAATGTTAACATATCACACCTCTGTCTTCTTTTCTCAGGGCTAGATACTTAGCTTGTGATCTACGACAATTCCAAGATCCTTCTAGCGTGTAGTTTTGCTGAGCCAGGTATCCCCCATCTTGTAAGTGCAATTGGTTTCTTTTTCTGATGTGCAGTACTTTGCACTGATCCCTGTTGAATTTCATTCTGTTGCTTTCGGCACAGTGCTCCATCCTATCCAGATCATTTTGAATTTTGTTTCTGTCTTCTAGGGTATTAGCTATTTCCACCATCTTAATCAATCAGTTTCCACTAGTAATACAGCTCCACCATCTTAATGCTGCCCTCTACCTCACACTTTTCCTTTATTCTTTTTTTTAAAGTAAAAAAAATCAGAAGTGGCATATCTGATACAGCAGTACATTTGAAAGAATTTTAAAAATGAAAAAATGGTTCTGAGGAGAGGAGACAACAAGTAACTGAGTTGAATTATCCTGCTGTAACACCATGAAGACATCACTGTCAACACTACTATAGGACATGCCTACAACTGACCCTTTAAACTGAGATACATGCCAGAAAATAGAGGGAAATGATACCAGCTCAGTTGGTGCAAAATAAACCACTGGCCACCAACTGAACAAAAAGAAATGAATGTCCATGGAAAAAAGAATGGGTTTCCCCACACTTAGCTTTACATTGTGTAGTAAATACTTTGCTTTTAACTGTTCCAAATCCAACACAAACTGCAGAATAAATTGAAGTTTAATCCCACCCCAAGACAATGAACAGTAGGACTTTTCCCAGAAAGTGTTTTAAAGGACAATCCAGCCAAAGTCAAACATTCCACCCATTAATTTCAATGGGAGAGTTGAGCATGTGATTAAATTTCTCAATGGGACACACTAAAAGGGTTTTAACCTAGAATGAACAGCAGCATTTGTTCTGATATATGTCCTGATTTCCATGGCTGAGCAGTAAAACTCATGGCAGGGTGGCACTGATAAAACCCATCCTTAAAGATCTCACATAGTCTCAAAACCCTGCTGGGATCACTGTAAATTAGGTGTGACTTGAACTAGAAAACACATGCCATTTACTCATCTTCCTCGAATGTGCCATTATTGTTTTTTCTTTTCTTTTTCTCTAAACATCCCATCTTTTTAAAAAGTATGCCTTATTTCTAACCAGATGAGACAACATAGAAAGGTTGATGCTCCATATCTTTCACATGCCTACCACCTACTGGTATTAACTGTTCATTACTGAGAGTAAATGATTCAGTTTTATGTATAGCTTACACAGGAGTGGCTTTGTGCACCTCACCCTCAAAATTCAGTGATGCCTCTGTTTCTCCTGCTCAGATTAAAATGCCCTCTAAGGGGCTTACATTTGACTGCATTATACAATGCAATTGAAAAGGGATGGAGCTTAGCTCTATAAACTCAAGTAAGGCACCACTCTCTTACTCTCACCTTTTTAACTCATTCAGAAAAATAAATGTGCATACTATAGAGTTTTGGTTTGTTTGTTAGTTTCAAGTTTACAAAAACACAACCAAATCTTGTGTGCAATATATTCCAGATGGATGAGGAAGAACACTGTATATGTGGCTTATTTGCATTTTATGGCAACCATATGAGTTGTCACTTGGAAACCGTAGTGTTGACTGACACCACAGTCAAACTCTGCCACCGACAACTATCTGTCTCTATGGTGGTGGGCTGGTGAAGCTGGAACTGGCCACAATACAGAGTAGTACAATAACAACAATAACCATGTGCCATGAAGTTGATTCCAACTTACGGCAACCCTAGAATTTTTTAGGTGTAGAGTACTCGGAAGTGGTTCCCCATTCTCTTCTTCCTGTGATGTTCTGGGACTGTGTAGCTTGCTCATGGCTAAACATGCTCTCTCTTGGGAGGCAGACTGGGGAATTGAACTCCCAACCTCTGGCTCCTCAGTGAACGACCCTAACCCACTGAGCTATCCAGCCAGCTACAGAATACTATACTATACACATATTATAGAAATAATATGTCTGGTAAGGGCATGGGGCCTGAAATCTGCTCTTTCTCAAAATGTTGGCTCTTAAGTGAACATGGAAATCTCTTCACACAATAATACAGCAGAAGGCCTGTGGGTTAATGAGGTTTGATTACATGTTGAGAAGATTATCCTGCAGGTTTTTACATAACCTCTCTTTTTAAGAAGGTTGTTTCCCACAGAGGGGAAAACCCCCACTTAGGTTTTTTAAGAAGTTAATGGCAAGAGCTATATCTCCAAAACCAAGGAAATCAATTTTCTACCTCCAAGCTCTTCTTCCTTCACAAGGCGCCAGGAGTTTGGCTTCCTCTGTTTCTGTTTATTTCTCTTGCTCATTTGCTCACTCCCTCTGTTCCTCAAATCCAGGCACCCAAATCTGCAGATTATGCAAATTAGTCACTTACTATGCAAATCATGCAATAAATCATGAAAAGGGTTGACCAGCACAGCAAAAACAAACATCTGCCACAGATCTTCTATTCTGAAGCATTCCTTTCAAAGTTGCTTTGTAGAGAGAAAAGAAGACTTGGATTTCTTAGGGGTTTCAAAGGTAGTATAGCAATGCATAATCTACATCCCAAAATGTTTTCTTTACCACCTATTCTCTTCACAGAACTTTTGTGCTTTGAACAGCTGTAGGCAATGCAGCTATTCAACAGGTATAGCTTTTCCAGGAAATAAGGTTCCATAAGGTTTAGATGCTCGCAACATCTAAAATTATCCAGCTGTACCTATGCTCAGCATCATATTCATTTGTGTGCTATTTTTCTAAGGTAAAACAATGCCCAAACACGTTTACAGGAACAGTAGAAAGAAGTTACATAACATGAAATATTTCCAGACAATTCAATAACCATTATAGCTGTAGATTTAAATCATCATACAGTAGCCTAAACATCTCGCAATTAAGAAATATAAACTAAGATTAAACAATCCACCAATAATTCACATTTAGAACTAATTAAAAATAGAACCAAAATAACAGCAAAAATCTAGCTTCATCCACAGCTCTAAAGAAGATGGCAGTTTCATGGCTTTCAAGCAGCAGTGGTAGCACCCACAGTCCATATAGCTCTGGAATGATTTGCATTAAATTTGTATATGTTAATTAAAACTAATATATGCAGGTATGTGAGAAGGAACAAAAACCCACCAAAAAGAAGGAGAGTGAGCCAACCCCTCAAACACCTACCACAGAGGGTTATGAAACGGTCTATACACTATTGCCAGCAGTTAAGCAGTTAGCGATACAAGAGAGAAAAAGCAGGACAATGACTGGAAAGGCAGAGGCACCAATAGAAGAGGCTTTTCTAGTGACAGAGGTGGAGGGAGATATAAAAGGAGGGATATATTGGGGGAAGAGGTAGAACAGGAGGAGGAAAGAAAATGGAAGGAGGTGAAGGAGGAGGAGATATTGGTAGGATGGGGGTGGATGGAAATGGAGGATCCCTGGATGAAAGAGAAAGTTAAGATGAAATTACCTCTGGAGGAGAAAGAGAGAAGACAACAATATAGAAAAGTAAATCCTTTAGACAGTAAAAAGGAAAAGAGAGGAGAAGATATTTACAAGAGAGGGCAAGGGGGAATCATGGTCCAATTAGAGGAGACTGAACCAGTAGAATGGACCGTTTATGTGTACCCGAAGGAGGGAGATCGCTGGAAGAAGGGACACCGGACCGGAATGAACCCCCCACCAGTGAAGCCTACCGAAGGGGAATGGGCTCGGCATCTGTGTTGTGGAACCATATGCCCCAGTTTGAGGAACCCCATCAGGAAACCGACTGACTGAGAGCGTTTTGGGGTGAACCCTTGTTGGTGAAACCGTTCATCATGCCTGAGTTTAAAGGCAGTTTGGACTATGAACATTTGTTAGAAAGGCCCATTGGCCCTACGGAAGTAGTTATTCATGATACTCAGTTGAAAGTTAATAAAAAGTTTGAGCAAGCAGAAGAAGTGTCACTTTTTATTGGGGGGTTGAAAGGAAAGAAAGGACTGTCATGATATTGAAGGAGAGTGGGACTTGTAGTCAATGAGAATGAAAGAAAATGGAGTCTGTTAGGTTTTCAAAGTGAAAGGAGTTGAAGACATGGGAATGTGGAAAAGGCTGAGAGGCTGTTTTTCCTAATTTACAGCCAGGCTGGTACAGAGTGAAACCTGATAAGAATGCAAGGACAAAGAGGCCCCAGTGCAAAGACCCTACAAATTCCTTTCTAATTTGAATGGAGATAACCCACCTGCATCTCCATGAGAATTGGAGGCGGAGTGGACAGTTACACCTCTTTGAGTTAATTGGTTTACAGTCATGAAGAAGGAGGTCCGAGGAATGTAGAAAAATGGAAGATGGGTTATGTAGAGGAGGAGACCATTTTGTGGAAGAGAACTTTTTCCTGAAAGTACTTCTT
Organism: Intellagama lesueurii; assembly: GCA_037013535.1. Classification (NCBI taxonomy): domain Eukaryota; kingdom Metazoa; phylum Chordata; class Lepidosauria; order Squamata; family Agamidae; genus Intellagama; species Intellagama lesueurii. The sequence continues at coordinate 189,837,842 of JBAJHW010000001.1, read as the reverse complement.
TTTTTTTTTTGTTAATTAATATTTTATTTTTTAGACTACTAGGAATAGGATAGGGAATACAAAAGGTAAAAGGAGGTGGAAGGGATGGAAAAAGGGTTTTAAGGATGGGAGAACACAAAATATACAATCATCCAATCTATTCATATTAAGTATACAAGCATCTAATCTATTCATTTTTCAATGCAAAAACCAACATCTTTATACTCCTTTTTTTTTACAGTTTGATTATCCTCTAAATATCAGCTTATCTTCATATTTTAATTTAAATCTAAGTTATTCCAACTCTATCAGGAAATCGAGACCAATCATAAAATACATCCCCTCTTTCAATTTCCTTCTGTCTTGGACATACGTTCAGCATGCCTGAAAAAGTATCCATTTCTAACACTTCCCATATTTTCTCAGTACCCTTCTCTTGTTTCCGTGTCTCTATTTTCTTCCAGCTTTGGGGAAATAAAATTGAATCCAGGACATTAATCTGATTTTTAACATCACCTTTTCTGACTATTGTAGCTAGATAGCTCACAGGGTAACTCTTAATCTCATCTATGTTACCTAGCATCGCTCTCAATAAAGACTGTTCTGGAGTTGATACAATTTCCACTGATGATTCCCCTTTCATCAAATCTTCCACCTGATTGAGACACTCATTTATCTGTTGAAATCCTGTTATTATTGTCATTTGCATGGTAACCTGCCATTCTTTATCTGGCAAAATTCCCAACAGTTGATATTTAAAATTTTCGGAGGCCATTTCCATCTTTCCAATACGTATAATTTGTATAAATAATATTATATACCTCCCCTGGGTATGTCCTCCCTTCATTGCCCAGATATTATAATATATAGCTCAGCTTTTAGCCCAACAATTTGAATTTTAACCGTGGCAATATTGTCAAAATCCACACAGCCCAGCCAAGAGAAAGTCCAGACTAAACAGCGAACACAGGGAGCCAGTCTCTCCAAAAGATATCGCTGTAATCCGTCAAAAGTCCAGCACTATCCGTTGCTCCCAAAGATTTTTTCCTTCTTCTAAGATCAAATAAGCTTCTACTGTCAAAGTCCCATTCGACTCCAGTCCTGGCTTCCCCAGCTCTTCAATCTAGCCGATTATGTTGTCACACTATGATTCACAGTCTGTTTTTTTTTCCCCCACAAGCTTATTCCTCCTGCTCCAAAGTCAAGACTTTATTCTCAAAGTCCCACACAAACTAGAGAGAAAAATCCAGACTAAACAGCATTCACAAGATTTCAGTCCCTTGAAGCCTGTTCCATAGTATTTCCTCTGGGATTTTTTTCCAGAAACACAAATATTTTTCCATCTCACTGCCTGTCTGTGACCTTGAGCCAGCCTGCTGTAAAAGCTTACTGTTTAAGAGTTAGTTTCGCTTTAAAAAAGCAGGACTGACCAGCACGACTCGCCGCTCCTTCTCTCTTCTTTCGGTCCAATATTTTCACTCCAGTTTCTTTTACATCTTAATGAGGTTATTCATAAATCAAAGGCTTACTTTGTTATTGTGTATTTTCAGCCGTATTTTTGTTCTCCTCTCCTCGGGGAATTGGGGGTGGAGTTACTCACAGCTATTCTGCCATAAAATGGCTTCCCGTCTCCGATCTGTGCTCGGGTGAATTTTCAGAGGGAAGAAAAATTGGGTTGCTGCCCAATCTTCTACCATCTGGGCTCACCATCTGCTGCAGGGAGACCTCTCCTGATCTCCCCTACGATCCCCCCCTTCTGGAGGGGGTCCTAGACCGGGCGGTTCCAGCTTTTCCCGGGAGCTGTTCCCGGCAGCTGCTGGCTTCACTGCGACTAAGCTCCGCCTCCCTTCACTGCAACCAAGCTCCGCCTCCTCCTGAAAGTACTTCTTGATGGTTTGTGTTATGTAGCTGAAAGGAAAAGAATGTAGCAGGGAAGACAAGAAGGAGGTGGGGCTAGCCCACCTTAGCTCAGCTTTTAGTGTTTGTTATTTTAATAGTTGTTGTATTTAACTATGGTAATCCTTTGAACATGTCTTTATGCTAATACTTAAGCAAACAAACTGTTTCTATGAAACTATATTTTCTTAATAAAAATAATTATAAAAATTCCAACTGAGGACTAGTCTCTTGGATCAGCAGGGTTTGGCTAAATCCAGAGGAGTGGTAAAGGCCATTGATTGGCTACCATAGAGAAGTCCTATTTAAATGAGCTGTTGTGAGTTCTAAGGAATCACAAAGCCCATGTTGCAGTACTTGCAAAGTGCTGAGTAAAGTAAAGTATTATTTAAGGGTCAGACTTGTTCAAGGCACAGATGCTATGCACTGCTGAAGGTTGGGGACTTGCCTCAGCGTAAAGTGGTAGATTTGGGGCCTGCTGAACTCTGTGCCCGAATGCCATATGCTCCTTAGGGAGATTTGGTCGTCACAAGGACTGCCAAAACCTGAACCCACTCACAGTGGCACCCAATGTGGGGCAAATGAAGAAGCTGAAGAAGCTCCACAACAGTGGTTACAACTAACGTTAGAAAGACAAGGGAAACTGATGGAAATGGTAACCGAACAACACCAAGTATTGATGGAACAATTCAAAATAAACAGTGGAGACGCAGATGGAGGGAAACGGGATATCCATAAAATCCAACCCCAAAACGTGGCTAGAAGGACCTGCACCGATGCGAGTACAAAAGATGGAACCTGACGACGATCCCAAAGCCTACCTACATACGTTCGAAAGGGTTGCGATAGCGGCAGGCTGGCTGAAGGAATATTGAGCTCTCATTCTAACTCCATGTCTCACCGGATCTCACCGTGTCTCACCGGAAATAGTGGATACACCAACCCCAGAGGAGGCTAGCCGATATGACGCAGTTAAGAATGTGATCCTACAGGGGAGGTGGGGCTTCATCGCAGTGAGACCGGTCGGTTTCAGGAGGGCTCCTGAAACTGACTGAGACCACTTGGTTTCAACCCCAAAAAAATGGGGAGGGGGAAGACTTTCACTACAAGTGAAAGTCTGAAGCAGTAGAATCGACTGAGAAGGGAGAAGTACTGGTGGAAGCCTGTTTTTTTTCTTCGCTTTGAAGTATCATCTGAGTGCAGAGATTGAGCGGGAGCCATCTTGGCAAAAGTGTGGAAAGGTACTCTTGCAGAGTGTGGAAAAGCACAGAAGGATTTTGGAAAATGTTTTTGACCAGAACTTGAAGTAAGTTAAGATGTTTGTTTTACATATGGAACTCTTAAGGACCTAAATAATGAAGAGAGTGGGTGTAATCTGTCAGAGAAAGTGACTAGATCTATATCTGGTGAAACGGGCGAGCACCCCCCTCCCTCCATTTGAGGCTTGACTGGGAGAAAGAGAAAGTGAAATAAGGAAGAACGAAAAGAAAAAGGGGGAGAAAATGACATTATTTTTATTGCTGTAATAAGACTTGCTTTGGCAGAACAATATAACCATAAACTACTGAATTATAAAACTGATGGATTTAAATCTGTGAAGCAGCCAGAAACAGTCTTAGGAAAATATTTTAAAAGGAGGAAAAGCCATTCCCCCTGCAACCATTGCTAATTATGAAGGCTGGAGAGAAAGATTGAATTGTAAATGTTATTTGCCCCAAGACACAAGCTGCCCTTGTAAACATCCATTGTGTTTACCATCTGCTGGAAAGAGACCCAGATAATACCTGCAAAAAGAGTAACTGCTTGAATCATGGAACAAGATGCTTTCAAAGACTGGCAAAATAATATTCAAGTCATGTTATTTATTGGATTACAGCAGATAAAAGGAGGGATGGAACAGCTATCTGAACAAATTAAAGATTTAGGGACACAAATGAAATCTACAGTGAAGATGGAGAAAAAACCGGAGGGTCCCAAGGCAGAGCTGGAAGAACTATAACAGGAAAAAAACCCAAGATGAAATCAACTTACTAAAACTACAAATAGAGGGAGACAATTTTACTTCTAGATCCCAGAAGTCTTCAGAAGAAAAAGGTGAAGATACAGTGCAACCAATAGCTAACTTGTTAACCCCTCTTAGGGAGATGTCAGCAGTAGAAGTGCAGCAAATGGTGAACTTTAATATGGAAGGGAGGAGAATGGAGATGATGGGACATATGCCATGACAGATGGGACAAAGAAGGAGACAGTATGTGGAGTTGATGAAGTTTTTGGGAGCAGATTTAATTAAATATAAATGATCAATAAAATGGAAGATGAAGGAATGAAAGATTAATGATAAAATGGGCACAAAATATTGGTTATAATATTGATGTAGAGCGGTGGACATAAATTTGGCAGAATAAGAAAATATAGATGTTCTATAGATGATCAAATGATGGAAATGTAAAATATAGGTGGTTACTTTGTGGTGAAAGATTATATGATAAAATGGGCACAAAATATCAGTTATAACATTGATATAGAGCAGTGGACACAAACTTGGCAGAATAATATTAAATTTGTATAACTTTGTATGGTTTCCCTTTTTAATATAACTTTATAAGCGGATGTAAGAATACTTTTTCACTCTCTGGAATTTTACCCTTTCCTCCCCTTCCCCCGTTTTTTACCCTGCCCCCCTATTTGTACCTCAAATCCTATCCCTATGAAATTTAATAAAAACTTGGAATAAGAAAAACAAAACAAAAAGAATGTGATCCTACACACACTCAATTTAACAGAAGAGACCTACCAGAAACAATTTAGAAATTTAAAACTGAAACCAGGACAAAACCCAAGACCAGTAGCACAGAGGATATGTTCCAATGCTTTGAGGTGGCTCAAACCAGAAGAGAGTACAAAAGAACAATTAGTAGATATAATAGTTATGGAACAGTTAGTGATGACACTATATCATGTGCCTAAAAGCTGGGTGAATAAACATAGGCCTACGTCTTTAGAAGGAGTGGTGAGGCTGATAAAGGATTATGGGAATGCTGAAGAAGGCTCCAATGTAGGCCACTCCCATTTTGTCAAGAGGAACAGAGCATGAGACAAGATGGCAATGAGTGCAACTCCTCAAAGACTCGTGGTGGCATCAGGAATGAAAAACAAAGGAGAAAAAGTGGTTGGACCGACCAATTTCAAGGGACCACGACCGCCTGTCACCATCCATCGGCATATACTAGATCCATTGGCCGGATGGACAGTTCGTAGAGATAAAAAGGATGTGTGTTTCGGGTGTGGCCTAGAGGGACACCACCGTCGAGAATGCCCTGGACTGGACGTGTCCTGGGTTGATACATACGCCACCCACCCACAGGTTAGCAGGGTTGAGCAATCAGGATGGGAGGTAGAGGCCAAAGTCAATGAAGAAATCAAAAAAGCCCTAGTGGACACTGGGTGCGGGAAAACGTTAGTAAGAGAATTATAGGAAGAGGTATTAGAAGAGAAGGTGTTAGTGAGGTGTGTCCACGGAGACTTGAAACCGTATCATCTATCTTGGGCCAAGGCTGAGATTCAAGGAGATAAACAACATATGAAAGTGGGAGTGGCACGTGGATTAACAAGAGAAATGCTATTAGGTCGAGACTGGAGAGGGTTGAACGAGCTAATTTATAGTAAGAAAAAAGGGGAACGAGAGATTGAAGGGATGGAAGCAGAGGGAGAAAAGCTAGGAGAAATTTTGAGATAACAGTTAAGAAAAACTATTAGAAGTAAAACCCTTGAGGACCACAATGTATCACCCACAGACCAATGGATTAGTGGAAAGGTTTAACAAAACCTTTAAAAGCATGCTGAGAAAGTTAGTGATAGAAAAGCCAAAAAGGTGGCACTTATTGTTATCACCCTTAATGTTTGCGATAAGAGAAGTACCCCAGGCTTCTACTGGATTCTCACCCTTTGAATTGTTATATGGGAGGAATCCTAGAGGGATTCTAGATCTCATAAAAGAAAAATGAGAAAGTGGGGAAGATGAAGCTAAAATTACTATACAGTATGTGCTAGAAATGAGAGAACATCTGGAAAAAGTGGCAGAAGTGGCTAGGGCTAATTTGGGCAAGTCCCAACTAAGACAAAAAGAAATTATGATAAAAAGGTGAAGCCAAGGGAATTCACACCAGGACAAAGAGTCCTTCTACTGCTACCTTCCAAAGGAACCAAACTGTTTGCTGAGTGGCAAGGGCCTTATGAAGTAGTGAGAGTGGGGGAGGTTGACTATGAAATATACATACCTGACAAACATAAAAAACATGGAACTTTTCATGTGAACCTCTTGAGGGAGGGGGTTAGAGAGAGAAGAGTTATATGGAGAAACAGAAGAAGAAGGATTTGGGCCGGAGATAGGGGAAATTCAAAAACCGAAGGGACATGTAGAAGTCAATCCCCAGTTAGAGAAGATACAAAGAGAACAGAGAACAGAACTAGAGAAGGATTTTTCTGATGTCTTCTCTAATAAACGAGGGAGCACCCCTCTGATAGAACATAGCATTACCACCCCACCTAATACAGTAGTGAGGACTCAAGGACAGACATGGCCACAACATTTAAGACCAGTTATACCGTGTATAAGACGAAACTTTGTCAAGATTTGTTCCTTTAAGTGAACAAGGGGTTAAATTTAATATTGTAGTGAGAATGCAAAGTCATGCCTGTAAATGTCAAGTCAATGGATGACTGATGGCATGCAGCTGGAACAAGCTTAGGTAGTGCTTGTTAACCACGTTCAGCTGCTATGTCTGCAGTGATAGGCTACTCTCACTATTTAAGCAAGAGAGTGAGAACAGCACTTTGCCACTCAGTTGTGAGTCTGGTGGTCATTACTTTACTTCTGTGAATGTTATGTTGCTCTGAGAGATCTATGCCTATGTATATAATGCCATGTATATATGTCTGACCAATGCTAATATATCAAGTCTAATATATTACGCTATAAGTCTTATCAGAACTCTCTCCGTGTTTTTCCTTATACGTCTGCGTCTTTGCTCTGCTTATAAAGGGGAGGATTTGAAGCTACCAGATAAGAGACTCTGTGTAACTTCTTATCTTGGGCTCCAAGGTTTGTTTTCCCTAACAAAGTGCTCTTGGAAGTTTCATTATCCAAATCTGACTCCAAGCTTCTGGAGAGGCAAACGCCACATCCGCCTTTGGAGTTGGACCCACGCCAACAAACATTTGTCTAAAATCTTTAGACTAAAAATTGAGGGTCATCTTATACAAGGAAGTAAGCCGAGGAGAGAACCATGTGATTGCAAAACTGCCCATACCTTGCCTCTGCAAACAGGCTTCCTTCAATCATGAGGTTTAGCTGCCTCCAATCAGAAGGTTTAACTGCATCCAATCACGAGGCTTAGCTTCCTACAGTCAGGAGACTTAGCTGCCTACAATCACAAGCCTTATGTAACTGACGTCAGCTGATGCTGAACAAACCAGTTGGAACACACCTTGTTGGAGGCAGAGCATGTAGGCAGTGCTCAGATGCAACAGGGACTGGTAATGTCCAAGCGTTCTGAGTCCAGAGGCTGAATAAAGTGATATGCTCAAAGCTAAGTGTCATGCATAATATGACAGTACTGGTATGTAAATGTTACCTAATTACTAAATAAAAATGTATTCTGTTTTATGTTTAAAATATTGATTTCTTAATTTTGGGTTAGAAAAGTGGGGGCCTCTTATACATGGGGTGCCTTATACATAGAAAAATATGGTAAATAAGGAAGTAGAAGAGATGTTTAAGTGGGGAATAATAGAGCCCTGAAATAGGCCATGGAGAAGCCACCCAGTGGTGGTGTCTAAGTCTGATGGTAGCGGACAGTTCTGTATTGACTTTAGGAAGGTGAACACAGTGTCTAAGTTTGACACTTACCCTATGCCAAAAGTAGATGGCCTCATTGAGAGGTTAGGAGAAGCTAAATACCTGTTCTTCTCAGACCTCATGAAAGGATATTGGCAAATATCTCTCAAGGGAGAAGACAAAAAAAAATGCTTTTGTAACTTCACGAGGTCTCTTTCAATTTACACACATGCCCTTTGGGTTACATGGGGCAGCTGTGACCTTTCAGAGGCTCACTGATAAAGTACTAGAATCGGTTAAGGAATTTCCAGCTGCCTACATAGATGATATCATTATATATAGTGAGAGTTGGAATGAGCATTTGAGACACCTGAGAGCGGTTTTGGGTGAACTGAGAAAGGCAAATGTGAGGGTCAATCCAGAGAAATGTAAAGTGGCCAGAGAAGGCTTGCAATTTCTAGGCTTTAGGATAGGACAAGGGAAAATACAACCCTTAGAAGATAAAGTAGAGAAGATATCCCCCTACCAGCAAAAAGGAGGCACAACAGTTTTGGGGTTTAGCTGAATATTATAGACAATTATTATAGACAAACATCTTGCAATTAAGAAATATAAACTAAGATTAAACAATCCATTAATAATTCACATTTAGAACTAATTAAAAATAGAACCAAAATAACAACAAAAATCTAGCCTCATCCACAGCTCTAAAGAAGATGGCAGTTTCATGGCCTTCAAGCAGCAGTGGTAGCAGCCACAGCCCATATAGCTCTGGAATGGTTTGCATTAAATTTGTATATGTTAATTAAAGCTAATATATGCAGGTATGTGAGAAGGAACAAAAACCCACTGAAAAGAAGGAGAGTGAGCTGACATATAGATAATATATTCATTGATCAAAATATTAACCAGATATTGTTATTATAATTTAAGTGGGAATACACTACTGCTCATCATATTGCACAAGACTCTGTCTGGGTAACCACCTTGGGAAACAACACTGAGATAAAAATGGGGTAAAAAAATCAAAGAATCAAACTATCAAACAAACAAACAAATAAGGCATACTGTTTAATACAGTGGAGTCTCGACTTACAGACGGCTCCACTTACGGACTTTTCGACATCCGTACTTCTCTGGCCGCAAAGTTTCACTTCGACTTGCGGCCGGAGAATCGACCTACGGACCAGAAGAGGGAGGCGGGGAAAGCGCCAAATTCAAATTTGGCGCTTTCCCCGCCTCCCCCTTCCAGTCTGTAGGCCGCGGATCTGCCTCCGGATGCTTTCCAGGGCTTCTCCGCCGCCATGGGAGGCATCTTGGAGGTCCCCGCCGCCGCCGATAGTGCCTCCGAAGCAGCAGCGGCAGCGGCGGTGGGGGAAGTCCAGGAGTCCGAGCATGGCCGGGATTGCCTGGTGCGGCTCGGCTCCCGCCGGCGGCGGCAGCCGGGGACCTCCGGAGGCCTTCCCCGCCGCCATCTGAGGCCTCTCGGAGGTCCACCCCCACCGCCGATCGTGCTTCGGAGGCACTATCAGCGGCGGCAGGGAACCTCCAAGAGGCCTCCCATGGCGGCGGGGAAGGCCTCCGGGGGTTCCCCCCCGCCAACGCAGGCTTTCCCAGGGTGGACCGGGCCTACCAGGGGAGGGCTTCCCCCGGTAGGCCCGGTCTACTCCCTGGGAAAGCCTGGGGAGTGCGGGGGGAGACCGCCGAGAGGCCTCCGGCAGCGGCGCCGAAGCCCTCAGAGTCCTCCGGCAGCGGTGATGGCGGTGGCGGGGGAGCTCCGAGAGGCCTCCGGCAGCGGCGCCGAAGCCCTCAGAGTCCTCCGGCAGCGGTGATGGCGGTGGCGGGGGAGCTCCGAGAGGCCTCCGGCAGCAGCGCCAAAGCCCTTGGAGTTGTCTGGTAACGGCGATGGCGGCGGCGGGGGACCCCTGGAAGGCTTCGGAAAGGTAAGTTCCCTTTTTAAAAAAAAATTTTGTGTGGGGGGGGGCATTTTCTTGGGCGCGGTTACGGATTAAATGGTTTTCAATGCATTCCTATGGGAAATGCATTTTCGACCTGCGGACTTTTCGACCTACGGACCCCGTTCCAATACGGATTAATTCCGTAGGTCGAGACCCCACTGTACCTCACTGAAATACACTGCCTTGCATTTTCTGCAGTTTTACTGAAAATTAATATATAGAGATAGAGATAGAGAGAAAGAAAATAAATATAGACCACTTTAGTTTTGTTGAAATATCTAGCTAGGCAACAATAAATTATTTAAGATACAGTGGTGCCTCGCTAGACGATGTTAATCCGTTCCACGAGGATCGCTGTCTAGCGAAAACATCGTCTAGCGAAGCACGTTTTCCCATTGGAATGCATTGAAATCGCTTCAATGCGTTCCAAGGGAAAATGCAGTCGTCTAGCGAAAATTTCCCATAGGGAAACATCGTCTAGCGAGTGCGGGTCCCTATAGGAATGCACTGACAGCTGCACTGACAGCTTTTCACCACTACTCAGCGCACTCCTATGGGGAAACCTCATCGTCTAGCGAAAATCGCCATAGGGAAACATCGTTTTGCGAAGCGCAGTAGCGATCGCAAAAAGGCATCGTCTAGCGATTTCCTCGTCCTGTGAGGCAATCGTCTAGCGAGGCACCACTGTAAATGGTTTTGCAGAATGTCCACTCCTGAGACTGGCCCCACATCTGAAGTTCATACAGAATTGATATGCCATGCCATTTTCTTTTCTTGCAAAATGACCCTCCTGAACAATTTTATTTTAAAAAATGAAAGGGCTGACAATTTACCAATTGAAACCTCTACTATATACAAAGTTCTAACTTCAAAATTCGTTATCGTTACTCATAACAACCTAGCCTCAATTTTTGATCACAATGATTTTTGGAGCTTTCTCTCCCCTCTCCCCCAGCTCTGCAGGATTCAAAAAGTGTCCCATTTTTGAGATTTTATTGGTCTAATTAAGGTGTCACCTATTAGCTAGTGTTGTGCAAAGTACAGAGTGTCAGATGCAAAATTCCAATCCCTTCTCAATCAGGGAAAGGCACTGGGGTGGGGGCAGGGTGGCCACTGACAAAGAGAAGAACATGTTTTACCAAAACAGAGGACTGTCCTTCCTACAGGAAGGCATATGGCCACCTTAAAACTGACAAAGTTGGGTCACACATTACATTATTCAAGCATTTTATTTTTTGTGGCTATAAAGTGCTAAAATGTTTTCTTTGTGGAGCAGGAGCAGGATACATTTATCTTATTCCAGTTTGTGAAAATAAGCTGCAATTTGTATTCAACAAACAACATCTTTCTCATTTCTTGTGTGTCACTCCCAAGGATGCATTGCAGATGCCAGCAGCTTATACAATGGAACATTTCTTTAAAAAATGGAGATGTTAGACTGAATTACTTTCCCACTAGCAGGTGTTCCCGGTATCAGAATACACCTACCACTGCATTCTGGGATCCATGGCTGATCCCATTTCTGAAAACATGATGGTCAACTGCAAGTCAGCTCTTTTTCACGGGTAGGCAGAGAGCAAAAACAAAGAGAAATAACAACCAGGATTAAATTCCAAAGTAATTTAGAGGGACATTACATGCCATATTTTGTTTCTTTGCATATTGTCTGATTATTAACATCAGGACACCTTTCTCTCAAGCAAAAAAGAATTGTGTTCCCTTTTGTTCATTGGCTTCTTTTTCCATTGTTATTCCAGGCCAAGTCTCTAGAGGGTGGTAAAAGCCAGTAAGACACAAGAGAAGGCTCTTGTTTACCAAGCAGCAATATGGGATATCTATTTTAAAAATGAAAAGGTGGGCCAGTCCTTTCATTAGACAGAATGAAGTGGCTGCCTCAAGAAGCAGATTTCTGAGTGCCACAAAAGTCAGGATATCCTTAGTTGTTTAATTTTTTATTGCTGTATTTGTACAGCCAAGAAGAGAGGGATGCTTGTCAAATATTCTCCCCCATGTCCTATTATAACTTGGCTTGCTTTAGGTACTCCCTACTTTGACTTGGAGGAAGGGTAGAAGATAATTTCCTCTTCACCTTAGGCACCAAAATGTCTTGGGTTAGCCCTGGGGTTCTTTGTTGTTGTTGTTCTGTGCTGCAAAGTCAGAACTGACTTATAGTGAACCTAATAGGATTTTCAAGGTAAGTGAGATATTCAAGATGTGGTTTTACCAGTTCTATTCCCTCAGTGAGTTTCCATAGCTGGGATTTGAATCCTGTTCTCCAGGGTTGTAGTCTGTCACTCTATCCACTACACCACAGTGGAAATCTTTAGTTCTTTGGGGATGATAACAATGGGAGTGTTCTGAATTTAGAGGGAGCATCTCTCCCAATATTCAGAGCAAATTAACAAGTTTTCCTGTCCTCCAACCCCAACAGCAACCATGTGAGCTGGATCAGGCTCAGGAAACATGACTGGCTCATGGTTATGTGGTAAGTTACACATCTGAGTGAGGATCTGAACCCAGGCTCATAGAATTGCTGAGCCAGGTATCCCCCATCTTGTAACTGTGTGCTTGGTTTCTTTTTCTGAGGTGCAGTATCTTGCACTTCTCCATGTTGAATTTCATTCTGTTGTTTTCAGCCCAGTGCTCAAGCCTATCTAGATCATTTTGAATTTTGTTTCTGTCTTCCAGGGTGTTAGCTATTTTACCCAATTTTGTATCAACTGCAAATTTGATTAGCATTCCCTGTATCCCCTGACCCAAGTCATTAATAAAAATATTAAATAGCACCAGACCCAGGACTGAGCCCTGGGGTACCCCCCTTGTTACCTCTTCCCAGTTTGAGAACAAGCCATTAATCATAAAGCAAAAAAGCAAAGCATGCTGCTTATATACCGCCCCATAGTGCTCCAAGCACTCTCTGGGCGGTTTACAAGTTAATTATGCAGGCTACACATTGCCCCCCCCCCCCAGCGAGCTAGGTACTCATTTTACCGACCTCGGAAGGATAGAAGGCTGAGTCAACCTTGAGCCGGCTACCCGGGATTGAACCCCGGGTCGTGAGCACAGTTTTGGCTGCAGTACAGCAGTTTAACCACTGCGCCACAAGGCTTCCTCATCACCTTCCGAGTACGATTCTGTAGCCTATTGTGTAGCCAACTTTGTGTCCACCTGACAGTTGTTCTATCCTGCTCACACCTAGTTAATTTGCTAATCAGAATATCATGGGGCACTTTGTCAAAAGCTTTGCTGAAGTCAAGATATACAATGTCAGCATTCCCTCTTTCAGGGAGGTTAACCAATCAAAAAATTAGATCAGATTGGTCTGTCAGGATTTGTTCTTGACAAATCCATGTTGGCTGCTAGTTATTACTGTTTTGTTTTCTAGGGGCTCGCAAAGTGACTGCTTTATAATCTATTCCAGTATTTTCCCTGGGATTGATGTCAAGCAGACTGGTCTGTAGTTCCCAGGTTCCTTCTATTTACCCTTTTTGAAGATAGGAACAACATTAACTCTCCCCCAGTTATCTGGTACCTTGCCTATTTCCCATGATTTCAAGAAAATGATGAACAGTGATTCTGAGAGTTCTTCAGCCAGTTCCTTCAATACTCTTGGATGCAGTTTATCCAGCCAAAGAAATTTGAACTCGGGTAATAAAGTATTCCTTGACTATTTGTTTATCAATCTCCAGCTGCAATCTTGTCCCCTCCACTTGCATTTCACAATTGTCTGGAGGTTCATAGTCTGTCCTTAAAGAAAAGGCAGAGGTGCTCAACTACTATTTTAGCTCAGTCTTTTCCCAGTCATCTCTTATCATTTTTCCATCTCCATTGAGTAGCTGAGCCACTGTTTCTTTTCTTTGTCTTTTGCTACGCACATACCTGAAGACTGCTTTTTTGTGGCTTTTGGTGTCTCTAGCTAATCTCAGCTCATTCTCAGTTTTTGCCTTCCTAATGCCATCCCTGCAATTCCTTGCTACTTGTCTGTACTTTTCCTTCGTGGCCGGGCCTTCTTCCCACTTCCTATATGTGTCTTTCCTTCACCCACCCACCCCGCCCAGGTCCTCACTGAGCTTTTTGTGAAGCCACATGGGTCTTTTTTTTTGCTGTCTCACAACTTTTTTTCTTGTTGGAATTGTTTGTAGTTGTGTCTTTAGATTTTCCTGCTTTAAAAACTCCCACCCTTCTTGGACTCCTTTTCTTGTTAGGATCTCCTGCCATGGGACCTTATTTATCCTTGTTCTGAGCTCATTAAAGTTGGCTTTTTAAAAATCCAGCATATATGTGTAGCTACACTCTGTTTTGGTTTCCTTTGAAATCAAGAATTCTAGCAGAACATGGTCACTCTTGCCCAGAGTTTCCCCTTACTCTCACTTCCTCCACCAAGTCGTCTCTTATTGGTTAGAATCAAGTCAAGGATAACTAGTCCTCTACTTTCCTACTCTCCTTTTTGTAAGAGAAAATTATCAGCCACAGAAACCAGGACTTTTTTTTGAAGACTTGGCAGAATTTACCTCCCAACATATATCAGGATAATTGAAATCTCCCATCTTCCATCGTCTCTCTTTGAAATTCTTGCAATTTGTTTTTCAAAAGTTTCATCCACATCCTCTCTTTGATTTGGTGGTTGGTAGGAAACTCCCAATTACCATACTCCTTTTGTTTTTTGCCCCCGTTACTTTGATCCAGATGCTCTCAATGGGACATCCAATCTCCTCCTGTATTTCTGTGCGAGAACATGTATTTTTGACATATACTGCAATTCCACCTCCCTTCCACAGTGAGAATATGAGTTAAAGGTATGACATACATACAAACACACACACACACTGATGAGAACTAGGAGTTGGAAGAAGGTAGAAGAAAGAGGAGAAGCCTGGGTGAGAGCCGGAAGCTAGGAATGACACTAGACTTGGTAGATAGCCTCAACGGATAAAAGCATCTCAACTATTATGCCTTTTTAAAACAATTGAACTTTTCTTGGCTGTTGCTTTGCATTATTGAACAGCATGGTTAAGCACTTATTTGAGAATGCTGCACTGTAGGGTCTCTCACACTCTGTACTGCTGTGTGTATTTAATGAACCATGGAAGTTCAAGGTGCTTAATTTAATTCTACTGCACTTGTGACCTAGTCATTGATACATGTGCTTGGAAGAAGTGCAGGTAGTGTTGCCATTGTGCTGCTGGTGATGTGACCTCAGCCAAGGGGAGGTCATGAGATAAGGGAGAAATGAGTTGGCCATCTGAAAGTCGTTCCACCTTTTAGGGCTTCTCCTACCCTTCAAGAGCTAGGCTGTTCTGCTAGCCCACCTTCCAGACTGGTGCTGTTAATATTAAATGCCTGTCCAGTCCACAGTAAAACAACTGCCATCCATGACTTGATTGTGGATAAAGGGACCCAGTTATGGCATGTATTATCAAGAGCTGGGTAGATGAGCTGAGTAGATTCAATCTGATCCAGCCATGTCCATCTGAGTACCCGGTCCTACACTAATGTCGACTGGAGGACCAGCAAGGGTGGGGTGTTAATTCCATCAGTCTGCCTTGGCACCAGTTTTGAGAACCTGTACCTAGTGTGGGACCAAAGAAACAAAACCCCAGGACTGAGATTTGGGCGGGTCAACGTTCATGAGGAGGACATACTGATAGAGCCTGTTCAGGACTTTTTGCTCAACGCAACCTCAACAAGAGTGTCCAGTACATCACTAGCCAAACCCATGCAGCAGGTTATATCCTGGATCTAGTTTTTGCTACTGGACAGAGATGTGTGTGTGAGAGAGAGAGGGGGGGGGGGACTTGTCATGGTTTGATGGTAGCAAAAAGAAAAATCAAGCTAAACAAAACTCTGAAGGAATGGAGGGCCGATTAAGATAAGTCTACCTCTGGAGACCTATAGCAACCAAGGGATTGCTCAGAATTCTGAGCAATTTTCTGGTTGTCAGGTGAATCTGTTGAGGCCTGGGTATCTGGAAAAAGTGTGATGGCTGGGTGGCTTCAGATGTTTTGAGAAGATTATCTAGACCTGGCTTTGCATTAAAAAAAAAAAAAACAAGGCTTGGTTGTCTTGACAGATGACATGTTTTGGGAGAGAGGGGGGGATGCTAACTTGTTGATTCTCTTAAATTTTCCAATAGTTTTTGATGCAATCAGTCATAGTATCTTGTTGAGGTGCTGTGCGAGGTGGGAGTAGGAATACAGTGGTTTCACTCCTACCTACAGGCCTGGTTACAAACAGTGGTGCTGGATAATTTCTGTCCAGGCCCATGGCTATTATGGTGGGCTATAGGCTGCATTCTGTCTCCATTGCTCTCTAACATCCATGAAGCCACAGGGCAGATAATTATGTTTCTTGTGGTTGGTATGTTGATGGCACCAAGCTCTCCTTCTCCTTGTTGTTAGAGTCACATGAGGCATTACAGGTGCTGGACTGGTGTCTGGATGCTGACAAATAAACTGAAGCTGAAACCTCAGAAGATGGGTTCTGTGAATTGGTGGTTACCATAGCCAAGATGTTATAAACAACCTTTTTAGATGGGGATGAACTCCCCCTGAAGATGCTTGTGGATCTTCTTTATCACTGGGGCCCCAGAGGGATTCAGCAGATCAGGGTCTTTGGTTACCCATCAGCCAAGACAGGGACTACAATTCACACACAATTAATTTCCAGTTTAGCTTACCGCAATGCACACTTGAAGCTGACACAATGGCTAGTGTACTATATGACAGATGGCATAAACATCTGATAGAAAACATATGACACCAGTTCTGAAATATTCACATTGGCTGCCAATAAGCATCTGATCTGAATCCAAGGTGCCAGTTGGAGAGATTTGAACACCTCAGTGGCTTGGGACCTAGATATCTGAGGGAATGCATCTTAACAGGCAATGACGCCTGATCATTTAGACTTGTGGGAGAAGCCCTCCTCACTGTCTCAACACTGAAATCAGTACACTACATGCAGAAGCAGGAGAGGACTTGGCTGTAGTGCCCTGATTGTGGAATACTATTAGAGGCCTAACAGGCAGCAATGTTATCTTTAAAACCTGGCTTAAGCTATTTGCCTGAGCATTTGACACTTAGTGGGATCATCCCCTAGCCTCTTCTCATTTCTGTTTTGTCTGAGTGGTTAAGCTGTTTTACAAGTATTTCATGTGGGTGGACATTCAACAAATACCTGAATATTTGGAAAATATCTAGAGACTAACACGATCACTTGTTAAGATCTCATCCAGACTCTTGGCATCTTCTTGCCCTTGTGCTTTGTGTCATTAAGTGTGGGCTCATTTTCACCATGTTTAGAAAATATGAGTTTCTAACCAACAGAACCTCACCTTCCTTCCATAACTGGCACACTGTTTCCACAAAACATGCTTCACCATTAGCTATCCATGCTCCAAACTCTCATCACTGTGTCAACATACACTCATTTATTTTGGATCACTTGGTCAGGTTCCCTCAAAGAGTTACAAACAGCAATTTGTGGGACAACAACTATGGGAAAATCTTGCTGTCCAGTGAAACAAATTGTATTACTTGGCACCTGCTGAATCCTGCAAACAAGAGTTTTTTTTTTTCATTTTCCAACCACTGCCTTGTTTACCAGTCACTTCCTCAATCAGAGAGTAGCTTTTTACTAACAATCTGCTAGTTATTATAAGCCTCCACATGTATAGTAAAAAGACTCCAGCTGCTCTAACAAATATTAGCATTGCTGGCAGACTGCACAATTAGGTCAAAGACTAAAAGGACTGGGACAGAGAAGCCCAGCTTGTTCCTAGAAGCGGTCCCTCTGGACCAAAAGGGGAAAGCCATAGTTGAGATGTCTGCAGAACAAGCTATGTAGTTGGGTGGTACTGCTTGGACTCGCAAGATACACAGCATCTGCAGTGAAGTTTAATGCTCCTCAAAAGGATTAACATTTTAAGCCATTTGGCATAAACATTTGCCCCCAAATATATTTTGCATCACCTGGAAAGTATTCTTCTTGTGAATTCATAGTGAAGACTAACAGAACCATTTTTCTTTGTGGTTGACTCCAAATTAAAGTGAAGATCTTGGAAAATTATTTGTAAAAGACAAATTTATTGACATGGAGACATCCATAAATGAGCAGAGGGAGGGTAATGCTTTGGGACTCAGGTATGGATGATTCACATGGCACTCTGTCAAAGGATGATATGAGATCAAACAAATTCTTTGATCTAAGGAAAAAGGTATCCTGACAGCAGAAAGTCCTTTTATAGTAGAATATGTTCCTTTGAATGAATTTTAGTGTATTAGTAATAATCATCACATTGATAAATATTTTCTTCTTTGAGAAGCCAAACATTTCTCTTCCTTTTTTGTTAGAATGTATTTTTCTCTTCTAATTCTGGTAAACACTGTGTCCTCTTCCATATCACTTCCAGCATGTTATTACCAGAAGCAATCCATGAGCAATCCAAATCTTCTGTTTTGCTTAGGTTTCTGTATTTGTCTTTGTGGGTTATTCAGGTATCTTGTCTGTTTGTGCACATGGTACATGTTTCTAAAGAATCTGACATTCACATCAACCTTCTTAAGAGCAGAAGGCCAATTATTCAGAAAGCAGAAACTGGCAATGTTGTGTCAGCTGGATATAACATAACTACAACAGTTTTCTTCAGCTAAGCCTGGTGTTCTATTGCAATGTACACTTGAAGTACAGTGAAGCAACCTAGCATCTTATATAAGCACTTTCTCTCTGGATCTGAAATTGGAAGCCCAATTACCTATGAATGAAAACACCCACAGGTAAGTAAGACAGGAGTCACAGGAAAATATTCAACCATAAGTCTCCATGAAACAATGGAGCATAGTTGGAGGTGGTCAAAAGGATGAAATCTGTAATAACAGACTTGGAACAATTAACATGTTCACCAGGAGCCTGAAACTGAAATGTTGGGTGGGTGGGTGGTGGGTGAAGCCAGACACTACTTTCTCCATTGGAAACTCCTGAGCTAAGAAACCTGCATTCTCTACTGCAGTGGTCCCCAACCTTGGAGCCCCAGATGTTTATGGACTACAACTCCTAGATACCTTAGCTAACATAGCCAATGGCCAGGGTTTCTGGAGGTTGCTGTCCACAAATATCAATGGCCCCTAAATTGGGAATCTCAGCATTAGATTTACCTTACCCATCCCCATGGCGCAAAGGTGCAGAGCTCCCAAAGGAACATGGCCCCACTGCCCCAGCAAGGAATCTGTCGTAACAAAAGTCAGTAATGTTAACACACCCACAAGGTGCACTAGGCTAGTATGAAGTGCAGTTACTATGTATCTGTGCCCTTATGATCTGAGTAGATTCTTACAGGAAAGGGCAAATATGAGTATGATAAAATATAAATGCAGCTACCTGCTTATTTGCTGTTGTTCTGTGCCATCAAGTTGCTTCCAATTTGAATGAGAGATCTCCAAAATATCCTGTCCTTAACAGCCCTGCTTAGCTCTCGTAGACTCAAGCCTGTGGCTTCCTTTAGGGAGTCAGTCCGTTTACTATTTAGTCTTCCTCTGGTTTTGCTGCTTTCCACCTTTCCCAGCATTGTTGTCTTTTCTAATCCTGCCTTCTCGTGAAATGCCCAAAGTAGGACAACCTCAGTTTCATTTTTTTTACCTCCAGAGATAGTTCAGGCTTGATTTGATCTAGGACCTACTCACTTGTTTGTCTTTCTGGCAGTCCAGGGTATCCACAAAGCTCTCCTTCAGCATATTTCAAACGAACTGAAAAGATTGGATCATTCTTCACTTAAAAATAAACTAGCATTTTTCTTCTCCAACTAACTGGTTCTTCAGATTAGATCCTGACTCTCATCTCTATGTGTGATTAGAACTCTTGATCTAAAGACATTAATAACAAACTAACCATGGAAAAAGGCAATGGTCCTATTATGTGTAAGGGCAAGCTGCAAATGGATTCCTTAAAGGAGGAGCAGTAAAGGTGTAAAATATTTATCCAAGCCAAGTGTTACCTAGTGCAATATATAGCATTGTTAATAACCCAAACTGGCAACATGACAGCAAGGGGAGGAAA
Source organism: Intellagama lesueurii (assembly GCA_037013535.1). Classification (NCBI taxonomy): domain Eukaryota; kingdom Metazoa; phylum Chordata; class Lepidosauria; order Squamata; family Agamidae; genus Intellagama; species Intellagama lesueurii. The sequence goes on along the minus strand of JBAJHW010000001.1, from coordinate 189,818,123 downwards.
CCACCCTTTTCCTAGCAGTGGTATCACTGCTAGGAAAAGGATGGTTTCCTCCCCTTGGAACAGCAGTTGCTTTACATGTCCACAGGAAGAAGCAAGAACCACGACATTAATCCCACAGCCATTGAATGGACTCCAGGCTTTTGTGAAAAAGCTTGCAGTTATTCTTCAAAACACTTTAGAAAATCAATGACAATTCAGTGGGGTGAACAATTTCATTATTTTAGAACAATCTAAATCTCAACAGGTAGAAGGGCAATTTATGCCCTAAAAAGAGCAGCAAGAAAAGATAGTTAACAGAGATCTCTGAAATGAATTCTATGACAAATTAAATATGTTAAAATGCCCCCAAATCTTTGAAAATGTACCATTTATAGGAGTCATCAACAGAGAATGTATTGGTTGTCAATGCTGCGGTGTGGTTTCCATATCATACCTAGATGTGGCATTAAGCCAAGACTCAATATGACTTAAATATCAAATGACTGGAGGGGATTTACTAATTTTTATTTTTTAGTAGTACCTCATATCAAACAATTGTAGCTTCTTTGTGTGTTAAAGTCATAGTGTCTTGAGTGTTGCTAGGACACTTTTGCAAGACTGAAGACGGGAAAGTCAGTACAACTGCTGAGGAATGAGCACAAAACCAGATCCCTGAGCTGCTTATTAATGACTGAGTTCACAATATGGAATTCTGACTGCTGGTGGCCAAAAGGGAAATTGGAGAAAGAATCCATAGGATTACAGGTATGATAAGCAGTGGAAAATATATTTCTTACAAAATCCTAGAATTATAGAACTTAAAGAAGCCCAAAAGTAGTCGATGAAGGAAATCCATAGCTAGAATTTCCCTGTCACAATGGTCATCTAGTCTCTCCTTCAAGAGTCCAGCACAGGAGAATAAAGAGGTTACCTACCTGTAACCATAGTTCTTCGAGTGGTCCTCTGTGAATTCACACATATGGGTCTTGTCTGCGCTTGCGCTGACGTTCTCGGAAGATTCTAGAGCTAAAAGTAACAATTTAGTGGTGTGATTCCCCCATGAGGCATATGCTCCTCCCACCCTCCATTTCCCTCAGTTCCTAAATTTTTTCCATCAGGTGTCAGAATAGTACAACTTTAACTCATCCGTGACGGAGAGAGGGGAGGATGGGTGGGTGGTGTGAATTCACAGAGGACCACTCGAAGAACTATGGTTACAGGTAGGTAACCTCTTTTTCTTCTTCGTGGTCTCTGTGAATGCACACATATGGGTGACTAGCAAGCTTCACTTACCGGCAGGTGGGACGTCACGGGAGGAAAGAAGCCAACACAGCTCTGCCAAAGGAAGCATCATGTCTCGCTCTGACATCTAGCCGGTAGTGCTTAATGAAGGTCGACGGAGTGGACCATGTGGCAGCACGGCAGATGTCTGGGATCTCGGTTCCACATTGGAAGGCAACCGAAGTAGATAGGGCTCTGGTCGAATGAGCCTTGAGGTGCTCAGGAGGTGGCTTTCCTGAAAGTTTATAGGCTAGAGAAATGGTGTAAACTATCCACCTGGAGATGGATTGAGACGATGCATGGGCTCCCTTGTGGGGGCCATGGAAGCAAAGAAAAAGCCTATTGGATTTCCTGTAGAGTTTGGTCCTGTCTAAGTAAAAGGACAGGGCCCTTCTGACATCCAAAGTGTGGAGCATATGCTCTAACGGAGACGATGGAGACTTAAAGAAGGATGGCAATATAATAGGTTGGTTGATGTGAAAATCAGAAACCACCTTAGGTAAAAAAGGACACATCAAACTACAATGTCACCTTGTCAGGGTGAAATTGGGTAAAGGGTGGGTCGCATCGAAGGGCGGCAAGTTCACTAGCCCTTTTTGCTGATGTAATAGCTACAAGGAATGCTGTTTTACAGGTAAGTAACTGTAGGCTTGCAGATGACATAGGTTCAAATGGTGGGCGCATCAATGCGTTTAGCACCATCTGGAGAGACCATTGTGGTATAATACGTTGAGTCGGTGGGCGAGTGTTGTTGCGCCCCTTGAGGAATTTCTTGACAGTAGGATGTGAAAATAGTTTCGCAGAAGGGGAGTTGTCTGGTTGGTGGGCAACAATGGCAGAAATATATACCTTCAAAGTGGATAATGATAGACCGAGGTCAAACAGGTGAAGGAGGAAGGTAAGTAAGGTTTCAATTGAAACAGGTATAGCAGGTAAGTTCTTATCACCAGTATATTTGAGAAATGATTTCCATTTATTCTCATACAAGGAGAGAGTTGAGGGCTTATGTGCCCGTTGTAGGACTGCCATCACCTCTGGGATATCAGCCATGCTGTGAGACTGAGAGAGGTCAGGTTTGGATGGTGGATCATGCCCTGGTCCAGAGTTAGAAGATCCGGGATTAGAGGAAGACGGACCCAGTCCGTAGCCATCGATGTCAGATGAGTGAACCAGGGTTGCCTGGGCCACTTCGGGGCTATGAGGATTGCATGAGCCCTGAATTGCCGGGGTCGAATGATCGTACATTGGATGAGCGGTATCGGTGGAAACAGGTAAAGGAAATCCTTGGACCAGTCCACCATGAATGCATCGCCGATTGACATGATGTCCGATCCGGCTCTGGAGCAAAATATTGTACATTTGCGGTTGATCCTTGATGCAAAGAGATCGATCGATGGAGAGCCCCACCGACAGCATAGTTGACGGAATACGGTGTCGTTCAGGGACCATTCGTGTGTTCCCGATGGTAGACGGCTGAGGCGGTCCGCAAGATAATTGTCGTCTGTGGCAATATGGACTGCAATCGGAAATATGTGGTTTTGATAGCACCACTCCCATAGGTTGACAGCAAGGTACAAAAGGGAAAGGGAGTGAGTGCCTCCCTGCTTGTTGACAAAAAAGAGCGCTGTCGTGTTGTCCGTTGCTAATTGGACGACTTGTCCCTTGATAAGTGGGAAAAAGGCATTGAAAGCTCTGATTATCGCAAGTAACTCTAGGTGATTTATGTGAAGAGTCTGTTCTTGTTTTGACCACAGACTGTGGATTTTGTGTTGCAGGCAGTGGGCTCCCCATCCAGAAGGGCTGGTATCGGTAGTGACCTGCACCGTGGGCTGAAGGGGGGAAAAGGACCGACCGGTCCGGAGGTTTGGAAGGTAAGTCCACCATGTAAGTTGGGCGGCTAATTCCTTTGTGACTGTTAACATTTTGGTAGGAGGATCCGTCATGGGATCGAACAGAGTTAGAAACCAAGATTGAAGTGCTCTCATCTTGAGTCTGGCATGTAGTATCAGCGATGTCGTGGAGGCCATGAGGCTGAGAAGGCGCTGTGCGTGATGTGCAGACACTGTTTGAAGAGGTTGGAATGAAGAGATTGACTTCTTTATTTTTGTAAATCTTTCGCGAGGGAGGAAAGCCTTTGCTTGTAGTGAGTCTATCTCTGCCCTGATAAAGGCGGCTGTCTGCTTCGGTTGAAGTTGAGACTTTTCCAGGTTGATTCTTAGCCCCAGGTTTTTCAATGTATGTAGGGTGGTGTCTCTTGCTGTTATGGCCTCATGGTATGATGTCGTAACGATCAGCCAGTCGTCGATGTAAGGGTATACGTTTATACCCTGAAGGCGTAGAAAGGCTGCGACCGGTGCCATACACTTTGTAAAAGTTCTTGGTGGCGTAGACAGCCCGAATGGGAGGGAACAAAATTGGTAGGCAACATTGTCGAAATGAAAACGGAGGTATTTTTGATATGAGGGATGTATTGAGACGTGGAAATAGGCGTCTTGTAGATCGATTATGATGAACCAGTCGTTCTGCGAAAGCAAAGGGTGTCTAAAGTAAGCATTCGAAATTTACGGGGTCGAATGAAAGTATTCAGGTGCCTAAGGTCCAGAATAGGACGGAGTCCCCCATCCTTTTTGGGGACAGTAAAATATTTGGAGTAGAACCCATTATGCCAATCGAATTGTGGTATAGGAATAATAGCTTCCTTGGAAATCAAAGTGGAGATTTCGCCTTGAAGGATGGGAGAGAAGAGCGTAGATTGTATGAGCCCCACAGGGGGTAAGGTATCGAATTCAATTTTGTAACCATGGGCAACGATAGCAAGGACCCATTGGTCATTAGTGATAGATTGCCAGTAAGGCAAGTATGGCGCCAATCTGGGTTGGAAGGAGAGTTGCAGGTTTCTAGGGGGAGAAAGACAGTCAAAAATGTTTTCAGTATTGCTTACCCTTCCTTTGGTTCTTGGGAAAGGAATGTCGTTGCTGAGTCGCATTGCGGGGACGAAAGGAAGGGAGAAGCGGCTGCGGGGTTGGTAGAGATCTGTCCGATTGCTGAGATCGAAACTGCTTATATGGGTGAAATCGTTGATACTGATATTGAGGATAGGACCGAGAGTATGGTTGATTGGGCCGGTACTGAGATCTTTGAAAGGTTGAAAATTGCTGATTGGAGTAAGACTTCGCCGTTTTGCGCATCTTATGAAAGTTTTCCATGGTTTTGTCAGTTTTGCTGTTGAATAATCCAGTCCCATCGAAGGGTAGATCTTCAACCCGTAATTTGGTATCGTCTGATATTGTAGATGATCTAAGCCAGGCATGACGTCGTATTGATATGGAGGAGACCAAGGTTTTAGAGGCAGCTTCTGCTGCATGACGTGCAGCGATTCTTTGGTGTTTAGCCAAAGTAATAGCCTCAGAATGAGCATTAATGAGGTCAGTCTTTATCGCTTCGGGTGCTGATTCAAGAAGGGGGAGTACTTTATTCCAGAGATAACGTTGGTATGCTCCCATAGTGGCCTGGTAGTTAATGTTCCTCAATAAGAAAGATTGTAGAGAATAGATTCTTCTACCGAGAATATCTATCTTCCTGCCTTCTTTATTCATGGGGGTGACTTTAGATTTATTGTAACCCCTAGATTGGCTGGATTCCACTATTATGGAATTTGGTAAAGGGTGTTTATTGAGGAATTCAATGTCACTACCATGAGACTTATAAAGATTTTCGGTTCTCATTGATGGAGGTTTATCCCATGTATCCTTAATGAGTTGTAAGACGGATTTGTTGAAAGAGAGGCTGACTGGCGAAGACCTTTCTTTAATGATGTCATCGAAAAGAGGATCTGTTTCGGGTGAGGAAGGTTCCTCAATGTTAAGGTGAAGCGCTCGGGCCATTCGCGATATAAATTGGGAGTATGAGGAAAAATCTTCTGAAGGAGAAGGAGGTTGGTTATCTTTAGTCCCATCCGGAGGAGTGGTGAGATCAGGAGATGAGTGGCGAGAAGAAGTAGACTGTTCATCTTCAGAAGAAGATGGTGAATAAGGTCATGTCGGAGACGGTTCATGATGTCGAGTATTGTAGGGTTGCTGTTCCCGAGTATCCGATTGTTCCATGACATCGAGGGGAGCATGTACTCGCTACATGCGAGTGATCATGCCTAGTCCATGACGTCGTAACTTTGGGCTTGGACGGTACCGAAGGGATAGGTACATGCTTCTCATTTCGAGCACGGGTTTGCGGGGAAGGAGGTTGAGATGGCTCAGAAGCAGGGCGAGCACGTTTGTGCTGCTCAGTATGATACCATTCGAAATGTGATTGCCAAACAGAGGGGTCGAAAAACTGGTATGGCATCATGGGGAAAGGGAAAAAGTCCCCATACGGCATCATAGATCTTTGTGGGGAGACATGCCTCCTTTTCTCCGTCCGTTTTCTGGGAGACGGAGGGGGAGTTTCGGGGTCGGAAACCGAGATTTCAACTGCCCGCCCTGATGTAGGGTTGGAATGGGCCGAGGCCGGGCTGGACGGGTGCGCAGCCGGGAAATGGCCAGTACTCGGTGTTAAGCTTGATGCCATGGCAGAGACTATTATTTGTTGGACCTCCTCTTGATCCGAGGCATAGTCATGAGCGTCCCTCGAGGATTCCTCCAAAATGGGAGAGGGTAGAGATGGTTGAGGGGGCTCAAGGCGGGAGGGCTTATCCGCTTTTGGAGTTTTCATTGCGGATTTCTTCTTTGAAGGGGGATCGCTCGGTTTAATGGAGGATTTAGTAGACGATTTTGGTTTAGAAATTTTCTTTTTCTGTGCTTTATCCTTAGGTGGGACAGAGGCCACAGTTTCAGGGGCAGTCTGGGCTGCGGGGAGTCTCTCACCCGATGAAACAGGGGATCTTACCGGTTCGCTGGAGGGGGAAGAAGGATTCATCGCGGTTTGCCAAAGGTGAGACCTAAGCCTCTGTAAACATTGTTTGAGTGCTGGCCGAGAGAGATTTTTGCAGGCAGCGCAAGAATGAGTGGGGTGAGATTCCCCGAGACAGAAAAGACACTGATCGTGTTCGTCAGAAAGAGAGATCTTATTAGGACAAGAAGTGCACCACTTGAAAGGAAACTGGTAGGCCATAAGAGAGGGAAGGGGGGGGAATCAAAAAAGGCGGGAAAAAGCAGTAAGTGTAGTAAAAGAGAAGCGATAGCTCAAACTAATTTAGAAAGAGTAAAGGTAAAGAAATAGTAGTCCTGAAAAGGACTGTTTGGTATATTAGCTCGAAAAAGGCTAAAGAGAAAGCTCAGTCTTCCAAAGGAGAACCGTACAGCTCGGAGGAAAAAAGGAACTGAGGGAAATGGAGAGTGGGAGGAGCATATGCCTCATGGGGGAATCACACCACTAAATTGTTACTTTTAGCTCTAGAATCTTCCGAGAACGTCAGCGCAAGCGCAGACAAGACCCATATGTGTGCATTCACAGAGACCACGAAGAAGAACCACCACCTTTTAAGCAGACTGTTACACTGTTGAACAGTTCTGGCTCTTAAGAAGTCCCCACACCAACTGTTCACCTACTTTGGACTGCAGTCTGCTCATTGCATCATTTATTCGATTTCCACAAGGCAAGTAAGGTACTTGTTAGATTTTACATTCTTGATAGAGTTTGACTTCCAACAGACATCAGGATCATTGGAATGTATTACTGTGTTATCTGTTTAAATGTTTGGTAATCTCTGGCCTAAGAAGGCCTCATCTGAGTCTTCAGTCTGGCTTGGAGGTCTGCAATAGTTCCCCACAATAATGTCACTGCTTTCTCCCTCTCCTATGACTTTTGTCCAAATGCTCTTCACTACCCTTTTATGTTCTAAGTCAGGGATCTCCAAACTACGGCCTGTGGGCCACATCCAGCCCATGTTGCCGTTTTGTCCGGCCTGTTCCCTCCAGCCCGTGCGCACGTGCGGGGTGTGTGGGTGGGCAGGGGTGCATGTGTGTGCGCGTGGGGTGCGTACGTGTGCGGAGGGCTGGTGGGGGGTACGTGCATGTGTCTGTGCAGGGGGACGTGTGTGTGTGTGCATGCAGGCATGTGGCCGCACATATGCGTGCACACACACATACATTGCTTTGGCCCTCAAAAACTTTGAAAATATCCGGTATGGCCCTCACTGTTAAAAGTTTGGAGACCCCTGTTCTAAGTCATAGATCTTGTAGCAGGTTTACACATCCTTTACAGGCAATGTTATTCCCCTTCACCTTTAGCTTAGACTATTCCTTTGAATAACGTATTCTCTTCAATTACTACATTTCAAGAATCTCATCCTACATTTCAGTAATGGTCTATTTCCTTTCCCTATCAAGAGCTCATTCCTCTTATTTTCCATGTTCTGTGCAAACTATTCCCTCCAGCTGCTGCTTGTTTTTCCTTGCCTATGGACAAGCTCCTTTTTGTTCTTGTGAACACAGAGCAAATAGGTGGGAGTGGCTAAACTCTGTGGGAGCTGCAAAGGATTAGGGTACTGGTAGGTTTTTGACAGCTATGCTCTCTACAGAGCCTAATGGACAAAGAGATTGTCCAGCCCCCTAATGTCTTGCAGCTCCTATAGAGCTTACCTACTTCCACCAATTTCGTCTTCACAGGAATAAAATGGTCCTGGAGCCTTCATTTCTCATCAGAAATCAGATTAAAACTCCTGCGAGGTCTTTGATTTCTTGGATAAAGCTCCCAGAATTCTGGCAGGGAGAATTCTTGAGGAATTCTGAGGTCTGAAATCCAAGAAATATGGAAGTCCTCTACCTACTTCTACCATCCTGCCAAGTTGCCTGTTCATCACGAGGGCGAGGATTTCTATGACATGTCATATTTTTTCTGCAACCTTTATTTGAATTTATAAGTAAGTTACAACATGTTTGTGAGTAATCAGGTGAGAATTAAGTGGTTTTATTTTGTCTGAAAAGTTATATTTTGACCTTTTTAAAGTGTTCTGGCATTTTTTTGCTTAATTTTGTAATAAATATTATATTTCGGTCATATTTTGGACATCGGCCACCTTCCTGACAAGCCAGCAAATGATGTGAAGGGAACGGTAGTCATGAGGCTTCCTGAGCCACCTGATTGGATGTAGTGGCTGAGGAGGGAAAGGCATGCAGTACAGAGAATGAGAGTGGAGGGAGTTGCATTCCTTGAGAGCAAGCTGTGCCATGTGCGTGTGAACCTATGCTGCAGGCCTTGCATTGTAGAGCCATCTTTCTGATCGATAAAAGTCTTTGGAGCAATATCAGTCACAGCAATCTTTTTAAAAATTTCAGCAGGCAGAGGCTTCTCCCTTGATCAGGCCTGAAAAGAAAAAAGTGAGAATTTGCCTGTTTTTTTCTTTGTCTCATTTGGTCCCCAACTCCAGTTACTGTCCCTCTCTCTATGTCAATGTACTCTCTAATTTTCAGCCCTGCTGTGTAGTGCTCCACTTTTCTCATGCGCAACTTCACCCCTGCGTGTGTGCGCAACTCTGCCCTCCCCTTCCATGCAGGGTTGTGTCACGACCGGAACCAATGGGATTGAATGCAATCGCTGCATGGAGGAGGAAGAGAGCTGCACAGGGGGAGGGGGAGTTACATATGTGCTCAGCTTAGAGGGAACCTTTCCTCTCTGTGTTTGTCTGCTTGTACAGACAAGAGCAGCCTTTTAAAAAAATAACTAAAACAACCCTGAAAAAAAGGTGAGCATTTGCCTCTTTTTTTTCTATTTATCATTTTCACACTCAGGTGTGTGTGTGTTTGAGGAAGTGAAGTCAGGCGAGAGCTGCAATCTGATTTCAACATGCCTAAAAGTATATGTTCAGCGAGTGTAAAATCACGGTGTTTTGTTCAAGAGTTTGGGGAGCAGATTATCTGTAGTGATGGTGATATTTTGTTATGTAAATTGTGTTAAGTTCAGGTGTCAGCCCCAAAGTGTTTTAAAATTCAACAACATTGTGATACCATGAAACACGAGTTGTTTAGCAAGATTCACCTTCACTGAGAACAGGCAACGTCTCCTTTCTGAGAGAGCTTCTTCTTCAACTGCAGGTTCATCAAATACCCAGTCAGAATTTTGTAAGGATCTCTGTACAATGATGGTTACTTCAAATATTTCCTTAAATAAATTAGGTGGTGGTAGCCTCAGACACTTCTTGGAGAAGTACACCAGTCACCTGATTCCAAATGAATCAACTCTAGGAAAAATTTACATCTCTGCCTACTATGGAGATGTGTTAGTAAAAATAAGATCTGCTGTTGACAACAATGAGATATGGGTTTCAATAGGTGAAACAAGTGATGTGAAGATATGTTATTACTGACATTTGGAAATGTGACAAGCCTGGTGAAGCATTTCTTCTAACATATGAAACTCTACAAAAAGTAAATATTTTCACTATTGCTATGCTCTTTGATGATTCTATGAAACTACTCCGGCAGGATAGTGTAAAAAGGGTTAACATCCTCTTCTTTGTAACAGAAGCCACTCCATCCATGACTAAGTCAGCCAAGGGACTCAAACTTCTTTATCCAAAAATTATCCATATCACATGCCTTGCACATGGTTTACACAGAGTGGCCCAAAGAGATTTGAAGCAACTTTCCTGATGCAGATAAGCTAATTTCAAATGGGGAAAAAATGTTCATTAGAGGAGCTCCACTTCAAGTACAAAAGAAATTGCTCCTACTTTGGCTCTCCCTCCCAACCTGTCATGATGCATTGGGGGACTTGGTTGGATGCGGCTATGTATTACTCCTCAAATTATGATTCCTTGCAGCAGATAAAGAATTTCACTGTTGCGAATCTTCCTTCATTTCTGAAACTTTGGCAGGAAATTCAGCATATATAAAATCTAAGTTCAGTTCTCACTAGCAAGAGCAATCACCTGCCTTGAAACTGTAGGAATGGAACTAAGTGGGGCAGTGAAAATTGTGAAACAAATGGAACATGATTTAAGGCAAACAAAGGAGAAAATGGCTGGAAAAAAAGTTAGTGATGAACTGCAATATAATCTGGGTTACTCAACACTTTGCAAAATAAGTCCCATTCTAAATGGATCTGAAGAAAAATTTGATGACTTTGAGCCAGAATTTTCTCCAGATTAGTTGGCTTTTCTCAAATGTGTTCCTATAACCTCTTGTGATGTTGAATGGGGCTTCTCCAAATACAAGAACGTGACAGACAGCAGGATTTTTGAGTTTGATAATCTCAATTTGATCATCCAATGCAATTCTGCTGTTAATAAAAACTAATTCAGGTATGACTATTTTACTCTCAAATTGTTCATTTGATTCCTTTAGCACTAGCAATTCTGTACTACAACTGAAGAAAAATAAACCTTTTAATATTTATGTGTGTGTATAAGCACAGCTTTTTAAAAATTGTCTGCTAATTTCAGGGAAAATTGTAAAGTCATATTTTTGGTGTATTTGGTCTTAAAACAATTTTAAGGTCATAAATGCTTGCATATTTGTGACATTTTTAGGTCATAGAAACCTTTGCCTTCTTCATCACTAATGTTTTTGTCCCCAGTATTTGATGTTCCCCTCCCCTGCACGATACTGTGGTCTGCCCTTCCATGAAGATGATTTTTTTGCAAGAGATCAGTTGTTGTTGTTGTTTAGTCGTTTAGTCGTGTCCGACTCTTCGTGACCCCATGGACCAGAGCACGCCAGGCCCTCCTGTCTTCCACTGCCTACAAGCAGCCAAATCTTCACTGAAATTCCCACTTGCACACCCAATGGTTTACGTCCAGTGTTTGACCACTCTCCTCCTGTGTCATGGTCTTCAACAGGAGGGAGTAATGAAATAGCCACTCCACCTTTCCCTGTCCTGTACAGAACCTCACAGTCACTTGTAATATGATGAGGAGGGTGTCCAGCAGCATCATTTATTTCCATGGAGATCAGAAAGAAAGGATACTAATTTGTGAGCCTGATGGGTCTTGGTAATCTTTCTGTCATGTCTTGGATCTCGACCATGAGGCAAACTATACATCTCCCAACATATCCTGTCACATCAGCACAGAGGCCTCTGCCCTCCTTAACAGGGAGTCACCTCTCATCACTATATATCCCCCTCCTTCTCTGAGAAGCATCAGAAATCATTCCAACTCTCCAGTGCCACCTCTGTCTCCCTGAAGCCTTCACTGTTGTCCCTGTTCCAGTAGCCCACAACCTCTGTCCAGGGGGAATGCCTCCTATGAATTGCACCATTTCAAAAAGGCAACATGCCGTGCTTCTTTCTGCAGAAACTCCCTTCAGCCAGCAGCAGCCCCTCCATCTACTGCCATGCACTAGAAGCAGAGCACATGGCTTCAGTCAAGGAAAGGGTCAAAAACACATAAACAAACATCTGAACAGCTCAAGCAATCAGCCTCAATCTAAAAGGCACAAGCTCAGTCTGTTTCATCACCAGTCCCACACAAAACCTCCCTGTTCACTCGCTCACGCAGCAACTGAATGCAGCTATACAGAGGGTAGCTGTTGGCCTGTTTTTTAAAGTGCACATGAACAAGACATGTGTATCTATTTGTTTCTAGACCACCCACACAGAAACCACCACCATGTCATGTCATTTCTGAGCACCAATGTGCTTTCAACAGCCTTAACTCTCGAAACAGGCCTAAGAAGAATCTGTCTCTTTTGCCATTCTGGTTCCTCAGAAATAGCCTCTGTGTTTAATTTCTACTTTGGCCACCAGTGTCTTGGATTCTGCTGAAAACAACCAGCACCCAAGAAACCACAAGTGAATGAGGGTAAATCAGAATCTGAGGGACAACAGATCACCCCTCTGCTGTTCTGCCACTAGACCACCACCGTAAACCTGCCAATACATACAACCCATAATGCACAGTAACTTAGAATCGAGCATCTGCAAAAATCTGCTATCTCTGTTGAAATTGCTTTCTTTCAGTTTGGCCCATGCTTCAGCCCCATGCTTCTCTAGCATAGTTTTTCCCAAGCCCTATTTAGGCATTATCCATCCCTTTAGTCACCACAGGCAGACTGTACAGCGTCGCCCCTTTGCTTCTAGTTTTGTCATAGTCCCACACATGGAGTCAGGAGATTAAGAGCCTCTACTACCAGGGGGCTCCCCACACGAGTTGATATCATGGAAAATAAGGAAACAGAAAGAACTTAAAGCACTCCCATCCTCTCAGGATGACTGTAAACTGATAGGTAACACCTTCAATAAGGGGTTCATTCATTGGCTAAATGTGCTCTTTCTCCTACAGATATGAACAAGACAAAGATAACTTTGTCTTCATAAAATGATCTAATCTAACAAAGCAGAAGTAGCCCATGGAGGTGCTCGGTTGGCAAAAAAAACGGGTATAATGGGCAAAGAGTGGTTTGATAGAGTGGGGGAAATAATAGTTTTACCTAGAATTTAGATGCAATGTACTATCTGGATGTAGTACCTAACTTGCCCAATGACTTAATTCCATACTCCCTCCTAGCAGCACACAGTCATACAATGGTTTTTCCACAACCCTTATTTTTTCCAATGATCCTGTAATATAACAACCTGAAAATGACGGCTCACTAGGTAAAGAGAGTAGCACCCCCAGTGCCTAAAATCTGCCACCTCCATGTTTCTAGAAATATCAGTGATATAGTTTCAGAGCTGGAAACAAAGGGAGAAGGAACCCATCTTACAAGGCATTAGGACTTAAAACACTCAAGAGCCCTACAATGCCAGGATGGAGTTACTGCTGATCTACTCTTGGACACTCTACAATTGTAGATGGCCAGGATCAACTCATTAAGGCTTGGCAAGTATTTTTTTAAAAGGGTATCTGAGCTCAAGGTTGTGGAAACTGTTTTTTAAACATTCATGCTTAAATCATTTTTCAAAAGCAGTACCTGATCTCAAGGTAGCACTTAAAGAGTATCTTTTAGGCATGGCAGCAGTGTGTCTAAAAGGATCTAAAATATACATCATGAATGAGCTGCAATGTACTCAACATGACTTCCTTGCACTTTGAATAGCAACCTTCACATCACTACATTATTTTAAGGTGCCATTTTCTGGGAGGGCAGGTAGAGGCGCACAAGACAGTTCTTATCTTTGTGACTCCTATAATTTTATGCTCATTCTGTACTGATTCAAAGCCACCTCATAAAGTTTGATAACTTGAAACCAACATAACTCTAATTCCAGCCTATTTTAACTAGAACTGTTTTCAATGGATTCAGCAAATGACGGAGGTTAAGACCCAGACACATTATCACATAGCAAACATCTATCATTTATTAATAAATTAGTATATTAGAAGGCAAGTTTTTCCAAAGTTATACCCCACCCCCTTGGCCCCCGGCAATCCAAGGCAGAACATGCCACCTTGCAGTATCATCTCCAAAATAAGCATTAATGTAGACTGGTGTATTCCTGGAGCATTGTAGTTGCAAATATAATAGAGGCAGGTTTCTTATAATGCAGCATTTTAATAAAAAGTGAAGTGTGTTTGGAGGAAGGAAATGCTAAGACTAAGTGAGGTCTCTGAAATATATCTATTGGCCACATTAGTATAAAAATCCACACACACTCACACACACACAAAGACAATGTTGAAGCATAGGATCAGTCAACCTTATAGAATGAGAAACGTGGCACCACCAGGGTTTTGGTTCACTTTCCAGAGTCCAGCTCCAGGTGCTACTCCAAACTGACCAAAATTACCAAGCTTGCTGAGATCCTAAAATGGCAAGGCAAAATACTCCCCTTGTGTTGAGTATACAGAATTACATTCAGCTGTAGGCCAAAACATCTTATTGTCTTGAAGGCTGGAGAAGTTACATTTAAAATGCCTCTGCTTTATAGCTGTAGAGCAGCACAAGTCACCAACCACTCTCTGCTTTGTCCGGGGGGGAATCATACAATAAATAGCTGTGCTACTAAAATGTCAATAAATGTGAATCATTCAGCAGTAGTTGTTTTTCAATGTCCTCTTGAGAAAAAGCTGATCGTACTCACAACACATAATGGAGAATAGAAATTTTTAAAATACCTGAAAGGCGGGTCAGGGGGCTGTCAAGTTGAAGTTAAAAACAACAACACAAAATTGATCTGATCAATCTGAATTAAGATTTAAGTACACTGGACTCACCATGTAAAAGTTGAACAGAAGATCTGTTTTTTAGGCATTTAAAGTGACAGATCTAAATTAGAAATTGAAATGTTGAAATGAAGAGGAGAAGAGGATCATTTAATTCAAATGATGAACAAGAAAGGGTGCCAAGGCTTGAAAATTGCCCCCTCCCCTTAAAAAAAAAAAAAGGTCAAACCTAGAAGGAAATACTGGCTACAAGTTCTACAAAATATCCAGCCTGTGCCTTATTTTTACCAAGTGCCAAGCTAGTACAAGCAGCAGCCAGAGCATGAGTGATGAGTACATTTGGTGACCACGGTCTAAAGTAGGTCAGGTAGGTGGCTATAGACTGAATCCAGGAGTGTTTGGCTTGCTTCCTGGCTTTTGATGCCAGCAATTTCAAAAAGCCTGTCCAGCTTATCCTCTGCTTGTGGAATCTCTTCAATCGCATGCAGCTCCTCTGGGTTCAGAATGTGAAGCATGTCATCAAAGATGGGCTGCAGATCGCATGGGTCCAGGCGCACCTGGCGCAGCACTGTGTCTTTCTTTTCTGCAAAAGGAGGATATTTTCCTGTTAATTGAAGACTTGAAACGGCCTGACACTCTTCATAATTTTTGAGATTTTTCAAACTAAAGCCTCAATGGAGAACTAGACTATGGATTACACTCACTCAGATCATCCACTTCTTGTGGCAAGTCTGCCCATTTCATCCATTAACACCCCATTTAAATCCTGCCATAATGTAATGAATGTCCCCATTCTGGTACCAATGGCACACCATGGAGGTAAGGGAACTCAATATGATGGGCAGATTCAGATGGGAGGTCAGGTAATGTCACACAAAATAAGGGATGTTCTTGTGCTGTCATACAAGATAAGGGATGCCCTGGTAGGAGGAAGCGGGAATCACCAGTGGGACACTGATCCCAATGTAATACTTATCCTGGCCAGCAGAACCAGTCTAAATGTTACATCCACTGCTATGGTTACAAAACTATTCATACAGCAGATCACTCAAAGCATCGTAATGTCACATAAGTATAGTTACATAGATGCTAGTTGTAGCTTTTGTAAGTTGGCATTTCTGTATGGGCAGAATTTCCTGCTCACAAGGTGCCACCTGGAGAACGCTTACATGATGTTCCGCTGCTTATATCACTGGACCATCTCTTTCAGCAATTACTATCACAGATCAGTCACTGAATGGAAAAGCTGACCTGGGGAAATCATCCACTTAAGAGCTGGATGTAAGGGGTTCTGGAAAAGGGGGAATTTCCATTAAGACACTTTAAAGAGGAAGTGAGTGCCTGGGTCATCTATACATATTCCTCAGGAATGAAGGGTCCATTTGCAAGACCACCGATGAACAGCTATATCTTTCCTATTGAGCATTATGTTTCCTAACAAATTATATTGCAGGGGTTCTATGGCAAGTGGTCGGCCAATGTCCCTGTCATAAGACACAACCACAAGTCACCACTCTTACTGCTTGAGCTGTGACTAATACAGGTCCAGATAGAAAATAGCAGGCAGTCATGTGCCCAAAGATGATATGATCTCAATGCCTTCCATTGCAAGGACATTATATGCATGGCATATGTTGAGTGCCAAAAAGTCTCTCCCACCAATCATTTTCCTGAAAATGAGCCTAAGTGAGAAAGACCTGGTATGGTACGGCATCTAACATGCTAGACCAAGGAGGACCCACATAGAAATTTCTATTTAACCAATAAGCTTTAGGGGAGAACAACTATCCAATCATCTTCCCTAAGTAACCTGCCTTCTTTTGAAAAAAACACAGTGGACCTCCATTTTGTATTCCTAATATAATCTTGCTGTTCTTCTTTCAAATAAGTCTGAATAGAAGTGGCTCTAAGAACAACTGGTTACCCATTGGCAAAATCAATACCTTTGGTAATAAAGGAGCCTGTTCGGCTAAGAGCAGAAGAGCCACTGGACGTGGAATCACAGCGCAGAAGAGGTTCCGACTCATCCGCAAAGAAGCACTTGTTCTTCTCTAAGGGTGAGGGGTCCACAGGGATGATGGCTGAATCTGGATTTGGACTGGGAGTGGGACTAAGTGGAGCAGAATTTACAGGAAGAGCCAACTTGTCAGCTTCAAGCTAAAAGACAAAGACGCAAAATGCATTAGGACAGGAGCAATCAACAGAATTAGCTTTTGGAAGGCAGAAGGCCTTCAGGGGACTCTAATTTGATTGGCTAGACAGTCCCATGCAGTAGTTATGAGACTGTCTAGCCCCTCCTCCTCCTGGAAATTATGAGGAATTAACATGAAGAATTTGTTAGCTCTCCCTTCCAAACTCCCCTCTCCACAACTGAACACAGAGTCAAGAAAAAGAGGGAAACACCGCTGTTCTTTCTTTCTTCACTTTGTTCAGTCAGGCAAGAGGCAAAGAGATTATTTGTACAGAATGAGGATGACTTCAGAGAATATTCACTGATATTGATATTGATAGTGAGTCTGAGTGCTGGCTGCCAAGCCATGACTTTCAATCCTCACTGTGTATTGTGTTCCCCAGGACAGGGGAGATCACCTGGAGCATGTGTGGCTGAGGGGGTTACATGCCCTGCCACTCGCACCACACAGAGCAAACTGCATGGTACCTGAGCACCATCCAAGGGAGGGACTGGTACACTACTTCTCAGTATTTTATGCCTAGAAAACACTAGGAAGAGGCACCACAAGTCAAAATTGACTTGACAAGACTAATTATTTTTTTTAAAGAAAGTCTACCAGTCTATAACCAGAGTTAAAAGTCCCATGTTGGCTCAGATGCTATAAAACCAGGAAGCTGGAAAGGAAGAGACATTCATGTGATCAGCAGTGTTGCGCAACTGCCTTAACTTCCATTTCTTGGCTTTGTGTCATGAGAGCCAGCATGAAAGCTTTAACTCTGGTCTCAAGCACGTATTCTGATGTTGGATTTCTTAGGCCAGTAAAGGGGGGGTGTTAAAAAATGCAGCTGCTCAGGCAAACTGGATTATGCAGGGAGAGGCAGGGCTGAATGACACAGCAACAGCATCTGGTAACTGAAGACGCTAATAAAATGCCAACAGCACAGCAATGCACAACTGTATGGCTACTCCTAGTAAGCAGACTACACCCTACATTTTGACTGCCTAAATCAAAATTTTGGTTACCAAGGCAAGCATATTTGGAGACTTCTCTTGAGTCTGAGGGTAGAATAGACAGGAACAGAGGATGCCACATAAAAATATTCTGCATATGCTCAGGTGTGTTCACAAAATATATCTGGCTCACTGATGCAGTCGATTACTACTGATCATCAGTATTGTAGTTAATCAGTGTCCTCTGACTATCATTCTTGATTAACCTTGTCCAATCCAGCAAAACAATTCATGGTGTTTGATGCATAATTGAATGCCATTTTTCTCTGTGAATGCCATGGTTTTTAATATCAGTAGGACAACTTGGTGTGTTTAAAAAACTCTCTCATTCAACATGAATGGGACCATGTTCAATTTCTTTGATATCAATGATTAATTAAAGAAATGTATCCAGCTTTTTCTACTAACATTGCAAGCCCTTCCCATGCTCACAGAGTACCTTCCTTTCAGGTGAGATAAAATTTCTATTATCTATATTTTCTCTTGCATACAGTAGTACCTCGGTTTGCGAAACGGATCCGTTCTACACGACGTTACGTAGTACAGAAATTTCGCAAACCAAAACGCCAATTGCGCTACAAAAGGGGCAGCGCTATAGGAGCAATGCGCCCTGGGAAAATCCTTTCGTAGTGCAAAAAAAGAAAAAGAAAACAACGTAAACCAGGGCTTTATTTCTTATGGATTTCGGTTCGTAAACCAAAAATTACGTAAACTGAGGCATTCGCAAACCGAGGTACTACTGTACTTCCTACTTGTTTTGTTTTTCTCTTTGCTAGTATCAAAGCAGAGCTATCTTTTTCTTGCATTAGAAGTTTAGCCGAATCACAGAATGTTCTGGGCAAGAAAGATTCAAGAAATTAATTTACTTTAGGTTTAGTGCACAAAAAACAGGAAACATGCAAATGTTATGCTTAGAAACAGCTCCTTTACAAAAAAAATTGTTAGAAAGAACACATTCTATTTAATAATTTTTGTTCCAACAATAATAGAAACTTTGTATGAAATCACAAATGCATTCATATAATTCTAATCCCACACTTACTCTGATGTAAAATATTCAATCTTAATAGGTATTAACATAACAAATCTTAAATTTCAACGTATAAAAAGCTCCAAGACAAAATGTATTGCACAACTTGCTAGTATTAATACCCGCTTTACTGTCTAGCAATGGAATCTAGTAGAACGGAATCAATGTACAAACCACCAATTCGGCAGTGTGTGCCAGTTCGGCCAATGGCCACACAGCTCCATTCCCTCTGGCAGCCACCCACTTGGAGGTAGTGCTCCAGCTTCACTGCTCTGCCTCCTCTGGGCACTGCCTCTGAGTGGGCACTCGACAGAAGAGGCGGGGCACCAAACCACAGAACAGTGTTGTGACAATCAGCTGAACAGGCAGTTTATGCCTATCTCTAGAGTCTAGTATCAGAGAAGCTATGGGCTATGCCGTGCAGGGACACCCAAGACGGGCAGGTCATAGTGGAGAGTTCTGACTAAACACGATCCACCTGGAGCAGGAACTGGCAAGCCACTCCAGTATCTTTGCCAAGAAAACCCCATGAACAGAAACAAAAGGCTAAAAGATATGACGCTGGAAGATGAGCCCCTCAGGTCGGAAGGCGTCCAACATGGTAAGTTGGATGTGGTCAAACAGGAGATGGCAAGAATAAACATTGACATCCTGGGCGTCAGTGAACTAAAATGGACGGGAATGGGCGAATTCAATTCAGACGATTATCATATCTACTATTGTGGGCAAGAAGGAATTTCTTCCCGTAGAAGAAATGGAGTAGCCCTCATATTCAACAAAAGAGTGGGAAAAGCTGTACTGGGATACAATCTCAAAAATAATAGAATGATTTCAATACAAATCCAAGGCAGACCTTTCAACATCACAGTCATCCAAGTTTATGCACCAACCACCAATGCTGAAGAGGCTGAAATTGACCAATTCTATGAAGACTTACAACACCTTCTAGAACTGACACCAAAGAAAGATGTTCTTCTCATTATAGGGGACTGGAATGCTAAAGTAGGGAGTCAAGAGATAAAAGGAACAAGAGGTAAGTTTGGCCTTGGAGTTCAAAACGAAGCAGGGCAAAGGCTAATAGAGTTTTGTCAAGAGAACAAGCTGGTCATCACAAACACTCTTTTCCAACAACACAAGAGGTGACTCTACACATGGACATCACCAGATGGGCAATACCGAAATCAGATTGATTATATTCTCTGCAGCCAAAGATGGAGAAGCTCTATACAGTCAGCAAAAACAAGACCTGGAGCTGATTGTGGCTCTGATCATCAGCTTCTTATAGCAAAATTCAAGCTTAAACTGAAGAAAGTAGGAAAAACCACTGGGCTAGTCAGGTATAATCTAAACCAAATCCCTTATGAATACACACTGGAAGTGAAGAACAGATTTAAGGAACTCGATTTGGTGGACAGAGTGCCTGAAGAACTATGGATGGAGGCCCATAACATTGTACAGGAGGCAGCAACAAAAACCATCCCAAAGAAAAGGAAATGCAAGAAAGCCAAGTGGCTGTCCAACGAGGCCTTACAAATAGCAGAGAAGAGAAGGGAAACAAAATGCAAGGGAGATAGGGAAAGTTACAGAAAATGGAATGCAGACTTCCAAAGAATAGCAAGGAGAGACAAGAGGGCCTTCTTAAATGAACAGTGCAAAGAAATAGAGGAAAATAATAGAAAGGGAAGAACCAGAGATCTGTTCAAGAAAATTGGAGATATTAAAGGACCCTTTTGTGCAAAGATGGACATGATAAGGAGGACAAAAATGGTAGGGACCTAACAGAACCAGAAGACATCAAGAAGAGGTGGCAAGAATACACAGAGGAATTATACCAGAAAGATCTGGATGTCCCGGACAACCCAGATAGTGTGGTTGGTGACCTTGAGCCAGACATCCTGGAGAGTGAAGTCAAGTGGGCCTTAGAAAGCATGGCTAACAACAAGGCCAGTGGAGGTGATGGCATTCCAGTTGAACTATTTAAAATCTTAAAAGATGACGCTGTTAAGGTGCTACACTCAATATGCCAGCAAGTTTGGAAAACTCAGCAGTGGCCAGAGGAGTGGAAAAGATCAGTCTACATCCCAATCCCAAAGAAGGGCAGTGCCAAAGAATGCTCCAACTACCGTACAATTGCACTCATTTCACACGCTAGCAAGGTTATGCTGAAAATCCTACAAGGTAGGCTTCAGCAGTATGTGGACCGAGAACTCCCAGAAGTACAAGCTGGATTTCCAAGGGGCAGAGGAACTAGAGACCAAATTGCTAACATGCGCTGGATTATGGAGAAAGCCAGAGAGTTCCAGAAAAACGTCTACTTCTGCTTCATTGACTATGCAAAAGCCTTTGACTGTGTCGACCACAACAAACTATGGCAAGTTCTTAAAGAAACGGGAGTGCCTGACCACCTTATCTATTTCCTGAGAAATCTGTATGTGGGACAGGAAGCAACAGTTAGAACTGGATATGGAACAACTGATTGGTTCAAAATTGGGAAAGGAGTACGACAAGGCTGTATATTGTCTCCCTGCTTATTTAACTTATATGCAGAATACATCATGCGAAAGGCTGGACTGGAGGAATCCCAAACCGGAACTAAGATTGCCGGAAGAAATATCAACAACCTCAGATATGCAGATGATACCACTCTGATGGCAGAAAGTGAGGAGGAATTAAAGAACCTCTTAATGAGGGTGAAAGAGGAGAGCGCAAAAAATGGACTGAAGCTCAACATCAAAAAAACTAAGATCATGGCGACTGGTCCCTCACCTCCTGGCAAATAGAAGGGGAAGATATGGAGGCAGTGACAGATTTTACCTTCTTGGGCTCCATGATCACTGCAGATGGGGACAGCAGCCACGAAATTAAAAGACGCCTGCTTCTTGGGAGGAAAGAGATGACAAACCTAGACAGCATCTTAAAAAGCAGAGACATCACCTTGCCGACAAAGGTCCGCATAGTCAAAGCTATGGCTTTTCCAGTAGCGATGTATGGAAGTGAGAGCTGGACCATAAAGAAGGCTGACCGCCGAAGAATTGATGCTTTTGAATTGTGGTGCTGGAGGAGACTCTTGAGAGTCCCCTGGACTGCAAAGAGAACAAACCTATCCATTTTGAGGGAAATCAACCCTGAGTGCTCACTGGAAGCACAGATCCTGAAGCTGAGGCTCCAATACTTTGGCCATCTCATGAAGAGAAGACTCCCTGGAAAAGACCCTGATGTTGGGAAAATGTGAAGGCAAGAGGAGAAGGGGACGACAGAGGACGAGATGGTTGGACAGTGTCACTGAAGCTACCAACATGAATTTGACTGAACTCCGGGAGGCAGTGGAAGACAGGAGGGCCTGGCGTGCTCTGGTCCATGGGGTCACGAAGAGTCGGACACGACTTAACGACTAAAGAACAACAACAAAAGAGTCTAGTATCAGTCAGTGTAGCCACTCCACTGAAACGTGCAAACATAAAAAGCTTTTTTCTAGGATGATTTGATTTAAATTGCCCAAAAGTAACAGTAAACAAAGAGGATGTGAAGAGGGAATGTAAGTCCTTCAGAATCAGAAAACCTGGGAGATTTTCCCACCTCATACCTACAGAACTACCGGTTTGTAATGATTTCATCTAGTTACTGTCTTGTGAAATAACCAACAGTTCAGGCCTAGTGGAGTTTGACTTTAAATGTAGTTTCTGGTATTGACGTATCAACTGTGCATGCACATGATACTTGCTCTTGGTCCTATAGTCCAGAGGTCGTCAACCCCCGGTCCGCAGCCCAGTGCCAGTCCGTGGCCTGAGCCGGACCGGGCTGTGAAGACAGACCTCCCGCCCCCAGCACGCACTCCCCCACACAGCTGCTTTGCACACACACACGCGTGCCAGCGCCGGCATGAGCACTCCCCCACCCCTTCACGCATGTGCCCGAGCGCCCGCGCGAAGGGGTGGGGGCGTGCACGGGGGCGTGCGTGCACTCCGGCGCATGCGCGAAGGGGTGGGGGAGTGATTGCACGCATGATGGCACGTGCGCGCTCCCCACCACTTCACGCATGCGCCCGAGAGTGCCCGCGCACGAGAGCGCTCCTTCGTGCGTGCGCACGAGTGTAGGGGGGTGCCCCGCCTTCCTCAGCCGGTCCACAGTCCCGAAAAGGTTGGGGACCGCTGCTATAATCCATTAGTCCAGAGTCATATGTATGTGAGTAGAGACGGAGAGTGCAGGGTTTCCTACTCTCTGACCTGTTCATTTCACCAACAGTGTACTGATAAACATGTGTGCATATGTGTTCATCCATACTCATGAGAATATATGCAATGTCATATAAAAGAATCTATGGCTGTCTGTGGTAAAGAAAAGGACAGGTATAAATTGTCAGAATGTGATAATTAATGGCTCCTTCTCAAACTGAGAGGTGGTAACAAGGGGGGTACCCCAGGGCTCACTGCTATTCAATATTTTAATTAATTATCTGAATCAGGGGATACAGGGAATGTTAATCAAATCTGCAGATTACACAAAATTGGGTGGAATAGCTAACACCCTAGAAGAAAGAAACAAAATTCAAAATGATCTAGATAGGTTTGAGCACGGGCTGAAAACAACAGAATGAAATTCAACAGGAATAAGTGCAAGGTACTGCATCTAGGAAAAAGAAAGCAAACACACAGTTACAAGATGAGGGATACCTGGCTCAGCAATACTATGAACAAGAAGGATCTTTGAGTCGTTGTAGATCACAAGCCGAATATGAGCCAACAGTGTGATGTGGCAAAAAAAAAGGCAAATGCTATTTTAGGCTGTCTTAATGGAAGTACAGACTCCAAATCCACGATTTAGTTTCCCTCTATTTTGCACTGGTTAGGCCTCATCTTGAGTACTGTGTCCAGTTCTGGACACCACACTTCAAGAAGAATGCCAACAAATTGGAACAAGTTCAGAAGGGTCTGGAAACCAAGCCTTATGAGGAAAGACTGAAAGAACTGTGTATGTTTAGCCTTGAGAAAAGAAAACTGAGGGGAGATATGATAGCACTTTTCAAATACTTGAAAGGCTCTCATACAGAGGAGGAGCAGGATCTGTTCTCGATCATCTCAGAGTACTGGACACACGACAATGGGCTCAAGTTACAGGAAGTCAGATTTCAGTTGAGTATCAGAAAAAACTTCTTAACTGTTAGAGCAGTACGGCAATGGAAACAATTACCTTGAGAGGTGGTGAGCAAGGTTCCCTCTAAGCTGGATGCGCATGACTCTGCCTCCCTCTGCACAGCAATTGTGTTCAACCCCTTTGGTTTCAGTCGTGACAAAACCCTGTGCGGGTGGGCGTAGTGGAGTCACATGCGCATGGTGGGGTGAAATAGTGCAAGAGAGAGGCAGAGTCCCGCCCAGCGGAGCTGAAGATTAGAGGGTACGTTGGTAGTGAGTGCTCCAACACTGGAGGTATTCAAGAGAAATTTAGATAACCACCTGGCAGATTTGTATTTCTGCACTGAGCAGGAGGTTGGACTCGATGGCCTTATAGGCCCCTTCCAACTTCATGATTCTATGAATCTATCTCTAGGCCTCTTCTATACAACCATAAAACATTACACAGCCTTACATATAATTCTAACGAGAAACCCCACTTTGCAAATGTTAAGGCTCTGGAAAAGCGACATAAATTTTTGTGCACTACTAAAGTCTGAGAAAAGGTATACCAATTTTTAATTTGATTTGATTTTTAAAAATGTTGTGAGCCATGTTGTGGGTTTTTTAAAAACTGAAAATTAGCAGAGAGAAAAATATATTATTATGAGAATTATAACGTATGAGTATTTTGAGGAGCAGTCTTTAGCAGAGGCCCTGTATATCCTCATGGAATCAAATGTAAACCCTGAATGCAATTTCAAGAAAGCTGATACTTATTCACGTACCAACACTTACAACATCTGCCTAAACGTTCTGACCTCCTTGATGCCTCCCCCCTTTCTACTACCTAGCTAATTAAAGCATTCAGAAGATCTTGAAAGAACTGCACACTTCTGTGGTATTTTAGTTGGTCCTAATACAGCCACTGCCTGCCTATGGATTTTGGTTTGGTTTTGGTTTCCACAGAGCCACACAGCCACCTTTGTTTTTGTACCTTCTATTTGTATTTTGTTTAAAAGGGGCACACTGCAACTAGACACAAAATTAAATGGTGAAATACTTGCCCTGGCTGAGGCTGGGAAGATTGGCAAAGATGGCAAAAACCTTTTGGGAAATCTTCAGTCAACAAACTGCCAAGGGCTCTGACATCCAAGTTCTCTGACATCTGTTCTATTTCAGACTGGCCTCAATGCTGACTCATTTGCCTTGCTTAGAGGAAAAAGGCAAGGAGGAGGGAGAATGTTCTGGAAAAAAGGAAAACCCTCCCTCAAATTCTCCCCCACCGCCTTCAGCTGGCTAATTCAATGTACAAGTTGCAGAAAGCAGCTCCCATGTGAACTCCCAAGTGAACTCAACTCTGCACATAAGACAGCTCCCATATGCAGAGAGAGAGAGAGACCGAGACCACAACAGCTGTCTGGGTGTTAAATGTTCTACAGCCACACTTTCTCTTCTCCTTTTTGAGAATTGACACTTACACACCGCTCTGTACTTCAGTACAAATAATTGAATCCTACAGTCTACAAATCTGACAGAATGAGGTGAAAAGACAGGCAGCTGAGTGCAGAACTGAATTAAATCTCTCACTATTAGATTTACAAAACTGGCCCAACAAAATGTGGGCTAGGCTCTGTGCCATACTGGCTGGTACAATATTTTCCATGGACTGGTGGTGGATTTCCAAAGTCTCAGGCAGCAGTCCTTCTTTTAACTGAAGACAACAAAAAGTACTCAGCTTTGCCTAGGTTAGAAACCTGTTACTCCCATCTCTAACCTGGTGGCCTCTGCCTACCCTCTTCTTCTTTCATGTTGGTCTTTCTCTCCATCCACCTGTATATATTCAAGGCTTTCTCTCTAAAATCTCTTTCTAAAACCACCTATTACCAGACAGCTCCCGGGAACAAGGGAGGAAAGACAGGATCAACAGTCCCCCCACCCCTGGACCAGGCTAGGGTTGGCTGTGCCCCATCTCCAAAATGATCAAACAAATTTGAACCAAGATGCCTGTGTAACTGGGACCCCTCAAGAATCATGAATCAAAATTGTACTGCAAACAACAAGGGGTGTAAGAGAAATAAGGCTGCAATTAATTCTTTTCCATGTGCACTTGGCCCCATGAAACACAACAAAAAAGCACTTCTAAACAGATAGTATGCTTTTCTGAATCCCTAACTTGCCCTCTTCAAACTCAAGATGAAATTCTGTGCTAGGTTGTAAGCCACCTTGGGTTCTTTTTAAGGAGAAAGGTGGGATAAAAATATTTTAAATAAATAAATAAACAAATAAATAGTTTGGGGGTTTCCTGGGTCATAAAGTTCTGAGCTGCCACATACTAGACTGTTCTTAAAAGTATTATATAGGTTGTAGTCAATACAACCCCTTCCCTACATTATCAACCCTTCTCCAAACCTAAAGATCCAACGTGCTACAACCCAGTGGTATGTGAAAACAACACTCAGTGTCCTGGTTATCAGAAGCATCCCTCAACTTACTTGAAATACTGTGGGAACCTAGTGATATAAGGATGTGTCACTGGAGACTAAGACCAAGATCATCCACACTTTGTACTGCTGATCACCCTGTACGGGTGTGGAAGTTGAACAGTTAAGAAAGCTGACAGGAAAAACAATGATTTGTTTGAAATGTGGTGCTGGAGGAGAGCTCTGTGGATACCATGGACTGTCAGAAAGATGAACCAGTGGGTCCTATATCCAATCAAGCCTGACCTGTCTCTGGAGGCAAAATTTTTGAAACTGAAGCTATCCTACTTTGGGCACATAATAAGAAGGCAGGAATTATCTGAAAAATACCATAATGCTGGGAAAGGTAGAGGGCATCAGGAAAAGCAGAAGACGAAAGACAAAATGGACTGATTCTCTAGAGGAAGCTATAGGCTAGAATTTACAAGAGCTGAGCAGGGCGGCTGAGGACAGGACATTTTGGAGATCACATTCATAGGGCTGCTATAAGTTGGACTTGACAGCTCGTAACAACAACAATAACAATGACGTTCTGGTCTGAGACAGTGGCCTTGTCCATGAAAGCTCACATTAAAATATAGCAGTTAGTCTTTAAGATGCCACAACATTTTTGTCTTCTTTATTTTTTCTTTTGTTTTTGAGTGATGTTCTGAGCATTTGATTCTTACCCCAACAATGAAAATGACACAGGAGGGGGTGTTCTGGGAGCCACCAAATAGCCCACTTTACAAGTAAAGAAGCATGCCCTCTGTACTGAGAGGCTGACTAAGCCTGCGTCAGCAGGAGCTGGCAGGGAGTTAAGAGCTGTGTTGAAATGTGAAGGGAGGGGAAAACAAGGAAAGGTCACAAGAGGACAGTGGAGGAGCGGCACTAATGGGAGAGACAACATATAGTATTACCTAGTCTCTCAAAGCAATTAGCTCCCATTAGTGCTAATAAAATCCTTCCATGGCCCTAATATAATCTACCCTCATCAAACCAAGTGTATGGGCAGTCTTTTACTGCTAAATCTGACTTCTCCAACCCAGTACCCTCTAGTGTGAAAAGCTACAATTCCCAGTTCTCCTGACAACTTGCCATACTGGCTGAGGCTAATGACAGCTGAAGGCCAAATCATCTGGAGCAGGGGTCATCAACCCCCGATCCACAGCCCGGTGCCGGTCCATGGGCTTGCCGGAACTGGGCCACGGATATGGATCTCCGCCCGCCCGCACGGTGGGTGTGTTGTGCCCGCGGTGGGCATGTCACGCTCGTGCGGGGGCGTCGCGCCCGGGGTGGGCGTTTCACGCTCACGTTGGGGGCATGTCGCACCCGCGGTGGGCATGACACACTCGTGGGGGGGCGTGTCACGCTCGCACGGTGGGCATGTCACACTTGCACGCATGCGCGTGAGCGCGACGCCCCCCGTGAGCGCGACACCCCCTTCGTGTGAGCGTGACGTGCCCCCGCCCCCCACGCATCGAGCTCGCTCCCCCCAGCCGGTCCGCTGCCCCAAAAAGATTGGGGACCGCTGATCTGGAGGACACCAGTTCAAGGAAAGATGTGCTTGCTAATTATGCAGTCTTTTGGCAAACACGGGCAGAAGGGCCCCACTCTCTTAGCTACTGGTGGCCTTGGCCAATGCATGAACAGAACAACAGTCTAGACAGGCTCTCAGGAGTGACCTAGAATGGTTCTTCTTCCTACCTTCTTCGCAGTTAACACCTACAGTCAACCCTCGACTTACGAACGGCCCTAGTTACGAACATTTCGACTTACGAACGGCTCCGTTGGAAAAAATTGGCATCGACTTGCGAACGGAGCCTCGACCTACGAACGAGGCTCCGTTCGCAAGTCAATGCCAATGGAGCGATCGGCGCCTTCGGAGCTCTCAAAAGGCTTTCCCCCCGACATCGGAGGAAGCAGTTTGAGACCTCCGAAGCCAAAAAGGCAGGGCAAAAGGGCTGGAAATTCGAATTTCCCGCCCTTTCTCCCTGCCTTTTTGCCTTCGGAGCTCTCAAACGGCTTCCTCTGATGTTGGGGGGAAAGCCCTTTGAGAGCTCCAAAGGCACCGATTGCGGCGGGGGGGGACCCCCAGGGAGGTCTCCCAGGGCTTCTCTGCCACCATGGGAGACCTCCCTGGGGTCCCCCGCTGCCGCGATTGGAGGCAGCACTCACCCAGCGCCGGGAGGCTAGAGCTGGCCAGGCGCTTGGCCGCTCGCCCTGGCCACGGCAGAGGCAGCGGAGCGCCGGGAGGCTAGAGCTGGCCGGGCGCTTCGCCGCTCGCCCCCGGCCGCACGGAGGCAGCGGAGCACCGGCAGGCTTCGGACTGGTAAGTCCTTTTTAAAAAACTTTTCTGTGTGGGTTTTGGAGGGTGGGTTTGGACTGGGGGGTTATGTTTCTGTGATTTGTGTGTGTGTGTGTGTGTTGTTGTTTTTTCGCAGTCCCAGCGTGGGACTTGCTCTTTTTATTTTTATTTTGGTATTTTTTTGAAATGCTGGAACGGATTAATTCCGTTCCCATGCATCTCAATGGGAAATGGTACTTCGACTTACGAACTTTTCGATGTACGAACGTCCTTCCGGAACGGATTAAGTTCGTAAGTCGAGGGTTGACTGTACTAATAACAACTGAATTAAATCATAGGGAATTGTATTTTTTTCCAAAGCAGAAGGCTTTGATCTTCTTGTGCATGCATTAAGAAGGAAGGCAGGGGAGGGAACACACATGCCTGAGAAGTGGGCCCTAGGAACATGTGGACACTGAATCTACCTTAAGATATCACTGAAGGATGAAATATATTACAAAGTAAGATGGCAAGAGATGGCTTCCCTACATGCCAGCATTGTTCAGATAAAAATGTGCCATGTTTATAAGCCACCTTTCAAACATGCAACTGCCACAAATTTGAGGCTGAACCCACTAGACACCCACATTCAGCTGCATGCCTTTGTGTTAGCTATAAAGGAGCAGCAAGGAAAATAAAGCTTTGGCATTCTGGGCTGCATCACCTCAAACTGCATTGTGGAGATATTTCTGAACACAAAATACCAACAAAGGAAGGTTTGCAGCAGCCCTCTTTCTGATGTGCCTGCAGGGTGAGGCAGTACAGTCTAGAAATCTACAATTGTGTGTTATACAGAGAACAGATTGACATGATAGAGAATGAAAGATGGAACTGCTCCAGTTTTGACTGTGGATGGAGAATGCTATTTTTAAATCCTCACTATATTTAGATGGGGGGGGGGAGACATTTAAATAATAATGACTCAGCAGAAAGCATTTCCACTTAATTGTGAAAGATCTCAGCCTGAAACTCTGGGGAACTGCTGTCAGTCAGAGTAGATATTCTTGGATTAGGCAATAATTCTCTCAGCCGCTGGGTCTGCAGCACCAAGTCACAGACCTCCTCTATCTGTCAATTAGGGAGGCAGGTAAGCAACGGTGTGCCCAAGACCCAGAATATAAGCCCAAATTTATCCCTCATGTTCAATAACACTATACTGATGTTTAAAATTTAGGATCAACTGGACAGATACCTGGAATAGGGCATCTTTCTGTATCTCCTAAAATTCTAATTTAAGCTGTGCCACTTTTCTACTTGCACAAAGTTCATTTTTAAGTACTCCATCACCGCAGTCTGCAATTTGGAACAGAGAATAGAACATTCTCTTCTATTTCATTCTGCTGCATATGTAGACAAGATCACAATTCAACCTTGACCTGGCATACTTTGTTCCAGTGAGCCCCTTTAAACTAGATGTAAATTGAGTTTTTCATTTATATAGGCACTAAAGAGTATTACTTTTTCTAATACAGGAGTAAAATCTATGTTTACTGCCAAATCTTGTAAAATTAGCTTAGAATTTTAGTCGCTCCAACACATCTATGCAGAATCTAATCCTAATGCATTAAAAAATAAAGCTTCTAGTAGCAGCCGCTTTAAAAATTATTATTTATAAACCCCTTTCACGAAGTGAAGAAATTTGGAAAGAGTGAGATAATTGATCCGAAACTGGAAGAAATTGGAATGAAACATTCAATAAGTTATATTTATGGGTAACAAGGCTGCTGCATCTACTTTTGGTTCTTAACAGTGACTAAGGTCTGAAGTGTGATGAAGGAAATGAAGGAAGAGAAGTCAAGTCTGCTTACCTCACTTGCCCTTGTTGCTTCAGAAACAGAAGGGAGTTGAGAAGAAGAAGCAAAAGCGTGGTTGACTCAAAAGAAGATGAGCTGGAGACAGAAAGAGGTACCAAAGATCGAGAGTAAAAACCAGAAAAAGTGCCCTTATGCACAGGTTCTGAAAAAGAGGAAGAACTTGAGAGAGAAAAGGCAGGTGGAGAATATTTTTTGCAGGGGTCAAGAAGAGAGGGGTTATGGAGAAGGTGCAATGGTGGTGACACACTTGGTGGCACTGGAAGAGAAGTATCTAATGGAAAGAGAAAAGCTACTCCAGCAAACCAAGGTTGCTCTGATTTAAAGCATAGCTCAGAAAGGTTCAATTTAATCATGTGATTCCCTCCCAAAAGTGCTCAGTTGGTTGCTATAGTGGTAGTACATATTTTTTCACAATTTCCTTGCCCTTATTGATTCTGCTTCCCATAATCCTCTGTTCACTGACACTTTCCAGTGCCTGAAAATATATATTTTTAGACAGGGTCTACACAAAATTGCAGAAGGACAACAGCTAGCATTGCCACTCCAAAAGGATTAGCATCACTCATTAAAACCACTGAAAATAGTCCTGGAAACATCAATAGGTCTTCCAAAAATGTCCAACGTTATATCATGATGGGAAGGAAAAGGCAAGCTCCAGGAATAGCTATAGCCAAGAATTGGAGAATAGGGCTGATCAGGTCTGTGATTTCTTATTTCCATACACTGCTGTTAATACATCTGTATCTCTGAAGACACAAAACCAGTTTCAGAGCAACAATTTCTACTAGACTGATATTAGCAGACACAGAAAGAGCAATCTAAACAATCCCTACACAAGCCTATGGAACCCCATAAAACTGAGGCCCAATCCAAGAACTGTTGGACCCTATTTACAGATTTTTTTATGTCTACACCATGACTTGGGGGGGGGGGGCTGACGGGAAAGAAACAGAAACAGAAGGTCACACGCAAAGCAAATGTGATGGCCGCCTGAAGAGAAGATCTAGAAAAGGGGAGGTTGAAGAGAAATTAAGGAATGTAAAGAACCATTTGAATATCCTAAAGACTAACATTCCAGCTGAATAACATTGAACCAGTTCCCAAACTGGTTCAATGTTATTCAGCTGAGGCATCGGCAAACCCAGCCAGGGTTGCTGCAAAATCATCTGAAATGAAAGGAAGTAAAGTACTGTACTGAATGCTATACATCAGGGGTCCCCAACCCCCAGCCTGGTACCGGGCTGTCACCTTGGCAGGACTGGGCCGTGGAGACAGCTCTCCCACCCCCCCACACACTCCCCTCATGCATGCCCACCCACACGAGCGCCCCACCCACCTGTGAGCGCCCACGTGCATGTGCAGGAGCGCATCCCATCCACCTGCGAGCAAGCCCCATCCACCCATGGATGCGTGAGTGCGCCCCGTGCATGGACCCCACCACCCCCAACCAGTCTGCGATTTGGAAAAGGTTGGGGACCACTGCTATAAATGGTCTCTGGCTCCCTATAATGGCCAGTGCTGGTATATATGCCCTGGAAATACATATAAATACATATTTCTGGGAGGTTTTATTTAGTATTTTCACACAGCAGAAAAGTGAATCAGCAGATACTGTTTCTACAGGTAGGGGATTCCTACTGTACTACTCAGGCCGGGCTTCCCCCCCTTCTCCCTCCCTCACCCAAAGTATCATACTGATGAGCCGCAGTCAGTGGCGAGTAAGTCAAAAGAACCACATGTCGAAAAAGTTTGGAGAACCACTGCATTAAACCATGATAAATCTTCAATTCCTACTACTTCTGTTATTTGCTCTTTAGAACTCATCCTCTCCATCCAACCCTTTATTCTAATAACCTGTTTCCTCATTAATATCTTTTCCAAACTTCCTTTCAAATTCCTTGGGAATTTCTCTAACTGTTACAGGATGTAGTTGAGAAAGTGATAAGATAAATATTTTTCTATAGTTATTCCAAATTTATATCATGTTCTTTAAAAAGGGATTTTCAATCTTCCTTACTAGTATTGTTTTGAAACCTCTTGAAATTCCAACCTTGACCATATTAATTTAATAGCTTGCATCAAAATATCCACCATATTTCTCATTTGATTAGCTATAATATAATATTAGGTAAACCTAATCCTCCTAGTTTTTGATTTTTATACTAGTACTTTTTATTGATTTTTGCTTTTTTTTAATCACTGTTACAAAATTTGTTAATTATATTTTGCCAGTCTTTCAAACCTTCCTTTAACAGCTTTATTGGTACCATCCTAAATAAAAAAATAATTTTAGGTAATAGTTTCATTTTACATACTGCTATCTTACCAAACCATGATAATTCTATTCCTCTTAGCTCCTCTAATTTATCTTTAACTTCTTGCTTCAATTTATCAAACTTCTCTTTTTTAAAATATAATATTTTTGTAATATTTATGCCTATATACTTTTAATATTTTTATCTCAAATTTACTTCTAATTATTTCTTCCTCATCTTTAACATAATTAAACATCATCTCTGACATCTGCCAATTTATCTGTAGACCCGTCACATCCTCAAATTCTTTCAGATGTAGTTTAACTTGGTCAATAACCCTAAATGGGTCCTCTATTGTTAATAATGTGTCATCTGCAAATAAAGTAATCTTAATCTTGTCTTCACTACCCATACCTTTTATTAATTTATCCTGTCTAATAGCGTTTGCTGATATCTTTTGTTCCCAGCATGACAGCTCAAAGGCTGGTACCCTTTGTCTAACAGCACTTTAACATAGTGCTCCTAGGCATTTGCCATCTGCTCATCCCCCTTTATGAAGATCTTGCCTGGACTGGCTTTCACCCTTTGGCCTTTGAACGGGGATTGCATCCAGTTAATTATAACCTATATATTTTTTCTTTTTTGGGGGGTTATATATTTTAGTTTAATTATATATTTATTTACACTGTTAGTATTATTTATTTCCCTTTGATTTTTTAATTTCATATTGTATGGTTATTGTTTTAATTGGCCTCTTTCATACGCTCTGATCTCTTTTTTTTCATTAATCAGTTTTTTACTGTGGGGGTCTGGGATTGGCGGGAGGGTATGTGATTATTGATCTTAGTTGAGTTGTTCTTATTAATTCATTAGATAGGCACTTAAGTCTTATTTTTTTCTTTTAAAGTCTTATTTAGCTAGGGATCTTTTCTTAATTGATATACAACTTTATTTTGGATATTTTTCATTCTTTTGTTTTTTTCTTTTGTTTTTGTTTCCCTACCCATGAATAGGGTCTGGTGTGGAGGGTGTTGTGTGTCTCTAATGGATACTTATTCCATCCAGGTGGTGTTGGGTTAGGGAAGGTACGCTGTGGGAAGGAAGGCCCTCTGTTTCAGGAGAATATATGTCAGACAACTGCTGTCTGTCACATGTTCTGACCTCCCCCCCCCCCCCCCCCGACAGGAATGTGGTCACCAGCTTAGTCAACCCTCCAATCCAGCTCTTTCTTGGGATTCCCAGATTGCAGCCGTGTCCAGATCGGCTTTTAATCAGTTTAGGCTTATTGCCCAACTCCGCCCTTACCTAGAGGACGGCTCCCTCAGGATGTTGGTGCAGGCACTGGCCATCTCTCGGATTGACTTCTGCAATGCTCTCTATGTGGAGTTTCCCTTGAGAGTGGCCCGGAGACTACAGTGGATCCAGAATGCAGCAGCCAGACTGGTGGCTGGTGTGAGCAAATTTGGCCAGCCTCCACTGGTTACATGTTGTGTCCTGGATCAAGGTTCTGACACTCGCGTATAAAGCCCTACACGGTTTGGGACCACATTACCTGTTGGAGCGTCTTTCCCCAATGTCATTTGCCTGACCCACCAGATCTTCTCAGGCCAGGCTTCTCCATGTACCCACCTGAGAGAGGCCCAAAAATCATCTATTAGTAGTAGGGCCTTCTTGGTGGTGGCACCTATATTATGGAATCAACTCCCAGAGGAGCTTCACCTTGCCCCCTCCCTGTATTCATTTAGGAGGCAGTTAAAAACACTACTGTTCAGGGAGGCCTTTCATGTCAACCCCGGCCTCCAGTTTTGCCTCTCTTTGAAAATTGTTTAAGTTTTTAGACCATGCTTTTGTTATTTATGTTATATTTACTTCTGAGTAGTTTGTTTTTTGTAGCGCAAAAAATGGTCTGAAACTCAACATCAAAAAAACTAAGATCATGGCCACTGGTCCCATCACCTCCTGGCAAATAGAAGGGGAAGATATGGAGGCAGTGACAGATTTTACTTTCTTGGGCTCCATGATCACTGCAGATGGAGACAGCAGCCACGAAATTAAAAGACGCCTGCTTCTGGGGAGGAAAGCGATGGCAAACCTAGACAGCATCTTAAAAAGCAGAGATATCACCTTGCCGACAAAGGTCCGCATAGTCAAAGCTATGGTTTTTCCAGTAGCGATGTATGGAAGTGAGAGCTGGACCATAAAGAAGGCTGACCGCCGAAGAATTGATGCTTTTGAATTGTGGTGCTGGAGGACACTCTTGAGAGTCCCCTGGACTGCAAGGAGATCAAACCTATCCATTCTGAAGGAAATCAACCCTGAGTGCTCACTGGAAGGACAGATCCTGAACCTGAGGCTCCAATACTTTGGCCATCTCATGAGAAGAGAAGACTCCCTGGAAAAGACCCTGACGTTGGGAAAATGTGAAGGCAAGAGGAGAAGGGGACGACAGAGGACGAGATGGTTGGACAGTGTCACTGAAGCTACCAACATGAATTTGACTGAACTTCGGGAGGCAGTGGAAGACAGGAGGGCCTGGCGTGCTCTGGTCCATGGGGTCACATGAGTTACGGACATGACTTACGACTAAACAACAACAACAGTTTGTTTTAACTGTCTGTAAAC
The DNA here is from genome assembly GCA_037013535.1 of Intellagama lesueurii. Classification (NCBI taxonomy): domain Eukaryota; kingdom Metazoa; phylum Chordata; class Lepidosauria; order Squamata; family Agamidae; genus Intellagama; species Intellagama lesueurii. The sequence goes on along the minus strand of JBAJHW010000001.1, from coordinate 189,783,002 downwards.
CGCCCAAAATAGCACTTCAGCACTAATGGGGCAGTATATAAATCAAAGTAATCAATCAATCAATCTCTTTAACTAGGGCAAATAATATTAGGGAAAGGGGACATCCCTGTCTCGTACCTTGGCCTAGGGATATTTGATCTTTTAATCCATCCTTTACTACTACTGTAGCAGTACTCTGAATAGAGTTGCTGTATCATATTTTAAAAATGATTCCCAAATCTTAATACATCTATCAACATTTTTAATGCTGGCCATTCCACACAATCAAATACTTTGAATATATCCAATGCCATAACTCCTGCTTTCATTTTTTTGTTTATCACTAATATATTTTAGATTTAGTACTTTTCTAGTCAGATCTGCCATTTGTCTCCCTACCATAAAACCACTCTGATCCTCTTTAATATATTTACCAATAAAATTATTCATTGTCCTTGCTAATAATGCTGTAACTATCTTGGCATCTTGATTAGAGATGGGGGTATTTCTATACGAATATCCCCACGCAGCTGGAGTTAAGCGGCAGCAGCCCCGCTCATCCTTCCAATCACTCCCGCAGCCCCGCTCTCTTCCTGCTCGGTTGGCCACTCCAGGCAAGGGGAGGGAGGATGAGTCCCCTGCACGGCTGCCGAGTGGCCATACGAATACCCCCATCTCTAAATCTTGATTTATTAAAGGAAATACGCCTATAAGCACTTGGATCAGACAAATCCTTATTGGGCTTAGGAATTAATATAATCAAATGAATGCTTCAAAGACTCTGGAATTTCTTCTCCTTCCATGATATTATTAAATAGCAATCTCAACTTTGGTATCAACACCTTTTAAAAAATTTTATGGTATTCTGGTCCCAATCCATCCAAACATGGTATCATTCCTATTTTTAAATTATTGATAATAAAATCTATTTCTTCTTCTTTCACTAACTGCTACATTAAATCTATCACTCTTGAAGTTTGATTCTCATATTTTTTCTATGTGTTTTAATATTCTCAATCATGTCTTACCATTTTTATATTACTACTTATATTACACTTCCAATTTTTGTTTCATTAAATTTCTCTTTTTACCATTTTCATCACTAACCATTCCAATTATACTCTTTGCTTTTTTTTGTGCAGCTCTGGCCAGCATTCTAACATTTTTATTACTAAATTCAGAATATTCTCTTTTCATAAAGTTCCTCTGGATCTTTTCCATTTCAATATCCTGTAATTTTTTTTTCTTAGATTGTGTTTCTGATACAATTGTATTTACAACTGTATTTCTGCTAGAGAATGGGTGAGAAGATATGGTGAATGTAGGGAGCTTATAAAATTTGAAGAACTGGTACTACAGCTCAAAAAGGAAAATGGGAGTAAAAGAATGAAGCAGATGACAAATAAAATTTATAAAATATCAATACCATGTTTCCCCGAAAATAAGACAGGGTCTTATATTAATTTTTGCTCCAAAAAACGCATTAGGGCTTATTTTCTGGGGATGTTTTATTTTTTTAATGTACAACAATCTACATTTATTCAAATACAGTCATGTCATCTTCTTGTTGTTGCTCCACAATGGTGGAGGGCGGGGTTTCACTTAACTGGGGCTTATTTTTGGGGTAGAGCTTATATTACGAGCATCCTGAAAAGTCATACTAGGGCTTATTTTCAGGTTAGGTCTTATTTTTAGGGAAACAGGGTAGAAGTAGATCAGCAAGACATTTTTTAAAGATGGTATCGGAAACAGATTTAAGAGAGGAAATAAGTATTGAGAAGTGGAAGAATTTTTGGAATAAAAGAATTTTAAAATGTAAGAATAAAAGAAAAAATTTATAAATTGGTTTGGAGATAGTACTTAACACCAGTGAAACTGAATTATATGGATAAAAAATGTTCCAAGATATGGCATATGACTCCGAAAAAAATTGTCAAAGATTTACACAGAGGTGTCAAATGTTTGTTGGAACTGTGAAGCACAAGAGGGAAGCTTTTACCATATGTGGTGGACTTGTAGAGTAGCGAAACAGTATTGGATAGCAGTACATACTCTGTTACAAAAAATACTGCTTTGTAATGTTCCACTAACCCCAGAATTGTTTTTACTGAGCATTATACCAGATAATATAGATAAGACAAAGAACTACCTAGTCACTGCAGCCAGAATTCTTTATGCTAAGAATTGGAAGAAACCGGAGATACCAAAACAATAGGAACTCATTGAGAAGATATGGGAAGCGGCAGAAATGGATATTCTATCAGAAGTGTTGAAAGACTGTCCAATACAAAAGGCAACTGAACGATGGGATTTATTATAGAAATGGCTTGAGTCACCAGATAGTGCTTGAATAAAGTTAGGTTACCTACCTGTAACCATGGTTCTTGTAGTGGTTCTCTGTGAATTCACACAAATGGGTTTATCCTGCGCCTGCACAGGACGTTCGGAGCTTTCTAGAGCTTAGAAAAAAGCCAGACAGTTAGTCTCTCCCCCCCCCCCGAGGGTATATAGGCTCCGCCTCCTCCACCTTCCTTAGTTCCCTATGTCCGCCGTTACTAGAGAGTAGGTATAATGACCTGGTATCGTGACGGACAGCGGGGAGGAAGGGAGGGATGTGTGAATTCACAGAGAACCACTACAAGAACCATGGTTACAGGTAGGTAACCTAACTTTCTTTGTAGTGGACTCTGTGAATGCACACAAATGGGTGATTAGCAAGCTGACTCACCGGATGGAGGGCCGTCACGGTATCAGGGATGACAGTATCGCCCTTCCAAAGGCAGCATCATTTTTAGCTCTGACATCGAGGCGGTAGTGCTTCGCGAACGTCAGAGGATTGGACCAAGTAGCCGCTTTACAGATGTTTTGAATATGAATACCGCGATGAAGAGCGGTGGACGTAGATATAGCTCTGGTGGAGTGAGCTTTAAGTTGGTCCGGTACCGGTTTGTTTGCAAGCTGGTAAGCCATTTGTATGGATTGCACGATCCATCTTGATATTGTCTGAGAGGATGCGGGAGCACCCTTGTTATGTCCATGGTAGCACACAAAGAGACGGGAAGAGCGTCTAAAGTGCTTGGTTCTGTCCATGTAGAAGGCAATAGCCCGTCTGACGTCCAGGGTATGGAGCTTGCGCTCGACCGGAGTGGACGGAGATGGAAAGAATGTAGGAAGTATCAGCGGTTGATTCAAATGGAAGTCTGATACAACCTTGGGGAGAAATGAGACATCCAAGTACAGAGTAACTTTATCGGGATGAATTGTAGGTATGGAGGGTCAGACCTAAGAGCTGACAGTTCACTAGCCCTTTTGGCAGAGGTTATGGCCACTAAAAAGGAAGTCTTGAGAGAAAGCAATTTCTCGTTACAGGTTGCCATGGGTTCAAATGGAGGCTTGGTAAGCGCATCAAGGACAAGTGGAAGCGACCATTGAGGTACAATGGGTAAAGAGGGCGGCCTGATGTTTTGCAGGCCCTTAAGGAATCTTTTAACCGTGAGGTGGGAGAACAGTCTGGCGGAGCTAGAGTGAGATGGCTGGTGAGCAACGATCGCGGAAATATATACTTTAATGGTGGAGTGCGCGAGTCCGAGATTGAACAGATGCAGTATAAAGGTAAGTAAGGTTGAGAGTGTAACTGGGACTGATTGGAGTCCTTTGGACTGAACGAATTGCGTAAAAGATTTCCATTTGTTACGGTATAGGCGAGAAGTTGACGGCTTTCGAGAGCGGTCTAGAATCGCAAGGAATTCGGGGTTATCCTCCACGCCGTCAGGTGAAGAGACCGGACATCTGGATGGAGAAGGGGGCCCGTCGTTCTGGGATAGCAAGGACGGTATTACAGGTAAGTGGAATATTTCCTCCGTTATTCCTTGGAGGTGGGCAAACCAGGGTTGTCGTGGCCACCACGGAGCGATGAGTATTGCGTTCGCCTGGTATTGAATGATCCGGACTATTGTCCTGAGGAGCATCGGTATGGGAGGAAACAGGTAAGTGAGTTCTCCGGACCACGGAATGAGGAAAGCGTCTCCGAGTGACGCGGTGTCTCTGCCTGCTCGTGAGCAGAACTTGCGGCATTTGGCGTTGAGGTGAGATGCAAAGAGGTCTATGGTGGGTTGACCCCATCGACGGCATAGGTCTTGAAAAAACCGTCTCGTCGAGGGACCATTCGTGCGTCCTGGTACGGAGCCGGCTGAGGTGGTCCGCTAGATAGTTGTCCTCTGAAGCGATATGAATCGCTTGTGGAAAAATATGATGGGTACGGCACCAGTCCCAAAATCGCATGGTGAGATGGAGAAGCGGTAGGGATCGAGTCCCACCTTGTCGGTTGATATAGTGCATAGCTGTGGTATTGTCCGTGACAAGCTGCACTGATTGTCCCTTTATACGCGGAAGAAAGGCTCGAAAAGCCTTCATGATGGCGAGCAATTCGAGCTGGTTTATATGGAGAGACCTTTCTCTCGGTGTCCATAACCCGTGAATCCTGAGCTCTTGGCAGTGAGCGCCCCAACCAGAAGGGCTGGCGTCGGTTGTAACCTGTATGGACAGGAAAGGAAGTTGGAAGGGTTTTCCTTCGGACAGATTGCGCGGAATCGTCCACCAGATGAGATGCTTCGCTACATGTGACGGAACCTGCAACTTTTTCCGTGGGGAGTCCGTTAAAGGATCGAACTCGCCCAGGAACCAGGACTGGAGCGGACGCATTTCGAGCTTGGCATGAAGGACGACTGCCGTCGTGGATGACATGAGGCCCAGTAGATGCTGAGTGTCGAATGCGGTGATGGTAGCCAGGGGTGGAAACCGTTGTATTGCGTCTCGAATCTTTTGGATTCTTTGGTAGGGCAGGAATGCCCGTGCTCGGGTCGCATCTAGCGTTGCTCCTATGTAATTGACCAGCTGGGATGGTACCAAAAGGGATTTTTCTTGATTGATCACTAGACCTAGCTTGTTTAAGGTCGCGAGAGTGGTAGTTGTAGCAGCGACGGCCTCGTGGTAGGATGAGGCTACCAGGAGCCAATCGTCGATATAAGGGAAGAGTTTTATTCCCTTGGTGCGAAGGTGAGCCACTACAGGGGCCATGCACTTGGTAAATGTCCGAGGAGCCGTGGAGAGCCCGAATGGAAGGGCAGCAAACTGGTAGGTTGTGCGGTGGAACCGGAACCGGAGATACTGTTGATGAGAAGGGTGAATGGAGACGTGAAAATAAGCATCTTTGAGGTCGATGGTGACGAACCAACTTCCCTGTGAGAGAAGAGGAAGAATGGAATCGAGTGTTAGCATTCGAAACTTCCTGTAAATGATAAACTGATTGAGTTCTCTGAGGTCCATGATGGGCCTGATACCTCCATCCTTTTTAGGGACGGCGAAGTACCGAGAGAAGAAACCCCCGTGTAGTTCAGCATGTGGGGTCTTGACGATCGCCCCCTTGCTTAGGAGGGATGAAATTTCCTCCTGTAAAGCTACCGAAAAGGGGGTGGTCTTAGGAAGATTTGATGGAGGGAGCTGGAAGAATTCTATAGAATAACCCTTTTCAATAATGGTTAGGACCCATTTGTCAGTCGTAATACGTTTCCATTCAGAGAGAAATGGAAAAAGTCTAGTCCGGTAAGAGGGGTAGTTAGTTGTATTGCTTACCCCGGCGCTGAGGTTTACGAAAGGACTGCTTGTGTCCTTGGTATTGTTGCTGCTTGAAAGTCGAAGGGTTGGACTGAGATGGTTGGAAGGTCCTGTCGTGTTGCTGCTGTCTACCATACCGAAATGGTTGGTACTGAGAAGACGCTTGGTAAGCAGGTTTTTTGTAAGTAGGTCTCTGATACCGATACGGTTGGTATGGTATGTAGGACTTTGCGGTCTTCCGCATTTTATGGATATTTTCCATAATATCATCAGTCTTGGAATTAAAGAGGCCATCCGCATCAAAGGGAAGATCCTCGATTTTGGTTTTTGTATCGTCCAGTATGTTCGCCGCTCCGAGCCAGGCATGGCGACGGACTGCTACTGCTGTAAGCATGGATTTGGACGCAATTTCAGCTGTATGCTTTGCTGCTCGTTGCTGTCTTGTAAGGGTATTGGCCTCCTCGTAGACGTTGAGGAGTTCGGTCTTGGACGGCTCAGGAAGGCTTTGTAAAACGGGAACAATCTTATCCCATAGGTGCTTTTGATAAGCACCCATAGCGGCTTGGTAGTTCGAAATCTTAATCAGTAGAGCCGCAAGGGAATAAAGTTTTTTGCCCAGTGCGTCATTTTTTCTGCCGTCTTTATTGACAGGTGTAACAGAAGACCTGCTGCGGGATCTGTACTGGGTAGCCTCGACCACAATAGAATTAGGCATGGGATGCTTGGTTAGGAAATCCGAGTCGGAACCATGGGTCTTGTAATGGTGGTCGATTTTTCGAGGGATTTGGAGAGTCGCAGGCGACTTATCCCACGAAGCCTTTACCAAGTCAAGGAGTGCTGGAACTAGGCTAAGACTAGGAGGAGATGACTTGTCCTGCTCCATATCGTGGAAGACAAGGTCTGTTTGTTGCTCAGGAACTTGCGCATCTAGGTGTAAAATCTTAGCCATGCGCAATATAAGTTGAGCATAGGACGAGTAGTCTTCTAATGGATATTGTGAAGAAGTACTCGGAGCACCACCATCAGGTACATCAGATTCCGAAGAAGCTGAAGAGTTGTCATGGGAAGATTCAGATACCAATGAGGAGGGACGGTGCGATATTGGTACCGTGTCTCTCGGTATTGGTTCAGCATCAGAGTGTACCGAAGGAGAGAAAGGCTCTGTATCATGGCCCTCTGGGCCAGAGTACATCGTCGCAGTCTGTACCGTGGGTCGGCCTGCGGAATGTTTAGACCGTTTTAGAGGCGCAGAAGGTGCCATCGGTGTCTTCCTCTTACGGGAAGTAGCAATTTGGGGTGTGGGAACATGCCCCTGTTGCTGTTGTAGATTCTCAGGAGTTGGAACCGAAGAAGGGTACCAAGCTGAGGAGGGGTAAGCCTGTCCCCTGAAGTCAGGCGGATAGCCGTATCCTTGATATGGGTAGGGCTGGTATGGACCGAAAAATGGAGGACCATACTGTGCCGGCATTTGTGGACGGTATTGGTCCACAGGATGTTGAGGTTGGTACGGAGAGGTATGCTTACGCTTCTCCTTTCGCTTTCTAGGAGTGCGAGACGGCAGCTCCTGTTCTGAATGCGAGTCAGTATCAGCCCGCCCGGAAGATCTCGGGCTAGTAGGGGTGATGGCCACGCTGGGAAAAGCCTCAGCCGCAAAATGGCCTGACGACGGAGACATGCTCATGATATCGTGAGCAGCCTGGGCTGGAGGAATGATCCGCTCCTCCATATCCGATTGCCCAATGTCGTCTCTAGAAGATTCCTCGAGTAATATAGGAGGCGCAGGAAGAGGCAAAGGTGCCGATTTGGGTGGCTTTGCCAATTTCTGAGATTTTGCTTTGTCATTTTTCTTCTTTGAAGGCACAGCAGACCTGGAAGCCTTGGTGGAAGCTGGCTTGGGCGGTCTAGAGGAGTCCTTCTGCTTGGAAGGAGCAGAACTCAAGGTAGGCTGAGAAGAATCAAAGGCAGTGGCGCCTGCTTTAGGTGTCTCCACACGTGGAGGGTTTGGGGAGGTGGTAACGGAAACCTCCATAGCAGGCTTGAGGGTTCTTTCGTAGAGAAAGGCCCGGAGGCGTTGAGACCACAGTTTAAGAGCTTGTTTGGAAAAACTTCTACAAGCGGCACACGCCTGAATAAGGTGGGATTCCCCCAAACAAAATAAGCACTGATCGTGCTGATCCGTTAGCGGAATTTTTCGAAGGCAAACGGAGCACTGTTTGAAGCCCCGAGAGGCCATAAAAAAGGGGGGGGGGAATCCGGGAGGGGGGGGAACGGGAAAGACGCAGAACGAGAAAAAATTAAATGGGAAGGCAGTTCTGGCGTCTTAAAAGAAGAAAAAGAAAAGCTGTAAGGTAAATAGAAGGAAATACTTTCCTTAGCACGCTCTAGTGTTCCTACGTCCTACCCTAACGGCGGAAAAAGAGGAACTAAGGAAGGTGGAGGAGGCGGAGCCTATATACCCTCGGGGGGGAGACTAACTGTCTGGCTTTTTTCTAAGCTCTAGAAAGTTCCGAACGTCCTGCGCAGGCGCAGGATAAACCCATTTGTGTTCATTCACAGAGTCCACTACAAAGAACATAGAATTAAACTAAGATGTAACTGTAAGTTGAAATCTGGAGGGCAATCAAATTGTAGAAAGGCGAAAAGTCGACTTGATATCGCAACATGAACAGATTGGATGACAGTACATTTTGTGTTCTCCTTCCCCCTCTTCCCCCCCCCCCATATCCCCCTCTACCTTTTGTACTCTTTACCTTATCCCTAGTTTTTAAAAATAAAAAATAATTTTTTAAAAAAAGATAAACTAACATGCAAAATTAGGGTAAGAAAAGGAATGTTAAATACAAATGAGCCTGGAGATATATGGGGAGAATTTATTGACTTTGTATTAACAAAGGGGAAGGGTTGTGTACCTTTGCAAGAGTCAATATATTTTTGGAAGGGGAATGGGCCTCCATAAAAGGAAGGAATAGATTATCTTCAGAGGTCCCAGTGAAGGGGAGCACAGTAAGTGTATATGTAGATCTTCTTTAGTTCTTTTTTTAAAAGTATATTATTAAAAATAAATTTTAAAAACATCCTAAAGACATAAATTTTAAGGACAGCTTGTTTAAAAATCTATAGCACTATCTACAACACTGTATTTATCTGTAATGATTTGTACATATATATTAAAAAATAAAATTATATACCACTTACCCCTTGGTATTTGTACACACCACTCAAGCCAGCCAAACCCATCAAAGTGCAAGAACAACTTTGCTTGAGGTGGATGCATAACCATTTTCAGCACTAGGCCCATAGAGGCTTCTTAGGGGCAAACAGAAAGTTTTCCCTTCACATCACAGATGTCATTTTTAATTCCTGATGTTAACCCTCTTCATCTTGCTTAGGAAACTGTCAGGTGAATGGAGATTTTTAAACATGCATTCTGTTGTGAGCTAGGGGGAATTGCTTTAAATCACAATTTAAATTTTTAAAAAATCAATTTTTGACAATTTAAATAAAAATAAATTTTTAAATTTAAATTATGATTTAAATTGTAATTTATATCGATTTGATTTTTTGAAAAAACATTGATTTTTATCCACTCTGGTTCTGAGTATTTGTTGAATGAATTAAGTATCCTAAATACTTGTCTAGAGAACTCCAACCAACCTGGCACTTTCTTAATGTGCTGAATAGACATGGGGACGAATATGAAAACAAATTGGGATATTAAACCAATATCCCTAATTGTCAGATATTTGTTGCTTTGTATTCTTGGGGTCCAGAGACCCCACAAATACGAAGCAATGAATATAACCCTTTTATATTCATCCCTTTGTCTATCCCTATCTGCTTATGTCTCCGTGGATCAGCTGTTCATCAGGGGGAATAGGCAGAGAGGGATTTTCCCTTTGGGCGGCTTGCTAAAGCCTGCCTGAAGGGAATCCCACCCCCAGGGCTGGGGGATGGCTTGGATCACTCTTTCCTCCTCTTTCTATGCCGTGCAGCACAGGAAGAGGAGGGAAGGGATCAAAGTGATCCCGATGGCTTGGGTCCCCATGTTTGACGACCCATGAACAAAAACAAAGCGCTATTTTGGCGCTTCGTCCCCATCTCTAGTGCTGAACTATAAATCCCATCCCCAGCCAGGTACTAAACTATAGGGGTCCAAGGTACTAAACTTGTAGTCCATGAAATAAGGGGGAAAAGTGCAACGGGAAGAACTGTCTCATATTGTCATCTATACTTTGTGGGGCTGAGGTGGGGTAAAGTGCAAAAAATAACAGCAATTACAATATTAAAAGGAACATAAAGAAGTCCAGCAACGTAAGGTGACAACTTTCTTTTTAAGTGTCATGTTTCCAGGAAGTGACGTCCAGCTACAGCTCAAGCAAATCAGACTTCGGGAGCCCTAAAACACAGTCAAACACAAATTCAGTCACCAAGATCAGCCAGAACAAGAACCAAGAAATCTAGGACCAGTTGATAAAAGTCACCAACCAAATGCAATGTTTCCAGAAACTCCTTCAACCTGGAGCTGTATTTTTGTAGTTACGCTGCATGAGCCTCCCCCTTCCCACCTCCAGGCTCAGCTGCAAGCACTTCAGCATACTGTTTCCCCAGGACGGCACTATTCTCAAGACACTCTACTCTTAAGCAGTCTTGCCATGCAAATAGACAATTTGTCAGGTCAACCCCACAAGCCCCTCACTCTTTATTTCACCCTCCACTCCCCACCCCCAATTTATTTAGGTAAAGGTAAAGGTTCCCCTTGACATTTAGTCCAGTCGTGTCCGACTAAGGGCGCGGTGCTCATCCCCGTTTCCAAGCCATAGAGCCAGCGTTTGTCCGAAGACAGTTTCCGTGGTCACGTGGCCAGCGCGACTAGACACGGAACGCCGTTACCTTCCCACCGAGGTGGTCCCTATTTATGTACTCGCATTTTTACATGCTTTCGAACTGCTAGGTTGGCAGGAGCTGGGACAAGCGACGGGAGCTCACTTCATCGCGTGGATTCGATCTTATGACTGCTGGTCTTCTGACCCTGCAGCACAGAGGCTTCTGCAGTTTAACCCGCAGCGCCACCATGTCCCATAAATACAAATTTTATTTAAGCATCCCATTTATTGGTTCAGATCAGGGAAGGGGAATCTTCAGTTCACCGGACAAATCTTGAAATACTCGAAGAGCCCCTACTCTTCCCCAAAGCCCTTCCTCTGAAAATGAAGTCTCCCTGTTGAGGAGACTTGGGGCCTCTTCCTACAGTCTGACAATTACAACCAGTTTCTAGACAGAAGAAATCTATCTTGCCCAGAACAGATGATAGGCCAAAGGAAGATGTGGGAAACTGTCTGTACTGAAAGTAAAATAAAGAGGCCTGAACTCCTGGAAGACATGCAACAGTTATTTTACTGAATCAGAGCAGATTTTTATGTTTACTTCTCACTCTGTTTTTTAATATGATTCTTTCTGCCCCTGCTCAATCACTCTCTCACACAGAGAGACAGAAAGAAAGAGATTGCAACTATGATTTCAAATACCATCACTCTGTTTTGCCTAATTCTTTCACAAGAACAGGAACCCCTTTTGTTTTACACAGCTTTAAAAGAGGTGTTTCTGCAACATGGGAATGAGGCATAGATGCAGGCCATTGAGCCTAACATGCAAAGTGGTCAAGGTTCACAACCTTCCAAGGGCTCCCCCAAAGTGGGAGAAAAATGGTGTAGGGATGACTGATCAAATGTTACAGGGCACATCCAATACTGTATCACTACAGGGATGGGGAGATGCAGAAAATATTAATGTTCAAGAAATATGGCCAAAGACATATTGGAGGGACAGTGTCAGGAGCAAGGATAATCAAAATCAGTACCTTCAACAGAACACTGGAAAGATCAAAGAGGTCCACTCTACCTTACTTTTTTCAGTAAGATAAAGTGAAAGGAATCACAAAACCGCTGAAGCAATTAAGATGGAAAAGACTGGGAGGATTTAAACACAGTTTACGATAAAGATTAGTGACCTAATTCCTCTATTTTGCAGAACAATCCAGAATTTGCTATGCTGGGAAAGGATGAATGATTCTTTAAAAAAACAAAACACCACCCTGCTACTTTCCAGGTGACGCAGATGCCAGAGAAAAATCAAGCACATGCAGGAAGCTTAAAGGCCACATCCAACGACTTGCTGTTGCTTAGGGAAACTGACCATGTAGCCCTATAAAATGGCAGACATTTTCTTTGGCTTCTTCTCTTCCTATTTATTACCTCCATCTCTTTCATGCCACCTTCTGGGGGATTGGGGGGGGGGGGGGTTTAAGAGGCAAATTTCCTAAAAGCCCCACTAATGTAAAACAAAGCTATAATCTCCAGTATTTTATGCTGTAATACCCATAAATAAGAGAGCATTTTAAAAAAGTCAAAATTAAGTACATTTAGCTCTTTTTAAAATTTTTGCAGAGTGTAGAATATAATCCCTACAGGTAAAGGTAAATTGTTACCAGAATATAAACATATGAGAAGTCGGTAGAGGTGGGTGGGTAGACATGCAGATTCACATTCCAGGACTGCAACTCCCAGAGATCTCCCCAAGCAGAATTCTGGGGGCTGCTGTCCAAAACCACAAAGCTGCATACCTCTGTTCCATGCACACATGTATGTACACTGTTTTTCATCAGTTAAAAAAAGCCCTGTAAATGGTTAAGTAACTGAAACACAGAAAACACTGCCTACATTTTAGCTGTAGTGCTGTGGAAACTGCACAATATAATGTCAATATGGCTGACCGAAACAATGGCTCCCAAATAGTCAAGGCCTCTGGGAGTTGTAGACAAACAAACAAACAACCATCTAGCACCCCTGATTAGGGACCACTGGACTAGAAAGCCCCATCCAGACAGCTGAGTGTTAACAAATAATATGGCTTCGCGCTTTTAAACTGTTGATTGTTCTTTTTATTTGGTTAACCAAGTGTGGGTGTTGTTATCAGTGTTCATACCATTTGAAATCTGGCATTTTTGTAAGCTGCCTGGATGGGCCCAGTTTCGGAGCTGAAAGACATGGTCAGAGTAAAAACAATTACCCCAAGCAGTGATAGTCTTTCCATTTATTTGCATAAACTCAAATTAGCCGCCTGCACTAAAGGAATGGTTTCTTTCAGTTATGGGCATTCATGCAGCAACAGTTACCAGAAGCTCAAATACAGTGTGAAATCTGCTGACTTTCCATCTACTGCCAGCAAAACACTGAAGAACTATTATGCAACCAAAGGTGTCAAAGAATCAAGCAGAGATACAGACTTAGCCTTATCTCGGGTAAAAGAAAGCTATGGAGAATGAGGTACAGCATCTCCTGCTTTTTAAAGACTGCAAGCCATTTGGGTTGGAAAGAACATTACTCATGATTTTCTAGGATTTCTTACTTGAAGGACTGTAGTAATAAATCCAGAGTAGATGACCAGGATTTATCAGGTATCCTACTGGAACATTAATAGATAGCTGTACTACATTGTTGAATCAGAACCTGCAATGTTACTATGTTTGTGTGGAAGAGAAAATGTTGCTGCTTCTCAACAAAAGAGCGTGGCAAAAACATCACACAAAAATATATCTCTGCAAGGATAAAGATTACATGAACGTGCTCCTAACTAAACATCAGTACTGAAGCAAACCAAAGTCTACAACCAGTTGTAATTATGCAACTTCATACCTTCTCTCATTTAGCATGATGTATTCTGTTTCTGATCAAACACAGAAAAGGACAAGGAGTTACACAAAAGGCATTAGTATCCTACCATATAACCAATACTAATTTCATCCATAGGCATCGGAGTTTGACATCTAAAACTTCATTGGCATAGCTGATGCACTGAAAGCATACCTTTGCAACTAAATAAGTTGGAAACACACTTCCTTTACCTACTACCAGGGAAAGCCAAGATTCCCAAGGTCAAGTTTTATATCCATTACTACATTCTACTGTTTCACCAAGGGCCAAACTATATGCTGCTTTGCCACATTTTTGTACTCATTGCCAGCACAGGAACCCCTGGATCAAGACCATGGCATATGGAACAAGGGGCTTGAAACCTTTTCTCTCATTGTGATGTCAATCTGGTTTGGAGCTCTCATACTGGCAATCTGTGACAAAACAAGCAAAGCCGGCACTCAAGTCCTCATTTCTACAGCAATGGTTACATGTAATCTAACTCCATTACTATGGAATCATGGCACTCTACGAGCCATGGTTGTGCTGCGTTTGCAGGAATAATGATGCAACATGAAGCTTGCTGACACAAGTCTTTTATGCAAGAACGTACACGGCATTCAATGGAGGGACAGCAACTGCATGTCACTTGATTAAGGGAAGACTGAGGAAAGTGTTTAGTTTTCAGCTACTTAAAATAAGAACAGACCAGCTGCAAATAACACTGCAAGACAGAAGTTTTCATTATTTAAAACAAGGAACTAGAAACCATAATTGATATGCAGATGGCTGTGGAAATGTTACAGCTGACAAACTTCCATGTTGAAGAACTATCTTTAGAAAAACAGATTTCAGACTACATAAAACAGTAAAGTTACACACACACACCCCTATAAGGCAAGTTCTCTATGGTAGTGCAAGAAAAGATGAAGACTCTGGCTTCTGCACAAACAACCTCTGTACTGCATTACTCAGATCTTTCCAGGAAATCATAGGTTTTACATAAGCAGAAGATACAAACATCCATATGCAGAGTTCAATTTTAAAATGGAATAAAACGTAAGATTAATAACAGTAGCAAACAGAGGGAAAACTAATTTAGTCAAATAAGGAGGAAAGCATTTGCTGCTGATTATGGTTTATGCAGTGCTACATGCTTCCTATTATTCCAGAATTATACCAAGCTAGCAATTTATCAAGAATCATTGCTATAAGAAGTCTCTTCCTACTACTGAGACTGCTAGATGTGACTGTGAAGCCCTAACATCTAACTTACACACTGCTAACAAGGGTTTATTATTTAGTATACCTTAACGTGCATTATGCATTGAGGTTTCAATAGTGACTCCTTGTGGTTTCAGCTCTTTCTATTCCTTACAATACATAGCAAAACAAAAGATGGTGAAGAAAAAAAGGGGGAGATTCCTCTACAGAGGTAGGCTGCATGGGAAAATGCCTGAGAAGTTGGCTTTCACTCCTCCACCTTCTCCAGTTCCTCCTATGTTTTGATTTATAGTCTTCCCCTACATGGCACCTTGTAACAAATCTGAGAATGGAGGAAAGGCCTGGTTCCATACTGAAAGTTACCAGCAGGTATCTTAACAGGGTTACTCCTCAGAATGGGGGGTAGGAATCCTACTTCTATCTGGTTTTACCAGTTCACTGGAAAGAGAGAAAGGTAACTGAAAATACATCAGAATTGGTTGAGGAAACCTTCAATCTTGTCATTTTGTGTGAAGATCTACTGTACTGAAATGGCTAAGGTAAATAATGTGAAGGCCTATTCTAGACACAGAACGCCATCAACCAGAGGACTATGAACAATTCACTTACGAAACAATATAACAGACATCACCTGAGTTGTATCTTCCATCAAACCTCTGATTTTCTCCACCACATCAGTACGTCTGTGCTGTCGGAGGGCACTGATCAGCTGGGCAAGGCTGGCTTCAGAGCCCCTGATGGTCCAGTGTTGTAAAGCAGCATAGGCCCTCTCATGGTCTGCAGAATATCCATTGGCGAAAGCTGCCACCTCTCGCTCACTTGCGTTGCACAGAAATTGGTAGACCTCCTTCCACTGACTTCCAAGCTGAGCCGCTACCAGCTTCAGAATGTCGATTCCTATTTAAAACACGGACAAAAGACAAGAACCATGAATCATGCCCCAGTGACTTCTCTGCAGTCAAAACGCATGTGAAGTATATTCAGACTGCATCAAGATCCTTTTAATCATCAACAGGAATGCTTCAAAAGACCGGTATTTACTTAAACCAAAAGATTCAGCAAAAGATTTTAAAAAGCACTCTAAATTTCTTAATAGTTTACTGAGGATGTCTGTGCCTAATCTCCTCATTGTCTGCCATATGCCCCATTACAGACCCTTCCCTGTAGCATTCCCACACCACAGAATGACACCAGTGTCTCAAGCAAGACAGGCAGTGCATCTTGAATGGGCTGTTCTGGCTAAAGAAATCTGGTTCACATGGTGCAGCCCACAAAAGTTCATCTAAACTAGAAGTTTCTTTTAATAAGGAGACACCAATAATTTCAGGCTCTCACAATTCTCACACTGCTGTTACAATTTGAGGATTATATTTTGGCCTCGGAAAGCAAAAAAAAAAAAAAAAAAGCCTTCAAGCTAGTAAGATTTTCATATTTTAATTGGAAGGAACAGCTGTGTCAATATCAAAAATTATTTGGCAATACTAGACTAACAAAACTTCCAATGAACAGATGAACCCCATAAAACAAAATATTTCAATTACCATCTTAGAATACAAGAAATGGAAATTAGATGAATAACACCAATGCTGGATTAGGATCAAGGAAACATGGCGTTAAAATCTCTGAGTAAACATTCAGCACTGGAGAATCTTAGGTCACTCACTATCTCATAACCCCCCAAGCCACCATCAATAGATAAATTAATAGATAGATAAATATAATGGGAGCGAATGAATAAAAAAAAATACCAAAGTATAAGTGAAATGCTGAACTACATTTAACCAACCATTATCCAATGTAAAGATTCATGTGAATTTCTTTTGAATCAAGTTAATTGTATTGGGAATGGAAGAAGTACAGCAGGTCTGTACCCTCTCACTCTCTCTGTCTTGGGGACAAACAGGGAACCACCACTTCTGGAAGCTTTTGGGAATTGTGTGAGGTTGTTTAAAAAACACACACACACACACAAAAAACACCCAGCCACCTTTGTACATTTTAGACTTAGAAAAAATCCATTTCAAATGGATCTGAGACTGAGCTGAGCAAACAAACGTTTTGCCTATTCAATGTAATATAAACTATCTTAAGATATGAATTTCCTGTTAGAAGTTTATTAGATCTTCCACTTATCACTTGCTAATAAGTTGAAACTCCCTAGAGAATATTCCAGAGCAGAGAATATTTATTTATTTATTTATTAAATTTCTATCCCGCCCTTTTAGACAGAGTCTACTCCAGGCGGGTTCCATTAAACATTGTAATCTAAAACAGTTAAAAACAATTCAAAACAATAGTGATTGGTAATGCTTAGTAATGCTCAAGATGGGGAAACTGAAAATTATAATAAAAATAAAGTCAAGTATTGACAGGAGGGAAGCCCTGCCTAAAGAGCCAAGTTTTTAATTGGCTCTTAAAAACACCCAGCGAGGGAGCCAGGCGGATCACTGATGGGAGGTTATTCCAGAGCTGAGGGGCCACTGCCGAGAAGGCCCGGTTTCTTGTTCTTTCTTTCCGGGCCTCTCTCGGCGTTAGGCCCCTCAACCGTCCCTCCTGGCTATGGCGAGTGATTCGGGTAGATCTAGGTGGGAGAAGGCGATCTGCCAGGTATTGAGGTCCTAAACCGTTTAGGGCTTTATACGTCATCATCAACACTTTGAAGTCAATGCGGAAGCGAATGGGCTGCCAATGCAAAGCGGCCAGAGTGGGAGAGATATGATATTTTCTCACTCCACTAAGAAGTCTGGCCGCCGCGTTCTGCACCACTTGGAGTCTCCGCATCAACCTCAAAGGCAGCCCCACGTACAGCGCATTACAGTGGTCTAATCTCGAGATTATGAGCGCATGTACCAAGGTAGTGAGCGCCCCAACATCAAGATAGGGTCGCAGCTGGGCTATCCGCCAAAGATGAAAAAAGGCGGTACGGACCACCGACGCCACCTGAGTTTCCATGGTGAGCGCCGGGGTCCAGATGGATCCCCAAGCTGCGAACCTCACTCTTAGCGGTAAGAGTCACCCCCCCAAATGAGAGAGAGTTTCCCAGACCGCTGACGGTGGGGCCACCCACCCTCAGGACCTACGTCTTGTCCAGGTTCAGCCTCAGCCCATTTTCCTGCATCCATTGCAGCACAGACCCCAAGCAGCGCTGAAGGGACATAACGGCATCCTCTGTAGTTGGTGAAAAGGAGATGTAGAGCTGGGTGTCATCAGCGTACTGATGGCACGAAGCCCCACACCCCCTGATGACCCCACCCAGCGGCCTCATATAGATATTAAACAGCATTGGGGAGATTATCGACTCCTGCGGAACCCCACAATTGAGACTCCACGGGGCCGAAACGCTCTCCCCAAGCTGTACTCTCTGGGGACGGTCCTCCAAGAAGGATTGGAACCAGGCGAGCGCCAGGCCGCCGATTCCCAGCTCGGAGAGCCTCCCCAGGAGGATACCGTGGTCGACGGTATCGAAGGCGGCTGAGATATCGAGGAGGACGAACAAGGACATTTTGCCCCGGTCAGCCTCCCTCAACAGGTCATCCATCAGTGCGACCAGTGTCGTTTCTGTGCCATGGCGCGGCCTGAAGCCCGACTGGAACGGATCCAGGGCATTGGTATCATCCAAAAGAGCCTGAAGCTGATCAGCCACCACCCTCTCCACCACTTTGCTAAGGAAAGAAACATTGGCGACGGGCCTGTAATTGCCAATATCGCCCGCTGCCAAATTTGGTTTCTTCCTGATAGGCCTAATGAGTGTCTCCTTGAGGGCCAGGGGAACCTTGCCCTCCTGGAGAGACCCATTAATTATCACTGTGGCCCATTCCGTTGTTATAGGCCTGGCTGCTTTGATTAGCCAGGCCGGACAAGGGTCAAGGTATGAGGTGGTGGCACGACAGCGATCAAGCGATTTGTCCACCATGTCTGGCGTCACAGGCTGAAAGAAGTCAAATCTCACCGGGCAGGACGGAGCGCTGGACATCTCTGCTCGATCCACTGTATTTAAAAAAGGAGAGAGATCCCGGCGGATGGCCTCCACTTTAGATTTTTAAAATGCTGCAAATTGGTCAGGTGAGATATTAGTAGGAGGCCTGTTACCTAGACCAATTCTGGATAGATCGCGAACTATACGGAAGAGTTCCGCCTGCTGATTTGAAGCTTCGCTTATCCGGTTAGCGAAGTATGATCGTCTAGCAGCCCGCACCTTAGCAAGGTAGCGGTTAGTCGCGATCCTGACAGCTTTCTTATTATAGACCGTCGGTCTCCGTCTCCATTTGTGCTCTAGCCGTCTCCTGTTTCGCTTCATAGCTCACAGTTCCTGATTAAACCAGGGCCCTGGCCGAGCTCTGCACCAGAGAGGGCGTTTAGGAGCGATCGTGTCTACAGCCCTAGTGGCGGCAGCAAGCCAGCCATCAACCAGAGCCTCGACAGGAGCGCCAGACAGATCAGCTGGAATCCCTCTCATGGCATCCTGGAATCGCAATGGATCCAGTAGCCTTTGAGGGCGGACCATTAAAATAGGTCCCTGCTCCCTGCGGGGACGGAGAGCCACTGAGAGGTTACATTTTATTAGGTGGTGATCTGACCATGACAAGGGAACTGAAACAAGATCAGTCACCATCAGACCACACTCGCTCCGCTCAGTGGAGAACACCAGGTCTAGCATATGACCGCCCACGTGGGTGGGGCCGTTAACATGTTGGGACATGTCCAAGGAAGCCATGGTTTCCAAGAACTCAAGAGCTGGACCGGCAATCTCTGCCTCCGCATGGATGTTGAAGTCACCCAGGAACAGAAGCCGCGGGGACTCCAACAGTGCCACAGAGACAAAGTCCGCCAGCTCCGGTAGGGAGGTGGCTGGGTCGCGGGGAGTGCGGTAACCCAAAAAGATCCCAATACCATCCCTGGCCCCAATCAACACGTGGAGGGCCTCCAGACCCGGCTTCACCACCAAAGAGCGCCTAATAACCTCCAAGGTATTTCTATAAACAATGGCTACTCCCCCCCCCCCCGCCGCCCCTCCAGTCTACCCTGGTGCTGGACTGCATAACCAGGAGGACAGGCAAGGGTCAGAGGAACTCCCCCTTCCCCGCCCATCCAAGTTTCGGTTATACACGCCAGGTCTGCATCCTCCTCCAGAATAAGATCTTGTATAATCTGGGACTTATTGGACACAGACCTGGCGTTCAACAGCACCAGTTTTAGAGTGGAGGGCCGGCTGATCTGGCTACCTCGAGACTGGCAGTTGGTTACAGTGCCAGAACAGTGAACAGCCTTCAAACATCTGTTCACTGTTCTTCTAAAACAAGTAGGCACTATGCCAACGCCATATCTCCCTCTACCCATAATCACACTGATGTTAGACCCCCCGCTGGGGGGGGCAAGCCTTCCACTACATGTCAAGAAAGAAGAAAAACAAGATACACTAAATTAATACAGTGAACAATAGTAAGAGAATTAACAAAATAAATTCAACATTGAACAATAATACAAGCTCAAACAATTATCAATTATCAAATTAATCAAATTATTAAATTAAGCAATTTATCAAATTAGCAATTTAAATGAAATTTAAATTGGGCAACTTAAATAAAATTTTAAATAAAAATACATTTGTTTCAAAAATAAAAATAGAATAGAAACAGCATAATACAACAACTAATATAAACTAAACAAGACATAACAAAAATAAATTAAACAAAAATAATAAACAAAATAAACCCAAGATTCTCCCCCACACAACTGAACCTGTCCCACCGCGCACTGGCCGCAGATCTTCTTTCCCTCAAGGAGGCTGTCGAAGATGAATTCAAGTTTATGGGGGCAGAGGCCCCAAGCCAAGCAGTCAGAAGTAAAGGCAAAGCAGGAAATAACATCTGAAGGAGGGGGAGCTGAGGGAGAGCCGCTGGAAACATGGCAACGGGGATACAGTCAGAAAATTCCCCCTTAAGCATGCCAGGGTCCGCTGCTGAAAAGGAGCCTCCCCTGGCCATAGGTATCGATGACTCCCAGTTCCAAACGGCCCCCCAGAAAAGTTCCCAAAAGAGTCCCACCACAAGCTGGCACCAGCTTCACTAGTCCTCAGCCAGCCTCTCGGTCCCCGACTCCAGGCTCACCACGCCTCCTCCAGCTGGCGTCCGCGATCTCTCCGGGGCTTCACCATTCGAGCAAGCGGGCTCCTCCGCACCTCTCCGTGCTGGGCTCGTCTCCGAGACCCCAGCGCCAGGCCACCAAGACTAAGAGGTCCCTTCAGCTCTTCCAACCCCGCAGCACGAAAGGAGGCTCCCGCAACGCCAAGCATATTAAAGCCAGATCAAGCATTTTCTGTGCTTACTGAAATGGTTGGGATATATTTCAATATAAGAATCAGCTAACATGTTGGTTATGCCTTGATATCATTTTCCCACTAATACAGTGGTGCCTCGACTTACGAACTTAATTGGTTCCGGAACTCCGGTCATAACGCGAAATGGTCGTAAGTCGAAGCACCATTTCCCATAGGAATGCATTGAAATGCAATTAATCCATTCCAGCCGAAGAAAAAAATCACCAAAAAAACACAACAACAAAAAACTGCAAGACCCATCGGAAACGCGATTAATCCGTTCCGGCCGAAGGGAAAAAGAAAAAAGAAAAGCAAGCAAACCATGCAAGACCCATCGGAAATGCAAAAGAAGCAAAGCAAAAAGCAAGCAAACCGTGCAAGACCCATCGGAAATGCAAAAAAAGCAAAGCAGAAAGAAAGCAAACCGTGCAAGACCCTTCGGAAATGCAAAAAAAGCAAAGCAGAAAGCAAGCAAACCGTGCAAGACCCATCGGAAATGCAAAAAAAGCAAAGCAGAAAGCAAACAAACCGTGCAAGACCCTTCAGAAATGCAAAAAAAAAAGCAAAGCAAAAAGCAAGCAAACCCCGCAAGACCCATCAGAAATGGGGGGGGAGGAACCCAAAAAGCAAACAAACCCCGCAAGACCCATCGGAAATGGGGGGGGGAACCCAAAAAGCAAACAAACCCCGCAAGACCCATCGAAAATGGGGGAAAACCCCAAAAAAACAAACAAATCCTGCAAGACCCATCACAGCATAGAAACATTATCCCACCACCCAGCCCAAAACCACGCTGCATAACCCACCCAGAACAGTTTTTAAAAAGCAGAAAGCAGCACCTTACCTTACCAGGCAGTCTGAAGCCTCATCTGATCACACTCACTCTAACCGTTGGGGCGAAAGAGCTACAAAGAAGCAGCCTCTTCACCTACCAACGGTTAGCAATTTGAATTCCCCGCCTTTTTTCCCTGCCTTTTTTTTTTTGTTGTAACTCGAAGCTCCGGCCGCAAGTTGAAGCAAAATTCTGCGGCCAGAACTGGTCATAACTCAAAATGGTCGTAAGTCGGGACATTCATAAGTCGAGGCACCACTGTATCTCATTCATTATTAAACCTCAGAGAAGAATTGCACTGGGTCACAGTGGTGTGAAAGAATTAGAGAACTGATTAGAAAGACAGTTGGAAAAGAAGTGTGAAGACTTATGCTTTATGCATAAAAGCCCATTATAATTGTGTACAGTTCTGGTCGCTGCTCCTCAAAAAAGACATAGTGGAACTGGAAAAGATGCAGGAGCGACTAAAATTATGATTGGGCTGGGGGACCTCCCTTATGAGGAAAGGCTACAGCGTTTGGGACTCTTTAGTCTAGAGAAAAGGCGACATGATCGAGATGTATAAAATTATGCAGGGGATGAATAAAGTGGATAGAGGGAAGCGCTTTTCCCTCTCACACAATACCAGAACCAGGGGACATCCACTCCAATTGAGTGTTGGGAGAGTGAGAACAGACAAAAGAAATATTTCTTTACCCAGCGTGTTGTTACGTCTGTGGAACTCCTTGCC
Source organism: Intellagama lesueurii (assembly GCA_037013535.1). NCBI lineage: Eukaryota > Metazoa > Chordata > Lepidosauria > Squamata > Agamidae > Intellagama > Intellagama lesueurii. Next base: position 189,760,620 of record JBAJHW010000001.1, on the reverse strand, counting down.
ACAGGATGTAGTGATGGCATCTGGTCCAGATGCCTTTAAAAGGGGATTGGACAGATTCCTGGAGCAAAAGTCGATCGCAGGTTAGAAGCCATGATGGGGATGTATAATCTCCAGCCTTAAAAGGAAGGTACCTCAAAATGCCAGATGCAGGGGAGGGGTATCAGGAGACAACTATCTAGTTGTCTCGTGTGCTCCCAGAGGCATCTGGTGGGGCCACTGTGAGATACAGGAAGCTAGACTAGATGGGCCCTTGGTCTGATCCAGCAGGGCTGTTCTTATGTTCTTATAATGCAAACCAAAACATACTGTCTTGGAAATCTTACTGGGTTTCCAGGTAACTTTGACAGGACTGCAGTGTTAAGTATCAACCAGGGAAACACAGCAGACGAATACCCATACAGACAACCTGAAGAGACAACTCTGCTAGCAGATTGTAAGGGAATCTTACAACATTAACAGGCAGTATTAAGGCAAAGATAAATGAGCATAGATTTTTTTAAAAATCACTCTGAGAAATGGAAAACACAAAAATGGAAAAGTATGGCATTGGCTCTTTCCATTTGTAGATTTAACGGAGTGATTTCATCTTGCTTGCTTTTCCATTTTAGTTCTCCCATCTCTGTATTCATGGTCTCCAGTCTTTCTTCTGTTCTTTTTGATGTCCCAGCTATTCTGGCTATCTTTTTTATTTTCTGTAATTTGATTTTTAATATCAGTCATTTGCATCCCTAAGTCTTTCATTTGTACACATAGCTGAGCCACCCTCCTTTTAATTGCTGTAGCCCTATAGATAGCATCTCTTGAATACTCTGTTGCCAGTTCTTAAATTACTCTTGCCCCAATAACCCACTGAGATTCTGTTCTTGTGCCAGTGAACCTTTGAGTTCTCTCTTTTCCATCTTTTGTCGCCATATTGATTTTTCTTTCTTCCTTCCTAAATTAAGTAAATAAGGGATGCTGTTAAGTCTTCTGTCAGCAGATGGTTACCAGGTTTCCATCAGTAATATGTGGTCAATGTGAGAGGGGGAATCAGTAACATTCTTGTGGTACCTTAAAAATGAACAGCTTTGTTGTGACATATATTTGTAATCTAATCTAGAGTTCACTTTCAGATGTATGAAATGGGCTCTAGTCCATGAAAGTTTAATCTCTCTTTAATTTACCAAGTCTAATTATTATGTTCTGCAGTATACCTGTGCTGCAAACAGCTATACCTCTATAGCTGTGAAGCTGAGAGTAACCCCAAGGATACTCCAGGGTGTACCGTCCGTCTCCCATATCAGAAAGGCAGAAGAGGAGGCAGAAACCATTGAAAGAGGGTTAAAGCAGTTGGAAATAAGAGAGACACTAGAGGGCACCAATTTGGCAGGAAAGGGGGAGGATAAGAAAGGGGGAGACAAGGAGGAGGGGAACAGTCTGAAGGAGGAAAAGAAGGAGGTGTGTTGGGCCGAGGAGGATGTTTCAGAGGAAAGTAAGGACTTAGTAGAAATAGTGCAGGAAGATCCACGGACAGGGGAGTGGGTAGAGTTTTGAGTACCCAGAGAGTATGCTGAGAAAGAGTGGAAAAGACAAACATATAGAAAACCACCATACTGGGGCGAGACAGAGGAGAGGAAAAGAAAGAAAGAATATAAAGCTTGGCTAAAAAGGGAGGAACAAGCAAGAGAACAGAGGAGATGTATGGCGCCAACTGGGAGATCCCGTGGACTCAGTCCTTTCAGACCCCCGGTGAGACAGAACAAGGGGAAGAAAGTCTGGGAGCCGCAGGTGGTTCTGGGTGTACCATCCACAACCATAGCCTTAATAGACAATATGCCGGATACCTCGGGCACCAGACAGATATGGACACACGGAGTTAAGAGTTCATCTCCTCTTTCGTTTCAAGGAGAGTTACCTGGTTTGACAAAGGTTAAGACGTACTTAACCTTTGTTATTAAAAGCAGAACCAAATAATATGAACGTGATTGAGACTGATGACTTGTTAGATAGTAAACCCGTTTTATTAGAAGATTTTGGGCTACCGTCGCCTTCTTTACAGAAATGTACACTAAAAGAGATAAAGGACACCAAACATGATCACAATAGTGTATTGACCTTTACAATACTTAAGTAAACCAGGTACTGTAAAAGTATATAAACTAACGATTGCCATACAGTCTCACTCTTATGTCTGAGGACATAGAACCTGATCTATGAAAACTCACATTAAAATATAGCAGTCAGCCTTTAAGGTGCCACAGTGTTTTTGTCTTGTTTTGTTTCTTGTTTATTAAGTAAATGAAGCAGACCATGGGAGTTGCCTCACTGCATCTCAAGAAGGTGACTGAGACACTTTGAAGACTGAGACAATGGCCTGCTACAACCATCCAGGCAGTTCACAGTAATGCTAGAACTCAAGGCAGACTTTTCATATTACAAAGATTTCCCTTTATACACTGTATTACACCATCTTTTAACAGTTTTTGAAACAAGGGTCCACAAACAGCTGAAACGCTCCTGAAGATGTACAAAATACAATTAATTAATCAACTGTTTTAACTAACACATGTATGATTTAAGTGGAGCTCCTCATACAAGAATCCATCCCACCACATACTGACTTGGGCCGGATGCACCACCACATAACCTTCCAGTTTTGTCAACATGCTTAGAGATGAGGGCCTAGCCTTGCCTCCCTCTGCCTTCACTTTCCTCATGTTTTCAGCAGGTTCCTGCTCACAAGCAGGCTCAGCATGCAAACAAGAAAACTGATTTTCCAGGATGCTTGCTCACATGCAAAATGCACACCCAAAGTAGAAACCTATTCTCTTTAGATTTGTTGTTGTTTACATGATGACGGCACATCCACCTTCAATGAGAAGAGTTTGCAGGCAGGGCTGAAACTGCTACAAAAATGAGAATGGGCATCTAGTTTCTCACTTCACTTCTCCTATACCCCTTTCTCCCTCCCCCTTCATTTATTTCTTGCTTCCCCTTCATTCATTTTTCTCCTTATAATTTATTTTTATCACATACACCCCATGATTACTTTTCTCTTGAACACTCATTTCTCATACCTCCTCCAACAGCCAAATGTATTTCTCCTGGCAATATCATTCTATATTTCTTCCATTTGTTTGATTTTATCATTGATTTTATTGTTTCTATTATGTGCTGTCAAATCAATTTCAAGTTATGATGACCTTAACAGGGTTTCTGAGTGTGTGAGATGTTCAAGGAGTGGTTTACCACTGCCACCATCCAGTGCGTTTTCATGGCCAAGCTGTGATTTGAACTCCATCTACCAAATCACAACTCAACACTCAATCTAACTAAACCTTACTGAAGAAAAATCTCTATTATCCTCACTTAGAAATATGCAAGTACAGTGGTGCCTCGACTTACGACCATAATCCGTTCCAGAAGATGGACATAACTCGAAATGGTCGTAAGTCGAAGCACCATTTCCCATAGGAATGCATTGAAATGCAATTAATACATTCCGGCCAAAGAAAAAAAATCACCAAAAAAAAAAAAATCACTGCAAGACTCATTGGAAACGCGATTAATCCCTTCTGGCCGAAGGGGGGGGGGGGAAGCAATCAAGCGTGCAAGACCCATTGGAAATGCACAGAAAACAAACGGAGCAGATCGGAAATGCACAGAGAACAAAGGGGGCAGGTCGGAAATGCAAAGAAAACAAAGGAAAAAGCAAGGGAAGCTTGCAGGACCCATCGGAAATGGGGAAACCCCCCAAAAAAAGCAACCAAACCCCCCAAGACCCATCGGAAATGGGGGGGAAAGCCAACAAACAAACAAACAAACCCCCCAAGACCCATCAGAAATGGGGACCCCCCCAAAAAAGCAACCAAACCCCCCAAGACCCATCGGAAATGGGGGGGAAACCCCAAAAAGCAACCAAACCCCCCAAGACCCATCGGAAATTGGGGGGAAGCCAAAAAACAAACAAACCCCCGAAGACCCATCGGAAATGGGGAAAAAAAAACAAAAAAAACAAACCCCCCAAGACCCATCACAGCACAGAAACATAACCCCCCCCCCAGCCCAAAACCACACTGCAAAAACACCCAGAACAGTTTTTTAAAAAGCAGAAAACAGCACCTTACCTTACCAGGCAGCCCAAAGCCTCCCTGCAAACACACACACACACGCTCACTCAGAAGCAGAAGGAGGCAGTCCCAAGCCTCCTCCGACGCACACTCTCTAACTGCTGGGGCAAAAGAGCTACAAAGAAGCAGCCTCGTCGCCACCTACAGTTAGAAATTTGAATTTCCTGCCTTTTTTCCCTGCCTTTTTCTGTTTGTAAGTGGAAGCTCCGGTCGCAAGTAGAAGCAAAATTTTGCGGCCGGAGCTGGTCGTAACTCGAAATGGTTGTAAGTAGGGACGTTCGTAACCGAGGCACCACTGTATGCTTAAAAAAACCCCACAAAGATACACAGAACACACTATAAAAAAACACTCATCATTTTCACACAACTGACTGAATACAGCTCTAAGAAGTATCCTATGCACTTCCTTGTCTCAACCCATCTTCTCCCTTTATATATTCTCCCTCTGTATCTGCTGACTGCTCTGCCTCCACTTGCATTAGTATTTATTTGGCCACTTTTTCATGGTTTAGTGGGGGCGTACACGTCCAACACATGAGGAACACTGTTTAGCAATTATGAACAAACTTAACCACGTTCTCTGATCATGCAAGAAGTCCAACCAAATAAGTCATGGAAACCCTAAAAATTCCTGGGTGATAGGACCATGCACCCACAAAGAGGTTAGTGTTCAGAAAACCCACTGTTAGGTTACCCTGGAGATCCAACAGTTACCAGCAGCAAGAGTTCTTAAGCAACTTTTGCTGTTAAGAGCAATCTCAAAGTCATTGCCTGCCTACTGCAGGTAATGCAGAGTCCCACAGAGAGTGTAACTACATGGGAGGGGAAACCTGGTTTCTTCAAAGTTTTTCAAACCAGGTCCATGCTGGTTTCCTCACTGTAGTCATTCATACCAATATGGTCAACTACTGTGCGCAGGAAGCCGTGAAAAGAGCCACCTTTGCCAAGATTGCCAATTTCCACTGGGTCCTCCATTTATTTTCTTTTTTAAAAAAAAAATTTCAAAGTGTCACAGCACTTATCTGACATAGTGCTGTGACACTTTGAATCAAAGACACCAGAATCAAAGAACATGAAAGATGCTGCAGACTAAAACAACCAGAAAAATCGGCAGTAGCTGAACATGCCCTGAAACAAGCTGGACATGAAATCCTATTTCAAAATACAGAAGTACCGGACAACACCAGCAATCGTTATGTTAGACTACACAGGGAAGCCACTGAAATCCACAAACACCAGCACAGCTTCAACAAAAAATAAAGTCTAAAAATCAACAAAGCCTGGCTCCCAGCACTGAAAAATACAGCCTACAAAAAGGTCAATAAACTCTACCCAGCCACAAGGACCGGTGATCACTGCACACAAAAGACTAGCCAATGACACCCATCAATCACAGTGACAGATCATCACCCTTATCACAAAACACCCATAACAAAAAACACCCTGATCACAGGAAACACCCAATCTCCTGAAAAGAACAAAAACCTGATCCCACAGCTACAAATACTCAACAATCCCATACATTACACCAGAACACAGAGTTCTAGCTACTGTCCTCTGAAGATGCCGTCCACAGAGACTGGCGAAACATTAGGAAGAAAAACCTCCAGAACACGGCCAAACAGTCCGAAAAACCCACAACAACCATCCAATCCCAGCTGTGAAAGCCTTCGAGAACACAAACAGAAAATTTGTTTGGAGAAGAGACAGCAGGTGCTCACTTGAGGGGAACTGCTGCAATAGCATACCTACTGACACGCTCACAATTACCCCTTTGCATCAGACCAGGTAATCATGCATGCCAGAAAGAAGAAAGTGATGCCAGCAGAATCAGAGCAAAATAAACTACAACTCTCAAGCTAAACTAAAAGAGATTGTACCCTAGTTTTTTAAAAAAAACAACACCAGGTTTCCCCATGCTTAGTTTTATGCCGTTATTAGTTTTCACTTTGATTTTATCTGCGACAAATCCAACGCACACTGTGGAGTTAATGGCCAAAATAGTCATCCTCTGAGTGGGTATAACATTTCCACTTGCCCCTGAGCTCTACTTAGATCTGGCTTCGTTTAAAATATGGAACCCTGGCAGTTTTGAGAAGGTGCTTAGACCAACTCCTCAGGGACTCCATCTCAGCCAGCAAACCTGTGGTCTCAGTTACCTTGAGGGGATCCAGTCCCATCCTTATTCTCCCCCAACTACTGAGCAATGTTTCACCTGCGCAAAGGCAGTGGGGTTGGAGAAAGCCTCCATGGAACATCCAGAAGGATGTGAACGTGGACTAAATTGGGGTATTCCTCTTTCAGTGTAGCTCATCCATGTTACAGGGCTTGTATCTGATTTTAAACACACATATTGCTTGGGCAACAAAAGCCAAGGCTGCTCTCACAGATGTTATTGTGGGAAGATACTGTATGAATTCTGAACAAGAAAAGAGAAAAACAGCTGCTTGCTTCAGTCTATCATTTACTACTCATATCAGCTTATTTTCAAGAAACTAATCACTGAAAGCCCTGAAGTGACTGGCAAATGAGGCAGAAAAAGGTTCACTGACGGGAACACCCCCAAATTAAGGGCAGAGACATCAATTAAGAGAAAAGAGCAGAAACATCAAAGTAAAGTTGCTAGTATTGGCAGCAAACATCACAGAAGTACAAGGGAGAGATGAGAAAACAGACAACAGATGTGCAGGCTCAGTTTCAGGAATGCTCACAGGCTGCTGCACACATTAGCCATTAACTTCCATTCAGCTGGATAAGCAAGAAGAAAACCCAGTACAAGAATGATTCAAGGGAAAACACATCCACCTTGGATCACTGTATTTTTAATTGTATTTTAATTGTTTTATCTTTTTATTCTATTCAAATTGTTGTAAGCCGTCCAGAGACCTTTGGGTAGTGTGTGCAGCATATAAATTAAATAAATATATAATAAATAACACACATCATCCCTTAGATGTGTGAGGTTAACTAAATGGATGCACTTAAAATCCCGTTACAAAGCACTGAGAGCTACAACAGGTAAAAATCAAATTGGGCTCCATGGACACTAGTTCCTTTGCTAACAAAGCAGCCGTACAGAACTGGAGTCCAGGCTATCTGATGGATCGTTTCTTGACATGCAAGCAAGGTATTAAGACCTTCTAAGAAGTCCTCCTCTTGGCCCTACTAGCCTCTATGGCAAGTTTATTGAGGACTAAAGAGAGAGTCCCCTTCTTGGATACACAACTTGCCATGGTGAAGGGGTCTGAGTGTGTCAGTGAGGCTGAGAGCAATGCCATCAGGAGGCCTGATTCCATTTACAAGCCTGGACTGCCAGCAGGGCCATCCAAGGCAGAATGGTCACACAGCTGAGACACAACATTAATATGCATCCACCCTCTTCAAGGCAGCTACTGGACAGTAGCATAGCTGAAAATGACACTGATGGAAGAGGCAACAGCAATGACACTCAGAACTAACTTTTGTTAGCACTGCACAGTAGGCAGCAAAGGCAAATCTTTGCTGAACTTTCCTTACCATGAAAATCCTATGATGAGACAGTCCAAAATAAAACAAGAGAGTCCTGGAAGAGGAGACTCCCAAGTACAGTGGTGCCTCGACTTACAGACGTCCCTACTTACGAAAATTTCGAGTTACGGAAAGCTCCAGCTGCAAAATTTTGGTTCGACTTGCGGCCGGAGCTTCCACTTACGAAAGGAAAAAGGCAGGGGGAAAGGGCGGGAAATTTAAATTTACTAACTGTTGGTGGCGGAGAGGCTGCTTCTTTGTAGCTCTTTCGCCCCAACGGTTAGGGAAAGGGATGCGGTGGGGGTGGCCCAGAGCCAGGAGGCTTGAGTCTTTCTCCGCCGCACCGGTCTGTTTTCTTCTTTTATTTTTCTCCTCTTTTTTCCTTTCGCTACGTCTATTGTCTTTCTTTAATTTGTCGTTTCCCTCCCTGACTCGTCCTGCTCTTCTGTTCGCTGTTTGTGCTGTGGTGGCTGAGAAAAGGGGCTGTTTTCGTGGCTGGAGCGGGGGTCAGAACTACGAGGCAAGGCGGGAGATCGGGAGCCGGCGCTGGAGCTCAGACTGCGGATACTCGTTTGAGGTTGCCGCGGAGCTCCGAAGAGAACAGTGCGCTGGGGACCAACAGCTGGGAGCCTCTGTCAGGAGTCTCTGCTGCCCTGCAAATCCGCTGCGGCGCCTACCTGAAGGTGAATGAATGGGGAGCTCGATGGGGAAGCCTGCAGGATCCAGCCTGGAGAGTTTGAGAGAACGCCGGGAGTCTTGGAGGCTCGGAGGAGTTTCCCAACTTGCTGGAGAGCTGGACGTTCCATCGAGGAGTTCGGACTGGGGGGGCTGGCGTCTGGGCCCCATCTGTTACATCTATTGTGGGACCCAGCTAGCCGCCCCCTTGCTTGCTGCCATGCTTCCAATTCCTTCAGGAACTACCCCCTCCGTCCTCTCTCTTGGCGCCACCAGATACAACGTGGACTTGTCGGCTGCCCTCTCGGTTCTGAGAACGGCAACAGTAGCGCCATTTCACCTACCAACATCTTGCTACTGTTGCCTCTCCCTGATCTGCACCAAAACTTACCCCAATCTCAAAGTGAAAAACTGCCTCTTAAAAGTTCTAAAAACAGCTGGAACTATAAGAACTACAGACGGAACACATTGGAATAGGACTGAGAGTGGAGGGAGGAAATTTTGAGTTTATTTCATTTATTTGTTTTAAGGGCATTGGTTGAGGGGGGGGGACTTAAAGTTTAATGTGGTTTTTGTTTACATATTGTTTATTTGTATTGTTTATTTTGTCTTATTTTTATTTTTATTTCACTCTATGTTATTTTGTCTTGCTGTATTTACTTTATCTTGTTCATTTCATTACTTTAATTGTTAATTTGATTATTGTTAACTATTTAGATTGATATTTTTGTTAGATTTATTACACTGCATCTGGTTTATGTATTTACTTTATTGTGTTTTCCCCTTTTCTCATTTTTTCTTTTGTCTCTTAGACAACTGCACTTTAAACTAATTTCTCTTTAATGATAGATGTTTAGTTATATAGTATATTTTTTCTTATGTTAATAATTCTGTTATTATTATTTAATTTGTTTGTATTAATTTAGGGGTTTTTTTTCCTCTCTTTTCTTTTTTCTGATATGGAATGGAAGGCCTGTCCTCCCAGCGAGGGGCCATTGAACATCTCTGTGATTACGGGTAGAGGGAGATATGGCGTTGGCACAGCCCCTACATGTTTTAGAAGAACGATGAACAGATGTTTGAAGGCTGTTCACCGTTCTGGGACTGTGATCAACTGTCAGTATCGAGGTAGCCAGACCAGCCAACCCTCCACTCTAAAACTGGTGCTGTTGAATGCCAGGTCTGTATCCAATAAATTCCAGGTTATTTACGATCTTATTCTGGAGGAGGATGCAGACCTGGCATGCATAACCGAAACGTGGATAGGCGGAGAGGGGGGCCCTCCCCTAACACTCGCCTGTCCGCCCAGTTATGCTGTCCAGCACCAGGGTAGACTGGAGGGGCGGGGGGGGGAGTAGCCATTGTATATAAAAACATCTTGGAGGTTACTAGGCGCTCCTCGGTGGTAAAGCCGGGTCTGGAGGCCCTCCACGTGTCGATAGGGGCCAGGGATGGTATTGGGATCTTGCTGGGTTACCGCGCTCCCCGCAACCCAGCCATTTCCCTACCGGAGCTGGCGGACTTTGTCTCCGCGGTACTGTTGAGGTCCCCGAAGCTATTGGTTTTGGGCAATTTCAACATTCATGTGGAGGCAGAGACTTCTGGGCCGGCTCTTGAGTTCTTGGAAACCATGGCTTCCTTGAACATGTCCCAACATGTCAACGGCCCCACCCACGTGGGTGGTCATATGTTAGACCTGGTTTTTTCCACCAATTGGAGTGAGTGTGGTCTGATGGTGACTGACCTCGTGTCAGTCCCCCTGTCATGGTCAGATCACCACCTAATAAAATGTAACCTCTCAGTGGCTCTCCCCCCTCGCAGGGAGCAGGGACCTATTTCTATGGTCCGCCCTCGAAGGCTACTGGATCCTGTAGGATTCCAGGATGCCATGAGAGGTGTTTCGGCTGACCTGGCTGGTGCTCCTGTCGAGGCTCTGGTTGATGGCTGGTTTACCGCCGCCACCAGGGCTGTAGACATGATTGCTCCTAAACGCCCTCTCCAACGCAGAGCTCGGCCTGCGCCCTGGTTTAACCAGGACCTACGAGCGATGAAGCAATTTAGGAGAAGGCTAGAGCGCAAGTGGAGAAAGAACCCGACGGATTATAATTGGATAGCTGTCAGGGTCGCAACTAACCTTTACCTGGCCAAGGTGAAGGCTGCTAGCCCAGCACATCTCGCTAACCGGATAAGCGAAGCTTCAAATCAGCAGGCGGAGCTATTCCGTATAGTGCGCGACCTATCCGGAATTGGTCTAAGTGATGGGCCTCCCCCTAGTATTTCACCGGACCAATTTGCAGCATTTTTAAAATCTAAAGTGGAGGCCATCTGCCGGGAGCTCTCTCCTTCTTTAGATACAGTGAGTCGAGCAGAGATGTCCAGCGCTCCGCCTTGCCCGGTGACTCTTGATCTCTTTCAGCCTGTGACGCCAGATACTGTGGACAAAGCACTTGATCGCTGTCGTGCCACCACCTCATCCCTTGACCCTTGCCCGGCCTGGCTAATCAAAGCAGCCAGGCCTATAACAACAGAATGGGCCACAGTAATAATTAATGGGTCTTTCCTTGGGGGCAGGGTTCCTCCTGTCCTCAGGGAGACACTCATTAGGCCCATAAGGAAGAAACCTAGTTTGGCGGCGGACGAAATTGGCAATTATAGGCCCGTCGCCAATGTTTCTTTCATTAGCAAAGTGGTGGAGAGGGTGGTGGCCGATCAGCTTCAGGCTCATTTGGATGAAACAGATGCCCTGGATCCATTCCACTCGGGTTTCAGGCCGCGCCATGGTACAGAAACGGCATTGGTCGCCCTGTATGATGACCTGCTGAGGGAGGCTGACAGGGGGAAAACATCTCTGTTGGTCCTCCTCGACATCTCGGCGGCCTTCGATACCGTCGACCACGGTATCCTCCTGAGGAGGCTCTCTGAGTTGGGAATTGGTGGCCATGCACTTGCATGGCTCCGATCCTTCCTCGGGGACCGACCTCAAAGAGTACAGCTTGGGGAGAGGTTATTGGCCCCGTGGACCCTTAATTGTGGGGTTCCGCAGGGTTCGATCATCTCCCCAATGCTGTTTAATATCTATATGAGGCCGCTGGGTGGGGTCATCAGGGGGTGTGGGGCGTCGTGCCATCAGTACGCTGATGACACTCAGCTCTACATCTCCTTTTCACCAACTACAGAGGATGCCGTTATGTCCCTCCAGCGCTGCTTGGAGTCTGTGCTGCAATGGATGCAGGAAAATGGGCTGAGGCTGAACCCGGACAAGATGTAGGTCCTGAGGGTGGGTGGCCCCACCGTCAGCGGTCTGGGAAACTCTCTCTCATTTGGGGGGGTGACTCTTACCGCTAAGAGTGAGGTTCGCAGCTTGGGGATCCATCTGGACCCGGCGCTCACCATGGAAACTCAGGTGGCGTCGGTGGTCCGTACCGCCTTTTTTCATCTTTGGCGGATAGCCCAGCTGCGACCCTATCTTGATGTTGGGGCGCTCACTACCTTGGTACATGCGCTCGTAATCTCGAGATTAGACCACTGTAATGCGCTCTACGTGGGGCTGCCTTTGAGGTTGATGCGGAGACTCCAAGTGGTGCAGAACGCGGCGGCCAGACTTCTTAGTGGAGTGAGAAAATATCATCATATCTCTGGCCGCTTTGCATTGGCAGCCCATTCGGTTCCGCATTGACTTCAAAGTCTTAATGTTAACATACAAAGCCCTAAACGGTTTAGGGCCTCGATACTTGGCGGAACGCCTACTCCCACCAAAATCTACCCGGATCACCCGATCGAGTCAGGAGGTGAGGCTGAGGAGCTTGACGCCGAGGGAGGCCCGGAAGGAAAAAACAAGAAACCGGGCCTTCTCGGCGGTAGCTCCTCGCCTCTGGAATAACCTTCCTCCGGCGATTCGTGCGACCCCTTCGCTGGGCACCTTTAAAAACCAATTAAAAACTTGGATGTTTACGCAGGCCTTCCCTCCAGTGAACACTTGATTTCTTTTTCTTTTTATTTCTCTTTTCCTTTTCCCTTCTCCATCTTGAATTATTTGTTTATTGATGTTATATTTTATATTTTTTTATATTTTGTTATGTATGTTATGCGTGTTGGAAGCCGCCTAGAGTGGTCGTCTGACCAGATAGGCGGGGTAAAAATACAATAAATAAATAAATAAATGGACATCTAGTGGCTAATGAGCAGAGAAATGAAAGGAAAGTCTGAAGCTGTGCAGCACATATAATTGTAACATGAGAAGTATGAATCAGTGGAAAGTGGAAACCGTAAGCAAGAAATGGAATGTGTAAACATTGCAGTTCTTGTAGTCAGTGAACTAAAGTATTCTGGAACAGGAAATGTTCAGTCAGACAACTACAAAGTTTTCTACTGTGGAAATGACACAATTAGAAGAAATGGAGTGGCTGTAATATTGAGGTAAGATGCAGCACAGGAAGTTAGGAGATATAATGCAAGATTTGATTGAATAATATCAATTGGCCTCCATGGAAAACCTACTAACATAACCAACATTCAAATCTATTCCCCAACTATCAATGCTGTAGAAGATGAAATTGAAAGCTTTTAGGCAAACAAGAGGAAAGTTGTTTGAGAAGTTAAAGAAAAGGTGGAAACAGAATACTGAAGACCTATACAGAAGGGAGCAAAGGATGAAATTCCTTTGAAGAGGAACCCTATGATGAAGAACCTGCAGTTCTAGGAAGTGAAGTGAAAGCTCTTCTGAAAGCACTAGGAAGAAATAAGTCACCGGAGTAGACAGAATACCAATAGAACAATTTCAAGCCAGAGACTGAATGTATTAAAATCTTAACAAGAATATGCAACAAATATGGAAAACAAAGCTATGTTCAATATACATTACAGTTCACCTCTTTCTCTCATGCTCCATACCACAAAACCTACTGGGAACCCAATCCCTCTGAGAATAATAATAATAATAATCTGAGGAAAGCTATGAACACATATGCACACTCCTATCTGCACCAGGTTCATGGACCCATTGAACCTGCTAGGAGTTTAAGGATATCAGGTTATGAACTTCTGACTAAAAGGTATGTTAAACCACAATGTCTTAACTGGGGAAATGCGACTCAGTGTCTAGTTACAAACTAGAATATGAAACAAGGATAATATCAGTCCAACTCTGGTATTCTTTTCCACACACAGATGTAATACAATCATTGATCCTCAATGGGTTAGGACTGACCAGCTGTCTTTTATACACAAGAGACTAGAGTGCTATATTCTGCATAACCAAGAACACCAAGAAAAAGAATAATATTTATAAACTGCACCTAATACATGATAGGGGTATTGTGACGACTGTCTTAAACGAGCAAGTTATATCACCTGTGTTCAGAACAACATCTGAATTAGTTTTACCAGTACGCAAACCATCAGATTAATCCTAATCTATGCAGTTGCTTTACACCAGGGGTCCTCAAAGGGGACTACAAGGCCATCAAGTCCAACCCTCTGCTCAATGCAAGAATACCATCAAAGCATATCTCCCAGGTGATGATCCAAGTTTCTCTTGAATGCCTCCAGTGTTGGAGCACTCACCAGTTCTTGAGGTAATTGCTTTCATTGTCGTACTACTCTAACAGGAGGTTTTTCCTGATATTCAACTGAAATCTGGCTTCCTGTAACTTGAGCCCATTGTTGCGTGTCCTGCACTCTGAGATGATCGAGAACAGATCTTGCCCCTCCTCTGTATGACAGCCTTTCAAGTATTTGGAAAGTGCTATCATATCACCCCTCTGTCTTCTTTTCTCAAGGCTAAACACGCCCAATTTTTTCAGCCTTTCCTCATAAGGCTTGGTTTCCAGCCCCCTGATCATCCTTGTCGCCCTCCTCTGAACTTGTTCCAATTTGTTAGCATCCTTCTTGAAGTGTGGTGTCCAGAACTGGACAAGGTGAGGCCTAACCAGTGCTGAATAGAGGGGGACTAGCACCTCGTGGGATCTGGAAACTATACTTCTATTAATGCAGCCTAAAGTAGCATTTGCCTTTTTTGTAGCCACAACACACTGTTGGCTCATATTTAGCTTGTGATCTACAATTCCAAGATCCTTCTCGCTCGTAGTTTTGCTGAGCCAGATATCCCCCATCTTGTAACTGTGCAATCGGTTTCTTTTTCCGAGGTGGAGTACTTTGCACTTATCCCTGTTGAATTTCATTCTGTTGTTTTCGGCCCAGTGCTCCATCCTATCTAGATCATTTTGAATTTTGTTTCTGTCTTCTAGGGTATTAGCTGTTCTGCGCAATTTGATATCATCCACAAATTTGAATTTAATGGCACCTTGCCTTTCTGACAGATGTAACAGAGCTACTCAACAGTTTCAATGTGCAACTTCAAGGAAAGGGGAAGCTCATATGTGATATGTATTCACATGTGAAAGCATTTGAAGTAAAATTAGACATCCTCATTAAACAAGTGAAGGAGGAAAACTCCTGCCATCTCCCCACAACTCAAAAACTGTTGGTGGAAAAACCAGCAGTTGCATTCCCAAACAAAACATGTGTGGATTCACTGGAAATGTTGCAAAAGCAGTTTCAAAGTAGATTTAAAGAGCTTCATCTCCATGAACAGGACATACAGCTTTTCCGGAACCCATTTTCTGTTGACATTGAAACTGTTGATCCGATTTACCAAATGGAACTGGCCGAACTACAGAATTGTGACTCTCTGAAAGACGCATTCAAGTCAAGGAGCCTTACTAATTTCTATGCATCTCTCCCCTCTGAGACATATCTTAATCTCAGGAACCATGCACTCAAAATGGCAACCATCTTTGGCAGCACCTATGTCTGTGAACAGACCTTTTCTCGAATGAAACATCTGAAATCTCCAACCAGATCCAGCCTAACTGATGCACACTTGCATCCCTTGTTACAACTAGCAGTGACAAATATGGAACCGGACACTGACCGTCTCATTAGCCAAAGGCCCATACTTCCCACAGAAATACTAATAAGCTTATGTTGATTACAATTGTTCTTCATTTTAAATATTGTATTGTTTTTTTCCTGGGGTTTTTTTGCACTACAAATAATATATGTGCAGTGTGCATAGGAATTTGTTCAGATCAAGTAAAAAAAAAAAACCAACCCAGAAGAAAATATTCAAATATAGACAAATAATTAGCTAAAATAGATTTTTTAATTAATAAAAACTTAAAATTACATTCCAATTCCCTCTTACAAATTTTAAAAAGAATCCTCTTGTATATTTTTTTCACTTAAAAACTCATTCAAATAATTAATTCACCCCTATCAAGTAAAAAAAAAGGACCCAGGTCCTTTTTTTAAACTTGATCCATTTGTTCACATTTTTTTCAAACTATAGTTCAGCCCCGCAACAGTCTGAGGGACAATGAACTGACCCCTGTTTAAAAGTTTGAGGACCCCTGCTTTACACCAATAACACAGTATCTCCTTCTATAGCTGAATGTAAAATGCGGATGTTTTGCCAACACTGGTGCAATCCTCAGTTTACATAAAACAGAATCTTATATTGTACCAAACTGGCTTTAAAAATGTAACTGTTGGCTCAGTGGTAACAAATATGTTTTGTATCTGCACCTTTTCAGAGGTACAGCTGTGTTGGTCTTCAGTCTCTTGCAACAGAAACAGAGTCTGGGGACTCCATAGTGACTAAAGGTTTAAAATTTTTGTGCACTGTAGCTCATCTGAAAACATGGATTACAGTTCACAAAAGTTTACACCAAATAAAACTTGTAACATTATAATCACTACTAGAGCAGCAGGAAAGAAGATTTAAGTTTAAATTAAAACCTAACAATCCAGCATAAGCAGTTGTTCTAGAGCATATTGGGCAGCACTAAGTTTCACAAGGAATATGCCAAAATGATAGTCATGACACAAACAGATGAAAAACTATCATCTGAAGTAGAATGCTACACATCTACCATGTGTTTATTTACTAATAGTGATGGACAGCCAAAACAATAAATAAATCTGGCCCACAGTATCTTACACCAGCAATCTTTCAAAATGAAGTGATTTTCTTGGTAAACAGCTGTCACAGTCCAGATGGACATTTCACACAGTGGTATATATATATATTGGACATACAGATAAGAATGCTAAAGTCTGCCTTATTCCTAGAATGCAGATGCCATGCTGTTACGTGCTGATGAGAAAGCAGCGGGGAAACAGACTGTCTGCTTATCTAGACTACCTCCCTTGGCAGCTTAAGATTCTCTTCCTCTTCGATTAGAAGTGCCTTATCCTCAAGGCTGGGAAGCTCTGTCAAGAAAAGCTTCACTTGTTTCATGTTAAATATGGAGCATGGCATTAAGGAAGAGATGACCCTATTATGAAGGCAAAGAAGGTATTAAATGCCACACTAGTTAGTTGCAAGAAAAAGCAAAGAGTTCTGTGCCACATTAAAAAGAAGTAATTTTACCACAATAAAGTTGCCTTTAGGATGCCACAAGTCATTTCTAGTATAAGCTAGATTCGGAGACCAATTTTAAATAGGAAACTAATTCTCTGAAAATTATATGTGGGATTCAATTCCAAGTACTCACCATGTCCATTGCAATAATAGATCCATTTCTCCTTGTTTTGGGTTGGGGTAGAAGATTTTTTCAAAACAGACTTTTCCACAATTGAACTGGGATCTTGTCTTGGTCCCTTCTTTAGTGTCCGTGAACTTTTTCGGACACTGCATACAACAATCACTACAAGAACAAGCAGCAGCAGTAGGACAATCATCCATGGCAAGTGTTCATTGATATCAAAATGCTTATGGGCATTTTGCCTTGGGGATCCTCTTTTAGGGGGTTTATAAGGAATGCTGGATTTTACACTGCCACTCATTTCCAGTGCTGGCTGTCCTTTCAGAATGGAAGGGGTATGTTTGTGGTAATGGATTTGCTGATGGTTTAAAGGCTTAGGGGAGTCCAGAGAAGTCACGCTGTCAGGGACCGTCTCATTCTTCGCAGTTTCATTATCAATATCTGTTAGCTTCATCATGTCAGTGTATGTACTTGGGGGAGGACTGGCAGCAAAGTTGGAAGCTGAAGAGTTCACACCTACAGAAGAAACACAATATTAAAAATGAAGCAACAAGTATTTGTTCTACATAATTTTACTCTAATCTTGTCTTGATGTCTGTCTGTACATGTGCATGCATTTAAAACACTCAATCCACAGACCATCAATATAATTCTGTCAACACAGCCTTGATAGCTTTTAGGGCCCTTCATATTTAAAACAGCAGTTGACAATGTGTTCAAATTCTGTATACAAAAAAAGCAGCTGCTGTGCTCTGGAAGCATATTCATCATCTTCCAGTCAGATGCACCTATTTATCTAGTTAAAGAATTAAAGACAGAGTCTAAACTGGATGACTTCTGACCTCCTCAACCAAACAGCACAATCTATCTCACATACACATGGTGGGATGTCTAAGTAGTGGTTTCTCCTCTGCTTCAGGACCTTGGGGAGAAAACAGAAAGACTGAGGAGACATAAGACACAAAGGAAGTGAGTCTGCACTAAGGCAGTATGTTTGTATGTAGATGTCTTCTTCTGCCGAGACACTGGACAACTTCATTCAAACAAGCTGCTAGGCTGCAGTGTGGCCCTAAATGTTGAGAATGAGCAATACAAATCTGCTTTAAATACCATCTTTAAATGATACCAAAAAAATGTTTAATAATCAAGTTTGGATCGGCACAAGTGGGTGGGCATTACAGATGCAAACTCATTCTGCAGCCTCTATTGTTAAGTCAAGAGTTCTAATACTGTTAGAATTAAAAGTGAAGATGATCAACACCACAAACTTGCTTTGTTTTTAATAGAGGTTGAAACATTTTAATTGCACCGTAATGATGCAGACAGAGATTGTTTCACACGCATGCACATCTACAGACACCAAGACAAATTAGACCCAAAAAGAGAAAGACAAATTAGAAAAACCCACCATTCAAACCAATCAGAGCCTACTCACCATCTTATAATGAAACAAGAAAAGTCATGAAGAGACAACAGCTAATCTAGTATAAGCTTCCCCAGTCTGGTGGCCTCAGATGTTTCAGAATACCACACACATCAGCTCTGTATGTGGGCCATCCTAGATGGGGCTGATATGAATTGTAGTACAAAGCATCTGGAGGGCACCAGACTGAGGAAGGCTGGACAAAAGACTTGAGAGAACAGGTATTCTAACAATGAAATCCTATGCTTATCTACTTAAGATCTTCCACATAATAAACAAATCTACTCCCAGGAACGTGTATGTCAGATTGCAAACTAAGATTTCCCTATAACCACACAGTCATAGCATATTTGTCTTTTCCACCTCCACACCTGGACTCTTGGGGGACACGGAACTGCTTGTATTATGCACTGGACATACAGAGAAAGTAGACAGACACAAACAAACCTCAAGGTGGGTAGGCTAACCACAGGCATAACCATACCACTGACAGGCTAGATTAAATCTTAACACCATATAAAGTGGATACTTAAGAGGCTTCTCTACAGAAGGCATTCCAGGTTGCAGGTACTGCTTCTTCCCAAGCCCATTCCTCCAAATAATACCTTCCATATAGTTTTCATATGCCTGAGCAAAGAGGTTTGCCAATTTTTTTATACCAACCTTTGGGAAGAACAGAAGTAGAAGCAGCTTTGTGGAGTTCCTTATCTTCCTCTGGACTTGACAAAAGGCCGGCTGCATTATGGAAAGTTGATGGAGGTCCACAGAGGTTGTCCCTCTCTTTTGATCCTGGTTTTATCACGACCAGATTATTTTGTGAACAGTTGGTTAATGTTTTGCATCTCAACACACTAGAAGGCACAGCAGAGAAAGTGCCACGAGGGCAAGGTTTGCACTTAACGTCTTCTGTGTCAGTTCCTTTCTTCCTTACGCCCCATCCAACAGGGCACTCTGAATAACGGGTGCAGTTGTTGTCACTGAGAAATGTACCAGACAGACAGGTGCATTCGCGGTCAGTTAAAGCAGTGCAACGTGTTCTTTCAACCATTGGCAGTATACAAGGCTTTCTACATGTATGGCATCTCTCCACACCATTTTCATGCTTCGTGAAGGTTCCACTGCCACAAGGGCTGCACTCTCTTAAGGTTGTCACTGTACAATGCTTAGATACATATGTTCCTGCAGGACACTTGTCACAAGACAGCTGCGTGTTAGTGGCACGATCAAGGTGGCTATATGTGCCAGAAGACAGTCTTATGGTATTCTGTTCAGAGGTCAATTCAGACTGAGCATCAGCGGTGCCAAGGAACATAAACCCCTGAAAAATACAGAGAAATGTAAGTCAAATCTAGGCTATAAAGCAAACTACAGTAAACCATACCAGCTTTATGCATCAGTTAAAGATAGCAACATTGAAAACACATGCTCTGGTGTCCTGTCTTACATATTGTTTCTGCTGATCTACCAGTTTACAGAACATAACCCAAATGCAAGCCGTATTACTGTGTTTGTGCCCATCTCTCTACCTTGGCAACTGCAAGTAAAGCCAACTGAACGTGGTGGTTGAATACTCCTGCTCAGCCATTCTCAATCTTTTTTTTTTACCACAGCAATAAACACAATATGAAACACAATATGAAAGAAATATAGGCTGAATTAGAATTGTATACGTTACATAATGAACCTTATAAGGCCATGTATGAAAAACTATTTCCAGTCTGTGGCTCCCTCCAAATGTGCCATATGGCCCTTGCTGAAAATGGCCGCTCTAGCTTCACCGATGGAATTAAAATACACTCCTAGAAACACACATCAGAACTCTTTTTGTTGCAGTAACTTAGTTAGCAAGATCTATTTTGTTTATGTAGCACAATTCAACTCACAATTTTTAGGGTGGATTACAAATAAGGAAACACCACATGACATTGCAGTAAGAGGTAGCAGTAAAAAATGCTCTGTACCAGATCGTACCCAAGCAGGTACCAGTGAATTGCAACTGGGGCCACTCGCTCAAGGAAGTCCCACACACAGAGAATTGAGGTAGCCTAACGTGCAGATTAGCAGAGCTCCATCAACATAGCCTGGGGGTGGGGGGAAGCTCTGCGTCATCTGGGCTTTCAGGCAGAGTTTGAAATTTTACTTTAAAAAAAAATAGAATTAATCTATTAATCTGTAACTGAGCAACAGTAGGATGATGTTGTGGGTTCCAGAAAACCATATCACCTCTGCTCAGTTATGAATGGCTTCTGCAAGTCATTATATTCACTCTTCTTAAAAATAAATCCACATATTCTGCTTCCAGTAATTGAAATACATTAGTGAGCTACTCCAGAAAGTAGGCTTGTTCAGCTGGAGAGCATTCACCTGCCTGAACAGACTGAGCAACACCCTCCTAGACATGAGATCCCCAACTGAGTACCTCCAGTCACCACAAGGCCTATTTAACTTTCCTTGGCATTCACCAAGGCCCTTTGTCTGTCTGGATTTTAAACTGTGCTCTCTTTTTTTTAACCAATAAACTGGATGTGCTGCAAATCAAAGTGGCAACCATTTGTTAAAATTTCCCCACAATGCCTTTAGACTCAACTCAAACTCAAGAACCTGTTTTCAAAAGATGAAAATGCTAGCAGCTACAAGACAGTTTTGAAGCAAGCTCCCAAAAGGTACACTTGGTGCAAACATATTTCTAGCAGCAGAAAACCTGGGGCTGAGAGGGAAGGGAACACAGAGACATGTGTCTGTATACACTTTTCTCCTCTCACACTGCCAGAGTTGGGGACCTTATCCAGATCAAGAACCAATGTAAATTGCATATGCATGGAGTCCTAATCCAATCAGTGGTGCAACATGGAGCAAAGAGCAGCTCCCCTGCCCCAAGCTGGCAATCTGGGGAAGTGCTCTTAGAAAAAGAACTGTACTGCCCAGTAAGCTTTTGGGATGGAGAGGCCAGCATGACAAGCACTGGTGAAAGGGAATTATGCATGCACACACTCAGGCCAACCCCTTTTTGAGACTTGCAAGTATGGAATGGGTGTTCATCAGCCTCCCTTTCCATGACACAGATGTTCTGCTGCAGCAGAAAACTGTGTCCAAAGGAGTGTCTGTGCTCTTGACCTCAGATCACATCTCTGCATTGTTTGGCTGGCTCTCTGTCTTTTAACACCACCAATCTCTGTGAAATAAGTGTTGTGTAAGAGGCTTACACAACACTCCTGCCATGACACTTTTTTTTGTGGCAGCAGCCATAACAGTTTTTCAATACTCCAAATGTGCCATCAAGCTCAAAATGGTGGGGATACCTGCTCAGTTTCACTGTGACGCCAGATTATTGCCAGCACTCTAGTCTTTTCAAAGGGGCTCTGTGTTGTGAAGAAAACCCAGCAAATTCCTTCTGTTCCTTCAGGCTTTGAGTGTAACCTCATAAAACTACATTTCACAATAAAGACTTGGACCATAACATACAATTGCAAGTCCAGTTGAACATCACATTTGAAACACCTCTGGGCTTTTATTCAGTATAAGATGGTGATGAATGTATGTATTTTATTGTGCTAGGACATAGATTTATTCTAACAAAATTAATGTCTGCCAATAAAAAATTTCAAGCTATATTTCACAGTCATACTTTGAAACCCAAAACTCTCCTTGGCTGACTTAAAGGGGCGGGGCGGTTGGATTTGATGGCCTTATAGGCCCCTTCCAACTTCATCATACTATAAAAATAAGAGACTTGAAGCAAACACTGTCCTGGCACCACAATGCCAGCAAACCTCCTCCCCTGCTCCCACTTCACAGTCCTTGGCATTCTACCAGTGGAAATCCAGCATCAGATCCTGCCCGTAGTTGCTAAATTAGATTAGTTCAGTTTTCAAAGTGGGGGATGGGGGAATTTAAGTCAAATGCAGAAGCAATCCCCTTTTTTTGAATGAATAACATTGACAATTTGGGTGTGTTGCCCTTGGAGTACAGCCTTCTTTGGGAAAACAAAAAAGAATCTGTTTTCTGTTCATTTATTGTAACAGAACAAATCTACAAAAACCATCTCAGTATTTAACTCTGCACGAACAGCCACAGCAACATACATTCAACTGTACAAGGAGAATAAAACCCATGAGCTTTGCAACGAAAAACAAGCATCATGTTGTCCTTGAAAAATGCTGAACTTAAATGTCATGACAACAGTACATCTGACATCAAGGCAGCCACGCAAATGTATAAAATCCTGAATGCATCTACAGATTAAACAGTAAAATGCCGATGCAAGGGAGAAACACAAATACACAACTTTGTGTTCTATCACACAAGCCTCCTAAATGTTAATTCCAGCGCAAAGTTAGAAAACAGGAAAAAGGGTCACAAACAACGTTCCTTCTAAGCTGTGAGGATGCAGTGTTGTATTGGTGCTGCACACCCACAGTTAGTGTTGTCAGGCACTCATTTGGTTCTGGTCACAGCTGGAACTTTGCTCATGCAGGGCGGGGTTTCTGCTCAGTGCTTGTGGAAAATTAAAGGGAATGTTGGTCACAAGCCCCTTCTCATTTTGAACAAATACTAACCAAGCTTATTGCTTGTGAAGACATGGTGCCTTTGGCAGAACCGGGAAAGACTGCTGCCTGACACTGGAGCCACCGCCAGTCAGTGTAGCAGACGACACAGATGCACATGGGCCATTGACCTGACTTAGTGAAAGTTACCTTCTTGTATTCCTAATGTTGCAATAGTAAGTGCTGACAAAAGGGTATGGGGGAACAAGGAGATGGCAGCCTTTGCTTGCACCAGCCCTATTCAGATGTTACATCATCTAGTGTTGGGAACACATAAATAGGAGACCACTTAGCCCTCCCCTTCGTCAGCATGTTCTTTTGAGAATACTGTCATGGTGCTTTTCTGTTGCAACACCAGGCCAGAAAAGAAGGGTAATTTCTGTGCAGGCTATACATATGAGCAACAACACATGAGATTCTTACTCATGTGTACAGCCTACACACAGACAAAGATCTCTCCGCTTCAGATCTGGCATTAAAATAGCAAACATAATGGAAGTTGATGCATCCCCTGTGCATGTTCACAGCGCTGGACTGTGTACGTAGAACTTGTGTGTAGAGTAATTTTCTCAATCACAGAGAACAGCCAGACAGCACGGTGTATTGATTTGGAGTGTCAGAATGTAACTGGGGGAGGTCCAGATTCTAACCTCCACCAAGTTATGAAATTCACTGGATGGTTTTGAGCTAGGCACTCTTTTCCACCATGCCCAACTCAATTGATTGTTCTCAGAAAAACATGAGAAGAGTTATGTATGATGCCTTGATTTCACTGAAGAGGTTATATATATGAACTTAATAATTAACAAAATTAAGAAATACAAACATGTTATGTAGGCACTCCCTCTTACAATAGGCAAAAAGAGCTAAAGGGTGGAAACTAAGGATAGCAGAGTACCTTACATAAGGCTAGGGATATGCCATTGAATTTTTTGACTCAAACTCCCAGAATTCTCAAAGAATCTTTCAGGCAGAATTCTGGGAGGTCCAGACCACAAACCCACACATTCAGATACCTGTATTTCTTTTCCCTGGAGAAAGGCCTACCTAGGCCTCAATTCCTGCCACAGTACTTCCTGGGAGGAAGCAACCGTGATGGTACCATCAATAGTGTCTTAAGGGCACTGAGGCTATGATGCCCAGAAAGCACTGCAGTAGGACAAGAGGCCTAGAATGCAGCCTCTGATGTAGGTGAGGTAAAACAGCTATCTGTAAATGGAGGTTGTGGACGGCTACTCCCGAATCCTGCCTGGGAAATTCCTGGAGAATTCTGGGAGTTGGGACTCTAAACAATCCAAAGGGCACTTATCTCCGTAAGGCCATTTAGAACATTCATGTCAGGTGAGATCTTAGCTGACACTTCCACCATTTTCCCTGCAAAGCCTGTTGCTAGAGGAAAAGAAAGCATTAATGGTAGAGCGGAAAGGAAGGAAGAGTCCTTTTGTAACTTAAAAACAACCACCTTTATAATGGCATAAACTTTTATGCACTATCCACTCCATGTGCAATATGCTATCATTAACTGAACCAATAGGAATAGGCTTGCAAATTAAAAAATGGTATATGGAGTCAGCTAGGGTGGAATATATAAGCAGAGGTGAATCATTTCAAATCCTTCACATCTGGAGAACCAGACTATGCAGGCACGATCAAGGGCTCTGATTAGCAAGTAATTGGAAGGCCATATTTTGAACTGAGCAAGATCTACAGAAGAGGAACATGGATTCTTTTATTCCTACATAAGCCAAATCCTAGGCAAACACCTTTTTAACATCCTTTCAGTGTAAACCACTGCCACCCAACTTGGTTGAGCCATTACTTTGGAAATCTCAGCTGCTCACAAATTTTGCCAGTGTTTTTTGACTTATGCACAACAGTAAAGAACATCAGGAAAGCAGAGGAATTGCTGATATTCATGCTGAGGATAAAAACTTAAGGAATCCCTTGCTTTTGTTTCAGCTTCCTATAAAGCAGCTAATAGGCATAATAATGTGGACAGAGAGCAAGAGAACCCTTTTGAGGCCAGCCAACCTGGCAGCTGATAGCCCAAGGATCTGAGCATTTTTCAATCGACATCCATATTCAAGAGTGAGGCTGGAATAAAACAGGTACACTGAACACATCCTTATCCCCCGAAGTGACGGACCAGCATTCTGACCATCTTATGAAACGCAGAGGGGAAGAAGGCGCAACCTCATCTGAACTGAGGAGGAGCGGGGCGCTAGTGGCTGCAGCTAAGACAGGGGTGATGATTCATACGCTTTGCTGCAGGGGCTCTGGTCCATGACTTAACAACTTCCTCTGCACCCGCATGGCAGACCAAGAAATCCGGCTTATCCCACACATGTGGGGGACCCGAGCTGAGGTTCCTCTGACAGCCAGGATTCACCTCTGATAAACGCTCATATTTCTCTTCTTGGGACTGGGCAAACCGTCCACGTAGCAAGAACAAGGACTCTGAACATATATATACAGAGAGACTTTCCTTCGCCATCAACCTGATCATAAGAAACAAGGCTTCCATACACACGAACCATCGACGTCACTGGCCTTTTGGTAGATCAGAAACTGCTTTTTTTTTTTAAAGGAAGAGAGAAACATCATCTTGCTAAATGCAAAGATGGGTGGCGAGGCTCTGGAAGACGCGGCTTCGGAAGCGGCGGCACCGCAGAGCGCGTCGCTCCCCGTCCCCGAACCCTCCACCCCACCATCGCCGCCGCCTCAAATCGCCGAGGGGCCCCCGCCGCCCCCGCCCCCAGCGAGGCTGCTTATGCCGCTGCCGCACCAAACCGGCGCTCGCCGGCGACTCACCACGAGGAGGCTGGAGACGAGGGCGACGCCTCGGGAGGCCCTGGGGAAGGCGGGCGCGGCGGCGGCCTTAGCCGCAGAAGCCTCCATGGCTGCCGCTGGGGGCTGAGAAAAGGCGTCTCTGCGCGGCCGGAGGCCCCTACCAAGCCATGGGGACCGGGAGCCGAGAGGGGCGCGCCTGTCCCACCGCCGCGGGAACTGCCCATCTAGCAGCCCCGCCGTCCCATTGCCGGGCAGCGAGAGGAGGGCAGGCGGGCGAGTGAAGGCGGGGCGACTGGCGCGGGCTCAGCAAGAAGGGCGCGCCGGAGCGAGAGAAAGCGCTGACCGCCGGGGCCAGCCTTCCAGCTCCCAGGAGCAGCAGGAGCCGGCCGGCTCCGCAAGAGGAACTGCCGGCTGCCCATAGCGAGTAGGGGCGGCAGGAGATTCCTTCCTTCCCCCGCCCACCTCACCCTCCGGCCGGCTTCCGAATGACCGGCAAGGGCGGCGGAGCCTCTTCGCCCCGCGACCAGTGGGCGGAGAAAAAGGCTGTCGGCCAGTCGGGTGGGGGAAAGGCGCGGCTTCCTTTTGTGACATCACCTCCTCAGGAAGGCTGCTCCGCCCCCCCCCCCCCCCCCGGTTCTGCCGGGGAGATTCACCTGGCTCAGGGAAGGGTCGCTGTCTGGGTGTTGGATCCCCAGCAGAGGCGGCCCACTGATTTAGTGGGACTTACCTAAGTGTGGATTTGGCATTCAGACAGTCATTCAGGGCGTTTATTCATAGTTGTGACAAGCAGTGGGATAGTGGCGAGGATTTCTTTTTCCCCAAGACTTGGGGTGTAGTGGTGTTTGCAGTCCTGAGGGTTGTGAAAGGGGTTTTCTGGTGGAGAGAGAGAGGAATTTCAAAAGGTCGCTGACAATTTTAAATCATTTTTTAAATTAAATCATTTTTAATATTCGTTTTGACTACCTTTGCATTTGGGTCTGTGACCGCATAATACAGTTCAAAAGTTTTTAATATTCATTTTGACTATACAGTGGTGCCTCGATTTACGACCATAATACGTTCCAGAAGATGGACGTAACTCAAAATGGTCGTAAGTTGAAGCACCATTTCCCATAGGAATGCATTGAAACCACATTAATCCGTTCCAGCCGGAAAAAAAAATCACAAAAAAAAAAAATCACTGCAAGACTCATTGGAAACGCGATTAATCCCTTCCGGACGAAGGGGGGGGGGCGAAAAGCAATCAAGCGTGCAAGACCCATTGGAAATGCACAGAGAACAAAGGGGGCAGGTCGGAAATGCAAAGAAAACAAAGGAAAAAGCAAGGGAAGCATGCAGGACCCATCAGAAATGGGGAACCCCCCAAAAAAGCAACCAAACCCCCCAAGACCCATCAGAAATGGGGGGAAAAGCCAAAAAACAAACAAACCCCCCAAGACCCATCGGAAATGGGGGGGAAACCAAAAAACAAACAAACCCCCCAAGACCCATCACAGCACAGAAACATAACCCCCCCCCAGCTCAAAACCACGCTGCAAAAACACCCAGAACAGTTTTTAAAAAGCAGAAAACAGCACCTTACCTTACCAGGCAGCCCAAAGCCTCCCTGCAAACACACACACACACGCTCACTCAGAAGCAGAAGGAGGCAGTCCCAAGCCTCCTCCGACGCACACTCTAACTGCTGGGCGGAAGAGCTAGAAAGAAGCAGCCTCGTCGCCACCTAAAGTTAGCAATTTGAATTTCCCGCCTTTTTCCCCTGCCTTTTTCTGTTTGTAAGTGGAAGCTCCGGTCGCAAGTAGAAGCAAAATTTTGCGGCCAGAGCTGGTCGTAACTCGAGATGGTCGTAAGCAGGGACGTTTGTAAGTCGACGCACCACTGTATGCCCATTTTTACAAATATATTTTAATTTTTGAATTCAAGGATGGGAAATACTTTTACTGAGCTTTTTAAATGTCATGAAGAAGATGATAATTTTCAAGTCTTCTGGGCCTCTTCATCAATCTGGGCATAACAAAGCTGGTGGGGGTGGGGGGGAGAAACAAGAAAGTCCAAAAATCATGTTGGGCACCTGGCAATGGAGCCAGAGGTTGGGAGTTCGATTCGCACTGAACCTCCTTGTAGAAGAGCCAGCCTGTGTAGCCATGGGCAATCTGCACATTTCCAGGGTGCCCCCCCCCAAAGGAGGGTCTGTTGTGAGTACTGTATTTTTCCATGTACAAAACGACACTTTTTCTTTAAATAATTTGAGAAAACTTGAGGGTTGTTTTATACACGGAAGGCAGCTCTTTACCGCTGCCTTTTGCGAAGGCATGGGGCTTAGCAAAAAGGAAGGGGAGGCGTTGCTCCCTTCCTTTTTGCTAAGCTCGGTGCCTTCTCAAAAGGCAAGGGACGCAGGGCTTTAGCAAAAAGGAATTGTTTTAATATTTCAAAATCTTGTAAAAAATATCAAACTGCATTGTATGAAATGCTGAGAAACAACTGAATACATATAATGTGATTTTTTTAAAGATCAGAAACACAGTTCAAACAGGCCAGTCCGAGTCTGTTTACATTTATTACTTAAACACAGAATTGAACAGAACAATGCTCCAAATAATTATATCCAGGGTAGTAGAAACAAAATATGCCCTATCATGTCCAATAATTCAGGTACAGAACTGAATATTTATCAGAATTAAGCATGACTGCATACATTTCAGAAATACTTTGTACTGCTCTCTTTCAGTGATATGGAATATATGACCGCCCAACTACTGTTAGACTGTAACAGTCCTAGCCAGCATCCAATGGTTACATTCCAATGTACCTGGAAAGCCACATTTCCCATCCCTTCTATATCTATATCTTTCATCCAGAATTAGAAGTACCTTTATACCAAAGGTACCAAGCAAAATGTTAACAAATGCAAGAACCATGCAAAGTGGGCAGTCTTCACAGTCAAAGTTGGAAATGAAATTATCTGGTAACCATAAGAAGCCTCCCCTAGCCAAGTTGGAAAATGAAATTAAACAGGGTAATCAAGGCATTGTTCCTTGTTACAATTGCAAAAACCCATTTATTTCCTTAACAATGCAATTTTTGAGGGAAAGAACTACTTCCATATATATTTGTCTTCAACATAACATCTGAAGTATATTTATAATATGTGTAAAAATCCTTTGTGCCATAGCTTATCTTTTATAAGTTTACGGAATATACTTTAAAGAAGTCAGTAGACACTTAACATCACAAACTAGCAACTTCACATAAGCTAGTAAAATGTGCAACAACAAAAAATAAGTATACCATGTTATCAACAGTCATTTCACAGAAGTTTTGTTAAGATCTATGTGCAACTGAATAAGCGTACATGATCAAACTGCGTAAGTTCAGCTTGCTAATGTCTGACAACTGCATAATAGTTGCCCAAACAAACACATTTCAGTCACTAGAATAAGATATTGAAAAATATGGAAAGCAGGATAATAGTTTCATCTCTAAAGCAAAGCAAAAAAAAAGTTGTGTCTGTTTTATAATTCCTCAGCAACTCCTAGAAGGTGTTAATGTGTTAATATATAGCTCTGAAACAACAGGAAAGGCAAGTGTTCTTTTGCTATTTTTCACAGAATGGTGGTTGGGATAAGGTTCTTTCTGGGAGCAGCTAAAGGAGACAAGATACTGTATTTATGTTTACTCCACTCACTTGCATTGCAGTAATGAAATATGACCCAGGCGAATTTTTTTGTCTACTGTCAGACTCGACCTACCCTTAGGCTTACAAGTGAGAAGAACAGTAACATAAAAATAATTCTCATCTCGACAAAAATTATATGTAGTAGGAGCAACAATTACATGTAGCTTCCAACATTGTTCCCATTATACCAAATTTCTGCAGCAGCATAGGTAAGTTCAGTATGGAGTGCAGGAAGCAGATCTGCATCCTGGAAGCACCATTGCAAGTAGCACTGACCTGTAAGAAACTACAGGGAAAAGGGGGAAAGGAAATCCAGAATGCTAACCTCTTTTATTTCATCTATGTCATCAGTACAGGGTGAATGTACTGAAGATAAATTATGGTCCCATATGAGAATTGTTTTTTCAAACCTCTAATTACAATACATCAGTGTTTTCTCTGCTATAACAAAATTATTTTAAACAAGTAAGGAATCATACAAAACCAGCATTACCGACACTTCATCTTCCACTGTATGACATCTGGGCATGCTTATACATGATCCAATATTTTAAAAAACTATTTGTGTAGTTTTAGCCAAGATAGGATTCGCTAAGTATTTTCAACTGTAGCATGGTAGCACTTCATTGCAACGTTCCATGAGTATGGCTGTCTCCAGGCAGTGAAGTCACATGTGGAAAGTAACAGAAAGCTCTGCTTTAGAAAACTATCAAAGGTTGATGTCTTTTCAGTTCACAAAGTATAGTTAATGCCTCTTATGGTCAACAATTTGTCAATGAAGTAAATTTTCCAAGTTATGACCCTTCATCTCAGTCAGAGACTCCATTCCTTAACCTCCTACTCCTTTCCAGAGAAAGTCGCTTAAGATTCTTCCCAATGTCTGGACGGTCTTCTAGATCTTCATATAAAGACCGAACAGTGTCTAATTTCCGGTAGTCTACTGGCTTCACTAAAGTACGGACAACTTGAAGACACCTTTCTTTCAGAGTAAACACTGGTAATGTAATATTTGCAAATATAGGTTGTCCATTCACATTTCGAGTAGCCACAAACAGCTCTGCCTGGTTAACAAGAAGACTATCATCTGTTCCAGCATCTCTGAACAACCAAAGATGTTCTAGGTAGCTGTGCATGCGACGGCCCGTGCCCAGCTTCAAGGTGCGATAAGGGCGCAACTTCCCCTCGAAGTCCAGCCAGACGGGGCTCACTGAGCGAGGGGAGCGGTTGCAAAAAATAATCTGACAAGGCTCTCGCGTGTTTACCGAACGCAGGCACTGGGAAAGCTCCTCTGCCGCTTCATCCTTCCCTCCGGGCCTCTGCGGCATCCTGGCCGCCGTGCGCCAACCAGGCTGCCCAGCCAGCTGCACAACAGCAATCCGAAAGGAGACCTATGCAACAGCGTTGCTCCCTTCCTTTTTGCTAAGCTCGGTGCCTTCTCAAAAGGCAAGGAAAAGGGGCAGTCACGTTGACAGCCGCTTTCCTTGCCTTTTGCCAAGGCATGGGGCTTAGCAAAAAGGGAGCCCTTTGATCCCTGCTTTTTCTAATTTGGGGTTAGAAAAGGGGGGTCGTCTTATACATTGGGTCGTCTTATAAACGGAAAAATACGGTACATTGTGCCTAGAAAACCCTGGGAAGGTTTGCCATAAGTCAAAATCAGCTTGATGGTATATAACTTTTATTACTGTTTCTGAAGCTCACCTTGGGGTATTCACAAACTCAGTCTGATCTATGTCACAGTATAGTTGCAAAGATAAAGTGGGGAGGATAAGAACCAGATAAGTTTGCTCTGAGCTCATGGGAGGAACCGTGGCACAAAAATGTAATAAATAAATAAATGTTCCAAAAGGGAGACTCCAAACTTGACAAATCAGCTTTAGGTGGGATACAGTATCAGGTTTTACATCAAGAGATGTAGAATGAATTGTCCCCCTCCGTCTCTGTAGTCAAAGGGTAGTTAACTACACATTGAATGCTCCACTACTTTCAGTTGAAGTTCATGGTGCTTTTACTGCCTGGGAGAAGCAGCACCCAGAAATATGTCAATCCCTGTATAAGAAAGGCTGGATATTAAATTTAGGTGAACCACTAGGCAGAAACAGCCAGTTGAAAGTCAAATTGTGAGTATTACCTAGCAACTGGAGGAAGATGGAATTATTTAGGTGTGTAGTACACTTTATCTTGAATTACAGATCTCCTTGCTGCCCTCTCTTATAAATTTTAATAGTAAATGACAGCAGTTTAAAGAAACTTGGACAAAACTCATTTCCGCATAACACCTTGAACTTCCATTTGCTTCTCCAACCTTCCTACCTCATTGGATAACTCAAAACCTGCTAAAATATTCCTGATTTAAGAGATGACTCACTATGGGAACTCTGCTGGCAAGGAATAGAAGAAGAAAAAAACTGGCCTGGGGGGAGGGTTAGGAGTTTAGATCAGAATTATGCTGAATATCAAGGGCCTGAGATTCCCTTGACTTTACTAACTCATGTGTTTCTGTGTTTTTACTTGTTAAAAGTCTTGTTGGTATGTCAACCACTCAAAGTCTATTGTTCATTGTTCAGAGTTTATTGTTTAATCAGAGCTGGGGATTGATTGCCCAGACAAGATGTTCTTGTTTACTGAGGAGAGGCTATTCTAGGTGGTCTTTCTGAGTTGACACTGATTAGATTGGTTGTTTGTTTAAACTATAGAATTGTGAGTTAATTTAAAGAAAGGTAGATGTCAACACTGTGTATATAACTTGCTAAAAATATTGTAAAAACAAAGTACAAATAGGATATCTTTTTTTAGTTTTCTGTTAAACATTTGTGGAAGTAAATTAAATTACATAAGCAACTGGACTCCTCCTCCCCCCCCCTCTTCTTCTTCTTCTTCTTCTGTGAAAGTAGCACCTTCATATCTGGATTTCTGTCTACCTTCCTGGAATATTGCTTTCTGTTTAATAATATTTACATCTTCCATGTCTGGGTACTCTGCAAAGGTTCTGCAGATATCATATAGGAAAATACACTACCTTGACACACAACTGAAGTTTCCAGCAGCTAGGGGCCAGGTAACACTGCATTATTTATTTTACTTTATTTTGCCTCTGCAGGTAGGATATATATTATGTGCCACCAAGTCATATTTGACTTATGACAACCCTAAAAGGATTTTCAAAGTACTGTATGTGAGATATTCACTGGTGCCATCCCACCAATGAGTGTGGAACAGGGGCTAAGTGGTGGACTTTACATCAGTATATCCCACCTTTGAGAGCAAGTGTGGTGTAGCGGATAGAGCATTGGACTAGAACCCAAACACACTTTGAATCTCTGCTTGGCCAATATATATTGATGCTAAATCCACCACTTTAGCCCCAGTACCACATTCAGTGTTGTCAAGGACTTAGCATGCTTAGCCATGATTATCTGCAGATTATTTTCAACAGCAGCTGAAGGTCTGCTCTGTTTGACAGAACATGTTAAAGTCAAATAATTTATTGCAAAGCATGGCTGTCCTATTGCTTCGGGGGTGGGTAACCATAATGCCTGAGTTGCTTATGCCTAAATGTAAGTTAGCATGTGAGACAGGCAGGGGTGTGGACAGAAAAATAGCAGACTGGTAATGTTAGTTTCTTTCTTATCACATAACAGCCAATTTAATGATCTGGATGTAATGGGATAAAGAATTAGCTACTGTAATAATACAGACAATATACTGACTATTCTCCCTTCCCTGAGAAACTGTATTATTTTTATCAAAACATTTTGAAATCCTGTGAGGCTGAGAGTAACCTCAAGGATACTCTACAGCAGCGGCCCCCAACCTTTTTGAGGCCGTGGACCGGCTGGGGGGAGCAAGCTCCATGCGCGGGGGGGCGGGGGACGTCATGCTTGCGCAATGGGCGTGTCGCGCTCACGGGGGGTGTCGCGCATGCGCGCAAGTGTGACACGCCCACCGTGGGCGCGTGACACGCCCACTGCGCGTGCATGCGGGCGGGGGGTGGAGATCCGTATCCGCAGCCCAGTTCCGGCAAGCCCATGGACCAGCACCGGGCCGCGGACCGGGGGTTGACGACCCCTGCTCTACAGAGTGTACCATCCATCTCTCCCATCAGAAAGAGAGGATGAGAGGAAAGCTATTGAAAAAAGGGTTAAAGCAATTGAAGATAAAGACAGAAACACCAGAGGGCGCCAATTGAGCGGGAAAAGAGGAGGATATAAAAGGGAGTGAGAAAAAGGAAAAAGGGGGTTCGGAGAAGAAAGAGGAAGAAGCTTGTTTGGCACAGGAGGAGACATTGAAACCTGAAGAGGAGTTAGTGGAGATAGTTCAAGAAGATCCCTGGACAGGAGAGTGGGTAGAGTTTAGAGTCCCTAAAGAGTATGCAGAGAGAGAGAGTGGAGGAGACAAGTATATAGAAAGCCGCCCTATTGGGGGGAGACAATAGAAAGGAGACAACGGAAAGAATAAAAAGCTTGGCAGCAAAGAGAGGAACAGAGGAGGGAGCAGAGGAGATGTACAGAGAACCCTGGGAGATCCCGTGGGACCAGCCCTTTCCGAGCACAAGTGAGGCAGAACAAGGGCAAGAAGGTTTGGGAGCCACAGGTGGGCTGGGTTTACCACTCTCAGCCATGATGTTAATGGACAATACACCTGATGGATCGGGCACCATACCAAAGTGGACCCATGGAGTTGCAAGTTCTTCCCCTTCATCGTTCCAAGGAGATTTACCATGTTTTACTAAGGTTAAGACTTATGACTTGTTGTTGAAACCAGAAACAGGAAGTATGAACATAAATGAAGCAGACGACTTGTTAAATAATAAACCTGTTTTATTAGAAGACTTTGGTGTACCGCCTTCTTCTTTGAAGAAAAACACAGTAAAGGAGGTAAGAGACACGAGACGGGATTACAAATCCTCTCAGAATTCACCAACAAATTCTCCAAGTTAAGAGTTTTCAGATTAAGCAAAATTTTAATGGAAACACTAATCTTCAAGCAATACAGAATGATTGCTTTGCTTTCCTTCTTGCAGCATGGGAGGAAATGGATATTGTTCTAATGATGCCCCACTTTGGCATGCTCCTCTGCCAGGGCTAAATCATCAAGAAATCTGCCATTACATATCCAGCATATCCATTAAGGCTAAGAGATTTATTGTCTGAGGAGGTGGGTTTGGCATTCACAAAAGCTTACACTAAAACCAATCTGTTAGTTTAAGATGGTAGAATACTTTGGCTTGTGGTGTTATCTTCAGCGGTTTTAATGTGCTGAAAGAAACTAACATGACTACCTCTTTTTAAAAACCTTTACATTTCCAAAATTTCTGGCACCAAAACTCTCAGCATTATCACAAGGTCCCAGCCACAAAAAATATGTTTGTGGTGGGAAAGACAGACTGCTGTGACACAATGATTCAGCTCATCTGTTTCCCCAGAAACTATGTGCAAATTGTGCTAATCCTTTAAGCAGTTAGAATCACAAAATTGAGGGGAATGCCGGAGGGGCGGATCTGCTTGAGAAAATGATGCAAAAGTCTTCCCATACAAAACACACTACATGAGGAGCTGGAAGAGGAGATGGTTTCAGGTCCTTCTGGCATGGCTCTAAAGCAAGTAAGAGGCACCATTAACACCCTGACCCAATCTGCCCAGATATGAAGAGACAGGAAAGCCTGCACCACATCACAGGGTGAAGTGCTTGATTTCCATTGCACACGCAGGGAGACAACTTGCATTTTGTTATGACAAGGAGAAAGTGACAAGGACAAGTCCTGTGGCTCCTTTCTTGGACAAAGTGGGTTGGAGGGTGTGCCTTCAAATTCTTTTTACATCATTGTTTCACTTTTGGAAATATTTTCAGTCTCTCTCAACCTATTGGAAGGGTCAGCAAGTGTGTCTCTCCAAGTGTTGTGTCCTATAATTCACCTCAATGCTAATATTACTAATTGTGAAAACTTCTGGAGGAGCACAGCTGCCGACTGATTGATTTTGAATCCACAGCCCTATACTTGGCACACCAGAAAGTACAAAGTATCATTGTGCTATATGGTACACAAGCCATCTACTGATTTGTACATTACTAATTTCATCTAGGCACCTAACCCCTGGCATCAGATACCTTAGAACTGATAATTTCTGTTCCTGCCTAACACCGGCTAGGTATAGAAGGATCCTCCCCAAATGATGGAAAAGCATTGTGAGTACACTTGAGCATCCCCTGGGCAACGGAGTGCAGCTCGCTAATCTTTCACTTCCAGAAATGTTGCATTGTAAAATTGCTGATGAGCAAAATGATCCAACAGTCCTTTTTAGGACCACAAATGACAATAATTTCTAACATTTTAATTTGTTTTTAATTTTACCTATATTTCATATACATCCATAATTTTAAATTGTGTAAAGCTCTGATACGAATAAAGAAAGAAAGACCAGTAGAGCAAGAAATGTTAATACGTGCCCTAGAAAGCAGACCAAAAGGACTGAACCAGAGACTTTGGAAACTGGATCATCCATTGCTATATATTCGTATACAAACAAACAAACAAAATACAGGACTTTCATCCATACACAACCACAGTGCCAGAGGAAGGAAGGTTTAATACATCCCCCCTCTCCTGAAGTAAATTGCTGCAAATGCTTTTCTTTTACCCAAGTGTAAATTGCTTCCCACAATTTAAAAATCATAGGCTTCAGACATAAGTATATAACATGGACCTGTGCATGCATACATGGCAGTAGATCTCCTCAGCTCGGTAGAATTTTTTCCACATGTATGACTCCAGTTATAGACTTTGTTTACAAAAAGAGGAGATAAGGTGCAAAAACTGTTTTGAATTGTTTTTCAAACTAAAAGGTCGATATCTGGTTCAGTGCTTTTTTTCTTTTCATATTGAAAAGCACAGTCCTTCTGTACACCAAATTTAGGTAGTGGGACTGTGTTGAACAAAGCCAGCTTCAGTGCTTAGACCAGCATGGCTATGTCCATCAGATCTGAAGCTGATTACCGTAGCATCTTTGAAGAATTTGTAAATTAGCAGCATTGCTAACAGTAATACATGGGCCTTAGAAAGCACGGCTAACAACAAGGCCAGTGGAGGTGATGGCATTCCAGTTGAACTTTTTAAAATCTTAAAAGATGACGCAGTTAAGGTGCTACACTCAATATGCCAGCAAGTTTGGAAAACTCAGCAGTGGCCAGAGGATTGGAAAAGATCAGTCTACATCCCAATCCCAAAGAAGGGCAGTGCCAAAGAATGCTCCAACTACCGTACAATTGCACTCATTTCACACACTAGCAAGGTTATGCTCAAAATCCTACAAGGTAGGCTTCAGCAGTATGTGGACCGAGAACTCCCAGAAGTACAAGCTGGATTTCGAAGGGGCAGAGGAACTAGAGACCAAATTGCTAACATGCGCTGGATTATGGAGAAAGCCAGAGAGTTCCAGAAAAACATCTACTTCTGCTTCATTGACTATGCAAAAGCCTTTGACTGTGTGGACCACAGCAAACTATGGCAAGTCCTTAAAAAAATGGGAGTGCCTGACCACCTTATCTACCTCCTGAGAAATCTATATTTATTTATTTAATTTATTAATTTAATTTGTATCCCGCTCCCGTTAGTGTCACAGCACTACTCTGGGCGGGTAACAGCTCGTAAAACAGAAAACAGAAATAAAAATAGAAACATTAAAAAACAATTGCAATAACTCTTTAAAAAAACCAACAACAATCAGGCAGGACTCCCGAAGGAGAAACGGCCCACGCTCCTGCTTCGGGTGTTTTGTTTCCCCTAGGTTGCTCCGTTGAACAGCATTTGCCAACGTAGGTGCACCTGAGAGAACTTCTCATTCCTCCGGTGAAGTCCGTTCCAGGACACCGACTCCGTTATCTTTCTAAATCGGCCAACCTTTGCGATACTTGTAGGCCCGTGGTCATCTTGGCTCCTGCAGACGAGCGCAGCAAGTCCAATCACCACACAGGCATGACAGGAACAGAATGAGAGCCTGGGGTCTGCACGGACATTAACTGACAGGCCCATTGAAAGCACTCTGCATGTTCTGGTCCTCAGGCTCAGGCTGCTGAGAGTGACCTCACCTTGGCCATAGAGCAGATGCGCGATGAAACACAAAGAAGAGGGCCATGGTACTCAACCCCAAACTGCACTTTCTATTGTCCTCAGCGGGAAAGAAGGAGAGATGGATGTCCTCACGAATCTCCACTTCGGAACTCAAACCCGAGCTGGGGGGGAGACTAGAGACAGCTTGTCATGTCCCGCCGACCCTTCCGGATCCGGTTGTTCCTCGAGGTTGCAGGGTGGCGCAAATGCACGATGAAGCTCTGCATCCACGTAAACAATCTCATTGAAAGAACAACACCTAGCCGCCATCCCCGGTCCGGGACAGGAAGCAACAGTTAGAACTGGATATGGAAACACTGATTGGTTCAAAATTGGGAAAGGAATACGACAAGGCTGTATATTGTCCCCCTGCTTATTTAACTTATATGCAGAATACATCATGCGAAAGGCTGGACTGGAGGAATCCCAAACCTGAATTAAGATTGCCGGAAGAAGTATCAACAACCTCAGATATGCAGATGATACCACTCTGATGGCAGAAAGTGAGGAGGAATTAAAGAACCTCTTAATGAGGGTGAAAGAGGAGAGAGCCAAAAATGGTCTGAAGCTCAACATCAAAAAAACTAAGATCATGGCCACTGGTCCCATCACCTCCTGGCAAATAGAAGGGGAAGATATGGAGGCAGTGACAGATTTTACTTTCTTGGGCTCCATGACCACTGCAGATGGTGACAGCAGCCACAAAATTAAAAGACGCCTGCTTCTTGGGAGTAAATCAATGACAAACCTCAACAGCATCTTAAAAAGCAGAGACATCACTTTGCCGACAAAGGTCCGCATAGTCAAAGCTATGGTTTTTCCAGTAGTGATGTATGGAAGTGAGAGTTGGACCATAAAGAAAGCTGACCGCCAAAGAATTGATGCTTTTGAATTGTGGTGCTGGAGGAGGCTCTTGAGAGTCCCCTGGACTGCAAGGAGAACAAACCTATCCATTCTAAAGGAAATCAACCCTGAGTGCTCACTAGAAGGGCAGATCCTGAAGCTGAGGCTCCAATACTTTGGCCATCTCATGAGAAGAGAAGACTCCCTGGAAAAGACCCTGACGTTGGGAAAGTGTGAAGGCAAGAGGAGAAGGGGACGACAGAGGATGAGATGGTTGGACAGTGTCATCGAAGCTATGAACATGAATCTGACCAAACTCCAGGAGGCAGTGGAACACAGGAGGGCCTGGCGTGCTCTGGTCCATGGGGTCACGAAGAGTCGGACACGACTAAATGACTAAACAACAACAAATGGTTTTTTCAGTAGCGATGTATGGAAGTGAGAGCTGGACCATAAAGAAGACTGACCGCCGAAGAATTGATGCTTTTGTATTGTGGTGCTGGAGGAGACTCTTGAGAGTCCCGTGGACTGCAAGGAGAACAAACCTATCCATTCTAAAGGAAATCAACCCTGAGTGCTCACTGGAAGGACAGATCCTGAAGCTGAGGCTCCAATACTTTAGCCATCTCATGAGAAGAGAAGACTCCCTGGAAAAGACCCTGATGTTGGGAAAGTGTGAGGACAAGAGGAGAAGGGGACGACAGAGGACGAGATGGTTGGACAGTGTCATCGAAGCGACCAACATGAATTTGACCAAACTCCGGGAGGCAGTGGAAGACAGGAGGGCCTGGCGTGCTCTGGTCCATGGGGTCATGAAGAGTCGGACACGATTTAACGACTAAACAACAACAATACATTGCAAGACTAGATACCTACTTTTGCATTTGTATTTTGTAATGACCACACTGTTCCCTTTTATTTCAAATAATATATTGCGCAATTAAAAACAAGAACATAAGCATACCTGCTTAAATACATAACAACATACATGGCTAGATGTTTTACAGTTGGGAGACAATCATCCAAACGAATACATGGTGACTGGTGTTTGCCCAGGTCATGAATATTCATATGCTATTTGCATAGACCAATGGGAGTGCTGGAGGGGCAAAGTCACGAGGTATAAAAGACTCAGCAGGAGGAGGAGGAGTTTAGATAGACATAGATAGGGTTTTGAGATAGAGAGATTTGGAATTTGGGCAGGAGAGTGGTGGTTGAGAGGGATAAAGGAGAATGTTTGTTTATAACATTGCTTGTATTGTCAACACCTGTATCAATAAACAATTTCTATTTGGTTCTTTTAAAATAACATATGGCCTGGACCTTGATTATTAATAATAGGTATTGTTGATGAAATCAACTGGTGGCAGCTGAGGGGCACGTAGTGTGAGCTCTTTGTTTGGTGAAACAATCAGGTTTCAAGAGAAACCATTTTACCTCAGGATTTACAAGCTCAAAATCCGGAGCTCTGAGGGAAAAGAGCAGTAGCGGATGGAGTAGAAGCCTAAGTCAGAATAAATCTGAAGTTATAAGGAAAGCTAAGCAGAAAGTTGTTCTTGTGTCTGGAGACAAGAATTGTCCAGACAGAGAATTATTGTGACAAGGGTTGTCAGCTTGGGAGTAGCTAAGGCAAGCTGCTTGGAAAAGTGCAACCTAGTTACAAGGAAAGCCGCTGAAAGAGAGAAAAAGGCTTGTACTTTTGGCTTTTGTGAGGGAAAAGAACCAGTCCAGGTTAATAAGAAATTGTATTGTTTACGCCACCCAAAAGAAGTAAAAAGTCAGTTATGGAGGCACAGGCTGAGCTCTATGGTGCTGAGGGAAATGGAAACCCTCAAATTCAGAGTGAGGAAGAAACTGTATTGATTGCCTCAGAGGGAGAAAATATTCAGAGCTCCCAAGATTTTGAAAAACTGAAACTAGAACAAGAATTTAAACTGAAGGAGCTAGCTATGAAAAACCAATTAGAATTGGAAAGAGAAAAAATTAGAGAACTTGAACTTGAAAAGAAAAGGGAACTGGAGCTAGAATTGGAAAAAGAAAAATTAGAATTGGAAAGAGAAAACAGGAGAAGGGAATTTGAGCAAAGAGAAAGAGAAATGCAATTCAAAATTGAGATGAAGAAATTGGAATTAGCTGCTCAAATAATAATAATAATAATAATAATAATAATAATAATAATAATAATAATAATAATAATAATAATAATAATAATCATCATCATCATCATCGTAGTAGTCGTAGCAGTCGTAGTAGTCGTAGTAGTTCCAGTGAGGGAAATCTCTCAAAAATCGACCTAAAGAAATTTCCCCAATATCAGAAGGGGGATTGTCCTGAATCTTTCCTGATTTCATTTGAGAGAGCTTGTTGGGACTTTGAGGTTAAAGATGATGAGAGGATGATAATTTTAAGATCACAAATAAGTGGAGTTTTATCTGAGCTTTATTCACAGGTGCCTCTGGAGCAAGCTAGAGATTTTGAGGCTTATAGAAAGATGGTGTATTCCCAATTTGGGATTAATTCAGAGCACCTCAGAAGGAAATTTAGATCAATTTCAAAGAAACCTGAGGAGTCTTTTGCCCAACTTGGGGCACGTTTGATGCAGTATCTCAATAAATGGCTGGAACAGGAACACGTCACCTCCTTAGACCATATGAAAAATGAGTTTGGGTTGGAACAATTTTATTCAATTTTGCCAAGGGAATTGCGTTACCTGGTCAAGGACAAGGATCCTAAAAATGTGCTACAGGTGTCTGAGTATGCTGATTCTCTTAGTGAGATCAGAGATCCTCGATTCTCTGAGGTAAAAATTGACAGAAAAGAATGGGACAACAGTAGAAGAACATCCCAATCCAGTGGAAATTACTTCAGTCAGACTCAAGCTAAGGGAAGCCATTTTAAAGCGAAACCTTCATTCCCAGAGCAAAGTCCCCTGAAATCAAATAGTTCTGAGGGAAAAGTTAATAAATTTATTTATTTATTTATTTATTTATTTGTTTGTTTGTTTGTTTGTTTGTTTGTTTGTTTGTTTATTTATTTATTTATTAAACTTATATGCTGCCCACTCTACCCAAAGGTCTCTGGGCGGCTTACAACAATTAAAATACAATAAAAAAGGTAAAACAATTAAAATACAATTAAAATATATACTCTAAAAATTGCCATCAGGACCCACAGTTGATATTATTTCAATTAAAAGCCTTCTGGAACAGGAAGGTTTTGACCTGGCGCCGAAATGTCATCAGCGTCGGCGCCAGACGATTCTCAATTGGGATGGCATGCCATAGTCTGGGGGCAGCTGCCGAAAAGGCCCTTTGTCTACAAGCCATCCCTCTTACCTCCTTGAGGGATGGCTCTTTCAAAAGGGCCCCCTGGCTAGATCTTAACTGCCAGGTAGGTTCATATGGAAGGAGGCGGTCCTTCAGGTATCCAGGGCCCAAGCCATTTAGGGCTTTATAGGTCAAAACAAGCACTTTGAATTGGGCCCGGGCAGCAACTGGTAGCCAATGTAATTTAAACAGAATCGGCTTGATATGTCCCCTAGCGGCCCCACCACTCACCAGCCGTGCAGCTTGATTCTGGACCAGTTGCAGTAGCCGGACCGTCTTCAAAGGCAGCCCTACGTAGAGCGCATTGCAGTAATCTATACGAGATGTTACCAGTGCGTTTGTAACTGTCTTGAGACTCCGCTCATCCAGGTAGGGCCGTAGCTCGTATAATTTCCGCAGCTGAAGGAAGGCGCCCCTGGCCACCGAGTCCACCTGGGCTTCCAGAGTTAGACTGGGGTCCAGAAGCACCCCCAGGCTGCGGACCCTGTCCCTTAGTGGGAGTGCAACCCCATTCAGGGCAGGGAAATGGCCCTCCAGCCTGTCCGGCGAAGCACCCACTAACAGCACTTCCGTCTTGTCTGGATTGAGTTTCAATTTATTAACCCTCATCCAGTCCATTATCAGGTCCAGACACGAGTTCAGCACAGAAACCGCCTCACCTGGATTGGTGGAAAACGAGAGGTAGAGCTGAGTGTCGTCAGCATATTGCTGACTCCTCAGCCCAAACCTCCTGATGACCTCTCCCAGCGGTTTCATGTAGATGTTAAACAGCATGGGGGATAGTATTGAGCCCTGAGGAACTCCATGACTTAAATGCCATGGGACAAAGCAACTGTCCCCCAGCACCACCCTCTGGACACGGTCAGCTAGGAAGGAGCGGAACCACCGTAAAGCGGTGCCCCCAACTCCCAACCCAGCCAGCCTATTCAGAAGGACACCATGGTTGATGGTGTCGAAAGCTGCTGAGAGGTCCAGGAGTATCAACAGGGTCACACTCCCCTATCTCTCTCTCGGCAAAGGTCATCGTACAGGGCGACCAAGGCAGTCTCCGTACCAAAACCCGGCCTGAAACCCGATTGAAATGGATCCAGAAAATCCGTTTCATCCAGCAGTGCCTGGAGTTACATACATACATATAAACTTTATTGTTTCTGGCCATAGACCTTTACAATGTAGTGACTACTGTAGCATATAAAATCCAATTAAAACAGGTAATTACATTAAAAGCATTAAAAGCATTAAAACCAATAAAACCCGGTCTAAGCATATTATCATAACGTATAACGTCAATCCACTGTATTCAGCATTTCTGTGGCATTATGATCCCTGACAAATTGAAGCCTCAGCTTCTTAGCTGCTAGTGCAAATTGTGCTTCAGCATATGTAATGTGCAACTGTGTATCAGCAAGCAATCCTACTACTGTTTCAGTGATGGTACAGTTAAAATACATCTGAATGATGGGTGACAGAAATCTTTC
Source organism: Intellagama lesueurii (assembly GCA_037013535.1). Lineage (NCBI taxonomy): Eukaryota > Metazoa > Chordata > Lepidosauria > Squamata > Agamidae > Intellagama > Intellagama lesueurii. The sequence continues at coordinate 189,717,599 of JBAJHW010000001.1, read as the reverse complement.
TCTAGGATTTTTATAGAGAGGACAGAACAGTAGATAATGAGTTAGATCCTCAATCTGGTTGCAGCCAAAAACACATTTTCGTTCCTCAACTGGTCTTCCTTTATATCTCCCTTCAAGGTATGCTGAGGCCATCTGTCCAAATCTAAGTTCTGTAAAAGCTCTGCGAATCTGGGGAAAAGTCAATGACTCAAAATATTTTGGTTTTGCATGATTCACCTGAAGTTGGGGATACCAGGTAGAAAAACGGGACCCAACAATAGCCGCCCTATCCTGACTAGCATCAAGATCAAAGATCCAGTTCCTAAGGTCGCGAGAGCTTAAACTAAGGAACTTTTCCATCAGAAGGTTGTGGACCTTTAATTTTTGGTGACATTGTTGTGCCCATCCACCAGACTTTAGTTGTTCTAACCAGCAGCACTTTGTCAGGGAGGAGTCCTCCAAACTGTTCAGTCTATGCCAATATCTAAGATAAGCCAGATCGATTCTAGCGGCAATTGAGGGTAGGCCTAACTCAGCTCTGAGGTGAGCCGAGGGAGTTCCTGGGGGGAGCCCCAGTATCAGCCTCATGAATTTGTTTTGCAGGATTTCTAATTTGGGCTTGGCTGCCTCTCCCCATAGTTCTGTCCCGTAGAGCATTTGTGCTAGAATTTTGACACCAAACACCTTGAGTACAGGATTTACTAGCTGGCCTCCTCTGCTGTAGAAAAATCTTTTTAATTGCCTATTGATCTGGTGCTCAATAAGATGGTAACATTTAGGCGGAGCTTGGTTGCAGTGAAGCCAGCAGCTGCCGGGAACAGCTCCCGGGAAAAGCTGGAACCGCCCGGTCTGGGATCCCCTCCAGAAGTAGGGGATCAAAATACAGGACTTTCATCCATACACAACCACAGTGCCAGAGGAAGGAAGGTTTAATACATCCCCCCTCTCCTGAAGTAAATTGCTGCAAATGCTTTTCTTTTACCCAAGTGTAAATTGCTTCCCACAATTTAAAAATCATAGGCTTCAGACATAAGTATATAACATGGACCAGTGCATGCATACATGGCAGTAGATCTCCTCAGCTCGGTAGAATTTTTTCCACATGTATGACTCCAGTTATAGACTTTGTTTACAAAAAGAGGAGATAAGGTGCAAAAACTGTTTTGAATTGTTTTTCAAACTAAAAGGTCGATATCTGGTTCAGTGCTTTTTTTTTTTTCATATTGAAAAGCACAGTCCTTCTGTACACCAAATTAAGGTAGTGGGACTGTGTTGAACAAAGCCAGCTTCAGTGCTTAGACCAGCATGGCTATGTCCATCAGATCTGAAGCTGATTACCGTAGCATCTTTGAAGAATTTGTAAATTAGCAGCATTGCTAACAGTAATACATGGGCCTTAGAAAGCACGGCTAACAACAAGGCCAGTGGAGGTGATGGCATTCCAGTTGAACTTTTTAAAATCTTAAAAGATGACGCAGTTAAGGTGCTACACTCAATATGCCAGCAAGTTTGGAAAACTCAGCAGTGGCCAGAGGATTGGAAAAGATCAGTCTACATCCCAATCCCAAAGAAGGGCAGTGCCAAAGAATGCTCCAACTACCGTACAATTGCACTCATTTCACACACTAGCAAGGTTATGCTCAAAATCCTACAAGGTAGGCTTCAGCAGTATGTGGACCGAGAACTCCCAGAAGTACAAGCTGGATTTCGAAGGGGCAGAGGAACTAGAGACCAAATTGCTAACATGCGCTGGATTATGGAGAAAGCCAGAGAGTTCCAGAAAAACATCTACTTCTGCTTCATTGACTATGCAAAAGCCTTTGACTGTGTGGACCACAGCAAACTATGGCAAGTCCTTAAAGAAATGGGAGTGCCTGACCACCTTATCTACCTCCTGAGAAATCTATATTTATTTATTTAATTTATTAATTTAATTTGTATCCCGCTCCCGTTAGTGTCACAGCACTACTCTGGGCGGGTAACAGCTCGTAAAACAGAAAACAGAAATAAAAATAGAAACATTAAAAAACAATTGCAATAACTCTTTAAAAAAACCAACAACAATCAGGCAGGACTCCCGAAGGAGAAACAGCCCACGCTCCTGCTTCGGGTGTTTTGTTTCCCCTAGGTTGCTCCGTTGAACAGCATTTGCCAACGTAGGTGCACCTGAGAGAACTTCTCATTCCTCCGGTGAAGTCCGTTCCAGGACACCGACTCCGTTATCTTTCTAAATCGGCCAACCTTTGCGATACTTGTAGGCCCGTGGTCATCTTGGCTCCTGCAGACGAGCGCAGCAAGTCCAATCACCACACAGGCATGACAGGAACAGAATGAGAGCCTGGGGTCTGCACGGACATTAACTGACAGGCCCATTGAAAGCACTCTGCATGTTCTGGTCCTCAGGCTCAGGCTGCTGAGAGTGACCTCACCTTGGCCATAGAGCAGATGCGCGATGAAACACAAAGAAGAGGGCCACGGTACTCAACCCCAAACTGCACTTTCTATTGTCCTCAGCGGGAAAGAAGGAGAGATGGATGTCCTCACGAATCTCCACTTCGGAACTCAAACCCGAGCTGGGGGGGAGACTAGAGACAGCTTGTCATGTCCCGCCGACCCTTCCGGATCCGGTTGTTCCTCGAGGTTGCAGGGTGGCGCAAATGCACGATGAAGCTCTGCATCCACGTAAACAATCTCATTGAAAGAACAACACCTAGCCGCCATCCCCGGTCCGGGACAGGAAGCAACAGTTAGAACTGGATATGGAAACACTGATTGGTTCAAAATTGGGAAAGGAATACGACAAGGCTGTATATTGTCCCCCTGCTTATTTAACTTATATGCAGAATACATCATGCGAAAGGCTGGACTGGAGGAATCCCAAACCTGAATTAAGATTGCCGGAAGAAGTATCAACAACCTCAGATATGCAGATGATACCACTCTGATGGCAGAAAGTGAGGAGGAATTAAAGAACCTCTTAATGAGGGTGAAAGAGGAGAGAGCCAAAAATGGTCTGAAGCTCAACATCAAAAAAACTAAGATCATGGCCACTGGTCCCATCACCTCCTGGCAAATAGAAGGGGAAGATATGGAGGCAGTGACAGATTTTACTTTCTTGGGCTCCATGACCACTGCAGATGGTGACAGCAGCCACAAAATTAAAAGACGCCTGCTTCTTGGGAGTAAATCAATGACAAACCTCAACAGCATCTTAAAAAGCAGAGACATCACTTTGCCGACAAAGGTCCGCATAGTCAAAGCTATGGTTTTTCCAGTAGTGATGTATGGAAGTGAGAGTTGGACCATAAAGAAAGCTGACCGCCAAAGAATTGATGCTTTTGAATTGTGGTGCTGGAGGAGGCTCTTGAGAGTCCCCTGGACTGCAAGGAGAACAAACCTATCCATTCTAAAGGAAATCAACCCTGAGTGCTCACTAGAAGGGCAGATCCTGAAGCTGAGGCTCCAATACTTTGGCCATCTCATGAGAAGAGAAGACTCCCTGGAAAAGACCCTGACGTTGGGAAAGTGTGAAGGCAAGAGGAGAAGGGGACGACAGAGGATGAGATGGTTGGACAGTGTCATCGAAGCTATGAACATGAATCTGACCAAACTCCAGGAGGCAGTGGAACACAGGAGGGCCTGGCGTGCTCTGGTCCATGGGGTCACGAAGAGTCGGACACGACTAAATGACTAAACAACAACAAATGGTTTTTTCAGTAGCGATGTATGGAAGTGAGAGCTGGACCATAAAGAAGACTGACCGCCGAAGAATTGATGCTTTTGTATTGTGGTGCTGGAGGAGACTCTTGAGAGTCCCGTGGACTGCAAGGAGAACAAACCTATCCATTCTAAAGGAAATCAACCCTGAGTGCTCACTGGAAGGACAGATCCTGAAGCTGAGGCTCCAATACTTTAGCCATCTCATGAGAAGAGAAGACTCCCTGGAAAAGACCCTGATGTTGGGAAAGTGTGAGGACAAGAGGAGAAGGGGACGACAGAGGACGAGATGGTTGGACAGTGTCATCGAAGCGACCAACATGAATTTGACCAAACTCCGGGAGGCAGTGGAAGACAGGAGGGCCTGGCGTGCTCTGGTCCATGGGGTCATGAAGAGTCGGACACGATTTAACGACTAAACAACAACAATACATTGCAAGACTAGATACCTACTTTTGCATTTGTATTTTGTAATGACCACACTGTTCCCTTTTATTTCAAATAATATATTGCGCAATTAAAAACAAGAACATAAGCATACCTGCTTAAATACATAACAACATACATGGCTAGATGTTTTACAGTTGGGAGACAATCATCCAAACGAATACATGGTGACTGGTGTTTGCCCAGGTCATGAATATTCATATGCTATTTGCATAGACCAATGGGAGTGCTGGAGGGGCAGAGTCACGAGGTATAAAAGACTCAGCAGGAGGAGGAGGAGTTTAGATAGACATAGATAGGGTTTTGAGATAGAGAGATTTGGAATTTGGGCAGGAGAGTGGTGGTTGAGAGGGATAAAGGAGAATGTTTGTTTATAACATTGCTTGTATTGTCAACACCTGTATCAATAAACAATTTCTATTTGGTTCTTTTAAAATAACATATGGCCTGGACCTTGATTATTAATAATAGGTATTGTTGATGAAATCAACTGGTGGCAGCTGAGGGGCACGTAGTGTGAGCTCTTTGTTTGGTGAAACAATCAGGTTTCAAGAGAAACCATTTTACCTCAGGATTTACAAGCTCAAAATCCGGAGCTCTGAGGGAAAAGAGCAGTAGCGGATGGAGTAGAAGCCTAAGTCAGAATAAATCTGAAGTTATAAGGAAAGCTAAGCAGAAAGTTGTTCTTGTGTCTGGAGACAAGAATTGTCCAGACAGAGAATTATTGTGACAAGGGTTGTCAGCTTGGGAGTAGCTAAGGCAAGCTGCTTGGAAAAGTGCAACCTAGTTACAAGGAAAGCCGCTGAAAGAGAGAAAAAGGCTTGTACTTTTGGCTTTTGTGAGGGAAAAGAACCAGTCCAGGTTAATAAGAAATTGTATTGTTTACGCCACCCAAAAGAAGTAAAAAGTCAGTTATGGAGGCACAGGCTGAGCTCTATGGTGCTGAGGGAAATGGAAACCCTCAAATTCAGAGTGAGGAAGAAACTGTATTGATTGCCTCAGAGGGAGAAAATATTCAGAGCTCCCAAGATTTTGAAAAACTGAAACTAGAACAAGAATTTAAACTGAAGGAGCTAGCTATGAAAAACCAATTAGAATTGGAAAGAGAAAAAATTAGAGAACTTGAACTTGAAAAGAAAAGGGAACTGGAGCTAGAATTGGAAAAAGAAAAATTAGAATTGGAAAGAGAAAACAGGAGAAGGGAATTTGAGCAAAGAGAAAGAGAAATGCAATTCAAAATTGAGATGAAGAAATTGGAATTAGCTGCTCAAATAATAATAATAATAATAATAATAATAATAATAATAATAATAATAATAATAATAATAATAATAATAATAATAATAATCATCGTAGTAGTCGTAGCAGTCGTAGTAGTCGTAGTAGTTCCAGTGAGGGAAATCTCTCAAAAATCGACCTAAAGAAATTTCCCCAATATCAGAAGGGGGATTGTCCTGAATCTTTCCTGATTTCATTTGAGAGAGCTTGTTGGGACTTTGAGGTTAAAGATGATGAGAGGATGATAATTTTAAGATCACAAATAAGTGGAGTTTTATCTGAGCTTTATTCACAGGTGCCTCTGGAGCAAGCTAGAGATTTTGAGGCTTATAGAAAGATGGTGTATTCCCAATTTGGGATTAATTCAGAGCACCTCAGAAGGAAATTTAGATCAATTTCAAAGAAACCTGAGGAGTCTTTTGCCCAACTTGGGGCACGTTTGATGCAGTATCTCAATAAATGGCTGGAACAGGAACACGTCACCTCCTTAGACCATATGAAAAATGAGTTTGGGTTGGAACAATTTTATTCAATTTTGCCAAGGGAATTGCGTTACCTGGTCAAGGACAAGGATCCTAAAAATGTGCTACAGGTGTCTGAGTATGCTGATTCTCTTAGTGAGATCAGAGATCCTCGATTCTCTGAGGTAAAAATTGACAGAAAAGAATGGGACAACAGTAGAAGAACATCCCAATCCAGTGGAAATTACTTCAGTCAGACTCAAGCTAAGGGAAGCCATTTTAAAGCGAAACCTTCATTCCCAGAGCAAAGTCCCCTGAAATCAAATAGTTCTGAGGGAAAAGTTAATAAATTTATTTATTTATTTATTTGTTTGTTTGTTTGTTTGTTTGTTTGTTTGTTTGTTTATTTATTTATTTATTTATTAAACTTATATGCTGCCCACTCTACCCAAAGGTCTCTGGGCGGCTTACAACAATTAAAATACAATAAAAAAGGTAAAACAATTAAAATACAATTAAAATATATACTCTAAAAATTGCCATCAGGACCCACAGTTGATATTATTTCAATTAAAGGCCTTCTGGAACAGGAAGGTTTTGACCTGGCGCCGAAATGTCATCAGCGTCGGCGCCAGACGATTCTCAATTGGGATGGCATGCCATAGTCTGGGGGCAGCTGCCGAAAAGGCCCTTTGTCTACAAGCCATCCCTCTTACCTCCTTGAGGGATGGCTCTTTCAAAAGGGCCCCCTGGCTAGATCTTAACTGCCAGGTAGGTTCATATGGAAGGAGGCGGTCCTTCAGGTATCCAGGGCCCAAGCCATTTAGGGCTTTATAGGTCAAAACAAGCACTTTGAATTGGGCCCGGGCAGCAACTGGTAGCCAATGTAATTTAAACAGAATCGGCTTGATATGTCCCCTAGCGGCCCCACCACTCACCAGCCGTGCAGCTTGATTCTGGACCAGTTGCAGTAGCCGGACCGTCTTCAAAGGCAGCCCCACGTAGAGCGCATTGCAGTAATCTATACGAGATGTTACCAGTGCGTTTGTAACTGTCTTGAGACTCCGCTCATCCAGGTAGGGCCGTAGCTCGTATAATTTCCGCAGCTGAAGGAAGGCGCCCCTGGCCACCGAGTCCACCTGGGCTTCCAGAGTTAGACTGGGGTCCAGAAGCACCCCCAGGCTGCGGACCCTGTCCCTTAGTGGGAGTGCAACCCCATTCAGGGCAGGGAAATGGCCCTCCAGCCTGTCCGGCGAAGCACCCACTAACAGCACTTCCGTCTTGTCTGGATTGAGTTTCAATTTATTAACCCTCATCCAGTCCATTATCAGGTCCAGACACGAGTTCAGCACAGAAACCGCCTCACCTGGATTGGTGGAAAACGAGAGGTAGAGCTGAGTGTCGTCAGCATATTGCTGACTCCTCAGCCCAAACCTCCTGATGACCTCTCCCAGCGGTTTCATGTAGATGTTAAACAGCATGGGGGATAGTATTGAGCCCTGAGGAACTCCATGACTTAAATGCCATGGGACAAAGCAACTGTCCCCCAGCACCACCCTCTGGACACGGTCAGCTAGGAAGGAGCGGAACCACCGTAAAGCGGTGCCCCCAACTCCCAACCCAGCCAGCCTATTCAGAAGGACACCATGGTTGATGGTGTCGAAAGCCGCTGAGAGGTCCAGGAGTATCAACAGGGTCACACTCCCCCTATCTCTCTCTCGGCAAAGGTCATCGTACAGGGCGACCAAGGCAGTCTCCGTACCAAAACCCGGCCTGAAACCCGATTGAAATGGATCCAGAAAATCCGTTTCATCCAGCAGTGCCTGGAGTTACATACATACATATAAACTTTATTGTTTCTGGCCATAGACCTTTACAATGTAGTGACTACTGTAGCATATAAAATCCAATTAAAACAGGTAATTACATTAAAAGCATTAAAAGCATTAAAACCAATAAAACCCGGTCTAAGCATATTATCATAACGTATAACGTCAATCCACTGCATTCAGCATTTCTGTGGCATTATGATCCCTGACAAATTGAAGCCTCAGCTTCTTAGCTGCTAGTGCAAATTGTGCTTCAGCATATGTAATGTGCAACTGTGTATCAGCAAGCAATCCTACTACTGTTTCAGTGATGGTACAGTTAAAATACATCTGAATGATGGGTGACAGAAATCTTTCTCTAGGATTTTTATAGAGAGGACAGAACAGTAGATAATGAGTTAGATCCTCAATCTGGTTGCAGCCAAAAACACATTTTCGTTCCTCAACTGGTCTTCCTTTATATCTCCCTTCAAGGTATGCTGAGGCCATCTGTCCAAATCTAAGTTCTGTAAAAGCTCTGCGAATCTGGGGAAAAGTCAATGACTCAAAATATTTTGGTTTTGCATGATTCACCTGAAGTTGGGGATACCAGGTAGAAAAACGGGACCCAACAATAGCCGCCCTATCCTGACTAGCATCAAGATCAAAGATCCAGTTCCTAAGGTCGCGAGAGCTTAAACTAAGGAACTTTTCCATCAGAAGGTTGTGGACCTTTAATTTTTGGTGACATTGTTGTGCCCATCCACCAGACTTTAGTTGTTCTAACCAGCAGCACTTTGTCAGGGAGGAGTCCTCCAAACTGTTCAGTCTATGCCAATATCTAAGATAAGCCAGATCGATTCTAGCGGCAATTGAGGGTAGGCCTAACTCAGCTCTGAGGTGAGCCGAGGGAGTTCCTGGGGGGAGCCCCAGTATCAGCCTCATGAATTTGTTTTGCAGGATTTCTAATTTGGGCTTGGCTGCCTCTCCCCATAGTTCTGTCCCGTAGAGCATTTGTGCTAGAATTTTGACACCAAACACCTTGAGTACAGGATTTACTAGCTGGCCTCCTCTGCTGTAGAAAAATCTTTTTAATTGCCCTATTGATCTGGTGCTCAATAAGATGGTAACATTTAGGCGGAGCTTGGTCGCAGTGAAGCCAGCAGCTGCCGGGAACAGCTCCCTGGAAAAGCTGGAACCGCCCGGTCTGGGATCCCCTCCAGAAGGGGGGGATCGTAGGGGAGATCAGGAGAGGTCTCCCTGCAGCAGATGGTGAGCCCAGATGGTAGAAGATTGGGCAGCAACCCAATTTTTCTTCCCTCTGAAAATTCACCTGAGCACAGATCGGAGACGGGAAGCCATTTTATGGCAGAATAGCTGTGAGTAACGCCACCCCCCAATTCCCCGAGGAGAGGAGAACAAAAATACGGCTGAAATTACACAATAACAAAGTAAACCTTTGATTTATGAATAACCTCATTAAGATGTAAAAGAAACTGGAGTGAAAATATTGGACCGAAAGAAGAGAGAAGGAGCGGCAAGTCGTGCTGGTCAGTCCTGCTTTTTTTTTTAAGCGAAACAGACTTTTAAACAGCAAGCCTTTACAGCAGGCTGGCTCAAGGTCACAGACAGGCAGTGAGACGGAAATTTTTTTGTGTTTCTGGAAAAAAATCCCAGAGGAAATACTATGGAACAGGCTTCAAGGGACTGAAATCTTGTGAATGCTGTTTAGTCTGGATTTTTCTCTCTAGTTTGTGTGGGACTTTGAGAATAAAACCTGGACTTTGGAGCAGGAGGAATAAGCTTGTGGGGGAAAAAAAAAACAGACTGTGAATTATAGTGTGACAACATAATCGGCTAGATTGAAGAGCTGGGGAAGCCAGGACTGGAGTTGAATGGGACTTTGACAATAGAAGCTTATTTGATCTTAGAAGAAGGAAAAAATCTTTGGGAGCAACGGATAGTGCTGGACTTTTGACGGATTACAACGATATCTTTTGGAGAGACTGGCCCCTTGTGTTCGCTGTTTAGTCTGGACTTTCTCTTGACTGGGCTGTATGGATTTTGATAATATTGCCACGGTTGAAATTCAAATTGTTGGGCTAAAAGCTGAGCTATATATTATAATATCTGGGCAAGGAAGGGAGGACATACCCAGGGGAGGTATATAATATTATTTATACAAATTATACGTATTGGAAAGATGGAAATGGCCTCCGAAAATTTTAAATATCAACTGTTGGGAATTTTGCCAGATAAAGAATGGCAGGTTACCATGCAAATGACAATAATAACAGGATTTCAGCAGATAAATGAGTGTTTCAACCGGGCGGAAGATTTGATGAAAGGGGAATCATCAGTGGAAATTGTATCAACTCCAGAACAGTCTTTATTGAGAGCGATGCTAGGTAACATAGAGGAGATTAAGAGGTACCCTGTGAGTTATCTAGCTACAATAGTCAGAAAAGGTGATGTTAAAAATCAGATTAATGTCCTGGATTCAATTTTATTTCCCCAAAGCTGGAAGAAAATAGAGACACGGAAACAAGAGAAGGGTACTGAGAAAATATGGGAAGTGTTAGAAATAGATACTTTTTCAGGCATGCTGAACGTATGTCCAAGACAGAAGGAAACTGAAAGAGGGGATGTATTTTATGATTGGTCTCGATTTCCTGATAGAGTTGGAATAACTTAGATTTAAATTAAAATATGAAGATAAGCTGATATTTAGAGGATAATCAAAGAGTAAAAAAAAAGAGTATAAAGTTGTTGGTTTTTGCATTGAAAAATGAATAGATTAGATGCTTGTATACTTAATATGAATAGATTGGATGATTGTATATTTTGTGTTCTCCCATCCTTAAAACCCTTTTTCCATCCCTTCCACCTCCTTTTACCTTTTGTATTCCCTATCCTATTCCTAGTAGTCTAAAAAATAAAAAATATTAATAACAAAAATAAGATGGTAACATTTAAGTGCTGTCTCCAGGAGAGTTTCTCACAAAATTGAAGGCCCAAATATTTAAATGAGTGTACCTGCTCAATGAGAGACGTGGTGGCGCTGCGGGTTAAACCGCAGAAGCCTTTGTGCTGCAGGGTCGGAAGACCAGCAGTCGTAAGATCGAATCCACGCGATGGAGTGAGCTCCCGTCGCTTGTCCCAGCTCCTGCCAACCTAGCAGTTCGAAGGCATGTAAAAATGCAAGTAGATAAATAGGTACCACCATGGTGGGAAGGTAACGGCATTCCGTGTCTAGTCACGCTGGCCACGTGACCACGGAAACTGTCTTCGGACAAACGCTGGCTCTACGGCTTGGAAACGGGGATGAGCACTGCCCCCTAGAGTCGGACATGACTGGACAATTGTCAAGGGGAACCTTTACCTTTACCTTTACCTTTACCTGCTCAATAGCATGCCCATCCAGTGACCAGTTATGCTTAGGGGCTCTCTTCCCACAGACCATAATCTTTGTTTTGGTATAGTTGATTGTTAGCCGTTCCTCTTTACAGAGCTGACCAAATTTGGACAGCATTCTTTTAAGACCAATTTTATTCAAAGATAGCAAAACCAGGTCATCAGCATAAAGCAGTATTGAGATCTTCATACAGCCAATGGTTGGGGGGAAGAATGTGGGGGAAGCTATTTGAGGGATAAGGCTGTTTATATAAACGTTGAAGAGAAAAAGTGCTAAAATACAACCTTGTTTCACCCCTCGGCTAATGTGAACCTGTTGTGATAGAGCTCCCTGTAAGCCTATACGCACTTGCATCGTATTTTCTTTATGTAGTTGCTGTATGAGCCACAGGAGTCTCTTATCAATGTTTGTTTTTCCCAATTTATACCATAGGCGTTCTCTATCTATCAGGTCAAAGGCTGATGAAAAATCCACAAAGGCAGCGTAAAGATATTTGTTTGGAGGTTTGGTGTATTTACTAATTACATGATGTAAAACAAAGGCTTGATCTATTGTACTTCTGCCTTTTCTGAAGCCTGCCTGTTCTTCGAAGATGATAGAATGTTTGTTGTCCCAATCTAGAAGCCTATTCAGGAGGTATCTAGCATAAAGCTTAGAGGCCACATTGAGAAGACTGATAGGTCTAAAGTTACAAAGATCTAGAGGATCGCCTTTCTTAAAAACTGGCACAACAATGCTAGTTTGCCAACCTGTGGGAAGGTTACCCGTACTATTAATGTAGGTGAATAGACTGGCTAGAATGGGAGACCACCACTGAATGTCAATGGCAAAAACCTCAGCGGGGATCATATCTTCACCGGGAGCCTTGCCATTCCGAAGAGTTTGAATCAGGTCCCCAATTTCTTTGGGGGAAACAGGTGGCCATTCAGGGGAATTAGAGAGGGTCTCATGTGTAATGTTTGTATGAATACTACCCCCAAAAATGCGACTGAAGTGGGAGACCCATACCTCTGGCGTGATGGAGTTGGCAATCTCAAAGGCTTTCTGTGAGAAGCCTCTTTCTATCTGCTTCCAGAATTTGGGGTCATTACCCTCAATGAGGGCCTGGCCCAAAGATTTCCAGTTCTCTAAGTAGAAAGCCTTCTTTTTTCCTCTAAGTAGAGATTTATATTCTTTCCGTAGATGTTGCAGGAAAGCTATAGCTTCATCAGTGCCAATATGTTTCGCCTGTCTTGTTGCTCTGCTCAGCTCTTTTTTCTTGGTCTTACATTCCCTATCGAACCAGGACCATTGAGCTTCAGATGTTCTTTCTGGGTGTGTAATGGTTAGGTGTGGTTTAAGTGCAAGAATTATATCCTGGTAGACCTTGCAAATGTTCTGGGTCCCCAGAAGAGCATGTTGTTGTAGCTCTTGGAGTTTATTGGTGCTCAGCATCTGCCTTATACTGTCATCATTTTTAATAGACCATTTAAGCCTTTTCTCACCTAAAACATGGCCCAGCATTTTATGGTCTGTTAATACCCCTGACTGATTTTGTCGGAATCTTAAAGACACTCTAAGGGGGAGATGGTCACTTTCTGGCCTGTCATCGATTGCTAGGGAGTATACATAAGGGAGAACAGCAGAAGATCCTATAACATAGTCTACCACACTAGCACCCTTATCTGTTAGAAAAGTGTAGTAGCCATTTGAGGTGTCCAGGTGAGAACCATTTAGGCATACAAGATGGAATTTGTAAATCAATTGAAAGAGGAATTTGCCATAGTTGTTGATTACCTTGTCTTGGGAGGTTCGGGAGGTGCTTTTATCCATTTCAAGCTCCAAGCCAAGGGCTTTTTCCATCATACAAACATTGTTTCCCATTCTAGCATTAAAATCACCACAAATTATAAAAAAATAGTTGGAATATTCAGAAAGTAATCTATCAAGAAGGTCCTCCAATTTAGCCCAAGCCTCTGAAGCAGTACCAATTGTTCTCGGTGGGAGATAGACGTTGACACAGATCAAAGGACCTGGTTTGCAGCCATGTATTGTTAGGACTTGCCAATAGCTAGAGTTTAGTTCAGCTATCTCTATTGCTTTCAATCCAGTAGTGGAGGAAATTGAAATAGCCAGGCCCCCACTTCCTCGGCCTGAAGTTGAATTTTTTTGAGCTGGGAATTCCCATGTCCTATATCCCTGTAAATTTAAAGAGTCTTTCTCCAGAAGCCAAGTCTCTTGCAGGCAGATTATGTCAAATGACTGAAGGTACTGTATGAAATCTGAGTCTACCAATTTATTCTTCCATCCTGCAATATTCCAAGATAGAAAATTCAGAGGCTGACATTGTATCTTATCTGATGTTAGTCAATCTTGGGAGAGGGCTGCTAGAGGGGCATATCTGTTGTCCAGGTGCCATACAGAGTTAGACCTACTGGAAGTTCTGAAGTGACTGGGTAGGTGGCTCTTCCCCTTGGAGGTTTGATAAATTCTGTGACTACTGTAAGACTTGTTGACACCAATCCTTGGAGCCTCTCTTTTTTGTGTACTCTGGTTGTTACATATGTTTACGAAACCACGGGGTTGATTAATCAAGATATTATTGGGGGCAGATACAAAAGGTGGACATACTTCTTTCCCTCTATAGTTTAAGTTAGGCTCAGGGGGTGCAACACCAACGTGGTTGGGGGCATTTCCCCTGTACCTGGAGCACTCATAATTAGAAGAGGGCTCAAAAGTTCTATCTGATTTTCCCTGAGGTATTGGAATCCTTTTAAAATTTACATCATGTCCAAATTCATCAACCATTACCCTCCCATCAAAAGTACCCCTGTGATTCGCAGCATACGGCTGTCTGTTTGTTTTGAATGGTCTTTGTAAATTTCGTTTTGCAGTTGACTTGAAATTAGGCCTACGGTGTGTTATATGTGTTCCCCATTTGAATGATACTGGTGTGTCTTCAAACTTATATATTAAGCTCCAAAAATGATAAGCATGTCCGTTTTCTTTAAATGACAGATGCACCCTCCCCCTCCACATTTCAGGCTTTATAGGATATATACATGAGCAATGCATATACATTAAGGGATCCCAATCTTTACCCAGAATGTCCAAGATATCCTGTGTTACATCAGTGTTAGATTTCCATGTATTATTTGACCTTTTTAAAGGCCAGTTGTATATAGTAATATGACTCACAGTGTTGGATGGTGAAACTGTAGACTGTGGCTTCTCTGTTCCGGAGTCTACTTCCGTAAGAAGTCGTAGGTAGGTATTGTCCGGCAGTATGTTGTCCCTATCTATAGGGGCTATTAATGAGGACTGTGGGCCATTTACGTCTGGGATAACATCTTGCCATTCATCAATTACTATGAAGTCTACATTTGAAAGGGTTAAATTCAGGTCCTCAGCAGCTTTACTTGCATTACAATTCTCGGCCTGAGTTTCTGGAACCTTTTCAGAGTTTGCGGCCAACTCTATGTCCTCCAACTGCTGTATAAGATGCTGTTCTTTTTGAGTTAGGCAGGGATTGTTCTTGTTTGTTTCTAATGTATGCATCTCGCTTCCTGGTTGGTGGAAGTTTGAGTCTGGGTTAGAAAATGTCCGGGGGGGGGGGTGCTGCTGTCAAAATCCCCGTTTTTATCAGGGTGGCTATGAGTTGGAGAGTTGCTTTCAGGTCGAATATTTCTTGATGTAGTGCATGTAGTTTATCGAAGATGCTTTGAGTTGATTTTGCAGATAGGAAGCACTGGTCACGCAATTGATTGTAGATAATTTTGATGTCTTCATTATCAAGCCCATAAGATTTGTCTATTTGTTCTTCTATGGATATATTCTTTGGATCGGTGTTTGATAGATTTGGATTTTTCTCAGGCAAGTCCATTGATAAAATTGATGACCTTTCCTGCAATCCTGGGTCCACTGACCAATTTCCAATCAAGTAGCCAGAAAGGTCTTCAGCCACATCATTTCTTTGGGAATCTCTGATGGTCGCATTCAAATCTTGATTGTCTAAGATAGATGGAGTACTTGAGACAAATTCCCTTGAAAACCTTTGCCCAGCGGAACTGGAAAAGTCCTGTTGACTAATGGAGGTTAAAGGCACGCAGAAGTCTACTATAGCCCTTTGACTTTTACTTCTGGGAGCATTGTTACTTCCAGCACGAGTTTTCTGGGCTCTAGTAACGACCATTGGTAGTGTTTATATGTGCTGTTGAATCACAGCTGCAACCAGGAGAGTTAGAGCCATCTGCAAATCCTAGTGCAGATCCTCGTGTGGTTTCTTTATTTCTTTTTTTACCTTGCCTTCTGTGATGTCTCCTTATTAGATAGCTCAGGCAACTCCTGACATTTGACTTCTAAATATTTTCCAAATAACTCACAGTATTACAGTGTAGTTCTTGTACGGCCTTGAATTTTCCTCGAAACAATCTCAGTCCTTTCCAAACATTGTGTTGCTGATAAACTCCCCCGGGGAGACTCAATGCTTCTTGCTCTCTTTGGTTCCAGCCACCACCGGGAAGCAAAGTTCTTTTAATGAATCAACTTGAGCAGTTGAATACTTCGTAAGTATTAAAAATAAAGATTAAAAAGGGAGCAGAGCTTGATACAAATGCTGTTCCTCTCTCAGACCGGAACTGGAACCCTCCTGTGAAAGAGTAGCTTTTCTGTGCTTCCAGACAGTAGAATGATACTGGTGGTTCCAGGTATCAAATACTCAGAAGTGGCCTAATAGTGCCTCCTCCTGGTGTTTCTCTGGGACCATACAGCTTGCCCACAGGTGACAAGGCAGGGTAAACCAATCAAAAACCCAGTGCCTGGAGTTGCCCAGCCACAACCCGCTCCAACACTTTGCCCAAATAAGGGAGGTTCGTCGGTAGTTAACCACCAGCCTTGGGTCCAGGTTAGGCTTTTTAAGGAGTGGCTGAATTACCGCCTCTTTCAAGGTGGTAGGGACCACTCCCTCTCTCAAAGAGGCGTTCACGGCCTCCTGGACCCAGGTGCAAACCCCCCTGGCAGATCTTCCAATTAGCCAAGATGGGCAAGGGTCGAGCGGAGTAGTGGTAGAATGGACAGATCCAAGCACTCTGTCCACATCCTCAGGTCTCAACAATTGAAACTCATCCATTAATACTTGACCTAAGCATGGCACACTGGACACATCCTCTGATTCTGTAGTAACGGTGGTGTCCAACCCACTGCGAATAAACCCCTTTATTCTGAACCTAAGGCCAGTAAACAATGTTATGCTTGTGGAGAGAAAGGGCATTTTGGGGCTCAATGTGAAACTCAAAAGAATAGGGATTTTAGTCAGCCTAAAGGTGGAAATTACATTCAGCCTAAAAAGGTATTTTACTTGCAGCATAATAGGGCGCAGCAATCGGCAGTTGAAGTTGAGACCTCTACCCACCTCAGCAGTGTTGCTAAGGAAATGGACTTGGCAGAGAGCCCATAAATTCCTGAAGCCAGAGTGGTACAATGTTTCCTAATAAAGTGTGATCAGGATTTTTTGAATAACTCTGGAGAGCCTATTTTTATTGACAACATAAAGTATCTGGGTTTAAAATATACATGTTCCCAGATTACTATTTGTCACTCAGACATCATTCCTAAAGAGAATATGTTGGAACAGAACATCACCCTCAAAGGCATTAGCTCGGACACGGTGGTTCTGCCAATGGCTAGAGTAGCAGTGAAATACCATGGGTGGTCTGGTATATGGAAAGTAGCCGTGTCAGACCAAATCCCAGCTCCTTGTCTGATTGGGTTAGATCTAGCCAAGCATGTGCAGAGTGTTTTAATAGTAACTCACTCTCAGGGGAGGCAGATTGGAGCCTCTGAGGAAAGCACTGAAACTCTTGTTGAAAAACCCACTTTAGATGAACATACTGAAATGAGGGAGACAGCTGATTTAGTGCTAATGCAAAATCTTAATAGTTCCTCCTTTATTAATGAGCAGAAGGAAGATATTACCTTAAGTGATTGCTTTGGAAAAGTTAATGAGAATCCCATTCCACTGACCCCTGAACACCCAGAGAGGTATTGTGTGGGAAAAAAATTATTATATAGAGAGGTTTTAATGGCACTTCATGGGGAGGGGAGGACCCCACAAACAGCTAATTGTCCCTGTTAAATACAGAGAAAAGATTATAGAAAAGGCACACAGATGTATTTGGGGCATACATGGGCATCTCTCGCACCAAGCAAAGAGTGGCACAGAACTTTTATTGGCCTAGGATGGGGAAGCAAGTGAAACAATATTGTCGAAGTTGTGATACTTGTCAAAAATGAGGTACTGGAAATGACCAGACAATGGCTAAACTATGCCCATTGCCAGTGATCTCAACCCCTTTCCAACACGTGGGTCTGCAAAAGACCTTAGAAATAGCAGGGCAAAGATTGGGGGGTGCTCATGAAAAGCAGAGGGGCTGGTGTGATGAAAAGGCCAGGAAAAGAGCATTCTGTCCCGAGGACGAAGTGGTGATGCTTAAACGTATAGAGGGGAGAGAATTGCGGTTGGGCATGGTCAGGACCTGTAGATGTGTTATGACACACTTTCACTGGAAAGCTGAAAGGACTAGTGTTGGGAAGTCTCCACGTGCAGCTGCAAAAGCACTGAAAATCCTGCCAGTCAAGCCCCTACCTGAGAAACCAGAGATTAAAGGGATAGAACCAGATGATGAAAATCTCAATACATCTGAAATAAGCCAAGTGGTTGAAATTGTGCTTAAAAGAAACTTGCCTGTGAATCTTGAGGTAACCTGTGATAGTGGTCCCCCACATATGGAGAGCTTTGCAACAGAAGTACCTGTGGATGAGTTTATGAGTGAGGGTGAAGGCCAGAGCAGAGTTGAAGAAACTGCCTACCCTTCCTAAAGTTGAGAAAGCAAAGCCACTAATCAAAAAGAAAACAGGCTTCACCCGGAAAAGGCGAGCTGAGGACATCCAGTGGACGTCAGAGTGCCAGGTGGCTTTCGATCATCTGAAGAGGGTGCAGACTTCAGGACCTATCTTTGTCGCAGCGGACTTCAACTGGGAGTTCATCATCTGCATGGATGCATCGAACGTGGGACTGGGAGCCGTGCTGTGCCAAGTAGATGACAGCGGGAGTCTACACCCAGTGACTTTCATCAGCAGGAGACTCCAACCTGGTGAGAGACATTTGCTTGCCATTGAGAGGGCATGCCTAGTTATTGTATGGACGCTGCAAAAGCTGAAGC
Organism: Intellagama lesueurii; assembly: GCA_037013535.1. Lineage (NCBI taxonomy): Eukaryota > Metazoa > Chordata > Lepidosauria > Squamata > Agamidae > Intellagama > Intellagama lesueurii. The sequence goes on along the minus strand of JBAJHW010000001.1, from coordinate 189,699,295 downwards.
CCTACATTTGGGGAAGGAAATTCGTCCTCTGCACTGACCATTCCCCTTTGGTGTGGCTACGAACTATGAATTCCAATAGCAGCAAACTTGCAAGATGGACGCTGATCCTGCAAGACTTTGACTTTGAGATCCACAGTGTAAAAGGGACTCAGAATGTGGTTGCTGAAGCCTTGTCTTGAAAGCCAAATGACTAACGGGAGGAGAAAAGTTTGCAATATTGTATTAAATGTTCTGTTTGTGTAATAGTTATGAAATATGATTGGAGTGCAGAGTTTGCTTGGATGTTGATGAACTGAGAGGTGTATAGTGATGGTAAAAGTAATAGTAAGTATCCTTATTAATGTAAAGGTAATGTAATGTAATTTGTATTGATGTAAGTAATGCAAAAGGTTAATATGTCTTTATTAATGTAAAGGTAATGTAATGTAATTTATATTAATGTGAGTAATGATATGTCTTTGTTGATGTAAGAGTAATGTGATATATCCTTAGTGATGTAAATAATGTAAGAGGTTGATGTTTGTATTCGTTTGTTTATGAAGATAAACAGTTAAGTTTCCCCTCCTAAGACAAACTTATTAAGGGGGGAGGATTGTGGCATTCGCCCAGGTCATGAATATTCACATGCTATTTGCATAGACTAATGGGAGTGCTGGAGGGGCGGAGTCACGAGGTATAAGAGACTCAGCAGGAGGAGGAGGAGTTTCGATAGGGTTTTGAGATGGAGAGTCAGAGTGTTAGAGAGTTGAGAGAGATTTGGAGTTTGGGTGGGAGAGTGGTGGTTGAGAGTGGATGAAGGAGGATGTTTGTTAAGAGTTAACAACATTGTTTGAAGTATCTACATCTGTAACAATAAACAATTTCTATTTGGTTCTTTTAAAATGACTGTGACGGACATCTCTCAGATCACTCCTGTCAGTCAAGAGAGCTCTGGTGTGGGAGCCTATGACAGGACAGGAGGGGCGGAACCTAGAGAATAAGAGGAGACTAAAAGACAGTTAATGACAGTTTAGGCAGTTAGGGCCGTAGTTGTGTTAGAGAGAAGAGTAATAGAGAGATAGACAAAGTGATATGAATAGGACTAGTCTTGGAAAGTTTATGTGGTTAAGATTGGAAAGAGTTAAAATTGCTAAGAAATAAATAAAGAGTTGAATATATAAATACCTTGATTAACGTGAATCTACATAAGCCAAAATAAATGTAATCAAAGCAACGTTTATTGAATGAATAATAAAAGACCATCCATGATTTTCTTTATATGATTTACTTACAAACCCATAAATAAACAATGTTATATTTGACAACACTGATCTAATAGTCATATTTGGTACAGAGAGGAACATATCCTCTGGTGGCAGCGAAAAAGGGTGAGAAGTACATGTCGTGCCCGAAAGGGAACCTGGAGGTGTAGAAAAACAAACAGGGGAACTGGGGGTGCGTGACAATGACATATAGCCTGGACATCTATCATTAATAATAGATAATGTTGTTGTAATTAACTGGTGACATCTGAGGGGCACGTAGCGTGAGCTCTTAGTTTTGGTGAAACAAGCAGGGACCATGTAGAATCTTGACAGTGACCTATCTCAGTTTGTTATTTTTACTTTTTGATATACTGTATTATTGTTTCTTTTGACAAAGTGACTGACATCCTGTGGGAACAGCTCCACACATGCAAGGCTGATGACATCCTCAGCTGCAGTCTTCCATCGCTAAATGAAAGTTTGCTTTTCTGCCTCCACCCCAGGTTCCAAGGCTGGAAGGCATTGGGGCCTTTGGATGGTGGAGCAGGAGCCTCTAATGTCTGAAAATCATTGCTGCTGGGCCTGGTGGCAGGACTGGACGTTAAAGGCTCTTCCTCTAAAGCCGCCTTCCCCAGGATGAAGGGGATACCAAGGGAGCATTGGAACCTGAGGTAGGGTGAAATCAGCAACGTTTTATTCGCAATAAGGGATTGCAACTGATGATGTCATAATCCTTGCATGCACAGAGCTGCACCAAAAGCTTTTCAGTCAATGATGCTGATTCCCAAGTAATGTTTTAAAATCAGAGCAGGAGACAGCAGCAGAAGCCAGTACTGGTTTGTTCTTGTTTTGTGCTAATGCAGTGATTTAAGTGAGTTGGTGTAAAATGCAAACGTGTACAGTATATATTCAATTTTTTAAATAAAGGAAGCAAACAGCTATTTCATCTGATGTCACAGAAAAGTAAAAAACATTCTGTAAGAAATCCTTCCGGAATACATCACCTGGCCCTCTGCTTTCCTGGCGTAAGTCAGGAGCTTGACAATGACATTGTGAAGTCTTCTAAAGTAAAGGTTTGCCATCCACTGAGTTGGATTCCTAAAGGAGTGGAAACATTCCTTGAAAATACATATTTGTCACAGATTTAAAAAGCTGAGTGCTAGAAACAAAGGCTCTGGTTTTGAAGAGATCTGCCCTGCAGCAAAACTAGTTTGGGTCAGATAATGTACTCTGTGAAAGGATCTTTGTTGTCTCAGTCTGATTAAAGTCTCCATAATTAATTGTAAATGTGCTAGTGATGAGGGCTGAGTTTCAACTGTGCAGTTCTTAACTTAACAATATGTCGTCTTTTTCAGGTCAGATTGTTATCAAAGCTAGAATTTTTAAAAGCACATGTTTTTATGATTAACAGAGAAAGCTAAGAACAGATTATGTAAGATGTCTCCAAGATCTGCTTGGAATGCATTTCCAATGAGTTGCATTTAAGGATGTGTAACTGTTCCAAATGCTCTCCTAGACACGAGCCATCAAGGAAGCCCAGATGTGAGGAATTTGTGGCCCTCCAGATATTAGGCTACAGCTTTCTTCAACACTAGCCAGAATGGTAAGGAAAGTTGCAGTCCAACTAAATAGTTACATCAGTGGGTGGCTAAATGTTTGCCACCCACTGATGTAGCCCAAGTGAGGTAATTCACAGAGACCTTCCCTAACACCACTTACAATGATATGCAACAATCTGGAGTTGGCCAAAATCCCAAACAGACCATGTAAAACACAAACTGATGCCAAAAGCATTGGGTGAGACAGATACTATTAAGAACAATATATTTCAACTGAAAAATTTCAAATCACTAGGCCCCAAAGTCACCTGGACAACATCCAGAAAACCAATGAAATTTATTTGCAGCAAGCAAGAAAATTTCTCAGAAACCACAATTTTGTACCTGTTCCAGAAGGGGAAACATATTTTGTAAAACAGCCTTGAATGGCACTGTCCAAGTAGGCCAAACCAACCAAATTATTCTGTGATACATGACTACAGGGGAATGACATAAGAAGTCATTAACATCTGCAGAATGGACATTCCAATACTCATTCCAAGCAAAGTTGTGACTGGCTATGCAAATCACAACTTAGAGTAGGCCTATTTGAATTACTGGAACTTACAGCGGAGTTGCCTCACCAATCCATATTGATTCAATGAGCCTACTGTGCTGTGACTTACTGGCTGTCTCCTCTCTTCCTCCTCATTCAGTACCATGAACTTATCCCATCTATGAGTCCATGGGTTCTTGAGCCAAATTCATTCGCATCCTGGCAGAAGAGCTTTGGACTTTACTTTAGTTTCTACTTCTCCCGCCTCCACTAACTCCTTCTTTCACTTAACCTCCTTATATACCTCCTCTTGCACTCCTGCCTTTTCTAACATGGTAGTCACCTACCCCACTATTTTTCATGCCTTTTCTGTCTCCCTCTTTGTTTCCTCTTTCTCTCCAGTAGAGGTTGTCACCCTTCTCTTCATTTTAGGCTCTTCTGGTCTAGGGTCTGTACTTTTCTGTAGGAGAAGGGACAGTGCTTGTGCAGGAACACTGTCTCTTAGACATGAGACATCCAGGAATCCCAGATGTGAGCCCAGATGCACCCCCATCTCTGTACTACAGAGCTCTGCAAGTTATTTTTTATGAAAAGCGAACACAATAACATGTTAAAACCATCCATAACTGAGCACTATTCTTCTGCCGTAGCATAGTTATAGATGTTTCTTTGTGGCAGCCCAATGCTCTGGAATTCCCTTGGGTCCTAACCAATAGGTGAAGGCCAAAGGTGGAACAAGATTTCAGCAGTCAAGCTCAAAAGGAAAAAAAAAAGGTAAAGCACTGACTCAAAGAGCCTTACAACATCAACATACAAGCATGCCCTCAGACATTGGTGGGAAACCACAGCTAGGAAACCACCACAAAAAACAAAAAACAAAAGAACACCACAGGACAAATTCAACACATGGGCCCTCAAGCACCCCATTCCTGTCCCACCAATAAAGAATCAGTTGAAGGAAGCCATGCTCTGTCCGGTACCACAGGGGAAGGTGGGCAGGGAACAGACAGGGTTGTTACCGTGACCACATTGAGTTGTAGGAGAGCTTCGGTTAAACAGCAGTACTACAGTGAAGATTCTGCTCATGACCTGAGTTTAATCCTGGTAGCTGCTATAGCATAATAGTGTTTAACCTGGAACCGGGAAACTCAAATTTGCAGGTAGCTCTGTAAAGAACAAGCATTTCTACCTGCTTGTGGAACATTTACTAAGAATCTACAGTTTATTCCTTTGAGTTCCTGTTGAACTGTGGATGACTTCATTCATTGGCTAATCCCAGAAACCACATTTTGCTGTACACCTTCAGTTCTATAAGGGCTAAAGACTTTGGGTTTGACTACACAGAGTGACTGCCCTGGGTTGACTCGGGTTGATTCAAAGTTTCCTATGGCAGTTAAATTGCTGCTTTCGTTCATGTGGAATGTTAGACATTCCTCTCAGTTCTCAATAAGTTAATTTAAACTGAACTGTATAAAGCTGCCTTTTACTAATTGATCTGGAGTGTTCAAATTTATTTTAAATTTCTTTAATTTATTTAAGTGTAGGTTTTATCAGTTCAGGGGCCGTGGTGGCGCTGCGGGTTAAACCGCAGAAGCCTCTGTGCTGCAAGCTCAGAAGACCAGCAGTCGTAAGATTGAATCCACGCAACGGAGTGAGCTCCCGTCGCTTGTCCCAGCTCCTGCCAACCTAGCAGTTCGAAGGCATGTAAAAATGCAAGTAGATAAATAGGTACCACCTCGGTGGGAAGGTAACGGCGTTCCATGTCTAGTCGCGCTGGCCACGTGATCACGGAAACTGTCTATGGACAAACGCTGGCTCTACGGCTTGGAGACGGGGATGAGCACCGCGCCCTAGAGTCGGACACGACTGGACTAAATGTCAAGGGGAACCTTTACCTTTATCAGTTCAGCTACAGAGTGTTTATTGTTTTTATTGTATTTATTGCATTTTCCTGTTTGTTTGTATGACTGTGATTATGTTTTGATGAGTTGTGAATAGAGATGGGCACAAATTAAACGTATCGCCAAATTCTTTCAGAAATTGCTAATTCATCAATTCATATTTGTACAAATCAATGCCCCTGACAAATCACGAATCAAAGAATTTTTAGTGATTTTTGATGTGTCCGTTCATTTGGCTATAAAATGGCCCCCAAGGCACCTAGAGACACCAAAAGTGTAGGGACGCTTCCTCTGACTTTCTGCTATAATCCCTCCACATTTGGTGAAGATTGGGTTTCAGATTTTGGAGTTATACACCCACAAGGAGCCCCCCCAGGAAAGTTCCTGTCAGGATCTGGGTGGCAGCAGGGCTTTCCCTGCACCACCACCCTGGCAGCTGCAGGATCAGGGCCAGCTTGGTCCCAGGAAGACCCCAGCATTTGCAGGATTAATCCCTGCTGGGGCAACAGCTGCTGGGGGCTCTCATGAGGTCCACCTGGGAGTCCTGAGGGAAAGCCTACTTAAGGAATGACTCTCCCTCCCAGAAGCTGCCTCAGCAACATAGGTCTTCCTGCTTGTGAGTCCCCATGCTCCAGCTCCTTCTCTGAACTCTAGTATTCCTGACCCTGCATTCCTGCTCAGTGCTCCCACTCCTGCAGCCTGGTTCCAGTCCTGGTGCTCTGGTTTCCACTCCTGTGCTCCTATCCTGGCTAGTTGGTCCATCTGTGAGTTTGGGCTTGGCCCTCTGTGCTGTTGACTGGGTTCTGGTGCCCTTGCCCCCACTGTTGAAGGCAATCATGCACAACCTGGACCCTGACAGTTCCCCCCAGGGACCTAGAGACACCAAAACTACAGAGAAGCTTCCCATAACTCTCCTCTACAATCCCTCCAAGTTTGCCAAAGATTGAGTTTCTCCAAGCCAACTGCAAAAGGGGACTTTCCTGGGGTACCCTATTTGTTGATGTATAACAACAGGTTGTTGTTGTTTAGTCATTAAGTCATGTCCAACTCTTCGTGACCCCATGGACCAGAGCACGCCAGGCCCTCCTGTCTTCCACTGCCTCCCGGTTTCTGTCCATGGAGTTTTCTTGGCAAAGATACTGAAGTGGCTTACCAATTCCTGCTCCAGGTGGATCGTGTTTAGTCAGAACTCTCCACTATGACCTGTCCGTCTTGGGTGTCCCTGCACGGCATAGCCCATAGCTTCTCTGAGTTACTCAAGCCCCTTCGCCACGACAAGGCAGCAATCCATGAGGGGCAACAGGTTACCTACCTGTAATTGTAGTTTTTCGAGTGGACCTCAGTGATTCACACTCTGGGTAATCTGCACATGCGCGGAGCCTCATCGGAATATTCTAGAGCTTCTGCAGTAGTAAAAAAAAACACATTAGTGCAGACCCCTCCCCCCTGGTATATGTACCTTGGCGCCAAGGCTCTCCCTTCAGTTAGGTCAACCGCCGCATAAAACAAGCAGGGCGTGACACTTCTAGCTATGTAGAAGGCGAGAGCCCTTCTGACATCCAGAGTATGGAGGATTTTTTCTTGAGGAGTAGATGGAGATGGGAAAAAGGACGGAAGAACCAAAGGTTGGGACAGATGGAACTGGGAGACAACTTTGGGCAAAAATGAAATATCTACAAACAGTTTGACCTTATCTGGGTAAAACTGGAGATAAGGGTAGTCAGACCTCAAGGCTGCCAGTTCACTAGCACGTCATGCTGACGTAACAGCAACAGGGAATGCCATCTAAAAGGTAAATAACCTGAGATCAGTTGATGCAAGGGTCTCAAACGGGGCCCTTTTAAGTCGTTGAAGGACTTGTGTCAGCGACCGTTGAGGTGGTGGAGGACGTACGTCTGGATACATTTGTGACAGTCCTTTAAGGAAGCATTTCAGAGTAGGGTGTCTGAAAAACTTAGCTGCTGGAGAGGTTGGTGGCTGATGCGCGACTATTGCAGAAAGATAAACTTTGAGGGATGAAAGGGAAAGGCCTTTAGTTTTCAGATGTAGCAGAAAACGCAGGACAGTGGACAGGGAAGGATTGATTGAAGGTAGCGAAGATGCTGCGGTAAAGGATTGAAATTTTTTCCATTTGTACATGTAGGCCATGTAGGTACATGTAGTTGAGGGTTTCTTTGCCTGATGAAGGACATTCATTAGGGAGGCCAAATCCTCCACGCTGCCAGGTGAAGGGCAGGGAGATCTGGGTGGAGAATTTGATTTTTGTGTTGTGTGAGCAGGTGAGGCAGGTGGGGCAGGTGATAGATGTCGGATGACAGCTGGCGGAGAACTGGGAACCATGGCTGTCGTGGCCACCATGGAGCTATCAGGATAGCATTGGGCTTGTCCTGCTGAAGACGGACTACGACTTTGTGGGGGAGTGAGAATGGTGGAAACAGGTAAGTGAGTGACTTGGGCCAACGGCCGATGAATGCGTCTCTGCGGGAATGTGTGCCGACTCCTGCGCGGGAACAGTAGCGTTTGCACTTCTGGTTTGTTCAGGAGGCAAAGAGGTTGATGGTGGGTGTGCCCCAATGTGTGCATAGGGAGAGGAAGATGGATTGGTCCAGTTCCCACTCATGGGCTTGAGATTCTTTGCTGCTGAGCAGATCTGCCAGATTGTTGTCCTGACCGGCTATGTGTATTGCCGTGAGGCAGATGTGATGGGAGAGGCACCATTCCCACAGGTTGACAGCGAGATAAAGTAGGCTTGGGGAGTGAGTGCCCCCTTGTTTGAGGATGTAATACATTGTGGTAGTATTGTCCGTGGCGATTTGAACCATTTTGCCGGCAAGATGGTTCTTGAAAGCCCTGCAAGCTTTTATTACTGCCAGAAGTTCTAGCTCGTTGATATGGAGCAACTTCTCTCTTTGTGACAACTGGGCATGGATCTGTAGGGATCTGCAATGAGCACCCCAGCCAGTGAGGCTGGCATCCGTGGTAACCTGTATTTATGGATGTGGTTGTTGAAAAGGCCGTCCCATTGTAAGGTTTTGAGTGGAGTGCCACCATGTAAGCTGGGCGGTGAGTTCTGGAGTGACTCTCAGCAGGGTATGTGGTGGATCTGTTATCGGGTTGAACAAGGCTAGGAACCATGATTGAAGCGACCTCATTTTGAGGCGCACATGTTGAACTACAGAAGTCATGGATGCCATAGTGCCTAAGACACATTGAACTGTCAGTGCAGGCACAAGTGTGTCAGAGGTGAAGGTGCAGAGCAAAGACACCAACTTGAGACATTTATCTGTTGGGAGAAATGTTCAAGCATGTTTGGAGTCTATAACTGCTCCTATGTAGTGAACCAGTCTTCTGGGTTTTAACTTGGATTTTTGGAGGTTTACAGCGAGGCTGAGATCCTAGAGGAGAGACAGAGTGAAGCGAATGTCTCGTTGTGCCTTGTGACGGTAGCGAACAACGAGGAGCCAGTCGTCAATGTACGGAAATATGTGAATTTTGTGAAGCCTGAGGTATGCCGCCACAGGGGCCATGCATTTGGTAAAGACTCTGGGAGCTGTGGCGAGTCCGAATGGGAGCCTTTTGAATTGATAGGCTTAGGTTCGGGGTTGGAAGCATAGGTAGGGCCTGTGAGAAGGATGTATGGAGACGTGAAAATAGGCATCTCTTAAATCTATGACTGCAAACCAGTCCTTTTTGTGGAGTAGGGGGAGGATGGACTCGAGGGTAACCATGCGGAATTTGGTGGTCATAATGTATTGGTTTAGCTCCTTGAGGTTGAGGATGGGGCGGAGGCCTCCATCTTTTTTGGGGACGGTGAAATAACAAGAGAAAAAACCTCTGCCTGTATGTTGTATTGCTTCTATGGCATCTTTGAGTAATAGTGCATGTATTTTGTCTTGCAGGGTTTGCAATGGAGGTGTGATGGTATGCGATGGTGGAGAAAGCTGGTGGAACTCTATACGATACACACTTCGTATGATGGAGAGGACCCAAGCATCTGTGGTGATGTCTTCCCACACAGGTAAGTGTTTCGAAAGGGCGGCAGGTGAAGTGTGAGATTGTGTTGGAGTCTCGGCTGGCTAGACGTCAAACATGATGTTTAGGTTTGCGGTCATTGCGCCTGGTTGTGGTTTGTTGGCGAGTTTTGGCTCGCCCAAAGGTTGTTGTTTAGAGTAAAGCGCGTAAGATGTTTGCCTTTGAGGTTCATGCTGAAATTTTTGGTAAGAGTTGTAAGGGCGGCGCCATTGAGTGCGCTGAGGGCGTTGCTGGTATGTGGGGTAGACTCCCCTACGCCTGGCAGCTGTCCTCTTCTTTTGGACATTCTCAAGAATGTCTTGTTTCAGCATTAAAGAGACCAGCTCCATCGAATGGGAGGTCTTCAATACGTGCACGTGCATCCTCCGCGAGGCCAGCAGTTCTGAGCCAGGAGAAGCAGCAAAGCGCTACAGAGGTGGCCATTGCCTTAGCCGTGGCATCAACAGTATGCCTGGTGGACAACATCTGTTGTTTAGCAACTGAGAGCCCTTCTTGTTGAAAGATTTTTGCTAGCACTCTTTTATCCTCATCAATAAAGGTGGACATGTTGTCCCAGAGGAAATGTTGATAGGCACCCATGGCCCCTTGGTAGTTGGCCACCCTCATGGTAAAAGCAGCAGAAGAATATAGCCATCTGCCCATAGAATCAATACAACTGCTATGTTTATTAGGCGGTATGAGAACTTGTCGGTGTCGAGAGTGGGATTGTGAAGCCTCGACAAAAATTGAATCGGGAGCTAGTTGTTTTTGTAAAAAGACTGCACCGGGGTCGTGTACTCAATAAAGATTGTCGATGCATTTCGACACCGAGTGAGATGATGCTGGTTTCGTCCAAGAACGCCTAGCTGTGCTGAGGAGAGATGGAAGCATGGAAATGTGGACCGGTGTTGTGGTGTCCTTAGAGATGGGATCATAAAGATGATCCACTGGTTCCATTGTGGGTCTATGGATTTGCAGGTCAAGGGATTTAGCCATGCGGACCATTAATTGGACATAAGTTTGAAAGTCCTCTGCAGGTGATGGAGGGTCTGCATCTGCTAGTTTGGAGTCTGGAGATGTTAACAGTATTGATGATGTTTGGGGTCTAAAGCCCTGCTCAGACTGCTCGACTTCATGCCGTGAATCAACCGATTGTTGATGGACATCGACATTGAGAGGCTGATCCTCGAAGTATTGGTGTCGATGTCGAGTTGTCAATGCCAAGGGTGAGTCCATGGACAGTGGTCGATATCGAGGGTCGTCGACCGATATCGACATCGATGGGGCGTCCATGGACAGGGGGCGATATCGAGGATCGTTGACCGCTGTAGGCATCGAAGGTGTGTCTATGGATAACGGTCGATATCGAGGATCGTCGATATCAAAAGGATCCGTATCCAAGTGGTGTCGAAATGGAGGCTGCTGTCGGTGTCGAGACAGCTGTTGAGGTGGTAAAGGCGTCGATGGACCACATTGGATGACAGTGGAATAGACAGACACCGGTGACGCTGAGCGGGATGAGCAGTCACGGTCATCCTGATGGGTGGGAAAATAATAGCTTGTTGGTGCCACGAACACGCCTGGAGCTGAAGAGTATTGATTGGCTGTTTTGGGTTTCTTGGACACCAGCTGTTAGTAGATGCCAGGTAAGCCTGGGCGATCATGATAATAAGATCGCTTTGACACCGAAGTCTCTTGTGCATGAGACCCATGCTGTGGCACTGCTGCCGGACTAGGCAAAACAACTGGTCGAAATTGTTTGGCGGGTCTTTCTGTTGGGCAAAAGGCATCCCGATGATGGTGCTGATCGTGATCCAAGTACGCGCAAGAAGGCAAGCAGACACTCTTATGTGATTGGTGCCCATTGATGTGTCGGAGGCCGAGGTGGTAGGCCTGCTGGGACAGAGTAAGGCACAGTTTCAGGTTGCATTTCGGCTCTGTGGATATCGGGTGAAGCAGCTAGAGAGGACGCACTCGGGGAGCCCGATTGTTGAGGGCTAGTAGGAGAGGATGTAAGTCAGTCAACTCGCTGCTCCCATTCGGGTGACTGCGATGCTTGGTGAGGTGGAAGTCCCTCCTCATCCGAGAGCGAATCCACGCATGTGAGGTCTCCGGACTCCGGTGGATGGGAAGTTGGGGAAATAACTTTGGAGGACTTTGACTTCGAAGATTTAGTTTTTTTCAGTGACGAGGGTTCAGGAACCGAAGAAGCGTCGGTGGACAGTTTTCGCTTAGTGGTCGTTTTCTAGGCCGTTCTGCAATGGATGCAGTCGAATGGACTAAGGTTGAACCCGGACAAGACGGAGGTCCTGTGGATGGGTGGCCACAATGTCAGTGGTTTGGGGAACTCCCACTCTTTTTTGGGGGGTGACTCTCACCACAAAGAATTCGGTTCGCAGTCTGGGGGTCCATCTTGACCCGGCGCTTACCATGGAGACCCAGGTAGGATCCGTGGTTTGGTCTGCCCACTTATATCTTCGGTGGATCGCCCAGCTGCGTCCCTATCTAGACACGGGGGCACTCACCACTCTGGTCCATGCGCTTGTAGTCTCAAGGATAGACTACTGTAACGCTCTCTACGTGGGGCTTCCTTTGAGACTGATATGGAAGCTTCAGATGGTCCAGAACACGGTGGCCAGGCTATTAACAGGGGTGAAAAGGTTTCACCATATTTCCCCCACCTTGGCCGCCTTACACTGGCTACCTATCAGCTTCCGCATTGATTTCAAAGTGCTAACCATTACATATAAAGCCCTTAACGGTTTAGGACCTCGATACTTGGCAGAGCGCCTTCTTCCTCCCAGTTCTACCCGTATCACCCGCTCCAGTCAGGCTGGGCAGCTGAGAGACCTAATGCCAAGAGAGGCCCGGTGGGAAAAAACCAGAAATCGGGCCTTCTCGGCAGTGACCCCCTCGCCTTTGGAACAACTTACCTGTAGAGATCCGCCTGGCTCTGTCGCTGAGGGCATTCAAGACTAACCTGAAGACATGGCTATACAGGCAGGCCTTCCCTACAGCCATTACCTAGCCTATCTCCCCTTTTCTTTTCTTTTCCTCTCCTTCTTTTTTTCCCTTTTTTCCTTTCCCATCTTGGACTAATCTGGATGTTATCTTAATTTATTTTTATATTATATGTAAACTGCCCAGAGTAGACAAGTTCTAGATGGGCGGTATATAAATCTAATAAATAAATAAAAATAAATAAATAAGTATTGGGAACTTCAGATCAGAAATGGGCATCATTCTTCACATTTAGAAATGCTTTATCTGCCTTTCTTTGGGAAAATCCATGAATAACATCAGAAAAATCAAGCAACTTTGCCTTCTCACTGTTGATGTTCAAAACAACTTAACCATTCAATTGTTCTTGCACCACTGTGGACCAAAAGTATAGCTTAATTCATTTTAGAACACTAAAGCTCCTCTCATTAGAGGCCACAGTTGCTGGTGTGAGGAATTAGAAAGCATATGGGACCTGTAGTCATATAAAGACGGAGTCTGTTAAGTTTTCTGTATAGTTTGGATTTAAGCCACTGAATGTTCTCATGGGATTGTTGTTCCGAGTTTACTCTGGACTTGTGCCAAGATAGGGAACAAAGTTTGAGAAGATCAAGAGAAGAACAGAGGAAGACCAAACACCACATTCCTCCTAATTGGGAACGAGATAAACACCTGCAGATCTCATGTGAAACCGGGGCGGTGAACTTTGTTACGCCCTCATAATCCTAATTGGTTAACAACTTGAAAATGTAAGAAAGAAGGTGGTCTGGGGACGAATAGAAAAATGGTTGCTTTCATATATGTAAAAAGAGAGAGGTTTGTCTTTTGAGAGAAAAGAGGAAGATTTGCCCGGTTTCCCTAGTGAGCTGTTATGTAGAATGCTTGTCATGATGATAACTTAGCATAGTTTTAGCTGTTATTATTTTAACCAAAGAATAATACAGTGGTGCCTCGCTAGACGATTGCCTCGCAGGACGAGGAAATCGCTAGACGATGCCTTTTTGCGATCGCTACTGCGCTTCGCAAAACGATGTTTCCCTATGGCGATTTTCGCTAGACGATGAGGTTTCCCCATAGGAGTGCGCCGACTAGTGGTCAAAAGCTGTCAGTGCAGCTGTCAGTGCATTCCTATGGGGACCCGCACTCGCTAGACGATGTTTCCCTATGGGAAATTTTCGCTAGACGACTGCATTTTCCCTTGGAACGCATTGAAGCGATTTCAATGCATTCCAATGGGAAAACGTGCTTCACTAGACGATGTTTTCGCTAGACAGCGATCCTCGTGGAACGGATTAACATCGTCTAGCGAGGCACCACTGTAAGCTTATTTGAATTGTAGTACCTGTTTGGATATGTTTATGCTTTTAAAGTTACAACTGCATTCTAATGGAACTATCTTATTTTCTTAATAAAACAATTATAATTCTAATACAGAACTTACGTATCTCTTGAATGGCAGGGTTGCACCTAAATCCAGTGTGGATCAGAAAGGTCATTAATTGCTACTATACCAGAGAGGTCCTACCTAGTTTGTCTGTAGTGCTGTCTAAGGAAGCACACAGTCAATGGTTTATTGCTTTGTAAGTAAGAAGTCTGTTTTAGGTCGAGCTTGTCCATGGGGCAAGGACTACACACTTCTGAGGCTAAAGGACCTGTCTCAGTTAAGAAAGTGGTGGTCGCTTGCACCTACAGAGACTCCTCGCCCAAGACACTATCTCCTTACAGAGAAGTGGTTCTGACAGCTGGTAATGACAGAAAAATGCACAGTGCAATTACAATATTTGGAAAAACATTGCCTAATGTCAAGTTCAATATCTAACCATAATTTTTTTTCCAGTGACACAGCATCCATTTTCAATTCACATCAAAAATTCTTTTAAGAAGAAGTACTTCACTCTGAATTTAACTTGAAATGTGACTTCGATATCGCAGCTGAAAATGACTAGGTTTTTGTGGGTTTTGTACCACAAAAAATCAAAAAGTTCACAAATGCACGACTGCAGAAGAGTAATGAGAAAGAGTATCAATAACAAAGTCAATTATGTTGTAGAACACATTCACCCTGAAATAATTTTCAGCATCCTTCTGAGTTGAGTTTCTTGGGTATCCAGCCCCGCTGTGAGTAGCAAAACTATCTGGCACACCAATTTTGACTGACACATCCTCAAGTACATCATTCCATTTCTCTCTGTTTTAGGATATCTGCCCGTAGCTGATCGACGTTGTCACTTTTTATATCTAATGTGGCATCACAAGATTCTATTACTAAGTTGACCTCATGGATCATTGTGAGAACATCCAAATGGCTGATATCAGTACACATTCAAAGGTATTGAAGTATATTTCTTGATACCCCGAAGATCAGATTTGCACTCTGCTGTCAAATTAGTAACTTCACTAAGCTCTGCCAGTGCATTTCTAACACTATTCAAATGCCGTGCAATTGGTCTAACACAGTCAGTTCTCGCTGACCACCTCATCTTTGACATATTATGCAGTGAAACAGGAAGATGTTGTCAGGAACACGGCTCCTTAGAGAAGCCATTCCACAAGGGGAAGGAGCCAAACTATAGTTCCCAACTTTTACCACCTTTTAATCCTAGATTGGGTGAGACCTAGGAGGTGCATGAGTGGGCAACTAAGGGCAATTTTCTGTTCCTAGATTTTCAATTAGTCCCTTATTTGAGCTTAAAACTCTTTATACTTTAAACCTTGCACACCAGCCTGACCAAGTAGGACACAAAAGAACAAAATAGCAAACGTAGCCCTTGTGGCTAAGGCACTTTCTTCAGGCACTCTCACCCTTGGCCCCAAGAATCACGCTTGGGTAAAATATAAAAGATTTATTTAAAAAGAGTAAAAAGTTATAGAACAAAAGAGATACAAGTTGTACTGGTTAAATGCCAAGCATTTAAGTATTAAGTAAGCTTCTGTAAGACTTTCCCATCAAACAATAAAATGATTAACTATCTATTGTTTTTACTACTTAATGAGTAAGCTATTCTAAGTCACCATGGCTAAGTCCCAATCAATCAACAAAGGCTGAAAACCTGTCATCCGTCTTCTCTCCTCCTTCTCCAGCTTACACACTGTGAGCCAGCTACAGCTGGCTGGTGGGAAGGAGCTAAGTGCCAGTGTGGGCAGGCCCCCTCATCAACAGCAGAAGGACTGTTATTGTTCAGGAAAACACCTGAGGCAAAGGAGAGTGGAGGCCCTGGGCCCTCCCCCAGGGAAACAGCTGTAGCCTTGGCCGAAGTAGAAATAGAGGGGAGTGAACAGGGAGGGAAGAGAGGCTTTGGAACCGGACATCTGGGAAGACACTTGGGAATTCCTACCGCCTTTGTCTGAAAGGAGAGTGGGTCCGCGGGGGTGTCATGAGTGCAGCTGAAGACCTGGAACCGGAAGGGTTAACTGTGGCTGAGGAGAATGCTGAGCAATTAGAAACACAAACACCTGAATCACCCCCAGATTCTCCTCCCCCAGTAGACAGGCTTCGGGCCAGGCTTCGGGGAAGACTTATGACAAGAAGGTCAGAAGATCGCTCGAAGGCTGCCCACAGAAACATCCGATCAACTAGCCCTGAGTACTGACAGGATGGAAAAGCTTCCAGCAGCCCAAGGGGCTGTTTTACTATATAAACAGCTCTTAGTCGGCTAGAAATCCATGGAAGCAACAAGTCAAATCTCTGGCTTGCATCCGCGCTCCTGACTACCTTGAACCTTGTTCCCTGGACCTTTGGCTTTGGACTCTGACCCCGGACTGTGTGATTTGGCTTTGGACCCTGACCTTGGATTACGGTTTGTGATTTGGCTTTGGCATTTTGGTATCGGCTCTGAACTTGGACTGGCTTATCGGACTCTGCTGTTGAAACCCCCGGGAACGTGACAGGGGGAGACACCAAAACAAGCTTCCAGGAGGCTAATTTCCTCAGAAAACCATCTGATTGGCTGAAGACCAGTATCTGCGCAGGGGAAGGCAGGTTAGAGGCTAAGGGAAGGAAAACTCCCAAGGACAGCCGGGACTGCCTGGCCTCCCCTGCTTGCAGGCTTCAATTTTAATGGCTTAAGACGCTAAGCCAGGGACTGGAAGGGCGAGGACTGTTTGCTAGCCAGGACTTTTCCTATCAGTTATGCTGGGCTTCCTCAGGAGTGCTGTAACTCCCAAGGAACTGAGGGGCAGAGACTGGATGTTCCCTCAGCCCTAAAAAGACTGAATTTGCAAAGGACTACCATTCCCAACCTTGCTAGGTGAGTCCTCATCCTGCAAAGGACTATAGAAGCCTGTATTGCCTTCTTATTTTTTCTTTGTAAGCTGAGTCCAATAAAGTTAAGTAGCCACCTGAACTTGCTGTTTCACTATGGAGACAGCGGCTGGGGGCACTCACACGCGCATACACACACACCTTAACCCCCTTTCTATAACTTAAATCCAAGTCTCTGTTTTGTGATGGTATCCAATCAGCATACAGTCCTTTGTCCAAAAGTCCACACCCATCCTGTAACTTTCCACAGCTCCTTCTCTCGTTCCCAGGCTGGTAGGCTGTTAGCAAAGAATGTTATGTTTATCAGTCTTGAGATGTGGCCTTGATGCTCTTCCACAACAACAGCTAGGCTTCTGGCCGAGACGAAACACCTGCAAGTCCTGAGAAACAAGGACCACAAAACCCATATCTTCACATGTTCTTTCAGTATACCCACTGTTGGGGACTTGAACTGAAGGTATTGAACATTTTCTGCATGATTCCAAAGAATGTTACATCTTCACTGCAGGCTTCAGCACAATCTGTACCAATGAGATTCAGAGTATAATTGGGGGAAATGTCGTTCTCACTTTTCTTCTTTAAGATATCCTGCCCACTATTGTACTTTCCTGCCATATTGTAGCCATTGCCATATGCTGAACTCACACAGTTTTGAAAGTTCAGATTGAGACTTGCTAAAAAAATTACTATTTTCTTGGCAATTTCTTCACCCATCTTTTTTGAAAACTCATGGAGTGCAAGAAAGTGTTCTTCAGTTGTAAAACTGGTTTCTTCTCTCTTCACACACCTGATAATAAGTGATAGCTGTTCTTTACGAGAACAGTCAACACCAACCGCAAAATACTTTGCAGCTTTTTTAAACTCTTCAACAATGCTCTTTTGCACAAATGAGCCACATATTTCAATGAACTCATTTTGTATTGTATTTGAAAGATAGTGTAGTTGGAGCAGTGTGTTGTTTTCCTATGCATTCTATACATGTGCAATATGATTTGCCAGTACTGAATCATATTTGCTCAGAAGCTCTGCAAGACCCCAAAAGTTTCCATTATGGCTATCACCAATTTGTTCATAAGAATCACGCAAAGTGAGCCCCCTCTCTAACAAAAATATGATGATATTAAGAATGCGAAGAAGAATTTTCTTCCATTCATCACTTTCAATCTTGAGCTGGTCAACAACAGAAAAGAACCACTCATTGCTACTTTACTTGCTTCTTTCCATGCAATATAATTTTCCTTATGGAGGATGGAATGTTCATGGCTTAGAATGTGATCCTTTAATTTTCTCCACCCTTTCTGAATATTCCATCCTCAATGATTGGTCAAAACATTCACATTAGAAGAGACATCTCCCTTAGTAAACAAAAAACAAGGTGCACAATACAATGATTGCTTCAACTAACTGCAGCATGGCCAGTATCATTTATTTCTTCGTCATGGTTTCCGTGAATGCACACAAAATGGGTTAATCTTCTGCACCTGCACAATCTTTGGAACCTTCTAGAGCTGAAAAATCAGGAGACCATTCAAGGCCCTGCCCTCCCACATTGTCTGTTCATGCCTCTAATGGTCCTCCCTCAGTTCCTTTTTGCTGACACTTTGGACGCATATAGGAACTTTCTGGAGCTACCACTCTTGGGTCATTTCTTCACCTTTTCTCGTGTTTCCACTTACCTTCTCAAGATCTTTGAACTGTGAGTCTTTCTCCCTGTAAAATAATCCAGACTGTTACCTTTTCAGCCAGCTTCTCCCATTCTGTCAGGTAGGACTTCTCACCCCACTCCCCATCCCACCACTTTAATGGCCTCAAGGGGCCCCTTTAAAAAGTGCCACCATTGCAGCAACAAGTTGCCCCTGACAGATGGACACTCCCTTTGCCTTTTCTGTCTTGGAGAACGGCATGAGCCTCAGTCTTGCCAGCACGGCCATGAGTTCACTAAAGCTGCCCTTCGGCACTGATTGGATTGTCTGAAAGTTCATCTTTGGGAAGCATCCCTCCAAGCTCCCAGTGCCATGGATTCAACTTGGGACTACGGGCTATGACTGCTCAACCCACTCCATCCTTGTCCATTTCCAAACCTTCTAGTTCAAAGCCTCTGAAATCAAAGGATTCAGCTCTGAAGTCTTTGGTACCGAAGACCACGACCCGATCATCAAATTGTAAAAAAAGAAGAAGAAGAAGAAGAAGTGTGCGATTGACTCCGAACTGGTGCCACTGAAGCCTACACCTCCCGAGATAGAGTCCAGTCACATACCACTCAATCTCAGGCTGTTATAGAGACTATTTCTCTGCCATCCAAGGATGACATTCCTCAACCTGGAGTCCACCCTTCTTCCCCTGCATTCTGTAGATCCCCATATTGGACACAAGACCCCTCACTGACCCAGGTTCAGCTACCTCCTTCCCAGTCCTCTCATCACTCGGTTGCCCATCAACTGGCACCAAACATTTCATACCCTGAGGCCCCACTGGCATAGGCTCCGGTGTCGGCTCTGTATCTGACCCATCGGTACTGAGCTTACTTTCTGGGAGAGAACATTTGGGACCTAGACTGGTCTGAGCCTGAGGTGTCTATGGTGTACTATCATCTTCATAAATTGGTGAGCACTCTGGGGTGTGTCAGGGAACACCGTGGAGCTCCCCCAGCAGGTACCATGCTTCCATTCCTGAGTCAGTTGACTGATCTCAGACTACCTCCTGAGGCTGTTACTCCTCTGACCATCCTGTTTTTTCAGATGCTCTACCTCAGCACCGGGAAGAACCTTCATCTACTGTTATGAGGCCTACATCCATTGAGCTCGACCCAGCTCCAATGCTGCCTGCCACCTTGGCTTCAGCCTCTGCCAGGCCTCATCTGAAGTACCAATACCTGATTTTCGAGGAACCCCTGCCTCCAGCTTCGAAGTGCTGTCGCCTCTATCACTACCAGTACTCTGATCCCAAAATGTCGACCTTGAAACCGAGGCTTGGTTGCCTCCCTCAGGACCAATGGATGCCTCCACCACCACCACTCAGGCCAGATGTTACTTCTCGAACCCGTGTGTTGATTCTGATGCATCATCAACATCCTCCTGTTACCGCCTTGTCTGCACCTGACTACCCAACCTTGGCTGCTTCTTCACTGGTTCCTTTTTTCTTCTTCTTTTTTTTATATATTTTATATACATTCACATATACATTCTTATATTTTATACCCTTCTTCCCTCCCACCCTCCCATTCCCATTCCCATTCCCATTCCCATGGCAAAGTCATATCAAAATTCTTATAAGTATTTTCAAGGAAAATTATAAATATCTTCCAAGTATATTACAATGACCAATAATTTCTGTAAACATCAGGGAGTCCCTTATTATCCATTCTATTCATATAAACAATAAAAGAATGCCAGTCAGTTGCAAAAGAGTCAAAGTGTTTTATCCCTTTAACTATATGCAATTTGGTGGTTAATTTTTCTTGCAGTGCTACCTGCCATACTCTTGAGTACCATGCTTCAATTGATACTCCCTGCATGTTTTTCCACCCTTTCGCTATGGTCTGTCTTGCTGCAGTCAAAAGATGGCCTATTAAGGTTTTGTATAAAATGGATTCACTTTCCCCCAGAAAAAGAGTAAGAAGTGCTAATTCTGGAGATTTGATAATCAACTGATTTGTAATTTTATTTACAGTATTTCATTAAACACTTCTTCCCAAAACTGGTCTACCTTTTTGCAATACCACCAAAGGTGTTGAAAAGATCCCTTACACTTACAGCCTCTCCAACACATTGGTGACATTGCAGGGTTAATATGTGAGAGCCGAAGTGGGGTCAAATACCATTTTTTGAGTATTTTCAATGCAATCTCCCTGGCTGTGATAGAGATGACTTTATATGAGAATTTTGTACACATCCCTGACTCCTAAATATTTAAACCCTTTATTTGTGAGTGGAACTTTCAACCTTTGAGATATTGAAATTTGATCTCGGGGGGGGGGGGGGTGTACATTGAAGCACATTAAATCAGATTCCCTAAAATTCATTTGATGTCCTGCAGTCTCAAAAAATTTATCTAATTCATTTAGTATATGAGGGATTGCTTCTATAGGATTCCTCAGCATCAGTATAACATCATCGGCATATAAGCTGATGACATGAGTCAAATTCTTAATACATATCCCCTGAATGTTCTCGTTTGCCCTTATACGTGAGGCTAAAAATTCAGTCACCATAGTAAATAGGAGGGGTGACAAAGGGCATCCCTGTTTAGTCCCTCTCCAAACATAAAATTCTTTTTTTAAAATTTCTTTTTATTATTATTATTATTATTATTATTATTATTATTATTTATAAAGTCCATCCGTGCTTATTTAACATCGTGTCACCTGGGTTCAGCTTATAATCATTTGTTAATACAACTACAATACATATTAAGCTCTTAATCTATACAACGTGCTTCTAACCATTGATAAAACAGGTTCCATGTTTGATAATATTCTGCATCTTCCTTTCCTTTGATTTTCAGTGTCAGTCTGTCTATTTCTGCACAGTCCAATATCTTTTTAATTATTTCTTGATCTGTAGGTGTTTCTTCATTCTTCCAATATTGTGCGAATATAATCCTTGCGGCTGTTAAAATATGCAGTGTTAAGTATACATTATGTTTATCAAAGCTCTCTGGTATTATGCTTAATAAAAAGAGTTCTGGCTTAAAATCTACAAGTTTTTTTTTCTATTTTAACAAGCCATATATGTATTTTTGTCCAAATTGTTTTTGCTTTATCACAGGTCCACCAAAGGTGATAATAAGTTCCAGTATTTTTATGACATTTCCAGCATTTACTTGACCGATTAGAGTACATTTTAGCTAATTTATCGGGTGGTAAATGCCATCTATAAAACATTTTGTATAAATTCTCTTTATAAGATGTTGCCATTGTCATTTTATAGTTTCTAGACCACAGTTTTTGCCATTTTTCGAAGTCATTATTACATCCAAAAAAATTTGCCCACTGAACCATCGTTTCTTTGACTTGTTCATCCTCCATTTTCCAATTTAACAGAAATTTCTATATTTTCCTAATTAATTTATCATCTGATGTTAACATTACTTGGTCAAGCGTTGTCTGTTCTTTATAAAAAGCATGCATTTTTAAATCCCTTTCATACCTAGATTTTATTTGCATTATGGGCCACCACAATGCGTCTAATCCCTGGTCTATAAGGTCTTAATGCTGGAAATGTCATTTTTTTGATGAGCCTACCAAATCTTTCTACAACTGCTAAAAAAAACAGCCTCTGCACCTTCATCTGGGGCTCCCAGTCCAGTACAGCAAAAATCTATTAATACACTGCTATTTCAAGAAAAATTTCAGAAACAGCTGGCTCCCAATTCCATCTTCGTCAAAGCTTCACAATCTCGCTCCCGACACAGACAAGTGCTAATACCACCTAATAAAGACAGCAGCCGCATTGACTCTATGGGCAGATGGCTATATTCCTCTGCTGCTTTCACCATGAGAGTTGCCAACTATCAAGGAGCTAGGCAGATAGGCAGCCACACACCCCCACAGGCACCCAACCCCATAGCCTACCCATCCACCGCCTTCCTTTCTCTACCTTTCCCATCTTTGCAAAGGGCAGCTGCAGCTTCCCTACCTAAATGAAGTCACAGCTGCCATCTTTGCAAAGGGCAGCCAGTCTCCCTTTTTACATGCCATGGCTGGGAGGCCAGAAGGAGACCTCGGCAGCGGCGATTAAGGTCAGGGGGTGTTGGTGGGGGTGGGGTGGGGGCTAAGGTAGGGAGAGGAAGGGGTGGGGGGTAGGCTGTGGGGTTGGGTGCCTGTGGGGGGTGGCTGCCTATCTGCCGCCGATCAGCTAATTGGCGGCCGGTAGGCAGAATGGTGTTTTGTTTTGTTTTTAAATAGGAAGGGGGTGTTGGTGGGGGTGGGGGAGGGCTAAGGTAGGGAAAGGAAGGGGGGTGGGGTAGGCTGTGGGGGGGTGGCTGCCTATTGGCCGCCGATCAGCTGATTGGTGGATGGTAGGGAGAATTGTGTCTTGTTTTGTTTTTTTGTAATAGGAAGGGGGTGTCGGCAGGGCTGGGGGGGTGGCGGGGTGTGTTTTTCTTTAAATAACCCCCCCATGAATCGACGAATAACTTTTGATGACTTACGAAGAGGGATGACTTGCCAAAATGGTGAGTCGTCCCCATCTCTACTTTCCTCCAGGTTGTTCCCCTTGAGGATATCTGCACTGCTGCCACATGGACCCAGCCTTCTACATCCATCTCTCATTACCACCTTGATACCCGTGAGCATTCTTCTCCCACTGTAGATAGAGCAGTGTTGGCCTCTGCCCTTCCATGACAACCCTCCAGCCGGTAAGTGAGCTTGCTACTTACCCATTTAGTGTGCATTCATGGAGACCATGACACAGAAGGATAGGTTACTTACCGTAACTATGGTTCTCTGAGTGGATCTCCATGAATTCACACATCCCTCCTGCCTCCCCTCTTGTCATGCTGCTTCCTAGCGGCAGCAGGGGAATGGAGGGAGGACTGTTAGAGGCACAAACAGGCAATGTGGGAGGGCAGGGCCTCTAACCGTCTCCTGATTTTTCAGCTCTAGAAGGTTTTGAAGATCATGCAGGCACAGAAGAGTAACCCATTTAGTGTGAATTCAGAGAGATCCACTTGAAGAACTATAGTTACAGCAAGTAACCTGTCCATTTCTCTGTTTATCAATATTACTGTAAAAAGGCAAGCTGGAAACGAATGATTATCCTTATCATTGGGGACATCAGTTGGTACTTCAAAATCCTGAACTTTTAGAAATGATTCAGTGTCAGTTCTACTCCTCTTATCAGTAAGTCCAATGTCAATTTGTGATGTGGAGGTTTTTTCCAGCTGCAGGCCCTTTTTCATCATTATCAGCTTCAGTTGGCAGTTGTGGTTGCACTGTTTGCACTATCAAGTTATCATCAATTTCTCTGAAAGCATTATCTTCCACGGATGGTCCTGGTCCAAAAGTCTGGTTATCAAGATCAGAGTAGTCATTCTCTAATTCACATTGATGGTGATGTCTTGCTAGGAAGTGAGTAATTGATTGCGACTTTTTCACAGCGTCTTCCTATAATTTGTCGCACTTTCTCCTTGCTGCACCACTTTCTTTCAGATTTTTTCATTGTCCTTCAAAACTAATCCGAATTTTAAAAAAATTAAGTAAAACATCTTAATTTTGTGGACAATGCAACACAATAAGATACAGTAAAAGTAGTCAAGTGTTTATAAGAAATAATCCCCTTTTGATTCCTGACTCCGGGTAGAGCACAGCTGACAAATAAAGCTAAAGGCAGACCCAGGGAGCTTGCGACCAGAGCTCGCGAACAGGATAGCTGTCATGACCATCCTACAAGCTAACACCATGTCTCAGTGCCCTGTCGCTCACCATCAATCTCTGACATGGCTCTTGCATGTACCTAGATTATGTACCCAATCTCAGGCACCCACCACGTCCTTTACTACACTGCTACCAGTTGATCTCTTTACTAACTATGTTTACTGTGAAAGACTGAGGTCCATTCAGTACTTAACTTTGAAATAAGAACAGGTTTCTTGGTTACAAGTTGTTTCATGAATAGTTCTTAAGCACATTCTTAAAGTTACACAAAGCGTCCAGTATATTCCTTTAACCTCTTCTATACTTAACTAATAGAGATAACACTCTGACTGTTCACCCAAGGGGGAGGCCCGTAACAAAAAATTTTCGTTCCTTTGGATATACATACAACTACATTTAAACCAACAAAACAAGAGGGACAGGTATCCTAAACAAACAGTTGAAAGTAAAAAAGCTAGAAGGGATTATGGAGGGTGGAGACAATTCAGTTGTGGTTACCTGCCAAGTTTGTGCTATGTTTGTTCTTAAGTGTAAAATGCTGTATACATGGAACAAGTGTAAACTTGTGGCACTGTTAGAAGAGAAAGTCAGAGACCTGGAGCAGCGAGTAGCCACACTCAAGGCTATAAGGGAAGATGAAGCCTACATTGATAGAACTCTTGAGCAGCAGCAGCTGTCAGAGGGAGCACTGCTGATGGAAGAAAACCAAAAATATTGCAGTGGAGAAAAATGCTGTAGAGGCTACAAACATAGTGGAGGAACCACCATGAAAAAGAATCACAGTTAGGAGCAAAAGAAGGAGAAGACACTCTTTCCTGGTGGAACTACAGAACCGTTTTCAGTTACTTGAAAAAGAGTCTGTCGGATAGCATGCAGAGGAGACTCCACAGAAGGACATGATTAGGGCTGAAGTGCAGCAGAATACAGTAGCTGAACCCACACCCTACAAAAAGAAGAAGAGGAGAGTAGTTGTAGTAGGGGACTCCCTACTATGTGGAATTGAGACCGAAATATGCCGGGAGGATCCATGGACTCGCCAGGTGTGCTGTCTCCCTGGAGGACAGATAAGATATGTGATGGAAGGATTGCCATCACTCATAAAACCTACAGATACATATCCCTTTCTTCTTGTCCACGTGGGGACAAACTATACAGCCAAGAGGAGCTACAAAGAAATCACGTTTGACTCTGAAGCTCTGGGAAGGAAACTCAAGGACTTTGGGGCCCAGATAGTTTTTTCATCCATCCTACCAGTGCTCAGAAGATAAATTGAAAAAGAAAGGAAGATCCTCTGGGTGAATGACTGGCTAGAAAGAATTGAAAAAAGAATTTAAAGGAAGAATACAGAGTGCAATGAAATACTTAGGAGTTTTTATTACATGGAATTTACAAGACATAATTAAATTAAATATGGATTAATTGAAGAAAGAAATTAATGAGCAGATAAACCAATATCAAATATTAAAATTGTCTTGGTTTGGTAGAATAGTGTTATGTAAAATTAAGATTATCATGGAAATAAAATGACAAGGATTAATAAGAGGTTATGGTATATTCCACAAAAAAAGGAGGGCTTGGATAATACCTAACATTGGAAATCAATTTAGGAATATACCAGATATAGTACACAATAGAAACTTAGTATGGAAGTAACTGGAAGTGGTAGAATATCCTGAGAGAATGGAGGGCTTCTTTTTTAAAGAAAAAATTGTATAAGAGATCAAGTGAATAACTAACCCCTTTCTGATGAATATGGCAGAATGCTGGAAAAGTTACAGACATATATTGAGTCCACCTATTTCACCATTATCACAAGTAGCGGAGGTCCAGAGTTTCCCCAAAACTCTTAAAAATAAACTTAAAGAAGTATTAATAAATAAAAGGTTAAACACAATAAAGAGTTGGATGAAAAAGATAAAAGATAAAAATATATAAAGGAAATTTTGGGAGAAGAAGAGAGAATATCTTGGTTAAACATACTCCAAATGGAAAGGGACCACTACTAGAGAGTGGATAAGAAAAGGAGAAACTAGAAAATTGACAAAATTTGAGGAGATTATTGAACAAAGGTAAGATCAAGAAGTAAAAGAAAGGGAATAGTTAGTATAATTTATAAAATTTTAGTACATTTAGAATTCGATCAAACAATGATGAAAAACCAGTGGCAGGAGGATTTTGAGGAAGAGATTAAAGGAGAGGATTGGAGTCACATATGGTCACAAAGAATAATGAAGAATATGTCTATAAGGGTAAAAGAAAATTGTTATAAGGTAGAATGGAGATGGTATTTAACTCCTTTAAAATTGAATATAATAAATAAAAATATACCATCTCAATGGTGAAAAGGAAAAAGGAAAAAGGAACCTGTATGCATATGTGGTGGACGTGAGAAATAAGAAAAAATGGGTACGGGGTTTTAAAGAAATTAGAAAAATTATTAGATGTGATATTCAGATACCACCAATTATTGCTCTCCTTAACATAATTAAGAATGATCATTTGAAAAAAGATCAGAAAGAGTTAGTTGTTATAATGTTTACGAAAGCAAGATTAATATTTGCAAAGAATTGGAAAAGTGACAAATTAATCTTGAAGATTGGTATAAAAATGTGGAGTTTAGCAATTTATAAGTTAACATGTGAAATGAAAATAAGAAGAATGGTAAAGTCTAATGATTTCAAATATGTATGGAATTTATACTTGGAATATATCTTTTTGAAGGGGAAAGGCTATATGCCAACAGAAGAAGCAATGTATTTTTGGAGAGGAATGGGGTGAAAAGTGGAACAAATTGATATTATTGGTTATCTAGTCCCAAGGGTGAAGGTGGAATGGGTGGGAGGTTTTTATTGTGTATTGTATGTGGTTATTATTGAGTTTGGATTTTAGGTTTGTTTCTGCTATTTGCAATTTTCTTTTTTTATCAATTAAAAAATGAGTTACAATTCTACAAAACTGTAGAATTTTATCTGTAAAACCATGGCAGTTGCTCAGGCAAGTCAGCACTGTCCCTAGCTTCTGGTGTAACAACACCAAACATCTCATTGCAATTTTTCTGTACTCCCTTTGTTTTCCATGAATTGTCACTTAAATTTAGCACAGAGTTGGTTTCTGTTATCTGTATTTATTTGTTTATATTTTATCTGTATTAATTTTGTTCAAATTATAATATTTAGTGCTAAAGGATGCCCCTTAGCTCTCTTGGAGTAGTCCCTGTCAAAATCATAGATCTATGCCAACCAGCCCCGCTGCCAACTGGCCCCAGTGTACATATCAAGCACTAGATTCCCCCAACCGAAAGTCTGGCGGCAAGTTGGGAAAAGAACTTGAACATGGTCTTGATAAAGAAGAATTCTTCAGAAAGAAGAGGGGGGAAATGACATTCTATGTATATATAATATTCTGGTTGAAAAATTAATTAATACTGGTTAATAAAAACAAAATAATTGAATGGTAAACATATTAAGTGATTGTTATGTGGTTGAGAATTTAAATAAGCATATAGATATGTTATACAGATATAAAGTGATTTTATTAAATAAGGAAAAAATGTGAAGAGGGAAAAGGTAATGTAATGTAATGCAAATATAATTCAATGTAATGTATATTATAAATAGGAAAATGTGTAATATATCACATGTGAATTCTTAATTGTAAAATGTGGGTAAGTATAGGTAAATGTGCTAGAGACCTGTAAAAGTCAACAACTATGTGTAAAGTGCTGTGTATGTATTGTTGAAAGGTTTGTAATATGTACATCATATATGCGAGTTATAATGCTATTATTTTGGTTTCCTTTCCTGAAGATAGAGAACTGTATTAAGTTGTCCACCCCAGCAAATGAAAATAAGGGGGGGGGGAGGTATGTGACGGGCAGCCTCTCTCAGTGTCAGCAAGAAGAAGCCAATTCGCTGAGGCGGAGCCAATCAGGACTCGCCAGGTGGGTTGAAGGGAAGGAAAAAGGAGTCTGAGAGGAAGAGTTTTCAGTTGAGAGGGGGTTAACAGTCAGAGAGAGCTGGAGGGAGGTGGATACATAGTTTACCAGCATAGTAGTGTGGGTTTCCAAAAGAGAATTGTCTATCATAGTTACACTGTTAAGAAATAACTTGTTATAGTTAGAAGGCTGGTTCTTTAAAAGCCAAGACACTGTATGACAGAATTGTTCCAGGTAACTATTACATTTCATAAAATAAAATACATTATTGTTTCTTTTACAATTGAATCAGTTTGGCTCTTATGTTTCGGGCTTTAGAATAGCCCAGCAAAGGGACTAGAGAGTTGGAAAAATGATTAACCCAGTTGCCTGGTCACACCTCCCCATTTCCCCCTTTTTGTTTTTTTCATTATTCAGGGTCCTTGGGACTTGCTGTGAGAGTTTCTTGGAAGCATTCCAGGATTTGCCAAACTTTACTACCCCCCCCCATTTTCCCTTCCTTTTTCTAATATTTATTCCTACTGCAGCTTTGCCATCTTCTTATTTTTCTTAATCAAGCTGGTGCAGAAGATATGTAAGAGTTCAACAAATTACCGCTATGTCTATGCCAGGCCTTTTTCTTAAAGTGAGTTTCAAAAAAGTCAAGGAGTGTTGGGTTTAAATTTTAAATTCCACTTCTGGCAGCGTTGACTGAATGCACCATACAGAAGGCTGCCAGCCACTCAGCATTATCCATTTCCATTACCTTACAACAAAATTTTCCTATTTCAGATGGGGGGGGGGGGTAGGGGTGACACAGAAATGCAGAAAACATCCCATCAGAGAGTAAGGATAAAATTTAGTCTACCTACTAGGCAAGCCAGGATATTCTTTTTAATCTGTTAAGTAAATAAATAACATGTAATTGTCAAAGAACTGGCAAATTATGTAGAATTCTACTGGAAATTACTAAAGAATCCAAATAACTCTTACTTTGGACTGCACCGCTAGGAGGCATTGCTGCTCCAGAAACCATTCGTATTCCTACAAACAGACTTCATTTTATCTTGCTAATCTTCAGGAATGACATCAGCAAAATTCTCCCTGGAAGGGGTTGAAAGCTGCTCCTGGACTACCATAGTTTAAAGCACTGAAATTACATTCACTCGGGGCCTTCTACTTTCTAAATCTCTCTTGCATCTTCTGGCCACGACAAAGACCATCAGCTAATAGGTGAGAATATCAAGACCTTTTTTATTTTGGTTTTAAAGGAACACAGGTTGATAGTTCCCCTCACTGCAAACAATGGTGAGCTCTTCTCTTTGGTGATGCATACCCACCTTTTTGGTGACGTGTAAGTGGGTACCCTATGACCCAGTGAATTTCCCTTGTTGAGCTAGAAAAGTAAAGTTTTTATTGGTAAACATATCTAATCAGCCCTCTCTTTCATTATTTAAGTAAAATGATTTTTGAGGGGAGAGGGAGGAATCATTTTATAAGAAAGCATGCCAACCACATACACTGATGTAGTTAGTGACGCATGGCAGAAAGAATATGGGATGATATCTGGGTTCTGAATGAAGTTCAGATGTGAGGTCAGCCCCAGGACTGGGCATTCATGGTTCAGACTATTCCTCTGAAATAATTTATTGTTGTCTAACTAGATATTTCAACAAAACTACAGTGACCTTTGTATATACTTTTTTTGTGTGTGTGAAGGATGCCCTCTTTTTTGATGTTCATTGTCCTGCACATTTTCTTTTCTGGTGGTGTCTGCCCTCTTTGTGGAAATGGAGCAGTGGCCACCCTATTGTGATGGGATAGTAGGCTTTTTATTTCCACTTAATGACGGAGTTTGTGGCGGAGGCCAAGACTGGCATCAAGTGCAAGTTGGAAGGCACGGCCCAATGGCATGAGGCCCACTTAGGGAAGAGGAAATGTTTTTCAGTAATACAGAGAGGTCAAGTGTAAGGATGTGCCACTGGAGTCCAAGATTATCCACACACTTGTATTTCTGATGTATGGGTGTGAAAGCTGGACAGTTAAGAAAGATGAGAGGGGGAAATGATTTGTTTAAAATTTGGTGCTGGATGAGAGCTTTGCTGCTAAAAAGACAACCATGTGGGTCCTAGATCAAATCAAGCCTGAACTATCTTAGGAGGCAAAAATATTGAAGCTGAGGCTGTCCTACTTTGGGCACATCATGTGAAGGCAAGGTTCTCTGCAAAAAATAACAATGCTGGGGAAGGTTGAGGGCAACAGGAAAAGAAAGGAACAGAGGAAGACCAAATACGAGATGGACTGACTCCCTAAAGGAACCACAGGCTTGATTTGACAAGAATTGAGCAGAGCTGTTGAGGACAGGACATTTTGAAGCTTGTTTATTTATAGGGTAACCATGAGTTGGAGACGTCTTGATGGCACATAACAACAAGTATAGAGGGGTCCCCCTTTTCCTGATTTTCATTCAACTGATACCATAGAATGGCGAATCAGGGCACCAACGTAAGTTGTTGAACATCATGGACTCTTGACATCAGTACTGCATGCTGAGGAAAGCATCCACCAGGTAAAATCAACCAACCAACCAACCAACCAACCAACCAACCAACCAACCAACCAACCAACCAACCAACCAACCAACCTACCTACCTACCTACCTACCTACCTACCTACCTACCTACCTACCTACCTACCTACAATATTGCTATCTCACCTTTCTTCCCAAAAGAACCCATGGAGGCTTACGTCATTAAAAAGACAATACGCAGAAGCTTAAAACAGTAGGTATATAAATATTTTTTTAAATTTAAACAAGTATTATTGCATTAAAAACACTAATAAAATCAATACAAAAACACATTTAAACCAACAGAGCACAACCATTCATTTGAAAACCTCTCTCAGACCACCAGTTATTAAGGAAAAGCCTGCCTGAAGAGAAAGGTCCTGGCCTGCTTGCGGAAGGACAGCAATGATGGGGCCAGCCCAGTTTCCTGTGGGAGGGAGTTCCAGAGTCTGGGAGCAGCGACAGAGAAGGCCCTCTCCCGTGTCCCTCCAAGCACACCTGTGAGGGTGATGGGACTGAGAGAAAGGCCTCCCCTGATTATCTTAATGCCTGCGTAGGCTCAAAGAGAGAGATACAGTCTTTTGGATAGCTTGGACCCAAGCTGCTTAGGGCTTTGTAGGTTAAAACCAGCACTTTGAATTGTATCCGGAAACGGATGGGCAGCCAGTGGAGCTGTTGTAACAAGGGTGTTACATGTTCCCTGTAGCCAGCCCCAGTGAACAATCTGGCAGTGGCATTTTGGACCCTTTGAAGTTTCCGAACACTTTCCAAAGGCAGACCCACATAGAGCACGTTACAGTAATCCAACCAAGATGTAACTAGGGCGTGTGTCTCCGTGGCTAGATCAGACCTCTCAAGAAACAGGTGCAGCTGGCGCACTACTTTTAACTGTGCAAAGGCATTCCTGGCCACCACTGAAACCTGGGCATTCAGGCTCAGAGATTAATTCAGGAGCACTCCCAAGCTGCACAGTTGTGTTTCCAGAGGGAGTATAACTTTATCCAGCACAGGCTGCAGCCCTGTTCCATGATCGGCTTTTCAACTGATCAGGTGCACCTGATCTGTTGTCTATCTTCTCTAGATTAAGTTTCAGTATATTTGCCAGTCCATTCCTGATACCAGACACTGATATAGAACCGAGTCAACCTCCTTGGATCTAAATGGAAAGGAGAGATAGAGTTGTGTGTCATCAGCATACTGCTAACACCGAACCCCAAAACTCTCAGGGTTTTCATGTAGATTTTAAGCAGCATAGAGAACAAAACAGATCCCGAAAGGACACTACAGGCTAAAGTCCAGGGTGTTTAATGTGAGTCCCCCAGCACTACCCACTGGGTTCTCCCCTCCAGGAAGGACCAGAGCCACTGTAAAACAATGCCTCCAAGTCCCATCCCAGAGAGACGGCCCAGAAGGATACCATGGTTGATGGTATCGAAAACTGCTGACAGGTCTAGCAGAACCAAAAGGGACACACTCCCCTTGTCCAGTTTCTGGTGTAGGTCATCCACAAAGGCAACCAAAGCAGTCTCTGTCCCATAACCAGGCCTGAAACCAGACTGAAATGGATCTAGATAATCCATCTCATCCAGGAATCCCTGGAGCTGAGAAGCCACAACCCACTCTAGCACCTAGCCCGAGAATGGGATATTAGAGACTGGCCAGTAATTATCCAGTACTGTGGGGTCCAAGGAGGGTTTTTTTCTATAATGGTCTTACTACTGCCTCCATCAAGGAAGCTGGGATCCTACCCTGCTGCAAGGAGGCATTCACTACCCCCCTTGAACCCACTCAGCCAGTCTCTCTCAGGCAGCTTTTATAAGCCAGCATGGGCAAGGGTCTAGCAGACAAGTGGTAGCCTTCACTGGTCCAAGGATCCTGTCCACATCATCAGGCTGCAAAAACTGAAACTTGTACATCAACACAGGACAAGCAGGAGCTATAATTACATCTACAGGACCTGTATTAACTACAGCATCTAAGTCAGAGCAGATCTGAGCAATTTTGGCTGCAAAGTGCTGTGCAAATTTTTCACAGTGAGCTACTGAGTGGACAGCACTATCTTCCTGTGGACCATGATGTAACAGGCCGTTGACCACTCGGAAGAGCTCCGCTGGGCAACTCTGTGCAGGTGCAATGATGGTGGCAAAGAATGACTTATTTCCTGCCACCATTGCCATGGAATAGGCCAAGGGTCTCCAAACGTTTCACATGGAGGGCCACATAATATATTTTTGATATTTTCGAGTACACGCATATGCACACGTGTGCTCCTGCCCACGCGCATGCACTAACACCCACCCACCCACACCCACACACCTCCACCTGCCTGCATGCATGCACACTTGCCCACACACACACACTCCTGCCCACCCGCCCTCCCGAGCCAGATAAAAAGGCCAGGCAGGCCAGATATGGCCCGCAGGCCATATTTGGAGACCCCTGGTTAGGCCTTCCAACAGACTCTACCCCGTGTTTGGTCAACTTCACTCTGACTCTTCTGCCATCATCATTCTTTTCTTCGTCCCATTCATTTCATCACCACCAGCTCCCCAATAAACCAAGGGGCCAGTTTGGCTCTACATTGTGGGATTTGATTTTAATTTAGCTGAAATTGGCTGTTCCTGGCTTAGTTAAACTTTTAATCCCACCTCTGATGGAGGCTTGCCATGCTTCTCATTATCCTGTTTTCCCTAGCCAAACAAACTCTTTGGGTTTCAGAAGAAGGTGGAAGGGGAAAAGGAGGGTCAGAATGCTTGGCCGCCTTCTGTTCAGAGAGATGGGTGATAAATTCCAATCTACTGGCTGAAGAGGGGACTGAAGGCACACCCTCCCTCCACAGGTATTTTTCAGACTTCAGACTATAGCTATTTCCATCTAAGAAGCTACACCTGGCCCCCAACAGCGGCCATGAGACTTTGGGACTTTATTAAAAACATATAGTTTTGGAGAACTCGGTGCATAGCCTGAGGAAGATGAACTATATTTGAAAGCTTGATGTGTTTTTTTTTTTAAAGAATCAAAGCATCATAGAATAATGAAGTTGGAAGGGGCCTATAAGGCCAAGGTATCCCCCATCTTGTAACTGTGTGTTTGCTTTCTTTTTCCTAAGTGCAGTACTTTGCACTTATTCCTGTTGATTATCAGCACACTGGTGGTACCAGACCACAAAATTCTGGACAGCCTCTTTAAGGATTTTCATGTATATGTGAAATAGCATGGAGGAATCATGGAACTATGAGACACTCCACAGGCGTGGAGTGGTCAAGGTGTTGAACAGGAGTCCCCCAGCATCACTGCCATTCACGAAGTGACACCACACAAGAGAAAATCCCAGAAGCTGACTGCTTTTTTCATCAGTTCACCACTTCTCACTCAAACACGAAGTTGTCAGGGCTGTTTTTCAACAAGTGTGAATGGTAGTGAGTAGAGATGGGGACGAATATAAAAATGGATCAGTTTTTCTGACGAATATAGCCGATTCGTCATATATTTGTCGATCCGTATTTGTAAAATTTTAAATCAGGACGAATATGGCTTGATGAATATTTCCTCGGTTTTATTCGTTGATCCGCTCATATTCGTCTATATTCGTTACCCCTTTGGGGGCCTCTCTGAGCTTGCTGCCGCCAATTTGAAGCTCTGGCGAATCAGGACAGAGATCCTGGATTGGCATGTCCGGCAGCCAATAGCACTGCCTAAAGGTTGCCAAGAGGCTGTATATAAGCTTTTCCCCTCCAGGCATTGCGCACTTCTGTTTGTGCTCTCCGGAGTAAGAACAGTTTCTGCTCGCTGGCTTGCTGGTGCTCTTGCGGTTTCGCTTTTGTGGCAGCAAAGCAAAGACTTATATTTTTCTTTTTCATCATCATCATCATTCATCAATCATCATCAACTTTACTGGGAATTTGGGGAGGGATTTCAGGTAGCTTAGGCTACTTCTTCGGAAGGGCTTGATTGTATTTCAAAATCAAATCAATCAAACCTTTTTTTCCCCTGGAGGCGTGTGTGTGTGTGTGTGTGTGTGTGTGTGGTCCGGTGGGGGGGGGGGAACTGTCGTTGTCTGACTGGAAACTCTTTTCCTTTATATTCATTTTTAAAAAGTTCATTTTAGAGAGGCTTGTGTCTCTCAGGGTATTTGGTGGGTGGCTGGATCCATCACTCCTTTTCCTTCCAAAAGTACTACTTATTTGGGTGTGTGTGTGTGACTGAGATTTATCTGGCAGGGCTTTTCTTTTTGGACTTTTTTGGCTTCTCTGCCACAGTGGGTCGGGGGGGAAATTTTCCTAATTACATTATACTGAGGGGGGCTTTGTTTAGGCAGGCAGGTCACATTTTAGTAAAAGAATTACACCACCATCATTCTAAAAATAAAATTTATACACTCTATTAGTTTCCTTCCTCAATCTCCATTGCTTTATTTGTTTAGTTGGTTTGTTAGGCAGGCAGTAGAAAATGAAGGGATTTCTTCAGGGGCAATCCAAGGGGAAGAAGGCTGTGGAGCTACGCAGGCTAGGTAGCAGCACCGTGATCACAACCACCACATGCACAACCACGTCTACGATAACCACCAGTGCTGCCACTGTTCCTCCTCCGGTGGCCTTGCAGGCAGGCAGGGAAGCAAAGCTTCCAGAGGTGCCAAAAGAAATGCCGCTCCTCTTCCTAGAGGAATCTGAGGAGTTACTGGTTTCAGAAGATCCCCAGTCTGATTTGGAATCAGTAACGGCAGGGCAGGCTTCACAGCCCCCCCCCCCCCGTCCCCAGAGTCATCTGTTCCCTCCTCCCAGACCAGCAGCACCCCTGGGACACAGAGTTCTTCCCAGGCCAGCAGTCAGGGGCAGGCAGTGGGTCCTCGTTTGGGCAAACATGGCAGAGGGGCCATGTGGGATCATTTCACGGTGCTCAGCGATGACCCATGGCTGGCACGCTGCAATACCTGCCTTGGGGTGGTCCGGAGGGGGTCAGACCCCAGGCATCTGTCCTCCACCGCCCTCCGCCAACATCTGGAGAGGTACCACCCAAGGCTCCTGTCCAGGGAAGGCACTTCGTCCACGCCGTCTGGGAGAGGGAAAAGAGCAGCTCCAGGGGAGGCAGAAGGGAGGCAGGAGGAGGCGCCTCCTTTCAAAAGGGCAGCCCCAGGGGTTTCTGGGGCCGGGAGCATGAGGCAGGCCATGCTCCACGAAGTGGCACCCGTTGGGTCTGCCATGACCCTCAGCCGGGAGTTGAAGGGCAAGGCCCAGCAGGCGGCCACTCATCTCGTCGCCGAGACGATCGCCCTGCTCAGACTTCCACTGCCCATCGTGGAATCCCAAGCCTTCTGCCAGTTGCTGCATTTTTTTGCCCCCTGGTATGACCTCCCCTCACGGAGAACTCTCAGTTCTAGAATGGTGCCCTCGCTCTATGACTCTGAGGGAGGTGGTCCGTGACCATTTTTCATGGCTACAGGGGCAAGGTGCACTTCACAGCGGACCTGTGGAGCGGAGGTCAGCACGGCTACCTCTCGCTCACAGCCCACTGTTGGCAGCCAGAGAACTTGAGTAGTGGCAGGGCATCGGCGACAGGGCCGCAGGGGGAGGCCCTTGCCCTGCCCCCAGGCTACAGGTCCGTTCTGCTGCAGGCACGGCACATGGAAGCTCAGGCGACGGGGAGGAACATCGCCAATGAGTTCCTGTCCGTGCTGCAGGAGTGGGCACCGGAGGGGGAGGTGACCCGTGGCCACATGGTCACAGATGCCGGGCGGAACATGTTGGCGGCATTGAATGCGGCGGGCTTTGAGGCCCTCAGCCTGGGCAGCCACGTCAAGCCCAAGTGGGACGCAGGCACCCAGGAGACGCAGGCACTCCTGGAGCAATGCCGCCAACTGGTGGGCCACTTCTCCCGCAGCCTGAAAGCCACCCGCTGGCTGTGTGAGAGGCAGGAGGAGTTGGGTCAGGAGACCCACATTCTCCTGACAGACCTGCCCACCAGGTGGAACTCCACCTACACCATGGTATCCCGCCTGGTGGAGCAGAAGGCTGTTTTGGAGGACATCATGTCCTCCATGCCCATTCTGCCCGGGGGGGGAGAGGTGGGCATCAGTGCCACGGATTGGCTGGCCCTTTCCCAAATGGTGGAGGTGCTCAAGCCCTTCCTGGAAACCACATACATCTTGTGTGGTTATACGGCAAGCCTGGGGCACGTCATCCCCCTGATTCAAGCCCTCGATCGGTCCCTGTAGACTGCTGTGGCACCAGGATCCTCCCTTCTTCCACGGACCAGGGCTTTGGTGAAGAGGTTGCAGGCAGGCGTGCAAAAGTGACTCCATTCTGTCTACAGCGACAGAGCTTACCGCATGGCCTGCCTGTGTGATCCTCGAATCAAGGGGGGCTTGGCAGCACGCACCTCAGACCTCGAGGAGTGGAGAATGGCTCTCTCCACTGAGGTCCGCAGGGTGTTGGGGGCACAACGCTTGCGTGGGGGGCCGGGAACGTCAGGCCACGAGGGGCAGGGTGGTTTGCCCAAACCACAGGGGAATGGAAGGCTCCATTCACCAACATTACTGGAGCTCTGTGGTGACCTTGGCACTTGCCTCAGAGGAAAGACAGCCGGCTGAGGAGGATTTGGCAGAGATAATGGTGCGGGAATAGGTAGCCCCCTCAGCCCCACCAGTCAGATCCCCTCCATTACTGGGCTAGGAAACTAGTAATATGGCCGGAGTTGTCCAATGTGGCCATGGACCTCCTTTCCACCACCACCCCCACCAGCGTCCAGAGTGAGCGTGTGTTTTCCCATCTCAGAGACATACTCCGACCACGCCGCTCGCGTTTGGATCCCGTTACTGTGGAGAGACTGTCGTTCATCAAGGTGAACCTTTCCTTGTTGGGCTTCCCCTCACTGAACCCAAAGAGGTAGGGTTCCAATGACAGTCTCTCCCTTAATACACCGCCTGCCTGCCTGCGCCCGCCTGCCTGCCCACCCTCCAGTCCTCCTGAAAAAAAAAACCTGCCTACTTGCCTACTGGCCTGTAAACCTGCCCCTCAGTCAGAAGTCCAGCTGCCGATTCCAGTCGCCTCCTCGGGCCAAGTTCCAACCAAGTCGTGCCTGCCTGCCTGCCGGATCAAGTCAGACCAGCAGGCCGAGAAGTGTTGAACTCCTGCCTGCCTGCTGGATCAAGTCAGACCAGCAGGCCGAGGACTGTTGAACTCCTGCCTGCCTGCCTGCCTGCTGGATCAAGTCAGACCAGCAGGCCGAGAACTGTTAATGTCCTGCCTGCCTGCCTGCTGGATCAAGTCAGACCAGCAGGCTGAGAACTGTTTAACTCCTGCCTGCCTGCCTGCCTGCTGAATCAAGTCAGACTAGCAGGCCGAGAACTGTTGAACTCCTGCCTGCCTGCTGGATCAAGTCAGGCCAGCAGGCCAAGAACTGTTGAACTCCTGCCTGCCTGCCTGCTGGATCAAGTCAGACCAGCAGGCCAATAAGTGTTGAACTCCTGCCTCCCTCCCTGCCTGCTGGGTTACGTAGTCCCGGCGGGCTGTTTGTTCCACCTTCTGCCTCCCTGCCTGCCTGCTGGGTCATGTAGTCCTGGTGGGCTAAGTTTGTTCCACCTCCTGCCTGCCTGTCTGGGAGGAGAGAACTCCTGCCTGGCACGGGTTAAACGAACCACATCAGCTCTGCAATCTGAAGCCAGGCGATATGGTGATGATGGGGTGATGCGCAGACAGCCTTTGGTTGGGGCAGACCCAGAGCCTGTCCCAGCACCCCCGGACATGCCAAGAGGGCCAGCCAACCCTCTTGGCACACCGAGCCTGTCCCGGCACCCCCGGACATGCCAAGAGGGCCTGCTGGGTTACGTAGTCCCGGTGGGCAGTTTGTTCACCTTCTGCCTGCCTGCCAACTTCCTCAGTGCCCGATGGGTCCACTCAACTCCAAAAGTCTACGTTGCTGGCTACATGACATGACAACTTTCTGAGTCCTGCAGCTCCTTCCACTTCCAAAAGGCCTGCGTGCTCATTCCAACTTCTTCAGGCTTGATTCTCAAATGCTGCTTGATGACTTCAGTGTCCTACCCTCCTCGGGCGTCCCCGTGCCAAGAGGGCCAGGTTCAGCCCCACCCGAACCTGACCAATGTGCTCCCTCCTCCTGAGATGTGCTGTGTGTGACATGTCCCCCCCTATCTCCAGGATCAGTATCCGCTGATTCATTTATTCTGAAAGATCTCAGAAATGCTTATACGTATTCCACCATGATTCCAGCCTCCTTGGGCTTCATTCCAATTATTCATTCCTGTTCATTCCGGCCTCCTAGCCTTCTCTATTGCCCAGAAGGCTGGCAGAAGCTGGGTGAAAATGGGACATAGCTCACCCCGTTGCACGGATTCAAAATGCAGTGCTGATCTTCTGATGGACAAGCCCAGTGGCTCAGCGGTTTAACCCGCAGTGCCACAGTCTATGTTGCTGCTATGTGCAACCTGTGCGGGCGTCCCCCCCACCTCACCGGGCATCAATTCCAGCCTCCTTGGGCCATGTTGGCCCCAAATCCTGCATCCCTCTCCAGCTGCCTTGGGCTTGCCTGCTGCTGATTCTGTGCAAAGAATCAGGCCAAATGCCTTCCAAATCTTGACTGCTGGGTGAAGTTGGCTCATCGGGCCAAGTTCTTTCCTGCCTGCCTGCCTGCTTATTCAAAAGGCTACATTAGTGCTCCAAAGTCCACTCGGGCTTCATTCCTAATTCCTGGCTGTTCATACCAGCTTCCTACTGCCTCAGGTAGGCAGAACCTGGAACAAACTACAGGAGCTCAGCTCACCCCGTTGCATGGATTTGATCTTCCGCTCGAGAAGCCCAGCGGCCCCGTGGATTAACCACCGTTACGTTAGTAGCACCACCCTATTCATCTGTTGTTGCTGTTGTTGTGCAACCTCAGTTGCCTCCTGGGGGCAATCTTAACTATGCAGGCAAATGTGATGTTCCCAAAGAAGGCAAGAGTCTGCTTTCAAGCCTGTCTGGGCATCCAAGTGCCAACCAGGCCTGTCTCAAGCCCCCCCAAGCCTGTCCGGGCATCCCCTGTGCCAAAGAGGGCCTGTCTCAGGCCCACCCAAAACTGGCAGACTGTTCATTCCAGCTTCCTAGCTATTATGCAGCCTCAGTAGGTAGGCAGAACTTGGAACAAACTATGGGAGCTCAGCTCACCAGCGGCCCTGTGGATTAACCGCCGTTACGTTAGTAGCACCTTGGACCCTATTCATCTGCTGATGTTGCTGCAGTTGTGCAACCTCAGTTGCCTCCTGGGGGCAAACTGAACTACCTTTGCGCTGAAGAAGACAAGAGTCTTCTTTCCTTTTGCTTCCTTCATTTTGCCTCTGCCTCTTCCTTTTCCTCGGCCCCCCCAAGCCTGTCCGGGCATCCCCGTGCCAAGAGGGCCGGACTCTGCCCCACCCAATGCCTGTCCGGCTGTCCCATGCCAACACGGTGCTCCAAAGTCCACTCTGGCTACTGCCTGAGTAAGTTGGCAGACCTTCCGAATCCGATCAACAAACCTAGTGGCTCAGCAGCAGCAGTTTAACTCAGTAGGTAGGCAGAAACAGGAACAAGGGACAAGAGCTCAGGTCACCCCATTGCATGGATTCGAACTGCTGAGCTTCCGCTGCCACCCTGATTAACCGCCGTTAGTAGCACCTTGCAGTCGGACCCTATTCTCCTGCTGTTGCTGCTGCTGACACCTCAGTTGCCTCCTGGGGACAAACTTAAGTAACTTTGCAAATGTGATGTTGCAGAAGAAGAAGACCAGAGTCTCCTGTGGCTGCCTTCTGCCTCAGTGCCCCAATGGGGCCCAAAAGCCTGCTTTCCGGCTGGGAACTTCCTCAGTGCCTGATGGGGCAAAAAGTCAACGACGTTGCTTGCTGGCCATTTGAACAATTTCCTAATCCTGCAGCTCTTTCCACTTGGGCTACATTCCAAAAGGTCTGTCTGCTCTGCTCCACCCAAAGCCTGTCCAGGCGTCACCCCATCGCCCAGCTTCAGACGGCTGAGCTCATCTGGTTTTCAACCTGTGCCAAGGGGGCCGGGCCTGTCTAAGCCCCCCCAAACCTCCGAGGGCTATCTTTATCATATCCGGGCGGTCTCAGCAGCCAAGTTGCAAGCAATCCCCAGCTTTTGAGTTCTTCTAAACGAGCATCTTTGTTTGTTTGAAGGTTGTCAGCAAGTCTGGTTAGACATTGGCGACTGTGACAGGTGAGTTTCCCAGGCCTGTCCTGTCTCAGACCCACCCAAAGCCTGTCCGGGCGTCGCCCCATTGCACGGCTTCAGATTGCAGAGCTGAGCTGATCTGTTTCCAACAGCCCCGCGGCTCCGCGGATTGATCGCTGTTAGTAGCACCGACCCTGTTCATGTGATGGTGCTGCTGGTGGTGTTGGAAGTTGCAAGCAACCTCAGTTACCTCCTGGGGGCAAAAACCTTTCCTTTGCAGGTAAATCTGATGTTGCTGAAGAAGACCAGAGTCTCCTGTGGCTGCCTTTTGCCTCAGTGCCCCGATGGGGCCCCAAAGCCTGTTTTCCGGCTGCCAACTTACCTCAGTGCCCCGATGGGGCCCCAAAGCCTGCTTTCCGGCTGCCAACTACCTCAGTGCCCCGATGGGGCCAAAAGAGCCTGCTTTCTGGCTGCCCTGTGCCTCAGTGCCCGATGGGGCAACACACTCTACTTTCCGGCTGCCAACTACCTCAGTGCCCCAATGGGGCCCAAAAGCCTACTTTCCAGCTGCCAACTTACCTCAGTGCCCCGATGGGGCCAAAAGAGCCTGCTTTCCGGCTGCCATGTGCCTGAGTGCCTAATGGGGCAACACACTCTACTTTCCGGCTGCCAATTTACCTCAGTGCCCTGATGGGGCCCAAAAAGCCTGTCCAGGCATCGCCCCATCGCACGGAGACTGCAGAGTTTATCTTGTGCCAACAACCACCACCATCCCTTTTCTTCATCAATAACAAAACAAACAACACCATCGCACGGCTTCAGACTGCAGAGCTGATCATCTGGTTTTCCAAAGCTGTCCTCCTGGTTTTCCCCGTGCCAAGACGGCTCGGCCAACCCAAGCCCTTCCTGGTAGTCAAAACAGCATACTTGACTAAATAATTAATTCTTTCTGGAGGCTTGTGTTTCATATGCCACCTTGATGGCAAACGCCACCCTCTTGCTCATCGATGTTGAAGATTTCTGCCACTACACACCCAATGGGCAAAACCTACTTTGCTGCCAATTGCCCGATGCCTATTAAGACATGCTTTCCCGCCTACTTTGGAGCCAACTACCTCAGTGCCTGATGCGGCAACACACTCTATGTTGCTGCTGCCAACTTCCTCAGTGCCCGATGGGGCAAGACACGGTACTTTGCTGCTGCCCACTATCGCAGTGCCCGATGGGGCAACACACTCTGCTTTCAATCCCATGCCAACTCAGTAGGTGGGCAGAAGTTGGAAAAAACTTTTGTTGTTTAGTCGTTTAGTCGTGTCCGACTCTGTGTAAACAACAAAAGTTTTTTTCCAACTGGAAAAAACTACCCAAATGAATTAGCTCAGCTCACCAGCGGCCCCGCGGATTAACCATCCAAGCCTGTCCAGGCGTCCCCCCCATTGCCCCATCGCACGGCTTCAGATTGCAGACTTGATGATCTGATTTTTCAACCCGTGCCAAGAGAGCCGGCCGGTCCAAGCCCCTCAAAACCTCTGAGGGCTATCTTTGTTGGCAACACAGTCTACGTTGCTGCTGCCAACTTCCTCATGTGGCAAGCATGACTAGACACGGAACGCCGACGCCGTTAGTAGTACCTTCCCAATGAGGTGGAGCAATTCATCTGACGGTGTTATTGTTGCTGCTAATAAGTGTTGCTTGCCTCCTTTTGTTTTCAAAAATGTGCTAATCCCCAACCAGGCCTGTCCCTGCCCCACCCGAAGCCTATCCAGGCGTCCCCGTGCCAAGAGGGCCAGGCTGAGCCCCACCCAAGCCTGTCCAGGTGTCACCCCATCGCCCGGCTTCAGTTTGCGGTCCTGATCAGGCTCCAAAAGCCCCGTGGCCCCGTGGATTAACCACAGTTAGATTAACCGATGGGGCAGCACACGCCACTTTGCTGCTGCCCACTACCTCAGTGCCCGATGGGGCAAGACACGGTACTTTGCTGCTGGCCACTACCGCAGTGCCTGATGGGGCAACACACTCTGCTTTCAGTTCCATGCCAACTCAGTAGGTAGGCAGAAGTTGGAACAAACTACCCAAACGAATTAGCTCAACTCACCAGCGGCCCCACGGATTAACCGCTGTAGTAGCAGCGCGGCCGGGCTCTTCTGCCCCACCCAAAGTCTGTCTGTGTGTCACCCGAACGTGCCAAGAGGGCCATCTAACCCTTTTGGCTGGCACCCCCAGAGCCGGTCCCGGCACCCCCGAATGAGCTAAGAGGGCCGTCCAGCTCTCTTGACAGACCCAGACTGAGCAGTAAGAAAAATGAATAAATAGTCGCTCTTGTACAACTAAAGTGTACAAGAGCAAAGTGTTGGGTGACGCCCATAATGTGCCAAGACAGAGGGCTGTCCGGCCATGTTGGCACACCCAAAGCCGGGCTCTGCCCCATCCAAGCCTGTCCTGGCGTCACCCCATCGCCCCATTGCCCGGCTTCAGATTGCAGAGCTGATCTGTTTCCAACAGCCTGTTTTCCTGCTGCCAACATCCTCAGTGCCCGATGGGGCAAGACACGGCACTTTGCTGCTGCCTTTTGCCTCAGTGCCCCGATGGGGCAAGACACGGTACTTTGCTGCTGCCTTCTCCCTCAGTGCCCGATGGGGCCAAAAGAGCCTGTTTTCCTGCTGCCAACTTCCTCAGTGCCCGACGGAGCCAAAAAGCCTGCTGTGCTGCCAAATACCTCCTTGCCTCTAGTCCTCCTGAGGGCAAACTCTACTTCACTGGCAAATGTAATGTTGCTGAAGACAAACTGAATGCCTCATGCATGCCTCTCAGTGCCAACGAAGACCTCTCATTCTGCTGGGGCCAAAAATATACCTCCCTCAATGCCATGGGCTTCTGTGCCGTGTGGTAAACTCTCCCGGGGGGACCCAATTTGTGGGTGAATAACTCGGATGTCCGATATCTAATCTTCACCAAAGTTGGCAGGTGTGTTGGGGAAAGACATAGGAAGCTCCGTTGTGATTTTGGAGTCTCTAAGTACCCGGGGGGAGCTTTCCTGGGAGGGTCCTCTTTGTGACTATAGAACTCGGGGGTCCATGATCCAATGTTCACCAAACTTTCAGGAGTTGTAGAAATGTGTCTGAGGAAGCTCCCCTGCAAATTAGGTTTCTCTAGGTCATCGGGGGGCAGTGTTATAGGCATTTAAAATGCATATGAATCGACGAATTGATTCATCGATTCGTCGAAGAATATTCGTATATTCGTATTTGTTGATTTGTTAATCTTGATGAATAACGGATCAAAACGAATCGCCTTTTTTTGATTCATCTCCATCTGTAGTAGTGAGCAGAAGAGGGTATCCTGTTGTTAATATTCCAGTTGGCCTTTGCGATGCAAAGCTTGGCCTCCTTTTCCCTGCTGGCAACGCAGGGACGATATTTGAATCATGGGTACAGATGCACAACATCCCACATTCATAAAGCAGAGGTTTTTTGAAGAATTGAATTCCCTGCTTTTTAACATGGGAGATTAAATATACATATGCTACCCACAAATTCAATCAGAAATTTCCCTCATATAGAATTATCCAGTGATAGAGGATTCCAGAAGATGAGCATATGATCTTGGATGTGCCTATAGTCCCTGTGTGCCAAAATAATTTGAAGGGCTGTTTAGGACTTAATGAAATGGTGAAGCAAAGATGTACAACACATACAATGGAGAAACATACACATGCTTTAGCCTCTCATTTAAACTAATGTTGCCACACCCACTCTGTCAAATGCAGACTGGAAAGCTATTTTCCAATTTCATATCCCTTTCTTTGAGTTAGCCAGGCTGAGGAGGAAAAGGTGAATTGGACCAAAACCTCTATGGACACATTGAGTGCATGTTTTCCAAAAGATGTTCCTTCGCTTTTTGAAAGAAAAAAAAGGGAAGAGATTGGAGTTATCAAAGAATGTCACTGGAAACCAAGGTCAAAATCATCCATGCTATGTGAAAGGAAGATAGCAAGGAAAGGTAGGGGCAAAAATCATGTCATTTAAAATGTGGTGTTGGTACAGATACATAATACAGCTAGAAAAGTGGGTGCTCAATCAAGTCAAGCCTGAACTCTCACTCTAGCAAAAATGAGTAACCTGAGC
This sequence comes from Intellagama lesueurii, assembly GCA_037013535.1. Classification (NCBI taxonomy): domain Eukaryota; kingdom Metazoa; phylum Chordata; class Lepidosauria; order Squamata; family Agamidae; genus Intellagama; species Intellagama lesueurii. Next base: position 189,654,649 of record JBAJHW010000001.1, on the reverse strand, counting down.
CTATACTACCAGGCACATACCTTGGAAATACAGAAGTGACCAGAATAGATTCTACAGCTTGGGAAAGTGCAGTGGAGCAGAAGGAAGAGGAAGATCTAACATGAGATGGGTTGACTCAGTAAAGGAAGCCACAGATGTTAGTTTGAAAGATCTGCGCAGAACTTAATGGAAAAGACAATATTACTATGAAGGGATAGGAGCAGCAGGAGGAGAGGAGAGCCTAATGTGAGATGCTGATGGTTTGCAGGATCTGACCAGAGCTCTTAACGATTGGACATTTTGGAAGCCAGTGAGTTAACCTTCACCCTTTCTCTCCTCATGCTGCAGCTGTCCTTGACTACTGTTGCTGCTGTCTCCTTACTTGCAAGTAAATGGGATAAAATTTGGTTTGAGATCATCACCGGTCACAAAGCAAAAAACAACAACACAAAAGCCAGGTGTTCATTTATTTAATTATTTGTTTAAAATATATTTAACCCACCTTTTTCCTTTAAAAAAACCCAAGGTGGCTTACAACAATTAAAAGACAGTATTTAAGATTATTAAAAAATAAGTGTATAATATTAAAAATATCAATGAACACAATACCAAAAAACATAAACAGCCTGATTGTGGAAGGACAGGAAAAATGGGGCCAGTCTAGCCTCCTGTGGCTTCCAGAATCTGGGGGAGGCAGTAGAGGGACCAGCAACTTAACTGATTAATTAGCTTCATACTACATGACTGACTTTTACTGACTACATAACTAACAGACTGAAAAAAAGAGCACAAAAAGAACCTTCAAGTAGAGAGGCATGGCTCTCTTTAAAATCTGAGGCAGAGAGCGAACAATTAGTTGCTGCTGGACTGATTCACAGTCACTCCAGTCCAGAAAGGTCCCTCCCAGCCAAAACCTCTTGAACGGAGCATACAAAGGTTGTTAAATTCCAACAGGAACTGGACAGGACAAGTGTGTCTTTTATCTGTGAGCTGGAGGATAAAACGAAGAGAGTGAGCCGTCCCCTTACACGTCTATAGAGGAGGGTAGTGATAGAGAGATAGAGAAGGTAACAGAGGGAGTGAAAGGAGTGAAGGTGGAAGAAAAAGGGGAGGAGTTAGAGAAGCAGAGGAAGAGGGTGGATGTGTTCTTGACAGTGGAAGAGGGGAAAAAGTCGGGAGAGACGAGGAAAGTGGTTGTTTGGGAAGACGAGTAGCAAGAGGAAGAAAGGGGACCGCGAGTGCTTAAAATACCACAAAAGAAAGAGATAAAGGATGAGGTACGCGAGACCATAGAAAGAGGAAAGAAAGAGGGAGACATAAAGATACCCTTAGAAGGTTTAGGACCAGAAGAATGGACTGTACTGGTATATCCTTGAGGCCGAGGTCCTTGGAGGAAGGTGGTCCGGCCGGGACCTCTCCAGCCGAATCAGAAGCCACCCAAGGGAGACTGGTCTCATCACCCTTGTTGCGGGACTATATGTGCGGTGAGGAGTGGATGTTTGCGAAATCCGACTGATCAGGAGAGATTCAGACCCTCTCCCCATTGAGGAAAGAAAACTCCGGAGGAAGCTTACCGTTATTATGGATAGATTTTCCTGTAGACCTTGGTTACGTTGACCCTACAGAAGTTATTGTTGAGAAACCTAAAAATCTTGTTAATAAAGAGTTTGTTGTTAAAGGAACGTCTCCTCTGTCTTTTCCCGCCAAAACTGAGGGACTCTCAGGTATTGTCAACGAACCCTGACACATTATCACAGCATATTTCTGTGAGGCACTGTTTTACCTCTCTTCTTTTTCACCATCCTATTTAACATATTCATGAAACCCCTGGGAGAGTTTGTACACAGTTTGGGAGTTCAGTGCCACCAGTATGCAGGTGAAACCCTCTAGCTCTCCATCTGAAGAAGCTATTTCAGTTCTAAATCAGGGTTTGGTGTTAGTAATAGAATTCATGAGTGAATAAACTAAACTGCTGTATAACTGGACAGCTCAGTGTCCGATGGTATCGAAAACCGCTGAGAGGTCCAGCAGAACCAACAGGGACACACTCCCCTTTTTCAGTTCCTGGCATAAGTCATCCACCAAGATGACCAGAGCAGTCTCCATCCCATAAACAAGCTAGATTGTAATGGGTCAAGATAATCTGCTTCCTCCAGGAATCCCTGGAGCTGAGAAACTACCAAACATTCCAGCACTTTGCCCAGAAATGGAATATTTGAGACTGGCCAATAGTTGTCCAGTAAATTGGGATAAAGGGAAGGCTTCTTCAATACTGGTCTTATTACTACCTTCTTTAAGCATACTGGGATCCTACCCTGCTGCAAGGAGGCGTTTACTACTCCATGTAGCCACTTGGCTATTTCCCCTCTTGCTGATTTTATGAGCCAGGAAAGGCAAAGGTGTAGCATACATGTGGTGGCATTCACCTCTCCAAGAATCCTGTCCACATCATCAGGCTGCACCAACTGAAAAGTATCCATTAAAATGGGACAAGCAGGGGCCAGAGTTGCATCCACAGGAACTGTATTAATTACAGCACCCAGGTAAGAGCAGATCCAAGTACCGTGCAAATTCCTCACAGTGGGTTGCTGAGTGGTCAACCTGTTGTTTTTGTGGACCATGTATTAAATCCCTGACCACCTGAAACAACTCCGCTGGACGACTTTGTGCAAACGCAATGGTAGCAGCGAAGAACCCTTTCTTTACTATATCCACTACCATGGAATATTCCTTCAGATGAGCTCTAGCCCATGTTTGGTTGGATTCACTCCGGGTTTTCCACCATCATTGCTCTTGTCTCTGTCCCACTTGTTTCATCACCGCCGGCTCCCAAACTCGGGGCTTGCTCGGCTCGACCCTGTTTGAGGGGATGCTTAAGGGAGAGATCATGTCCACAGCCCTGGCCATTTCCCCATTCCAGAGATCATCCAGGGCTTCAACAGGATCACCTGCCGAGTCAACAGGAAATTCCCCAAGAGCCATCAGAAAACCAATTGGATTCATCAGTCTCCTAGGGTGGACCAACCTAATTGGTCATCCACTCCTGCAGCCAGATCACCATAATTCTGCCCAGCATAGAATACAAGGTCCAGAGTGTGCTCTGCAACATGTGTGGGACCAGATACCACTTGGCATAGACCCAGGGCTGTTATGGAGGACACGAAGTCCCGAGCTAATAAGTTGGTCTCGGCTATTGTTTTTGGGAAGCAGGAGATGGGAGACAAACTGACTGATTACATTGAATTCACTGAATGTCCGATATCGCCAGAGAGGGAGAGAAAGACTGTTTTTCTTGATGACATCTTTAAAGATGGGAAAAGGAGGGGTGGAGATAAGGGGGGAAAGCATGTTGACATAATTTCGATTGAAAATAATGTAAAAGGGAAGGCATGGGTGAATTTAGGGGCAGAAATTTATGATCAGAGATCGGATAGATTTGCGTTGCTTCAAAATCAAGATATCGATTATATTGGGAGGAAATTAGTAAATCGGATAGAAAATGCTTTAAAGAGATTTCATAGATGGCATTTTAAAACTGGCAAAAAGGGAGCAAGAGACGAATTTTGGAAATATGATACTGGAGCTGAGAAGCAAAAATAAAAAGGGAGAAAGTAACCTGCTGATTAAATGATTAAAAAAAAAAAAAAAAAAAGGGAGAAAGTAACCTGTTGATTAAATGACAAAAAAATTTTGGTTTGAGAGATATATAGTCACACATAAAGCAATATGAGTAATTATATTATGAGCAATTCTGGCCAGGTGGGAATCTCAATGGTAGACAAGCATATGCAATTATGAATTTTAGAAAGGTTGATGAAGAATAATAATACTAGATGTTTTTGTGTCCATGGTACATATATAGAGATTAAATATGTGTGAATTATTATGGTGATTATATAGACAAGATTAGGTATACAATATCTTTTTATCTGCAAGAGTGGAGAGCTCTGAGAAATGTTTGACCTGGCTTGGAGTTTTTTGGTGGACAAGTAATCCTTAAGATGAAATTAGGAATGCTTATGATGAGTATTGGATAGAGGGGTATGCAGGTGAAAGAATTTATAGAGATTTCATAGATGGCACTTCAAAGCTGGTAAAAAGAATGCAGGAAATGAATTCTAGATTTTCAAGGCTATAAGTAATCAGAAATCCCTGGTCTATACATGGAGCTGAGAAATATAACAAAAATTGGAAAGTTACTTGCTGAATGTCTCAAATGGTTGATAAGTACATATAACGCTTAAATTAGAATACATATTTTGATTATAATTGTTTAGAAGTTATTGATGATAAGTTAGAAACATAAAGACACCAAGTAATATATGAATCATAGTCTGTCTATGCAGTTAAGAATGGTTTGAATATAAGATCAATATAGATTTAAGTTTATATATTAGATAATGCATGTATGTTAATTATTATAAAGCTAGGAAGTCATTTTTTGATCTTAATAATGGTTTAAATATGTTTAGTAGGGTAATATGGTTTATGTAGTCAGAATTATATACCAGATAGATAAGGCCTAAATATGTTAGTAGGGTAATATGGTTTATGTAGTCAGAATTATATACCAGATGGATATATGGAAATTATCTCCCCGCATATATGTTTGTGTTTGTTTTGTATGTCTGTTTGAGTTATAATAAAAAAAAAAAAAAAAAAAAAAAAATAAGTTGGTCTCGGCATGGACATTGAGGTCCCCCAGTACTACAAGGCTAGAGAAATCCAACATCACCTCTGATACCAACTGTCAGTTCAGGAAGGGAGAGTGGTGAGCAGCAGGGTGGATGGTACACCAAGATAATCCCTATTCTGTACCAGGGACCCACTTTCAGGTATACACACTGAAACCCTGCAAATTGTGGAATAGGACACCTAGTGAGGGGGACAGACTCACTACTGCAACTCCACCTCCCCAACCCCATGCCTGGCCTACTGCTGCACAGAGAACCCAAATGGGCTTCACCCAGCTTCCTCCAACCAGGTCTCTGTAATACATACCAGGTCAGCGTGTTCATCCAGGATCAGGTCCTGGATGGCTGATGTTTCCCCTTTCACTGAGCCGGCATTCAGCAGCAGCATTTTTAGCCCAGGGAGACCACTGTCAAGGCTATCCAGCCTGTCTGAACTGGGAGACAATTTGGGGGTTACCAGGATCCTATTCCATCCCCTTCTATAATAATTAAATTGCCTCCTCTCTCCATATCTCCCTCTGCCAGGCACAGTACCAATGTCACTCCCTGCTCCCCCTCATCACTCTCCCTATTTGAAAAACACATCCTTCCCATACCAGTGACCCGTAGCAGTAAAAAAATTATCCTTACAGCACACAGAAAAGAAACAGGCAAATAAAAATGAATCCCTATCTGCAGAGTGTGTGGCTCCCTTCTCACCCCAGCAACCCACCCTTCAGTGCAGAACCTCTGCTTATAAAAGCTCCTTCTCCCCCCCACAGGTGGCAGATGTTAATGAGGGAGGTGAATGCAGCTAGTTGCAACAAGGCCCAAGTCCTGTAAGAAGGCAGAAGTCTATGGCCAGAGTCCACAGGGAGAGCAGCCAACAAGCAGCAGACACTGTCTCTCACCCAATGCTCCTGTGGGTCAGCAGATGTCTGGGGACTCTTCCTTTACTGAGTACATATCTATTATTTATTGCCTATATTTATATTTCACTTTTCCTCCAATAAGCTCAAAATAGCGGATGTGACTTTCCTCCAATAAGCTCAAAATAGCATATGTGACTTTCCTCTTCCCCACTGTATCCTCCACCACTGGATCAGGCTGAGAGACTATGGCTCAAATCCTGTTGCTTAGCATAGTACATTGCACTAGAGAATGACCATTAAATCAACAGGGATTTTGTGAGTCAACTCAATTCCACTGATTTAAAGGTGCTTACTAGAGATGGGGGTATTTGTATATGAATACGAATACCTCCGAAGAGGTGGACATAACAAGGGGGCCCAACCGTCCACTCACACGTCCGCCGCTGCTGCCAGCTCCGCACTCCCTTCCAATCGCTCCGGAGCTCATGGTCGACTAGCCACTCGTCAGTCTGGCAGGGAAGCTCCTCTTCCCTCCTTCTCCCATGAGCGGCTAGTCGACCACAAGCTCCCTCGTTATGTCCACCTGTGTGGGGGTATTCAAATACGAATACCCCCATCTCTAGTGCTTACTCTAACTGTGATTTACAGTTAAAAAGACTTAAAAAGTTACAGTTAGAGTAGGCCCACTTGAATTAATGGAACTTATAGAATTGATTCACAAAATCCCCATCAATTCAATGGGCCTCCTCTAAAGCAATTTACTATGCTAAACAACAGGATTTTGTCTAGTGACTGGTAACCTGTCAGATGGGGTTGCTCTTCTGCTGAAAATCCAGGTTTGCTTGGGTATGCACCTGGATTCATTGCGAGTCTCAATTCCCTGACCATTGCAGTGGTCAGAGGTATGTTTGCACAGTAAAAACTAGTGCGCAAGTTGCACCCACTCCTTGAAAGATGTGATCTGGCCACAGTGAAACATGTTTTGAATTACCAAAATGTGCTGTAAAGGTAAAGGTTCCCCTTGACATTTAGTCCAGTCGTGTCCGACTCTAGGGGACGGTGCTCATCCCCGTTTTCCAAGCCGTAGAGCCAGCGTTTGTCCGTAGACAGTTTCCATGGTCACGTGGCCAGCGCGACTAGACACGGAACGCCATTAAAATGTGCTGTACATGGGGCTAAAAGAGCACATTCTCCCATATAAGCCTGTCCATGTTTTATGATCTTTTAGAAATATCCTTTTTCTCATCCCAGAGAGTGTTTGTCAGGAATGAGACTTGAGATTGCAAATCCGGTCAACATCTCCCAAGCTCTGAAATTCCTTGCCAAGACATGCCAGACAGCAGTTTCTGTTTTCCTTCCATTAGCAGGCTAAAACCTTTGACAGATATAGTAAAACAATAGAAAAGTGTTATATAATTACTATTTTTAAATGTTTAGGTCAATAGACAATGTGTCTTTTTTAAAACTGAGATCTTTCTAAATTTTTAAAAAATATATAACATTTTACTATGATTATCAATTTAATGGTGTTCTAATATTTATAATGTTATTTTTTTAATTGTACAGTTCCCATCAATTATACTATAAGCTTTTGGATCCCAAGCTAGGACCAAAGAGAATGTAAATCAACAAAAATAAAATAAAGGTAAAGAGAGATGTAAAGAGAATTGGAGAGATATTGGAGCCTGTGTTTGCACACTTGTTTCTTTTGTTCTGCTATCATGTCTGGGCAAACACGTTTCACAGGTTTTTGATGTACTAAAACAATTCACTAAACCTGTTCCTTTTCAGATGATGGCGAGATAGATAAACATGAATATGCACACCTGAGGTAATTATGGCTCTAACATCCCACTTTCAGTCTCCTTTTGTCTCCAAGGAAGAAGACTGAAGAATGTTTAGTGTGCATGCAAATAGTTTTCTCTGCTTGAAACAAAACTGGAAAAAATCCACGTTATTCCTTCCAACAAGGAATCATATTGGACTACTTCTTTAGTACAACATCAGCACTACAAGTACTTCTAAACAAAGACTGATGAAATCCCAAGGTCTTAATTGTTTAAGGAAGGAATTGCTGAAATAATCCAACCACTTCCTTACACAGCTACCTTTTAAGCAAGAGCAGAGAAAATGTAGCCAAATAGCACAGGGTCTTTTTACCTTTCTAAATCATAATTTGATCTTTCAACAAACGCACTTCTATTTTTGAACAGATTTAAGGAAATCCCATTTTGGTGAATACTAGATTTCTGCATTTTTAATATTAACCAGTCCAAAGAGAGGCTGGTGTCTGGCAATTCCTGAAGCACAGCTATGAAGCAACACTTTCCTTTCCATTGTCTTCTTGCTGAGGCAGTCACATTCTCTACCCTCTAATAAGAAGGTTCTGTAATTGTGGCTTGGAAATATTTTATACCCACAAACTAGTCATTTATTTTTTAAAAACTAGAAAATTGTTTTTAAGTTCAAATATTTCATAATTCTTCAAGGCGCCATACTGTACTACCGTGTTTCCCTGAAAATAAGACAGGGTCTTATATTAATTTTTGCTCCAAAAAACGCATTAGGGCTTTTTTTTTCCAGGGGATGTTTTATTTTTTTCATGTACAACAATCTACATTTATTCAAATAGTCATGTCATCTTCTTCTGGTTGCTGCACAATGGTGGAGGGCGGGGTTTCACTTAACTGGGGCTTATTTTTGGGGTAGGGCTTATATTACGAGCATCCTGAAAAATCATACTAGGGCTTATTTTCAGGTTAGGTCTTATTTTCAGGGAAACAGGGTATTACTAATATATATTTAATTTCTATTTCAGTGTATCCTGAGTATGTATTGTGTTTGGACAAATGACTGCAGTTTTAAGTGATTAAGCATAAAACAATTAAAAAATCCAAGGAGAGATGCAATGAATTGAAATGAAAATGACCAGTCTGGAGTTTCTTCACGAGTTTTCATTCATGTTAGGTAACAATTCTGAGCTTGGCAGCAAGCTTTGTATTTGTTAGTAAAATGTTCTTTTCTTTGCCTCTGACATTATTAATTTATGGATTTATTCATTCATTCCATTTCCTTACCATGGAAGATTGCCTTGGAGATTCTCCCTTCCATTTGATTGCAGGGCGGTGGTTAGAAAAAGGTGGCACTGAACCAAGTGTAATTTATGGTTCAGAACTTCAACGCCAGCTTGCAGAATAATGCCAAATTGACTTTTTCCCTGTTTGCTTCCTGTCTTGCATGTTTCTGCTCTGGAATCTTGGCTGCTCTAGATGTAGATTTTCACAGTTTGTCTCCTGTCTTGTGAGCTGCTGCTCTCAAGTCTGAACTGTTATGGATCTAATGTCCTCCACTCTGTCTACCATTTTGTGATCTTAGCTGATTGCTTTCTGTTGGAACAATTGTCCTAAATAATAATTAGCCTTGGATTGTGAAGTCTGAAGGCTGCAGATATTTTGAAATTGATTTTCTGCTACCTGGTGATTAAAGATGCAGCATAGGTTGCAGATAGGTTTAAATGGATTAAAATTGATTAACTTCTTCAAAAAGAAAACCTGGAGGTATACGTTCACAGGGTCTCCTTAATAACATTGCCAATTCTCAGGTGTCTAGGTTTTCCAGACCCATAGGTAAGGCAGGGATGGGCAGGCTTAATATATTTTACTATTACTAGCAGAAGTACCCAGGTTTGGAACTGGCAGATAACCCCCTTTCCCTGCTATCCACCAATGTGCTTTTTCTCTCCCCTCAAACTCAGAGTGTGACTATATAGCTGATAAAACCGTTGGAGTTATATTTTACAAAGAGCATTTCTGCTCAGTAAAGTTACAAGAGGGAAAGACAGGCAGGTGAGATTAATGAGTTTAATTGACCTTGAGAAATGCTGAGTGCTTCTGAGTAAGATCAGTATAAAAGAAGCAGTAGCAGTAAGAGAAAGCAGTAAAAAGAAAAAGGGCTGGCAGGAGGGAGGAAGAAGGAAGGAAGTAGCAAGCTGCAACAGAGGAAGGAGCAGCAGAACAAAGCAACAGAATGAAGATACACTGCCAGATGAAGTGAGAGGAGTCAGCATGGATGTTTCCTCATGGGTGAGAGAAAACAGAAAAGAAACTGTTAAAGGATTGATGAGCCCTGAAGTTAGAGGTTACAAGCAATTAATTTAAAAGCAAATAGAACAAGTAATAAGCAATGAAAAGCTGTTATACCTTTTGGACTATGTAAAAAGAAATATTTAACTCGCATGAATTAAATGTGAATCATGCTTTTGTAGAATAAATTACTTTAACTTTATTCAAGTTAAGACTGCTGTGCCATTCTGCACATAAACATATATACAAAGGGGACTACAAACCCCATTGAAAACACAGTTTGATCTGCTGTGATTCAGTTTATCAAATTGAGTTTCTGCAACTGAAATCACTGTAACTGTTCAGACTCCTGCAGGAGTCCACAGAGGCAGAGAGCTTGGTTTGCACACAGCTCAAACTGCAGAAGTTGCCTGAACAAGGTGCTCACTAACAAAATCTACATCTTTTAAAAAATTATTTTTCATAAGTGACCTGGTGATAATCTGTTCCACTACTGCCTTGAAAAGCGTTTTTTTTTTGGAGAAAAAACAAACTCTGGATAAAAGCAAAATCCATTCTGGAGTGAAGCAAAACAAACCACAGCACTTTGAAACATCTGCAGATTCTAAAAGGAGTGAGGAAAAGCAAGGGAACATGCCTCCAACAAGCTGCTATCAGCAGTAAAGGAGATAGGTTGGCCTGACAGCTCAAACATGTGTTTTTTTTTGCACTTTACACTCAGTGTTTTATACTTTGCACTAGAATGCCCCAGGATCAAGGGGTGTTCAGTTGAGGGGAACTGACACCTCTGTGAGCATGGTTTGCACTGGAATACAAAAGCAAAAAAGCAAAGTGTGCTGCATATATACCGCCCCATAGCGCTTAAAGCAGCGGTCCCCAACCAGTTGGGGGTGCGGGCTCCATACGCGGGGGGTGGGGGCACCCCCGCGCTTGCTGGTGGGCGTGTCACGCTTGCCGGTGGGCGTGTCCTCTACTTGTCCAGCCCCCACTCTCAGGCAGCAAGACATTCTGTCCCTCTGGCTCTTAAAACTTCTGCTTCTTAGAGGAGTGTCTGCTACCTGCTAATAACTGAAGGTGGCACTATTATCTGCATGTTTAAATTAACTAAAACAAATTGTTCCTATCTTGTTGCTCTCCTGCCAGAGTTTGGACCTTCTCACAGATTTTTGAACTCTGAATGGACAAATTCTATGTCTGGTGTGCACATCCATGTTTATCTGGTTCACCCTCCTCTGTGAAAAAAAAAACAGGTTTATTGGGTTATTGCAGTGCATCAAAAACCTTTGAAACATATTTACTGAGAGATGGTAGTAAAACAAAAAAACCCAAGTCTGTTTATACAAGTACCACTATCTTTCACACTACCTTCAACTTTCTTTGCTTTTCATTTAATTCTTAGTTATTTACTTTATTCTAGTCTTGTCTATTTTATTTATATACCACCCTTCTCCGTATATAAGGGACTCAAGGTGGTTTACAATATTTAAAAATAAGCATGTAAAACATAGTTTAAAAGGTTTAAACAAACAAGCAGATTAAAACAATATTAAAACAATAATTAAAATACAGTGACCACCACAGTTGAAAGGTTCCACTCTTCACAGACTGATTCATGTTTTTGTCACACACAGAGATAATCAATTTTGTTTTTCTCAATTTTTGTCCAAGTTTTATACTAATAACAATGTTGAGAACAGCAATAAAAATGTGAATAAAGTACAAAACTATAGTGAAAACATCAGAAAATATTAATCAAAACATACCAGTGAGTACGAAATTAACAGAACCCATCATATAAAAACTTAATTCATCAAATTTCTTCCTGCTTTTCTTCTTCTATCAGAGGCTGGCTTTCTAATTTCAGTTCAGCAGCTTTGGATACTGATGTTGTGTTGCATCCCCAAGGGTCTTCAGCCAAGTTCTTCTCCTCCTTGTACTTCGTTCCTCATTTATTTTAATGATCAGCTGTAAGAATCTGTACTTTTTTCCCCTCATTATGTGACCAAAGCATTCTTGCTTTCTTCAATTTCTGTGTTATATATCAATTTTGTTGTATATCCATTTACTTATCACTTCTTTGTTGGCTATGCTCCAGATTGGAGAAATTGTTAACAGTCCTGGTTTACAGGGGATTCTTTTAGCTACGCACAGTTCGTGAGGCCATTGGCAGGTTATTGAATATATTTATCCATGGTGGAGTCTGAAGTGTATATAATCCATTTTTCTTCTATGAGTCTACTACTGATAAATCTGTTGAATCCATTAATAAATATGAGAGTGATATTTAAAATTGTTTCCTGTGTGAAGATTCTAAGTTCTACTTTCTTCCCTATAGATTAGGGGTCATCAACCCCTGGTCCACGGCCTGGTGCCTGGTCTGTGGGCTTGCCGGAAAATGAAACTTCTAATGTAATGCCATCTATAACAGCGGTCCCCAACCTTTTTGGGGCAGCGGACTGGCTGGGGGGAGCGAGCTCCATGCGCGGGGGGGGCGGGGGCATGCTCGTGTGGCAGGTGCATCGCGAGCGTGACACGCCCACTGCGCGTGTATGCAGGGGAGTGGAGATCTGTATCCGCGGACCAGTTCCGGCAAGCCCACGGACCGGCACTTCTGGCAGACTTCTTTACGCTGATGTGGACAAGATACATCTCACTGAATCAAGCTAGAATATTTATAGTTCATTTTTTTTCCTACAGGTGGTTAGCTCCCCATCCACACTGATATATGCAAGTTTTTCCTCTTGTTAAAATTATGCTTCAGAAACATTCTGACATGAGTGTAGACAAAAGTAGTTTGGCTGACTATTGCCAGCAAACAAATGGCATGCTGTTTCTGAAATCTGGGGATGAAATAGACTACAGAAACAGTATGTGTAAGCAGAAAGGCAGCCACTGAGCTAAATTTATCCTATACTCCAGCCTGTTCTCATTTCTGGGTGGTTTACAGGTTAAACATAAAGCTCACAAGACGCCTACATAACAACACACATTTTTACCTGGAAAGTCTATTCAGGAGAGAAAGGGTGCTTCCAGATTGAGGTTTCATACTTCTCACAATTAAGAGGCATTGTGCAACTATTCCATCTGTTTTTCTTAATGGATTTTCTCTGGCAAAAAAAAAAAAAAAAAAAAAAAAAGATGGAGAAGCTTCAAAGCTGCAATGCTTATAAACCTCCAGTAAGAAGGCTGTGTAAATACACCGTAAAAGCCTTATTTGAATGAACCCAAAGATGGAATAGTTGGCACAGTATCTTCTAACTGCTAGCATGAGGAGTCCTCCATCTGGAGATGTTCCTGGAGATAGCTGTGGCATGAAATTAAAAAAATAAATCAGAAAACACAGAGGACTCAAAAGAAAAGCAAACAAGTGCTTCCAGAAAATACTTTTAACATGAAATGAGGCTGCCTCATTTCCTGAATCTTTTGGCAGGTTCAAATGTTGCTATAAAAAAATGACCATTTTATTGGCCAAGCAACAATTGGTTCTTAAACTCAACTATCAGCATTGTTAACAGTCCTGGTTTACAGGGGATTACAATGCTCCTGACTGACTGAAATCCAGTAGCATTTTGACAAAACCGTGCTGCCAATAGAGCGACCCCCCTTCCCTTGTCTTTTCCCCTACCACGGAATATATGCTAGAGCGAAAAAGACAGGATAGATACACGGTGGGGTTGTTAACTGCCAGACAGAGGACATGCTCAACACTGCCTGGATCTCATTCCATTCCACGAAGCAGGCAGGGCAATGGCAGGACCCAGCCGTTGCCGAAAACCCTGTTCCAGAGGAAAGGAGGAGGGAAAAGAGGCCCTTCTTTTTCTCTTTGCCGTCAGTGGGTTCTTCTTGACTAGAGAAAGGCCTCCCACCGTTCCCCAGGAAAAGACTTTTGCTTTGCGTCAACCTCTCCTGCTTTGTTGCCGGCAACAGCCGGAGAAGGCGCTCCCCTTCACACTTACGCGGGCGGGGCAGCGCCCTGCGTCGGAAAAGCCTCGCCTGGGAGCACCCGGGGTCGGGCCTCGGGAGGCGTCCTCCCCCGGCCTCCCCTTACCTAGGGCCGAGCCGAGCCCCAGCCTCCTCCTCCACGCACTCCGCCAGCCTCTTTCAAACGTTAAATGCCTGGATTATTTGAGACGAAGAAATCCCTTCCTCCTCTCCTTCCAGGCTCTCCTCCCCGCCTAGGCCGAGCCAGCCAAGGGGCAAAGGCAGCCGCCGCCGCCGCCGGCAAGAGAGAGGCGCTGGCAGAGGCCGCCGCCGCCGCCGGCCCGCTCTTGGCAGCGGAGGGGGCAGGAAGGCCAGGAGGTCTCGCGGGATTTGGCGGCGCCCCCCCCCCCCCGCGTTTCCCTCTGGCGGGCGGGACGTCAGGGAGACAAAGCTGGGAGTAAAACAGACCCGACGGAGGGAAGGCGGTGGGCGGTGCTGGAGGCGTCGCTACCCTCGGCCCCGGCCCCACCACCTGGGAGCGGCTGGAGAAATATCGGCTCCGGTTGTTGTCCTCCTCCTTCCCGCTGACCGAGTGGCGCTGCGTGCCCTGCCGCCCATGGAAGCAGCGCCGGCGCCACGTCCGGCCTGAGCTGGGCGTCCCCCGTTGGATTGGGTTGGAAGGCCGGCCGGCCCGGGAGGCGAGCAGAGAAGGGCGGCGGCGGCGGCGGCGGGTCTCTTGGCCGCAGCCCAGCCGGGCTCCCACAGCATGGGTAAGGGCAAGGGGATGACGGGGAGTGGGAGAGACCAGCCGGCCCTCGGGGACGAGAGCCCCCTTTTTCGTTCCTCTCGTGGAGGGCGCCGCCGAGGAACTCCTCCGTGGGCCGTTGCCTCTGCTTTACGTTTTATGCTGGGGTTTTTTCAAGGCAAAATTAAAAATCCGACAGCAAACAACAACCCCTCTGCCCCCTACCCGCCCCCCCCCCCCGGCGCTGCACAGCTCACGCGGGAAAGAGTTGGCTTTCCCCCTTCCTTGATCTCGGGCAGCACCTGCTCGGCTCTTCCTCCTCCTCCTCCTCCTCCTCCTGCGCTCTCGGGTGGGATCCGCAACTTCGCGCTCTTTTCATCGCCACGGAAAGCAGGGCTGGAAAGTGACGTTTGGGAGTCCGTCGCTGCACCGACGTGGAGGTCTGAAGAGGGGCTTTGGACCGGCCTGTGGTAGCCTGGCTGTTCCCTAGTTTAGACCGTCTCCTTGGGGCGTGTGTGTGCGAACGCGTTTTTCGTTTCTCTCGAGTAGTCACTGCGCATGCTGTAAAGTCGCCAGGTAGGATACTGGAGCCCTGGAAACAGATGGTTGACTTCCTGGTTTTACTGGATCTTTCCTTTTTGTTTCTACACTTTCGAAGTTACAGTAGTTACTTTTGTCCATCGGGCGGGGACTAGAAAGCTATGTGGCTTAGTGCTTCCTTTCCTTCTGCCAGCAGTGTTGAGGTGGGTGTAAGTAGTACATCAGGTGTGTTTGCTATCGTTGTGAATCGGTTTTCATGTACGGTATCTTGTTTTGGAGGGTGTTTGGAGTAGTGAAAGTTTGTTGCTATCCTGCAAGACATGGTGAGTGTTCTTTTTAAAAGAACTCTTATCAGCATCTTTGCTGGATTCATGGGAGTGCTATAAACTTGTCCTGCTTCTGGGCTCACTAGAGGTATGCTTATGTTCAGGTGTACTATGCAGCAAAGGGCTGATTTGTTTTTGGTTATTGAATACTTTGGCAAGAATGTGCCTCATCAGTTGTATTAAAAAGAATTAAAATTATAAGAGACTGTTGGAGCCTTCAGACAGAACATGTACAGCTTAGTTCTACACATTTATTTAGAACTACATTCCCAGTTGTCTAATTAATTAATATATACTGTACATTTGCTACATCATGAATATATTTCAAAAGCAGTAGAAGCAAAGAAGATAGTAATGCTAGATAAAATGCTAGATAAAAAGATAACTGCTAGATAACTGCAAAGTAACAAATAATAGATTTGTAACAAATAATATAATAGCGTGTCATGAAGTGGTATATACAGCCCACTTTGTGAAAGAAAGAGGGTTATATCGTACATTTGACTGAGGATGGGATAGTACATAGGTTGAACATGGGTAATGCTTTATATGTTTTTAATTATTGTATTTTAATCAGTTTTATAGTTTCATTGTTTTAAATGTATAATTTATTGTGTTTTTAATTCTATTCTTTTTAATATTGTGAGCTGCTGTGAGTCTCCTTATCAGAAGAAATGTGATTAATTAAATAAGATAAATACATAAATACATAAAATGGCATGTGATATTAATAGTCAAGTGAGAATAAACTTAAATGCAGAATTATTAGTGGTGACAGTTGTATTAACAAAAGCATCCAGGCACTAGGTGTTATCTGATGCTACAGCAGCCTAGCAGAGCAGTTATCATACTGCTTACATTTTGACTTTGCCTCCAGTTAAAAAGCAATTAAAAGTTTTCAAACTGAATGTTGTCTCTGAAATGCCTGAGAGCAGAGATAACTTGTCACAGAAAGCCCCTAAAATCATAGAAAACCATTAATACACTGAGCAGTCTATTAATACATATAGTCCAAGATCATATTAGTTATGCTTACCAGCATAAGAAAGTCAGCATAAATCTCAGTGGCAAATTACTGCAAGTTAAGTTAGCATAGGTACTTCTTGTTGCACAGTGAGCTATGTGACTCAAGGCCTGAGCATGAGGCAAATGTTCCCTAGTTATACCTCAGTTAGATTGTTGTACAAATTTCTGGCCACACGATGCACGGCCATTATCAAATCATTGTCCTGGCCAGTGGTGTAACTTATTTGTTTCCCCCTTGCTGAGAGGGTTATGTTATTTTGTTCCAATGACGTATCGGAACATTCCTTACCAATATTGCATGTGTAAATGTCAATCCCACTGGGGGAAACGGAGAAGGGAGAACAGCCAGGACCAAGGCACCGCCACGAAGTGTGCCCGCCCTGCAGGGCTTGGTGGGTACACCTGGCCTTTGCCGGCGGAGGGAGGAAAGCATGGGTTAGGGCAGCGATGGTGAACCTTTTTGAGCCCGAGTGCCAAAACTACAACACAAAACCAACTTATTTATTTCAAAGTGCCTACACTAGGCTTAATGGACAGAATCTTACCCAACTGTAGGGCACAGACAGCAGCACTGGATGGGAAATGTAGACAAAACGTAGTTCTGACTCCCATATGACAATAAGTGTGCGATAAGGCCTATCTCACATGTGACAACAAAATTGGGAATCCATTATGTAGAATAGGATGAGAACCTTCTTGCCCTTCAGGCCCTATCCTACGGCACAATTGGCCAAGTTATAATGCAGCAAAGTTGCCCAGTCATTTAAGAGGAGATCTGGACAGAAAGCTGAGTCTATCTGCCTGTAACACCCTGACTAGAGTACTCGACCATTGACCAAGAAACTATTCAAAGTGGAAAGACATCGAATTGGGCAGTATGACCTGAAAGAGGATTGAGAGAGCAGGTGGGTGGGCACCTTTGTGTGTAGCCGTCATCCTAAGCTAACCAAGGAGCAACCACATCAATGTAGAAAGATTGAGAAAGGGAAGAAGTGAGAAGATGCTATGAAAAACCCACAGCAAACGAAGGAGGACACGGTATGTATAACATGGCAGACAGTAGTGAAAAAACACTGGATGGTGAAGAAAGATGGGGAGGCTGGCAAAAGAAAGGCCATGGGTCTGAAGGAATGGAGTGATGGGAATCCCCCCCCAGAGGGCGCAGAGGGGGCGGCTGGACGAGGAGAGGGGGCTGTGCCCAGCCGCTATTTTCTCCCTCCCTCAGATACATTCTCTGCCCCTTCCATTCCACAACATAACAGCCTCTAGGCTGGAACCCCTCCTTCTCTCTCTACTCGACCCCCCCCCTTTTGAGAGGAGGGGAGTCAGGAGCCCTACATCTGTGAAGGGAGAAGCTGGCCCCCTCCAAACAGGACCCCCTCATCTAGGGCAATAGGCACAGCTGCCCTCCTCTCAGCCACTATTCCTGTGGGGCCTCAGACTACAACATGGCGGTTCCAACCGTCCCGCCGCGCAAGCGAAAGACCCCTCCTCTGCCCTCCTCCCTTAAAGAAACAGCCCCCACAGAGAAGAGGAGAGAGAGGACGAGCCCCACTCACGTTCCACTCAGAGCTTGCCGCTCTCACTACCTTCCTTTATGCTTGCCTCTCACTTATTCCCTATGCTAGTCGAGGAGCGGAAGTGATGTCCTCAGTGGACCCTGCCTACTCCGAGGACCACGTGGGAGCTCCCACAGAACTGCATGAGCAGCCCGGTGCCCAGAGGAGGGGTTTCTCTTGTAGGCGTTGCTCTGGCGTCTCCTTGTTCAAGGAGGAAGCTGTCTTTGCTTTTTGCACTAGACTTACGACTTGCGTGCCCACAGCGAGGGCTCTGCGTGCCAGCTGTGGCACGTGTGCCATAGGTTCACCATCTCTGGGTTAGGGGCTTTATCTTTTTTTACTTTAAGGAAAAATAAAGTAATGGGCTGCAATGCCCCAGGAGATGAAAGAAAATAAATCAGTTCTATGGTGTAGCCAGCCATAACGTTTCAAATAGGAAGAAGTGAATCGGTAATGTTAAACCGAATGGGAATGTTAATCCAGGTATGTATACCATGTGACCATAATTCAGTACAACAGAGGTATGATTAGAAGTGAGGAACATTTGTCTTGTGTGATCAGGCCCTCAGTTTGAAACAGCAAGTGTCTATGCTGATTTCATAACTTGTGGCAATTTGGTAACAAGATTTACACCAACTGCATGACACTGGTGTGAAAACACAATAGAATTTTGTCCAGTGTGTGCTTTCTTTATTTGTGTCAGAAGCTCTACAGCTCAGGCCTCTCTTGGGGTCAATGATTTCAACCGTCCAGCCTGTGATGATCAAATACCATATTTTTCCGTGTATAAGATGCTACTTTTTCCTAAAATCGTTAGACTGAAAATTGAGGATCATCTTATACATGAAAGTAAGCTGAGGAGAGAACAAAATGGCCCATACCTTGCCTCTGCAAACAGGCTTCCTTCAATCAGGAGGCTTAGCTGCCTCCAATCATGAGCCTTATGTAACTGACGTCAGCTGATGCTGAACAAACCAATTGCAACAGTGTTCAGATGCAACAGGGACTCCTAATGTCTGAGCGTTCTGAGCTCAGAGGTTGAATTAAGTTAAAGTGTGATGCATAATATGACAGTAAAGGTTCCCCTTGACATTTAGTCCAGTCGTGTCCGACTCTAGGGCGCGGTGCTCATCCCCGTTTCCAAGCCATAGAGCCAGCGTTTGTCCGAAGACAGTTTCCGTGGTCACGTGGCCAGCGCGACTAGACACGGAATGCCGTTGCCTTCCCACCGAGGTGGTACCTATTTATCTACTCGCATTTTTACATGCTTTCGAACTGCTAAGTTGGCAGGAGCTGGGACAAGCGACGGGAGCTCACTCCGTCGCGTGGATTCAATCTTACGACTGCTGGTCTTCTGACCTTGCAGCACAGAGGCTTCTGCAGTTTAACCCGCAGCGCCACCACGTCCCCTATGACAGTACTGGTATGTAAATGTTACCTGATTACTAAATAAAAATGTGTTCTGTTTTATGATCAAAATATTGATTTCTTAATTTTGGGTTAGAAAAGTCTTATACATGGGAAAATACTGTAGGTTGGGCAGATCTCACTGGAAGAAGGCATTCTCCTAGGTATCAAGGTCCCAAACCATTTAGGGCCTTATATGTCAGCTTTATCACCTTGAAGCTGGCACAGAAACAAACAGGTAGCCAATGCAAGGTGGCCAGAGTGGGGGAAGATACCGTGGTATTTATTTACTCCACTCAATAATCTGGCTGCCGTATTCTGGACCTGTTGATGTTTCTGTAGCAGCCTCATGGGCAGCCCCACATAAAGAGCATACTGTGAAGGTGCCTGTTCTTTGCACTTGCAAACAACTATGTCAGTGCAAAACCCTCATGTTCTTAGGTTCACTTTGATTCTGTCAAGTCCAGCCCATATCCTGTTAAGAGGTTTCCAAGTAACCCATTGCTGCTTGTGAGCAGTGACTAGACTTTCCTGGGGTTCCATGCATTTTAAGAGGTGGTTAGTTCTTTCTTTCTACATTATAGTCCTGGCATTCTCTGCTGTTTCTTCAAGATTCAGTTGTTAAAATTTTTTTCCTTGACTTTAATCTGGGTGGGATAGTTGCCAAAGAGTGGATGTGCATGTAATTTGGATGCTTTCAGTCTCTCAGTATTAGCTGCTACCTCTCTCCATATGTCACTGGGCAGAATTCCTGCTAGATAATTGATATTATCTATATGGACTAGCTTCAGGCATCCTGTAAAGATTCTAAAGCTTTCATTCAGAGTTATGTCTACTTATTTTACATGGGCTGAACTGTACTACATCGAGATAGGCCAAGGGTGTTTGTTTGCCTCAGCTGGCTCCTGATAGCTTTCAGAGAATATTGTTCCTTGCAGAAAACTTGCTTTGTATTTCGGCACTGTTTCTTATAATTCAGCATATGGTCCAAAGTAACACCTAGTTATTTGGGGGCAAAACAGTGATCTAGTTCAGTGGTTCCCAACCTTGGATAACCCTGGCCAGCACAGTTGGTGGTGAAGGCTTCTGGGAATTGAAGTCCATGAATTCCTGGGTTACCCAAGGTTGGGAACCTCTAATCTTGCTGTATACTCTTCCAGGCAAACTGAATTTTCTGAGATACTTGCTTATTTCTCAAATTTAAAGGCATACATTTTAGTCTTAGTGAAGTTGGGTTTCTGTTGGTTGGTTTCTGTTAACAGTACATGCAGAGTTCTTCTCATGCACCCTACTAGTCCAATTGCACTAGTAGGATGCATGAGAAGCTGCGCTGGACTAGTAAGGTAACTGTGGCCTTCTGTTTAATTTAATTTTTGCCACACTACTAGCAATGTGCTACAACATGGGTGATGTGATCAGTGGAATTGTGCTGTAGTATTTACTTGGAATGAAAGTTAAGGTACAAAAAGGATGCATTAATGTTACTGTTTTTTAAATGAGGATGGAAAAAGGGTTTATATGTGGTTTGAATCTCCTTCCATGTGAGGGTACGGCTTCATTTGTAACTTTTTTCTTTATGCTGGAGGTTTTTCCTCTTTGGGAAATTGTTATGTATACTGTGCTTCTTTTGCTACATTACCTAGACATCTATATGATATGTTGTTCTTGCAGTTCCAATACTTGCCAGTTTGCAAGCAGAGTTATAACAAAACCAAGCGGTAAATCATGTACATTTCCTAATGGGAAGAAAAATCCTAGTATAATGTTGCATTGAAATACATACATTTTTATTGCTTCTCCACAAAATAAGTCCATAACTGCTGAGCTGTGTTTAGAGAAACTACTAATTAGTAATCAAAACAGGATTTAGGCTTTACATGTCCACAGAGCACTTCCTCCAATTATGGCATTGTTAATACTTTTTATGTGGTAATAAATCAGGAACTTTATTTTCAAAAATAGTGCTCCGGTTTTCTTTGCAATGTATCCTCTGACTTTTGCTCTATAGTTACTATCTCCCAAGACTACTTGACATTAGTCTCTCCATACTTTGAGCTTGCAATTCTCTATAGCCCAGTGAAGAACTTCTGAAGTCCCCTCTCTGTCAATAGGTACTGAAAAACAATCCTGACACTGTAATTAAAGAAGCCAACAGAGGAGGAGACCTCTAAAAAAAATCCTGCCACCGAATTAGGTATTTCTTCATTTTTTCCGGAGTTTAATTTTCCATTGACATTTGATCCTGTGGATTTTGGCATACTTTTGGTAATCTGTTGTTTTCTCATGTTATTCATTATATTATTTTGTTATTTTATTTTTATGTTAAGGGGTGAAAGTATTTGTTGTGGATTCAATTCTCTTGTGTACACCACCCAGAGTAGTGAATTTTCACTCAGTTGGCTGGTATGTATAAACAAAAAACAAACTTTTTCTCATGAAAAACTTAGATTACATACAGGAGGTTCAGAGGCAGCTCACCAGTGCCACCGAGAAATGCCATATGATATTTGAATGCCAGAAGGTGCTACCTGTCCTGATGAAGGTATTCTTCATGAATGAACAAGGACAAAACCAGAAGGACCCACCACGAATGCTTCAGTCAGGCACCTTCCATTTAATTGTCAAATACGCAGACTGGTTGACCCTGGACACCTCATTTTCTTGGGCATTTGAACTATAATAGTGGTACTGTCTAGAAACAGGACTCATTTTTCAGGTCACATGCCACCAGTATTCCAGACTAAGGGGCACCACAAACTTCCAGAGAAAACTACAATTCATGTAGCAGGTTCCAGGGAAAACAATTTTAGTTGCTGTGAATGTAGTGGCTCTCTGTTCTAACATCTCTGTCTGCACTATCATCCCATACAAGTCACCAGGAATACTGATCCTAATGAGGCTATATGGTCTCCAACATCTTGTTGCTCTGTACTTAGCCAGTCACTTCAGCTTTGTGAAGGACAAATACCTTCAGATCCAGAGGTGGTCTTATCATTAGTCAGAGAGAGGTGGTTGTCTCAGATGGCAGGACATGAGGGACAAAAAACTGCACAACTTGTCTTCCCTCATATCACCACTGCCATACTTCCCTCAATGTACCCTGCACCTAAGCATTGTGCGGTAAGTACTGCTGCCTTTCCTCACCTTCTGCAGAGCCTCCTTGCTTGCTTACCTGCCCTGAGACACTATGGTTACCCAATGCTTTCCATGACTGGCCATTCATTATCTCCTAATCCAGAGCAATTGATTTTAAGGAGAAGTGTTCTCTTTTAAGACTGTAGAAGAATGGAGCTCACTGTATATGATTACCTGCTGTAGAAATTTGGAAATGCGCATCAATGTGCCCATGTTTTGAATCAGGATGGGTGAGATTGAGTTATTGTCTGAATGTCCTTGCTTTTGGAGATATAGTTGCAACAATAGTTATCAGTTTTGATTTATGCTGAAGGGGGTGTTTTTAGTTGGGAAGTAGGTCTCCCAGGTTTTTGAAACTTATAAACATAATTATAAGAGTTGGGAAGAAAAATCTTTCCTTCCTGAACAACGTAAAATCAACTTTTTCCAACCTGTTATCTGAATCTCTAGTGAAACCGCACCTAGTCATAAAAGAGAGGGAGTGTCCATTTAAGTCTGTATTTTAAAAAGTCAAATCCTGCACACAACAAAGCGTTATAAATGTGCCACTTCTTAGAACCCCCCCCCCCCCCCCGGACATATTTCAAGATCATTATTGTTCCTTCTAAAGTTAATCTTTACCAGGAAAGAAGCAGGATTAGAAAACCATATTTGCGGTTCTGCATTGTTTCCTTGGATAAAAGGCACAGCTTTCAGAAGGTGATAGGACTGAGAGCTAGAACTGCAGCTCTGAATAACAGTTGTAAGTAATGAAAAGGCAGTAAGATAGGGGGAAGCACAGTCATCACCATTGCTTTCATGGGGGCACAAACTTGAAAACTTGTCTTCAACCCTAACTGTATCATGACATTTTGGATCCTAGTGCTGCCTCCTGTTGCTGATGTGAACACTGATTGTAGGTAACAGCTTTGGAGGTATCTGCAGGTGTGCCGGGGGGAGGAGATAGGGCAGACTCCCCTCATTCCCACTGGCAGATGCCTTCTCTGCCAGTGAATGGATGCCTCTAGTTCACCTGCCCATTCAATCACAACAACAGGTGGGTGTCGAGCACATAATCCATTCTCAAGATACATACCCTGTTTCCCCGAAAATAAGACCTACCCTGAAAATAAGCCCTAGTATGATTTTTCAGGATGCTCGTAATATAAGCCCTACTCCAAAAATAAGCCCCAGTTAAGTGAAACCCCGCCCTCCACCATTGTGCAGCATTGTGCGGCAACCAGAAGAATATGACATGACTATAAAATAAAACATCCCATGAAAATAAGCCCTAATGTATTTTTTGGAGCAAAAATTAATATAAGACCCTGTCTTATTTTCAGGGAAACACGGTAAGAACATAGGAAGAGCCCTGCTGGATCAGGCTAAGGGCCCATCTAGTCCGCTTCCTGTATCTCACAGTGGCCCCACCAGATGCCTCTGGGAGCACACAAGACAGCTAGATACCTGTCTCCTGATACACCTTGCCTGCATCTGGCATTTTGAAGTACCTTCCTTTTAAGCCTGCAGATTTTACATCCCCATCATGGCTTGTAACCGGCGATGGACTTTTCCTCCAGGAATCTGTCCAATCCCCTTTTAAAGGCATCTAGGCCAAGTGCCATCACCACATCCTGTGGCAAGGAGTTCCACAGACTAACAACACGCTGGGTAAAGAAATATTTTCTTTTGTCTGTTCTCACTCTCCCAACACTGAATTGGAGTGGATGTCCCCTGGTTCTGGTATTGTGTGAGAGCTTTCCTCTCACCAGCATAAAGAGGATTGTGAGAGGAAAAGGCATATAGGGTTTCCAGTGCATCAATCCAGAAAGGTTTTTGTGCCTTGCACAGTGGCTCAGCAGATTGTAGCGGAGTCACCACTTAAATGATAAATCTTTGCTCTTGTCTCCACCACAGTGAAGTGAAGGGGAAATTGCAATCAGTACAGTGGTGCCTTGACTTACGAACGTCTTGACTTGCAACTATTTTGAGTTACGACCAGCTCCGGCCGCAAAATTTTGCTTTGACTTGCAAGCCGAGCTTTGAGTTACGACCGGAAAAAAGGTGGGGAATTTGAACTGCTAACAGTTGGTTGTCGAAGAGGCTGCTTCTTTGTAGCTCTTTCGCCCCAGCGGTTAGAGAGTGTGCGTTCGGAGGAGGCTTCGGACTGCCTGGTACTGCTTTCTGCTTTTTAAAATGCCTGTTCTGAGTGAGTACAGGGTTTTGTAGCGTGGGTTTGGGCTGCGGGGGGGGGGGGGGTTATGTTTCTGTGTTGTGATGGGTCTTGCAGTCTTTGTTTGCTTTTTGGTTTTGTTTTTTTTCGCGTTTCCGATGGGTCTTGCAGTCTTTGTTTGCTTTCTGGTGTTTTTTTCCCCCCGGCTGGAACGGATCAGTTGTATTTCCGATGGGTCTTGCAGTCTTTGTTTGCTTTTCTCTGTGTGTGTGTGTGTTTTTTTTTTGGCTGGAACGGATCAATCGCGTGTCCGATGGGTCTTGCAGTCTTTGTTTGCTTTTTGGTGTTTTTTTTTTTGGCTGGAACGGATCAGTCACGTTTCCGATGGGTCTTGCAGTCTTTGTTTGCTTTTCTCTGTGTTTTCCCCCCCGGCCTGAACGGATCAATCGCGTTTCCGATGGGTCTTGCAGTGTTTTTTGTTTTTCGGTGGGTTTTCCCACCCCGGCTGGAACGGATTAATCGTGTTTCAATGTATTCCTATGGGAAATGGTGCTTTGAGTTACGACCAATTTGAGTTACAACCATCTTCCGGAACCAATTAAGTTCGTAACTCAAGGCACCACTGTATGAATTAACCCCCCTCTTCCCCCTTGTGGCTTGTGGTGTGTACAATGTTTTTTCTTCATGTGTACAATGTTTTTTCTTCTTCACTTGCTCACATTGACATGCGATTGCTCCTATGAGGCAAAATAGGCTCATGAACACTTGGTATTTATTCTAATGGAGTGCTTGGTCTATACCAGTTCACCTGCATGTAGGAATGAGTGCTTCTTCTGAGGTGAGGACACAGGTTCCCTACTAGAGGGGGCAAAAGTATATCGAAGCAGTAAGTTCAGAGGAGACACAGTATCTAGCAAGAGGAAGGGATTGTTGCATCAGTTGCCATTTATCTTCCCTTTAGGGTGGGCTGTTCTGTCCTGGCACTCCTTGTTGTTGTGTCTGGCGTCGATGGTTTTGCTACTCTGTTTCTGAGCCTTGTACATGGTGTTTGTGACCATAAAGTGAATATCTTGAATTACAGTAAAATCTTGAAAAGTGAAACTTTAGTTGTTTTGCAAAATTCTCTTCCTCCATTCTCTTCTATTATTCTCACAAGCCACATTTTCATAAAACCTTTGGCTGCTGTTGATATTTCCTCATGATTAGAGATGGGGGTATTCGTATACAAATACGAATATCACCCCACAGGTGCAGATAACAAGGGTCCATCCCCCTGGGGCCAGACCAACCACTCACCTGTCCATTGCTGCTGCGGACTCCGGACTCCCTTCCTATCACTCCGGAGCTTGCGATGGATTAGCCACTCTTTGACCTGTCAGAGAGGCTTGTCATCCCGCCTTCTGCCAGGAGTGGCTAAAGAAAGAAAGAAAGAGAAGGTACTGGAATCATAGCAGGAAGCATCAGCAGTGAGATTTCATTACATTGATGATGTTTGGGTCAAATCCTGTTGTTTGTTACCTTCACTCTGGTATATTCTGAATGGAAAAATAGAGGAAAGGAAAATGTGCCCAGCATCACAATCAAAATTACTGCAGTTCCTTTCCTGAAAAATTACTTAAAAGTGGCACCTACAGACAGCTGATAACAGACATTGTGGTTCGGCCCCAGTAAGACTCATCATGATCCTGTGCTTTAGACAGTGACTTCATGATAACATTTAAAATGCTCAGTTTTCTTCATGGAATTATATTCTGTTCAGGGTGGCTGTTGTCTTACAAGTCTTAAGTAAATGAACATTAACTTAGAGTTCCTAATGAGGCTTGGCTGAGTGTTTTATTTTTATGCTGAACATAATATATGTGGGAATAGTGTAAAACAATGCAAATATTCAGTGTGATCCTAAACATGTTTGTTTAGAACCACATACAGCTGCTCTTGCTTTCTTCTAAGCCTACTGTTGCAGATTTAGTCCAGGATTTCTTTGTTTGTGTTCTGTTTATACCGTGTTTCTCCAAAAATAAGACAGGGTCTTATATTAATTTTTGCTCCAAAAAACGCATTATGGTTTATTTTCAGGGGATGTTTTATTTTTTTCATGTACAACAATCTACATTTATTCAATTACAGTCATGTCATCATCTTCTAGTTGTTGCACAATGCTGCACAATGGTGGAGGGTAGAGTTAACTGGGGCTTATTTTTGGGGTAGGGCTTACATTACGAGCATCCTGAAAAATCATACTAGGGCTTATTTTCAGGTTAGGTCTTATTTTCAGGGAAACAGGGTAGTTTAAAAAGAAAGAAAGAAAGAGAAAGAGAGAGAGAAAGAGAGAAAGAAAGAGTATATGACTTGTATTTCTACATACTTGAAGGATATACTGACCAATTTTTCCCTCTATCCTAGTTGAATATGTCGTGGAGTATGATTATGATGCTGTGCATGACGATGAACTAACCATTCGAGTTGGTGAAATCATAAGGAATGTGAAAAAACTAGAAGAGGAAGGATGGCTAGAGGGAGAGCTAAATGGGAAAAGGGGCATGTTCCCTGACAACTTTGTTAAGGCAAGTATTTTATGTTCATCTCCATTCTTTCTCATAGGTATTATGTAACTTGAACTGTTAGATTGAACCTGTACTACTTGAAATTTAGCTTCAAGACCAGAAATTATTTAAACCACCATAAAACGGAAATTCTAGAATGGTGTATTGGAAACTATTGTCTAATGTTGTAAATTTAAATTGTTTTTTTTTTAAATTAATGACCATTATGTCAGTTTGCTTATTCTTTGTAGTTTATCACCTTCCTTTTATTAAAGATCTCTTATCAAAGTTCACTTGCAAAGCTTATAAATTTGGAACTTAATTCTTTCTGTACTTCAGTTTCATTTGAACTCTGTCCTGCAACTGAAATAACAAATGTCCAAGAAAAGAATTAACTAGTTTATACATGTCCCAGATTAGACATTGTAGTGAATGTTTGGCTGTTGAATGCAGCCTCCATACATCAAACCACCTGTCTCCTTACCATAATGTCTGGTAAAATTTGTAATACCATGATATCAACATGGCATCAATGTATTAGATGTTGTAGAATTGGAAGGGTAGATGGAATAGTGTACAGTGTATAAATACCTTTTCGTTTGGCATTTGTCTGTTGGTTTTGTTCCTCAAAAATTACTTCGATTTTTTCCTTTTCCCTGCACAATTAGTGGTTTAGCCCTCATACCTGGACATCAAATTGTACAGAATGGATTAGAACTAGAGTGCTGAAAACATGTCTATGTCGTGAAAATGGCTGTGTTAGATTATATGTGCGCGAGATTCTCTATCATATGTGAGCTAAAGCTATCTGGATTAGTTAGTGCATTTGTAGTGTTCACCTTGCTCATGAATATATATATATATATATATATTTAAATTTTTATATTTTATTAAACAAACACCCAACCTAAACAACATAAACCTAACACCACAATAAAATACAATTACATAATACACCAGTGTCATCTTCACCCTCAGGGCTAGCATTAATAATATTTTTAAAATTTATTCAATCCATTTTCTCTCCAAAAATTCATTGTTTCTTCCCTCGGCGTATACCCCTTCCTTCTCCGAAATACATATTCCAGAAATACACTCCATGTTTTCTTAAAATCCTTATTTTTTTGATAGGCCTCTTCTTATTTTCATATCACATGTCAATTTATCATTAATTGCCATATTCCATAATTCTCTATACCATTCCTCTAAATTAATTTGGTTATCATTTTTCCTATTTCTTGCAAAAATTAACCTTGCTGCCGTAACCATTATTACAATTAAATCCTTATTTTCTTTCAACAATTGATCTTTCTTAACCATGTTCAATAAAGCCATTCATGGGGGCATTTGAATATTTAATCCAATTATTTCCCTTATTTCTTTAAAGATTTGCTTCCATTCTTTCTTACTTACTTCACATAACCACCACATATGTAAATACATCCCCTTCTCTTTTTTACACCTCCAACATAGTGATGATACATTTTATTTATTATATTCATTTTTACCGGCGTTAAATACCACCTCCATATTACCTTATAACAGTTTTCCTTTATCCTTACAGACATGTTCTTCATAATGCTTTGATCCCACATTTTATCCCATTCTTCTCCTACTGCTTCTTTATCCAAATCATGTTGCCACTGTGCTTTTAATCCTTGTGTATCCTGTTCAGCCTGAATTAATAGTTTATATATTTGACTTACAGTTCCCTTTCTTTCTGTCTTTTCCTCTGATTTCAATCTTTTCAATAATTTCTTCAAATTTTGTCATTTTTCTACTTTTCCCTTCCTTTTCTATTCCCTTGTCCACCTTTCTTTTTGAATCATGTTAAACCAAGAAATCCCCTCTCCTCCCAAAATCTCTTTTATATTTCCTTTATTTTTCATCTTCTCCATCCAATCTTTTATCTTTTTTATCCCTTTATCTTTTAATATATTCTTAAGAGTTTTTTAAAGATTTTATGGAAAATTCTTTAAATCCACAACCTGGGATAAGGGAGAAATTGGTGGACTCAATATACCCCTAAACTTTTTCCAATTTTCTAACATATTTTTAAGGAAAGGGTTAGTAATCTTTTTAATCTGTTCTCCAATCTTTTCTTTAAACAATATACTTTCATTTTTTTCTTCCTTACCCTGCATTTCTATTTCTGTCCAAATTAAATTTTTAGTACTTTTAATAATATCTGGAATATGCCTGAGTTGATTTGCTATATAATCTAATTTTAAGTTGGGTAATCCAAGACCTCCATTTTTTTGTGTTGCATACCATAATTTTTTATCAATCCTCACTCGTTTATATCCATTACAGTAACAATTTATCATTATCTGCCATTCTTTCAATGCTCATGAATATTTATGTTGAAATTTGCATGCACCAATAGGAGTTGGTGGGGGCGGAGTTAAGTGGGGGAAAGAAAAGGAGAGAGAGGGAGAGTAAGATAGGTGGTTGAGAGTAGAGAAAGAAGGTTGTTTAGTTGAGAGTTAACGACATTGTACTTTTATCACTTGTAACAATAAACAATTTCTACTTGGTTCTTAAATGTTACGTTGCCTGGACCTCTGTCATTAATAGTGAACAAAGTTGATCTAATCAACTGGTGGCAGCTAAACAACACGTAGCGTGCGCCTTTGCTTAGTGAAACGACCAAGGGCCATGCGGGAACGTGATAAATTGGTGGCAGCGCTGTGGGATCCAAAACAATCCAGTGTGAAATTGAATTTTCTTGAGTCTGGAGGAAAAAGGGGTTAGGATCTGTGGCGGAAGAAGTGGTTACCTGTTAGAGTCTGGTGGAAGACCTTGTTTCGGGGTTTCTGAACCCAGGTCTGGGGGATCCCAAGAAGAGGTCCTTTTGGCTCTTGTGAGGGAAAAGAACCAGTCCAGTTTAATAAGAAATTGTATTATGCTGCCCAAACGAAGTAAAAAATTGGTTATGGAGGTACAAGTTGAGCTCCAGGGTGCTGAGGGAAATGGGACTCCTCAAATTCAAAGTGAAGAAGAAACTGAGGGACCAGTAATAATTGTCTCAGAAGGTGAAAATATCCAAAGCTCCCAAAATTTTGAAAAATGGAAGCTAGAACAGGAATTCAAACTGAAGGAACTAGCTATGAAAAACCAATTAGAATTGGAAAGAGAAAAAATCCTTGAAAGGAAAAGGGAATTTGAGCAGGAAACCAGGCAAAGAGAAATGCATTTCCAAATTGAGATGAAGAAATTGGAATTAGCTGCCCATAATAATAATAATTCCAGTGTGGGAAGTCCCTCAAATATTGATCTAAAGAAATTTCCCCAATATTGGAAAGGAGATTGTCCTGAATCTTTTCTGATTTCCTTTGAGAGAGCTTGTTGGGACTTCGGGGTTAAAGATGATAGGATGATACTTTTAAGGTCACAGATAGGCGGAGTTTTATCTGAGATCTATTCACAGATGCCTCTTAATTAAGAGCATCTCATGAGAAAATTTCGATCAATTTCAAAGAAACCTGAGGAGTCTTTTGCTCAACTTGGGGCACATTTAACTCAGTATCTTAATAAGTGGGTAGAACAGGAGCAGGTTACCTCCTTAGACCAAATGAGAAATGTGGTTGGATTAGAACAATTTTATTCAATTTTACCAGGGGAGTTACGTTATCTTGTCAAGGACAAGGATTC
This sequence comes from Intellagama lesueurii, assembly GCA_037013535.1. Classification (NCBI taxonomy): domain Eukaryota; kingdom Metazoa; phylum Chordata; class Lepidosauria; order Squamata; family Agamidae; genus Intellagama; species Intellagama lesueurii. Next base: position 189,624,035 of record JBAJHW010000001.1, on the reverse strand, counting down.
TAAAAATGTGCAACAGGCGTCTGAATATGCTGATTCTATTAGTAGGATCAAGAACCCTCGATTCTCTGAGGTAAAAATTGATAGAAAAGTTTGAGATGTCAGTAAGAGAGCATCCCAATCCAGTAAGGATTAATCAGTCATACTCAAGCTAAGGAAAGCCATTTTAAAGCAAGATCTTCATTCTCCGAGCAAAGTCTACTGAGATCAAATAACCCTGAGGGAAAAGCTAATAAATCCCTTTACTCTGAACATAGGACAAATAAGGAATGTTATGCTTGTGGTAAAGAAGGACATTTTTCGTCCCAATGTGAAACTCATAAAAATAGAAATTTCAGTCAGCCTAAACAGGTATTTTGCCTTCAGCCATCGGCAGTTGAAGCCTCTAACGGCTGCACTGTTGCTAAGGGAACGGGCTTGGCAGAGAGCCCAGAGCTTCCTGAGGGCAGAGTGATACAATGTTATTTAATCAAGTGTGATCAAGACTTACTGGAAAGCTCTGGAGAAATGATTTTTATCAATAGTAAAAAGTACTATCTAGGTATTAGGGACTCATGTTCCCAAGTGACTATCTCACACGGACATAATTCCTAAAGAAAACATGTTGGAGCAGGAGAAGGTCACCCTCAAAGAGATAAGTTCTGATTCTGTAGTATTGCCAATGGCTAGAGTAGCATTGAATTACCATGGGTGGTCTGGTATATGGAAAGTAGCTGTGTCGGATCAAATCCCAGCTCCTTGTCTGATCGGTTTGGATCTCTCAAAGCATGTGCAGAGTGTTTGCATGGTAACCCGCTCTCAGGGGAGACAGATTGTAGCCGCTGAGGAAAGCATAGGAATCCCAACCACTGAAACTTTTGTTGAAAGACCGGGTTTAGGGGAACATCCTGAAATACAGGAGACTGCTGATTTGGTGCTGATGAAAAATCCTAATAGTTCCTCCTTTATTAAGGAACAAAAGGAAGAAAACACCTTAAATAATTGCTTTGAAAAAGTTAAAGAGAATCCTATTCCACTGTTCCTTAAACATCCAGAGAGGTATTGTGTGGACCAAGACCTATTGTATAGGGAGGTTTTAATGGCACCTTGTAGGGGTGGAGAAGGGCCCCACAAACAGCTAATTGTCCCTGTTAAATACCGAGAAAAGATTCTGGAAAAAGCACACAAAGATGTGGAGCACACATGGGCGTCTCTCGCACTAAGCAAAGGGTTGCACAGAATTTTTATTGGCCAGGGATGGGGCAGCAAATTAAGTAATATTGCCAAACCTGTGATACTTACCAGAAGCGAGGTACTGAAAATGACAAAACTAGGGCTAAACTATGCCCATTGCCTGTTATCTCGACCCCTTTCCAACATTTAGGTATGGACCTGGTGGGACCCCTACCCAGGGCGACTAGACAAGGAAATAAGTTATTTTATCCATTATTGATTTTGCCACCAGATAACGAGAAGCAGTCCCCCTAAGAAACATAGAGATGGAAACTGTGGCGGATGCGTTAATTAGTTATATATGCCGAATGGGTTTTGCGTCAGAAATAATAAGAGATTTAGGAACTTCCTTTACTTCCAGACTAATGAAGAGACTATGGCAGGTCTGTGCAATTTCCCATGTGACATCGTCTCCTTACCACCCCCAAACGAATGGGTTGGTGGAAAAATTTAACGGAACATTAATGAGAATGATATGTGCATATGTGGCAGAGAACCCAAATGATTGGGATAATAAATTACAACCACTGCTATATGCTTATCAAGATGTTCCCCAAGAAAGCACAGGTTTTAGTCCTTTTGAACTTTTGTTTGGTCATAAAGCAAGAGGGCCTTTAGATCTGTTACGACAGAACTGGGAAGATTATAAAGAAAGGGACCCTAAGTCGATTGTAGAATACATGGATAATTTAATGAACACCTTACAAAGATCCCTAGAGATAACTGGGGAAAACTTAAAGGGGGCCCAAAGTAGACGGAAAAGTTGGTATGACAAAAAAGCCCAAGAAAGAACATTTGGTCCTGGAGAAGAAATATTAATGTTGAGACCCATAAAAGGAAATAAGTTGCAGTTAGCGTGGATCGGACCATACACAGTGGTCTCTAAAATGAATTATGTCAATTATATTCTCCAAAGGGAAGATGAAGGCCGTAAAATAGTCCATGTCAACATGTTAAAACTCTATTATAGAAAAGAAAACTGGGTTCTATATACTGTCAAGGAAGACCCAGAAGAGAAGCAAAAATTGCTATGCTGGGAAGGCAGGGGGGGACTTAAAATAACCCTTAAGGCATGGTCCTTAGCCCAGCTCTATCATTAAAACAGAAAGAAGAAGTGTGTACTCTCCTACAGAAATATGGGTCGGTGTTTTTGCGCAAACCTGGAATTGCAAAAGGGGTAGTGCATAGAATAGACACTGGGGACACCCAGCCCATATCCGTCACTCCTTTCAGAGTAATAGGTCCCTATATAGAAAAGATTTGCACAGAGCTGAGTGAGATGCTAAAAGCTAATATTATTATACCATCTATGAGTCCTTGGGCTGCTCCTATAGTCTAAGTGGATAAACCAGATGGGAGCGTCAGGTTCTGTGTGGACTATCGAAAACTAAATCATATTACCAAGGCAGATGCCTACCCAATGCCTCGCCTGGACGACCTTATTGAAACAATAGGGAAATGTCCATATATCTCTCGTTTGGATCTGACTAAAGGGTTTTGGCAAGTGCCCATGGATTCTAAAGACCAAGACAAAACAGCTTTTTGCAGTCCTTTAGGATTATACGAATTTCAAAGTTTTCTCTCTCTTTTTGGTCACACTTTCGGCTCCACTTTCCTGGCACCTATTCTGAGCACAACCAACCCAGGGAGAGCTTTCTTCATTGTCCAGCTTTCATACAGTAACCTGAATACCACATTATGGATGATCCTAGCCTTGGTCTCCTTGCTCTTAAGAATCTCTTCTTAGATACCCTTCTGAGTCTCAATCTTTCTCCGACTTCTTCTGCAGTCTCCATTTGGACTGATGATAAAAACCAGGTAAAGAGGTAAAAAGGTCTGTCTGCAGGATTTTGGAGAGATCCTACCAATTAGGAGCTGGACCACTAATCAGAGTCTGTCAAAGACAGCATCATATATTAGTTAATCACCATCAAAGCATTTTTTTAAAAATTGAATCTACCAACCATAAATCCAATGCAGCTTGAGGAGCAAAGCAAAGAAGAGAAACCAGAAATCAGACATTGCTTATGTTTCTTGTATGGTATTTGTTTGATCTTTTTTAGTATTTATATGCTCACTTGAGTTAGCCTTAATTTTGTCTTTTAATGTTGTAAGCTGCCTTAGGTCCTTTCAAGGAGAAAGATGTGGTAAAAATATTTTAAGTAAATAAATAAGTCCACACTAAGACTCATTAAGAACAGAAGCAGGCAACCTGATGCCCCTCCAGACATTTCAGACTACAATCTCCATCATTCTCAAATACTAGCCATGCTGTCTGGGGCTTAAGGAAGATGTATCCCACAAAAATCAAATTTGCATTCCAGTCCTATCTGGAAGTACCTAATTATTACCAACTGAGTCCAATTGATTTAGATGTGGAGAAAGAAGCTCCGTTCTTGGGTCAGTTCTAAGTAAGTGGACATTTTTCCTCTTTGGGGAATCAAAGAATGGAAGTCACTTCTGTTTACTGAGGATAAGCTTGCAAACCACTTCATCGTTTTGGTGTTGTGCCATTTCCCCAAAGGTTTAAGACTGCCTGCGTTTGTTCAGCTCTCAATCTAGTATGCTTTAACTCTGATCTCATTTGTCGGCTATCTGCTTTTATATTGTTTGATATTACTGGGTGGTAGTCCTGGGAGGAAAAGACCCTGATGTTGGGAAAGAGTGAAGGCAAGAGGAGAAGGGGACGACAGAGGACGAGATGGTTGGACAGTGTCATCGAAGCTACCAACATGAATTTGACCCAACTCCGGGAGGCAGTGGAAGACAGGAGGGCCTGGCGTGCTCTGGTCCATGGGGTCACGAAGAGTCGGACACGACTTAACGACTAAACAACAACAAAGTCCTGGGAGGAGGAATATTGAGGGATGTGATAAAAAAAAATATTGTTAGCAAATAATATCCCATTGCCACCATTCTTCATGCAGAAAGGATTAAAATGCTGGCTTTACACTGCATGGATTTTCTGATGTTAAGTCCCACTAGATTTGGCCACCTGCATTACAGAGTATAAATGAGTGAGGAACAGAAGTAAAAGTGCACACGTGCAGGAAAAGCCTAGAAGCTCACGAGCCCCCTTGAAATGAAATAGGAATAAACCTTCCTGCAGTCTTGGGCTACTTCTTTCCACTTTTGCAACTGCTCTGTTCTGGTAAAAGGTAGAAAGGTCAGCATTCTTCTCAGGGGGACATAAACTGATGGCTTCAGTATAGCACTGAATGGCTTGCTCGTATTTCCCAGCTTTAGAATACTTGTTGCCTTTGTTCTTTGCCACTTGGGCTCCGGCAAGAGGACTCATCTCGTCCCCGCTGGGGCCATTGGGCTGCCCTCCCTCGGGGAGATCGGAGGGTCCTGGGCTGGCCCTTCCTTCGGGGATCTTCCTTTCGCTTGCGCCTTTGCCGCTGCCACCTGGCGTTGCTCGCCGCCGCCGGCCCTACAGGTAAAGCGCTCCGACACCAATCAGCAGCGGCGCCCCCACCGCCAGGGCCAGCTGCCAGCAAGGGATGCCTGAGCCTATCCTGCCCCCACCAGCAGAAGCCTCCACGGGCTTCGAGGCCACTGAGGCACCACCAGCAGCGGATTTTCCAGCCCAGGAGAGCCCACCTACTCCCCCTCTTTTTTGTAATGCTTGCCCACTCATGTGTCCCCGCAGCCCGGCTGATGTGTCCTCACGGACCGCTGCCGGGGTTGGGGATCCCTGCTCTAAGGTGTGCGATTGCATGCGACTCTGCCCCCCTCTGCACAGGGTTCCTCCTCCTCCATGCACTGACAGTGATTGTTTTCAGCTCCTTTGATTCTGGTCATGACGAAACCCCGTGGGGGGGGGGTTCGCGAGAGAGAGGCAGAGCCCCTCCCAGAAGGGCTGAAAATTAGAAGGAATTTATTTTATTTATTTATTTATTTACTTGATTTCTGTACTGCCCATCTGGCAACCCAGGTCACTCTGGGCGGTTTACATAGTATAATAAAACAGTATAAAACAAAACAATACCATAACAGGACAAAGTATAAATTAATCAATGCAATATTAAACAAATAAATTTTTTATCAGTAAACATTAAAATGAAAATAGGAAAAGGAAAAAGATGGTGGGGTTGAACATTAACTGTTGAATCAAGATAAAGTAGAGTCAGGGAAGGCCAGTCTGAATAAAAATGTTTTTAATAATCACTTAAAAGTTCCCAGGCGAATTTTGGGCGGGAGAGCATTCCACAATTGCGGGACTTTCACCGAGAAGGCCTGGTTTCTAGTCATTGACTTCCAAGCCTCTCTCGGGGTCAAAACCATCAACTGCCCAGCCTGGGAATGTCTTGATTAGCTGTATTCAGGTGTTCAGAAAAAAGTTGGGAGAGGATGCTAGCCTCACAACTAGCCTGTTGCTCTCTTTGCATGAAGAAGAGGAAACAGTACGAAGAGAAAACTGCTACAATTGGAGTCTCCCAATGCAATTGGTAGCCCTGGTTTTCCATAGCCCCAATTATGTCAGAGAGACTCCATGTGTAGTCGGGGGTTTGCTCTTCAAACAGGCTCTTTCTTTATGGAGACAGCAACAGGCAGGAGGTGACACTAGAACTCTGTGCCTACTCATGTGTTAAAGTTAACTCTTTTCTGAACGAATTAATGCCTGAATGAGACTAAACAAACTCCCTAAAATGTCAGTTGAAGTAGAGATTTTAAAAAGGAGAGTTGGAGCCTTTATTTAGAAGCAAAATAATATTCAGTTCTTGGTTTTCAGCTCACAGAAGTCTTCACCACTAGCTGTGCTGGCCAGGATTTCTGGGAACTGCAGTCCTGTTACCCAAGGTTGGGAACCACTGGTTTACAGGCTAGCTTCTTATGCTCAGTACCGTTCACAAAGTGGCATCATGCAAGGGAAAATCCCTTCTTTGACTTTTCAATGAAAACCTGTCTTCTGACTGTTTATGTGACCTTTAATTGCCCTCCAAACATCTCCTTTCTGGCTCACAAAGCTACAACAATGCTCTTGTTGGTAAGCCTGTCCCACATATGCTCGGTCTTACAACAAAGTGGTTGATTTTTCCCTTTGGAAGGGCCTTTTTTGAGGATCAGTATTTCAGCTCTTGCAGCCTGGATTCTTTCCAGATTTTTTTTAAAAATGGTCTTTTAAATTTGTATGAACTATTTTAAATCAGGGGATATTTAGGGTTGGTTGTTTCCCACAGGGGCAAGGGAAACAGTTTTACATTAAAAAAATTATGACTTTAATACCCTTTGCCCAAACTTCCCCAAATTTAACATAGAGTTAGAGCAGGCTGTCTGCTAAATCTGTGCCAAATTTGGTGCTAATTCAGTTTCAAAGTTAAAACTTTTTGTTTGAGCTGCCTCCATTTTTAGAATTGCCTTGTAGAATGTTGTTTTCCTCTGCTGCACAATAATTCAGCTGCACAACATACTTAAACAGAGACCTTTCTCTCCTGTCTGAGTATGACATTGAAATTATAATTAATTGCTGTGGCCAGAATCCAGTTGTAGAAATGCAGAGTGCAAAGGCAGTTACTCAAGTTGTTCCCCCCTCCAGTAGGCTGTGAACAGTCACCGTAGTGAGCATGCAGCTAGTTGCACAAAGGGCAGCTTGCTGGAGAGAGAAAACTGCTGCATCTGTTCTCAGTCATCCCCGAGTGCAGGACACGTTCAAGTTAAAGGGAGCCAGATTTCGGTTGAACATCAGGAAATACTTACTAACTGTTAGATCCGCAAGACAGTGGAACCAGTTACCTCGAGAGGTGGTGAGTGCTCCAACATTGGAGGCATTCAAGAGAAACTTAGACAACTACCTGGCCGATATCCTTTGATTGGTACTCCTGCATCAAGCAGGGGTTTGGACTTGATGGCTTTATAGACCCCTTCCAACTTCACTATTTTATGATCCTATTTTATTTGCTCCTACGGTAGTGTGGGTAGCTTTTGCAACAGGACTAGCTGGTGTTTCTAACTGATAATCACTATTTCCCTGGCAATAATATCTGAATTTCTTGATTCAGCTCGAAGTATTTACATTTGAAATAAATATTTCTTCTTTTGTGAAGACAAAATATAACTTTTGTCAAATGGTATTTGTGACGGACACTCCAAATACCTAGCCTGTCCATCACAGTAGAACATTGATGTGATAACCAATGACAGTACAGGAGGGCGGAACCAGAAAAAGAAAAGGGGAAAGAAAGACAGTTATAATCAGTTAGAACTAGTGAGGAGACAGTTTAGGCAGTTAGGGCCATGGTTGTGTTAGAGAGAAGAGTAATAGAGAGATAGACAAAGAGATATGAATAGGACAAGTCTTGGAAAGTTTATGTGGTTAAGATTGGAAAGAGTTAACATTGCTAAGAAATAAATAAAGAGTTGAATATATAAATACCTGGATTAAAGTGAATCTACATAAGCAAACATAAATGTAATCAAAGCAACGTTTATTGAATGAATAATAAAAGACCATCCATGATTTTCTTTATATGATTTACTTACAAACCCATAAATAAACAATGTTATATTTGACAACACTGATCTAATAGTCATATTTGGTACAGAGAGGAACATATCCTCTGGTGGCAGCTAAAAAGGGTGAGAAGTACATGTCGTGCCCGAAAGGGAACCTGGAGGTGTAGAAAAACAAACAGGGGAACTGGGGGTGCGTGACATAAAGTGGTGACCAGCGGCGGGATTCGAAGTGAAAGAAATCCAGTAAGCGAAAGTAAAGAGAAATTTTCAAATTCTGGGATTCAAAGCGAATGAATGCCAGTAAGCCAAAAGGAAAAGAAATTCTCTGAGTCTGAGACCTGGTTGTCAATAGTCCAAGTGAAGGAGTAGGAAACCCTAAAGCTCTGTGTGAATAGCTTGGTAGGGACTCCTGATTGTGGAAAGACAAAAGCAGGAAAGGACTCTGAGGAGATTTCTGTAGTTAAAAGTTTACCTCAAGCTGAGAGTGTAAGGACCAAGAGGGCTAGCTTTAGATCCCAAAGCTCTGAGAAAGGGAGCGCTGAGGGGAACCAAAAGTGGAAGCCAAGGTCTAAAGGAATAGCTGAGGTGAATACAACTGAGGCTTACAGAAGAGAAATATTTCTGGAAAAGCTGGGTGTCTGAAGACCAAAAGAAACAAAGTATCAGGTACAAGGAGCAGAGAAGCTGGTACCTAAAGTAACAAAGTAGCGATACTAGACTGTCAGGGGAAAGATACTAAGTATCAATCAATCTCTAACACAAAGGGAAAAAAAAGAGGTCCTTTTTAAAACGAGGCTTGTCTATCTGAATCTGTGAGAAAACAACCTGCCAACTTAACCAAAATAAAAACGGTTAAGAATGCCTTCTAAGAAAGGGAAAAGGTTAGCTATGGAGCTAGCAGAGAGTCAAACATTACCTCAAGAAGGGGAAATTTCAGATCAAGAGGGACAGGAATATGAGGGCTCAAGGGAACAGGAGGGTGCCTCAGGGAGAGAAAGCTCCCAGGATTTTGTGAAATGGAAATTGGAGAAGCAGTTTCAATTAAGAGAATTACAGCTCAAAGCTGAAGCAGAAAAGAGACAGATGGAAATGAGGGAAAAAGAGATGCAACACCAGTTGGAGATGAAGAGATTAGAAATAACAGCCCTAAATCTTAATAACAATAATTCAAATGACAATGGAAATAATTTAGTAAAAGTAGACCTGAAGAAATTTCCTCAGTTTAGAAAGGGGGATAATCCTGAATCTTTCCTCATTTCTTTTGAAAGGGCATGCTGGGATTTTAATATTTCAACACAAGAGAAAATGATTATATTAAGATCACAAATAAGTGGAGAACTCGCTGAAATTTATGCCTAGATGCCCCAAGATCAAGCCAGAGAATATGAAGCCTTCAAGAAATTAGTTTTTTTGAGATTTGGAATAAATACTGAACACCTCAGACGCAAATTTAGACAGTTAGTTAAGAAGCCTGAGGAAACATATTCCCAATTTGGTTCTAATCTTGTCAGATACTTACAAAAATGGCTAGAACAAGCCAACGTAGAAACATTAGAGGATATGCAGAACATTATTGGCTTAGAACAATTTTATTCAGCTTTGCCTGCAGAACTGAGATATTTAGTCAGGGACAAACAACCTAAAACAGTGCAGCAAGCTAGTGAAAATGCAGATTTCATAGCAGAAATTAAAAATTCAAAGTATTCTGAAGTAAAATTGGGTAGAAACTGGGAAGACAGAAGAAAAGAGCCCAGAGATTTCCACAAAAACAAACAGATGGAAGCCATTTTAGGGACAGACCCTCAGAGCAGTACCAACAGAAGAATAGAAGCTTTGAAGGGAAGGGAGAAAGGTCCCCTTACGTTGAACAAAAAGCTTCAAAAACTTGTTTTGGATGTGGGAAAACAGGTCATTTTATTTCTAATTGTGAATTCACGAAAAATAAAGAATTGGGTCTACAGAAAGCAGGGGGAAATGTACCAAAGAAGGTTTACTATATCCAACAGCAGACAGAAGACTCTGAGGCAGTTCAAGATGGTGTTTTAACTGACACAACAGAGAGTCAGGAAAAACTGCCTCTGGCAGAGATTGTTCAATGCTACTTTATAGAAAGCAACATGGAGTTGATGAAATGTTCTGGTGAAAATATTTACATTAATAATACCAAATATTTAGCATTGAGAGACTCTTGTTCTCAGATAACTATATGCCATACAGATATTGTTCCACAGGAAGATATCATTCCAAATGAGAAAATTACAGTTAAAGGAATTGGGACAGAATTGATTAATCTACCTGTAGCTAACGTACATATAAAATATAAAGAATGGACTGGTAGGTGGAAAGTAGCGATTATAGACCAGATCCCTACACCTTTTTTAATTGGGCTAGATTTAACTGAGCATGTCAAAAGTGTTTTGATCATTACGTGCTCACAGAGAGAAAAGATAGAAAATCCTGGGGAGAATAATGAGGTTCATGAGGAAGACTTAAGAGGAAGTCAATCAACTGAACTAGCTGAAGTAGTAGCTGTAACAAATTCTCAGAAAAAAAGTTTTAAACAAGAACAAGAACAGGATTATACTTTGCAACGAAGTTTTAATCTAGTCAAAGAAGAACCAGTAACCCCTGAATTCCCTGAAAAATTTGTAGTGGACAGAGACTTTTTATATAGAGAGATTATGATAAACCCTAAAAGAGGAGGAAAAAGTATCCATAAACAACTGGTTATACCTTTTAAATATAGAGAGCAAATAAAGGAAAAAGGATATTTAGACTCCTTTGAAGGTCATTTTGGAGTCAAGTGCATAGGGCAGGGGATAGCGCAAAGTTATTACTGGCCAAAGATGGAGAAACAAATAAAATCATATGGTCAAAGCTGTGACATTTACCAAAGACAGGGAGATCCTGAGTTAAAGATAAGACCTGAAGTAGCAGGAATAGTTAAGGAAAACTTAGTGAAAAACCCTAATGATAAGCCCAATAGTGAGGAAATGAAGAAAAACGATATTTGCAATAATTATAGGGAAAAATTTAATAAGAGCCTCAATCCACTGACCCATGAACAATTAGAGAGGTCTGTAGTTTATAGAGGTGAGTGGAACTGTATAAAACATGTTTATTTATTTTATTTATTTTATTTATTTTATTAGATTTATACCCCGCCCATCTAGACAGATAGTCTACTCTGGGCGGCAGAGGGTGGTTAAGGGTGGTTTCATATATATACGCTCACAAGGAAGTCAGAAAGCACCCACTACAGTAACAGGAGAAAGGGGGGGAGAAAAAAGTTTCCTGGTGAGTCAGATTAATAATTGGTTTGAAGAGGGTTGTAAGAGTATGGAAAAACCCAATGAAAGGAATTTTGCCCAGGAGCAAAAGGAGAACAATAATTTGGAGGGTTGTTTAAAAGTGTCCGAAAATCCCACTCTATTAGTTCCTGAAAGTCCTGAGAAAATCTGTCTGGACAAAGATCTTGTAACTAAAGAAAAGTCCTTAGCAATGACAGAGCCTAGCTTAAAATTGACTCCTGAAATAGAGAAAAAATTACATGAGGCTCAGGAAACATCATATTATCCTGAGGTTGTGAAACTGAAATCTTTAGAGGGATGTAAATTGCAGTTAGCAGAGGTAGTACCTAGGGAATTGGTGCAACTAAATCGGAGGTCTGAGAAGCTTGGTCACTCCGTATCTGCACAAGCCCTGGAAACCCTGCAATGCAAACCTCCATATAAGAAACAGAAAAATAAAGAAATAGAACTAGATGAGACTATGGGCACATCCAAAAATAATCAAGGAGGTAATATTGCATTTCAAGGAAATTCTCCTTTGAATCTGAAGGTGATCCAGTATAGTGGTTTCTCACCTAGAAAGAAACTTGGTGAATTTATAGGTGAGAAGAAAGGCGTAAACCTTGACTTTTTAAATAAAGAAAAATCCAGAGAGGCACAGGAGGAGGAGAGGAAATTGGTCCTAGCTGAGAGAGTGAAGCCCCGTGTTAAAAAGAAAATAAGTTTTACTGCTAAACGGCGAGCAGGGAACATCCAGCCTACTTCAGAGAGCCGACCAAAGAGGAATCGGATGAAGGAGTCAGAGACCATCAGAGGTAACCATGAGTGTCAGCAATCGTGGAATCAATTGGAAGAGGTGGAGATGACCGGTCCAGTAGACAGCGCACCTGACAACGGTCACCCTCTACATAGAGATGTTCAACGTCGGGCGGAGCCAAAAAGATGACAAATCAACAACCGGGGACGGAACTCTACAAGGAACTGCAGGTGAGAAAACGGCATCCATCTATTAGGGAGCGGGAGTGCATGGACATAGATTGGTGCAGAGACTGAGATCTTGTATCGAAGGACATTGCTGTGCCTCCGGACTATTAGAGCTAATAATAACAAACTGATGAGGTGGGCACTATTGTTACAAGATTTTGATTTTGAGATCAAAAGCGTCAAAGGAACTCAAAATGTAGTAGCTGATGCCTTATCGAGAAGACCCGAAGATTAAAGAAGAAGAAAAAGGACTAAATTAAAATGTAAATGTAATGGTATGAAAGTTGTTTAAATTAAATGTTATAAAGTTGTAGAAAAATGAAAAATGATTAAAAATATAAGTTACATATGAATAGACGGTAAGTAATGTTGAAAATATAGTCGTAGAACCAAATAAGAATGATGATAAATGTAATGAAAATGTAAAGTAATAATATTAGTATGTTTTAAAAGATGTAAGAAAGAAAGTATAAAAATGTAAAGGTATATCGGATAAAGGTTTAAAGAAAAAAAATTGTTTATTTGGTAAGTTCTCTCATAAGTTGTGCATGAGGGTAAATCACTTTAGATGTTACCCCAGTGCACAAACTTTTCCAAGGGGGGAGGTATGTGACGGACAGTCCAAATACCTAGCCTGTCCATCACAGTAGAACATTGATGTGATAACCAATGACAGTACAGGAGGGCGGAACCAGAAAAAGAAAAGGGGAAAGAAAGACAGTTATAATCAGTTAGAACTAGTGAGGAGACAGTTTAGGCAGTTAGGGCCATGGTTGTGTTAGAGAGAAGAGTAATAGAGAGATAGACAAAGAGATATGAATAGGACAAGTCTTGGAAAGTTTATGTGGTTAAGATTGGAAAGAGTTAACATTGCTAAGAAATAAATAAAGAGTTGAATATATAAATACCTGGATTAAAGTGAATCTACATAAGCAAACATAAATGTAATCAAAGCAACGTTTATTGAATGAATAATAAAAGACCATCCATGATTTTTTTTGTATGATTTACTTACAAACCAATAAATAAACAATGTTATATTTGACAACACTGATCTAATAGTCATATTTGGTACAGAGAGGAACATATCCTCTGGTGGCAGCGAAAAAGGGTGAGAAGTACATGTCGTGCCCGAAAGGGAACCTGGAGGTGTAGAAAAACAAACAGGGGAACTGAGGGTGCATGACAGTATTCTACTTATACTCTGATATTAGGTTGTGATTGCGATGAACTGTTTATGAATTTGAAAACAAATGCAGACACATAGCTAAGGATTTCCCTTTTCATTCTAAAATTGCAGAGTATCTGTTGAATACAGTTTTCTGTTACTCCAGTTTGGAATGTGACACTTGTCTCACCAACTGTAGGAGGTAAAGCTACAATGGGTTGCCACTTTCTGGAAAGTAAGGGAAATGGAAATTGGTCAGGGAAATTGGTCTGAAGTCAGGGAAATTCAGGGAAATTGTGATTAAAATATATTCAAGCAGTGGACTTTTGACCTGCTGCTGCAAGAGCAGGATCTGTTTTTGTGGCAACTGGAATAGAGAAGTAGCAGAATGCAAGTAAAACTTAATGATGCCCTTTCCGAGCTCCACCTTTTTCTCAGCTCCACCCCCAGCAACCAGCCTAATGTGTTTGTTGCGCTCTGTCCCTGCATGATTTCCAAGGTCTGCCTGTAGCATTTGCAAGGCAAGGGTAATTTAAACATTTAGCAAGATACAAACTTTAAACATCTGTTTTCATCCCTACCTGCTAGTACTGCATTTAACTTACATATAAAGATAAGCCTGTTTTGGGGTCATGCTTGTGTATGGAATGGACGTTTTGTCTCCTGCTAAATCCAGGACAGAGTTGCAAATGAATTTTGCTGTTGTTGGATTTCACAGTCAACTAGCACTTTCTACTCTGTACCATGCAAAGTAAATTTTTCAAATGTGATAGCTTGTTCCTGCTGGAGTTTACAGAGTACCAGCTCTCTCACCCTCTTCCCTGACTTCTCCCATACATAAAGGTTGCAAATGAGGGTTGTCTGCTTCTCTAGATTGCAGAAATGATCTGCAAACATTTAAACTCCACCTCCTTTCTTGCTCCTGATCTGCTCATTACACTTTCTAGAACCAGAAACTGAAAGTGAAACTTTCTCAGCTTTGGAAAGTTTCTACTTGCCAGAAAAAATATCTGCTCACATCTTGGTGTCAGGCAGATGGTTCTTGTTGAGCTGTCTCTGAAACCACATTTTGAAGATGGCTTCTAAGAAGACAGTTTTTAATAGGCAGTGGCTGGATTTCAAACTTCATCCTGACTTCGTTGCATGGCTATCACCATTTGCTGGAGACAAATGCAAAGGTTATTGTAAAGTGTGCTACAAAACCTTTGAACTAAGTAATATGGGAATTAGAGCTGTGAAGTCTCATGCACAAGGACCATTACATCAGAAGAATCTGAAAATTAAATCAAGTCAACAGTCCATCGCAATATGTTTAGGTTCAAAGCCAAGTAAGTTCAGATAGTAAAACCAGAGAGGGTGAAGAGATAGCCCCTGTGAAAACTGGAAAACATGATCAGAGTGATGGAAATGGCAAAGAATTACCCACCACAGAAACTAGTATGACTGCCTATGTTACTCCTGAAGCTCGGTGTCTTAGCTAATTCTATGAACCCAAGTCCCAAGCGATAATAATAAGCGGACAGTTTCTTGGAGGAAAGGGCAACAGGTTTATTCTGGTAAAAAAAGTGCGCACTTGGGGCGCCCAGTAGGGTGAGGACCCAGAGATCAATAGGGTTCAAGTTTTTATACAGTTCTAAAAAAAAGAACAAAAGCATGCAGCAGTTGATTGGTCCTTGAGGAATATATGCATTAGTTACAATTTCTTGCATTTCAGCAAAGCAGTTACCCATACACAGAACAGCTTATTTCTAAGGAATGTTGAGTTTTGCTTCCTCCTTAAGGAATGTTGAGTTTTGCTTCCTCCTTGCACCTATGTAACCAAGGACTGTGTTAGGACAGCAGAGTGCCTGTGGGCTTTGCAACTGTGATGAAGAAGATCAAATCAAATCAAATCAAATTTATTGTCATTGTAAGTCTATACATAGTATACACATACAACGAAATTCACACAGACACTCAGAGACCAGACCCACATGCACACACATAAAAAATCCCCAAACACTCCCCACCCACTAAAAATCCCCCCCTAAAAATACAAACATCTACACTGCAGGCTAAGTAACACTGTCCAACTATTCACTACTGGTGGTCTTTAAGTTCATTATTAAGTGCAATTATAGCTCTGGGATAAAAACTATTCAGAAAACGTGTGGTCCGAGTCTTAATTCTGTATCTTCTGCCAGACGGCAACAGTTCAAAGAAGTTGTAAGCAGGATGGGAAAAATCTCTAAGGATGTTGTGTGACTTCCTCAGACAGCGGGATGTGAAGATGTCATCCAGGGTTGATAGCTGGAGCCCGATGATATTCTGGGCAATTTTAATGATTCTCTGTAGGGCTTTTTTGTCCGCTACAGAGCTACTCCCAAACCATACAAGAATGCCATAGGTTAGGACACTCTCAATGGTGCTACGATAGTAGGACAGAAGTAAATGCTGAGATAACTTTAACTTCCCGAGCATTCTCAGGAAATACAGCCTCTTCTGTGCCTTCTTCACTAGCGTGTTGGCATTTATAGTCCATGAGAGGTCCTCTGAGATGTAAGTGTCCAGAAATTTAAAACTACCAACCCTCTCCACTTCCTCACCATTCATGTACAGTGGTAAATGTGCATTTCTCTTCCTCCTAAAATCAATTATGAGTTCTTTAGTTTTTTTTGATGTTAAGTGTAAGATTATTTTCTTTACACCAGAGTATCAACCCTTGTACTTCCTTTCTGTAAGCAGACTCATTGTTCTTATTTATGAGCCCCACCACTGTTGTATCGTCCGCAAATTTAATAATTGTGTTGGTGTTATACAGTGGGGTGCAATATGTGTGTACAGGGAATAGAGGAAGGGACTTAGCACACAGCCCTGGGGAGCTCCTGTACTTAGTGCCAAGGTAGAAGAATGGTGAGATCCCATCCTTACTGATTGTAGCCTATCTGTCAGAAAGTCCTTTACCCACACACAAATCTTCTGAGGTAATCCCAGGTTGATCATTTTAAAAAACAACCTATTGGGTAGAATGTCATTTAACTCTTGTAACACCATAAGTGAGTTATTCAAGCGAATGTTCTCAGATAGCCAGATAGCTCGACAGTTTCATCTTGGAAAAACAAAAGCAATGTGTGTTGTTGCTTTTGCCTTGGCACCATATTTCTCTGATCTTTTACTAAAACAGCTGAAACAATGCCAAACATTTGTTATCTGTTTTGGTGAAGCTTTGAATAAGGTGGTTCAAAAGGGACAGATGGATTTAGTGGTTCGTTTTTGGGGTGATTGCTGTCACAAAGTTTCTACACAATATCTAACCAGTGTTTTTCTTCAAACTGCTACTGCTGAAGACCTTCTTCAGAAGTTTCAAGAAGGCATGTTTTCTTTATCAATTGCAAAACTATTACAAGTATCTATGGATGGGCCAAATGTAGATCACCTTTTTCTGAAAAAACTAAAAGAAGAAATTAAAACCAACCTTGACGGTAAAGGAGAACAAAAAGAATTGATTGACTTTGGAACTTGTACCCTTCATGTGGTCTTTTAAAACAGGATTGCAAGCGGTGAAATGGGACCTGAATTCAGTCTTGCGCAACATGTATTATCTATTCAAAGATTCCCCAGCTCGGAGGGCAAATACACTGCTATGACTTTGGAAGCACACTATTTCCCCTGAAATTTTGTTCCACTAGGCGGTTGGAGAATGTTAAGTGCCTTGATAGAGCTATGACTGTTTTTGTCGACATCAAGAAGTATGTGGAAGAAGCAAAACTCCCCCACAGTAAACCTAGAATTTGTATAAAACTGCAATGCAAGATCCACTCATGAAGTGCAAAATTGTTTTCATGAAAACGATTGCTGGAGATTGTGAGCCATTTCTACAAAGGTTTCAAAACCAAAAACCATTGGCACCTTTTTTGTATAAAGAACTTTGTAAGCTAATCAAGAAGCTAATAAGTCGTTGCATAAAATCAGAAAAGTTGCAAAACGTATCTTCTGGTTCCCAGTTGTTAACAATTGACATGAAATTGTCTGAGAACTTGCTTGACAGAAGCAAGGTGGACCTTGACTTTGCACCAAAGAAGCTGCTGAAAGGAACTAAACTGAGTGAATTTCAGGTGGCCGAGTTTTGCCTAGAGCAGGGGTCTCAAACATGCGGCCCGGGGGCCATTTGCGGCCCGCCGGATGATAGTTTGTGGCCCCCGCCTTGCCTGCCCCCCCCTGAAGCGCCCACACGGCCTCTGCTGTCAAGAGTCAAAAAAAGCCTCGCCTCACTCGCCAGCTTTCTCCCAAGACAGCGCCTCTTGCACCCTCCATCCGGAACTGCAGCCTGCCAGCCAGCCCACCTGTCTGCCGGCTGGCAGGCTGCAGTTCCAGATGGAGGGTGCAAGAGGCGCTGTCTTGGGGGAGAGCCGGCGAGTGAGGCGCGCTGCCAGCCCTTTTCCCCGAGCGCCCGAGCCGCCGCCGAGCGATGCCTGAGAGCGGAGCTCGCTCCCGGCCCACCCTCGAAGAAGAGCGCCTCCAAGCCGCCAACAGCAGCTGCCGCTGCCGCCACCACCTCTTCCAGGGAAGCGGCTCTCTGGCTCTCTTTCTCTCTCGGCAGCACCAGCCTGGCCAGAGGCCGCCTCAGTGCTTCCTCCTCCTCTTCGTCCTGCTTCAGCTGCCTCAGCTCTGGAGGCTGCCTGGGCTCGCCTCGCAAAGTTTGCTCCTCTGTCGTGGTGGGGGTAGCTGCTGCTGGTGCTGAGTGCACCTTTTTTTGATGGGGGGCCCTCAGAGGAAGGTTGCTGGACCTCCGTGTGTGTGTTTGTGTGCGTGCACGCGCACGCACCTGTGGGGGCCCCCGCCCCGTTCTGTTTAATTTCGCAGGTACCGATGGGGGCTTTTCTCCTTTGGCAAGGTGATTCTGTGAGGTTTTTTTTTAAAAAAATTATGTCGTGCCCTCCCCCCCGCTAGGCGGTCGCCGGCACTCCCTCCCTTCTCCGCTTCTTCGTCCTGCTGCTGCTGCTGCTGCTGGTGGTAGTGAAGAAGGAGCTGGAGGGGGTCGTGGCCAGCGACGAGGGCTCGCATGCCCCTCCTCCTCCTCCTCGGAGCCCCAGCCGGGCTCTTGCTCCGCTTGGCAGAAAATCTGATGCGGCCCAGCCTCACCCAGACTCTGCCTCCAGCGGCCCCCAGGTAAATTGAGTTTGAGACCCCTGGCCTAGAGTGTCGAAACATGTAATAGCTGTTGTTGAAAAGTTGATTGAGAGAAGTTCTTTGAAATTCAAGATGGTGCGTGGCCTATCAGCATTAGATCCTACTATCATTTTATACAAGCCAAATCTTGGAATCATTAGAATAGGGGCTGTTATTGAAGTTCTACATGCAACAAATCAGATCAATGACACAGTATTGGAAAAATCAAAGCAACAGTACACTACTTTAACCACAGCTGCCCACAATGAGTTCAAGGCTCAATTTCAAGCATATGTTGCAAAACAAAATGATGAAGTTGGACTGGATACGTTTTACAGTGGTATTTTGATGTCCAACAAAAGCTTCTCAGACCTGTGGTAATGCTTCTGTTGAAAGCGGATTTTCAGTTAATAAGTCAATGTTAATTGAGAACTTGCATGAACCTGTTGCCTGTTAACATCAGATTTACGATGCTGTCTTGAACTGTGGAGGACTTGCATCTGTTGTAGTCAGTCAGGTATGCTCATGCACGCTACACAGAGCACTTGGAGGTTAAACACCATAAGCAACAAGAAGAAATTCAGAAGAAAGAAGAAACTTGAGGGACAAATTAAACATTTGAAAATGCTTAAAACAAGACGTAGAGAAGAAGACAAAATGAAAGAGGAAACAATTGATGAGAAACTAAAAGAGTTACAAAATAAAAAGAGAAAACTGTAGAAGTGATAGTTTTATATCTTAAATCTTTATTCTTTAAAAACAGATTAGTTGTATTCTAATTTCTAACTTGATTATTACTGCAGTTTCAAAACTACATTTCGTAATGTGGCTTCAGAGAAACCATTTTAGATAGAACGTTTATATATTTTAGTGTACCTTTAAAACAATCACAAAAACATATTATGTCATTTGTTAGCATGCAGAATTGGCAGTTCAGGCAACCAGGGAGCACTGTGGGACCATCTGTGTTGAAACAAACAGTAAGACACATTATCGATCTTCAGATGAACCAGGTGAGGCAGGAGAAAAGGCCTGGTCTTCTAGCAATCACTGGCTCACAAACCAGCCTCAGTGGAAAAATGGGCCAACCCATTGTTCAAAAGGTAATCAATTTTGAAATGAGGCAGCCAGGATCCTGGAAAATCAACCCAGTGTTCCATGTGTGCTATTAATGAAAACAAAAGCAAAAGTATTGTCGCACCTTCTGTGGATATAGTCTGTGTCTTGAGATGCAGTGTCTGAAGAAGAGCTCACAGTGAAATAGAAAAAGCAGAGCAATTTTGTCTGCTTTGTTTTTATTTATGTTGAATTAAACTGACATGGCTATCTTTCTGAAAACTGCTAAATCTGTGGTACGTCTTTGCTGAAACCCCATCGTCCTGACTCCTTGTAAGGCTATGAACTCTACCACCATCTGCTGAACAGGTTAAATCCTCCATGAATCTGAATGAAATTATAGGTTCTTATTGCTTCAGCAAAATGTTTGTACTACCTAACAGATCAGGAAGGCAGTGGTTTTGTCCTGGGAGGCAGCTCACCCCATATGTGCCCTGCAAAAAGCACTAGGATGTCTGTAGGGCATGCGCTGGCTGTCCTGAACCCACAAGGCTTAGAACTATTCCACTAAGATAAATGATGCAACTTGCTGGGAGAGTCTCAAAATTAAGGCCTCCAGAAGCCATTCTGCAGTGGGTTACTTCCAGGAGCACTAGTACTCTGAGTCTTCAAAAGGCCAAGCAGACTAGCTCTTTGGTAAGACTTGATGGCCTCCAAATTTTGTCAGGATTGCTGGATGTTGCCATTTTGAGGATCAAAAGATGATCTCTCCTGCCAGTGTAGAAGATTTGCAGTTTTGAGCCCAGTAGGGTTCAGTTGAGCACTCAGTTGGAAAACCATTATTTGAGTCTCAAATCCAGTCGAGACACACGAGTTGCTGCAAAGCTCTTCCAACAAATCCATCTTGATTTAACAGTTTTAGAGATTATTCTGATTATGAGACAGACTAGACTTTTTACTAGAAACATTAAAGAAACTCATGTCACTTTTTAAAATAGTTCTGTGTAATTTAGCTACATAAATGTCAGGTAAAAGAAAAGGAAAATATTAGCGGAGGCAGTATAGCGGGTCTCCTTGACAGATAACATAGGTTTTAAATTTAGGTTTGGATTTTCTTGTACTGTATGAAAGAAATCTATTTCCATTTTTATTCTTTATTATACTCTCTCTCTCTCTCTCTCTCTCTGTGTGTGTGAAATTGCAACTCTTGTAAAAGAAATTCCATATGGGGTGTCCATTTGGAAGTTCTCAAGTCCAAAGGCTTGTGCAATAAGGTTACTGCTGCTTCTGATCCCACTGGAGAACAAATGGATAGTACGCTAATGGAAAGAAGAATAGTAATTTGCCTGCACATGTATGTGCAGCTGCACAACCAGGAAGCCTTCTGAGTTAATACTTGAACTTTGTTCAGTGTGCTAATCTGGTTTAAAACTTCCTTCAACACAAACACTCATGCATAGGTACTTGGGTGTGTTGAAGCAAATATGCCTTTAGAACAAGTAAGTTCATTTTGTTCCTTGCTAAAAATCTTGATAATTGTAATTTTTCGTTTTTGACTGCTTAAATCATTGTTCTTGTTCCACTCTACTTTAATTTTTTTAAATGATTTAGCTGAATGTTTAATTTCATGGCATAGTCAGATACGGTGTTTGTAAATCATGTGAAATTTCCTAGTCTTGAACAGCTTTTTATTTTTAGATCAATTTGATTCCACGTTTAAATTGAGATTCTGCTTTTGAAATACTTTTGCTGGCTTTTATGAATTCTGTGCAATTCATGCAGGTAAGCTCATTTAAATGTAGGCACAGGGAGTGGCATTTCTTGTAGCGAAGTATGGTGCTTGGCTCTGTTCAGGAAGTTTGTGTTGCGTATACATTTTCTTGTTCAGGCTTCTAAAATGAGAAAAATATGCACTAGTTTCTTTATGCTGATGATGAGGATAATCAGTGCTGTAGGAAATTCTTTCCCACCCTGCCTTCACCACAAAGGTGAATAAACCTGGTTCTGAATGTAATGTTTGAAATGTAGGGAAATAAATGTCTTTATGTTTTTTTTCCTGATGTAGATTCTCTCCTATGTTCTTTACATCAAAGCCAACATCAGATGATCATAAACTTCTGGTATAATCAGACATTGAGAAAAGATCTCACCAGAAAGAGTTGTTTTGCTGGGAGTGAACTCCCTTAAAGTGTTTCATCCATGTGGTAATCACTCCAGCCTGTCCTGAAAAAGAAGTACCCCTGCTGCTGGACCAAAAGAGTCCAGTTTGGGCATGGATTGGAGTTGCATTGGATTGCTATTGCCTATATGTCATGTGATTGCTGGGAACTAGCTTGCACTGGACTGTGCTGTAAGCCATCCAAAATGTGAGCTATTTCTCCGTCTGATCATATCCTTTAAAGTTTTGTGGTGTTTGTGGTTCAAAAGACTTTTTTTGGTTCATTATATTGAGAACATAATTTAAGTGAACCATCTGTTTTAAAAAGAGAACCAGTGTGGTGTGGTAGATATTCAGGAGGCCTGGGTTTCAAATCCCCACTTTGATCATGGAAACTGAGTAGGCAGTCACTGGCAATGGTAAATCATTGCTTGATCAGCTCACATACCTCGAAAACCCTGTTGGGGTGTCATAAGTCAGAAGTGACTTGATGGCACAATATTTTAAAAACGATGTGGTCCAACAAATACTGGAACAGAAATAAACTTAGAGTTTGCATCCACCTTCTCTCCTCCAGCTTCGTTTCTCCCTGCTGTCTAAATCTCCATTTCCTTATGCCATCCAAATTTAAGTACTCCCTACAAAGTATGATGTTTGATCTTGTACTGAATGTTTTCTCACTTCGCCTTGTTATTTCATTGAGAAGCCTTTTTGTTTGCTATGTTGGGGTATCTAATATGTTTTCCTTCTTTTTTTATTACCCTTATGTGCTTGCAAGGTCCAATGACCTTTTTGTTTCTCTTAATTCTGATAAATGTGCCTATTTACCATTCCCACCTCACTGTGGCTGTTCCGTTTGCTGCCTTGTGGCAATAGATTTCAAAATGCAGCATGGTTGATTAAATGTGCTAGCTGCAAGTCAGAATGTCCCCAGTCCAAATCTCTCCTTAGTTGTCACTGTGCTCCATGGCCTTAGGAGAGCTACTGTTCTAAACCTGGGTAACCCATCCACTGGTTACAGTAATTTGGACTTACTTTTAGAGATTGTTGTAAGGATTACTGAAAGTATGTGAATTTGTTTCAGTGCTTAAAAGCACTACTTAGATAAGTATTTCCATTCCTCTGTGGGAACTCAGTCCTTTTCTCTTGTATACAACTTCATCTTGTAACCTTTGGATATGTTGTTCCCTATACCTGGAAGTGCTCTGTCACCCCACTCCCTGTGTGCCCCTTTAAAACTCAGTGCCTAAGGGATATCATTTGTATGCTTGGGATATAACTCGATTGTAAAACCCAGAGTTTCTTTTTTTACACTGTTACCTTACAAAGTAAGAAATCAAGTTTGATATTTGTGAATAACATGTCCATTGGCACAGCTTAAAAGAAACACATTCTTCCAGGTAGTGCTAACAAGGGTGGCAGCCCAAACAAAAAGTTCTAATGTAAAAAAATGGAAGTCAGATCAGCATCATATTTTGTACAGTGGGAAAAGACAGTCTGCTCCTGCTCTGTGCCAAATTTTGGGAAATTTGAGCAAAGGGGTTTCAAGTTAAAATTTTTTAAAAAGTAACACTGTTTTTACCCCATGCAGAAAATAAGACAAGATATGTACAGCCATTTAAAAAGAAATAAAACACACTGTTAAGAAAAAAATTGCATACGCTTGCAGCCTCTTTTTTTATTTAAATAAATTAGCACATTCTTGTCTCTAATAACCCTTTCATAATTAGTGCTTTTTAAGTCAGATTAAGTGAACCTTTGACCCTGCTACTCTGAACAGACTCCAAAAGAAAGCAGTTAACTTTCCTGGCCAACCATTCATTTTAAAAGAAGAAGAATATTGAACAGGTCACTCATTGAAGCTGCGAAATTACTGGGGGCGAGGGGGGGCAGGGGTTTCCTGCTTTGTGCCTGGGAATTTTCTCAAAGCAAGTTTTACCAGTTTACTTGTGAGTAAGGAGACAGCAGCAACAGCAGCCAAGGACAGCTGCAGCATGGGGGGGGGGAATTGCAGTGATGGTTGTGGGGACAGAAGGGATGGAAAACCACCTTTCCCCCCAACACCTTTCTCACTGTAAATGATTGACTGACTTCCAAAATATTAAGAGCTCTGCTTAGATCTTGCAAACCAACAGCATCTTATGGTAGGTTCTCCTCTCTTCCTGCTGTTTACAGATCCACATGATTTCCTATGAGTTTTAGATGTTATCCTCCCTAAACCACTGTCAGATCATAGATCCTATTTGCATCCACAGACTATACCATAGAAATCATGGGTCCCCCAGAGCATGGTTTTGCAGTGGTGCAAAAACATGGATCTGATGCATGGATCCTCATGGATTCACATGATTTTCAACTAGAATAATCCCCAAATCACTGTCCAGCCATAGGCCCCATTTGTGCTCATAGGCTGAAATGTCCAGACCACAGCCTCTTTCAGGTTTTTCATATATATGTGAAATAGTATGGGGAATCATGGAACCCTGAGACGATCCACAGGCTAATGGTCAAGATGTTGAACAGGAGTCCCCCAGCACCACTACCATTCACACAGTGACACCACACAAGGGAAAATCCCAGAAGCTGACTCCTTTTTTCGTCAGTTCACCACTTCTCACCCAAACACAAAGCAGTTGTCAGGGCTGTTTTTCAACAAATGTGAATGTTAGTGAGCAGGAGAGAGTATCCTGTAGACCAGGTATCCCCAACCCCCGGTCCATGGCCCGGTGCCAGTCCGTAGCCATGGCAGGACCGGGCTGCGGAGACAGATCTCTCGCCCCCCTGCACGCATTCCACCCACCCACCCCACCCGCACGCACAGCCCGCCACCTGCACGCACAGGTGGCCCGCCCACCCCCGTGTACGGACCCCACCCCCCAACTCAGAGGTGGGCCGCCCACCCACCCCCATGACTCAGAAAAGGTTGGGGACCACTGCTGTAGACCATCTTGACTGCTGCCTTTGGTGTTGTCAACAGTCAGGCTGATATGTAAAGCTTGGCATACTTTTTCCTGCTGGAAGTACAGGCATGATATTATGCAATATTGGTCCATTACCTGGCTTTTGAATCATGAGTACAGAAGCACAATATCCCACATTTATAAACCATAGTTTGTTTTTTTAAAGAATTGAATAAGTAGTTTTATCATGCAGCCCATAAACTATGAATTTTTCCACTTGACTTTCACAGTCAGCGTAGAAGCATTTATTTTGCATGCATTTTTTTTCTGCTCTCTTTAATGGTGTTCCAAACAAAGATAGCTGGAATAAAATAATTCTTGCAATGCCTATAAGGCTTTCCCACTTATTTCCTGCTTGAGCATCTTGAGAGCAGAGTGCCATCTCACACTCCAGCTGCTCAATGTTCACTTTGTGGTATGTTTGGCTGAGCGGTAAAAATTAAAGAAGAAAAAGGGGAGACCAAGTGGTTGGTAAGATTATGGGGACTGAATTGAAGAAGCTGGAGTAGGGGAGAGAAAGTGGCAAAATAGCAACTCGAAGGTAGAGAACAAAGCAGTTGGAAGTGAAGGGGTAGGGGTAGGAGAAAACCGGATGATCTGAGTGTCTGCAGGTGGCAGAGAGGAAAGCTCAAAAACCAGAGCAGAAATGAGAAGTCATGGGGAAGGGGAAGGCAGAGAGAGAGAGTGAGAGAGAGAAGGTGTAGATGTTTGTGCACATGCACTCCCTTTCTCTTCATAGAAAGATAAAAATCAGATCCAATTGAGCTGGAACATGTTTAATTTTTATACTGGATCTGTCACTTGATACATTGTCCAATCATTAATAATTCCTGTTCCTCAGTAATGTTCTTTCATGTGATGCTGGGTTGTTGACATATGTGCTTGAAAGTTCAATAATTTTGAAGAACTTCAAGTATAAGATTTTAGTAGAAACCTATAGAAACCTATATTGTATGTTTATGTTTTGAAAATAGCAAGTGGGCATATAAGCCAGCATCCTATTCAGTTCTTACATGTATGATTTCCAGTCTTGGAAGTTGTGGCAGCCATATGATGATGTGCCAGTTGTGCCTGGTTTCATGCCTGGTCATACAAACAGGTGTGTGCCTGTGTACAACTGGCACCTAGTCAGATCACCACAGTAGCTTCTGCAATTGGATCTCCATATGTGTTAATATTGAACAGGATACTGGCCATAAGAATTTCAGTTTTAATTGTAACTTTTAAAATCTGTGTGTGTGACCTTGCATACTCCATATGCACAAAACTTTTGCCATGAGTTTTCATATTGTGTTACATTTTATATAATGTGTAAGCTGTTTTTTGAAATAGCCCTCTTTACATTATTGCTGTTTCAATTCTAATCACTGTTCTTAGAAGTATTTATTGCATTTTCTTGGAAGTAATTTTAGTTCTAACTTTGTACTGAAAAAAATGGTTCTTCTTCATGTTAAGTAATCTCTCTTTTCCAAAGCAGCCAACATGCATCCGGACTGGATAAAAATCTACAGTGGTGCCTCGACTTATGACCATAATCCGTTCCAGAAGATGGGCGTGACTCGAAATGGTCATAAGTCAAAGCACCATTTCCCATAGGAATACATTGAAACCCCATTAATCCGTTCCGGCTGAAAATAATAATAATAATAATAATAAAACACCAAACAAACAGAGCAAGCCCCATCGGAACGCGATGGAGCTGAAAAATAATCACAAAAAAAACATACACACAGCCGGCCCCATCGGAATGCGATGGGGCTGAAAAAATATATCAAAAAACCCCCCAAACAAACAGAGCAAGCCCCATCGGAACGCGATGGGGCTGAAAAAAAAAAAGAGAAAAAACACCCCCACACACAGCCGGCCCCCTCGGAAAGCGATGGGGCTGAAAAAAAATCAACCCCCCACAAACAAACAGACAAACAGAGCAAGCCCCATCAGAACGCGATGGGGCTGAAAAAAAAATCAAAAAACCCCCCAAACAGAGCAAGCCCCATTGGAACGCGATGGGGCTGAAAAAAAATATGAGAAAAAACACCCCCACACACAGCCGGCCCCCTCGGAACGCGATGGGGCTGAAAAAAAATCAACCCCCCACAAACAAACAAACAAACAGAGCAAGCCCCATCAGAACGCGATGGGGCTGAAAAAAAAAACACACACCAAAAAACATCACAGCACAGAAACATAACCCCCCCAACCCAAACCCATCCTGCAAAACAAAGTAAATGTACTTACTCAGGAGCAGAAAGCAGCCCCAGGCCTCCTCCGACGCACACTCTCTAACCGTTGGGGCGAAAGAGCTACAAAGAAGCTCTTCGCCGACCAATGGTTGGTACCTACATTTGAATTCCCTGCCTCTTTTCTGTTTGCAACTCGAAGCTCCGGCCGCAAGTCGAAGCAAAATTTTGCGGCCGGAGCTGGTCACAACTCGAAATGGTTGTATGTCAGGACGGTCATAAGTCGAGGCACCACTGTACATATCTGTATCTGTCTGTCTAGACACACACAAACACAAAAACAGATTTTTTTAAAAATTAAAATCATGCTTTAAATACGAACTGAATTGTTTTTGTTTGTACTGTTTAAATGGTTTTTGCTCCTTTCCAAAAAGCCCTTTAATGATAGGATTTATTTATTTTTTATTTGAAATGTGTTATAAGCTCACAAAGCTCATTATGGAATAGGATAATAAATTCTAAATTATATATTATGAAACAGTGTATTCATAGAATCTTTTTTTAAAAAATGTAGCTAGGATCCAGCAATTATTTAAGTTAATTTTTCTAATTTTTTTCTCTTCCAATATGATATGATGTTGAGAACACTTTGAAGCCCTATCAAAATCTCCAAAACTGCTTTCAGTAGTGTTCTTGAGTGATGCTGATTTCTTTTAGGGCAATATACTATAGTTTTGTTTTAAAGAACCTTGATTTTAAAATATCTGAAAAAGAGTTAAATTTTCAACTAAACGTTCAATATATAAACGCCATATAGCTTGTTAAATACTATGTGTTTGCTGACAGGTGATCATGGAGATAGCCATGACCTAAACTAAAAGGTTTTTGAAGTCAAAACGAACAGCTTCAGCTATGCCAGGTAATTCATAGGTAGCCCTTGTAGATCTTTCAGTATGGCAGTAATGTGATCTCAGTACAATGTCCCAGTTAGGAGCGTAGCTGCTGCATCTTGGGGCACTGAAGTTTCTGAACACTCTTTAAGGGTAATCCTATGTGGAGTGCATTCCAGCTATTAAGAAAATATGTAACTAAAGCATAAATGATTGCTGTGAAGTCAGGTCAATTCAGTGGGGCTGAGCAAAAGTGCCAGTTTGAGAGTCCAGAGACAGTACTAAAAGACTTTCCTTCAGAATGTATTTACTTTTATTCAAAGCTTATATTAAAATATATTATAGATAGAAAACATTTCAAAAGTCAAAGTAGGGCTAAAACATACCTGGTACAATACACACAGCTAACTTATGTAATGTACTGCCACAGGATGTTTGATATTCACTAAGTTAAGTGGCCTTTTAAAAGAGGGCTAGACATTTTTGTGGAAGATAAGTTTCTCAGTGGCTGTCAGTCTCCCTTAGAGGCACTTGTTTGTATCCCACTTCTGATACTGGAAGTCAGTGTCGTGTGGTGGAAAGAGCAAGAGATTAGAGCTCCGGAGACTTAGATTTGAAAACCCACTCAACAATGAAACGTCATGGGGGGAAGGCGGGGGACACAGGTAAAATTACTTCCTAAATATCTCACCATGGTGTAAATTGGTTTGTTTTACTGTTTTCCATCTACTTTCTTTTACTAGGATGTTTATTCATTCCTCAGAAATTCGTCAAACACTGAAATCAGTGATAGATTGTTTCAGACCAAAGCATAATTTAGAGAAGAAAGAGGTACACCTGGCCATCTGAACTGTAGAACGGTGAATAGGCTTTCAACCAGTACTGGCTACACTTTCCCTGAAAAATATGAGATTCACATTCTCAGTGGATTCAGCCCTAAACCTGCAAGGGTCATTCTGCCTTTTTGTTTTTATGGTACCCAGCTTTGAGTGGTGGGTGAGAGCACAGTTAAACCCTTTACACCAGCTCTGCCCATTCCTGGAGATGTTTAGTTTGTCATGGGGATACATATCTTCATTGCAACCACTTGTCTTACTGTAATATTCTGTATGTGAGTCTGTGGTTGAGAAGTAATCAGAAACTTCAGCTGCACCAAAATGCTATACCCATATTGTTGCTAGGGTTCATTATAAGGAGCACATGATTCCTGTATTAGGAGATCTTTAGTAGCTACTACTCTCTACAGCAACTTGGGTTAATGTTATTTGAAGACATATGAGTTTTCCCAAATGTTGATCATTGGAGTGGCCCATCTTTCAGCTCCACCATCTGTGGCAAGTCTAGTGTGAGTGTAAGCAAGGGCTTCCTTGGTAGGCAATGGGATTTTTGGATTTCTTTTTCACTATAACTACCACAATTCACTAGGAATTCCTCCAGCCAGAATTCTGGCACAAATAAATTAAAGTCTTCAGAGGAGTTTCAGAATACATACCTGTGGCCCAGCATGTTGTTCTCTGCAGCCATTATAAAGGGAGAAAGTGGGTGAGACTTGCTAAACTCCATAGAAGCTACAAGGGGTTGTGAGATTGGTAGGTTTTTGACAGCAGAGAGTCTGTCAGTGAAGCTCATATGTGTCTGCTTGAAACTTCTCTGAGGACTTACCTTGAGTCTCATCCATGGAAAAAAGGCAGAATATAATCAAATCAATATAATATAGTTGTTGTTGTTATAAAACACCAGGCATAGTCAATTGAAATAAAAACATTGACTGGTATTTTATAACAGATACAAGTTTTAATCAAAAACCTAAGTAGCTGTTAAATATTGACACAGTATGTGTCCTGTTCCTAATATTGCTGTTTTTTGTAGCTCTAATGGTGTTATTTATGAGATCTGCAACTGCTTATAATATTGTGTGAAATTTCTTGATATTGTTCCCAAAGCCCCAATGACTATGGAAACCACTGAAGTGTGTTTCATCCACAAGCAAGATGTTTCAATTACCAGATCTCGGTATTTGGTTACTTTTTCTAATTCTTTATCTTCAGCTCTGGCATTCCCTAGAATTGCAATGTCAGTGATCCAGACATTTCTTCGTTCTATCACTACTATGTCTGGTGTGTTATGTTCAAGGTGTCTGTCAGTTTGGATCTGGAAATACCACAGGATCTTGACATTGTCATTTTCTGACACCTTCTGTACCTCATCTTCCCATGGGTTTTTGGAGGCTAGCAAGTTATATTTTTTGCATAATGACCACTCTGTCATGTCTAATTTTGTAATCTGTGCAATCTTTGGACATTCACTGATGAGGTGTGACACAGTTCCATCTTTTTCTTGGCGGTCAACATTTGCTGTTAGCACTAATTCCTTGGATCTTAGCTTTCATCACATTGGTTTGGAGTGCTTGTTCTTGTGCAGCAAAAATCAAGCCTTTGGTTTCTTTCTTAAGGCTTCCCAGTTTTAGCCATGCCCATGTTGAATTACGATCCTGCTTTCCATCACTATTTCTCAGGTGTTGTCCATGTAGTGGTTTATTTATCCAGCTGTTTGTTTTCAAATTGTTGTTTCTTATATTAAGCCTTTGTTTCTCTTGTTTTCAAAATATTCTCCATTTTCACTGCCTTAAGTAGTTTTTCTCGACTAGTACTGATATAGTCATTTAGGCTTCTTTTTTCCTCCTTTACTACCTGCTGTATTTGCATGGCCTCCAATTTTTTTGTGGTAAATATAATCTGTCCATATCACTTTTTAGATGTAGTGAGTGAAGGAATGTCATTAGTTTCTGTGTTTTTCGATCCAATTCTCCTAATTCGTTTTGGGTCCAGTCAATTATTCCAGCTGGGTATCTAATTACTGGAACGGCCCATGTGTTTATGGCTTTGATTGTATTTCCACCATTTAATTTTGATTTTAAGATTTTCCACAGTCTTGATATATTCCCTTTCTGTCAGTTCTTTAACTTTTGTGCTCAGGATGTTGTCAGCTTATTCCAAGGTATTTATAATTTTCATCACTTCATAGTGATCTTATAATATTGCTATTTTTAACTCTATTCCACCTAGTTTTTGCATCTTGCCATGGTGTATAGACAGAACTGCACATTTGTCAATTCCAAATTTCCTTTGGATATCCTCACTAAATAATTTGCACTGTTTTTAGCAGTGATTCTATCTCTGGAACTTTTTGCATATAGTTTTAGGTCATCCATGTATAACAGATGATTGATTTTTCCTGCTTGTTCTGAAATATGGTCGTCTAATCCAGTTTTTATTTAAAATTATTGATATGGGGATTAGTGAGATGTTAAACAGCAGTGGTGACAAAGAATCCCCCTGAAGTATTCCTCTTTTGATGCTAACTTCCACAATTTCTTCACAATAGGCCCATTAAAACAAATTTCCATTTTTCCATGTTTTTCTTGAGGAACTTCTGAATATTTTTACTAATCCCAAAAATGTTTAGGCAGGTGTTAATCCAGCTGTGTGGCAATGAGTCAAATGCCTTTTTATAGTCTATCCAGGCCATGTTAAGAGCTGTTTTTTGTCTTTTTTCATTCTTCAGTATCATGTTATCAATAAACAGCTGGTCTTTTGTGCCTCTTGACTTTTTAAAGTTCCCCTTCTGTTCAGTTGGGTATAGGGAGTTTTCAGTTAAGTATTTAGATATTGATCTTGCAAGTACTCCTGTGAGGAGCTTGAACATTGTTGGAAGGCATGTAATTAGTCGATAATTACTGGGTTCATTGCCCTTTTGATCATCTTTTATTATCAGAAATGTGTGGCCTGTTGTCATCCAGTCTTCAGTTGTAGAATTTTGAAGTAAGTGGTTAAATTGCACTGCTATACGTTGATGGAGACTTGTTAGATGCTTCAACCAAAATCCGTGCAGCTCATCTGGACCAGGTGCACTCCAATTTTTCCAAAGCCTTTTTTGCCTCTTGATCATTTCAGTTGTTATTACAATATCATCCATATATTCTCCTTGAGTTTCTTTACAAATGTCTTTAATACATAAGGCATCTTTGTTATGTTCGGTTGGGCTTTCCCTGATTTCTTTCCAAATTTTTAGAGCATCATCTTTACATGGATTTAATTTCTTTTGCTCTTTTTTCTCCTAGTGATGTATAGAATAATTGTTGGTTATTTCGAAATTGCGTGATTTCTTTATATTGTTTCAAGTGTCCATCATATCTTTCAGTTTTCTGTGATGTAGCTGTTACCCACTGTTTTAATTCTTCCATAGTTTCAACAATTGTTTTCCTTTCTAGGTCATATATTTTGCATAGTCTGGCTTTTACTTTTTCATTTTAAAATTTTGAATCTTGCAAGTGTTTCAAGTTGCTGTTGTCTGCACGTAATTTGTTTATTTTTTCTTTCCAGCCGAATTTTCCATTTTGGAGTGCCGGGTTTTCTAGGGGTTTTTTTGCAGCTCATAACCAAGTTCCATGGTTATTATGGTAGCTCTGCTATACATGAGCTGGTTTGTTTCCTTTAGTGTGTTGGTTGGGATTGTTCTGATGACTATATTTGCATCATTCAGTAGATCTTTTACTAGTTTGCTTTGTAACTGGAGCAAAGTGGGGAGCCTTTGTCTTTCTGTGTTTTGGCTAATATGGGTTACTATTTTTCCCCTCAATTCTGTCAACTCATAATTTCTGGGTTGTTCCATAAACTGTTCCTCTATTGATACATTTTCTTCCACTATTGCGTCTACCTCTGCCCACCATTTGTCTCCATACTATCGTCATTGTTCTGTGTTGACTTTTCTTTTGCCACCTTTTCTAGTTGTTCTGAAAACACTACTCCAGATGATAAAACATCTCTGGTCCATTAATCGTTGTTCAGTTATGTGACTACTTGGATGTTTCCTTTTCCAAATTTCCATCATTCTTTTTTGAAAACCATAGGCTGTTGGATTTGCCTCGTAATAACATTTAATGATTTCTCAATTTTTGGTGGGAGTCCAAGTTTTGCATTTATGTTAGCTTTGCAGCAGCCTGTCCTGGTTCTTCAACAGGGTCTGCTGAGCCCTGTAGCCCATTTTTCTTCAGATGCCTAGGGGCTATAGCATCTGACACGGTCCTTGTTGACCCGGGCGATGACTGATCCGGTATGGACTTCTGTTTATTTCCTCTCATCATAATTAATGGTTGGTGGACACAGTTAGTCTGGCTTCTCAGCTGAGCTCTGTCTGGCTTGAGAGACCCTTAAGCATAACTCTCAACCTCACTGAAGCATGCAAGCCCCTCCGCCTCAACAAGGTCTGTGCCCATGGAGGGGATGGTGATGATGACGACGACGATTAAATATCAAATCAGTGAAATGGGTGAACCAGTCTGCAGTTGTAGGCATACATTTCCTTGAGGTGAGACACATTGAAATACAACAGATCCTTGAACTTACTGTTTTAATTTGAAACAGAGGAATCAGTTTTTTTAGATGAATATCTCCAAAGCATTTTAAAAAAATTTGTTGGGTAAATAAAACAGTAGATATTTATCAACATTGTTATTGTCAAATTCCTGTTTGATCCTCCTGTCTAATCATTGTTTATGCTAAATATGTAAAGCTTTATTTGGGTATTTTACTCCCTTTTTTCTGTTCATTCATGCAAGCAGTGATTTAAGTAAGGTTTCCATATTTTATGCCTAACAGAGATCCATATTTTCACTTCTTTTCAAGTTTTCTATTACTTCTTGTCATGTCTCCTTATGTGTTAATAATAACCTATCAGTATTCTGCTTTTATCAGTTAGTCTTGAAGGTGACACGAGGTTTTTGTCTTTTGTCTTTTTTATTATTTTTTTCCTTTGGGTTTTTCCTGATATGCTTGCACAGACTACACAGCTACTTGTTCTAAAACTGCTTTTATCATGATTTCAAAGCTTCAGGTAAAATGGATTCCAGACAAAAAGGTGACCAAGTAGCTCCTTGTCTTCTGTCTCCAAAAAGATATGTACAGTTCAGTTCCTGGGGACACTAATAAGATTCTAGAATGCCTTTGGATAGCATTAAAGTAAAAATGGGGGTGGGGTGGGTTAAGTTACTCAGAGTGTTTTGATTTCAAGTTATATTGCCCACATTCAACAGTCATGTGAAAAAGAAAGTACACGTTCTTTGAATTTTATGGTTTTTAGGTATCAGGACATAATAAAAATGATCTGGCCCTTAGCAGGTCTGAAAATTAGGTAAATACAACCTCAGATGAACAACATGACATATTACATTGTGTCATGATTTATTTTACAAAAATAAAGCCAAAATGGAGAAGCCATGTGTGAAAAACTAAGTACATCTTTACTGCTTCCATAGGAATTAAGGAATTAAGGAAATATAGAAATTAAGATTAAGATAATTATTATATCCTGATACATAAAACAATAGAATTCAAAGAGAGTGTACTTTCTTTTTCACATGACATACTTAAAGCTCAAATATCACAATCTCCTCTGTTTTATCTTACCAGGAAGTTAAGAGAGAGACTGAGTCAAAAGACGATGGTTCACCAATCAAGAGGGAAAGGCATGGAAATGTGGCCAATCTTGTTCAACGTATGAGCACTTACGGGCTTCCAGCAGGAGCATTCCAGCCTCAGTCCCAGTCTAAAGGCTTCAGGAGGAGTATGTTGTATTTTCCTTAGTAGCTAGAATATTCTTCTGCTGTTATTGTTTCTTCTTGGGCTACCAAGGAATTAAAGGATGTCTTATAGGACCTCTGGCAGTGGTGAAAAATGTACTATCGTATATTTAAATTGATCTGTGCAGTCATAAGTGTAAAACATAATGAAGAAAAGCTGTGAAGCTCAGGAACCTAACAAGACATCAGTTGTTGTAGAAAAGACCACTTTCAGAGTTTGTGCATCTCTGGCAGTACTGCAAAGGCATTCAGATATGCCTTTGAGGAGTAAGTCACAAAGGAATAAATCATGGAAAGGAAAATACATTAACAGAAAGGACATAAATCTCTTGAAACTTAATTGATCATAGACATGTATTTAATTGATATCCCGGTGTTAAGCCGGTTTGGCAATTGAAACTAAATTGCATGTTAAACATTGAGCATGTTAAACTGGCAGATAGTCTTTTTAACTGTTTCTAAGCTGTAACATCAGGTTGTATGTCGGATAAGAACTGGTCAGAGTTAACAGGAAAATATACTGCCATTCTAAGTGCTTTTCCATCTTTGAATTCAATGTGGTGTAACATTGTAAAATGTCCAAGAATGGGCAAGTAGGCAGCAAACACATTACTGGTTGGAATTCAGGAAAGCTATATTGGAGTTCAGATCAAATGGTCCAATCCTATAGCTAACTAAATTTAAAATATATTTCTAGAAATGAAAGTAATTATTCACACTGTGCAGATTCATAGATTGGCAATTCAATTGCCCCCTTGAATTTTTTGTTCCATCCTCATTCCGTATGATTTTTTAAAATATTTAGAAATGTGTATTTACGATTTTGCACATTTTCAAATATAGACATTGTTATATGCATACTTCCATTATCTAAAATGTATTTGTGCACATTTTAGAAATGGAAAGTTTTATTTGTGCCTTCTTTAAATGTGTGTGTATTGCAGAAGGAATTACTATCTTTTGTGGAAGACATCCCAAGCTTGGAAATACAATTTCCAGCTTTTGAACTGCTAATATTATAATCGTCCACTCATCTGTGACGAGTGAAAAAACGCTGCTTGACGGGCCACAGCTCCCTCCCTCCCTACCCTCCGCCCATCTCTCTCTCTCTCAATGATCCTGCAGTCCTCCCCTCCTCCCTCCAATTACAAAACGAAAACAGCCATCTTCTCGCGAGAAGAGAGTTCGAGTGGCACATAGATATATAGCTATGCAGGAGAATGTAGAGTAGTCCCATGCTGGAGAATATGGAGATTCCCTGCTCCCAGTTTCAACCCATTGAGGACACATCCTGGGGTGGGAAGGAACCGTGGCTTCTTAAGAGGCCGGGCACTTTTGCTTTCAGTTTTATTTTTGCTGGAGACATTCAAAAGAAAGGCATTCAAAATACAAGCTTCATGACCCCACAGGCACGCAGGTAATAAAGCAACCCAAGTCTGAGGGTGTATTTATTTTGGGTTTGTACGCATTGTTACGTAGAAATAAAAGTGAACAAGTGCCTAGTTTAAATTTGTTAACATAAATTGCAAAGCTATAGTCCGGTCATGCTGACTGGTTAAATTTTTGACTGACTGGTGAGACATTCTAAAAATTTTCAAGCCCTGATTATAATATTTGCTTCCAAAAATTATAAACTGGGTAAGTCCATCAAAACAAAAAATTAAGAATAAGATGATGATGATGATAGTAACTGGCATAAATTTCTGAGTCATCCTCATTCTTTTGATGTCACAGCTATATTGAAAAATACTGTCTTAGAATTTCTGGAAAAAAAAAGAACCTGTAGAACAATTTCCAGTGAGCAAGAAACTATTGTTACGTGGTTGCAGCAAGAACAATGAAATGTAGTCCTTTCGGCCTGGTTCAGTTATAATGCTAAACATAAAGCACGGTTACAATATGAAAATGAAATGGTAGCTAGACTGG
The DNA here is from genome assembly GCA_037013535.1 of Intellagama lesueurii. Lineage (NCBI taxonomy): Eukaryota > Metazoa > Chordata > Lepidosauria > Squamata > Agamidae > Intellagama > Intellagama lesueurii. The sequence continues at coordinate 189,587,973 of JBAJHW010000001.1, read as the reverse complement.
GTTTTTTGAAATCAGGTTAAAGTCACATGGCAGTCTCATGGTATCTGGGTCAGTATGTTTGTCCTCTTGGGAAAACTTCTAATCCATTTTAAGATGTGTTGTATCTCAGTTGAAGGGGCTACATGGGTTTTTTAAATTGTTGCAAGGCTATGACTTGTGCCCGCACATGTGTGCCCTCATGCTGGCCACTTGCTGCCACCGCTGCTTTGATGTGTGTTTTTTGAGAAAAATATATTTTATATTTTTATGTATTTCAAACTGGCATGGCTCTTTGCAAGACACACAGAGAGAGACAGGAGAGTGAGGGAACAGCAATCAGTGATGGCAAGAGGGAACACAAGAGGAATTAACCAAAGCCCGGCAGCTTTCCCCCACCCATGGCTGGCTGGCTGGTTTGTTTCAAACTGGCAGAGGCTCCTCACTGGACGCACACTCAGAGACAGAAAGGAAAGCAAGGCTTGCAGCCTTGTGCTGGCGGCTTTTTATTATTATATTGTTATTTCTTTCAACTGACATATAAGCAGGCGGAAAGGTCTGTGAAGTTGTGGAAGGAGTGAGGGGGAGGGTCTGCTGGCAAAACTGCTTGTCCCTTTGGAAAGCTTGGCTACTTCTGTCCCTTTAAGAATACTCCAGCTGTTGTCTGGGAGGCAGAGAGGCACTACAGAGGCGTTCACATATGCCAAAGCAATTCAAAATAAATTGATTGCACAGTTGAGTTAAAATAAACAACTCTCTTGCTGCCGAATAAAACACTTCACTTTCTGATTTTAAGAAAATGCTTCCCAGGGGGAAAAATCTGCACTTCCATGTGTGCCTTGTAGTCGCCTTTTTAAAAATCGATTTAAAACATGCTAAACCAGTTCAAATATGGGGTTTTCCCCTTAATGTAACCATGCACAAGGAACAAGAAGAAATTTGGAAGCATCCTCTACTTATTTTAGCTAATTGTGTTTTGTCATTTGATTTGGATAGGACATTCTGTTGTTTAAAATATTACTTGTTGAAACAAGCCAGGATAAGACTGTGGTGTATGATTCTGGCTTACTTCAGCAAAAGCTTCTGTTAGCACAAATCAGAAAGTAGATTGCTTTGTGCTTACATGTGTTTGTTTTCAACAGGATCAAAAAAGCGTCAGTGTAAAGTTTTGTTTGAGTATAATCCGCAGAATGAGGATGAGCTGGAGCTGAAGCTAGGAGATGTTATAGACATTAATGAAGAGGTGAGTCCAAGTTTAAGCACATAAAATGAAACGTGTGTGTGTGTGTGTGGGGGGAAACAGCTCTGAAAAACAAAAATGTTCTGGTAGTTTAAAATCTTGGATTAGTTACAATATAGAACTCAGAATTATTTAGCTGGAAAAGGGTTTTCAAAATGTCTTCTTTATAATTCATGCCTTGCAATTTCTGAATAATTAAATTGTGGATGTTAGGGGTCATGGTTTCATTACATTTTTTTTTATACAGAGGTTAAAGAGGTAAGGACCTAAACCCTGATTCTTGTACTATAGCAACATGTGTCATAGTTGTTTATTTCTGTGTAGCTTTTCCTGTGAATGGATTATATAGAAAGAGAGAATGAATTCTTCTTGTGGCTGCAATACCCATGATGTTGTAAAACATCCTAGCATGTAATGCTACGTAGATAAGATGGCTGAAGGCTGCTTGTGGCAACTCTAACGCAGCTAGGGCTGTGCCAATCCCAAACCCTCCCATTTAGGTCTTTCTGCCAGCATAGTGTTTGCAAGTTTGGGCTGAGAGAGAGTAGAATCTCTCATAACATAACTCTCCCCCCACCCCATCAACCTCTCCTCTTCATTTCCCCATTTTTGGCCCTTTTGATAGCTGATCTCTGCCAGCATAGCAATTATGCTGGCAGATCCAATTGTGCCAGTACAAGAGGCTTTTGCCAATTCCAAATGCCTTGCAGTCAGTGTATCTTTCTGTTTGGATTGCAAAGTACATTGGATATTTAGAGTGAAGCTGTCCGGAGCTAAAGAACCAGGTTGAAGAAAAAAAAGGAGAGGATGGTTTTGATTGTACATGTATAAATGGCCTTGATTTGGGGGCGGTGGGGCGGTGTGAAAATAATTCCTTCATAGCTTTGTGTTCCTTTATTGGAAGAAAGGTAGGATATAAAATAAACAAACAAATAAATATTTGGGGGCCATAGGCTGACGTTATTATGGCAACTTTATCAAATCAGTAGAACTGCCTGAGAAAGTGATGGCAGTTCCTATCTGAATGTAGAGAGATTTAAAAGTATTGTTAAGGAGGAAACTAATATTTACAGGGCTAAGAGCTTATACTAATTACTGAAACATGAAACAATTCATATATCTGGCCAAGTGCACGAAAGAACTATTTCTAATTTGATTAATACCAAGACACAATCAGATAGGTTAATTCTGCGTCAGTAGCCATATGCAATATGCTGTAACGTTGAAGAGTAGACATGCTGAGATCTAAAATGGGAGCTTCATGAACAATAAAACACTACTTAATCTACTACTCCATCTCCTCATATTTAATGTCAGATCAGTGGCCATCCATTGCCTTAAAATGTGGCCATCTTATGACTGACATTACTGAAATACTATGGCATAATATCATGGCCGTAGAGCTGCAGATGAATCATTTGATGGTAATAAAGTTTACTAATGTAGTTTCCAAGTCACAGAACTGCAATCTAACTGTGCAGAAAATTCTCAAATACAGCTCCCATACTAGGTTACCATCTAGCCTCGCCTAAAGGGCTCTAATGAAGGAAATTCCTCCAACTTGTGTTTCATTATTAAACAGCCTATATATCATCAAAACATTTTCTTAATGTTTTGATTATCCTTTGATGTAACATCCCTCTTCACCAGCATTCCCACTGGAAGAAGACAACACCCTCTCCATCAGAAGCAGCCTCAACCTGGATCAGATATGCCTGCTCCTGGACCTGTGTCTGAGCACCACTTACTTCACCTACAGAGGTGACTTTTACAGACAGAAACATGGCTGTGCCATGGGTTCCCCAGTGTCGCCCATTGTTGCCAACTTATACATGGAAGAAGTGGAAAAGAAGGCACTAAACACCTTCCAGGGGACGACTGCGACCTATTGGTTTAGATATGTGGATGACACTTGGGTGAAGATCAAGATTCAGGAAGTAAAGGCCTTCACAGACAACATAAATACAGTGGACCCAAATATCAAGTTCACCAGGAAGACACCAAAGACATCCGGCTGGCTTTCCTGGACTGTGCAGTCATCATATGATTCAACGGCAGCTTAGGAATAGAAATCTACAGAAAACCTACACACACTGATCAATACCTGCGGTTTGACTCTCATCACACATTGCAACAGAAATTAGGGGTCATCAAGACATTAAACCACAGAGCAGGAAACATCCCCACCTCCACAGAAGCCAAGAAGAAGGAAGACGGATATCTGAAGACAGCTCTTAAGGTCTGTGGATATCCAAAATGGACATTTAACAAGGCAATGTCCCGACCCAGCAGGACAATGGAAGAGTCTGACACCCAGAGCCAACAGAAGAACCTGGTCATTCCTTACATGGTGGGTGTGTCTGAAAAGCTCAAAAGGATTTTTGGGTAAACACCACATACCCATGCACTTCAAACCCACAAACACACTAAGGAAGAGACTCGTCCACCCAAAAGACTGGACACCATAACACAACAGGAGCAATATAGTATATGTGGTCCAATGCAAAGAGGAGTGTTCAGAGCTCTACACTGGAGAAACCGAACAGCCACTAAACAGGAGAATGGCCCAGCACAGGAGGGGCAAGAGCTTGGGACTACAATCAGCAGTGTTTCTTCATTAGAAAGACAGAGGACACTCATTTGATGACCAAGATGTACTCATTTTGGACTGAGAAGATAGGTGGTTTGAGAGAGAGAACAGGGAGGCCATACACGTGCATATAGAAGATCCCCCACTCAACAGGGGTAGAGGCCATAGATACAGTCTCTCTTATTTATCAAGCTGCCCTTTCATCCGTCCCCAGAAAAATCAGGACCACACCCACCAGAAAGACCATGTTTAACGACTGTTAATGACCCATAACAATGGGTGGAGGAGGACTGCAGAAGTGGGATTTTCATTCATTCACTCCCCCCCCCCCCTTGTCCATCTCATGAGCCTATTCAGACCAGGGGGAAGTGAAACCAAGGTAGAGGATATATCATGGGTCTCCTACCAACTCTCTTCAGACTGAAGAAGCTAATTGGATGAGTAGTGAAACATGTTTATAGATTTAAATGTTTTTTTTTTAATGATCGGTTCTTTTCAAGGAGAAAGGCAGGGAAAAATATTTTAAATAAATATTTTTTTCTTGTAATTTCAAACATTGGCTTCTACCCAGTGAAGTAGCAGAAAACAAATCGATCATCTCTGTGGCATTATTTTAGATACTTGAAGATAGCTATTAATTCTTAATCATCTCTACTCAAGGCAAAACATATCTAACTTAGTCAGGCTTTCCTTTCATGAGTAGATTTCCAGGCCCATCACCATTTTTGATGGTTTAGTTGGTCAGCCTTGTTCTTAAATTGTAGCATCTGGAAATGGATATATTACCTCAGGTGAGTTCTGAGAGTACTTACTCTCTGACTTCCTGCAGCTGAGATACGGTTCTTCTACTGATGAAACCTAGAACTACATTAGCTTGTTTAGCTGCCACATTTTCCTCTTGATTTATGTTCAGCTCATGGTGTATTAAAATCCCTGGATCCTTTTCATACGTATCACTATGTAAGTCAAAGTCACCCATCTTTTATATCTATCTCTGCATTTGATTCATCTTTACTAAACACAGAATTTTATATTCTATTGAAATTCATTTGATTAGCTTTGATCTGATGCTGCATCCTGTTGAGGTTATCTTGAATGTTTTCTTCAAAGATATAACCCCACCCCACCCCGGTTAGGTGCTTTGTGGCACCTGGATGAATATCTCCTTTACTCTTTCGTACAAGTTGTTTATAAAGGACAGAATCCTTGCTATTCTTTTGAAGTTGATGAGCAAGTCACTGATGAATATGCTTTGGGTTATGGTCGACCAAATGCCTGTGCTTTGTCCAATTAAGGATCATTTGATGTGTGGCCCTCACATCCTTGTAGTTTCTCTTCTAGAGTAAACACAAGCTTGCATTTGCTGCAGGTATCATTTTGTGTATACCAGTGCAGGCAAACACACATAGCACAGACCTTCTGAGTCATCTTAGTAACATCCTTGGCAGTTGTGTTTTACTTATTCTTTACATTTGGGGGTGCAGCCTTCCTGAACTCCTCCTTATACTTTCCTGCTAAACTCTTCCATTTCTAATGATCTGACCCTCTGCGTGTTCAGTGGCTCACCTCAAGCCGAAACCCCCCCCCAACCAGGACCATGTGTCAAACTACACAGCGATCCCTTCTGCCTCTTGCGCTGCTCACATATGAAACACTGTTCTTAATTTGACCATTCAAACAAAGCTTGTTACGGGACTGTATTCTCTCTCAAGGGATCTGTAAATACAGTTCTCTCTTGAATTGCATGGGGCTGAGCAGCATGGTTTTGGTTATACACAGATTTTTTTCAATCAAAAAATAAATATTCAATTAACAAATATTGTGCTGCTGTTCATCTCCAGGAAGTGGCCTGAGAACAGTGGATTTCAGTCGTACCAAGACCCCTCTTGGCGGTGCAGCAGCCCTTAGTCCTATGGAGGTGGCCTAGCCAGTTATCTCTTCTGGCATGATGGCTGTACATGGTGGCCAGGCAGGGTGCTGGGGCATGCAGGGAATCTGGCATCATTAAAGGGAGGTCCTTATTTGTGTGTGTGTGTTAACTAGCTGTTTATGCTTTGTAGTTAGGTTTTTGAAGGCATAAGAATTATACACAGATTTTGAACTGTATGGGGGTCCAGCACCCCTAACCCCGGTGTTGTTGAAGGAAGAAGTATTTATTTACTAAGTGATTTAGAGGCCACATAGATCTTAATGAAACGTCTCCTGTGAGGCACAGGCTGGGTGGTTTGGGAGGAATGGGAGTCTGTTACATTTATAGCTAAAGCCATATTAGAGTATTCAGAATTACAGTTCTATCCACTATATTCTGGCATATTTGCTTTATAATAAATATTGCTGCACTTTTACACAGTCTTATCTATAAATCTTCTTAGTGTGTAATGATGGCAAGCACTTTCTATCCAAAGAATTAGAGTTAGTTTCACATAAAGTCTTGTGTGGATATACTTAATGTTGTTCATACTAAAGAGGTGCTTTTTGAATCCCCTGATGTTAATACCCTATTTGCAGTGCCCTCTGATACCCTACCTATCTCTTCTAGTGCTTAGAGAAAGAATATTGCTAAACTTATGGGAAACTTTCCTTACATATTTTCAATAATACAAAATCATCTTGTCCACAGGTGGAAGAAGGCTGGTGGAGCGGAACTCTAAATGGCAAATCAGGCCTATTTCCTTCTAACTTTGTAAAAGAGTTAGAGGTAACAGATGATGGAGAAGCCCAAGAAGGCCTGGATGATGCAGGTAGCTTTTACAAGCAAATAATGGTTGGAGTATGGAATAGACATTCAGTACTCCATTTAAGTACTGAGTGCAATTAAATATTAGCCAGCAATCTAACCATATAAGATGCTTAACATGCTTTGTATATGTATAAGGCTGTTAGAGTCAGAGTGATAATTTGTTTGCAGATAGTCAAGAATATGTGCATATGTATGGAAGATTAAGACCTAATTTATGATTACTTGATTTTATTTATTTATAATGCATATTATTTATGCTCAGAGTGCCTAACAATAATAAAGTACATGTTAAAAACAGGATTACAATTAAATCATTACAAAAACAAATGTTTTAAAAACACAACAATAAGGAACATAGTCAGCAAGCAACTGGTTAGAGCCCCTTGAAAAACAGACCAGCTATTTTATTTAGGTCTGCCTGAATGCAAACGGTTTTGATTCTCAGGAGCGGGACCACAGAGATGGAGCAGGAGGTCTAGGAGTAGCCATTGAGAAAGCCCTGTCTTTCATCCTCAGCAGATGTGCCACCAGTGTCAGGAGAACCAAGAAAAAGATTTCTCCTGAAGTTCTTACAACAAAACCAGAAATCCTGGCCAGCAGAGGTGGTGGTGAAGGCTTTTGGGAGTTGCAGTCCAAGAACATCTGGAGGCCCAAGGTTGGGGACCACTGGGTTATAACTAGCACGTCAAATTATACCCAGAACACAGACCAGGGACTAGTAAGTCAGTTGTAACTAGCCCTAGTCAACCACCTGGTTGTAGTATTCTGGCTTGGCTAAACATTTTGAAAAGCATTCCTACTGGTCACTCAAAGAGGATGTAACTGAAGCATATATTTATCTCCATGGACAGATCCCCATGGAGATGGCACAAGTAGCACATAGTTCTCAACTATGAAAGCACGTAGTTAGCCATCACCAAAATCTGGGTCTCCAGTTTCAGTGCTAAATCCAGGAGTACACCCAGATTGCAAATCTGAGTCATCAAGAGAAGTATAATAATACTGCACAAGTTGAATTCCTAATCTCTATTTACCTTTTGACTAACTAGAAATTGATTACATTTCAGTTCGTTGCCCTCATCTAGACCAAATGACAGTTATTTAGAACAAAATCAGCTTCCCTGAGTCCAGTGTACCGGTAGCACCAAACCCTAAACTTTTGAACAACCTTTGGGGAAAGTTCATGTGGAAGAGTGGGATAGGTTTGGCGTTTCATTCTTCTTCGTGGCCTCTGTGAATGCACACAAATGGGTTGTTCTGCGCCTGCGCTGAACGTCTCGGAAGATTCTAGAGCTTAAAAGTACAAGATTAGTGGGACGTTCCCCCGTGGGGCACATGCTCCGCCCACCCACGATTCCCCTCAGTTCCTTTTTTCTGCCGAGCTGTTCAGATCTACGGAAGAATCGAGCGATTCACTGAGCCAGTTTATTGATATTTCCCATTCTAATTAACACTTCTAATTCTTCATTTTTAATTTCCAATCAATTAATCGATGTTTCCCTGTGAGTTATTTCTATTTTTGCCTTTCCCGCGTTTGGCTCCCCCCCCCCCCCCCAGTCTCTGCAGACCGTTTTTCCTTCTGGTTTCCCGCTCTTTATGGCCTCGCCAAGCCTGTTCAAGCGGTGCGCTGTCTGTTCAAAGAAAATACCCCTGACGCACACGACCGGTGCCTTTTTTGCTTGGGTGAGCAACATCCAACCCATTCTTGTGCGGCCTGTAAAAAACTGACCATGCCAGCACTTAAACTCAGGCTCCAGAGGCTTACCTTTGGGAGATGGCTATGAATCCTCCCTCAGCTTCTGTGGAGACAACGAGATCCCCAGACCCGTCGGTTGAGCGGCAAACTCAATCCCAGCCTGCTCCTGACCCGATGACTCAGTCTCCTCGATCTAACAAGGGCTCTGACAAGGCCAAGTCGACATCTAAGCAAAAGTCGACATCGATGTCGAAGGCATCGACCCGGGCTCATGAATCATCTAAGAAAAAGAAAGAGAAACCAATTACAAAGAAGACTAAGAGAGCTAAATCAGTCCATATCGAGCCTCCTCAAGCAACTTTACCATCACCCGTTCTGGAGGAATCCTCGAGAGAGGCTCATGGTTCAACATCTGAGAGGGAGGAACCGCTGCTTCACGCTACAGTGTCGACCGGTAGCCTATCTCCCCATACTGGCCTTTCAATGGCTGATGCACCAACCAGCCAGGCCTTGGCCCATTCTAGCCCTTCATCAGGGCGGGCAGTTGAGATTCAAGTATCGGGATCAGAGTCTTCACATCGCTCTCTCCGAAAACATCAGGAGAAGCGTAAGCATATTTCGCCTCCACGATACATCCCTCCGTATGGAGAGTACTTCCATTATCCGGTGTATCAACGATATCATCATTTCAATGTGGACAAGAGATATCAATACTATGATCCCTATCTGATGCAGCCACACCATGACCACCCTTATTATGACGAGCTGAAACGTGTTCGATATGCTTCTCCATGTCAACACGAATATGCCCTGTCACCTTCTTCTTCACCACCACAACATCGACACCGATCTCAGAAATCAACGACAGTCCTTCCCGCACCGTCGGTCCAACCCAAATCAACTCTAAAACGTTCAAAATCGACATCCCACACCGAACACTCAAAACAATCTGTACATTCCTCTGAACATCAGCAATCAGTTCAGGTGACAACCACATATACAGGCCCTCATCTTTCAACCGAATCGGGACCACATCTATCTCGATCTTCCCTCCGAGCCCAGCCTCCTCCCACACTTCCTCCGTTACCAAGCACCAGAGATCAATCGCCATCCTCCTCTTCATCCTCTGTTGAAGACATCGAATCAGATTCATCACAAGAATCACCTTCCAACCTTCCTACTCCTCCTTCTGATATTAATGATAATCATCCCCCATCCCCTTCTGAAGATTTTACATTCTATTCCCAACTTGTATCAAGAATGGCAAAAGCTCTCCAACTCCATATCGAGGAGCCTCCCTCACCTGAGGCAGACCTGATTTTCGATGACATCAACCAGGAAAAGATCCCTCCACTCAGCCTTACCTTCATTAAATCAATGTTAAAGCTAATTAAAGAAGTATGGGACAAACCACCATCCATACTACAAATTTCAAGAAGAACAGAAACCCTTTATAAAACACATGGTCCAGACACAGAATTTTTGGCGAAACACCCTGCTCCCAATTCAATAATTGTGGAGTCTAACCAGTCTAGGGCCAGGAATAAATCTTCAGTCGCCCCTACCAATAAAGAGGGCCGAAAAATTGATATTTTGGGCAGACGGATTTACTCACTCCAATCCTTTCTACTCAGAGTTGCTAATTACCAGGCCGCTATGGGGGCATACCAACGCCAACTTTGGAATAAAATTCTCCCAATCTTAGAATCAGCACCTTAGTCCGTTAAAACTGAAGTCATCAATGCACACACAGAAGCCACCACATTGGCTAAACAACAAAGGATTGCGGCTCAACATGCAGCAGATGCAGCATCAAAGACTTTGGCATCCTCGATAGCCCTCCGTCGACACGCATGGCTCAGATCTACCGGCTTATCTGACGATGCGAAGTCAAGGATAGAAGACCTTCCCTTGACGGTACGGGACTTTTCAACCAAAAGACCGACGAGGTTATGGAAAACCTACATAAAATAAGAAGGACTGTGAGATCGTATACTAATCAACAACCTTTCAAATACCAACGTCCTCAATTTAGACAAAGCCAGTACTACCAACAACCATTTCCACAGCAGCCATATCAGAGATATCAGCCATACCGGCAGTTTAGACCACAAACATCTGACAAGCCATTTCAGGGCCCTTCACCTCTGGTACCACCTTCCTTTCACAACCGACAACAGTCCCAACAACGTCGACCCTTTCGCCGATCCCAGAAAAAGGGTAAGCATTATCAACAATACCCATAGATATCAAATTTCATCACACTGTTTACGATACCAGTTTCAAACAAGATTAAGTCCATTTTTTCGAGCCTGGCAGGATATAACTAATGATCGATGGGTCCTCTTTATTATCAAATATGGCTATTTCATTGAGTTTGTATCCCTTCCACCAATTGGAGAAATTAAAACTACCCCGTATTCATTAGCTCTTCAGGAAGAGGTTTCCTCTCTCCTTCAAAAAAGAGCCATAATCAAAGTGCCCTCATCTGACCTACAGAATGGTTTCTTTTCAAAATACTTCACGGTCCCTAAAAAAGACTCCATCCCATCCTCGATCTCAGGCGTCTTAATAAATTCATTCGACCCCGACGATGTCGAATGTTGACCTTAGACACTATTATCCCTCTACTTTCTCAGGGAGACTGGTTTGTTGTAATCGACCTCCAGGACGCATACTTTCATATTTCTATTCATCCCTGCCATCACAAGTATCTCCGATTCCGATTCAATGGAGAAACGTATCAATTCTGCTCTCTCCCATTCGGTCTATCCACGGCACCGAGAACCTTCACGAAGTGTATGGCACCAGTCGCAGCACATCTTCGGCTCCAAGGCATCAACATCTATCCTTACATAGACGACTGGTTGATAGTAGCGACATCGTATCACGACGCCGTCAGAGCCACCGATATCACGCTCGCCACACTTCAAAATCTCGGACTCAAGGTGAACTTTACCAAATCCCACCTCGAACCGACCCAAAGAGTTACTTATATTGGAGCCCTCTTCGACTCCTTGCAGGCCAGGGCGTTCATACCTCAAGAAAGGATTGCAAAAATAAGGACTGCTATTCAGCCCTTCCGAGCCCGAGCTTTCATACCAGCCAGTCATGTACCACACCTCCTCGGGCTCATGGCATCCACAACGTCTGTGATCCAGCATGCACGACTCAAAATGCGGTCTCTCCAGTCGTGGTACCTGTCACTGTTTGACCCTATGACAGACCACCCGTCCATGAGGCTAACTGTTACACCGGAATTAGCCAAGCAACTCACTTGGTGGACGTCGATGTCGAACCTCTGCATCGGACAACCTTTCCTCTTTTTCCAACCGACAGTGTAAATTACGACCGATGCCAGTCCGTCGGGTTCGGGTGCACACTGTCTTCATCACAAGATCCACGGGCTATGGACAAAGCAAGAACAATCACTTCATATCAATCATCTCAAGCTCTTAGCGATCATCAAAGCATTTCATGCCTTTCTACCAATCATCAGAGGTCAAGTAGTACAACTCACCACAGACAACACCACAGCTCTTTATTATGTGAACAAGCAGGGAGGCACCCATTCTCTGTCCCTACTATACCTTGCCATCGACCTGTGGGAATGGTGCTACCAACATCACATCTTCCCGATTGCTGTTCACATATCTACGGAAGAAAATTACATAGCAGATCATCTCAGCCATCTGACATCGAGGACACATGAGTGGTCTCTCAACAATGCCATCTTCAACCAACTTTGCCGCCGATGGGGGGGTACAAACCATCGATGTCTTCGCTTCGAGAGCGAATGCCAAATGCCACATTTACTGCTCTCGAGCCGGAGCAGACGAGAATTCCATCGGGGACGCGTTCATGACAGATTGGAACAAGGGACTGCTCTATCTGTTCCCACCAATACCACTCATTCAACGAACCATCATCAGAATTCGACATTGCCAATCAAACGCGATCCTCCTAGCTCCCTGGTGGCTGAGGCAACTGTGGTTCACTCACCTCAGGTCGATGTCGACAGACTCGTTCCAACTCCCTCCAATCCCCGATCTCCTGACTCAGAACAGCGGGGTGGTCTACCATCCAGACATTCCATCGCTGAGTTCGACAGCTTGGAGGATACTCCCACCTTGAAGCATATTCTCGACCGAGCTCGGAAACCGTCAACTCGACTCCTGTATGAGAATAAATGGAAAGCATTTGTTACCTTTGCTCAATCAAAGAACTTACCGGTAATACCTGTCTCTCTCAAGACACTACTTACCTTTCTGCTTCACCTTTTTGAATTTGGGCTCTCGTATTCCATTTTGAAGGTTTACATCTCCACCATTGTTGCCCATCAACCGGATAATTCTAAATCAGCAAAACTTTTGTCTCACCCGACAGTTAAAAAATTTCTTAAAGGACTCAATAACATCCGTCCTCCACGCCAACGTATCATACCCCAATGGTCATTACAGCTTGTTCTTAATGCTCTCATGCGCCCGCCTTTTGAACCTATGGCTTCTTCGAATCTGAAATTACTTTCTCTAAAAACTTCATTCCTAGTGGCAATAACATCTTCTAAAAGAGCCGGTGAACTTGCTTCTCTTCGCTCTGACCCACCGTTCATCCAGTTCCATCCAGATAAAGTGACTTTGTATTTTGATGTCTCATTTTTGCCCAAGGTTGTATCGGATTTCCATCTAAACCAACCAATTATCTTACCATCATTCTTCCCTTCATCATCAACACCTCTCGAGCGCATGCTCCACATGTTAGACGTAAGACGCTCTTTGGCCTTTTACATAGACAGAACCAAGGACTTCAGAAAGAGTAACAGACTTTTCCTCTGTTTCCATGGTCCTCATAAGGGAGCACCAGCTTCTGCTCAATCTATATCCAGATGGATTGTTCAAACCATCTCTTTGGCCTATGAATTATCAGGCAAATCACCCCCTGATCATCTAACTGCACATTCCACTAGAGCGCTGTCAACATCTACTGCCTTCCAGCGTGGAATTGAAATACCACACATCTGCCGTGCTGCTACATGGTCTACCCCATCGACCTTTGTGAGACACTACCGTCTAGATGTCAGAGCACGGAGTGACGCTGGATTTGACAGAGCTGTTTTGGCATCCTTCCTACCGTGACGTCCCACCATCCAGTAAAGTGAAGCTTGCTAGTCACCCATTTGTGTGCATTCACAGAGGCCACGAAGAAGAAAAGGAGGTTACCTACCTGTAACCATAGTTCTTCTAGTGGTCCTCTGTGAAGTCACACATCCCACCCATCCTCCCCTCTGTCCGTCACGGGTTACACTATATAACTTTTGTGCCCGGCGGACAAATATTAGGAACTGAGGGGAATCGTGGGTGGGCAGAGCATGTGCCCCACAGGGGAACGTCCCACTAATCTTGTACTTTTAAGCTCTAGAATCTTCCGAGACGTTCAGCGCAGGCGCAGAACAACCCATTTGTGTGAATTCACAGAGGACCACTAGAAGAACTATGGTTACAGGTAGGTAACCTCCTTTTTTGCTTCGGCAAAACGTGACCCTTGAACTGGGTCATGAAACGAATTACAAACCAACCCAGTTCGTCAGGTTTTTTTGTTCATAGTTCATTTCATGCCCATCTTTACTCAGAAACATGACATGGTTGATGGTACAGAACAGGGTGGGCAAAGCATGGCTTATGGGCTGCCCTGCCCAAAGGCCCCCGTTTAAAAAAATCTGCATTTGAAAGAAGGGCACCTTTGGGTCTAAAACCAGCTTGGCACGAGGCATGAGAAAATAGACATGGGAGACTTTTTTCAGGAGGAGTGTATGTGCCCTGCCTCTTCCGGACTTCCTTTATCATTCTGTCCCCCTTTGTCTGGGAATTGCCAGACCTTTAGAAGGTGGTTGCCCCAGTACAGAATGACAGATGAAGTCCAGAAAAAACTGGGCACATAAACCTCCTGAATATTTTGTGGTGTAAACTATACATCAAGATGGTCCAAAGGTCTGTTCCATAACCAAGCCTCAAACCAGATTGAAATGCATCTGAATATTTGGACACACATGCCAATATTGTGCTTAATTATTGCCTTGAATATGTATTAATAATTATTCAATATTACTACATCAAAAATGTTTAAGTCAGGAATGGGGAACCTCCAGTTTTTGGGCCAAATGACAGCTCAGTTCAAATCTTTGTAATAATAATAATAATAATAGTAATAATAGTAATAATAATAGTAATAATAATAGTAATAATAATAATAATATAAACTCTTATTGGCATATAAAATAAACATAGTCAGGCTAGTTTGTTGGATTTCTGGATTCACATGGAGCGTGAAACAAATACATTAGTTCGAGTTCAGGGCTTTGCCTCCCAGCAATTGACCCAAGGAAAACAGCTACTTGTTCCATAATGTCGACCACCTCCACGGATAACATAAAACGGACCTTGTCCAGATCGGATTTCCCCTCCAGCTCTAATAATATTGAGGTGACGTACTTTTTGGGACAGTGCTGATGAAGCGGACAGTGCAAGAGCATGTGAGTGAGGGTTTCCAAAGCCCCTTGCTCACATGGACAATATCTTTCGAGATAAGGGGTTCCGTTATACCTACCATACGATACAGCACCAGGCATGACGTTACATCTGGCCAGAGAAAAGGCCCTGCGCTTTTGTGGACATTTAAGCAGTGTGAGGAAAGCAGCTGGTTGTCCCATTTTAAAGGGGATGTGGCGAGACACCGTGGAACAAGACTTACCCGCTGCGCTCCATAATTCCTGAAACTCAGTGTCCATTATTTGTCTCTTAACTGTTTGAAATGTTAGCTCTAGACTTAGTGAACCTAAAGAGCCAATGTCTAGGCCAATCAATTTCAGTTTTTTTAAAAGGGCAGTACAGTGGTGCCTCGCTAGACGATTGCCTCGCAGGACGAGGAAATCGCTAGACGATGCCTTTTTGCGAGCGCTACTGCGCTTCGCAAAACGATGTCTCTCTATGGCGATTTTCGCTAGACGATGAGGTTTCCCCATAGGAGTGCGCCGACTAGTGGTCAAAAGCTGTCAGTGCAGCTGTCAGTGCATTCCTATGGGGACCCGCACTCGCTAGACGAGGTTTCCCTATGGGAAATTTTCGCTAGACGATTGCGTTTTCCCTTGGAACGCATTGAAGCGATTTCAATGCATTCCAATGGGAAAACGTGCTTCGCTAGACGATGTTTTCGCTAGACAGCGATCCTCGTGGAACGGATTAACATCGTCTAGCGAGGCACCACTGTAGACCCAAAAGTTGGGTCGGAATCTTGCAGAAGCTGATATAATAAGCTGTCTTGGTCTGAGTTATAAAATATTTTTAGCCAGAAATGAAGCATTCTCTGCCATGCCATCATTTCCAGTGTGGATAGTCAAGACTGAGTAGGGAACAAACCTCGGTAGGCCTAATACCTTACGTAAATCTTTGTATTCATCCCAGGCCACATCCCTAATCAGACCTAACCAGTTTTTTCATGTGATTTATTCTGTCCTACCTTGTGTTATTCCTGCAAAACTGTTACAGGTGAACTAGCATGAGCTGAGGAAGAAGAACACATGGCATAAAAATAAGGAAAGCTGCATACTTACAGATACTCAATATTATCATTAGCACTGTAAGGCAACCATACAATCCCACTTCAGACACTGATTTCAGAAAAGGCATACCAACAATTGAACTAATTTGGGGAAGAAAAGGTAGTTTTCTTCCCTCACACACTTGTTATATGAGAAGTGAGGTAAACATGGTAGGTTTTTCTGTTGATGCTTCCTGACAGCCTACTGATACTAATGGCAAAATTACTTATGGCCAAAATCCTTATTGCACAGTTACCACTGGAGGAAGGGAAATGGCATAACTTGCAATGGCAAATTGTGGCTAATTATCCAGTCCCCATTTGGGTTCCTTTTTGTGTATCAAGTCACCTGATACGTGACTTGATACACAAGTCGTATACTGTAAAATAGTACAGTAAAAAAAGAAACTAAAACTTTCTACCTACAAATTCTTGATTTACGAGTAGTAATAGAATTAGTATAGAAAGAGTGTAGCTCACAACTGGGTCTCTTACACACATCAAGATAGAGTGTTGTATTAATAAAACAAAATCCACAGCCGGGCAGTATCTTTATTAGGACCAGGTACAATTCTACAGCCGTGTACATGCTTTAGAATTCTCCAGACTTCTTCTTCAGGAGCAGACAGGGAAGGAGGAAGACGCTTGGAAGTATAAAAATTTGGTAGTATGTTTTAGATATGAAGTCTCATTCAGTCCTGAGGTGGAGAAGGCATTCTTTATGAGTCACTGGTTGCTATACAGATATCACATTAAAAATCATTTAGAAAAATTTGGGGAAATAACAGGGTTAACTATTAACTGGCAAAAAACACAAATAATGATGTTTAATTACAATAAATATGAACAAGAAACATTTGTAAATAAATATGGTTTTAAAATGTGTACAGTGGTGCCTTGACTTACAGAATTAATCCGTATTGGAACGGTGGCCGCAAGTCGAAATTTTGTAAGTCGAAGCACCATTTCCCATAGGAATGCATTGAAAACTGATTAATCAGTTCCGTCCGAAGAAAAAAATCACCAAAAAAATAAAAATAAAACACTGCAAGCCCCTGGGGTTGCAAAAAACAAAACAAATCCAAAAATAAACAGAAACATAACCCCACCAGCGCAATCCCACCCTGCAAAAGCCACAAAAACAATTTAAAAAAAGCAAAAAGCAGCACCTTACCTCCACCGCCGCAACCGCCGCTGCCAGGGGGCCTCCCGGACTCCAACTGCCGGGCCGGGGCTCCCGCCACCTCTGCGGAGGCTTCCTGTGCTTCCAAAGCCGGGCCGGGTGCCGGTGCTTTGGAAGCGCGGGAAGTTGGCATCCGGCACGGCGGTCGGGGCGGCTTTCGGCTTCCTGAAAGAAAAGAAAAGAAAAGAAAAAAGCCGCCCCGACCGCCACGCCGGGTGCTGGCTTCCCGGGCTTCCAAAGCCGGTGCTTTGGAAGCCCGGGAAGCCGGCACCCGGCGCGGCAGTCAGGGCGGCTTTCGGCTTCCAGAAAAAAAAAAAGAAAGAAAGAAAAAAGCCGCCGCGCCGGGTGCTGGCTTCCCGGGCTTCCAAAGCACCGGCACGTCGGTCGGGGCGGTGTTGGAAGCCCAGGAGGCTAAGCCTCCCTTTTCCTAACCGTTGGGGCGAAGAAGCAGCCTCTTTGCCACCAACGGTTTGAATTTCCCGCCCTTTTCCCCTGCCTTTTTTGTTTCGTACCTCGAAGCTCCGGCCGCAAGTACAGTGGTGCCTCGCTAGACGATGTTAATCCGTTCCGCGAAGATCGCTGTCTTGCGAAAACATCGTCTAGCGAAGCACGTTTTCCCATTGGAATGCATTGAAATCTCTTCAATGCGTTCCAAGGGAAAACGCAGTCTTGCGAAAATCTCCCATAGGGAAACATCATCTAGCGAGCGCGGGTCCCCGTCGGAATGCACTGACAGCTGCACTGACAGCTTTTGACCACTAGTCGGCGCATTCCTATGGGGAAACCTCATCGTCTAGCGAAAATTCCCCATAGGAGACCATCGTTTTGCGAAGCGCAGTATCGATCGCAAAAAGGCATCGTCTAGCGATTTCCTCGTCCTGCGAGGCAATCGTCTAGCGAGGCACCACTATAGAAGCAAAATTTTGCGGCCGGAGCTTTTTGTAAGTCGAAATGTTCGTAGGTCGGTACGACCGTAAGTCGAGGCACCACTGTAATTATATTAAATATTTAGGTATAAATATAGTTAAAGTGACTCAAAAATTAAAGGAGCAAAATTTTAACAAATTAAAAAGTGATATTAAAGATAAATTGCAGGAGTATTCTAAATTGAAACTATTGTGGTTTGGGAGAATCGCTATGATCAAAATGAAAATATTACCAAAAATTACTTTTTTATTCAGGATGCTCCCAATACAATTAGAAGAAGAAGATTTTAAGTATTGGCAGGGATTAATTAATGGATTTTGTAATCAAGGTAAAAAATCAAGAATAAATAAAAGATATTGGTATAAGGCTCAAAAAAATGGAGGTTTAGGTATTCCTAATATAAAAAATTATTATATAGCGAATCAACTAAGATTTATTGGAGATATTATATATAACAAAGGAAGGTTAATTTGGTGGGATATGGAATCCTCAAATAAATGGGAATATTGAAAAATATTTGTTTAATGTAGTAAAAAGAAATACAATAAATCAGGTGAACAACCCTTTTTTAAGAAATATGTTAAATGTCTGGAACAGATATAAAAAGATGTTACGTCCCTTTACTTCACCACTAAAATTAGTGACCGAAATAGAAAATTTCCCAGCAAACCTGAAGGGTTTAGCTGATTTGTTTAAGGATAAAAAAGTTGCCAGATTGAAGGATTGGATGATTAAAATGAGATCGAAGGATCAGATTATAGTTAAACTTCAAACTAATAAACTATCATGGTATAATTATATCCAGTTAGATAGTTGGACAAATGAATGGTTGAAGACTAATGGCAAATGTAGAGAATGTACTAAGTATGAACAATTTCTATCATCACATGAAGACATGCAGAAAGATGCTTTGAGGAAGGGAGTAGTAAGTAGAATTTATAACCTAATTTTGGAACAAGAGGAAAAAGAGACTGAAATAGAAGGTTTGAAATCAATTTGGGAACATGATTTAAAGACAGAAATTAAAACAGAGGATTGGACAAAAATTTGGAAGATGAGAGTTTTAAGATTAATGTCGGTAAGAATAAAGGAACTTTTTTAAAAAATTAGTTTAAGGTGGTACATGACTCGGTGAAATTGAATATAATAAATTCAGACTATTCTAAGGCCTGTTGGAAATGTGATGAAGAAATTGGCACATATTATAATTTGTGGTGGGAGTGTAAATTGATTCAGAAATTTTGGAAATTGATTTTTAAGGAAATATGTGATATATTTGGAAAAGATATCGAACTTAATTCTAAAATAGCTTTGCTGTCAATTTTTGATAAGATAGAACTTGATTATTGCTCAAAGGAATTGATTTCTAATCTTATGAGAAGTGCTAGAATATTAATAACTAGATTCTGGAAACATAAAAATTATATTAAATTAGAAGATTGGTATAATGAAGTATGGGACATTGCGTTAAATGATAAATTGACTACTGAACTTAAGATGAAAAGAGGGGAAATAAGTTTAAATATTTTTATGCTATTTGGGGTAGATTTATTGAATTTGTATTAGTGAAAGGAAAGGGGAAAGCCTCTAAGCAACAATCAATACAATTTTGGAAAGGAGGTTCATAATAAAACTATTGCTCCAAAGGGTCCCGTGGGTATGGGGGTGCACTGTGTTTTAGATTGTATTAGTAAGTATTTTTTATTCTTGTATTTCTTTTGGCAATTAAAAAAAAAGATATCACATTCATACACAGCAGTGTCTGCTGTGATGGAGAGAAAATGGTGCTCCTCGTCTCTAAAAATATAAGGCTGGTTTGCCAACTCATAGATCTATCCCTTGACTTGACTGATATTAAACACAGTTAACGAGTCATAGATGCATATTTTAACATCAAATACGTTTGTCTCAAACAGTGCATCTTAAATGTTAATCCTTGGAAGATTCAGCCTAACAATGCATGCCAAAAACTGTTTTCTTATGACTTTCCAGAGTCAGTTTTTACTAGCCAACTCTCACCTGGAACTTCACCAGGAAATGAGTCTAGTAATGAGTCTGGACCTACCCTGATAGCACAACCAAAGAAAATCAGAGGTGTTGGGTTTGGAGATATTTTCAAAGAAGGCACAGTGAAGCTTAAAACAAGATTATCCAGTAATGATTTAGAAGAGAAGAAACAAGATAAGGTAAGTCAGAAAAAAAATTCAAGGGGAAGTTGTAACTTTGTCAAGATTAGAATTTACCCCCTGCCGTGTCATTACACTTCTGAAGGACCCCATTGATAGACACCTTGGGGTACCTTCTTAAAACTTTATGGCCATGTGGGGAAAGGAGTAGCTTATTCCCATTTACTGATGAGAGCAGAGGGCAGCAGAAAGGCCAAATGAGGGCCTTTTATGGATTGTATTTGGCCCAAGGGTGGGAGGGTCCCCATTCTTGTATATGGTATTGCTACCATATGGATTTCATTAGCTTTCTTGTTCTGATTCTGTAATTACTTTAATACAGAAACAGGTGCCCTAATCAGGTCTGAAAATATTCTTGCCTCCTTTCAAATTTTTATTTTCACCCTCATATCTTTTATATAGCCATTACCTTCCCATTCGTCTGGACCAAAAGTAACTCCATTTCCTGGTGTAACAGAAACTGAAAACAAACAGAAAGGTATGATTCTTATGTCAAATGCCTCATTCCATTTTTTGATCTTCAGTATAAAACTAAGACTGTATAAAACTAAGTATAAAACTATATAATTATACTGTATAAAAACAGTATAAAACTAAGACTGTATAAAACTAAGCCTTTGACTGTGTGGACCACAGCAAACTATGGCAAGTCCTTAAAGAAATGGGAGTGCCTGATCACCTTATCTATCTCCTGAGAAATCTGTATGTGGGACAGGAGGCAACAGTTAGAACTGGATATGGAACAACTCATTGGTTCAAAATTGGGAAAGGAGTACGACAAGGCTGCATATTGTCTCCCTGCTTATTTAACTTATATGCAGAATACATCATGCGAAAGGCAGGACTGGATGAATCCCAAGCCGGAATTAAGATTGCCGGAAGAAATATCAACAACCTCCGATATGCAGATGATACCACTCTGATGGCAGAAAGTGAGGAGGAATTAAAGAACCTCTTAATGAGGGTGAAAGAGGAGAGCGCCAAAAATGGTCTGAAGCTCAACATCAAAAAACTAAGGCCACTAGTCCCATCACCTCCTGGCAAATAGAAGGGGAAGATATGGAGGCAGTGACAGATTTTACCTTCTTGGGCTCCATGATCATTGCAGATGGTGACAGCAGCCACGAAATTAAAAGACGCCTGCTTCTTGTGAGGAAAGCGACGAGAAACCTAGACAGCATCTTGAAAAGCAGAGACATCACCTTGCCGACAAAGGTCTGCATAGTCAAAGCTATGGTTTTTCCAGTAGTGATGTATGGAAGTGAGAGCTGGACCATAAAGAAGGCTGACCGCCGAAGAATGGATGCTTTTGAATTGTGGTGCTGGAGGAGACTCTTGAGAGTCTTCTGGACTGCAAAGAGAACAAACCTATCCATTCTGAAGGAAATCAACCCTGAGTGCTCACTGGAAGGACAGATCCTGAAGCTGAGGCTCCAATACTTTGGCCATCTCATGAGAAGAGAAGACTCCCTGGAAAAGACCCTGATGTTGGGAAAGTGTGAAGGCAAGAGGAGAAGGGGACGACAGAGGACGAGATGGTTGGACAGTGTCATTGAAGCTACCGACATGAATTTGACCCAACTCCGGGAGGCAGTGGAAGACAGGAGGGCCTGGCGTACTCTGGTCCATGGGGTCACGAAGAGTCGGACACGACTTAACGACTAAACAACAACAGCAACAACAATAAAACTAAACAAAATGTAGATCTTGGTTTGATTTTTAAAGATAGTGGGGTTTTTTTTCCCCAAATGTTACCATAGGTTCTAATAGTGTGGACTGCTTTTCTGTATGGTTTAAAATTAAGCTGCGTCAGCTAGTGTCCTTCTGTCTCCTTGCCACTAAAATTTTACTGTCCTCCCGAGCCCTAGATGAGCTTCCAGCCTTTCATGTCCCTATACTTGGATGCAGTTTCTCTCAACGTCCCATTCCTTTGTCCATTTTTTAAAAGCACTCTGAGTTTTTTGACTTTTCTTCCCATACAACTCTGCTTTTAGGCCCGCTGACATAAGAATCTTAGAAGTTCAGAGCTGAAAGGGACCCTGTGGATCATTGTGTCCAACCTCTGGCAGGGAGGCAGGGAGGGATCAAACTCCCAACCTCTGCAACGTATTAGTCCCCCATCTTGCAGCAGCTCTTTTTCTTTATCCTTCTCCTTCATATTCCACATATCTTCTCTCTGTTCATTCATTCATTCGTTTGTTCATTCATTTAGAGACTTAAATCGTACTTCTAAAGCATTTACATTGTTCAGAGCAAGCGATAAAGATGGAACAGTCTGTAATACAGTGGTAATAGAAAAACTGAACAATATGGCCAGGATTCTGGCTTTTGTGTTTACTTCCCCCCAAACAACACACATGTTCTCCTGCATGCAGGCATTTGTCCCAGATGAAATAATCTTTCATTTCTTATTACAGTCTGCCATTGTGTTGCTGGTACCTTTTCGCTTGGCAGTTTGTAAACATGGCATTGGCATCACAGTACCTCCATCAAATCAATAGTGGTAGAGGAAAGCTTACAGATGTTACCTTATGTACTTTTTTTGAAACATACAGCCTTTCTGATTTATAAGAACTCCCAACATTAGCCTTTTAGCTGTTAAGTAAAATTATTTAGTAGTAATACTATACATTCCCGCGATACATCTTTGTATCCCTGATACAACTCTGTCTTTTTCTCCACCATCTCATGTTTCTTTTCTCCTGTTATTCTTATGAACACAAAATTTCAGAAAAGCCTCTGAACCTAATTTTTGCTGCGTATTAACTTACTGACTCCCTTGCCTCATGTGAACTGCTGATAAATCTTTGTTTTCTTCCCACCTTGCTGTTTTGCATTTCCAATTAAAGTCCTGTTAATAGTGTGTTAAATAACCTAGCATGTAAAGTCTTGTGCAATTACAGGCTGAATTTTCAAAAATTTGTTTGTTTAATTAATGAAAATTAATCATATATTGTTAACTGGTCTCTCATTTAAATCACTTATTGGTGAGCTTTAAATACGACTTTTCATATAACATTTAGAAATGTCTGAGCAGACTTAACTCATATCTGTCTTCTTTTCAGCTAAGGAATATTGCAAAACTTTGTATATCTATGAAGGTACAAATGAAGATGAACTTAGTTTTAAAGAAGGTGATATTATCCAAATAATAAGTAAGGTAAGAAATCAGTATGTCTTTTCCTCTTAAATCTAGGCTTGCCAAAGTGAAGCATAGCATAAGTAAATTTGAAAGGATATTAAGTTACAATAGATTTAAAATGCTTAAACTGAACGGAAATAAGCATTTTCACTGTTGAGTAGTACATATCATGTGTATCTTTGCTCATACGTTTTTTCAGAGTGGGAGTGGGAAGGGACTTTAATTGAGACTAAGCACGTCTATGAGGGAAATTCCTTACATTTAACTCTTTAGAATATATCCTGAATTATTCAGAAGCAGAAATACCTTTGTTGAACTGTTTGCCTTGGCCTTATCTTGTGAACGCCTGCAAATGTCTGTACTTCTTCTGTTGTATAAATAACTAGTGACATAACCTATATTCATATAGTAAAACTCATTAGAGAAAGGTTTTGTTCACCTCACTACACCATTAATTGAGAAGAAATGGCTATGTATTATGAAAAGTAGCTAACAGAGTAAAGTGACAGCACGGATTAGACACTCCATCACGGCATCAACACCTTTAATGTACCAACTATCCAGTGAGTGTTATGGCAGTTTTGCAGGCCAGCATGCTAATATAAATGTTCAGAATGAAGGTATAATTCCTGATCAGTTATATAGCATTCCTTCTCATCCCCCAACAACTTGATTTTTTCTGTTGCATCAGTTATCTGGAATGACTCATACTTAATATTTGTAAATCAGTTACAGCCAGAATCCCAACAGGAGAATTTTATTAGTAGAGCAGGAAATTCCAGAAAAATCAGTGGGTAAATTATTTATTTATTTATTTATGTGGGACGTGGTGGCGCTGCGGGTTAAACCGCAGAAGCCTCTGTGCTGCAAGGTCAGAAGACCAGCAGTTGTAAGATCGAATCCACGCGACGGAGTGAGCTCCCGTCGCTTGTCCCAGCTCCTGCCAACCTAGCAGTTTGAAAGCATGTAAATGCGAGTAGATAAATAGGTACCACCTCGGTGGGAAGGTAACGGCGCTCCATGTCTAGTCGCGCTGGCCACGTGACCACGGAAACTGTCTACGGACAAACGCTGGCTCTACGGCTTGGAGACGGGGATGAGCACCGCGCCCTAGAGTCAGACACGACTGGACTAAATGTCAAGGGGAACCTTTACCTTTACCTTAAATAATTTATTCTCTCTGCCACAGCCCTTGTGCCACCCCCAAAACTTGCTTCATGGCTAGGAATTCTCTGGGGCTGTTTTTTAGGTGCCATGGAGAGAGAGAGGGAGGGAGGAGGAAGAAAATTCCATTGTACTGATGGCCCAAGTGCCTGCACAACTGAGGATTTAGGCCTGTATTGTACTGCTTTAACATAAACTTGTTCTTTGGAACATGAACGCTAAATATGTTGTTCTCTGAAATGAGTGCTCATACAGCAACTGTGCTGCAATTCTGTTTTTACTTTTTTTTTAAACCCCTTTTTGTTATAGGACACTGGAGAACCAGGGTGGTGGAGAGGTGAGCTTAATGGTAAAGAAGGAGTTTTTCCAGACAACTTTGCACTTCAGATTCATGAGTCAGATAAAGATTTTCCTGTAAGTTCTCATGTGTTTTAGTTTAAAAAATAAACAAATAATCCTTACTTAAAGGCAGAGAAAAGTACAGAATGGCCAGAGTATTTTATAACCAGATGAAGATGTGGTGCTAAATCTCTCTTAGTCTTTATTGTTAATTTTTCTTTTCTAGATAAGGCCATAGCTCTTAGATACTGCTTTGATACAGGGAATACATACAATAATGATGAAAATAAATGCCATCAAGTTGAATCAGATTCACAGCTGCCTTTTCCAGGTTTCCTAGATACACTTAGAAGTGTTTGGCCATTCCCTTTTTCTCAAGGATGCTGTAGTTCAGTCATACAGGATGCCACTTTTCCAAGGATATCTGAGTTGAAAAGAAAAGCGATATCTCCTAAAGTGAGTCAGAGAGATCTTGCACGAGGGGAAGAGTATGTGCAGTGTGCTGGTGTATGTATTCTTAAATTTGATACAGGAGGAAACGTACTTTTAGAATCATTAGGACTGTGGTATCCAGTAGGATTTCATTGTCCCCTTGTTGTTAGGCAGCAGTCTGAGCCTTAATTCATACAAAAGAAAAGTGATCTTGGTCAGGAAAGCTGCTGCTCTAATGATGGGTTCAGCCTATTTTGGAGGCCACTGTGGTCCACTTGAAAAGTGAGATTCCCACTTTCTTGGGTTCTGAAAGAGGAGTTGTTTCCAGCAGTTCTGTTGTTTTGCTTGGAGTGGTATACTAACTCTCTCAGTTTCCTTAGAACTTGGCCACAACCAATAATGCCTTACTTACATCTAAATGGGAGAACTGTAAAATGCTCTGCATGGGCTGTCTCTAAAGATTATTTAGATTTCGGCAGGTAATTGGACACAGCTTTTCTTTCTTTCTTTCTTTCTTCTTTCTTTCTTTCTTTCTTTCTTTCTTTCTTTCTTTCTTTCTTTCTTTCTTTCTTTCTTTCTTTCTTTCTTTCTATGCCAGCTTCACTGAAAGCCATTCTGTTTCAGAATAATTCCAAGTTCTAAACACTTTCAGACCACGGAACCATAAAGGAAGATCTCTGGGATATGGTTTCATCCCTTTACTATCAGTATTCAATCACTGGGTTTTTTTCGAGCAAGTTTCTGAGTCTTTCAGTTACTTGAGTTCATTTTTATCACCTCTTCCTTTGACTTATGTTTGTCTGCTGTTGTATGTATTTTCTCATTTGAATTGTTTCTATTTTGAAGCTGGTAATTTTGAACACAGTGTTTCAATAGGAAGGGAGGGGTATTAATTTCCAAATACAAGAAGTAAAAATATTGAAATGGATTATATTTCCAGAAAGAATGCAAAAACATGTTTTTAACATGAAGAATTTCTGCATGTGGGCATCAGTAGCAGAAGGGCAGGGCGGTTGTTACACTGTGGGAGATGACATCTACATGCAAGGAGGAAAGCCCAATTTGTTGACTGCCTCAGTGCTAGCTCCCCCACTTCCCCATATCTTACCTGTCTAGTAACTAGGGGCACTGTCTCAGCAGGGTTACATAAATGCTTCCTTACTGAAATAGGAAATCTCTTTCCTCCTCTTCCCCCAATTGATGACTAGGGATAGGCCATTCTCAGCATTGGGGTGGATTTCAGTAGGTTCTGCTGCCTACCAACAACTAGAAGGAGGGGGATCCCTTACCTCGGTTCTGCCCTAGTTATTGTTTGTTTTTCATCCCAAGAAGTCCCAGTTTAAGTGAGGGGAGCAAATGCCAGGAACTGCAAATGTCTGGTCTTTTCAGTAGCTGAAATCCTGTTGCTTAGCATACTTAGTTGCAGCTAGAGAAGGCCCATTGACTTAGTGGAACTTACAAACGAGTTGACTCCTCAAATCCCCACTGATTCAATGAGCCTACTGTAGTTGCGACTAACTACATGAAGCAAAAGTATATTTGCCCATCAGCAAGAAGTGGAGCTATGCACTAACCACCGATGCTGAAGAGGCTGAAATTGACCAACTCTATGAAGACTTACAACACCTTCTAGAACTGACACCAAAGAAAGATGTTCTTCTCATTATAGGGGACTGGAATGCTAAAGTAGGGAGTCAAGAGATAAAAGGAACAACAGGTAAGTTTGGCCTTGGAGTTCAAAACGAAGCAGGGCAAAGGCTAATAGAGTTTTGTCAAGAGAACAAGCTGGTCATCACAAACACTCTTTTCCAACAACACAAGAGGCGACTCTACACATGGACATCACCAGATGGGCAATACCGAAATCAGATTGATTATATGCTCTGCAGCCAAAGATGGAGAAGCTCTATACAGTCAGGAAAAACAAGACCTGGAGCTGATTGTGGCTCTGATCATCAGCTTCTTACAGCAAAACTCAAGCTTAAACTGAAGAAAGTAGGAAAAACCACTGGGCTAGTCAGGTATAATCTAAACCAAATCCCTTATGAATACACAGTGGAAGTGAAGAACAGATTTAAGGAACTAGATTTGGTGGACAGAGTGCCTGAAGAACTATGGATGGAGGCTCGTAACATTGTACAGGAGGCAGCAACAAAAACCATCCCAAAGAAAAGGAAATGCAAGAAAGCAAAGTGGCTGTCCAACGAGGCCTTACAAATAGCAGAGAAGAGAAGGGAAACAAAATGCAAGGGAGATAGGGAAAGTTACAGAAAATGGAATGCAGACTTCCAAAGAATAGCAAGGAGAGACAAGAGGGCCTTCTTAAACGAACAGTGCAAAGAAATAGAGGAAAATAATAGAAAGGGGAAAACCAGAGATCAGTTCAAGAAAATTGGAGATGTTAAAGGAACCTTTTGTGCAAAGATGGACATGATAAAGGGCAAAAATGGTAGGGACCTCACAGAAGCAGAAGACATCAAGGAGAGGTGGCAAGAATACACAGAGGATTTATACCAGAAAGATTTGGATGTCCCGGACAACCCAGATAGTGTGGTTGGTGACCTTGAGCCAGACATCCTGGAGAGTGAAGTCAAGTGGGCCTTAAAAAGCATGGCTAACAACAAGGCCAGTGGAGGTGATGGCATTCCAGTTGAACTATTTAAAATCTTAAAAGATGACGCTGTTAAGGTGCTACACTCAATATGCCAGCGAGTTTGGAAAACTCAGCAGTGGCCAGAGGATTGGAAAAGATCAGTCTACATCCCAATCCCAAAGAAGGGCAGTGCCAAAGAATGCTCCAACTACCGTACAATTGCACTCATCTCACACGCTAGCAAGCTTATGCTCAAAATCCTACAAGGCAGGCTTCAGCAGTATGTGGACCGAGAACTCCCAGAAGTACAAGCTGGATTTCGAAGGGGCAAAGGAACTAGAGACCAAATTGCTAACATGTGCTGGATTATGGAGAAAGCCAGAGAGTTCCAGAAAAACATCTACTTCTGCTTCATTGACTACGCAAAAGCCTTTGACTGTGTGGACCACAGCAAACTATGGCAAGTTCTTAAAGAAATGGGAGTGCCTGACCACCTTATCTATTTCCTGAGAAATCTATATGTGGGACAGGAAGCAACAGTTAGAACTGGATATGGAACAACTGATTGGTTCAAAATTGGGAAAGGAGTATGACAAGGCTGTATATTGTCTCCCTGCTTATTTAACTTATATGCAGAATACATCATGCGAAAGGCTGGACTGGAGGAATCCCAAGCCGGAATTAAGATTGCCGGAAGAAATATCAACAACCTCCGATATGCAGATGATACCACTCTGATGGCAGAAAGTGAGGAGGAATTAAAGAACCTCTTAATGAGGGTGAAAGAGGAGAGCGCCAAAAATGGTCTGAAGCTCAACATCAAAAAAACTAAGGTCATGGCCACTGGTCCCATCACCTCCTGGCAAATAGAAGGGGAAGATATGGAGGTAGTGACAGATTTTACTTCCTTGGGCTCCATGATCACTGCAGATGGTGACAGCAGCCACGAAATTAAAAGACGCCTTCTTCTTGGGAGGAAAGCAATGACAAACCTAGACAGCATCTTAAAAAGCAGAGACATCACCTTGCCGACAAAGGTCCGCATAGTCAAAGCTATGGTTTTTCCAGTAGTGATGTATGGAAGTGAGAGCTGGACCATAAAGAAGGCTGACCGCCAAAGAATTGATGCTTTTGAATTGTGGTGCTGGAGGAGACTCTTGAGAGTCCTCTGGACTGCAAAGAGAACAAACCTATCCATTTTGAAGGAAATCAACCCTGAGTGCTCACTGGAAGGACAGATCCTGAAGCTGAGGCTCCAATACTTTGGCCATCTCATGAGAAGAGAAGACTCCCTGGAAAAGACCCTGATGTTGGGAAAGTGTGAAGGCAAGAGGAGAAGGGGACGACAGAGATGGTTGGACAGTGTCATTGAAGCTACCGACATGAATTTGACCCAACTCCGGGAGGCAGTGGAAGACAGGAGGGCCTGGCGTGCTCTGGTCCATGGGGTCACGAAGACTCAGACACGACTAAACGACTAAACAAGAAGAAGAAGTGGAGCACAAATAGGAAAGAATTTACTCTTCTCCTCAGAAAAGAGCTAAAAGAAACCAATCCTCTTCATTCTGGAGATTGAAAGGAGAACCTTTCAATCATCTGGCTCTATCTCCCAGGGAAGAACAGGTTCTGTCATTGTGGTACAAAGGTAGTTGTAGCATATATTTTGCATAAGCAGAATAAAAAACATTGTACAAGCAAACCCAAAAGATACGGGTGAACCAAACAACTAATTATAACTATGAAATGAGACTTCAGATCAGTACCAAATTTGGCACAGATGTACCAGAATGCCCTTGCTCTGTACCAAAGGGGATGATTGGCTAAAGGGTTTTCGAATAGCGATTTAAAAAACAACAGTTTTACCCTCATGCACAGGCAAGTGTTGTTTTTTTTTCTACAGCTCATAGAAAACATTAAAAAGTAGATAAAACAAAATTTGCATATCTGGGGGGAAAGCATTTTAACCTATTTTTCTTCATCCACAGGAATTGGGGAAATCCCGACTGTAATTCAGACCCCTTAATTACTGGCTTTTAACCCCTAAAACTTAAGAAATCACTGCCTTTCTTTACAACTTCTGAGAATTCCAGAGGAACTATTTGCATAGCATTCTGGCCAATCAGAATGTGTCTCAGTCAGCCCACGGAGCGGGTGTAAATCTGTCACTTTTAACCCTTACATGGCCTTCAGTGTGAAAAAAAGCATTTAACTTTTTCTGGCCACACATTCTTAGCCCTGCCTGTGGAAATATTTTAAAAGCTATTTTTAAAAATAGATAATAATATACACCAGTTCACTTATTTAAACTGTTTTTCCCTTTGTGGCTTTGAATGATCTCATAGCATGTTTTTACCTGGTTTACTTGTAAGTAAGTTTACCCAGTTTACTCATTAGTTTACAGAGCCACATGATTTCATATGATTTTTAGATGTTATATACCAATGTCAGATCATAGATCCTATTTGCACCCACATACTACACCAGAGAAATCATGGGTCCCTAAGTGCATGGCTTTGCAGTGGTGCAAAAACATGCATCTAAAGCATGGATCCTCATAGATCCACATGAATTTTACACAGGATCACCCTCAAACTACTCTCCAAACATAGGCCTCATCTGTGCCCAAAGACTACACCACAAAAATCATGGGTCCCCCAGCAAATGGCTTTGCAGTGATACAAAAACATGGATCTGATGCACAGGTCCTCATGGATCCACATGATTTTTATGTAGGATCATCCCCAAACCACTGTCCAGACATAGGCCCCATTTGTGCCCATAGATTACAACACAGAAATCATGGATCCCTGAGTGCATGGCTTTGCCGTGGTGCAAAAATACCAATCCAAGGCACGGACAATACCAATACCAACCTTAGAACTGCAAATCTGGAAGGGACCCTATGGATCATCACGTCCAGTCCCTGACAAGGAGGTACAGTGAGGAATTGAACTCCCAGCCTGAGAGAAGGGCCTTCTGGAAGATCTTAAAAAGCAGATGGAATTGGGTGTCATCAGCACACTGGTGGTACCAGAGCTGGACAGCCTCTTTCAGATTTTTCATGTATATGTGAAATAGTATGGGGAATCATGGAACCCTGAGACACTCCACTTCACAGGTCAAGGTGTTGAACAGGCATCCCCCAGCACTACTACCATTCACAAAGTGACACCATGCAAGGGAAAATCCCAGAAGCTGACTCCTTTTTTCGTCAGTTCACCACTTCTCACCCAAACATAAAGCAATTGTCATGGCTGTTTTTCAACAAATGTGAATGTTAGTGAGTAGGAGAGGGTATCCTGTAGACCATCTTGACTGCTGCCATTGGTGTTGTCAGCATTCAGGTTAATCTTTGCTATGTAAAGCTTGGCATCCGTTTTCCTGCTGGCAGTGCAGGCACAATACTGTGCAGCAATATTGGGCTATTTCCTGGCTTTTTGAATTGTGGATACAGAGCAGAGTCCGGCCAAACTTCAGAGCCCAGCTGTTGAAGAATCCATTTCCACACAGTCTGGCATTCCAAAAGACTTGTGTAAAGCGGAGAGATAGCTCATATTGCCTCTTTTTTTTGGCGTGAACTCCTTTAGGGGAGCGCTGCATGACACAGTGACTGGCTTTCTTGAACTTCCCTGCTACATTGTGATGAACAGCGGCAAGAGGAGCAAACTCTCTACCCCCCCCCCCCCCCAGTATGGTGGGTGTTGAAGGAGGTCCATAGCCTAATTACTTCTATATCTCAGTTACCCAGCTACAACAAATTAGGAAGAAAATGGTGGCAAGAACAGACCCAGCCTCATGTAAAAGAGCCCGGAAATGTTACTTGCAACTGCTTCAGGCAGCATGTAAACTGACATGCCAAAATTCACACCTCTAATCAATGGCAGCTTGTTTTGCAATGGCAGGACATCCATCATAGAATCATAAAATCATGAAGTTGGAATGGGCCTATAAGGCCATCAAGTCCAACCTCCTGCTTAGTGCAGGAATACAAACCAAAGGATATCTGTCAGGTGGTTGTCTAAATTTATCTTGAATGCCTCCAGTGTTGGAAAATTCACCACCTCTCGAGGTAATTGGTTCCATTGTCATCCTGCTCTAGGAGTTAGGAAGTTTTTCCTGATATTCAACCGAAATCTGGCTTCCTGTAACTTGAGTCCATTGTGGTCATGGGTCCACCTCAGATACCGGTTGAGGTGTGGGGAAAGGACTCACATACATGTACGTAAACAATGTCTACCCTTCCTTTCCTGTAAGATTTTCTACTAAAATAGCTATTTATTTTGCCACTGCTAGGAACCAATAAATCATAGAATCATATAATGGAGTTGGAAGGGGGCCATAAGGCCAACAAGTCCAACCCCCTGCTTAATGTAGGAATTGTAATATTCCTCTAATAGTTAGGACGTTTTTCCTATCTGAAATCTGGCTTCCTATAACTTGAGCCCATTATTATGTGTCCTATACTCTGGGGTGATCAAGAACAGATTCTTCCCGCCCTCTCTATGACAATCTTTTAAATATTTAGAAAGTGCTATCATATCTCCCGTCAGTCTTCTTTTCTCAAGGCTAAACAAACCCAGTTCTTTCAGTCTTTCTTCATAAGGCTTGGTTTCCAATCCCCTCATTATCCTTGATGCCCTCTTCTGAACGTGTTCCAGTTTGTTGGCAACCTTCTTGACGTGCAGTGTCCAGAACTTGACAGAGTACTCTAGATGAAGTCATCATCATCATTATCATCCTCATAACCTTTATTAGCATAAAACATACAGCAGTCCTCAGATAGATGGGAGATATATACTGCGTATGAAACAAATCAAAAACCCTCAATGCAAGCAGAATATAGCAGTACATAGTTTCAAGGTAACACCTAGCCATTGTTCATAATTGTAACTTATACAAAAAGGAATAATTAATTGTATCCAATAAGATTAGACAGGTGGGTTTGTTAAAAATTGAGGTCTATGCCAGTGAATTAATAAACTAATAAATTTGGCCGTCTGTCTGGTGTAGGTTTTATTTACAACTAGCAGAAGATTGTACAAGATTTTCTCCTCCGCCTGTCTAGTAAAACATAACACGGATTGATTCCAGGTTTGAAGAGCGAATGTCATTGTACATTGCACAGTAGAGAAGCCCATGCTCCAGGGACTCTATGTACCTGGAGTTACAAGGACAGAGCCATGTTTCCAGAGATTGCGAATTAAATCTACCATATAAGACGTTGGATGGAAGTACATTACATCTGGCTAGGGTGAAGGTCTGCCATTCATGTGGGCTGTCTGAGATGTAAATAACAGACCAATTTATTGATATATAATGGCAATTGTAGATTTAAAGGTGAGCATAGTTTGCGGGCTGCCACAAAGAGTTCTTGCCTTTCGATATCCAGGAGTCTCTTTGAGCAGTCTCTAAGACTGAGCAAAAGGTAGAACACCCAGGTGGTCTAGGGAGATACCCATGGTCTGTGCCTTTTGTATGAACAGTTTTAATCATGGAAGACACCCCTAATTAAGGGGTCATCGGTGGCCACAAAGCATATTCTCAGCCAGTATTTAAAGTGCCTCAGCCATGCTTGTGTTCCCAATCTGATTAAGCCTGCCTCCAAGCATAGAGCTGCATATGGCACACAATGGGGCACAGCAAAGATATTATAGAGAAAAGTGGCCTGGAGTCTTTCCACTGAGGAGTTAAAGGCATCCAGCCAGATTGGTGAGCCATACAGCAGTTGGGAGACAGCCTTGGCTTTGAACACCCGTAGGGCAGCAGGAATATGTGTATTGCCCCATACGTGAAAGAAACAAAGTATTGCTTGTACTGTCAGCTTCACATAGTTAATAATGGATTGGCAATGTCTAGCCCATGAGTTATGATAGTGAAAATTAAGCCCTAGGTATTTAAATAGCTTTCCCATGGAATATCCAAGATTGAGATTTCCAGCTCTTACTCAATATGTTTATTTTAAATTTGCCATAATTAAGAGTCAGTTTGTTACAGGAAAGATAGTTAACACAGTTTTCAATTAGCCATCTAAGGCCAATCTTAGTATGTGATAGTAGTACCACATCGTCGGCATATAACAGGATGGGAACTGCTTGGGAACCCAGTCTAGGACAATGACTAACAACTTCCAACAAGGAAGGAGCGAGATCGTTGATGTACAGGTTAAACAGGGTAGGGGAAAGGGGAACCCTGTTTAACACCCTTATTAATGGAGACTTGTTCAGAGAGGATGCCGTAGCTGGATGAATGAATGTGGCATGTGTTGTCCGTATGCAGTCTCTGGATCAATAGTAGCAATCTCCTGTCTAGACAGGCATCTTGTAACTTTTCCCAAAGAAGTTCTCTGTCAACCAAGTCAAAAGCAGCTTTAAGGTCTAAGAAAGCAACATACAGGCGCAACTTAGCATGGGCCATCTGATTGGCTATAAAATGGGACAGTACCAAACAGTGATCTATAGTAGATTTGCCCTCCTGGATACCCACCTGTTCAGGGCCCAGTATGTTGTTATCAGCTGTCCAGACGATAAGCCAATTCAGCAGGTGATTGGCATAAACCTTGCCCACTGCCAACAGCAAGCTAATTGGTCTATAGTTGTCCGGAGATTTCCTGTCACCCTTTTTATATATGGGAAAGATTGTGGACTGGGTCCAGGCCTTGGGTATCAGCCCAGACCTGTTCACAGCTGTAAAAAGCTCAGTCAGAATTGGTGCCTACCAATCCACTCTCTCTTTCAGTATATCAGGGGGCAGCAAATCGGGGCCAGATGCCTT
The DNA here is from genome assembly GCA_037013535.1 of Intellagama lesueurii. Lineage (NCBI taxonomy): Eukaryota > Metazoa > Chordata > Lepidosauria > Squamata > Agamidae > Intellagama > Intellagama lesueurii. The sequence goes on along the minus strand of JBAJHW010000001.1, from coordinate 189,553,401 downwards.
CCCGGATTTTATATTAGCCAATATTTGCTTGATTTTTGCAATAGAAATGGGGGGCCCAATCAGGTACTCCTGTGAGCACATCCTTATCAAACTGGGGTTCATTTTTCCAGTCATCATGGTAGAGTGACAGGAAGTACTGCTCCCAAGTGAGAGAGGGGATTGGGGATACTGATGGTGTTTTAGTCTGAAAAAGCCCCAAAACTACCACATTTTTCCGTTTATAAGACGCCCCCATGTATAACACCCCCCCAATTTTGACCCTTTTGAGCCCGAGTGCCCAAATCAGCGAGCACCCTCTGGGCCAGCGCGTCCTCTGGAGGGCAGCCAGGGAACGCCTTTCCCCCCTCCCCAAATATAGACAGGCCCTTTGCCCGGGCTTCCTGCGCTCTGCCCTGCTCGCTCGCTGTCCTGTGGCAGCGAGCAGCAGTCAATGGGCAGTCAATGGACAGCAGCGATTTCGCACCAAGTAGCAGTAGCTACTTGAGTAGCAGTCAATGGGCAGCAGCGATTTTGCACCAAGGGGCAGCCGGGCACAGCTCCTTCTCCTGCTGCTGTCGCCGCCTGATCACTGCCTCCAGCGCCACTCGTGGGCTCCCTTCAGGCCGGGTACAAGGTGGCAGTGTGAGCTTGAGCTGAGCCCCGGCAGCGAGCAGCACCGCACCCTGCATTGGGCTGGCATGGGCAGCAGCATCGGCAATGCTCACTCACTCTCCTGCGGCGCCGGAGTTGCAGTCAATGGGCAGCAGCAATTTCACGCCGAGGGGCGGCCGGGAGCAGCTTCTCCTTTGTCTCCACCTCCTGCCGCTGTTGCTATAGCTACCTGATCACCACCTCCAGCGCCACTCGCAGGCTCCCTTCGGGCGGGGGACAAGACGGTGGGGTGAGCTCAAGCTGAGCCCCGGCAGTGAGCGGTGCCGCACTCTGCACCGGGCTGGCATGGGCATCAGTATCGGCATGGCTCGGGTGCCCACAGAGAGGGCTCTGTGTGCCAGCTGTGGCACGTAGGTTCAGCTTACTTTTGTGTATAAGATGACCCTCAATTTTTACTCTAACTATTTTAGGAAAAAGTAGTGTCTTATACACGGGTACTTTCCAGAATTGTTTGGGGTTCCTGAGTTTAATAGGGTTTGATAACATTTCCCAGTGGGCTGAGGTATGATGTTGTAGGTTAAATTTGATCGCCGTTGCTAATTGGCACCTAACGCTAAAGTACCTGGGAGGAAAATTGGTACAGTTTGATTTCCGAAAGGCGTTATAAATTTGGTGCAGCTCTTGCTCAAGATGAAGTCTAACCAGTGCCGAATAGAGGGGAACTAGTACTTCATGGGATTTGGAGACTATACTTCTGTTAATGCAGAGTAAGATAGCATTTGCCTTTTTTGTAGTCACACTGTTGGATCATATGTAATCTACAGTGACTCCTATGAGACAATCAGCATGGACCCTGTACAAGATGGTATTTTCAACATGTAATGCTTTTTCTTCTGGCCTATTCAGCATGCTGCTACTGAACTCTTCCAGAGTGCCAGAATCTGTTCATATAGGAGTCAGTATAGCATCTGAACTCCCTTTGACTTACACAAGAGCTACTGTTGCTTAGTAGTGCTTAGTAGCTTATTCTCTTTCTTTTCTTTTGTCAGTCAGTCAGGGCAGCAGAGATTATACCTTCCAAGGGACTTTCAGAAACACAAATCTACACACACAGAGAGAGAGAGAGAACCACTTGTAATCCTACTACAAGTAACCTGCAGCAAAGGACATTGAGTTGCTGGTACTACCAGGGATAGGAATCAGTTGTTTTCAGTGTTTGGTGTCTAATTTAGCATGCGATTCTGGGAACTGGCCTAGTCATTATAATGTTGTCCTTTTTTGCAGAAGCCAAAGAAACCACCTCCTCCAGCAAAAGGTCCGGGTATGTAATGCTAGATTTTATCAGATTTTAACTGCAAAAATGGAAGAGTGAACTTGAAGGCTCGTTCATGTATTGTAATAAATATTCCAAGGCACATTTGTTTCAGAGATAATTGACTCCTGTTTTTAAGGATGAAAATAGCCCTTTAACTTAATTATCCCCAAGATTAAACACAAGTTAACAGGTTTAAAGATCAGAGAAAAAAATGTGGTTGAAATGTGAGAAGTATCTGCTCATGCTGTATGTTATGTTAAACTCATGAATTTGCTGTGCTTGTCTCAGGCGGGAGCCACAATAACACCTTTTCCAATTGATTAAGAAAGTCCAGACAAACTGGAGCACCTCTGATTTCTCTGAGTAACTAATACCAGGTAGAGCTTAGAAAGCTACTTTTTTCTCTTGTTACCAGTAGTCTGTCAAAAAGAGAAACTTGTTATGTTGAATATTTTTTATTTTATTTTATTTAAATTATTTATATGCTGCCTTTCTCCCCATAGGTGACCCAAGGCAACTCACAACAGATAAATAAGAAAATTAAAAACACTATATAAATATCACATTAAAAAAACCAATGAAACATGCATTAGGATTTTAAAAATCAAGTATAAAAACAATTCAAAAACATTTATTATCTTCATCTCAGTGTGTTATATTTTTATTACTGGCACGCCAGGAATTCTTTTTAGTGGCCAGGTTTCGTCTTCCACCCTAAAAATACAAAAAGGCAATAGAGAAAAATATTAACCCTGCCATTTTCTTTCCAGATGTATTGGACTTCAGTCCTCATACAGTCCAGCTGCTAGCTGGGGAAGGATTTTATAGTTCAGCACATTAGGAAACTGACATGTTGATTGGCGTTATGGGGACAGGCATTTCGATCAAAACTCATAACAAAATGCATGTACAGTATATAATTCCATCCTAGAATTCTCCCTGGGTATTTTTGACAGGAATATTTACCAGGATTTTAAAATGGCATCTATGTTAGGAGGGCTGGATAGGCAAATGATATTGAGGTGCCTGTGGGGAACTAACCAGTGGCACTTCCCAAAATCAAAAAGATGCAACTGACCAAATTGTTGCTTGCACAGGTTGCAGAAAAGGCTCTTCAAGCACCTCTGTCTATCTGCAGCAGTAGAGAATAGAACAATGGCCTAAATCCAATTGTTATGCCCAACAATGTGAATCTCAATGACGAATTGCCACAACTTAAGAAGACAGCATAGGTGTTTCTTGTTGCATGTCAAGTCACATTTCTCTGAATTTAGGCATTCTCCTTAAACTCCTTAAAGTGTCACAATTTGCCACTAAAATTTACACCAGTTTTGTTTTACTGGCATAAATACAGAATTGGATTCTGGTCAATAACACACAATTTGCTGCATTTTCATAACACCTAAAATCTCCTGTGACCCAGCAACTTTCAGCAACTCACTGTGATAGTCAATATAAATGACTTAACTGTACCCAGCAAAATATTCATACAGTTGGCGTTGTTAGCGCAATTTTAATATACCAAATCAGGTGAGGAACAGTAATCATAATGTGGTTTGTGGTTATGTCTTGAAAAAATGAAATAAAATACTTGCAATTTTTTTTAATGATGCGGTGGGGGAGTGGCATAGGACTCAACGATATAACAAAGGCTGCTCTTTCGAGAGCTGCTTATGAAGTGACAGTAATTACTGTTACTGTACTTTCAAAATTGGCCCAAACTTGAGCAAACTGCAGAATAAATAGAAGTACATTTTGAGATTACTGAAGTGGGAGAAGGAATGTGTTTTGACACAGAGCCAAGGATCAATCCGCGTTTCCACATCATTCAACAACAAAAGTGGCTACACCTTAAAACTTGCCTGCACAGGATTTCCAACATACTCCCCCAGGTCTCCAGTCCCCTTCTCTTCATCAAACAGAATGTCTTTAACTGCAAATTTACCTCACACTTGCCTCAAGAGCTAGTAGTTTTTCTACCCCTCCCTCACTATCACAATGTTGACAAAATAACTGTTGGTTATTTTGATTTCTCTGATGTGTACAGCACAACCTCTCATATGCATACCTACTTGTCTGAAGTTTGATCAGCATACTGCTCTCTCAGGCATAATGGGTCATTCTGTTTGAAAATGTTACCCAGTTTTAACAAACAGGAAAGTTTTAACCGTTTGTTGAGTCCTGTGGTTATCACTATGAGTGTTGGCAAAATTCTAGCTGAAGAATGAAGAACTGAGTATGCATGAGATAATTTTTCTAATGCTTGGAATCACAGGGTTTAGTGGGGCATACATATAATAATGCTTAAACCACCTCTCAGGACTTCACCAAATCAGTGAAGGATTCCTTCCACAACAGGCTTGAATCAGTAATTTTCAATCAAGATGTGAAATACATGTGCACTTTTCGTGTGTGGGTGGGTCACTGTATCCATTTTCAGCACTTTTTAATTGGCTGTAACTCTAGTCATGTTTATCTAATTGATTTGAAATTTGCCTTGTTTATAGATGGATAAAGCATACAATTCTTCCTTAAAACAGCAGTTTAAATCATGAATTATTTATTGGCTTTTCATTCAGGTTCAAAGCCAGAACTTCCATCATTAGAGAAAAAACCTCTTCCCAAAAATGAAGAAAAAGGTAAATCTGGCTTTATACAATGAGATATAACATGATCCCCCTTCCCAGGTCTGGTTTATGATCCTTAAGAGTCATTAGAGTTAAAAGCCACCCCTTGTAGCCTGGAAACAAAATAATTACATGTTTGGCCATTTGAGGGCACAAGAGAGCTTTTTAGTTAAAAATTGTTTTTCTTTTTTAAAGCCATTTTTCATTTAACAGAAATCCATGGTAGCAGCCTCTATAGCACATAACCACTGATTTAAAATTTAACAACAACAATAAGCAAATTAGCCCTTTGAGCGCAACTTGTGGAATACAGCTTTTGGGTTCTGGTAAATCTGACAAAGGAACTGATATCACCCGTCCCAGCATATAGTTGAACGACTTATGTTTTCATTACCACAGGATTTGTGGAGGATTCAGAAAAGTCCATATGTCTGTATCCTCACAAGGTGATACTCAAATCAATAGGTATATATTTAGGACAGAATTGGCATAGGATAGGACTGACTTCTGCAAGAGATTGGCTGCTTTTGATTAACCCTTCTGAACTTACAAGGAGAGTACATTGAATTTTCTGATAAGCTTTAGAAGTGGTACTTTTCTGATTTTCATTTTTGTTTAGATGTGCACAGAATTTAACTCTGCAGGGAAAAGGTGAATGGCAATGGCAGATTAAACTGACAGTTTTTCTTAGTGGTTTCTGTGACTCACACAAATGAGCCTTGTGACGTCACAGATATATGCTTGGAATCTTCTAAAGCTAGGTGGTACTTCTAGAGCCCCTTCAATCCTGTTGCTTGTACCCGAGCACACCTTAGTTTGAGCCTCTCAATTCCTTTTGTGTGCTGCCGAGAAACAGAATTCAGACTGCAAATGTGAAGACAATTTTTAAATAAATATTCAAAAGTTTATGCAGCAAAGTTTAACAGAACCTTGGAAGCTGGGACTGAGCAGGGTCTTAAGTCATAACTGGCATTGTGATTTTCAACTGCTAATTTGGGACTTAAGCAAAAAGACTCCCTAATTGTGCCATCCGATTACAGTAGCTTAGCAAAAGCTGAAGGAGTGCTGTTAACAAAGAGATCCTTTTTGGGGTGACAGAGCACTTCAGAAAGCTGAACAATGAATCAGGAGAGTGAACTCTGTTGATACTTTCAATTATATGAGAATAAAGTTTTTGACATAACTACAGAAATGTTTAAACATAGCATAGACAACCTTTTGGTGATCTGAGTATCAAACAGGAGGAAAACAAACCCAACATTTAAAAGAGCAACCTTGGAATTGTAATTGAAGCTGTAAGTTAGATCGAACCAGGATTGGAGACAGAACAGGTGAGATTTCTGAAGTCAACCTTTGAGCCCATAGTTTTCTGACCAAATATGATCAGGATTTTTCTTTCATAGTTTTCAAAGACCATACCTGATTTGTGGATTGCTGACTCCAAAATAAAAAGGATCCATAGTATAATAGTATCAAAGCCTTTAGTGCCATTAAATCTTGAAATAAAGTAAATGTGCTTTGCCAGACTCACTACAAAGGATGCCACCTTGAAGAAATCCCACAAACCTAAACCATTTAACAGACTTAAATCTGACAACACAAATAGTGCTTTTCCAACATTTGAACCCAGAAAATCTATGGGTAAGGCAGTGCTTTAAAGTGAAAACAGAAATGTCAAGCAGTTCAAATCTTGTACATAAGGGTACCCATTTCTCTTGCTAGTACACTTTGATGGAACAACTCACTTGGCAGTCAGATACCATAAATCAAAGGAGGTCATAGTTCTTGCAAATAGCAGCCTTGGGAAATCTAGTGAAATACAGGGAAAGAGAAGGGAAAGATTTGAAACAGAGTAAGATGAAAGGCTGTGATGATGACACGACTCATAACTCAGAAAACATCCATATTCAAAATTATCTGGGATCTTCTGCCTTGAGCGTAGGCATTTCTGTGCTTTTTCTACTCAATCAAGGCCTCCTTACACTGCAACTCTAAACACAAGGCCATCTAACTTCATTAAGATTTTCTTCCTGAGCTGTTACATTGCAGTGTGGCACTCAAATTAATGTGTAAATTTACTACTTTTCATGAGAAGTGTTCAGCATGAAGTAGGGAAAAAAGTGTTTGCAACCATACTTTGCAGCTCATGCTCAGAACACTTAATTTTGATCCAACCTGGGAAATTTCCTCTGAAAGAAATGCAACTGTTTGTTTTAGTTTATTGGATTTGTTGAAGTTTGAAGTGTGCTTCTTATATACCACCCCATATGATTTAAAGCACTCTCTGGGCACTTTACAGTTTAATTATGCAAGTCACACAGCTACAAATTGCCCCCCTCCCCAGTCAGCTGGGTACTCATTTTACCGACCTCCAAATGATGAAAGGATTAAGTCAATCTTGAACCGGCTACCTGAGCCCATAGAGATTGAACTCATGTTGTGAGCAGAGCCTTGACTGAAGTACTCCACTTTAACCTCTCCACCACAAGCCTTGTTCTGTTTTAATATGGTCAGTTTCATTATACAAGCTCATTAATGCCTACCAGTGGCAAACTATCTTGGAACAAAGAGACATTGTTAAAAGCAATTACCAAAAGGATTCTAGAGAGTAACATGTGATTTAAAAATAAACAGAGATATATACAAACAAGAACAACAAAAACAACACCTAGACACCAAAATTGGAATTACAGGATACAAAACATACATGTCAGGCAAAATCCAAAGAAACAAAACAACAAAAATATGTGGAACTTTAAAGACTACCTATTAGTTTTTAATGTGAGCTTTCATCCACTTTATTAGACATATTGGGGAAAAATGAAATACTGGATTTTGTTTTGTTTTGTTTCTTTGGATTTTGCCTGATATGCTTGCACAGACTAACACAGACTCTCTTCTAAAACTACAAAAAAATATGCTTGATTAAGCTCCAGAGAGTCACTAGCACAGACAGGAGAATGAAGGCTGATACCTTTTGTTGTGTATCTCCTTCAAAATATATGATAACCACTTGCTAAAAAAATGGTTTGGATTGCACAGTGAGGCTCTTGATTTCCCTAAAGCAGGGGTCGTCAACCCCCGGTCCGCGCCCCAGTGCTGGTCCGTGGGCTTGCCGGAACTGGGCCACGGATACGGATCTCCGCCCGCCCGCCCGCACGGTGGGCGTGTCATGATCCCGTGGGGGGCGTATCACGCTCGTCCGGGGGGGGTGTTGTGCCTGCGGTGTGTGTGTTGCGCTTGCACGGGGGCGTCACACCCATCGCACGCATGCGTGCAAGTGTGACGTGCCCTCGCGCCCCCCACGCATGGAGCTCACTCCCCCTAGCAGGTCCGCGGCCCCAAAAACGTTGGGGACTGCTGCCCTAAAGTGTAAAGTATTATGATCAGACCAGTGCAGGGCAGCGTCTGTGGTCTGAAGGCCCTTTTTAATCTCTCAGATCTGCTTTGGTCTACAGCTGAAATCTGGTGGCATGGTCGCAGTTGGAGGTGGAAAACTATTCTCACTTTGCAGATTCCAATTTTTCAGTGAACAGAAGGATGTGTTGAATTGCAGGTGTGTTCTTCAGAGGTTTTAAGAATATAATTTTCCCCTAAAGCGAAGTGCACATTCCCCACATACCTGCAGGAAAATACCATTGTTTTTGCTGCAACACTAGTTTGCAGTGTGACAAATAATTCTATAAAAAATAAAACAAAATGCATTTTACACAAATAAACTAAACTTTAATATAAAGAGGATGAAGCCTGCATAGGAACCTGCAGTATATTAAATAATTAATATAAATCTATAAATATATAATTAATATAAATCTGTATATAAATACAGGCTAACTTTGCAATCCCAAAGAAGGGCAGTGCCAAAGAATGCTCCAACTACCGTACAATTGCACTCATCTCACACGCTAGCAAGCTTATGCTCAAAATCCTACAAGGCAGGCTTCAGCAGTATGTGGACCGAGAACTCCCAGAAGTACAAGCTGGATTTCGAAGGGGCAGAGGAACTAGAGACCAAATTGCTAACATGCGCTGGATTATGGAGAAATCCAGAGAGTTCCAGAAAAACATCTACTTCTGCTTCATTGACTACGCAAAAGCCTTTGACTGTGTGGACCACAGCAAACTATGGCAAGTCCTTAAAGAAATGGGAGTGCCTGACCACCTAATCAATCTCCTGATAAATCTATATGTGGGACAGGAAGCAACAGTTAGAACTGGATGTGGAACAACTGATTGGTTCAAAATTGGGAAAGGAGTACGACAAGGCTGTATATTGTCTCCCTGCTTATTTAACTTATATGCAGAATACATCATGCGAAAGGCAGGACTGGATGAATCCCAAGCCGGAATTAAGATTGCCAGAAGAAGTATCAACAACCTCAGATATGCAGATGATACCACTCTGATGGCAGAAAGTGAGGAGGAATTAAAGAACCTCTTAATGAGGGTGAAAGAGGAGAGCGCCAAAAATGGTCTGAAGCTCAACATCAAAAAAACTAAGATCATGGCCACTGGTCGCATCAGCAAATAGAAGGGGAAGATATGGAGGCAGTGACAGATTTGACTTTCTTGGGCTCCATGATCACTGCAGATGGGGACAGCAGCCACGAAATTAAAAGACGCCTTCTTCTTGGGAGGAAAGCAATGACAAACCTAGACAGCATCTTAAAAAGCAGAGACATCACCTTGCCGACAAAGGTCCGCATAGTCAAAGCTATGGTTTTTCCAGTAGCGATGTATGGAAGTGAGAGCTGGACCATAAAGAAGGCTGACTGCCGAAGAACTGATGCTTTTGAATTGTGGTGCTGGAGGACACTCTTGAGAGTCCCCTGGACTGCAAAGAGAACAAACCTATCCATTCTAAAGGAAATCAACCCTGAGTGCTCACTGGAAGGACAGATCCTGAAGCTGAGGCTCCAATACTTTGGCCATCTCATGAGAAGAGAAGACTCCCTGGAAAAGACCCTGATGCTGGGAAAGTGTGAAGGCAAGAGGAGAAGGGGACGACAGAGGACGAGATGGTTGGACAGTGTCATCGAAGCTACCAACATGAATTTGACCCAACTGCGGGAGGCAGTGGAAGACAGGAGGGCCTGGCGTGCTCTGGTCCATGGGGTCACGAAGAGTCGGACACGACTTAATGACTAAACAACAAAAAACTTTGCAAAAAAGTAAGTCAGGGTCAAAAAGTGTTCTGACAATATGTCTTCTCCACCAACCTGCAATGAAATGAGTTCAGATCTTCAGGGCCAGATGAACTGCATAGAAGTGTATTGATAGAAATGGCTGAAGAAGTCTCAGAACCATTGTCCATTATTTTCTTGAAATCATGAGAAATGGGTGAACTGCCAGATGATTGGAGGAGGGTTAACATTTTCATGTCTTTGAAAAGGATAAAAAGAGGAACCAGGGAACTATAGACCAGTCAACCTGGCATCAATCCCAGGGAAAATTCTGGAGCAGTTTATACTGCACCTTGAAAACAATGCATTAATAACTAGAAGCCAACCTGGATTTGTCAAGAACAAATCCTGCCAAGCTAATTTTATCTCATTTTTGGGTCGGAAAACCTCCCTAGTAGATAGTGTGAATGCTATAGACGTAGTATATATTGACTTCAGCAAAGCCTTTGATAAAGTGCCCCATAATTAGCAAGCTAACTAGGTGTGGGCTGGATAGAACAGGGGTCTCCAAAGCATGGCCCGTGGGCCACATCTGGCCCGCCTTGCCTTTTTATCCGGCTTGTGCACGAGCGCGGGTGTACACGCGCTTTCCTTCGGCCCTCAAAAATGTGGGAAATATATTATATGGCCCTCATGGTGAAAAGTTTGGAGACCTCTGGGATAGAACAACTGTCAGGTGGACACACAATTGGTTACAAATTTGTCGTCAGAGACTGTTTATCAATGGCTCCTTCTCAAAGTGGGAGGAGGTAACAAGTGAGGGGTACCCCAAGGCTCAGTCCTGGGCTTGGTGCTCTTCAGCATTTTTATTAATGAACTGGAAGAGGAAGTGTAGGGAATACTTATCAAATTTGCAGATAACACAAAATTGGGTGGAATAGCTGATACATTGGAAGACAGGAACAAAATTCAAAAAGATTATGATAGGCTTGAGCATTGGGCTAGAAACAACAGAATGAAATTGAACAGGGACAAGTGCGCAAAGTTCTATACCTGGGGTGGAGGAAACCAAATGCACTGTTATAATATGGAGAATACTTGACTCAGTAATAATACAGTTTAGAAAGATACTGGAATTGCTGCAAATCAAAAGCTGAATATGAGCTATAAGGATGATTAGGAGACTAGAAACCAAGCCCTGTGGGGAAAAACTGAAACAACCGGGCATGTTTAGCCTTGAGAAAAGAAGATTGAGAGGAGATAAGATAGTAATTTTCAATTACTTGAAAGATAGTCATACAGAGTAGCAGCAGGATCTGTTCTCAATCATCCCATGGTGCAGAACACGTAATAATGGGCTCAAGCTGCAGGAAGTCAGATTTAGACTGAATATCAGGAAAAACTTCTTAACTGTTAGAGCAGTACAACAATGGAATCAATTACCTCAGCAGGTGGTGAGTCCAACACTGGAGGCATTCAAGAGAAAATTAAACAACTGTCAGATCTACTTTGATTTGGATTCCTACACTGAGCAGGGGGCTGGACTCGATGACCTCCACCTCTATGATTCTATGATTCTGTTTATTTGTTAAAGTACAGAAACTTGTATAAATTTGTACATTCTCAAATATGTAGTAAGGGGCAGAATCTTGCTGATATATTCTTACATAAGGTAAATTCTACAAGTCTTGATGACAAATTGTTGCTCATTAACAAGGTGTCTGTTACATTCCTTGCACCCAGCATCTTGTTAGTGAATGACAATTTGTCACCAAGACTTATAGTGTAAATTGGCCATAGGATTCTAGCCATTGAATATCACACTAGTAAATAGAAATGCCCACAGCCTTTTGTTTACAAGTCCTGGGCATTATTGATGGAGCCTTTGAGAGGTAGTTAATTTGTAGTTTTGCCATAACTACACAAGCAGAAACATAAAATGCTTCACAATATAAAAGTCAAATATTGAGTTGGCTGCTTCAGTATGAAGAGAAGGTTCCTGCTGACGAGCCCAAATATCCTGGAAAATGTTGGAGTTTAATCATGTTAATGTAGCAGTAGCAGTATTTTGCTTGTGTATTGTCCAGATAATGTGATGGACTTGGAATCAACTTTAGTTCTTATAGGAAGAATGAGAAGGGAAACTAGATGAGAAAAGCTTATTCCTTAAGGTTTTGCTCTTGTTTTGTCTTTCTCTGCTGCCTCAAACATAGACAACAGGGTTACACACACTTGGGCCTTGTGTTCAGAACAATCTACATCTACAGAAAAACCTCACTAATTGCATGTGCACAATTTACATGATATTAGGACAGGAAATAATTTTAAAATACCACCATCTTAATAGTACTCACAAATATTTCTCTATTTGATTTGTCAGATGAAAAGGCTGCATTGGATCAGAAAGCATCTAAGCCATTAGCTCCTCAGGTACCACCCAAAAAACCTATCCCTCCAATTAAATCCAATAGCATAAGAAGTGGGATTTTGCATCAAAAATGGCCAGACAAGCCCATTTTGCAACCACCAATATCTAAGTAAGTATATCTTTTTTTCCCCTACATTAAATTGTTCAGGCACTATGTCTTGTTTGAAAGCTTGCAGCAGCAGAGTGCTGGTATGTTTTCACAGCACTTACATGTGCAAATATTTGCACATGCAGGTGCTGCAAAAACATACCAGCGCACTGCTGCTGCAAGCTTTCAAACAGGATGTGGGGCCTGAACAATTTAAATACCTCTTAAATTGTGAAAGATTGGAAATTTTAATTGTTACATGAATAACATGTAACATATATTGACAGTGTAATAGAGGTGCACGCAACATGTATTTTTCATCATCAGGAGGGGGAGCACTCTTCTCTGGCTTTGGGATTACTTTGGGAATGAAATTTAACAGGGGTAAGCACAAAGTTCTACATCTGGGGGGGGCAGGATCAAACACACGGTTACAAGATGGGGGATACTTGGCTCTATAATATTATGAGCAAGAAGATTCTTAGAATTGTTGTAGATCACAAGCTGAATGTTAGCCAACCATGCAAGGCAGTTGGAAAAAAGGCAGATGCTGTTTTAGGTTGCATTGACAGAAGTATAGTCTCCAGATCCCTTGAAGTACTAGTTCCCCTCTATTCAGCACTGGTTAGACTTCATCTTGAGTACTGTGTTAGGTTCTGGACACCACACGTCAAGAAGGATGCTAACAAACTGGAACACGTTCAGAAGAGGGTAACAAGGATAATGAGGGGACTGGAAACCAAGGCTTATGAAGAAAGACTGAAAGAACTGGGCTTGTTTAGCTTTGAGAAAAGAAGACTGAGGGGAGATATGATAGCACTTTTTAAATATTTAAAAGATTGTCATAGAGAGAAGGGTAGAATCTGTTCTTGATCACCTCAGAGTATAGGACACATAATAATGGGCTCAAGTTACAGGAAGCCAGATTTCAGGCAGGAAAAATATCCTAACTGTTAGAGCAGTATTACAATTCCCACATTAAGCAGGGGGATGGACCTGTTGGCCCCTTCCAACTCCATTATTATATAACTCTATGATTTATTGGTTCCTAGTAGTGGCAAAATATAGGTATAGCTACCTTAGTAGATAATTTTGTAGGAAAGGAAGGGTAGACATTGTTTTTGTATATGTATGTGAGTCCTTTCCCTATACCTCAACCAATGTCTGATATGGACCCATGACCTAATGGTACATATTTCTGTAAAACAGGACTTAAATAGACTTTACAAATCTCATATTTTAAATCATGGGTTCTGAGCATTGGAAGCATGCTGTAGGCTCTCATGCTGCATATTATATCTCCTGTCTCATGAATGAGTTCCTTCCTCCACTTGTTTGCTTTTGCTTGAAATTATGACTTGGAGTTTGAAAACTGTAGTTGCTAGACAGTGTTTTACCATAGTTTTCTGGCCTGCTTATCATGTAAAATACCTTTAAGCATAGATTTATTTTATGGACCTGCCTTGTCTCTGTTTCTAATATGTAAGTTAAATTGTGTTCATTTGGGGTGTTTTTTTTCAAACACAGGGCGAATGGGGAAGTTGCTTCCTGGCGACCAAAATCTGAAATTGAACCTTTGGCCAAACCAAATTTAGATCCTGAACAGTTACCACTGAGACCTAAATCGGTGGAGGTAGATTCTGTTGTAATAAAGAACATGAAAGAATCAGGTATGCTATTTTTAAAAGTTATATAAGTTGAGAAATCTTTTTCTACTATGAAATATTGAAATAACAACAAGGCATTTTGTAATATCTCAAAAGACTTAACAAATTTATTATGGCATATGCTTTTCTGGCCTAGAGCCCATTCTTCTTGTTCTTCTTTTTTCTGTAACTTGAGTACCGTGTTTCCCTGAAACTAAGACAGGGTCTTATATTACGTTTTGCTCCAAAAAAATGCATTAGGGCTTATTTTCAGGGGATGTTTTATTTTTTTCATGTACAACAACCTATATTTATTCAAATACAGTCATGTCATCTTCTTCTGGTTGCTGCACAATGGTGGAGGACGGGGTTTCACTTAACTGGGGCTTATTTTTGGGGTAGGGCTTATATTACGAGCATCTTGAAAAATCATACTAGGGCTTATTTTCAGGTTAGGGTTTATTTTCGGGGAAACAGGGTAGCTTTCCCTGTGAAAGTACTGGAATAAAAATCTTCAGTGTGCTTCCCCCCATCTGTAATCCATCAGGTTTTTTTTATTACTCCAATATTTGGATCTCTAAAAAGATCCATACTACTGACGACACACATGCTTATTTAAACATTGGTATTAAACAACAAGCAAATGGTATAATATTGGAAAAATGAAGACATGCATAATAAAAAAAATTAAGCATGAGATCCCTGACAGAAAAAAAATCTTTTGTCTTATAAGTAGAACTATCCTCCTAATACATTTTCCTGTAACAAACAAAATTTTGATCACTGACTAGAGATGGGGGTATTTGTGTATGAATACGAATATCCCCCCACAGGTGGAGATAACAAGGGTCCACTCACGATTGCGCCGCTGTTGCAACCGCCGCTGAACCTTCCAATGGCTCCGGAGATCGTGTTCGGTGAGCTACTCTCCGACCTAGCAGAGAGGCTTGTCGTTCCGCCTCCTGCCAGGAGTGGCGAGCCGAACACAATCTCTGGAGCCATTGGAAGCCTCTGCAGTGGTCGCAACAGCAGCGCAATCGTGAGTGGACCATCCGACCCTATGGGGCTGGACCCTCATTATCTCCACCTGTGGGGAGGTATTCGTATTCATATATGAATACGAATACCCCCATCTCTACCACTGACTTTTGTTAAACATTTAAAAATGTTCAACGAAAGTCGGTGGTCAAAATTTTGTTTGCATAATTTTTTGCAGTGTAAGGGTGCTGGTATCATCAGCTCATACCAGTAAAAATTATTTCAAATTAATTAAATACTTCCTGTCTCTCTGTTTGTGGTTTGGAGGCTCCCTATAACTTCCTTTTGACCTGGGGAAGCCTTAGGGAGCCTTGAGATGGGACAGAGAGCCTTTAATTGCCAGAAATTGCTGGCCTTTGAACCTCAAATGGGGGAGGGGGAATAGGAAGCATTTAATTAACTTAAAATAAATTTTACCAGCACTGCGCAAAGTTACACTAACAGGATTTGGGCCACTCTTTTAAGGTGGTTTTCATTTACAGTTGCTTGAATTATGTGGGGATTGTGAATCATGAAATTTGTCAACATTTGAATTTGACTCATGCAAGAAGTGCTTTCTTTAGCCTGCCATTAAGCCAGCTGTAAAACAGGTGCTATTTAATAGAGAAATGTTCACAAACCTTTGTTTCTTTTGTTTCTGTTCATATCTCCATCTTTGCTGAGTCCCCATCCCCACAAAGTATATTGTATATAAACCATTTCGTTCTGTATGTCTGATTGAAGGAGTTTGGAATTTATGGAAGTGCATGCCATGAACAGTGAGTCAGTCGTTAAGGTGCCACAGTACTTCTATTTTTCCTTTTGTATTTTCTTTTTTTCCCCCCTCATACATCTGTTTGTTTGGTTCAAATCAATATTGAAATTCATTGCCCTTCATCGTGTTAGACTGTCATTTCCCTACCCAAAATATGCTGCCCTCTTATAACCAAGGCCCTGTGTGAATCTACCCCCTCTGAAACAATTCTACCTCTTCCCTTGTCCTTGCTTTCTTCATCAGTTGGTCTGACTCTCAAACCTTGCCAACCCTCGGCCTTCCTGACAATTTCTTTACAGTTTTTATAAATAAAAATATTCTTTTCACTAACAGTATGTACAACTCCTTAATATGCTGGACTTGAATCACATTATTTTTATTTGCATCACAATATTTTGCGCAGAAATGCTCATTCAAAGACCCTTTGAAAAATAAGCTTGATTTTTCTTCTCTTGTGCTGCCCTTCCAACAAAAGCTTTCTGGGAAGAAAAGCATAGAAATGCTTCAGCCTATTATGATTTGTCTTTTTACAAAAAATGTATGCTGATTTACATCAAAAACATTCTGCACAAGTAAGATAGCTAAATAAATAAATATCTTGTTACGGAGACTGGGACTTTGCTGAGAATGACAGAGAGAACATTAGCAAAACAAAGAATATAAATATTATACTCAAGCCCACTGATTCGTTTCTTGGTTGATATTTAAGGTTTCGAACTTCTTTTTAGAATTTTATTTTCTTGCAGATAAAATAGAATATTTCTCAGCATGATGGTTGTTTAACTGGAATTCACCATGCTGAATTTTGTTTTCTATATAAGTAAATCACACGTATTTAAAAGTGTTATTAACTGGATGTTTTAAATTTTAAAGTATATTATTAAAAATAAATTAACTGAAATTATGTTGACTAGCAGAAAGACCAGGCTTAAACTTGACTTACTTACAAATTATTGAATGGATTCTCGCCATAGTAGATTGTTTGTTTGTTTTGATTTTTTAATGTTTCCAACTCCACTGTCAGTTGCCAGGGACAGTGTAAAACTGATAAATTCTCTAGTACCTCATTATACGTTTTCCATTATAAATTGATTTTAAGCCTGGTAGACCATAATACTAAGCTGTAATTTATTACCTTCTTTTAAATTGGGCAGAGCTCGAAAATGAAAGCTTGCTCTGATGTGCCCAGAATATTAACAAAGGAGTGGGAAATTTGTGGTTCTCCAGATGTTGTGGGACCTCATTTCCCATCTGCTCTAGGTTTTGTGGCCAGTGATCAAGGATGGTGACAATTCTAGTCCTGCACAGATCACCCCATTCTGGTTTAACATTTCTACTTACAAATCGCTCTGGTTGCTGTTATGAACCCTACTTCATGTCCACATTTTAAAGAAAAGAGGGAAAAACCCCAGTTTTGGAGAGTACTATCATACAACGATATTGGTAAATTTAAATGCAGTATTTCTTTTGATACTGGTTTATTTGATTTTTTAAATGTTGGCGATGCTTTTAAGAACTTATTTTCTCCATATATGATAAAATTGACACTTCGGAAATAATCCAGTTCACTGTATTTCTACTGTGTTTCCCCGAAAATAAGACAGGTATTAATTTTTGCTCCAAAAAACGCATTAGGGCTTATTTTCAGGGGATGTTTTATTTTACAGTCATGTCATCTTCTGGTTGCTGCACAATGGTGGAGGGCGGGGTTTCACTTAACTAGGGCTTATTTTCAGGTTAGGTCTTATATTGGGGGGAACAGGGTAGTTTGATCTTTTCAATTAGGACATATTTACACTAACTTTTTGCAAGGAACACCTCTTGTGGTTCAAAACGTTTTGCTACATCAAAGGGCCAAAACTGGAATGCCCTTTTATCCCCCGTGCTGCACCTGAACTTAACAAATGAGAGTCACATCTCTTACTTGTCCTAGTGAAACAGCAGTTCCCTGCAAGTTGATACAGGTCTACTCCATTTAAAAATATCTTATATTTCTCTTGCTGCACTGTATGTACTCGTGTAGTACCATTGTGCTTATAGCAGGAGTTCCTTAAAATTAATTCAACAGCAATGCTAACCATTTCTTCACTAAGCTTGGGCTGCCAATTTATAGGCCCTAATGCTTTAATTATGGAGCCCAAATGTCTAAGAATGGACCGTTTATTTATTTTAAAACAATTTTATCTTACTCTTCAACCAGGACGTTTTATAGAGTGACTTGTGTGTGATTAATAAAAACAAAAGTGTCCCTGGCAGCCAGCCAGTCTAAATGATACAAAACAAAGGAAAAAAGGGTCAGATGGAAGAAGTACATTAAAGTACATTGGTTATTAAAGTTAATTAGTTGTTCTTATAATGACTAGTTAGGTAAGCATGAACATGCATATTTTTTTCTGGGGAGTATATTTTATTGAGATACTCACCCTGTAGTTATTTAAGGATTTTATTTAGTGGAATTAAAATCACATTCATAAGTTCTTTATTTTTTTATAAATCTGCTGCAGTGTCCCTCTGTTTCATTTAGTATGTTTGAAAAAAGTATTGATGGAGTATAGTAATCTTTGATTTGTGTGCATACTGATCTACCTCATTTAAGTACAAAGAACTAATGTGTTGTGGTGATATGGGAGAGTTAATCAACTATTAGCCCTTCCAAGTGAGTCTTTATTCTGGTTATGTCTCGATTTACACCTGACTGGTTTCCTCTATATCTCTTCCTATCTAGACTAAATTTCAGTCAGAGTATTTTGTGGTGCCCCTCTTCTGTTTGAACTGAGGTCAGACATAAATGTGTTGGCTTAGTTGTATATGTTCATAATTTGTTGCTTAAATATAAAGTGGTAGAAAGTATTCCTTCCTTTATAGGTGAAAGTCTCACCTCCTTTTTCTGTGTGATCCAAGTTTAATTGACTACACCATTCTGCTGATTGATTTAATTCTGCTAGATTTCAGAGTGGTGTGTAATCTAATGTCTGTTGGTTTTTTGTATCCTGTCTTTCTTCTTGAGCTGTCACTGTTGATTCAACACATGATTCAAAGATGTGCACATAAAGGCACAATAATGTATCATGTTTAAAGATAATTAAACAGTAGGAAAGCACTTCAGTTAAAGTAAAGTAAAAAAATTAACATTACGAAGTGCAACATGCCTGTAAAAAGCACTGCCAGTCAGTTCCCTGCTTTAATAGAAGGGTATTTTCATTGAGGTAGAAGGACAGCCTTAGAAGGCAGAGGAACCAAGGTGCTTGGTTCAATAAAATACATGGTAAAAGTAAGAGAACAAACGTTTAAACAAACAGTAGCTCAGACAGTTTGGAAGGCCATTTCTAAGTGAATAGGCTACCCTCATCACATCTACTTCATCCCAGAGTATTTAGTGAGTCATGTGGCTTGCCATTTTATTTTATTTCTTCCAGTTGTCTGACTGTAAAGTCGTTTTTTCTGCTGTTTTCTCATTGTACGTTGCAATTTTGCTAAGTCTGTAATTAAATAAATTATTTTCAGGTAAAATTTACTGTTGGTTGTTGTAGGTTTTTTGGGCTGTTTGGCTGTGTTCTGAGGGCTTTTCTTCCTAACATTTCGCCAGTCTCTGTGGCCGGCATCTTCAGAGGACAGGAGTCAGAACTATGTCTGTGCTCTGGTGCAGTTTGTGCGATAGTTGAGTATTTATAGCTGTGGGATCAGCTTTTTTCCTTTTCAGGAGGTGAACTGCTCTGGTGCAGTTTGTGCGATAGTTGAGTATTTATAGCTGTGGGATCAGCTTTTGTTCTTTTCAGGAGGTGAACTCCTGAAAAGGACAAAAGCTGATCCCACAGATATAAATACTCAACTATCCCACAAACTGCACCAGAGCACAGACAGAGTTCTGACTCCTGTCCTCTGAAGATGCCGGCTACAGAGACTGGCGAAACGTTAGGAAGAAAAGCCCTCAGAACACGGCCAAACAGCCCGAAAAACCTACAACAACCATCAGATCCCCGGCCATGAAAGCCTTCGAGAATACAAAATTTACTGTCTTGGTTCACATGTCATGACAAGTCAGGGTTTTGCTGAACCTCTGGCTTGATGTTCACAAACAGCAAGCTGATGCATGCTTGCTGACAGTCCCATTTGCACCGCAAGTGGATAAACAAGTCAAGAGCCTACAGTCCTGGTGTCCAAACCGGGAGGTACCAGCTCTCTGGATGGCTTCTCTGCCAACAACCCAAATAAATCAACCTAAAACAAACCTTAGATTCTTCTTCTGGCTTGATGAGAGAGAAATATGCCAGAGCTCCAACTCTTGCTGAGTTTACATATTGCAGTATCAAAATGACAGACAAAAAAGATCCATGATTTGTTTATATCTGCTCTCACTGCAAATGGGAGTGTTTGGCAACAGGGACCAGCACACTGACTGGCTTGATCATAATATCTGAACACCCTTATATACCTACTTTACTATGTAATGTATAGTGTTATGTTGCATCCTTTTAATGAATATCACTATATCTTTGGTTGCTAGTTTTCACCTCAGCTGTTCTTTCTTGGTTGATTTCATAAGCTGTGATTGACCCGCAGACTGGCTTTTGCTTTATAGTCATTACACTTGTTCCAGTTATGCCCAGGTTTACAAAATTGGTATCATGAATGTGCAATATGAGGGCTTTATTTACATCAGAATTCCCATATATATAAATATAAGGTTTTGGGAGACACATGTAGAAAGTATATAAATAGAAATTAAGATGCTTGGCCATTATTCAGGAGAACCTTTGTGATAAGCTGAATTTCCGTACCACTAAAAGGAAGACTGTGGATTTAGTCCAGAGTTTTGATTAGCAGTCACAATTGTATTTCACCCGCTAATTTAGAAGGATAACCTAACCATTCCCTTTGGTTGACATTGAATGAACATAGCTGAGTCAATGCATTGTCCTGGTTATATACTGAAGATAATACTACCATGGTCAATGTAATTTTAAAACTCCTAAAATGTACTTCTCCTGCAAGAATTTTTTTATTCAGAATCTTTTTTAGATATTCCTCTCCTTGACTTTTCTTTCCAGATTTTGTTTCCTTTCCTGTTTGACATGTTTCCCTTCTTACGTGTCAGGAACTTACCCTTCCCTTCTCCATTTTGGTAAGATAACTTTCTATATGGCACACCAAATTCTTTGTTCCATGCATTGGTTCTTGCAACTAGGCTTCTGTTCTTGCCGATTGTAGAATTAACTTTCGTTTAAAGATATGTGTGCATAATATTTGTTTTGAAACCATTTCCAAGATATTCTATGTTTCCAACTATTTGTTCCCAATACTACCTAACAAAATAGCATCTTTGGATGGTTTTGCTGCACTATTGTATTAAAATTTGAATTTTGTTCCAGTAGATTCTCTTTTGCTTTTCTTGCTGATTTCCCCCTTCCCACCCACTTTTAGATTATATTGGTCGTCCACTCAGGTTGTGTGCTTTGCATCTTGCATGTAGGGTTTGGACAAAAAGAGACCCATGAGCCTCTTTTCTCCAGCCTTCATCTCTAAATTCTAAATCTGGGGATCATTATGGTTGCAAAAGAGGTAGGCAAGCTGGCACACAAATCTTCAGTCTTGCTGTTGCCCTTGTGTTGATGTTCTTTATGTTAGTACCTAGAGAAGAGGCAATGCGAATAGCAGGGATAGGAGGTTTCTCCAAACCTGTACTGTAATCAGGTGCAACTAGGACCTCTTCTGTGCCACTTTATGGGTCCAGGTTTGCACCTGCTGCATATAACTGCCATTCATTCTTCCATGGCTGCTGAAGGTTTGCAACTTACTCTTTCACAATGTGCTGTGCTAATAGCAATCTAATAAGTTGTGTGCGTGTGTGGTTGTGTGTGTGTGTGTGTGTTTTTTTAGTCAAACTAACATTCTGGAATATGTTACACACCTTTTCATGAAAAATCAGGAAAAGGCCATTAAAAATCAGGAAAATCCCAAACAATACAAATGCAGGAACTGGTAATATCTTTATTGGACCACTAAAACACACACACACACACACACACACACACACACAAAACAAGCTTTCGATGATAATTCATGTTCCTCAGGCTATGTACTATGTTCTCATGGGTAGCTCCAAATTTACTTCTTAGATGGAAATAGCTGTAATCTGCAGTCTGTAAAGGGCCTGTGATGGGAGTGTGTGGCTTCAGTCCCCTCTTCAGGTAGTGGTTTGGACTTTGTCACCCCCCTCTCTAAACAAAAGGAGGCCAAGCATTCTGACCCTCCCTCCTTTCTCCATTCTGCCTTCTTTTGAAACTCAAAGGCTAGGGAAAACAGGATAACCAGAAGCATGGCAAGCCTCCATCAGAGTTGGGATTAAGCATTTAGTTAAACCACCGGAACAGTCAATTTCAGCCAAATTAAAACCAAATCAATAGTTTTAGTTGGTGGATGCTTTCCTCAGCATGCAACACTGCTTGTCTGGTGTCAAGAGTCCATGGTGTTCAACAACTCACATTAGTGCCATGACCAGCCATTCTGTGGTATCTTACACAGTTCATTAAAAATTAAGAAAAGGCTGTGTGGTCCCCAAACAATACAGATACAGGAACTAGCGCTTGGAAGGCCTGAAAAAAAAAATTGGGGGAAAAACGGGGGGGGGGTTGCGGGTTTTTTTTCCCAAAGCCGTTTTTCCCCTCGGAAAAATTGGGGGAAAAATAGAGTGTGGAATATATTCTTTTACAATGATAAATAATATGTCTGTGACATGGTATTCAAACTATATAGCATGAAGA
Source organism: Intellagama lesueurii (assembly GCA_037013535.1). Lineage (NCBI taxonomy): Eukaryota > Metazoa > Chordata > Lepidosauria > Squamata > Agamidae > Intellagama > Intellagama lesueurii. The sequence goes on along the minus strand of JBAJHW010000001.1, from coordinate 189,531,030 downwards.
CCTTAATGAAAGACTTCTGAGACTTTATGTATTTAAGTTCTCTGAGAGGAATAGGTGATACCTTTATTGGACCACTAAAAAAAGTAACAAAACAAAAATCAAACAGCAAGCTTTTGATGGTAATTCATCTTCCTCAGGCTATGCACCAAGTTCTCATGGGTAGCTCCAAAATTCTCATGGCCGCTGTTGGGGGCCAAGTGTAGCTTCTTAGATGGAGATAGCTATAGTCTGCAAGAGGCCTGTGGGTGGTGGTGATTTAGTCCCCTCTTTAGATAGTGGTTTGGACTTTGTCACTCATCTCTCTGAACAAAAGGCGGCTAAACATCCTGACCTCCCTCCTTTTCACCTTCTTTTGAAATCTCATTACGCTGAAAGAAATATGCTATATTAATAATCATAACAATAATTGTGTGCCATCAAGTTAATTTTGACTTACAGCAACCCTTTCCAGATTTTCCAGGTAGAGAGTACTTAGAAGTGGTTTATCATTACCTTCTAGGACTGCCCTGGGACTGCACAGTTTGCCCATGCTGACTTTCCTGCCAGGAGGCACAGTGGGGAATTTATTACACTGTATTAAATGTTTGTGTTCATTTTTCCACGGCAGTGTTACTAACATTATATATACAGTGGTGCCTCGACTTACAACCATAATCAGTTCCAGAAGATGGGCATAAGTCGAAATGGTCGTAAGTCGAAGCACCATTTCCCATAGGAATACATTGAAACCCCATTAATCCATTCCGGCTGAAAAATAATAATAATAATAATTAAAAAAAAGAGCAAGCCCCATCGGAACGTGATGGGGCTGAAAAAAACAATCACAAAAAAAAAACACACACACACACACAGCCAGCCCCATCGGAATGCGATGGGGCTGGAAAAAAAATCACAAAAACACCCTCCACACACAGCCAGCCCCATCGGAACGCAATGGGGCTGGAAAAAAAATCACAAAGAACACCCTCCCACACACACAGCCAGCCCCATCGGAACGCGATGGGGGTGAAAAAAACACACACAAAACACCCACACACACACACAGCCAGCCCCATCGGAACACAATGGGGCTGAAAACAACAACAACAACAACAAAACCACACACAGCCAGCCCCATCAGAACACGATGGGGGTGAAAAAAAATCACAAAAAACACCCCCCCACACACACAGCCAGCCCCATCGGAACGCAATGGGGCTGAAAAAAACAACAACAAAAAAAACACACACACACACACAGACCAAGCCCCATTGGAACGCAATGGGGCTGGGGAAAAAAATCACAAAAAACACCCCACAAACACAGCCAGCCCCATCGGAACGCAATGAGGTTGAAAAAAACAAAAACAAACAGAGCAAGCCCCATCGGAACGCGATGGGGCTGGAAAAAAAAAAACACCAAAAAACATCACAGCACAGAAACATAACCCCCCCCCCCAACCCAAACCCACCCTGCAAAACAAAGTAAATGTATTTACTCAGGAGCAGAAAGCAGCCCCAGGCAGTCCGAAGCCTCCTCCGACGCACACTCTCTAACCGTTGGGGCGAAAGAGCTACAAAGAAGCTCTTCGCCGACCAACGGTTAGTACCTACATTTGAATTCCCTGCCTTTTTTCCCTGCCTCTTTTCTGTTTGCAACTCGAAGCTCCGGCCGCAAGTCGAAGCAAAATTTTGCGGCCGGAACTGGTCACAACTCGAAATGGTCGTATGTTGGGACGGTCGTAAGTCAAGGCACCACTGTATTAGATTACATTAGACTGTGTTGATTTTCCGAAAAATATTGAATCTGAAAAGTGTTAGCTCCATAAAATATCTGAATAATAATTGATGTGGTTTAAGTCTTATATTGAAATGTAGTTTAAATATAGATAAGATGGTTTAAATTTATACTCAGATGAATTGAATGTACACTCATTAAAATATCCAGAATGTGTCCGCACAGTGTTACCATTATCTATAAAGGTTCATTTTAGGGGCATGTGGGAGAGGTCTTTCTGTTGTGTTGCTCCCATATAGTGGTTTGCACAGTTACTAGGGAGCAGAAAAATGCATAATTAGATCCCAAGATGTCTAATAATTGCTTATTAGTCTCAAAAATCAGGCTGTCTCTTGATTGAGGTGGTTTTAGCGGATTCTGTTGGCTTTTCAGACTTGGGCTTTAGCATAGAAACTGCCTTGTTTTGCTGATGAGAAATATTTTGATTGATACTATAAACCACTATATTACGTCAGAATAGCATTGTGATTTGAGAACTGCAGACATAGAGGTAAGGTGGGAGAAGGGCTTACAACACCTTGGCCTGGAACAGTAGTTTGTTAACATATTTTAACATTAATATAAAGCTGCTAGGAGAAATTATCCAAGGACTTGAGGTCTAGTATCATTAGTATTCTAGGGACACTCTATTTTTTGTTTAGTTTATGAGGTAGGTGAAGCACTGAATTTGGCCTGGGCAAGAGCCAGTAAGCTGAAGCTTGTTCTCAAGGAGTTCTGTGGTTTTGAGGTTTATCAAGAAAATTGTTATCCTGAAGTGGATGGAGGTGCACTCCGCCTTGGTGGCTGTGTTTCCTTCATGCATGCTCCTTCATAGCTTGGTTTAGCATGGAATTATCTTTACTTCTGAAGGCAGTTAATGCAACTGTGGTGTTTCCTAGGAAGGAATGACTAGGCTACAGTTATTCATGTCAAAAATACAACTGCATTTGAAGATAGTTTGAGAACCAGCATTACTTCAGAATGTACAGTCATGGCCAAAAATATTGGCACCCTTGCAATTCTGTCAGAAAATGCAACCCTTCTCTCAGAAAATTGTTGTAGTTGCAAATGTTTTGGTACTCACATGTTCATTTCTTTGGTTTGCGTTGGAACAACAACAAAAAAACAGAGAAGAAAAGTCAAATCTGATACAATCCCACACAGAAACCCAAAAATGCACTGGCCAAAATTATTGGCACCCTATCTAAATTGTAAGCATGTGATGCTCCTTTAATTTGTATTTAGACACACCTATCGCAAGTAAGAGGTGTGGGTAATATAGTAACCACACTTGCAACCAGTTAAGATGGAGAAAAGTTGACTCAACCTTTGTGTTGTGTGTGACACTGAGCATGGAGAAAAGAATGAAGTGTAAAGAGTTGTCTGTGGATTAGAGACAAAAAAATTGTGGAAAAACATGGACAATCTCAAGGCTACAAGTCCATCTCCAGAGATCTTAATGTTCCTGTGTCCACTGTGCGCAGTATCATCAAGAGGTTTACAGCCCATGGCACTGTAGCTAACCTCCCTGGACGTGGACAGAAGAGCAAAATTACTGAAAAATTACAACGAAGGGTTGTTCGAATGGTGGATACAGAACCCAGATTAACTTCCAAACAAATTCAAGCTGATCTGCAGACACAGGGTACAACAGTGTCAGCTCGCATTATCCGTCACCATTTGAATGAAAAGGGACACTAGGGAAGGAGACCCAGGAGGACACCACTGCTGACACAAAGGCATAAAAAAGCAAGACTGGAGTATGCCAAAACGTATGTGACAAAACCACAATCCTTCTGGGAGAACGTACTGTGGACAGATGAGACAAAAGTAGAGCTTTTTGGTAAAGGACATCATGGCACTGTTTACAGAAAAAGAAATGAGGCATTCAAAGAAAAGAACACAGTCCCTACAGTCAAACATGGTGGAGATTCAAAGATGTTTTGGGGTTGCTTTGCTGCTTCTGGCACTGGATGCCTTGACTGTGTGAACGGTATCATGAAATCTGATGATTACCAAAGAATTTTGGGGCGCAACATAGTGGCCAGTGTCAGAAAGCTGCGTCTCCACCAGAGGTCATGGGTCTTCCAGCAGGACAATGACCCGAAACACACTTCAAAAAGCACTCAGAAATGGTTACAAACAAAGCGCTGGAGAGTTCTGAAATGGCCAGCAATGAGTCCAGATCTGAATCCCATAGAACACCTGTGGAGAGATCTCGAAAAAGCAGTTGGGAGAAGGTATCCTTCAAAACAGACTTCCAAAGAATAGCAAGGAGAGACAAGAGGGCCTTCTTAAATGAACAGTGCAAAGAAATAGAGGAAAATAATAGAAAGGGAAAAACTAGAGATCTGTTCAAGAAAATTGGAGATGTTAAAGGAACATTTCATGCAAAGATGGACATGATAAAGGACAAAAATGGGAGGGACGTAAAAGAAGCAGAAGACAGCAAGAAGAGGTGGCAAGAATACACAGAGGAATTATACCAGAAAGATCAGGATGTCCCGGACAACCCAGATAGTGTGGTTGCTGACCTTGAGTCAGGCATCCTGGAGATTGAAGTCAAGTGGGCCTTAGAAAGCATGGCTAACAACGCCAGTGGAGGTGATGGCATTCCAGTTGAACTTTTAAAAATCTTAAAAGATGACGCTGTTAAGGTGCTACACTCAATATGCCAGCAAGTTTGGAAAACTCAGCAGTGGCCAGAGGATTGGAAAAGATCAGTCTACATCCCAATCCCAAAGAAGGGCAGTGCCAAAGAATGCTCCAACTACCGTACAATTGCACTCATCTCACACGCTAGCAAGCTTATGCTCAAAATCCTACAAGGCAGGCTTCAGCAGTATGTGGACCAAGAACTCCCAGAAGTACAAGCTGGATTTCGAAGGGGCAAAGGAACTAGAGACCAAATTGCTAACATGTGCTGGATTATGGAGAAAGCCAGAGAGTTCCAGAAAAACATCTACTTCTGCTTCATTGACTACGCAAAAGCCTTTGACTGTGTGGACCACAGCAAACTATGGCAAGTTCTTAAAGAAATGGGAGTGCCTGACCACCTTATCTATCTCCTGAGAAATCTCTATGTGGGACAGGAAGCAACAGTTAGAACTGGATGTGGAACAACTGATTGGTTCAAAATTGGGAAAGGAGTACGACAAGGCTGTATATTGTCTCCCTGCTTATTTAACTTATATGCAGAATACATCATGCGAAAGGCTGGACTGGAGGAATCCCAAGCCGGAATTAAGATTGCCGGAAGAAATATCAATGACCTCCGATATGCAGATGATACCACTCTGATGGCAGAAAGTGAGGAGGAATTAAAGAACCTCTTAATGAGGGTGAAAGAAGAGAGCGCCAAAAATGGTCTGAAGCTCAACATCAAAAAAACTAAGATCATGGCCACTGGTCCCATCACCTCCTGGCAAATAGAAGGGGAAGATATGGAGGTAGTGACAGATTTTACTTTCCTGGGCTCCATGATCACTGCAGATGGTGACAGTAGCCACGAAATTAAAAGACGCCTTCTTCTTGGGAGGAAAGCAATGACAAACCTAGACAACATCTTAAAAAGCAGAGACATCACCTTGCCGACAAAGGTCCGCATAGTCAAAGCTATGGTTTTTCCAGTAGCGATGTATGGAAGTGAGAGCTGAACCATAAAGAAGGCTGACCGCCGAAGAATTGATGCTTTTGAAATGTAGTGCTGGAGGAGACTCTTGAGAGTTCCTTGGACTGCAAAGAGAACAAACCTATCCATTCTGAAGGAAATCAACCCTGAGTGCTTACTGGAAGGACAGATCCTGAAGCTGAGGCTCCAATACTTTGGCCATCTCATGAGAAGAGAAGACTCCCTGGAAAAGACCCTGATGTGTTGGGAAAATGTGAAGGCAAGAGGAGAAGGGGACGACAGAGGATGAGATGGCTGGACAGTGTCATTGAAGCTACCAACATGAATTTGACCCAACTCCGGGAGGCAGTGGAAGACAGGAGGGCCTGGTGTGTTCTGGTCCATGGGGTCACGAAGAGTCAGACATGACTCAACGACCAAACAACAACAATCCTTCAAATCTGAAGGCCCTGGAGCAGTTTGAAAAAGAAGAGTGGTCCAAAATTCCAGTAGAGAGGTGTAAGAAACTCATCCATGGTTACAGGAAGCTATTGATTTCAGTTATTTTTTCCAAAGGGGGTGCTACCAAATATTAAGTTAAGGGTGCCAATAATTTTGGCTAGTGCATTTTTGGGTTTCTGTGTGGGATAGTATCAGATTTTGACTTTTCTTCTCTGTTTTTTTGTGTTGTTCCAACGCAAACCAAAGAAATGAACATGTGAGTACCAAAACATTTGCAACTGCAACAATTTTCTGAGAGAAAGGTTGCATTTCCTGACAGAATTGCAAGGGTTCCAATATTTTTGGCCATGACTGTAAGTGCAAAAAAAAAAAATCACTAGAATATCTTGCTGGTAAATTTCTCACCAGTATTAAGACAATACTATGAGACATTTCTGCCAGTTTGTTTCCAAACCCAATTCAGGGCTCTGATATTGACTTGTAAGGCTTTAATTGGTCTGGATCTTGTATTATTGTACTTTAAAAGGACCTTCTTCAGATCATATAACTCTTGTAGGCGAAGCAGATGGTGTCAAGTGAGAAGAAGATGTGGGTTGGGGAGGAAAGAGATGAGTCTGAGCAACATTATGTGGAAGGTGAGAATTTAAGGCCCACTGGCTGAGTGCAGCTGTGTGGTCTGTGTAATGGGTGTTTCAGCTGCTTAGAATATATAAGAATAAATATAGCAGGTAATGGTATGAAGAGATATAAAGAACATATTTTTGGAAATCTGCTGTTAGAACAGTAAGGCTGAGTGAGTTTTGCATAAGAGATGTGTCTCAGAGGGTGGTAGATAAATGTGTTTTATGAGTAGGATAAGTGTGCATAACTAGAGGGGAAGAGAGGAGCATGATGTAGGAAGAATAATCCCCAAACTGCAATTTTTTTGTAAATCCATGTATTATCTACCATTAAGTATAATTCTATAATCTATACTTCAAGGAGCTCAGCTTTAAGAACTGAATGCTTTACAACCCATCACTGCTATTGGGCAAGTTTCCATATTACATACAGTGGTGCCTCGACTTACGGAATTAATCCTTATTGGAACGGTGGCTGCAACTCGAAATTTTCGTAAGTCGAAGCACCATTTCCCATAGGAATGCATTGAAAACTGATTAATCCGTTCCGGCTGTTTTTGGTTCTTATGTAGAGGCGCTGTTCTTACGTTGAAGCATTAGTTCCCATAGGAACAAATGCAAAGCCGGTTAATCCGTACTCTACCAATAGGGGGAGAATTTTTTTTTAACCTAAGATGACCTAAGGTTAAAAAAAGGGCAGGAAAGGAGGGAGGGAGGGAACACCTTTTAAACAGAACCAAGCAGCTTTAAACCAAACCAAGCACCTTTTAAACCAATTTTTGCATTTTAAAATTACAGTACCAGGCAGTACCGGGCAGTCCAAAGTGCATTTCCCGCTTTTTCCGCAGTTTTTTTTAGTCTGTAAGTCGAAGCTCCGGCCACAAGTCGAAGCAAAGTTTTGTGGCTGGAGCTTTTCTTAAGTCGAAATTTTCATAAGTAGGGACGTCTGTAAGTCGAGGCACCACTGTATAAATATACTAGCCAAACTCTTACTGGAATTTTCCTGCAAAGTAAGTTAAATCACATAAATTATAGGGGCAAATCACAGCTAATTCACAAGGTGCAGGTCACATGATTGCCATATGACTAGGCATGTGACCACCATCTTGTTAATTAGCTGCAATTTGCTGCTGCTTACACAATTTCACTTACTCAACAGTAAAATTCCAGTACAATTCTGGCCCTTGAATTCTTGAATAACTTGTAGCTGTCTCTAGGTCATACAATAAATAGATCAGCTATACCTACTTTATTTTGTATGCTTTGCTTCAGTGTTTAATTGTAAACTCACTCTGGTAGAGATCAACATATTATACATTCAGCTCTACATTTGCATTGAAAATGTAGCTTAAGTTGCTCCTAGTTTCTCTTGTCTGCTTAAAAATTCAATACCATTTTTAGCTCATTAACAGTCACTCTAGTTCTTGTTTCTAAAGAAATGTAGAAGATAACATCATATTGTTGGCTTCTTAGTTAACATAATGTCCAAGCAGAGTCTAAACTGTTACCTTCTGAAACTTCTCAACATTTTAATTGTGCCTTCTCCTTTCAATTTTCTTCTAGAACTTTTAAGTTTTGATGATATTATATCTACCTCAGATAATTTATCACATCCCACAGCAAATAGGCCGAAGATGCTTGGCAGGAGGCTTCCTGCTCGCTTCAATGGCAATAATTCTGTGAGTACATCTATAATAAGGAGTATGTGCATGTATTGGTCTGTCCAGGACTGGTTGCCCCAATGACCTGAATTATGGCATACCTATTAAGGGAACCATGCAAGTTTTTTTGGTTTTAAAATTCATGTTTGTTTTTTAAAACACATTAATTAATTGTAATCGGTATAAATGTAGCTTGCAATGCCATGTTGAGTCACTAAACATGAGATAGTAGGTTCCTCAGAGGTTAGAGGCAACATTCTCTCTAAGCTGCATGGGGTGCTCAGTGCTGTATTGGTGCCACACATTGGTGCTGTATTGGTGCTCATTTGGTTCTGGTCGCAGTTGGAAGTTTGCACGTGTGGGGTGATGTTTCTGCTCAGTGCTGGTGGAAAACTAGAGGGAACATTGGTTAGAGGGCTTTTCAATGTCTGGTGGCTCCTCAACTGTAGGAAGCCTGGTATGTGGTCCGGTTGTTTTCAGTTTGTTTTCAATGGGACTCTGGAAAATCAGGCTATTTAAATCTTCATTTCTGCCCTTTGCTGGAATCCAGCAACACAAGCTCTGCCTTGTAAGCTCTCTCTCTCTCTCTCTCTCTGTGTGTGTGTGTGTGTGTGTGTGTGTGCGCGCGCGCGTGTGTGCGTGCATGCACATATATATGTATGGGAAGAGGAGAGTAAGAACAGAAAATGCTGAATGAATGCTGGTGTAATGGGGAGATGACAAAAGAGGGAAATCAGTAAAAAGCTGAAAGAGTAGAATATAGGGTTGCCATCTTGTCTGGGTTTTCCTTTCTTGGGAAAGCTACACCAGTTACATGTTTGCATTCCCTGTGACAGGAGCACTTTGAGAAAAGGGGATCTTTGGGGTGTACAAAATGGTGGGGGCTACAGATCAGGCACACCAATATTATGGACAAAAACTCCAGTCTTCTGTTTCATAGATGCAAATCAACTTTGAAAGGAGTGATCCTGAGTGGAATATTAGTCTGATGGTGATAATGGGACAGGATTTAATTATGTGCTTCTATTGGATTCCACTTCTTTCACCAGTGGAATCAGGACCGCACCCACTCACCCCTCCCTGGCAGCCCTCCTTGGCACTGAAAACCTGCTCCCAGAATTTCCGAACTTCTTAGGTACATGTGCACAGGTGGATTACTCTTGTTGCTGATCCTGCTGATTCTGGTATACTTCTGCTAGCAGATTCCAGGAGAAGTATACCACTGGATCCTGGCCTCTGCCAGTGTTTGGAGGTGTATGTAATTATAATACGCAAGATAGCCTTCCAGTGCAGCTAGGTTTGTCTCAGACTCCAGGACTGGAGGGAAACAGGTGAACAAGTTTCCTTCATCTTGCTAACAGATGACATCAGCATGGAAGAAGAAAAAAATTATGCTGACACCTGCATCAGTGGTACACTTCCAGTTTCATGGAATACTTGGTCATTTTTGACCACCTGTCTGACAGATGTAACAGCCCTCACTGAAACTATTACTTTATTTGTGTGTCCAGATTTTTAAAACTAAGACAGTAAGAAGGTATTAAGAAGCAAAAGTGACTGACCAAGTAAAATCCAGGTGTTTGGATACCACAGAAATAGCATTTTAAATTTCAGTAAATGATACCCAGTAATTCTCACTTGGGCAACAGTTTCATGGAAGAGATGCTGTCACTGAAAAACAGTGTTCTGCTTTAAGCATCTTCTCTCCAATTGATCTTAGTTCATGAGATGTAAAGGGAGTCCTGTGGCTCCTTAAGGTGACCTGGATCGATCGACAGCATTTTCTGCTGCATGGATTAAAATCAATGCTTTCAACTTGGCACAGAAACAGATTGGCAGCTAGTGGAGATGAGAAAGCTCAAGGCATACAGAAAATACTGATAGCCATATGTTTGGGGACAAGTTAAAATGGAGAATATTTCAATGATCTTGAAGCAAAATGAATAATGGCAAAATATACATAAAGGTGTGGCTATTTTAAGACCTCTTTAAGTTACTAAACTTACCAACACTTTTTTCCCCTCCAGGCTCAAACCATAGAGAAAAGTGTGAAGGTGCATAAAGAGGAGGAGAAGGAGGTGGAAAGTGCCAAACCAAAGCCATCTGAAGTGAAAAAGGTAGAGTGCTGACATTGCTTATGTTATGTCCAACATTATGTTTAATAATTATCAACTCAGGATAACTATATGCTGATATGTGGATATCATGCTAGACATTTTATCTTGAGTAGTTCAGTGCTATTTATTGGAGGCAAATGCTCTTCCAGGATTCTGAGCAATTCCATCTCCACCCCTTCCAAACTCCTCTCCTCCCCCTTTCCATCTCCACCCCTTCCAAACACCTCTCCTCCCCCTTTCCATCTCCACCCCTTCCAAACTCCTTTCCTCTCCCTTTCCATCTCCACCCCTTCCAAACTCCTTTCCTCTCCCTTTCCATCTCCACCCCTTCCAAACACCTCTCCTCCCCCTTTCCATCTCCACCCCTTCCAAACTCCTTTCCTCTCCCTTTCCATCTCCACCCCTTCCAAACACCTCTCCTCCCCCTTTCCATCTCCACCCCTTCCAAACTCCTTTCCTCTCCCTTTCCATCTCCACCCCTTCCAAACACCTCTCCTCCCCCTTTCCATCTCCACCCCTTCCAAACTCCTTTCCTCTCCCTTTCCATCTCCACCCCTTCCAAACTCCTTTCCTCTCCCTTTCCATCTCCACCCCTTCCAAACACCTCTCCTCCCCCTTTCCATCTCCACCCCTTCTAAACTCCTTTCTGCCCCCCCTTTCCTTTTCCACCCCTTTTATACTCCTTTTTGTGCCCGAAAAGCATGGTAATCTATGCACCCGGGTAGGTGGGGCTCGTTAGCCTTGGAAGGCAGCCCATCTAGGAGAAGGAAAACTCCGATTTCAAACCTCCACTGCCTTGTGGCTATATCCACCGATGGAAAAGGCTTCAGGAGTTAACCTTGAGGCAAAATCCAGAGCCGGAGTCCCGGAGGCAGTTTGTGCCGTTCTGGCAACTCCTGCAATGTCGCTGGAACCAGTTGTATTGGCTCTTGCCTTCCCATTGGACTACTTCAGTGACGTGGAGAGGGGGGATTTTCTGCTTGGGTAACAGTCCATATTATTTTACCCTGGCTTCGTGCTCTGGAGAGGACACTCCAGCTTTGCATACAGCGTCGAAATAACACGGGAAGTAGCAGTTACTGGTTATAAGTCTTTGCTCGGTTGGCGTAGAGCATGACGCCAGGGGCTACTTCCGATGGTGGGAGAGGTCATTGCACCTCACTAGGTAGCTACTGCCTGCCTTAAGCTGGGCAGTCCCCAGCCAGTAAAGTACTGCCTCGCCATGGTCTGTTAGACTCACGGGGTGTGTGGGGTTTAGGGTGAAAGCTGATAAGCAGATCGATAGCCCTGCACCATGCAATAATCATAAGAAAACATCTGCCCTAAAGCTGGGCACTTTAAATGTTCGGACAATGACCCCTGGCTTTTCTGATGACCTGCAGGAAATAGGCGACACACGCAAGACAGCTGTCATCGACATGGAACTGAGTAGGGTGCAAATAGACATTGTTGCCATGCAAGAGACGAGATTGCCAGACTCGGACTCTGTCAAAGAAAAATAATTCTCATTCTTCTGGCAGGGAAAACCATTGAATGAGACCAGGGAATATGGTGTTGGTTTTGCGGTGAGAAATACTCTGCTGAGATCCATTGTTCCACCTACTGTGGGGAGTGAAAGAATCCTGTCTCTGCAGCTCCACTCACCCTCATCAGGACCAGTCACCCTCATCAGTGCATATGCACCAACACTGTCGTCTACAACAGAAGTCAAAGACAAATTCTATGACGATCTGGCAGCTACTATCAAAAAAAATCCCAGAGAGAGAGCCACTGTTCATTCTCGGAGACTTTAACACTAGAGTTGGTGCTGATCACAGTTCTTGGCCCACTTGTCTAGGCTGTTTTGGTATTGGGAAGGTGAACGAAAATGGCCAACGCTTGCTGGAGTATTGCTGTTATTATGGTCTTTGTGTCAGCAACACGTTATTTAATACGAAGCTTCGACACAGAGTCTCTTGGAGACATCCAAGATCGAAACATTGGCATCAGCTCGATTTGATCCTCACTAGACGCTCTAGCCTTCCTAGTATTACGATCACACGCAGTTATCAGGGTGCTGATTGCAATACTGATCACTCCCTGGTGTGTAGCAGAGTAAAACTGCGAATAAAGAGATTGTATCACACGAAAAAGGAAGGAAGACCATGTATTGACATCAGCAAGACTCGCTATCAGAGAAAAGTGGAGGAATTTGCCCAAGCGCTTGAGGAAACTCTTCCAGGCCCGGCTGTTGCAAATGCACCTGAATGATGGGAACATTTCAAGAACGCTGTTTATAACCGCCTTGTCCACATTTGGCAAGTAGACCAAAAAGACGGCAGATTGGTTTGAAGCCCATTCGGAGGAGTTGATGCCACCCATCGAGGAAAAGAGGAGAGCTCTAGCAGCATACAAGGCCTGTCGTAGTGAGTACAACTTGCAGGTTCTTCAAGCTGCTCATAGCAAAGTCCAACAGACTGCCAGGAGATGTTCTAACAATTATTGGCTTCAGCTTTGCTCTGAGATACAGATAGCAGCGGACACAGGTAACATCAAGGGAATGTATGACGGCATCAAGCAGGCTTTAGGTCCAATACAGAAGAAACCTGCTCCCTTGAAGTCTGCTACAGGCATGATCATCCAGTACCGAGCACAGCAGGTGGAACACTGGGTGCAGCACTACTCCGAGCTATATTCTAGAGAAAATGCAGTAACTGAAGAGGCATTAAATAGCATCGAGTGCCTGCCTGTCTTGGAAGAGTTGGACAGAGAACCAACTTAAGCAGAAATAAAAGCGGCCTTGGATTCCCTCGCCTCCGGCAAGGCACCTAGGAAAAATAAGATCCCTGTTGAAGTGCTGAAGTCCTGTGAAGAGATCATCATGACTGAGCTGTATGAAATCTTCTGTCTTTGCTGGAGGGAAGGTGGAGTACCACAGGACATGAAGGATGCAAACATCATCACATTGTACAAGAACAAAGGCGACAGGGGCGACAGCAATAACTACTGTGGCATCTCTCTTCTCAGCGTTGTAGGGAAGCTGCTTGCCCGTGTTGTGCTGAAGAGGCTCCAGGTGCTTGCAGACAGAGTCTGTCCAGAATCACAGTGTGGATTTCAAGCTAATAGATCCACCATTGACATGGTATTTTCCCTCCAACAGTTGCAGGAGAAATGTAGGGAACAACGACAGCCACTCTTTGTGGCCTTCATAGATCTTACAAAGGCCTTTGATTTGGTTAGCAGGGACAGCCTTTTTAAAATACTTCCCAAGATTGGATGTCCACCTCGACTCCTTAACATCATCAGGTGCTTTCATGAGCAAATGAAGGGCACTGTAGTTTTTGATGGCTCAACATCAGATCCCTTTGACATCCGAAGCGGAGTGAAACAGGGCTGTGTCCTCGCGCCGACTCTGTTTGGGATCTTTTTTGCTGTCATGCTGAAGCACGCTTTTGAAACTGCACCAGAAGGTGTCTATCTCCGGACTAGATCAGATGGAAAGCTCTTTAATCTCTCTAGATTGAGAGCAAAGACCAAAGTCCAGCTGAAATGCATGCGGGACTTCCTCTTCGCCGATGATGCAGCTGTTGTTGCCCATTCTGCTGAAGAGCTCCAACAACTTACGAACCATTTTAGTAAGGCCTGCCAAGATTTTGGATTAACAGTCAGCCTGAAGAAAACACAAGTCATGGGCCAGGGCATGGACTCTCCTCCCTCTATTACCATCTCTACACAAGAATTGGAGTTTGTTCATGATTTCGTGCTCAACGATCTCTGACACTCTCTCTCTAGATGTCTAGCTGGATAAGGTAAAGGTAAAGGTTCCCCTTGACATTTAGTCCAGTTGTGTCTGACTCTAGGGCGTGGTGCTCATCCCCATTTCCAAGCCATAGAGCCAGCGTTTGTCCGAAGACAGTTTCCGTGGTCATGTGGCCAGCGCGACTAGACACGGAATGCTGTTACCTTCCCAGTGAGGTGGTACCTATTTATCTACTTGCATTTGCATGCTTTCGAACTGCTAGGTTGGCAGGAGCTGGGACAAGCGACAGGAGCTCACTCCATCGTGTGGATTCGATCTTACGACTGCTGGTCTTCTGACCTTCCAGCACAGAGGCTTCTGCGGTTTAACCCACAGCGCCACTACGTCCCTTACCTATCTGGATAAACACATTGGCAAAGGAACTACCATGTTCTCTAGACTCACAAAAAGAGTATGGCTTAATAAGAAGCTGACAGCATATACCAAGATCCAGGTCTGTAGAGCCTGTGTCCTGAGTACACTCCTGTACTGCAGTGAGTTCTGGACCCTTTGTGCACGGCAGGAGAGGAAGTTGAACACGTTCCATATGCGTTGCCTCCGATGCATTTTTGGTATCACCTGACAGGACAAATTTCCAAATAGAGTAGTCCTAGAACGAGCTGGAATGTTTAGCGTGTATACATTACTGAAACAGCGACGTTTATGTTGGCTTGGGCATGTCGTGAGAATGGCTGACGGTCAGATTCCAAAAGATCTCCTGTGTGGAGATTTATTGCAGGGAAAGCGCCCCAGAGGGAGACCACAGCTGCGATAGAAGGGTATCTGCAAGCGGGATCTGAAGGCCTTAGGAATGGACCTCAACAATGGGAAACTTTGACATCTGAGTGTTCAGCCTGGAGGCAGGCGGTGCATCACGGCCTCTCCCAATTTGAAGAGACCCTTGTCCAGCAGGCCGAGGCAAAGAGGCAGTCCCGAAAGCAGCCAAATCAGGGAGCTGGACAGGGGACAGATTGTACTTGTCTTCAGTGTGGAAGGGATTGTCACTCTCGAATTGGCCTTCCCAGCCACACTAGACGCTGTTCCAAGTCCTCTATTCAGAGCACGTTACCATAGTCTCTCGAGACTGAAGGATGCCTACACATTCTGAACAAAGAAGACCTCACAGAATAATACCACAAATCTTGTTACCAAAATAAAATAGTGTTTTGTTTGATTGCTTATAGAAAAAATGCTGTAGGTCATACTTGTATTGATTTTTGCAAAGAGAGGAGTGATTGTCATATGGATAAACAGTGTTAGTGAACTCTGATCTACTGCTCTATGAGTAGTAAAAGGAATTTATTCTGAATCATAATAGAGTGCCAGTTCAGCTACTACATATCTAGGTAGAACAAAGTGTTTTATGCTGCCATTTTATTGAGAAATCAGATGTCTGCATCTTTGTGGACTGTGCTTGTCCATCAAAGCCAGTATGATGAAGCCCCTCCTATTTATATTTTTATCTTCCTATTTCAGCCAACTGCATTCACTTCACCATTTCTATCTTCATCACCAAGACCAATTTCTGTTGTACTAAATGCTGCTGCTGTGGAAACAAAACTTAAACAGGAAACCGATGAAAGGGAAAAGCCTTCTTTGGAAGAGCTCAAGCTTCAGATCTTTGAGCTGCTAACTGTTGTGGAAACACTGAAAAAGGAGCATGGGTAAGAGCTGTTCACAACTTTTCATCTAAATTTGGGTCTACATTTCACCTTCATTTCTTAGTTTTTTTATGTCTTTCATCACTATTGCATACCTCTATGGTTAGTACTAAAATGATTGTGACCTTCACTGGTAATGTTTGTGTATATGAATGATCACAGCTATTTACTTGGACAGAGAAAGCACTGTGGGGAGAGGTGTTAAGCTGGTTTCATCTCACTGGATCCTGGAGATCCTACATCTGAATCAATTAGGGATCTTTCTGGCTCACTCAAGAGGACAGGGTGAGAACAGAGGTTCCTGGGTCAGCACCCTGCTCCCAAACTAGTTCAGTTGAGCAACTCCCTTTTGTGCACTCTTGTCCAAGTGAAACTTGTAAACTATGAATTATTTTTGTTAGACCACCTGGCCTAACAAAATGTGTGAATATCAAAGTTAATAATGTGTATCTTTAATTTTAAAGGAAAGAACTGGAAAAATTGAAAAAAGAGTTGGAGGAAGAGAAGCAGATGCGGAGCAACCTAGAGGTAAAGTGTTTGAGTAAGATATCAGGAGCAATAGGAGTTCTTATTTTTTCAGATTTCTTTATTTTCAGTTATGTGGGGACTGCAGTAAGACAGCCATTCCTTAATGTGTGTGACGTTTGCCCTCGTGGCCCCTGCTTGTTTCCCCAAACACAGAGCTCACAAGGTACCTCAGCACGCCCTCTGATACGCTGCCACCAGTTGATCTCTTTTATCAACTTAGTTTACTTAGAAAAGACGAAGGTCCATCCAGTACTGACGTTTCAACAGAACAAGTTTATTAATTACAGATGGTTTCT
This sequence comes from Intellagama lesueurii, assembly GCA_037013535.1. Taxonomy (NCBI): domain Eukaryota; kingdom Metazoa; phylum Chordata; class Lepidosauria; order Squamata; family Agamidae; genus Intellagama; species Intellagama lesueurii. The sequence goes on along the minus strand of JBAJHW010000001.1, from coordinate 189,514,542 downwards.
GGAATAATTCATAAGCACATTCTTCAAGATTCATCAATCATCAATATTAACCTTCTATATTAATTATCACAGGTTACACTCTAACTGATTACTCCTCAGACCCCCCAAACTATCCTTCTCTCTCTGATTCCAGACTCAGACTCCCCCGCACCTCTCTCAGGCTTGGCCTTTTAGCATCTCTTACGGCCCTGCCTCTTTAACATATAACATTAACATATAACATGAATAATGCATAACTTACAACGCATAACTTAGGGTGAACGCCACAATGTGGAACACTTTTCCTTGATTTATTTATTATTATTATTTTTGCCAAAGACACTTCCACAAATTCCTATGCTCTTTTTCTAAATACTAGGAAGAAGCACTGAGTTGGATGCAGTTACCTGCATGATGTTTGACTTACAGAAATGGTTTTCCTAGTACAGTACCTGCTAATGGAAGCATGCACCACTTTAAGAGGCAAAAGGGGAACTTGCACAAATTCCCTGCCCCCTTTCTCATTAGTACAAATGGCACAGTCTCCAAGCCCTCCTGTGCAGTCCAGAATCTTAGAGAGCTGTGCCTGCCCCATCCTTTTTTCAATATATTTCTTAAAAATCTAGTTTGAAATACCAGGTTTCCCCCTGGAAGGGAGACAATTGGCCACTTTACAGCCCCCTGCCTTATGGACCTGTACAGGACTAGAAACATTATGCCCTCCATTTAAAAGTGACACATAATGACTTTAGAGCAGTGGTTCTTAACAGAATTCTAACTCCTGTCCTCTGAAGATGCCGACCACAGAGACTGGCGAAACGTGAGGAAGAAAAACCTCCAGAACATGGCCAAACAGCCCGAAAAACCTACAACAACCATAATTCATAGTGTTTAGACATTTGGTTTTTGTCATACATGTTCTTGGCTTATTGAAAGACATATTTTTGTCTAGTAAATTGCTAATTCTTTCATTGTAACACTTACTATGTTTGTAAGCCCTATCCGACCCTATCAAATCCTGTCAGTTACATCTTTAACCCTGTCAGTCCTATCTGACTATTATATATTTTAGTTGCTGTCACTTATTGGACCCTATCACTATCTGTGTCTGCTACATGTTTGTCCCTGTCTGACAGACTTCTGACACCTGCCTTAAATAGTTGTATGGCTGACTCCAGACACATTCTGATTTGTCAGAATGCTATGTTATGCATATACAATATTCTGGTCTTTCCTAGCAAACACATTTAAATGTACAGATACACATATGCATACTGTGTTGTGTAATTAATTATATATACCAGCATTCCCCTTCTCAACACAGAATGCGTCCCAAAATTCTCATTTTAATTCATAGTCTTTGAAAACAGTCTTTGGAAAGTGGTTTCATTAAAATGTCTGCTGTCATTTCAGTAGTGGACAATAAACTATTTTAATTGTACTTTTTTCTGTTAGGTCATAACTCAAATATACAATGTAACTCACCAACTGAGAATATAAATTCATCAATATGTTTCATCTTAATTTATATCATGTGTCCCATCTCTTTCTGAAAATATAATAGTTCTTGTGTTGGGATATAACCTTTATGTTTTGTAAATATATATTCTATATAAGGGTTCCAGATCCCATTAAAACTTTTCTTTCAATAATCCTTTTCTAACTTTCAATTCACAAGTTAATTTATCATTAATAGCTATATTCCACATCTCATTATACCATTCTTCCAACATCAATTGATTATTTTTCCAATTCCTTGCGAATATCAGTCTAGCTGCTGTTAACATAATAACAGTTTATTGGATTTTTCCCCTACCTAATTGACTGTTTCCAAATGTATTTAACAATGCTAACATTGGACATCTTTGTATATCTGTCCCTATAATTCCTTTAATCTCATTAAATATAATCATGCATTCCATCTGTCTCTTCACATGCCCACCACTTATAATATGTTCCCCTTTCTTTTTTACATCTCCAACGTATAGATGATAGCTCTTTATTCAATGAATTCATTTTCATTGGTGTTAAATACCATCTCCATATTACTCTATAACTTTACCCTAACTGACGTATTTTTCATTGTACATTTTCCCCAGATCCTTTTCCATACTTCTTCACTGATTTCTTTATTTAAATCTTCTTGCCATATCTCTTTCAAAGTTACTGTTTTATATTCATTCTCTATTAACATCTTACATATTACACTTATCCCTTTTCTTTTAATATCATCAGCCATCTCTTCCCTCTTCTCAATAATTTCTTCAAATTTAGTCATCCCTCTACACTCTCCTTCCTTCCCCCCCCCCCATTCCTTGGTCCCATTATCTAACTGTCTTATTCAAGTAATTCCTTCTCCTCCTAGTATATCTTTTATTCTCTCTATATTATACATCTTATTTCAGTCTTTAATTTTTACAACGTTCTGTTCTATCAAAATCTTATTTAATTTCTTCTTCAGGTTATCTGGAAAACTGTAATTCCACCACATGTGTCTATGGGGAAATCTTTGGATTCAATTTTCTCTTATACTTATTCCAACATTGCAATTTAAGATTTAAAAATGGGTTATCTATTTTTTTTAATGTCTGATTTTCCTTCTTTTTTATTTTTTACAAAATTAAAACTAAAATACAAATTCAGTAGTAACTGCACACAACATACATTGGACTTTCCACACCCATGCCACTTTCACCCTTGGGACTAGGTGACCAGTAATGAATTCCATATATCTCCAAGTATGAATTCCATATATCTTTGAAATCATTAGACTTTATCATTCCTCTTCTTATTTTCATTTCACATGTTAAATTATCATTAATTGCTAAGCTCCACATTTCTTTATACCAATGTTCAAGATTAATTTGTTTGTCGCTTTTCCAATTATTTGCAAATATTAGTCTTGCTACTGTAACCATTATAACAATTAACTCTTTCTGATCTTTTTTTAGACTATCATTCTTAATTATATTTAGGAGGGCAATAATTGATGATATCTGAATATCATATCCAATGATTTTTCTAATTTCCTTAAAAACCAGTGCCCATTCTTATTTCACATGGCCACCACATATGCATATAGGTCCCTTTTTCCTTTTTGCATCTTCCAGCATTGAGATGGAATATTTTTATTTATTATATTTAATCTTACTGGAGTAAAGTACCATCTCCGTGCTATCTTATAACAATTGTCTTTTACCCTTATAGACATATTCTTCATTATTCTTTGTGACCATATCTTGTTCCAATCCTCTTTTTTGATCTCTTCCTCAAAGTCCTCCTGCCACTGGTTTTTCATAATCACTTGTTCGAATCCGGAATGTACTAAAATCTTATAAATTATACTAACTGTTCCCTTTCTTTTGTTTCCTTCTTCTTGATCTTGTCTTTGTTCAATAATCTCAAATTTTGTCAATTTTCTAATCTCCTACTTTTCTAGTCCATTCTCTTGTCCAACTTTCCATTTGGAGTATATTTAACCAGGATATTCCCTCTTCCCCCAAAATTTCCTTTATAGTCTTTTTATCTTTAATCTTTTTCATCCAGCTCTTTATTGTATTTAACCCTTTCTCTATTAATACTTATTTAAGTTTAGTTTTAAGAGTTTTGGGGAAACTCTGAACCTACACTGCTTGTTGCAAAGGTGAAATAGGTGGACTCAATATATATATAATTACTCCAACACTCTACCATATTCGTCAGAAAGGGATTAGTTATTCTCTTAATTCCTTCTGCAATGTTTTCTTTAAAAAAGAAGCCTCCATTCTGTCAGAGTATTCTGACATTTCCATTTCCCTCCATATTAGGTTTCTGTTGTGTACAGTCAACCCTCCACTTACGAATTTAATCCGTTCCGGATTAACGTTCGTACGTCGAAACGTTCGTATGTCGAACTATGCATTCCCACAGGAATGCATTGAAAACCCATTAATCCGTTCCGGCCGAAGAAAAAAATACCCCCCCAAAAAAGAAATGAAAAATAAAACACTTGCAGTCCCACGCTGGGACTGCAAAACACACACACACACACACACACACACACACACAAAAACATCCAAAAATAAACATTTGAGCAAGTCCCACGCTGGGACTGCAAAAAAAAAAAAAAAAAAAAAAAATCACCAAAAAAACCAACAACACAGAAACATACCCCCCCAGCCCAAACCTACTCTCCAAAACCCACCCAGAACAACTTTTTAAAAAGAAAAAACAGCAGCACCTTACCGGTCCGAAGCCTCCCTACCAAAGCACCAGCACCCAGCCGCTTCTCCTTCCTCCTCTTGCGCAGCTGCCCAGGGCCTTCGGTGGCGCTTACTCACGAGTAGACCCGTGCTGTCGGCAGCGCTTACTCATGGGTAGACCCGCGCCAGGGATGGGCAGGGAGCGCACCGGACTGGCGCCCCCCCCCGCGACGATCGCCGCTTTCAGAGGCCTCCCGGGGCTTGCCCAGCACCATCGGAGGCAGGGGAAAAGGGCGGGAAATTCAAAAATGGTGCTGGGCAAGCCCCGGGAGGCCTCTGAAAGCGGCGATTGCCGCGGGGGGGGGGGGGCTGCCAGTCCTCCGATGGTGCTGGGGAAGCCTTCGGAGGCTTGCCCAGCACCATCGGAAGACTGGCGGGTTCCCTGCCTTCCCCGCGCGTTTTTTTTCTGTTCGTAACTCGAAAAAAGTTCACAAGTCGAGTCCGTTTTTTCCTATTAGAGTGGTTCGTAAGTCGAAATGTTCGTATCTAGAGCCGTTCGTAAGTCGAGGGTTGACTGTACTATAATATTTGGTATATGGCTAAGCTGATTTGCAATGTAATATAATTTAATATTAGTAGTCCAAGCCCTCCTTTTTGTGGAATATACCATAGCCTTTTATTGATCCTTGTTCGCTTATTTCCATTACAATAATTATTTATCAACTTCTGCCAATCTTTTAAATATATTTCTCCAATCTTTATTGGGAGCATCCAAAATACAAAGTTAAGTTTAGAAATTATCTTCATTTTACATAATGCTCTTCTACCAAACCATGACAATTTTAATTTTTGATACTGATTTATCTGTTCGTTAATTTCTTTCTTCAATTTATCCATATTTAATTTAATTATTTCTTGTAAATTCCATGTAATATAAATTCCTAAGTATTTAATGACACTCTCTGTTCTTCCTTTAAATTCTTTTTTCAGCTCCTTCCTATCTATTTCTGAATGATTTAATAAGATACATTTGGATTTCTCCCCATTCACTTTCAAACCAGTTATTTCTTCAAATAAATTTAAATGTGTTCTGATTTTCTGCAATGTATCTTTTGGGTTTTTAATTATTAATAATGTATCATCAAGAGATTTATTTTATCCTCCTCTCTGGTATCTACACCTTTAATTGAACTATCCTTTCTAATTACTTGTACCAGGACTTCTATTACCATTGTAAATAGAATTGGAGATAAGGGGCAGCCCTGTCTCATTCCTCAGCCTAGGAATATTGATTCAGTCATACCATCGTTTATTATTATTTTTGTAGAGTTCTGTGAATATAGTTGTTGGATTATTTGTCTAAATTGGGTGCCAAATCTATCTGTTTAATCAAGATTTTTAATGCATCCCATTCAACTGAATCAATGGCTTTAAAAATGTATAGGGATACCACTCCTGCCTTACATTTTGATTATTTTGCCAGGTGCATTAGATTAAGCACCTTTCTCATTGTGTCTGACATCTGTCTACCTTGTATGAATACATTTTGATCTTTCTTAATATATTTCCCTATGAAATTGTTTAATCTTGCTGCCAAAACTGCCGTGAATATTTTAGCATCTTTATTTATCAATGTGATCGGCCTGTAAGATTCCATATTTATAGGGTTTTTACCCGGTTTTAAAATTAAAACTATTAATGATTCCTTCCAGGACTGGGGAATTTCTTCTCCATTTAATATACATTGTATAAATCCTTTAATTTTGGGATAAGATTTTTTTTTGAAGGTTTTATATTACTCTGGGCCTAATCCATCTGTGGCAGGTGTCTTCCCTACCTTTAAATTGTTTATAATAACTTTTATCTCTTCCTGTGTAATTGTTCTCTCCATTGTTTCCCTATCCTCATCTGTTAATACTTTCTTAAAGTTCTTTTTCATATATTCTTCAATCTTTTCTATAGAAGAATTCATGCTTATATATAGATCTTTATAAAATTTTTGAAAAGCTTCTAGTTCTTTCATTTTATTACATCTATCCCCATTCTGGTTTTTTATAACTCATATATTACTCTTACTTTTTGGGGGGGGGGGGGATGCTTTAGCCAGAAGCTTCGAAGTTTTATTGCTAAATTCAAAATAATCCCTATTTAAATAAATCCCTCTGAACCTTTTCCATATGAATCCCTTCTAATTCCTTCCTTTTAGCTTGTAGTTACACCATTATCTTCTTTTCTCTAGTTATCATAGCTTCTTTTTTCTAACTTCTTAATATTATCTTCTAGTTCCTGAATTCTTTTCTTTTGATGAGTCTTAATCATATGTGCCGCTTTTATGGCATAACCCCGGCCACAGAGTTCATGGCATCTCAGATGATCTTAGCCTTTCCACTTCCTTTCATATTTATTTCCCAAATCTCTTCTAAGTTTTTTTTGGAGCCTTTCTATAACATTTTAATTAATTTTACTACTGTAATTCTTCTAAACGAAGATAACTTCAACTTTTGATATTCTTTAATTTGTTCCTTAATTTGTTTTTTCACTTTTTCCAACTTCATTTTAACAGTTTCTTGCAAGTTCCAAGTAATATTTATCCCTAAATATCTAATAACTGTTTTAAACTTACTCTCAAACTTCTCTTTCAATTTACTTCTTTCTTCATTATCATAATTTGCTAACATAAATTCTATTTTACTCCAGTTTACCCTTAGTCCCGTTACTTCTTCAAAGACATTTAAATGTAATGTAATCTTTTCTATAGAATTCCTTGGATTTTCAATTGTTAGTAACTTGTCATCTTCAAATAAGTTTACTTTGATTTTATCTTTATTTCCTAATCCTTTTATTTTGGTATCTTCTCTAATTGTATTTGCTAATAATTCTAGCGTCAAGGTAAATAGTATTGGAAATAGGGGGCATCCTCGTTTTGTTCCCCGGCCTAATGTTGTGTTTATTATTGTCTGATGCATCTTTCTCTTTTACCTTTAATAAAATCAGTTTGTGTTGGTATTGCAACTTCACATGCATCTTTAAGACTTAAACCATTTCACAATTCAATTATGTTTTGTTTTTGACTTAGCAAATATAAACCATCTACATATTTTCAATTTCTATACTTAAATAACATGTTACATTACTCAATTCTTTAATTGCTACTTCTGAACTAACTTTTCTTACTGTGTATTTATATTCTCACTCATTACTTATAGCAACCAATAAATCACCAACAAATGCAAAGATATGTGCAAAATGTCCATTTCTTCTTTTGCTGAAGAAACATTGATCAACATGTTGAAATTCTTCTTAAATCAGCATCCCCTATTGAACCCTATCACTGTCTGTGTCTGTTACATGTTTGTACCTGTCTGACAGACTTCTAACTGACACCTGCCTTATAGAGCTGCATGGCTGACTCCAGACACATTCTGACTGGTCTTTCTTAGCAAACACATTTAAACATACAGCTACACATATACATACTATGTTGTATAATTATATTGGTTTCCTCACAATAGATGAATGCAAGAGTAGGCAATACCTTTATTCAAGCACTAAAATAAAAAGATCTACTCTTGAAAAAGCTTCTAACTAACATTTGTATTGGGCTGAGTCATTTCCCCAGAAGTCATTCTTGCAATAATGCCACACAGTCCATAATGCTGTGAGATTTCAGAACAGCTGACATGCACCCACAGCTGGAGAAACATTTAAAAAAATAGAATGAAGATTTTTAAACTTCCTCAAAAATTGTACTTTTCTTTGTGGTCTCTGTGAATAAACACTATAGGGTTTATTCTGTGCTTGCACAGAGGTTTCCGGAAATTTCTAGAGCTTTAGCACGCATTCACCAGGACCGCCCCCTCCAGTACACGTGGTCCGCCTGTCTTGGCGATTGCCTCAGTTCCTTTTTGCTGCCGCTGAGGTTTCATCTCGACGAGCAGAGCTCTGTTTGCCTCCTTCTTTTCTTCTCGATTCTGCAAATACATACAAAGGGAAAGAAGAGCAGGAAAGTTGCTGCAATTAATCCTTTCTTTTCTCCCCTGATGCCCCCCCCTCTCCTTCCCGCTATTTTATGGCCCTAACAGGGCCTTTCAAACGGTGCGACTCATGCCCCAATAAGATTCCCCTCTCCTACGGACACAACTCGTGCCTCTTCTGTCTTGGGGAATCCCACCAGCCTTCATCATGCCAGGCCTGCAAGAATCTCACAAAACAAGCACTTAAACTTAGGCAACAGCGCCTCCAGTCCTTTCTTTGGGAGCGCTCCCTTCGACCCCAACCGTCTACAATGGAAGTCACACTGACCTCTCAATCCCATGGCACAGAAATGCCATCAGCTTCCCCAGTATCAAGACCAGCTCAGGCTAAATCAAAATCCAAGTCAATCTCGAAGCCGAAGCCCTCGGGATTGACGTCGAAGTTGGTACCAACTTCGAAACCGCCCTCTACCTCCAATCATTCTAAATCAACAAAAAAGAGAAAGAAGTCTTCTCTCAACTCTCCCACTACTAAATCCAGGTATACCTCTTCTGACAAAGCTGCACCTCCACCCTCCGTCCCAGACTAATAGACTGTCTGCCTTGACTCCCCTTCTGCAGATGACAACTCCAATTTCCCACCATTGGGGCATCCATCATCCCCTGTTCTCACTCAATCGCCTGACTGGGGAAATACCTTGGCTGAGGTTACAGCAATCACCCAATCGGCTTACTCGAGCGCCAAATTCTCTGTCTCCACTTTCAAGTTGGATTCAGCATCTACTTTAGCTGATCCATTACCACCTCGCAAACAGTCTTGAAAGACCCACCATACACTGGAGACCTGCCGATCCGATGCTGAGCATTCATAAGCTTCCCCAGCTCAGGGTTTCATAGCATCGCATGACGCTCAGGCACGTTAGTGCTACCCCAAACGGGTCACTTTATATGAGCCTCCAACTGACTATGAGCCTCGGCCTAAGCAACACTGAGAACGATCTTGCTGATACTGGCAACGCAATCCTGCGTTCTATACCAAGCCTAAACATCATTGGTATGCATACTACTATCCTTCCAACTCCTCGGAATCACCGTCTCCTCCTCGGTATCATCCAAGAACTCAACCATTCTGTGAAACATTTTCTGAGGATGATTTACCTCATCATCCCCCAGTACCAAAACCGAATAAGTATTACCGTAAGAATCCTCATGCTACAGAGCCACACTCCATCCAACCAGCAGCAGTACACTACAGCCAGCTACACTTTCTCAAGTCTGTTCATCTTCATTTCCAGTCAATATATTTATTTATTTATTTATATATATATATATTTATTTATTTAACTTATATGCCGCCCACTCTACCCAAAGATCTCTGGGCGGCTTACAACAATTAAAATACAATAAAAAAGATAAAGCAATTAAAATACAATTAAAATATATACTCTAAAAATTGCCATCAGGACCCACAGTTGATATTATTTCAATTAAAAGCCTTCTGAAACAGGAAGGTTTTGACCTGGCACCAAAACGTCATCAGCATCGGCGCCAGACAAATCTCAATTGGGATGGCGTTCCATAGTCTGGGGGCAGCTGCCGAAAAGGCCCTTTGTCTACAAGCCATCCCTCTTACCTCCTTGAAGGATGGCTCTTTCAAAAGGGCCCCCTGGCTAGATCTTAACTGCCGGGTAGGTTCATATGGAAGGAGGCGGTCCTTCAGGTATGCAGGGCCCAAGCCGTTTAGGGCTTTATATGTCAAAACAAGCACTTTGAATTGGGCCCGGGCAGCAACTGGTAGCCAATGTAATTTAAACAGAATCGGCTTCATATGTCCCCTAGTGGCCCCACCACTCACCAGCCACGCAGCTCGATTCTGGACCAGTTACAGTCGCCGGACCGTCTTCAAAAGCAGCCCCACATAGAGCGCATTGCAGTAATCTATAGGATATGTTACGAGTGCATGTGTAATATATATATATTGTCAATTATACCGGGCCGCCACCTGCCCCTATCGACACTACACATTCTTGTCCACCTAAGAGGTCCACACCACATCCATCCTCACAGACTATACCTTCAAAGTCATATGGTACTGGCAAGACCAAATACCATATCCCTTCACCTCCACTCCAAGACGAATCGGCCCATGCCTCTACATCTCCATACTGACACTGCTCTCCACCGGCACAGTACCATTCTTTACATTCCGCTCAGCTCCCTTCTGACATTGATACCTCGGACTCTTCACCACCATGCAAGTCTTCGTCCAGCCTACCCACGCCTGACTCTGATGTCATTGATGCCAATCCCCTGTCACCATCAGAAGACTTCTCCTCTTATTCCCAACTTATCCTCTGTATAGCAAAAGTCATGGACCTCGATGTCCAACTACCGATACCAAATGAATCTGATAAGGTCTATGAAGACCTCAACCAGGACCAGACACCCCCCCCCCAATCTGTATGGGGTTCATTCTTTCTCTCCTTAAGCTGATCAAAGAATTATGGTCAAAACCCTCCTCAGTACCACAAATCTCAAGACACATCGAGAAACTCTATAAAACACACGGAGACAATACAACTTTCTTGTCTAAACATCCACCCCCCAATTCGGTGATAGTGGATGCCACACAAAATAGAGCCCAGAACCATTCTAACGCCACTCCCAATAACTGTGAGGGTAGAAAGCTTGACACCATTGATCGTAGGGTCTACTGCTTAGCTTCTTTCACTTTCCGTGCTGCCAACTATCTTGCAGCCATGGGAGCTTATCGCCACCTCTGGAATAAAGCTCTACCAACCCTTCAGTCTGCACCTGACGAATACAAAGCTTGAGTCCTTGCTTTCCATCAAGAGGCCATGGCCTTTGCCTGCCAAGAGCGAATCACAGCTTGCCATGTGATTGAAGCTGCCTCCAAACATATGGCCACAGCAATTGCACTCCACAGACATGCATGGCTTAGGTCTGCTCATATATCAGAAAATTCATGCCTGCGGATTGAAGACTTACCATTTGATGCTGTTGGCCATCAGTACCAACAGTACTGTCTACCAGTCGATAGACAAAGATACTTACCATCATCTTGGTTGTCTTTTCCGCCTCGACAAACTATACAACAGCACCCTTGACAATCCTTGTCAGGTGCCCCAACAAGAAAACCAAACAGAATCTTTGACTCTTCCCCCCACCCATATCTGCCCACATTCCACCCTACGGTCTCTCAACACCACCCGTCTCGCAGCCCATTTTCCAGCTTGGTCCTCCATCACTACCGATTCTTGGGTACTCTCGATTTTTGCCGTGGAGTCTGCGATTGAATTTTCTCTTCTGCCACTCTCAACAACAGTAAAAATAACAACTCCATCACCTATATTGGAAGAAGTTTGATCCCTACTGTTAAAAGATGCCATCGCTCCCGTCGTTCCACCAGACAGTGACCCAGGATTTTACTCCCGTTACTTCACAGTTCCCAAAAGAGACGGCGGTCTTCAACCCATCCTCGAACTACTCGACCTCAACTCATACATTGCCCCGACACGTTTCTGTATGGTCACACTAGAATGCATGCTACCTTTCCTTCAGAAAGATGACTGGTTTGCTGTCATAGACTTAAGCGATGCTTCCACATAACCTTCCAATCAGATAATTGCAAATTCCTCAGATTTTCCCTCGGAGACTCTGTCTGTGAATTCAAGGCCGTCCCATTTGGCCTCTCCACTGCCCTCATGTCTTCACAAAGTGCATGGCCCCGGGAGCCGCACATCTCCGTCTACAGGGAGTCACGGTTTTTCCATACATAGATGATTGGTTGCTGGTCGCCCCTTCTCATTCCAAGGCCCTGCATGACATAGATCTCACTCTTTCCCTCCTGGTGGATCTGGACCTCAAAGTCAACATGGACAAATACATCCTATGACCCTCCCAAACGGTGACTTACATAGGAGCAGTCCTGGATTCACGATGGGCTCGTGCCTTCCTCCCACAGGAATGGGCAGCAAAGCTACACTCACTTCCAACCTCGCACTGCTGTTACAGCCCATCAAACAGCCCAATGCTTCCTTGGACTAATTGCCTCTACAGCCTCGGTCATACAACATGCCCGACTAAAAATGCAATCACTCCAGACTTGGTGCCTGTCTCTAATCAACCCACTCTTTGATCCACTCACCAAACTTCTCAAAGTCACACCAGAGCTCACCACTCAGCTAGTTTGATGAGATACGCCAGCCAGCCTCTTCATAGGCAGGCCCTTCATGCCCCTTCAACTTACCATTCAAGTCACTAATGACGCCAGCCCCATCGGATGGGGAGCACATTGCAGTGGCCTTCAGATACATGCTCCATGGTCACATACAGAACGACAACTTCACATCAACTTTCTCAAACTTCTCGCTATCATCAAAGCTTTCCGTTCTTTCGAACCCATCATTGCTGGAAGAGGCGTACAAGTCACCACAGACAATACTGCCACTTTATTCTACATCAACAAGCAAAGAGGTACCCACTCCCATCTCCCTTCTCTACCTCACTGTCCAGCTATGGGAATGGTGCTACGAACGTCACATCTATCCTGTAGCAGTTCACATATCTCAGGACGACCTAGCTAAGCATACTTCACACTCAAACACACAAGTGGACCCTCAACAACTCAATGTTTCTCCACCTATGCAATCTTTGGGGCTACCCCCACATAGACATCTTTGTCACCTCACACAATGCCTAATGCACCCACTACTGTTCCAGAGCAGGAATCAGCCCCAGGTCTCTCGGTGATGCCTTCATGATGACTTGGTTTCCAAACCTCCTTTACCTCTTTCCTCCAATATCTCTTCTCCTGCAAACCACCGTCAAGATCCGACACACGGAAATCATCCAGTACCCGTCTTTACGCCTATAAATGGGCCATCTTCTCAAAATTTGCTCTACAACATAACCTACCTACTGTGCCATCAACTCTTGATGCACTCTTAGTGTTTCTCCTACATCTTTTCCGTCATAACCTTTCATTGTCCATCCTCAAGGTTTACATATCTGCCATAATCTCACACCAGCCGAGAGACTCAAAGGCTGCCACACTGTTCTGTCATCCCACTCTCAAACAATTCCTCAAAGGTCTCGCCAGCATGGACCATCACGTCCACCATTGCCCCCGCAGTGGTCACTGCATACTGTTCTATGCTGTCTCACTTTACCTCCTTTTGAACCACTAGCAACGACTGCTGAGTGACTACTCTCACTTAAAACCATATTTTTTATCACTATTACCTCCCCCCGTAGGGCTAGTGAACTTGCTGCGCTTGGAGTAGACCCACCTTACCTCCAGTTCCATCCTGACAAGGTCACTCTTTATCCAGATGTTTCCTTCTTGCCAAAAGTCATCTCTGAATTTCATATCAAACAACCTATCACATTACCTACCTTCTTCCCGTCACCGTCCACTGATCTCGAACGGTCCTTACATTCCCTGGATGTTTGTCTGGCTCTAGCATTCTATGTAGCCAAAACCTCTTCCTTCCTTAAATCTAAAAGACTCCCCATCTACCTAACAGAGGATGCCCTATCTCCTTCCAGACGGTTTCCCGTTGGATTGTGACAGTCATACACCTAGCTTACAACCTTGCTCAGAAGCGTAGACCATCCCAACCCACAGGACACTCCACTAGAACTGTCGCTGCTTCCACATCTGCAGAACTGCCATGTGGTCAGCCCTGTCTACCTTTGCCACTCACTACCACCTTGATGTAACAGCTAAGACAAATGCAACCTTTGGCAAGCCGTGTTGTCATCAGTACTTCCATGATGTCCCTCCTCTGGTAAGTGAGATTGTTAATAACCCTATAGTGTGCTTTCATAGAGACCATGAAGAAAGATAGGTTATTTACCGGTAACTCTGGTTCTTTGAATGGTCATCTGTGAATGCACACTTCCTTCCCGTCCTCCCCTCTGTCACGTCTGTCTCATGCTTTGTACAGCGGTGGACTGTTCTTAGGAACTGAGGCAATTGCCACGGCCATGTATACTAGGGGGGCAGCCCTGGCGAACAGGTGCTAAAGCTCTAGAAATTTCCATTAACCTCTGCACAAGCACAAGATAAACCCTATAGTGTGACTTCACAGATGACCACTCGAAGAACTAGAGTTACAGGTAAGCAACCTCTCTATTTTGTATAAATTGGCAGTGCTGTTAATAATGTCCTGATAGGCAAGAAATCTGGGTACCCAGTGTGGTGTAGTAGCTAGAGTAATGGACTAGGCGCAGTGGCAGTGAACCTTTTTGGGCTCACATGCCCAAACTGGGAAAAAAAAACCCAGCGGGCAGCATGCCGCAGTGGTGGCGGAACCAGAAGTGGTGGCGGCGGAATCGAAAGTGGCGGCGGAAGGGGGAATCCTGGGCACGGAGGTGCCTCAAGACCCCACTCTAGATCCGCTGCCAGCGCCAGCTGCTCCGGAGCTGCCTGTTGAAGCGCCAGCGGGGGGGGGGGGGTAGCGATCCGGCAACTTATGGCTCGCATGCCCGCAGAAAGGGCTCTGCGTGCCAGCTGATCTCGAACGGTCCTTATATTCCCTGGATGTTTGTCTGGCTCTAGCATTCTATGTAGCCAAAACTACATAGGTTCACCATCGCAGGACTAGGGGAATCGAACTCAGGAGACCTGGGTTTGATTCCCAGCTTTGCCATGGAAACTCACTGGGGGTGTGGAACTGGTAAAACCACTCCTTAAATATTACACTTACCTTGAAAACCCTGTTAGTCGCTATGTGGAGATCTCCCTCATTCCAACTTTGAAACATAACCATGTATATTTGGATTTGGTAATTATATAAAGATAGCCAATGTAATCTCCCCAGGGAATTGTGGGTAGACCACCATTTACTGAAAGGCGTAAGAGCATGTTCCTTCCCTCTCTTCTAGAAAAGGTATGTTAAAGACAATAAAAATACTTAGACCCCTTCCTGAAGGAAGGATCAAAGGGAAATTTCTGGGAAAGAAATTCTGTATGGGGCTGTGCTTTGTCTCTCTGTGTTGGCAGGAGATGGACTGTGTAAGCATACCAGTATTTCTCAGTATTGGTTAAAATTTAGGTTGAGTACATTGTATTACTGAATCTTAGAACACATTTCAGGGACTGAAGATTCATATATTTATTGCATTGTTAATGTCTCAATGTTTGTTTTCCACAGGTGGAAATAGAAAAGCTCAAGAAAGCTGTCATAAGTGCATGAAAGAGCCATAAACTGTGGGTCCATGTTGTGCCAGGATTTCAGAGTCAAAGAAACCAATGAAGTCATGTGTTATAGATGTATTTTTTTTACTTCAAGCCAATTAATGGTAGCATTCCATTTTTTTAAAATGAATATATGAGTCTTATATTCAGTGATCTAAGAGAAGAAAATGGATACTTTTTTGTTTTTTGCTAATATAGGAGAGGCCTTATTTCTTACTGTGCTGGAAGGGCAAACCTTTACTTTGTTTGTTTGCTTGGAAATACTACTGAATCTGTATGTGTGTGTGTGTGTGTCTATCTATCTATCTATCTATCTATCTATCTATCTATCTATCTATCTATCTATCTATCTATCTATCTATATATATATATATAAAGAGAGGGGGGTCTTAATAGATTTTTATTGAATATAGTCTAATTTTAAGACACCTGTACTATAAACGAGGCAATATATATCTTGGTGAAGTAATCTGTAAAATAGTGTATAGAAAGGCACATGGTGTAACTTTGTAGTCATTACAATCACTGCTTTTCCCACCATGCTAAAAGGAATACGTATGATGTTTGTATATTTTTATAGTTTTTTACATTCCTGTCTGCAGTTACACTGTTGTGCCTGCCTACAGTTGAGAGTATTACTAATATACTGTTTTATAGTACAGGATAATACCAAGTATGTTCTCCCTATGAAATAGATAAGTCAGCAGTCCCATGCAGTACTGCATACAATATATCTTCAGTGGAGAAGAGTATAATTGTCATTTGCAGTGTAGGAGTCATAAAAGACAGCTATAGAAAAAAAGCATACCAAGATGAATGCTTAAAACCACAAGAAATCTGTATGTAAGTCTGAAATAACTTTATAAATTTAACCTTTTGTGCCTAAATATTGCAGACTTGTGGCATGGTAAACATACTCCAAGTGTTACGTTCTCTGTGCTTCCACAAATATATCTTGCAGTTTTGAAGTCTTTCAGCACAAATTACAATATTGTTAAAAAATTTAAATGAAAATGAACTGTTATATGGCAACGCTATTGACTAAATGTCTTAAAATGACCTATGTCATCCACAGTGCGGTTAGAGTATTCAGTAAATTCCAAACTGATTATTAGAAAAATACTTGACTATACATGTACTTCAGCAGTCTCTAGAAGCAGAAATATGTAGTTTGGGGGAGTGTGTGTGTATGTGTTAAAGAATGGATTTCTTTTTGTGTTGCTGGGTTTTTTTCTTCTCCATGACAGAGAAGACTAAATATTTACAGTACTATGCATTGCATTTGTGTCATGACTAAAAATACAAGCTCATTTTCTCTCTTGTTCCTCCTTCAGTACTATCTTAAAACTTTATGAAAAGAGGAAATAATTTCAGACTGACTTTTAAATCATCTAAATTAAAGCCATCTCTTGCTCCCCTTTAACTAGCCAAAATATGGGTACTTTGGTTGAGCTTAAAATATATGTATCATGTTAGATGTGTAGTTATTATTATTATGCACAAGTAACTGTATGTGGATGACTAGAGTTCAATCTTCTCCCATCCAAGTCCTGTCTCCTCCCCTGCAATTTGCTGTCCCTCCTATACACAGGTGTTTGCTGTTATTATTTTTAAAGGGGGAAAATCACTTTTCACCAAGTGAGGGGTGTTTTTGTTTTTGTTTGTTTTTTGTTTTTGTTGGTGGGGGGGGTTTTATTTATTTTTTAAATATTTTTTATTTTTATTTTTTATATTATTATTTTGCTATTTACCTCTTGGCAGGTTTGGAGGGGAAACAGGATATGGAGAAGGTTTAAGCCCTCCATATATGTGCACAGTGAGCGTGTTCTTAGTCAAGCATTCCTGCGCTTACTTATGAGCACTCTCCCCGCATGCATTTAAGCTGCAAGCTATGTATTTAATATAGCATGTATATAACCCACAATTTGATTTTTAAAAATTCAACTGGTTCTTGTTCACAAGTAATAGTCTTGCTGATAAATGAGTTTTAAATAACTAGTTTAAAATGTGGAGATGAAAATTGGGGTGTATGAAGCTTGTTTGCTTACTGTATTGGTGCATAACTAATGGCAAAAATCTAATGGATTAGTTGCTTAATGATTGACTTTGTTGCCAATTTATGTTTTTATCAATTTAAATAACTAATGTATCTCAAATTAACTTGCTGCTAAAAAGTGTAACTCCTCTGAACTAATCACTTACTAATTCATAATTATCAGTGATGCATACGTTTTGACTTACTAGCCAAACCTATTAATTGTGTTTGTACCAACATCACCAGGCCATGAATCCCAAGGCATGTGTAAAAAAGTTATGAAAAGGAAGTTTGTTTGCCTTTGGGCTGATCTTTTGCAAAAGGTCCAAGTTCAAAGAGGAGGCATAGAAAATGTTCCTGCTTTGTAGGTGTGGGGAGAGAAAGAAGAGGTGACTTATGTCCCACACAGTATTGTTGCTACTACATGCTGCAACAACCAAACAGACAGGGAAACCACCCGCTTCCTCACTCCCATGCGGTAGTAAGTAAGGTACTCCTTGTGTTTCTTGCAAAAGCACAGTGTAGGATAGAAGCAACTCCTGTTTTCTTCTCCATTGTCCATAGAAGAAAGAAGAGATGGTGCTGAACCTTTGCAGGAAACATCAGACTTGCTTTCATTCTGCCTTCTTATGGACCCCACCCCACCCCCCGAAAACATTCTAATGAGAAAGAAACAGCTGGTTCTAATCCAACTTTTCTCCCTATTTGTGAGGAAGGAAAAGTTGCTCTTTATGCAATCCTACAAGTTGGGCTTTTGAAGCATGTACCATCAACAGCACTTCCTTCCTGCCTCTGAACAGGAATTTCCCTGTTCTCTGGAGAACAACAAGACATGGCTTCTGGGTCCCTGGTTTTGTTTTTGCAAAACTGTTTTTCCTTTCTCCCCTGGAGACATGTTATCCCACAGCAAGGCTTTTGGTGGAAGCACAGATGCTCATTAGACAGGGAGAAACACTCACCCTATAAGCAGGAAAGCAAGTGAATTTATTGAGTGTTTGTAGTTGTTCCCATGCACACCACATATTACATATTGCCTCGATACGTGCTGTCTTGAATAAATGGGCAGTGAAGGAACTCTTCACTGACATATGCTCATTGAAATTCTGCTCTGATTATGCAAAACAAGAACTGAGCTCAGTAAAAGAAGACTTATTTTATATTGTTTTCACTGTGATCCAGAAAGTGTACAGCAAAATGATATTACTGATAAATTGTTGTATGCCAGTTCTGTCTGCCTTGAAGCTTGTAGCAGATAAATAGGACAAGACAATCAATTAAATCAGAAGTGTTAATTATTAAATTGCCTTTTTTTGGAGCAATAAATTACCATGTGCAATGACAATTTAATTAAAAGAAATCTGAGCGTTGCTGCTATGAGTGTTTTTAGCAATAGAAGTCTGCCTAATATGTCTGTCTTTAATTAATATTATGTAATGGAAAGTGGAGGAAAGAGTGAAACATTCCAAAGAGTTACAAGTTATTTCAAGCAGTATACTTCACTGACTTGTTTACAGGTGCTGTAAAATCATGCTATCAGAACTTCACAAATAAAATTAATATGCTGTTAATATGTTTGTGCATTTTTTGTCAGAATGATTCAAGTACCTTAGGTGTGCTACAGTTCGATCTGCCAAAGGACAAAGTATAGTTACACTTTTGAAAGGCCCGCATTACAATGCAAAAATAATTCAACCAGCTACACATGGGAGAGTGATACAGATGTGGTGCCCAAGCCTCTCTAAGGAGCGCCTAGCACTCGGTCAGAGAGTTCAACAGGCCACTTACTGACCACCTTTGCACTGAGGCAAGTCCCAAGACCTCAGCAGTGTGTAGCGTAAGCCCCTTGAACAAGTCTGACCTTATAAGAACACTTTACTTTTACTCAGTACTTTGCAAGTACAGACACATGGGCTTTGTGATTCCTTAGAACTCACAACAGCTCAGTTAGGTAGGACTCTTAATGATAGCTAGTTTGTGGCCCTCTTCACCTTCCTGGATTTAGCCAGACCCTGCTGTTCAAGAGACCAGTCCTTTGTAAGGATTTTTATAATTTTTATTAGAAAAATAGAGTTTCATAGAATCAGTTTATATTGCTCAGGTTTTAGCATAAGGAACATATTCGAAGATTATTACAGTTAAATAAAATAACTAATCCCC
Source organism: Intellagama lesueurii (assembly GCA_037013535.1). Lineage (NCBI taxonomy): Eukaryota > Metazoa > Chordata > Lepidosauria > Squamata > Agamidae > Intellagama > Intellagama lesueurii. Next base: position 189,494,991 of record JBAJHW010000001.1, on the reverse strand, counting down.
ATTAAAATAAAAAAACACTACTAAGCTGGGCTAAGGTGGGCTAGCCCCACCTCCTCCTTTCTCTTTACTCACATTCTCTCTCCTTCAAGTCACATGCACATCAAGTTCTTTTTCTCTCCCATCATCATGGAATTGAACCTCTCCCACATAACCCATCGTCCATTTCCTACATTCTCTAACTCCTCCCTTCTTCTTGACACTTCATGGCTGTTAACCAATTAGCCTCAAGGGGCTGTAACACCTTCCTCCGCCCTCAATTCCCATGAAAATCCAGGTGTTTTATCTCTTCTCCAATTAGCTCGCAATGTTGAGTCTTCCACGGGCCTCTTTGTCCGACCTTCAGCTTTATCTCGAACCACGCTGTACCGGTCTTCAGAAAAACACTCTCATAGCACTTAGAAAAACACATTCCAATGTCTCTCAAATCATCTTCACACAGAACCTGTCTGACTCCATCTTACATTTCTCTGACTACATATCCCACACTGCTTCAACTCCATCACACGCCGCCCCTTAAATTTCAAAAATATAGGGTTACATATGAGCCTACATTTTTGCCTAAACTAAAGCTAGGATACATATTTTGGCCTAGTAATTTCACTAACTCTATGTTAAAGTTATACAATGAAATAAATGGCAAATTTTAATTATGCATTCTAACTAGCAAAGCATGAGGTAGAATAAGTTCTAATAGCAGCATTTGAATATAGAACTCTGGGGTTAAGCACTTCTAAGAGTCTGGAAAATAGAAAACAGTCAGGTTAGTAGTAAAATAGAATCACACTCTGATTATGCTCAGGAACCATTGAATCAGAAATATACTCTGGTTATGCTCAGGAACCAGTAATTTAGAAAAAACTTCTTCAACCATCTGCCACATCTGAAATTCCACAATGCATCCTGGACAGGCTGTCTGCGACGACATTCAGCTTCCCAGGAATGTGCTGAGCCTCAAAATCAAAATCCTGTAAAGTTAAACTCCAACCCAACAACTTTTGGTTATGAGATTTCATCTTTTGCAACCAGACTAACGCACGATGGTCAGTTTGCAGGATAAACTTGCACCCCCATAGGTAAGGGCATAAATGCTGAAGTGCCCAGACAACAGAATAGGCCTCTTTTTCATGTACAGAGTGTGGCGGAATGCCCATGTCCCACCTGTCTGTCATGTGTAGCTCTAGAGCTGGAGCCTATGAGAGGACAGGAGGGCGGAGTCAGGGAGACAGTTGGAAACTGAGAGAGGAGGAGAGAGGAGGTTTAGAGAGGTTTAGGAGAGAGATTGGGAAGTTGGTGTGGTATAGTTGGTTTATGGATTAAAGAATAGTTAAAAGATAGAAGTAAAATAAATAGACAGTCATCAAATAGTATTCCAGTGATTAACAGTGATTTATATGAAAAGTAATACCAATAAAGAAACGTGTTTAATATCCAAGTAATGAGTGCAACATAATACAACATCTATTAATATACTTATGTGATTCAACAACTACACAATAAATAATCAGTTATATTTGACAACACGTGTCCAGGCAGCATTATTGGTAAAGTGTGGATAAAGATCCACTGGTGGCAGTTGGTGTATGGAGAATTAAGAAAGTCATGCCCGAAAGTGGGACCTGGGTTTGAGGGAAACAAACTAGGGACACTGGGGGTGTGCGACACAGAGTAACTTCTTTCACGGGGCAATAACTTCTTACTGAAAAAGGAAATATAACAAATCCCATCATCCCTGTTTTGCAACAACACAGCTCCTAATCCCCAATCGGAAGCATCAGTCTGTAAGACAAAAGGCTTGTCAAAATCAAGAAATTTCAAAATAGGAGCAGAAACAATTTTAGCTTTCAAAGCATCAAAAGCTCTCTGACACTCCTGTGTCCAGTTCACCTTGACAGGCATTCTTCTTTTAGTAAGCTCTGTCAAAGCTGCAGCTATATCACTGAAATTAGGAATGAATTTTCTGTAGTAACCAAACAGGCCTAAACATGATTGGACCTGTTTCTTTGAGGTAGGAACAGGCCACTTCTGAATGGTGTCTATCTTGGCCTGATTTGGATGAATCTCCCCCTGCCCAATCAAATTACCCAAATACAAATCTTTCCCCTTTATTCTCTGACACTTGCTGGCTTTGACTGTCAGACCAGCATTCTGCAACCTACACAACACAGTTTCAATGTGAGACATATGCGTGGCAAAATCGGGGCTAAAAATAGCCAGGTCATCTAAATATTCTGAAGCAAAGGGCAGATCATGTAACAGTTTGTCCATCATCCTCTGGAAAGTCAGGGTTGAGTTCTTCAATCCGTATGGGAGCCTTCTGAAATGGAAAGTCCCTACGTGGCTTACAAAACTGGATTTGTCCATCGCTCCTTCCTCCAACTTTACTTGGTAAAGTCCAGTGGAAAGATTTATGACTGAAACATACTGAGCAGTGGATATTTTTTCAATCAGAGAATCCATACGAGGTAAAGGGTAAAAATCAGGAACAGTTATGTCATTCAACTTTCTGTAGTCCACACAAAACATGACCTCATCCAAAATTTCTCCAGTATCATTTTTCTTTGGCACAATGACGATAGGGCTGCCCCATGCGGAGCTGCTGGGTTCTATAATGTCTAACTCCAACATCTTTTGAATCTCCTTCTCAATTTGCACAGCATGAGCCCCTATATCCCTATAGGGACTGGACCTCACAGGCAGGCTGTCCCCAGTATGTATAGCATGGGTAACCAAATCAGTAGAACCAGGTTTGTCAGAAAACACACCGTGATAGTATTCCAGGATTTGAGAAAGCCACTCCTGCTCATCAGGAGAACCTGAATGAACAAAATTGTCCAGCCAATTTCCAGCATTTTCCAAATCAGACAAAACGTCCATAGGTTCCTCTTCTGGTCTAACACAAGCAGCTTGACACTTCAGAATGACAGCTGCTCTGTCCTGATATGGTTTCAGGCTGTTGACATGATAAATGGTAGGTTTTCCCCCAAAACCAGGCATTTGAACAAGATAATTCACAGTTCCAAGTCTCTGTAAAATTTTGCCTGGGCCTTCCCAGGAAATCTCTAGCTTGTTAGGTCTGAGGGGGTTCAAGGCAAGAACAGAGTCTCCCAACTCAAACTCTGTGCCCTCCCCTCTGGCATATGTCACAAGAAAAAACAAAGTCTCTCACAGATCTCTTCATTTTTGGCCAGTAAAAATATCTAGTGACTCTCTGCAAAGTCTTTTTGGTTCTCAGGTGTCCCGAAAATGGACAATTATGTACCAATTCCGGTACTTTGTGCCTGTATTGCTGAGGCACCACGAGTTGGCTAAACTGCTCTAATTCAACTCTAAAACCTTGGGCAAACTGGCGATATAGTAGACCGTTCTGGTCCCAGAAAAAATGTACAGGCTTGGTCTGACTCGGCGCCTGAGGCTGGTCAGCTTGCGCCCACAAGGCTGTTAAAGAAGGGTCATTTTTCAGCTGTCTTTTGAATTCATCTGAACTCATCATTTCAGACACAAACTCCTCTTCTGGGCTAATAAATTTTATGGGTTCTGCTTCTGATTTCTCAGGCAACTGAAGCTGCTTTGCAGACACAAACTTCTCTTCTGGGCTAACCAATTTTGTGGGATCTGTTTCTGGTTTCTCAGGTAACGAAATTTTCTCTCCTGCTGGCAAAACCGCTCTGGCAAGTGGGGGTTGCTCTGCCCAGGGGGGATTCAGACCGCCGGCTGCTCTGCTATTGGGTTTCCTCAAAGGAAGAATCAGTCGTTAAGACATTTACTGTCTCTTTTAAAACCACTGTTGCATTTTTCCCCAAGTCATGAAGCAAATAGGTTTCCCTTAAAGGGATATTCGTCACAATGGCTTGAGAACAGGGGTCAACGAGGGAAGGATCTGTGTCCTCTAGCCCTTTAGTTAAAGTCTCTAGGTTCAGTTGTCTTGAGGGCATAGACAAAGATTCATCAGCCAGTAATCTTACAGGTAAAGCCTGCAAACCCGCAGTTACATTGTTTGAAGGCATGCTAGGGAAAGTGATGAAGCTCTTTGGCTGCCCCATTAAGTCAATCAATAACTGCCGGAACTTATCTGCTTGCAAGTTAAGTCCAGTCAGTAATTTAGGCTCTCTAGTTAAGTCAAAATATCGTAAAAACAAATTCTCACCCATACTTCTATGAATCCACGCAGACTGCTTGGAAATCATACATTATAAATCCAGGACCTCAAAGCTCAGTGACCATGGAAAGGACTAAATAGTTTTCCTGGCCTCGTTAGCGGCTCCAAAATTTCCAGCTGGCCATGAGTCATCTGAGACGGGCTGCATAGCTGGCATTCCTCTGTCTTCTGTTACTTCCTTCTTGGCTGGTGGTGAATTAACCCCTCGCGGCTCTGGAGTTGGCAGTGCTGTTTCTCGAAGTTGGAAACCTCCTTTAGAATCATCTGTCTGCAAACTTCCAAAGTCAAACGGGTCTTTGGTAATGACTGCATCATCTCTCTGGTCAGGAGTCTGAAATGATGTTGCTTTGAGCAGGAATCCGTCTGGGGAGTCAACCCTTGTGGGTCTTCTCCACGCTCACGGTACCTCTTATGAAGTCATCCGGTAACGGAAAGTTTCCTTCCTCGGCTTGCTGAGGGTTAACTCCTCGCGGTCTGGGAGCTAGCAAGGCTGCTGTCTGAGGTGGGTAGTCTCCGGAAGTGTTCTCTGTCTCTGGTGATGGAAGGTGTTCTTCCTTGGCTAGCTGAGAGTTAATTCCTCTCGGTCTGGGAGCTGGCAAGGCTGCTCTCTGGGGTGGGTAGTCTCTGGAGTCTCGCTGGCCCCGAACAGTGTCATCTGGTGCTAGGGGTGCCGCCTTTCCTGGCTGGTTACCCGACCGTTGTTCGGAAACAGCAAACCCTCTCTGGTTCTGGTGCTGCATCTCTTCCAGGGTGTTCCATATGCCTCTCTGCACGACTGAGGATTCCGTCAGGAGTCCGATGATCACATCCACTTTAGACAAAGGCTGAGTTGAAGCTGCTCCTGCTCTCCGGCTGGACACATCTTCAGGGTGAGTAATGAGGCTCCTGCTCTCCTGAGCTGCCCTTACTCCTGCTGCACTTGGCGCTTGGTCTCCGACCTCCCGGATGCAGACCGCCGTTTCTCCGGACTGCTTCCTTGTCTCTGGCCCGACCCACAGCGCCAGTTCACCGCTGCTGGCTCCTTCGGTAGCCACAGCTCCAGCCAGCACCGCTGCCGCTGGGCTTGTCTGTTGCACTAGGTCACAGCTGCTGGCTTCATCTGTAGCCTCAGCTCCAGCTTCTGCAATGTTAACCTCCACTACTTCTAGTGGTTGAAGGTTTTGTGAGGGCTCTCCATGCCCTCTGCCTGTCATTTTGTCTAAGCAAAACTAACAGCTCACAGACTACTCTTGGATTTGCTCCTTTTTACTGCTTGTTCTGCCTTAGCAAAATAACAACGTAGGAAAAAGCCATTTTATTCTGTATTTCTTTGAATATGCAAAACTGATTCCAACAGAATGGTCTCTCAACAGCTCAGATCGTACGTCTCGCACACTGCCACCATGTGGTGCCCAAGCCTCTCTAAGGAGTGCTTAGCACTCGGTCAGAGAGTTCGACAGGCCACTTACTGACCACCTTTGCGCTGAGGCAAGTCCCAAGACCTCAGCAGTGCGTAGCATAAGCCCCTTGAACAAGTCTGACCTTATAAGAACACTTTACTTTTACTCAGTACTTTGCAAGTACAGACACATGGGCTTTGTGATTCCTTAGAACTCACAACAGCTCAGTTAGGTAGGACTCTTAATGATAGCTAGTTTGTGGCCCTCTTCACCTTCCTGGATTTAGCCAGACCCTGCTGTTCAAGAGACCAGTCCTTTGTAAGGATTTTTATAATTAATTTTTATTAGAAAAATAGAGTTTCATAGAATCAGTTTATATTGCTCAGGTTTTAGCATAAGGAACATATTCAAAGATTATTACAGTTAAATAAAATAACTAATCCCCATTAAAATAAAAAACACTACTAAGCTGGGCTAGCCCCACCTCCTTCTTTCTCTTTACTCACATTCTCTCTCCTTCAAGCCACATGCTCAAACCATCAAGTTCTTTTTCTCTCCCATCATCATGGAATTGAACCTTTCCCACATAACCCATCGTCCATTTTCTACATTCTCTAACTCCTCCCTTCTTCTTGACACTTCATGGCTGTTAACCAATTAGCCTCAAGGGGCTGTAACACCTTCCTCCACCCTCAATTCCCATGAAAATCCAGGTGTTTTATCTCTTCTCCAATTAGCTTGGAATGTTGAGTCTTCCACGGGCCTCTTTGTCCGACCTTCAGCTTTATCTCGAACCACGCTGTACCGGTCTTCAGAAAAACACTCTCATAGCACTTAGAAAAACACATTCCAATGTCTCTCAAATCATCTTCACACAGAACCTGTCTGACTCCATCTTACATTTCTCTGACTACATATCCCACACTGCTTCAACTCCATCACAACAGATAATGTTCTTTATCACTACTGATAACTCTTTATTTACATGGTTGACTATGACAGTAAAATCTGAATGGCCAAAATTCCATTGCTAGTCCCAACTAGAGTAGATCTATTGAATTAGTTTTTGAATAGCAAGCCAAAATCTGTGTAAATCACAGTGATTCAATGGGTCTGCTCTAGATGGGAATGCTGATAGGATTCTAGCCAATATAAATGAGGTTGATGTAGTGCATCAAGTAGATTCAGATGGCATTGTATATTGATGTTATGGTACTTGAAGAACTACAGACTGTCTTTGGAGAAGTTAAACGAGATACTATAAAATGAGACACAGGCAAAATCTGAGTTTATGTTAATATTGACTATGAAACCAAAGCAGGAATTAGATATCTGGAGGGATGGAGGAATCAAATGCCTTGGAGCAATTTTCTCTGAAAATGTTAATGAACCAACTTAGGAATATTCATGAACAGACAGGATTGCATGGGCTAAATATTATCCTGAGTTGTTGTTGTTTTCAGCTTGAATACTATTTTTCCCCCTAACACTGCAGGGGGGGGAAAGGTTAACAGTGCCAGTTATATATGTTTGGAACAAGGAAGTTCCCCCAACTGACAGTATTGTGACAATACTGAGAAAAAAGGATGGCACTTTAAATATATCTAATGGCAGTTGTGACTACTGTAAGTCACTTTTGTGATGACAGCCTAATCATCTCGTTTTGGAGTACTGCACAGCTCTGAATGTAGATTTGCTCTTCAGAGACTGGCTTTAAAAATTGTCATTTTAATATCATATACAATCCAGTTCTGAAAATCACAATATCCTTTAGACAATTGGGGGGTGCAGGGAGAAGGACTAGCAAAATGTTTCAGAACCCCTTCTTAAAGCTTTGCTTGCAACATTTTTCCTATATTATATATTTTTACCATATTTGTTTGCATAGACGTGCCCTCTTGAAATGTCTGGACTGAGGTGTTTTCTATGGGGTGTCTGTGCAGAATTTACACAATTGGATTTGTTTGCAAAGATGGAAATCTTTCCAGTTAGCTTTATACAGATGTCTGTTGGGCGGAGCTTATAATTCTTGTCATAGAATAATAATTGTGTGCCTTCAAGTTGATCATAAGGTTTTCTAGGTCGAGAATACACAGAAGTGGTTTTCCATTCCCTTCTTCTGGGGGCACCCTGAGACTGTGCAGCTTGCCCAAGGCCACACAGGCTAGCTCTTCTCCCAGGAGAATCAAACTCCCAATCTCTGGCTCCACAACCAAATACCTAAACCATTGAGCCAGCGCATTGACATATTGGGTGAACATAATAAAAGGTGCTGTGTAGTCACAGCTATTTCATCACTATCATTCTTTTGTGTACATTTTGTAAACACTGGCTCAGAACCAAAGAACCAAATTTGGATGTTGGTATTGGTCTGGCTGATCTCTCCTAGCTACCAGAATGTGTGGTTTGTATCTGATTTTAATTTCATGTTGAACCTAGGGAACCTAAGGATCTGGTCTATATATTGAAAGAGATCTGTGTTATGAAACTGTCTTAGTTCAGGTAAATAATGTTTGGTTTACTTTGCCTTTTTAATTCAGGCTGCACTTTTCACAACGTGTAATCAAATCAATTAGTTTAGTGTATATTCCCTTCCCCACCCCCTCTCTTCTGTTTTCTTTCAACCTATTTATCAATGTCCACACTTGACATGAACATGCCATTTTAAATAGGAAAAATGTTGTTTTGGCTTGCCTTGGCTTCAGTTTGTTTTGTGAGCTTTTGATCAAAGGCGGTAGAGGGAAATGAACAACTGCCTGGAATTGCCAGGATGATGGTAGAGAGAAGGGAGAGCCAAGTGGAGCAGAGGGCGGAGCAAAAGAGAAGAGAGAAGGTTGGACAGGCTGAAAGAGACAAGTTAAGGAGAGAGGCAAAGGAAAAACAGTAGGGTGAGGAGGACGGAAAGGAGGCTGCTGATTGTGAAGGATTCATGGAAGACATACCTAGAGGAGGGAAGGGGCTCCACCAGTGACATTAACCAGGTGCAAGGGGAAAACCTTCTATAAGGAGGCACTTCTACTATTTAACTGAGCAAGGATACCACTTTCAAGAAGGCTGATTTTATAATTAGAAAATAAAGGTCACATTCTTTGATAGTTCAGTTCTCAGCAATACCGGAGAAATTTTCCCTGCTAGTTTGCTGGTGAATGCAGTCATGGCCCACTTTAGTTTGCACAGTTTGAGAAACAGAGTAGATGCACCATGGTGTGATCCATGGAATGGCCAAGTCTGGATACCAGATTTTGCTACAGGGTGGCCAGCCTTATCCTAGGAAGAATACTCCTCCTTAGAGGAGAATCCACTAGGCAAAGGTGCTACTTTGTCCCCAAATTTGAACCCTGGGTGAAACCTAAAAGGTGTGTGACTGGGTAAACATGAGCAAGCTTCTAAACCTAGATTTCTACCTATCCCCTTATTTTGGGACAAAAATTCCCTTAGCTGTGTACTTTGAGACTTGCAAGTCAAAGTGTCCATCCCATGATGATATCCAATCAGCTTAACGTTCTTTGTTCAGAACTCCATGCCCCAAGATGTAATTTTCCAAAGTCCAGCCCCATATTTCTCATGGATTTCTGCTGACATGCAATTAAGATGGAATCTGGTGTTTATCTTCTTCCTCTCAGAGTAACCTTGGACTGATCTGGAGCAGGCAGGAACTCAGAAAAACAAAGTCTCTTTCCCAAGTAGATAAACACCACCTGTGGAATCTTGAGAAACAAGTACTGTGTATCCCATTTTCTTACAGGTTCCATGCCTTTGAAACTGCATGTTATACTTTAAGCAGGGGTCTCCAAACTACGGTCTGCGTGCCACATGCAGCCTGCATTGCTGTTTTGTCCAGCCCATTCCCTTCAGCGCGTGGGGGGGGGCATCTGTCCCTGTGGTGGTGGGGTGTCCCTGCAGGGGGCGGGCAGGCGTGCATCTGTCCGTGCAGGTGTGTGCGGGCGGGCAGGAGGCGGGCGGGTGTGTGCATGCTTGGGCGGGCGGGGGGCAGGTGGGCGTGTGCATGCATGTGTGCGGGAGGGTGTGTGTGTTCGGGCAGGCGTGCGTGCACACACTCACACATTCCTGTTCCTTCAGCCCTCAAAAACTTTGAAAACATCTGGTGTGGCCATCGTAAAAAGTTTGGAGACCCCTGCTTTAGAAGATGAGACATAGTGTTCATAGTCACAGCAAGCCATACTAGATACATATGTCAAGCAGTTTGCATCGGTACTGGGTATGAGCAGAACAAAGAGTGGCAGCTCTTCAGCGGAACCTCAAATCACACAGGCCATTACTTACTGTCTTGCTGTAGGGGCTCTTGCCTTCTGCAATCTACTGGAGCAACAGATGCTTTGCCTGTAAACCAGGTAAAGGGATGCCTGGAAGGAAACAGTTACAAATGGGAAGAGGAGTTACAACTGATAATGCCTACGTTAGATGCTCAGTAGCAGAGAAGGGGAAACATTAGTTTTCATGGACTAAAACTCCCAAAATGCCCAAACAGCATTGCCATGTGGTTTGGTTAACCTTTCCTATCTCTGCTCATTAAGTGGTGGTGAGCCATGAGAAAATGATGCCACCTAACTTCTTTGTGTGATTAGCTCAACTTTCCTCCATTGATGCCTCCCCTGCTTCAACTCTTTATGACGATACTCAAAATTCTTTCTGTGCAGTGAGATACTGTTGTCGCTGAGTCAAATAAGCTGACAACATATACACAGTGTTGCAGTGGAACTTTGTGGACTAGACTAGTCTATGTTGCCAGGCAATGAATCTGCAAGACACACAAGCAGAAACAAATGAAAAGAGCAATGGCTAGAGTGAAATGGCTGATTTTCACCAAGAAAGGCTTCTCGGCTCTCTGGTTTCCTCTAGTGCACAGTGGAAGCTGGCTTGCCATCAGACTTCAAACTTAAATCCTTATCCCAATGAATGTAAACATGAATGCTACTATCTACTGAGGGGAGGCTGGGGCGTGGACCTGCAAGTCGTTCACACACACCCCATCCTTCAATTTGTCAGTCAACGAATGGACAGATTTCTCTCCCTTCCCCCAGCACATCACTTGGGATGGTTTTGCTCCAGCATGCTTCCCTCCATTGGTCTTGCACCTTTCCATGGTTTTTGTATTTATTTACTTAGACAAACACTTGAGGCCGCTCACAATCATCTCAGGTATATTAACAATAATTTAAAATCACAGCAGGACATAAAGAGGTGAAAAACAAATCAAAACCAGGCAAATAATCTGTTAGACGACAAAGGGAAAAAAGTGGACCCACACAGTCATCCCATTTCACTATTGAGGCAAGCCTATCTGAGAGATTTATTCATACGGGAGATAACATTTGGAAAATTGCCTCATGTCGCTAAGGTCATCTTGAAAAATAATTCAGGGTGGGGAGGGGGGCAAAGACTATTAATGACAGCTGTGGATTGTTGACCTGACTTTAGTTTTTACCTGCATACATTTAAAGAAGGAAATGTAGGATTGTGGGCAGGGAATGCAAGGACTCTCCCTTGCCCTCTCCTGGCTGACATCCTATTATCTTCCTGTTGCTAACAAACTGGTAAGCTTAAATGAGGATGTTTCAGTAAGGAAGCCCGTGCAGCAGGGCTGTGAATCAATCTGCCTTCCAAACTGTTAAGTACTTTGAAGGTAAACACAACACTTTGGCTGAAATCCAGTAATAAGTTGCACACAGAATAGGCTGAATCAGTCACTTGGGATTTGCTGAGTCAACTGCTCCATAAGTTCCCTTGATTCAAATGTGGCTATTCAGTTGTGACTCCTGGATTTTACATATATATTCTCTTTTTTAATTTAATGCTAAATTTAATAATATATGTTACAATTTGAGCTGGGTGGATAGCTCAGTGGTTTAGGTATCTGGCTGTGGAGTTCAATTCTGCCTTCTCTGAGTAAAGCCAGGCTGGGTGGCCTTGGGCAGGCTGCACAGTCCCAGGGCGCTCCCAGAAGGAAGGAATGGGAAACCACTTCTGAGTTCTCTCTACCTAGAAACCCCCGAGAAGGGTTGACATTTCTCAGAAGTGACTTGATGGCACATTATTATTATCATTTACAGTTTGAAAATTTTTAAAAAATCCAATTTGAAGACAGAGGTAGACAAATGAGCACACTTCTCCCATCTGTAATATTTGGCTGACAATGGGACATGCTTCTGAGATGCTCTAATGAAAAATACTCAGAAATGTATAATGCTGTGGCCGAGTCTAATGCTTAAATATATTTCAGAGAGGAATGATTATAAAAGTGTTTTAAGGATCCAGTTTATCAATGTTTCAATTGATGTAGGAACTGAGGTTTAAGTACTTGCTCAAAAACATCCAGAGTGTTATGCAAGAACAAGGAAAAATGCCAGTGTTTGGATGTAATATCTAGCAAGTAATGACGTTAATCTATAACATGTTATTTTTGTGGGTAACGACAGCATCACTATGTGGTTTTTTTCCATGTAACAACATGGCGGGCTAAGAAAAGCTTTCTTGGGGATTTTGAGGCTTCCTTTTCACCCATTTTTTAAAACAAAAGTTTTTCCCAAAGGACAGTAAAAGGCAATAGAAACAGAAAGGGTAAGGATAAGAGAATTAGCTATTAATTTTTTTTGTAGCATTGACCATAATAAGTAATTTGTCAGGCTTTGTAGTGACGCACATAATAACTTGCTTCTCAGCAATAACATTCAAAGGTATTTTCTGTGTCTTCTCACACACTATCTAATTGCCTTCTTTCTAGGCAGAGCAGCTGAGAAAGCTGCTGCATGGGTGTGTCAAGAAAGTGGAATTCATTTAAAGCAAGACTGAGGTTATCCAAGAGGCAATGAACAAAAGAAGCACATGGGTTACTTACTCCACACCTTGGCAATAACTGACAATGGTATTTTTCTTCCTTTTGTATTGCTAGGAGAAATTACTCCTGTTCAGGTTGTCCTATAATGTATAAGGATGTGCTCAAGTAAGCCCTTTGTTTGCTCACACTGTGCTTTCCAGAAAAAGAGAAGTCTTTGTGTAAACTACTGTACATGGATCTGCGTTATAATTATTGTTCTTAGAATGACTCTTTTTAGTTAAAATGTTGGCCTGTGCCTGTGAGAACCTCTCAAAATCACAGAGCTGATAAATTGTGAACACCGCACGTTATATTAACGTGTTACATTTGTTACCTCCATGGTACCTTTTTTAAAAAACAGGTGCATAGTTCTACTCACTACTACTGCTAGTGTGCTCAAAGGTGGTCAGATCATTTTTTTTTCCCCAAGTCATTTTTTCCCAGTATTTTGCATTACAGAAAAATAACAACCTGATAACTTTGGGGCAAAACAATCAGTTCTGCCCAAAGGTTGTCAGGTCCCCAAAGATAGCTTTTTATATGAATATATGTGAATGGCTGGCATTTTCTATGACTAGAGAAGAATTCAGGTGTGGACTGGCCCCATGCTCCGTCATCTACATCCAAGCCTAAAAGAGGTCTTAATCCACACTGATAAGAAGGGCAAAGCTCCTTGGAAGTAAAGGGAGTGTTGGGTGGTGCCACGTGGTTCTTACATCTCAGTAAACCAGCAGCCTATTTTCTACTTCTTTGACTGGGGCTCCTAATGTTCTAAAAAGTTGAAATTATTAATCAGAGTTGTCATTAATTTGTTAGGCTATATCTAGTGTAGCAGTCACAGATTTGTTCTGGCTTTTTAAGGCTTAAATACAATTATCTTAATTTCACTATGGATGTTAAGTAAATTGTCATGGCAGTGGAGCTCTTTAATAAGTGTGTCTGCCTACTCTGAGGTGGTGTGTGAGAGTTCAACACAATTTCCTCCAGATAAGCTTTAGGAGACCAATAGGAAAGGACCTCTCATCCTACAAACAATGGAAATAGGATTTGGCAAGTCTTACCTGGAGCCCAGCCCTCTGCTGTAGCAGTCATGTGCGAGACGTAAAATCTGGATTTCCGTCCTGTTCTTCAGCCCTATTCTTACTCACTTTATGCACATTGCTTCTTAATTAAAACCATCACCCAAAATAAATCAGTCTGTTGTCCATTTTTAGAAATAGCACCTTTGATGTAAAACCCTCTTCACCAAACTTTTTCACAATTTGAATCTGACTGAGAGTTGCCCTTTGGGATGGCAAGTAGAAATGTTGTGTTACTTGGTTATCTCTTTCATTTATGTAAAATGCTACCATGATGTAACTAGGCTGTGAAACTCCTAAGGCATCAATATTTCTGGCTGGCTAAGTATATAATATAAGAAGAAACCTGATCTGTCTTAACTTTGCTGACAGTAAGAACGTTTTATTCCAATTAATGGCCTATAAGTTCCTTGGCAGTTACAAAATAGTGCCCTTAAGGCATAAATATAACTATAATCCAGTGGTGTCTGTTTAATGTGAGATTCCAAAAATTGGGAAACCCCCCCCCCCAAAAAAAGCATAGTTAAGCTCTGTGTCTCCACCCTTTTTTTTTTTGTCAGCAGCATAACATTTAAAAAATTAAGTGTGTGATGTTTCCTACAACCTTTCAGTACAGTAAGTTATGGCTGCCTGTCAGAATCCATTATTTCATGGAGCTGATTAATTTGGCCTGAAGCAGAATTTTGGAGCTCTTATGATGATTTCTTCTAAATAGCTTGACTCTCTTTCAGGCCAGGTAAGGCTGCAATTCAGTTAGAAAGCTTGTGTCACCAATGAGCTGATGCATCCTAGGAACAACATCTGGACAATAATTGCATTCTAATCCAAGCAGGACATATGGGTCCAATGCAAATCACCAACCATATCGGGCTATTCAACTCAAGGATCAACTAATGTCCTTCATTCAAGTGGCTACAATGAAAAGCATTGGCATTAGGAACATTCAAAGCTACCTTATACTGAGTTCAGCCCTTTCTAGACCAGGTATTGTCCAGTCAGACTGTCAGCAATGGCTCTTGGGTGTTTCAGGTGGGATTCTTTCCTAGACCACCCTGGAGACCTGTAGCATTTTCTAATGTCTGTCATGGAAGTACTAACCAGGCTTCACCCTGTTTCACTTACAACATAGACAAGTTTGGATGTGTTTCAGGGTAGCTGCCTATAGAACAAGTTGCTTACAGAAACTAAGACCATCAGCCACTAAGTTCCATTCTCATTTCAGTTGAGTACTCAGTCCAACAGCTAACACTAACTGGCAAGTTTGGGTCCATGAGCATTGAAACAAAAAACATGGAAAGATTTTTCTTAAAAGCATCACCACCATGGTGGATCATTCTTCAGACCTGAACTGTATTCTGCTATTTACCTGAGCTGTACTAGTCAGACTGGGTAAATGGAATGGCCTTCAGACTGATACCTTGACAATTTGAGGCTTGGCCACAGTTTCCTGCTGCCACTTTTCCTTCCTCATTTGCCAGAGGAAATGAGAAAGCTGGCAAATTAGTAGATGGTAATGACTTCTCCCCCTCCTCCCCAGAGAGTGAGGAGGAGCAGTGGGAGGAAGAGGAAGAACAGAAACCACAAGCCCAGGATTACTTGAAAGGCACACAGTCAACAGCTGGAATGACAAGGCAATTATGTGTTTGAATTCACAACAGATTCCAGTGTCAACTCCATGTTTCTCAAATTGTTTTATGGGAATATGCAGTATACGCACGTGCAATAACAAATCTTGTTGCTTAGTGTAGCAAGTTGCATTAGAATAGGCCCACTGAATCTTGCAGAATAGTTGACTCACCAAATCCCCATTGATTCAATGGGCCTACTCTAGTTCATCATCTTATATTAAGCAATAGGATTTCAGACAGCGCTTCGAATACTACAGAATTTAATTTTGGCTAAAAAATAGAATATAAAGACAAAGAAGTGCTGTGGAAGATGAAGTGAGGCAAATCTGAACCAAAAATCCCAGGATTTTCATAATCTCCTGATCAAAACTCCTTCTGCACATGATGTAATTTATAATGCCTGCTTCAGAAATAATCTTGAAGTCACTTTACTGCAATAAATATAACACAATGACTTTCTATATCATCAAAAAATAAACAGCATCCTTATTTCCATTGCCAGACTTACTAAGGCAACACATCCGCTTGAGTCATGTGGCTGAGAAAGGAAATACAAACAAGGCAGCACATTATTCTGGTGTGGCGAATCCAGTGCATGAACTGAAGATGGCATCAAGTGATGTGGAATAAGCTTGTCATTGTTCCCAGGAAGTGAAAATAGATAACATGGATCAATGATGTGTCTTATGATATGTCAGATATTTGAAAGTGCATTCTTTAGAAAATGCCTTCAGGCCTTCCCACAATAGGCACATGCCATCAATGATGTTTTAGTGTATCCTTAGGGTTTTGTTTATTCTGATCACTGTCATGTTATCCAGTAAACTCCCTATATTCCATTTCTCCAGATTTCTGTTTAGATAAATCATGTCAGGAATGCACCACCTGACTGCAGTTACAGGAACAGATGGTGAAAGCATGAGGATTGAGCGAGTCTTCAAAATATGGTAAACCAGAGTTGAGGAGCGTGGTACCCCACCAAATGTTGTTTGAATGCAAGTCACATCATCCTTGATCACTGAAAATTATATCTTTAGCAACACCAAGTTGCTGTTCCCCAACTGAATCTAAACCCCATGCAGGAAATCCAGAGGTAGAGTGCCCTGAGTGAATATCTCTGCCCAGCCTCTGCTTCAAGATCAGGAATAAGAGAGAGCCCACCACTCCTCTAACTACTTGGATCCTTTGTCAAACTGCTGTTTCCACCAAGACGTTTCTCCTGATGTTCAAGCAAACCACCTGCCTAGATCCATTAGATCTAGTTTTGTGTTCTGCAACAGCAGCAGAGGACAACACTCCACCTTCTTCTGTGTGACAACCTATCATATTTTCAAAGCCTATGAGCTTCAATTTTCTCCCCTCCCAGAAGAAACGTACCCAGTTCTTTCAACCTTCCTTCACATGAATTATTTTCTGTACCTCTGTTTTTATTGTCTCTCTCTGAACAGTCCCAATAATAGAAGAAGACAGCATCAGTGGGAGGAAACATCCTGCCAAGTTGGTTCCAGACTCTTGCACCAGATGGAACTTGAATCAGTCAGTATGTCTCTTTTTTACCCACAGGGTCCTCAAAGTTCAGGCTTAGACTCAGGTTTTGAGGTTCAGGTCTGAGCTTTGGTTCTGAAATCTCAAGAAGTGGATACTGCAGAATGGGCAAACTTGTTTGGGGCTTCATCCTGACATACTGCATATTACCCAGAGATCTACCAGTATATCTAAATTTATTCTAGTCTCACATTTAATAAGCAACCCATGTTGCTTATTCTTTGAGTAATTCACTTGCCTTCCACGATGTATTGTAACCATCAGATCTCTTGTAAGAAATACACTGTACAAAGCAAGCCCTAAGTAGCACTACTTCCTTGGACTTGAAACAGCTCACTTTGTCTCTGCCTTGTCTGTCACACACATTTTCTTTTGTAATAGTTGTTGAAAGCTCTTCCCCCTCTGACATCAAAGGACATCCCTGACATATTGGGCAATGGAACACTTCTTGGCCTAGTACAATGATTCTCAAACTTGGGTCCCCAGATGTTCTTGGACTACAACTCCCAGCAATCCTGGCCAGCACAGCAAGTGGTGAAGCCTTCTGGGAATTGCAGTCCAAGAACATCTGGGGACCCCAGTTTGAGAACCACTAGTCTAATAAACAACCACCAATCCACTGCAGAGCACAGTCCTGTGTGTTTAGAAATTTTTGCAGTCACTTGTGATGCCTTATGATTATAAAATTTCTGTATCTGAAATTTAGAAAGATTTGTGACAACAAATGTTTAAAATGACAAACGACATACGGTATTTGTGTTGCCTGGAGGGATACCACTGTCAAAGGAAGAAATGAGCTTTGCCTTAATATATGCCCTGACACTTCATGATAAGATACATTCATCGTGTGATCATCTATACTGCTTCCAGATCTCTCCGTATCCTTCTATTATGGATTCGGCCATCTGCATCTTTGGTTTTATGATCAAAAAGTATGTCAAAACTATAACATGTTTTTGTATGCATTAGTTAACATAAGATTACAGTTGCAAAAAGTTACATGTAGAGTCTAGAAAGGTAACATTTCTCCAGAAAGTTAAAAGTGTCTGTGTAGTTTGCCATAAACTTTATCTCACATAAGCCTGTTCTAAAGAAATATTTTGGACAAACACAATCCCTTCTAATATTATATATAAATAATTTATATGCACCTTCTTTATATATATAAAGAAATTGGATTGTCTGTTTATCTCGTAGTTATATATAAAGAAGGTGTATATAAATTTAATTGTGCTTAGTTAAAAGTTTGAGCCACTCTGTGACCTTGATCAGACACTTTTCACATACACAAAGTCAGCACTCCCTGCATTCACACATTGCTGTTTTATTCCAGACAGCCACGGAAGGTGCAAATGTAATGCAAACTGTCATTTCACTGTAATGTAGTTTTTCTCCTCATGTCTGTATGCAATGGCCCTGGGGGATTTGAAAACTGACTTCAGAGATCTCTGTGTGAAGCACATTTTGTTCTAACAGGCAAGAAGTAATACTAAAGTTAATTGCTTTGTAAGTGATGCTTCCTGTTCAGGAACAACTACTAGATAAACAGACAATCCAATTTCTTTACTTATTTGTGTATTGTTCTTTTTCAAACCAGCAGTTAAACTGATATGCCCTTGTAATTATTTTGCATTTCTTGCAGTAAGAGGAATTTGAGGTATTTTTATTCTGATCTTATTTCAAGTATCTCATTTCAGATAGTGTGAAAAAAATGAACTAAGAGACTTAGGTTGTTATTTGTTACTGAATGCATACTTAACCTTATTTCAGAACCTACAGAACCTACTTAACCTACAGAATCATACTCAGAGGGTGATGATTAATGGGTCCTTCTCTAACTGGGAGGAGGTAACTAGTGGGGTACTCCAAAGCTCAGTCCTGGGCCCGGTGCTCCTCAATATTTTTATTAATGACTTGGATGAGGGAGTGTAGGGAACGCTGTCAAATTTGCAGATGATACCAAATTGGGCAGAATAGCTAATACCCTAGAAGACAGAAACAAAATTCAAAATGACCTTGATCGGATAGAGCACTGGGCCAAAAGCAACAGAATGAAGTTCAACAGGGATTAGTGCAAAGTACCGCACCTCGGAAAAAGAAACCAGTTGCACAGTTACAAGATGGGGGACACCTGGCTCAGCAAAACTACGAGTGAGAAGGATCTTGGAATTGTCGTAGATCACAAGCTCAATATGAGCCAACAGTGTGATGTGGCTACAAAAAAGGCAAATGCTATTTTAGGCTCCATTAATAGAAGTATAGTTTCCAAATCCCATGAGGTGCTAGTCCCCCTCTATTCAGCACTGGTTAGGCCTCACCTTGAAGATTGTGTCCTGTTTTGGACACTGCACTTCAAGAAGGATGCTAACAGATTGGAACAAGTTCAGAGGAGGGCAACAAGGATGATCAGGGGGCTGGAAACCAAGCCTTATGAGGAAAGACTGAAAGAATCGGGCATGTTTAGCCTTGAGAAAAGACTGAGGGGTGATATGATAGCACTTTTCAAATATTTGAAAGGCTGTCATACAGAGGAGGGGCAAGATCTGTTCTCGATCATCCCACAGTGCAAGACACACAACAATGGGCTCAAGTTACAGGAGGCCAGATTTCAGTTGAATATCAGGAAAAACTTCCTAACTGTGAGAGCAGTACAACAGTGGAACCAGTTACCCCGGGAGTTGGTGAGTGCTCCAACACTGGACGCATTCAAGAAAAACTTAGATAATCACCTGGCAGATATGCTTTGATTGTATTCCTACATTGAGCAGGGGGCTGGACTTGATGGCCTCATAGGCCCCTTCCAACTTCACTTTTCTATGATTCTATTATTCATATTCTAGCACCATATTTTTTTTAATTTCACTTGTGGGAAGTACAGTATGCTCAAGGGAACTTCATTCAGCCATTTCAAAGCCTGGTCATTCTGTTTCTTATTTGTTATCATCGATATGAGGTCTAATCTGGAGATCAAGGGGAAAAAATCCAGTGATGATCACTGATGAGTAGTTAAATAGCAATTTTTCAATGTAACTATGTTGAAGTACAGATGATTTCTGTTTTATGAATGCTCTCCCACCCATACTCATTAGGAATCCTGGTTTACTAGTATAGATTTTACCACATTTTCACAGCTGTTTCAGTCTTTCTGTCATTGGTTGGTAACAATGTATTGTGTGTTCCTAAAACAGTGAGGCTTCAAAATCTGTGTTTCAGACTTTTAGCCATTTTTAAATACATTCTAAAGTTTTCCTTTTAACTTTTGGCTACAGTGAGGAAATGCTAAGTGATTATGTTATATGCATGGAATTTCTTTCTTTATTAGGAGGTTACAGACCCAAATTAAAACAATACAACAATACGAACAAAATAGTAAGTAATCATTAAAATATCCACAAATTTGGGGAAAGCAGTCATTTAATACAGTCTTTTTTACAAGATCTTATAACATAAAACAAGAACTTAGCTACAGATACTGTAATTATTTGGGTTATTCCTGCCAACAAATACTCCAGATATTATGTGAATGGCCTTCCAGGGCATTTTCTCATAATGGGGCAGAGAAATTTGTTACATTCTTCTCTGTGGAGGCTACATTCAAACAAAACATGGGCCAATGACTCAAGTACTTCATCTCCACTGGCATACAGCCAGCCTTCATAAGGGATGCTACAATACTGCCCTTCCAGTATTGCTGAAAGGAGACAGTTGAATATAACCCTTGAGAAAGCATGCCGATATTTGGTGATAGTAAATAACCAGCATGCTTGGGAAACTCAAAGTTTAGGCAAATATGTTAGTGAGCAAGATCTATGGGCATTTGGTAGAGAATATTGTAAATCCATGTCTTTGATTCATTGTTCTAAGATGGGTTTAATAGTAAGATGATCCTGTGAGGAGAGAAAAACTATAGAAAAACCTAATAAGGATAATTTAGCTATAAATTCCTTAAAATAAGAGCTTATGAAAACATATTTTCTCAAGCAGTAAAGGTGACTGATGGATGGGTCAGCATTACACAACTTTTAACCAATACCGAAAGGCAAGAGACGAAGGTCTACTCTCTACAGATATGAGGCCAGCCTCTAATCATAGTCTTGCCGATGAAACACACCTGGGCAAAGAATGAGTGCAACAGGTTTGAGAGTATACTTTCAACAGCTCAATTAAAACCTTGAATCTATATTGCAATACCATATAACAGCTGAAATAGGATTTTGACCTTAGCATGCAATTTATGCCCCACCATGTGCACAAAAGACGATCTAGCAAAAAGCTGAGACAACACTATTAAAGTAGCTCACTTCTGGTCAAAAATAGTCTAATTATCTTAACATTTTAATTTGTTTTACCTATATTTCATATATGTCCATAATTTTACATTGCGCAATGCTCTGATGTGAATAAAGAAAGACTGAGAAGCATCAGGTTGCCATTTCATTGTGCATATAGGCAGTTTCTGACAGGGTATATAAAGCATCCTGGTCCTGCATTGTTCCATGCTTACACCAAAATGGGAATACAAGTGTGCACTTCAGCTCACATAGTAAAGTGTAAATTATATCTTTAGAGTAAATGGTAAATTTCACTGTGCTAAGGATTTGTTTGGCATGTGAAAACCAGAGGCTCTTCCAGGAGGAACATATGTAGTATCATAGAATCATAGAAAAATAGAAGGGGCCAATAAAGTGATTGAGTCCAACCCCCTGTTCAATGCAGGAATACAAATCAAGGTATATCTGAGAGACAGTTGTCTAATTTTCTCTTGAATGCCTCCCTGGTTGGAGCGCTTAGGTAAAGGTAAAGGTTCCCCTTGACATTTAGTCCAGTCGTGTCTGACTCTAGGGGGCGGTGCTCATCCCCGTCTCCAAGCCGTAGACCCAGCGTTTGTTTCCGTGTCATGTGGCCAGCGCGACTAGACACGAAACGCCGTTACCCTCCCACCGTGGTGGTACCTATTTATCTACTCGCATTTTTACATGCTTTCGAACTGCTAGGTTGGCAGGAGCTGGGACAAGTGACGGGAGCTCACTCCGTTGCGTGGATTCAATCTTACAACTGCTGGTCTTCTGACCTTGCAGCACAGAGACTTCTGCGGTTTGACCCGCAACGCCACCACGTCCCCTGTTGGAGCGCTTACCACCTCCCTTGATCATTGGCTCCATTGTTGTACTGCTCTAACAGTTAAGAAGTTTTTCCTGATATTCAACTGAAATCTGGCTTGAGCTTGAGCCCATTATTTCATCTCCTGCACTCTGGGCTGATCAAGAACAGATCCTGCCCTTCCTCTCTATGATTGCCTTTGAAAAGTACTTGAAAAGTGTTTTTATATCACCCCTCAGTTTTCTTTTCTCAAGGCTAAGCATACCCAGTTCTTTCAGTCTTTCTTTATAGGGCTTGGCTGCCAGTCCCCTGATAATCCTTTTTTACTTTCTTTGAACTTCTTCCAGTTTGTTGGCATCTGTAGCGTTCTCCTTTAAATGTGGTCATGGCTCAGGTTTAGTTAGAGTGAGTCATGCATATTTATGTTGCTGAGAGGCGCAGCCAAGAGGCAGAGTATAAGAGGCAGAGCCTGAGGGGGAGAAAGGAGATCAGAGTTTTGGAAGGAGTTTGATTAGAGAGTTCAGAGATTTATGTGATTGTGATTAGACTGATGAAAATATAGTAGGAGATCTGAGAAGTGATTGACCAGTGACTGGAAGGGAGACGGAATAGAACTGAATATTAAAATACTGAAACAAATAAGCAAATAAACTAAAGATCTTTCTATTTCATTAAAGAGTGGACCTGATTCTTTCTAAAGGAGTTATGGGGATCTAGGGATCTCCTGGTGGCAGCAGTGGAAGAAAGGAAAGAGTTTAGTTTTGCCCTGGTGTGCTCTGAGGTCTGAGTCTGGGTGGACAGACCAAGGCACGAGTGGGTCCAACGCCACATAGGTTCCAGAGGTGTGGGATCCAAAAGGGTCAAATCGTGACATTGGTGGCAGCGGTGGGATACGAAGTAATCCAGTGAAGCCTATTGAAATAATCCAGTGAAGCCTATTGAAATAATCCAGTGAAGCCTTTATAAAAGAGTTTATTGAGTCAAGGGTACCTTTTAGACATGATCTGTGGCAATGAGGTTTGGTTCCTGCTAGAGCTTTTGGGAAAAGCTTAGTAGCGGGGCCTCAGAACCCAGATCAGGGGGGTCTAAGATAGGGAACGACTCTGAAAGGAAATTTCTGAGTTTTACCTCAGGATCTGAGGATCAGAGGGCTTGCTGTGAAATCCCAGGCTCTGAGATAGGAGAGCGCTGTGGATAAGGCAGAAGCCAGGTCATAGCAGATCTGAGGGAGAGAACCTAAGGAAAAGGCTTGGATTCTCTGAGAGGGAATTTCTGAGTTTACCTCAGGATCTGAGGATCAGAGGGCTTACTGTAAATTCCCAGGCTCTGAGATAGGAGAGCGCTGTGGACAAGGCAGAAGCCAGGTCATAGCAGATCTGAGGGAAAGTACTAAAAGAAAAGGCTTGAAAAATTTATATCAGTAACTGGAAGTAAAATAAGGAAAACAGGTCCTTTTAAAAATTTGTGAACGCTGCTCTAATCACCCCAGAAAGAAAAGATGCCTCACAAACGCGCCACAAGGGGGAGTCCTGAGTCTGAAGAGTTACCTCAGGAATTGGAGGGAAACCCTTTAACGTCAGGAGACCAAGAGAAAATAGTTCTCGAGGTTACCTCAGAGGGACATAAGGAATTAAGCCCTCAAGAATTTGAGAGATGGAAACTGGAACGGGAATTTAAATTTAAGGAACTACAGCTCAGAGCTGAGCAGGACGCCAGACAATTTGAGCAGGAGGCCAGACAATTTGAGCAGGAAGAGAGAAGAAGGGAACTGGAAAGCAAAGAAAGAGCTGAGCAGGAGGCCAGACAATTTGAGCAGGAAGAGAGAAGAAGGGAACTGGAAATCAGGGCTGAGTCAGAAGCTAAACAACTAGAATTAAGAGAAAAGGAAATGAATTTTCAACTACAGATGAGACAATTAGAGATTTCTGCTCTAAATAATAATCTTAATAATAACAACAGTGGGGGAGGTGGAATCCTGTCAAAGATAGATTTAAAGAAGTTTCCCCAGTACAAAAGAGGGGACTGTCCTGAATCCTTCCTCATTGCTTTTGAACGCACCTGCAATGACTTTGAAATCAGAAATGAGGATAGAATGATGGTTTTAAGAGCGCAGGTTAGCGGAGATCTGGCAGAAATATATGCCCAGATGAATCCCGAGAAGGCAAGAGATTTTGAGGCATATAAAAAGATGGTTTATTCAAGATTTTGTCTGAACTCTGAACACCTGAGGCGGAAATTTCGCTCTCTCTCTAAAAAGCAGGATGAATCGTACTCTCAGTTGGGAGCTAGATTGGCGCAGACTCTGGATAAGTGGATTGAAAGAGAGGAGATCACTTCTTTAGAACAGTTGAAGGATTTAATTGGGCTAGAACAGTTTTACTCCCTATTACCTGGAGAACTACGGTATTTAGTAAGGGACAAGAATCCTAAAAATTTATGGGAAGCGGGAGAACAAACTGATTTGATTAATGCTTACAGGAACCCTAGATTTTCAGAGCTGAGAGTAAATAAACCAAACTGGGACAATAACTATAAAAAGCCTTTTAATAAAAATTACCTCAGCAGGAATCCTGAGAGAGAAGGTCAGGGCGGGACTTCCCCAAAGTTGCCAAGGGCTAGCCCGCCAAAACCATCAAACCCTGAAGCACGGTTCACCAAAGTACCTCAGAATGACAAAAGGAATTTTAAATGTTTTAACTGTGGGCAACCAGGCCACTTACAATTCCAGTGTAGGCAACCATACCCCAACTTGGAGAGAAATGATTCTCTAACCAAAAAGGTGTATTGTGTCAAGCAAGTGGAATCAGGGGAGGAAAATAGTAGACAGAGACCTGATCCCATAACCACCACCACTTCTACTGACCATGAGGAGGAAGATATTCCTATAGCCCAAGTAGTCCATTGTTTCTATATCAGCAATGACCAGACCCTTCTCAGAAACGCAGGTGAAGAGATAGTTGTGAAAGGAAAGAAGTACATTGCAATAAGAGATACAGGATCTCAAATCTCCATTGTCCATTCCGATTTAGTAGCCCAGGATGACATTATTCCTGGCAAAGAAATGTCTTTAAAGGGAATTGGGAAGGAAACCGTGGTTTTAAAAGTGGCTGAGATACCAGTAGAATACCAGAATTGGTCTGGAAAGTGGCAAGTAGCTGTGTCAGATGAAATACCAGCAGTTTTTCTCCTTGGTTGGGATTTAATAGAGCATGTCAAGAGTGCGTTAGTGCTTACCCGCTCAAAGGGGGGTCAAAACTCACCCTCTGCAGCTCAAACCGATACTGTAGCAGAGAGAGGCCTAGGAGCGGTTACCGTGGCAACCCAGCTTGATAGGGCTGAGGCAGAACTCATGCTACTACAGAATCCCAAAACAAATAACAATTTTGCCCAGGAGCAGAAGGAGGACATTAGCTTGGGAGTTTGCTTTGAAGCTGCCAGGACTCCCACTGTACTGTCTCCTGAGTGCCCTGAGAGCTTTAGCTTAACCAAAGACCTTCTGTACAGGGAAACGTTAGCTACTCCATACCGAGGAAAAGGGGAACCCCGAAAGCAATTAGTGGTCCCTAGTAAATACAGGGAGAAAATCATTAAGCAAGCTCACAGCAGTTTATTTGGAGCTCACATGGGGATCACCAGAACCAAAAGACGGGTTGGCCAGAACTTCTTTTGGCCAGGTATGGGCAAACAGATTACTTGTTTCTGTAAAACGTGTGATGTCTGTCAGAGACGAGGGACTGGGCAGGACAGGACCAAAGCCAAATTATGTCCTCTGCCAGTCATCTCTACACCGTTCCAAAGGCTGGGAATCGATCTAGTGGGTCCCTTACCTAATGCCACCCGTAGGGGAAATAAATACATCTTGACCATAATGGATTTTGCCACTAGATATCCCGAGGCAATTCCTTTGCGCAACATGGAAACTGACACCGTGGCAGATGCCCTAATCAATTACATGAGCCGATTGGGATTTGCCAGCGAGATAGTCAGCGATTTGGGAATGAGTTTCACATCCAAACTGATCAAAAGGTTATGGAAGGCTTGTGGAATTACCCAAATCAACTCGACTCCATATCATCCAGAGACCAACGGGCTAGTTGAGAAATTCAATGGCACTTTAGTGCGCATGATTAAGGTGTATGTAGCAGAGAACCCAAATGATGGGGACTGCAAAATACAACCCTTACTATATGCTTATAGGAGCATCCCTCAAGAGAGCATGGGATTTAGTCCTTTTGAGTTACTGTTAGGACGAGAGGCACGCGGACCTTTAGATTTGCTCCGCATGAACTGGGAAGACCATAGAGAAAGTGACCCTGAGTCAGTAGTCGAATATGTATATAGGTTGCAAAACACTCTGCAACGGTCTCTAGAGATAGCCGGAAAGAACTTAAGGGCTGCCCAGACTAAGCAGAAGACCTGGTATGACAAGAAAGCCCGTGAAAGAACTTTTGGGCCTGAAGATGAAGTTCTTTTGCTTAGGCCAGTCAAAAGTCGCAAGCTACAATTAGCTTGGGAGGATCCCTATAAAGTAGTGACAAAATTGAACAATGTCAATTATGTGATACAGAAGGAGGAAGGCCCTGATGCCTTAAAGAGGGATGCATCTAAAGATGTTCGGGAGGAGAAGAGGGAACTGCCTACCCTTTCCCTAGCTGAGCAAGTGAAGCCCCGAGCCAGACTTAAAGATGACGTCACTATAAAACGACCAGCAGATGACATCCTGTGGACAACCGAGTGGCCGATGACCGCCAGTCGATGGAAAAGGGTGCGGAGAAAGGAGCCAGTGGTCAACAGAGGGACTCCTGAGTACCAGCAGAGGTGTGTCCAGCTGAAGGAGATGACCACAACCGGACCAGTCCATGGTGTGCCAGACTACGACGGGAAAGTGAGAGACTTGGACTTTGCAAATTTTGCCTTTGCAACAGAGACTCAGTTCTTGCCTCGAAAGCCCACAACGTTGTCGCAGATGTGCCTTTCCAGGAGGCTAGATGAATGATACCAGGACTTTTATTATAAACTGAAATGGACTATAATTCACAGTTAATTATTTATGTAAAAGTTCATGATCGTGATTTCTGTATGGTTGTAAATTCTGTAAAATGATAAGGTAATGTATATTATTGATTAGTAGATGATAAGGTAAAGTATGGTATTGATTATTAAATGATAAGGTAAGGTATTTGGTTGATATTTAGTAAAAATGTGAAAGTTAAAATGTTATGAAAAAAAAAATTTAAGCAATTGCACCTGTTTGTTCAGGAGGAAAAATGTGTTTCCCCTCCCAAACAAACCTAAGTAAGGGGGGAGGTCTGTAGCGTTCTCCTTTAAATGTGGTCATGGCTCAGGTTTAGTTAGAGTGAGTCATGCATATTTATGTTGCTGAGAGGCGCAGCCAAGAGGCAGAGTATAAGAGGCAGAGCCTGAGGGGGAGAAAGGAGATCAGAGTTTTGGAAGGAGTTTGATTAGAGAGTTCAGAGATTTATGTGATTGTGATTAGACTGATGAAAATATAGTAGGAGATCTGAGAAGTGATTGACCAGTGACTGGAAGGGAGACGGAATAGAACTGAATATTAAAATACTGAAACAAATAAGCAAATAAACTAAAGATCTTTCTATTTCATTAAAGAGTGGACCTGATTCTTTCTAAAGGAGTTATGGGGATCTAGGGATCTCCTGGTGGCAGCAGTGGAAGAAAGGAAAGAGTTTAGTTTTGCCCTGGTGTGCTCTGAGGTCTGAGTCTGGGTGGACAGACCAAGGCACGAGTGGGTCCAACGCCACATAGGTTCCAGAGGTGTGGGATCCAAAAGGGTCAAATCGCGACAGCATCCTTATTTTGAAGTGTGGTGTCCATAACTGGACACAGTACTGAAGGTGAGGCCTAACCAATGCCGGATAGAGGGGAAATAGTATCTCGTGGGATTTGGAAACTATACTTCTGTTAATGCAACCTAAAATAGCACTTGCATTTTTTGTAGCCACATCACACTGTTGGCTCATATTAAACGTGATCTACGACAATTCCAAGATCCTTCTCACTTGTAGTATTGCTGAGCCAGGAATCTTGTAATTGTGTATTTGGTTTCTTTTTCTGAGGTGCAGTATGTTTTACTTATCCCTGTTGAATTCCATTCTGTTGTTTTCAGCCCAGTGCTCCAGCCTATCCAGATCATTTTGAATTTTATTTCTGTCTTCCAGGGTATTAGCTATTCCACCCAATTTTATGTCATCTGCAAATTTCATTAGCATCCCCTGATCCAGGTCATTAATAAAAATGTTGAAGAGCACTGGGCCCAGGACTGAGCCCTGGGGTACCCCACTTGTTACGTCCTCCCAATTTGAGAATGAGCCATTGATAAGCACTCTCTGAGTATGATTCTGTAGCCAACTGTACATCCACTTGATACTTGTTCTATTCAGCCCACAGCTTAGTTAGCTTGGTGATCAGAATATCATGGAGCCCTTTGTCAAAAGCTTTGCTGAAGTCAAGATATAGTACATCTAAAGTATTCTCATCATCCATCAGGAAGGTTAGCCAATCAAAAAAATAAGGTAAGATTAGTCTGGCAGGATTTTTTCTTGATAAATGTATGTTAGCTGTAACGCTCTGTACATGAGATCTATTAAGTCTATTAAGCATTGTCATGTTCCCGCCTGTCCCTTGATTGTTTCACCAAACACAGGGCACAAGCTACGTGTCTTTCAGCTGCCACCAGTTGATTACCTCAACATTATGTATTATTGATAATAGAGGTCCAGCCCATGTGTCATTTCAAATGGAACCAAATAGAAGTTGTTTATTAATACAGGTGATGAAGATACAATCAATGTCTTTAACTCTTAACCAAACATCCCACTTCATCGACCCTCAACTGCCAACCCTCTCTCTCTCCACCCGCAAACTTCCAAACTCCAATCTACTCTCCCCCTCCTCCTGCAGAGAATCTTTTATCTCGTGACTCCACCTCTCCAGCACTCTCATTGGTCCATGCAGATAGCATATGAATATTCATGACCTGGGCAGATGCCACAAGCATATACTGATCTTCTTCTGAAACTCTTTGGTGTGCTCCAGTAGCCATCAGATATCTGAAATGTGATCTCAAGTACCTCTTCCTTTTAAGAATACAGCTTGAACATCAGGCATTTTTCTTGCTCCATATACGGTAGAACCCTTTGTTGCAAACACCCTGAGCAATGGCTCTTCAGTTCCTGGACTTCTTGGCATCTCCTTTCTTGGGAACTGGAATGTATATTGAGTATTTCCAGTCTGTTGCCCAATGTTTTGTTTTCCATATTTGTTGGGATATTCGTATTAGGATTTTGATTAATTTATTCTCTATGGAGTGAAATAGTTATATTAGTACACTGTCTACCCCTGGTGGGGTAAAAATATTTTAAATAAATAAATAAATAAAATAAATTATTTTTTCCCAGTGCTTTCAGCAGCTTTTATTTCCGTTTCTAGAACTGTAGGTTCTTCATCATAGGATTCCTCTTCAAAATAGTCTGTCACCCTTTCATCTCTTCTGTATAGGTTTTCAGTATACTGTTTCTACCTTCTCTTTATTTTCTCCTGGTCGGATAGTGTGCTTTTCTGTTGGTCATTCAGCATTCCTAGTCTAGGCTTGAATTTCCCTTTGATTTCTTGGATCTTCTGGAAGAGATCCCTTGTTTTCTCCTTTTGTTGTTCTCCTTTAATTTTTTGCAGTGTTTATTATTATAGTTCTCTTTGTCTCTATGTGACAGTCACTGAAAAACTACATTCAGGATTCTGAGCCTATTCCTGTCATTTTTTATTTTTTCTTCTCATCTGTCCTTTATGATTTAAAATGTTTCTTCATGATCCATCTAGGTTTTTCTTTTCTTTTTGCTACAGGAATTGTCTTTTTGTATTCCTTCCTCATAATATATCTGGTAACTTGAAAACCTAGTACATACATTTTTGCTGTAGTTTGTGGAGTGCTGGACTTTGACTCAGAAATCAGTTCTGTCACCAAGATGATACACTATTAAAAATGATCACTGATGATTATAACAAAACTTGTGAGATTTTAGGTTTTAAGGAACCTGTGAAAGATTCTCACAAGCTGATGGCTCTTTATACCGATGTGTTGGTGGATTATTCCCTTAGTGACTTTTCTTTTTCTCACTATTCAAGTAAATAGGTTATAACATTACTAATGCATTTAGTATTTCTATAGAGATTTAGGCATCTTGATCCAAATGCTAAAATGTGTGGCATGCACTATGGGCTGTGGGGCCAAATGAAAGAGAAAGCAGTAAATGCAACAACAACAACCCCTTTCCTCCACCCAAGCAAGAACTATGACAAACAAAAAGGGAACTTGCCTGAGATCAAAATACACATGGTGTAGTGTGCCACTGCATGTATCCTCTGATTTAAAACAAAATATAAAGAAGAGTCACCAGGTCAACAAGTCAGAAGGATGGTCCTATGGTGTACTGTTTGGAGTTTAACAGCTTCCTCCAAGAGTTCACCACAGCCCTGATTAATCCCCCTTTCTGAAGCAGCTGCTTGACATTTAAGGGAAGCTCTCATTCATCCCAGTGATTGCTTTCTTCTCACACCAACTATCAACTGTAGGGGAAGGAGACCAGAAACCCCTTAGAGCATAACTAGGGAAATTTCAATCTGGCATCCCAGGCCACCCCAGCTTGGCCACTCTCTCTCCCTAAAACTCCCTCTTTCAAAAGGGAAGAGCAACTATGTGGTTGCTTCAAAGAACACCTCTTCAGCCTACAGCTCACTTAGGCTGCGGTCACACCAGGGAAATGTCCTCCTCTGTTAACAATACTTTCCACCCCTTTCTTGTTGTCTTTCATGGTCATGTGGTACATATACCTAGATGAGCATCCCAATGTGTTTTGGGGCTACCAATTCATTTCCTTCCATTTGAATCATTATGTTCACCTACACTATGGTGCCAATTTATTTTCTCTCTTGATTTATGGGGCCCTGAAGCCCTGTAACTTTTTAAAAACATTTTTTTAAAAGGTACGATATGTCAGGTATTGTTTCAAGATGGGTACCATGTTCTCTGTTGAGCCGGCACCTCTAGAAGCAATGCATTGCACTCAACAGACCAGGCACCCCTCCCTATCTAGGGCTGTGTTGCTTCCCTGACAATTTCATCCATGTTGAGAGTTTGTGTTTAAACCATTGACATACGTTTACCAACACATCGACATAGTCTGGCTGCAGAAAAATAAAAATAAAAAAATTAAACAGGCAGCTGTGTGGCAGTAAAGGCAGTGGCTTTAGTTTGAAAAAGTTTCAGTAAGATCATACATACATGCCATACTGTAACTGAATATATCAAACTGCACTGGAACATAACTAGCAGAAGCCTCCGGGCGAGTGGGAAATGAACCACAGTTATGACACTGGCTGGGTAAATGATTTGCTAATGGCCATGCATCGTGTGACAGAAGGTACAGTCTAACTGCGGCATAAGTAGAGAACATTTTGCTGGTTTGACCACAGCCTTAGTCTGCAGCTTTCTCCAGTTGTGAAAGAATGATGACTAACCTTTTTGTGGTGGAGGAAAAGAACATGAAGAACAGAGAGCCTAAGAATATCAATCTGCATGTCAACACAGATTACCTAGAATGACAGGAGAAGGGAAGATAATTGGATGCTGGCACCTGGATGAGTGGCTCCTCCAACCACTAGAAGAATCGACTATTCAGCCAGGCCTCCCTGGTACACGTTTTAAGTGTGCAGGCAATGAAAACCCAGTAATGCCTTAGGGCTTACAAGTGAGGGTGAGGTTCCCAATGTGTTAGGATTATTATTAAACAATTATTAAACAATAATAATCTTAACCAAAAGTGGGGTGATAGGTAGAAAGATAGCCAGCTATACCCAGGTATCTTCCCCTTTCTTGTCATCCTAAGCATATACGTACTTGTAGATATGATTCTTAGGTTTTAATCCCCTTCTTCTCCAGAAATAGTAGCTCTTTGTGTTTTGTGTGTGTGTGTTTTCTAAGCATGCTGTGGTGGAATGCCCACGTCACTCCTGTCCATCATATGGAGCTCAAGTGCAGGATCCTATGATAGGACAGGAGGGGCGGGATCAGGAGGACAGTTAGAGAGAGTTAGAGAGGAGAATTTGATGAGTTAAAAGAGATTGAAAAGTTGGATTGTTAGAGAGAATAGGAAAGAGTAAAAGTAATAAGAAATAGCCAAAGAATATTGTTGAAGTGATTATTGTGAATAAATACATGCAAGCAAACGTATAATCCAATCCAAGTTTAATGATTGATCCTAAACAGCAATAAAAGAACATCTGTGATTTGCTTATGTGATTTACAAACCTGAAAGATAAATAAACCAATTATATTTGGCAGCACGTGTCTGAGATACATATTTGATACAGTGTGGATGATAGATCCACTGGTGGCAGGGGTAAAAGAGGAAACGCATCCAGAGGGTGGACCTGTGTTTGGGGAGGACAAACAAGGGACACTGGGTGGACGCGACAAAGTGGTGGCAGCGGTGGGATACGAATTAAATTCCAGTAAGCTGTGGGATGCGATTAAATTCCAGTAAGCCAAAATAAAAAGGAGAATTTTCTGAGTCTGAGGTA
Organism: Intellagama lesueurii; assembly: GCA_037013535.1. NCBI lineage: Eukaryota > Metazoa > Chordata > Lepidosauria > Squamata > Agamidae > Intellagama > Intellagama lesueurii. The sequence goes on along the minus strand of JBAJHW010000001.1, from coordinate 189,462,655 downwards.
CCTGTTAGTAAGGGACTGTTGTGAAGGAGTGGGAAACCCTCTAGAGCTCTTAGTGAATAGCTTAGTAGGGACTCTGGATCACAGATCTTGGGAAAGACTAAAACAGGAAAAGACTCTGAGGAAATTTCTGTGGTTTAAAGTTTACCTCACGCTTAGAGTGGAAAGACCAGTGGGCTAGCTTTAGATCCCAAGCTCTGAGAAGGGAGCGCTGAGGGGATAAAAGTGAAAGCCAGGGTCATAATCATAGCTAAAGTGACTGAAACCAGCATAGGCTTGAATAAAGTAAATATTTCTGAAAAAGCTTAGTGTCTGAAGGCAAAGAGAAACAGTGTCTCAAACCAAGGAATAGCTTGGCTGGGTGCCAGAAGAAAATTTGACCTAAAGAAATTCCCTCAATTTAAAAAAGGTGATAGCACAGAATCATTCCTCATTTTGTTCGAACGTGCATGCTGGGACTTTAATGTGAGAGATACAGAGCGCATGATTGTGCTAAGGTCTCAGATAAGTGGAGACTTAGCTGACATATATTCCCAAATGTCCTTAGATCAAGCCCGAGACTATGAGGCATACAGAAAATTGGTTTTCTTGAGGTTTGGGATCAATGCTGAACATCTAAGGCGAAAATTTCGAGCATTGACTAAAAAGCCTGAGGAATCATATTCTCAATTGGGGGCAAATCTGGTGAGATACTTGGAAAAATGGCTAGAGCAAGCGAATGTCGAGTCATTAGAAGAAATGAAAAATATTATAGGGCTAGAACAATTTTGTTCGGTTCTACCTGGGGAATTGAAGTATTTAGTCAGGGACAAAAAGCCCAAAAATGTACAGGAGGCAAGTGAGACTGCTGATTATATTACAGAAATAAAGAACCCAAAATTCTCTGAGGTAAAATTTGGTGGGAAAGTTTGGGACGACAGAAGGAAAGAGCCCAAAGATTACCTTAGGAACCATCAAGCAGCTGGAAGCCATTTTAGAGGCAAGCCCTCAGAGCAGAGCCAACAGAGATATAAGAGCTTTGAAGGGAAGGGAGACAAGTCCCCATATTTTGAACAGAGTCTCTAAAACCTGCTATGGGTGCGGGGAGAAAGGACATTATATTGTTCAGTGCCAGACCTCAAAGAATAGAGAGGGTGGTCAGCAAAAAGGAGGGGGAAGTAGTCTGCTCAAGAAAGTATACTGTGTACAACAGAAGAGAGCGACCACTGAGGCAGTTGAAACTGGTGCCATAACCCCAGTAACTGCGAGAGCAGAGAGCCAGGAACAACAACCTCCTTTGGCGAAAGTTGTACAATGTTATTTTGTTGAAAGTAACCAGGAGCTTCTTCGCTGTTCTGGTGAAACTATTTACGTAAATGATACTAAATATCTAGCTTTAAGAGACTCATGCTCTCAGGTGACATCGTGTCATCCTGATATAATCCCTCAGGAAAATATAATAAGAAATGAAAGAATCACCATTAAAGGGATTGGAACTGAGTTAATTACTTTACCCATGGCTAAAATAAAAAAAAAATTATCAAGGGTGGAATGGAGAGTGGAAAATAGCCATCTCAGATCAGATTCCTGCACCATGCTTGATAGGGCTGGATCTATCTGAGCATGTTAAGAGTGTTTTGGTAAATACTCGCTCCCAGAAAGGAAAAAAAGAAGCACCTGAGGAGAAATATGAAAACCCTAATGAAATAATTGGAGGGAATGAATCAAATGAGACAGCTGATTTAGTGTCTTTAAGGAATCCTCATGATAATACTTTTAAAAAGGAACAAAAAGAAGATTCTACCTTAGAACAATGCTTTAAGTTGGTTAGAGAAGAACCACTAACCCCTGAGAACCCTAAAAGGTACTTTGTGGAGAAAGACCTATTATATAGAGAGGTCTTAGTAAATCCTAAAAGGGAAGGGAAAAGCATTCACAAACAGCTGATAATCCCTTTGAAATACAGAGAAAGGATTATAGAAAAGGGACATACAGACACTTTTGCTGCTCATTTAGGGATCACACGCACAAAGCAGAGAATAGCTCAAAATTTTTACTGGCCGAGGATGGGGAAGCAGATGAAATCATATTGTCAAAGCTGTGACATATGTCAAAGGCAGGGTACTGGCAACGATAAAACTAAAGCTAAGTTGTGCCCTTTGCCAATAATCTCGACCCCATTTCAACGTATAGGCCTGGACATTGTAGGACCCTTACCTAAAATTACCAGATGGGGAAACCGATTCATACTGTCAGTAATTGATTATGCCACCAGATACCCAGAAGCTGTTCCCTTGCACAATATAGAAACAGAAACAGTGGCAGATGCCTTATTGAATTATATGTGTCGCATGGGCTTCGCTTCCGAGATAGTCACTGATTTGGAAACCTCATTTACATCCAGATTAATGAAAAGGTTGTGGCAACTTTGTGGCATAACTCACATTACATCCTCCCCATATCATCCCCAGACTAACGGATTAGTCGAGAAATTTAATGGGAACCTCATGTGGATGATCAGAGCTTACACTGCTGAAAACCCCAATGACTGGGATCACAAATTACAACCCTTACTGTATGCGTATCGATCTGTACCCCAGGCAAGCACTGGATTTAGTCCATTTGAACTGTTATTTGGGCAGAAAGTGCGGGGACCCCTAGATTTACTCCGGCAAAATTGGGAGGAACAAAAGGGAGAAGATCCTGAGACAGTGATCCAGTACATAGATACCCTAATGAACTCCTTGCAGCAATCTCTGAAGTTAGCAGGAGAAAACTTGCAGAGCCAGCAAGGGAAGCAGAAGCTCTGGTATGATAAAAGGGCCAGGGAAAGATCATTCAGTCCTGGAGATGAAGTCCTAATGTTGAAACCGATTAAAGGGAATAAACTGCAATTAAATTGGGCAGGCCCTTTTAGGATAGTCTTCAAAATGAGTGAAGTGAATTACATAATTCAGGAGGAGGGAGAAACAGGTCGAAGAGTGGTTCATGTGAACATGATCAAACCTTACTATAGAAAAGAAAACGTTGTTCTATATGCCATGAAAGAAGTGAACAAAGAAAAACATGGATTGCAATATTGGGAAGGAAGGGGTGTACCCCAGTATAAACTAGAGGGAGTAGTAATCAGCCTTACTCTGTTAATAGAACAGCCAAAAGAAATAAGAATAAGAGTTTTATTAGGGACAGCTGGCTATTATCGTCATGTGGTATCCAATTCCAGTGAAATAGCCGCCCCTTTATCTGACTTAACACACAAAAGAAAGGTTGAAAAGATCCAGTGGACGAGCGACTGCGAGGAGGCCTTTGGGAAGTTGAAGAGTGCGTTGATGACTGGTCCTGTCCTGAGAACTCCTGATTTCCAGCGAGAGTTCACCGTCTTCATGGATGCGTCCAACATCGGGCTGGGAGCCGTGCTGAGCCAGGCAGACGACAACGGAGACCATCATCCGGTGACGTTCCTGAGTAAGAAACTGCAGGCAGGCCAGAGACATCTGTCCACGATCGAACGTGAGTGTCTAGCAATCGTATGGTCTTTACAGAAGCTCAGACCATATATATGGGGAAGACATTTCGTACTTTGCACAGAGCATTCCCCACTGCTGTGGTTGAGAACTATAAGGGCGAATAACAATAAGTTAATGAGGTGGGCCCTACTTCTACAAGACTTTGATTTTGAGATCCGGGGTGTGAAAGGGACTCAAAACGTGGTGGCCGATGCATTGTCACGGAGACCGGAAGACTGACCGATGGAAAAGAAGTAATATGTAACTTATAATGTTATAGAAAATGTTCTAAGTATGTATAAATATGAGAGGTAATTAAAAATGTAATTTTTAGATGAATTAATAGTAAAGTAGAGAAAAGTAACAGGATTGTATTGTAAGTAATGCAAATGTTGATTAATGTAATTTTAAATGGGTAAAAGTATTAAGATTAATGTGTTTTAAAAAGTAATCAATAATAACATGCATGCCTAGCTACTGTGTAAAAGAGTAAGAATATAAATCTGATTTAAAAGTGTATCTGATAATTATATTGAAGAAAAGAAAAAAATGTTTGAATTAAAATTGCTAAGAGATCCATACGTTGTTCATGAGGGTAAACCACTGTAGGTTTTACCCCATGAGACAAACTTTCCAAGGGGGGAGGTATGTGGCGGAATGCCCACGTCACTCCTGTCCATCATATGGAGCTCAAGTGCAGGATCCTATGATAGGACAGGAGGGGCGGGATCAGGAGGACAGTTAGACAGTTAGAGAGAGAGAGGAGAATTTGATGAGTTAAAAGAGAGATTGAAAAGTTGGATTGTTAGAGAGAATAGGAAAGAGTAAAAGTAATAAGAAATAGCCAAAGAATATTGTTGAAGTGATTATTGTGAATAAATACATGCAAGCAAACGTATAATCCAATCCAAGTTTAATGATTGATCCTAAACAGCAATAAAAGAACATCTGTGATTTGCTTATGTGATTTACAAACCTGAAAGATAAATAAACCAATTATATTTGGCAGCACGTGTCTGAGATACATATTTGATACAGTGTGGATGATAGATCCACTGGTGGCAGGGGTAAAAGAGGAAACGCATCCAGAGGGTGGACCTGTGTTTGGGGAGGACAAACAAGAGACACTGGGTGGACACGACACATGCCTTCTGCATAATTACATGAGAACCAGCACAGGGAGCTTGTAAGCTAAGACAGGATTTTTCTTCTGATCTATTCCTGCATGAATTTCCTGAAACAATTAAGTGCAATTCTAATGTTCAATTTTTAGAATATTTTATTTCAATAGGCACATTTTGTTAGGCAAATGCAACACCAAACCTGTACTCTGACACTATAAATGCCTAATATTTACCATTGTCATTGCCCCGTGGGTTTCCATGGCAAAACTGGGATTTGAACCCAGGTCTGAGTCCTAGTCCAATAATATATTCATTACACCTCACTTGGTCTCAGAACATAAGATTAGTTGAGGCTACATTTCCTTTAAAAACAAATAAAATCATAACAGTCCTTGAAAAGATAAAATATACCCAAATACAGACCGAAAAACCTACAACAACCATAAAATATACAGTTGGGCAATGTGACAACCTAAATTCTAGAAAAATCTTCATTCGGCTAGGTGGTTAAAAAAATGTAGATACAGTAAAAACAGGAAGATTCAAAGTTAGATAAGATGTTACGGTAATCAGGTTGGGAAAACGAAAGATTGCATACATGTGTGGTGTTTCAGTTGGTATTGATAATGGTAATACCCGACTATGGGTTTTATTTCTGTTAAAATGTAATAATGATAATGATAATCATCATCATCATCATCACCACCACCACCACCACCACCACCATCATCTTGGAACTGCAGAGCTGAAAGGGACCCTATGGATCAAAGCCCTATGTGAATAATAATAACTGCATGCTGTCAAGTCAATTCCAACTTGTGGTGACCTTTTCCGGGGTTTTCTAGGTAGAGAATACTCACAAGTGGTTTAACATTCCCTTCTTCCTTGGGCATCCTGGGACTGTGCAGCAGTCAAATGTGGCATTTATCTACAATATAAATAAGATTATAATATCGATCACCAAAGACAATGCTTTGTCTTTCATTTATCCCTTTAGGGGTTTCTCGAGGACCACAGAGTTTAGACATTTCAGACCTTGGTGATCGTGCTCCCAATTTCAGGCCAATCTCCGATCTAGGCCAACCAAGGCTAAGCTCACCTCAACAACCAAGGAAATCTATTTGGGAAGCAGCCCCATCAGACCTACTGATGGATCAATTCCCCCAGTGGGGACTGATCCACTTTCTCCAGGGATAGAAATCCTCCACAATAGGCAGGTGGATCCTACATACAGTGAAGAAGGATACCATATAGAATTTGCTCACCTCCAAAATGTGAGATTTTTATTTATTATAAATGTATTATTCCTTCATTTTTACTTTTATGCCACCTTTCTCCCAGTAAAGCTAATTTCTCAGTAAAATGAAACAAAGCAGATGGAGAAAGTGTGCATCTCATCACAGCTCCCGTCACAACCAAACATACTATAGCCCAACTGTAGTGGGCCTAGTCAAGCTAACCCATGTGGCCTGTCAATAGCAGAGGGAATTTCTTAAGGAATGACTGGAGGTGACGATCACAGCAGAAGCTTTCCTCACCTCCCATAATTTGCCATTTGATAAATGTTTTGTGACTGTTGGGCAGCAGAATGTTCTTTGTTTACAAGTCTGATCTTCCGGGGGGGGGGGGGGGAGAGACTGCCTTCCCAAAATGCATCTTTTGAATACTAAGGTCATTTCAGCTCTGTTTGTTTACATGTCACATAAAGTTTGCCCCTTCACTTAGTCTGAGAGTAGGTGACTGGTCTGAGGATAGCCAAGGAACTTCCCACTTTGCTCTATTCCATTCAGGTTTGATACTCTGCCCAGTATACTAGGCTGGCTCCTTGCTATTGGTTGCTCCCCTGCCCACATCTCCATGGCTTTGCTCTGAAAATGAAAGAAATGTTGCAAATAAAGTACTGTTTTCTCTTTCTCTTGCATTTCGTTTATTTGTTTATTGCACATATGTATATCCTGGCTTTCCATCAATGAGCTTGGGGCAGCACTTGTGGCTGTCTTTTTCCTCACAATAGCCTTGTGATATCTCAGTCCAACATAGTTTGTGTGACTGGTTCAAACTCAACTCCATGAGTTTGACAGCTGAGAGGTCATTTGAACTCTGATTCTTGAGTTCTATCTCAACACTAAACCACACTTGCTTCCTAGGAAGCAGCATCATTAAGCTGCGGGAGCTCATAGACTAGGGTGGGGGCACACACACCCCTACCCCAGTCCGTGTCATCAAGACAACAACCTTTTCACTCAACTAAGGCTTTTCTTGTAACTGAAGTATTTGGTTTTTCCACAATTTACTGCAAGCTGCTATTAAGGCAACACATCAGCATTTTAAGTGTTCCGTATTTTCAAATGAATCGGCACATGTAATTCTGATGGGAACAAATGCTACTTCTGCCCTTCTCAGATACTGAATAAGACTGTCAAGGAAGTATTGGGGTGCATTGGGCAAAGCAGGGGTACAACCAGCCTCCAAGGTCTTCGCAGAGAAGAAAAACACAAGCCAACAGCTTCTTCCTTAAAGCTTATATTACATGTGTACAGTCTTTACAAAATACTCCTGCAGCACGTCCTCTAGCAAATCTCCAAACTCTTGACACTACATGTGTGTTCCTCTGTACAATATATAGTGCATATGACCAATCAGGTAACATTACCTCATCTCAGGTGATCTCATATTAATTACATCAGCCTTCTGCCTAGTCAGCATGACTCAGCTTTATGCACAGCTGTACAATATGGCTGATTAACAACTTCCTTTATACATTGAGTCTAAGATGTTAATTTCTCCTATTACAATCCTTGTAATTTCCTAACATCCCCTCCAAATATACATCTGTTCTGAATGTATTCCCAATTGTTCCATGAATGCTCTGTGCTTCTGTATGCTCAGAGTGAATATATCCGCTAAATTGTTTTCGCTCTCACAATATTTTAACATAATTAATTTCTGCTTTACAGCTTCTCTTACATTACAAAATTTAATGTCAATGTTCTTTGTCCTGCACCTCATTCTCTCTGTTGTAGCCATCTGAATATACGTGGTGTTATCCTCATTTAATGTAATTTACTTCAATACAAAAATCTCTAACCAATTGCTCATACCACGTGATTTCATTTACTGTTTCTGAGAGCGCTATGAATTCAGATTCAGCAGTGGAAATTGCTACAGAAGTTTGCTTTCTGGATTTCCATACTATTAACACACCTGCAACCTTTATAACATATCCAGGCAAGGATTTTCGATCCTCCACGTCTGTTGCCCAATCACTGTCTGGGAATGCCTGCAGCTTTAACACATTATTGGGCTTCAACACTAGGCTGACTGCTAGTGACCCTTTCAGGTATCTCAACACCCTTTTTGCACCTTGCCAGTGTTTGTTAGTTGGACAGTTACTATACCTGCTCAAAATGTTCACTGCATTTGCTATATCTGGTGTAGTCCATTGTGTCAAATATAACAAACGTCCCAATCAGAGATTGATAAACATCTTTGTTCTCAAACTCTTTGCTGTCACCTTCATCTCTCAAGAAATCTGTGACCATGGGTGTACGTACAATTTTGCAATCCTGTATGTTGTACTTCCCTAGCAAGTCCAGTTTCTTATGTCTTTGACTTAGTGTGAAAAAGTCTTCATGCCTCTGCACTTGCACCCCCAGAAACAGTTGTATCTGTTCCAAATTTTTGAGATTAAATTCTTTACTTAATAACTTCTCAAATTTCTCTACCTGACTTTGATCTTTTGTAATTAAGCAAAGATCAACAACATAAGAGTAATAAAAAATTGAAATCAGCTCCACATCTTTGTGTGTACAAACATGGATTTGCCAAACTGCTTTTAAATCCAATCTTTTTAAGAGCTCTGTCGCAGCACAGGTTCCAGTCACTTGCTGACTGTTTTAATTCATAAATTGACTTATTTAATTTGAAAACAAAATCACCTTTTTGATATCCCGGAGGTTGTGACATAAATAATTCCTCCTCTAAATGAGCATTGTAGTCATGATATCAAAATGATTCACTATGTACTTTTTTATGTGCAGCAATTGTTAACGCCAACCTAATTGACTCTGCCTTTACTGTTGGCAAAAACACTTCATCAAAATGTAGATTTTTCAGCTGTGAAAAACCTTGTGCCACAAGTCTAGCCTTCTTTCATGGCTGTGAATTTGCTTTTACTTTTTCTTAAAGATCCGCTTGCATCCAATTAACTTCTTCCTCTCTGGGACTTTTACATTAGTAAACACATTGTGTTTATTCGTGGAATCCATTTCCTCCTGCATTGCATGTTCCCACTTCTTCCATGGGAAGATCTAACACCTCTTGATAATTCTGAGGCTCTGTGTACCTTATATTTAAGGCTTTAATTTGTTCATACATGAATCTTTTTGGAGGTATACCTTTATTCTCTCTGTGACCGTCTTGGAGCTTCTAGTTCCTCCACCTCCTGTTTCAGCTGATAATGCTCATGTTCAGTTAAATAAGTTTTATCTCTTAACTGGTTGCTCTGGAGACTCAGCTTTCCAGCTGCTGTCAGCTGGCAATATTAACTCACTGTCTCCCTGCAAATTCTTCCACTTTCTGTGTTCAGAAAAATTAGCTGAACAAGATACCATAATTCTGTTATGAAAATCTGCAAACCTGCATGCATGGTTGTTCTCATACCACAGAAAAATCATATTTTTTGCTTTTGATTCTTCCTTCCTTCTCAAATTTTTTTATGCTCACAAAAGCATGACTTTCAAATATTCTTAAATGACTCAAGTTTGGCTTCTTGCCATACAACATGTAATAAGGGGTTTGATTTATTGCTGATAACAAGAGATGGTTAGCAATGTAATTAGCAGTTTGAATAGACTCTCCCTGGAACTTCTTGGACAAACCTGAGTCCTGAAGCTTTGAATCAGATATGATCTGAATAATCACATTTTTTCTCTCTGCAACCCCGTTCTGGAATGGGGAGTAAACTGCTGTTTTTCTGTGATTTATTCCCTTGTTTCTTAACCACTGCTGGAACTTCCCAGCCATAAATTGTGAGCCTTGGTCAGTTTGCAACTGTCGTACTTTGCAATTATATCTCCTCTCCATGAAGCTCAGCCATTGTTTAAATTTCATAAAAGTCTCAGACTTATTTTTCATCAAATGAATGAATGAAAGCCTGCTATAGTTGGCCACTATATTTAAAATAAATTTTGCACCCCCAAATGAGGGCTGCTTTGGACCAATTAGGTCCACCTGAAATGGCTTCTCAGCTCTCTCACAATGCTTTCTATTTATAGGGCTGACTGCTCTTTGCCATTTTACAAACTGAGAAATCAATGTAATTATCACAGTTTTTCATATCATTCCTTCTGCAAACTCAGACATTTTCTCTATTACTTTAAAACTAGCATGACCTAGTCTTCTGTGCCACAAATGAATGCAATTGTACTGTGCAGGGGTGTTTGTAAAATTTGCTCTGGATTTTTCACTCTTGTTTTGCATAACATACAGCCTATCAATCTTTTTCCCTTGAGCACAGACTCTCTCCCCCCTCATTACTTTACACATTCCTTTAGAGAAAACAATATCATACCTGTCTGAGTCCAGTGCTTAATAAGGAATAATCTAAAATTGGCACACATAATACATTTTTAAAATTCTGTCCCATACTTGGGACAAACAACTCTCCTTGACCTTTAACAGAAACTTTTTTCCCATCTGCCAGGGAGACGCTCTCTTGGAGCTTCACCTAAAACAGGAAAACATTTAGAGTTATTACAAATGTGGTTGCTGGCACGACTGTCCAGGATCCACAAATTTTCTTTATCTTCCTCCGACACCTTAATTGCAACAGACACTCTGTTGTGGGGTTTTTCATTTTTCTTCTTCAGAGGCTGCTTCTTAGCCTTGCAGTCTCTCAGGAGATGCTTATCTGAACCACATCGGAAGCAACGATGAACAGAGTAGACTTTCTCAGTCTGGTCTCCCTCTTGCTTCAGCACAGCATTTTTATCCTCTTGGACCGCTTGCAGACATCTTGGAAAGCAACTTCTTCCTCTGTCTGGCTTCACTCCTCCCACTTCATTCTGCTGTGTGTGCTCTTTACTAACACTACTAGTGTAGTTGGTCATGTTTCATCCTGATTAAACAGATTCTTGCCTTTTCCAAATAGGGCCAATTCAACTGACAAGTAATTGCTATTTACCCTTCCCTCTGTCAAGAGACACTCAAGATCATATTGGAAATATCCACTGGCTACTGGAGCATTCCACAGAGTTTCAGAAGAAGATCAGTCTATGCTTTATTGTTGTTGTTTAGTCGTTAAGTCGTGTCTGACTCTTCGTGACCCCATGGACCAGAGCACGCCAGGCCCTCCTGTCTTCCACTGCCTCCTGGAGTTGGGTCAAATTCATGTTGGTAGCTTCGGTGTTCACTGTCCAACCATCTCGTCCTCTGTCATCCCCTTCTCCTCTTGCCCTCACAATTTCCCAACATCAGGGTCTTTTCCAGGGAGTCTTCTCTTCTCATGAGATGGCCAAAGTATTGGAGCCTCAGCTTCAGGATCTGTCCTTCCAGTGAACCTATGCTTTACCTATGCTTTATAGACTACAGCAAAGCCTTGGACTATGTGGATCACCGGAAACTATGGATTGCTCAAACGGAAATGGGTGTGCCTCAGCACTTGATTGTCCTGAAGCGTAACTTGTACTGTGGACAAGAAGCTATCATTAGGACAGAATATGGAGTGACAGAATGGTTCCCTATAGGCAAAGGTGTCAGATAAGGATGCATCTCATCCTCTTATCCATTCAATCTGTACGCAAAATAGATCATACAAAAAGCGAGACTAGATTCAGATGAACGAAGAATGAAAATTGGCAGAACATCAATAGTTTAAGATATGCAGATGACATCATTTTTTCTGGCAGAAAGCAGTAATGACTTTAAGTGACTTTTAGTGAAACTCAAGGAAAAGTGCCAAAGGAGTTGAACATTAATAAGTCCAAAATCTGACTACAGAATAACTGCACAACTTTAATGTTGACAATTAAACAATTGAAATACTTAAGAGATTTTGTATTCTTTGATTCAACCATCAATCCAAATGGAGACTCCAGCCAAGAAATCAGAAGACTGAGACTAGGAAAGGCAGCAATGAAGGAATTAGATAAGTGTAAGGATGAAGAAAGTAGGAAAAACCACTGGGCTAGTCAGGTATAATCTAAACCAAATCCCTTATGAATACACAGTGGAACTGAAGAACAGATTTAAGGAACTCGATTTGGTGGACAGAGTGCCTGAAGAACTATGGATGGAGGCCCATAACATTGTACAGGAGGCAGCAACAAAAACCATTCCCAAGAAAAGGAAATGCAAGAAAGCCAAGTGGCTGTCCAACGAGGCCTTACAAATAGCAGAGAAGAGAAGGGAAACAAAATGCAAGGGAGATAGGGAAAGTTACAGAAAATTGAACGCAGACTTCCAAAGAATAGCAAGGAGAGACAAGAGGGCCTTCTTAAATGAACAGTGCAAAGAAATAGAGGAAAATAATAGAAAGGGAAAAACCAGAGATCTGTTCAAGAAAATTGGAGATATTAAAGGAACATTTTGTGCAAAGATGGACATGATAAAGGACAAAAATGGGAGGGACCTCACAGAAGCAGAAGACATCAAGAAGAGGTGGCAAGAATACACAGAGGAATTATACTAGAAAGATTTGGATATCCCGGACAACCCAGATAGTGTGGTTGCTGACCTTGATCCAGACATCCTGGAGAGTGTAGTCAAGTGGGCCTTAGAAAGCATGGCAAACAACAAGGCCAGTGGAGGTGATGGCATTCCAGTTGAACTATTTAAAATCTTAAAAGATGACGCTGTTAAGGTGCTACACTCAATATGCCAGCAAGTTTGGAAAACTCAGCAGTGGCCAGAGGTTTGGAAAAGATCAGTCTACATCCCAATCCCAAAGAAGGGCAGTGCCAAAGAATGCTCCAACTACCGTACAATTGCACTCATTTCACACGCTAGCAAGGTTATGCTCAAAATCCTACAAGGTAGGCTTCAGCAGTATGTGGACCAAGAACTCCCAGAAGTACAAGCTGGATTTCGAAGGGGCAGAGGAACTAGAGACCAAATTGCTAACATGCGCTGGATTATGGAGAAAGCCAGAGAGTTCCAGAAAAATGTCTCCTTCTGCTTCATTGACTACACAAAAGCCTTTGACTGTGTGGACCACAGCAAACTATGGCAAGTTCTTAAAGAAATGGGAGTGCCTGACCACCTTATCTACCTCCTGAGAAATCTATATGTGGGACAGGAAGCAACAGTTAGAACTGGATATGGAACAACTGATTGGTTCAAAATTGGGAAAGGAGTACAACAAGGCTGTATATTGTCTCCCTGCTTATTTAACTTATATGCAGAATACATCATGCAAAAGGCAGGACTGGATGAATCCCAAACCGGAATTAAGATTGCCGGAAGAAATATCAACAACCTCAGATATGCAGATACCACCACTCTGATGGCAGAAAGTGAGGAGGAATTAAAGAACCTGTTAATGAGGGTGAAAGAAGAGAGCGCAAAAAATGGTCTGAAGCTCAACATCAAAAAAACTAAGCTCATGGCCACTGGTCCCATCACCTCCTGGCAAATAGAAGGGGAAGATATGGAGGCGGTGACAGATTTTACCTTCTTGGGCTCCATGATCACTGCAGATGGTGACAGCAGCCACGAAATTAAAAGACGCCTGCTTCTTGTGAGGAAAGCGATGACAAATCTAGACAGCATCTTAAAAAGCAGAGACATCACCTTGCCGACAAAGGTCCGCATAGTCAAAGCTATGGTTTTTCCAGTAGTGATGTATGGAAGTGATAGCTGGACCATAAAGAAGGCTGACCGCCGAAGTGCTGGGGGAGACTCTTGAGAGTCCCTTGGACTGCAAGGAGAACAAACCTATCCATTTTGAAGGAAATCAACCCTGAGTGCTCACTGGAAGCACAGATCCTGAAGCTGAGGCTCCAATACTTTGGCCATCTCATGAGAAGAGAAGACTCCCTGGAAAAGACCCTGATGCTGGGAAAGTGTGAAGGCAAGAGGAGAAGGGGACGACAGAGGACGAGATGGTTGGACAGTGTCATCGAAGCTACCAACATGAACTTGACCCAACTCCGGGAGGCAGTGGAAGACAGGAGGGCCTGGCGTGCTCTGGTCCATAGGGTCATGAAGAGTCGGACACGACTGAACGACTAAACAACAACAACAAATATTATTGATCCCCATCAGAACTGTTCGGTCCATTTCGCTTATTGTGCTTAAGGCTTCATCTATCTTTACCTCTGTGCCTGTGTCTCCCTCCTCCTTCCAGTTCAGTTTAAAGCTGTCCTGATGAAGTTCTTCATGCTGTGGCCAAACACATTCTTCCCATCCCTTGTAAGGTGCAAACCATCTCTTGCTAGCAATCCATCTTCCAGGAAACTTTGCCTATTGTCCCAAAAATCAAATTCCTCACTTCAACACCACCTTCGTAGCCAGTAATTCACCCAGAGTATTTTCCTTTCCCTTTCTGTTCCTCTTCCAAGTACTGGTAGGATGGATGAGAAAACTATCTGGGCCGCAACGTCCTTAAGTTTCTTTCCCAGAACATCAAAGTCTGATGTGATCTCTTCAAAGTTGCTCTTGGCTGTGTCGCTTGGATGAGAAGAAAGGGATGAGAAGAAAGGGATATGTATCCGTGGGTTTTATGAGTGATGGCAATCCTTTTGTCCCCTAATCTGTGCACCAGGGAGACAGCATACCTGGCAGGTCTTCCATGGATCTTCCCAGCATACTTCAGTTTCCATCCCACACAGTAGGGAGTCTCCTATTACAACTACTCTTCTCCTTTTTGTAGGGTATGGGTTCAGTTCAGTGCCTCTGCTTGGCTGAGTTTCAGTCCCTCTCATGTACTACTGTGAGGTCTCCTCTTTGACTTTGTCTGTCTGCCAGACTCCTCATCAAGAACCTGAAAGTGGTTTCACAGGCTGCTGTCACCATCTGCAGTGATCATGGAGCCCAAGAAAGTAAAATCTGTCACTGCCTCCTTATCTTCCCCTTCTATTTGCCAGGAGGTGATGGGACCAGTGGTCATGATCTTAGTTTTTTTGATGTTGAGCTTCAAACCATTTTTTGCGCTCTCCTCTTTCACCCTCATTAACAGGTTCCTTAATTCCTCCTCACTTTCTGCCATCAGAGTGGTATCATCTGCATATCTGAGGTTGTTGATATTTCTTCCGGCAATCTTAATTCCGGTTTGGGATTCCTTCAGTCCTGCCTTTCGCATGATGTAAATAATAACATTAACATTATTATACTCATTATTATACTCATATAGCATTATTATATGAGTAAATAATAACATTAGCATCCCTATATGACTTGATAGGGATTACTGAAAGTTGGTGGGATGACTCCTATGACTGGAATACAGCAATTGAAGGATATAAATTGTTCAAAAAGAACAGCAAGAATATAAAGGGAAGTGGAGTTACAGTATATGTCAAAAATATCCATCTCTGCACAGAAGTACAGGAGGAGGAGATTGGCTGTCCCATTGAGAGCATCTGGATCAATCTAGTTGGGGCAAAAACAAAAGGAACATGGTATTTGGAGTTTATTGCTGACCACCCAATCAAGGAGAGGAAGCAGATGAAACTTTTGAAAAACAAATTGCAAGGATCTCAAAGAGACACAATGTAGTAGTGATGGGAGATTTCAATTATCCGGATATATGTTGGGAGGCAAATTCTGCCAAGTATGGCCCTTCCAAAAAATTCCTGGCTTGTGTGGCTGATAATTTTCTCCCACAAAAAGTGGAGAAAGAAACTAGAAGACTAGATATCCTTGACTTGTATTCCTCTATTGTATTCCTGCATTGAGCAGGGGGTTGGACTTGATGGCCTTGTATGCCCCTTCCAACTTCACTTTTCTATGATTCTATGACTTGATTCTAACCAATAGAGATGACTTTGTGGAGGAAGTGGCAGTAAGGGGAAACTGGGTGAAAGTAAACATGCTTCATTAGAATTCTTGATTTCAAAGGAAACCAGACAGAGTGTAGCCATACATGTGCTGCATTTTTAAAAAGCCAATTTTAATAAACTCAGAACAAAGATAAGTAAGGTCCCATGGCAGGAAATCCTAAGGAGAAAAGGAGTCCAAGAAGGGTGGGAGTTTCTAAAAAAGGAAATTCTAAAGACAGAACTACAAACAATTCCAACAAGAAAAGGTGTGAGGCAGCAAAAAAAAAAAGTCCTGTGTGGCTTCACAGGAAGCTCAGAGAGGACCTGAAAACAAAAAAGGGTATGTATAGGAAGTGAAAAGAAGGCCAGGCAAAGAAGGAAGAGTACAGACAAGTAGCAGGGGATTGCAAGGAGGGCATTAGGAAGGCAAAAAGCTGAGAATGAGCTGAGGTTAGCTAGAGATACTAAAAGCAACAACAACAAAAACACCATCATTCAGGTATGTGTGAATCAAAAGACAAAGAAAATAAACAGTGGCTCAGCTACTGACAAAGAAAAGGCAGAAATGTTCAATTCCTATTTTAGCTCAGTCTTTTCCCAGAGGACCTTCCAGACAAATGTGAAGTACAAATTGAGAGGACAAGATTGCAGCTGGAGATTGATTAAAAAAAATAGTCAAGGAATACCTTATTACCTTGAATGAATTCAAATCTCCAGGTCTGGATGAACTGCATCCAAGAGTATTGAAGGAACTGGCTGAAGAACTCTCAGAAACACTGTCCATTCTTTTCTTGAAATCATGACAAAAATGGATGAGGTGCCAGATGATTAGGGGTGGGCTAATGCTGTTCCTATGGCAAAAAGAAGGAATGTGGGAACTACAGACCAGTCAGCCTGTCATCAATCCCAAAGAAAATTCTGGAACAGATGATAAAGTGGTCACTATGCAAACACCTAGAAAACAAAACAGTAATAACTAGAAGCCAACATGGATTTGTCAAGAACAAATCCTGCCAGACTACTCTGATCTCATTTTTTGATTGGATAACTTCCATGATAGACAGAGAGAATGCTGTTGAAATTGTATATCTTGACGTCAGCAAAGCTTTAAAAAAAGTGCCCCATGAAATTCTGATTAACAAGCTAACGAGGTGTGGGCTGGATAGAACAACTGTCAGGTGAATACACAGTTGGCTACAGAATCGTACTCAGAGGGTGATGATTAATAGCTCCTTCTCAAACTGGGAGGAAGTAACAAGTGGGGTACCCCAGGGTTCAGTCCTGGGCCCAGTACTCTTCAACATTTTTATTAATGACCTGGATCAGGGGATGCTAATGAAATTTGCAGATGACACAAAATTGGGTGGAATAGCTAATACCCTGGAAGACAGAAACAAAATTCAAAATGATCTGGATAGGCTGGAGCACCGGACTGAAAACAACAGAATGGAATTCAACAGGGTAAAGTAAAAAGTGCTGCAACTAGAAAAAAGAAACCAAACATAAAGTTAGAAGATGAGAGATACCTGGCTCAGCAATACTACGAACAAGAAGGATCTTGGAGTCATCATAGATCACAAGCTAAATATGAGCCAACATTGTGATGTGGCTACAAAAAAGACAAATGCTATTTTAGGCTGTATTGATAGAAGTATATTTTCCAAATCCCACAAGGTACTAGTTCCCCTCTATTCCACACTGATCAGGCCTCATCTTGAGTATTGTGTCCAGTTGTAGACACTGCACTTCAAGAAGGGTGCTGACAAATTTGAACAGGTTAAGAGGAGGGCGACAAGGATGATCAGGGGGCTGGAAACCAAGCTCTGTGAGGAAAAACTGAAGGAACTGGCCATGTTTAGTCTTCAGAAAATAAGAGGGGAGATACTCTAACACTTTCAAATACTTGAAAGGCTGTTATACAGAGGAGGGGCAGGATCTGTTCTCGATCAACCCAGACTGCAGACAATGGGCTGAAGTTACAGGAAGCCAGATTTCAGTTGAATATCAGGAAAAACTTCCTGTTAGAGCAGTAAGACAGTGGAATCAATTACCTCGAGAGGTGGTGAATGCTCCAACACTGGAGGCATTCAAGAGAAATGTAGACAACCACCTGGCAGATGTCCTTTGATTTATATTCCTGCACTGCACAGGGGGTTGGACTCGATGGCACTTCCTACCTTGTGATTCCATGATTCTATGAAATTCAGGATGGATTGACTCCCTAAAGGAAGCCACAGGCTTGATTTGGCAAGAGTTGAGCAGGGCTGTTGAGGACAGGACATTTTGGAGGTTACTCATTCATAGGGTCATTATAAATCAGAGACAATCTGATGACAGATAGCAACAACTGTCCCCAGGAGAGGAGATATACTCAGTGGCACCATCCTTTATGGAAGTGGAAGAGATAGAAGAAAATAAATTAAATAACACTAGCTTTTTATCACCATAGCACATTAGCTTTACAATTGTATAACCAAAGACCTCCAGAACTTTATCCAGTATTATTTGGAAAAGGGAGGTGGAAGATTGGAGTTTTGGGCTTCATGTTGTGATTGCAGTAGGACCCCCGTATCCGCAGGGGATGAATTCCAAGCCCCCCAGATATGCTGAAAAATGTGGAATACAATTTTAATAGCAAATGCTATACATAGCATGGTTTCTGTCTCCATCTAGTGATCAATTCTGGTAATGGCATCATGGAAAATATATGTCTCTAACAAATGCTATACATAGCATGGTCTCTAGCTCCCTTCAGTGGCCAGTTCTGGTAACTTCATCATTAAAAAATTAATTTTGGGAGATTTTTTTAAAAAATATTTTCAGGTCATGGATAAGTGAATCAGTATCCACGTGGATAAGGGGGTCATATGTACTATGAGTCAACGCTAGTAAAACCAGTGTGGTGTAGTGGACAAAATGGGAGTCTGGAAACCCAGGTTCAAATCCCTGCTTTGTTGTGGAAATGCACTTAAGCTACTCCTTAAATATCTCTCATAGCTTGAAAGCCCTGTTAGGGTTGCTCTGAATTGAATGTGACTTGATGACAGATAACAAAAAAAAAGCTAACCTCATTGAATCTTACAGGTGAAATTATACTTCCCTCACCTGTTTTTGTTATCAGTCATCAATACATTGAAAATCTACTTGTTTGCCTCTGCCTGAAACAAAGAGGAACATCATTTCAGTGTGAAGTCAAGAAATACTTATTTATTAGAGTCTTTGAGGGTTCAGCATCATGGCTTGTAGGGTTTTTAGTACAATAGATTTGGATGTTTTTAATGTTTAAATGTTTTAATTTCATGTTTTAAATTGTTTGATTTTATATTGTTTAAAAATCTTACGTTTTACAGCTGTTTAATACAGTTTTGTAACCTGCCCTGACAGCCTGTGATACAGGGCAGACTATAAATATTTTAAATAAATAAGTAAGTAAGTAAATATGCTCTTCCTAATCAACCCTGTTTGTAGATTTTGCATATTTTCTAAAAACCAGAGGAACCAATGCAATTTTTTAATTAAACCATATAGGAAAAATAAAACCACTTGCATGTCATAGTAAATCAATGGTAGTTTGATCCCCTCGACTGGGTTGTGCGACACCACAAATTCCTCCTTTACCTCCAGAAAACCTGTCCTTTCTATCTTGAGAGGACTGACACAGTGCGAGGAACCAGCGCCTGCTTTTTCTTCAGGCACTGTTCCCTATTCCCCTTCCCCTATTTGGGGCGAAAAATGGTTCCACTGCATTTCCAGAAGGACTAACGAACATTAGTTTCCAGATGGAGACTCCGGTCTCTGCAAGAGAACCAAATTCTAGACCCGACCAATAATTTTGAAAAGTCCCTCCCCTTGGAAGCTCGCTTCAAGACAGCTCTTGGAATCCATTTCACTCGGGGTTGGGGGGGGGGGGGCACTGTGGATTTTAAACGTGGGTCGGTTTTTGTAGAAACGAACAGACTCGGCGAGCCCCATCTAGAATTTTCCTTCCTACATACTCTATTAAATCTTCCAAGTTCAACAGTGATTCTTCAGGAAAGTATGCCTTGCGGATAGAAGCAGAGAGGACTCCTCGACTCAAGAAGCGCCTGATCCTGGGGGGGGGGGGGGGGGCGGGGGGCATCTCTCTGTCTCTGCCCGACTCGCAGCTGCCTCTCAACTCCTAGACGGTGGGTGCTATTGGTCTTGTCTGAAGGACTCCGGCTTACGGAGGGTGGGGGTGGCGTTGTCTCAAAGGGGGTGGGCTTCATCTGTTCAACGCCAGGCTCGCCCCTAGCGGCAGGGAATTGGGGGGGGGGGGAAGGCGCGAAGCGGCAAAGCAACTGGGGAGCAGGACGTCGCGCCGATCTCGGAGCCCGAGGAAGCCCAGCAACCAGTCCCGTGTTGCGCACCGTCCACCGCTTGCCGCATCCCTCTTGCCGAGCTGTCTGCTGGAGAAGCAACAGAGGAAGAACTGGTTCTAATCTGGGCATCCAGAGCAGCGTTTGGAAGGGAATGTCTGCCTCTGTACCACACAAGCCTTGAGGTAATTGCCAGGTTCTTCTACAACTTAACGACATGCATAAAGTTTCTGTTAGTGTGATGTATAGATTTCTTTTCTAGTGGGCGAGGTCGTTTTGAGCTGCCGCTCTGCTATGTTCGAAAAGTTCTTAATTTAAGGAGGAATGTTTTACAGAGCTGATTTTTGCACCGTGACTGATTACACCCCTCACTGAGAACTGCAAATCTGAACTGAAAGGCTGCTGAAGATCTAAGGATCCTTGTTTTGTCCTGTTTGACTTTTTAAATTAAGATTCTGTTACAGCTTAGTGATGAATTGAGGGTTTCTCATCTACCTGAATGTTTTTAGCGCACTGTTTGTCCAAGTACAATGGCAAGGCACGATCCAGTCCAAACTGAGTGCTATTGGTTTCAGTTGAAGAAAGTTGCACAATACCCACCACCTTTAGAAGAAGGTGGAGCTTTGTTTACTTGTAAACTGCTGGAATTGATTGTTGTTGTTGTTTAATCGTTAAGTCGTGTCCGACTCTTCGTGACCCCATGAACCAGAGCACGCCAGGCCCTCCTGTCTTCCACTGCCTCCCGGAGTTGGGTCAAATTCATGTTGGTAACACTGTCCAACCATCTCGTCCTCTGACATCCCCGTCTCCTCTTGCCTTCACACTTTCCCAACATCAGGGTCTTTTCCAGGGAGTCTTCTCTTCTCATGAGATGGCCAAAGTATTGGAGCCTCAGCTTCAGGATCAGTCCTTCCAGTGAGCACTCAGGGTTGATTTCCTTCAAAATGGATAGGTTTGTTCTCCTTGCAGTCCAAGGGACTCTCAAGAGTCTCCTCCAGCACCACAATTCAAAAGCATCAATTCTTCGGCGGTCAGCCTTCTTTATGATCCAGCTCTCACTTCCATACATCACTACAGGAAAAACCATAGCTTTGACTATGCGGACCTTTGTCGGCAAGGTGAAGTCTCTGCTTTTTAAGATGCTGTCTAGATTTGTCATCGCTTTCCTCCCAAGAAGCAGGCGTCTTTTAATTTCGTGGCTGCTGTCACCATCTGCAGTGATCATGGAGCCCAAGAAAGTAAAATCTGTCACTGCCTCCATATCTTCCCCTTCTATTTGCCAGGAGGTGATGGGACCAGTGGCCGTGATCTTAGTTTTTTTGATGTTGAGCTTCAGACCATTTTTGGTGCTCTCCTCTTTCACCCTCATTAACAGGTTCTTTAATTCCTCCTCACTTTCTGCCATCAGAGTGGTATCATCTGCATATCTGAGATTGTTTATATTTCTTCCGGCAATCTTAATTCCGGCTTGGGATTCATCCAGTCCTGCCTTTCGCATGATGTATTCTGCATATAAGTTAAAGAAGCAGGGAGACAATATATAGCCTTGTCGTACTCCTTTCCCAATTTTGATCCAATCAGTTGTTCCATATCCAGTTCTAACTGTTGCTTCCTGTCCCACATAGAGATTTCTCAGGAGATGGATAAGGTGGTCAGGCACTCCCATTTCTTTAAGAACTTGCCATAGTTTGCTGTGGTCCACACAGTCAAAGGCTTTTGCCTAGTCAATGAAGCAGAAGTAGATGTTTTTCTGGAACTCTCTGGCTTTCTCCATAATCCAGCGCATGTTAGCAATTTGGTCTCTAGTTCCTCTGCCCCTTCGAAATCCAGCTTGTACTTCTGGGAGTTCTCGGTCCACATACTGCTGAAGCCTACCTTGTAGGATTTTGAGCATAACCTTGCTAGCGTGTGAAATGACGCTGAAATTGATTACTCTGTTGTAAATAAAGATGCTGTACTAACAAGGCCATTTGCTAGTTGATACAGGACTGGAGTCAGGAGGATCTACCTAGTAGGCAGGGCAGTGTCTCCATCCAACTTTCACAGCTCTCCTCTGATTTTTTCCTCCCCCCCCCCCAAAAAAAAGAAGCCTTGCATGACTCTCTTGAGTAACATTTACCAGGGTGCTGATGGAGTTTCTGAAGAAAGAATAGCCGAGGAAGTTTTCTTCTGCCATCCCAGTTGCATACACTCTACAGTGCAATTCTGTGTGCGTTTAGTCAGAAGTAAATCACAGTTCCACAGACGAGTAAGACAACAGGACTTATTCCCAGATAAGTGAATATAATATAGTAACCTTAAAATACAAAAACACATTTTGATCACACCAGCACTTCTCTGACCTCTGAAAATAAAATCCTTTTCATTAAAATAAAATATCCAAAGATTAAAAATAGCTGTGCATAACTCAGATGTCTCCAGCACCAAGAAAAGTGAAAAAAGGATACTATTTTTCTTACTTTGTGTGTTTCTTTCTATTTACTGTGTTGATTTGTCAGAAATTTATGCATATAATTTTGTAAAGTTGAAGACTCCAGCTCTAGACTTTGGCAGCAGGATAATCCATGGCTCAGAGCTGAGCTCCACAACAGCATTGTCATATAAGCTCTATGAGGAAAGACTGAAAGAACTGGGCATGTTTAGCCTTGAGAGAAGAAGACAGAGGGGTAATATGATAACACTTTTCAAATATTTGAAAGACTGTCATACAGAAGAGGGGCAGGATCTGTTCTCAATCATCCCTGCATGCAGGACAGGCAACAATGGGCTGAAGTTATAGGAAGCCTGATTTTGGTTGAATATCAGGAAAACTTCTAGAGCAGTATGGCTGTGGAACCAATTACCTCAAGAGGTGGTGAGTGCTCCAACACTGGAGGCATTCAAGAGAAACTTAAGACAACCACCTGGCTGATCTCTTTTGGTTTGTATTCCTGCATCAAGTAGACTTAACAGCACATGGCATACATACAGTGTATGAAAAGCTTTTGCTTTCCAAAGCCCTTGAATATTTATGGTCCCACACTACTGTAAAGATGCTGTCCGATATAGTGGACACACTTTCTAGGACTCAGGAGATTTGGCTTCAGATCTCTGCATGACCATGAAAACTCAAAGGGGTTGCAATGGTAAACCATTCCTTGAAAATTTCACAAACCTTGAAAGCTCTATTAGGGTTGGCATAAGTTGAAAGCAACTTGATGGCACATAAGAGCATCAACAACAGTATTGTAAAATACTGCACCTGCACTTGTGAGTAGACCAATGCACTGACAGATGTGTTCCCACTATTGGGATGTAGTAATGCTTTCTAAATGTTTAAATATCTGTCCTAAACCAAGTAATGTTTTCCCCGGCTACTGGAGGCAAGGCAAAAACCTCTCCAAGAAATGTCACCCATTTGCTCTCAGGTGAAATAGGGTTCAAAAGAAGTCCCAAGCTATAGGCAAAGATCTTACAATGCTGCATGTCATCCCCCACACCATTTGTCTGCCTTGCTGTCTTCCCCTTTGTGGTGCCTAAAAGTGCCCCCCCACCCCGGTGGAAATATAGACTGTAAGCAGGAGGGCTGTTTTTGGCTTATACTCTTCCACAAGGTAGCAACTAGAGCCCCAAAGTACCTGCGGATGCTGGACCACAAAATGTAGTGAGTAATCAGCCCATCTCAAAAAGGACAATGGCATTTTTTTCCCCAAGAAAAGATTTTACAAAAGGTCTACTTAATATGATACAAAATGGTTTAAAATTATGAATACAATGAGGTGAAATGATCATATGGAACCAGCCCTGCCCTTTTTACCTTCCTTTTTTATTTAAGATAATCGCCTACTCTCAATAAAACACTCGATCAATATCAGGTAAGATTAACAATAACCTGATCCAGTAATGCTGTATTTTATCATGAATGCCAATTTATCTTGAATGTATTTTATCATGAATGTTAATTCTTTAAGTCTGCTCACAGCCTCAAAGCAAGACTGATTAAACTAATGAACATTTCTGTTGATTCCTTCTTTAGGTGTCTCTGCTGCATACAGCCTTTAATAAAACTATAGAAATACACTTGTAATTTCAATCTAAATTTTAACCTAGATATAAACATTCAGTTAATCATCATCATCATATTAGAACATCAGAAGTGGAAGGGACCCTATGGATTATTGAGTCCAGTCTCTGTCAGGGACACACAGTGGGGAATTGGCTCCAGATACCTAAGCCACTGAGCTGTCCAGCAATGAGGGGATCATATTGCCCCCTGCACAAAATTTATTCAGTGAAAGCTGCTTGCTTTCTATTCGAAAAATGTATATATCACAAATTCAAAAAAACGATCTCCTTCTAAAGTTTATTTGAGGTAATTTTTTTCCGTAAAGCTTCTAACTATTACAGGTGCATGCTATTTATTTAAGTTATCAAATTCCCTTGCTTCTGAAAGAATTCTCCAATTTCCTAGATCTACATCTGAAGGGAGACAGAATACCATGCATGCTATTATAGATAATTTCCATGCTTTGTAAACTTGTTTATTCCTGGTTTGATATGATTCTGGTATTGTTCTGGAAGTATTATTCTAATCTAAATCCTTTTTATGCCAAACCACTAATATTTTTTACTTCTAGAACTGAGTATTGTTCATCTTGCTTGGAATACTGGTAAAAGAAAAGAAACACATATAGTGTAGAAAATGAATGATCTGTTATTGTGTAAGAGTTATCAACTGCAGACTGTTGAATTTTTGAAAAACATTGTTGTTATTTTGTTCCATGAAAAGATTTCCACTTCATGGTGACCCTGGGAATTAATGATTATTAAAATAATATATTTTATAAAACATAAACACTTAGGGCTGAGTCAATTATTATACTCAAACTGCAAATGTATAAGGCAAGCACAATCCCTCTCAACACAGTGGTACCTCTGTTTGTTTGCCTTAATCCATTCCATGACCAACATAAGGCACTAGTTTGAACTATGATTTTTTGTTGGATTTAGATGAGAGATACAATTGTCTGTCATTGGCATGCTGGTGGCACTGAATCCCTTGGACTTCAGACAACCTTTCTGAATAATTTTGTGCCTGAGTCAGATAGTGTCAAAATGGAACCCTTAGAGATCCCACAGGCCAATGGCCATATCATGAAATAGAAGTTCCTCAATATCACTTTATGAAAAGAAAGACTTGAGCTATCATAAAGCAGTGCCCCTAGGTCCCATCCCAGCAAGATAGTCCAGAAGGGTAGTGTGGCTGGTAGTGCAGGAAGCTATGAGGTCTCCAGATAAACCAGCAAGCACATGCTGCTGATTGTCCTGCAGAGTAGAGATGGGCACAAACTGAACCATGAACCAGAAGCAAAACACGAACTGGGCTGGTTCATGGTTCGGTTCATGGAGCCCGTTTTGCCAAAAATGGAGCCCCGAACTTTTTTCCTCTTGATGCTTTGTTTTTCTTCAGCAAAATAGGGTTCCTGCTCCCTCCCCCTGCCCCCATCATCTTCCTATCTTGTCTTGAAGCTGCCACCACCGCCTCTGCCACCATTGCCACCAGCAGGCCTGGCTCCTTGTATGGAAGCTGGGCCTGCTGCCTGTGCACATGTGCCTGCCACTCAGCTACCCTGGCATGACTTTGAAAAAGGAACTGTGAATCGACTCATTTTTCAGGGGAGTTCATGATAGTTCATGGTTTGTGGTTTGTAGATAGCCATGGACCATGAACCGTCATGAACCACTTGTTTTCCAGTTCAGGCTCATCTCTACTCCAGAGCAATCTCTGTACTGTATCCAGATTGGAAATGAGGCTGAATAATTCACCTTTTAAAAAAATTGCTTGAGCTAAGATGCTCCCGCACATTCCAAAACCTTACCCAAGACTGGAATGTTACTGGACTGGTGGAAATAAAGGTTCAAGGAGAGTGGTATCACCACTCTTTTTATGGGAATGATGGGATGATACCCTGTTGTAACTGCTACACTGGATCCCTTGACTTGATCCCACCCCTTCACAGAAGAACCCACTGCCACCTCTGTCCTGGCCAGTGCAGCCACCAAGGCTTTAGTCATGGTGAATTGTCCACTGCTTTATTCCTCCCATTTATCATTCTCTAAGACTTTTATGTGCAGCATCTCCTCCTGTCTTCATCCTTCTCTAAGTTAAATCTTAAACATGACATTGCTCACTAGGATTGTTCTGCCTGCTATTGAATCAGTTTAAAACAAATGAGTTGATTACATCAAGGTAAACAATTTCAGAACCTTTTATGCACAAATGGCTTGTGGTCCAGGAGCGAGGGGATTCTCCTTGCTGTTTGGAGGTGAGGTAAGGTAAAGGTTCCCCTTGACATTTAGTCCAGTCATGTCCGACTCTAGGGTGCGGTGCTCATCCCCGTCTCCAAGCCGTAGAGCCAGCGTTTGTCCGTAGACAGTTTCCGTGGTCACGTGGCCAGCGCGACTAGACACGGAACGCCGTTACCTTCCCACCGTGGTGGTACCTATTTATCTACTTGCATTTACATGCTTTTGAACTGCTAGGTTGGCAGGAGCTGGGACAAGCGACGGGAGCTCACTCCGTCGCGTGGATTTGATCTTACGACTGCTGGTCTTCTGACCTTGCAGCACAGAGGCTTCTGCAGTTTAACCCGCAGCGCCACCACGCCCCACGTTTGGAGGTGAGACACACCCCTAAATAGCCTCCAGGCTGCCCCTGCTTTCCTGACATTTGGGTAAGGAACTTGAGACGTTTCCCAGAATTTAGTTGAATTGCTTGAAAAAAAAAGATTTTGAACATTATGCCAGGGATGAATCATTAAATGTTATTTTGCTTCTCAGATACTAATACTTATATGGCTGGAATGGACCCAGAACAAAATGTTTCATCCCAAGGTGAATATGTTCCTCACTACCAGCAAGATGAAGACCCTTTTGCATCAAAACTCTCAAAAGAAGCTGACATAGTAGCTGGATTGTACTTGTTGATGATTGGTAAGATTCACCAATTCTTTCAATAAGCTTGTTGTGTAGTCTCTGGGTATTTACTACTTATACTCACATATGAAAAAATTAAACATGCAGGACTCTGGCAGGTGTCTTGTTTAATGGTCATGTTGTCTGTGCCTGCGTTGCGGCCATGGCTTGGGCTGTGCTGCTGTGCCCATTCTGCAGTCATAGCTGCTAAGGGCTGGTTTTAAATAAGATGCCAGCTGTGGGGAATACTGTGCAGTGATTTGACCTATCTGGTATCACCTCCCATATTTCCCATGTCTGAACACTGTTCTGTTCAGACGAAGGCACATATTTATTTACTTACTTAGTATAAACATGTATCCTTTGCCCTCCAAAAGAAACTTCCAACAAAATACAATGGATAAGCAATACATATAATAACACAGTACATAAAACATACAACAGCTGATAAGAGAACCAAGGTCTCCATCACTAAAATCAAGCTTACTCTTGAAATGCTGCAACAATGAAAATTACTTTGCCTGGCTTCAAAGGGACATTCAAGGAACCACCAGACCACCTTACTTGAGGGAGTTACTCTATACGCAGGATGCCTCCTGTGAGAAAGCCCTTGCCTGGACTACAGCCCGCTGCATCCGAAATTGAAAGGACAGGCCAGAATTCACTCATATGGATGCAGGTAGTCTCAAAGGTACCTTGGCCACAAGCTGTTAAGGGCTTTGAAGATGTGTACCAGCACTATGATTTGAACTTGGAACCAAACTGGGAGCCAGTATTCATTCCCAGCGCCCAGTGAGTGGTCTTACAGGTGTATTTTTCACCTTCTGCACTTTGTGAACCATAAAAATGAAAAGCAGGCTCACATGTCATGCATTACAGTAGTCAATTCTGGAGGTGATGGATAATTGAAGCCAGAATATCTCTGTCCAGGAAAGGTCAAAATTGGTGCAGCAACCGAAAATTGCGAAAGAGGCTTCTTGCCACGGAGGCAACACGCCTCCAGTGACAACGTGGGATCTAGGAGCAACCCCAAGCTGCAGACTTGTTCTTATAGGGGGAGTGCAGCCCTAACCAGAAGCAGTTGAGCCATCAGGGTCCTGGACACTTCTACTATAAGGGGTGAGTAGGTGTGCATGGGTACTGGCCTATCTTGAAGTAATGTTTTGTTTTATCTTGTTTCTGCTTTATTTTCCATGCAGCTTTTAGATATAGCCTTTATATATATATGTATATATGTATATATATGTATATATATGTATATATATGTATATGTATATATATGTATATGTATATATATGTATATATATGTATATATGTCTACATGTCTATATGTATATATATGTGTATATATATATATATATATGTATGTATGTATGTATGTATGTATGTATGTATGTATGTATGTATATATGTATGTATATATATATATGTATATATATATATATGTAGAAGTTTATTCCATAAAAGGAAGAGATGGAGGGAAGTTTAATAAAGAAAATATATGAGTATTCTTTGATGTATAGAGCTCTTATCTGAAAAATAGAAAAACATGTTTTATACATCTGTAATAGCTATTACAAAATAATACGTACATCATCAAATGCTGATTCAGTATGCTGAAACAATAACTGGTTTTATTTCTTAGTTTTATAAAATCATAGACTCATAGAATTCTGATTTCATTTTCAGTTGGAAGGGGTCTTTAAAGGTAATCAAGTCCTAGGCCCTGCTCAATGCAGGAATCTAAATTAAAGCAGATCTGACAGATGGTTGTCCAATTTTCTCTTGAATGCCTCCTGTGCTGGAGAGCACACTCCCTCCTGGTGTAATTGATTCCTTTGTCAAACTACAGCTAGGAAGGTTGTGTTTTTTTAAAAAATAAAACGATAGTGAAACAAAATCTGGCTCCCTATAACTTGAGCCCATTATTACACATCCTGCACTCTGGAATGATCAAGAACAGATCCTGCCCATCCTCTGTATGACAGCCTTTCCAGTATTTGAAGAGTACTATCCTGTCTCCCCTCAGTCTTCTTTTCTCAAGGCTAAACATGTCCAGTCCTTTTAGCCATTCTTCATGAATCTTGGTTTTCAGTCCCATGAGCATCCTTCTTGTCCTCGTTTGAACTTGTTCCAGTTTGTCAGTATCCTCGTTAAAGTGAGGTGTCCATTACCGGACACAGTACTCTAGATGAGACCTTGTTGTTGTTTAGTCGTTTAGTCGTGTCCGACACTTTGTGACCCTATGGACCAGAGCACGCCAGGCCCTCCTGTCTTCCACTGCCTCCCGGAGTTGGGTCAAATTCATGTTGGTAGCTTTGATGACACTGTCCAACCATTTCATCCTCTGTCGTCCCCTTCTCTTGCCCTCACACTTTCCCAACATCAGGGTCTTTTCCAGGGAGTCTTCTCTTTTCATGAGATGGCCAAAGTATTGGAGCCTCAGCTTCAGGATCAGTCCTTCCAGTGAACACTCAGGGTCGATTTCCTTTAGAATGGATAGGTTTGTTCTCCTTGCAGTCCAGGGGACTTTCAAGAGCCTCCTCCAGCACCACAATTCAAAAGCATCAATTCTTCGGTGGTCAGCTTTCTTTATGGTCCAGCTCTCACTTCCATACATCACTACAGGAAAAACCATAGCTTTGACTATGCGGACTTTTGTCGGCAAGGTGATGTCTCTGCTTTTTAAGACGCTGTCGAGGTTTGTCATCGCTTTCCTCCCAAGAAGCAGGCGTCTTTTAATTTTGTGGCTGCTGTCCCCATCTGCAGTGATCATGGAGCCCAAGAAAGTAAAATCTGTCACTGCCTCCATATCTTCCCCTTCTATTTGCCAGGAGGTGATGGGACCAGTGGCCATGATCTTCGTTTTTTTGATGTTGAGCTTCAGACCATTTTTGGCGCTCTCTTCTTTCACCCTCATTAACAGGTTCTTTAATTCCTCCTCACTTTCTGCCATCAGAGTGGTATCATCTGCATATCGGAGGTTGTTGATATTTCTTCCAGCAATCTTAATTCCGGTTTGGGATTCCTCCAGTCCGGCCTTTCGCATGATGTATTCTCCATATAAGTTAAATAAACCGGGGGACAATATACAGCCTTGTCGTACTCCTTTCCCAATTTTGAACCAATCAGTTGTTCCATATCCAGTTTTAACTGTTGCTTCCTGTCCCACATAGAGATTTCTCAGGATATAAGGTGGTCAGGCACTCCCATTTCTTTAAGAACTTGCCATAGTTTGCTGTGGTCCACACAGTCAAAGGCTTTTGCGTAGTCAATGAAGCAGAAGTAGATGTTTTTCTGGAACTCTCTGGCTTTCTCCATAATCCAGTGCATGTTAGCAATTTAGTCTCTAGTTCCTCTGCCCCTTCGAAATCCAGCTTGTACTTCTGGGAGTTCTCGGTCCACATACTGCTGAAGCCTACCTTGTAGGATTTTGAGCATAACCTTTCTAGCGTGTGAAATGAGTGCAATTGTACGGTAGTTGGAGCATTCTTTGGCACTGCCCTTCTTTGGGATTGGGATGTAGACTGATCTTTTCCAATCCTCTGGCCACTGCTGAGTTTTCCAAACTTGCTGGCATATTGAGTGTAGCACCTTAACAGCGTCATCTTTTAAGATTTTAAATAGTTCAACTGGAATGCCATCACCTCCACTGGCCTTGTTGTTTGCCATGCTTTCTAAGGCCCACTTGACTTCATTCTCCAGGATGTCTGGCTCAAGGTCAGCAACCACACTATCTGGGTTGTCCGGGATATCCAAATCTTTGTGGTATAATTCCTCTGTGTATTCTTGCCACCTCTCCTTGATGTCTTCTGCTTCTGTGAGGTCCCTACCATTTTTGCCCTTTATCATGTCCATCTTTGCACAAAATGTTCCTTTAATAGCTCCAATTTTCTTGAACAGATCTCTGGTTTTTCCCTTTCTATTATTTTCCTCTATTTCTTTGCACTGTTCATTTAAGAAGGCCCTCTTGTCTCTCCTTGCTATTCTTTGGAAGTCTGCGTTCAATTTTCTGTAACTTTCCCTATCTCCCTTGCATTTTGTTTCCCTTCTCTTCTCTTCTCTGTTATTTGTAAGGCCTCGTTGGACAGCCACTTGGCTTTCTTGCATTTCCTTTTCTTTGGGATGGTTTTTATTGCTGCCTCCTGTACAATGTTACGAGCCTCCATCCATAGTTCTTCAGGCACTCTGTCCACCAAATCGAGTTCCTTAAATCTGTTCTTCACTTCCAGTGTGTATTCATAAGGGATTTGGTTTAGATTATACCTGACTAGCCCAGTGGTTTTTCCTACTTTCTTCAGTTTAAGCTTGAATTTTGCTATAAGAAGCTGATGATCAGAGCCACAATCAGCTCCAGGTCTTGTTTTTGCTGACTGTATAGAGCTTCTCCATCTTTGGCTGCAGAGAATATAATCAATCTGAGTTCGGTATTGCCCATCTGGTGATGTCCATGTGTAGAGTCGCCTCTTGTGTTGTTGGAAAAGAGTGTTTGTGATGACCAGCTTGTTCTCTTGACAAAACTCTATTAGCCTTTGCCCTGCTTCGTTTTGAAAGATGAGACCTAAACAGTACCAAATAGAGGGGAACTAGGACTTCACAGAATTTGGAGACAATACTTCTGTTAATGAATTATAAAATAGCACTTGCCTTTTTTGCAATCACATTGCACTGTTGGCTCTTATTTAGCTTGTGATTTATAACAATTCCATGATTGTTCTCGTTTATAGTACTACTGAGCCAATTATCTCCCGTCTTGTGCATATATGATAACTATCTCTTTCTCTCAATCTAGCTGCCATCTTGTAAGCCATTGGTGTCAAACTAAATTTCATCTTGGGCCGCATCGGCATTATGGTTGCCCTCATAGGGCCGGTTATATCTGTAAGACTATATAAATGTATCTACTCTTTATCATATTAAATATAATCTTCCTCATTTGATTATTATTGGTTTTAGTAATAATGTAAGTAATAACTAGCTCTGAAAGGAAAAGTCTATGATCGAAATCTAGAAATAATGGCAAGCAGATATTCAAGTGTACAACTATTGTACAATTTATTGAAAAGTGAGTTTTAGTAACCGAAAGATTTTTTTAAAATAATTAAATATTACCAAACACTGTTTATTATATTAACTTTGGTCTCAGTTGAAACAGGGAGAACTATGGCAAAACAAATAATTGCTGTGAACATAAAAAGGTGAATACGGAAGTCAATCTGCTGCTTCAAGTTGGGGCGTTAACCCCTTTTTTTATTCCAAAGTGCAAGGTATAGGTACAAGCACTTTTGGGGTTGTCCCTTTTATCAGGCTGCAATCTGCAGTGGTGCAGTAAAGCACGGCCCCGTAGACACTGTCTGGCCAGAGTGCGGGCCCCGTTTGCCATCCCCATGTCACTTGCGGCTGTGTACGGCCAGTCACTGGGGAGTCTGCCACAGACGATCCACTCGCCAGCTGGAGAGCAGCCGGCCTGCAGGGCTGAACGCAAGCAAACGCTGGGTGCTGCTGTGCTGGCCGGACCGACCAGTGTGCACCCAGCATAAGCATTAAATTCTGATCTAGCTATAGTGGTGGTGTGATGTGTGTGTCTGTGTGTGTGTGGGGGGGGGGGGTGGCAGCACGCATGTGTGTTTTGATCCAGAAGCAGAGGCTTCACTCACAGTTCCCAGGACTCTAATGCTGATGAGCCGGTATCAGGATCGTGAGCTACACCAAAATGGCCACCATGAGCACTCAAGACACCTATCTGCTAATGCTAGCAGTGGCATGTTGTTGCCCATGGGTAAGCGAACCCAGCGCGCACAGTGCTGAGGACAGAAATGTATACTGTGTACTGCACAGTAGCAGGGTGGCCCCCTGTCCTTGCAACACTACGAGGGCCACATGAAACGGCCCAGTGGGCCAGATTGGCCCCGCGGGCCTTGAGTTTGCCACATGTGTTGTAAGCCCCACCCAAGAGGTAACAATCTGAGTATGCTCTGTTGAAACTTTTTATGGTGAAACACTTTTGACACTCATAGGTGCAACCTAAAAAATACTGACACACAATGTGTAGTGTAATTAACATCCCTTAGAACACCAGCTCTTCACTCTTCTTTCCAGAACCCAAAAGTCCTTTTTTCCATGGTAAAGATAGCATTAAAAGCCTGAGTAGCTACAGGATGGCTTGACCTGTAACTGTAACTGCTCCAAAATAGCCCAAATTTCCCAAAGTCTCTATCATAGAAAGGGAAGGAGGTCATTACAGGAAATTGAGATTTTCTTCTTGTAATTATTTTCAAATGACCACTTTATTTAAATTTGCTATCTAGTTCCTGGTTTTACTGGTCTTTACAGAGAGGTCCAACTCTATCCTTGTTGCTTTAGTTACTTTACTCAGTAACTCATTGTGCTTCTTGATTAAGGAGGCAATTATATTGGCCACAATTTACTTTGGATTGGGTGCTGATGATTCAAAAAATTAAAGCCCATGGGGAAGCCCATTGTGGCATTGTCTTTTATGAGTGGAGAACTGTCTTTTTGTTGTTGTTGTTGTTCAGCCACCAGCTGTGGTTTAAATTTGTTGCCACCAGTTTGACATCACTTTAATCTGCTTCCTGCCAGTGTGATCACTTCATCTAAAGCAAAGGGACACTCCTTGAGATATCTGTTCCCCTCAAACAAGTGCCCTTTGTCTCCAAACTGTTTCTTTTCTTTTCTGCTCTGCTCTGCTCTGGAGCAGACATTTTCTAGAGCACTGAGGAGAAAAGAGAGAGGGAGAGGTGGAAATCGCCAATCAGCACTTGTCAAGTCAGCTTCTGCTCTTGGGGCTGAATGCAAACTGAGCTCTCTGCTTCTGCTATCTCCTGAAGGTTTGGATAGCTACAGCAAATTCACCTGGGGAAACCTGATTTCCACATAGCCAAATCACAGGAGATCAACCTGTATTTTTCCTGCTATGTAGTCAGACCCTAGATGACACAACCCTTTGCAAGTCCTGAAAAGAAAGGGAAAATAAAAGAAGAGCAGAAGTAGGATATCTTTTTCAGAGCTTGGAATAAAATGTTTTTTTAAAAAAATAATTAGGTTAATTTATTAACTTTTAACCAATTACAGCCAAATACTATTAACATGGTGATGGAATAAAATCATAATAAGCTTAACTCACTATGCTAATAGTGTTTGTTGATCTGTTTTGCCAGAGATGCAACTAGCCGTGAAGGCACAGGAAGAGTTTGAGCCTTGTCCAAGAGAAGGAGTGCTAATCCTGGTGACAGCAGTAGCAGCAGCTGGAGTGGACAGGGGCAGGGCTAAAGCTTGGAGTGTAGCAGTGCCTCATGCGAATAGCCAAAAACAGAGTGGAGTGAGCATACATAGTGGAGCTGTGTGGAGGTGTAAGAGGGGAGGCAGGGTTAGTGGAAAACAAAAAGCGTCAACTGGAAGAACAAGGGTGGAGGGATTTACAGAAGTTATCACTCAGCTTTTACAAACAGGGCTGCATTAATGCAAGGGGTAAAAGAGTATTGCTCTTTTGTTCTCTCTTCCTTTCTCTCTCTATGTGTCTCTGTGTAGTGCTGCTAGATTTCCACTTTTAACCATGCTTCTTGACTCTAAGTGACATGGGTAGCAGAAGATGCAGCTTTGCAGTAGTGCAGAAAATCATTCTGCTGGTTGTGTGTGGGTGCATGTTTAGTGGTTCAGTAGAGCCATGCAATCAGGCATACAATTGTACATGACTGTCACCTCATAAGATTGCCACAGCAGCTTCTGCACTTTGAACTCTGCATGTGTAAATATTGAACATGATAGTGGCATATAGGCCAGAATCCTGTTTATGGATCTGAATGCAGAAGGACAATCACCCAAGCTTACCGCCTCTTCAGCATGCTCTCCTGTGTGTGACCAGTTACACAAGAGATTGCATAAGAGTTAGCCTGCTGGCAAGGTAAACTACACTACCTTTGTGTGCATGGCATTTGTTAACAGGCTTTTGGACAAAATGTGTAATTTAATGAATTTTAAAAAACCCTTTACTCGCTGTTATTCTAAAATCTAATCTCCAAAATAATGAGGTCTTGGGGCTGTCAAACTAAATTCTTAATGAATTAAACTTGTTATGCTAAAATCCCAAGGTCTGACCATTTCTTTCTAGATGCTAAGAGGGCATCTACTGTATATATCTTATTATCACAGTAAATGGTGAATGTTATTAGTAATACCTTTGACTGGCAAAAAATACTGCAGAAATTGAGCACAGGTAGGTACATTTCATCCTGAATAAGGTTGCGACTACACAATGTGAAAAGTGTGAAAGGATCCGCTGTGAAGTTGCACCTGGGAAGTTAGGTTTCCCTTGGTTAATTTATTTCAACACATAGTTACAAGATGGGGGATAACGTGGCTCAGTAATACTACAAACTAGAACAATCCTGGAATTGTTGTAGGTTTCAAGCTGAATATGAATATGCCAATAGTGCAATGTGGCTGCAACAAATGCAAATGCTATTTTAGGTTGCATTAACAGAAGTGTAGCCTCCAAATCCTGTGAGATACTCGTTCCTCTCTATTCAGCACTTGCTAGGTCTCATCTTGAGCACGGTGTCCAGTTCTGTACACCATGCTTTAAAAAGGATGCCGACAAACTGGAACAAGTTCAGAGAAAGGCAAGAAAGATGATCAGGAGGCTGGAAATCAAGACTTACGAGGAAACACTAAAAGAACTGGGCTTATTTAGCCTTGAGAAAAGAAGACTGAGGGGAGATAGGATAGCAGTTTTCAAATATTTGAAGATTGTCATACAGAGGAGGGACAGGATCTGTTCTTGATCATCCCAGAGAGTAGAACTTGTAATGATGGGCCCAAGTTATAGGGAGCCAGGTTTCAGTTGAAAAAAAAGGAAAAATTTCCTAACTACGAAAGTAGTATTAGACCCTTAACTGCTGTACTGCAGCTGAAACTCTGCTCACAACCTGGGGTTCAATCCCAGGTAGCTGACTCAGCCTTCCATCCTTCTGAGGTTGGTAAAAGGAGCACCCAGCTTGCCAATGTGTAGCCTGCCTAATTAACTTGTAAACCACCTAGATAACTCTTTATGCACTATGGGGCAGTATATAAGCAGCACACTTTTTTTGCTTTTTGCTATGACAGGAGGTGGTGCACTCCAGCGCAGGAGGCATTCAACAGAAAATTAAAGAACAGTCTGTCAAGCATACCTTGATTTGGATTCCTGAATTTTGCAGGGCATTGGACTCAATGGCCTGATAGGCCCCTCCCAACTTTGTTATTCTGTTATTCTATAACTAGGCCTTCCAGGAGCTCAAATGAGCAA
Organism: Intellagama lesueurii; assembly: GCA_037013535.1. Lineage (NCBI taxonomy): Eukaryota > Metazoa > Chordata > Lepidosauria > Squamata > Agamidae > Intellagama > Intellagama lesueurii. The sequence continues at coordinate 189,426,475 of JBAJHW010000001.1, read as the reverse complement.
TTTCACATTGTGAGGCCCCCTCATTGAGAGGGAAGAGGGTTTTTTTTTTAAAAAAAAATGTAAGGAATAGTATGTAATTTCTTTTTATTTTTAGAATGCATAACAGAACAATTTTATTTAGCTTTATGTTTAGGCTGAGGTGAGGCTCTCCTATGAGGTGAGGTGTGGACCAAATAGCCCAAACGTTTAAAAAGAAGCCTTTGTGATATAATGACTGGAGTGTCAGAACAGGACTGAAGAATGCTGAGTTCAGATCTCTGCTCTGTCATGCACACTTGAGGAGTGGGGGCCCCATCATATTTCAACTTGGGGATAAATTATTGTTTAACCCTTTGGTAGTCCTAGTTGGAGGAGGCACAAAATTCTGTTCTTTCCTTGTTTTTTAACATGCCCTTGCTGTTTACCATCTGCATGACACTGCTGGAGGTGTGGTTTGAGGTCTGAAACTGACATAAAGCTGTGCCAATTCTGCATTAGTAGCATTAGCATGGAAATTAACTAGGCAAGAGTGAGCACAATTGGTCTCAATCTAAGATGGAGGTAGTTCTTTTCAGCTGTTCATCTACTATCTATCTTTGATGTGATTCTAACCGATAGAGACGACTTGGTGGGGGAAGTGGCAGTAAGGGGAACTCTAGGCAAGAGTGACTATGTTCTACTAGAATTCTTGATTTCAAAGGAAACCAAAGCAGAGTGTAGCCACACACATCTGCTGGATTTTTAAAAAGCCAATTTTAATAAACTCAGAACAAAAGTAGGGTCCCATGGCAGGAGATCCTAACAAGAAAAGAAGTCCAAGAAGGATGGGAGTTTCTTTAAAAAAGAAATTCTAAAGGCACAACTACAAACAATTCTAACAAGAAAAAAGGCGGTAAAAAGAAAAAAGGCCAGTGTGGTTTCACAAAAAGCTCAGAGAGGACCTGAAAATAAAAAAGGAGAAAGACATATAGGATATGGAAAGAATGCTAGGCCACAAAGGAAGAGTACAGACAAGTAGCAAGTTTCTTTCTCCACTTTTTGTAGGAAAAAATTATCAGCCACACAAATGAATTTCTTGGCAGAATTTGCCTCCCAACATATATCTAGATAATTGAAATCTCCCATCACTACTACATCGTGTCACTTTGAAATCCTTGCAATTTGCTTTTCAAAATTTTCATCTGCATCTGCTCCTTGATCAGTCAGTTGGTAGTAGAATATAAGTACCAAGTTCCTTTTGTTTTTTGCCCCAACTACATAGATTCAGATGCTCTCAATGGGACAGCCACTCTCCTCCTCCTGTATTTCTGTGCAGGAATGTGTATTTTTGACATATAGTGCAACACTGCCTCCCTTCCTATTGTTTATGTTCTTTCTGAACAATTCATATCCTTAATTTGGTGTATTCCAGTCATGGGTATCATTCCACCAAGTATAAGTTATTCCTGTCAAGTCATATTTTTACCCACCTAAGCTAAGATTTCCAGTTCTCATTTTAAATAAAAATCTTAAAACCTGGGAAGGAGTGTAGAGTCATTCAAACAAGTCATACGGATCAAAACACAATTTAAATCTGGGTTGGGGAAAATTGTTTTTTGGATTAGCAAAATACCCAGGTAGCTTGGAGATTCTAGGGCAGTGATGGCGAACCTTTTCGAGCCCGAGTGCCCAAACGGCAACACAAAACCAAATTATTTCTTTCGAAGTGCCAACACTGCAATTAAATCTGAATACTGATGTTTTAGTTTAGAAAAAACAACTCATACAATTGTCTGAATTAATCATCACCTTTTGTCTTCAAAGAAAAACATAACAGAACTTTCAATGATACAAACACTTTTTTGTTGAAAAATAACCATTAACTCTAGTAAATGGAAACAAATATTAAAGTAATACAAGCCAGGTAATTTATACAAACTATTAAAATAATTATATGCATGTATTTTTTGATAAGGGATACTCAACTTGGCATCCTATTGCACAATGTGATTTTTTGATGTTGTATGCATGCTGATAATTTGTCAAACCTTGGCCCATATGCTGTTAGTTTGAGAGCAACACATGCAGCACCCGGACAACCCAGATACTGTGGTTGCTGACCTTGAGCCAGACATCCTGGAGAGTGAAGTCAAGTGGGCCTTAGAAAGCACAGCTAACAACAAGGCCAGTGGAGGTGATGGCATTCCAGTTGAACTATTTAAAATCTTAAAAGATGATGCTGTTAAGGTGCTACACTCAATATGCCAGCAAGTTTGGGAAACTCAGCAGTGACCAGAGGATTGGAAAAGATCAGTCTACACCCCAATCCCAAAGAAGGGCAGTGCCAAAGAATGCTCCAACTACCGTACAATTGCACTCATTTCACACACTAGCAAGGTTATGCTCAAAATCCTACAAGGTAGGCTTCAGCAGTATGTGGACCGAGAACTCCCAGAAGTACAAGCTGGATTTCGAAGGGGCAGAGGAACTAGAGACCAAATTGCTAACATGCACTGGATTATGGAGAAAGCCAGAGAGTTCCAGAAAAACATCTACTCAGCTGCTTCATTGACTACGCAAAAGCCTTTGACTGTGTGGACCACAGCAAACTATGTCAAATTCTTAAAGAAATGGGAGTGCCTGACCACCTTATCTATCTTCTGAATAATCTATATGTGGGACAGGAAGCAACAGTTAGAACTGGATATGGAACAACTGATTGGTTCAAAATTGGGAAAGGAGTACGACAAGGCTGTATATTGTCCCCCGGCTTATTTAACTTATATGGAGAATACATCATGCAAAAGGCCGGACTGGAGGAATCCCAAACCGGAATTAAGATTGCCGGAAGAAATATCAACAACCTCCGATATGCAGATGATACCACTCTGATGGCAGAAAGTGAGGAGGAATTAAAGAACCTTTTAATGAGGGTGAAAGATGAGAGTGCAAAAAACGGTCTGAAGCTCAACATCAAAAAAAACGAAGATCATGGCCACTGGTCCCATCACCTGCTGGCAAATAGAAGGGGAAGATATGGAGGCAGTGACAGAGTTTACCTTCTTGGGCTCCATGATCACTGCAGATGGTGACAGCAGCCACAAAATTAAAAGACGCCTGCTTCTTGGGAGGAAAGCGATGACAAACCTCGACAGCGTCTTAAAAAGCAGAGACATCACCTTGCCGACAAAAGTCCGCATAGTCAAAGCTATGGTTTTTCCTGTAGTGATGTATGGAAGTGAGAGCTGGACCATAAAGAAAGCTGACCACCGAAGAATTGATGCTTTTGAATTGTGGTGCTGGAGGAGGCTCTTGAAAGTCCCCTGGACTGCAAGGAGAACAAACCTATCCATTCTGAAGGAAATCAACCCTGAGTGCTCACTGGAAGGACAGATCCTGAAGCTGAGGCTCCAATACTTTGGCCATCTCATGAAAAGAGAAAACTCCTTGGAAAAGACCCTGATGTTGGGAAAGTGTGAAGGCAAGAGGAGAAGGGGACGACAGAGGACGAGATGGATGGACAGTGTCATTGAAGCTACCAACATGAATTTGACCCAACTCCGGGAGGCAGTGGAAGACAGGAGGGCCTGGCGTACTCTGGTCCACGGGGTCACGAAGAGTCGGACACGACTTAACGACTAAACAACAACAACATTTATAAAGTTTATTAAGTACATTGAAATCCTGGACTTGTTTCCTCCAAAGTAAACCACCCTCAGAAAAACAGCTATATATAGGAGTGCAGACTTTTAATGCACATTTTATACACTACATGAAGTGTATACACACATTTCACTTATTTGAAATGTAGTGTTGGAAAAGGGTTTTACAGATAGCATGGCTTGTCAGAAAGATAAGTAAAGCAAATTAAGTGTGGACTTTCACTACAAGCTAAAATAACCAAACAAAGGGTACTGTACTACAGTGGCATCATAAGAAGACAAGCTCACTGGAAAAGGCAGCAATGCAGGAAAAAGTGCAAAGCAGTAGGAAAAGAGGAAGACTGCACATGAGATGGATTGACTCAATAAAGAAACCCACAGTCTTTTGTTTGTAAGACCTTTTGTTTGGTGTTGCAGTCAAAGTAGGACCAGGAGCAGAAAGACTGGGATTCAGATTTTGGGAATAAACTGTGATACTCTTGCCTGCTTTGGGGATGAGAAATAGAGAAACGCGATTGCTACACACTTCAGACTTCTGCTGTTCTCAGCAGAAACTGCAGAGCTAAATGCAGTGGAGATTAACAGTTTTGAGTCAGTCTCTCTCTCTCTCTCTCTCTCTCTCTCTCTCACACACACACACACACACACACACACACACACACACACACACACACACACTCGCTCCCTCCATTTTCTACATACATTTAAACAAGCTTGATGAAGTCGCACGTTCCTTCCCTCCAGAGCTAAATGCAGTGGAGATTAACGTTTTGAGTCTCTCTCTCTCTCTCTCTCTCTCTCTCTCACTCACTCACTCACTCACACACACACACACACACAATCACACACCCACCCTCGCTCCATTTTCTACATACATTTAAACAAGCTTGATGAAGTCGCACGTTCCTTCCCTCCAGAGCTAAATGCAGTGGAGATTAACAGTTTTGAGTCTCTCTCTCTCTCTCTCTCTCTCTCACACACACACACACACACACACAAAATCACACACCCACCCTCGCTCCATTTTCTACATACATTTAAACAAGTTTGATGAAGTCGCACGTTCCTTCCCTCCAGAGCTAAATGCAGTGGAGATTAACAGTTTTGAGTCACTCTCTCTCTCTCTCTCTCTCACACACACACACACACACACACAAACACACCCTGGGGGTGGGGGGGGTAGCGGGGGGGTAGCGCTCTGCTTGCGTGCCGAGGGAGACGTCTCCGCGTGCCACCTGTGATTTTCACGTGGTGTTAGTTTCTGAGTCACCTAAAGCAGAGGTCTCCAACCCCCGGTCCGCGGCCCGGTGCCGGTCCGTGGCCTGGGCCGGACCGGGCCGCCAAGACAGACCTCCTGCCCCCCTGCATGCACTCACCCCCGCGCCGCCCGTTTGCGCCTGCGCGCACGCTCCAGCACGCCCGTGCGAGCACCGCGCCACCATTTGTGCATGTCCACGGGCGGACACGCACCCGTGCGAGCGCCGCGCTGCCGTTTGCGCATGCACGCGAGCGCGGGGGGTGCCCCGCCTTCCCCAGCCGGTCCGCGGACCGAAAAAGGTTGGGGAACGCTGACCTAAAGAACTTGGATAATGTGATGGCTATATACAAACATTAGATGAATTAATGTTGTGCTTATAATACCTACTTGTAATATTTCAGACTTTTAAGTTTTTCTGGCACATTGGTCTACTATGAATTGTGGTTACTGGTTGATACATTTTTTATTTAGCTGCTCTGTCCCGGATTGTGCATTTGGAAACTGCTTAGAATCTTAAGTACAACATGTTAGTTTCTGCAAAAATTATTAGTGAACAGTATGTGGAATTTATTGTAAATCCATTTTTACAATTTTATGTTTGTTCACATGACCTTTTGAGTACATATGAGAGGTTGATTTGTACTGACTGAAAACCACATCCGCCAAAGGTTCAAAAGGTTCTGTGAATGAACAAAAACATGGAGTTCTATGGATATCTTTTTGCCCCTTGCCTCTAGTAAACTGAATTTGGCCATGGAGGTAAAATTAGGAGAAGGTACGGTATTCAGGTCTGCTATGTAGTATTCACCATAGTTCTAAAAATATATTAGCAGAATAAGAAGTATGTGGGTGTGTTGGGTTTTTTTTAAAAAAAAATCATGCTTCCGTTCAGTATGAAAAATAGACAGCAAGATGTGCATGTTGCTGCAGCAATGTTTTGTTTTTGTTTTTCTAAACTTTAGGGAATTAGGATAACTGGTAGACTAAGTCCAAGTAAGTTCAAAAATTCTGTCTTGATGTAATTTTGCCCCTGTTTCTTCTGGTGGGAACTGTTTGTAATGAATGATTTCTCAGAGTAGTCTTACATAGCAGAAACAATGCATGATTCAAAATTGAAATTTCTCTTATGGCCTCTAATACGTTCCTCTGAGTTATGTTTAGTTTTAGGGGTATTTAGGCTATCTTAGTGACCTTTTCAATGGTATTATTGGCTTCCCCACATAGACCACAGTTTTGTTATGTGACCCAATTACCTGTGTGTTGTCCAGTTCACTTTTTTCATCCCTGATGCTAGAAATTGTTCTTATGTCCACATTTTAAAAAAAAGCTGTGGGTTATATGGAAACATTAATTATAGCCTTGAAATGGTCTCAGATCAGATCAGGGATTTCTATGGTTCTTACCACAGGTTCTGTTAGCTGTCTTCTCAGTTCCTTCAATTTTATTATCACAGTTTTAAATTGCTGCAAGCCACTCTGAGTAGAACATGGATAATAAAAGGATGAGACATAATTTTTGTATAAAGAACAACCAACCAAATGTTTACAATGAATATCATGTAACTAAAATTTTACATGAATTTGAACGTTAAAAAGTTCAAAAAGATGAACAGGCTTTCTCTAGTGACTTTCTGCATGGGCTAACTGATAGGGATAAGCCAGATGAACATTTCCGGATTTTCATTTGTTTTGGTTCTCTTGTGAGGCTATACAAGAGAATTCGCGGGGGTGGGGTTGCACTTGTCCTTTCATTATATACAAAAGGGAAAGTCTCTTCCAGGTATTCCATTTGTGTTTCCCCTTCTGTGCTTTCTGGCACTCCAAAATCCAAAACCTTCACAAACTAATCCAACCCTCAAAAGAATCCTTAAAAATTACTCCCAAAAATAAGAAGCAAAAGAGAGAATGAGTCTACTCCAAAAGCAGCCAAATGTACATGAGAAAGAAAAATCATCATCAGATCTATGCAGGCACTATTTTATATGCATTGTCACATTCATAATCATCGCCCCCTTCCCCACAAAAGCAATCAAAACAGTCCCCAGAAAAAAAGCTATCAAAATATATACTTGTAACATAATAAAACACACAGTAAATTTAGCCAAATAACAAAACAAAACAAAACAAAAACACACCAGTCAAACAGGGAAAGCAATCCCCCCTCCCCACACATGGAAATTTTTTAGTAAAGTTTAAAAAGGGCTCCTCTCCCAAAAACGTTTTTTAAAAAAACAACAACCACAAGCAAGCAAATAAAGATGAAAAGTATAATCTTCTTTGAGTCCAGCATGCAGCGTCAAAAATAACTGAAGTAAAGAACCCTCTCCCCTGCAACAACAATAACAACAAACAGCAAAGAGGGGGAAAATTCTGAAAGACATCAGGAAGGAGGAGATGTTAAAAAATCCCAGGATGGCACACGGGCACAGGCAGGCCACCTGACAGCAGGAAAAATAATCCAAACAAATTGGGTGTGGGTGTGGGGGAGCTGCTTGTAGGCCACTCTGCAGCAGCCATTTTATTTTGAGAGCTTGCATTGCCTTCTGTGTTTGTGTATGTTTTGGGGTTAATTGTAATTGCAGTTGATCTGATTTTAAAAACAACAACAGGAAAAAGGGTATGTGTATTTACACATACATATTGTGTATTACTGTATGAAAATTAGGGTTATGAAGAGTGAAAATAAAGATATAAAGAGTGAATATGGATTGGTTCCTTGATAGAAATACTTGATGTGGATGAAGTTTCCAAAGAGATAAACAACCAAACAACCACCCAAGAATATGTGTTCTGCATTTAAGCTTGCCTTTTCAGTTAATGGGAATTTATTCCCTGTTGGGTTTTTCTGCTGTGAACACTTAACCTTTTATGCAAAATATGAATGAATCTATTGTAGAGCCAAGAAGCTTAATGTCTCATGACATTATTAAAAAGTTTTTTCTGGGCATTGTGACCTGCACACTGTGTGTAAAGATGTTCTGGTTCCCCCCCCCCCCCACAGCTGTTACATCCATAACTACAGCCAATTACACCCTTTAAAGACTTATATACACTATAGAATCATAGAATCACAGAGTTGGAAGAGACCCACAGAGGCCATCGAGTCCAACCCCTCAGATCTAGAAGGATGTGGCAAAGGTTCTACCCCCCTTCTCAGTCACTCCAAAAGTAGTGTGTGCTCTCCATGTGCAATGAGAAGAGCCTGCTGGCTCTCCCCCTCCCCACCATAGTCACTTTCATCACAGGAAAGCAGTGTTCTGGAGGGAGGCAAGCAGTAACATCCATGTAAGCTCTCCTTGTGACCCAGAACCCTGATTTGTTCATGTTCTGAATTCATGTAGAGAGCCCACACAGATTGGGCAGGCTATTTTCATTGGGAGATTATTGCTTTCATGTGATGACAGCAAAGATGAAGGGGGCAGGGATAACGTGTGGAGAACACAAGCTTTCAGAACAACTGACTCAGGCTCAATGGTTCTGAGCCACTTTACTTGTCTTGAAAGCTGCTATCTTGTTTCCTTTATGTTTATGAAATCGGGCAAATTTTTCTTGAGATGGGAGTGGGGAATCAGTGTGGTGTTCAATACACAGTTTCTGTGCCTCATCATGAAACCATCTCATTAAAGTGTCAGTTCTCTTGGACATCAGCATTTATTCCAGCCTGAGAATAAACTGTAAACAAACTTTGTGGTGGCAACTATCCACCAAGATGCTTTACAAATGAATAACCATGTCTTTAGAAGGATGGATTGGAAGCATAGCTTGATACCACTTAATCTGTACTTTAACTTCATTTCCTCAGATGATCCCTGCTAGACAGACAGATAGGATGATGATTAGCTTGACAACTAGTTTAGATTTTTTTTAAAAAGTTAGATGGAAATGTTTTTAGTAGTCTGTCAATGTTTTATGTATGTGATATGATAATTTAATGCAATTTTCCTGTTTAAAGGCAGTGCAGCTGAAAATAATAGATGAATGGGGGGAGGCGAGCAAAGCAACAAGAGTGGATTTCAGGAGAAAAAATCCTCCTAACAAAAGTAGTTTCCTGGAGGTAGTGAGCAGAAGAAGGTATCCTGTAGTGTAGACCATCTTGACTGCTGCCATTGGTGTTTTCAACATTCCTTTGCTGTATAAAGCTTGGCATCCTTTTCCTGCTGGCAACGAGGGCCCAATATTGTGCAGCAATATCAGGCCATTTCCTGATGTTTTGAATGATGAGTACAGGCACACAGTAACTCACATTCATAAACTAGAGGGTTTTTTAAAGAACTGAATTTCCTCACTTTTTAAAATGGAAGTTTAAGTATACATATACACAACTTCCAACAGAAACTTCCCTCACATAGAATTACCCAGTGCCAAAGGATTCCAGAAAATTAGCGCATAATTGGTACTATGGTTCCTAGGAGAAGACAGAAGCAAGAACACCTTGGATGTGGTTGTAGTCTCCTGTGCCAAAATATTTTGAAGGCCTGTTTTGGACTTAATGAAATGGTGGAGCAAAAGAGTGAGTAAGTGTAACACATACAGTGGAGAAACATACACACCCTATAGCCCAGTGATGGCGAACCTATGGCACGCGTGCCACAGCTGGCACGCAGAGCCCTTTCTGTGGGCATGTGAGCCATAAGTCGCCGGATCACTACTCCCCCCCCTGCGCAGCCAAACCTGAGAAGGCGGATGTGGTCAAACAGGAGATGGCAAGAATAAACATTGACATCCTGGGCGTCAGTGAACTAAAATGGACGGGAATGGATGAATTCAATTCAGACAATTATCATATCTACTACTGTGGGCAAGAATCCTGTAGAAGAAATGGAGTAGCCCTCATAGTCAACAAAAGAGTGGGAAAAGCTGTACTGGGATACAATCTCAAAAATGATAGAATGATTTCAATACGAATCCAAGGCAGACCTTTCAACATCACAGTAATCCAAGTTTATGCACCAACCACCGATGCTGAAGAGGCTGAAATTGACCAATTCTATGAAGACTTACAACACCTTCTAGAACTGACACCAAAGAAAGATGTTCTTGTCATTAAAGGGGACTGGAATGCTAAAGTAGGGAGTCAAGAGATAAAAGGAACAACAGGTAAGTTTGGTCTTGGAGTTCAAAACGAAGCAGGGCAAAGGCTAAAAGAGTTTTGTCAAGAGAACAAGCTGGTCATCACAAACACTCTTTTCCAACAACACAAGAGGCGACTCTACACATGGACATCACCAGATGGGCAATACCGAAATCAGATTGATGATGTTCTCTGCAGCCAAAGATGGAGAAGCTCTATACAGTCAGCAAAAACAAGACCTGGAGCTGATTGTGGCTCTGATCATCAGCTTCTTATAGCAAAATTCAAGCTTAAACTGAAGAAAGTAGGAAAAACCACTGGGCTAGTCAGGTATAATCTAAACCAAATCCCTTATGAATACACACTGGAAGTGAAGAACAGATTTAAGGAACTAGATTTGGTGGACAGAGTGCCTGAAGAACTATGGATGGAGGCTCGTAACATTGTACAGGAGGCAGCAACAAAAACCATCCCAAAGAAAAGGAAATGCAAGAAAGCCAAGTGGCTGTTCAATGAGGCCTTACAAATAGCAGAGAAGAGAAGGGAAACAAAATGCAAGGGAGGTAGGGAAAGTTACAGAAAATGGAATGCAGACTTCCAAAGAATAGCAAGGAGAGACAAGAGGGCCTTTTTAAATGAACAGTGCAAAGAAATAGAAGAAAATAATAGAAAGGGAAAAACCAGAGATCTGTTCAAGAAAATTGGAGCTATTAAAGGAACATTTTGTGCAAAGATGGACATGATAAAGGACAAAAATGGGAGGGACCTCACAGAAGCAGAAGACATCAAGAAGAGGTGGCAAGAATACACAGAGGATTTATACCAGAAAGATCAGGATGTCCCGGACAACCCAGATAGTGTGGTTGCTGACCTTCATCCAGACATCCTGGAGAGTGTAGTCAAGTGGGCCTTAGAAAGCATGGCAACCAACAAGGCCAGTGGAGGTGATGGCATTCCAGTTGAACTATTTAAAATCTTAAAAGATGACGCTGTTAAGGTGCTACATTCAATATGCCAGCAAGTTTGGAAAACTCAGCAGTGGCCAGAGGATTAGAAAAGATCAGTCTACATCCCAATCCCAAAGAAGGGCAGTGCCAAAGAATGCTCCAACTACCGTACAATTGCACTCATTTCACACGCTAGCAAGGTTATGCTCAAAATCCGACAAGGTAGGCTTCAGCAGTATGTGGACCGAGAACTCCCAGAAGTACAAGCTGGATTTCGAAGGGGCAGAGGAACTAGAGACCAAATTGCTAACATGCACTGGATTATGGAGAAAGCCAGAGAGTTCCAGAAAAACATGTACTTCTGCTTCATTGACTACGCAAAAGCCTTTGACTGTGTGGACCACAGCAAACTATGGCAAGTTCTTAAAGAAATGGGAGTGCCTGACCACCTTATCTATCTCCTGAGAAATCTCTATGTGGGACAGGAAGCAACAGTTAGAACTGGATATGGAACAACTGATTGGTTCGAAATTGGGAAAGGAGTACGACAAGGCTGTATATTGTCCCCCGGTTTATTTAACTTATATGGAGAATACATCATGCGAAAGGCCGGACTGGAGGAATCCCAAACCGGAATTAAGATTGCCGGAAGAAATATCAACAACCTCCGATATGCAGATGATACCACTCTGATGGCAGAAAGTGAGGAGGAATTAAAGAACCTGTTAATGAGGGTGAAAGAAGAGAGCGCCAAAAATGGTCTGAAGCTCAACATCAAAAAAACTAAGATCATGGCCACTGGTCCCATCACCTCCTGGCAAATAGAAGGGGAAGATATGGAGGCAATGACAGATTTTACTTTCTTGGGCTCCATGATTACTGCAGATGGTGACAGCAGCCACAAAATTAAAAGACGTCTGCTTCTTGGGAGGAAAGCGATGACAAACCTAGACAGCATCTCAAAAAGCAGAGACTTCACCTTGCCGACAAAGGTCCGCATAGTCAAAGCTATGGTTTTTCCAGTAGCGATGTATGGAAGTGAGAGCTGGACCATAAAGAAGGCTGACCGCCAAAGAATTGATGCTTTTGAATTGTGGTGCTGGAGGAGACTCTTGAGAGTCCCCTGGACTGCGAAGAGAACAAACCTATCCATTCTAAAGGAAATCAACCCTGAGTGCTCACTGGAGGACAACAAGGACGATCAGGGGGCTGGAAACCAAGCTCTGCGAGTAAAAACTGGAAGAACTAGGCATGTTTAGTCTTGAGAAAAGAAAGCGAAATACCCCAACAACACAGTAATTTCACAGCTTAAATAAATGAGCTTCTGATTATATGTTCTCTATGCTTTTCAAAATATATTTTAAAATGGTTTTACAACCAGATGCACAATATATTTGCCAGCACCAATGCCTTTTTAGCCAAGAAGAGAATGTTTGCTGAAAGCATTCAGGGCTGGGACAAACACAATAGCTCTGTGCTTTTGTGATGCAGAAATACTTTGAATATGCCTTGTATGCTAATTCACTTGAAGTACATGACAAAATGTCCCTTTCTGGAGAACTATCAATCTATTACTTTCTTTAAAGCAAGCCTATGGTGTTTTTTTTAAACTTTTCAAATAAAACATGTCTTTTGACTGTTTCTGTGCCCTTTCATGTGTTTGCCCTTCAAACACTTTCCTTTCTGTCCCAAGAAGCTGAAACAATATGTACTTTGCAAGGCTTGTGCTGGTAAGCCTGTTCCACTCATGCTCAGTTTTGTAACAAAGTGATTCTTGAAAGGCCTTTTTTTGATTATCAGTATTTCAGCCCCTGCAGCCTGGATTCTTTCCAAATAAAAAAGCAAATGAGACCAACAATTCTCTTTCAAGATAAACAAGATTGGTGTTTTCAATTTATATGAACTATTTTAAATCTGGGTACATTTAGGGTTGCTTGTTTCTGCACAGGGAGGTGGACTAAAACAGTTTTAATTTTAAAAAATCATAACTCAAAAATCTTTGCCCATCCCTACCCCCAAATATGGCAGAGAACAAGAGCTGGCTTTCTGCTACATCAGTATCAAATTTGGTGCTGATCCAAAGTCCAGTTTCAAAGTTATAAGTTTTTCTTTGGGTGCCCCCATTTTTAGAATTGCCTTGTGAAATGTTGATTTGCTGTGCTGCACAATAAGATAAGCAGTGTTAAGCAGATGATGGTTTCATCTGCTTAACACTGACTCACCAATTGGAATTAAATATTTGGTCTGTGGAGTGTGTGCCATTCATTGGTTGCAGCAGCTCTTAGATTACAAGAGCATCTCCACCATGACTCGGAGCCAGTGATCAGTATAGGACATGGGTTCCCAGCCTGGGGGTCAATGTGTTTTCTGGGGGATGGGGTTGGCTGCAGCTGACTCAGGTTCACCCAGCCTCAAAAGAAGAGCTGTGTAGCAGTAACTGTTTGGAATAGCTGCACTTCTCTACCCAGCCCGCTTAGTCCAGTCTGGGAGGTAAGTGGTCACCTCTGTCTGAGGGGAAGGAAAGGGAGTGGAGTGTGGAAGGAAGTGCTACCTGATAGAAGAGGCGAGAGAGAAAGCCTGAAGGTGGGGTGGAGGTGATGGCAGGACTCCTGCTACCATGTAGGGTGAGAGGATAACTGGGTCGATTGAGTGATACCCTGGGGTGCCACGGAGGACATCAGCTGTATTTATTCCAAGACTGTATAAACCTAATTTCTCAGAGGGGAAGTTTGCCATTGAATCAGTTGTCCCAACCCACCTGGCCTCTTCAGACTCCTTGACTATCTTGCCAGAATTCCCAGTTTGGATCTTGATCTTTGAATTTCAGACATGCTTTTGGATTGCCCACCGAATGTGTTACTGTAGCCTTGTGTGGACCTCCAAATGCTCAATAGTTTGGTAGTTTCAACTTGCCCAGCACTAAAAATGCTCAGCAATTAAATTGTTTTCATGGCTCGAGCAGCTTCCTTCTAGCCAGACACAGTTTGAATGCCTGATGTTGACCAATCTACCTCCAGCTTCACAATTTAATGAGGTTACTGAGGCTACTCCACCTCCATTGTTTATATGATGGCTGAGTGTTGAATGAAAGTAACTTTAAAACCATATCTTAACTCTTATTGTCTTGTGTCGTGAACACAGAGGCTGAGTGAATGTTGAAGAAATACTATCTCTTTGGAGAATGTCAAAAATAGCAGAGAATTTGAGATTTCAGCCATTATCCTGCCAATATACTTTATGTTGTAAGTGGAGAAGTAGTTTGTGGCCTCTGAAGTGGTTAGAACCGACAGCACCTCCCTGACGAGCTCATACATCTGTCCTCAGGCCTGCCTGCACAGAGCATATCAGCTATTAAAGGCTGAACAAATCAACTGAGCTGAAACATCTCCCATGAATTTTATTTCTTTTCAGGCCCCTATATCTTTGTATGTGGGATACTCACTTACTTGTGAGTATATGTTATGGGAGCAGGAAAGGAAAGGAAAGGAGAGACAGGATTATTTATTTGATACATTTATGTCCACTGAGCTGAAGGTGGCATGCAATGGTTTTCCTTCTCCTCACCACTTTATCCTTACAATAGTCCTGTGAGGCAGGTCAGGCCAAGAGTGTGTGCCTTGCCCAAGACCACTCAGTTAGTTTCATGATTAAGTGGGGATTTGAACTCTGGTCCTTATTTCAAAGGGTGTGTATGAATAGGGATAAGGATAGAGAGAGAGAATTGTGGTGTGGTTGTGCCTGCTGCTGCCAGGCCTTCCTCCCTGTAGAAGGTTAACTACAAGGAAATGTGGCTCTCAGGCTGAAAAGTAATCTTCACCAATGCTCCAACTGATTCTCATTCTCTAATTCTTTTAAACCTGGTCATCTCTGTTTGGAATTCAGTTGAAATGGGACTAGAACATATTGTGGAATGAAAATAGAAATTGCTTCGGGGTGGTGAGCAGAGTTAAAATGTATATACCGTATTTGCTGGCGCATAAGATGACTTTTTTGCCCTGAAAAACATGCCTCCAAGTGGGGGGGTCGTCTTATACGCCGGATGCACTTCAGTTGGGATAGCCTCTGCAAGCGCCCCTCGCCGGCTTTGGAGGTCCCCCGCCAGTCCTCTGATGGTGCAGGAAAAGCCTCCGAAGTGCTCTGAAGCCGGCTCGCACGGTTGCGGGGCACCCCCGCCAGTGTTCCGATGGCTTTCTCTGCACCATCGGAACACTGGCGGGGGTGCCCCGCAACCGCGCGCGCCGGCTTCAGAGCACTCCGGAGGCTTTTCCTGCACCATCAGAGGACTGGCGGGGGTGCTGGGCTAGCCTCTGCAAGCGCCCCTCGCCGGCTTTGGGGGTCCCCCGGGGCTTAGCTTGCACCATCCCAGGACTCGCGGGGGTCCCTCCGTGTGGCGATGGGCATTTGCAGAGGTTTTCCCGGCACCATTTTTGAAGTTCCCGCCCTTTCCCCCTGCCTTCGGCAAGCCTCGGAAGGTAAAAAGGCTTTCTTTTTTTTCTTTTTAACCTTCCGAGGCTTGCCGAAGGCAGGGAGAAAGGGCGGGAACTTCAAAAATGGTGCCGGGCAAACCTCTGCAAACGCCCATCACCGCACGGAGGGACCCCCGCGAGTCCTGGGATGGTGCAAGGTAAGCCCTGGGGGACCCCCAAAGCCGGTGAGGGGTGCTTGCAGAGGCTAGCCCAGCACCATTTTTGAAGATCAGGCCCTTTCCCCTTGCCTTCGGTAAGGCTCAGAACAGAAAAAGGCTTTCTTTCCCCCCCCCTTTTTCCGTTCGGAGCCTTACCGAAGGCAAGGGGAAAGGGTATATAACAAACTCTATATTTTGAGTGGAAATGTTGGGGGGTCGTCTTATACGCCCAGTCGTCTTATATGCCAGCAAATACGGTAGTTATACATAATAATTAATTGTAACATTACTTTTGGTAATTAATTAAGGTATCTAATAGTTCAAAGACTGCTTGCACCTAGTTATTTCCAAATATTACATTCTAAGTGCATTTAAAACATTTTTCAAGACATTTTGGGATGGAGCTTTCAGCTTTTTCCTCCCAATTTTTTTCCAAGAGGGTTTTTTTGGTCTCATGTATAATTCCAAGGTGCACTTACCAGTATTAGCCACACGGGGAGGACAGAGAATATTTTCCTCAGGTATTGGTAAGGGTATTGGCAGTGGAGTAGTAATGTACTCTCACAATACAACCTGACACTATTTTTGTTCTTTAATATATCTTTATTACAGGGATCCTGTCCACTTTGGGGAATGGATATGTTATTTATATGTCTACCCAACGGAAAAAGAAGCTGAGACCTGCCGAGATAATGACTGTCAATTTAGCAGTGTGTGACCTGGGAATTTCAGGTAATTTAACGTCATATGGGCAAGAAATGAAAACATTAACTTCTGCAGGCAACAGTGGGGCTATGGATGGATATGACGTATAGTCTGAAATTTGAAATGTTGTTTTGATAGTATACTTCACTCAGTTTATCTGATTAACTAATGTGTTTACCCATGTGTTTTCCAGTGGTAGGAAAGCCATTCAGCATTATTGCTTTCTTCTCCCACCGCTGGATCTTTGGCTGGAGTGGCTGCCGTTGGTATGGCTGGGCTGGGTTCTTCTTTGGCATTGGGAGTCTTATTACCATGACAGCCGTCAGCCTGGATAGATATTTTAAAATCTGTCACTTATCCTACGGTAAGCTAAAAATGAAAAAGAATTATTTCTCTTCCTTCCTTGGAAACTCTCAAATCAGTTTCTGTTTCTATTAGTATTAATAGCAAATGATCCCATCTGGTGTCATCAAAAAATGTATGACCAGGAATGATTTTTGTTTATTTTGTTATTTTTATTTTTAAAGTAGCTAAGTCTCATCAGGCAAGGATGGCCTCCACTTTTGATTTTAAAAAAGCTGCAAATTGGTCAGGTGAGATGCTGGGAGTAAGATCGACTAGCAGCCTTCACCTTAGATTGGTAAAGGTTAGTCGCGATCCTGACAGCTATTTGATTATTTTCCGTTGGGTTCCGCCTCCATATGCACTCTAGCCTTCTCCTATTTCACTTCATTGATCACAGCTCACGGTTAAACCAGGGCGAAGGGCAATCTCTGCACCGGATAGGGCATTTAGGTGCAATCGTGTCAACAGCCCTGGTGGCAGCGGCAAGCCAGCTATCAACCAGAGCCTCGACAGGAACGCCAGTCAAATAGGCTGGAATCCCTCTCATGGTATCCTGGAATCCTATAGGATCCAATAACCTTTGAGGGTGAACCATTAAAACAGGTCCTTGCTCCCCGTGGGGAGGGAGAGCCACTGAGAGGTTGCATTTAATCAGGCGGAGATCCAACCATGACAAGGGGACAGACACTAGGTCAGTCACCATCAGACCACACTCACTCTGCTTGGTGGAGAACATCCGGTCCAGTGTGTGGCCACCCATGTGGGTGGGGCCGTTGACATGTTGGGACATGTCCAAGGAGGCCATGGTCTCCAAGAACTCAAGAGCCGGACCGGAAACCTCCGCCTCTGCATGTATGTTGAAGTCACCCAAAACCAGAAGCCTCGGGGACCCAACAGTGCCACAGAGACAAAGTCTGCCAGCATGTAAGGAAATGGCTGGGTCGCGGGGAGCACGGTAACCCAGCAAGATCCCTATACCATCTCTGGCCCCAATCGACACATGGAGGACCTCTAGACCTGGTGTCGCCAGAGCAGAGCACCTAGCAACTTCAAGGGTGTTTTTGTAGACAATGGCTACTCCCCCCCCCCGCCTCTCCAGTCTACCCTGGTGTTGGACTGCATAACCGGGAGGGCAGTCAAGAGTCAGGAGAACGCCCCCTTCCCTGCCCATCCATATTTCAGTTATGCATGCCAGATCTGCATCCTCCTCCAGAAACAGATCTTGTATAATCTGGGATTTATTTGATACAGATGTGGCATTCAACAACACCAGGTTTAGAGTGGAGGGCCGGCTGAGTTGACTACCTCGAGTCTGACAGGAGGTCGCAGTGCCAGAACAGTGAACAGATTTCAAGTATCTGTTCACCATTCTTCTGGAACGAATGGCAACTGCACCTACACCATATCTCCCTCTGCCAGAAATCACTCTGATGTTAAAAAGACCCCCTCTGGGGGGGGCAAGCCTTCCACTCCATGCCAACCAGGAAGGAAAAAAGAAACCAAAAGATTTAACAACTAAAGAATAATTAGTAACAGGATTAGCAATCAAATCAAATAAACAATCAAACAAAACAAACCGTAACATAATAAACGCAATAAAATCCAGATTAATCAGACATCAATAACAATATACATAAGCAAATTAAACAATTAACACTATAACTCATATAGAATTGTGCGAAAAGAAAGCAATTTAAAGAAAGTTAAACAAAATTAAAATAATAAAAGAACATAGACAAAGAGTCCCCCCCTCACCCCTCCCTCCCCATTGCACTTAGATAATAGGGACTTTGCCTCCTCGAGCCAGCCAAGATAAAGAGTGTAATTGAGGAGAATTGCTGGCTTTAATGTCTCTCCTCCTCTCCATGTTGTTGATGGATGGCAGAGATGGAATGGCCTGCCCTCTCCAAGGGCATGACCACCGTTGTTGGAACCACAGATCCTAGCTGGTCTGAAAATTATGGAAATCAGTGATTACTTAAGTACAGCTCAGAAGATGAACATTTTCATGTCCATTTTATTGAGCCCTAAAAAAACTAAATGACTAAAATATGTCCATGCAAAGGGAGAGTTTTGCTGATCATGCCATGCAGGTACGTACTTCAAGTAAGCAGATGGAGAGAGGCCCCTCTATAGCAAATGGTCAGATGGGTCTTTGGTACAGAATGAGGACCTTGCTGTGATGCATGCTGTTAACACCGCTGTGGCTTTGCAGCCTTCTCCCCAGGGTCTAGAACATGCTCATGGAAAAATGGTCCTCATTTCAAAATATCTAAAAGGACTTTTGTCCAAACGATCCTATAAGAATGCAGTGAAAAAAATAGCCATTTTGAAACGTATGTCCCTAGACAAATGCCCTGTCAGGCAAAACAGAAGACAGCAATGCTGCCCTTTCCTTTAAGTACTTTGGCTTCTCTTTCCATGCTGTTTTCAGTTTTACTGCAAACCTCTCACCTTCCATTTAAGCTGAGATTTATTCCACAATTCCTTGCTGTCTCCTATTTCTCCTTGAGAAATCTTGAGGAGTTTATTGTTTAATTGCTGCTTTTCTTTTCTTTTTCAGTAAAAACCTAGTTTCTAGGAAGACCTCTGATTGTTTTTTTTCATTGCTTTCTTTTGCATCATATATGGATGTGGCACCCTGTCTCCTGATTTCATAGTCCTGGCTGTCCACCCTTGGCTCCTGTGCACACTGTGTATAAATGCTTATGTGTAGGTGTATTTTACAACAGGCATATGAATGGACAGATGCATACATAAGCTGATTCTTGAACATACAGTATATCTACACACAAACATAGAGTATTTTTGTATTGGTTTGTGTTCATTTACACCTGATACATACTTATTCTCTTCTAGGTACCTGGCTGAAGAGGCACCATGCTTTTATCTGTTTAGGAATAATCTGGTCATATGCTGCCTTTTGGGCAACAATCCCATTTGCTGGCTTGGGAAACTATGCTCCTGAACCATTTGGAACCTCATGCACCTTGGACTGGTGGCTTGCTCAAGCTTCCGTAGCAGGACAGGCTTTTATTCTGAATATCCTTTTCTTCTGTCTTATATTCCCAACTGCTGTGATTGTGTTTTGCTATACTAAAATTATAGCAAAGGTCAAGTCCTCTACCAAAGAAGTAGCTCACTATGACACCAGGATTCAGAACACACACATCCTAGAAATGAAGTTAACTAAGGTAGGTATAGAAGGCCCAGTGGTTTTGGAAGGGTCCTGTTGGAAAAATGGGATGACGGTGATTTAGCAATGTGAGGGAAATTGGTATGTGAGCAAAGAAACAGGGGTTTGGGCAACAGATGCAGAAAATAAAATTTGCAAAATGGGAAAGGTCTGCTAGTAGCCTGACACTTCCTAGTCTTAAAAAGAGCAAAAGAGTCACTACTGATGGGTACTATTAGGGGAAAAATCATTCCCATTCTTGAATTCCTAATTAACTTATAATTTACACTGAATTAAATTCAAATGCCTGTGGTATTTCTTTGCTCTTCTTCAGTGGCTGCTACCTTTTCCCTAACCCTCTTCCCTTTAGCACAGGCTGCTGAGTTTCACTCACCATCACAGGCAAATTCCATCCTGCTTCCTCTATCATTTGTTTGATGCTGCAAAGCCCACCAGGATCTTTACACAGATAGAACTCTCACTATCATCTGTGTATAAGGTCTATCATGACTGTTTGGCCATGTTGGTGTAGTCCTGTGACTAATAATGACCAAATAGTAGTTGTGGTTTATAAAAGAAAATGAAAGTTTTTATTATTTCAGAATGTAACTTAATGTTCAGGATGTTGTTTTATGATATCTGACTCCTTGCCAGCTTCCAGCACATAAATATTTGGTTACAGGTTATAAAAAGTAAAAATTAATAATACTACAAACTTATATACGAACTATATCATATTCCATCCTTATCACTCTTAGGACAAAATTTACAGATAATAGCTAATGAAGGGGATGGGGAGTGTGATTCTATGATTCTAATAATATCTTTGTTTTCCTCCTCTGTTTTCCTCCTCCTCCACATTCCAGCTAATAAATTTCTACCCAGGAGTTGACACAGGATTTTGAGGGAGGTCCGAACAAAGCAGAACAGATACAGTAGGGACTCCTTATCCATGGGATTAGTATCTGCTAATTCAGTTATCCATGGTCTGAAAATATTAAAAATCTTAAAAGAAAAATCTTAGAAATATGTTTCTAAAGATGGAGTTACCAGAACTGCTCAGTAGAGGGAGCCAGAGACTGTGCTAAATATGGTGTTCACTAAAGAAATATATTTCCACGGTGTTGTTACCAGAGTTGACTACTAGAGGGAGCCAGAGACCATGTTAGTATAATGTTCACTATAATCTGTGTTTTTCAGCATCCGTGAGTTAGTGGGTGACCTTGGAACCTACTGTACTAATACATTGTCTCACTTTGTCTGGACTTAGTAATTGGATTCCTGCATTGAGCAGGGGGTTGAACACAATGGCCTTATAGGCCCCTTCCAACTCAATGATTCTATGATCATCCAGGCAGAAATTTTCAGAAATTAAACACTTCTCTCCCATCCTGTGGCCCCCAATAACTTACCCATAATGAAGGGGTGCCTAAGAGAGCATTGGGACCTAATGGAAGTGGATAGGATCAGAAAAATGTAATTTCCAAAAAACTGCCAAAGCTGATGGTGTCATCAGCCTTACATTGCTGGATTTCAGCAAGTTATGCAGCTGGATTTCAACCAATCTGTTTTTAGAAAAGCAAAATCCTTTAGGCTGCATTGTAAGAATCACAGCAACTAATGCACCAGTTCATTTCAATAGAAGAAAGCAGGGCCTAGTGGTTCCAATTGCTGAGGGGGGGAGAAAACCCTCATTTGAACTCTGTTCTGCAGTGTCCAAGTTCAACATTTGTTTAGTTATTTTAGAAGAGCTATAACTCTTTTTATGAAGAAGCGCATACATAAAAGTGTCTGATATCACCCCCCCAAAATAATATTGAACCTTTTGGCATTTTTTACTAATTAGTTTTGCTCTCAACCTATTCCTGATAGACACATACCTTAGCATAATAATTTTTCCTATTGAAACAGTGCCCAGTCTTCCAGAGATGGCACTAGGCATCTTTCCATGCACAACTATGCCACGGTTTGGGCTCTTAATATGTACTAAGGACTCAGCACATGAACAGGATGGTCCTTTTCCCATTCGCTCCCAATGGAAAGACTTTGTATAATTTGTCAGATTTATGTGGTTCATCCATTTGTGGAGCAGTAGCAGAAAGTAGTTCCTGTGTTGCTCTAGTAATTTTGAATTGGCTGTAATTTTCATTAGACGGCACCTTCTCAAATCCCTGTCATTTAAAAAAGATTTGACTGCAATGCTATAAAATTATCCAGTAGTAAATCCTATTGAATCAATGGGCTTACCTCTGAGTAGACATGTATTGGATTGTAATGCTGTTTCCCTATTAGTGGCCTGACCTTAAAAAATACATATCTGTTAGTATGTGTAATAAAAATAAATACAAAAGAATTGCAGCACTTTAAAGACCAGTGTGTGACACTACTGTATCTGAGAAAGTGGGTTGTGATCCATGACAGCTCACACTGAAATAGTTCTTTAGGTCTTTAAGGTGCCACAAAAGTATTTTGCGCTTGTTGGATAGCTCAGAGATAGCTCAGTATCTGGCTGTGGAGCCAGAGGTTAGGAGTTTGATTCCCCACTGTGCCTCTTTGACGGGGGCTGGACTCAATTATCCATAGGGTCTCTTCCAGCTCTGCAGTTCTAAGATGATGATGATGATGATGATATTTGTTTTTGCTATACATGCTGAAACAGATGACCACAGCCAACTCTTTGAAAAATATCTGCTAATAGAATTCTTGGTTGTGCCATGTGGAAATAAGGCTGAAGAGAAATTTATTTAGTGCTGCTTGTCACTAAATTATTTTGTTTCATTATTTTGTTCCATGCTTTATAGAGCTTCACAATACATGCTTTGTTGGTACTATATAAAGCATAATGTGAAATAGATCTGATGTCCTTTCCTTTCACCAGGTGGCGATGTTGATCTGTGCAGGATTTCTAATCGCTTGGATTCCATATGCTGTAGTGTCAGTATGGTCAGCTTTTGGAAGACCAGATTCAGTTCCTATAAAAGTTTCAGTGATACCAACTTTGCTTGCAAAGTCAGCTGCCATGTATAACCCTGTTATTTACCAGGTCATTGACTGCAAATCTGCGTGTTGCCGGCCAGGCAATCTTCAGAAGAACAATTCCTTAAAGAAATCCAGGTATGTTGATCAGGAGTGCATAGTCATGCCATAATATCTTTTAGAAAAAGTGTGACTTGTCTTGTGACAGACACCCATCCATGAAGGTATATGAATATGTCATGGTTTTTGCATTGATTTTTACATAATGTAATCAATGGAAAATAATGTGAATCCACCCATCCCAGTCCCGCAGCATTTCATGCATTATTTGTCAATGTAGTCAAACCCTTAGTCAAGTGTAACCATTTCTTTTCATCTGCATTCATTGGTGGTCAGCTCACATAGGTGTCTTAATATTTTATTGATTGGGTGCAGCTTTTAATTGATGGCACTCAGGTTAGGATTCATATTAGAACTCACCACATATGAGAAAGGTGGGGAAGTATATCTGGGACACACCACCTGCTTGTATGCAAGGACAGTGTGCCTCAGCATGTCATCCCTTGGTGGACTATTAGGGGAACAGAATAATCCACTAGATGTGCCTCTGGTTTCATGCAGCAGGACTCCACTTATGTTCGTTTGCACCCCAGATTTGTTTGTTTGTTTGTCTGTCTGTCTGTTTGTTTGTTTGTACACTGCCCCGTTGGTGCAATGCATTATTCTGGGTGGTTAACAAATTAATGAAGCAAACGATAACAAAAACACAATAATGCAAAACAATCAAAAAGAAGAAGATAAACATATTTAAAACTCGAAACCTGAAAGCACAGCTTTTTGTAATGGTGGGCAATGGTGAAAAAAATCATACGAGGCTACCATCAAATGCATCTCTGAAGAGTACTGTCCTCAGCAGCCTCTTAAAGGCAGGCAAGGATGGATCCAGATGCAGCTTGCCTGAGAACTGATTCCAAAGTGTGGGTGCCACAGCCAAAAAGGCCTGGCTTCTTGTTGATGTTTTCCTGGCCTCCTTTGGTGTGGCCACCCTGAGGAGCATGGCTTGGGCGGACCTGGTGGCACGGGTAGATGTTCTGGAAGAGAGGGACCCTGCCAAGTAACAGGGGCATTTAGGAAAAGAAACTCTGAACAGCAGAATAGTAGAAGTGTTATAAATTAAACAGCATTACTTGGCACTAATCAATATTTCAGTAATTTCCAAGAATGGTGATTTCACATGTGATTATTTCTCCCCACAGATTATATACAATATCTGCTGACAAAAAGTCTGAAATAATTAATGAAACTCAACTGGACAGTGTTTGAAACCTTGTAAACTATCAGTTAATCAACCTGTCAACTATTTTCTTTCCAACTGCTTCCTTTACATATACATGTACAATAATGGCAGCTTCATGTTACTGTTTTTCTTCTTTTTTTGTGGTGTTGTGTGAAGAATGTGTTTTCCCCTTTCTGATTGGAACCTGGACACTTCAAAATGTCTCCATTCTTTTCATAATGTCTATGATATGTAAATATAAGCTCTTATGATTTTGAAAAAATGCCCACCACCTCATAAAGTTTCTTACGTTTATTATTATTATTGCCTTTATAATCAATAATGTTGACTCCTGGGGTGGCCAGCCTCCTTCTAGTAATTTAGATATTATCAGTCCTGCGAACAGTAACCACATGGCATATAAGTAGCAGCTTACCTTGAGCCCATCACTGTAAGCACAGTACAAGCTAACAGTGTCATTGCTTATGGCAAACATTTATCATCTGTTTGAAAACTGTTGACTAGAACTGTAGAAGAGGAGTGTGTGTTTGTGTGTCCTTAATTTACTATGTTAGTACAGCATTTGATAAAGCACTTATAAACCAATAATAACATTTCTAACACTGCAGCATACTTTCAAGAGAGGAGCAGGAGCAGCAGCGAAACAAAATGTTCAGTTGTCCACCTGACTGCTATTCATGTAGTCTTTGAAAACCAATAGCTGTACCCCAGCCTGATAGAGACAGTCCTCGTGCATAGTAAAGTCACCTGATTCAATTTGATATGCTTCTTTTGCATCCACTGCACTTGGTTGGGTGTCTATCTTACAAGTGGCAATAGGTGCCCTAAAATATTCTCTCTTTTAAAAATAATTCAGAAGTGATATATCACTGTTTTCCTGTCACTTCTAACTGTTAGTTGATGTGCAACATACGAACATAAGAAGAGACCTCCTGGATCAGGCCAAGGACCCATCTAGTTCAGCTCCCTGTATCTCACAGTGGCCCCACCAGATGCCTCTGGGAGCAGAAGAGACCACTAGATAGCTGTCTCCTGTTACCCCTCCCCTGCATCTGGCATTTTGAGGTACCTTCCTTTTAAGCCTGGAGATTATACATCCCCATCATGGCTTGTAACCTGCAATGGACGTTTCCTCCAGGAATCTGTCCAATCCCCTTTTAAAGGCATCTAGGCCAGATGTGATCACCACATCCTGTGGCAAGGAGTTCCACAGACTAACAACATGCTGGGTAAAGAAATATTTTCTTTTGTCTGTTCTCACTCTCCCAACACTGAATTGGAGTGGATGTCCCCTGGTTCTGGTATTGCGTGAGAGGGAAAAGAGCTTCCCTCTATCCACTTTATCCATCCCCTGCATAATTTTATATGTCTCAATCACTTCCCCTTCAGGCGCCTTTTCTCTAGACTAAAGAGCCCCAAACACTGTAGCCTTTCCTCATAAAGGAGGTGCCCCAGCCCAGTCATCATTTTAGTCGCTCTCTTCTGCACCTTTTCCAGTTCCACTATGTCTTTTTTGAGGTGCGGCCACTAGAACTGTATGCAATACTCCAGGTGCGGCCTTACCAGTGTTTGGCATTATAATGTTGGCTGTTTTACTGCTGCTGCACACTAGGTTGACACTTTCATTGAGCTGTCCACCAGCACACCAAGATTTCTTTCCTGATCTGTCACAGACAGCTCAGAACCCATTAACTGATAACTAAAGTTCTGATTTTTCACCCCAATGTGCATTACTTTACATTTTCCTATACTGAAACACATTTGCCATTTTGCCGCCCATTCTCCCAGTTTGGAGAAATCCTTCTGGAGCTCTTCACAATCCCTTCTGATCTTCATCACCTGGAAACATTTTGTGTCGTCTGCAGACTTGGCCACCTGCTTATCCCTGTCTCCAGGTCATTTATGAACAGGTTGTAAAGCACCGGTCCAAGGACAGATCCCTGGGGCACACCACTTTTCACCTCTCTCCATTGTGAAAATTGCCCATTAACACCTACTCTCTGGTTCTCAACCAATTCTCAGTCCATAAGAGGACCTGCCCTCTAATCCCCTGACTGTGGAGTTTTCTCAGCAGTCTTTGGCGAGGGACCGTGTCAAACGCCTTCTGAAAATCCAGATAGACAATATCCACTGGTTCGCCTTCATCCACATGCCTGCTGACCTTTTCAAAGAATTCTAAAAGGTTTGTGAGGCAAGACTTACCCTTACAGAAGCCATGCTGATTTTCCCTCAGCAAGGCTTGTTTTTCTATGTGTTTTAAGATTTTATCTTGGATGAGGCTGAAAAAAGAAAGTCCTCTCCTTAACAAGAACTCTAGATCGGACAGTAGAAGGCATTCTTTTCTGTAACTGTGTGAATGCATTCTTTATTTTTATTTAAAATGTTGTACTTCTCTTTTTAAAATGGACTTTTGTGTGTGAGTGTGTGTGGGCGCGGGCACATGCATAGTTATAAATAGGTGAGTGCATATGCAAGGTAATGCTGTATATATGTTTGTGCTCTAAAGGGGAAGGAATCAGACCATGAAGAGAACAAGCAACTTCCTGAAGTACAGATGTTGTTCATAATCCATTTTCTCAGTCCTGTATACTTAAGGATTATTGGGCAGCTATAGATAGGCACAAGAGCAACAACTTGGTCAGTTTTGGTGGGAGCAATCAGTTAGGCAGTATTTCAGGAAATATACCTAATGTATTTCTGCATGTCTCTTGTTGTCATAATATGCATATTATGTGATGTAGAAATTGACCCTGCTTTGAAATTTTAAGTTCTGTTTCTTTTGTTCATGAACGTCAGTAAATTTGAAAAGAAAAAAAGATGAAATCAAGTAGCAACATTTCCTGTACAGCAGCTGTATGTAAAGGCTTAATGTTCTGTCCTCAAATACATGAACTTTTTTTGGTACCTGAATCTTAAGGCAGTAGGGGCTAGCTCATAATTTCAGCACTTAGAAGCATGACATTTTTGGACTGCAAATCCCAGGATTCCCCAGCCAGCAGGGCCACTGACTCTACTGACTTGAGGGATTCTAGGAATCACAGTCCAAAATTTGTAACCTTTTCAAGCTCTGGGTACTGGCCAGATTCTATCCATAGGATCAATGATGAGGTGCCCAAGTGACTGCAAGACTTGGCTGGCAGCCGTGAGAGGCAACAGCCAGCAAGCCAACTGTGTGAAGGGGCCAAGGGACAGATAACCCTAATCACTTCCCTCAAGGATGGAGGAGTTAGAGTACTGACAGGCAGTAACAGAGGCAGGATTCTACAGGATTATCTGCTATCTGGAGGTGGACAAAGAGGAGAATTCTGGTTTCTGCTATTTTGAACAGTCTAAAGGCTCCTTGCCTCTGCAATGTAACACCTTGTGAACTGGTGTCTGACCCGCAGGGTTCCTTGTTCAGTGCCTGCAGTAACTGTGGGGATCAGTTCTTCAATGGTGTCTTAAAAACATTTCTGGATACTCTAAAGTACAGGGAACATTGGGGTCTTAAAGCACTAAGGTGTGAAAATTATGTACCAGCTGGTTGTGAACAAATTGCATTTGTCCAGAAGATAATAGATTAATGGAGCAGGAAGGGATCCCAAAGGTTGTCTGGCCCAGCCCCTTGCCAGGGCAGGAAATCAGGATGTGTTGATGCTTTGAGATTTGGCTAATTATATATTGCACAAAGGATTCTCTTCTTCACTGTTCTTAATTTTTTTTTTAGAACTTCCTTCCTCATCTATGTGACAAAATCTGCAGCCCTACATAGTACTGTGTTCCCCCACCCATTCATTGATTGCAGTGCATTTCAGCACACCTAACTCTGAGCTGCATTGTGATCCTCACTTGTTTTTTGGTCTGAACATAAAAACAGAAACAATGGTCTAAGAACAGGTAGCCTGAAGGAAGTGTGAGGTCTTCTCTTCAGTAGTTTTAAGGAGACACTGAGTGAGCTAAACATAGGGGCGGTTCAGGAACAGTATGTCACTGTATGCAGGCTGCATGCTCTTTGGGAGGAATCTTTTATATCTGTGATTCTTCTTGGTCTGCTGCTACTTCAAATTTTTGTTTCAAAAAAATTGAAGTCCTAAGAATTTCCTGACAAAGGAGGTGCTTAGATTCCAATAAGTGATGGAATACACACCAATGTCTGAAGTTTCTTTATCTAACAACTGGCTCTTTTTACTAACATGCCCAGCACAGCAGTGATCTAAGCATCTATAGTATGCTCTTAACTAGAAGCTGATGCTGGGAATTATATTCCTCTCCTTCCTCTTTTAAAATGAATTTGGAATTGGTTTTGGATCCAGATTTCAGTAGAATGGAGGAAGATGTGGAAGTTGGCTGTCCATGCACCTAAGAAATTTACTAAACTCTTTTTTCGACTTGTGTTTTCTTGCTCTTTCTATGTAACTTCCATGATATCTTTATTGATAAGAAGTTATATTTTGGGTTGGATGAGGATCAACACCTGGTTATAAAACCATACCACATAGGAGCATAGCTTGTGTGTAGACAAAATGGATACATAACACATTTTTTTCTCTTGCTCACTAAAACGAAAAACAACAACAACCATCTGCTTGTCTTTAGAAGTCACAACATGTCACAGATAATGACACAGATAATGAACTGGAACTTGAAACACCTATGTGAATAATTGGCAAACACTGAACATGAGTGCCACCTATATAGAATCACTTTCATCTGAGGCAACTACCAGCACTAAAAATAAACAAACATGCACAGCCCGGGTACCCCTTTGAAAGAACCTGTTCAGGCACCTGAAGAGTAGCCTCCACGAGGACTGGTCAATGAAGTTGCAGCCATTGGATATGGAACTTATCATACTTTCACCAAAACTGCACATGAAGTCATGGCCTTTCTTGCAACTATAATATAAAAGTGCTTACAGGTTTCACACAAGACTTACAGGTCAAGATGGGTGATTTCCAAAACAAGAGGTTAAATTAATTCATGTGTAATGTAGCCAAGCATGAAGAAGGGGATGACATGATAAAACATCTTGGCCATTTCCTTTGAAGAATTAAGAAATGGGACGAGCATACTGGGCACATCGCCATGCCCACAAATAGTGCACAATCCTCAAAACATCACCCAATGATTCACACATTGCTCATGTAAAATGCAAACTATACATAACCTTTGGGCTGTAGAATTAGAGCTTGCAAAATTCAAGGATATCAGAAAGTAACTCTGGATATGGTCCATCAGAGACAGAAACAGTCAGGCTTTTCATAAAACAGCCAGGATTGCTTATCATTGGAACTCCCTTTTCAAACTCAACATCAAAACACTAACAGTGACACTAAAGCCCCAGGCTGTGAAACTCTGAGCCTAACTGTTCTGGATGGGAATTTTCTGCCATTTTCATTTTCTGCCATTTTCATTTTATTATTTTTTACTTGGCTGATTGAATGACGATTCCCAAACTGTCTGGCCCTGGAACTATGGGACAGAAGGGGCAAAACCCACTATCTCAGTAACATGGTGGTGCTTGTAAGATAGGAAAAGTCATTTCCTAGATTTATACCAAATCCCTTTGTTACCCCACACCCCAGGCCTCCTACCAGGCTCAGTAGACATGGGATATTTGTATTCATTGCCCAGGGGAGACAAATATGAATATCAGCACCACAGGTGCCTGGGCTGTTTGGACCTCCCCCCCAGAACCAGATAGTCCACTTACTGCTCACCGTGTGGCAGGCATGGCTGTTGTTGTTTGCATCGCACCAATCGCAGAAGTAGCCCAGCCAGCACTTCCCCACCTCCCTGCACAGCTGACCACTCCAGTGAGGAGGCGGGATGACAAGTTTCCCCACTCAGCTGCTCAGTGGCCAGAAGTGCAAGGAGGTGGGGAAGCACCAGATGGCCTTGGCTGCCAGATGGGCAGTATAAAAATCAAATAAATAAATAAATAAATTTCCACACTGTTCAAAGAAAGTACAAATCCCTTCTTATAGGGCCACGTTATTTACCTGGAAGGAATGGGTTATGGCTTTCCCTTCACCACCATATCCTATCTTGGAGCACCCCAGTTTTCAGCTGCAGACAAATGTTCCCAATACAAGAATTTGAAAGATTGGGGTTGTCGCGTCCACCCAGTGTCCCTTGTTTATTCTCTCTTAAACATAGGTTCACCCCCTGGATGCGTTTCCTCTTTGCACGCTGCCACCAAGTATTATTCACACAATACCTAATACGTATTTCAGACACGTGTGCTGCCAACTATAACAGGTTTATTGAACTTTTAAGTTTGAGAATCACAGGAGTAAATTATAGATGTTCTTTTATTGTTATGTAAATCACAAAGGGAAAATCACAGATGTTCAGGATCACTCATTAAATAGGATTTGGTTATGCATTGGTTTAAACGTATTTTTATTCACAACAACAATATACTTTTACTAGTTATCTATTCTCTATTCCTTATAACTCTTCCCCTATTCTCTCTATCACTTCAACTGTTCAATCTATGTATTAACCTTCTCAATTCCCTATCTCTCCCCTGCTTCTCTCTCTAACTGTCTCTAACTGATTCCAACTGTTCTTTTTGGTTCCGCCCCTCCTGTCCTATCATAGGCTCCTGCCCTTGAGCTCCACATGATGGACAGGAGTGACGTAATGTGATGGCATTCTACCACAGGGGTATTTTTAGTATTCTATAGAAATCAGCCTGTCTCTTCTGTCCAGCTGTCTATCTCTTACGAAGGATTGATGTCACATGGAGACACAGGTGCTAAACTTTAACTTTTGTATCTAGACTAGCAGTGTCTGGAGATTATACCAATTGTTTTGTCTGAAAATGAATAGCATCGTCCCAACTGATAAACTATTTTTTTTTGTAAGCATATCTGACTCACATGTGGGGAAAATGTTGTTCAACCTCCAAAGGAGCTTGGAAGATAGACCTCAGCCTTTAACTCTGAGATGAACAATGGGCACCAGTTAAGAGTGCTTGCATCTTTCAGGATGATCTGCCTCAGAATCAAGAGGCTATCTTTAAGTATGCTGGCTGTATAGCTCAGTGAGAAGAAGCCAGGAATCAGGGGTCAGATACTCACTGTGCCTTGTATGAGAGGAGCCAGCCTGTGTGACCTTGGGCAAGCTGCACAAACCCAGAGCACACCCAGGAGAAAGGAATAATAAAGTCCTTGTGCGTACTTTATATGCAGAAAACTAGAAGGGTTTGCTGTGAGTTGGAATTGACTTGATGGCATGTAATTAATTTAAATCTTTAAGCATAGACACAGGTGGCATGATTTCACCCATTTTCCCTTTGGTGATAAAAGAAGTCAATGTCATATAATAAGTCAGTATCATCTAAGTGCTGGAAGTGATGCAGGAGATAGAGTTCTTCATTACAAATGTGAAGGTACTTCTCTTCCCTGCCCTGATAGACTAGTTTTGAGATCAGGTCCTTGAAACTCTTGCAGACATAAATGAGCCAAACCATAAGAAAATGTATTCTGATCTTGCTGTCTATTTTTGAAATGGGGCAATAAATCTTACTGTACAAAGATTTCATTTGAGTGCTGCTTGATAGCAATATGGCTGGAAGTAGCTAAGGCCTGGGAAGTTTAATCTGGTCTGGTTGTCGTGGGTTTTCCGGGCTGTTTGGCCGTGTTCTTAAGGTTTTTCTTCATAACATTTCACCAGTCTCTGTGGCCGGCATCTTCAGAGGACAGGAGTCAGAACTCTGTCTGTGCTCTGGTGCAGTTTGTTGGATAGTTGAGTATTTATAGCTGTGGGATCAGCTTTTGTCCTTTTCAAGAGATTGTTGTGAACCCACAACAACCATCGGATCCCGGCCGTGAAAGCCTTTGAGAATACATTAATCTGGTTTATCTGTGCAGAGGAGCCCTGTATGGAGCATTGCCTCTCTTCACAACCTATGTGAGGTCCAGTATAGACTTTGGAAGGCCATATTGAATCACCCAAGACTGATCAGGCTTTTATGCTCTGTCTTTTCTTGTACTATAAACTATTACATGAATATATTGTAATTTTCTGCTGCTTTCTTTCCTGTTTATCTGAAAAAGAAATAAAAATAGTAAATATGTTTTTAAAAACCCAAAGAATACCAAGGGAATGATCATTAATGAAGTGTTAATGGCTTCATACCATCCTAAAGGGAAGTCTTGAGTGCAGCTACACAGGACTCTGTCCTTGGCTGTATATTATTCAACTTTTTAAAATAACTTGCATGAGGTTGTCAAGAGAATGCATGTCAACCTAGCATCCAATGAAATGGGTGGAAACTTTAGTGATATCTAGAGATGTAGTGAAGCTCCTAAGAGTTTCAGCTGTCTCAGCATAACTATGATGGCTTACTTTCCACCCATTTCATTGGATGTTTTGCTTGAGCAGAAACTTTAAAATGATGCTTTTAGGCAAACTTCAGCAGCAGTAACAGAACCACAATAAAATTAATTGGACAAAAGGCTGCAGAGCTTGTGGCTGCCAGAAGGAAGACACTCTTGAAATGAAGCCAATGGATTTATTTGTTGCCACAGTGAATCGAATTGGGGTGCTGTGGCTACATGGAAATCTTTTTCCAGAAATATAGAAGTGAAGCCTGTGATGCCAACTTTTGCCACCAGATGATGGTTTTAATTAAAATCTGGTCATTTCAAGAAGAAATGAACAAGTTATAAGCGGGTAGTTACTAGGTTAATGGAGTGCATGTATGTACAGTCTGCTTGTTCAGAACATGAAGAATGACTCTCCTGTAAATAACCAAACATTCGATGGATTTCTCCTTACTATGCTTCTTATACTTATTTTCCTATAGTCTCAACATTTTCAGGTTTTAACTGGGCTACCTTTTGAATACTATTCTAAAACGTCAAGATTTAATGGGCTGATAGCATCAGATGTTTAATAGTTTCTGCTGGCTTGAGATAGGACTTTTTTAAAAAAAATCAACTTAAATATATATTTTTTGTTGTTTAGTTGTTAAGTCGTGTCCGACTCTTCGTGACCCCATGGACCAGAGCACGCCAGGCCCTCCTGTCTTCCACTGCCTCCCGGAGTTTGGTCAAATTCATGTTGGTAGCTTCGATGACACTGTCCAACCATCTCGTCCTCTGTCGTCCCCTTCTCCTCTTGCCTTCACACTTTCCCAACATCAGGGTCTTTTCCAGGAAGTCTTCTCTTCTCATGAGATGGCCAAAGTATTGGAGCCTCAGCTTCAGGATCTGTCCTTCCAGTGAGCACTCAGGGTTGATTTCCTTCAAAATGGATAGGTTTGTTCTCTTTGCAGTCCAGGGAACTCTCAAGAGTCTCCTCCAGCACCACAATTCAAAAGCATCAATTCCAGCTCTCACTTCCATACATCGCTACTGGAAAAACCATAGCTTTGACTATGCGGACCTTTGTCGGCAAGGTGATGTCTCTGCTTTTTAAGATGCTGTCTAGGTTTGTCATTGCTTTCCTCCCAAGAAGCAGGCGTCTTTTAATTTTGTGGCTGCTGTCACCATCTGCAGTGATCATGGAGCCCAGGAAAGTAAAATCTGTCACTGCCTCCATATCTTCCCCTTCTATTTGCCAGCAGGTGATGGGACCAGTGACCATGATCTTAGTTTTTTTTGATGGTGAGCTTCAGACCATTTTTGGCACTCTCCTCTTTCACCCTCATTAAGAGGTTCTTTAATTCCTCCTCACTTTCTGCCACCAGAGTGGTATCATCTGCATATCTGAGGTTGTTGATATTTCTTCTGGCAATCTTAATTCCGTCTTGGGATTCATCCAGTCCGGCCTTTCGCATGATGTATTCTGCATATAAGTTAAACAAGCAGGGAGACAATATACAGCCTTGTCGTACTCCTTTCCCAATTTTGAACCAATCAGTTGTTCCATATCCAGTTCTAACTGTTGATTCCTGTCCCACATAGAGATTTCTCAGGAGATAGATAAGGTGGTCAGGCACTCCCATTTCTTTAAGAACTTGCCATAGTTTGTTGTAGTCCACACAGTCAAAGGCTTTTGCGTAGTCAATGAAGCAGAAGTAGATGTTTTTCTGGAACTCTCTGGCTTTCTCCATAATCCAGCGCATGTTAGCAATTTGGTCTCTAGTTCCTCTGCCCCTTCGAAATCCAGCTTGTACTTCTGGGAGTTCTCGGTCCACATACTGCTGAAGCCTACCTTGTAGGATTTTGAGCATAACCTTGCTAGCGTGTGAAATGAGTGCAATTGTACGGTAGTTGGAGCATTCTTTGGCACTGCCCTTCTTTGGGATTGGGATGTAGACTGATCTTTTCTAATCCTCTGGCCACTGCTGAGTTTTCCAAACTTGCTGGCATATTGAGTGTAGCACCTTAACAGCGTCATCTTTTAAGATTTTAAATAGTTCAACTGGAATGTCATCACCTCCACTGGCCTTGTTGTTAGCCATGCTTTCTAAGGCCCACTTGACTTCACTCTCCAGGATGTCTGGCTCAAGGTCACCAACCACACTATCTGGGTTGTCCGGGACATCCAGATCTTTCTGGTATAATTCCTCTGTGTATTCTTGCCACCTCTTCTTGCTGTCTTCTGCTTCTTTTACGTCCCTCCCATTTTTGTCCTTTATCATGTCCATCTTTGCACAAAAAATGTTCCTTTAATATCTCCAATTTTCTTGAACAGATCTCTGGTTTTTCCCTTTCAATTATTTTCCTTTATATCTTTGCACTGTTCATTTAAGAAGGCCCTCTTGTCTCTCCTTGCTATTCTTTGGAAGTCTGCATTCAATTTTCTGTAGCTTTCCCTATCTCCCTTGCATTTTGTTTCCCTTCTCTTCTCTGCTATTTGTAAGGCCTCGTTGGACAGCCACTTTGCTTTCTTGCATTTCTTTTTCTTTGGGATGGTTTTTGTTGCTGCTTCCTGTATAATGTTACGAGCCTCCATCCATAGTTCTTCAGGCACTCTGTCCACCAAATCGAGTTCCTTAAATATGTTTTTCACTTCCAGTGTGTATTCATAAGGGATTTGGTTTAGATTATACCTGACTAGCCCAGTGGTTTTTCCTACTTTCTTCAGTTTAAGCTTGAATTTTGCTATAAGAAGCTGATGATCAGAGCCACAATCAGCTCCAGGTCTTGTTTTTGCTGACTGTATAGAGCTTCTCCATCTTTGGCTGCAGAGAACATCATCAATCTGATTTCGGTATTGCCCATCTGGTGATGTCCATGTGTAGAGTCGCCTCTTGTGTTGTTGGAAAAGAGTGTTTGTGATGACCAGCTTGTTCTCTTGACAAAACTCTATTAGCCTTTGACCTGCTTCGTTTTGAACTCCAAGACCAAACTTATCTGTTGTTCCTTTTATCTCTTGACTCCCTACTTTAGCATTCCAGTCCCCTTTAATGACAAGAACATCTTTCTTTGGTGTCAGTTCTAGAAGGTGTTGTAAATCTTCATAGAATTGGTCAATTTCAGCCTCTTCAGCATCGGTGGTTGGTGCATAAACTTGGATTACTGTGATGTTGAAAGGTCTGCCTTGGATTCGTATTGAAATCATTCTATCATTTTTGAGATTGTATCCCAGTACAGCTTTTCCCACTCTTTTGTTGACTATGAGGGCTACTCCATTTCTTCTACGGGATTCTTGCCCACAATAGTAGATACGATAATCGTCTGAATTGAATTCGCCCATTCCCATCCATTTTAGTTCACTGACGCCCAGGATGTCAATGTTGATTCTTACCATCTCCTGTTTGACCACATCCAGCTTACCAGGGTTCATAGATCTTACATTCCAGGTTCCTATGCAGTATTTTTCCTTGCAGCATCGGACTTTCCTTTCACTTCCAGGCACGTCCACAGCTGAGTGTCCTTTCGGCTTTGGCCCAACCACTTCATTAGCTCTGGAGCTACTTGTACTTGTCCTCCGCTCATCCTCAGTAGCATGTTGGACGCCTTCCGACCTGAGAGGCTCATCTTCCAGCATCATATCTTTTAGGCTTTTGTTTCTGTCCATGGAGTTTTCTTGGCAAAGATACTGGAGTGGCTTGCCAGTTTCTGCTCCAGGTGGATCGCGTTTAGTCAGAACTCTCCACTATGACCTGTCCGTCTTGGGTGTCCCTGCACGGCATAGCCCATAGCTTCTCTAAATTACTCAAGCCCCTTCGCCACGACAAGGCAGCAATCCGTGAAGGGGAAATATATATTACTATGGTAGTTAAGGTATAAAATGAAAATAAAAGGAAAAAATAATAGAATTATACAATAATGGAATTGGAAAGGGCCTATAAGGCATGGAATACAACCCCCTGCTCAATGCAGGAATCCAAATCAAAATATATCTGACAGATGGTTAATTTTCTCTTGAATGCCTCCAACACTGGAGCATTCAACACCTCTCGAAGTCATTGGTTCCATGGTCATACTGCTCTAAAAGCTAAGATGTTTTTCCTGATATTTAGCCTCAATCTGGTTTACTCTAACTTGAGCCTATTATTACATGTCCTGCACACTGTGATGATCAAAAACAGATCCTGCCCTTTCTCAATATGTCCACTTTTCAAGTATTTGAAAAGTGCTCTCATAACTCCCCTCAGTCTTCTTTTCTCAATGCCCAGTTCTTTCAGTCTTTCCTCATAGGGATTGGTTTTTCAACCCCCTTATAATCTTTGTTGGCCTTCTCTGAATTTTTCCAGTTTGCTGGCATCCTTCTTGAAGTAATCAGGATGATTCCATAATGATCATGTTCCACCTCCCATCCATTACTCATTTCCATTACTTTCAAATAACGCATGTAGGAGTCACTTCATCTCTGCTCACATATGGTTTAAACTATTGGCATTATACATTTTTGGCTGAAGTACAGTTCTAGGTCTTTCCAGATTGGCAGTTCCAGATTGGCATTATAAACTTTTGGCTTAAATCCAATTCCAGATCTTTCAGTTTAGTAATTCACAGTACCAGGTTTTTCTTCACCACAAAAAGACCTTCTCACATGGTTTGGAGCTTTCTATTGTTTCACCAGAGTGAGGATCAACACTTGATTGCCCACATTGAAGTCATGGTGCCTTGCTTTTGCATCATGGTTAGAGACCACAGTTGAGTTTAGACCTATATATCTCTATGGATGACTTTCCAATAGGTTTTGAGTTTCTGCTTGTCACTGGTCTGGTTGTTACCAGCTGGAGAAGGTCTTCTCCCAAATTCATATTCTTGATGAATTGCATCCCTCTCTGTCTCCCCATCTGTTTTAAAATAGCACCTTCTCTCATTTAAAATAAGAACAATAAATGAGACATATTGGCGATATTATGTGTACCATGCTAGGCAGATGCATTGCTGTTTCACTATGTCTCTTTATTTTAGAAAAAGAAAAAAAGTTGCTGTGCCCCCCCCCCCCCAATGTTGGCTGCAGGAAAAGGTTGGGAAGGGGGTGGGAAGGGGAATGTCGTTAACTGAATTGGGACAAATTAGAGTGATCCAAAGTAGAGATGGGGGTATTTGTATTTGTATACGAATACAAATATCCCTGCATAGGTGGAAATAACGAGGGTTTCGCCGCTGACGCGAGCTTGTCGGACCTTCCTATCGCACCGTTGTCCGCAGTCGATTTCCCAGTCCTGGCAGGAGGTGAGATGACAAGCCTCTCTGCTAGGTCAGAGAGTGGCTAATCTATTGCGGACAATGGCGCGATAGGAAGCCTCTGCGGAGCTGGTGGCAGCGACGAAATTGTGAGTGGACAGTCCGGCCCCATCAGGCCAGACCCTTGTTATTTCCACCTGTGCAGGGATATTTGTATTCGTATACGAATACCCCCATCTCTAATTCAAAGGCTTGTTTGGACCCTTCTCACAGGATAAGAAACAGTGATCAGTGTGAACAGAAGGATCACTCAAGAGGTTTGTTCAAATAGACTAAATGTAAGAACCTTTTAAGCACAAACCAGACTGCTCCAACTTCCCCCTCTGGACAGGCTCCTAAAGTTACATTAGCTGTGGGTAAAACAGCCCTGTGTGTCTGGAAACAATTCTTATGCTAAGAATACAGGAAGGTACTAGTTTGTTGTGTTTTAGGAGCTGAAAATACACTATGTTTGTTTGAGCCACAGCATAGCTCTTTTATTATGTATTGTCAACATTTAAACTGCTGTTTAGGTACCTGTAAATCTATGAAAATGCTAATCAACAAAGGAAACCAGCACTTACGCAGTGGACTAGTAAATAATGCCAATGTCTCAAGTATTACAACAGATTAATTATGTTAAGTAATGATATGCAGTAAAGTGTGATTTGACAATGTTTAATTCAAGTGTACAAAAAAAAGCCTGATTAATTTCATCACTGTATTGGAATAAACACATTTGTTGTCTTTACTCAATGGCTGCTTTTTAACTTCAAATATATGTAGTAGGTCCACAGCTGCAGTAATAAGTGTAGACATTTCCTCCATTATTGTATGCCTTGATGTTTTAAAATAGAAGTAAGATGTGTCCTTTTAAAAAAAAAATTCTGTATATTTTATTTATTTTAAAAATACATTTCCATCCTTTCTGCCACAAAGCCCCCAAGGCAGGGGGTAAAAGTTTTAAGAATAAAAGACAGCAAAATCACAACAATAAAGTACAATTAATAACAGAAAGTTGAAGTAATCAAAGGGACAACAATAGGAGTGGTAGGAGAATGATTAAAAGAAGCTAGGTACCTGGCAAAATAAAACTGCCTTTTCTGTTATTCGGAGGATATCAAATGTAGTTGTCCAGCACGTGGATCCTATACAGAAGGAAAATAATTCAATATCACCTGAAAGTGGGACTTTATTTTCTAAAGGTCCATCCCCTCCATCATTAGGTAAAGGGACCTGATTTGGCTTCTACTATTTTTCTTTACCTAAGCCAGTACCTAAAATGGTCTCCAGTCTTGCCAATATAAAGATTGCCGAGTAAGACCCTTCAGTTTACTGTGATTTGTCACCAGTGGTTTAGGTATCTGGTTGTGGAGCCAGAGGTTGGGAGTTTGATTCTCCACTGTGCCTCCTGGGAGAAGAGCCAGCCTGTTTGGCGATGGACAAGCTGCACAGTTCCAGGGTGCCCCCAGATGAAGGGAAGGATAAGCCACTTCTGAGGACTATCTAAAAAAAACCTGGAAAAGGCCACCATAAGTCAGAACTCATTTGATGGCACATTATTATTATTATTATTATTATTATTATTATTATTATTATTATTATTATTATTATTATTATTATTATTATTATTATTATTATTAGTAGTAGTAGTAGTAGTAGTAGTAGTAGTAGTAGTAGTAGTAGTAGTAGTAGTGGTGGTGGTGGTGGTGGTGGTGGTGGTGGTGGTAGTAGTAGTATCCTTTCCTTTCCCATCCTTTCCTTCAGATTGCATACAAACATCATTCAGCCTACCACCTTATTTTTGTTAAGCTCTGCTATGAACCTCATTCCCTACTACATTGCAGCCCATAGCAGTGAAACAAAATAGCAGCTTTATTGCTTTAACACAATGAAAACTGAGGATCTTTGCATGTTGGCCAGTGCATTTTTGGGTTTCTCTGTGGGATTGTATCAGATTTGACTTTTCTTCTCTGTTTTTTTGTGTTGTTCCAACGCAAACCAAAGAAATGAACATATGAGTACAAAAATATTTGCAACTGCAACAATTTTCTGAGAGAAGGGTTGCATTTTCTGACAGAATTGCAAGGGTGCCAATATTTTTGGCCATGACTGTAGGACTCAATCACACATGCCAAAAGAACTCTCGATATACCAATTCTTTTCATCCCTTTCTTGAATCATTACATATTTACATGCGGTCATGTGGTATATATACTGTTGGGCCCGTTCACATGGCTGTCTGCTTCAGTAGGCTACATGTGGCATCTCATATAAATCAATTCATTTGCCATTCTGTTTCTGAGTCCACACTGCCCTAAAATATTCTCTCTTTTAAAAATAATTCAGAAGTGATATATCACTGTTTTCCTGTCACTTCTAACTGTTAGTTGATGTGCAACATAAGAACACAAGAAGAGACCTCAGGATCAGGCCAAGGGCCCATCTA
Source organism: Intellagama lesueurii (assembly GCA_037013535.1). Taxonomy (NCBI): domain Eukaryota; kingdom Metazoa; phylum Chordata; class Lepidosauria; order Squamata; family Agamidae; genus Intellagama; species Intellagama lesueurii. The sequence goes on along the minus strand of JBAJHW010000001.1, from coordinate 189,386,444 downwards.
GTTCAGCTCCCTGTATCTCACAGTGGCCCCACCAGATGTCTCTGGGAGCATAACAGACCACTAGATAGCTGTCTCCTGATACCCCTCCCCTGCATCTGGCATTTTGAGGTACCTTCCTTCTAAGCCTGGAGATTGTACATCCCCATCATGGCTTGTAACCTGCGATGGACGTTTCCTCCAGGAATCTGTCCAATCCCCTTTTAAAGGTATCTAGGCCAGATGTGATCACCACATCCTGTGGCAAGGAGTTCCACAGACTAACAACATGCTGGGTAAAGAAATATTTTATTTTGTCTGTTCTAACTCAATTGGAGTGGATGTCCCCTGGTTCTGGTATTGCGTGAGAGGGAAAAGAGCTTCCCTCTATCAACTTTATCCATCCCTTGCATAATTTTATATGTCTCAGTCATGTCCCCCTTCAGGCACCTTTTCTCTAGACTAAAAGGCCCAAAACATTGTAGCCTTTCCTCATAAGGGAGGTGCCCCAGCCCAGTCATCATTTTAGTCACTCTCTTCTGCACCTTTTCCAGTTCCACTATGTCTTTCTTGAGGTGCGGTGACCAGAACTGTACGCAATACTCCAGGTGTGGCCTTACCAGCGTTTTGTACAATGGCGTTATAATGTTGGCTGTTTTATTTTCAATCCCCTTTTTAATGATACCTAGCATGGAACCTGGTGGTAGATGTCACCTACAGCCCTTCTTTCCTTCCTTTTTAAAATTTTCACTTCCCAATTCCTTCCCCCCTTCTTTCTTTCATCTTCACCCTTTCCCTTCCCTTCTTTACTCACTCATCTTCTTTTCCTTGCTTCCCTGCATATCTCTCCCTCTCAGTTACTGGCTTTCATTTTTCTTTTTCTTTTTAGACAGCGTTGGGAGGCGGAAGTAGGTTTTAAAAGACTTGCATAATATTGTGAAGAGCGGGGTTTTTAAAAAGAAAGATGTTAATGCAATACTCCTTTCTCCCCTCGGACAGTTCAAAGCAGGAAACATCCCTGTGACCAGCCTCTACCCAGGCTTGCCACTTCTCAAATAACCTTCCTTTAAAGAACTTGACTCCACCCATAAGCATGCTAGACTAAGCGGTTAAAGGATAAAAAAATAATATAAAAAAAATAAGTGAAAACTTATAAGGAAAACAAAATTCAACATAAGCTTCTCTTGAGTAACAGCCCAACTGCCAAAAATACACAACCTTCATCCTTAGTTACAAACTAATTTCACCTCTCTCCAGTTCTTCTGGCCCCTCCTCCTTCAGGCCCTCCTGGATAGACTCACCTCCTGCAGTTCCTCCAGCTTGTTTCTCCTGTTACCATGCAAAATTGGCTAGGGTTCCATCACATGCCCCCCCTTTAATTCATTGCTCCATTGAGAGCCTCTAAACAGTTGTCAGTATAGAGCAATGAACCCTAGAGCATATATATATACATATATATTTATATTTCACATTTATTACATATATCATACATCTTTAGCCATACTTACCAAAACATACTTTTATCACACCATAAATTATACATTGTGTTTAGTTAACTTTACTAACTATGGTTCTATATTTAATATTTATCATTGCTTTTCAACACATTTTTCAATTTTACCATTTTCCCATTTTTACCTTTAATAAGGTTAGTGTATCTTGGTATAAAATAAAAATAAAATGTCAAAACATGCTAGGTCGCACAGCAATGATGAGTATGAATCAAATATGGAAAAGTAAGGATGGCAGCTTGAGGACCTAGTGCAGATTAGTTCGCTCCATTGTGTTTCCTTGAACTACATATGGCTGTGCAAGTTGGACAATGAAGAAGATGGACAGAAGGAAAATTTAGTCTTTAGAGCTATGGTGTGGGAGGAGGCTCTTGGTCATTCCATGGACTGCAAAGATAATGAATAAATAACTGCTGAAGCTTGTAAAACCAGACATGTCACTGGAAAGCAAAATAACAAAACTTAGAATTGGTATTTCAGCTATTTCATGTGACTAATATCATTGGAGAAAGATGTCATGCTTGGAATTGTCAGTGGTAAAAGATGATGTAGACACCAAAGAACACAGTTGGATGTAATCAAAGCAGACACTGGCCAAAATATAAAGCAGCTGAAAGAAGCTGTACAAAATCAGAAATCATGGAGAGAGCTGGCTCATGAAATCACCAAGGGTCGGATACGACTAATTGGATGATTTGATTTGATTCAATCTTGGTATGACATTCATATGCATATTTAAATTCAAAATCATTCAACAATAGCTTATTATTTTTACTACTTAATTATATTACTTTTAATAACCATTAGTAATTAATTACTCATTTTCCAAATGAAATAATGTATACATAATGTCCATTTCTTCTTCTGAAGAAGAATCCTTCATTACAACTCCTCTGATCTCGCATTCTCTGGCACTGCTTCCTGCTATTTCATCAATAGTCTTTTTGTAACTGGGTGATTTTTCTCAGATGTCAGTGGAAGTTTAGGATTTACAGTTATTTCCTCTCTTTGTATTAGGGACAAAGACTTACTTTACTTTACTTTATTAGATTTTTACCCCGCCCCCCCTAGACAAAGTCTACTCGGGGCGGCTTACACACATAATAAAAACATTATTATACATAAAAAATTTAAAAGATCATAATTTTAACACTTATATTAAATTAAATCAATACCAAGATGAAAGAATAAAAATCAGTTATTGACTGGAGGGAAGGCCTGTCTGAAAAGCCAAGTTTTCAAATGGGTTTTAAAAACACCCAGCGAGGGTGCCAGGCGAATTTCAGTTGGGAGGCTGTTCCATAGCCGAGGGGCCACTGCCGAGAAGGCCCGGTTTCTTGTTCTTTCTTTCCGGGCCTCTCTCAGCGTTAGGCCCCTCAGCCATCCCTGCTGGCTATTCCGGGTGATTTGGGTAGATCTAGGTGGGAGAAGACGATCTGCCAAGTATCGAGGTCCCAAACCGTTTAGGGCTTTATACGTCATCATTAACACTTTGAAGTCAATGCGGAAATGGATGGGCAGCCAATGCAAGGCAGCCAGAGTGGGAGAGATATGCTGATATTTCCTCACCCCACTAAGAAGCCTGGCTGCCGCATTCTGCACCATTTGAAGTTTCCGCATCAATCTCAAAGGCAGCCCCACGTAGAGCGCATTACAATGGTCTAATCTCGAGATTACGAGCGCATGGACAAGAGTAGTGAGGGCCTCCCCATCAAGATATGGTCGCAGCTGGGCAATCCGCCATAGATGGAAATATGCGGAGCGGGCCACGGACGCCACCTGGGTTTCCATGGTAAGCGCCGGGTCCAGATGTATCCCCAAGCTGCGAACCTCACTCTTTGCAGTAAGGGTCGTCCCCCCAAAAGAAAGGGAGTCGCCCAAACCGCCGATGGAGAGACCTCCCACCCTCAAGACCTCCGTCTTGTCCGGGTTCAGCCTCAACCCATTCAACTGCATCCATTGCAGTACAGTCTCCAGGCAGCGCTGAAGAGACAGAACGGCATCCACTGAAGTAGATGAAAAGGAGATGTAGAGCTGCGTGTCATCAGCATACTGATGGCACGAAGCACCGCACCCCCTGATGACCCCACCCAGCGGCCTCATATAGATATTAAACAGCATTGGGGAGATGATCGACCCCTGCGGAACCCCACAACTGAGACTCCATGGGGCCGAAACATTCTCCCCAAGCTGTACTCTCTGGGGACGGTCCTCCAAGAAGGATCGAAGCCAGGCAAGCGCCAGGCCACCGATTCCCAACTCAGAGAGCCTCCCCAGGAGGATACCGTGGTCAAACGGTATCAAAGGCGGCTGAGATATCGAGGAGGACCAACAAGGACATATTGCCCCTGTCGGCCTCCCTCAACAGGTCATCCAACAGTGCGACCAGTGCTGCTTCTGTGCCATAACGCGGCCTGAAGCCCGACTGAAATGGGTCCAGGGCATTGGTTTCGTCCAAAAGTGTCTGAAGCTGGTCTGCCACCACCCTCTCCACCACTTTGCTAAGGAAAGAAACATTGGCGACGGGCCTATAGTTTCCAATATCATCCGCCGCCAAATTTGGTTTCTTCCTTATGGGCCTAATGAGTGTCTCCTTGAGGGCAAGAGGAACCTTGCCCTCCTGGAGAGACCCATTAATTATCGCAGTAGCCCATTCTGTTGTTACAGGCCTGGCTACTTTGATTAGCCAGGCCGGGCAAGGGTCAAGGGAGGAGGTGGTGGCCCAACAGCGATCAAGCACTTTGTCCACCAGGTCTGGCGTCACAGGCTGAAAGAATTCAAGAGTCACCGGGCAGGGCGGAGCGCTGGACATCTCTGCTCGATCCACTGTATTTAAAAAAGGAGAGAGGTCCCGGCGGATGGCCTCCACTTTTGATTTTAAAAATGCTGCAAATTGGTCAGGTGAGATATTAATGGGAGGCCCATCACCCAGACCAATTCCGGATAGATCGCGAACTATACGGAAAAGTTCCGCCTGCTGATTGGAAGCATCGCTTATCCGGCCAGCGATGTGTGATCGTCTGGCAGCCCTTACCTTAGCCAGGTAACGGTTAGTTGCGATCCTGACAGCTTTCTTATTATAATCCGTCGGTTCCTCTCTCCAAGTGCACTCTAGCCGTCTCCTATTTCGCTTCATTGCTCGTAGGTCCCGGTTATACCAGGCACCTGGCCGAGCTCTGCTCCTGAGAGGGCGTTTAGGAGCGATCGTGTCTACAGCCCTAGTGGCGGCGGCAAGCCATCCGTCAACCAGAGCTTCGACAGGAGCGCCAGACAGCTCAGCTGGAATCCCTCTCATGGTATCCTGGAATCTCAATGGATCCAGTAACCTTCGAGGGCGGACCATCAAAATAGGTCCATGCTCCCTGCGGGGAGGGAGTGCCACTGAGAGGTTACATTTTATTAGGTGGTGATCGGACCATGACAAGGGGACTGACACCAGGTCAGTCACCATCAGACCACACTCGCTCCGTTCAGTGGAAAATACCAGGTCTAGCATATGGCCACCCGTATGTGTGGCATCCCAGTTAACTCCTTCTGGATTATATGTAGGAGTACCAGCTCTCTCACAACACAGTAAATCCAGGTCCCCTTCCCCACTTTTTTTCACAGCATGTAGTACCAGATTTTCGCTGCTAAAATACAGTTTGATCATATTGGGATGCAATTAATATTTCCATCTTCCTTCTGTATAACATAATTTATATCATTTATTTTTTATAGTATTTTAGATGGTCCAGTCCATGCCAACTGCATTTTATTCCCTTTCACTGGTCAAAGCATCAGCACCTCATCTCCAGGTTCACTAGCTTTCTGATCATATCAGTTCTTCTACCTTTGCTGCGTTTTTTGTAGATTTTCTCCTGTAGTTTTTAAAGCCAATCTTAAAGTGCTTAAAAGATTATCCATGTATGTGACAACAGCTTCAGGATCTTTTCTGGATTCTTGCTCCCAGTTTTGTCTTAAAAGGTCAGGGAGGTCCATCTACTCTTGTGCCATACAGCAACTCACAGGGATTGAATCCCAAACTCTCCTGGGGTACATCCCGATACTCATAAAACAAAGGTTGTAGCTTTATGTCCCAATCATTTGGATTTTCAGCCACATATTTATTTATTTATTGGATTTTTACATATGCCTTAATCATCTGATCCAAGGTACCATTAAACCTTTCTACAAGTCCAATAGTCTCTGGATGGTATGGCATTGAGGTTAACTGTTTGATGCCATAGGCTTTGTACAATCTTTGCATTAATCTGGACGTAAAGTTTGTACCCAAATCCAAAACAATTTCAGTCAGGAATCCTAATCTACAAAATATGTTCACTAGGGCATTAGATACTATACTGGCTTCTATATTGCTCAGTGGAAGAGCTTCTGGGTACTTGGTAGCATAATCAACCACAATGAGGAGATATTTATTTCCCCTTTGGGTAGCTCTTAGTAAGGGACCTACTATATGCGGATTCTCTTAAAAGCTTCCTTAATGACTGGCATAGGACATACTTTGGCTTTTGTTTTGTCCCTTTTATTTCTCATTTTCTGGCGGGTATCACGGGTTTTACAATATTGTTTAACTTGCTGCCCCACTTTTGGCCGGAATAAATTTGGGGCTACTCTCTGGATAGTTCTGGTGATTTCCAGGTGTCCCCCAAATGTGCTGTTATGAGCCATTTCCAATATTCTCCTTCTGTATCTAGTACGGACAACTAATTGTTTATGTCTTCCCCCTTGTTCATTATGAGGTTGTGTCAGAGTTTCCCTATATAGTTTATCCTGCACCATTATAAACCTTTCATGGTCTTCTGGTGACAGTTCAAAAAGCAAAAAGCGTGCTGCTTATATACCGCCCCATAGTGCTTCAAGCACTCTCTGGGTGGTTTACAAGTTAATTATGCAGGCTACACATTGCCCTCCCAGCGAGCTGGGTACTCATTTTACCAACTTCGGAAGGATAGAAGGCTGAGTCAACCTTGAGCCGGCTACCTAGGATTGAACCCCGGGTCGTGAGCACAGTTTTGGCTGCAGTACAGCAGTTTAACCACTGCACCACGAGGCTCTTCAAGGGGCTTTGACTTCACCAAGTCAAACAGAAGTTTCAAACCTTCATCCAACTTTTCTTCTGTGGCTAGTTCTGAGGCAGTTTGTTCCTTAAAAGCATACAGATTACTTTTTCCCTCTGTCTGCTTGGGTGACTCATCATGAGTAGTATAAGTACCTAGCATCCATCAAATCAAATTTTGATAGGTGCCCCGCCCCTTTGAGGTGGGACAAAGGGGTCAAGAATTGACCCAGGGCCCTCTCCCGGGGTGGGCGTGGCTTTAGGATGATGTAGGGGGTTGTTGAGGTCACCGTGGACCTATAGGAGGGGTTCATAGACACCGGGGTCCCCGTGACCAGAGCGTGGCCTCAGGATTGGCCCCCGAAGTGACGTGTCACCCCCGCGGCCCTGTAGGCCAATGGGAAGAGATTGGAGGGGTTTGGCTAGAAAAGGGGTGGCCGTAGGGCATGCCTCGGCTTGCTCTTAGGCCTCCTGGGGCTGAAACGCCACAGCAGTTGCTGCAACACCACAGCGGTGATTTCAGGCCCCTTCTGCACGTGCTTGCCGCTCTTTGCAGAGACCGGGGCGGCTTGGAGACGATGGTGGACAAGGAAAACCAGCCTTCCAAGACAAGCCAAAAGGATCCAGGGAAAGTCAAAAGGCGCTTGTGCCCCAAAGGTTGCTACCAGGGGCTTGTGGGCTTTTCCAATCCCCTGTGCCACTTAGGACCCCCTCCAAGACTCAGGGAGAGGCTGCCTGAAGACCCAGAAAAGCTAAGAAGAAAATGCAGGTCTGCAGAAGACCTATTCGTATTTACCGCAAAGTCAAAGCAGAAACCGAAAAGCACAAGAAAGCCGGCCTGCACCCTGATGTGAGGTGATGATGAGGAGGATGGGCTTGAGGATGGCTGTGTGCTGGTGAAACCAGTCTTTGCAGGGGATGCCGACAGCCCTGAGGTGCAGATGGTGGAAGAGGTTTCAGATGAAGGCTTTGAGAGTGCTACAGAGGACCAAGTCAGCCAGGTAAGAGCATTTTCTAAAAGCTATAGGTATGGGGAATGTTATAAGGGCATTTTAAAAAGCTATAGTTATGGGGTGTGTTATGGGGTTTAAGCTCTTTAAAAAACTTACTAAAGGCATGTTTCATTCTCATCCAGAGGAGAAGGCTTGGCATGAGGAGGAGGATGAGCTTGAGTGCGATTGTGGACATGGGCCAAACAGAACTGCCCTGAAAGCAGCAGACGACGTTGTTTCATCCTCACCCACCGGGGAAGGCTCAGGCTGTTGAGGACGAGAAACTGCCCTGCTTGAATATACAACCTGTAAATATAGCCTGTATTGCATGTGCTGCTACCTATACAGCTTGTAAAGCTAATCTATATGTCAGGTGTTTCTACTATCCCTGAGGCTTAGATGTTTGCTTTACAATACCCTTGTAATATACTGTCTTTTAATAAAGAGTCTTTATTGTACCATACCTTGTTCATATTTGTGCTAATGGCTGAGATGGATGCACGGGGGAAAATACTACACAATATCTATTATACACCCTCATCAGCGGGACGTTTTGGTGGTCTGAAGCCTCTATTTAGGGAAGCCAAAAAGCAGGTCAAAACTTTGAAGGTAGGGGATGTTTCTCAATGGCTTTCTGATCAGGATGCCTATACAATATATAGACCGGCTAGAATTCATTTTAAAAGAAATAAGACCGTTGTTTCCAAAGTAGATGCTCAATGGCAGGCAGATTTGGTCGATATGCAACAATTTGCTCGGTACAACGAGGGTTGCAAGTATATCCTGGTATGTATAGATATCGTTTCTAAGTACAGCTGGGCAAAAGTACTCAAAGGCAAAACAGGTAAAGAAGTGGCCAAAGCATTTGACGCCATTTTCAAACAAGACGGAAGAAAACCTGAAAAAATACAGATAGACCATGGCGGTGAATTTCTAAACAGACCTGTAAGCAGCTTATTCAAGAAATGCGGAATACAACATTTTGTCACCAATAACAAGGTCAAAGCGGGGGTGGTGGAGAGGTTTAACAGAACATTAAAAACAAAAACGTGGAGGTATTTCACGGCTAATAATACCTGCAGGTATGTGGATGTATTGCCACAGTTCCTTAAAAGTTATAACCACAGCATTCATAGAACTATTAAATGTAGACCTGTAGATGTGAATCATCACAATGCACTGGCCGTCTGGAAAAGGGTCTATGGGGTCTCTGCTGGAACAAAAAAAGAAGCTCCAAAACTCAGAAAAGGGGACTGTGTGAGGGTTTCTAAAATGAAGGGGGTATTTGATAAGGGCTATGAACAGAATTTCACCACTGAAATATTTATAGTGGATCGGATTATCAAAGGCGCAGAGAGACCTGTATACCAGTTAACGGATTATGATGGGGAGGCCATAGTCGGGACTTTCTATCCTGAAGAACTACAGAAGATCAATGACCGGGAAGACAGATTGTACAGAATTGAAAAGATTTTGGACACAAAAGGCAGGGGCCGAAGAAAGCTTCACTTAGTGAAATGGTTAGGTTGGCCTAGCAAGTTCAACAGTTGGGTGTCTGCCTCTGAAGTTTCTGAGATCATATAGGACAGAGAAGCAAAATGGGCAATCATGGTTTTTACATCACACTCCCCAGCAACGCCTGTAAGAAAGTCTTTCCTCAAAATACAAATGCCAGCTTTACAACAATGTTACCCAGACCCTTAGTTTTGAGTGGGGTTTGGGAAGTTGGCCTAGCCGAGATACAGTATCCTCGGAGCTGGTACACAATCCCTAAAAATGCCCCGTTTTCCATTTCTGAGGGTACAAATAAATGGTCCTTTCAGTTACACAGGGGCTATTACAAGGACATTCCTGATCTTCTGAACAACATGAATGATACTATAAAACAAGCTATAGATCTGCAACAAGCGTGGCTGACCTATGACCCAGTCATAGGAAAAGTTAGATTCACAGGCCCTGAAAGTTACTTCTTTTCAGCTGGTGCTGATTTAGCCCGCATTTTGGGGGTCCCTCCGGATGAATCCGTCAGAAAAATACCTCATACTGCAGACCTTACCGGAGGTTTCAGCTCTTTGTACGTCTATACAGATATCATAGAGGACCAAATTGTGGGAGACCACTCCGTACCTCTGTTACGCTGTATACCCGTCAGGGGAGAAACCTACGAATGTGTTACAATTACCTACGACAAGCCGCATTACGTATTGATGAGTAAGAACCACATCAACACGATCACCATTGAAATAAAGACGGATCAGAACCAAGACGTGCCATTCACTTTGGGGAAAGTTGTTGTGAGGTTGCATATTCGCCCCAGAAAAGGCTGTGCGTAGGAAGAGAAAAGGAGAACGTTAAAATGGTTGTGTTAAAAGACTATGGAGATGTCAATGTTTATAGGGCTTACTATAATGCACAGGCCGGTTGCAGCCTCCCCGGATTTCACAGCGTTGTAAACATGTACGGGGCAGGGCTGGGCGGCATTTTTTGGGGTCTGTTCCAAAAGGCCGTCCCCCTCTTGAGGAGAGGTTTTGAGTTTATTAAACCCCACATTAAGACGGCCGTGCATAACATCGCTGGAGATGTCGTGGGTCATGTTATGAAAAAAGTGAGACCCCAAGAAGGCTCAGGACTCATGTACCTGAAAAGGAGGAGAGGAGTTAAAAGAAAAGCGGATCATCAACGCTTAGGTCCTCCTAAACAGTTAAACACAGGAGCATTTCCTAAAAAACGTCAGAAGCTTTGGAACAGGAAGAAGAAAGCAAACCGTAAGATAAAGGCCCTGAAACGGCGCAGGGGAGACATCTTTTAAAATGACTTTCATTCACTGAGCCTCTGAAGAATGTGGTGGCGCTGCGGGTTAAACCGCAGAAGCCTCTGTGCTGCAAGGTCAGAAGACCAGCAGTCGTAAGATCGAATCCACGCGACGGAGTGAGCTCCCGTCGCTTGTCCCAGCTCCTGCCAACCTAGCAGTTCGAAAGCATGCAAATGCAAGTAGATAAACAGGTACCACCTCGGTGGGAAGGTAACAGCATTCCGTGTCTAGTCGCGCTGGCCACGTGACCACGGAAACTGTCTTCGGACAAACGCTGGCTCTATGGCTTGGAAACGGGGATGAGCACCGCGCCCTAGAGTCGGACACGACTGGACTAAATGTCAAGGGGAACCTTTACCTTTACCTTACCTGAAGAATGTACCAAATCAGAATTGGACATTTTTCAACTATCGCCTACACAAACCAGCGTGGAAAACAGCATGTACATTGAGGTACCACCGTTGGCCGCCCTAACACCCAACGCCCTGCTCGAATATAACCGGCAACAGTGAAGATTATATCAATTTAAACAATACATTGCTCTATGTGGTGTGCAAGATCACAAAAGCAAATGGGACAGCCATCGCTGCTGATGCTAAAGTAGCCTTGGTAAACTACCCCATTGCCTCGCTCTTTAGTCAACTGGACGTCACCCTTGGAGACCGACTTATCAGCCAGAGTAATAATTGTTACCCCTATAGAGCCATGATAGAGCTGCTTTTGAACTATGGTTCTGACAGCTTGAGCACCCAATTTGCGGCGGGTGGTTTTTATAAAGATGGCCATCTAAACATGGAGCAAACAGCCATAGGAGTCGGAACCGGAAACTGGGGCTTTAGAATGAGAGCACAACACATCGGGACCAGCAAGAAATGGGATCTGATGGGGCCATTGCATAATGAGCTATTTTTTCAGGAGAAAATGTTACTGAACGGTGTAGATGTGAAAATCAAACTCACCCGTAGCAAGGATATATTCTGTTTGCTGAGCGGTGACGCTGGGGAGAATTACAAAGTGGATATTTTAAACGCCTCCCTGTTTGTCAAAAGGGTGAAAGTGTCCCCAGGAGTTTGTCTAGGACACGCCGAGGCCCTTCTGACCTCTAATGCGAAATACCCCATTGAGCGCATGGGAATGAAAGTATTCAGTATATCGGCAGGAAGCCTTGTGTGTAATCAAGAAAACCTTTTTCTGGGCTAGTTGCCTAAATAGCTCGTGATAGCTTTTGTTGACAATGAGGCTTTCAGCGGTGCCTATGCCAAAAATCCTTTCAATTTCAAAAATTTGAATGTTAATTTTATAGCCTTGTACATTGATGGGGTTCAAGTTCCATCAAAGCCCCTTCAGCCTGATTATGCAAATGGCCTATGGGTGCGAGAATACATGCAGCTGGTACAAGCATCAGGGAAAGCCATGAAGGACCAAGACATTTTAATTAGCCAAACCGAATTTGGCCACGGATATACCATGTATGCCTTTGACTTGACGCCAGATCATGGTTGCTCAGAACATTATTCTCTGATCAAAACTGGAAACCTTAGAGCAGAGATCCGTTTTGCCCAGCACCTGCCTGTCACTATTAACATGCTCTTATATGGGGTATTTGACAACGTGATTGAAATCAATCACAGCAGAAACGTCCTCTTTGATTACATGTGAAGATGAACACGGCACAGCTATTAAGTGTATTACAACAAGATAAGACCTTTCTAGATGTCTATCCCTGTGACCTGTTACCAAGGAGCCTTATTACCAAAAGACCTACCGGAATAGTGGTGAACACACCCACCCACACGATGCCTGGGGAACACTGGCTGGCCATCTATTTGCCAACTAACGGCCCTGGATAGTTTTTTTACTCATATGGTGTAGGCCCAGACAACCCGCACATCCCTGAAACCATTAGAGCTTTTTTATGCCGCCAGGACAAAGAAATAATATTCCAGCAGAGACAGCTACAACACCCTTCAGCAGTGACCTCCGGCTATCACTGTGTGTTCTTTTTACAGAACAGAACAAAAGGCCTGTTGTTTGACCAGATTTTAAAGTTGTACTCGGAAGATGCTTCCAAAAATGATCACATGGTTGTAGAGTTTGTCAAGGACAGAAAAATTAAAAGGTCTCCCCAACCCTGCAGTCCATTTCACCATGTTCAAGCCTGTGGCCCCCAGGGTAAAACATAAAATGTAAGCTGTGCATAAAATAAAATAAAGACAAAAGTTAAATGTTTTATCTGTCTTATTTTTATTGCTGTATTTTAGAAAGTGTGCCATTTGGCCTTCTTGACTACGGGTCTCATTGGGGTTGTGGGAAGCTCTTTCACACGCAGCCATGCTGGTCTCTTGAATTGTTTCTTGGGCTGGGTAACAACATTCGTTGCAGGTAGAGGGGAAGGAGGCGGGGGAGCTGATTTCAACGCTTCTAATTGTTCTCTAGTGGCTGAATTCCCCACAATAGACGTGGGTATATTCAGTTCAGCCATAGCTTTAAGAAAAACATCCCACCCTTTTGGTTTTCTTTTATCAGAAATAGTAGTAGACTGGGTGATCCCTCTGACCAGATCCAGAATATTAGAGCCAGGTAAGAACTCTCCCCAATACCGGAATGGCCATTTGTCATCCCACGAAGAGATGTCTTGATGTTGCCTTAATTTACTTAGCAAAATCTCTGCATTTTTCTTGTACCAGTTGGGGATGCTGTCTAACACCTCTTGGATAACCGTGGTTCTGTCATCACGGATGGGTGCTTGAGGAGGTGGAGAGGGGAGAGATGCAGGTTGTTGTGGGGGCGGAGGCATTGTTTTTTCCAAATCCTCTTGTTTGGCCAGTGCTAAAAATCTCTGTAGAACGCCGTTGTAAAGCTTGGCTTTTTCGTACTCTGGCAAGTCTGCCCTTAAGAGAATTTCTCTCATCTCAGAGTCCAGTCGTCTCACCGTAGTGGTCCTGATGTTTTTGGGCACACCCCTCAGTTCTTGTAGCTGAGCACTGGGGACCAAATACATCTTTTCAGCATATTCCATTACTTATTAGTTAAAAGACTGGTTATTAGAGGGACGGCAAAGCTCAATAAGGGGCCCAGGAAACCTCCAGACTGCTTCACCAGGTGCTTCTTCCGTCGCAGGGGGACCCTCTTGTTACTCCAGGTTTTAATCAGAGTACTTTTTTTAAAAAAACACGTACCTGTTGAGGCGTTAGAGCAATGTTTCCTTTTAAAGTGTTCAGAGCAATTTCTGAAATGGCGGTAATCAGATCATCCGAAGCAGCACACAAAATGGCTTTTCTCTGGCGTAGGGGTGCCTTAATAAGGAGTTTCAAAAGCGGGAGGTTTTGCCTTATACGTTCAGACATGTTGCCTTGCGGAGGAACCTACCCCAATAAAGAAAAAGGGTTCAAAGCAACCGTCTTTTGTTGCCTGAAGCAGCCTTCTTCATTGTATAGACCACAGGCCAGTCAGGAGGGAAAATCCCTGTTCTCAGTCTGTAAGATTCAGGAGTATTGGTGTTTAAATCCACCAATAGATAACCGTGGGGGACTCTTGTAGCATCTGCAAAAGCCTCCATAAAGAATTGGCCATTTTGTGGGTACATCTGTGGGGCTAGAGTGGCAATTTGCTGTTTATCCCTGGGTTTTTTAAATAGGACCATATACTTGGCATTTAGACTAATGCTGCGGGCACTTTTCCCCTTGCAGAAAACGTTCTGAGTAATTAAAAAAACACTCACGTTCCTGTGATGTACATATTGTGTAAATAACTTTTCCACTTCCTTATTATCAGAGGCACACAGCATCAAATCATCTAAAATCAAGAAGTTTATTTTAGTGGTGGGTAACAGAACATCATCATCAAATTTTTCTGGTAAGCCTTCTACAAAATGAACAAAGGAATATTCACAAAGGATCTGAGTGTATAAAGGCTGCCAACAGTTATAACACAAAACAATATTTTCAGGCATATCAGAAAATATACTGCAAGCATTGTCCAACATGTTTTTTATTTAAAAAAGTTTTTCCACTGCCGCTAGGCCCTGCTAGAATGGCTGAAAAAGGATGGACCCACCTGGTATTGTTTTCAGTAGCCATAAGGAAGGGTTTTAAAACCTTCGGTAATCACTCTTTTGTCATAAACCACCTTTTGAGTTTTTCTTAAAAGCTTTGTGCGAATCAACCACTGTTGTTTATCCCTAACAAGGCCAGGTTGTTGTACAACTATTTCATGGGTTGAGCTGTCTTGCTTGTCTGAAACGTGCATAAAAACCAGGTCTTTGAGACTATCAAAATTAATTTTTTCACAATTAGGAACATTCAGTGTGATTCCTTTGACCTTCAGGCACGCAGTGTGGTTCGATAGCTTATGCCCATATGATTTAGGGCCAGAAGAAACAAATTAAGTGATATGCAGCCCAGCTGGGACTTCACTTGTGAGGTCCCCCAAGTAATCCCTTAAGGGTGGGTTCCATTCCCCCTCCCAATGCACAAAAATGACAGAGTCTGTATCATGATAAAGAACTCTATCCTGCAGTTTGTCCAGCAGGTGGTAAAGCTCCAGGCGAGCATAAGCTGTGGTAAAGCAGGCTATGAATTCATTTTTTCTACCCCTGGCTATTATTCTGTCTACAGCCTGTTTCCAGGACATACGCACCGCATCATCCTCGAGAAATTCAAACATTGACACCGTGTAAGCCTCTGAAAATAGGAGATTGAAAATTCATCAGGATCTCTCACCACCTGAGTGTTAGACAGGTTTGTTCTCTGACCAAATTTTCCCCATAGAGAGTTTAAAAACAATTTGGCAATCTGCCTCTTTGCTGGATTTACAGCAATCTTCTCTTTCTGTAGCTGCACACCCTCTTTGTTGTAATAATCAGTGATATATTTATCTTTATCTGCCTCACTGACACACCACTCGGGAAAGCCTGAGGCTTCCTGTTTGTGGCAAAGGTGTAGCTCCATGTATTCTGAAAACAGGCCTGCTGATCTGTTTTCAAAATGCCACACTTCATAGATTTTCACAACCCTGTAGCCCTTTTCTATGGCCACATTCAGCTCGATAGTACACCAGGTCCCCATCAAGGCTCTCTCCTCATCAGTATGCTGACACGGGTCTAGCTGATGGCCTTCTGCACAAGTGGCACACAGCGCAAGCACAAGTTTTCCGCTGACCCTGGCGGGTAGCACTGGAAAAAAGAGACCTCTTGGTGGATAGACTTTAGCCTTTAAGAAACCAAAGTATGCAGACACCGGTTCAAAGTTCTCAAAAATGATTTCAGGGTGACCCAGAGGATACTCTTTAGTTTTGTTGACATAGGGGTAAGACTGGTAAAATCATAGTAATGAATCTGCTCTCCAAGCTTAGGCTTGTAGTACAGACAGACCGCATTTGTACAACCCCAAAAGAGAGCGTCCCTAGGTTCTAAGGGCTCTGGAAAACCACCTGAAGCAAGGAATTCTTTGACTTTTCTGTCGTTTCTTACCAAATTTCTCCATTCATGTTCCCAAATTGATCTGACCTCAAAACCCTTACTTTTCAGGACAGCCGCCCTTTCCTGTGTAGCATTGTAAAGAGCCCCATATGTTTTTCCTGCCAGAGGATTCCAATCCTCAGAATGATAACAGAGGACACAGCCATGGAAAAAACAGCCCAAGAACTCTAGACAGACACCCTTCCCCTCCACTACCATATAACCATCCACATAAAAAGGGTCAATAAAAAATTCCCCGCCATTCAAGGCGTGCTGAATCCTGGTTTTTTCTTTATGCGCAGTATAAGACAACCACTGGATCGATGCGGATGAATATCTTTTACACTGATTATGATAGTTGTCTGACTGAGGAATAGCTATTGTGTTTTTCTTCAGAAACCTGAATCTGTACATGGCAAGACACACACTAGCCAGGGTGGGGTACTGAAGAGGGTCTATGGCAAACCACTCAGATTCACCGTCACACTTTTTCTTAATCTTTGTCAGTTCCATGATTTCGTGGCGATATTTTGTGCAGGCCTGTACCAGGATGTTAACATCCTGTTGGCAATAGAAAGCCATTTCTCGCTGCAGGTTAAAGATTTTTGTCTGATTCTCAGCATACCATTGTAAGAAAGACTTCTGCTCAGAAGGCATCATGTATTGCACCCCATAATCTTCTGGGGATGGCATGGGACCCTCGTACTGGCTATTTTCAGGGGTATTGAAATAATGAGGGAAATATCCCTTAGACTCCTGCTCGAACCCTAGACATTTGGGTAGCTTTGAGAGGGCCATGGGGAGATGGCTGAGAGAATCCAGGAATTTTATACCTAGAGCTTTTACTGTTATAGATATAAGTTTGCCCCCTTGAGCAATAAGATCTACCTCCAGTTTTTCTTTGACCAACTGGTTGAGGATGAAATAGCCATCATAACCTTTTGAATTATGGGCTATAAACACAGTGCCCACAAAAAGCTGCCCTTTTGTGAAAGTCCGAATGAACTCTGCTATGCAAAACTCTCCCTTAAACTCCCAGGTTTTCCCATAAGGCCAACCCTTTTTTTTACAGGCTTTTTCTTGGTGCCCCCAGAGCCCTTCTCCACATCGCTCTCACAATCTGAATCAATATCATAATCTTCTCCCTCCTCCTCATCAGAATTCTGGCCCCGGGTGGCCTGTACATCAACACCAACAGCCCTATTTTCCACAGAGGACCCTTCTTTAAAGCTGTCTACAGTTTTCCCCTCAAAAGCTTTTACAAAACAGTAATTTGTATCCCTGTGTCTTGCTGGGCTTCTATGTCATAAAATATATAACAGGTTGAGATCTCTGGCTCTGTAATCGGCTGCATGAAACAGATATGTTTCTCATCTTGTTTCATACGACCCCAGCAGACATCACACCACAGACCCCTACAGGCCTTAGTGAAATCCTCTTCATTTTGAAAACGCCTGCAACTGTCACAAAATTTCCTGAGTCTGCAGGGGACCTTATTCTCTGCAGCCAGCTTGATGTGTAATTTTAAACACTCTCTTGACCTGCAGTTCATCTGGCAACGCTTACACCTTTCCATTTTATCTACTTTAGAAGAGCAAGCCTTTCTTAGGCAGAGTCTGCAGAAAAATAAACAGTCGTGACTGTGATTGTACAATTTGTGGCAAAACAGGCAGTCGTTTTTAGCACCAAAAAGGGCTTTCACGTTGAGGACCCCATAATAATGATTATCATGGAGAAATACCGTATATGTTTGTGAATACCGGAGGTCTTGTGGTTTAAATAAGCCCCAGCCTTTGTCCCCATAGAGGGCGACCTGTATATTCACCTTTAAGTGATTCTCAAAAAGAGGAATGTCAGCCAGAGAGACCTCTTTGTCTACAGGCCAATGGACGGCTTGATACAATTGCAGGGCTGCTTTTGTCAACTCAGCATCTGTTGGGAACTTTTCAGCCATCATGGCTAACAGACTTCCCCCAAAGCAAAGTTTACTGTTCACACTGCTGAAATCTACTAGATATTTCCTTTTCTTATTTATAATTTCACTATGAGGTATAGAGCGCAAGGCTCTTGAAAGGCCACCGCCCCCACGGGGAGGTTTCACAATGGTTACAATCAATTGCAAAGTGCCCTCAAGACACAGCTCCATGTTGCTCTGTAACAGGTTGCTCAGATTAGAGAGGAATTCCTCATCATCCAACCCCCCTTTAACCTTCTTCACTGAAAACAAAGGATCCCTCATATTCCCGCCCTCAAATCTCAGCTGCACAAAATCCCCAGTCTCGAGGCTTTGGTTAACGTCATCAAGGACTTGTATTGCGCTATGCAAGGCAGCTATAGCTTGTGTATATGACTGTATATGTTCTAAATTAACAAATCGGAATTCCTGTGCAATATGCTGTGTTCTGTATCATCCCTGTGCCCATTCCCACCTGTTTATCACCTCTGCATACACTTGTGGGGGTTCTGTATCAGTCCCTGAGTTATTTTCAGGAGCCAGATCTTCTGAGTATTGTGAGGGTTCTTGAGGCCCCTGGTCATCAAGACCTGCAGGATCCTGAGAACTCTGGGCCTGCTGTGTAGAACTAGAAGGCAGAGGCTCAGGGACCCTTTTCCTATGTGAAAGCAGTTTTTTAGACCTTTGTAACAATTTTACAGCTCTATTGCGCCAGTAAATCTTCCCTGTGATATGCTTTTTTGCCCTTTTTTTTCCAAACTGCTGGCCGGGTCTCCCCCTTTTCCCTCTTTTGGGTGGCTGTTGTACATCAGGATAGCCCAACCCTGTTTGGATTTGAGATGGCTTTGCACAAGAAAAATGGTCCATTTTTAAAATCATCTTGCAAATCATATCCACATCAGGTAAACCCCCCCATCATTTGCGTCAGCCTCTTTTTCCACTCTTTAGCAATTGTAATCATGTTAACAAGCATTTCAATTTTTTTAAACCATTCAACAGTTGCTCTGGTATTTACAGGAGCCCCCCCTATAGGGGCTACAGCTCCTGCGCCTCTGGCATTTTCAGGCAGCCCTTGATTTTTCCTCCCCTTCACAGCCTGAGGTCTCGCTGGGGTGTTGCTACCTGACCCTTCAGCAGCCTTGATTCCCTTCACAGCCTGAGGTCTCGCTGGGATGTTGCTGTCTGACTCTTCAGCAGCCTGGGCTCCCTTCACAGCCTGAGATCTCGCTGGGATGTTACTGTCTGACCCTTCAGCATGCTTGGCTCTTTTGGGATCAGTTGCCATAATCTGATCTAAAAAAGAAAAAGACAATAATTGTGAAAGGTCCATCTCAGTGATATTCTCTCTCTCCCCCTCTCTCCCCCCCCCTCTCTCTCTCTCTCTCACACACACACACACACACTTTAAAAGGGTTTGAGAAAAACTAATTTAATTTTATATAAGACAAAGGAGCGATCCCCCTGTTAAAACAGCATACATGCAAAATACCCGCCATGAAAATGTGCAGAACGCACCATTGTCATTGCTCCTTCTTTTAAAGGTGAAGATGCGGGGCTGAGTCCTGGCAGCACTCGGTCTCTCGGGCATGGTTTTATTAAGTTTAGGGGAGGGTGTCTTCATTGGGTCAATAAAATCATCTTGAAAGTATTTTTCTGAAAGATTTCTATATCAGTTGCACTATTTTAAAAAGCTGAACCATCTGCATTAAGCGACAAAAACTCTATGTTCACCTCTCTAACAACAAAAATATCTTAGGTCAGAGTGACTCACCCAAAGATTCAGAAGAGAGAGAGCAGCTCTCATTCCCGTTGCTCTGACCCCCTGCAAGGGCAAAGAACATGCTAGGACTTGTCTCACAATGCTCTGAGCTCCTGCCAGGGCAAAGAACATGTTAGGACTTGTCTCACATTCCTCTGCGACCCCACAAGGGTAAAGAAAAGCACATATTAGGATCTGCCTCACATTGACTCCCGTCTTTTTAGTCCTATACTGCAAATTTATGGAGAACATAGAGCAGCATACCTTTTCTGTTGTCCGTAACTATCTTGGGATTGTCTGTGAGCAATCTGAAAATACCTGGTCTAATACAGAAATGAGTGTTCTTTTAAAAAAATATAGACTCTTTGATTCATGCTCACTTTGAAGTTCAAATCCACTCCCATTTACGAGAGTTCCAGATTTCTAACATGGCTGAAGCTTGTTCTATGTTTCTATTAACTATGAAATATGAGTTTGCATATGGAAAAATTAACTGGGGCCACATTATCACGATGCTCGGTTTTGGCGGCTGCCTGGTGAAGATGCTTCAGAAATACTACAGGCCTTTAACAAGCGAGGACCTAGATTGTCTCACAAGCTGTATCACGGATTATATCATCACCCATCAGGCAAAGTGGCTTCTTCAAAACGGCAGTTGAATATGTAACACTAAGAGTTTTTACCCATTTATCTAAAGTAAAAACAGCATTACTGTGAGATTTTTCTAAACAGGCCATTTTCTACTGATAGGGCACTAGTCTGCAAAGACATAAACGCTACTTTCTCTGTTGCAGGAAAAGGGTTTAAATATGTTTCTTAGACAAGATGTGAAACTATAATCAAAATTCTCAATATTCTGAAAAAGGATGATGGGTCTTGTATTACCTAAAAACTTTTTCAGTGTCTAGCAGCAAAATAAAATATATTTAAAACCTTTGCCCTGCCCGCTGTGATATTTCTCCCTTTATTTTAAAGAACAAGTTCCATTAGTTAGCAGGCTTTTTCTAAGCAGCCCTTTAAAACAGCAAATCTCTCACCTGCTTGCTGAGCGTTAGGACCCCGGTGAACCTGCGCTTTGGTTATGAAATTCTAGAAAAGAAGGGTGTTGGAATTGACAGTTATAAAAAGCTATACTATCCTGAAATAAAATCTTACATTTTGAATCATCTACGCAATGATCTACTCACCTGGGCCGTTATTATCAGTTCTCAGCAGCAGCAGCAGCTCTCGCCTCCAGGAAGGTATGAGTAGAGGTCTCTCTACAGGACCATCCCGTTTTATACATTTTCCCAGGGGAAACAAAATAATGCCAAAATGTTTTTCCAGTCTCTTTGCATAATTGTGTTTGTCTTTTGTCACTTATAAACAAGCTGGGTATTTGCTTTGACACCTATTCATCAATTGTTTATTTTAAGCAGAGGGCTTTTTCTAACTCTGTTATATTTTAAACAGGGAAGCAAAGATTTCTTGCTCCTTGCTCTCAGGGGAAACAAAATAATGCAGAACAGCGCATTTCAAAAGTGTTTTTTATTCAATCTTACAATCTTGAAACACAGAGAAAATGTTTATAATTCAGAGGTTGAATCATTAATAACACATCCTGTAGAAATCTATGATCTGCTTGCATCAATAGTCTTTTTAAAAAAGTATAGGACTATTCAGAGAATCCTAAACACTTAATAAGATTTGTTATGTAATCCAGAGTTCTGTTTGTGAGACACAGTACATTATTCCTGTAAGCAACCAAAGTAATAATATAAAGGGTTTTTTTTAAAGCAGATTGTCCCACATAACATTTGCAACATCCTTGAAAGGGTGTGTTCGCCCCAGGACAAGCATAGGTGACCCTGTTGACCACAAAGTTCTTCGTTGCAGCCCGGGCATGCGTGTTTCAGATGTCCAGACAGACAGTGTTTCAGAATTCCATAAAGACAGGCCCTCACAATGGATCTCATGGCCCTGCCTTTTTTCAGAGAAGTTCAGCTTACTTGTAAATGGGTTGGTTCCTGAAAAGTCAAAGAGGGGTTTTTAACAAACACACACACAGAGTAATCATATATAGCAACCCTCTGCCACCACCCTTCCACAAAGGTTACATACCTGCATTTCAGAAGATTTCTCTGTATAAAACGAAACTTCCATATTATGCCAGGGTCTGTCAGGGTCTTCAAGACATTGTAATGCTATTGGTGACATATTCTCACTGTCAGACTCTGTACTCATGTAGCGCTTTCTGGGGTTGGCATTGGTTTTGGAGTCCGGGTCCTTTTGGCTTGTCTTGGAAGGCTGGTTTTCCTTGTCCACCATCGTCTCCAAACCGTCCCGGTCTCTGCAAAGAGTGGCAAGCACGCACAGAAGGGGCCCGAAATCACCGTTGTGGCGTTGCAGCAACCGCTGTGGCATTTCAGCCCCAGGAGGCCTAAGGGCATGCCGAGGCATGCCCTACGGCCACCCCTTTTCTAGCTAAACCCCTCCATTCTCTTCCCATTGGCCTACAGGGCCACGGGGGTGACACATCACTTCAGGGGCCAATCCTGAGGCCGCGCTCTGGTCACGGGGGACCCCGGCATCTATGAACCCCTCCTATAGGTCCACGGTGACCTCAACAACCCCCTACATCATCCTACAGCCATGCCCACCCTGGGGGAGGGCCCTGGGTCGATTCTTGACCATTTTGTCCCACCTCAAAGGGGCGGGGCACCTGTCAAAATTTGATTTGATGGATGCTAGGTACTTATACTACTATCATGTTCCTGGTAATCATTTTGAAGAGGAATGTTCCCACTCAGTTTCTGTCTCAGACTGAACAATGGGTTGGATTTGGCCCTGAGATCGGGTCGTTACACAAACATTCTTTATTTGTCTTGCCAAATTATTCCCTATTAGGCATGGGGTCTGGATATCATCTAACACAGCTACCTTCCATTCCTTTTCCCAGTTCTTATACTGAATATGTACATTGGCCACACATACCGGAAATGATGGTGATCCTAACCCTTTTACTAGGACACTTTCATGAGGTAAAATATTTTCCTTGAGTATCACATCAGAGACACACACATACAATTGTGAACATTAATCTCTCGCAGCCCACACAACTTTGTCTTAAATCTGAATGTTCTCTCCATATTCTTCAACTAACTCTGCATTTATTGTAACAAACAGACAATGTTTTATCTCTTGACTTGGCCCAGCCTCATTGAATTCTGACAGTTCTGCCTCCATACTAACCTGCCTGTTACTTTATTCATTTAGCGAGCAGTTTAACCCTGAATTCACGATTTTTGAAACACAATATACTGGTTTCTCAGGGTACACTTCTTGCCTAACAACTTCTTCTGGGCAGCAATCTCAGAAATGCCCTTTTCCCCTTAGCAAACTGTTTTTCCCTGGCCATGCCTTCATTCTGCTGCAGTGATTTTTCCTTTCCAGTTTGTGCCGTTTTTACTTTCCAGCCTTCAGACACTTTATTTCTACCACCTGGCCACTTTATACCATTTCTTTTCTCACTATAATGAGGTCTTGATACCTCTCTCAAAGTTACTAATCTGTCAGTTAACTCAGCTGCTTCAGCAACTGTTTTTGGCTGCCTTTCTTGCATATACCATCTAAATTCCTGGGGTACAGTATTATAAAATTGTTCCAGTCCTATTAAATGTTTATCTTCCTTCATTTTAACCTCTGACCATTCAACCAGTCAGCAAATAATCCAGTCTACAGCCTAACTGCATGTACATTTCATCATGTTTCTTCTTTAGATTTAGTTCCCTTCTATGATGTTCAGCCATTAATTCAAACCTGTTTTACTCTGTTCTTATATAATTCATAATCCTGGGCTTCCTCCAATGTCATTTCTCCACAAATTTCTGCTAAGCCCCCACAAATCTGAGATCTAAGATACTCCATATCTAAGGAGATCTATTTGTTCCATTTTCATTTCTTGAGGAGATGGCTGCCAATGCGAGTTCCTTCCTTCTTTTTTTATTATTATCTATTTTATTATTATTCATACATACAAAACAGCAAAGTAAAACAAAACAAAACAAAAACAACAACAAAAAAATAAATAAAAAGAAAACACCCATACTACATATATAGATCTGAGATTTCATCTAGGTCATCTAATATCATCAACGGGTTCTTGTAAGTACTGGTTCGCCACGATCTTTTCTTCCCCTAATTTCCTGTCTCTTTCTGGGCCCAATTATACATCGGCTTCCAGCTTTCATTTACAAAATGTCTTGGTTGGTCCCATAGTGCCTCTGAAAGCATGTCTAGTTCTGCAATGTCCAATAGTTTCTTTAGTAGCTCCTCCATTGTTGGTATTTCTCCATTCTTCCATTTTTGAGCCCAGAGCAACCTAGCTGCTGTAGATATATACAGTAGACTATATTTTATTTTTTTTATCAATGATCTCTGGCATTATATTCAAGAAAAACATTTCAGGTTTAAAGTTTAGTTTTTGCTGAACAATTTCTTATGATATTTCCCAAACCTGTAACCAATTCCCCCCCCCCCCTTTTCACATGACTGCCATACGTGATAATATGTTCCCGGGATTTTCCTGCATTTCCAACAAGCATTACTGATCCCTTCTGACATTTTTGCCAATCTTACTGGGGTGAGATGCCATTTGTAAAACATTTTAAGGATATTTTCTCTAAGATTAACTGGTTTAATCAACTTATAATTATCTTTCCACATTCTCATCCAGTCATCTATATCAATGTTATAACCAAAATTTTGTGCCCATTTGACCATCACCTCCTTCACCCTCTCATCTTCCAGGTCATAATCTAGTAAATATGTATACATTTTTTTGATCATTTTCTCCTTTGTGTAAATCCACAGTTCATCCACCTGGACTTTCCCCTCAAAAAACCCCATATTTTTATCCTTTTTATATCTTGATTCTAATTTCAGCATTGATCACCAATCTGTTGATACTCCCAATCCCTCTAAATCTTGTTTGTTTTTCAGAGTTTGATCTTTAGTTAGTAAGTCTTTATAAGTGAGTAAAGCTCCTTCCTGGCTTAGCACTGAATTCCTTCATTCTTAACTGAAAGTTAATTTCTTTCTCCCTTAATCTTGTCTCCTTTTCCTTTTCTAATTCCAGCTTGTTTACTCTTATCTGTTCCTTTCCCATTTCTTTCTCCTTTTCTAATTCTATTGCTCTTATTCTCAACAGTTTCCTTTTTAATTCCCTTTTTATTTTCCAGATTTCCAAACTCTCTGGAATATCATCAACAACAGGACTTGTGGGTGTAACTTCCTTAATTCCCTCCACACCAGCTTGGTCTGCTTCAAAAATCTGGGCTTCCATTTCTGATTTTTTGGTCTTTTTGGGAGGCATGTGTTTGTATTTCTTTACAATTACCTCAAAACATTTACCTGAGGAAATAAATTTAAACTCTTCCTGTTACTTATTTCAGTGTCCAGGCTAAGTTTTATCAGTTACTCCTTACTTTACCATCAGGAGATCACTGCACCAATTGTTTAGTCTCTCTCAGCTTTCCAGCGATTGTCTTACCACTTTACCTCAAACTTTTACTTCAGAGAATTGCTCTGATGGACTAAGTTTTATCAGTGACTCCTTACTTTACCATGGCTTATACCTCAGAAGATAATTGCTTCAATATCTTGGTCTCTCCCAGCTTTCCAGTGATTCTCCTACCAGTTTACCACAAATGTTTACCTCAGAGAATCATGTTATCTGACAGGGAAACAGATACTTTTCACTTGATTCTAAACTCCTACCCTGAGTTAGAACTTTCAACCACCAGGTCTCTAAATCCTACCACACAGGACTTTCTGAGACCTCTTCTGGAGCGCCAAATTCTTCACTAGGTTTTCGGATCCCACTCCACTACCAGGTCTCTAAATCCACCACTTAGGATTTTCCCAGATATCTACTGGATTTTTTAAAATCTCCACTAAATTTTTCGGATCCCATTTGCTGCCACCAATTAATATGACCAGCCTCTACCCAGGCTTGCCACTTCTAAAATAACCTTCCTTTAAAAGGTTTGAATCCAGCCATAAACATACTAGACCAAGCAGTTAAAGAATGAAAAAAAAATCTTTTTATAACAAAGTAACAATTTATAATTGGGATGTGGTGGCGCTGCGGGTTAAACCGCAGAAGCCTCTGTGCTGCAAGGTCAGAAGACCAGCAGTCATAAGTTCGAATCCACACGATGGAGTGAGCTCCCGTTGCTTGTCCAGCTCCTGCCAACGTAGCAGTTCGAAAGCATGCAAATGCAAGTAGATAAATAGGTACCACCTCAGTGGGAAGGTAACAGCGTTCTGCATCTAGTCACGCTGGCCACATGACCACGGAAACTGTATATGGACAAACACTGGCTCTATGGCTTGGAAACGGGGATGAGCACTGCCCCCTAGAGTCGGACACGACTGGACATTTGTCAAGGAGAACCTTTACCTTTACCTTACCTAACAACTTATAAGGAAAAACTGAGTTAAGCATATGTTTCTCTTGAGTTACAGCCCAACTGCCAAAAATACACTACCTCCCTCCTTGATTACAAACTAACTTCTGCTCTCTACAGCTCTTCTGCCCCCTCCTCCTCTCAGCTCTCCTGGATAGGCTCACCTCCTGCATTCCCCCCAGCCAATCACCTTCTTTCTCCTGTTACCATGCAAAATTGGCCAGCATTCCAACACAGTCCTCTTTCCTTCCTTACACCTGCAAGGGGAGGGGCAGGCTGTCTCCCTCTGAGCAATGCATTCATGTTGTTTTTGTGGGTGCTGCTCTTGCTGCTACAAGCGATTTATCCATATCTATTTAAAAAAGAATTAAAAAGGGTACAGGGGCAGTGGCCATGAAATGGCCACCATGCCCAATACCCCAGCCCCTTCAGAAAGTGAATAAATCAACAGCAACATTTACCATGATGAAATGATAAGGATTGAAGAGATAAATGATTAGTATATTTTGAAACAATCCATCTATCTTAAAAAAAAAGCTATAGGTGGTTGGCTTCCTGGCTGAAGCCCTGGCTGGGTTACGCTCTTTCAGCTGAAGAAAATGCAGGCAAGGTTTGAAGAAATCAAGACAGAGTCTTTACAAACTAGGAACAGTAGCCCCATCTCATCACTTCCTTTTTGTCCCTCAAAAAGTCTCAGATGCATTTGCTTCATAAATTCATTGATTATTTCTGATGTGATTGATCTGACTTAATAAATTTGAATTTGTTACAGAATCCCTTTTCATTCCAGACAACAACACAAGTGTAGCCAGCTGCAGGGCTTAGAGTAGTCCAACAACTTTGGGAGTTTCAGGTTGTGAACCACTGATATATAGTTTGCACAGTTCCTTGCCATGGTTGTTGTGGCATGGTGCTGATGGAAGTTGTTGCACAAACGTTTACAGAATACTGGGTTGCTCATCTCATTTACAGACTGGGAGGGGAGATTCCTGGCTGCTAAGGGAATATCTCTGTAAAACAGTCTTATTGTCTTTCTTCTGTAAGGGACCATAACCGTCTAAAATAGCTCAAGGCGGCTAATTGTAATAAAATACAGTTTAGAAACACAACATTAACTAAAACCGAACATAAAAACAGATCAATTAAAATGAAATTAAAAACACATCTAACAAAATGGCAAAACTCAATAAATTTAGAAAGGCCTATAGCAACAGACCAACTTATATTCTAATGGTTAGCCTGAATAAAAAGAGCAGGACAGTAAGAGAGAAGGAGCCAATCTAGCTTCCCACAATAGGAGGTTCCAGAGCCTGGGACTGGCCATGGAAAAGGCCTGCTTGTGCATCCTAACCAACTGTACCTCTGTTAATAGTATGATTAATCCTCCTAATTATCTTCCTAATAAGAGTGAATGGTCTTGGCTAGGCTGCAAGCCAAATTCTAACGTGCCCAACAGCTTATGGGCTGCCACCCCAATTGGCATTACATGCTGTCAAGCTGGAACTGACTTATAGGGCTTTCAAGGTAAGAGAGATATTCAAGGAGTGGTTTAAGCACTTCCAACCCTACCCCTGTAAATTTCCATGACTTACGCAGAGATTCAAACCCAGGTCTCCTGAGTTCTAGTCCTTCATTCTATTCATTATACCAAAAATTGACAGCACAGTTGGTGGTACAGGTTCCAAGCTGCTTTCAAGTCTTCTCCACAGATATTTTATGTTTATTTCAAAACATATTTAGTGGTTTAACATTGCTTACAGCTTCTATTTTTGTTCAGAAAAGTAGTCCCTTTCCTTAATCACCTTAACTGCGTAAAGAAATATTCACGCATAGCAAGTACTCCTTGGCTTCAGTCTGAGTTAATTGGTGGTCTGTAAGCAGTAAGTAATTAAGGAAGATTTCCTTAATCAACTAAGGTAATTAAGGTACAGAAACACAATGTTAAACAAAAATCATGTCTATAAACAATGTCTGACAATCAAATAAGTCTTTAAAAAGTTAGAATAAACATAAAATAGTTGCACTTAGGCACGAAATGAACTGGCAAACTGCACTGCCAATTTTTGGCAGCTTTGAAAAATGTGTATTTGGGAGGAGATTGTCAGGGGGGATACAAAAATGAGTTTGGTGTACATAATGGCCCATGAGTGGCATAATACTCATCCCTGCCCCATTGGTTTAGCGGTGCCACTTGCCATGTTCGCTTACACTGCAGGGTCATGTTTTCCTTTCATGCTGATGAACAGATGTGCAAGGTAATTTTTGGAGAGCTAAAGGCAGCATATAAAGGTCAAGACAACAGTGCGCATTTGTTTCAAGTAATAACTGGAGCGAGAAGTTGCTTTTTTCATTCAATGTAGTGCTACAATCGGTATTTGTTTGTTTGTTTGTTTGTATTTATTACTTTAATTTATATACCACTCAGTTAGTGCTGAAGCACTATTCTGGGCAGTTTATAAAGGATTAAAATATGCTTCATAACAAAACACTGAAATATAACACAAATAGCAGTAATGTGGCAAGAACATTTAAAAAAAAAATCTTTTGGCACCAACAAATTATCACAAAAAAGTGGAGCTGGAGGTGAAACACTCAACTAGGGTCAGATTGAAAAGCCTCCCCAAAAAGAAGTGTTTTCAACTGTCTCCTAAAAGAATACAGGGAGGGAGCCAGGCATAGCTCCTCTTGGAGCTGGTTCCATAGTCTTCATGCCACCACTGAGAAGGCCCTACCTCTAGTAGATGACCTTCAGGCCTTTCTCAACGTGTCTACCTGGAGGAGCCTAGCCTGATTCAATCTAGTCAGTTGGCCATATGACATTGGGGAAAGACCCTCCAATAGGTAATGTGGTCCCACACTGTGAAGGGCTTTATATGTGAGTGTGTGTCAAAATCTTGAACCTGATCTGGGACACAACAGGTAACCACTGGAGACTGGCCAGAATTGGAGTGATACAACCAAACTTCCTCACATCAACCACGAGTCTTGTCACTGCGTTCTGGGCCTGCTGTAGTCTCTGGGTCAGCCTCAAGAGCAACCCCACATAGAGATTTGCAGTAGTTGATCCAGGAGATCTCCAATGCCTGCACCAAGATACTAAGGGAGCATTTGTCTAGGTATGGGCAGAGATGGGTAGGCTGATCTGGACACGGCTCCAATCTGGGAGTCCCAAGAAAGAGCCAAGTCCAGAAGAAAACTCAGATTACAAACCTGATCCCTAAATGGGAGGACAACACCATCCAGTCTAGGGATAACCCCCTCCAACCTTTTGGAGCCCCCTGGAACAGAATTTCTGTCTTGCCCAGATTCAGTTTGAGCCTATTCACCTGGGTCCATTCCAGTACTGAGGCCAGGCATTCCTCAATGCAGAGGTGGTAAAAGAGAGATAGAATTGCATATCATCAGCTACATGGAGAAACCTGACCTGAGAAGATCTGGTGGGTTAGGCAAATGACATTGGAGAAAGATGCTCCAACAGGTCATGTGGTCCCAAACCATGTAGGATTTTATGCGTGAGTGTCAGAACCTTAAACCTTGATCCAGGACACAACAGGTAACCAGTGGAGGCTGGCCAAATTTGCTCACACCAGCCACCAGTCTGGTCGCTGCATTCTGGATCAGCTGTAGTCTCCGGGCCACTCTCAAGGGAAACTCCACATAGAGAGCATTGCAGAAGTCAATCCGAGAGATGGCCAGTGCCTGCACCAACATCCTAAAGGAGCCATCCTCTAGGTAAGGGCGGAGTTGGGCAATAAGCCTAAACTGATTAAAAGCCGATCTGGACACGGCTGCAATCTGGGAATCCCAAGAAAGAGCTGGGTCCAGAAGAATGCCCAAATTATGAATTTGATCCCTAAATGGGAGGGCATTGCTATCCAGTCTAGGGATAATTCTCGCAACTTTTTAGAGTCCTCCCCCCCCCCCCAGAATATCAAGTCTTGTCTGGATTCAGTTTCAGCCTGTTCACCTGGGTCCATTCCAGTCCCGAAGCCAGGCATTGCTCAATGCAGAGGTGGTAAAAGAGAGATAGAATTGCATGTGATCAGTGTACTGATGACTCCTCACTTCAAATCTCCTGACAACCTCCCCCAGCAACTTCACATAGATGTTAAACAGCATTGGGGATATTGACTATCCCCGGGGCACCCCAAAATTGAGGGTCCAAGGAGCCCACAAGCTGGATTCTCTGGACACATTCTTTGAGAAGCTAGGCACGTTCTTTGAGAAGCTTAAAGCTAGGCCCCCGATCCCAATCTCCAAGAGCCCGTCTGAAGGATACAGTGGTCGACAGTATCAAAAGCTGTTGAGAGATATCAAGGAGAACCAGCAGAGTACCACGATCCCCATCGGCCTCATTTAAAAGGTCCTTGTGCAGTGCAACTAGGGCCATCTCAGTACTCCATTCTAGCCTGGATGGGGTACTGGAATGGAATGGGTCAAGGCAGTTTTGCTCTTCCATGTAAGTCTGAAGCTGATTAGTTATGACCTGTTTGAACACCTTGCCCATAAAAGGTATGTTGGCAATGGGACAAAATTTAAGATCATCTGTTGCCAACTGTAGGTGTTTAATGATGGGTTGGATGATAGTTTCTTTCACGCGGGAGGGAAGGATGCCTCCTTCAGTGAAGAATTATCAATATTCATGACCCAATCCACCATATCCACACTGGCAGCTTTTATAAGCCAGGCTGGGCAAGGGCCGAGCACAGAAGTAGTGGTTCTACAGCCAACCGGCACCCTGGACACTTCCTCCACTGTTACAAGTTCAAATTGAACCAAGTGGGAAGACAGAGAGGGCACAGCAGTGATGCCCCCCTGATTGACTCAATTGCTGGTGGAGTCGAAATCAACTCACATGTCCTCAATTTTGGATCTAAAAAAGGCTGCAAATTAATTGCTAGAAAAATTATGACCAGGATTGGTTAGGTTGAAAACCATCAGAAAAGTTCTGCTTGTTGGTTCACGGCCTCACCAATAATCTTGATATTAAAGGCCTTTTTTGCCACCTTTAAGATGTTGCCATTCCTACTGGTCATCTTCTTAACAGCAGCCAAAATTTGTGCTGACTGGTCTCTCTTCCACATGCTCTCCAGCCATCTCCTTGTTGACTTCATAGCTTGCAGGCTCTCAGTATACCAAGGAACAGAGCAAGCTCTGAAGTGGAGAGGGCATTTGGGGGTGATTGTGACAAGCATCCAGGTTGTCTCTGAATACTATCTATCAACATGGGCTTTGACAGAATTGTCTACCAGGTCAGCTGGACACCCTCCCAAGGCCACCCAAAACTGTTCCAGGTCAAGAAGCCTGCAAAGGCGGACCAATTTCACAGGTCTATTCTCCCTGTGGAAGAGGGTGGCAGTGGGCAGACTAACTCTCAGCAGGAAGTGATCTGTCCATGACAGTGGACAAGAGATCATATTCCACACTAGAGATGGGGATGATTCACCATTTTGGTGAGTTGTCCTGCTTCGTGATTCATCAAAGTTAACGAATCACAAAGCTCCCCCCATGAACTGACGAAGCACGAATTTATTCATCGATTCATGGGGGAGTTACTAAAAAAAACTGATCCCCCCGCCACTGCCCCCTGGCCTCCCACCCCGTAATTGCCA
The DNA here is from genome assembly GCA_037013535.1 of Intellagama lesueurii. Lineage (NCBI taxonomy): Eukaryota > Metazoa > Chordata > Lepidosauria > Squamata > Agamidae > Intellagama > Intellagama lesueurii. The sequence continues at coordinate 189,354,862 of JBAJHW010000001.1, read as the reverse complement.
CTGCCACCATCTCCAGCTGGCCTCTGCAGTCATGGCCTGTATAAATGGACACTGGCTGCCCTTTACAAAGATGGTGGCTGCGGCTTCATTTGCAAAGGGCAGCCTGGATTCCCTTAAGGGATTCCCTTAAGGGTGGTGGCGGGGGGCAGCGGGGGGGCAGCAGGGGGTGGGGGTGGTAGCTAAGGTAGGGAGAGGAAGGGGCAGGGGATAGGCTGTGGGGTGGGTGGCTGCCTATCCACCCACCAATCAGCCAATCGGCAGGCCGGTAGGCAGAATGGGAAAGCCATAGGAAAAGAGAGAAAGCTAGCCATTCTCTTCCTATGGGGGATGAATAAAAATGGGGAAATATTCATCCCTTCGTATTCGTTGGGGTCTCTGGAACCCCCGAAAATGAAATGATGAATATTTAACGAATCAGCGATTTCTGACGAATATCGTGATCCATTTTTAAAATTCGTCCCCATGTCTATTCCACACCCTTAAGTCTCTATCAGCCTGTGCTGTCGAGAACACCAGGTCCAGAGTATGGCCCGCTTTATACATGGGGCTGATGACATGCTGGGAGATGTTCATGGATGTAATTGAATGAATGAACTCCAGGGCCAGTCCCAACAATTCCGACTCAGCATGGATGTTGAAATCCCCAGCTATAAATGACCTGGGAGATCTCAACACTGCTGCCGAGATGAACTCGACCAGCCCTGGCAGGGAAAGTACTGGGTCATGGGTGTTAGAGATCATCGTGTGTTCTGACCAATTATCCTCAATAAGCTAAATTAAGTCGTTAACTTGTAAGAACTTTAGAAAAGGTTTATTAACTACGTACTACATGGATGTTCAGGGGTCAGTGGAATGGGATTCTCCTTAACTTTTCCGAAGCAATCAGTTAAGGAGCTATCTTCTTTCTGTTCCTTAATAAAGGAGGAACTCTTAGGATTTCTCAACAGCACTAAATCAGCTGTGTCCCTCAACTCAGGATGTTCCCCTAAAATGGGTCTTTCAACTATAGTTTCAGCGCTTTCCTCAGTGGCGTCAATCTGCCTTCCCTGAGAGCGGGTTACCATTAAAACACTCTGCACATGCTTGGATAAATCTAAACCAATCAGACAAGGAGCTGGGATTTGATCTGACACAGCTACTTTCCATATACCAGACCACCCATGGTACTTCAATGCTACTCTAGCCATTGGTAATATTACAGAATCCGAACTTATGCCTTTGAGAGTGATGTTCTGTTCCAACATATTCTCTTTAGGAATTATGCCTGGGTGACAGATAGTTACTTGGGAACAGGTGTCTCGAATACCTAAATAATTTTTGTTGTCAATAAAAATCATTTCCCCAGAGCTTGCCAATAAATCTTGATTGCAGTTGATTAAAAAACATTGTATTACTTTAGCCTCAGGAAGCTCTGGGCTCTCTGCCAAGTCCATTCCCTTAGCAACAGTGTTGCCGCTGGTAGCTTCAGCTGCTGAAGGCTGAAGGAAAAATACTTTTTTAGGCTGATTGAAATCTTTATTCCTCTGAGTTCCACACTGGGCAAAAAAATGTCCTGGTTTACCACAAGCATAACATTTTTTATTTGCCTTATGTTCAGTGTAAAGGGATCTATCAATTTTCCCCTCAGAACTACCTGATTTCAGGGAACTTTGCTATGGGAATGAGAGTTTTGCTTTAAAATGGCTTCCTTTAGTTTGAACCTGACTGAAGTAATTTTTACCAGATTGGAATTTCTTACAGTCGTCCCACACTTTTCTACCAATTTTTACCTCAGAAAATTGAGGATCTCTGATCCCACTAATAGAACCCACATATTCAGACGCTTGTATCACATTTTTATGATCCTTGTCCTTGACCAGATAACGCAATTCCCCTGGCAAATTGAATAAAATTGTTCCAATCCAACCACATTTTTCATTTGTTCTAAGGAAGTGATATGTTCCTGCTCCAACCACCTATTAAAATATTGAATTAAACGTGCTCCAAGCTGGGCAAAAGACTCCTCAGGTTTCTTTGTAATAGCACAAAATTTTCTTCTGAAGTGCTCTGAATTAATCCCAAATCTGGAATACACCATCTTTCTATAAACCTCAAAATCTCTAGCTTGCTCCAGAGGCATCTGTGAATAGATTTCAGGTAACACACCACCTATTTATGATCTTAAAATTATCATTCTTTCATCATCTTTAATCCCAAAGTCCCAACAAGCTCTCTCAAATGAAATCAGGAAAGATTCAGGACAATCTCCGTTCCGATATTGGGGAAATTTCTTTAGGTCGATCTTTGAGGGATTTACCACACTGGAATTATTATTATTATTATTATTATTATTATTATTATTATTATTATTATTATTATTATTATTATTATTATTATTATTATTATTATTATTTTGAGCAGCTTATTCCAGTTTCTTCATCTCTATTTGGAATTGCATTTCTTTTTGCCTGTTTTCTTGCTCAAATTCCCTTTGCCTTTCAAGTTCTCTGATTTTTTCTCTTTCCAATTCTAATTGGTTTTTCATAGCTAACTCGTTCAGTTTAAATTCTTGTTCTAGCTTCCATTTTTCAAAATCTTGGGAGCTTTGGATATTTTCTCCCTCTGAGGCAATTATTGGTGAGCCCTCAGTTTCTTCCTCACTTTGAATTTGAGGGTTCCCATTTCCCTCAGCACCTTGGAGCTCAACCTGTGTCTCCACAACCAACTTTTTACTTCGTTTAGGGGGCATAAATAATAAAATTTCTTTTTAAACTGGACTGGCTCTTTTCCCTCACCAGAGCCAAAAGGACCTTTCTTTCAGTGGCTTTCCTTATAACTAGGTTGTGCTTTTCCCAGCAGCTCGCCTTGGCTACTCCCAAGCTCACAACCCTTGCCACAATATTTTCCTGTCTTGGCGATTCTTGTCTCCAGACACAAGAACAACTTTCTGCTTAGCTTTTCTTTACATTTAGCTTTTATTATCACCTCAGATCTATTGTGACTTAGGCTTCCACTCCATCTGCTACTGCTCTTTTCCCTCAGAGCTCCAGATTTTGAGCTAGCCACTTGGTCTTGTAAATCCTGAGGTAAATGGTTTCTATTTTCCCTATCTTAGGATTCTCCAGATCTGAGTTCAGAAGCCCGAAACTAAGTCTTCCACAAGACTCTAATGGGTAACCACTTCTTACCACAGATCCTAACCCCTCCTAGCTCGGAAAACCTTCAAACTCAAAAGCCAATTCAATTTTTCATTGGATTGTTTTGTATCCCAGTGCTGTGCTACCAATTTGTCACATTCCCACCTGTCCCTTGATTGTTTCACCAAACACAGGGCACAAGCTACGTGTCTTTCAGCTGCCACCAGTTGATTACATCAGCATTATGTATTATTAATAATAGATGTCCAGGCCATGCGTCATTTTAAATAGAACCAAATAGAAGTTGTTTATTAATACAGGTGATGAAGGTACAATCAATGCCGTTAACTCTTAACAGAACATCCTACTTCATCCACTCTCAACCACCAACCCTCTCTCTATCCACCAAACTCCCAATTCCAAAACCTCCCTTCTTAACTCCTCTCAAACTCCAATCTAATCTCCCCCTCCTCCTGCAGAGAATCTTATATTTTGTGACTCCACCTCTCCAGCACACTCATTGGTCCATGCAGATAGCATATGAATACTCATGACCTGGGCGGACGCCACAACCTCATTGCTCTTTCCAACCCTGTTTCACCAAAACTAGACCTCCTGGGGCCTTCCTCCAAATAGCAATTCATATGATGAAAATCCTTTTGAAACTTGGGGTGCTTCCCTCACTGCATTTTTTATTCACTTGTTTGTTTGCTTATTTGTTACTTGGATTTGTATACCACTCCCATAAGTGCCAAGGCAGTTTACAATAAAAAGCAACACAAAACCAAAAATAAAAGTAAAACTGCTAAAAATAATTTAACAATTTACCAGTAAAACAGATGGCGCAAAGCAATGATGCAGAAAAATGGTGGACAAAAGTAATCAACTAGGGTCAGTGAAGGGTCTCCCTCTTCCAGCTCTCTCATTCCCTGCTTTTGTAGCCTTTGGCTCACTCGTTCCAACTCCTAGGAAAAAAGGAACATTAAAATAGTTCTGAATGAGCAATGAATATGAAACAGGGCATACAGTACTTCAGAATTCCTGCATTTGTTTCTTTACAACCAAAGAAATGAATGAGTCCCATGAATTTCAATTTTTCATTGATTACAAAATAAATGCATGGTTTTTCCACAAGAGCCCCAAACATGACTGTGACAAGTATACACATTATATTACTAAATAATTCTGTTCTCTCTTTCTTCCAGAATTTGTTGGACATTCTATTGTTTTTGTTAATTAGGTTGATCAAATTTAACTGTAAATAATGGTTTGAGCTAGAGTTGTTTCATGTTAAAATTTTGAACTTTAAGAACGTGAGGGTAAATTTACTCCCTGTGAGCAACTGTTCTATTCAATTCTCAGAGGACACATGAAGCTATAGCATGAAATGAATTATACAAATCAATTTGTATAAATGTTGTATATCTTAAATGTTTTTTTAATGTTCCTTTAAAGTTCTATAGTAAAGCTTTGGTCTTGAACTTGATCTTTAATACTTTAATATGCTGAGATAAAAATAATTTAAGTTAGCCAAAAAAATCAAACTAAATGTTTTTATCATCTGTGGGAATTTTTTTTACATAAGAACAAAAAAGAAAACTGGAAATTTCCCCCAAGAGGGGGAGGAAAGGGGAGGCTCACACACTTTCTCACCCGCTGTGCACTCCATCTCACCTGATGGCTCTGTGGCAGGGCTGAAATTTTGCATGCCTATGAATTTTGCACCCAAGGCAACTGCCCCTGTGGCCCTGACCATGCTATGCCACTGGAGGAGGACAGAAATTCTTGAAGGGCAGCTACTAGACAGCAGCAATAACAGAAAGTGGCACTGCCAGAGAGTCTTTCACAGACAGTGGCAATGAAACTTGAGCAACTCTTGTTAGCTGCACAGAAGAAGGCAGTGGTAAACCATTTTTGAATATATTATCCCTCAAAAACCCAATGATAAAATGCTTTAAAATAAGACAAGAACGAATGTTGGATGACACTCGCAGGCTGGAGGATAATCAGTTTACTGGAGCTGCTGGAGAAGAGCAAATTGTCAAACTGAAATAACACTGTTGCTCAAAGCTGAAAAAACAGCTTGTTGTTGATATGCACAGATGCAGAGGGAAAGCCCAGTGTAGCACAATACATACAACTGGAGCATGGAATGGGAGACGTATAGATCAAAGCAATATTTAAATCATAAAATAAGAAATTTTAAAAAGCTGCTTTTTTAAAGCATTGTAATATGTAGGATGGGCAAACTAAAGTCAACTGAAATATAATGATGATGATGATGATGACGACAACAACAACAACAACAACAATAATAATAATAATGCCAGCCTCCAAAAACACGTGGGAGCATCAGGCAGAGAAGATGTCAGAAAATGAGGAAGTCAAGATCTTGTGGGATTTCCAGATCCAAGCTGATAGACACCTTGAACATAACACACCAGACATAGTAGTAATAGAATGAAGAAATGTCTGGATCATTGACATTGCAATTCCAGGGGATGCCAGAGTTGAAGATAAAGAATTTAAAAACTAACAAAGTACAGAGACCTGGCAATAGAAACATCTTGCCTCTGGAAGAAACACACTTCAGTGGTCCCCGTAGTCAGTGGGGCTTTGGGAACAATATCAAGAAATTTCACACAGTACCATAAGAAGTTGCAGATCTCAGAAATCACACCATGAGAGCTACAAAAAATGGCTATACTGTGCAAATATTTAACAGATACTTAGGTTTTTGGGTTAAAACTAGTATATGTTATATAATATCAGTCAATGTTTTTATAATTTTGACTGTGCCTGGTGTTTTTGAATCATCATCATCATCATCATCATCATCATCTTGGAACTGCAGAGCTGGAAGGGACCCTATAGATCACTGATTCCAGCCCCTGTCAGGGAGGCACAGTGGGGAATTTAACTCCCAACCTCTGGCTCCTCAGCCAGATGCCTAGGCTACTGAGCTATGTGACATTTTCAATCAAATAAATGCAAAATGTTTTACTTTGGAAACAGATGTAGGCATCCTTCAGTCTCGAGAGACTATGGTAACGTGATCTTAATAGAGGTCTTGGAACAATGTCTAGTGTGGCTGAGAAGGCCAATTCGAGAGTGACAATCCCTTCCACACTGAAAACAAATACAATCTATCCCCTGTCCAGCTCCCTGATTTTGCTGGTTTCGGGACTGCCTCTTTGCCTCAGCCTGCTGGACAAGTGTCTCTTCAAATTGGGAGAGGCCATGCTGTACTGCCTGCCTCCAGGCTGAATGCTCAGATGTCAAGGTTTCCCATCTGTTGAGGTCCATTCCTAAGGCCTTCAGATCCCGCTTGCAGATATCCTTGTATCGCAGCTGTGGTCTCCCTCTGGGGCGCTTTCCCTGCACTCATTCTCCATACAGGAGATCTTTTGGAATCCGACCGTCAGCCATTCTCACGACATACCTGAGCCAATGTAGACGTCGCTGTTTCAGTAATGTATACATGCTAAAAAAATCCAGTTCGTTCTAGGACTACTCAATTTGGAACTTTGTTCTGCCAGGTGATACCAAAAATGCATCGGAGATAACGCATATAGAACGTGTTCAGCTTCCTTTCCTGCCGTGCACAAAGGGTCCAGGACTCACTGCAGTACAGGAGTGTACTCAGGACACAGGCTCAATAGACCTGGATCTTGGTATATGCCGTCAGCTTCTTATTAAGCCATACTCTCTTTGTGAGTCTAGAGAACATGGTAGCTGCTTTGCCAATGCATTTATCCAGCTCGACATCTAGGGAGAGAGTGTCAGAGATCGTTGAGCCAAGGTACACAAAGTCATGAACAACCTCCAATTCTTGTGTGGAGATGGTAATGGAGAGAGGTGAGTCCATGACCTGGCCCATGACTTGTGTTTTCTTCAGGCTGATTGTTCATCTAAAGTCTTGGCAGGCCTTACTAAAATGATTCATAAGTTGTTGGAGGTGTTCAGCAGAATGGGCAACAACAGCTGCATCATCAGCAAAGAGGAAGTCCCGCATGCATTTCAGATGGACTTTGGTCTTCACTCTCAATCTAGAGAGATTAAAGAGCTTTCCATCTGATCTAGTCTGGAGATAGACACCTTCTGTTGCAGATCCAAAGGCGTGCTTCAGCATGACAGCAAAAAAGATCCCAAACTGGGTTGGCACGAGGACACAGCCCTGTTTCACTCTGCTTTGGATGTCAAAGGGATCTGATGTTGAGGATGTCAAAGGGATCTGATGTCAAAGGGATCTGATGTAACACTCACCCCTCCCTAAAGAGAGTACGAGGGTTGGACTGGGAGTCACTGTGGGTGCAAAACTACCACCTTTATCTCCGAGGTTGGTCCTCTAGGCCTCAGAAGTGCGTAGCATAAACCCCATGGACAAGCCTGACCTTAAAAGAAAACTTTTGCTTACTTTCCAAGTAATTAAGCATTGACTTTGTGCTTCCTTAGACAACACAACAGCCCTGCAAAGTAGGACCTCTTATCAAATCACCACTGGATTTAGATGTGAGCCCTGCTGTATCAAAGACAAGCCTTCTCTTAAGAAGTATTTGTTTTTATTAAGAAAATAGTTTCATTAGTATATAGTTGTTGTGCAAAAGCATTTAGCAATACAGTCAACCCTCGACTTACGAACGGCCCTAGTTACGAACATTTCGACTTACGAACCGCTCTGATAGAAAAATATTGACTCGACTTGCGAACTTAGATTCGAGTTACGAACCGAAAAAAAAAAGCCTAAGTCATCTTAGGTTAAAAGGGAAAAAAAGAAAAAAATTCTGCCCCTAGTGGTAGGAACGGATTAACCGGCTTTGCATTAGTTCCTATGGGAACTAATGATTCGAGTTACAAACCGCCCCTCGACCTAAGAACCAAAAACAGCCGGAACGGATTAATTGGTTTTCAATGCATTCCTATGGGAAATGCTGATTCGACTTACAAACTTTTCGACTTACAAACTTCCTTCCGGAACGGATTAAGTTTGTAAGTCGAGGGTTGACTGTACATATCCATTCATTTCAATGGTTAAATAAAACTGCTATTTCTAGATAAAATAATAACCTCTAAAATCTTTAGGTAATCATCTTGCTTCTAAACTGGGCTATTCCCTCCTCCTCCTTCTGGTTTCAAAAAGACAAACCATTTTTCTTTACTACATCCTGCAAGCATTCTTCAACAACATACACCAACCAATAACAAAAAGAAATCTTTCTATATGCAAAACAATCATTTTTCTACATGTCTTGGCTCTCCTTCTCCCTGACACGTCTTAGCTGCTAACCAATTAATTACAAGAAAGCTTAACTCAACTCTCCACCCATAATTCACACAGATCCACAGGCGGCTTATCTTGCCTGCAATTAAGAGGTATGCATGTTTGGTCTTCTTTGAATCTCTCTTGGCCTTGCCTTCTTATCTTCTGTAACAAGCTTCTTCATACCAGGCAACTCTGCAAAAACAACCTCACATATTCCACTGCTTTTAACATCATCTCATACAGAATTTAACAGACTCCATCTTCTTTATGTGACTACAAGTCCCATCATTTCTCAATATCAATACACGCCTTCCCTTGGAATTAAAAAATCCAGGGTTTTATACAATCCTGCATTTTTGACTAAACAAAAGCTAGGTTACATCGTTTGTCCTAGTATTCTAGATGAACACTATGTTAAAGTTATATAATGTAATAAATATATATATCAATTTTACTTATGCAATCTATCTAGCAAAGCATGAGGTAGACAAAGTTCTAACAGCAGCTATTTGAATATAGAACTCTGGTGTTAAAGCAATTCTAGGAGTCTGAAAAATAGAAAATAACAAGTTAGTAGTAAATCAGTAACAATGCACTCTGGTTATGCTCAGTAACCATTGAATCAGAACCAATTTCTTCAACCATCTGCCACTCCATGGTACATTCTGGATAGGCTGTCAGCCATGATGTTCATCCATTCAGGAATGTGCTGAACCTCAAAGTCAAAATCCTGCAAAGTTAAACACCAATGCAAAAGCTTTTGATTATGAGATTTCATTTTTTGCATCCAGACCAAAGCACGATGGTCAGTCTGCAAAATGAATCTCCAGCCCCATAAATATGGCCTCAGACGGCTCAATGCCCAGACAATCGATAATGCTTCTTTCTCAGGTACCGAATAAGCCCGTTTAAGAGCTAGAAGCTTCTTGCTGTAAAAAGAAATGGGATATAATTCTCCATCAGAACCTGCTCGCAATGAAACAGAACCTAGGCCCCAATCTGAAGCGTCTGTCTGAAAAACAAAAGGCTTCGAAAAATCAGGTGATCTCAAAATAGCAGTTACCATTCTAGCTTTTAAGGCATGAAAGGCTCTCTGACACTCTTGGGTCCAAATCACCGTAATAGGCATGCACTTTTTCATTAGCTTAGTTAGAGGAGCAGCCAGGTCACTAAAGTTAGGAATGAAACATCTGTAGTATCCAACCAGGCCTAAAAAGGACTGGACCTGTTTCTTGTTAATGGGTACAGGCCACTGTTGGATACTGTCAACCTTAGCTTGAATTGGTTGAATTTCACCTTGACCAATTTGATGGCCTAGGTAAAGCCTTTCGCCGTTACCCACTGACATTTGCTTGCTTTCACAGTAAGACCAGCATTTTGCAATCTACACAATACAGTTTCAATGTGAGACGTGTGGGAAGCAAAATCCTCACTAAATATTGCCAGGTCATCCAAATAAGCTGAAGCAAAGGGTAAACCCTGTAACACTTTGTCCATCATCCTTTGGAAGGTTGCTCCTGCATTTTTCAACCCAAATGACATTTTCTTGAACCTGAAAGTCCCAACATGACTTATGAATGTGGTTTTGTCCATAGATTCTTCGTCTAAATTTATTTGCCAAAAACCTGAGGAAAGATAGAGAACCATGATAAATTTGGCAGATGACAGCTTCTCAACAAGGTCATCGGCTCTGGGTAATGGGTACAAGTCAGGTACAGTTATTTTATTCAGTTTCCTGTAATCCACACAAAACCTGATTTCATCCAAAACTTCTCCCATGGCATTTTTCTTTGGTAGAATTACAATTGGTGAAGCCCATAGTGAAGAACTGGGTTCAATGACTCCCAAATCTAGCATCTTCTGAATCTCTTGCTCAATTTGCACTGCATGAGATCCTATAGCTCTGTATGGGCTAGAACGTATAGGAGGGATGTCACCTGTGTCTATTGCAGGTGTAACCAAATCAGTGGTACTAGGTTTATCAGAAAACACACTTTGGTAATATTCCAAAATTTGAGAAAGCCAAGCTTGTTCATCTGAAGAATCAGAGTCAAAAAAGTTATCCTGCCAAGTTCCAGCATTTTCCAAGTCTGACAAAATGTCCAAAGGCTCCTCCTCAGGCCTAGCACAAGCTGCTTGACATCTTAACACCACAGCTGCTCTGTCCTTGTACAACTTCAGGCTGATCTCTGAGTTCTCCCAGGGATGGATCAGTCATCACCAGCTTTTTAAACTCATTGCAGTTTGCAGTGTTTCTGACACTTCCGCATTCTCTGTTGATGGGACATTTGTCAAACTAGCCTCTGGTTCTGGTTGCTTAGGAGACGGAGGCTCAGTTTTAACTGACAATGGTTTTACAATCTCTAAAGGCTGTAAATCTGCAGCTTCTTCTTTGTTAGCTAGGTGGGGCAAACTGTGAGCCCTTCTAGGCTACAGTTCATTTCGGCTTTGCTCTACCAACTCCGTCAGGGGTCTTTGAAGTCTCCGCGTTTGCACGCGAGTCACAACTTGCAACTCTGTTTATTTTATAATGCTGAAAAAGTATATCATTTTCTAAAATAAAGGCTGGGGTATTTCCTTGGTGAACCAAAATGTACCGTTCTCCAACCCAGTTCTTGTAACTCAATTTCACAAAAGCCAAAGGGGCATAAATCAGCTCTTTACCGGTTGGGTGATAGCTGTAGATGGGGAATCTGGCTTCAGGCATTATCTGGGAGGGACTAATTAAAAATGCCAAAACGGAAGACAAATTCGCTCCCGAATCGTGTAAAGCAGGAATTTCCATAAAGCCCTGGGGTGTTTGGATTTTTATTGACTCACCAAACTGTTGTGCTGTCCAGTCCGCCTCCTCTTTGGAGATCAAACAATCTGGGTCAACCACTTTAAATCGTAGTTTCCACTGGGTAGATTTATAAGGCTCCTTAGTTCCTTTAGTGGCGGCTGCTCCAAACATCCCAACTTGAAAAGGGTTGGTGGAGACATGCTGAATAGTTGAAATTCCTTTGTCTTTGCCTGCCTGCTTGCAGTGAGTTAACTCCTCATGGCCCAGGAGTTAGAAGTACTGTTCCCTGGGGCTGGAATCCCCCTGAAGCATCATCCCTCTGGGTCTCCCTCTGGAACTCCCCGATGTTCGGCGGGCTTTCCCCTCCCTCTGGATATCTGATAAACTTCAGCTTAGGCTGCTGCCACTGGTGTGATGGGGTTGCCTGCTTAGCGGGTGGCTTGGGAGGCTGGCTATGCTGAGGCACCTTAGGACAATCTCTGCGGAGATGATCTCCTCCACACAAAATAGCACCTTATGGGGGGCCCAGAAGTGACTGGCTTCTTGGTAAATTCCCCTGGTTTACCATGCTTAGTCTCAGATGAAAAAGGTTTTTCGTACTTTTTAAATGGCTCTGGTTTCTTTGGCTGTTCAACACCCTTTACCGGCTTTGCTTTCTGGTGGAACTCTTCTGCCCTAAATGCCCTCAATTTGTCTGCCATAAGGGCCAGCTGTTGCAGGTTAGTAAGGCGCTTATCTAGCAAGGCAGTCCTCATCTCAGGGGTGACCAATGTCAGAAATTGTTCACACAAAATTAGCAGAGTAAGTTCTGCTGCAGTGTTTGCTCTAGCTGCCTCAAACCAATTTGCACACTCTCTTTCCAACCTATCTGCTAAGGCTGAAAAACTCTCTTTACTCTGGTGTCTCAAACTCCTAAATTTTTGTTGCAGTCCTTCAGGGGTGTACCTAAAACGTCTTTGTACCAGCTGTTTAAAATCAGTCCAGGATAAATCATCTCCAGCTCTCTGCACTAAGATTTGAGATAATTGTCCTGTAACTTGAGAGCGGAGCAATTTCACAAAAAGTCTCTCAGGCACACCTATATCTTTACAAGCCTGCTCAAAGTTAGTTAAAAAAGCCAAAACATCATTTCCTTCCTTGAAATACAGGAGATGTTTTCTATCAAATTTAACCACAGAATCAATTTCTCTCTGCTTCCTAGCTGCCTCTGCCGCCTCATTTCTCATGCGCTGTGTAGCCTCCTCTTCTTCCTTACATTCTCTCCTCTCCTGGGCTAGAACTAATTGCCTCTGAGTCGACAAAAAGTCAGTCATCATCAGGGTTAACAAGTCTGTGTTAGATGCGGGTTGAGGTGATGGGGTCCCAGCAGGGGTTGTACCTGTTCCTTGGTCGAGCTGAGTGGCAGGAGTTGTACCGGCTCCTCAGCCAGGTAGATCATCATCCTCTTGGTCATCTCTAGGAATACTTGAGTTCCCTGCTGCTGCTGCTGCCTCACAGGCTGCTGCTCTCACCAAGCATCGTCTCTCCCTCTTGGTTGCAGCATCCCAGGTTTGAGTAGGCAAACCGTCCATGAATTTGGGGTCAAGAGCAGACAGTCTTGTTATCCTGGGTCTGGCACCTCCAGGCACCGAAGTAGGCACAGCTTCAGCTCTGGTGATAGCAATCTGGTCTAACTCCTGGGACAAAAGGTAGTCCACGCTTCCAGGCAGATCACCCAAGGAAGGTATCTGAGTTCCCCTCCCTGTCATCTTGCCTAACAAAATAACAACAGAAAAGCAGTTCTATTCCACTTCACGGTCTGGATATGCAACATCTGTATCCAATTTAGACTCAGTCTCTCAACAGCTCAGGCCACATTCAGAATCCCACCGCTGCCACCATGTAACACTCACCCCTCCCTAAAGAGAGTATGAGGTTTGGACAGGGAATCACTGTGGGTGCAAAACTACCACCTTTATCTCTGAGGTTGGTCCTCTAGGCCTCAGAAGTGTGTAGCATAAGCCCCATGGACAAGCCTGACTTTAAAAGAAAACATTTGCTTACTTTCCAAGTAATTAAGAATTGACTTTGTGCTTCCTTAGACAACACAACAGCCCTGCAAAAGAGGACCTGTTATCAAATCACCACTGGATTTAGATGCGAGCCCTGCTGTATCAAAGACAAGCCTTCTCTTAAGTATTTGTTTTTATTAAGAAAATAGAGTAGTTTCATTAATATACAGTTGTTGTGCAAAAGCATTTAGCAATACATATCCATCGATTTCAATGGTTAAATAAAGCTGCTATTTCTAGATAAAATAATAACCTCTAAAATAATAACCTTCATGTCCTGTGGTACTCCACCTTCCCTCCAGCAAAGACAAAAGATTTCATACAGCTCAGTGGTGTTGATCTCTTTACAGCACTTCAGCACTTCAACAGGGATGTTATCCTTCCCAGGTGCCTTGCCGGAGGCGAGGGAATCCAAGGCCACTTTTATTTCTGCTAAAGTTGGTTCACTGTCCAACTCTTCCAAGACAGGCAGGCACTCGATGTTATTTAATACCTCTTCAGTTACTGCATTCTCTCTAGAATATAGCTCAGAGTAGTGTTGCACCCAGCGTTCCATCTGCTGTGCTCAGTCCTGGATGATCACGCCTGTAGCAGTCTTCAAAGGAGCAGATTTCTTTTGTATTGGACCTAAAGACTGCTTGATACCATCATACATTCCCTTGATGTTACCTGTGTCTGCTGCTATCTGTATCTGAGAGCAGAGCTGAAGCCAATAATCGTTAGAACATCTCCTGGCAGCCTGTTGAACTTTGCTACGAGCAGCTCGAAGAGCCTGCAAGTTGTACTCACTAGGACAGGCTTTGTATGCTGCTAGAGCATACAATTTGGAAACAATAAACTCTGAAAGTGTTGTGCTTCTAGCAGTAAGGCAAATCATGGCACAAACAAATAGGGGTTATAACAAAAAGTATGGACAAATAAAAACAATCAGATTTCTCAGAAAATCTATCAATATAAGCATCATACAAGTTTATACTCAAACTTCAGATGCTAAATTAGAAGAAAATAGGAAATTGATCACTTACCAGATAGGATATGCACAATCAATTGTGACTGGAATGCAAAAATAAAAAACAAAGGAGAGCTAGTATATTTGGACATTTTGGCTTAGAAGCTAGAAACAAAGCAGGGGAGTGGCTCACAGAACTCCATGGAGCCAACATGTGCAATGTGTTCATTGCACATACATGCTTCAGGACATTATGGAGATGGATTTCAGCCACAGAAGATGAAAAAGTTCTATTCTCTCTGCAAAGCAGAAGCAGAATATGGTACAGTAAAACCACAGAAGAACATTAAAAGTATAGTGCCAAAATACATTTAAATTACATTCCTGATGAATTTAAAGACCATGTAAAGAACTGAACCAGAACTGTGGAATAAAGCCAGAGATATTATCAGGGAAGAATTAATTAATTAATTCAAAGGGGTGCCATAAGTCAAAAGAGATAGATTGTATATAGCAACAACAACAAAGGAGAATAAACAGAATGAAGCTTAATTCAGACTGAGGTGCTCCTGTTCAATCAAGTAGTGGATCATGGTGCTCGGTGGAGTCCTTATGGGTGTTGTCCTTCTTTCAGGCATGAACCTGGTTACCCAGGTTTCAGCCATGCAGATGAAGTTGGTGGGTGCAGCTGCTCCTGTTCCTGAAGATGTGTCACCTGGCTTACATTAATTGTTTGTTGATATTAACTTTTTAAAAAGTTATTTATTTATTTATTTATTTATTAAATTTGTATCCCGCCCATCTAGACAGCAGGCGGCTCACAATAAAATGGAATAAAAACAATCAAATAATATCAATTTAACAACAGTAAGATTGTCATTCAAGATGGAAAAAGGGATAAGGGAAAAAAGCAATAAATCAAATGGTGACTGGAGGGAAGGCCTGCCTAAATAGCCAGGTCTTAAGTTGGCTCTTGAAAATACCCATCGAAGGGGCCAAGCAGATCTCGGAGGGGAGATTTTTCCAAAGGTGGGGGGCCACTGCCGAGAAGGCCCAGTTTCTTGTTTTTTCTTTCTGGGCCTCCCTCGGTGTTAGGCTCCTCAGCTGCCCCTCCTGGCTGGAGCGAGTGTTACGAGTAGATCTAGGTGGGAGGAGGCGTTCTGCCAAGTATCGAGGTCCTAAACCATTTAGGGCTTTATATGTGATCATTAACACTTTGAAATCAATGCAGAAACGAATGGGCAGCCAATGCAAAGTGGCCAGAGTGGGAGAGATATGCTGATATCTTCTCGTCCCACTAAGAAGTCTGGCCGCCGCATTCTGCACCATTTGAAGCTTCCGCATCAGTCTCAAAGGTAGCCCCATGTAGAGCGCATTGCAGTGGTCTAATCTTGAGATTACAAGCACATGGACCAAAGTGGTGAGCGCCCCAACATCAAGATAGGGACGCAGCTGGGCAATCCACCACAGATGGAAATAGGCGGAGCGGACCACTGATGCCACCTGGGTTTCCATGGTGAGCGCTGGGTCCAGATGAATCCCCAAGCTGCGAACCTCACTCTTCGCAGTGAGAGTCACCCCCCCCAAAAGAGAGGGAGTTTCCCAAACCGCTGATGGTGGGGCCACCCTCCCTCAGGACCTCCGTCTTGTCCGGGTTCAGCCTCAGCCCATTTTCCTGCATCTATTGCAGTACAGTCTCCAGACAGCGCTGAAGGGACAGAACGGCATCCACTGTGGTTGGAAAAAAGGAGATATAGAGCTGGGTGTCATCAGCATACTGATGGCACGATGCCCCACACCCCCTGATGACCTCACCCAGCGGCCTCATATAGATATTAAACAGCATTGGGGAGATAATCGAGCCCTGCAGAACCCCACAATTGAGGCTCCACAGGGCCGAAACTCTCTCCCCAAGCTGTACTCTCTGAGGACGGTCCTCCAAGAAGGATCGGAGCCAGGCAAGCACCAGCCCACCGATTCCCAACTCGGAGAGCCTCCTCAGGAGGATACCGTGGTCGACGGTATCAAAGGCGGCTGAGATATCGAGGAGGACCAACAAAGACGTTTCACCCCTGTCGGCCTCCCTCAACAGGTCATCCAACAGGGCGACCAGTGCCGTTTCTGTGCCATGGTGCGGCCTGAAGCCCGACTGAAATGGATCCAGGGCATTTGTTTCATCCAAATGAACCTGAAGCTGATCGGCCACCACCCTCTCCACCACTTTACTAAGGAAAGAAACATTGGCGACGGGCCTATAGTTGCCAATATCGTCCGCCGCCAAATTTGGTTTCTTCCTAATGGGCCTAATGAGTGTCTCCTTGAGGGCAAGAGGTACCTTGCCCTCCAAGAGAGACCCATTAATTATTGCTGTGGCCCATTCGATTGTTATAGGCCTGGCTGCTTTGATTAGCCAGGCCGGGCAAGGGTCAAGAGATGAAGTGGTGGCCCGACAGCGATCAAGTACTTTGTCCACAATATCTGGCGTCACAGGCTGAAAGAGATCAAGACTCACTGGGCAAGGCGGAGCACTGGACATCTCTGCTCGATCCACTGTATTCAAAAAAGGAGAGAACTCCCGGTGGATGGCCTCCACTTTAGATTTTAAAAATGCTGCAAATTGGTTGGGTGAAATGGTAGGAGGAGGCCTATCACTTAGACCAATTCCGGATAGGTCGCGAACTATACGGAAAAGTTCCGCCTGCTGATTTGAAGCTTCGCTTATCCGGTTCGCGAGGTGGGCTCGACTAGCAGCCCTCATCTTAGCAAGGTAAAGGTTAGTCGCAACCCTGACAGCTTTTCGATTATAAACCATCGGGCTCCGTCTCCACTTGCACTCTAGCCTTCTCCTGTTTTGCTTCATCGCTCGTAGCTCCTGATTAAACCAGGACACAGGCCTAACTCTGCGCCGGAGAGGGCGTTTAGGAGCAATCGTGTCTACAGCCCTGGTAGCAGCAGTAAACCAGCCATCAACCAGAGCCTCAACAGGAGCACCAGTCAGATCAGCCGGAATCCCTCTCATGGAATCCTGGAATCCTAAAGGATCCAGTAGCCTTCGAGGGCGGACCATTAAAATAGGTCCATGCTCCCTGCGGGGAGGGAGAGCCACTGAGAGGTTACATTTTATTAGGTGGTGATCGGACCATGACAAGGGAACTGACACAAGGTCACCATCAGACCACACTCGCTCCACTTAGTGGAGAATACCAGGTCTAGCTTATGACCACCCACGTGTGTGGGGCCGTTAACATGTTGGGACATGTCCAAGGAAGCTGTGGTTTCCAAGAACTCAAGAGCTGGACCAGAAGTCTCTGCCTCTGCATGGATGTTGAAATCACTGAAGACCAGTAGCCTCGGGGATTCCAACAGTGCCGCGGAGACAAAGTCCACCAGCTCTGGTAAGGAAATGGCTGGGTCACGGGGAGCGCGGTAACCCAGCAAGATCCCAATACCATCCCTGGTCCCAATCGACACGTGGAGGGCCTCCAAACCTGGCTTCACCACCGTGGAGCGCCTAGTAACCTCCAGAGTATTTCTATACACAATGGCTACTCCCCCCCACCCCTCCAGTCTACCCTGGTGCTGGACAGCATAACCAGGAAGGCAGACAGGGGTCAGGGGAGGACCCCCTTCCCCACCCAACCAAGTTTCGGTTATGCATGCCAGGTCTGCATCCTCCTCCAGAATAAGATCGTGAATAATCTGGAATTTAATTGCACACCTTGAAATGAAATTAAGACTATCAATAGCTCAATATTTATAATCCTATGTATTGTACAGTTTGGTATGCAAGAAAGCAGATTTAAATATTTTGGGTGCTATATGATGGTACAACACCACAATGAAATCTTTCTTTTCAGAATCATGGAAACTCATCAGTTTTAAAACCAGGTTTAAGATTACCTCATGTTGGCTCAAAATGGGATAACTGAAAGGTAAGACTGATGCTTAAGAGATGTGCCATGTGATCTGGAATGACATTGGGCAACATCACAAATTGTGGTTGCTTACAATTTCTCCCCCGTGTACTGTGATTTAATATTTCTTTCCCAAAACCAGGTAGGGAGGACAGAGTGCCTGGAACTAGTGAAGATGCTTGACCTTGTCCTTGCCTTGTATTGCTCTAGAAAGCAGCTGAGACTTGTCAAGTTGCTAGAGGAATCTTCCTGTGAGTTGACCCATGCATGTTTACTGCTTACCTTTGCAACTGCTAGAATAGGTTCAACAAGGGGAGAGTATCTTCTTCCCACATCTCTCCTTATGCTTCTTTTCATGTGGTTCTACAAAGTGACTAAATTAAATGAGAACTGAAGTTTCTTATTCTGCATTTGTAACCATAGCATATGAATGACAGAGAAACATGTATTTAATAGTATACTGAGATTTTTGACATTAATTTAATTTTTTCTTGTGCTTTTTTCATTAATTTTAGATCTTGTTCAATAAACTGCCATATTGATTATATTGTTATATGAGGTCATGTAGGTTTCTGAGTTTTAATTTGTAAACCACCCAGATTAGTGTGTCTACCAGGGGGGCAGTCTATAAATTGAATAAATAAATATATTTCCACCACCAAGCATGCCACAAGGTAGTAGGAGCTGCTTTTAAACCTGAAATTCTTGTTTGGGGAAAGGCATGAGAGAAAATTATTCACTCACTGTCACACTGAGATTTCCACCAACAGGCATGGTGTAAGAGCTATCCATGCTTGTGTTGGAACATTAGAAGCCTGGTGGGGAATAAAACAAATTAGATGGTGTGGCTTTGCCATTTAAAATGAGTGGTACTGTAAGTGGAGTGGGTTAACTGTCCTCTTCCAACATATTATGCCTTGCTTCAGATTGAATCCCCCAGCATCAGTTTGCAACAACAACAAAAGATCTGTAGATAAAGCTTTTTGAACTTATTTCTATAATGTGATATTCTAGTGAATCCCTGCGAATATAGTTGACATCTCTGGTGTACAAAAGTGCTGTAATATAAATAACCAAAGAGCCAATTCCTGCCCAGAATCAATACATTCCCCACCACTGCATTACAGAGATACATCTTTTCACAGTGTCTCTTAAAAATCTATGACATGGGTAGCTTATTTTCAAAACTGCCTTTGACTTTTTTCATGCATCTTTGATCACAATAGGAATAGGAATTACAGCTACAAGCACCATATCTGAAGTCATTGGAAGCAGCAGCAGACTCACCCCTACTGTACTGGAAGTGCCCCCACCTTTTATGGTCCTTTCTATTTTCACCACTATCATGGAGTAGCAGAGTTCTAGAAAATAAGATGCCGCTGCATCTGTTTATTTGGATCACCGACATGGAGTTAACTATGGTTAGGCCAACCAATGCAATGAGAAATCAAAGTGGAGTACCACCCCACTTCTCAAATTTCTTAAATTGTATGTCCATACAAGTTTGTATTTTTTTAAAATTATTTATTTATTTAAAATGTTTTTACCCTGCCTTTCTCCTTAAAAAGGACCCAAGGCGGCTTACATCATTAAAAGACAATATTTCAAGCTAAAAACAATAAGTATACAGTGGTGCCTTGACTTACGAACACCCCGACGTACGAACATTTCGACTTACGAACAGCTCCGTTCGCAAAATTTTGCTTTGACTTACGAACAAAAAAAAAGAAACGCGGGGAAAGCGGAAAATGGACTTTGGACTGCCTGGTACTGTAATTTTAAAATGTAAAAATTGGTTTAAAGCTGCTTGGTTTTAAAGGTGTTCTGTTTAAAAGGTGTTCGTTCCCTCCCTCCCTCCTTTCCTGCCCTTTTTAAAAACCTAAGTCATCTTAGGTTAAAAAAAAAATTTCTCCCCCGAGTGGTAGAGGACGGACTAACCGGTTTTGCATTAGTTCCTATGGAAACTAATGCTTTGACTTACAAACGGCGCCTCGACATAAGAACAAAAAACAGCCGGAACGGATTAATCGGTTTTCAATGCATTCTATGGGAAATGCTGATTTGACTTACGAACGTTTTGACTTACGAACATCTTCTGGGATGGATTAAGTTTGTAAGTCAAGGCACCACTGTACAAATATTAAAAAGCAACAAACAAATACCACTCTGAGAAATGGTAAACAACAGGAATGGGGACTCGAGTCACGGGACTCATTGTAAGTGGGTGTGACCAGCCCCAACCTAGGCTGGTCACTTTTCAAAATAGCTTTTCATTAAAAGGTTTGACATCAGCCATTAACCACACCAGACCCAGTGGTGAAAGAATGAAAAATAATATTTTCTTTATTACAAAGTAACAACAATTTGGGAAACAGATCTAAGCTTCAGTTTTTCTTCAGTTACAACCCAACAACCCTACAACACACACCCTCTTTCTTCCATTACACTTTTCTTCTCCTTTTCTTCCAGCTCTCCCTCCTTCAGGCTCCAGGATACCTGCACCACTCAGCCAATCAGCCGGCTTCCCTGTTACCAAGCAGATTGGACAGAGTTTCCTTCACAATTGGACTTAAGTCGCACCAGTGACTCAACTTAGGTTTTTTTTTTTTTCAATGACTGGGACTGGACTTGTGAATCTGAACCCACCCATCCCTCACCTTTTTCTGGGGAAAAGAGCTTATCTTTAATAGGGACCTGGACTTTGGGCTTGGGACTTGGTACCAAAGACTTGGACTCAAACTTGGGACTCTGACCCAAAGGCTTGCTAACATCCCCAGTAAACAAAAGCAACACTAAAATCACAGTCAAAGCAATGATTCATAACAATCCATTTAAAAATCCTACTCAGGCAGCCAGTCACTAAGAGAAAGCTTGCCTGAAGAGAAAGGTCTTTGCTTGCTTGCAGATGGACAGCAAAGATAGGGCCAGCCTGGCCTCCTGTGGGAGGGAGTTCCAAAGTCCGGGAGTAGCAACAGAGAAGGCCCTCTCCTGTGTCCCCACCAAATGCACCTGTGAAGGTGGTGTGACTGAGAAAAGGTCTCTTCTGGTTATCTTGACACCTGAACCAGCTTGGATGTCAAGAACATGGTCTTTGAGATAGCTTGGATAACTTTATAGGTTAAAAACCAACACTTTGAATTGTACCCAGAAACAGATTGACAGCCAGTGGACCTGTTGTAACATGGGAGTTATGTGAGCCCTGTAGCCAGTCCCAGCCAGCAATCTGGCTCCTGCAGTTTTGACCCGCTGAAGTTTCCTGACACTTTTCATAGGCAGTCCCACATAGAGAGCATTACAGTAATCCAGCTGGGATGTAACTGAAGCATGTGTCATTGTGGCCAGATCAGACCTCTCTAGGAACATGGACAGCTGACACAGCAGTTTTAATTGTACAAATACACTCCTGGCCACCACAGAAACCTGGGCATCCAGACTCGGAGACAAATCCAGGAGCACCCCCAAGGTGTGCACCTGTGTTTTCAGAGGAAGTGTAACTCCATCCAGAGGAAGAACAACTCCACAAGCTGCATCCCTATTCCTTGATCTGGATTAAGCTTCAGTTTATTCACTCTCATCCAATCCATTACCAATACCAGGCACTGATCTAGAGCTGAAAGAACTTGCTCAGATTTAGAGATAGAGTTGGGTGTCATCTGTATGCTGGCGACACTGAACTCCCAAACTCCAGACAACCTCTTCCAGCAGTTTCATGTAAATGTTAAATAACATAGGAGATAAAACAGAACCCTGAGGGACACCACAAGCCAGCAGCCAGGGTGTCAAACAGGAATCCCACAGCTCCAACATCTGATCTCTCCTCCAGGAAGGATTGGAGCCACCATAAAACAATGCCTCCAAGTCGTGTCCCAGAGAGATGAGTCAGGAGGATACCATGGTTGATGGTATCAAAAGCTGCTGAAAGATCTAGCAGAACCAGCAGGTACAAGCTCCCCTTGTCCAGTTCCCAATGTAGATTATTCACCAAGGTGACCAGAGAAGTCTCTGTCCCATAACCAAGCATGAAACCAAATTGAAATGGATCTAGATAATCTGTCTCATCCAGGAACCCCTGGAACTGAGAGGCCACAACATACTCCTGCACCAAGCCCAAAAATGGAATATTGGAGACTGGTTGGTGATTATTTTGTATTGTGAGGTCCAAGGAGGGTTTTCCCCCCAACAATAGTCTTACTATTGCTTCCTTTAAGCATGATGGGATCCTATCCTGTTGCAAGGTAGCATGGACCACTCCTCCTACCCACGTTACCAGTGCCTTTCTCATAGCTTTTATGAGCCAGGAAAGGCAAGGGTCCAGCAGACAAGTGGTAGTCTTCACCTTTCCAAAGGTCCTGTTGCATCATCAGGCTTCAGAAACTGAAGCTTATCCATTAACACTGCGCATGTAGGGGCCAAAGTTACATTCACAGGACCTGAGTCAATTACAGTATCCAGGTCAGCATTCTCATCCTTTAGGCCATGATGTCATAGGTCCTTGGCCACTCCGCTGGATGACTGTGCAGAAACAATGGTGGCAGAGAAAAATGACTTCTTCACCACTTCCACTGCCATGGAATAGACCTTCCAATGGGCTCTAGTTGTGTTTGGTCTGATTAACTGAGTTTTCTGCCATCATCACTCAAATCTATGTCCTGCTCATTTCATCACCAACAACTCCCCAGGAAGCCAGGAGGCCAATTTGGCTCTACTTTGTGAGAGGATGTCAGGGTTCAGTAGAAAAGGCACCAGGACCCAGTCCAGAGCAAGACCACAGGAACAAGTTAGAAACAACCCCACAGCCCAAGCAGAGACCAACCAGCTAAGGTTTTGAGTCTAAATAGCAGCCAAGTAGAAGGATGATGCAAATCATGGTCAGACAGTCCAGGAGTCAAAGTCAGGAGGAACAGTATCAAGGCAGCAGAGTCCAGGGAGGCAAGGCAGCACAGCCAAAGACCTTCATTGCTGAGGCAAAGGTCTGTAGGGAAAGCCTGTTCTCATATAGCCCAGTCCTCAGATTCCACAGGTGGCACTCCTGAGGAGCTGGGCAACAGCTGCAGGGAAAGGGCCCAGTCCTGCAATCTCTAGAGCAGTTCTCCCCAGAGGGATGGGGCCGATCCTGCATGCACTAAGGTTGCATGGTTCCATCATGGCCCCAGTCCTGACAGAGGAGACATTTAGAAACAATCCTGTCAATGGGTTTTACCATTTCCCCATTCCAGAGATCAACCAGAGATTCAACAGAATCACTTGCCAAGGTGACAGGAAACTCCCCAAGAGCCACTAGAGTCGGACTAAGTTGATCCACCCTCCTGGGGTGGATCAACTTAGTCCGACCCTCACCCCTGCAAAGGCTCTAAGTTTTAAAGTATGCACAAAATGTGTAGACAATTTCTTTTACATTGTTGTTATGTGCTGTTAAGTTGCCTCTGACTGATGGCAACCCTGTGAAGAAGCAATTTCCAAAAGGTTCTATCTTCAATCACCTTCCTCAGCTGTTGCAGGCTCAAGCCTGTGGCTTCCTTTAGGAAGTCAGTCCATGTCGTATTTGGTTTTCTTTCCCTGCTGCCTTCAACCTTTCACAGTATTATTGTCTTTTCCAGAGAATCCTGCCTTCTTAAGATAAGATAGGACAGCCTCAGTTTCAGCATTTTTTTTTGCCTCCAGGGACAGTTCAGGCTTGATTTGATCTTTCTGGCAGTCCAGGGTATCCTCAAAGCTCTCCTCTAGCACCACATTTCCAATGAATCAATTTCATATAGAAATGCATATAATTTTATTCATGTAGTATCCCCTAATTTATATGTTTGCTTACAGTTGTGAAGAAAGGTCCATTGATTTTTTTATGGCATACTTTGCAATGAAGACAAAGATAAGCTTATACAGTCAAAGAAAAAAACATTTAGTAACACTGAATTCTTGTTGGCATATATCCATTTATACTAGTTTTATAATCATTGTGGCTTTCCTCAAATAAAGTACAGGCTTGAAGAGACTACTGAGAATATTAAAGATTCTTGCATTCTCTCATAGATTCCAGAGACCCCTGGGGAAATAATACTAGCTATTAAATCAATTTGTCTTTAATGTAGATATGCCTAAGGCAGTGAATGCTAACCTCAATTCCACCTCTTTTCTGGTGACTGTATCTTTGTGTTTCCTTTGAAAAGCAGAAGCTGGCCCTGACAGCTCTTCTTTAATATTGTTTATGTTTCCTCATTTCTGTTGTCTCTGATTGGGAATAGTAAATCTTGTACCCAGTGTAATGAATAGAGTGATGGAGTAGGGCCCTGGAGACCAGCATTCAAATCCCTACCTGGCCATGGAAACTCCCTGGGAGAGTGGAACTGTTAAGCCACTCCTTAAATATCTGACTTACCTTGAAAACCTGACTGGGGTCACTATAAGTCTACTTGACAGGCCGTAACTATCTATGTCCTGTAAAACAGTATTTTACAGCTCATTAAGTTTCATTCAAGTTCTTTGAAACATAGAACTGTTGATAAAATGCCACACTGAGCATAATGAGTCTTTGAATCTCAGTTATGATTGCCCCTTGGGATAATGTAAGAATACAGTGATTACTGTATTTCTTCTCTACTTCAGTAGCATAGGCCTAAATTAAGAGGAAATGTGAGTAGAGACACGAATTGTTGCCCCCCTCCCACATAAATATTCATTGATAATCAGATATTGTGTGAAACTTTTTACAGTCCCTTTTTTTTTTTGCAAAGCATTTTCTTGGAAAAATAGAGGTGTTAAGGAAAAAATGGACACAGACTAAAACATCAATGCATACTTGTGGTACCTATAGTGTGCAAAAGCTTGCCACTTAACAAAGATGGATGGGAACTTGAAAAGTCTAGTTCTGTGCAATATTAGCTGATACAAAGGAAGTGCATTTGTGAGAGAACTTAACTAGACATGTATAATTTCCACACACTTTGAAGCCATGGGGGTGAAATCAGTTGGTCTTTTAGAGGAAGAATTGGTTTGTGTCTTTCGAGCAGAGATGGGCAACCTCTAGCACATAGGCTGCATGTGGGCTGATCTTTCTGCACCTCCTGCCCTGTCCCATTTTCTGCAGAAATGTCAGAATGTTTCTTCTTTCTTTACAACTGCTATACACATGGAGTCCCTGCTAAGCTAAATTAACACAGATGATTGGATCAGTCATTACTTTGTAAAAGGCTATGAACAAAGTCTCCTAAGGATGTATTCTCAAAGACTTTCACGGCCAGGATCCAGTGGTTGTTGTCGGTTTTTCGGGCTGTTTAGCCGTGATCTCTTCAGGATAATAAGAAAGATTGTTTCAGTCACATCATCATAAATTCATCAGAAGGCCATCTTTGAGTTGGTATTTAATAACGGAAAGAAAAATCAGTTGCCACTGTGTTTGGTTATATCCATGTGTATGCACTTCTTTAACAAGACTCACATATACATTTAGATTTTCCAGCTCCCTTCCCACCAGACAGAGCACCCCCTGCCTCAGTTCCTTTAACCCTCCAGACATGGTAAGGGAGCACAGGGGGGGGGGGGGAAAGGGAGCTGAGGAAGACAGCTGGCTCTCCTGTTCTACCAGCAGGACTTGCCTGCTTAGACAGAAGCCTTCCCCAAAGACAGTGAGGCTTTCCTTCTACTTCACAAATGTTTCATAGGAAATGCATGGACAAATGCAGTGTGATATACTGAAAATTACCTAATACTACAGATCCTATGAAGAAATCAAAGAAATAAATTATGTATCTACAGTCTTGTTATTTTACAAAACTTTAATTTAAAATCCATTTGTTTTTTTCTGATACAAAATCAATCTTGGCAAGTGATAGAGGATAGGCGTTTTCCCCTTTAAAACACAAACATAACAAAACGTTGAAAATAATGAGCAGCATTCATTAGATTATCATCTTCCAGTCATTTCTATTATAAAAATGCATATTAGTTACCACTCCTACTAATAAAAGCACATATATGGTAACATTTCAAAAGATAATGCTCATAATTTGAATTCACTGACCATTTTCAACAAGCCAGACAGCTAGTAATTACAGTTGAAACAATAAGGCTGTAAAAGGAATCATACTGTTAGAAGTATTGATTGAAATCAATCAATGTAACTCACTATTTTCTATACAGTAGTTTCATACTGGTATGTCTGCTGGTTATTGTGCTGTGCAATGTGAGGAGCATGCTCATTAGTGGAATACAATATTTGCACAAACAACACAGGGGGCTTCCCTTTAATTCATGGAACTATTCGGAAAAATAGTGGGTACAATCCACAGTGTACTGCTGTTGCAGAATTCCCATTTTCCTCTGAAATGTATGGAGCTCCCTTATAAATCCCATTGAAATGGAGGCAAGAAGTCATTGACTGTAGTATTGATTTTGATGTGCAATTTCCTATTAGGATTATATTTTATTTTATTTATTTATTTATTTATTTATTTAACTTATATGCCGCCCACTCTACCCAAAGGTCTCTGGGCGGCTTACAACAATTATACGTAAATACTTTAGAAATTGGATGGTAGTATTATGTTAGCCCTAGCATTCCCATACTAGGGCACTTGAATAAGCCCTTGTGGTTTAGATTTCCCCAGGAATTTGCATCATTTGAAAATTCAGCCTCTCATTACTATCTCCTCTCCAACTGTTAAAAGCAGATGATGGTTTGGGGATGACAGTGGCTTACAGAAGGTTAAAGAAATTGTTTATAACTTCATCAAGTACAACAGAATAGGGGGTTTGTTGCATCCCAATTTCCACATTTTAACTGGGGATATGCTTAAAATAAAGCTCTAGCATTGTTTTTATTAAAAATCCAAGAACATTTATTTTGTTAAAATAAAGGATAGCACTAGATTTACAGTGAATTACTCAAATTGAATGTAAAGTTTACTTTTTGTTTTCCACAGCATGTTTGATATCTCTGTGATGAACAATGGAGTGAAGAATAAACAATTGTGGTTTTGATATAATATTATATCTCAGTCAGTTTCAGGTGCTGGGAACTTCAAAGTGGGATAAAGAGATGTGTATTGAGGGATATGTGAAAACCTGACCTTCCTGCATTCCCAACTTAACTGATCTGATTTGAACCTCCCAGACTAATACAGTGGAACCTCTACTTACGAACGTAATCTGTCCCAGAAGATGTTCTTAAGTTGAAACGTTTGTAAGTTGAAGCAAAATTCCCCATAGGAATGCATTGAAAACCGATTAATCCGTTCCAACTGTTTTTGGTTCTTATGTAGAGGTGCCGTTCTTACGTTGAAGTATTAGTTCCCATAGGAACTAATGCAAAGCTGGTTAATCCGTCCTCTACCACTAGGGGGAGAATTTTTTTCTTTTAACCTAAGATGACTTAGGGAGGGAACAACTTTTAAACAGAACACTTTTTTTTCGGTTCGTAAGTTGAAGCTCCATTCGCAAGTAGAAGCAAAATTTTGCGGACGGAGCTGTTCGTAAGTTGAAATGTTCGTAGGTAGGGACGTTCGTAAGTAGAGGTTCCACTGTAACGTGTGGATTGGGAACTTCCACTGGCTTGTGAAATTCCTGTATATTCCAAGGCAGTTTACAGATTTAAAAGTATTAAAATGCATTTCAAGATGCCAATTTGAAAAATGTTTTTCAAAAGAAATACATACTTAAATGCATTTTATGAATTAAGATATTGATTAATTCAGGAACACGTTTGAATGAACACAAGCAAAAGCAGCAGGGACTGGAAATACACTAACTTGCCCATCCAAAGGGTTATTGCACCAGTGACTATGCAAATTCTGTATTATCAAGCATTTATAGGGAGTTAATTGGTTCTGTTCCCCTACACCCCAAATATAGCTGCTAAAAATAGATTGATTTTCCCCATGAATTTTAATTGGGACCTGGCTGAAATAATTATTGTTGCCTCCAAGGAGACAACTGGTAATATATTTAAGAAGCATGTGATCTGTTTTCTACAAATTGAATTGCACCCAGGATCTGATTTCCACTTGAAAGAAAGGTTCTGCTCTCGGAAAATATCTCTGTTTGATTTGTGAGGAGCCCCTCTACCCCCATGCCACATCCCAGTCTGTTCTGTAGGATCCTCAGACTATGATGGAGAATTTTAAGGGGGCTGCAGGAGATGCTGCTGGAAGGCATGCTCACTTTCAACACTGCCAGCTGTACATGCCTACAGCTGAACCCCATCCCATTCCATTCCATCCTGTCCCACCCTGTTCCATCCAATGCAACATATTTATTGTTACTTATTTGTCATGAACTTTAAGATCTCCTTTCTTTTTTTGGCTCCTGTCCTGTTATTTATTCTGTGAAAGACGGGATGAGAGCATAGAGGCTCTCATCGGAGTGCCGTCCATCTGTAGGGTGACTAAAGAGGTTCAGACCACCCCTCCATCATCCCCTCGAGAAACTATACATCGGGGAATAGACACCCGGGAACTGGAGGAGAGCCTACGGGGTTTTACAGTGGCTACACAGACAGAAGAGGAATTGGCGGGAAGGGAAAAAAGGGGGAGGTCCGTAGTTGAGGCGGGAATGGGAGATATAAAAAGGGAGAGAGACTGCATACCGGGGGGTTGGGAACTGATCTGGGTTGAGGACCCATGGACCGGGAAATAGGAAAAGGTGAAGGTGCCAAGAGAGGAGGCTGATTACCGCCAGAGAAAGGGGTTACCCCAACAACCATCTTACTGGGGTGAGTCCGAGGCACGAGAGTGGAGAAGGAGGCTGAGGGAAGAGAAAGAGGCGGTTGCCTGGGAAGCCGAGGAACGCCGGGCATGGCGTGCGGAGGAAGCACGGAGGATGGAATACCTCCAGGACCGTGGGGATCCTTTGAGAGGGGGAGGGAACCGCTATGGGGAGAGAATGGAGACGAGGAGACCATACCGCTACTAGGGGACAATGAAGAAGAAAGCCCCACTAAGAATGGTGACCCCTTCCTACCTGGTCCGTGGGATACGAAGTCTTGGAACCCCTTTGAACCTGATGTATGGTTGCCCTTGCGGCACCCGTTGGTGCCGCGAGAGAAGTTACACGATGAACAGTTAAATGATGTTTTGCGTTTGAATGGAACAATAAATCCCAGTTTGGATTTGAATTTGAAAACGTCTCCTGTGTTATTTGGGAAAGAAAAGGAGGCTAAACTCGAACCCTCACATATTGGCGCCCAACGAGGAGAGCCTCTACCGCCAGATGCGGGAACAGAAAAGTGGATTAGAAAAATAACAGAAGGACAAGAGACCCTCATCAGACAGCTAGCCGAGCAGCAACGGTTAATAATTGAACAACTAAAAAACACCCACATAAGCACCAACACGACGCCAGAACAACACAGTCCCAAACTACTGATAGCGAACCGACCACCCATAAAGCTACAAAAGATGGGACCTCAAGACAACCCAGCCGCATTCCTAAATACCTTCAAACAGGTAGCAACATCCGCCCAATGGCCACAGGACCAATGGGCCCTAATTCTCACACCGTATTTGACGGGATTACCGCAGGAAATCGTAGACACTTTAGATCCTTCAGAAGCAGGCGATTACAAGGTAGTCAAAATAGCTATCCTCAATACTTTAAATATGAACGAAGAAGCGTACAGATGCCGATTCAGAGAACTAAAGTTGAAACCCGGGTTACACCCAAGGACCCTGGCTCAGAAGATGAGGGTCAACGCCACGAGATGGATACAACCCAAAGGAAAAACGGTGGAACAGGTACTAGAATTGATTATAATGGAACAGTTGATATCCACGTTAGGGATGGGACCACAAAATTGGGTCCTAAAGAACAAACCCTCCAACCTAGAGGGCGCTGTGACCCTGCTAGAGGACTTCCTGGAGGCGGAAGAGCCGTGGCAAAATAAACTGGTGACGCAGATAGAAAGACCGAGAAGCAGAGACAAGATGGCAGAGACGGCGGTACACACGACAATACAAGGACCAATGACTCAGAGCTACAAGAAGACCCGACCAGACCGGGTAGAGTTTGTGAACCCGACAGGAACGAGAGTACCCAAGCCGCTGATAACTTCGGATCCGGGGGCGAAGAAACAGCCAACAACATGGAACACGAACAAAGAAAAGATGGTAGCGTGCTTCGGCTGTGGGCAGTATGGACACATAAAGAAGTTCTGCCCAGCGGAAGAATGCGCGTGGACAGATATTTACGCCCTAACTGCCAAGGTGGGTGACGAAGACCACCCGGGGTGGGCGGTGAAAGCTAGAGTAAATGGACAATGGAAGAGGGCCCTTATTGACACAGGATGCAGTAAGACCCTGGTGAAAGAGTTACAAGGGGAGAGGCTATCTGAACCCATGCTTATTAAGTGTGTGCATGGAGACGCTAAGGAATATGAGACAGCAAGGGCAGAAGTAGAAATAGGAGACCAAAAGAGGGAAATGGACGTAGGAATAGTACCAGGCCTAGGAAGGGACATGCTCCTAGGGAGAGACTGGCCGGGGGTCGAAGAGCTAACACATACTATAGCGGAAGCTTGTAGTGGAGAAATAGAGGACTGTACGTGGGAGTCGGAAATGGCGAACCTGTCCAGAGACCAATTAAGGAATTGGCAACAAGACGACATGAGCTTAGAGGAGAGCCGGCTGCAGGCGGTTCCCGAGGGAACCACAAAAGAAGGTGAATCGAACTTTGAGATCAGACAGGGACTAATGTACCGGGTCATTAAGACCAAAGATGGAGAAGAGACTCAGCTGGTGGTACCCAACCGGCTCCGAGGCTGGATAATGCACTTGGCACACGACGTGCTGCTGGCAGGACATTTAGCCACCCAAAAGACACTGGCCAGAATTCGTCAAAGGTTCTTCTGGCCAAAAATGGCCAAAACGGTGGAACAATACTGCCAGTCCTGCCCCGAATGCCAACTGACTCAACCAAAGGCGGGGCCGGGGGGAGAACTGATGTCAATGCCCTTGGTCGACAGACCCTTTGACAGGATTGCCATGGACATTGTAGGCCCGCTGACTAAGTCTGCCGGAGGACACCAGTACATCCTGGTGATCATTGACTATGCAACCCGGTACCCGGAAGCCATTCCGCTGAGAACCACATCTGCCAAAGTATTAGCTAAAGAGCTGCTAGGGGTCTTTGCTCGGGTGGGGTTTCCCCGAGAGGTGCTCACGGATCAAGGCTCTAATTTTATGAGCTTAACATTTAAACA
Source organism: Intellagama lesueurii (assembly GCA_037013535.1). Taxonomy (NCBI): domain Eukaryota; kingdom Metazoa; phylum Chordata; class Lepidosauria; order Squamata; family Agamidae; genus Intellagama; species Intellagama lesueurii. Next base: position 189,323,601 of record JBAJHW010000001.1, on the reverse strand, counting down.
AATGTGGGAGGTGCTAGGGGTGAAGCCCATGAAAACCTCAATTTATCACCCCCAAGCCAATGGGCTGGTAGAACGATTCAACAGGACCCTGAAAGGCATGCTTAGGAAACTGGTACTTGAGAAACCCAAATTGTGGAATACATTCTTGGCACCTTTAATGTTTGCAGTGAGAGAGGCCCCGCAGTCATCTACAGGTTTTTCCCCTTTTGAATTGCTATACGGGAGGAACCCAAGGGGGGTGTTAGATCTGATAAGGGAAAAGTGGGAAGAAGGAGAAGACCACTCCCAAAATGCCTTGCAACAAATAGTAGAGATGAGAAATAGCTTACAGGTAGCCTGGGATTTGGCCAAAGACAACCTAGGTCAAGCACAGACCAGACAAAAGGGGGCCTATGACAAAAAAGTAAGACCCAGAGAATTTGAACCTGACCAAAGGGTGCTGGTGTTGCTACCTACAGAGTCGTCCAAACTCTTTGCCAAGTGGCATGGACCCTATAGGGTTATAAGAAAGATTAAGGAGGTAGACTATGTAGTAGAGACCCCCGACCAGAAAAGGAAGAAACAAGTGTTGCATGTGAACCTATTAAAGAGGTGGATAGATAGGGAATGCCTATATGGGACTGAAGTGGAAGAGGAGTTAGGACCAGAAAGTGAAGAAATAACAGAAAATAGTACGCTGATTATAGATGACCAAGTAGATCAAAATCAAAAGGAACAGGTTTTACAGATAGAAAAAGAATTCCCCAAAGTATTCTCTAAGATACCAGGATACACTCACCTGGTAGAACATGCCATTGACACCCAACCAGGGGTATTGGTACGCTCGTTAGGAAGGACCTGGCCCAGACAGTTAGCAGGGGTCATCGAACGAGAGGTGGAGGAAATGCTACGTCTAGGAGTGATTGAGCCAGCCAAGGGACCCTGGTGAAGCTTCCCAGTAATGGTGCCTAAACCAGACGGGTCACTTCACTTTTGCATAGATTTTCGAAAGGTAAACGCAGTGTCCAAGTTTGATGCATACCCCATGCCAAAAGTGGGGGACTTATTAGACCGACTAGGGGGCGCTGCATACCTGAGTTCCATTGACCTAACCAAAGGTTACTGGCAGATCCCGGTGAGACCCCAGGATAGAGAAAAGACGGCCTTCTGCACCCCAAAGGGCTTGTATCAATTTGTAAAAATGCCGTTCGGGTTGCATGGGGCAGCGGCTACCTTTCAGCACCTAATGGACAAAGTGTTGGTGCCAGTGCAGGACTGTGCAGCTGCATACATAGACGACATAATAGTATACAGTCACACCTGGGAAGAACACCTAAACCATCTGAGATGGGTACTAACTGAATTAAAAAGGGCCGGGCTGACGGTAAATCCCAAGAAGTGCAAAATTGCCCTACCCAAGGTAGAATACTTAGGGTTCAAAGTAGGCCAAGGAGAAATACAGCCCCAACAGGAAAAGGTCACTAAAATATCTCAATGGTATCGACCAAAAACCAAAAGGGAAGTCCAACAGTTTCTGGGACTGGTAGGTTATTACCGGCAATTCATCCCTCAGTTTTCAAACATCGCAGCCCCTTTGACGGATCTAACCCGAAAGCGGGCTAGCAGATGGGTGTCGTGGGGGGAAAGACAAGAGGAAGCATTTAAAACACTGAAGTCCATTATTTGTGAATTGCCCATTCGGTTTGCCCCTGACTTTGACTTCCCCTTCACTTTGTTTACTGATGCGTCAGAGAAAGGTCTTGGGGCAGTATTATCACAGATTAGGGAGGGAGTAGAATACCCGGTGTTATATCTGAGCCGAAAGCTCACCCCCAGAGAACAAAAATATGCAGTGATTGAGAAAGAAGCCCTGGCGATCAAATGGGCTACACATAGTCTAAGATATTATCTCCAAGGTGCCCCTTTTACCCTGGTGACCGATCATGCTCCCTTGCAGTGGCTGCTCAGAATGAAGGAGACCAATCCCAGACTTACCCGGTGGTATTTGGCTGTGACGAAATGCCTACAGGTGATGTCATTCCTGCCTGTCAGTCACAGGAGCTCTAGAGGGAGGAGCCAAGGATAGAGCAGGAGGGGCGGAACCAAGGAGACAGTTAGACAGTTGGAACCTGAGAGAGACAGTTGAGAAGTTGGAGCTTAGAGAAGAGAAGAATTAGAGTGATCTGAATAGAGAGTTAGGAAAGTAAATTAAGAACAAGGTTATTGGAATGAACAAGCAGGAATGAGAACACCTAGAATAATATAGATATTAAGTGATTGAAAATACATAACACAAACCTGAATATATGTCCCGTCCTATCCAAACCTAATCAAACCCCTGTTACAGTGACCACATGATTTACTTTGTGAAATGATTAATAATAAAAGGTTATCTGTTATTCAAACCAACTGATTCTGTAGTTCAATAAGCCTTGCACGTGGCAGCACATGTGTCTAACACTCAGAGGTGATATTAAGTCACCCGGTATTAAGAAAATAATACCGGGTGACAGCGAGAGAAATCTAGAGGGAGAGAACCTTTGTGAGGGCCACAACAAACACAGACACAAGGGCGATCTCCACAAGTGGTGGCAGCGGTGGGATCCGAAGTGAATCCCCACAAGCGGTGTGGGATCCGAAGTGAATCCCCACAAGAGGTGTGGGATACGAAGTGAATCCCCACAAGAGGTGTGGGATCCGAAGTGAATCCCCACAAGGTGTGGGATACGAAGTGAATCCCCACAAGAGGTGTGAATTCCACAAGTGAAGGGATTCAAGTAAAAATCCAGTGAGCCAAAAGAAATCATAGTCCAGCAAGAAAAGCCATTGAATTTTCAGAGCTAAGGAGAACTATTAATCAGTCAGAGAGACGTGTGTGAAGGAGTAGAGAACCCTCTGTTTAGGGAATAACTTAGGGACTCCAGGTCACACAACGTAGAAAGACTGAAATAGTAAAGCAAAGCTCTGAGGGAAAATTCAAGGGGGTTTTCAAATTACCTCACGTGTGAAGTGAAGTCCAGGCTAGCTTGGGACCCAAGCTCTAAGTGAGCATTGAAGGGACAAGTGGAGCCGAGGGGACAGAGAACTGAGGTGATTGAACAGTAAAGGCTGGGACCATTTCTAAAGGCATATATTTCTGTTTATTCTCTGTGGCCAAGAGCAAAAAGAGACTTTGTATCAGGCCAAGGGACTGGCTGAGGGCCAGAGGAGAAAAACAGTGTAACCAAAAAAACACAAAAAAACAACTCAGTAGCTGCCAGCGAAAAGCTAATAGAAACAGTATCACTCTCTCTCTAACTCAAGAAAGGAAAAAAGCCGTTTGAATTGAGGCTTGTCTTTAGGGATCCAAACAAATCATTAATACAGATGCCTACCAAGAAAGGAAAGGTGGCAAAAGAAGCATCATCAAAGCCACAAGATTTACCTCGCGAGGAGGGAATCTTAGAGCTGGAGGATGATGGAATTGTAATCCAGGAGGGTAATACCTCAAGGGAGGAAAACGCCTCAAGGGAGGAAGTAGTTGTCTCAAGGGGAGAATCTACCTCACTAGAGTATCAAAAATGGAAATTTGAAAAGGAGCAGGAGCAAACATTTAAATTAAAAGAGCTAGAAATTTAAAGCTAAAGCCCAAGAAAGAGAAAGGGAAAGAGAGACTGCCTTGAGGGCTGAGGCAGAAAAAGTTAGGGCAGAGACTGCAGCCCAAGAAATTGCCCTGAGGGAAAAAGAACTAAATTTTCAGACTGCAGCCCAAGAGATTGCCCTGAGGGAAAGAGAAATAAATTTTCAGTTGGAAATGAGGCGAATGGAGCTAGCAGAAGCCCAAGCTAATAATAATAATAACACCAACACAAATTCTGAGGGGGGATGCTTATCGAAAGCAGACCTTAAGAAGTTCCCTATATATAGGACAGGCGATAACCCCGAAGCCTTCATGATCCTGTTCGAACGCTCGTGCTGGGACTTCGGTGTGGAGGGGCCAGAACGAATGGTAGTAATGAGGTCTCAGATTAGCGGTGAAATAGCCGAAATCTATGCCCAGATGCCAGTAGAGGTAGCTAGGGACTACCAAGAATACAAAAAGATGGTCTTCCTACACTTTGGCATCAATGCAGAAAATCTAAGACGGAAATTTAGGGCATTGATCAAAAAGCCAGATGAATCCTACTCCAACTGGGAGCAAAAATGAATAGATATCTTGACAAATGGCTGGAGCAGGCAGAAGTTCAGACCCTAGAGGAAATGAAAAATATAATAGGGCTTGAACAATTCTTCTCAGTTCTACCTGGGGAACTGAGGTATCTGGTGACAGATAAAAAGCCGAAAAATATTAGGGAAGCCAGTGAAATGGCGGACCATATAACACATATAAGAAACCCAAAATATTCTGAGGTAAAAGTTGGAGGAAAAACCTGGGAGGATAGAAAAAAGGAACCCAGAGAGTACCTCAGGAACCAACAGGCAGTTGGAAGCCATTTTAAGGGCAAAACCTCAGAGCAGAACCAGCAGAAATACAGGAATTGGGAAGGAAAGGGAAATAGATTCCCAAGTATGGAATCAAAAACCCCTAGAACCTGTTATGGGTGTGGTGGAAGAAATCACTTTATAGCACAATGTGCTAAAAACAGAAATAGTGAGCAACAAAATGGGAATTTGCCTAAGAAAGTATACTGCATACAACAAAATGAGGCACCCACAGGGACAGCTGTTGGGGAGCGCTCCATAGCAACACCAGTTACTGCTAGAGCAGAGGGCCCAGAGCAGCAAGAATCACAACTCCCAGTGGCTAAAATTCTCCAATGCTATATAATGGAAAATGACCAGGAACAGCTGGTTAGATGTTCTGGCGAGAATATATTTATAAATAAAATTAAATATTTAGCACTAAAGGACTCATGCTCACAGGTGACAGTATGCCACCCAGAGATAATCCCACCAGAGTATGTGATACAAGGGGAAAATCTGAAGGTTAAAGGGATAGGAGAAGAAATAATTTCTCTACCAGTGGCAAGGATACCAGTGAAGTATCAAGAGTGGACAGGCTGGTGGAGGGTAGGAATTTCCAATCAACTTCCTACGCCTTGCTTAATTGGGCTAGACTTAACTGAACACGTTAAGAGGGTTTTAATAAATACCCGGTCCCAAAAGGAAATCAAAGAAACATCCTTAACCTCTGAGGAAAAAGGAGAGCTCCTCACTAACACCAATGAAAATGGAACAGATAAAATAGCAGAATTAATAGTCATGAGAAACCCACAAGAGAGTACCTTTAAAAGGGAACAAAAAGCAGATCCTACCCTGGAGTTATGCTTTAAAATGGTCACCGAGAGGCCAGTAAGCCCTGAGAACCCTGAGAGGTACATGATAGAAAAAGACTTGTTGTACAGGGAAACATTGACAAATCCCAAAAGAGGGGGTGAGAGCCTGCATAGACAGCTAATAATCCCGTCTAAATATAGAGGGAAAATATTGGAAAAGGGACACACAGACACCTTGTCAGCGCATTTAGGCATCACAAGAACCAAGCAAAAATCTCTGGAGATAGCAGCAGAGAATTTGCAAGGCCATCAGCAAAAACAAAAAGTATGGTACGACAGAAAGGCCCGAGAGAGAGCATTCAACCCTGGAGATGAGGTTCTGATGCTAAGACCCATCAAAGGGAACAAGTTACAACTAAACTGGGCGGGCCCTTACAGAATAACCTCCAAAATGAGCGAAACAAATTATATAATCCAGGAGGAGGGAGAGACTGGGCGAAGGGTGGTTCACGTAAATATGATAAAACCATACTACAGGAGGAAAAACGTTGTCTTATTCGCCATGAGGGAAGCAGACAACGAAAAACATGAATTACCTTATTGGGAAGGGAGAGGTGAACCCAAATATAACCCTGAAGAAGTCCAAATCAGTCCCTTACTGTCCCAAGAGAGACAGGAAGAAGCGAAAGCCCTGCTAGGGAGATACAAGCAGGTATTCTCCAACAAACCAGGGATAGCAAAGGGGGTAGTGCATAAAATTGACACCGGAGAAGCACTCCCACAAGCGGTAACACCCTATCGAGTCACCGGTCCATATGTGGCCAAAGTTCGTCATGAACTAGACGAAATGCTAAAAGAGAAAATCATAGTCCCATCATCCAGCCCATGGGCAAGCCCCGATAGTATTAGTGGACAAACCGGATGGCAGCATCCGCTTTTGCGTAGATTATAGAAAACTGAATCACGTGACAAAATCAGATGCTTACCCAATGCCACGGTTAGATGATTTAATTGAAACGATAGGAGGATGCCAGTACATAACAAGTTTAGATCTGACCAAAGGTTTCTGGCAAGTGGAGTTAGAGCCCAAAGACCAGGAGAAAACCGCATTTTGCAGCCCTTTCGGACTGTTTGAATTCCGAGTCCTAAGTTTCGGATTGCGAAATGCTCCCGCAACCTTCCAAAGACTCATGGACCAGACTTTACAAGGTCTCAGAGAATTCACAGTAGCCTATATTGACGACATAGGAATTTACAGCCAAACGTGGAAAGATCACCTATGCCACATTGAACTAGTACTGCAAAGACTAAAAGAGACAGGACTAACAGTGAAGGCCAGCAAATGCCAGCTGGGTAGTTCTGAACTAAAATACTTAGGTCATATAGTAGGGGGAGGAAAAATCAAACCTCTGAAATCAAAAATTGAAGTGATTAGTAATTGGCCTAGGCCTACTTCTAAGAAAAAAATCAGATCCTTTTTAGGGCTAGTCGGTTATTACGCTTTATACCAAAATTTAGCGAAATAGCCGCCCCTATATCAGACCTGACCCACAAAAAGAAAGCAGAAAGTATCCAGTGGACGAGCGACTGCGAGGAAGCGTTTGGGAAGCTGAAGGAGGCGTTGATGACCGGTCCTGTGCTGAGAGCCCCTGATTTCCAGCGTGAGTTCACCGTGTCTACAGATGCGTCCAACGTCGGGTTGGGAGCCGTGCTGAGCCAGAGGGACCACAACGGAGACCATCATCCAGTGGTGTACCTAAGCAAGAAGCTGCAGGCGGGTGAGAAACATCTGTCTACCATAGAGCGCGAATGCTTAGCGATCATATGGTCGCTACGGAAACTTAAACCCTACATATGGGGCAGACATTTTGTCCTTTATTCCCCACTGCTGTGGCTGAGAACTATAAGGGCGAACAATAGCAAGCTATTGAGGTGGGCCCTACTGCTGCAAGACTTCGACTTTGAGGTACAGAGTGTCAAAGGGACTCAAAACGTAGTAGCTGGCGCACTCTCGAGAGTACCAGAAGACTGAGGAACGGAAAAGAAGAAAAAAGAACTTAAAATGTGATAAAAAGTGATAATATGTTTAGTTATGAAATGTATAAATAAAGATAAGCAAGTACAACTGTGATTGAAACTTTCTGCGAAATGAACTAATGGTAAGCAATGAAAATACAGATGTTGAATGAGTTACACAGCACTATTTAAGTAAGTATAAATGTGATTTAAAAATGTAAAGTATTATTAATATTATTAATACATGTTGAAAGCTGTTTTATGTTGTTCATGGAGCAAACTACTTTAAGTTTTGCTCCCTGAAACAAACTTTTTAAGGGGGAAGGTGTGTGCCGAAATGCCTACAGGTGACGTCATTCCTGCCTGTCAGTCACAGGAGCTCTAGAGGGAGGAGCCAAGGATAGAGCAGGAGGGGCGGAACCAAGGAGACAGTTAGACAGTTGGAACCTGAGAGAGACAGTTGAGAAGTTGGAGCTTAGAGAAGAGAAGAATTAGAGTGATCTGAATAGAGAGTTAGGAAAGTAAATTAAGAACAAGGTTATTGGAATGAACAAGCAGGAATGAGAACACCTAGAATAATATAGATATTAAGTGATTGAAAATACATAACACAAACCTGAATATATGTCCCGTCCTATCCAAACCTAATCAAACCCCTGTTACAGTGACCACGTGATTTACTTTGTGAAATGATTAATAATAAAAGGTTATCTGTTATTCAAACCAACTGATTCTGTAGTTCAATAAGCCTTGCACGTTGGCAGCACATGTGTCCTAACACTCAGAGGTGGTATTAAGAAAATAATACCGGGTGACAGCGAGAGAAATCTAGAGGGAGAGAACCTTTGTGAGGGCCACAACAAACACAGACACAAGGGCGATCTCCACATTGGCCTTGCAGCCTTTTGCTTTCACGGTCCAGTATAGAAAGGGAACCGAGCATGCTAATGTTGATTATTTCTCTCGGCAGGGACCGTGGGCCAGAAGCGAGGAAGAGAGGATGGCCCTCTTGGATGGGGGGGTATGTAAAAGACGGAATGAGAGCATAGAGGCTCTCATCGGAGTGCCATCCGTCTGTAGGGTGACTAAAGAGGTTCAGACCACCCCTCCATCATCCCCTCGAGAAACTATACATCGGGGAATAGACACCCGGGAACTGGAGGAGAGCCTACGGGGTTTTACAGTGGCTACACAGACAGAAGAGGAATTGGCGGGAAGGGAAAAAAGGGGGAGGTCCGTAGTTGAGGCGGGAATGGGAGATATAAAAAGGGAGAGAGACTGCATACCGGGGGGTTGGGAACTGATCTGGGTTGAGGACCCATGGACTGGGAAATAGGAAAAGGTGAAGGTGCCAAGAGAGGAGGCTGATTACCGCCAGAGAAAGGGGTTACCCCAACAACCATCTTACTGGGGTGAGTCCGAGGCACGAGAGTGGAGAAGGAGGCTGAGGGAAGAGAAAGAGGCGGTTGCCTGGGAAGCCGAGGAACGCCGGGCATGGCGTGCGGAGGAAGCACGGAGGATGGAATACCTCCAGGACCGTGGGGATCCTTTGAGAGGGGGAGGGAACCGCTATGGGGAGAGAATGGAGACGAGGAGACCATACCGCTACTAGGGGGACAATGAAGAAGAAAGCCCCACTAAGAATGGTGACCCCTTCCTACCTGGTCCGTGGGATACGAAGTCTTGGAACCCCTTTGAACCTGATGTATGGTTGCCCTTGCGGCACCCGTTGGTGCCGCGAGAGAAGTTACACGATGAACAGTTAAATGATGTTTTGCGTTTGAATGGAACAATAAATCCCAGTTTGGATTTGAATTTGAAAACGTCTCCTGTGTTATTTGGGAAAGAAAAGGAGGCTAAACTCGAACCCTCACATATTCATTCATTTATTTGAACTTTTCTTTTTGCCACTGGCCTCTGTAGCAGCAGTACAACCAGTTCCTTTACAAAGACCATTATCTGAGAGATTCTTAGGGGAGGCATTGTAGGTAAGTGTAGTCTCCATGGCCACCATGGCCACAGCATCTCATTTTGAACAAGAACCTTGTTCAAATTGGTCTTAAGGAACACTCCAGACTGCTGCACTGGCAGCTTTGCCATAGTGGGACAGAAGCAAAGGACATCTCCAAAGTGTTCACCCAAAGCCTCTGAGAAACCCAATAAGTAGTGGTCCAGATGACCTGGATGGAGAGGGAACATATGGACCACCTCCCTTTCTGATCAACCACCCAAGGCAAAGGTCTCATTCTGATGCAAGGGAGAGCTAAGCATGCCTGGGAAAGTTTAGAGGTCTCAAGGACTACTCCACCTCTCTACACAGAGCACTGTATACTATATCAACAGGACTCTCCCTTTTCTCTCTCCATGTGTACACACTGCCCATGCTGGTAAGTAAGAAAGCATGTTTTGAAGAGTGGGGAAGAGCAGAGAAGGTGCTTTAGGAAGACTGACAGAGAAGAGCCAATAGATTTCTGAGTCTCAGGTTGGTTTGGAGAATGATCTGATTCCACCCTCCCACCCCGCCTCAGGAAGAACTCCAACCATTTATCTGCTAAAGAGGGAACAGTTTACCTGTTTCTTCTCCTTCAACTTACTTTAAGGCCCAAATGGTAAAATACCATTGCACACTGAGAAAATATATTCTGGAAGGTCTACATTAGTGACAGGAAAGGTAAGAGGTTTGTAAGTAGGTAGCTAAGTAGGCAGGCAGGTTGGTTGTAATTCATTGCCACTATTTTCTTGGAGCAGGCAGGAGAGTTCCAGTACATATCTGGATTAATTTGTCTCTAGCTGCTGTTTTGGGCTCTTTATTACTCTGGCTTTTCAAAATCCAAGGTATTGATTGGAAGAAAGACAATGCTGAGGAGTAGTTGTCCCACTCACTTAAGCCATCTCTTGCGCCCAAAAAGTAATCAAGGAATGGTGGTCAACCAGATGCTCCTGGGAAAACCACAAGAAGGACATACGTTTAATAACACTCTTGTGCTTGTATTTACTTAAGCACTATTGATACTGAAGACATACTACAAAGTCATTGAGATAGTCAGTCATTGGTTGTCTTATCCTCCCTGAATTTGTCTAGCCCTTTTTAAACTCTCATATAGTACAATACAACATTTTAGTTCCTCAGGTGAAGTTTGGTCTTGTGTAACGGACATAGAAAAAGAACTGCAATGGAGGTGGTGGGATGACATTGTCACAGTCATGCCAGTGAACAGTTTCCCCAGATTTCAGCCACTGGCCACACATATTTTTATCATATAACCAAACAAATATGCTCCAACAAATGCTGACCAGAATTTTGTTGCATGTCTAAGTGTAGCTAATTGATAAAATGGCAGGTCTTGGTCACATGATCAATTGCACAACCAAGATGCTGCCCCAGCACCCCATCAGTTAGCCAGAATGAGACTACAACAAGTTACACAAAACTGAGGTGAACTGCAGTGGGATTCTGGTCACTGATATTTGCCCTTTAGTGTATTTTATTGTCCCAGCCAATACAACTTACTGGGACAAAAAAATAAAATAAAATTTAAAAATCACCCATAGAAATTATGATGCATTGAAGGAGACATGACACAACTTGATTGGCTGGATCCACGAGAAGGAAATAGAAATTTCTTCCATGGGTGTGGTGGTGGGGACACTGGAATACACTCAGTTCAGGGAATACCTCAGGATATAAGAGGTGTATCTTTTATTTTATCTGATTTTATTTTTGTTTTAATGCATTCTGTATTTTTTCCGACTTTGGGTGAAATGCAATGGATTCTGGACCCATATACACTCCATTGGAAGCAGGCCATTTTATATCCCATAATACACTGAAGTTCTCAGAGGGGTCAGGAAATAATCTACATTTCAGAAAATGCAAGTAAGTTCTTGCTGATGCATGAGGTTTAAAGCTGCCAAAACTGTTGATCTCTCTATCTTGTAGCAGCAAATTCCACAGGTTAACTAGCCCACTTTTATCGGTCCTGAGTTGCCCACCATTCAACCTCATTAATTCCATGTTCTAGTACTAAGGTGGTGGCAGGGGGAAGGAGACATCTCCTAGCTATTTTACCTGCACCAGCATGACACCTCCTATAACTTGCTTTCCCCCAAAATGTTTTAAATGTTGTATCTTAATAGAAGATTCTGTGATAATTTTTCCTGCCATGTCTTCCAGCTTTGCATTATCCATTCTGAGATGCAGTGACCTGAATGATGCATGGTAATCACATGTGGTTAAACTTCAGCAGTATGATAATGGCATCATTTTTTTTTTAAAAAAAATCCTTTTCTAATTATTCCCAACTTGAAGCTTTCCTTTCTCACAGATGTTGCACAAATGGGGGTACATTTGAACCTCCTGAAGCTACTCTGTTCAACAGCCCCGCAAAGCTACTGTATTTTTCCGTTTATAAGACCCCTCCCCCCCCCCCCCCCCATTTCTAACCCCAAAATTAAGAAAACTTAGCTTTGAGGATTCAGCCTCTGGGCTCAGAACACTTGGACATTTTGAGTCTCTGTTGAATCTGAAGCTACAGGCTCCACCTCCAACAAGGTGTGTTCCAATTGGTTTGTTCAGCATCAGCTGAGGTCAGTTCCATAAGGCTCCTGATTGGAGGAAGCTAAGTCTCCTGACTGAAGGAAGCCTGTTTACAGAGGCAAGGTATCTGCTGTTTTGTTCTCTCCTCAGCTATCTCAACTTACTTCCATGTAAATGAGGCCCCTCAATTTTTAGTGTAATGATTTTAGGAAAAAGTAGCATCTTATACACGGAAAAGTACAGGACATTATTTCCTGTATCATTCCAGAGCTATCTTTGATTTAAAAGCAAGCAACCCCTCTCTCAAATTAGGGAAGGATTTATTTATTTAAAATATCTGTATTCTAGCTTTCAATACAAATACTCAAGACAGCTATAAAATTGTTCTGTTTAATTGAAGCCAGCGAGGCCTTACAAATAGCAGAGAAGAGAAGGGAAACAAAATGCAAGGGAGATAGGGAAAGTTACAGAAAATGGAATGCAGACTTCCAAAGAATAGCAAGGAGAGACAAGAGGGCCTTCTTAAATGAACAGTGCAAAGAAATAGAGGAAAATAATAGAAAGGGAAAAACCAGAGATATGCTCAAGAAAATTGGAGATATTAAAGGAACCTTTTGTGCATAGATGGACATGATAAAGGACAAAAATGGTAGGGACCTAACAGAAGCAGAAGACATCAAGAAGAGGTGGCAAGAATACACAGAGGAATTATACCAGAAAGATTTGGATGTCCCGGACAACCCAGGTAGTGTGGTTGCTGACCTTGAGCCAGACATCCTGGAGAGTGAAGTCAAGTGGGCCTTAGAAAGCATGGCTAACAACAAGGCCAGTGGAGGTGATGGCATTCCAGTCGAACTATTTAAAATCTTAAAAGACGACGCTGTTAAGGTGCTACACTCAATATGCCAGCAAGTTTGGAAAACTCAGCAGTGGCCAGAGGACTGGAAAAGATCAGTCTACATCCCAATCCCAAAGAAGGGCAGTGCCAAAGAATGCTCCAACTACCGTACAATTGCACTCATTTCTCATGCTAGCAAGGTTATGCTCAAAATCCTACAAGGTAGGCTTCAGCAGTGTGTGGACCGAGAACTCCCAGAAGTACAAGCTGGATTTCGAAGGGGCAGAGGAACTAGAGACCAAATTGCTAACATGCGCTGGATTATGGAGAAAGCCAGAGAGTTCCAGAAAAACAACAACAACAACATTGAGACACACAGCATGCCAACACATATAACAAAAATACCACTGGCTTTGGGTCAAGAGTTGTGGTTCAGTTGTCTTAAAATATATAGTTTAACTGTTGAATTTGTAGCTCCTTGCATCCAGTTTTACTAGCAGTTACCCTTATAAGCCATCCACTTTGCAGTCCTATACAGTCTACTCAGAAGAAGGCCTCACTGAGTTCAATGGCACTTACTCTCATTAAGGTGGGTTGTTGTTGTTTAGTCGTTAAGTCATGTCCGACTCTTCATGACCCCATGGACCAGAGCACGCCAGGTCCTCCTGTCTTCCACTGCCTCCCGGAGTTGGGTCAAATTCATGTTGGTAGCTTCGATGACACTGTCCAACCATCTTGTCCTCTGTCGTCCCCTTCTCCTCTTGCCTTCACACTTTCCCAACATCAGGGTCTTTTCCAGGGAATCTTCTCTTCTCATGAGATGGCCAAAGTATTGAAGCCTCAGTTTCATGATCTTTCCTTCCAGTGAGCATTCAGGGTTGATTTTCTTCAGAATGGATACGTTTGATCTCCTTGCAGTCCAGGGGACTCTCAAGAGTCTCCTCCAGCACCACAATTCAAAAGCATCAATTCTTTGGAGGTCAGCCTTCTTTATGGTCCAGCTCTCACTTCCATACAACACTACTGGAAAAACCATAGCTTCAACTATGCGGACTTTTGTCAGCAAGGTGATGTCTCTGCTTTTTAAGATGCTGTCTAGGTTTGTCATCGCTTTCCTCCCAAGAAGCAGGAGTCTTTTAATTTCGTGGCTGCTGTCACCATCTGCAGTGATCATGGAGCCCAAGAAAGTAAAATCTGTCACTGCCTCCATATCTTCCTCTTCTATTTGCCAGGAGGTGATGGGACCAGTGCCCATAATCTTAGTTTTCTTGATGTTGAGCTTCAGACCATTTTTGGTGCTCTCCTCTTTCACCCTCATTAACAGGTTCTTTAATTCCTCCTCACTTTCTGCCATCAGAGTGGTATCATCTGCATATCTGAGGTTGTTGATATTTCTTCCGGCAATCTTAATTCCGGTTTGGGATTCCTCCAGTCCAGCCTTTTGCATGATGTATTCTGCATATAAGTTAAATAAGCAGGGAGACAATATACAGCCTTGTCGTACTCTTTTCCCAATTTTGAACCAATCAGTTGTTCCATATCCAGTTCTAACTGTTGCTTCCTGTCCCACATATAGATTTCTCAGGAGATAGATAAGGTGGTCAGGCACTCCCATTTCTTTAAGAACTTGCCATAGTTTGCTGTGGTCCACACAGCCAAAGGCTTTTGTGTACTCAATGAAGCAGAAGTAGATGTTTTTCTGGAACTCTCTGGTTTTCTCCATGATCCAGCGCATGTTAGCAATTTGGTCTCTAGTTCCTCTGCCCCTTCAAAATCCAGCTTGTACTTCTGGGAGTTCTCGGTCCACATACTGCTGAAGCCTACCTTGGAGGATTTTGAGCATAACCTTGCTAGCATGTGAAATGAGTGCAATTGTACGGTAGTTGGAGCATTCTTTGGCACTGCCCTTCTTTGGGATTGGGATGTAGACTGATCTTTTCCAATCCTCTGGCCACTGCTGAGTTTTCCAAACTTGCTGGAATATTGAGTGTAGCACCTTAACAGCATCGTCTTTTAAGATTTTAAATAGTTCCACTGCTTTAAGGTGGGTACAGGACTGCAATCTCAATAGCTTAATCAAGCAATAATCAAAAAGGTAGAAGCTGTTAGATGCTAAACATTTCTGAAAACCAGGTCATGTTTCTATGCCTAAATAATTCAGACTGGAATGAATTTTTAAAGACCCTAAATATAGTCATCCGCTTTCCTACAGTCTTGAGCTACAATGTAAAACCAAATAACTTCCAGTGAGAGGGTGGCCAATGGAAGATAAAGCCAATGATAGCGGTAGACAGAGCCAACTAATTTTGGGTTTGGATCCTATTTTGTTCCCTGCAATGACACTGCAGAACAACTCATTAATATTCAGGTTTTTTAGCTGAAGTGAAGGAAAATCTCTTATGTTGGCCTACGAGACTTCCACAGTGTCATATTTGTAACAATGGCAGACTTGAACTACTTTCATAGCTGTTGGAATCCCAGCTCTGCCAAGAATGTAAAGCCCAACAAATTCCTCCTTTGGCTGGCTGATACGTTTCTCTTCCAGAAGATAGGAGAAGCAGCAAAAGGATTAGATCTTTTGGATCTGGTCCTTACTGCCAGGGAAGAAATGAGGATTTGCCTATTTGATAGGACACCACCAAAGAGTGCTCAATGATAGTTCCTCATTTTCCTGAAGGCAAGTGCCAAGTGGGATGCCACAGGGCTCTGGGTTTTTAATGAACAAAATAAGGTTTGCCAATGTTCTACTTTCAGGCAGGAAAAACCAGATGCACAGATAGAAGATTGTGGATAGATGGTTTGACAGTATTATACCTGAGAAGAATCTAGTTGTCTTAAATAATTGTGTTCTGTCAAGTAAATTCATACTTATGGCACCTTTTAAAAGCATTTTCTAAGTAGAAAGTATTTCTTGTTGTTGTTGTTGTTATTATTATTATTATTAGTTTTAGAAGTGATGTGCCCTTCCCTTCTTTGGGGACCATCCTGAGATTGTGCAGCTTGCCCAAGGCCACAAAAAATGGCTCTTCTGGGGTACACAGTGGGGAACTGAACTCCCAAACTCTGACCCTACAGCCAGAAACCTAACACACTAAGCTATCCAGCCAGCCTAGGGGGCTTAGTAGACCACAGACTTGACATGAGTTAGTGTGCTACGCAGTGGTCAAAACAAAAACAAAAAACAAAACTACCCTTCCCCCCCCCCAAAAAAAAACCTAATTAAATACTTGATTGCATCAATAGAAGTATAGTATAGTGTCCAAATCAAGGGAAGTAAAACTACCTACTCTACTGTGCTTTGGTTAGATCTCACCTGGAATACTATATCCAGTTTTTAAAATGTAGTTTAAGAAGGACCTTGAGAAGCTGGAACATGTCCAGAAGACAGGAATCAGAATAGTAAGAGGTCTAGAAATGAAACCCTATGAGGAACAGGTGAAGGAAATAAGAATGAAGTATGTTTAGCCTAGAGCAGGGGTCCCCAACCCCCAGTCCGCGGCCCGGTGCCAGTCCATGGGCTTGCTGGAACTGGGCCGAGGAGACAGATCTCCGGCCCCCCACCCGCCCACACAGTGGGCATGTTGCACTCATGCAGGGGGGTGTTGCGCTCATGGGGGGTGTCGCACTCGTGGAGGGGCATGTCGCACCCGCGGGGGCATGTCGTGCCTGCGCAGGGGGCATGTTGCACTCACAGGGGGCATGTCGCGCTTGCGCAGGGGCGTGTCATGCTCGCACGCATGTGCGTGAACGCGACACCCCCCGCAAGCGCAGGGGTGCCCCCCCATGCACAGAGCCCACACCCCCAACCAGTATGCGGTCCCAAAAAGGTTGGGGACTGCTGGCCTAGAGAACAGAAGGCTGACTGGCCGTCACATGGAAGATGGAGCAAGCTTCTTTTTTGTAATGCTAGAGTGTAGGACCCAAAATAAGGGATTCAAATTACAAGAGAGGAGATTTCACCTCAATGTGAATGTCTCCTTGACAGTATGAGATGGTTGACAATGAAATGGACTGTCTTGGAAGGCAGTGGGCTCTCTTCTATTGGAGTATTTAAAGCAGAGGTTAGATGGCTACTTGCCATGAATGCTGTAGCTGTAGGATCCTTGCTTTGAAAGGGGTTGGACTCAGTGAATGATGGGAACCCCTCCAACCCTACAATTGAATATGACACCTGATAACTTATCCTATACCAGGAGAGGATGAGAAAACAGCTGGCACCAGCAGACTTCTATTGCTGAGCTGACTCCATATTTTGCTTGGACAAGGATGATCAGGGGACTGGAAACCAAGCACTATGAGGAAAGTCTGGAAGACCTGGGCTTGTTCAGCCTTGAGAAAAGAAGACTGGGGAGAGATAGGACACCACTCTTCAAATAATTGAAAAGTAGTTATATAGAGAAGGGGCAAGATCTATTCTTGATCATCCCAGACTGCAGGAGCTCAAGTTACAGGAAGCCAGATTTAGGCTGAATATCAGGAAAAGCTTCTTGTTAGAGCAATATGACAATTACCTTGGGAGATGGTGAGCACTCCAACAATGGAGGCATTGAAGAGAAAATTGGACAACAATTTGTCAAATCTGCTTTGATCTGAATTCCTGCATTGAGCAGGGGGTTAGACCCAATGGATGGCGTTATAGGCCCCTTCCAACTCCATTACTCTATGATTCTATGGTTCTATTATGTGTATTCCTTGATCTCAGCACTAGGGAAGAAAGGGGTCAGTGAAGATACCAGTGTATATGTGTATGGCAGAGTCTGATACCACTATGGGCACCAGTCTTTCCTCTTCATTTTCTGGGCTCAGGAGAAGAGGGATTGCCACCAGAGCCTTGATTTGGAAGGGTTTGTCTGCCTAGCTAAGCCAGTGGCAGTGGCAGAGCTTCCTAGGAGCTGGTTTCAAACAGGGTGGGAGGGGCTTTTCTTTCTGTAAATAATGTTGCTGTGTGACAATACAGGGGTCCTACCTTATTTGCTATGTGTTTGCTACTATCTGTGATTTTCAGTATCCGGGGGTGGGGGGTGGGGGTGGGGCTTTGAACCAATTCCCCATGAATACAAAGGTTCTGTTGTACCTTGAAAACCCTATTAGGGTTGCTATAAGTTGGTTTCAGCTTGACAGCAGATAACAATGATATATATAAGCCAACTCATGATTCCCCAGAAAATACTTTGTGATTGCC
Organism: Intellagama lesueurii; assembly: GCA_037013535.1. NCBI lineage: Eukaryota > Metazoa > Chordata > Lepidosauria > Squamata > Agamidae > Intellagama > Intellagama lesueurii. The sequence continues at coordinate 189,305,794 of JBAJHW010000001.1, read as the reverse complement.
TTGGGGTCACAATCTCTTGTTTGGGATATACTGATATAGATCATCATCCTCACATGATGGTTTCCCAGTGCAGACAAAGTTTCATCACTAAGAAGTTCCCTTTTACCTCCATCCTATTTGGACACCCTGCCCTCTCCATCTTCTTCTCCCCTCCATTCACTGAACCAATGAAACAACCCTATACCACGATCACTTATAAGCAGAACTCCAGACAGCATGTCTTTGTTGAATTTGTGGTAAAATTCTCTTTTAGTACACAGTAGAAGTACAGAGATCCACAGAGGAGAATAGCTTCAAGTTCCCTCGAGTCCACCCCTTTCTCATTAACTGGCACTTAAAGTCTCAATAACTCACTCTGAGACATTTGTAGGAGAAAGAATAAAAAACATTTCTTTACTTATAGTTGCTTGAAATTACAGGCTTGTCTACACTGCTTTCTTTACTGCACACATAATTAGCAACCAACTGAACAGATCAACAGCAAATAAATAAGTGCCACTAGTAGAGGAAAAAGGGGGAAAGAGAACACTCAGCAGAGTGGTGGAGCTTTCTTTGAATTCAAAGGCTGGAGGGAACAATTGATTGGTGCTGGATAGACAATCACCCCAGTCTTGAAAAATCCCCCCAGTCACACAAACCACAGATCTCATGCAAGTTTTCAAACAAAACTCCAACAGTTCCCTGGTTGAGGCATTCTGGGAATTGTATTCTAAAAAAGTAATGATTTCAAGTTCTGAGCTCCTCAAATGAAGATGGTTATCACAGGCACTGCATTTTATGTCTGACAAAAAAAGAGTATTGAAAGAGAAAGTTCTAGGATTGAGTGAATGAAGTTTTTAATATTTCCTCATATCCTCCTAAGGACGACACATATAATTGCCCCAGAAACTGATTTTATTGCTCTGCCATCTTTCTTCCCATCGTGTGATGTTCAATATACATTCAACATACAAAGTTCAGTTATGGCTTTCCCCTGAGCAAGGGCATATGCCATCTTTTATTGCTTTAAATGTGGATACGTACCCTGGGCTTGTCAATGTCTAAAACCTGTGTAAGTTTAGCTGCAATTTTAATAAGTTTCTAAAAACATTTTTGTAGATTGTTTTTAAGAATATTTTGACGTAATTCTACCAAAACACAGGATAGAGCTGGAAGCACTGGGTTTTTTTTCCCCTTACTTGATTATCCTCTGCTTCCCCTGAACAAGCATGATGAATTGATGCTAGATGTTAAACTATCGACCATATCAGAGTTCAGTACAAAGTTGCTGTTAAGATACTGAGTTGCCTTAGTATATAGCAACGAAGCACACATCTCTCCTTAAAACAGGAGCGGGCAACTTGTTTGTTTGTTTGTTTGTTACTTATGCCCTTTCAGATGTTGTTGGACTTTGCAACCCAACAACATCTGGAAGGCCACAATTTTCCCACCCATCAAGGGCAGTTCTTGAAATGAAGGGACGGTGTGGATGAGCATGATGAAGAACTGGGAAAACAGAAGGGCAGTTTGCTTAAATGGACAAACCCTTCTGTGATAAGAGAGTACAGCAGATGTAGTATGTTTTGCAATATGGACTGTAGGATACCTGGTTTTTAAGACATTTTCATGTTGCAGTGGTTAGACAGATACTGATGTTATAGATCTGTGGTTCTCAAACTGGGGTCCCCAGATGTTCTTGGACTGCAATGCTCAGAAGCCTTCACCACTTGCTGTGCTGGCCAAGATTTCTGGGAGCTGCAGTCCAAGAACATCTGGGGGGTCCAGTTTGAGAACCACTGTTATAGAGGATGGGACAGCATTGTTTTTTTACAATCAATGTTTGAGCTATTTGGAAGGGAGAGAGGATCTATACATCATCCCCTGTCTAGTTTCATGCCCTTTTCAGAGGCTGTGATCCTGGGATGACCCAGACAGAATCAACATGTGGGGATAGTCTTCCTGCTTGAGCTAGGCCTAGTTTGCTGCCTTCCCTTTGAGGAGCCATAAAGGGGTGTTTTGTTCTTGGCAAGAGGGTTCATCCAATTCTCCTTGCTTAATCAGGACAGTCTCAGGAAGGGACTGTTTTCTATTGGACAGGCTCCTCTGAAGCATCTACTAGCATTTAAATGTGTTGAAAAACTAACCAATCTCCTCCTGCTCCATTTGTGGCAAATATTTTGATGGTAAGACAAGCACCCGTTACCCTCTCTTCTCTTCTGTTCCCTTTAACTGAGCAACAGATTAGTCTTCTGAACTGCTTATGGAGGGTTCTCTCTGGATTAGCAACAAATGCCAAGCCATTTATCCTGCAACCCTGCCTGCCAGCGCCAACATGTAGAACTGGTATTTACATACACACATTTTTAAAAAAATAAAAGAATGAAAACAAAGGCATTGATAAGAAGGGATTTAGGCTTTGCACAATCCCACCTCTTTGATACAAGAAAAAAAATGGCCCTCATTACTTTTTCAAGCCCCTTTCCATGAGTTTCCATCATTATATGAGGAATATGAAAAGCCCAGTTGCCGATTCTTGCAAAGTTGGGAGTTCCAGGAGAGTGGGCACAAACAGACAAACGAAAAAACAGTGGCTAAATGGCCCAGTCATTTCAATCCAATTTTCACTGTTCTTTGTTGCTCTGGGAAGTCACTGAGAACTGTTCCTATGTGTATGTTTAGATCATGTCTTGGTTTAAGCCTGAAAGAACGCATTACCGATAACCAGTAACTGGAAAAGGGAAATTCTTGATGCATCTGAACAAGACATTATGTCATCTCTGGGACTGTGCAAAATAGCTTACTGTGTTTCCAGATGGGCCTTCAGCTGCTAAGTACAGATTTCTTGAAGTCTGAGTTCACACACAATGAAAGAATGTCTCAAATACTACTCTGCAATATTAACAGGCTTTCAACTCTAATTACAGGCTACTTTTAACACCCGTTTCCAGCCTCAATTTTCTTGTTCCTATACCTCATCTACTGCAAAAGGGCCGCTGGCTGTCATTCTCCTCAACACGTCTTGCCTGCAAACTGTAGAAGGGCCAATTAGGCTGGCAGAGCCTATTGCTTTAAGGTATGGGACCAAGGAGGAGCAAGAAACCATTGCTTTGAAGTGATATGTGGTTGCAACCAGGCATTGGTCACATCATTTAATTCATCAGTGAGAGACAGTTTCCCAGACCCCAATCCAGGGCCAGGTTAAGCTAGTATGGCATCATTCACACAATTAACAACGCTGCAAATTTCTTGCCTCCCCTCCCCACACCCAAGTACAAAAGGCTCCATCTATTTTGTGCATGAGTGGGGGGGGGGGGGGAGAGGCTGTTGGTGTCCTTTACCTTTACCTTCATCACCCAAGTCCAAATTACCTTGGGGACCCAGTTTTGTGGCCCAACAAGTCCCAAAATGCCACTCAATCACCATCCTTGGATCTACATGGCATCTCTATCCCAAGCTGGTTTGCATCAGGGTTGGAGCATTGGGAAAGGAAGCAGGGGCCAGTCTATGGGAGTTTGGCTGGCTGGGGATGGGGAGTTGAGAAGTCTTCCCTGGCAGACTGAAAAATGGAAGTTTTCACTCTGGTCAACCAGGGAAGCTTAAAAGCGTCCCACCATAGCTCCAGCAGTCTGCTGTTGAGCTTTGCCCACCTGCCCTCCCTCTTTATGTTGCATAGGATAACATTCACTGTTGATATGTGCTGTTGGAGGGGGTGAAGAGAAACGTCTTGTATACTTTATAAGGTTTAAATTATTTATGGAATTACTGGTTACATTGCGGTGGTGGTTTTGTGCATAGGAGCTGATCCCCAGTAAGTGAGGAAGGAAGTCGGCCCTATCGCAGATAAGAAATAGTCTCCAGTGGGTTTGAGGAGTGGGAGGCTGGCAAGGGCTTGTCCAGGATGGCCACCAGAGTCGCCCACAAATGGTGGCAGTGGCTCACCTGCAGTGGTCTTGTGCCTGGGGGAGTTTTCTTATTCACTTTGGATCAACCACTTGGTTGCCCAGCAGGGGCTGCAAAGGCGGCATCAGCTGGCAAGTGGGTCACCTGATGCTGGGACCCACTTCTGCTGCACCAGTTCTGTTCTACTGTAATAAGTCCACGTTGTGGCCTTTTATCATCCACTAATAACTCTTTTTTCCAACAGTTTCTGACAACAGATTGATGTGATTTAATTGCAGGCTGGGTTATCTTGCCTGGGTCTGCAATCTGAGGGCCAACCAACATGTGATACTAAAAACATTACTTTAAATTCCATGACCATTTTACAGTTGCAAATAGCAGCTGCTGGCAGGAGAAAGGAAAAATAGGATCAAGACTATGATATGTGCACTATGGCACTGATGAAAACTATTTTTCCCTCAGGTGATATTTACGTTGAGATAAAAACTCTGGATGATACAAAAAAGAGCTTTACTCCTGATTCACATCATGGTAGAAGATGAGCAAAAATGCCAGGGCAAAAATTAGTTTATTCTGCTTCCTCACCTCCATAGTCCTACATTTAGTACTCATCCATTGCAGTGGCTATTTGCATGTATGATTTTTTAAAAGCGATATATTCTGCATCACAGGTAATTTGGCCCTCAGTGTATTAGACTGTTATGGTGCTATTCTGTTGCTTCTACTACCATATCCCATTGTCTTTTCTGCTTGTACAAAGGAATGCAAAAAGAAGCTGAGGACAGCTTCTTGGGAGCTCAGGTCACAAAGAGAGAATTATACCAGTCTGTCTCTCCAAGTTCAAGTCCTAAAGCTTCCTCACTTTTGTTGTTTCAGCTATGCTTTTAAATGGCTCTCACAAATGTCATAAGATCATACAAGTACAGGAAAATATAGATACAAGGAGAGAATTTACATCAGCAACTTCAAATGTGATTTATAATTGAGCATCTGTATTTTAATGTGCTTATGGTTAAGGCAAGGTCTCCTGATTCACCAGAACCAGATAAAGTCCCTTTCCCTGCCTTTTCTTACCTCATCTTGCTTCCACTTAAGTGTATTTACAGTTGAGTGGGCCCAAGAAGACAGCATAGTGTGATTAATGGATGTGTGAGGCCGTCTCACAGGATAGAACCACCCTTGTCTCCCTCAGTTGAAATTGAGATTTGGCATGACAAAACTTCAATACACAGCCTGTTCATAATCAAGTTTTAAAATGTTTGTTGTACCAAAACATATAACTAAAGTCCAGTTCAAAATTTCAGCACAAGGTGATTTTAAACACTCATATGGAAATATACTTGAGGCTCAGAAAACAGTATTCTTAGCACAAAAATCCTGTAACCAAAACATGTATCTCTAGAGAAGAAATTGTCTAACTACATACTAAATTCAGTTTTTCAGTTTGAACTGAATCATTTCAACTATTAGTCTCAACACTAGAGGAAAGAAAGCAAAGATTATATATAACATGTAGTTGTGATTGCTGACAATAATTTTGGTTTCAATGATATTAGTTGCAATGAAATAAGTAGGGTAGACATCATAAGCAAGTTGGCATAACTTTGAGGAAACCATTTTTCAAACTGGCCACCAGTCCTTCTCTTGAAGCCCCAATTCCATGAAAATGGTACCAGCCTCCATAAAATGTACACCAAACTACTGCTTTAAGGTGAAACAGCTGTATCAGTGAACCTTATGACAGTATTCAGCAAAGTATCATTTTTAAAAAAAATAATAATTCCAAGTGGAATAAAATATATTTGGACATTGTTTATTAACAACAACTTCAGAGAAGCCCTGGTATGCAACAAATGGTGTTGTTAGTAGCTAAATACAATTATATATGAATATGCACATCACGTGGACGGATACACATGGGTTGCAATGCATGCTGTCTGCAGTTGATGCACTTAAAAATTATAGTGCAATCAACATTTATTCTATGACAAATAAGGTTGTTTCAAATGGCAACAGATTAGAAGGAACTGCATGGCAGATGAGAGGGGGCAGTTGTATAACCTCAGACTCCTATCATATAGACCAGTGGTTCCCAACCTTGGGTCCCCAGATGCTTTTGGACTAAAACTCCCAGAAGCCTTCACTACTAGCTGTGCTGACCAGGATTTCTGGGTGTTGTAGTCCAAGAACTATAGTGGTTGGGAACCACTGGTCCAAATTCGTGCCATCTAAGTAATTGAAATGTTTCATCTACGTAGTTGATTTATTCACTGTGGGAATACAAAGAAGCTGTGCTAGAAATTACTTCCTAATACATCCACCGTCAGTGGGATCTCTTTGAGCTATGTCCTTTTGTTTGTGGACCAAAAAGAAAAAGAAAGAAAGAAAGAAAAAGGAGTTCATCAAATGTGTTTTGGTTGAAAGCAACCCTCACCTTCTCACAGCAACAGCTCTATGAATCTCTAAACCAGAATAGAAATGGCTATGTCACATTTAGTAATCCCTGATTCTAAGGAATAAAATGATCTCCTTTATTTTTCACATTCTTTCAAATGTGTCTGTTGCTTGTTGCCTAACTGTACATGTAGCATCAACAACAGTGAATGCTGGAAGTGGAAATATGCTAACAAGTAAATCAGAATCTTGAAGGTTTTCTGATTTTTAGAAATCGGAATATTATTTTGTCACATAGGTAAAGGTTCCCCTTGACCCAGTCGTGTCCAACTCTAGGGCGTGGTGCTCATCCCCATTTCCAAGCCATAGAGCCAGCGTTTGTCCGAAGACAGTTTCCGTGGTCACGTGGCCAGCGCGACTAGACACGGGATGCCGTTACCTTCCCACCGTGGTGGTACCTATTTATCTACTCGCATTTACATGCTTTCGAACTGCTAGGTTGGCAGGAGCTGGGACAAGCGACGGGAGCTCACGCCGTTGCATGGATTCGATCTTACAACTGCTGGTCTTTTGACCTTCCAGCACAGAGGCTTCTGCGGATTAACCTGCAGCAGCACCACGTCCCTTAATTTTTTTGTCACATAATCACAGTCTAATAAAATATTGGTTAACAATAGATCAAACTTGAGAAATGATTGGAAATTAATTTCTTCTAACTATTACAATGTCAATTATTTCCTGAGCAATCCCAAGGGAGGCCAGGAAGTCTTCAACCAGGAGAAGGGCCTTCTCAGTGGCGGCCACCTCTCTAAGGAATGCCTTGCCTGTAGAGATGCAGCAGCCCTCTACCCTTCTGACATTCAGAAAGCACATAAAATCCTTGCTGTTCAGAGAAGCATTTTAGGACCTCTTCCTTTGTCATTGTTATTTTTATGATATGCTTAATAAACCATCTTGTGCTCTCTGTGAGTCACTTTTTTATACTATTGTGATGTGTGTGGAAGTTGTTTTTGTTGTGTTTATCCTTTTGTTGGAAGTGGCCCAGAGTAGTGGCATGCCACTAGATAGTGTGGTATAGAAATGTAATCAATCAATCAATCAATTAATTAATGAACCAAACATATGAAAAGGGCAGCCTCACTTTCTTGACTGTCAGTGCCATTTTTGTTTTGCTTTGTTGACTAGCAAGCCGCCTTAGAATTCAGTGTAACCCATTTTCTGTGAAATGCAACAATCCCACAGCTACATCTGAATATGCTTGTTGCTTGGTGACAAAGCAGTATAGAGTGATTACACTGAATGTATTGTAAGACTGTCCTTTTTGTGTCACCTACTGAAGAACCTTGACTGCATTTGCAAGCAACTCTTGGTTTGTTTTTCCAGCCACCTCTTTTTGTACTGCTGTTTCATGGCTGCATTTATACATTGTTAACACTATTTCAGAGAACCCAAAACTTGTGGTAGACCAGTTCCCACTGAGAAACTCACTGAACCTGCCTTGTTTGTCCAACCAAACTCTTAAGGCCCTTCTGGAATTGCTGTAATGTGTTCCATCTTTATTTCAAAAGCAACTGCACTGAAAAGTCCCTGGTTCTGCTTCACAACACAATACTCCAAAACTTTATAAACCTGTCTCTATTATTACTTTTAGGTTGCTGCGTTTTCAGTGTACCACTATAGATTTTTGTGTATGACTAGAAGAATATTTTAGGATTGACTGAAGTCCAATTATCTTCTGTGTCTGAGTCAATGAGATTTTTCCTAGGCCCAACAAAATCAAAAACTATTAAGCTCACATTTATGATTTCTTCTGACAAGCTTTCAAGAACTTTGGAAAGGATGTGTTGTTCCAAATCCTGTTGTTTAGCATAATAAGTTGCACTAGAGTAGGCCCATTGAATCAAGTGGGGATTTGGTGAGTCAGCTCCTCCATAAATTCTATTGATTCAATGATCTTACTCTAATTGTGACTTAACTACAATTACTAACAGGATTTTTGCTGTTAATTGATTGTGCAAAGAACAACATCAGAGTGTGCCTAACATGTGAAATTGCTTTTCATGAATCGCATCCTTACACACTAACTGGATGATTGAACATTCATATATTCACCACTGCCTATCACCATCATTTTTCATATAGTTCAAGCCTTCTGGTAGGACTAGCATTCCACAGAGAAGCCTTACATAATATGCATGATTCATTACTTACTCTACCACATTGATGCCAAAAGGTCCAGTTTCCTCAAAAGTACCAGTAATTCCACTTCCACAGAGCTGCTTCCTTGTACTGCACTGCAAAACCTTGGTTATATGAAAAGTATCTATCATTTGATACAGGGCAGTGGTTCTTAACCTTTTCTTTACCATGGACCCCCTTTAAATATCTTCTGTTGTCATGGACCACAAAGACTTAACTCAAGTTTTAAAACCCTAAAGTACATCAAATATTTATTTATAGTTTCTCATGAAAGGTTTTCAAATTTGGAGAGAAGGGGAAAATAAATCAATCTGTTAATGCACACACTCATATTATAACATTTTTATTGGAATGATTCCATAGAAATTTATACTACTACTACTGCTACTACTAATAATAATAATTCAATTTTCTTTGCTGTAGCTGTTATCCATTGTTTTAATTCTTCCATAGTTTCAACAATTGTTTTCCTTTCTAGGTCATATATTTTGCATAGGCTTTCACTTTTTCATTTTTAAATTTTGAATCTTGCAAGTGTTTTAAGTTGCTGTTGTCTGCACGTAATTTGATTGTTTTTTTCTTTCTAGCCGAATTTTCCATTTTGGAGTGTCAGGGGTTTTCTGGGGTTTTTTTTGCAGCTCATAACCAAGTTCCATGGTTATTATGGTAGCTCTGCTATACATGAGCTGGTTTGTTTCCTTTAGTGTGTTGGTTGGGATTGTTCTGATGACTACATTTGCATCATTCAGTAGATCTTTTACTGGTTTACTTTGTAATTGGAGCAAAGTGGGGAGCCTTTGTCTTTCTGTGTTCTGGCTGATATGGGTTACTATTTTTCCCCTCAGTAATGTTTGCTGTTCTGTCAACTCATAATTTCTGGGTTGTTCCATAAATTATTCCTCTATTGATACATTTTCTTCCACTATTGTCTCTACCTCTACCCTCCATTTGTCTTCCATACTATGGTCATTGTTTTGTGTTGATTTTCCTTTGCTCACCTTTTCTACTTCTTGCAATTCCAGTTCTGAAAACATTTTACTCCGGATGATAAGTCTTCTCTGGTCCATTAATCATTGTTCAGTTATGTCACTACTTGGGTGTTTCCTCTTCCAAGCAATCAAAGCCATAAATACATGGGCAGTTCCACTAATTAGATACCCAGCAGGAATAATAGATTGGACCCAAAATGAATGAGAAGTACTGGATTGAAAAACATGAAAACTAATGAACATGCATCACACACTACATCCAAAAAGTGATGTAGACAGATTATATTTACTGCAAAAAAAAATTGGAGGCCATGGATTACTGCAAATATAGCAGGTAGTAGAAGAGCAAAAAGAAACCTGAATGGTTATACAGAACAAAAGAAATTAGGCCCATGTAAAGACAATGCTCTAAAATTTTGGAAATAAATTTGGGAAAGCCCAGCTGGACATAACAAAAATGACTCGTGGATTAAAAACATTTGCAAAGAAATTCAAGGAAAACATATGGATGATATTGTAATAAAAACTGAAATGATTAAGAGACAAACAAAGGCTGTGAAAAATTGGAGTGCACCTGGTCCAGATGAGCTGCATGCATTTTGGTTAAAGCATTTAACAAGTCTTCATCAACGTATAGCAGTGCAATTTAATCACTTACTTCAAAATTCTACAACTGAAAATTGGATGACAACGGGCGGCATATTTTTGATAATAAATTATTATTAAAATGGTAATGATTTCAGTAATTATCAACCACTTACATGCCTCCCAACAATGTTCAAGTTCCTTGCAGGAATACTTGCAAAATCAATATATAATTATTTAATTGAAAACTCTCTATATCCAAGTGAAATGAAAGGGAACTTTAAAAAGTCAAAAGGCATGAAAGATCAGCTGCTTATTGATAAAATGATACTAAAGAACACAAAATGATGAAAAACAACTCTTACCATGGCCTGGATAGACTATAAAAAGGCATTTGACTCATTGTCACACAGCTGGTTTAACACCTGCCTAAAAATTCTGGGAATTAGTAAAAAAATATTCAGAAGTTCCTCAAGAAAAACATGGAAAAATGGAATACTATCTTAACAGCCTATGGTGAAGAACTTGGAATAGCGTCAAAAGAGGAATATTTTAAGGAGACTCATAGAATCATAAAATTGTGAAGTTGGAAGGGGCCATCGAGTCCAACCCCCTGCTCGATGCAGGAATACAAATCAAAGGATTTCTGCCAGGTGGTTGTCTAGGTTTCTCTTGAATGCCTCCAGTGTTGGAGCACTCGCCACCTGTCTTACTGCTCTAACAGGAAGATTTTCCTGATGTTCAACCAAAATCAGGTTTCCTGTAACTTGAGCCCATAGTTGCGTGTCCTGCACAATGGGATGATTGAGAATAGATCCTGCCCCTCCTCTCTATGACAGCCTTCCAAGTATTTGAAAAGTGTTATCATATCACCCCTCTGTCTTCTTTTCTCAAGGCTAAACAGGCCCAATTCTTTCGGTCTTTCCTTATAGAGCTTGGTTTCCAGCCCCTTGATCATCCTTGTTGCTCTCCTCTGAACTTGTTCCAGTTTGTCAGCATCCTTCTTGATTCTTTGTCACGAGTGCTATTTAACATCTCATTAATCCTCACGTCAATAATTTTAAATAAAACTGGATTGGGCTACCATATTTCAGAACAAGCAGGAAAAATCATGGATTTCCTAAAACTATAATGAGCGGCGGGGGGGGGGCAGGTTTGGACTCAGTGGCCTTATAGACCCCTTCCAATTTCATGATTCTTTGATTCTACATGCAAAAGGTTCCACTGAGATAGAATCACTGCTAAACACAGTGCGGATATTTAATAAATATATTCAAATGAAATTTGGAATTGACAAATGTACAGCTCTGTCTATACAACATGGCAAGATCCCAAACTAGATAGAATGGAGTTAAAAATTGTGATATTATAAAATCACTATCAAGTGATGAAAATTATAAATACCTTGGTATACTAGAAGCAGATAACATCTTGTACACAAAAGTTAAAGAACTGACAGAAAGGGAATACATCAAAAGACTATGGGAAATTTTAAAATCAAAATTAAATGGTGGAAATACAATCAAAGCCATAAACACATGGGCAGTTCCAGTGATTAGATACCCAGCTGGAATAATAGATAGGACTCAAAATGAATTAGAAGTATTGGATCAAAAAACACGGAAACTAATGACTATGCATCACATACTACATCCAAAAAGTGATGTGGACAGATTATATTTACCATATAAAATCAGAGGCCGTGGATTACTTCAAATACAATAGGTAGCAGAGGAGGAAAAAATAAGCCTAAATGATTATGTAAGTACAAGTAGAGAAAAATTACTTAAGGCAGTGAAAAGGGAGAATATTTTGAAAAAAAAAACCGAAGCAAAGGCTCAATATAAGAAGCAAAAATTTGAAAATAAATTAAAAAGTTGGTAAAATAAACCACGACATGGACAACAGTTGAGAAATATTGATGATAATAATTGATTATAATAATTCAACATGGGCAGAGCTATAATTGCAGACCATTAAGAAAGAAACCGAAGGCTGATTTTGGCTGCACAAGAACAAGCACTCCAAACCAATGTGATGAAAGCTAAGAATTAATGCTAATAGAAAATGTCGACTCTGCCAAGAAAAAGATGAAACTGTGTCACACCTCATCTGCAAATGCCCAAAGACTACACAAACAGATTGTAAAATTAGACATAATAGAGTGGCAAAATTAGTGTACTGGCCATTATGCAAAAAAATGCCAGCCTCCAAAACATCAGGTGGTGAAGGTGGCAGAAAATGATGAAGTCAAGATCTTGTGGCATTTCCAGATCCAAACTGATAGACATCTTGAATATAACACACCAGACATAGGGGTAATAGAATGAAGAAATGTCTGGATCATTGCAATTCCAGGGGATGCCAGAGTTGAAAATAAAGAATTGGAAAAACTAACAAAATATAGAGATCTGGCAACTGAAACATCTTGCTTGGGGATGAAAACAAATTTCGATGGTCCCTGTAGTCATCGGGGCTTTGGGGACAATATCAAGAAATTTCACACAGTATTATAAGCAGTTGCAGATCTGAGAAATAACACCATCAGAGCTACAACCCCCCCCCCCAAAAAAAAACCCAACAGCAATATTAGGAATGGCATACATACTGCTGATATATAACAGATACTTAGGTTTTTGGTTAAAGCTTGTATCTGTTATATGATAGCAGTCAATGTTTTTATAATTTTGATTGACCCTTTAATTCTTGCTGAAGAAACTGAAATTACAAGCACATAAAATCATTAATATGACACACGTATACAAAACATCACATGACAATGATAGCTAGAAAATGAAATGAATATAATTTGTACAAAATTGTACCTCATTAAAAACAAGTTGGGTGGAGAAAAGGGAACATATATTCATATAATTAATGAGAAGGTTGGTACTACATTTCACTTTCAAGCCTTGTTATATGTGGCTTAATACCTGAAGCCTGTATTCTGAGTTCTGACTCTATGTTTTTCAAATTGTTTCTATACTTATAAGTGAGAGCAGAAAATTATTATTTCGCAGAAGTATGTCATTACAAAAGGCATCACTATTTTCATAGCCCTCTTTGATAGTTCTGGAAAATCTGCTTGTAGGTGAGCCCAGAAATTTGGAAGGGACTGTTAATTGAACTGCAATTTCAGAGCACCGTCCATGGATATTTCTACGAGCTTCTCTTGCTGCTATGAGCCTCTCTAGTTCATACACATTAAATGAAAATGGATCTCTAATTCAGTTTTTCCTTGCATCAGGAACAGGAAAATGTTCACAGAAACGATGCTGCAAATCTTCCAAATGTTGTGTGATAAGTGATGTGTGCTCCTCAATTCTTCATCGGTGGAACCAAGAAAATTTGTGAGATTTGGAAATGTCTCAGTTTTGGTTCAATAGGAGATTATGCCACAATTCCAACTTTTTGATCATTGCTTCGATCTTGTCTTCAACTTGAAAAACCCTAATCTTTTCTCCTTGAAGACTGAAGTTGAGCATATTTAAATGGGTGAAGATATCTGACACATATGCTAATTTGACTAACCAAAAAATCTGTCAAATGATCACTGAAGTTAAATTGCTTCTCCATGAGGAATAATCTTATTTCATCTCTCAATTCCCAAAAACAAGACAAAACTTTACCTTGTGATAGCCAGTGTAGCAAAATTCGTGTTCACGGTCCATATCTTTGTAAAGCTGTTTAAAAAGTCTCAAATTCAGTGATTTGTTTTTTTATTAAATTGCCAGTATTGACTGATTCATTTAAGGTCTGCTTTAGTTTTTCTGGTATCTTCTTAGCAACAACAGCTTCCCTATGTATGCAGCAATGATACCAAGTCACCAACAGTATGATTTCCTTAATCCGTGCTACAAGTCCAGTAAGCTTTCTGGACATTAATCCATGTCATGAGATGTTATAAATTCATTTAAGCTGTTAAATACTTCTTCAGCTGTAGTGTGTACCAAAGAGATGAACAGTATGTCTTCGAAAACACTTCAAAAACATTTATCTCGTGCTTGTATCTAACGTAGTACAGAAAGGTTGCTTTATTTGTTATGTCTGTGCTTTCATCCAATTGCAGTGCAAAGTAGGGGGACATGCAAATTCCTTCTAATAATTGTTCCTTGATATTGGCTGGCAAACCGTTGATTCACTTCTTAACTGTGTCATTTGACAAAGGTATTAAGAAAAGGTCCTTGGCAGCTTTCTCGTTGATCAATGCAGAAACCATTATTTTTGCAGCAGGTTATATAAATTCTCCAGGTATTGTATGCTGTTTTCTGGTTTTTGCCATTAGTTGAAAAACTTCAAATGAGGCCCTCACTGTATTTTCATTGTTACGACCAGTTGCAGCCTTTTAAAAGCCATTTTCTTAATTTCCCAAAGCTTTTTCTTACTTTTGAAAAAATTGATACTCTTTGTGGCATGTTGTGTATGTTTAATATTGAGATGACTTCACAATTTTGACAGTTTCATGGCCTCATTGGACAATATCTTGTAACACACTGTGGTAGTTGCTTGTTTTTGAGACCTGTACACGTGAAGTACAAGAGATATTCCTTACTATAATGGCAACACTTTTTAAGATGACTGGGAAAAGCTTCATTTTGCTTTGAACAGGACGCACCTTCATCAACATCATCAGTTCATTTACATTTCAGGTTCAGCCAACAATCCATTCTGAGGCTCAACCAAAGTGTATTGTTACGAAATTCACTGCAATAATATTGAAAAGTCACTTTACCTGACAATAACTAAAAGGTTTTATTAGCAGAAATCAAAGAAGAAACATGATCAAGAAGTCCCTCTGATCACTCACACTGATACTGATGGACTCTGACTCTCTCTTCTTGTGGCTTCTGACTGTCTGTGCAAGAAATGTCACGTGGTGTCTCTCAGCCACTAAGCGTCATTCACTTGCATGTTCTCATTCTGTGCAGAAATATCAAACAATTATTTGCTATTGTGATTTAGGCTATCGTACTTATCTGGACATCTTGAAACAATGGCAACACCAAAATGGGGGATGAGTCTGTCATCATAGAAAAAAAGAACCCTGAGCTATAATATAATACTGAGGATGTTATGTGTAATAGTGTACACCAGTAGGAATCTAATATGCATTACTGGTGCATTTGACAAAGCAAATTGCGATGTTCTGTAGGCAGGACAAATTATCTGATTCTTTGGCATTAGCATTCCCATGCCAATTTGCAGAGTCTCCTTTGAACAGTGGTGCATGATGCTGATGGATAGATACATCCAGCGATGCTAACCAGCACAGGACTTTGGGGCAGGGATATCCTCAAATAGAGCAGGGCTGTTGTGCCTTATTTTGAAGCAAATATAGTAATATTACTCCATAAAACCTCAGGTCTCTTACTTGCATACCCCGTCTAGAGGGTTTACACATTACAGAGTAAAATAGTGGATCTAACTATTTTCTCAGGAGCAGATATTTGTCATGTCATACAGTGTGCTGTAAACCTGACCTATTAGGGACTTGAAGACTTTCATTTTACATTTTTTATATGTAAAATAATGTAAAATATGTAAAATATGTAAAAAACTCACCCCACCCCACTCAAATGTCACTGACAAACTTTTGAATGTGCTACCCTTGGCTTTATTCTGACTGAAGCCTATAGTCTGAGATGCATTTTATGGATAAAGGAGCCATAGTTCATGAGAATGTCATGCTGCAGGAGGTTAGAAGAGAGTTGTTTTGGAAAATAGCGTCCACTGATGTATGTCAACCTGCTCATGATGTCTACCCAATTCTTCTCCCCTTCAAACCAGGTCCTCTATGCCAGTGAAATGGAAACTCACCAGTGACATCCCCATGGGAGTCTTATTACAGGAATAATTTTGGAAGTAACAGAATGTACTCATGGAGATTTTTATACCAGCTACTGTATATTTTGGGAGACGTTTCTCTGAAAATGCAAATTTTTGGCATATACCATGTGGTGGTATAGGGTAATTTCCCTCAACATGTCAGAGGGAGGGACAACCATTCTGTGACAGGAGGCTTATTTAACATGCAGAAATTTCTGTCTCCAATCTTTGTTATCCCCAAGTCAAAATAATACATGTGCTGAAATCATAGAATGGCCACCAAGGTTCAGAATTAGGGTTAAATAAACCCAAGTTCTGAATCAGTATGGTATTTTATGTTCTTGGAAAATATGGCTTTGGATCAGGCAACTAGCTCACCAGAATCTCTTTATAGCACTGGTACCATGAAACAGGATTATCTGCTTTAACAAAGAACATGTAGTTTGGATCAGTGTAGGGATCCACAGAACCCTTTCCCCTCTCTTGCTTGTCAGAAGAATTGAGTAGCCATTACCTTTGGTGGCAGGACCATGAACATCTCTCACCTGCATACTCATGCTGGCATCCCTCTCCTGCCCCCCCAAGCTTTGCTTACAGGTTCCTCTGCACCAATTACTTACATGCCAGTGGAAGAAGGAAGGGAAGATGCTGCTGACCACTGGGTTAATCCCTTCTCACGTGCACAGCTGCATCCAGATCAAGACATTATGAAAACTAAACAGACTTCTTTTGAAAGGAATCAGTAACAACCCCACCCCACACTCCCTTTCACATTTCTTCTAAACAATGATCATAATATACATAATACATTTTTCAGGAAGACATTTCTTCTTTATGCAAGGCTGGATGCACCAAAGAATGCATAATGCAAACCCTTTCTAAAATGCTTTTGGAAAAGAGAAATATGTGGCTTAACGCAGGGTGGAATTTCACACTCTCTCTGCATATTATTGGATCATTCTCTTTCCATCCCTTCTTCTGCACTTCTATGTATGAATATTCTGTAAAGTAAGGACTCTCCTTTTGTTACAGTATAAATCTAATCTCATGCAGTAAAAGATAGATTTACTGCATTAATCTGTAATTCGCAACAGCTACAAAGCTTTGTTTTGCCACAGACATTCTATGAGGCATTTGACAGTAATGCTTTATAAAAACCAATTCCCAAAGCAGCCTGGCTTTTTTATGTTTAATAAAACATAACTGGGTTTGTTTGTTTTTTCTTGTGGCAAAAGGCATAGTTAGTCGATCAGTTTGCCAAAAAAAGATGTAAAACGCATGCAGTTTGGATAATATTTTAACAGTGGAATGGTATAATTTTGCTTTGAACCTCATTCGTGGCACATAAAACTGCTGTGTGCTCAAGACTTGATTTCAGGCACAAAATGTCACCATGTTGTGCCTATGGAGGGTGATCTATTGACACATCTGCCTGATTAGTATTCTGGGTCTTGTGTTGGTACAGATAATGTGTAGGAGGCAAAAGGACAGCACTGCAGTAATTATAGAGAGTACTGCAGTAGTTGAGACCTGGGATGTTTCACAAAATTCAAGTATACTGTACCATAAAAATCACTGGTTCTCAGGGGCTCTATAACCAAACAGAGAGCATTATCCAATGCCAGATTTCTAGAAGCTAAAGTCATCTAGCGAATTCTTTTCCAACACATACTGTGCTTACATTTTAGGAGGGCATCAATTCCCTTTTCTGAAAAAAAATGGCACAAATTCCAGCTGTGGCCTATAAGTTCAGAACGGTATACTAGAGCAATGAAGTACTTTGGCTTAGACTGACTGAATATCTACCACCCAGCTGCATAGGTTTTACTTAGGCCAATGTCTTTAAAAATACAATCAGCAACATAGCCATAAATACTTTTTCCTGTATATTCTTCTTGCCTTTTCTGGTTTGAAACCTTTGTGACTTTTTTTTTTTTTGAATTCTGTAACTTAACCGAATGTAGTAATTTCACTTGTGTTGTGGTTGGTATGTTTGGATAAAATTGCCAATAAGCATTTGCCTTCATAAAGTGATACAATTAAAAGCGAGGGGGCTGAAGTGTTTTTTTCCTTTCCATTCTTTTCATTCTTCCTTTTTCTTTTTAAAAATGGTTATTATTTTATTATTTGAACAATACTTTCACCTCCGTGTGTCTCATACTCCTTTCCTGGGCTTCCGTTGTCTTGTTCCCCACGGGCCAGCACAAGCAGTGGAGCTCTTTACTCTATTTTCCCTGCAGCTCTCTGTGTAACATTTTTTTTAGTTTAAAAAAAGCCACATGTGTTTGTCTGATGTTCAGACTGCAGTCACATGGTCAGGATTCTCTTGAATTTCTATGCATTCAATTTCTTCCCGCTCCTTTCTTTTGGCCCGTTTCTTTTTCTTGTGGTATTTTTTGGAAGGTGGGAAAAATGTTAGGAAGACAGGTAGGATAACAAAACAGTGCAGAAGTGTGCAACTGCCAGTGAGCAGCAAGCATTTGAACAGTGTGAAGGTCAAGTTTGAAGGCACAAAAAGGAGAGGGACCAACCCAATAAGAAAAGAAGTAACATTTTGCAAAATTGCTGTTCCATGTTCTTGGAGTGAACTTTTTATACACTGAGTTCGGGTGTGCTCAGTCGCTAGTACAAATGTGTAAAGCAGGGGTGCACAGTGATCTATGGAAAAATTCAGAGTATAAATAAGGCACAATATAGAAATGCAATCCATGTCTACATTCCATAAAGTCATCAAGCCCAGGACACCCAATTCTATTGAGGTGACAGTGAGAATTAACCAGAAGTTCCCCAGAGGATGAATAACCAGGAAAAAGGTAAGTAACAACACCAGCAAGATGCCAAAGCTTGAAATCAAGACGGGCATAGTTACTGAGAGGCTGTACTGGTCCATGAAGACAAAGGTTGGGTTGAACACTATGAACTTGATGCTCTGTTTCAGAGACAGTGGTCTTAGTTTTTCCAGCAACTCTATAACATCCCTCTGTGTTTTTTCACTAGTCCTAGCTACCAGGTACATGCGGGAAGCAATGATGCTATTCACATTGCCAGCCCTGGAGAAAATGATGTCATTTTTGAAATGCTGGAATTCTGGCTTTCTTAAAAACGAATTTTGGAGGATGCTAAGGAAATCACTTTTGTTTGTGGCACTAATGTTCCCAGCTTTCAGATACTGGTAGTACTGTTGAAGCCAGGATAGTGTGTTGAAGCCTTCACTCAGTTTCTTTAAGTCATCTTGCACAGTGCCATTCCAGTACTCAAGAGGTTCATAGATGTAGAAGCCTATCACTGGACTGTAGTTGCTAAAGTACTTCTGTTGAATGACAGCATACGACACACTGGGAGAGTTGCTGGAGAGGAGATTGATAATATTGGCCCCATCACTGATCTGCAAGCAGCCCATAAAGGAGAAAGAAGCATAAATGAGGTACAATATCACCACAAATGGCTTAACGTAGATGTTGGTAATCCATTCGTTGTAATGCTCCCGTAGGAAATGTTGGATAAAGTGATTCTGGTATGGGTCGGTCTCGTGATGTGAGGTGTGTTGGTGGCCATCACTCATCATGGTTTGGAACCAAACAGGCTTCCTTTCCAGGTATTCAGCTGAAGGGATTTTACAGCAGAAGATGCTGTGGTAACGATTCTGCTCCAGCTGCCCAGCAAAGACCAGACAGGAGCCAAAGAACGAGAAGATATAGAAGTAGTTCAGCAGGATAGAGATGCACATATTCTGGCAGAAGACTTTCACAGCCTCAATGTTGGTGAAAGGACTGGCACCCATGCCAAAGGCTATAAAATACAAGGAGCTTGTCATGGTGTAGGAGACCATTACATCAGAGTAGGCATCTGCAACCCTGTCTTTGAATGGCAAGTGTTCTCGGGTTCGGCGCCATCCTGACAGAAGTTCAAACACTCCTTTTGTTCCATGACCTAAAGCAATGACAATGAGGAGATATATTAATTCCTTTTCACTGATTATCACATTCCCTTCTTTACCTGCACTTATGAGTGAGCATTATACATCTTTGTATAACTGATGTAGTATGTTCATAACATTATCATGTGAATAAGTGGTGTCTGTTGTTTGGGTAATATCTGCAAGTTTTCTTTTCCTGTTTTCTTTCTAGTCCTTCTGCCTAACAGAAATTACAATTATGCCAGTGTGAGACTGTAACTCAGCAAATAACACTCACTGAGGTCTCTAAAGATCTCACTGTCATAGAACCTATACTTGTTGAAATTTCCCTTTCTACACAACTATTAATTGCATAGGAGCCCTGACCCTCTTAGTCATTTTTTCTGATAGTGTGGAACATGGGAGGAGGGGGCCAATTATCTCATTTTTATTACTCAGAGCAAACCAGAATTCTACGTGAAACAAAAGGAAGACCAAGGCGACTTCTTTTTTATCTGTACGTATTGTGGTCATATGTGACACATGAGGAAGGCTGGGTATTTCTCTGTTTTTTTGATGGGACTACCATTTTGAAACGGGTAATTTTAAATTATTCAAAATTTGTAATATGTTTTACAGCGTGAGCCTATATTTCCTGATAAGTGAGTCAAACTGAGTTTAATGGTGCTCACTCCAGTGTACATGTGCCCCAGATGGTGGTCTGTGTCAGGATCAGGACCACTGGACCCCTCCTGATGACCCCATGAGCTTTGTGGCTCTGCTTCTTTTCTCCCTCTTTACTGTTACTGAATGTTCATCTGCCCTCCCAAACTAAGCAAGCAGTGAAAGAAGGAAGGAGGACCAGAACCACGGATGATTTCTCTGTCCCCTCCCCCTCCCCCCTCTCTTTCAGAGGTGGTCCTGATTAGATAGACCCAGAAGGATGATCAAACAAAAGGAGAAACAGGAAGGAAGTGGCCTTTGAAGAAGGCTTGAAGATAAACTCTAATAAAGTCTTGCTGTGTCTGCAAATTTTTGCATCATTTAGCGGAGGGAGAGAGAGAGAGAGAGAGAGAGAGAGAGAGAGAGAGAGAGAGAGTGCAGGCATGTGGGTGATTTCTTTTTTATCCTTGAGCTGCTTTCCTGCAAGAGACACACACACACTTCCTCTCTGCAAAATGATGGAAAGCAGCTCAAGAAGAAGAGAAGTCACTCTCATGCATGTACACACACACTGCAAAAGGATGCAAAAACTTGCAGAGAAGAGCTCTGTCAGCAAGATTAACAACAGCTCTGCCCATCTGGTCCTGGAGAAGCAGCCTGCGTCCCCTGCTCCCCACCTCAGTCAGTCACACACCCTCACACAGAGGAGCCTGGGGAGGCTTCTACTGTGCAATATCCCTCTGCAGCTTGGTAATCAACAGGGTTCCAACCAGAAAATGGAGCGTTTTAAAAGATAAGTGAAACAAGTTTAAAAAACAACAACTAAAAGAATAGGGAATCGAAAAATGACTTGGGAAAAAGGCTCCAAGTCATGAGTCGAGTCAAAGTCATTTAAATAAACAGGTGAATCAAGTCCGAGTTGAGTCACTGGTGTGACTTAAGTGTGACTCGATAGCAAGTTGCACAACTAGACTCCCCACCCCTGGCTCCAGAGAGCATTTTGTGTAAGGGCTCCCCCACATCTGGAACTAGCACTGCTTAGGATGTGTTATAATGTGAATGCAATGTATTACCTACTTCCTTTTTAGTAGAAGAATTTCCTATGTTTCTAGAACAGGGTTTCTTTTTAGGGGGGAGGGGGCAGGCTATGCTGAAAACATGTGCAAATATGTTTACTCAGAGATATTTGGAGCTTGCTCACTAGTACTTCTATTTAGGATGGTTGTAGCCTAAGCAAAAGGTCTTGGATGCCAAAAAATTTATTTTCTAATGAACCCTGAAAATTAGATTAGGCATCCTTCAGTCGCGAGAGACTATGGTAACGTGCTCTGAATGGAGGACTTGGAACAGCGTCTAGTGTGGCTGAGAAGGCCAATTCGAGAGTGACAATCCCTTCCACACTGAAGACAAATACAGTCTGTCCCTTGTCCAGCTCCCTGATTTTGCTGGTTTCGGGACTGCCTCTTTGCCTTGGCCTGCTGGACAAGTGTCTCTTCAAAATGGGAGAGGCCATGGTGCACCGCCTGGCTGAACCCTGAAAATAGTAGCAGGTTATTAGTACAGCTTTTTGAAACTCTGTGGGCAAAGAGTTGTAGTAAGCTGGTTTAAAAAACTGCACCAGGGAAGCAGATTAAATAGTGAACATCTCACAGAAAAACAGCTAGTACCTATAATCAATGGGCCACATCACTTAGACAGTCTTACAGAATTCATAAAACAATTCTTCCTGTACACAGTGTGGGAGTACAAAACACTCAGATCCAAGAGCCTCGTGGCGCAGTGGTTAAACTGCTGTCCTGCAGCCAAAACTGTGCTCACGACCCAGGGTTCAATCCCAGGTAGCCGGCTCAAGGTTGACTCAGCCTTCTATCCTTCCGAGGTTGGTAAAATGAGGACCCAGCTCGCTAGGGGGGGGGGGGCAATGTGTAGCCTGCATAATTAACTTGTAAACTGCCCAGAGAGCGCTTGAAGCACTATGGGGTGGTATATAAGCAGCACGCTTTTTGCTTTGCTTTTGCTGTTTGTGCACTTTAGAGGGTGCTGCAGTTCTTCATGATAGGAGCATACCGGGAGGCCTTCATCGCTTCTGAATTCTTGTTTGTTTTGTTCAGTTGACCATTGTTCTTGTCTGGGGAAGAAATTCATGGAAGACGTTCTATTCTGTCTAAATAGTACAGTTTATTTTGTTTATTACAAAATTTGTAGTTTCTGTTCTCATCTTTTTTCCTGCGTCTCAAATGGCGGAAACTAAGACACATGAGCTTACATAGGATAGCATGTAGTAGTTGGCAGCTCTCTCTTTCTCGTAGGGGGAAAGTCACAATTTTATTCATATGGCACTAAGGCTTTTATATTTTTACATTTTCATAAACATGCCAAATAATATATGTTAACCAAGTTACAAATCAAGCATTTTATCTCACTATTGCAGCAGAATGGGTTTAGGTTTGATATGGAAGTAAGCATTGCATATACTTAATCCCCAATGCCAACCCCAGGTTTCTGTCTCCCCGCCACCACACAAATAACAAAAGCAGGGATGAAAAACATTCCTCCAAACTTTAACATTTTGTTAAATTTGGCTTCTCTAGATGCTGAGATCATGGAGGAGTAAGTCATCACATGGGGTGGGGGGAGAAGTGCATGCATGTATATACTGTGAATCCCAGCATTCAGAGTCAAAAACGCTGACTATCCTTGCTCTCATCCTCAGTTACTGTGCATTCTCTCTCCCCCCCCCTCTCTCTCACACACTGTACTGTCCCATTGAGAGCATCTAGATCAATTTAGTTGGGACAAAAAACAAAAGGAACATGGTAGTTCTAGTTTACTACCGCCCACCCAATCAAGGAGAGGATGTGGATGAAATTTTTGAAAAATAAATTGCAAGGACTTCAAAGAGACACGATGTAGTAAGGATGGGAGATTTCAATTATCCGGATATATGTTGGGAGGCAAATTCTGCCAAGTATGCTCCTTCCAAGAAATTCTTGGCTTGTGTGGCTGATAACTTTTTCCTACAAAACGTGGAGAAAGAAACTAGAGGATTTGCTATCTTTGACTTGATTCTAACCAATAGAGATGACTTGGTGAAGGAAGTGGCAGTAAGGGAAACTGGGCAAAAATGACCATGTTCTACTAGAATTCTGGATTTCAAAGGGAACTAAGGTAGAGTGTAGCCACACACATATGCTGAATTTCTAAAAAGCCAATTTTAATAATCTCAGAACAAGGATTAGTAAGGTCCCATGACAGGAGATCCTAACAAGAAAAGGAATCCAAGAAGTGTGGGAGTTTGTAAAAAAGGAAATTCTAAATGCACAACTACAAACAATTCCAACAAGAAGAAAAGGTGGGAGACAGCAAAAATGGCCAGTGTGGCTTTTCAAAAAGCTCAGAGAGGACCTGAAAAAACAACAACACATGTACAAAGTGGAAAGAAGGCCAAGCCACAAAGGAAGAGTACAGACAAGTAGGAAGAAATTGCAGGGATGGCATTAGGAAAGCAAAAGCTGAGAATGAGCTAAGGTTAGGTATAGACACAAAGCAACGAGAAAGCATATTTTTCAGCTATGTGCATAGCAAGAGACAAAGAAAAGAAACAATGGCTCAGTTACTCAATGGAGATGGAAAAATGACAACAAACGACAAAGAAAAGGCAGAAGTGCTCAATTCCTATTTTAGCTCAGTCTTTTTCCAAAGGACAGACTATGAACCTCCAGACAAATGTGAAGTGGAAGTGGAAGGGACAGGATTGCAGCTGGAGACTGATAAACAAACAGTAAAGGAATATGTATTCTCGAAGGCTTTCACGGCCGGGATCCGATGGTTGTTGTAGGTTTTTCGGGCTGTTTGGCCGTGTTCTTCAGGTTTTTCCCCCTAACGTTTCGCCAGTCTCTGTGGCTGGCATCTTCAGAGGACAGGAGTCAGAACTCTGTCTGTGCTCTGGTCAAGGAATACCTTACTACCTTGAATGAGTTCAAATCTCCAGGGCCAGATGAACTGCATCCAAGAGTATTGAAGGAATTGGGTAAAGAACTCTCAGAACCACTCTACATTATTTTCCTGAAATCATGGGAAATGGCTGAGGTACCAGATGATTGAAGTACGACTAATGTCCTTATTTTCAAAAGGGACAAAAAGGAGGAACCTGGGAACTACAGACCAGTCAGATTGACATCAGTCCCACGGAAAATTCTGGAACAGATTATGCAATGGTCACTATGCAAGCACGTAGAAAACAATGCAGTAATAACTAGAAGCCAACACAGATTTGTCAAGAATCCTGCCAGACTAACCTGATCTCATTTTTTGATCAAGTAAACTCCCTGATAAACAGAGGGAATGCTGTAGACATAGTATATCTTGACTTCAGCAAAGCTTTTGATAAAGTGCCCCATGATATTCTGATTAGCAAGATAATGAGGTGTGGGCTGGATAGAACAACTGTCAGGTGGATACACAGTTGGTTACAGAATTGTACTCAGAGGGTGATGATTAATGGGTCCTTTTCTAACTGGGAGGTGGTAACAAGTGGGGCACCCCAGAGCTCAGTCCTGGGCCCAGGGCTCTTCAATATTTTTTATTAATGACCTAGATCAGGGAGTGCAGGGAATGCTCGTCAAATTTGCAGATGATACAAAATTGGGTGGAATAACTAATACCCTGAAAGACAGAAACAAAATTCAGAATGGCCTGGATAGGCTTGAGCACTGTGCTAAAAACAACACAGTGCAATTCAACAGGGATAAGTGGAAAGTACTGCACCTTGGAAAAAGAAGGATGCTAACAAATTGGAACAAGTTCAAAGGAGAGTAACAAGGATGATTAGGGGGCTATTAATGGTAAATTAACATTAGAGTAAGAAAAGGAATGTTAATTAAGAATGAGTTTGGGGATATATGGGGAGAATTTAACAATTTTGTATTAACAAAGGGGAAGGATTGTGTAACTTCACAAGTGTCAATGTATTTTTGGAAGGGGAATGGGGCTTCATAAAATGAAGGAATAGATTATCTGAAGGGAGCACAATAAGTATATATGTAGATGTTTGTTGTTGTTCTTGTTGTTTTTTTATGTTTATTAATAAAAATTTAAAAAAAGGATTGAACCTCCTTATCTGGAGGTTCATCGCCTGTCCTTTGGGGGGGGGGGGGAGTCTGGAAACCAAGCCTTATGAGGAAAGACTGAAAGAACTGGGCATGATTAGCCTTGAGAAAAGAAGACTGAGGGGAGATATGATAGCACTTTTCAAATACTTGAAAGGCTGTCATATAGAGGAGGGGCAGGATCTGTTCTCAATCATCCCACAGTGCAGGACAGGCAATAATGGGCTCAAGTTACAGGAAGCCAGATTTCAGTTGAATATCAGAAAAAACTTCCTAACTGTTAGAGCAGTACAACAGTGGAATCAATTACTTCGGGAGTTGGTGAGTGCTCCAACACTGGAGGCATTCAAGAGAAACTTAGATAATCACCTGACAGATATGCTTTGATTGTATTCCTGCATTGAGCAGGGAGTTGGACTTGATGGCCTTATAGACCCCTTCCAACTTCCTTATTCTATGATTCTATGATCATAATTGTTGGTCCTTCTGGCCTATAAATTAGTGAGGTGCCACACGGCTCTTGTTTCTTGAAATCCCATCCCCACACTGTAATTAGTTTTTAACTTTTGTAATAAAAAATTATTCAACTAAAATTTAATATGGATTGATATTAGGATGAAAATTATTGACGTTCTAGTGACATTCTCCAGTGCTTCATTTCTGTGGGTCCAGATAATAAAAATGTCATCAATGTACCTCAAGTAATACAGCAACTTGGGGGTATAACAGTTAAGAAAGTATTGTTCCAGGTTAGCTTTAAAATATTTGCATAATCACTATAAGGGTGTATGAATATCCCATCCTCAAACCATATGCCACCAACACACCTAGCTGCACTACAGACTTTCTGAGAGAACTGCGGACTGCTCACAACCTCACTAAGAAGACTGCCCTAGCGACAATGGATGTAGAAGCCCTCTACACTAACATCCCACTAAAGTACGGACTACAAGCCATCAAGAATATCATTTGAAACAAGGGCACAACCCATCTAGCCACTACCCTCTGTGACTTGGTGCTCACATAAAACTTTGACAACATCTGTCTCCATGTTAACTGCCATGGGTACTCATCTGGCAACAAAATATGAAAATATATTCGTGACTGACTTAGAACAACACTTTCTTAACTGTTTTTCACAAAACCATTCCTGTATTTAAAGTACATTGGTGACATTTTTATTATTTGTTGTTGTTGTTTAGTCGTTAAGTCGTGTCCGACTCTTCGTGATCCCATGGACCAGAGCACGCCAGGCCCTCCTGTCTTCCACTGCCTCCCAATTTGAGTTGGGTCAAATTCATGTTGGAGCCTCGTGGCACAGTGGTTAAACTGCTGTACTGCAGCCAAAACTGTGCTCACGACCCGGGGTTCAATCCCAGGTAGCCGGCTCAAGGTTGACTCAGCCTTCTATCCTTCCGAGGTCGGTAAAATGAGGACCCAGCTCGCTGGGGGGGCAATGTGTAGCCTGCATAATTAACTTGTAAACCGCCCAGAGAGTGCTTGAAGCGCTATGGGGCGGTATATAAGCAGCACGCTTTGCTTTGCTTTGCTTTTGGTAGCTTCGGTGATACTGTCCTACCATCTCGTCCTCTGTCGTCCCCTTCTCCTCTTGCCTTCACACTTTCCCAACATCAGGGTCTTTTCCAGGGAGTCTTTTCTTCTCATGAGATGGCCAAAGTATTGGAGCCTCAGCTTCAGGATCTGTCCTTCCAGTGACAGATCCTGACAGATTCCAGTGACAGATTTTATTATTTTGACCCATGAAAAATAGGTCCTGGAAAAATTCCACCAGAACTTTAGTAACTTTCACCCTAACATCACCCTCAACCTGGACCAATCCACATCAGGTGCATTGTTTGGATACCATTGTGAAGTTATGTGAAGTTATAATATGGACATCGTAGCACCACACTGTAGTGAAAATCCAACAACTGGTATGCATATTTGCATGCCTCCAGCTTCTACCTTGAGCACAGCACAAAATCCATTGTCTATAGCCAAACCCTTAGATATAATCAACACCTGCTCAAACACACAAGATAGAGACTCCAAACTCATGGACTTACAAGAGGCATTTCTCAGATGACACTATCCACCATTGGTTAAAGAACAAATTAACAGCGCAAGACAAATATCAAGAATCAACCTACTGTAAAACAGACCTGGAAGAGAAAACAACTGGATACCACTAGTTGTCACCGTCAGCCCACAACTGAGACCACTCATGTGCACCATAAG
The DNA here is from genome assembly GCA_037013535.1 of Intellagama lesueurii. Taxonomy (NCBI): domain Eukaryota; kingdom Metazoa; phylum Chordata; class Lepidosauria; order Squamata; family Agamidae; genus Intellagama; species Intellagama lesueurii. Next base: position 189,278,018 of record JBAJHW010000001.1, on the reverse strand, counting down.
TAGAAATGGGACCCAAATCAATTTGGGTCCCTTCATCCGAATATCTCCACACAGCAGCATAGCTGCCGTGCAGACCCTTGTCCCTCCCCCCAGATGAGGGTCCCAGCTTGCTTGATGGAGGCAGTAGTAAAACCATTATTGAAAAAAACCCTCCTTGGACCCCACAGTACTGGATAATTAGTACATCTCTAATATCCCATTCTCGGGCAAGGTGCTGGAGCGGGTTGTGGCTTCTCAGCTCCAGGGATTCCTGGATGAGATGTATTATCTAGATCCATTTCAGTCTGGCTTCAGGCCTGGTTATGGGATGGAGCCTGCTTTGGTCGCCTTGGTGGATGACATACGCCAAGAACTGGACAGGGGAGTGTGTCGCTGTTGGTTCTGCTAGACCTGTCAATGGCTTTCAATACCATCGACTATGATATCCTTCTGGGCTGTCTCTCTGGGATGGGATTTGGAGGCATTGTTTTACAGTGGCTCTGGTCCTTCCTGGAGGGGAGAACCCAGTGGGTGGTTCTGGAAGGGAATCATGTTCTACACCTTGGCCATTGGTCTGCAGTGTCCCTCAGAGTTCTGTTTTGTCTCCTATGCTATTTAACATATACATGAAACTGCTGGGAGAGGTTGTCCAAAGTTTTGGGGTTCGGTGTCACCAATATGCAGATGACACCAAACTCTATTTCTCCTTTCCATCTAAATCTGAGGAAGCTGTTTTGGCTCTAGATCAGTGCCTGGTGTCAGAAATGGACTGGATGAGGGCAAATAAACTGAAACTTAATTCAGACAAGAGAAAGGTGCTCCGGGTCAGTCAAAAGGCAGATCAAGGAATAGGGATTCAACCTGTGCTGGATGAGGTTATACTCCCTCTGAAAACACAGGGGTGCCGCTTGGGGGTGCTCCTGGATTCATCTCTAAACCTGCCAGGTTTTGGCAGTGGCCAGGAGCACCTTTGTACAGTTAAAACTAGTGTGCAAGCCACACCCTTTTCTTGAGAGCTGCGATCTGGCCATGGTGACAAATGCCCTAATTACATCTCAGTTGAATTACTGTACTGCACTGTAATATTTTTTTAAAAAAATAAAAAAAATAAGGAAAAGGCTGAGATAAGGTATAAATAAAAGATACCTGCTCAAAAGGATTAAACATTTATCAAGGGTTCCTAACACACTATCAAGTGTGAGATCCCTTGTTTTAACAATGATATTGTTATCTTCTAGAATCATAGTCAAAAACTGCTAACTGAAAGTATTCACAGCTTGATATTCCTATTCTTGTACTAATGAACCATTGGCACTGTGTCCATTGTCTGTATCCTCACTTGGTCATGGGGCCATGTATACATATGCCAGTTATACTGTATAGTCTCACTGTAATGAATGAGGAAGTTGACTTGGTCCACAAAAGCTCACATTAAAACATAACTGTTAGCTTTTAAGGTGCCACAACACTTTTGTCTTCTATTATTGTTTTTGTCTTTGTCTGATATACTTGCATATACAGTGGACCCTCGACTTACGGAATTAATCCATATTGGAACAGTGGCCGCAGGTCGAAAAGTCTGTAGGTCAAGGGTCCATTTCCCATAGGAATGCATGGAAAACCTATTAATCTGTTCCGGCAGAAGGAAAAAATACCCCCCTCCAAAAAAATTAAAATAACAGCAACAGTGGAGCAAGTCCCACGCTGGGACTGCAAAAAAAAAAAAAAAAAAAAAAAAAATCACCAAAAAACAAAACAACACAGAAACATACCCCCCCAGCCCAAATCTACCCTCCAAAACCCACCCAGAACAACTTTTAAAAAAGAAAAAACAGCAGCACCTTACCAGTCTGAAGCCTCCCGCACTTGCAAAGCCGTGCTTACTCGCGAGTACACCCGCGCCTTCGGTGGCGCTTACTCGCGAGTAGACCCGCGCCTTCGTGTTCAAAGGTTCTCATCAGTTGAGAGAGCAGGAGCTCTCTCAACTGCGACACACTACAGTAATGGCCGACAGACCTACAGCACAAAGAAGCAGCCTCCGCGCCACCTATAGTTAGAAAGTTGAATTGCCCGCCTTTTCCGCCTGCCTATTTCTGTTCTTATGTCGATTCTCCGGTCGGAAGTCGAATTGAAATTTTCCGGCTGGAGAAGTCCGTAACTCGAAAAGTCCGTAAGTGGAGCCGTGTGTAAGTCGAGGGTCCACTGTATTGACACAGGTACTTCTATACAAACTTGAAATCTGAATTAGAAATTGCACTGAAAGCAATTGGATGAATAAAGCACCTTGTACCAAATAGAGCTATTTAAAGTTACAGAGACTGAATCTACCAAAATGTTAACTAGAAAGAATATGCTTCTTAATATCAAAGAAAGGAGATGCCAAATGTACAAGAAGGACAGGACCATTGTATTAATTTCCCAAGCAAGCACAGTAATGCTTAAGGTCTGGCAACAAAGACTTTAACCTTATATGTAGAAATATATGCCAAGGGTTTTATTTATTTATTTATTTAAAATATTTTTACCCTGCCTTTCTCCTTGAAAAGGATCCAAGAGGGTTTACAACATTCAAAGACAATATTTAAAGTTGAGAACAATGAGTATAAAGAGGCATCTGACATCATTAAAAGGCAATATTAAAGCTAAAAACAATAAGTATACAAATATTTTTAAAATGCCACCTTGAGCAATGGAAAACACAAAAATGGAAAACACAAGTAGTAGAGGCACTCCTCACTTCATGACTTAAAGGCAGAAGCAGGCAGGAGCTAGCCGGAAGCACAGCAGCAGACGTGTTGCTGCAAGCTTGGTGGAAAAAACAAATAAAAGCTTCCGCATTGCTTCTGGCTGCTTTGAGCTTGGGCATTGGTCCTGCCTGGTTTGGTGGCAAAATGAAACAAAGACTGAGAAAGGGGATTCCCTGTGCTGGAGAACTGGTCATAAGTCCGAGCGGTCGTTAAACAGGCAGGTCGTTAAGTGAGGAGTGCCTGTACTAAAAACCCAGTCAAAGCAGTAGTGCATAACAATCCATCTAAAAATCACACAACAGCTAGCTAGTTACTGTGGGAAGGCTTGCCTGAAGAGAAAAGTTTTTGCCTGCAAAGATAGTGCCAGTCTGGCCTCCAGTGGCAGGGAGTTCCAAAGTCTGGAAGCAGCAACAGAGAAGGCTCTCTAGATGCACCTGTGAAGGTGGCAGGACCAAGAGAAAGGTCTCTCCTGATGTTCTTAACACCCAAGCCAGCTCATAATGGGAGATACAGTCTTTGAGATAGCTTGGACCCAGGCCATTTAGGGCTTTATAGGTTAAAACCAACACTTTGAATTGTGCCCGGAAACTGATCGGCAGCCAGTGGAGCTGCTGTAACAGGGGGGTTATGTGATTCCTGTAACCAGCCCCAGTCAGCAATCTGGTTGCTGCATTTTGGACCCGCTGAAGTTTCTTGACACTTTCCATTGGTGGCCCAAAATGGAAATAACTAGGGTGTGTGTCACAGAGGACAGATCAGATCTCTCAAGAAATAGATGCAGCTGGCATGCTGGTTTTAATGGTGCAAATGCACTCCTGGCCACCGCTGAGACCTGGGCATGAATCCAGGAGCACCCCCAAGCTGTGCACCTGTGCTTTCAGGGGGAGTGTAATCCCATCTAGTACATGCTGCATCCCTGTTTCTTGATCTGCCTTTTGACTGACCAGAAGCAGGGATTCAGAAAACGACAAGGTAGTAGAGATCGTATTACAAATATACATTGGCTAACAGAGTGTACCAAAGAATTTCAGAAGAACAGCAGTTTGTGCTTTATAGATTATAATGAAGTCTTTGGCTGTGTGGATTAGGAAAAGCTATGGATTGTTCCCCTTCACGGATTGCTGCCTTGTCATGGCGAAGGGGCTTGAGTAATTCAGAGAAGCTATGGGCTATGCCGTGCAGGGACACCCAAGACGGACAGGTCATAGTGGAGAGTTCTGACTAAATGCGATCCACCTGGAGCAGGAACTGGCAAGCCACTCCAGTATCTTTGCCAAGAAAACTCCATGGACAGAAACAAAAGGCTAAAAGATATGACGCTGGAAGATGAGCCCCTCAGGTCGGAAGGCGTCCAACATGCTACTGAGGAAGAGCAGAGGACAAGGACAAGTAGCTCCAGAGCTAATGAAGTGGTTGGGCCAAAGCCGAAAGGATGCTCAGCTGCGGATGTGCCTGGAAGTGAAAGGAAAGTCCGATGCTGCAAAGAAAAATACTGCATAGGAACCTGGAATGTAAGATCTATGAACGTTGGTAAGCTGGATGTGGTCAAACAGGAGATGGCAAGAATAAACATTGACATCCTCGGCGTCAGTGAACTAAAATGGACGGGAATGGGCAAATTCAATTCAGACGATTATCATATCTACTATTGTGGGCAAGAATCCCGTAGAGGAAATGGAGTAGCCCTCATAGTCAACAAAAGAGTGGGAAAAGCTGTACTGGGATACAATCTCAAAAATGATAGAATGATTTCAATACGAATCCAAGGCAGACCTTTCAACATCACAGTAATCCAAGTTTATGCACCAACCACCGATGCTGAAGAGGCTGACATTGACCAATTCTATGAAGACTTACAACACCTTCTAGAACTGACATCAAAGAAAGACGTTCTTCTCATTATAGGGGACTGGAATGCTAAAGTAGGGAGTCAAAAGTTAAAAGGAACAACAGGCAAGTTTGACCTTGGAGTTCAAAACGAAGCAGGGCAAAGGCTAATAGAGTTTTGTCAAGAGAACAAGCTGGTCATCACAAACACTCTTTTCTAACAACACAAGAGGCGACTCTACACATGGACATCACCAGATGGGCAATACCGAAATCAGATTGATTATGTTCTCTGCAGCCAAAGATGGAGAAGCTCTATATACCAGAATTTGAACCCAGGTCTCCTGAGTCCTTTAGATGGTTACTTTAGATGGGAGAAATCCTCAAAAAGCTTATTTCTGTATCAGCATCATCCCTCCCAAAAACTACAGCACTATAGGAAGGAAGTGCAGTGTGGCCTTGAATGTGTGATAATGTTGTGCAGGTCTCTGAATGGAACAGGTAGGACTAATGCTACATCATTTCTTATACTGCAGAGGTAAACATGTACAGTGGAACCTCTACTTACGAACTTAATCCGTATTGGAATGGTGTTCGTTAGTTGAAACGTTCGTAAGTAGAGGCACCATTTCCCATAGGAATGCATTGAAAACTGATTAATCTGTTCCGGCTGAAGAAAAAAATACCAAAAAAAAAAAATAAAATAAAATAAAACACTGCAAGTCCCACGCTGGGACTGCAAAAAAAAAAATCACCCAAAAACAAAACAACACAGAAACATACCCCCCCAGCCCAAACCTACCCTCCAAAACCCACAGAGAAAACCTTTTTTTAAAAGAAAAAAAGCAGCACCTTACCGGTCCGAAGCCTCCCGGGGGTCCCCCGCTGCTGCGATCGCCACCGCCGTGACCGCCACTGCCAGGAGGCTTGAGCCTCGCCGGGGTGCTTTGGCCGCTCGCCCCCGGCCGCGGCGGAGGCAGCGGTCGCCCAGTGCCGGGAGACTTGAGCTGGCTGGGTTTCGGCCGCTTGCCTCCCGGCTCACCTCCCGCTTGCTCCGCGCCACCCTCCGTGGGCCCATGGCGGGAAATTCAAATGGCAGAGGGCGGCGATGAGCGAACGGGAGGCGATCCGGGAGGCAAGCGGCCGAAGAAACCCGGCCAGCTCAAGCCTCCTGGTGCTGGGCGACCGCTGCCTCCGCCGCCCCCGCTGCTGCCGCCAGAGCACCCAGGAGGCTCAAGCCTCCTGGCTCTGGGTCACCCCCGCCGCCTGCCACCCCCGCCATCGGAGGAAGCCCTGGGAGACCTCCGAAGGCGGCGATCGCGGCGGTGGGGGACCCCCCGGGAGGTCTCCGATGGTGGCGGGGAAGCCCTGGGAGACTTCTCGGGGGTCCCCCACCGCCACGATCGTCGCCTTCAGAGGTCTCCCAGGGGGTCCCCCGCCGCCATCGAAGGCCTCCCGGGGGTCCCCCGCTGCCGCGATCACTGATCCATCCTCATTCCGCTCTACCCGCCACTGCAGGGGACTAGCCTAGCTATGTCCCCTGCCTGCCACTAAATTTTCCAACTCCAAATGCAGGCCCCTCTTAAAATTGTGTAAAAACAACTCCAGTCCCAAATCTGATAAATGAATCCCATCATCTCTGAACAAATCTGGTCGATTCAATCATATCTCCTTATGCCCAATCACAGACCCCAATTGCACACCTCCCTGCACACTTCTTGATTTACGCTCCAGTGAGCTTTGTTAATGCAATGTGGAGGGCAATCTGCTCTCCAAACCATCCTGGGGATTATGGTGGACCACACAATTTGTGTACCCAGATGTGCTGTCTTCCAAGAATGCAAGTCTCGTATGATGTCCATTATTAAAGACTTGCCACTCTGCCAAACTAAGTCATTACTGCCCAGATGTACTACCAACATATCAGGGGTCAGGCCTGCAGAGGCATTGGATATGACACCCATAAACTCAACCCACAGCATCCCTCTTGGCCCTTTCCATTCTATATAGGCAACTGTCCCCAAACGTAAACTGCACCCCCAGACTGTTTTTTCAGCATAACGTGCTGCCCAAAAGATGAAACTATGTCCCATGAACAAAAAACACTTTCTCCTTCTGATGCCTCACGAGCCTGCAAAACAAACAGAAAATGGCCAGCAACCAACCTATGCTTGGGGAAGTGTGTGGACATAGAGTTGAACCCATCCTCTTTATGTCCTCGAAGCCATACCCAAGGGTGACTGCTGTCAGGGCCGCTCCTATCCGGAAGGAGTGTGTCCCGAAGCGCCAGCCCTGCAAGCCAACCTGATGAAGGGCTAGATCCATCACCTTCCAAAACTGGTACTTGGGAAGTGGGAGACCATTGCTGTGGCAAAAGAAATATCCACAATGCTTGCCCCTTATTGATAAGTAGCTCTCAACAGCTCGAACATGACAAATGTCTCTGACAGAGCAGGGCCCCAACCAAATATCCACTCCTTTACTTCTTTGGTCCATCTTGGAGCACCTAATGTGTAATGAAACCTTATTTCCTGTCACCTGTATGTCATTCCTTTGCAATGCTGCTTGCGCCATATCCCCTTTTCCTGCAGCTACCACCTCACTAACTCTAAGGGCTCCGAAAAATGCCACTAGCGAAGCTGCTCTGAACAATGCTACCTCATAAGCATCCCTACAAATACTCCCCCATGTTTGGCTCCATTTCACCAGTATGGTGGGGGTAAAAGGTGATCTATCGTCAGGCAACCTGAGCCTTTCTTTACTCCAACCCTCAATAATTTTCTGGATGTGAAAATCCATTGTATGATCGACGTGGCCTTGTCATAAAAGGCCAAGGCAGACATTTTACCCTGAATAGAGCTCGGTGATAAATACCTTACTTGCCTTGAAAGCACTATTAGGGTTGCTATAAGTCGGTTCCAACTTGACATCACAGCTAGGTTAGATGATAACTTGCAGAAGCAGGGCATGTGCCTGGTCACTCAGTCTTCAGAACAAAATATGTCAGACACATGGTTAGATGGAAAACAAATGGCCACAACTTTACTAATTACAGCTGAGTTAAACGTGGAAGAGCACAAAGCCAGGATCCAGGCATCAACTAATCTGAAACCTGGCCAATATCTCCATCTATAGTCCGACAGCTGGGGGGAAACCACAGGCATGATGGGACTCAGACAACCAATGAAGCACCTGCCCACTCAGTGGACAACCTGCCACAGGTGGTGAAGGCAAGCATGACCAGCCTCCCAAAGCCTGGCCAACTCCTGCTCACATTCACCTCAAGATTCCAAAAGGGGACACCCCATACTTTGGCATATGGGCAGCCTGGCTCCATTTCCCCTGACTAGATCCAGCCAATGCGAACAAACCACCCTCCCACTATAAAATTATGACGTAACTGATTCAATGTAACAACCCAAGGTGATTATATAGTCATGGGTGTAAATATATTGAGATGAGACTCAAAGCATTGATGTTGCCTTGACCATAGTATTCTCCGTCCTGACCCATCTCTCTGGAATGGGACTTGGGGGCACTGTTTTATGTGGCTCCAGTCCTTCCTGGAGGAGAGAACTCAGAAGGTGGTCCTGGGGATTCCTGTTTAACACCCTGGCCACTGACCTGTGGGGTCCCTCAGGGTTCTGTTTTGTCTCCTATGTTATTTAACATCTACAGGGATCACATAACTCCACGACCCTTACAGCAGCTCCACTGGCTGCCAATCAGTTTCTGGGCACAATTCAAAGTGCTGGTTTTAACCTATAAAGCTCTAAATGGCTTGGTTCCAAGCGATCTCAAAAACTGTGTCTCCCACTACAAGCCAGCTTAGATGTTAAGATCATCAGGTGAGGCCTTTTCTTTTCGTCTCAGCACCTTCACAGGTCCGTTTGGTGGGGACACAGCAAAGGGTGTTCTCTGTCACTGCTCTCAGACTTTGGAACTATCTCCCACAGGAGGCCAGATTGCCCCCCCCCCCAAAAAAAGCAGGCAAAGACCCTTCTCTTCAGGCAAGCATTCTCTCAGAGACTGCCTACATGAGTGACTGGCTCCATGGCTGGCTACATGAATGACTTTCAGATGGATTGTTACACATTGCTGCTCTGACTGGGTCTTTAGTACTACTTCTGTTTACCATATCTCTGAGTGGTATTTGTTTGTTCCTTTTTAGTATTTGCATCATTATTCTTTTAGCTTTAATAGCTTTTCTTTTAATGATGTAAGCTGCCTCTTTATACTCATTATTCTTAGCTTTAAATGTTGTCTTTTAATGATGTGAATCACTGTTGCATATTCATTGTTTTCAGCTTTAATTATTGTCTTTCAAATATGTAAGCCATCTTGGATCCTTTTTAAGGAGAAAGGTGGGGTAAAAATATTTTAAATAAAAATGAATAAAATTCATTGTCCTCCTGATCTCGGGACACTGGGTAGCAAACAGGATGCCAGGCGAGTTTGGGGGTAGAGGCTCTCTTCTTCTTCCTCCTCTTCTTCTTCTTCTTCTGTGTCCAAGCAACTGGGGCTTCATGTGTCAGCTAAAAACTGGACTATATATGGATTCCCCAGCATTATTTCATCTCCTCTGCCACAGCTATAACATTTAGGAATTCTTGTTGTGGGGAGAGGGTTCATTCTTAGAGTATATAATTATGCAACCCATGTACAGTATATCACAGAAGTGAGTACACCCCCTCACATTTCATAAATATTTTAGTATATCTTTTCATGTGACAACACTGAAGAAATGACACTTGGCTACAATGTAAAGCAGTGAGTATACAGCTTGTATAACAGGGTAAATGTGCTGTCCCCTCAAAATAACACAACACACAGCCATTTATGCCTAAACCACTGGCAACAAAAGTGAGTACACCCCTAAGTGACAATGTCCAAATTGGGCACAAAGTGTCAATATTTTGTGTGGCCACCATTATTTTCCAGCACTGCCTTAACCCTCTTGGGCATAGGGTTTACCAGAGCTTCACAGGTTGCCACTGGAGTCCTCTTCCACTCCTCCATGACAACATTTATTTATTTATTTATTACATTTATACCCCGCCCATCTAGTCAATCGACTACTCTGGGTGGCTTCCAACATATATCATAACAATTTAAAATATAACAAGATTTTAAACATCAATAAATAAGTTGTTCAAGATGGAAAAATAAGGAAAAAAGAGGAAGAAAAAAAATCAAGTGTTGACTGGAGGGAAGGCCTGCCTAAACATCCAAGTTTTCAGTTGGTGTTTAAAAATGCCCAGCGAAGGGGCTGCACGAATCTCCGGAGGAAGGTTATTCCAGAGGCGAGGAGCTACCGCCGAGAAGGCCCGGTTTCTTGTTTTTTCCTTCCGGGCCTCCCTCGGCGTCAGGCTCCTCAAGCTCACCTCCTGACTCGATCGGGTGATACAGGTAGATTTTGGTGGGAGTAGGCGTTCCGCCAAGTATCGAGGCCCTAAACCGTTTAGGGCTTTATACATAAGCATTAAAACTTTGAAGTCAACGCGGAACCAAATGGGCAGCCAGTGCAAAGCAGCCAGAGTGGGAGAGATATGATGATATTTTCTCACTCCACTAAGGAGTCTGGCCGCCGCATTCTGCATCATTTGGAGTTTCTGCATCAGCCTCAAAGGTAGCCCCACATAGAGCGCATTACAGTGGTCTAATCTCGAGATTACAAGCGCATGTACCAAGGTGGTGAGCGCCCCCACATCAAGATAGGGACGCAGCTGGGCTATCCGCCGAAGATGAAAAAAGGCGGTACGGACCACCAATGCCACCTGAGTTTCCATGGTGAGCACCGGGTCCAGATGGATCCCCAAGCGCGAACCTCACTCTTTGCGGTAAGAGTCACCCCCCCCAAATGAGAGAGAGTTTCCCAGACCGCTGATGATGGGGGCACCCACCCTCAGGACCTCCGTCTTGTCCAGGTTCAGACATCACAGAGCTGGTGGATGTTAGAGACTTTGCGCACCTCCACCTTCCATTTCAGGATGCCCCACAGATGCTCAATAGGGTTTAGGTCTGGAGACATGCTTGGCCAGTCCATCACCTTTACCCTCAGCTTCTTTAGCAAGGCAGTGGTTGTTTTGGAGGTGTGTTTGTGGTTGTTATCATGTTGGAATACTGCCCTGAAGCCCAGTCTCCGAAGGGAGGGGATCATGCTCTGCTTCAGTATGTCACAGTACATGCTGGCATTCATGGTTCCCTCAATGAACTGTAGCTCCCCAGTGCTGGCAGCACTCATGCAGCCCCAGACCATGACACTCCCACCACCATGCTTGATTGTAGGCATGACACACTTGTCTTTGTACTCCTCACCTGGTTGCCGCCACACACGCTTGACACCATCTGAACCAAATAAGTTTATCTTGGTCTCATCTGACCACAGGACATGGTTCCAGAAATCCATGTCCTTAGTCTGCTTGTCTGCAGCAAACTGTATGTGGGCTTCCTTGTGCATCATCTTTAGAAGAGGCTTCCTTCTGGGATGACAGCCCTGGAGACCAATTTGATGCAGTGTGCGGCGTATGGTCTGAGCACTGACAGGCTGACCCCCACCCCCCCACCCCTTCAACCTCTTCAGCAATGCTGGCAGCACTCATACGTCTATTTCCCAAAGCCAACCGGCTGAAGAAAAAAAATACCAAAAATAAAATAAAAATAAAAAATAAAACACTGCAAGTCCCACGCTGGGACTGCAAAAAAACCAAAAACCAAAAACAAACAAATCCAAAAATAAACATTGGAGCAAGTCCCATGCTGGGACTGCAAAAAAAAAAATCACCCAAAAACAAAACAACACAGAAACATACCCCCCCAGCCCAAACCTACCCTCCAAAACCCACACAGGAAAACTTTTTTTAAAAGAAAAAAAATGGAGCTTACCTGTCCGAAGCCTCCCGGGGGTCCCCCGCCGCTGCGATCGCCGCTGCAGTGACCGCCGCCGGCGGGAGGCTTGAGCCTGGCCGGGGTGCTTCGGCTGCTTGCCCCCGGCCGCGGCGGAGGCAGCGGTCACCCAGCACCGGGAGACTTGAGCTGGCCGGGTTTCGGCCGCTTGCCTCCCGACTTGCCTCCCACTTGCTCCGCGCCACCCTCCATGGGCCCATGGCAGCAAATTCAAATGGCGGAGGGTGGCGAGGAGTGAGCGGGAGGCGAGCCGGGAGGCAAGCGGCCGAAGAAACCCGGCCAGCTCAAGCCTCCCGGCACTGGGTGACCGCTGCGTCCGATCGCGGTGGTGGGGGACCCCCGGGAGGTCTCCGATGGCGGCAGGGTGCCAGCACTTCCCTGCCACCATCGCAGACCTCCCGGGGGTCCCCCACCACCACGATCGGCGCCTTCGGAGGTCTCCCAGGGCTTCCCCGCCGTCATCGGAGACCTCCTGGGGGTCCCCCGCCACCGCGATCAGCACCTTCGGAGGTCTCCCAGGGCTTCCCCACCGCCATTGGAGGAAGCCCTGGGAGACCTCCAAAGGCGCCGATTGCGGCGGCGCTGGAAGCTCGGGAGGCTGAGCCTCCCTTTTCCTAACCGTTGGGGCGAAAGCTACAAAGAAGCAGCCTCTTTCGCCACCAACGGTTAGCAAATTTAAATTTCCCGCCCTTTCCCCCTGCCTTTTTCCGTTCGTACCTTGAAGCTCCGGCCGCAAGTAGAGGCAAAATATTGCGGCCGGAGCTGTTCATAAGTTGGATCATTCATAGCTAGGGACGTTCGTAAGTAGAGGTTCCACTGTAGTCACAAACTATGTTCCCCTGAGTCTTATAGAGAACATTAATGGGAGTGGCTCATGCACATAGTGGGGGGAAAGTGGCTCACTCCAAAAATTCAGGGGAATCTCTGTGCTTTGGTCAAACCTACCTATGAACTTAACGAAAGTGAACATTTCACTCCCAGCGTAAATTTCCCAGGTTTTGTCCCTCTCTCACTCCCACTCCACCTTGCCTGTTTCACATCTGTTTTGCTATCTGTACCCCAAGGCAAGAAAAAGAAATTGGAGTAATTATGGATCTGCCCTGCAGAGCCGTCAATGTCCTGTTAATTAGATGTTTTGAAGGTTATTAATTCATAGGGTCACTATATGTCAGAAGTGACTTGATGTCACATGACAGCAACAAGTTCATTCCCTGGATTGCAAGAGAAAATTTCAAGTGCCTCAATCAGAGTACTATTCCTACATTCTATAAGATGGAGTTAAAGTGGCATCAAACTGCTGTATTGATGATTGATGTTCCAGCACAAAATGCGCAGTAAAAAGGTAAAGGTTCCCCTTGACAATTTGTCCAGTCGTGTCCGACTCTAGGCGGCGGTGCTCATCTCCGTTTCCAGCCCATAGAGCTAGCTTTTGTCCGCAGACAATCCTCCGTGGTCACGTGGCCAGCGTGACTAGACACGGAACGCCGTTTACCTTCCCACCGAGGTGGTACCTATTTATCTACTCGCATTTTTGCATTTTTGCATGCTTTCGAACCGCTAGGTTGGCGGTAAATACAAGCAATTCTGGCATCAGAGGTGGTCCTTCAGGCCATCCAGTCTAATGCAGGAAATGAAAATTAGAGAGCAGTGTCTTATGCTAAATCCTCCATTCAGTTGATATTATAGAGCTGTTTCAGAAAGCTTTGTATTTTAAACAGGTAGGCGATCATGTCCAGGCTGGTGCTTACTCCACTAAGTGAAATGAAAGTAATTTGGTTGTTTTCTCCAGAAAGTTATGAAGCCCAGCTGACAAGTCAGATATATACTATATACTTTTGAGGAGCCAGGAGTGTATGGAGCACTTCAGTGTGTGAAACAGGGAAGGAAATTTTTTGCTTATTTCATTCAAATTCTAAAAGTTTGATGAGATTAAGAGAGTTTTGTGTGTTTTCTGTGTTTGGGGACCTCTTATGAGAAAAAATTACAGAAGTAGATTTTGCAAAAAAAAAAAAAAAAAAAAAAACAACCATGGGTTTTGTTTTTTAAAAGTTGTATTATGTTTTAAAAAATGTTTAACTTGCAGGAACCAATTTCTCCTCAGAAAATAGTTTTTGCCACAAAATACAAGTTTTCATTAATAACACTGCTGACAAAAAACCCACATCCAAATCTCTTCCTTACCATAATTAACAACAATGTATTGTCAAATCAGTTCTGACTTACAGTGACTATTGCATGTTTTTATAGATAATGGCCCATATCTGCTTGCCTCATTATGCTGTCGTAACACAAATAGTGTAACTTTGGAAAGTGAAGATAAAACACTATAAACATTTTCTGTTGGATACTGAACTGTGTAATTAAGCATGAAATGTATGATAACTTTGTACAAGAAATCACTGTCTCTGGTGATTTCTTAACTTGGGTCAGTTTGCCTCTAAAAGTTATATCATCTGTGTAGCTAGACAAGAGGATTTTGACTATTGAGCAGTCAAACGTAGCTTATTTTTCTCTAGAGTAACACCAAGAAAGGGCCTGAAGTAACTCCTAGGAATTGCCCAGACAGAAGCACCATGTACTCTACTTAAAGAGCCGTGTGCTTAGTAGAACAGGAAGGGCAGTGTCCTTAACAGGAAGAGCCATGTGATTGGCCTAACAGAAAGGGGAGTGTCCTGATTATTGCTGAGGGCTATAAGTAGCAGCTGTGAGTTTTGGGAGGGCTTTTATTCCTGACTCTCGGCAGAGCACAGCTGACAAATAAAACTAAAGGCAGACCCAGGTAGCTTGCGACCAGAGCTTGTGAACAAGATAGCAAACAGGGAGTTTGCCACGGGAGTTCACTGAGTGAGGCCAAGGGGGAGGCCCGAAACAATTTTTTTTCCGTTCCTTGGGTATATGTACAACTACATTTAAACTAACAGAACAAGAGGGACAGGTATCCTAAACAAACAGTTGAAAGTAAAAAAATCTAGAAGGGATTATGGAGGGTGGAGACAACTCAGTTGTAGTTACCTGCAAAGTTTGTGCTATGTTTGTCTTTGTTCCTGAGAACTCTTGAGCAGCAGCAGCTGTCAGAGGGGGCACTGCTGATGGAAGAAAACCAAAACATTGCAGTGGAGAAAAATGCTGTAGAGGCTACAAACATAGTGGAGGAACCACCATGGAAAAGAATCACATTTAGGAGCAAAAGAAGAAGACCCTCTTTCCTGATGGAACTACAAAACCACTTTCAGTTACTTGAAGAAGAGTCTGTCGGACAGCATGCAGAGGAGACCCCACAGGAGGACATGATTAGGGCTGAAGCACAGCAGAATAAAATCGCTGAACCCACACCCTACAAAAAGAAGAAGAGGAGAGTAGTTGTAGTAGGGGACTCCCTGCTATGTGGAAATGACACCGAAATTTGCCGCGAGGACCCATGGACTTGCCAGGTATGCTGTTTCCCTGGAGGACGGATAAGGGATGTGATGGAAGGATTGCCATCACTCATAAAACCTACAGATACATATCACTTTCTTCTTGTCCATGTGGGAACAAGCGACACAGCCAAGAGGAGCTACCGAGAAATCACGTCTGACTTTGAAGCTCTGGGAAGGGAACTCAAGGACTTTGGGGCCAAGAAAGTTTTTTTATCCATCCCACCAGTGCTCGGAAGAGGAATCAAAAGAGAAAGGAAGATCCTCTGGGTGAATGACTGGCTATGAAGGTAGTGTCGACGAGAGGGATTTGGTTTTTGGGACCATGGGCTAAGCTTCCTGGAAGAAGGACTGCTAGCAAGAGATGACTTGCATCTAACAAGGACTGGGAAGAATGTGTTTGGCCACAGCATGAAGAACTTTATCAGGAGGGCTTTAAACTGAATTGGAGAGGGGAGGGAGACGCAAGCACAGAGTTAAGGGTAGATGACGCCTTACACACAATTAGAGGAATGGACCAAACTGATCAAAAGGGCAACAATAATAACATTAACAATAATAATCACAATAATAAACATAAGAATAATCATTATATTCATAAAAAGGTACTAAGACAAACAGACCACAAATCATACACCCTCCGGTGTCTGTATACGAATGCCAGGAATATGGGAAACAAACTAGAAGAACTCAAAATTTTAATTCAGGAGGGTAAGTATGACTTGATAGGAATAACTGAAACTTGGTGGGATGACTCCCTTGACTGGAATACAGCCATTGAGGGATATAAACTGATAAAAAAAGAACAGAGAGAATAAAAAGGGAGGTGGAGTTGCAGTATATGTCAAAAATACACATTCCTGCACAGAAATACAGGAGGAGGAGAGTGGCTGTCCCATTGAGAGCATCTGCATCAAACTAGCTGGTGCAAAAAACAAAAGGAACTTGGTAGTTAGAGTCTACTACCAACTGCCAAACCAAAGAGAGAAAGAGGACGAAACTTATGAAAAACATATTGCAGGGTTTTCAAAGAGACACGACACAGTAGTGATGGGAGATTTCAGTTATCCAGATATATGTTGGGAGGCAAATTCTGCCAAGTATGGCCCTCCCAAGAAATTCCTGGCTTGTGTGGCTGATAATTTTCTCCTACAAAATGTGGAGAAAGAAACTCGAGAATCTGCTATCCTTGAGTTGATTCTGACCAAGAAAGATGACTTGGTGGGGGAAGTGGCAGTAAGGGGAACTCTAGGTGAGAGTGACCATGTCCTTCTAGAATTCTTGATTTCAAAGGAAATGAAAGCAGAGTGTAGCCACACACTTCTGCTGGATTTAAAAAAGCCAAATTTAATAATCTCAGAACAAGGATAGGTAAGGTCCCATGGCAGGAGATCCTAATGAGAAAAGAAGTCCAAGAAGGGTGGGAGATTCTTAAAAAAAGGAAATTCTAAAGGCACAACTGCAAACAATTCCAACAAGAAAAAAAGGGGGGAGGCAGCAAAAAAGGCCAGTGTGGCTTCACAAAAAGCTCAGGGAGGACCTAAAAACCAAAAAAGACATGTACAGGAAGTGGAAAGAAGGCCAGGCCACCAAGGAAGAGTACAGACAAGTAGAAAGGAAATGCAGGGATGGCATTAGGACGGAAAAAGGCTGAGAATGTGAAGTGCAAGTGGGAGAGACAGGATTGCAGCTGGAGATTGATAAACAAATAGTCAAGGAATACCTTACCACCTTGAACGGGTTCAAATCACTGCATCCGAGAGTACTGAAGGAACTGACTGAAGAACTCTCAGAACTCTCCATTATTTTCTTGAAATCATGGGAAACGGGTGAGGTAACAGAGGATTGGAGGAGGTCTAAGGTTGTCCCTATCTTCAGAAAGGGCAAAAAAGAGGAACCTGGGAACTACAGGCCAGTCAGCCTGACATCAATCCCAGGGAAAATTCTGGAACAGATTGTAAAGCGGTCATTGTGCAAGCACCTAGAAAACAATGCAGTAATAATTAGAAGCCAACATGGATTTGTCAAGAACAAATCCTGCCAAACTAATTTGATCTCGTTTTTTGATCAGGTCACCTCCCTGACAGACAGAGGGAATGCTGTAGACGTAGTATATCTTGACTTCAGCAAAGCTTTTGACAAAGTGGCCCATGGTATCCTAATTAGCAAGCTAACTAGGTGTGGGCTGGATAGATCAAGTGTCAGGTGAATACACAATTGGCTACAGAATCGTACTCAGACAGTGATGATTGGGTGCTAGTCCCCCCCAATTCAGCACTGGTTAGGCCTCACCTTGAGTATAGTGTCCAGTTCTGGACACCACACTTCAAGAAGGATACTAACAAATTGGAACAAGTTAAGAGGAGGGTGATAAAGATGATCAGGGGGCTGGAAACCAAGCCTTATGAGGAAAGGCAGAAAGAATTGGGCATGTTTAGCCTTGAAAAAAGAAGACTGAGGTGTGATATGATAGCACTTTTCAAATATTTGAAAGGCTGTCATTCAGAGGAGGGGCAAGATCTGTTCTCGATCATCCCACAGTGCAGGACACGCAACAATGGGCTCAAGTTACAGGAAGCCAGATTTCGGTTGAATATCAGGAAAAACTTTCTAACTGTTAGAGCAGTACGACAGTGGAACCAGTTATCTCGGGAGTTGGTGAGTGCTCCAACACTGGAGGCATTCAAGAAAAGCTTAGATAATCACCTGGCAAATATGCTTTGATTGTATTCCTGCATTGAGCAGGGGACTGGACTTTTCAACGTGCACATTTTTCTCCTTTCTGTGGGAGTTAACATGTGGAAGGTGAGGTTAATCTTATTTCTGAGTTGATCAGGCTCAGAAAAATCTTCTAAGTCCAGAAGCTAAGTCCATCAGTCTTCTTGATCTCTTATCTTACCATATCTTATCTTATCTTATCGTATTGTATCTTATCATATTTGGCTGGCTCACCACAATGTCAGATCCTGATAAGGATGCCTGACTCCCCCAGGAGTCCTATAGAAATTTATAGCCTTCTCAGGCAAAGAACAGAAACCTATGATTCTTCATAGCTGACACTATCCCAATAAAAGTTTAATCCAGGGATTCAATGACAAGTATTTCCAAATTTATCTAGGTATTTGATCATAAGTATTTTCACTGCTGCCATGATCCCAGTATTCTTCAAAACTTGTTTATTACTACAAATTTTATTTATTTCCATCATTTCTAGTTTCCATAGTTAAAAATAGCAAGTCCAAAAATATTAAAGACAGTCTTACAGTTGTGAATGTAAAATTGTAGTCTCAAATACTTAAAAATATATGAAAACTGAACTTAAATACTTATGTCAGAAAATGCATCTCAAGTGTAAGCTTTTAACTACTAAATTCCAGACAAGAAATGTCTCTCATTCAATAACACTCTCTCTCTATATTTATACCCCTTGTTCTGCGGCATAATCTAAACCAGGTGTCTACAAACTTTTCACACGGAGGGCCACATAATATATTTGCGATATTTTTGAGGGTTGAAGGGATGCGCACATATGTGATCACGTAGGCACTCCCACCCACCCGCACGCAGCATTGCCGCCCAGCCGCACACACTCCCACCAACCTGCATGCACGCATGCCCAACTGCCTGCATGCACACGCACGCACTCCCACCCACCCACCCGGCAGCATGCACGCATGTCTGCCCGCGTGCACGGACGGGCTGGATAAAAAGGCCAGGCAGGCCGGATGTGGCCCGAGAGCCATACTTTGGAGACCCCTGATCTAAACATCAGATCTAGTAAGGCCAGGACATTGCTGTGAAAGCAATCTGGTATCAGAGCTTATTGGTACTAGAGCTTATCCCTGTGGGAGTATTCCAGTCCTCCTGTCAAGGGCAAGTATAGCAATCTGCTGCAAGACTGATCCACTAGGTAGCCAAGGGATTTATAGGGTCATATTAATACTGATAAATAGGGTTACAGGATAACATAATTTTATACCCCTTTTCAAAACACTTAATTATTATTAATTATGAAGCTAAAGCCTTATAAAACAAATGACACATTTCTTTCTCTTCTCTAGTTGCTTATCATTAAACAAACTGCTCAAAACAAGTTTCATCTTTTTCTCCTCTTACACTAGTCTAGAAATGTTTCTATTGAACACTCATTCTGTTTATTCTCATTTATTTAACACAGTTTCCATGTCTATTTTGTGGCATCTCTTTGTTAATTAACATTATAAGTAAAACACAACATAAGTGGCTTTTTGAAATACACTTCACTTTTTTCTCTTGTCTGTTCACATTACATCATCATTCCTTTGTTTATACTTTCTCATAGAAACTGGCACACACAATGAATGAGCTACTTCTGCCTTGCTATCTTATCAGTATCTGTGTTCCAAAACAAACTAAATATTTTGGTTTTGTAGTGTAAACTATATTTCAAACTGTGGGTTTTACATGGCTCAACCTTTGAGGCACTTTTTGAAAGGCATTTCATCTGTATCCCATAATCTCATTTTTTTCTGGGATATTGACAGTTGTTAGGATGGATGAGAAAACTATCTGGGCCCTAAAGTCCTTTAGTTTTTTTCCTCAGAGCTTCAAATCATGATCTCTTCTAAGTTGCTCTTGGCTGTGTCCTTTGTTCGGACATGGATGAGGAGAAAGGGTATGTATCCGTGGGTTTCATGAGTTATGGCAAGCCTTCTGTCACATCCCTAATCTCTGCTCCAGAGAGACAGCATACCTAGCAGGTCCATGGATCTTCCCAGCATACTTCACTTTCCATCCCACGCAGTCAGGAGGCTCTTATTACAACTACTCTTCTCTTCTTTTTGTTGGATGTGGATTCAGTGCTTTTGCTCGGCTGAGTTTCAGTCCATCTCATGTACTCCTGCAAGGTCTCCTCTCTGAGTTTGTCTGCTTGCTGTCTGCCAGACTCCTCATCAAGGACCTGAAAGCCATTTTGTAGTTCCACCGGTAAAGATAGTCTTATCTTGCTCTTGCTCCTAACTGTGACACTTTTCCATTGTGCTTCCTCCACTATGTTTGCTCTCTCCTTGGCATTCTTCTCCTCTGCCTTCCCTTGTTGCTCTTCCACCTCCAGTGCTGCCATTGATTGCTGCTGCTGCTCAAAAGTTCTGTCAATGTATATTTCATCTTCCCTTGTAGCCTTAAGTGTAGCTACTCACTGCTCCAGTTCTCTCACTTTTTCTTCTAACAGTGCCTCCATTTTGCACTTGCTATGTGTACACTGTGTTACATTCAGGCTCAAAGACAAACATTGCACAGACTTTGCAGGTCACCACAACTGAAGTGTCCCTTCCCTCCATGATCCCTGTTAGCTTTTTGCTTTTATCTGTTTGTCTATTTATTATTTATTTATCTATTTAAAATATTGTTATCCTGCCTTTCTCCTCAAAATGAATGTCCTTTCTTTAATTTTGTTACCTTGAACTTAGGTAAATTCAACTAATATATTATTTTAAAAAAACTAAATAAATTTTTAGGGGCCTCCACCTTGGCCTCTCCTGCCAAACCTTCCTGTCAAACTCCTGTTAGCTCTCCCTGTTCCCTTGTTTTGGTCACAAACTCCCTGGGTCTGGCTCAGCTTTATTCCTCAGCTGTGCTGTGTTAGGAATCAGCAGTCAAAAAGGTCTTCTGCTGTTCCATTGGCTCCTTCATCCTTTGAATGGAAAGAACAGGGTAGGTGGTTGTACGTAATGCCGAATGTATTGATGAAGTGATGCAGCAATAAACATAGTTTTCTCATCCATCCTAACAGTGTGTTGACATGAGGGATTTGGTTCTTGGGACCAAAGACTAAGCTTCCTGGAAGAAGGACTGCTAGCAAGAGATGGCTTGCACCTCACAAGGACTGGGAAGAATGTGTTTGGCCACAGCATGAAGAACTTCATCAGGAGGGCTTTAAACTGAATTGGAAAGAGGAGGGAGAAACAAGAACAGAGGTAAAGATAGATGAAACCATAAACACAATAAGAGGAATGGACTGAACAGTTCTAATAGGAGTCACTAATAACATTAACATTAATAATCACATTCATAAAAATGTACAAAGAAAAGCAGGCTACACATCACACAATTTCAGGTGTCTATATACACATGCTAGGAGTATGGAAAAGAAACAAGAACTGGAAATCTTAGTTCAGGAGGGTAAATATTACTTGATAGGGATTACAGAAACTTGGTGGGATGATTCCTGACTGGAATACAGCAAGTGAAAGATATAAATTGTTCAAAATGAACAGAAAGAATATAAAGGGAGGTGGAATTGCAGTATATGTCAAAAATACACATTCCTGCACAGAAATACAGGAGGAGATTGGCTGTCCCATTGAGAGCATCTGGATTAATCTATTTGCAGCAAAAAAACAAAAGGAACATGGTAGTTGGAGTTTACTAACAGCTGCCCAATCAAGGAGAAGAAGTAGATGAAACTTTTGAAAAACAAATTGCAAGGATTTCAAAGAGACACAATGTAGAAGTGATGCGAGATTTCAATTATCCTGAGAGCATAAATTTGTCTATGAATGCCCTTTCCTTAATTTGTTATGTTGAATGTAGCTGGGGAGGTTGACTAATATATTGCTATATCCATGCCCACCCCCAAATTTTTTTAAGGGCTCCCCCATTGAACTCCCCATTAAATTTTTGTTAGCCTGCCCTATTCACTCACTCTAGTCATGAGTTCCTTGAGTCTCCCTTGGCTTTATTCCTCAGCTGTGCTCTGTTAGGAGTCAGCAATCAAAAGGCCCTCCCAGAACTCACAGCTGCTACTAACAGCTCTCAGCATTAATCAGGACACACTCCTTTCTGTTAAGCTGAACATGCAACACTTTCTCTTAAACTGAGCACATGGTGCTTCTCAATGGAGAATTCCTAGGGATTACTCCAGGTCCCTTTCTGGTGTTAATCTAAAAACACTCACCTCTCTGCCTTTGTCTCCTTGGTCTCCCCCTTTCTTTTGTCCCTTTCCTTCCTATCTCTTCCCCATGAAACTCCTGTTAGCTTGCACTGTTCGCTCACTCTGGTCGGAAGCTCCCTTGGTCTGCTTCAGTTGTGCTCTGTTAGGAGTCAGCAATCAAAAGGAAGAGAGAGAGAAAATTCAAAATGATCTAAATAGGCTCGAGCACTGGGCTGAAAACAAAATGAAATTCAACAGGGATAAGTGCCAAGTACTACACCTAGGGAAAATAAACCAAACACACAGTTAGAAGATGGGGGGATACCTGGCCAAGCAGTACTACAGATGAGAAAGACCTCTGAATCATCATAGATCACAAGCTGAATATGAGCCAACAGTGTGATGTGGCTACAAAAAAAGCAAAATATATTTTACGCTACATTAACAGAAATATAGTCTTCAAATCATGCGAGGTACTAGTTCCCCTCTATTCAGCACTGGTTAGGCCTCATTTTGAGTACGGTGTCCAATTCTGGACACTGCACTTCAAGAAGGATGCTGACAAGTTGGAACAAGCTCAGAGGAGGGCAACAAGGATGATCAGGAGGCTAGAAACCAAGCCTTATGAGTAAAGGCTGAAAGAACTCGGCATGTTTCATCTTGAGGAAAAAAAACGGAGGGCAGATATGATAGCACTTTTCAAATATTTGAAAGGCTGTCACACAGAGGAGAGGCAGGATCTGTTCTCAGTCATCCCAGAGGGCAGGACACGCAACAATGGGCTCAAGTTACAGGAAGCCAGATTTTGGTTGAATATCAGGAAAAACCTCCTGACTGTTAGAGCAGTATGGCAATGGAACCAGTTACCTCGAGATGTGATGAGTGTTCCAACACTGGAGGCATTTAAGAGAAATTTAGACAACCACCTGGCAGATATCTTTGATTTGTTTTCCTGCATTGAACAGGGGGTTGGACTCAATGGCCTTATAGGCCTCTTCCAATTTTGTTATTCTATGATTCTATGATAAGACCAGCAGGCACAGAGCATCCTCCGCGTCCTGTTGTGCTCGATCTGTGGGTGCAGAGTGGATGCAGACCATCCTCCATGTCCTGGTGCACTGCTCTGCATTTGCTCTGTGCCTGCTCTGTGCTTGCAGAGCAAGCACACCATGACATAGAGGAAGGTCTGCATCCACTCTGCACCTGCAGAGTGAGTGCACCAGAATGCGGAAGATAGTTTATGCCCACTTTCCTCAGATCGAACACACCAGAACACAGAGGATGGTCGACACACCAGGAGCATTGCTAGGAGACACTTGATTTAATGATGTTTCACTAGCTTTAAAAAAAATTAAATCTAAAGTAAACAGGAAATGAGCTGAAGTAATTTAAATCAATGTGAACATGCCTATCGAGTTTATATATCACGTGATTTTACAGCAATTTTTTTAAAAAGTCAAGACTGGAATCAATGTGACCGAGCCCTCAGTTGCATGACTGGCCAACTCTGGAAAGTTTGTTTATTTGCCAGGAAAAGATATCTGAAACAGTAGTGGTAGAAATACAAAATTTGCAGAGGTACTCCTGATCACCCAACTTAAAAATGGGTGAGTGGGCATTACTTTCCTTTGCTACAATTCTCTTACCCCACTCCACCAGAAGATACCAACATTTTGAAAATTTAGAACAGCTCTAGGCTATAGTTTTTAATAACAGGCATGGAAATTTCCACTGTCCACTTCCCTAATGTCAAATCTTAGGTTCCCTCACTAGGAGAAAGGCAGACTAGACATGGAACAAATAAATAAATGAATAAAGACTGTCCCTTATATCACTAAGCAGTTGGAAAATCTTTAGGCCTAATACATTTTTACCAATAGTTTGAGAAATATGTGTGAATAAGACCTAGATTGGTTTTATCAGGAAGAGTTACGGAACTTAGCCTGGAACCACAAGCCACTTAATCAATCTCAGCAGGAGTCAGGCAGACTACTACTAAAATTCTTTACAAGCTGTATCTCAGCCAAATTCACACACATAAACCAAACCACTTTAATTCCATATATGATAGGATTGTCTTGTTTCCAATGTTTTGGTCAAAGGTTCAAGATGAAGTAAATCTATTTTTTTTGTAATAGCTCACTTTTAATAAAATATACCGTCACATACTAACTGAAGGCAAAGAGACCCAAACTAGTGGAAAAACGGGAAGATGGGACTTAGTCTTATTGGAGCAACTAACACAAGAAATCTGAAAAACCAGAGACATACAACCATACCAGGCAACTGTACCTATGATGTGATCGGGTCCCTCTTTATTTCCACAAGCTATAGGCCCTTTCCAACTCAATTATTCTATGATTCCAAGATTGTGTTATAGAGTCTACCAGAGAAGGGTGGTAACAGATTGTCACTGGACAGTGCTGAACTATGTAAATCTAGAACTGAATGCATCCTTGAATTCATTGTGTTCATTGTATTTATGTATCTCACCCATGCATCAAGAAAACCTTTTCTTCTCCACTCCATCCCATGCTCTATTTCTGTTTGAGGTTTTTGCCACCTCACATGCTGCCTCTAGTACGTATGGCTGGGAGGTACCTTTCTGGGCTGGGGTGACTGTCAATCTATCCAGCACCAACCAATCATTCCTTCCCTACCTCTGAATCCAAAGAGGGCCACGGGTCTCTGCTAAGAGCTCCCCCCCCCTCCAACTTTTGGAAGCAGCGAGTCTGTTGTTGCCTGTTGCTCAAAACATTCATGTATTAAGCTTGCTGTTATCTATTCACTGTAAGTAAGGAAAAGCTTTTATTCTATTACTAATGTCTCAGAGTTATTGAGATTGCAAGTGTCAGTTGATGAGAAAAAGATGTGGACTAAACTGGGAAACTTGAAGTTATTCTACTCCTTGAATACCTGCACTTCTGCTGCACAGCTAGAGGATTTTAACCAAAATTTGAAACTTTGCAACAATTCCTTGGTTTGCATTAAGATGGCACCTAAGTAACATGCATTTTCTGTAAAGATTTGTATTGTTGATTCCAATAAAATTAAGATAAATAAATGAATAAATAAAATACACCATCAATCAATGGCATTTCTCATAAGAAGGTTGCTTATTCATCTTTACTATGACTGCTTTAGGCTGTCCATTTGCTAAATTAAAACTGCAAATAGTTCCCAGAGACAGATTTGCAGATTTCCCCAGAGAGCACTTTATAAGTGCCCTTCCATTGGATAAAATTTACTCCATGAATATGACTGTAAGGATCTAATTCCTATGAAGATGAATGATATGTTCTTATTAACAGAAGTTATTTCTCCCCGGACACCTAGCAAAAGGGAGGACAGGCTTAAATTTTAAGGTCCATCTCAGTATCTTTAATAATGCAACATGTGATCTAGCCAATGTACACATTTTTAACAGCACTGCTGCACGGACCGTTTAGTCCCCTTCTAAATGCAGGAAGTGTTTAGTGATGTACCAGCGAAGTGACTTGTTAGCTGATATTGCTCACAGTGAGCTTCACCTAAAAAGGAGAGTTACTTTCAAAATTCTCCTTACCCAATTATGCTGCAGATGCTGGAGCTCTGAAACAAGGCATGTTGTTTCCAAGGTAGAACCACTGACGTAGAACTTCTCCATTCATCTGTTTTGTTTTATTTCCAAGTAGTAGCCTCCCCCTGACTCTGTAAACCTAATGCTTCTGTCTACATTGATAACACATTATAAAATTGATCTTGACATGATGATATATTAAATATATTTCTGAGAAAAGTTTTGCCAATATGCATGTACATTTGGATGCACTGTGTAAAAAACGAAGAAAATGTAATGTGATTGAACATATTTTTATAACAAAATCCTTACTGTATAATGTCTTGCCTGTATATAGGACTGCATGTGCACATCAGCAAAACACTACACAAAGTTTGGTTGCAGCTATAATATTAAGATTATAGCTGCACAAGAGTGGATCAACAATATTGTGCAGCAGAGCAAATCAACATTCTACAAGGCAATTCGAAAAATGTGTGTAGCACAAACAAAAAACTATAATTTGAAAATGGACTTCAAATCAGCACCAAATTTGGAACTGTTGTAGCAGACAGTCTGCTCTCCCTCTGTGTCCAATATGAGGACATTTGAACACAGGTTTTTCAAATTATGGTTTTTCAAATAAAATGGTTTAACCCCCTTCTTCAAAAATAAGCAACCCCAACCTACACCAGATTTAAAATAGCTCACATAAATTGAAAAGACTAACCTTGCTTATCATGAAAGAGATCTGTTGCTCCAGCCACTTTTCTATATTTGAAAATTATCAAGACTGTAGGTGCAGAATTATTGGTCCTCAAAAAAGGCCTTTCAAAATGGACAGAAAGCTATTTATAACACTGAGCACGTGTGGTACAAGCTTGCCAAGGAAAAGCACTTCAGCAAAGACTACATTTTAGCCATTTGGGGAAATCTGAATTTTTGAACCTGTCAATCAGGACCCAATTAGCTGACTCTCAGGAGAACATTTTAACTCCTTCTAAGACAAACAGGCTTTTTGGGATTAATGATTGCAAGAGTGTCAGGAAATTACAAGGTTTGTAATAGAAGAAATTAACATCTTAGACTCAATGTATAAAGTAAGTTGTTAATCAGCCATATTGTACATCTGTGTATAAAGCTGAGTCATGCTGACTAGGCAGAAGGCTGATGTAAATATTATGAGGTCACCTAGGATGAGGTAATGTTACCTGATTGGTCATTTGTACTATATATTGTACATAGGGAAACACATATATTGTGGAGGGTTGGAGAATTGCTAGAGGACATGCTGCTGGAGTATTTTGTGAAGATTGTACATATGTAATATAAGCTTTAAGGAAGAAGCTGTTGTCTCATGTTTTTTCTTCTCTGCGAGGACCTTGAAGGCTGGTTGTAACCATGTTTTTTTCAGTGCACCCCAAGATTATGGGCCCAGCATGCTTCCACTGTGCAAGAGAGCGTGTGAGTCACTGGTGAGTGATTTGTGGGTCCTGAGGGAGCAGTCCAGAAGTGTATTATGTGTGCGAGATCTAGATTACTCCTTATTAAGTGTATCGGTGCTGGACTCAGACAGGTATGATGTTATTTTCTCTAAAGGAATGTGTAAAGTAACAAAGGGGGAGAGAGTGTGTGCACAAGGGAAAAAGATTGATGGGCTGGACATTATGCAAAACAAGAGTGAAATATCCAAAGCAAATTTCATTAATACATGACAAATGTATTCATTTGTGGCATCAAAGACTAGGTCATGCTAGTTTTAAAGTTATAGAGAAAATGTCTGAATTTTCAGAAGGAATGAATTTGAAAAATTGTGATAATTACATTGATTGCTCAGTGTGTAAAATGACTAAGAGCAAAGTCAGCCCTGTAAACAGAAAACAATGTGATAGAGCTGAAGAGCAATTTCAGCTGGTTCATGCAGACTTAGTTGGTCCAATGCAGTTCTCATTTGGAGGTGCAAAATTTGTTTTAAATATAGTGGCCGTTTTGGCATTGGGAAGATGAACAAAATTTGTTTTAAATATAGCAGGCTTTCATTCATTTATTTGATGGAAAATAAGTCTGAGACTTTTATGAAATTTAAACAGTGGCTGAGCTTCATGAAGAGGAGATATACCGTATTTTTCCGTGTATAAGACACCCCATGAATAAGACACCCCCCACTTTTCTAACTCAAAATTTCTTTCTTTGCAAGAAAGTGGAGGGGGAAGGTAGGGATCAAAGCGCTTTGATTCCTGCTTTCCCCCTCCACTTTCTTGGGAAGAAAGTGCTTCCCCCCCTCCACTTTGCAAAAAGCTGCTTTCCCCCTCCACTTTTTGCAAAGAAAGTGGAGGGGGGAAAGCACTTTCCTTGCAAGAAAGTTGAGGGGGAAAGCTTTCTTGCAAGGAAAGTGGAGGGGGAAAGCACTTTCCTCGCAAGGAAGTGGAGGGGAAAAGCAGGAATCGCTTTCCCCCTCCACTTTCTTGCGAGGAAAGTGCTTTCCCCCTTGCAAAAAGTGGAGAGGGAAAGCAGCTTTTTGCAAAGAAAGTGGAGAGGGAAAGCACTTTCCTCACAAGGAGGTGGAGGGGGGAAAGCAGCTTTTTGCAAAGAAAGTGGAGGGGGAAAGCACTTTCCTCTCAAGAAAATGGATTGGGAGGCGGATTTTTGTCGCGGTGCAGCCAGCAGCCACCGGGAACAGCTCCCGGGAAAAGCTGGAACCGCCCGGTCTGGGGTCCCTCTAGAAATGAGGGATCGAAGGGGAGACCAGGAGAGGTCTCTCTGTAGCAGTTGGTGAGCCCCAGAAGGAAGAAGATTGGGCGGCAACCTGATTTTTCTTCCCTCTGAAAATTCACCCGAGCACAGATCGGAGACGGGAGCCATATTGGCAGAATAGCTGTGAGTAACTCCACCCCCACCCTCCGAGGAGAGGAGAACAAGAAATTCGACTGAAAATATACAATAACAAAGTAAGTTGAAGCCTTTGATTTATGAATAACCTCATTAAGATGAAAAAGAAATTAGAGTGAAAATACCTGACCGAAAGAAGATAAGGAGCGGCGAGTCTTGCTTGCCAGTCTGCTCCTGACTCTCAAACAGCAGGCTGGCTCAAGGTCAAACAGAGAGACAGTGAGATGGAAAAATCTTGTGTTTCTGGAAAAAATCCCAGAGAAAATACCACTGGACAGGCTTTAACGGACTGAAATTTTGTGAATGCTGTTTAGCCTGGATCTTTCTCCCTAGAATGTGTGGGATCCTGATAATGAAATTTTGCTGGGGTTTTGGAGAAGAAGGAATACGCTTTTGGAAGTAAGAAAACAGACTGTGAATCACCAACGCAATTGGCTAGATTGAGGAGCTAGGAATAACAGAACCTTGCTGGGCTTTAGAAGGAGGAATAGACTTTTGGAAGCAAGAAAATGGACTGTGAATTATTAGTGAGACGAATGAATCCGAATAGACTGAGGAGCTAGGAAAACCAGGACTGGAGTTTGACGGATTATAACGATATCTATTGGAGAGACTGACTTCCTGTATCTGCTGTTTAGTCTGGACTTTTTCTTGGCTGGATTGTGTGGGACTCTGATAATACTGCCACGGTTGTAATTTAAATTGTTGGGCTAAAAGTTGATTTATATACTATAATATCTGGGTAAGGAGGGGAGGAAGTATCTAGGGGAGGTTTGTGATGATGGGTTTGGTTTGTTGATAAAATACTGGAAACTAAAGAGTGTTATTTATACAGACCATACTCATTGGAAAGATGGAAATGACCCCCGAAAAAATTAAATATCAACTGTCGGGGACTTTGCCAGATAAAGAATGGCAGGTTACCATGCAAATGATAATAATAACAGGATTTCAGCAGGTAAATGAGCGTCTTAGCCAGATGGAAGATTTGATGAAAGAGAAATCATCAGATGTTAAACAACAGTTAGAGGAAACTGTACTAACTCCAGAACTGTTTTTATTGAGTGCGATGCCAGGTAACATAGATGGGATTGAGAGTTACCCAGGGAGCTATTTAGCTACAATCAGAAAATGTGATGTTAAAAATTGGAGTACTGTCCTGGATTCATCCTTCTCTTCCAAAAACTGGAAGAAAACAGAGTCACGGAAACAAAAGAAATGTACTGAGAAAATTTGGGAAGTGATTGAAATGGATACTTTTTCAGGCGTGCTGAATGTATGTCCAAGACAGAAGGAAATTGAAAGAGGGGATGTATTTTACAATTGGTCTTGGTTTCCTGATAGTGTTGGAGTAACTTAAAAGTACAAAGTTGATTTTTCATTGAAAAATGAATAGATTGGATGCTTGTATACTTAATATGAATAGATTGGATGATTGTATATTCTGTGTTCTCCTATCCTTAAAACCCCTTTTTCCATCCCTTCCACTTCCTTTTACCTTTTGTATTCCCTACCCTATTCCTAGTAGTTTAAAAATAAAAAATTAATAAAAAAAAGAAAGAAAATGGATTGGGAAGGAAGGAATTGCTTTCCCCCTCCACTTTTAGCGAGGGGGAAAGCAGCTTTTTGCAAAGAAAGTGGAGGGGGAAAGCACTTTCTTCTCAAGAAAGTGGAGGGGGAAAGAAGGAATCGCTTTCCCCCTCCACTTCCTTGCGAGGAAAGTGCTTTCCCCGTCCACTTTCTTTGCAAAAAGCTGCTTTCCCCCTCCACTTTTTGCAAGAGGGAAAGCAGCTTTTTGCAAAGAAAGTGGAGGGGAAAAGCACTTTCCTTGCAAAAAAGTAGAGGGGGAAAGCGATTCCTGCTTTCCCCCTCCACTTTCTTTGCAAAAAGTGGAGGGGGAAAGCAGGGATCAAAGTGCTTTGATCCCTCCCCCTCCTTACTACCATGTATAAAACAACCCTCAATTTTTCCTCTAATTATTTTAGGGAAAAGTGTTGTTTTATACACGGAAAAATACGGTAAATGCCAGGTGCGTCAGTTGCAAACTGACAAAGGATCAGAATTTATGGCTGGGAAGTTCCAGCAGTGGTTGAGAAACAAAAGAAGTAATCACATAAAAACAGCACTTTACTCCCCACACCCCGAGAGAGGGCTGCTGTTCATTCTTGGAGACTTTAACGCTAGAGTTGGTGCTGATCACAATTCTTGGCCCACTTGTCTAGGCCGTTTTGGCATTGGGAAGATGAACGAAAATGGCCAACGCTTGCCGGAGTTTTGCTGTTACTATGGTCTTTGTGTCAGCAACACGTTCTTTAATACGAAGCTTCAACACAGAGTTTCCTGGAGACATCCAAGATTGAAGCATTGGCATCAGCTCGATTTGATCCTCACTAGACGCTCCAGCCTTCCTAGTATTATGATCACACACAGTTATCAGAGTGCTGATTGCGATACTGATCACTCCCTGGTGTGTAGTAGATTAAAACTGCAAACAAAGAGATTGTATCACACAAAAAAGGAAGGAAGACCACATATTGACATCAGCAAGACTCGCGATCAAAGAAAAGTGGAGGAATTTGCCCAAGTGCTTGAGGAAACCCTTCCAGGCCCGGCTGATGCAAATGCACCTGAACGATGGGAACATTTCAAGAACGCTGTTTATAACACCGCCTTGTCCACATTTGGCAAGAAGACCAAAAAGATGGTAGACTGGTTCAAAGCCCATTTGGAGGAGTTGATCCCAGCCATCGAGGAAAAGAGGCGAGCTCTAGCAGCATACAAAGCCTGTCCTATTGAGTACAACTTGCAGGATCTTCGAGTTGCTCGTGGCAAAGTCCAACAGGCTGCCAGGAGATGTTCCAACAATTATTGGCTTCAGCTCTGCTCTCAGATACAGATAGCAGTGGACATGGGTAACATCAAGGGAATGTATGACGGTATCAAGCAGGCTTTAGGTCCAATACAGAAGAAATCTGCTCCTTTGAAGTCTGGTACAGGCGTGATCATCCAGGACCGAGCACAGCAGATGGAACCCTGGGTGCAGCACTACTCTGAGCTATATTCCAGAGAGAATGTAGTAACCAAAGAGGCACTAAATAACATCAAGTGCCTGCCTGTCTTGGAAGAGTTGGACAGTGAACCAACTTTAGCAGAAATAAAAGCGGCCTTGGATTCCCTCGCCTCCGGCAAGGCACCTGGAAAGGATAACATCCCTGCTGAAGTGCTGTAAAGAGATCATCACCACCGAGCTGTATGAAATCTTTTGTCTTTGCTGGAGTGAAGGTGGAGTACCACAGGACATGAAGGATGCAAACATTGTCACATTGTATAAGAACAAAGGAGACAGGGGTGACTGCAATAACTACTGTGGCATCTCTCTTCTCAGCGTTGTAGGGAAGCTGTTTGCCTGTGTTGTGCTGAAGAGACTCCAGGTGCTTGCAGACAGAGTCTGTCCAGAATCACAGTGTGGATTTTGAGCTAATAGATCCACCACTGACATGGTATTTTCCCTCAGACAGTTGCAGGAGAAATGTAGGGAACAACAACAGCCACTCTTTGTGGCCTTCATAGATCTTACAAAGGCCTTTGATTTGGTTAGCAGGGACGGCCTTTTTAAAATACTCCCCAAGATTGGATGTCCACCTCGACTCCTTAACATCATCAGGTCCTTTCATGAGCAAATGAAGGGCACTGTAGTTTTTGATGGCTCAACATCAGATCCCTTTGACATCCGAAGTGGAGTGAAACAGGGCTGTGTCCTCGCACTGACCCTGTTTGGGATCTTTTTTGCTGTCATGCTGAAGCACGCCTTTGGAACTGCAACAGAAGGTGTCTATCTCTGGACTAGATCAAATGGAAAGCTCTTTAATCTCTCTAGATTGAGAGCGAAGACCAAAGTCCAGCTGAAACCCATGCAGGACTTCCTGTTTGCCGATGACGCAGTTGTTGTTGCCCATTCTGCTGAACACCTCCAACAACTCATAAATCGTTTTAGCAACGCCTGCCAAGACTTTGGATTAACTGCTGGATAAACGCATTGGCAAAGCAGCTATCATGTTCTCTAGACTCACAAAGAGAGTATGGCTTAATAAGAAGCTGATGGCATATACCAAGATCCAGGTCTATAGAGACTGTGTCCTGAGTACACTCCTGTACTGCAGTGAGTCCTGGACCCTTTGCGCACGGCAGGAGAGGAAGCTGAACATGTTCCATATGCGTTGTCTCCGACGCATTTTTGGCATCACCTGGCAGGACAAAGTTCCAAATAGAGTAGTTCTAGAACGAGCTGGAATTTTTAGCAAGTATACATTACTGAAACAGCGACGTCTACGTTGGTTCGGGCATGTCGTGAGAATGGCTGACGGTCGGATTCCAAAAGATCTCCTGTATGGAGAATAAGTGCAGGGAAATCGCCCCAGAGGGAGAGCACAGCTGCGATACAAGGATATCTGCAAGTGGGATCTGAAGGCCTTAGGAATGGACCTCAACAGATGGGAAACTTTGACATCTGAGCGTTCAGCCTGGGGGCAGGCGGTGCATCATGGCCTCTCCCAATTTGAAGAGACACTTGTTCAGCAGGCTGAGGCAAAGAGGCAGTCCCGAAAGCAGCAAAATCAGGGAGCTAGACAGAGGACAGATTGTCTTTGTCTTCAGTGTGGAAGGAATTGTCACTCTCGAATTGGCCTTCTCAGCCACACTAGATGCTGTTCCAAGTCCTCTATTCAGAGCACATTACCATAGTCTCTCGAGACTGAAGGATGCCTAATAACTCCCCACACCAGAACAGGGTTGCAGAGAGAAAGAATGTCATTATTCAGACTATATCTGATTCAATGTTTCAGGACTCAGGTTTGTCCAAGAAGTTCCAGGGAGAGTCTATTCAAACTGCTAATTACATTGCTAACCGTCTCTGGTTATCAGCAATAAATCAAACCGCTAATTACATGTTGTATGGCAAGAAGCCAAACTTGGGTCATTTAAGAGTATTTGGAAGTCATGCTTTTGTGAACATAAACAAGAATTTGAGAAGGAAGGGAGAATCAAAAGCAATAAAGATGATTTTTCTGGGTTATGAGAACAGTCATGCATACAGGTTTACAGATTCGCATAATAGAATTACTGTATCTCATTCAGCTAATTTTTCTGAACACAGAAACTGGAAGAATTTGCAGGGAGACAGTGAGTTAATTTTGCCAGCTGACAGCAGCTGGAAAGAGCAAACAATTAGAGATAAGACTCCCATAAACAAACAAGAGTGTTATCAGCTGAAACAGGAGGAGGAGGTGGAGGAGCTAGAAGCTCCAAGACGGTCACAAAGAGAGAATAAAGGTATACCTCCAAAAAGATCCATGTGTGAGCAAATTAAAGATTTAAATGTAAGGTACACAGAACCCCAGAATTATCAGGAAGTGTTAAATCTTCCCAAGCAAGAACATGAGAAGTGTGAACAGGCAATGCAGGAGGAAATGGATTCCATGAATAAACACAATGTGTTTACAAATGTAAACTCCCAGAGGTGAAGAAGTTAATGGGGTGTAAGTGCAGAGGCATGAAGATTTTTTTCACACTAAGTTAAAGACATGAGATACCTGAAAGGGTCACTAGCAGTCAGCCTAGGGCTAAAGCCCAATAATGTGTTAAAGCTGCAGGCATTCTCAGACAGTGATTGGGCATGTATAAAGGAAGTTGTTAATCAGCCATACTGTATAACGCTGAGTCATGCTGACTAGGCAGAAGGCTGATGCAATTCATATGAGATCACCTGAGATGAGGTAATGTTACCTGATTGATCATTTGAACTATATATTGTACAGAGGAACACACATGTAGTGTGGAAAGTTTGGAGATTTGCTAGAGCAGGGGTCATCAACCCCCGGTCTGCGGCCCGGTGCCGGTCCGTGGACTAGCCAGAACTGGGCCGCGGACACGGATCTCTGCCTCCCCCCGCACGCACAGGGGGCATGTCGCGCTTGCGGAGGGGCGTGTCGAGATCCGGCGGAGGCAGCGGCGGTCACGAGCCTGGACTCCTCGCCTTCCCTGCAACTGGCGGCGGCTCAGCCTCTGCGCCCACCGGCTGGTGGGGCGGCCTGAGTGCGCCCGGCGGCAGCTGCTGGTCCCTGCCACACTGCCTGGCCCCCGGCTGCAAGGAGCTGAGCCGCCGCCGGTTGCAGGGAAGGCGAGGAGTCCAGGCTCGTGACTGCCGCTGAGGGTCCGTCCAGGCCTTGGGGAAGAGAGGCAGTCAGAGCAGAAGCCGCTGCTTCCCGCCGGGGCGCTGCTGCCAGCTCTTAACTCAGGGAGCTGCTCCAGCCGGCTTGGCGGTCTGCCTGCCGGGGTCCCCGTCCCCTGCCCCCGCTGCTGCTCTTGCTGCTGCTGCTGCTGCGCGCTGACTTGGCAAGGCGAAGCAGGGGGCTGGGCCCAGGAGGCGCCTCTGGCCCCCGAAGGAGGAGGGCAGGGTGAGGGGGGCCTCCGTCTCGGGACTTGGCTCAGCTCCGAAGGAGGCACGCCCATCCGAGTCCTCCCGTGACCTCACTGCGCTGCACTAGCGGCAGCTGCAAGGAGGGGAGTGGGCTTGCCTGACGTGGTCAGAGGGCAGGCGGGGACTCTTGGCACATGAGAGGAGGCAGGGGGGGAGCTTCTTCCCTGGAAAGAGACGGCGGCGGCTGCGCGCTCCGTTGTCCTCCTCTCCTCAAGCGGGCTGGCCCACGTGGCAACGGGAGGAGGGCTACCTGGAGCAAAGCCCCTCTGAGGGGGGCATCCGAGGAAGGGATTGGCAGACCCCTGCTAGGTGGAAGACATTGGTTCCTGCGCGCGCCCTCCCCCCTTAGGACAAGCGGGAAACGACCTCCGACGCCAGCTGGGAGTGAACCGTCGCTCGTGGCTGCCTCCATGCCTGCGTTTGAGGCTCCGCCTTTCTCCCCTGAGCTGGCTGGGTGGCTCCAGCTTTGCCTTCCCGGTGGTGCCTTCTGGGAGAAGGGCCCGCCTGAGCAGCCGGGGCAAGCGGCAGAAGGAGGAAGGGTCCCAGCGTGCCCCCCCAAGATGGAAGGGCTGGTAAACCTCCTAAAATTACTTCTTGGGGAGGGGGTCCCCAGAAGTCTGAATCCACTTGAGGGCCCGTCAGGAGCATCCGAGGGATCAGCCTGTGTTTGCACTGGTGTAATCCTGAACCCTGCAGGCCTTTTCCTGGCTCTTTTTAGCGCAAAGGGTCCCTTTTCCCACCTCTATGCAAGGCGCTTGGGAAAACACGGAGCGCCTCTTTTCCTCCCACGTTCTCCGAACCCCCGTGCCCCACCAAGACCCCTCGCCATCATCAATGGTCCGGGCAAGGGAAGAACCCCTTCTGGCCCCTTCTTCCCATCAGTTTCATTTCCTTCCCAAACATCTGTGCCAATTCCTTCAGCCATCCTTTTAATAATTGCAGAGGGTGGGGCAAGAAGTGGAGGGTGGGGGTGGGGAGCTGCTTTCCTCCATCAAAGCTGCAGCTTTGCCTGCCTCCCCCCTCCCCCTCCCTCCCCCCTCTTTCTTCCTGGGCTGCCCCGTCGGAGCCCTCGAGCAACCGTGGGGCAGCCCCAAGTGGGCAGAGGGACCGGGATTGACCCGGCCTCTGCACGTGATGAGGGGAGGAGATGGGGAGGCCTGCCGGGGAGGGGACTTCAGCCGGAGGCGGCGGCGGTGGGTGGTGGAGCTGCTGCTGCCGACGTGAAGAGGAAGATGCAGCTGCCGTCTCCCCGGCAACCCCATGTAACTACGGTATGCTGAGGGGCCATGGTAATCTTTTTAAAACCTCAGATTCTTCCTGTTAGATATTTTTAAAAAGTGGAGTTTGGTAAATTCTTCAGAAATGAACTAATGTAAGGTTTTCAAACATTTGCACTGGACAAATGCAACAGGTACCATCTGTTCCTAGCATGGAAATGTTCAACCTCCCTGCCACAAAAGTGTTAAAGAAGCAAAAAACCTCAAAAAAACAACAGAACAGAAAAAAAGCAGTGTAAACCTTAATTCTGCATTGTTGAATACAAAGGGACTGGAGTCACATTTAAAGCATGGAAGGGTCTGGACCTTTTGGTTTCACTTATATTTGGATTTTTAAAATCTGAAGTTCTTTCCATTCCATATAGGAATACAATTCTACATTGTGATAAATAACTCTTTAAAATGACCTGAAACTCCTAAGGCTGAAGTTCTGTGCACACCTGCCTAAGAACAAGTGCTGTTCAAGAAAGACCTGCCTTCTGCAGGAACATACATGGAACAGGGCTGCAAGGGAAGGGGTGAAATATCTGCCTGCCATGGTAATGGACAGTGCCTGGCAGGGGTTGTGGTTCTTCTGGATTCCAGGTCTCAAGGATGACAAGGCTCACGGGGAAGCATTTGCATCTTGTTTTCCTAGAACCTAGTCTTTATTGAAGGGAAAAGGTGCTCTCCTTTCCTTCCCAGTTGCTCCCAGACGGCCTTGTCATGCATGCCAGATGAGGCTTGTCAGAGTGCTCTGGGGGCTGCCAGGGGAAGTGAGCTGTCTCCTTTCCTTGAGTCTTGTGCGATTGCTTTTTTTGCTGCCGTCTCTGCAAGGGAGGAGGAGGGAGAGAAAGAGCTCGGGCAAAGAGAGCAACAGAGGAGATAGAGCCAGGAATGGAGAAATGGGCTGTTCTCCTTGCCCCATCCCTTCGCCACAGTAGAGTCAGTGTGACTGAAGGACATGACACCTTTTCTGGTAAGCCCCCACGGCCACTCCTGTGACGGGCTGGCCACCCGCCCAGCGAGGAGCTGGGAGGAGGAAGTCGGCCTTGACACCCCGCTGGCGCTCCAGGGCCGCCACCTCGGCGGCGTACTCGACGAAGAGGGCGTGGAAGCCCTCGTCCCAGAAGGCCTGGCTCAGGCGCACCGCCCGTCAGCTCGAGGTCCTCCAGGATCGAGCGGGCCGCCATGGCAAAGCCGCGTCCCCTCCGCTCAAGGCCGGGCTTGCCCAAGAGGTGGGCGTGTCATGCTTGCAGAGGGGCGTGTCATGCTTGCGCGCAAGCTTGACACGCCCCTCCACAAGCATGACACGCCCACCTGCGAGCATGGCACGCCCACCCATGAGCGCAGGGGTGCCCCCGCCCCCCAACCG
This sequence comes from Intellagama lesueurii, assembly GCA_037013535.1. Lineage (NCBI taxonomy): Eukaryota > Metazoa > Chordata > Lepidosauria > Squamata > Agamidae > Intellagama > Intellagama lesueurii. Next base: position 189,240,700 of record JBAJHW010000001.1, on the reverse strand, counting down.
GTCCGCACACGGAGCCCGCATGTCCCAACCGGTCCCCGGTCTGAAAAAGGTTGGGGACCGCTGACCCAGATGATTTTGAATTATTAGGTTTCAGGTTCAATGGTTTATACTACGTGGATAAGGCAATGCCGATGGGATGCTCCATTGCACTGCATTTGGGCAGTTCAGTTCCTTCTTAGAGTGGGCGCTTAAGCGCAGGGTGGGGCTCCCCCATGTGCTGCATTATTTAGATTATTTGTTTTTGTTCTGTGGGACGCATGGGACTGCCTAGTGTAAATGCCTCATGTAGGCTTTTCAGACGCTGACCAAGGAATTGGGAATTCCCTTAACACAGGAAAAAAATGGAAGGACCATGCACGGTAATCACTTACTTCCTAAGTAAGTAAGCTGGACAACTAAGATGGATATCATCCAGAAATCCAGTAGGTTCCTTAGATCTTAGGATTCAAATAGATCTTAGGATTCGAATCTGGGACCTATTACATTGTGCCAAAGTCCCATTGAGGGAGTCGCAGGAGGTTGTTGGACACCTCAACTTTGCATGCAAGGTAATCACACTGGGCAGGGCTTTTCTTAAATTGTTGTGTGAGGCCATGCAGGGGATATTGAAGCCACACCATAAGCAGAGACTCTGTGGGGATGAAGGAAGACTTTAGGGTCTGGTTGAGGTTCCTTGACAGTTTTAACGGAGTTTCATTTTGGAGGGATGAAGTGTACTTTGGAGTAGAATTCCAGGTCCAGTTGGATGCAGACGGGTTGTCAGGTTATGGTATTCATTTTAGGGGCAGATGGTGTGGGGGGGGTGTGGCCATCTGAGTGGCATGACTCAGACGTCACCCGGGACCTTACTTTTTTGGAATGCTTCATGATAGTCAGGGTGCTCTGGCTGTGGGCAGACATTCTGCTATCATATCCTGGTGTGACAACCTAGTGGTGGTACATATGGTTAACACCCTCTCATCAACATCAAGTAGAGTAATACATTTGGTGCAAGCCTTTACGCTGTGCTGCTTGAGCTATAACAGTTTTCCAGGTGCACCATGTGTCTGGCATAAATAACCTTCTGGCTGACACCCAGTCCCGTCAACAGATCAACTGGTTTAGGGCGTTGGTGCTGGGGGCACAGGCTCATCCAGAGATATTGCCACAAGAGGTATGGAACCTTGGAGGATTGAAGCCAACAGTTTAGCCGTGATGCCTAGCACCAGGAGCAGCTACGCAGCAGCTTGTGAAGAATTTTTCACCTTTTGCAGAAGGGAAAGTATGGGAAGACCATGGCCCATGACAGTTGACCATTTGCAGCAGTTTGGAGTGTACCTTCACCAGAAAGGGTTAGAACCTCGCACTATCCAAAGTAGGATGTCATTTTATGCTAAGGTGCAGGGATGTCCGGATCCATCAAGTGATTTCTGCATATGAAAAATGATCGAGGGTTGGAGCAGAGAGTGGGATAGACAGGAGGATAGGCACACATCCATGTCCCCTAATTTTTTTAGTCCAGTTAGGGAAAGCTTGGGCTATGGTTTGCAAGGACCCTTATGAGGTTACGTTATTTAAGGCTGTCACACTCCTTGCATTTTTGGTGCATTCAGGGTTAGCGAGTTAGTGAGGGCATCCAAGACTGACCTTTCTAGAATGGCATTACAGATGGAGGACTTAGTGGTCTCTGAAGATCGAGTCATGATTCATCTTCGCCAATTCAAGACCAATCAGACAGGAAAAGGTCAAGCTATTGTGTTAGTTGTTCAGTTGGGGAATTATGTCTGGTTAGGGCTATTTCCCCCTTCATGGATTGCTGCCTTGTCGTGGCGAAGGGGCTTGAGTAATTCAGAGAAGCTGTGGGCTATGCCGTGCAGGGACACCCAAGACAGACAGGTCATAGTGGAGTTCCGACTAAACGCAATCCACCTGGAGTAGGAATTGGCAAGCCACTCCAGTATCTTTGCCAAGAATACCCCATGAACAGAAACAAAAGGCTAAAAGATATGACGCTGGAAGATGAGCCCCTCAGGTCGGAAGGCGTCCAACATGCTACTGAGAAAGAGCAGAGGACAAGTACAAGTAGCTCCAGAGCTAATGAAGTGGTTGGGCCAAAGCCGAAAGGACGCTCAGCTGTGGACGTGCCTGGAAGTGAAAGGAAAGTCCGATGCTGCAAAGAAAAATACTGCATAGGAACCTGGAATGTAAGATCTATGAACCTTGGGAAGCTGCATGTGGTCAAACAGGAGATGGCAAGAATAAACATTGACATCCTGGGCGTCAGTGAACTAAAATGGACGGGAATGGGCGAATTCAATTCAGACGATTATCATATCTACTATTGTGGGCAAGAATCCCGTAGAAGGAATGGAGTAGCCCTCATAGTCAACAAAAGAGTGGGGAACGCTGTAATGGGATATAATCTCAAAAATGATACAATGATTTCAATACGAATCCAAGGCAGACCTTTCAACATCACAATAATCCAAGTTTATGCACCAACCACCAATGCTGAGGAGACTGAAATTGACCAATTTTATGAAGACTTACAACACCTGCTAGAACTGACACCAAAGAAAGATGTTCTTCTCATTATAGGGGATTGGAATGCTAAAGTAGGGAGTCAAGAGATAAAAGGAACAACAGGTAAGTTTGGCCTTGGAGTTCAAAATGAAGCAGGGCAAAGGCTAATAGAGTTTTGTCAAGAGAACAAGCTGGTCATCACAAACACTCTTTTCCAACAACACAAGAGGCGACTCTACACATGGAAATCACCAGATGGGCAATACCGAAATCAGATTGATTATATGCTCTGCAGCCAAAGATGGAGAAGCTCTATACAGTCAGCAAAAACAAGACCTGGAGCTGATTGTGGCACTGATCATCAGCTTCTCATAGCAAAATTCAAGCTTAAACTGAAGAGAGTAGGAAAAACCACTGGGCTAGTCAGGTATAATCTAAACCAAATCCCTTATGAATACACAGTGGAAGTGAAGAACAGATTTAAGGAACTAGATTTGGTGGACAGAGTGCCTGAAGAACTTTGGATAGAGGCTTGTAACATTGTACAGGAGGCAGCAACAAAAACCATCCCAAAGAAAAGGAAATGCAAGAAAGCAAAGTGGCTGTCCAACGAGGCCTTACAAATAGCAGAGAAGAGAAGGGAAACAAAATGCAAGGGAGATAGGGAAAGTTACAGAAACTTGAATGCAGACTTCCAAAGAATAGCAAGGAGAGACAAGAGAGCCTTCTTAACTGAACAGTGCAAAGAAATAGAGGAAAATAATAGAAAGGGAAAAACCAGAGATCTGTTCAAGAAAATTGCAGCTATTAAAGGAACATTTTGTGCAAAGATGGACATGATAAAGAACAAAAATGGGAGGGACCTAACAGAAGCAGAAGACATCAAGAAGAGGTGGCAAGAATACACAGAGGAATTATACCAGAAAGATTTGGATATCCCGGACAACCCAGATAATGTGGTTGCTGACCTTGAGACAGACATCCTGGAGAGTGAAGTCAAGTGGGCCTTAGAAAGCATGGCAAACAACAAGGCCAGTGGAGGTGATGGCATTCCAGTTGAACTATTTAAAATCTTAAAAGATGACGCTGTTAAGGTGCTACATTCAATATGCCAGCAAGTTTGGAAAACTCAACAGTGGCCAGAGGACTGGAAAATATCAGTCTACATCCCAATCCCAAAGAAGGGCAGTGCCAAAGAATGCTCCAACTACCGTACAATTGCACTCATTTCACACGCTAGCAAGGTTATGCTCAAAATCCTACAAGGTAGGCTTCAGCAGTATGTGGACCGAGAACTCCCAGAAGTACAAGCTGGATTTCGAAGGGGCAGAGGAACTAGAGACCAAATTGCTAACATGCGCTGGATTATGGAGAAAGCCAGAGAGTTCCAGAAAAACATCTACTTCTGCTTTATTGACTATGCAAAAGCCTTTGACTGTGTGGACCACAGCAAACTATGGCAAGTCCTTAAAGAAATGGGAGTGCCCGACCACCTTATCTATCTCCTGAGAAACCTATACGTGGGACAGGAAGCAACAGTTAGAACTGGATATGGAACAACTGATTGGTTCAAAATTGGGAAAGGAGTACGACAAGGCTGTATATTGTCTCCCTGCTTATTTAACTTATATGCAGAATACATCATGCGAAAGGCTGGACTGGAGGAATCCCAAACCGGAATTAAGATTGCCGGAAGAAATATCAACAACCTCAGATATGCAGATGATACCACTCTGATGGCAGAAAGTGAGGAGGAATTAAAGAACCTCTTAATGCGGGTGAAAGAGGAGAGCACCAAAAATGGTCTGAAGCTCAACATCAAGAAAACTAAGATTATGGGCACTGGTCCCATCACCTCCTGGCAAATAGAAGGAGAAGATATGGAGGCAGTGACAGATTTTACTTTCTTGGGCTCCATGATCACTGCAGAGGGTGACAGCAGCCACGAAATTAAAAGACGCCTGCTTCTTGGGAGGAAAGCGATGACAAACCTGAAGCTGAGGTTCCAATACTTTGGCCATCTCATGAGAAGAGAAGACTCCCTGGAAAAGACCCTGATGTTAGGGAAGTGTGAAGGAAAGAGGAGAAGGGGACGACAGAGGATGAGATGGTTGGACAGTGTCACCGAAGCGACCAACATGAATTTGACCCAACTCCGGGAGGCAGTGGAAGACAGGAGGGCCTGGCGTGCTCTGGTCCATGGGGTCACAAAGAGTCGGACACGACTAAACGACTAAACAACAACAACAAGGGCTATTTCAGATTATGTTAAAGTACGTGGGACAGTGGCAGGGGAATTATTTTGCCATAGTGACTCAGCACCATTGACAAAATACCATTTTGGACCGTCACCTCCCGTGCCATGCAGGAGGCAGGTATTGTGGGATGGAAATTTGGTATCCACTCATTCTGTATTGGTGCAGCATCTACAGCAGCAGCCCTGGGCTATGGTGAGGAGCAGATAATGAGGTTGGAAGGTGGTATTCCTACCGGTACAAGACCTATGTATGTTCTCTTCCACAATAGGCCCTGGCGTTGTGCTTTTCTTCTTTCTTTGCAGGTTTGGAGTTGAGAAAGGCCCGGTTGCGAGTTGTGTTGTGTAGCCACAGTTTCATATATTGGGCAGCAAAGTAATTTGGGCCTTGGCACCCAGGCCACACTTGAGTGGAGGGGATGAACAGGTATGCTCTGGGATGGGTTCTTCAAGCTGGCGTCCCAGGATACTCTGGATGTTCCCCCTCATATTTTGGTTGTTCACCTGGGTGGAAATGACTTGGCTCAAAGAATGGGCAAATCACTTATTGTACAGGTGGTTAATGATTTGAGGGCTATTAAGGCCATGTTTCTGAAAATGTGTATAATGTGGTCAAACATAATACCAATGATGGTATGGCAGGCTGAGTGCGACCCCAGATGTATAGACCATGCAAAGCGCAGAGTGAATCGAGAAGTGGATAGGGCCATTAGGGCTGACCTGGGGTCAATGGTAAGACATCCAGATATAAGAGTTCGGCAGCCCGAGTTGTACAGAGATGATGGAGTGTATTTGTTTGATCCAGGATTGGATATTTTTCTGTGGGACCTCGAAAGGGGCCTTAGGGCTGAAATTTTCGGTGGTGGTGGCAGGCTTGGGGCTTATAAATAGCCCCATGCTGTGGTGGGTAGTGCAAGGGCAAGAGCTTGGAGGACACCTGATGTGAATAAAACATCCCATCTCCCTGTTTGGAGGAGCCAGTAGAGCCTGTGAGGGGGATAGGTTTTAATGGGACCTCCCGTGCAGCAGTTCACCTAGGGTCAGGATCACCTGGCAGTTCACCTAGGGTTCACCCAGGTGGGCTGAGGCAGCGGGGGTATCCCTATAATGGGGCAACTAAAGACGTGCTGTACAGAGGACAGCACGATTCAGAACCAAGAACTCGTCCTGCTTTAGGATGGTTCGGCGGTAAAAGGTACTGGCAGTAAAAGAGATTTGGATAAATCTCGCACTACGATAGGCCCCCTTGTGAAAGGGGAAATTAGAGTTAAATAGTTAATAAAGTTATGGCCCAGGTTTAACCCAATGTGAGACGCGAGGCGAGAGTGTAAAGGCTCTTGCCGGAGTGTCGTCCTCCCTCAAAAAGGAACAAGAGGCACAGACAAACCCGCCTGCACCACCCATCGAGACCAAACAACGGGGAGTTGACACCCGGGAATTGGAGCGGGAGCCGTTACAGATGACAGTAGCCACCCAGACAGGGGATGAATTGGCGGGAAAAGAGAAAAGGGGGAGGTCCGTAGTGGAGGCGGGAATGGGAGATATAAAAGGAGAGGTGGACTTAATACCGGGGGGTTGAGAAATGATATGGGTAGAGGACCCTTGGACCGGTAAATGGGAGAAGGTGTGGGTCCCCCACGAGGAAGCGGATTACCGGCGGAGAAGGGGTCTACCGCAACGCCCTTCCTATTGGGGAGAGTCGGAGGCCAGAGAGTGGCGCAGACGACTAAGGGAGGAAAAGGAGGCAGTAGATAGGGAGGAGAGAGAGCGCCGAATATGGCATCTGGAAGAAGCCCAGAGGAAGGGCTACTTAACAGACCGTGGACCCCTCTACGAAGAGAGGGAGACCATTATGGGACGGAGGTGCGAGATGAGGAGACCACCCCGCTACTGAACCCTGAGATAGAGACTTGTGAGTTGGAAAATAGTAATCCATTTTTGAGAGGACCTTGGGACGAGTTGAGTTATAATCCCTTTGTTAAAGATGTTTGGATGCCCTCGCCGGACCCGTTGGCGACGAGAGAAACCACAGAAGCCGAGTGTGGACAAAAAGATTTATTGTTGCATTTTCCAATAAAGACCAGTTATGATTTTTCAACACGAGTGTCTCCAGAGTCTCAATTAAAAATAGGGGAGGCAATGTACGAACCCTCACACCCAACTACTGTGTTTTGCCTCTTTATTATGGGCTGGGCAGGCAATGGGATGCGTCTCACTGCAAGGGTGTAGCCAAACGTATCACAACTAATTTACTCCCCAAAAGGCAGAATGAGTAAAAAAATGTATGAACCACTATCACGGGATATATCTCACGTGACCTCAATGTGCAACTATGCAGAAAGCAAAAGACGCAAGAAAAAAGGGATACATTTTACTGGTGGTCTGAATTCAGACCATGGCCTGAATTACGCTGAGTGCCTGAGAGACAGCACATGACATTTCTTGCTACTGTGCAGACAGTCAGAAGCCACGGGAAGAGAGAGTCAGAGTCCATCAGTATCAGTGTGACTGAGTGATCAGAGGGACTTCCTGATCATGTTTCTTCTTTGATTTCTGCTAATAAAACCTTTTGGTTATTGTCAGGTAAAGTGACTTTTCAATATTATCACAGTGAATTTCATAACAATACATTTTGGCTGAGCCTCAGAATGGATCGATGGCTGAATCTGAAATGTAAAAGAACTGATGATGTTGATGAGGGTGCATCCCGTTCAAAGCAAAATTAAGCTTTTCCCAGTCATTTTAAAAAGTGTTGCCATTATAGCAAGAAATATCTGTCAATTGGCTTCACATGTACAGGTCCTGAAGACAAGCAACTACCACAATGTGTGTTGTGTTTCACGATATTGTCCAACGAGGCCATGAAACTGTCAAAATTGCAAAGACATCTCAATACTAAACATAAAGAACATGCTCCAAAGAGCATCGATGTTTTCAAAAGTAAGGAGCATGAGCCTTGGGAAAGTAAGAAAGTGGTTAAAAAAAGACTGCAACTGGTTGTAACAATGAAAATGTTGTAAGGGCTTCATTTGAAGCTTCTCAGCTAATAGCAAAAAACTGGAAAACTGCACACAATCGCTGAAAAACTTATGTTACCTGCTGCAAAAATCATTGATCAATGAGAATGCTGCCAAGGACCTTTCCTTAATACCTTTGACAAATGACACAGTTAAGAAGGGAACAGTCCCCTTCCAAATGTCTGGGCTCACCTACAAGCAGATTTTCCACAACTATTGAAGAAGGCTAGGAAAGTATTGATGCCTTTTTTAACAACATACTTGTGCAAAAATTATTCTCTGCTCTCATTTATCTTAAAAATAGGTATGGAAACTATTTGAAAAATGTAGTCAGAGATCAGAACACAAGCTTCAGCTATTAAGCCCAAAATAACAAGGCTTGTATGTGAAATGCAGCACCAGCCTTCTCATTAATTATAATTATCTGAATACAATATGTTCCTTCCCCCCACCACCCAACTTGTTTTTAATGAGGTACAATTTTGTACAAATTATATTCATGTCATTTTCTAGCTTTCATTTTCATGTGACTTTTGTATAGGTGTGTCATATTAATGATTCTATGTTCTTGTAATTTCAGTTTCTCCAGCAAGAATTAAAGATGATGATTTTAAATTTATATGGAATCATTCCAATAAAAATATTATAACAGGAATGTGTGCATTAACAAATTAACTTATTTCTCTATTTTCTCTAAATTAGAAGACCCTTAATGAGAAACTTTAAATAAATATTTGATGCACTTAAGGGTTTTAAATCTTGAGTGAAGTCTTGGTGGTCCGCGGTAACAAAAGATATTTAAAGGGAGTCCATGGTAAAGAAAAGATTAAGAACTGCTGCTCTAGTGTGTCTAAAGAAGTGGATGTATCCACAAAAAGCTCACATTGAACTATAATGGTCAGTTTTTCAGGTGCCAAAACATTTTTGGTTTTTGTTTCTTGTCTTTTTTTAATTTTATTTTTGTCTGGATATGGTTGCATAGACTTATATAGCTATTTCTTTGAAAACTAGTGCTTTTGAGTTTTTCTGTTATATAGGAGTACAAATTTATACAGTAAGGATTGCACTGGAAGATGCTTTTAGCTGGCAAAACTCTATTGAGATCTAACTCTCCGCAATGCGTTAAAGGTGCCCTTCAAAAAGCAAGAACAACCACTAGATCTGGTATGTATACTAAGTGTAGGAAATTAGGTATCAAAATATAATTGTAGTCTTATTACAGTATGGTTGCAATGTAATGTCAATGGAATTATATTCTTACTATTGTAAACCTAGACATAGGTAAAAAGAGAAAATCTAATTAAGATTAATCAAAGCATTCTTTCTTTATTAACTGAATTCCTCCTTCACACATGCTCTTTATGGTTCTCTGATCTTCCTTTTCCTCAATGTGTCTAAAGCATCCTGGTCAAAACTATCCATTCAGCATATACAATAATTCCTCTGTGAAGCCAGCCTGGTACAGTGGTGCCTCGACTTAAGAACGTCCCAACTTACAACCATTTCGAGTTACGACCAGCTCCGGCCGCAAAATTTTGCTTCTACTTGCAACCAGAGCTTCGAGTTATGACCAGAAAAAGGGTGGCGAAAAAGGCAGGGAATTTAAATTACTAACCGTTGGTCGGGGAAGAGGCTGCTTCTTTGTAGCTCTTTCGCCCCAACGGTTAGAGAGTGTACATTGGAGGAGGCTTCGGACTGCCTGGTGCTGCTTTCTGCTTCTGAGTGAGTATATACAGGGTTTCGCAGGGTGGGTTTGGGCTGGGGAGGGGGGGAGAATATGTTTCTGTGCTGTGATTTTTTGTGTGTGTTTTGGTGTGTGTGTTTTTTTCAGTCCCAGCGTGTTCTGATGGGGCTTGCTCTGTTTGCGGGTTTTTTGGTGATTTTTTTTTCAGCCCCAGCGCGTTCTGATGGGGCTTGCTCTGTTTGTTTGTTTTTGTGTGTGTGTGTGTGTTTTTCAGCACCAGCACGTTCCGATGGCGCTTGCTCTGTTTTTTTTTGGGGGGGGGGGTTTCCAGCCCCAGTGCGTTCCGATGGGGCTTGCTCTGTTTGTTTGGTTTTTTTGTGTGTTTTTCTTTTCCAGCCCCAGCGCGTTCCGATGGGGCTTGCTGCGTTGTTGGGTTTTTTGGCAATTTTTTTCAGCCCCAGCGCATTCCGATGGGGCTTGCATTGTTTGTTTTGTGTATGGTTTTTTTTCAGCCCCAGCGCGTTCCGATGGGGCTTGCTCTGTTTGTTTGGTTTTTTTGTGTGTTTTTCTTTTCCAGCCCCAGCGCGTTCCGATGGGGCTTGCTGCGTTGTTGGGTTTTTTGGCAATTTTTTTCAGCCCCAGCGCATTCCGATGGGGCTTGCATTGTTTGTTTTGTGTATGGTTTTTTTTCAGCCCCAGCGCGTTCCGATGGGGCTTGCTCTGTTTGTTTTGTGTGTATGTGTGTGTGTTTTCAGCCCCAGTGCATTCCGATGGGGCTTGCATTGTTCTTTTTGGTTTTTGGCGATTCTTTTTTTTCGGCCCTGACGCGTTCCGATGGGGCTTGCATTGTTTTGTTGTTGTTGTTGTTTTTGGTGATTTTTTTCCCCAGCCTCAACGCATTCCGATGGAGCTTGCAGTGGTTTTTGTTTTTTTCGTAATTCCCCCCCCCCCGGGGGTCTGGAATGGATTAAGCGCGTTCCAATGCATTCCTATGGGGAATGGTGCTTCAACTTACGACCATTTCGAGTTACGACCATCTTCTGGAACGGATTAAGTTTGTAAGTTGAGGCACCACTGTATATTGTAAAAGTGCAAGAAGAATAATGTACCATCAGCACTTTTCACAATGTTGTCTCTGTCGGTAGACTAAGCACACATCTACAAGGAAACAGATAATACTGTCCTCTCCCTGAAAATTGCATTTCCTGACAGACCCCCATATCAGAATATTTGATGGCATGTCCAAAAGAGGAGCCTGTCTATGCATCCTTGTAAGTGCATTATCAGAATCGAATGAGAAAGGAAGATCCTCTGGGTGAATGACTGACTATGAAGGTGGTGTCGATGAGAGGGATTTGGTTTTTAGGACCATGGGCTAAGCTTTCTGGAAGAAGGACTGCTAGCAAGAGACGGCTTGCATCTAACAAGGACTGGGAAGAAGGTGTTTGCCCACAGCATGAAGAACTTCATCAGGAGGGCTTTAAACTGAATTGGAAGGGGGAGGGAGATGCAAGCACAGAGTTAAGGGTAGATTAACATTAATAATTAATAAATGTTAATAATCATATTCATTAAAATGTACAAAGAAAAACAGGCTACAGATCACACAATATCAGGTGTCTATATACACATGCTAGGAGTATGGAATATAAACAAGAAGAACTGGAAATCTTAGTTCAATAGGGTAAATATTATTTGATAGGGATTACAGAAACTTGGTGGGATTATTCCCATGACTGGAATACAGCAATTGAAGGATATAAATTGTTCGAAATGAACAGAAAGAATATAAAGGGAGGTGGAGTTGCAGTATATGTCAAAAATACACATTCCTGCACAGAAATACAGGAGGAGGAGGTTGGCTGTCCCATCGAGAGCATCTGGATCAATCTAGTTGGGGCAAAAAACAAAAGGAACTTGTTGGTTGTTGGAGTCTACTACCAACTGCCAAATCAAAGAGAGGAAGCAGAGGAAACTTCTGAAAAACAAATTGCAGGGTCTTTCAAAGAGACATGACGTAGTAGTGATGGGAGATTTCAGTTATCCAGATATATATTGGGAGGCAAATTCTGCCAAGTATGTCCCTTCCAAGAAATTCCTGGCTTGTGTGGCTGATAATTTTCTCCTACAAAAAGAAACTAGAGGATTTGCTATCCTTGAGTTGATTCTTACCAACAGAGAAGACTTGGTGGGGGGGAGTGGCAGTAAGGGGAACTCTAGGCGAGATTGATCATGTCCTTCTAGAATTCTTGATTTCAAAGGAAACGAAAGCAGAGTGCAGCCACACACTTCTGCTGGATTTTAAAAAAGCCAATTTTAATAATCTCAGAACAAGGATAAGGAAGGTCCCATGGCAGGAGATCCTAATGAGAAAAGAAGTCGAAGAAGGGTGGGAGCTTCTAAAAAAAAGAAATTCTAAAGGCACAACTACAAACAATTCCAACAAGAAAAAAACGGGGGAGGCGGCAAAAAAGGCCGGTGTGGCTTCACAAAAAGCTCAGGGAGGACCTAAAAACCAAAAAAAGACTTGTACAGGAAGTGGAAAGAAGGCCAGGCCACCAAGGAAGAGTACAGACAAGTAGAAAGGAAATGCAGGGATGGCATTAGGACGGAAAAAGGCTGAGAATGAGCTGGGATTAGCTAGAGACACTAAAAGCAATACAATACCATTCTTCGGGTATGTGCGAAACAAAAGACAAACAAAAGACATAGTGGCACAGCTACTCAATGGAGATGGAAAAATAATAACAGATGACAAAGAAAAGGCAGAGGTGCTCAATTCCTATTTTAGTTCAGTCATTCCCATTAGACAGACTATGAACTTCCAAACAAATTGGAAGTGCAAGTAGGGGGGACAGGATTGCAGCTGGAGATTGATAAACAAATAGTCAAGGAATACCTTACCACCTTGAACGGGTTCAAATCACTGCATCCGAGAGTACTGAAGGAACTGGCTGAAGAACTCTCAGAACCGCTATCCATTATTTTCTTGAAATAATGGGAAACGGGTGAGGTAATAGAGGATTGGAGGAGGTCTAAGGTTGTCCCTATCTTCAGAAAGGGCAAAAAAGAGGAACCTGGGAACTACAGGTCAGTCAGCCTGACATCAATCCCAGGCAAAATTCTGGAACAGATTGTAAAGCGGTCATTGTGCAAGCACCTATAAAACAATGCAGTAATAACTAGAAGCCAACACGGATTTCTCAAGAACAAATCCTGCCAAACTAATTTGATCTCCTTTTTTGATCAGGTCACCTCCCTGACAGACAGAGGGAATGCTGTAGACATAGTATATCTTGACTTCAGCAAAGCTTTTGACAAAGTGCCCCATGATATCCTAATTAGCAAGCTAACTAGGTGTGGGCTGGATAGATCAAGTGTCAGGTGGATACACAATTGGCTACAGAATCGTACTCAGACAGTGATGATTAATGGGTCCTTCTCTAACTGGGAGGAGGTAACAAGTGGGGTACCCCAAGGCTCAGTCCTGGGCCGGATGCTCTTCAATATTTTTATTAATGATTTGGATGAGGGAGTACAGGGAATGCATCTGTTTGCAGATAGTACAAAATTAGGCGGAATAGCTAATACCCTAGAAGACAGAAACAAAATTCAAAATGACCTTGATAGGATGGAACACTGGGCTGAAAGCAACAGAATGAAATTCAACAGGGATAAGTGCAAAGTACTGCACCTTGGAAAAAGAAACCAATTGCACAGTTACAAGATGGGGGATACCTGGCTCAGCAAAACGACGAGCGAGAAGGATCTTGGAATTGTTGTAGATCACAAGCTAAATATCAGCCAACAGTGTGATGTGGCTAAAAAAAATGGCAAATGCTATTTTAGACTGCATATAGTGTAGTTTCCAAATCCCGCGAGGTGCTAGTCCCCCTTGGTTAGGCCTCACCTTGAGTAATGTGTCCAGTTCTGGACACCACACTTCAAGAAGGAGGCTAACAAATTGGAGCAAGTTCAGAGGAGGGCAACAAGGATGATCAGGGGGCTGGAAACCAAGCCTTATGAGGAAAGGCTGAAAGAATTGGGCATGTTTATTTATTTATTTATTTATTTATTTGATTTATACCCCGCCCGTCTAGACTGAAGTCTACTCTGGGCAGCTAACAATAAGACATAAAAGTAATATAAAATAAAAACAACAGTGACTAATTCAAAATGGCAAGGTCATTAGGTGATGACAGGAGGAAAAGCCTGCCTAAAGAGCCAGGTTTGCTCTTAAGTTTAGCCTTGAGAAAAGAAGACTGAGGGGTGATATGATAGCACTTTTCAAATATTTGAAAGGCTGTCATACAGAGGAGGGGAAAGATCTGTTCTCTGTCATCCCAGAGTTCAGGACACGCAACAATGGGTTCAAGTTACTGGAAGCCAGATTTTGGTTGAATATCAGGAAAAACTTCCTAACTGTTAGAGCAGTATGGCAGTGGAACCAGTTACCTTGGGAGTTGGTGAGTGCTCCAACACTGGAGGCATTCAAGGAAAACCTAGATACGCACCTGGCAAATATGCTTTGATTGTATTCCTGCACTGAGCAGGGGGTTGGACTTGATGGCCTTGTAGTCCCCTTCCAACTTCAATTTTCTATGATTCTATGATTATCTGTCTTAATGCTTTATTTGTTTGGAACCCAGGGAACAGCTGTACACACCAGAACCAGTGAGGAACACATTGAGGCAAAGCACCCGAATGCTGTTCTGCCCACCCCACCCCATTGCTATCACATCTGTAATTCCTTCAGTATCACACAACATGCCCATGTCTTTAGCAGGTAGGTATGAAATACCTGTCCATCAGTGACACAAAATAAATCTTCTGTTCAGATAAACCATATATATTGTTGTAGGCTATTTATGGACACTTTCCAACATGAACGTACTGGCATTCTGTTTGGGGTATATGATTATAATGTCTACAGAGGAAGACCTCTCTGCTCATCAGGCAGATTGTGTTTTGTGTAGTTTCCTTGCAGGGCATGTGGAGATTTTTGGAGGTAATAAAATGTTACCATATAACTCAGATGAACAAATATTGTTCTTGTCAAATAGAATTGTTGTCAAAATCTGCCCCCAAAGCTGCACAAATATTCCACACTACAAAACAAAACAAAACAATTCATCCATAATTAAATTTGTACTTGCAGCCTGTACCTCAATATCCATGCCTTCAGTTTTATCCAGCAAATCAAATTCTTCCTGGTGCAGGGACAGTAACAATGAAAGATAAATAGAAAGGGCCCTTACCTTAGTAACTATTACATGTCCTATTACCAGAAGTAATGCAATTCCTTTACAAAATAAAATGGAAGTGAATATGCAGACTAGATAAACGGTTGAAGGGCATGTAAAATTTTTCTGGTCAGGGTTTCTTTGCTGATGGGGTCATGCCTATGAAGCAAACAGCTGTTGAAAACTGGCATATTATTCTTTACTTGAATGTAAGTACAGTCCTATAGTGCAGCGGTCCCCAACCTTTTTGGGACTGTGGACCAGCTGAGCCTCTTAGGAAGGCGGGGCACCCCCCCCCCCCGCGTGTGCTCTCGGGCGCATGCGCAAAACGGTGGGGGAGTGGGGCCGGGAGCATCAGCACCGGCGTGAGTGCTCCCCCACCCCTTCGTGCCAGCACATGAGTGCCTGCCCGCCCGCCCGCCCGCCCACCCATTCGCGCAGGCGCTCAGGCGCATGCGTGAAGTGGTGGGGGAGCGCTCACGCCGGCACTGGCATGTGCGTGCATGCGCAAAGCAGCTGTGGGGAGGGGAGAGCATGCGGGGGCGGCAGGAGGTCTGTCTTCGTGGCCCGGTCCAGCTCAGGCCACGGACCGGCACTAGGCCGCGGACCGGGGGTTGACGACCTCTGCTATAGTGTATAACTCTTTCTTTAGGATTTTTTCTTCAGACTAAATATTGACAGAATCAATTATAAACATGTAATTGGAGACAGCAGGCCTTTATTCCAAATAGACTACAAGGGAACAGAATTTTAATCTGCCCAAAGTACAGTGCATTTACCCTTCTTAAACCTTTGCTTCTTAATGTAATGGGGAGGGATAGAAATCTTCAAGTTTTTAATTTCTCCCTTTCCCTGCCATTCCATTTTTTGCCCTTTTTTTGCCCTTATCACTTCCCCCATCAGGCTCTGTTCTGAAGCTATTCATTCCCTCTGCTGAGCTGACTAGTTTTCAATAACAATTTCTCCTTCATTTTGTAACTTGGATCAATAAAAACACCTTTCTCATATTGGCTGACGTTCTAACACAGTCATTTCACCCTTGCCATTTTCTTTTGTTTAGAGATTCATTTTTCTCCACCCTGGCAAAGGGAACAGATGAATTTAGAACAAGGGCGGGGGGGGGGGGGGGACTTGAAGGCAAATAAATAAATAAATAAATAAATAAATAAATACTCTATACCTTTGGAACACAGGATGCAATTTATAATCCTGTCATTAAGCCGCACTAATCCTATTATTATGAAGATAAATAATTACCCATTGCGAAGAAAGGGATTCCCAGCAGAGTCGAGTTATATTTTCCATCAGTAATGAAAAAAATCCCTGCTGCAGTGACACTGGAGATACAGATAGTGAGCACTCCCAAGAGACCCAGGAAGGGCTTGCTGCGTAGGCAGTCTTTCATGGAGCTGGAGAGGATGGCTGCCATCAAAATGAGCATGAGGCTCACTAGGATCTTGCCCCTGGCCAGGATGCTGGTCTTATGAAAGTCCCTCCACAGGCTGAAGGAGGCAAGAGAATAGAGTCGTAAGTCCTCGTGGCGCACCTGCAACTTGTGCATCAGCTTGCAAAACTCGTTCTCCCATTTTTCACCAATAAGATCCTGGGCTGCAGAATGGTAGGTTTGGAGGTAGTACGTGATCTGGATGGCTCTGGCTGACTTGACTCTTTGCTCCTTGCTATTTGGTAGTTCCATGACTCCACCAAGCTGATGACCAATAAAACTGCTTCTTCCGTCCTGTGGGGAAGAAAGAGGGGGTCAAAAACAAATTATCTGATTACCAGCAACAACATGTGTGTTTGCCCCTTCTTCCCATTAAGACATCAAATAACAATAGCCACTGCTATAACAATAACAATAACAATAACAACAACAACAACAACAACAACAACAACAACAACAATAATAATAATAATAATAATAATAATAATAATAATAATAATAATAATAATAATAATAATAATAATAATAATAATAATAATAATAATAGCCACCACGACCCTCTAATCCCAAGAGTTTTTAAAGCATTTTGTTTTACATCTTTCCTTGTGTTACAAAAATTTTAAGATATTTGGCCAAAGTTTAAAGCATGTGGTGGAGGCAAAATCTGAGGGGTTGTAGGGTCAGGAGGACGCTGCAGCTGTGTGGGAGGCAATGAGCAGTGGAAATGCCCATGTTTATATGTAATTTTTTAAACCTGTGATGAGTTGGTCACAGCAATTGCAGAAAGGGGAAAGTTGCTCATACCCCTGTCTGTACACTTATGTAGTTTAACATGCCTGCAAGGCAATTTCTTCCATCATTCCTTAAGTGTAAAAGGCAGGCATGACTCCACCCCAGATATCACATGACCTATGATGGCTAGGGATGATAGGTGGCAACAGCTCTACAACATACAAAAGACCACTCGTTCTGCATTCCTGCTGTAGTGGCTTGCTACCTTTTAGTTTCATTCTTCCCCCAAGAACTCAGATCATTAGAAATGGATCTGGCTTCCACAACAAGGAGTGGGGAGCAGAGCCCCATGCCCAGGAACTCCTGTTGATAGCAAAGAGTTGAGATGAGCATGAATTAAAAAAACAGACCAGGAAGTTTGTTAAAAACCATTGGTTCATTAGTTTGGGTTGGTCTGGGTTCGTCAAAATCGATGAACTTGAACCAACCTGAACCATGAACTTTTTAAATGATTTAATGAACTTCCTGGTTCATCCCCCACCCCACCCCCACAGCCTGTCCCCTTCCCCCTTCCCACTGCGCCTGTTGCCTCCCTACTTGGTCCTGTTGCCTCCTTCTCTTCGTCCACCGCCATCTTGGGACATAGCAGGCCTGGCTTCCCTTCTGGCATAGATGGGCAAATGTGCAGAGACAGCAGGCCTGGCTTCTGGAAAGAAAGCTTGGCCACTGTTTCCCAAGATGGCAGAGGTGAAGAGGAGGAGGAGATGACAGGACCAGGTAGGAAGATGACGGGGGCAGTGGGCAGACTTTGGGGCTGCCAATGTGTGATCCAGTACCATGTGGCACTGGATTGCAGCTGCACGGTGCTGGATGGCTATTTGCAGCAATGGAGGAGGAGGAGGCAGCAGGACCAGGTAGGTCAGTGATGGGGGCAGTGGGAAGGGGGCGGGGGCAAGCTGTGGGGCTGCAAACAGGCAATCCAGCACCGCACAGCACCAGATCACCCATTTGCAGCAATGGAGGAGGAGGAAGAAGCAGCAGGACCAGGCGGGGAGGCAATGGGGCAGTGGGAAGGTGGTGGTGGGCAGACTGTGGGAGCAGGGGTTTAGTTTCCTCTCCCCCCAGGCATGAATTTTTTAAAAAAACAAACCAGTTTGTGGTTCATTTTTTAAAAAGGTTCCGATTGTTCGTGGTTCATAGGTAGCCACGAACCACCATTTTTGTGGTTCATGCCCATCTCTATCCAGGGGCATAAGCAGTTTGTAGCCAGTGGGGAGGTGGGGCTAAAATTTGGGGTGAAGCTCCTCCTCCTCTGTTTATGAATCACCCCTAGCCAAGCGTAAGGCAAAGAAGGAATGTGAAGGTACATGCTCCTTTCCATTTCTTGTTGCATGAAAAATAAACTTTACTTTTGCTATACCAATCTGTTGACTGAGCTGTTCTTTCCTCCACATTTTATTATGACAAAAATTACTTTATTCATCCTGGAGAATGCTGGCAAGCCAGTGTGGTTTGCTTAAAGTGTCAGGCTAGCACAGTGCAGCCTAGTCTGATGCTCTAAGCAAATCCCCATTTGTGCATGAGGCTCGGTAAGCAACTTCAAGCCTGTCTCTACCTACTTCGCAGGATTGTTCATTCATTCATTCAATCATTAATTAATTTTATTTTCTCCTGATAAAGGAACTCTAGGCCAGGGGTCCCTAACTCCCGGTCCGCGACCCAGCAGTGGTCCATGGCCTAGGCAGGACCGGGCTGCGGACACAGATCTCCTGCCCCCAGCGAGCGCGACACGCCCCTGTGCGCGTGTGCGTGAAAGCGACATGCCCCCCGCGAGCACGACACACCCCCGTGCGAGCATGCCACCCCTCCTCCGGTCCACAGTTGGGAAAAGGTCGTGGACCACTGCTCTAGGCAGCATACAATATTTAAAAAATGCAATTGAAATACAACAGATTACAATGTTATAAACTAAACTATTTAAAACTATTTTAAAACACATTCAAAAGGTTATATATGCAACATCCTCACTTTAAAGCCCCTTTCTTGGCAGGCAACTACTTGCCAAAAGCCTGACTGATCAGAATGATCTTTGCCAGCCAGTGGAACGACAGTGAGGAGGAGTCCAACTTGGCTTCTCTTAGTGGGAGGTTCCACAGCCTGGGAGCAGCCACCAGAAAGGCCCTGTCTCATGTCCTCACCAGGCTGAGCCCCAGAGCATGGTGGGACAAAGATGAAGACTGCTGCAGAAGAACTTAAAACATGAGGAAGTTCATATAAGGCAATATAATCCTTCTGATAGCCTGAGCCAGAAATGAACCAGTAGCTAGTGAAGCTATCATATCAAAGAATTTCAGTTTTCATGCTTGTCATCTCCAGCCAGTGGTCTGGCCACAATATCTTAGAACCACTGAAGTTTCTGAACACTTTCCAGAGGCAACCCCATGTGTGATAATTCAAGCAGGAAGTTACAAAGTCAAGTGCCACTGTGACCAGGTAGACATCTCAAGGACAGCTAATGCACTAGTTGTAATGGTGCAAATGTACCCTTGGCTACCACCAAGACCTGGGCAGTCACACTCAGAGATTAATCTAGGAGCACACTCAAGATGCAAACCATAGTTTTCAGGCAGAGTGTAACCCTGTCCAGCACAGTCCGAATCTCTGTTCCCTGATTTGTCCTTCAATTGACCGGTAGTATCTCTGTATTTTCTGGATTAAGCTTCATTTTGTTCACCCTGATCCAGGCCATTACAGACACCAGACACCAGTCTAGAATCAAAGCAGTCTCATTGGACTTAGAAGGAAGGAAGAAATATCTGCAACTGGTGGCACTGAAACCCCAAACTTTCCAACCAATAACACATATATGTTAAATATCAGGGAGGACAGAATAGAACCCTGCGGGACTCCATGGATCAGTGGTTAGGACCTTTCCCATCAGGTTCTGTGCTGGCTCCTTCAAGAAGGACAGGAATTACTATGTGACAGTACCTCCAAGACCCACTGAACAGAGACGGCCCAGAGGATATCATGGTTGATGGTAGCAAAAGCCACTGTGGAATCCGGCAGAACTTAAAGGGACACACTCCTTCTATCCAGTAGCTGGCAGAAGTCATATTACCAATTTGATCAAACTTATTGCAAATGTAAAAGGATAGAAGAACCATTATCTCTTTAAGGTTAGTGTGAATGCTAAAGGAAGTAACTGCCCAATTTGCACAATTAACAGAGTATAAAAGTATAATTAAAGATTGAAATGTTTAAGACTTATAATGTATTACAAAGTTTCTATATGCTTCTCAAAGAATGGTTTTAAAACTTATCATGAAATCTTGACATTAGTGAATCACATGATTATTATTGTAAAACAGAGATATCAGCCTGAAAAATGTATTTAGTTTAATTTTTCATTTCATTCACAACATGCTTGTTCATTTCATTTTTGCTTCATCTCATGTGTTTCAGCTTTCCTTCTTTAGTGTTTCATTTGTTCTTCATTTCTCTCTTACTTTTTTTCCCTACACCAATTACCATGAAGACTCAGCCTGTCTGCTGATGCTTTTGTCTTTGATGTTTTCCATCCAAATGGCCTGTAATTTCCAGGTGTTACATAACACCGTCATGGCAGCAGACCTGCCAAGTTTCAGATGGACAAATGGTTCTCATTTTATTAGCAATTAAAAAGAGTGACAATAGCATTTAAGTTTTCCATCTAAGCATCTAAGTGTTATGCTTCCCATTGGAGGGTTTGTGTAAGTCTTAGCAGTTTCTAAGTACCCCAAGCTCCATCCTCTCTGCAGAATGTTCCCTGAAGATGGCTGGCTTGCTCAGCAAATGCATTGCAGTGTATTTCATCTGATTCAGGAATCCCTCCTTAGGGAAATGAACAGGAGAAAATAAATGAAAGGATTTGCATTCATCCCTCCCCTCCTTTTCAAAATGTTCATTTGTTTAATTTAGGGATGAGTTAGCAATGAATGGGCCACCACTGATTTTGTTTTTCACTCACTTAGAAAATTCTCAAATTGGTATTTTCAAAAAAACAAGAGCTATAACATTGTGATAATTTGTATTTTTGTGATTTCTCTCATAACACACTACTGAGGTGACTAATCAACTCAGCAGCCAGTGTTCTACTACAGTGTTATCATTAGGATTTGAGATCCCTACCCATGAAAAGTAATTTTGCTAGATCATAACATGTAGAATGATATACAAACCTGAAACTCCACGTTAACTGATTAACTACTATCCCTCATATATTCAGAGTCAATGGGGTTTTGACAATTAATTTCCCCTGTACGCTCACAGCATGGGAGCAGTTTTCTGCTTTTACAGATTTTTAACAGTTCCACCATTTACACCTTTACTAAAAGTCCTATGTGCAGTTACTTGGGAGTAAATTCCATGTGACACTGTAGAAGTTATGTTTGAATAAACAAGCATCAGCTTGGATGTCCTGATGAAAACAACGGACCAAGAAAGTCTCCAGTACCCAAGTAAACATCACGTTCAGTGTCTCAGGAAAAAGATACTCTGCAACCCCTCACCCTTGCTTTCTTCTTCATACTGCTGCACTTCGCCCAATTTCCTCAGCCTTTCCTTCTGGGTCTAAGCTCAGATGCACCATCGTGTGAAAAAGAAAGTACACTTTCTTTGAGTTCTATGGCTTCATGTAACAGGATATAATAAAAATCATATGGTCCTTAGCAGGTCTGAAAATTAGGAAAATACCTCAGGTGAACAACACATGACATATTACACTGTCATGATTTAGGTAACAAAAATAAAGTCAAAATGGAGAAGCCATGTGTGAAAAAACTAAGTACACTCTTACTGCTTCCATCAGAATTAAGAGGCTAAGTAGCAGCCAGGTGCTGCTAACCAAATGCCCTTAACTGATCAATTAGAAAAAGACTGAACTGCTATATGCTGGGGAAAATATATCATTAGATGAGATTAATACCTATATTAAAAAATATATAAGTGATAAAATCCAGGATGAGGATAAAGATAGAATGGAATTACAAATAACAGAAGATGAGATCTTAAAGGTAATAGATTGAAAGTTGGTAAAGCTCCAGGAATAGATGAATTGAGTGTCGAACATTATAAAACTTTTAAGAGCATATTGGTTCCAAAAATGAAAATATTATTCAACAAAATATTAGATGGAGTAGAAATTCCACCTTCTTGGAAGCAATCTATAATGATTTTAATATTGAAGCCAAATAAAGATTCTACAGATCCCGGTTCATGTAGATCAATATCATTGATGAACCAAGGTGTAAGAATATTTACACAAATTTTAGCAAGTAGAATGAGTAAACTTGTAGCTAAATATGTGAAGAATGATCAGTGTGGTTTCATAGGAGGAAGGCAAATGTTAAATTTGGTTAGGAGAGCTTTAAATATAAATCATTATATGAATAAAAATAAATTAAAAGCAAGTGTATTAGCACTAGATATTTACAAAGCTTTTCATTGCATATAATTGCCAATGCTGAAGATATTAGTAGATAAAAATAGATTTGGAACAAGATTTAGAAATGTAACTCATCAGTTATATTCAGGAAATAAGGCAACAGTGATGGTACATGATAGTGTCACAGATATAATAAACCAAAGTCAAGGAACAAGACAAGCATTCCCTCTATCCCCAATATTGCTAACTTTAATAATGGAAGTATTGGTTAATGGCATAAGAATAGATGATTTAATAAAAGGGATTAGATTTTGGCAAAAACTAAAATAGGTTTATTTGCAGATGACACTTTGTTGATAGTAGACAACCCAGGAGGAGCTAGAGATTGAATCCAAACACACTGAAAGGAATTTGGGGAATCAAGTGGATTATTAATAAATTGGAACAAATCTGAAATTAGTATTAGATATTTGGTTATAGACCTCACAAAAAATATACAGGATTTAAAGAAAACAAATTTGGAAAGAATAAAGAAAGAGGTAAAATATAAGTTAGAGCAGGGGTCCCCAACCCCTGGTCCATGGCCCGATGCCGGTCCGCGAGGAGACATCAGCTGGGCCGCGGAGACACAGTGGCAGCCATTACAAAAAAGAGCCCGGCAGGGAGGCCATTTGAATTTCCTGGGCTCCTGCCTCCCGCTGCTGGGTCCATCCGCGCTGCTGGCTTTCCAGGTGGGCTCCTCGGCTGTTCTCCCGGGAAGCCATTGGGCGCCCTCTCGGAGAGGCAGGAGCAGGTGGAACGGAACTGCCGCTCGGTGCCTCTTCTCCTCACAAAGGAGAATGCGGAGGGGAGGGAGTGCGCCTGTGCATTCTGCCCGGCCTCGCTCCCAGAGAGCAGGGGAAACTCCGCATCCAGTGTCAGGCTGGGTGAGAGAGTTCAAGGCAGGAGACCATCGGGCTCCCTACCTGAGGACGGGAAACCACCCAGCCCTGAGCGGGTGAGGCGGGCTTGCTGCCTCCCCCTCCCGCCTGTTCCTACTTCCCTCCGATGCCGGCGAGCGAGCGAGCGAGCTGAGTGAGTAAAAGGCTAGTTTTTCATCTCTGAAGGGTGTCACCGCCGCCTGGGATGCCATGGTTTTTTTATGATTCTTTCACTGTCCCTGCTGGCTTGCCTGCCTGCTTGCCTGCCTGCCGCCTCCGCCTCCTCCTCCGCCTCTTTGTGGGTTCCCTTTGACCTCCGCTCGCCTTCTCCCACAGGGCTTAAACTTTGGGACTTGGGGTGGGATGCCACGGGTTGGCAGCCGGAGTCAGAAGGAAGACAAAAGAGGGGACTGAGGCAGCTCCTCTTTGCCCGTCATGAGGTGGACCCCCTTCCTCACAGGGCGATGGAGAGGAGTGCCGTGGGGTTGTGTCAGGGACTGGGGGGGAGAAAGAAACCCCTCCGCGGGAGACTGACCGGGAGTGCGGGCATCTGGGGGTACAGCCGCTCCACTCACTCCTCTCCCACTAAAGTCATCGGCGGGGTTTTCTTCAGAGGAAACGGGTGCAGAACCCACTTGGCAGTGGGAGGTTTCCCGATAATATGGTGTGTACACGCGGCATGTGTTCAACAGGACAAACCGCGAGAGAGACAATTGTAGCTTTTTCTGGGAGGCGTTGAGCATGCCGAGCGTGTGATACTTGTTATGCAGGGCAGTGGCAGCGGCAGTTGTCACGTTAAACTGATTCCCTTTGCCTTCCTTGTTCTTAAGAAAGGTGGATGGAAGTTCTTTTATACTTTTGTACAAACTCCTGGCAGACACTCACAAAGCCAGGCGTTGAGCGAACTCCTTTTTTTACAATAAGGGATTCCATGTACACCAGCAATTTCTCCCTCCAAAGGTGCAGATCCACGTGGATGTGGCGGTGAGTGCCCAGCAACACTCTGTGTCCCCTCCCCCAGTTCCCTTTGTTGATTGTAACCCGAGCATGAAGAGGGGTGCATGAAATGGCATTTGCTTGTTGTTGCAAGCAATGCTCTCAAGCCTTAGGTGGTCCTTGACAGGTTGGCATACGTCCATCAGATGTGCATGGCTCAGAGACTCTTTGTTTTCTGTGCCTGTTTCTTTCTGTCTGTGGAAGAACCTCTTGTAACTCCAGTGTCTCTTATCAAAAGCTGAAGAGAGCAGCCTATGGATTGGATGCATTCAATTTGCCATATTTGTAGCTGAATATTTATTCCAGCCTATTTATTTTTAGCCCTGAAAATAAAGGATTTAATCTGCTGACCTTTGCCAGTGAAATGAGGTAGATAAAAGGCACTGTAGTGGCCACATAAGGGCAGTGTCCTGTTTTATACACTCACACATGTATGTATTCTGTTTTATAAAGATATGTCTTCATAAAGAGTCCAGTGCAGGAGCAGCATTGGGAAGTAAATAGGTAAAATAAACCAAATTTTCCCTTCAGATGTCCCACTGCTTTTTGTGGGAGAAATTCAAGCAGCCTTGGTACTATAATCACTTACCAGAATGCCCTTTTTGAGGAGTGATTAAAATTGCTTTTGACTTAGGCTGGGTGCAGCAAATGGGAGGGGGATTTTAGTGGATGGCAGTGGGATCCCAACCCTTGTGTTTTTATTGTAGAAGACAGGCCAGTAATAGAGATTGCTGTGTCCTTTTCTAGCCCCAGGGAGCAGCAGCTGGGAACTATTGCTGGGGGAAACAGAACAAAAGCAGCATGCTGACCTTCTTTGCTTTATCTCTCTTTCCCTCTCTTTCTTCTCTGCATTACAGATTAGTATACTTGTCATCAGCAGGCTTTAAAGTTGGTAAAAGAAGAGAGGGTGTCTGGAAAGCCGGCAGCGCGGACGGACCCAGTGGCTGGAGGCAGAGCCCGGCGGGGAGGCCATTTGAATTTCCCAGCCTCCTACCTTCCGCCGCTGGGCCCGTCCACGCTGCTGGCATTCCAGGCGGCGGCGGAAGCGCGGGAGGCCTCCCGGGGGCCTCCCGACAGCGGCGGTGGAAGCGCGGGAGGCTGAGGAGGCTTCGGACTGGTAAGGTGCTGCTTTTTCCTTTTTAAAAAACTGTTCTGGGTGGGTTTTGGAGGGTGGGTTTGGACTGGGGGGGTTATGTTTCTGTGTTGTTTTGTTTTTGGATTTGTGTTTTTTTTTTGCAGTCCCAGCGTGGGACTTGCTCTGTTTATTTTTATTTATTTATTTTTTGGTATTTTTTTTTAAATGCTGGAACGGATTAATCCCGTTCCCATGCATTTCAATGGGAAATGGTGCTTAATGCATAACATACTACCGCATAACAAGTACCCCCACGCACGGATGCCCCCCCACCCCCAATTCATGGATGCCGGCGGCAGCAACAGCCCCCCCCCCCCGGTCCTTGGAAAAATGGTCTTCAACAAAACCGGTCCCTGGCATTAAAAAGGTTGGGGACCACTGAGTTAGAGAACTATAAAAGGCTGAAATTATCCTGATTTGCCAGGATTGCATTTTGCAAAATGAAAATATTACCAAAATTTAATTTTTTGTGTTGTATGTTCCTCCTTAAGTTTTCAGAATAGGAATTAAAAGAAATACAATTGATAATAAATGAATTATGTACTGGAGGGAAGAAAGCTAGGATAAATAAAAAGAATCTCTTTAACACCGGTGGTTGAGTTAGAAAATTTTCCAAGATATGGGATAAAGGAGTTGATTAACAAATTTAAAAGAAAACAGATATATAAATGGAAGGATTGGAAGGATAAAATCAAAAATAAGGATCAATTAGAGAAATACTGGAAGTCAACACTGGAGCATCATCAAGAATGGCATTATTATTGTTAATAATCATGATGTAAATGGCTTTTAAAAACAATTATAAAAATGATAACCGCTGCTCGATTACATCTGGCAAAAAACTGGAAGAAGATTTGGATTTCTCAACCACACAAATAGTACATTGAAATCTGGAATTAACATTAATCTGATTATTAATGATAAACTGACATCTGAGTTTTAAAAAGGAGTGATAAAGAGCAATAAACTTAATGCGAATTGGGATGACTTTCTCAATGCTGTATTGAATAAAGGAAAGGGGCAAAACCAGGGCAAGAATATATGTATTTCTGGAAGGGATGAGGAGTCTTTTAAAAGATGAATGGAACATTGTTGTAAAATGTATATATACAGTATATATAGTACACACACACACACACAGAGAGAGAGAGAGAGAGAGAGAGTATTAATGGATGGTCCGTGGGGTGAGGTGTACAATATTGCTTTATTTTGTTAAATTTTTGTTATTCTTATATGCAAATAAATTTGGTGGGGGGAGGGGAGAAATTGTAAAAAACCCAAGAACCACATCTCACACAGGCCTCGGTTAGCATGTTAAATGTTAAAGTTCATGACAGTACAATTAGAAAAAGACTGAACAAGTATGGTTCTTTTGGAAGGGTTGCCAGGAGAAAGCTTCTTCTCTATAAAAAGAACATGGCAGCATGGCTTACAGTAGGTTTGCAAGGTTGCATTTGGACAAACCACAAGACTTCTGGAACAGTATCCTTTGTACAGACAAGACCAAAGTGCAGATGTTTGGCTATAACCCATAGCACCACATTTGGCAAAAACCAAGCACAGAATATCAGCACAAACACCTCATCCCAGCTGTCAAGCATGGTGGTGGAGGGATGGTGATTTGGGCTTGTTTTGCAGCCACAGGACCTGGGCACCTTGCAAGTCACTGAGTCGACCACAAACTCCTCTGTATATCAATGCATTCTAGAGTCAAATATGACGCCATCTGTCCGACAACTAAAAGTTTGCCAAAACTGGGTCATGCAGCAGGACAATGATCCCAAGCAGAACAGCAAATCTACAACAGAATGGCTGAAAAAGAAAAGGATCAAGGTGTTGCAATGGCCCAGACCTCAACCCGATTGAAATGCTGTGGCAGAAACTTTAAAGAGCTGTGCATAAACACATGCCCATTGTCATGATTCCATTTGGCCCCTGATTGTTTCACCAAACTAAGAGCTCACGCTATGTGTCTTTCAGCTGCCACCAGTTGATTACATCAACATTATTTATTATTAATCACAGAGGTCCAGGCAATGTGTCATTTTAAAAGAACCAAATAGAAATTGTTTATTGTTACAGTGACAGAACAAGCAATGTTGTTAACTCTTAAACAAACATCCTCCTTCATCCACTCTCAACCACCACTCTCCCGCCCAAACTCCCAAAACTCTCCAAACTCTCCAACTAATTGCTCAGTCTCCTCAACTCCAACTCCCCCTCCTCCTGCTGAGTCTCTTATATCTCGTGACTCCGCCCTTCCATTGGTCTATGCAGATATCACATTAATATTCATGACCTGGGTAGATGCCACACCCACCAACTTCAATACACTGAAGCAAAGTTGTAAAGAAGAGTGGGCCAAAATTCCTCCACAATGATGTGAGAGACTGAAAAAGTCACACAGAAAATGATTACTTTGAGTTATTGGTGCTAAAGGTGGTTCTACAACAGGGGTCTCAAACATGCGGCCCGCGGGCCATTTGCGGCCCGCCGGATGATAGTTTGTGGCCCCCGCCTTGCCTGCCCCCCCCCGAAGCGCCCACGCGTCCTCTGCTGTCAAGAGTCAAAAAAAGCCTCGCCTCGCTCGCCGGCTCTCTCCCAAGACAGCGCCTCTTGCACCCTCCATCTGGAACTGCAGCCTGCCAGCCAGCCCGCCTGTCTGCCGGCTGGCAGGCTGCAGTTCCGGATGGAGGGTGCAAGAGACGCTGTCTTGGGGGAGAGCCAGCGAGCAAGGCGCGCTGCCGGCCCTTTTCCCCGAGTGCCCGAGCCAAGCCGCCAACAGCAGCTGCCGCCACTGCCGCCTCTTCCAGGGAAGCGGCTCTCTGGCTCTTTCTCTCTCGGCACCCCCAGCACCAGCCCGGCCAGCGGCCGTCTCAGCACCCGGCGGTGCTTCCTCCTCCTCCTCCTCCTCCTGCTTCAGCCGCCTCGGCTCTGGAGGCTGCCTGGGCTGGGCTCGCCTCGCAAAGTTTGCTCCTCTGTCGTGGTGGGGGTAGCTGCTGCTGCTGAGTGCGCCTTTTTTTGAGGGGGGTTCTCAGAGGAAGGTTGCCGGACCTCTGTGTGTGTGTGTGTGTGTGTTTGTGTGTGTGCACCTGTGGGGCCCCCCGCCCCGTTCTGTTTAATTTCGCGGGTACCAGTGGGGGCTTTTCTCCTTTGGCAAGGCGAATTCTGTGAGGGTTTTTTTAAAATTTTATGTTGTGCCCTCCTCCCCCCGGCTAGGCGGTTGCCGGCACTCCCTCCCTTCTCCGCTTCTTCGTCCTGCTGCTGCTGGTGGAGGTGGTGGTGAAGAAGGAGCTGGAGGGGGTCGTGGCCGGGCGACGAGGGCTCGCGCACCCCCTCCTCCTCCTTGGAGCCCCAGCCAGGCTAAGGAAACTCCCGGGCGGCTTCCTTGGGCTCTTGCTCCGCTTGGTGGGAAATCTGATGCGGTCCAGCCTCACCCAGACTCTGCCTCCAGCGGCCCCCAGGTAAATTGAGTTTGAGACCCCTGTTCTACAAGCTATTGAATCATAAGGTGTACTTAGTTTTTTCACACATGGCTTCTCCATTTTGGCTTTATTTTTATTACCTAAATCATGACAGTGTAATATGTCATGTGTTGTTCACCTGAGGTTGTATTTTCCTAATTTTCAGACCTGCTAAGGACCATATGATTTTATTATATCCTGTTACATGAAGCCATAGAACTCAAAGAAAGTGTACTTTCTTTTTCACACGATGGTGCATCTGAGCTTAGACCCAGAAGGAAAGGCTGAGGAAGTTGGGTGAAGTGCAGCAGTATGAACAAGAAAGCAAGGGTGAGGGGTTGCCGAGTATCTTTCTCCTGAGACACTGAACATGATGTTTACTTGGGTAATATGCCATGTATTGTTGTTCATCTGAGGTTTTATCTATCTAATTCTACGACTTGCTAAGGACCAGATGATTTTTATTATGTCCTGATACATAAAACCATAGAACTCAATGATTGTGTACTTTCTTTTTCACATAACTGTAATTCGGGGGAGAAAGCAGATGCACAGCCAGGAAACAGAAACACTGGCTAATGCTTCTTCTCACACCCATTGGCCTGTACCCACTCAATTGCTGAAGTGGGCAACAAAATTACAAGTGCAAGAAGAAAGAAAAATAGGGTCAGGCCTCCTGCCAAGTTGTAGGCATTGGCAACAGTCTAAGAATGCCAACCTTATACTAAATGCATTCCCTTATTTCGACAAATATATTAACTGCTCTTCTATATAAGTTCCTCAGTACAAGACAGACACTGAAGCAAACACATCAAAAACACAAACTTTAAAACAAGTTCATAACCAAATGATAAACACCTACAAAAAGCTTAAAAACTCTAAAAACCAGTTCATCAATGTGCTGGGATGCTGATACATTTTTTTCCCCAGCCACCAGATGCCCTAAATTATATCAACGTCAGCACTAAACACTAAACTCTTAGCAAAGTATTCTAAATTCAAGACAACATGACTCCTGGACATAATCCATTTGATCTCTGATGATGGGAAAAATCAGAAGATCTCCATTGATTTGGGCAGACTCATTTGGTAGGAGACGAGCCAGATCCCAAATCATTTAAGGCTTTATAAGTAGTGGACAGAAGCTTGAATTGGCAGTAAGCTTAGATTTCCAAGCAGGGCTGGTGAGGTATGTCAGAAATTCCCTATTCCCTATAGTTAGCACCAGTCAATTTAACTGTTGCACTTTGAACTTACTGATGTTTCCAAATATAGGAGAAAACTAGAGATGGGGACAAACCACCAAAATCATGGTTAGTCTTGGTTCGTGGTTCATAAAGGCTGACAAACTATGAGCCACAAATTTCCCCACAGTGAACTGACAAACCACAAATCGGTTTGTCAGGTCTCTCTCTCTTTTTTTTAGACAGCCCATGGCTATCTTTAAAAAAAAAGTTGAGCCCCTCCACCCCCACAACTTGCCCCCACCCCCTTCCCTTTGGGCAGCCTGGAGGCTTGCCCTGTCTGTCTATGTGCCCATGGATCAGCTGTTTGGTGGGCCGTAGACAGATAGGACAAGCCTCCTGGCTGCCCAAAGGGAAGCTCCCCTGTTGTCTTTGAAAACAGCAGCTGGGTTTCCCTTCCAGCAACCTAGCCTTCCCTCTCTGCCTATGCCCAGGATTCTCACACCCACTTGTTGCTGCGGTGTTATTTTTAATATTTGGTTTTTTATTTCTTTCTAAGTGAGATAGTGCTAGATCAATATTACATCTAGAAAAAAATAAAAGAGATTGGATTGGAAGGTCTCCCTGCAGCCTGACACATGCGCATGGAGATTCATGTTCAGGAGGTGGAGAAGGAGAGGGAACTGGCAGCCTAGGCTGATGAGAGGAAAGACATGGTAGGGAATGGAAAAGAGAAACTGACTAGAGAAACTGACTGGAGAAATTGACAAGATCGATCCATCAATCACAAATTGGCTACAAAGTTGCCCTGCAGCCCAAAACCCATGATCTTGGCATCCATTGCTTGACAAACGCCAGAGAAAAAAATTACACCAACATAGGTTTTCACATATGCCAAATTGATTCAAAATAAATTGAATTCACAAGCAGCCAAAAAAAGTTCCCAGGCACCAAAATACATGCTTCCCTGTGCATTGTGAAGTCGGAATTTTAAAAACATTTCAAACATGCTAAACCTGATTCAAAAACAGGATTTTTAAAAACATATACAGTCAACCCTCGACTTACGAACTTAATCCGTTCCGGAAGTCCGTTCGTAAGTGGAAAAGTTCATAAGTCGAAACCAAATTTCCCATAGGAATGCATTGAAATTTAATTAATGCGTTCCTATGGGGAAAAAATTAAAACAAAGTCACTTACCAGGTACTGTAGACTGAGCCCGGCTCCTCACAGTGCCTTGGTAGCGCCGGAAACAGCCGGAAAAAGACCGCCAAACAGCTGAGAGCTGGCAACCAGCAGGGAGCCGGCAGCCATTTTGTGTTCTTCTCCGCTCCCGCCCCCCCCTCTCCCCGCCTCTCAGCTGATTGGCGCTGGGTCTCAGAGGCTTGCCCCCACCCCCCCACGGCAAAGCGCCGCTTTCAGAGGCTTCCCCGGGTGCTTTTCCACTGCCTTTTTACGTGCTGGGCAAGCCTCTGAGACCCAGCGCCGATCAGCTGAGAGGCGGGGAGAGGGGGGCGGGAGCGGAGAAGAGCACAAAATGGCTGCCGGGAAGGCAGGGAAAAAGAGCTTGAAATTAAAAAATGGTGCTTTTCCCCTGCCCCCGAGAGGCTTCTGAAAGTGGCGCTTGCTGCAGGGGGTGGGTGCAGGGGGGCGGGGGGAAGAGGGAGGTTCCCTGCCTTCCCCGCGCGGTTTTTTTCTGTTCGTAACTCAAAAAAAGTTCACAAGTCGAGTCCGTTTTTTCGTATTAGAGCGGTTCGTAAGTCGAAATGTTCGTATCTAGAGCCGTTCGTAAGTCGAGGGTTGACTGTAACTGCATCCTAAGTCATGGTGGCTAACCTCTACCAATTAACAGGGTGCTGGTTGTATTCCTGAGTGTGTGCTTAACTGTGTGATAGGGCACACGTCCAGGAACAGAGCCAGCACCTCCTTAAGATTTCTCTTACACAAAAATAAATTGACAATAGGATTCTGATCAATGTTTTATTCAATAATTAATGCAATGAACTTATTTTATTATCCCCTTAAATAATATCAGTGATCTAATAGCAATGCTACAAGTTAACATTAGCCATGATATTTTCAAGTTCTGCATTTCAAGAAAAACTTAGATAATCACCTGGCAGATATGCTTTGATTGTATTCCTGCACTGAGCAGGGGGTTGGACTTGATGGCCTTGTAGGCCCCTTCCAACTTCACTTTTCTATGATTCTATGATTCCTTGTTATCAAAATTGCCCATTCTGGTGAAAATGCTGTAATCCATTCTTAAATGTTCAATATGATTCCAGGCACTCTGCCTACCTTTCCCCAACAAAGGAGTATCTCATGGTCTTGGACGTATCTATCTTTTAAAAAATCATTGTATAGCATATTTCTCAGGGGCATTTTGTGCCCTGGAAATACTACTAAGTGCTGTGAGCAGCCAAACCACTGCTGAAAGTGGTGGCAAATCTTTAAAACAGATAAGTTAAAATAAAATGTTTAAACTCAATCACCTCATATTTAAGAGCAAGATTCTTAGGGTTTTTTTTCCATCCCTCAAAATTGCTGAATATCCCCACCTCACCCCCCAATACACACATTCATGTGGGATGATGAAGCAAGTGGTCCTGTAATAGACGGTGAATGGATATTTGATACAATTTTTTTTAATCTATAAAAAAACATAGGAGGAATGAGTAGGATGATGGCTCCTACACTGGTTACTTCCCTTCTAAATTACTGCAATGTGTTCTACATGGTGTTGCACTTGAGGATAACATGCAATCTACAATTAGTGCAAAACATTAGATTGCTGCTAGGATCAGCCCATAAAATTCACATCACACCGATTTGAGAAGAACTACATTGGCTGCCAATATACTTCTGGTCTGAGACCACTGTGTAAGGACAGATGGTATAAACCTATAAAAAGATCAGGGCCACAACATCTGAGGGAAAGCCTCTTCCCGTATACATCTATCTGAGTATGAAGGTTTGCCAGGAGGCTCTCCTTTGTTTGGAGCCAGTCTATACCCTATCTGGAGATACTTGTGAGGCTTGCCTTTTGACTGTGATGCCCAGTTATGGAATACTCTCCCCTTGGAGACTCAGTTGAGTTTGGATTTGTTGTTGTTGTTGTTGCTTCAGTTATTGCTGCAGATGTCACAGTGATGATATTATCATGGATTGTATATTGTTGTGTTATGGTTTTAAGTTGAATTGTTTTATTAACTGTATCCCTCCCTGCCATTCATTGGCATGAGGCAGGTTAGAAACATTTCAGTAAATGCATAAAAATAAATATATTCTGATGAATGGGAGTCTTTCCTGGTTTGGCCACTGAGTCAAAACACCTAAGATGCCTCTTACTGCTGATTGTGTCTGTGCAGACTGCTGGCACCAACAGAGGGACCATTTGTAGATGATTTTGCTGAGGCAAAACTTCTAGAACTGGCACAGCCATTCCCACCTTTCTTACTACATTGTCAACTGGGTTCTTCATTTCTCTTGTTTTTCTTGTTGACAGTATCATTTAAATTTGACTGCAGTATGCAACTGCCAAGATTCAGTTAAGTTTACAATTCTGTCCTCTGGATTAGATGGCTTCTCTGAGCCATTTTTTTAAAATTATTACTGAGTGAGTCAGACAACAATGAGAGAGCCATAGTATCTAACATCTTAGAGATTTCTCTGTGCTACATTATACCACCTGCACCCATGGGGTGAAAATGAGCCTAAAGTGTGCATTTTGGCCGAAAAATGGCACAGCCCAAAGGTGTTAAATGTGTTGAAAAAAATATGCCAAGGTTCTTCTGGAAGTCTCAGGAGGATGAATTAAATGGCTTTCTGGTTGTCCCAACTTTACCAGTGGGACTAAACCAGGGAAGCTGCCATCACCTACTGAGTTAAGAGCATGGAGAACATAAAATATTAGGGAGAAGGATGCCAAGTTGGTCAGCTGCCAGTCATGGCCCATCCAATTCCATAGAGGAGAGTGTTTTGGCTAATAAAGCCAAAACATTAATGGAGTGAGATACAATAATTTAGAATTTACCCACAGGATTGCTTTAATCTAATAGTGGGAACGTCATCCATAGGCTGTTTCTATGGGGCCCAGTGTAATCAAACTCTTCCATCCTACCCCCCCCCCAAAGACTGCCCCAGCAAAATAAATGGACAATTGGCTGCAAGAGTAGTTATGCACACTAAAATACATCACAGTGTGCACACATGCACATCCATATTTACCACAAGCAAACAATATAATTTTTTCACAACTGAATGTTGATTTCTAGCAACATCTGATTTCTCTACTTCTATCACCATTTTTTTTTTTTTTTTTTTTTGGCAGGACATACAGAGATAGAAAATTTGCTCTTGAATTCTCCAGCATTGCCCACCTCTTATTAAATTTTGATTGCTAGCTCCTAACAGAGCATAGCTGAGGAATAAAGCTGAGTCAGACTCAGGGAGCTTGCAACCAGGGACAGCTAACAGGAGTTTGACAGGGGTGGGGGGGAGATAGGAAAGGAAGGTAGGAAGGAAATGTCTACTGGAGGAAGGGACAAAAGAAAGGGAGAGACCAAAGAGACAAAGGCAGAGAGGTGAGTGTTAACAGGAAGGGACCTGGAGTAACCCCTAGAAATTTCTCCATTCAGAAGCATCATGTGCTCAGCTTAACAGGAAGGGGTGTATCCTGATTACTGCTGAGAGCTATAAGTAGCAACTGTAAGTTCTGAGAGGGCCTTTTGATTGCTAACTCCTACAGAGCACAGCTGAGGAATAAAGCTGAAGCAGACCCAGGGAGCTCATGACCAGAGTGAACTAACAGAGTTTGACGGGGGCGGCCCTTATCAAAAATTTTGGATTTTTGAAAATAGTTATACATTAGTTGACTTTCTCAGCTATGTTCAAGGTAACAAAATAAAGGGAAAGGGTAGTCATAGACAAACAGAACAAAGCAAAAACCTAACAGGGACTATGGAGCGAAGAGACACTTCAGTTGTGGCAACCTGCAAAGTTTGTGCAATGTTTGTCTTTGTGCCAGAGTGTAACAAGGTATACGCATGCACCAAGTAAAAAATAGTGGCACTGTTAGAACTAAAATTGAGAGAATGGGAGCAGTGCATAGCCACACTTAAGGCTATAAGGGAAAATGAATTATACATTGACAGAACTCTTGAGCAGCAGCAGTCAAGGAAGGCACTGGAGGGGGAAGAGCAACAAGGGAAAGTAGAAGAAGAGAATGCCGAAGAGAGAGCAAACACAGTAGAGGAAGCATCATGGAAAAGTGTCACAGTTAGGAGCAAAAGATGGAGAAGACTGTCTTCACTGGTGAAACTGTAAAACCACTTTCAGGTTCTTGATTAGGAGTCTGGCAGACAGCAAGTAGATGAAGTCAAAGAGGAGACCATGCAGGAATATATGAGATGTACTGAAACTCAGCCAAGCAGAAGCACTGAACCCACACCCTATAAAAAGATGAGAAGAGTAGTTGTAATAGGAGACTCCCTACTGCGTGGGATGGAAACAAGTATGCCGGAAAGATCCATGGACCCACCAGTTATGCTGTCTCCCTACAGCACAGATTAGGGACATGACAGAAAGATTGTTATCACTCATAAAACCCATGGATTGGGTAAAACCTTTTCAGCCATGTGGGAACAAACAACACACCCAAGAGCACCTTCAAAGACTTTGAAGCTCTGGGAAGGAAATGTAATCAGGTTTCGAAGCTCTGGGAAGGAAACATAAGGACTTTGGGGCCCACATAGTTTTCTCATCCATCCAACCAGTACTTGGAAGAGGAATAGATAGGGAAAGGAAAATACTCTGGGTGAATGACTGGCTACAAAGGTGGTGTCGACATGAAGGGTTTTTGGGATCATGGGTTAAGCTTTCTAGATGATGAATTGCTAGCAAGAGATGGCTTGCACCTCACAAGGACTGGGAAGAATGTGCTTGGCCACAGCATGAAGAACTTCATCAGGAGTGCTTTAAACTGAACTGGAAGGAGGAAGGAGACAAAGGCACAGAGGTAAAGATAAATGAAGCCTTAAGCACAATAAGGGAAATGGACTAAACAGTTCTAATAGCCGCTTTGGGTCCCTTGTTGGGAGAAATGCATCATCA
Organism: Intellagama lesueurii; assembly: GCA_037013535.1. NCBI lineage: Eukaryota > Metazoa > Chordata > Lepidosauria > Squamata > Agamidae > Intellagama > Intellagama lesueurii. The sequence continues at coordinate 189,204,586 of JBAJHW010000001.1, read as the reverse complement.
TCATCATAATGGAGGTCAATAATAACATTAACATTAATAATCATATTAATACAAATGAACCAAGAAAAGTAGGCACCATATCACACAATCTCTGGTGTCTATACACAAATGCCAGGAGTATGGGTGTGGGGGTGCCATTCCCAAGAACTGGAAATCTTAGTTCAGGAGGGTAAATATCACTTGATAGAAATAACTAAAACTTGGTGGGATGACTCCCATGACTGAAATACACCAATTGAGGGATATAAACTGATCAAAAAGAACAGAGAGACTAAAAAGGAAGGTGAAGTTGCAGTATATGTAAACATTATGCATTCCTGCACAGAAATACAGGGAGAAGAGATTGGATGTCCCATTGAGAGCATCTGGATCAATTTAGTTGAGGCAAAAAACAAAAGGAACTTCGTAGTTGGAGTCTACTACCAACTGCCCAACCAAGGAGAGGATGCAGATGAAATTTTTGGAAAACAAATTGCAAGGATTTCAAAGAGACTTGATATAGTAGTGATGGAATATTTCAATTATCCTGATACCTGTTAGGCAAATTCTGCCAAGTATGGCCCTTCCAATCTATTCCACACTTGTGTGGAAGATCATTTTCTCCTACAAAAAGTGGAGAAAGAAACTAGCTAGCTATCCTTGACTTGATTCTAACCATTGGAGATGACTTGGTGGAGGAAGTGGCAATAAGGGGAACTCTGAGCAAGAGAGATCATGTTCTACTACAATTCTTGATTTCAAAGGAAAACAAAGCAGAGTGTAGCTACACATATATGCTGGATTTTTAAAAAGCCAACTTTAATGAGCTCAAAACAAGGTTAAGTAAGGCCCCATGACAGGAGATCCTAATAAGAAAACGAGTCAAAGAAGGGTGGGAGCTTCTAAAACAGGAAATTCTAAAGGCACAACTACAAACGATTCCAACAAGAAAAAAAAGGTGGGAGACAGCAAAAAAGGCCAATGTGGCTTCATGAAAAGCTCAGGGAGGACCTGAAAACAAAAATGGTCACATATAGGAAATAGAAGGAAGGCCAGGCCACAAAGGAAGAGTACAGACAAGCAGTAATGAATTGCAGGGATCACATTAGGACGCTGTGGATTTGCTGAGGCTAGCTAGAGACACTAAAAGCAACAAAAAACATTTTTCAGGTATGTGCGTAGCAAGAGACAAAAAAAAAAGAAACAATGGCTCAGCTACTCAATAGAGATGGAAAAATGACAACAAACAACAAAGAAAAGGCAGAAGTGCTCAATTCCTATTTTAGCTCAGCCTTTTCCCAAAGGACAGACTATGAGCCTCCAGACAATTGTGAAGTGAAGGTGGAAGGGACAAGATTGCAGGTAGAGATTGATAAACAAATAGTCAAGGAATACCTCACTACCTTGAACAAGTTCAAATCTCCAGGGCTTGATGGTCTGCATTGTCACCCTTCTGCAGGCATATATTATGCAAGACAATTTTGGCCATTGTTTCATTTTCCAGTCACTGCTTTTCTTGTATTTCTATTTACTGTAAGATGGTAGGAGATTTTTTTAAAAAGAAGAGTGGTGTGGAAAGACGGAATGAATGTGACAAACATGCAGAAAGAAAACAAAAACTGGAAAGCACATACATAACAATTACTGCAACCTTTTCTGCAGTTCTTGAAGAACTATGTTACTACACTTATTTAAGACACGTGGTTTTGTGCATGTTTGCATAGAACTTCTCCCTGTTTAGGGAACACATCCCTCTAGGAGGAGAATTTAGCTCAAAAGTGTTAGGCAGAGCTGTAACTAGGGTAGAGCAGCTGGGGATTTGCCCCATGGCACCAGAATTTGGAGGGAACTGAAATCAAGAGGTAGATCCACTGTTAGGAAAATAGACAGTAATAACTTCTGGCCCTATTCATCCCCTCCTTTATTTTTAAGCATAAGATTTTTTCTTTCTTTTGGAGGGGAATACCACATTGCTTCCCCCTTTTTTTGTATGGGGGGAAACTGTGCCCACACCTCAGAGCAAAGTGAGATGGTGCCATTTGCCCTAGGTACTAAAATCACTAGATACGGCTCTAAGCTGCTAGAGGGGATCTTTTCCCATTGTGATCCCAGCTCTCTTTTGCTGGAGGACAAGGTGCCTGCCTGTTCAGTAGAGCTGACCTAGAAACAAGAAAGTTTTCCAAATATAAAGGAGTGCACAGTGAATAACCTAAGATGATTTAGTCTACATATAGCAGAGTGCCTTTCTAAGATACTCTGGGGAATAAGAGGAATGAAACCAGAACATTTCCAGAAACTGAGGCATTTCATTGAAGAAAACAAATAAAATGCAACTGAAAGGTTAACTATCTGAGATTGTCCCAGAATGAGGAGAGAAAGAGAAGGAAGGGTAAACAGTGACTGCTGCAGAGGGGGAGAAAAATAGGAGTGGGAGTGAGGGAATGCTGAGAGAGTTCTGCTCTTTCTGAAAGGCAGGACATTTGGCTGGTCTAAGTGAAGCCTCACATTAGTGGGGATGTTCGCAGTAGATTAATGCTCAGATGACACATGTGGGTATCTCTCTCCTCTTACAACATTATCCTTCTTGTAATGGAAATCTTTCAGAATCATCTCCCTAAGAAATCAGATATGTTTATGTCCTAAATCAAATTACGTCCTAAATCAAAAAAAGCCATTCAGGAAGGCTACATCAAGGCTTTTTCGGGTAGAGTCCACTGGGGAAATAAAGTGCTCAAAGTTAGAACTACTGAGTCAGTCAGGCTGTGTTTACCCCACCAAGACACTTCCTGCAATCCCCTGGAATTTGGATGTTTGGAGGTGGAAGAGGAGACAACACAGCCAGCAGTTCCAAAAGCTGGTGAGGTCATGATCTGTCTTTCTTCTTTCTTCTGGAAGTGGTGTGGAAGGCCTGCTTCCCCAGCGAGGACTCTTTAAATATCAGAGTGATCACGGGTAGAGGGAGATATGGCATGGGCACAATTGCATTTCGTTCCAGAAGAACAAGGGACAGATGTATAAAAGCTGTCCATTGTTCTGGCTTTGTGTCCAACTGCCTGGCTCGAGGTAGCCAGCTCAATCGTCCCTCCACTCTAAAACTGGTGTTGCTGAATGCCAGGTCTGTATCCAATAAGTCCCAGTTGATCTATGACCTTATCCTGGAGGAGGATGCAGACCTGGTGTACATAACCGAAACCTGGATGGGCAGCAATGGGGGTATTCCTCTGTCCTTTGTCTGTCCACCCGGTTATGCTGTACAACACCAGGGTAGACCAGGAGGTGGGGGGGGGGGGAGTAGCCATTGTTTATAAAAACACTCTGGAGGTAGGCTTTCTGCTGTGGCGATGCCTGGTCTGTAGGCCCTCCACGTGTCATGTGGGGCCAGGGATGGTATTGGGATCTTGCTGGCATACCGTGCTCCCCGCAATCCAGCAATTTCCCTACCGGAGTTGGCTGACTTCATCCCTGCGGCACTGTTGGGTTCCCCAATGCTACTGTTCTTGGGTGATTTTAACATCCATGCGGAGGCGGAGGTTTCTGGTCTGGCTCTTGAGTTCTTGGAAACCATGGCTTTCTTGGACATGTCCCAACATGTTAACGGCCCCACCCACATGGGTGGTCATATGCTTGACTTGGTGTTCTCCTCTGAGCAGAGAGAATGTGGTCTGATGGTGACTAACCTTGTGTCTGTCCCTTGTCATGGTCGGATCACCACCTAATTAAATGCAACCTGACAATGGCCCTCCCCCCTCGCAGGGAGCTGGGACCTAATTTAATGGTCCGCCCTCGCAGGCTACTGGATCCTATTGGATTCCAGGATTCCATGCGAGGGATACCAATTGATCTGGCTGGCGCTCCTGTCAAAGCTCTGTTTGACGGATGGTTTGCCGCCACCACCAGGGCTGTAGACACGATCACTCCTAAACGTCCTCTCCACTGCGGAGCTCGTTCATCGCCTTGGTTTGACCAGCGGCTGAGAGCTATGAAGCAAAATAGGAGAAGACTAGAGAGCAATTGAAGGCGGGACCCGATGGAAAATAACCTAAAAGCTGTCAAGGTTGTATCCAACCTTTATCTTTCTAAGATAAAGGCTGCAAAGAGAGCTTACTTCACTGTCTGGATAAGCTAAGCTTCCAATTAGCAAGTGGAGTTATTCTGTATAGTACACGGCCTATCCGGAATTGGTCACAGTGATTGGCCTCCCCCTAGTATTTCACCTGACCAATTTGCAGCCTTGTAAAAATCTAAAGTGGAGGCCATCCGCCGGGACCTATCCCCCTATTTGAAGTCAGTAGATCGAGCAGAGACACCCAGCACTCTGTCCTGTCCGATGAAAATCACTCACTTTCAGCCGGTGACATCACTTGATGCTGACAAGGTGCCACCACCTCCTCCCTAGACCCTTGCCCGGCCTGGCTAATCAAAGCGGCCAGGCCCGTAACAACAAAATGGGCCACTTCTATAATACCGTGTTTCCCTGAAAACAAGACAGGGTCTTTGTGGGAAAATCCTGCCCAAGGCTGTTAGCTGTTATCTGTTTCAGTGACGTGCACACACTCCTGGCAGAGAAGCAGCATCTCCCAGCGGGCGGGGTGACCTCTCATTCTTCCTTTCTGCTTAGAGTTAGATCATAAGATCAAAGGGTTTCTCCGGCCAATCCTAGTGGCGATTAGGTAACTAGTATCCTATCTGAATTCTCACAACATTCTGTGTAACCGTGCTAAGTTAATAAAAAGGGTTCTCAAGGTGTTGCTTGAGGTTCCGCTGGTTCGGACATCTCTGGTCGACTTCTTTGTACTTTCTCTAAGGCTAATTGCCTTCCTATTGTTCTGTGATCACCCACATCATTAGCCTTCCTTTGTTCTGTGATCACCTACAGGTCTTATATTAATTTTTGCTCCAAAAAACACATTAGGGCTTATTTTCAGGGGATGTTTTATTTTACAGTCATGTCATCTTCTGGTTGCCGCACAATGCTGCACAATGATGGAGGGTGGGGTTTCACTTAACTAGGGCTTATTTTTGGGGTAGGGCTTATATTACGAGCATCCTGAAAAATCATACCAGGGCTTGTTTTCAGGTTAGGTCTTATTTTCAGGGAAACAGGGTAAATGGGTCTCTCCAGGAGGGCAGGGTTCCACTCTGCTCACCACTCTGGTCCATGCGCGCGTAGTCTCGAGATTAGACTACTGCAATGCACTCTACGTGGGGCTGCCTTTGAGACTGATGCAGAAGCTACAAATGGTCCAGAACACGGCTGCCAGATTATTAACCGGGGTGAAAAGACACCAACGTATTTCCCCCACTCTGGCGGCCTTACACTGGTTACCCATTCATTTCCGCATTGATTTCAAGGTACTAATGCTTACATATAAAGCCCTAAATGGTTTAGGGCCTCGGTACCTGGCGGAGCGCCTACCCCCACCTAGCTCTACTCGGGTAACTGAATCAAGTCAGACTGGATGGCTGAGGGGCTTAACCCCGAGAGAGGCCCAGAAGGAGAGAACAAGAAACTGGGCCTTCTTGGCGGTGGCCCCTCGCCTCTGGAACACCTTGCCCCTGGAGATCCGCCTGGCACCCTCGCTGGGAATTTTTAAAAACAAGTTGAAAACTTGGTTCTTCCGGCAGGCTTTTCCCCCTCCCATTACATAGGTTATTTTCCATCATGGATCTTGTTTTCTTTATTGATTTTTGTTCTTTGATTAAAGTTATTTTAATGTTGTTTTTATATTTATACTTTGTAAGCAGCCCAGAGTAGATTCCCGAATCTAGATGGGCAGGGTAAAAATGGAACAAATAAATAAATAAATAAATAAATAAAAATGATCTGTCAATAAGGCTGCTTTTGAAGTCACACTGCTCATAGGGCCCCTTGAGGAATCCCACTGGCATCTCATGCTCTTCATTTGCAAGGGTTAAAAAAACCCAGGTTGGCCTCGGAAGAGTGATTTCTACTTGTACAAAACTAGAGCTATTACTTTATATCTGATTTTAAAAGAAAAGGGTTTAGGAACCTCAAATGAATTTTGTCGTGACTTGCTAGATTTTTCTTAGCTGACAAAATGCAATCTTTTGAGTTAATGTGCTTTGTGAGGTGCAAGGAGAATGATGAAATAGTGCTGTTCAGCAACAGCTACATAGAAATTGCAGAGACATACACTCCAAGGTACTATTTAAGCATAGTCCTGATCACACAACACTGCAGTGCAGTCAGCTCTTCTGTGTTCTTTTCTAAAATTCAGCAGTCTGTGACTTGTCCTGCACAGCTCTCAGATGCTCTCCATGTCCAAGAGACACCAAGTGGAATGACAACAATATTAGGCCGCTTCAGTTTTAATATCTGTGTAGAAAGTACAATAAGAATCAGAACCCAAATCAGAGTTTTCAGAGGTATATACAGGGACCGCATTTATATGCTGTTATGTAATACCTGAAGCTGTTTTAGTGCTATTCCAGGTGGAGCATTTGATTCCTCACCCCCCTTTCTGATATAGGTCTTACCAGGATTTGTATTCAATCTGCTTTTTAAAATCCCATTTTTCTCTATGAAAGCTGCTCCTCTTTTTTTTAAAAAAATCTACTTATTAGAGTCTTCCTTCCTTCCTTCCTTGGTGGTGAAGACCAGAAGGGATTGTGAAGAGCTCCAGAAGGATCTCTCCAAACTGGTATCTAGTGGACTCTTCTGCTCCCAGAGGCATCTGGTGGGGCCACTGTGAGATACAGGGAGCTGGACTAGATGGGCCCTTGGCCTGATCCAGCAGGGCTCTTCTTAGGTTCTTATGTTCCTTCCTTCCTTTCATAAGTGCTAATTGAAAACTTCCAGCAGCTCTCACCACAGACATGACTACAACAGAAAGTGCTAAACAATGCCCCCTTCAAATACAAATAAATAACTAAAAATAAATCATGCCTTCAAGAGGAATAAAAAAGAATGTAAAATCAAGGTGAAAAAAAGCACTTGATTAGATGATGACGACACTACTACTACTACTACTACTACTACTACTACTACTACTACTACTACTAATAATAATAATAATAATAATAATAATAATAATAATAATAATAATAATAATAATAATGTGCCATCTAGTTAATTCCAATTTACAGTGACCCTTTTCAAAGTTTCCTAGGTAGAGAATCCTCAGAAGCAGTTTATCATTCCTTTCTTCTGACGGTGCCCTGGGACTGTGCAACTTGCCCAAGGCCACACAGGCTGGCTCTTCTCCCAGGGGGCATAGTTGGGATTGAACTCCCAAACATACCTAAACTATTGAGCTATCGAGCCAGCAAGATGAGATAAGGAGAACATAAGGGGAATATTATATGGACGGCAGAAAGAATACTGGCAACATGGATGCGGATCACAGTATTATAAATAGAACCAATGCTCCTAGTTGGAAGGAGCTGTTAAGGACTGAGATCTGCAAGGAACTGATAATTAAATGTTAAACATTTGGTGCTACTAGCCCAGATTGCCTGACCTCTGTTTTAAGAGATGGGCCATGAATTCCAAACTGCTAGCTCGGAAGGAGCTTGAAAACTGCATTATCACCATCTAAGAAGCAAACCTGGCTTCAACAGCATCAGCCATGTGAATTTGAAACATTAATAACAGCATGTAAGTTGGAACTACCTGCAAGAACTTGATGCCCAGCTTTGAAGACAGTGTTTTATCATCGAAAGCTTGCTGTTTGTTTTTTGTTTTCTGGTTTTTATATATATATGCAAATATATATGCATGCAAAATATTCTATATTCTACAGGACTATAATAGTCCTATACAGTGGACCCTCGACTTACAGAATTAATCCGTATTGGAACGGTGGCTGCAGGTCGAAAAGTCTGTAGGTCGAGGCTCCATTGACCTACAATGCATTGAAAACCGATTAATCCGTAACCGGCCGTTTTTGGTCCATTTTGTTTGATTTTCCGGTCTGTAGGTCGATTCTCCAGCTGCAAGTCGAACCTAAATTTTGCAGCCAGAGAAGTCTGTAACTCGAAAAGTCTGCAGGTCGAGCCGTCTGTAAGTCGAGGGTCCACTGTATTCAATCCTGTACCAGGATTTAAGTAATTGCAGACCCCGATGGTGATAACATCTGGCCAGGATGACATATTCCCTTCTCCCCCATCCTAAATTTTGTACACTCAACTTCATAAAGAGTTCTGAACGAAGGATTCCAAAGCTCACCTGGTTGAATTGTTGCCTGCTGTGAATTTTAGATTTTTGGGAAGTGGCTCCAAACAATGATAAAGAAATACTTCTGTGTTTTTGGAAGAACTAACTCTATGTTTATTGCTTTCAGGAATAAAGCGAACTGGCCTTTGAACTGCTTACTTAGATATATGCCATACTAAATTAAATGGGTTGCATAACTAAGAAAAATTGTGTAGGAGGTTTTTGTATTTGCACTTATTAACAGCTGCAGCTTTTAAAAAGTTACTTTCTTGGATTGCTGTCAGAATCCCTAAGGTAACAGGCCCAACCACAGCAAGCTCGAAAATGCTGAAGCATGCAAAAAATCAAAACTGGATGACCCAGGTATTCAATTTCAGGTGTATATTTTTGGGGTGCCAGGAGGGAGAATACATACAGTGTATCCCATTCACAAAGTGATACCACACAAGGGAAAATCACAGAAGCTGACTCCTTTTTTATCATTGCAGTTTTAGGAAAGATAGCTGTGTTAGTCTGTGCAAGCATATCAGGCAAAATCCAAAGAAACAAAAGAAAAAAGACAAAAACATGTGGCACCTTAAAGACTAACTATTCTATTTTAATATGAGCTTTCGTGGACTATTAAAATATAACAGTTAGTCTTTAAGATGCCACATGTTTTTGTCTTCTTTTTTTTTGCTTTGTTTTGTTTCTTTGGATTTTGCCTGACTTTTTTTTATCCTTTAACTACTTCTCACCCAAACACAAAGCAATTGTCAAGGCTGTTTTTCAACAAGTGTGAGACACCCTTCCCCACTATAGGGTCATTTATTTTAACTTGGATGTGGAATCAATTCATTTAAGTCAATTCTTCATATAAGAGTCCCCCTGTTGGCATTACCTTTAAAGGAGCCCTCCCGCTGGCTGATTCTCACAGCTACTTTCCCTTGGCTGGTAAGCCAGTTGGTGTAAGCAAGTGCTGGCATATGTAAATGCCTCTGTTGGTGTAAATAATTATTGTCATCACAGCCTCCCTCAGCAGTTCCCCAACTTTCCCCCAAGCCTTTGCATTTTTTTTTTAATTTCTTGCATCTGGTATAGAGAAAGAACAGAATGCCACATAGAAAACAAAATTAAAACCGACATTTCCTAGCAGCCCTAATGGAGAGTGAAAGGGCAACCCTAATCTCACCCTTCTCACGCTGTCTCCAATTTCAAAGGAGTTGTGGGAGTGGACACACCTAAAAACAAAATTCTCCAGCCCAAACTGAGCAGGGGGAGGACTAAAACTGACAAGATTTATGATGGACACACAGTGAGTGGAGAAGGAATTGCTGGAGGGGAGGGGAGCAAAGGAGACATGTCTGTCTCCCTGGACTTGTGTCAGCTGCAAAGAAACATCTGGTTTAAGTTTTTTCCTTTGTGGTGTTCCGTTCTTCCACTATATCAGATACAAGAAAATCATAGAATAGTGAAGTTGGAAGGGGCCTAGAAGGCCATCAAATCCACCCCCATGCTGAATGCAAGAATACAAATCAAAGGATATCTGCCAGGTGGTTGTCTAAGTTGGAGCATTCCCCATCTCTTGAGATATTTAGTTCCACTGTCTTACTGCTCTAATGGTTAGGAGGTTTTGCCTAATATTCAATGGAAATCTGGCTTCCAGTAACTTGAGCCCATTGTTGTGGGTCCTGCACTCTGGGATGATTGAGAACAGATCCTGCCCCTCCTCTGTATGACAGCCTTTCAAATATTTGAAAAGTGCTATCATATCACCCCTCTTGTCTTTTTTCAAGGCTAAACATGCCCAGTTCTTTCAGTCTTTCCTCATAGGGCTCAGTTTCTAACTTTGATCATCCTTGTTTCCCTCCTCTGAACTTGTTCCATTTTGTCAGCATCCTCCTTGAAGTGTGGTGTCCAGAACAGGATACAATAATCAATGTGAGGCCTAACCAGTACTGAATAGAGGGGAACTAGCACCTCACGGGATTTGGAAACTACACTTCTGTTAATGCATCCTAAAGTAGCATTTGCCTTTTTGTAGCCACATCACACTGGTGCCTCATATTCAGCTTGTGATCTATGACAATTCCAAGATCCTCCTCATTTGTGGTATCTTAACCACCTTAACTGCTGCCATTGATGTTGTCAACATTCAGGCTGCCCTTCGCTATGTAAACTTTGTCATGCTTTTCCCTGCTGGGAACGTGGGCACAATATTAGGCCATTTCCAGGCTATTTGAATTGTGGGTATAGATGGACAATATCCTATATTCATAAACCAGAGGGTTTTTTTAAAATAATTGAATTTCCTGGCTTTTAAAAACTGGAATTTAAATATGTACTACTTACAAATCCCACTAGAAATTTCCCTCGTATAGAATTACCCAGTTCTAGAGGATTCCAGGAGATGAGTGCATGATCTATACTATGCTTACTGGGAGAAGACAGAAGCAAAAATAGCTGGGATGTGGCTGTAGTCCCTTTGTGCCAAAATATTTTGAAGGGCTTTTTTGGACTGAATGAAATGGTGAAGCAATGGTGTGAGTAGATACAATACGTTCAATGGAGAGGCAGACACACCCTTTAACACACCCAGGTAAATGAATGTTGCCATGCCTTCTCTCTGGAATGCAGACTAGAAAGCTATGTTCCCATTTTCAACCCCTTTCTTTGAGTTAGGCAAGCTGAAGAAGAAAAGCTATATTGGACCAAAAGCTCCATGGACATGTTGTTTGCATGCTTTCAAAAATATGTCCCTTAGCCTTTGGGGGGGGGGGGAAAGGAAGAGGTTGGAGTTGGTAAAGAATGTCGCTGGAAACCAAGGTCAAAATCACCCATACTATGTGAAAGAGAGACAGTGAAGATAGGGACAAAAATCAACTGATTTGAAATGTGGTGTTTGAGGAGAGCCATGCAGATATGAAAGCCAGGCAGAAAAGCAGATGCTTAATCAAGTCAAGCCTGAACTTTCACTACAGCAAAAATGAGTAACCTGAGCCTATCCTACCATGGAATACAGAAGTGCCAGAACAGATGATATTGCTGGGAAGAGTAGGGTAGAGCAAAAGGAAAAGAGGAAGGCTAAACATGAGACAAGTTGACTCAAGATAGGAAGCCACAGCTATTAGTTTACAAGATTTGAGCAGACCTTATTGGAAAATATAATATTGCTAGTTGGAGGGGGGGGCAGTAGGAAGAGACAAAAACCTAACATGAGATGTTGTTGGTTTGCAAGATCTGAGAAGAGCTGTTAAGGATAGGACATTTTGGATGTCAGTAACTCATATAGTCACTACACATCAGAAGAGACGTCATGCACATAGCATCTTTGGTGGGTTTTTTCTTAATTACCAAACAATTGTATAGTGAGAAGATTGGTGCAATAGGCACTACAACTTTGCTAACATTCTATAAGACGACCTCCAGTGATAAAGCAAAAAACAGTAATTTCACAGCTAAAACTAGTAACCTTCTAAATATTTATTCTCCATTTTTAAAAATATAGAATCACAGAATAATCGAGTACAAGGCCATAGAATCCAACCCCATGCTCAATGCAGGAACCCAAATCAAAGCAGATCTGACAGATGGTTGTCCAGTTTTCTCTTGAATACCTCCAGTGTTGAAGCACTCACCACCTGCTGAGGTAATTGGTTCCATTGTCCTACTGCTCTAACAGTTAAGACATTTTCCTGATATTCAGCCTAAAACTGGCTTCCTGTAGCTTGAGCCCATTATTGCATGTCCTGCACTCTGGGATGATTGAGAACAGATCCTGCTCCTTCTCTCTATGATAACCTCTGAAGTATTTGAAAAGTGCTATCATCTCTCCCTCAGCCATGTTTTCTCAGGGCTATACATGCCGAGTTCTTTCAGTTTGGGCTTGGTTTCCAGTCCCCCTATCCTTGATTCCCTCCTCTGAACCTGCTCCAGTTTGTTGACATCCTTCTTAAAGTGTGGTGTCCAGAACTGAACGCAGTACTCAAGATGAGGCATAGAAGGGAACTAATGCCTCACAGGATTTGGAAACTATATTTCTGTTAATGCAGCCTAAAATAGCATTGGCCTTTTTTTGCAGCCACATCACATTGTTCCCTCATATTCAGCTTTTGATCTACAACAACTCCAAGATCCTTCTCACTTATAATATTACTGAGTCAAGTATCCCCCATCTTGTAACTGTGTGTTTGATTTTTTTCCCCCCTAGGTGTGGAACTTTGCACTTATCACTGCTAAATTTCCTTTTGTTGCTTTCAGCCCAGTGCTCAAGCCTATCAAGATATTTTTGAATTTTGTTCCTGGATTCCAAGATATTAACTAGACATGGGGGTATTCGTATACGAATACCCACACACAGGTGGAGATAACAAGGGTCCGGCCCCCTGGGGGGGGACCCTTACACTGCTGCCTCGGGCTCCGCGCTCCCTTCCTATCGCTTTGGAGCTTGCGGTCAGCTAACCACTCCTGGCAGGAGGCGGGATGACGAGCCTCCCTGCCAGGTTGAAGAGTGGCTCACAAACCGGGAAAGGGGAAAAGGGACATTGGCGAGACCAATGTGTCAATACAGTCATGGGGTCCTTTCCGTGGCCATGGCCAATGGAACCCCCAGGGTGGGTTTCGTGGGAGGTTCTCAGCCCCCCAGGGAAACCGATATCCTTATCTCGCCCGAGGCACATTCAACCCACAGATCAATCCCAGGACTGGAATCCAAGAGCAGGAGGAATGGTGCCTGGCATCCGCTCATGATGTCCTCTGCAGACTATGAGGATTGACGAATTCCTGGAGGCAAACCTCTTTTTCTAGACCCTGAGCCTCTTTTGAGAATGAATAATGGGAGTCAAACCCATTCATTTTTAGTGGACACAGGGGCCACCCACTCCCGGCTGTGCCAGTTTTAAAATCCCTTACTACCCCTGTCATGGGCATCAGAGGAGTCACTGACAATGCATCAGTCATGGCCCCAATCCCCATCACACCAGGGCTCCAACATTCTTTCTTGGTTTTGCCAAAATGCCCCCTTAACCTGTTACGTAGGGACCTTTGGTGTAAACTAAGAGCTACTCTCCAATGTTCCCCTGAGGGAATTTCACTGTTCTTGCCACCTGAGACTGCCCATCTCTGTTGCCTGACTGAGCCTACTCCAAATGTTTCTCCTGAACCACAAGAAGCTAAATATGCTTCTGTCCTCCTGGAACAGGATAGTGTTACTCTAGTGAAATCTACTTGTCTCAACCCAGCCACCCTCTTGCCCCTCCCAGACACAGCTCAGGAGCATGACTGCCTCCAGGTTCTGGCTGAGGTTGTGGGGATCCGTCCGGATCTTACCACAGAACCCCTGCAGAACCCTGACCTCTCCCTCTGGACTGATGGTCCTTCTTACATCCAGAATGGGATCAGGTTCACAGGTTTTGCTAACTGATTGTGAAAAATCTCTTATTTTGAAACCACTCCCTGCCCAATGTTCAGCACAAGTGGCCTTGCAGACGCATGGGCTAGATGGGCAGCCCAAATGAAAAGGGAGGGGACCCCGGGTTTGAATGTTTGTGCAGCCCTTATCCCAACGATACCAACCGATCAGATGCCTCAACTGTACAGTGTCAGAGATTCTCTAGACTCTAGGGGTAAATGGGTGAACGGATGGTGGGCAGTTGGAGGAAAAATTCAAATCCCTACCTGTGTTGTTCCCCATATCATTCACCAGGCACACCATAGCAGCCACATGGGAGCACAAGCTCTTTATAAATGACTACTTAAAAGATACACCAATAAGGGAATGAAGAATGCTTGCAAAATAGCCTCAAAGACCTGCCCAATCTACCAGAGAAACAACCCCAAGGGAGGACAACCTGTCCCCCAGGGCCGGCTACATGTAGCTCACTATCCAGGCAAGGCTTGGCAGGTGGACTTCACAGAGATGCTGCAACAAGGAGCAAAGAATAATCGCCTCATTTTTGTAGATTTTTTCAGCGGATGGCCTGAGGTCCTGGCAACCAGGAGTCAGAGAGCAAGAGAGGTGGTTGTTGCTCTCACTGAATTTACAATTCCTCATTTTTCTGTCCCCAGAGGATTAGAAAGTGACAACGGAAGGCATTTCGTGTCCAGGGTGGTCCAAGATGTGTGCAAAATACTGGACATTCCGTGGTTTTTGCATTCATCTTACAGACCACAAGCCTCTGTCAAGGCTGAGAGAATGAACAGAATTTTAAAGATGACCATAGCTAAACTGTGCCAAGAAACGAACCTCAAATGGCCCAAGGTGTTGCCCCTGGCTTTAACCAGAGTGAGAGCAACGCCCTCCTCTAGAGTAAGGATCTCTCCATTTGAGCTTATGTATGGCAAACCCTTTGTAGCAAGGGAACTTGAGGAGCCAGGAGAATCTATCCAGAGCTACTTCAAAAAGCTCTTGGAAGTTTTGTCAAATTTGTCTTGCCAGGTCAAGGAAGCATTGCCCCCTCATCCAGACCTCCCTCCGGCAGCACAGCCTGGCAACTGGGTTTTTGTGAAGGAGTTACACCCCACCTGTGTAGAGCCCCGCTGGTTCGAAGCAAGACAAATCCTTCTGAGTCCCCCCCACCGCCATGAAGGTTGAAGGGATAAAATCGTGGTTCCATGTTTCCCAGCTGAAAGTTGTTGTCAGGACTGGGCTTGCGAGCAGCTGTCACCCTTGCGTCTGAAGCTGTCCAGGAAGCCTCGATCCCCCATGAGCACAACTGATGCGCCCCAGGAGACAACCGCCCTTGCACCTTTGATTGCTTTAGAGGAAACCTTTGATTATGTTTACTCGGGGGGGGGGGGTGATTTTGGGAATCCTGAAGATTAAAACAGTCTCCTCTGCAGCCTAGAAGCAAGCAACAGGACTCATTGGAACTTCCCCCATCCCAATAAACAGTAAATGTCTCACCCCTATTGCTTTTTGGTTGCTGGATTATCAGAAGATCAATATCAGAAGGATAAATTAGAATGGACAATTTTTGAATGTTGGGAAAAAATTGGGGCACAATTTGTAAGTGCTTTAAATTATCCAGGTGGACCAGACATGACAGAGGTTGGTCATTTGCAACAAGGACTCAAATACTGAGTGTGGTATTATAAAGAGGGTGTAGGAGCTGGTTGGAGGGTGTTGGAATCCAGACATTGCAGGGCTCAGAGGCACCAGAGCCTTTTTCCAACACCAGTAGAGGGACCCTGAAAGATTGTGGGTGTTCCTTAGAGTGGGCAACCGACCAAGGCTGGACTACAATTTTGTTCAGCGAAGACGTCCCATATTCTGTCTGAACGGAAAACTGGTGGAGAAGGAAACACTCAGGCAGTGTTTGGGGCACCCTCATCCCAGGAGCTGACAGTTTACTCCACTACCAACCCCCAAGAAGGGGAACGGAATGACATGATATACTGTGGGGACGGTTTGTGGGTAGACTTCTAGCTCCGGAATCCATCCCAGTTGCATAAGCACCACCCAACATAAGTTCTGTTCCACACTTATGTCCCTGCTAGATTTCATTGTAATAGGGATTGTGGAAGGAATTTTGGCGGTGTCTTCTGTCTGTTGGTTTTGTTATCAACCTTTGATCTGTGGGTGAGCAAGGGAAAAAATGTATTTGACTGTGGTTTTTCTTTTTGCTCTCTCTTGCCTAAAAACATGCACACACACTACTGCCACACAAACGTGTAACCACTGCTGGAGAGTTGTTAGAGATGGAATACAAGTTTCCCGTGCCTTCATGGCACACAAGCGCATAGACTACCAATGTCAACACAATCCTATATACGTTTGCAAGCATGCCCAGAGGTTTTATGAAATGTCTCAAAATAAGGGAAGGTCTGGCTCTGTATCAGGGATACACTGGCCCCCAGGGGAATGGTGGATTTGTAAAATCCTTTCTGAACTAGGGGGAACAGACCAACAAGTTCCTACTCCAGTAAAACAAATTAAGAAGGTTATTCCGGCTGCCCATCCAACTCTAGCCAAGCCCAAAAACCCGGTGTATCCATCCCTGTATCAGGAAATGGAGCGAGATTTACCTCTCTCAGCTCCAGGTAAAAATCTGTTCACTACATTAGTGGAAAAAACAGCCGCCACTCTTAATGTTACAAATTGCTGGGTCTGTGGAGGATCTTTAATGACTGAACAATGGCCTTGGGTAGGGGCGGAGGTAATACCGGAGATGCTTGCTTATTGGAACCATACAGTTCAAGCACCTCAGGACCACCGACCCACATCTTGGTGACTTGAAACATCAATCATAGGTTCTAATTGCCTTGGTCGTTTCTGTGGGCATAAATTTGACCAACCAGTGGGTAATACCATTTGCACTTCAATTTTAAGAGTAAACGGGAATAGCAAGTCTTCGTGGCTATCTAATAACACCACCCGAAATGTAGACTATAACCCCTGGAATAATTATACAATGCTAGGTCGATACTGGGCAGATCCTACGAACATGGCAATTATTTGGCATGCCCCAGAAGATTTCTTCTCAATTTGTGGTAACACGGCTGTGGCGGAATGCCATCACATTACGTCACTCCTGTCCATCATGTGGAGCTCAAGTGCAGGAGCCTATGATAGGACAGGAGGGGCGGAACCAAAAGAACAGTTGGAATCAGTTAGGGTGGACAGTTATGGAGTTAGAGAGAAGCAGGGGAGAGATAGGGAATTGAGAAGGTTAATACATAGATTGAACAGTTGGAGTGATAGAGAGAATAGGGGAAGAGTTATAAGGAATAGAGAATAGATAACTAGTAAAAGTATATTGTTGTTGTGAATAAAAATACGTTTAAACCAATGCATAACCAAATCCTATTTAATGAGTGATCCTGAACCTCGGTGATTTTCCCTTTGTGATTTACATAACAATAAAAGAACATCTATAATTTACTCCTGTGATTCTCAAACTTAAAAGTTCAATAAACCTGTTATAGTTGGCAGCACACGTGTCTGAAATACGTATTTGGTATTGTGTGAATAATACTTGGTGGCAGCGTGCAAAGAGGAAACACATCCAGGGGGTGAACCTATGTTTAAGAGAGAATAAACAAGGGACACTGGGTGGACGCGACAACAGCCTATTCCAGACTCCCCCAAAATTGGTGCGGTTCTTGTACTCGGGGGGGGGGGGGGTTTCATGCTCTTGCCATGCGTAATTCCTTTGATTCAGTCCATGGTGACCCGTACAATGGAAGGGATGTTAGTAATAGCATCCCACCTCGAACAGCCACATGGCCCCACAAAAGCAATGGTCCTAATATGCATTCCAAAGGAATACTCCTTTTTAGTGGATCACTTCCCTGTTTCAGACCCATAAGCTTCGCTGAGGGTCAGAATTTGAAAAGGGAGGGATGAAGGAGTTAAATGAACACATTTATATAAAAGAATAACTTAGCCTAACAGCAGCCATCTTGCCTCTGTAATTTGCTTTGCTACATGAATGTGTAACCTATTATATCAGGTTTCTGCTTAGTAGACAGAAATAGACAAAGGAGGAAAGCCACCTGCATTCCTTTCCTTGCAAGTAACTGGTTATAATTGGGAATTTGTCCTTGCTTACTGATAAGAGAGCTTTGGTACCTAGTGCTAAGACGCGAGAGAAGAGTTATGGCCAAGAGCCTAGGCACCAGTGACCCCTCCTTTGTCTCCTCCTTCCCCACACCCCTTTGTCTCCCTCCTTTTCATCTGAGCTTATAAAATGTATATTCTGTATAGGTGCCTTATGCCTCCCCTCTACTTGTTCTGGCGAACAGAGCTGTGTCCATGTACTTTAGCTTCTTTTCAGCTGAAAATAAACAAAAATGTATCAGATCTCTTTGTCTCTGGTTAATTGAAAAAATATCAGAGACAGGTTAATGTCTAGAAATTAGTTATAGTACCCTTCTGTTGGACCATAAAGAAGGCTGACTGTCGAAGAATTGATGATTTTGAATTGTAGTGCTGGAGGAGACTCTTGAGAGTCCCCTGGACTGCAAGGAGAACAAACCTATCCATTCTGAAGGAAATCAACCCTGAGTGCTCACTGGAAGGACAGATCCTGAAGCTGAGGCTCCAATACTTTGGCCATCTCATGAGAAGAGAAGACTCCCTGGAAAAGACCCTGATGTTGGGAAAATGTGAAGGCAAGAGGAAAAGGGGACGACAGAGGACGAGATGGTTGGACAGTGTCATCAAAGCGACCAACATGAAATTGACCAAACTCCGGGAGGCAGTCGAAGACAGGAGGGCCTGGCATGCTCTGGTCCATGGGGTCACAAAGAGTCGGACACAACTTAACGACTAAACAACAACAACCCTTCAGTTGTTTTTAATGTCTCTAGCTAGCCTCAGCAAATTCGCAGCTTTTGGCCTCCTAATGTGATCCCTGCAATTCATTACTACTTGTCTGTACTCTTCCTTTGTGACCTGGCCTTCCTTCTACTTCCTGTATGTGTCCATTTTTGTTTTCAGGTCCTCTCTGAGCTTTTCATGAAGCCACATTGGCCTTTTTTGCTGTCTCCCCCCTTTTTTTCTTGTTGGAATTGTTTGCAGTTGTGCCTTTTTAATTTCTTTTTTAAGAAGCTCCCACCCTTCTTGGACTCCTTTTCTTGTTTGGATCTCCTGCCTTTGGACCTTACTTATCCTTGTTATGAGCTCATTAAAGCTGGCTTTTCAAAAATCCAGCATATATATGTGGCTACACTCTGCTTTGGTTTCCTTTGAAAAAAAGGTTTCCTTAAAAAGTACACAGGTATAAATTATGTGGACTGTGTTCTGTTCTACAAATCATTTCACTGAAGACTTGGCATGTAACATTTCACAAAGAAACTCCTGCAGTTTTGAAGTGCTGATCTCACTCGGGACCACCTTTATTATTAGACGGAATGAGGCAGTTGCCTCAGACAATATATACTAGTAGGGAACAGACAGGTGTTGGAGGAGAGGAGCTGTGTGCCTTGCAGTCTGCCCTGTACCCCCTGAGTTAGTCCTGCTGCTTCCCGGGAGCACGCTCTGTTCATGTTTACTGCTGAAGAAACATTCATCTGCAAATCCAGTTGGATTTTGTTCACCTAATGTGCCATTTTGTTCCTTGTCTCAGGCAGCAAAAACCTTGAGCTAGCCTGTTCTCTTGTTAACTAGAATATATTACATACCCTTTTCTATAATGTACAAAGTAGGTCACGTACAGTGAAATGAATGCACAAAATCATAAGGAGACCTCCCTTAGCAGCATAGGGCATTTCTTGTTTCATGCGCTGATTTTTTTAAAAAAATAATATTTGAATAAATAGGATGATACTGTTATCGTAATTGAGCACTGTTTAGTGGTTTTACATATTTATTTGAAATGGTTCTGTTTCTAACAAGAGTTTTGCACGGTACTTGACCTTGATATAAACTGCTGCAAAGAGTAAAAGTCATTAGGAAACCACTGATGAAGTACTCACATGGCGGGATAATGGTGCTCAGTGGATGTGGAATGGCTGCTTTGGGTCCCATGGGATTCATGCCACAATGCCACAGCAGCCCATGCTGCCAACATCAGGCAATATGTTTTTCAGTAACCTGGTTTTTAATTTCTCTTCCTTCTGGGAAAGATAATTTCTGGTTCCCATAAATATGTAAGTTAGATTTGATAGAGTAGTCCCAGAGCAGCTGCAGAGGAAATCACCAAGCAGCTTGTTATAATTTTATGCTGAGATGTGTCATTGCAATGGTAAAGCAAGTCCAAAGCTGATCTGCGGTGAGCCCCTCAAGAAGGACATTTGAATGACACAATGATATTTGCAAGTCAGATTTAAAGCAAATTATGTGCATCCATTTAGTCTCAAATAACATTCTCAGAACAATTGTGTACATGTGTGCAAAACAACATTTTTAACCTTAGGCTGCTTAGGCACGACTTGTATCACAGTTAAATGGCTGATCACATTCAGATGTGTCTTTTTTATAAATAAAAAGAAACTATTTTATTTACAGTCTCTGATAAAGGGACTCAAGGTAGCTCACAGTATTTTACTTACTTTTAAGAAATGGGGGGAAAGATATTTTTAAAAATTATAATTTTAATAATAAAAGTGCTTTAAGCAGTATGGGGAGGTATATAAGCAACAAACTTTTTGCTTTAATTGTAACTAGTTTCTGGGATATTGGAAAGGTAACAATAGCGAATTACTGCTTGCAAGTGACTATCTGAACACCAGCTTTTCCATTTTGACCACCAGCAACTCTCCAGGCTCAGGCACAAGCCTTTTCTGATTTTTGTTGCTTGGATTACCCTTATCTAAGATGCCAGGCAGGGAGTAAACCTGGGACCTTTTGTATAGGTGCAGGTTCTTTCTCTGAACTGCAGCCTTCCCCAATAACACCAACCCACTGAATTCATTGTAGGAAATAAACATACATAAGAATATGTTTTAATATGTATTTTCAAAGGCTTAAACTACTGTTGGGACTTCTGCAAGGCCACATCAACCCACAACCAGTTTTTCACCTGGGTCTTTGTCACTTGCTTGCACAACAGGAAGATCCCAAATCACAACACTGGCCCTTCACTCGCTGCCTTGTTTCTCATGGTAATGACGAAACTGAAGCCTTCACCTGCTGGTTCACCCCTCCGTTCCCTCACCTGTTTCCAAGGCTGCACAAAGCACAATAGGCAGAACAATCCTCTTGCAGTGAGCCAATGAGCCTTGCTGCCAGCTGAGAAGTGGTGGAGATGGGAACCAAGGCTTTAAAACCACCTCCTCCACAAAAATCAGACTTTTTTCTCCTCACCTCAAATTCCTTCTTAGTGACCCTGACAATTGCAATAGTTCCCTGAGACCATCCAGTGCCCTTTGGCCTAGGAACCCACATCAGGAACCCTTTGTATGAACTTTTTTTAAAAGGTTCTGGAGAAATTTGTAACTTTTTAACAAACATACCAATAAAGGTATGGGTATGCCAAGAATTTTGTTAGTACAAACCTGTCCCTTTCTGCCAAGTGCCTAATTTTTCCATTGGCATTTGCAAGGGTCCTCTGCCCTTTTTGCCACTTCTCTCATTTTACCATTATCTGTGAAATTCATTAGCATGCTGTCTGCTACTACTTTACTGAAAATTAATGAAGATGTTAAGTAAGACCATAACAAACAGGTGTACCTTGGGAACGGCTAGTAGATTCCTCTCTTGTATCTATTACTACTTTGCTAATGATCACACACTCACCATTTGATTTTTCTTTTCGAGTCAAGTCACATCACATGTAGCCATTCTAAGTCAAGTAGCAAGTGATGGCTCACTTACTGATTATTTATTTATTTGCTCTAGGGGCTATTCCAGAAGGACTAAGTGCCATTTGCATCTTGTAACTTCATCATGTGTTAATTTTATAAAAAGGAACACAGCTGATTGGATCCATATACAGAGGCCTTGATATTTTGGCTTCCTCTAATTCTTGTCTCCTCACCACTGTGGACAGAAAAACAGCTTCTTCTTTGTTGGTATGAATTTACAAAACTTCTTCCCGAATCTACGTAATCGGTCTCATGGTTCCACTTGCACAAGACACTGCAAAAATCCAGTGCAAGAACAATAATATATTTGGATTTAGTTTCACTTTTTAAATGCAGTAGTTGTGCCACCACCTCCTCCCTTGACCCTTGCCCGGCCTGGCTAATCAAAGCAGCCAGGCCTATAACAACCGAATGGGCCACGGCAATAATTAATGGGTCTCTCCAGGAGGGCAAGGTTCCCCTTGCCCTCAAGGAGACACTCATTAGGCCCATAAGGAAGAAACCAAGTTTGGCGGCGGACAACATTGGCAATTATAGGCCCATCGCCAATGTTTCTTTCCTCAGCAAAGTGGTAGAGAGGGTGGTGGCTGACCAGCTCCAGGTTCTTTTGGATGAAACCAATGCCCTGGATCCATTCCAGTCGGGCTTCAGGCCGCGCCACGGTACAGAAACGGCATTGGTCGCCCTGTTTGATGACCTGCTGAGAGAGGCCGACAGGGGCAAAATGTCTTTGTTGGTCCTCCTCGATATCTCAGCCGCCTTTGTACTGTCGACCACGGTCTCCTCCTGGGGAGGCTCTCCGAGTTGGGAATTGGTGGTCTGGTGCTTGCCTGGCTCCGATCCTTCTTGAAGGACCGTCCTCAGAGAGTACAGCTTGGGGAGTGTGTTTCAGCCCCGTGGAGCCTCAATTGTGGGGTTCTGCAGGGCTCGATTATCTCCCCAATGCTGTTTAATATCTATATGAGGCCACTGGGTGAGGTCATCAGGGGGTGTGGGGCTTCGTGCCATCAGTACGCTGATGACACCCAGCTCTACATCTCCTTTTCTCCAACCACAGTGGATGCCGTTCCGTCCCATCAGCGCTGCCTGGAGGCTGTACTGCAATGGATGCAGGAGAATGGACTGAGGCTGAATCCGGACAAGACGGAGGTCCTGAGGGTGGGTGGCCCCTCCATTGGTGGTTTGGGAAACTCCCTCTCTTTTGGGGGAGTGACTCTCACCACGAAGAGTGAGGTTCGCAGCTTGGGGGTCCATCTGGATCTGGCACTCACCATGGAAACCCAGGTAGCGTCAGTGGTCCGCTCCGCCTATTTCCATCTGTGGTGGATTGCCCAGCTGCGTCCCTATCTTGATGTTGGGGTGCTCACTACTCTGGTCCATGCGCTTGTAATTTCGAGATTAGACTACTGTAACACACTCTACATGGGGCTACCTTTGAGATTGATGCGGAAATGGTGCAGACTGCGGCGGCGAGACTTCTCACTGGGGTGAGAAAATATCAGCATATTTCCCCCACTCTGGCTGCCTTGCATTGGCTGCCCATTTGTTTCCGCATTGATTTCAAAGTGTTAATGATGACATATAAAGCCCTAAACGGTTTAGGACCTCGATATCTAGCGGAACGCCTCCTCCCACCTAGATCTACCCGAATCACTCGTTCTAGCCAGGAAGGGCGGCTGAGGGGCCTAACGCCGAGGGAGGCCTGGAGAGAAAGAACAAGAAACCAGGCCTTCTCGGCAGTGGCCCCTCGCCTTTGGAACAGTCTGCCCCCAGAGATCTGTCTGGCTCCCTCACTGGGTGTTTTTAAGAGTAAACTTAAGACATGGCTCTTTAGGCAGGCTTTCCCTCCTGTCATCACTTGATTATTTTTCTTGAACTATATTACTACTGTTGTTTTTTATTTTATTATATTGTTTTTATTTTATCTATTATTGTTAGCCGCCCAGAGTAGACGTGTCTAGATGGGTGGGGTATAAATTTAATAAATAAATAAATATGTTATACAACAAGCAAAAAGTATCTTCTAAGTTAATCTATGAATAGAACTCATAGCCTCTACTGCTAATTAGCACTTAATGCTCTTGTTTAAACCTGCCTGCCACTTGGCACCATCTTTGCAGGTCTCTCTTCTGGATCTCAACAAACCCCTGTCTTCAGGACTAAGGACAAGACCTTTTCAGTGGCTCTGCTGAGGCTCTGGAACTCCCTGATGAGGCAGGCCTGTCTCACTTCTTCACATGGGTGTCCCTAGGGGGAAAGAAGGAAGGG
This sequence comes from Intellagama lesueurii, assembly GCA_037013535.1. Lineage (NCBI taxonomy): Eukaryota > Metazoa > Chordata > Lepidosauria > Squamata > Agamidae > Intellagama > Intellagama lesueurii. The sequence goes on along the minus strand of JBAJHW010000001.1, from coordinate 189,180,936 downwards.
CACCTGCCCTCACATACTAAATCTGGTATTTCTTTAAATGTAGATAGGTACATTAAAGCTGGTGGATAGATGAGTGAGTTAGGTATATAACTACAAAGCCAGAAATTGGGAGTTCAGTTCTCCAATGTGCATTCCAGAAGAGCCAGACTGGGCAAACTGTACAATCCCAGGGCACTCCACACAGAAAGAGAATGGTAAACCACTTCTGAGGACTCCCTACCGAGAAAACCCTGAAAAGAGTGCCAAAAGTCAACATTGACTATGAGTATGCCCATACACGCTCATAAAAGGCACATTAAACAAACACACACAGTCCAGCTGCACAGAAGGACATGTGTAGGTAGAGCGGTCCATGAGGCCAGCAAGATCAGTGAGAGAATAGGGGTTTCAAGATGTGAGATCAGGACCCTTTGTCCTGTTTTAAGGAGAGTTGATTGGAACAACAGGGAATTTAGTTCTGATCTCATGATGTTGTTCTTTGTACAAGTTCTATAAGATATAGACATGCTATACATACAACAATAATATAATAGTGTAAAAACAACAGTCAAGTTAAGAGTCCATGGGTACTATTAATAAACTTTGCGCACATTCTCTCCATAATTATTTTTTTAGTTGCCCTTGCTTCTTTAAGAGCTTTCAGGAAGTTGATGCAGACCTTCAGAATGACATTTAGGTTTTTTTAAGTGCTTTTAATCTCTCATTGCTTTTAAAAATAATTTAATGCTGCCTTTTATTTCTGTATCTATAGGAATTTCCCCCTTTTTTAAAACAAAAATTAAAACTGAAGATCGAATCACATGTTAAAGGAAATGCTTATTTCTTGCTATTATAACACTTTCCTTCCCACAACACCATGTATCTCTAGGCCTGCACAATCAGACTTGCAAATATAGCCAGTATTTACTTTCCTGTAACCAACTGTAAAACAAAAAGCAAGGTAATTTGCAACATATGGACTGAGGCCAGCTTCCATTAGGATAGACAGACATCTTTAACCTCTTAAGGGAGATCTATTTTAATGATGTGTTAATGCCATCATCCAGTTTGACCCTGAAAATCCACACCAGCTAATGGTCCAAATGAATAGTGGCTGGCATAGACAAGAATCTGGCTAGGCATACCATATGGCAATCCTGGCAGGGCCGATTCCAGAATTTGGCCGCTTGACAGGAAATGTATTATGTCCATTGAAATACATATTTATACATCATCAAACCATTTCTGTACATTTCAGCAACTCCACTGATCCAATTATTAGTCTTATTCATCTATTTATACATCTGCATCTCTCCCTTTCTCTAAGTAGTTGCGGTGGCAATACTTACACACTCTAACTGGGAATAAAGCTCTGTTAAACGGAGTGCCACTTATTTCTGAAAGTGAAACAGTGTGGTTCATTCAGAGAGTCCTTTGGGGATGCCTTCCTCAATGGTCAATTACTGAGATTATTGTCATGTGTCATCATGGGGGTTCTGTTTCTGCCTCAGATCTCAACAGATTTAATCCCTATCTAGGTGATGTCCTGTTTTATCCTCACAGTTACTTTGAGATATAGGTTAGGCTTTAGTGAAACTAACTTTGTAGCTGAGAAAACAGTTTAACCCAGAATTGCCTTTCATATACCCATCTGCTACATCCTGATGACTCCTGTTTTCAGATCTTGCTAGAATGTGGGAGGGGAAAATTGTTTCCTATTTCACTTTGTTGCAGGAATACACTGCAGCGCCTGCTCATGTGATAAAGCTAAAAGCAATAACCTCTGATTTGTTCTTCTGGCTTACTGGCAAATTGGCTTTGTCTGAGGCACAGAAATGACACGGGCATCTATGTACTGCTAGGTACTTAATTCTTATAGCTGTTTCCTAATGACAAGCTTTGAGTATGTATTGGGGGGAGGGAGAGTGCAAAAATCACTAATTAACAGCTATTGCTGTAGGATAGCTTAAGACTATATTTCTTGTGAGAGTTTTGATGTATGTGGGGAATATGACAAGGACTATGGGACTCCTGTGACTGCACATAATTCCCCTAAGCTTAGCTGTAATGTCCTGTGACTAACAACTCAGCATTTCTTATACCAGGATGATATAAGGTCCGGCTGGTTTTGCTGGTGAAGCTCTCTGGCTCTAGGAACAGAAAAAGTTGAGCTATTCTGCTGGGGAGAATATTCCAGAGAACAGGAAGACAACACTGGACACTGAGTATCAGTGATTCATCAAAAGCTGAGATGCTGCTGCATGGATCTGCCAACGGAGGAGAAAGGAAAACAAAGAACCATGTGGAGCGAAAGACCCATGTTTTCAGATGTCTCTATATCAATGCACAGAGCATGGAAAATAAACATGATAAACTCAAGCTCTTAATACAGACAGGCAAATATGATTTAATAAGCATTAACTGACTGAAACCTAGCAGGATGAGGCTCATCACCGGAATCTAGTGATCCAGATATTCAAAAGGGACAGACAAAAGAGGAAAAGATTATGAGTAGCATTGTGTGTACAGGATATGTACACGTGTGAGCACGATATGCTGCTGGAGAGCCTTTGCGTAACAATCTGGTAAGGAGGTATGTAGCAGACCCTTCACAGTGATGCCTCCTTGATCAGATAATGCTAAACATTCAGAGAGGACACACATAGCAGTAATAGGAGACTTCAGCTACTCTGATATCTGTTGACAATCCAACAATGCCAGGAATGTAAAATCCAACAAATTCCTCACTTGCCTTGCTGACAACTTCACCTTCCAGAAGGCAGAAGAAGTGACAAGAGAATAAACTGTTCTGGATTTGGGTAATAGTGAGACCTTTGGCTGAAAGTGACCATACTTTCTTGTGATTTGTTTTATACCAAGAAAAGAAAAAGATCAAAGAAGAATAATGAGCACTCTGGATACTGGGAAATCTGATTTCAATAAATTTAAGAAAACTCTAAGCATATCTCATCACCAGACATACTCTGGTATGATGGATTACATACTCTGGTATGATGAAGAGTCCATGATGGATAGGAGTTACTTAAGGATGAGATACTGAAGGCACAATCACATACAATTCATATGAGAAAGGAAAGTGGGACACATTAAAAGAAACTGAGGTGGCTATATAAGGAGCTTTCAGATGAACTAAGATTTAAAAGGAGCATGTAGAAGAGATGGAAGGAGGGGTAAATAATCAACAAGGACTATAAACAAGTAGCCAATAATTGCAGCAAGAAGGTTAGGAAGGTTGAAAATTAGCTCAGACATGCAAGAGAGATTGAAAACAACAAAATGTGTATTTTTTTCCAGCTATGCTCAAGACAAGAAAGAGAACAGGGAAACAGTAGGTCCACTCTGTGGAGGGAATGAAGAAAAAGAGAACCGAGAACCACAAAACATCTGCTTTGTCTTCCTCTTCTTCCAAAGGTAAAACAGTGCTCAACCTAGTGAACAAAAAATTAAGGAGAGAGGGAGGGGGCTGCTTCCTAAAATAGGAAAATGGTAATCCAGGAACATCTAGGTACTTTAAATGAATCCAAGGCCGATGAGCATCTAGGAGTATAAAATGAACTCTCGAATGTAATCTCAGAATCTCTGTCTATAATCTTTGAGAATTCTCAGAGAACAAGCAACGTCCATGAAGACTGAAGGCAAACAAATGTCATCACCATCTTCCAAAAAAAAAAGAGAAGAAAGAAGATCCAGGCAACTACTAACCAGTCACCTTGACATCAAAATCAGGAAAGGTTCTAGGACAGATCATAAAACAGTTGGTTTGTGAGCACTTAGAAAAGAATACTGTGATTTATAAGGCCCAACATGAGCTTCTCAAAAACAAGTCATGCTAGATAAATCTTACTTCTCTTTTTTTGACAGAGTCACAAGCTTGGTAAATGAGGAAAAATGCTGTGGAGTGTACCTTGATTATCAAGGTCCTTCATTATATTCTTAAAGCCAAGTTCATTAAAAGTGAGTTAGATTATGGTTTTGTTAAGTGGATCTGTAGCTGGCTGTTGGGCTCATCCAAAGAAAGATCACCAATAGAGATAGGTATGAACCACCGTTTGGGTGGTGTGTGCCAGTTTGTCCTTTGGATGAAGAAGTGTTTGGTGATTCTCAGCCTCACTTCCTCCTGCAGGCATCCACTCAGAGACAGCACCTGGAGTAGGTGAGGCAGGGAATCCAAGGCACTGCCTATGAGTGGGCGCTCACCAGAGGAGGTGGGGCTGGGAACTGCCAAACACCTGTTCATCAAAAGATGAACCAGCAGTTTGTGCCCATTTCTGATCACCAGCATCCTGGGTGAACTGACAAGTGGGGTACCACAGGGTTCATTCCTGGGCTTACTATTGTTTTATATAAAAAATGTTCAAAGCAAAGTTTACCCAGTTTACCCAGTGAGTAAGGAGACACCAGCATGAGCAGTCAAGGACAGCTGCAGAGTGAGGGGAGAACATTGGGTTGAAGGTTGGGGAGACAGAAGGGAGGCAACCCCATTTCCTCCCACCTTTTTCCTCAGCTGGGGCTGTGCTGGGGCTGTGCTGCCTTGGGCAGTAGAACCTAAGGAGTCAACATAGCCCCCTTCCCTGCCATTTCTCTCAGCCATCATTCAGTTGGTTGCAGTGGATTTTTTTCTTTTCCTTTTGTTAAAAAAAAGTAAGTGGCATATTGAAATGGCAATATATGCCCTACCACTGTGCCAGAAAAGTGTGTTACAGTTCTTAAATAGGAAGGATCACTCTAAGTAGAAACACAAGCGGACAAAGTATTTTCTTCCATGCCAAAGAGTGCCATCAGGGTTCCATATACAGTGGTGCCTCGACTTACGAATGTCCCGACTTACGACCATTTCGAGTTGCGACCAGCTCCGGCTGCAAAATTTTGCTTCGACTTGCGGCCGGAGCTTCGAGTTGCGACCAGAAAAAGGCAGGGGGAAAGGGCGGGGAATTCAAATTTGCTAACCGTTGGTAGGCGAAGAGGCTGCTTCTTTGTAGCTCTTTCGCCCCAACGGTTAGAGTGAGTGCGTCGGAGGAGGCTTTGGCCTGCCTGGTGCTGCTTTCTGCTCCTGAGTAAGTACATTTACTTTGTTTTTCAGGGTGGGTTTGGGTTTGGGGGGGGGGTTATGTTTCTGTGCTGTGCTGCTTTTTGTGTTTTGGTGTGTTTTTTCCCCCAGCCCCATTGCGCATTCGGATGGGGCTGGCTGTGTGGGGGGATTTATTTTTCCCCCAGCCCCATCGTGCGTTCGGATGGGGCTGGCTGTGTGTGTGTGGGTTATGTTTTTCCCAGCCCCGTCACACGTTCGGATGGGGCTGGCTGTGTGTGTGTGGATTTTTTGATTATTTTTTTCCCAGCCCCATCGCGTGTTCGGATGGGGATGGCTGTGTGTGTGGGAGGGGGTTGGTTATTTTTCAGCCCCATCGCCTTCCGATGGGGCTTGGAGTGGGGTTTTTTTTGTGATTATTTTTTTCAGCTGGAACGGATTAATGGGGTTTCAATGCATTCGTATGGGAAATGGTGCTTCGATATACGACCATTTCGAGTTACGCCCATCTTCTGGAATGGATTATGGTCGTAAGTCGAGCCACCACTGTACAGTACTGTACAGTGGTGGCTCAACTTACAAACTTAATTGGTTCTGGAACTCCGGTCGTAACTCGAAATGGTCGTAAGTCGAAGCACCATTTCCCATAGGAATGCATTGAAATTCAATTAATCCATTCCTGCCGAAGAAAAAAATCACCAAAAAAACCCCACACACACACTGCAAGACCCATCGGAAACGTGATTAAACGCAAAGCAGAAAGCAAGGAAAGCATGCAAGACCCATCGGAAATGCAAAAAAAGCAAAGCGAAAAGCAACCAAACCCCGCAAGACCCATCGGAAATGGAGGGGGAAGCCCAAAAAACAAGCAAACCCCCCAAGACCCATCGGAAATGGGGGGAAAAAACCCAAAAAGCAAACAAACCCCGCAAGACCCATCGGAAATGGGGGGGGGAACCCAAAAAGCAAGCAAACCCCCCAAGACCCATCGGAAATGGGGAAAAAAAACAAAAAAAAAAAACAAACCCCCCAAGACCCATCACAGCACAGAAACATAACCCCCCCAGCCCAAAACCACGCTGCAAAACCCACCCAGAACAGTTTTTAAAAAGCAGAAAGCAGCACCTTACCTTACCAGGCAGTCCGAAGCCTCCTCCGATCGCACTCACTCTAACCGTTGGGGCGAAAGAGCTACAAAGAAGCAGCCTCTTCACCTACCAACGGTTAGCAATTTGAATTTCCCGCCTTTTTCCCCTGCCTTTTTCTGTTTGTAACTGGAAGCTCTGGCCGCAAGTTGAAGCAAAATTTTGTGGCCGGAGCTGGTCGTAACTCGAAATGGTCGTAAATCGGGACGTTCGTAAGTCGAGGCACCACTGTACCATAACTCTTCTGTCATGCTACAGATCCATTCAAAGCAAATTTTATTCAGTTTCCTTGGGAGAGGCGAGTGTCTTGAGAGAGAGGCTTTGCAGAGAGAGGTGAGTTTAGACGCTGCTTGTGTGTGTGCCTGTGTGTAACTTTGGTTGGTCATTCCTTTCAGCATCAGTTCAAAGCATTCACACACTTTGAAGTAAAGTGAAAGTAGACTGGTCTCTGGTGGGGAGAAAAAAATCCAGATTGGGGCAGTGGGGCTCCAGGCTGATTCACATTTCCTATTGCATTATTTGATCAATGGGAAAAAATGTGAATAGCTCACTTCAGCCCTGTATTTTTTTGTCTTGTGCAGTCACACTCTAAATGAATATGAGTACCATGATTGCAAAGAGACATTTCTCAGGGCCAAAGGAGAAAAGATGGCAATTGCCTTTCATTCTCAATTGTATGAGCTGCTTTTGAATACTAAGCATGGGAGCCACGACCCTAATGGCTGGGACTCTAATGTGGAAGGCAGTTGTAAGGAGGCTTTAACTCATTCCTTCACCCTTGTGGTCCCAGTTTGGATTAGGGCCCTGCTCCTTCCCAAAGGTTCTCATCTACACAGTCTGAAACCTTTCTTTTCCTGCTGGTAGCTGCTGGGATGATGGGACTGGGCATGATATATCAATCCTCTGCTTTCTGCCATGGTTTGATCCACATCACCTCCCTACTGTTGTTGCTTCTTAAAAGCCATTCACACTTTTGATGGTTTTTCATTTAGTTAGGCCTTAAATCCACAGAACTCAAAACCAGGAAAATAACCACTAAATGATCTATAGGAGGCTGCACAATTCTTGATCCCTCAGGCCAAATGCAGGCAGAAAACCAGTCCTGGATTACAACCTGCTAGATCCTTGCCAACTGTGTTTGTTTCAGTTTCAGTAAGCAATGAAACAGAAAGTGAGGTAAGGGAATTTGGGGGGGGGGGCAGACAGAACAGACAAAGAAAAAGCTGCACATTCAGCTTCAGCACAATTAGATTCATTCACGAACACTTGTATAACTTAAGCCACCTAGTAGTACCTGTTGTGTGAAAAATTATTCAGGAAACAAGATAGAAGCAGCTGCTCTAAGTAATAGACATCATTAATGGATATTGTGGGATATCAGTCAGACATACTGTAGATATCATTAGAAGACTTTGGAGCACCTGGATAAATTATATGTTGGAAAAGTGGAAATTTGAAGCACTATACATGTTTTGTCCACATCCAGACACATGTATATACAATACACACATTGTTATAAACAATGCATTTATCGTCTTTGCACTAGGAATGTTTAATCCTTGCTTCTGTTGTTCTCCCAAACAAGGATGAGGAATTTCAAAAAAGTTCTCCTCATCCTATGATCTTAACAGTTTTGATGCAAATTGTATATCCTGCACAAATCATGTCTCTTGTGCCTATCACCAAACTGCACAACTCCTGCAAATTGCTCAAAATTACCATTGCTCCTGCCTTGCTGTGTGGATTTTAAGAACCAGAAGCACTGGATGGCTTGTCAGCAACTTTTTTTTAGCAATCAGCCAGTCCTCTGCTTATATATGAACTGGTACCAGGGCAACAGCACATGAATGCTCATGAAGTGGAGGAGAGTGAAAGCTGAGCCTGTGAGAGGCACACTACCAAGCATGCTCAATGTAGTGGCATCTTCACATGATATTGTTTAGGGAGAGACTTTCCACCATTCGCCAAAATAACTAAACAAGAGAATGGGGCTTTTCTAGAGGTTAAATAACAAAGAGAACCTGTCCCACCACTCATCATAACATTCAATTAATTCCACAACTTTTGACTTGTATCTTGTCTTACTGTCGACATATGTACCTTTACTGCCTTTATTCAATTTTTTGGCCTACCCCCTAAATGTCCTGGTTTATACTCCTGGAGGTACTTGTACCCCAGGTTGGGAATCACTGGGTTAAACCACTGCCATACTTTCAGTCTGCTAAAGAACAAGTTGAAGAAATGGTCCTTGCTTCTTTGGTCCAACATGCCACTTTAAGAAATTGCAATACCTACGAGTTATTTTACAAGTCAAGGAACTTGTTCTCTTAAATAGAATTAGTTTCCCACTGTGCTATCTTCTTACAGCCACTAAATAGCAGACATGTTTTTGTTTTAAGAGCAGCTACACACAGCATCTGTTTCTTCACTCAGGATATGCTAGACACAATCTGCAGTGACCCCAAGGTGCCACACAGGCATATCCAGAACTGTGTAATTAACTTCAGGAACAGGAAGTGGTGGGCTAAATGCAGTAATTACTATTCCACTAATACTCCCCCTGAAATTATTTTCTTTCCTTTTTAAATAGTTTGTTGCAGAAAGATAGGAGAAAATATTTATTTCATCAGATGAAAGGATGATTCAAGTTTTGCTGAATTGATCTGATAAGTGAAAATACATTCTCAGAAGTTGACATATTGTTCTAAAAACCATAGACCACAGGCTTTTATTTTTTTTCACTAGCAAAAGAAAGGTTGGCTGTGGGCAGTACGAGCTCCTTCATACTACAGTATCGTGAAGTGTGTGCAATTAAGAAGGACAGATCGCACTGTCTGCCACTTTTTCTTTGGCAGTACATTTGCTTATGCAACCTTTTATTTATTTTACACATTTACAGATTGTGCCTTGGCCAAACTGTTTCCTGAGCAGCTTACAAGAATAACTTAATGATAAAATCAGTATAAAATTGCACATTAATATGAAAAATAGAGACAAGTGATAAAATCAGAAGATTCAAGTTTTAACATTTGTAAGTTTAAAAGCCTGGCAAGGACAAAAATAGTGTCTGCATGATGTCAAAAAGGTAACGAACTGGGCACCTGATGTGCCCTCTGAAGAAGAAATTCCATGAGCAGGCACTATTACTTAAAAAAAATTTTTTAGTCCAGTTGTTAATCATGTCATATGTTAGTTGTTAGATACGAGGTAGGGCATGTGGAAGAAAACTTGCATGAGTAACCTCAGCATATTGGAAGGCTGATGTGGAGAGTAGGTGTTCCTTCAGGTAACTAGCTTCTGAACTGTGTACAGCTCCAAAATTGCGTAGACTTTAAATTACGCTTGGAGATGGCCATGGACCCAGTTGCTATTTCTATTAGTACTGGAATAAAGTGTTCCCATTAGTTGATAAGCATTCATTTATACTCTAGTAGGTGTTTTTTGAACTGGGTTTCTGGATAGTCTTCAAGAGTAGCCCCAGATAAAACTCATCACATAAGTAAATCCTGGATGTTAGCAGAAGATAGCTAATTCTGGCCAGATTATCCCTGTCCAGAAGACAGCAAATTTGGAACATCAATCTTCTTAACTAATGAAGGGTGCTCTATTCCATAAAACTACTTGAGCCTCCAAGCTGGATAAAGGAGTACTCCTACAGTGAGTTCCTGAAGCCTTAATGGGAGTACAAAGCCACACATAACACTATCTCACTCAACAGAGATATCACCTAGTCACACCAGGAGTACATTAATATTGTCAGGATTCTGTTTCGGTTTACTGCCCATGAACCAGCTCTTTACTGACTCCAGACACCACTGTCTCATTTGAATACACAAAAAGATTTTTTAAAAAAGCTTTGTGTTTCCACACATCAGTAGAATTTCACCCCATATCCTTGGATGGCCTCTACCCTTGGTTTCATACAGATACTGAGGAGCAGCAGGGGGACAAGAAGGAACCCTATGTGACCTCATAACGCAAGAGCCACAAAGTTAATCAGTAGTCTTCAGAGTTATTTTCTAGTATCAACACTGGAGTAGGACCATCAGAACATCTCATTTCTCACTCTCTACTCAGGAAACCTATTCCTAGTTATTGGGATCAAATCACTGAGAAGTCTGAGAAAAGAATAAATACCTCCACCCCGTAAGCAAAGGTGACATATTCAGAAAGACAAAGATACTTTCCTGTGCCAAAATCAGGCCTGGAACCATACGGGAATGATCTGATGTGTACTCATCCAGGAACCCTAGACTTCTCTGGCCAACGTGTCCAGCCCAGGAAGGGAATATTTGGGTCTGACTGATAATCTGGGAATGGTTTTGTTACCACATCGTTCAAAGTGGTGAAGGCTACTGCCCCTTGTAGGGAGGATTTATTTACCTCCTGGATCCAGTGGGATATTATCAGCCACAAAGTGCAAAGTTTCAGTGAACTCAGTGTAACCTGCACTAGTCCAAGCACTCTGCATATATCCTCAGACTCCAATGACAAAAAGTTGTCCTACAACACAGCACCAGCACTTGGTCCATTCACTAACTGATCTGCAAAACTGATGCCATCTAATTCAGACCAGGTTCAAGGTATTTACCCTCAAGGTATCTGGTAAACATGATACAACATACTTCTCAGTGTTTTATCCTAGACTGAAATTATTTCTCATGTAGGACGTTACTGTATAAGGAAAAAAGGAAATCCATGAAACAGCAAAAAGAGGCATGTAAGGCAAAGTCCTGTGAATGTCAAGTAATAATAAAGTCCCAGTAACATTATTGGGGTGGGAAATGCAGCACAATCCTAGGTACAGATATAGAATAAATTCCCAATTTGTTTAATGGGACCAATTCCCAGTATGTAAAAGATTGCAGTAAGTACGCAAAAACTGAAGCCTTAACTTGTCCCCTTTTATCTCTATGGGACTTAGACATTACTGGTATTTGATGGACTGTGTGCATAGCATGCTTACCGCTTCGTTTTCAGTTAGCATGGGTCAGGGCCCCAAGGTGAATGCAACTGCAGAACTACCAGCATAAAAAGAAAGTACAGTGGTGCCTCGACTTACGACCGTCCCGACATACAACCATTTCGAGTTGCGACCAGCTCCGGCCGCAAAATTTTGCTTCGACTTGCGGCCAGAGCTTCGAGTTGCAAACAAGAGAGGCAGGGGAAAAAGGCGGGGAATTCAAATTACAGGACTAACCGTTGGTTGGCAAAGAGCTTCTTTGTAGCTCTTTCGCCCCAACGGTTAGTGTGCGAGCATTTGCAGAGAGTCTTCGGACTGCCTGGTGCTACTTTCTGCTTCTGGGTGAGTACATTTACAGGGTTTTGCAGGGTGAGTTTGGGTTTGGGGGGGTTATGTTTCTGTGCTGTGAATTTTTTTTTTTTTTTTTTTTTTTTTTGGGTGTGTGTTTTTCCCAGCCCCATCGCGTTCCGATGGGGCTGGCTGTGTGTGTGTGTGTGTGTTTTTAATTTTTTCCCCAGCCCCATCGTGTTCTGATGGGGCTGGCTGTGTGTGTGGGGGGTGTTTTTTTATTTATTTTTTCCCCCAGCCCCATCGCGTTCTGATGGGGCTGGCTGTGTGTGTGGGGGTGTGTGTGTGTTTTTTTTGTTTTTTTCCCCCAGCCCCATCACGTTCCAATGGGGCTGGCTGTGGGGGTGGGTTTTTTTTTTTCTTTCCCCCAGCCCCATCGCATTCCGATGGGGCTGGCTGTGTGGGGGTGGGGTTTTTTTGGGATTATTTTTCAGCCCCATCGCGTTCCGATGGGGCTTGGAGTGGGGGGTTTTTTGTGATTTTTTTTTTGGTCTGGAATGGATTAATCGCGTTCCAATGCATTCCTATGGGAAATGGTGCTTCGACTTACGACCATTTCGAGTTACGCACATCTTCTGGAACGAATTATGGGCATAAGTCGAGGCACCACTGTACAGAAAGTTATAAAGCAACTTCCCAGGTCTCTGTCTGGCCTAAAGAGGGATCAGGGCCTGAAAAGTTTGAAGAGTGAGATAAGATGTATAGAACAGTGAGACCTGCAGCTATTTTCAAGCCATCTAGAATACTGCAGTTCTCCATCTATGGATGCTAATGGTAAGGCTCGATGGTAAAGGTTATACTGGAAATTCTGTCTGCTGCAAAAATTTAGCAATCACACAACTTTCCTTCAACAAAACTGAAAGGGAAGAAAACGTTGTGTTGCATTGGCGCTTATAGTGTTTTTATTAACATTTGGGCTTGGTAATGTTTGGTTTTTAGACATCATAACACAGAAAGACACACTTTTTAAAATTAGTTATAAAAGAAGAAGAATGGTCAGCAAGTGCAGGTTTGACTGGCTGTGGTGCCTGGATTTATTTCCTGAGATGGGTTTCCCTAGGGATTTAAACAAATTACAGGACCAAGCAGTTAGGCTAAGGAGATGCTCTGGCTTGAGGAGGAAAAAAAAGAAGTATTTTTATATTCTGATTTGATTATTTATTTGGCTACATAAGAATGGTGAAAGGTTCAAGTGGTATTTCAAAGGAAAATTAAACACCTTATTACATATTGAGTGTGGCTTAGATGGAGTTCCAATGTGTTTGGAATGGATAGCTTTCACAGCAGTGACTAAGTTTCCGTGATACACTTCACTGTAACAGAATAACATTTTTCAAGTGGTGAGCACCAGCTAATAATACCAGCAATAGAGTTCCCCCTCCCACAGGGTGTGTTACAATTGTCAATTTGCAATTCACTCAGTTTCTTATACACACAGTCTGCCTAACATACAAACTTTTCAATGTTTAAATTTTTCCTCCACCAGCATGCACATTTTAGTACACTTTCCTTATCTTACTCATTTGTGTATGCCTTTTTTCTAGTTGTTCAGAGAACAGCCTGACCACATTTTGAGAAGTATAATGTGTTCCAGTTCAGCTATTGATTTGAGAAGTATGAGTTGGTAAGTTTGAGACCAAACACAAACTGATTTCAGTTTCCCCCATCCCTGTTCAAGAAGCATCCTAAAACATTTTTTTCTGGAGTGGAGAAATTCTGTTAAGCTAAGGTGTGATCACTTAAAAAAAAAAAGAATTAACAGGTATAACATGGGGACACCGTTTGCCTTGGGATACAAAACATTTTAGCTGTTTAGTTAGGCACAAACTTTCAACCTCTGTGCTTCATATTGATTTCCTGGACAATTGTGCTTATAGTGCACAATGATATGCCAAGCCAATGGCAAAATGGGTCATTCTGATACTGGACTTGCCACCCAGTCCCTTGGCCTGCAGCTGATGAACACAATTCCTAGAATCACTGCAATACTCTTGTTAATAGCACATCACAGTGCAGGCTTCCTACAAGGCATTTGAGAGAAGCCTGTTCTGGACCCTGTATAAAAAGAATGTTATCGCACCAAGATGATTTGTGGTGGGTACAAGTGACTGCATTTGCTTTAGAAACCTTTTGTGTTCTTATGGACCACTCCATTAGCTATGCTATGATGGATTAACCCTTGACCACAAATGGGTATTGCAGAGGCTTCCCTTTGGCTGATTTTCTGCTGAGCTCCAAACTGGTCCATTTTCTTCCTCTCCACCCCCCACCCTCTGCCCTCAAATGGAAACATGGCAGCAGGTGCCTTCATTTTCAAACAATGACAACAACAGCAGCAACAATGACAACAACAACAACACATAGGACAAGGAGGCTTATTTTTTGCTGCTGAGGACAAGAAATGAAGTGCTGCCTCTTTAATTGGCAAAAGCATGCAGTTAAGAGCATACCTTTAATTTAGTGTTGGGATAGCTCACTTGCACCCTGGCTGTTGTCTTATTGGAGAGGGCAGCCTGCCTCAGATCCTCTAGCACTGAAATTATATCATCCAGCACGCATTTCTTATCCTGATTTCTCAACACACACAGATGGGAAAAAGTATAATTATAGCCTTTGTGGTTCACCTTCATTTCCAGCACGGCTCGGTGGATCTGCAGCAGTCCTTCAGCCTGATGCAAAATATTGCCTCCGGGCTTGGAGAGGAAGATGACCCTGCCATACCTCCCCGGGGTGTGCAAGTCCGAATAGAGCTGGCTTTTGGAGCGGTCGAGGGGGAAAAGGCTGTTGGCTAGGCTGCGCTCGATCTTGGCCAAGCTGTGACTCGGGGCCACCAGGACCTCCAGGTCCCTTTCGAGCTGGAAGCGGTTGAGGACGCTGAAGCCGAAGATGATGGTCAGGACCGCGGGCACGGTGAGGAAGAACACCGGGTGCCGGCTGACGAACAAGCCCAGCTTGTGGCAGAACGACTGGAGCCCTCTGTGGATCACCTGCCGCAGCATCCTCTTCCTCCGCCACCCGAGCCAGCTTGCAGATGCGCCCGCCGGTCCTCTTATTAGAAAGCACATGTGACATCGGGAGCTCCGAGCCCAGCCCCGCAGCTCCCCGCTTCGCTTCGCTTCGATCCGCGCCGCCGCCGCCGCCGCCGCCGCCACCACGACTCCTTTGAAACACTGCAGCAAGTTGCAGCAAGGCGACCCAATACTGATCAATGGAGTGCGTGCGTGCGTGTGTGAGGGAGTGTGAGTGCGCGCGCGTGTGTGCCGGGAGTAGGGGGCGAAGGGAGGGGAGCTCGGGGAGGGGAGTTCCCGAGGGGCTCTCCCTCTCTTTTTCTCTCTCTCCCTCCTTAGTCTCTTCGGCCCCAATTCACCAGCGCTCCTCCTCCGGCGGCAGGGCACGCTGCAGCACTCCCCTCCCCCCTCCTCCCCCCCGCCGCCCTCCCGGGGCTGCTTCCGCGAAGCCCTCCGGAGCGCGTTCCGCTGGCTTTCACCGCTTCCGAAGGGCCGGGGGGGGGGGGGGGCGGCTCTAGAGGAGCTTCGCAGAACCTTCTTTATTGATTAATATTATTCCCACTCCCTCCCCCGCCTCAAAAGAAAGAAAGAAAGAAAGAAAAGAAAAAAGAAAGGAAGGAAGGAAGGAAGAAAAAAGAATGGGAGAGCGGGTCGGGGAATACCTGTGTGACCGGGAGGGTTGCCGGGGCGCGGAAGAACCGCGGGGGTGAGTGGAAAAGGGGAGGAGGTGGCCGGGGGAGCCCCGGGCTGGGAAACATCCCTGCCTACCTGAAGCTTGCTTGCCTCGCTTGCTTTCGGTGGGGATGGGAGGGGGAGGAAGATGATGCTGCATTTTAACCCAGCCCCGCTGATTTGCCGTCACGCCACAGCCTTGCTCGCTCGCTCGCTCGCTCACCTTGCCTGCTCAGAGCTCCGGCTTGGAAAAGACACGCTGCCTCGGAGCTTCCGAAGCCGTCCCTGCCGGGCTCGACCGCTGCAGCTCCCCGTCGGAGTGGTTCAGGGGCGCACACACACACACCCTCCATCTCAGTCTCTTTCCCTTCCCTTCCTTTCTCTCTTTCCTCCACCCCCCCCCCCCGACCGTGCAAGAGATGAGGCTGTGGATGAATGAGTGGGATGTAGTCGAGAGACTCCATGAAGGGGAAGGAAATGGAGAATGGTGTCCCCTCAGCACGCGCGCGCGCGCACGCACACACACAATGGAATAAAATGGACTTCTTGGACTGAGAGGAAATTGCAGTACTAGTCCAACCTTCCCCTTTTCGATGCACACTTCGAAGTGGCGAGGGAATTTGAGCTGTGTCAGGGAAGCTGAGAACAAGACCATCAGAAAGTTAGACTTTGCCTCTGGACTCCTAGCAGGGTCACCCAAGGTCAAAGCAGAGGTACCAGCCTAAGAGGCATCCACCATCTTTGGGAATGAACCATGACACCAGCAGAAGAGAATTGACTGCTCCAGCAGCAACTGGGGTGGAGAAGCTCTTCAAGGCTGGCTACTGGATAGCAGTGGTAAGGCCACCTGAGGATCTCTCATGGACTACAGCAGTGACACTCAAGCTAATTCTTGTTAGCACTGTGCAGAAGACAGTGGTAAACCATTTCTGAAGGTTTTATACCTGGAACACCTTTGGATAAGAAAATCCAAAGTAAATGAGGAGACAGTTGTAAGATAAACTCCCACATCAGAAGGCACTCAAGCAGCTACTGGGGAAGAGCTATGGAGAATAGTGATATTCTTAATGAAGCAAGTGGACTAAAGCCAAAAGGACTTTTGCTCTTGATGTGTATAGATGCAAAAAGGAAGTCCAAAGCTGTATGTTGCATATAATTGGAACTTAGAATGTTATAATGAATCAAGGTAAGCTCAAAATTGAAAATAAGAAATGGAATGTATAAATGTAACAGTACAAGTGAACTAAAATGGTCTGGAATAAGACATTTTTGATCAGATAATTACAAAGTGCTTTACGCTGGACTTGATAGCAGCTGTAATAGCAAGGGATTTAGTACAAACAGTTATGGACTATGAAGCAAAGTCTGACCAATTAATATCAATCATTTTTCAGGGAAAACCTTTCAATATAATCCTCATTCAAGTATATGCTTTAACAACAGATGCTAAAGAAGAAGAGACTGAAAGCTTTTCTACATGAGGAAACTGGTAACACACGAAAAAACAATGTGCTGATAATCATAGGTAACTCAAACACAAAGGTTGGAAACAAAGCAGAACCAAATGTAGTTGGAGAATTCAGTGTTTGAATCAGAAATGAAGCAGGAGAATGACTTGTAGAATTCTGTGAAGTCAATCATTTGTTTATTGGAAATACATATATCCAGCTACCAAACAGATGGCTGTACACAGAGATGTCACCAGATTAAATTAATTTATTTAAAATATTTTAACCCTACCTTTCTCCTTAAAAGGAGAAAATACTGAAATAAAATAGATTACATCATGGAAAAAGATGAAGAAGGTATATTCCTCATGCCAAAACAAGACCAGAAGCAGACTGTGGTACGGACTATGAAACATTAATACAAATGTTAGAGTACAGGTGGAGAAGAACTTTAAAATTATCACAGTGCCAAAATATAATTTAAATAATAATTCTGAAGAATTTGAAGACCATGTAAAGAATATATTTGCATTGCTAAGCTCAATCAGCTGTAAACAAGAAGAACTGTAGAGTAGAATGAGAAATATAATTAGAGAAAAATTCAAAAAGTTTTTTCCTGTAGCCAATAGAAAAGAAAAATATGAGTTAAATGAAGCTTTAAAAATTCTTAATGGCAGACAAGAAGCAAAAATAAAAGGTGGCAGAAATAGGGTTAAAATACTAATAATAGAATCATAGAATAGTGAAGTTGTAGGGGGCCTGTAAGGCCATTGAGTCCAACCCCCTGCTCAGTGCAGAAATATAAATCAAAGGATATTTGTCAGGTGGTTGTTTAAGTTTCTCTTGAATGCCTCCACTATTGGAGCACTCACCACTTCTCAAGGTAATTGGTTCTACTGTCTTACTGCTCTACCAGTTAGGAAGTTTTTTCCTGATATTCAGTTGAAATCTGGCTTCCTGTAACTTTGGACCATTGTTGCGTGTTAGAGATGGGGGTATTCGTATTCATATACGAATACGAATCCCTGCACAGGTGGCGATAACGAGAGTCCAGCTCCATGGGGCCAGACAGTCCACTCACCAATCCACCACTGCCACGGATGCCGTGATTCTTCCAATGGCTTCGCAGATCGCGATCGGCTAGCCACTCCTGGCAGGAGGCGGGAGGACAAGGTTGAAGAGTGGCTTGCAGATTGCGATCTGCAGAGCCATTGGAAGAATCGCAGCATCCACGGCAGCAGCGGATTGGTGAGTGGACCGTCCGGCCCCATGGGGCTGGACCCTCGTTATCACCACCTGTGCGGGGATATTCGTATACGAATATGAATACCCCCATCTCTATTGCATGTCCTGCACTCTGGGATGATCAAGAACAAATCCTGCCCCTCCTCTGTATGACAGCCCTTCAAGTATTTGAAAAGTGCTATCCTATCTCCCCCCCTTCAGTCTTCTTTTCTCAAGGCTAAATATGCCCAATTCTTTCAGTCTTTCCTCAGGGTTTGGTTTCCAGCCCCCTGAAATCCTTGTTGCCCTCCTCTGAACTTGTTCCAATTTGTCAGCATCCGTGAAGTGTGGTGTCCAGAACTGGACACAATACTCAAGGGGAGACCAGTGCTGAATAGAGAGGAGTTATCACCTTGTGGGATTGGTGGAACCAATTACCTCGAGAGGTGGTGGTGAGTGCTCCAACACCGGAAGCATTCAAGAGAAACTTAGACAACCCCCTGGCAGATATCCTTTGATTTGTATTCCTGCATTGAGCAGGGAGTTAGACTTGATGGCCTTATAGGTCCCTTCCAACTTCACTATGAAAGTGAAAAAAGAAAATGCAAACGCAGGATTTCATTTGAACAATAAGAAGAAAAAACATAGTTTCAAAATAATTACCTAACTTTAATGTTTACAATGAAGAAAAATTAAAGATTTTCTATACCCAATAATCAATCCAAATGGAGATTGCAGCCAAGAACTCAACAGAAGACTGAGACTTGGAAGGGTTGCTATGAAGGAGCTAGAAAGAATTCTCAAGTATAAGAATGTGTTGCTGGACACCAAGACCAACATTTTCCAGACTATTGTATTCCAAATTATTATGTAATGGGACAATAAAGACAGCTGATGGGGGGAATTTATTTATTTATTTATTTACTTATTTATTTATTAAATTTATACCCCACCCATCTAGACCGAAGTCTACTCGGAAAGGTTGTGTTTGAAATATGGTGGTGGAGGAGAGCTTTACAGGTGTCACAAAAGACCAACAGAATACAGTGGTGCCTCGATTTACGGAATTAATCCGTATTGGAACAGTGGCTGCAACTCGAAATTTTCGTAAGTCAACATCACAGTAATCCAAGTTTATGTACCAACCACCGATGCTGAAGAGGCTGAAATTGACCAATTCTATGAAGACTTACAACACCTTCTAGAACTGACACCAAAGAAAGATGTTCTTCTCATTATAGCGGATTGGAATGCTAAAGTAGTGAGTCAAAAGATAAAAGGAACAACAGGTAAGTTTGGCCTTGGAGTTCAAAACGAAGCAGGGCAAAGGTAAATTCTATGGTGTTTTTTTTAATTGTGGGGAAAGGCTCATTATTATCTCTTTTATATTTGATAGAGGGCTAAAGAAAAATTAAGATGGAAAATTAAGATCTTCCTGAAGTGTTGTTAATGTTTTTAGACATGATTAATGTTCTGCAAATAAATACACCTTGTTATTTTCCCTGTACTCTATTCTTCTTATTGCATTTGCTAACATCTCTATTATCAATGTAAATAAAACTGGAGATAATGGGCATCCTTGCCTTATTCCTTGGCCTAAATATGTTTTATTTGTTATTCCATCATTTACTAAACTCTTTGCTGTATTCTGTGACTATAATTCTGTGAATCCTTTATTATTAATTAAAAACCCAATTGAATCCATAGAGAGAATAAAAAAGCACCTAAAACTATTTGAGGAAATAACAGAATTGAAGGTAAACTAGGATAAGTCAGAATACATATTACTATGTAACTATGTAACTATGTTGGGGTAGAAACAGCAAAGATGAAAAATATGTTCAAGAGAAAGTTGAAAAATATTAAATATTTAGGATTAAATATTGTTTGGAACTTACAGGACATAATAAAAATGAACTTGTGTAGGCTGAAGAGAGAGATTAGTCAACAGATAAAAGAATTTCAAAAATTAAAAATGTCCTGATTTGGTAGAATAGTGTTATGTAAAATGAAAATTATCCCCAATTTTTTTTTATTTTGGATGTTATCAATAAAGGTTGAAGAAAAACAGTTTAAAGAATGGCAGGTAAATATTAATGTGTATTCAAACAGTAAGAAGAAAGTTAGAATTAATAAGAACTTATGGTACGTATCACAAAAAGAAAGAGGTTTAGGTATATTCAATATTTAACTATTTTTGTTGTTTAGTCGTTAAGTCGTGTCCGACTCTTCGTGACCCCATGGACCAGGGCACGCCAGGCCCTCCTGTCTTCCACTGCCTCCCGGAGTTGGGTCAAATTCATGTTGGTAGCTTCGGTGACACTGTCCAACCATCTCGTCCTCTGTCGTCCCCTTCTCCTCTTGTCTTCACACTTGCCCAACATCAGGGTCTTTTCCAGGGAGTCTTCTCTTCTCATGAGATGGCCAAAGTATTGGAGCCTCAGCTTCAGGATCTGTCCTTCCAGTGAGCACTCAGGGTTGATTTCCTTCAAAATGGATAGGTTTGTTCTCTTTGCAGTCCAGGGGACTCTCAAGAGTCTCCTCCAGCACCACAATTCAAAAGCATCAATTCTTCAGCGGTCAGCCTTCTTTATGGTCCAGTTCTCACTTCCATACATTGCTACTGGAAAAACCATCGCTTTGACTATGCGGACCTTTGTTGGCAAGGTGATGTCTCTGCTTTTTAAGATGCTGTCTAGGTTTGTCATCGCTTTCCTCCCAAGAAGCAGGCGTCTTTTAATTTCGTGGCTGCTGTCACCATCTGCAGTGATCATGGAGCCCAAGAAAGTAAAATATGTCACTGTCTCCATATCTTCCCCTTCTATTTGCCAGGAGGTGATGGGACCAGTGGCCATGATCTTAGTTTTTTTTTATGTTGAGCTTCAGACCATTTTTGGCGCTCTCCTCTTTCACCCTCATTAAGAGGTTCTTTAATTCCTCCTCACTTTCTGCCATCAGAGTGGTATCATCTGCATATCTGAGGTTGTTGATATTTCTTCCGGCAATCTTAATTCCGGTTTGGGATTCATCCAGCCCTGCCTTTTGCATGATGTATTCTGCATATAAGTTAAATAAGTAGGGAGAAAATATGCAGCCTTGTCGTACTCCTTTCCCAATTTTGAACCAATCAGTTGTTCCATATCCAGTTCTAACTGTTGCTTCCTGTCCCACATAGAGATTTCTCAGGAGATAGATAAGGTGGTCAGGCACTCCCATTTCTTTAAGAACTTGCCATAGTTTGCTGTGGTCCACACAGTCAAAGGCTTTTGTGTAGTCAATGAAGCAGAAGTAGATGTTTTTCTGGAACTCTCTGGCTTTCTCCATAATCCAGCGCAAGTTAGCAATTTGGTCTCTAGTTCCTCTGCCCCTTGGAAATCCAGCTTGTACTTCTGGGAGTTCTCGGTCCACATACTGCTGAAGCCTACCTTGTAGGATTTTGAGCATAACCTTGCTAGCGTGTGAAATGAGTGCAATTGTACGGTAGTTGGAGCATTCTTTGGCACTGCCCTTCTTTGGGATTGGGATGTAGACTGATCTTTTCCAATCCTCTGGCCACTGCTGAGTTTTCCAAACTTGCTGGCATATGGAGTGTAGCACCTTAACAGCCTCATCTTTTAAGATTTTAAATAGTTCAACTGGAATGCCATCACCTCCACTGGCCTTGTTGTTAGCCATACTTTCTAAGGCCCACTTGACTTCACTCTCCAGGATGTCTGGCTCAAGGTCAGCAACCACACTATCTGGGTTGTCCGGGACATCCAGATCTTTCTGGCATAATTCCTCTGTGTATTCTTGCCACCTCTTCTTGATGTCTTCTGCTTCTGTTAGGTCCCTACCATTTTTGTCCTTTATTATGTCCATCTTTGCACAAAATGTTCCTTTAATAGCTCCAATTTTCTTGAACAGATCTCTGGTTTTTCCCTTTCTATTATTTTCCTCTATTTCTTTGCACTGTTCATTCTTGTCTCTCCTTGCTATTCTTTGCAAGTCAGCATTCAATTTTCTGTAACTTTCCCTATCTCCCTTGCATTTTGTTTCCCTTCTCTTCTCTGCTATTTGTAAGGCCTCGTTGGACAGCCACATTGCTTTCTTGCATTTCATTTTCTTTGGGATGGTTTTTGTTGCTGCCTCCTGTACAATGTTACGGGCCTCCATCCATAGTTCTTCAGGCACTCTGTCCACCAAATCGAGTTCCTTGAATCTGTTCTTCACTTCCACTGTGTATTCATAAGGGATTTGGTTTAGATTATACCTGACTAGCCCAGTGGTTTTTCCTACTTTTTTCAGTTTAAGCTTGAGTTTTGCTATAAGAAGCTGATGATCAGAGCCACAATCAGCTCCAGGTCTTGTTTTTGCTGACTGTATAGAGCTTCTCCATCTTTGGCTGCAGAGAACATCATCAATCTGATTTCGGTATTGCCCATCTGGTGATGTCCATGTGTGGAGTCACCTCTTGTGTTGTTGGAAAAGAGTGTTTGTGATGACCAGCTTGTTCTCTTGACAAAACTCTATTAGCCTTTGCCCTGCTTCATTTTGAACTCCAAGGCCAAACTTACCTGTTGTTCCTTTTATCTTTTGACTCACTACTTTAGCATTCCAATCCGCTATAATGAGAAGAACATCTTTCTTTGGTGTCAGTTCTAGAAGGTGTTGTAAGTCTTCATAGAATTGGTCAATTTCAGCCTCTTCAGCATTGGTGGTTGGTGCATAAACTTGGATTACTGTGATGTTGAAAGGTCTATTCATACTATATAGCAAATCAGTTGAGACGTGTTCCAGATATAATAGCAAACCACAAAAATTTAATTTGGGGAGAGTCTGAATTTTATGAAAAAGAGGGAAATGATGGAGAATATTTTTAAAAAAGAGAAAATCAAGGGAGGGATGAAAAATATAGATAATCCTTTCTCAAAACATATGCTAGAGTGTTGAAAAAATTATAGGGGAATGTCAAGTCCACCAACTTTACCTTTGTCACAGGTGGTTGAATTAAAAGATCTTCCAGATAATCTCAAATACAAATTAAAAAGAGTTTTACCAGGGAAGGGAATTATGAAGATAAAAGAATGGATAAAACCAATGCAAGATAGGGAACAAATAAGGGGGAGACTGGGAGAGTGGATATCATTGTTAAATATACTTCATTTAGAAAATTGGACAAAAGAATGGAAAACAAAAGGAGAAAAATGACAAAATTTGCTGAGATTATAGAAAAAAGAGAGAAAATGTGGAAACTTCTGCTTAAAGGTTGTAGCTGCATTCTGTTCCAATGACGTGCATACACTCCTGGCAGGAAGCGGCAGCTGCCAGCAGGCAGGGTAACCCCTTATTCTGCCCTTTCGCTTAGAGGTAGAGCATAAGATCAAAGGGTTTCAGCCAATCCTGGTTACGATTAGGTAACTAGTATCCTATCTGAATTCTAACAACATACTATGTAATCATGCTAAGTAAATAAAAGAACTCTCAGGGCATTGCCTGTAGGCTCCTCTGGTTCGGACATCCGTGCTGTCGACTCCTTTGTTCTAAGGCAATTAGCCTTCCTTTGTTCCGTGATCACCCACATTTGGCGCCCGAACAGGGACCTCAACAGGGACATCGCCTGAGGCAATCAAAGCAGCTCACCTCGCCCGGCAAGGGCTCCAGACACGTCCTTGCATCCTCTTTGGATCGTGGTGTGTATTATTAGTTAAAAATGGGAAACACTCTTACATCGCTTCAAAAACAACATAAGAAAGACTTGATTTATTTGCTTCATAGAGAAGGTCACCGTGATGTATCTGATTCAGTAGAGGATTTACTGAAGGAAATAGGTACTTTTTGTTCTTGGTACCCTGGAAGGGGGCAGCTTTAAGCTTTCAGATTGGGATAAAATTGGGAATAAACTTCACAAAGACCCTGTTGCTCCAGTTAAAGTCCTCCATACATGGCATCTTTGTCGGGATGCGATTTCAAAGATCGCGAACCCTTTGTTAGCCCAGTTGTCGCGCACCCCCAGTGTCCCTAGTTTGTTTCCCTCTAACCTAGGTCCACCTTTGGACACGACTTGCTTATTTCTCCTTTCACCAACTGCCACCAGTGGATCTTTATCCACACTTTACCAATAATGTTGCATAGACACGTGTTGTCAAATATAACTGATTATTTATTATTTAGTTGTTGAATCACACAAGTAGGTTCATAGATGTTTTATTATGTTGCACTCATTAATCTTGGATATTAAACACGTTTCTTTATTTGTATTACTTCACATCAATCACTGGAATAAGATCTGATGACTGTCTATCTATTTTATTATACTTCTATCCTTTAACTATTCTTTAACACATAAACCAACTACACCAACTTTCCAATCTCTCTCATAAACCTTCAAAACCTCCTCTCTCCTTCTCTCTCAGTCTCCAACTCTCTCTGACTCCGCCCTCCTGTCCTCTCATAGGCTCCAGCTCTAGAGCTCCACATGACGGACAGGTGGGACATGGGCATTCTGCCACGCCAGTCTTTAGCTAACCTTCCAACAGCCCCTCAGATTTTGCCACCCTCTAAGCCACCAGATCTCCATGAAAATAGAAACAATCCTCCTTCATACGCAGCTCCTGCCACTGTTCCAACAACCCCTTCTCCTCTTTCTTCTCCCCCTCCTCCCCTCCCCACCCTCCTTGTTCAGCAATGCAGCAGATGTTATCTGATGTTATGGCCCAAGGAAGCCCGGAGGATGTTGCTGCCACCCTCCCCCTTATGTCTGTTTGTCCTGTGGTTCATAACAATCAGTGACATCATGGTCATGAAAGTCTTCCCCTTGACATGTTTAAAGAGTTGAAAAAAAGTGTAGTTGAAAACTGTCTCCATAGCAGTTTTACCCTTGGGTTGATTGATGGGTTGCGAGAAAATGGAAACCTTATTCCAGCTGATTGGAAAGTCTTGGTTAAAGCAATGCTCAGTCCTGCACAATATGTACTTTTCATGCAGGAATGGAAAGACGCTGCTGCCATTTTGGCCATGGATAATTTACAAAACAATATTGCTGTGTCTGCAGATATGCTAAATGGAGATGGACTCTTTGTCACCATGGCACAGCAGATTACCATCCCTAGCAGGGGATTGGCACAAGTGGCTGACATTGTTAGAGCAGCCTGGTTAAAAATCCCAGACAAAGGTACCCTTTTAGGGTCTTTTGCCAATTTGCATCAGGGTCCTACAGAGGACTATATGTCTTTCATTAACAAATTGCAAAGAGCGATTGAATGGCAGGTGGAGAATACTGAGGCTTCTGATATTTTGATGAAACAGCTGGCGTTTGAAAATGCTAACATGGATTGTAAAACGGCCCTTCAGGCTATTTACAATAAACCAGAGACTGACATTGCTGCCATGCTAAAATTATGTCAGAATATTGGGACAGAAACTCACAAGACACAGCTTTTGGCCACAGCCATGGCTACCTCCTTGAACCCCGCCCGAGATCGTAAATATTTTTCCTGTGGCAAGGAAGGGCACTTCAGACGGGAATGTAGATCAACCCCCCAAAATAATAAACTCCCTTCTAAAAAATGCCCCTGGTGTCAGAAAGGTTATCACTGGGCCAATCAATGCCGGTCTGTTCCAACACTGGGGAACTCCAAGTCGGGTGGGCCTCCAGCCCCGGGTCAAGTGAGGGGAACTCAGTGAATACTACCCCAGTTCAAGAAATCCGACCTGCTACTGTTAAAAGTGCCGGTCATGATTTGATCACAGCCAAAGAGGTCGACTATCAATTCCCTCTAGCTGTCTACAAAGTCAAAACAGCACATCATGGACCAATACCCAAAGACACTGTGGGTCTCATTCTCCTCCGCTCTAGCATCTCTGCGCAGGGTTTATTTGTTGTACCAGGCGTCATTGATGGGGATTATGAAGGACCTCTAATTATTCAAACCTGGTCTAATATACCACAAGTCCTTCCTGTGGGTGAATCTATCACTCAATTGTTGTTTCCATTAACACAGATGGGTCCTTCTACCAACCCTCATAGTGGAGGTTTTGGTTCTACTCGAGTTGCTGCCTTAACTACCATTGAGCACTCGCAGCCCCGACTCCCTCTTAAAATGGGATCACTTGTCCTTAATGGCCTGATTGATACGGGAGCTGACATTAGCGTTATTGCAAAGAAAGACTGGCCAGAAAGCTATCCCACCCAGCCAGTGCATGACATTTGGGGAGTTGGAGGCTATGAGCAAGCCCAGAAAAGCCTTCAGCCCATTGTTCTGGAAAGTCTAGGTGACTCTCCTAGACAAATCACAATCATTCCTTACATTCTGCCTATTCCCTTTTCCATCTGGGGTCAGGATCTCTTGAAAAAGGTCGATGCAAAATTGCAGACAAATTTACAATACAGGCCTCTACGCAATCTGACACAGCCTTGCCATTAACGTGGCTCCCTGGACCACTTGTCTGGGTTGATCAATGGCCATTGTCTAAAGAAAAGCTCCACGCAGTGGAGGCCTTAGTTAAGGAGCAATTAGATCAAGGACATATAGAGTATTCCACCAGTCCATGGAATACCCCCATTTTCACCATCAAAAAGAAATCTGGAAAGTGGCGTTTGCTACACGACCTTCGGGAAGTTAACAAGCGCATTCAACCTATGGGCTCTTTGCAATGCGGCTTACCTAATCCAAATTTGATACCCCAACACTATGAGCTAATGATAGTGGATCTCAAGGACTTTTTTTCACCATTCCTTTGGCACTACAAGACAGGGAAAAATTTGCCTTTACAGTCCCTGTGTACAACAATTCCCAACCTACTCAAAGATATCAGTGCAAAGTCTTGCCTCAGGGAATGTTGAATTCCCCGACTTTATGTCAACATTTTGTGGATCTAGCCCTACAGCAATTTTGCTTGGAACATCCTGAATTGCTTGTATACTGTAACATGGATGACATTTTGATGGCTGGGCAATCCCTCCCCACTACTGTCTATGATTCTCCAGCTAACTGCTTAGAGAAAAAAGGCCTTCACATAGCTCCAGAAAAGATACAAACCATACCTCCGTTTCTTTATCTAGGGCACAAACTGTTGCAAGCTACATCTTCTCCGTTCTTACCAGAACTAAAAACTCCATCTCAATTTACATTAGTGCAGTTGCAACAGTTCCTCGGGCACTTAAATTGGGCTCGTCCATTTTTGTGCCTTCCTACTCATGAATTGCAGCCTTTGTTTAACTCACTCCAGGGACATCAGTCTCCTGCTGACTCCATACCCATCACCAAGGCTATGAAACATGCCATACATCAAATTAATGCAGCCTTGCGACGTACCATGGTTGACCACATTCCTTCTTTTGATCCCTTGCAGCTGGTCATCTTAAGCACTCCCCAGCTGCCTACTGGGTTGTTGTGCAGCCCGAAATCTGTCAAGGCCATTGCTATAGCAGAATGGCTTTATTTATCTAACACTCCTCCCCGAAATGTTTACTCTACTCTAAATGCAATTACAGACCTTGTAATCAAAGGGTGCCATCGCGCCAAACAACTCACAGGTTGGGATCTTCTGTGTTGTTATTTACCTATTTCCAAAGCTGACCATGATCATTTAATGTCTACATCACTAACTTGTCAAATTGCTTTTGCAGGCTATATTGGTGATATACGTTTTAATCCACCTAAAGACCCTCACTTAACATTCATTCAGCAAGTACCCCTTCGGTTTTTCTCTCTTTTTTCTGCTACTCCTCTCCCTGATGCTCTAACTGTTTTTACCGATGGTGCACCTACCAGAGAGACAAGATTACCTTTCAGCAACCTCCCGGAACCTGGAAAACCTGTTTTACTTCTACTCAAACCTCTTCTCAATGTTCAGAATTGGCGGCTGTCATCCTTGCCTTTCAAATGTTTCAAGATCAACCTTTAAATCTCATTGTAGACACTCAATATGTATTTAACCTTCTCACTCATCTGTCACATGCCTATCTTTCTCCTGCTCTTGACTTTTCCTTACTTTCCCTGTTTTTGACATTAAAAAACCTCCTTGCAGCCAGATCACAACCTTTTTCTGCAGCTCACATCCGATCTCATACTGGATTTCAAGATGCTATCTCGGAGGGAAATCATTGTGCAGACTCTGCTCTCCGTTCCTTATGTCCCCTCTTTTCCAGTCCTATTGACAGCCATTCCTTTTTTCACCAGAGTGCTAAGCAACTCCATAAGCAATTTTCTATTCCGCTTTCTCAAGCTCAAGACATCGTCTCCTCCTGCTCTTCCTGTTCTATGTCTCCTATTTCCTTTCCTTTTGATGCTGTTAACCCATGAGGAATGGATGCCAATCAGCTCTGGCAAATGGATGTCACTCATGTTCCTACCCTTGCTCCTCTTTCTTATGTTCATCTAACTATTGATACTTATTCAGGATACATCTGGGCTACCCCACTTCGTGGCGAGACCTCTCGCCATGTCATACATTGTTTACGTACGTTTGCAATTATGGGCTGGCCTCAAGCCTTAAAAACAGACAATGGCCCTGTCTATACCTCTCACACCTTTACCACTTTCTGCAATGAATGGGACGTTTGACTTTCCCATGGTATTCCTTATAACTGCACAGGACAGGCTATTGTAGAACTCTTTTAAATTTCTCTTTTCAAAACAATCAAAAAACAGAGGGTTCAAGCCCCAAGATGTTCCAGCATTGTTCACATTAAATCATTTAACTGTATCTGCAGGTCAGCATAAGTTGTCGCCAGTAGAGAAACATTTTCATAAAGAAATCCCATGAAACGGCCGCTGGTGACTTATAAGCAACCTCCGGACCCTCAGTGGGAGGGTCCAGCCCCTTTACTAACGGGTTGCGGCTATGCTGCTGTGCTTACTCCCACAGGTCCCTTGTGGATCCCGGCTTGGTGTGTGAGACCATATCATGGGAAGAATGAGTTGGCATCGCAACCTGCAGAACCCGATTCCGGAATTCAACCCAGTGATGGCTCTGGAACGGGACCAGATGACTGTGCGTCGCTGGAAGCGCCCAGCCCGACCTGAAGGCACTCAGCCCAAAGTTACTTGGGGGATGATAAAGACACTGAGTGCTGATGCAAAAAGAACTCTAAATCAGCAGCAGATCCCGGAAACTCCTGAAACTTTTCTAGCAGCCATTATCTCACAGCTGAATGCCAACTCCGTGACACTGTTGTGTTGTGTTCTCATTCATGGAATTATGCTCTTCATACTCCTTATAAGTTGCTGTTGTTTTATTCAATGTATACCAACCTTTTTTTCCCATAATAACTACCTGTCTCAAAGCTTCACCCTCAGGCCTTTGCCGAAAAGGTTTATATGTAGTTCACAAATATATGAAAGAATATGTGCCTTTGCTTAACAAACAAGAAAAAAGGAGAATGTGGGAAACTTCTGCTTAAAGGTTGTAGCTGCATTCTGTTCCAGTGACGTGCATACACTCCTGGCAGGAAGCGGCAGCTGCCAGCAGGCAGGGTAACCCCTTATTCTGCCCTTTCACTTAGAGGTAGAGCATAAGATCAAAGGGTTATTTCAGCCAATCCTGGTTATGATTAGGTAACTAGTATCCTATCTGAATTCTAACAACATACTATGTAATCATGCTAAGTAAATAAAAGAACTCTCAGGGCGTTGCCTGTAGGCCCCGCTGGTTCGGACATCCGTGCTGTCGACTCCTTTGTTCTAAGGCAATTAGCCTTCCTTTGTTCCGTGATCACCCACAAAAATGGAAACAAGGGAAACCAGAAAGGGAACAGTGAGTGCAATATATAAAATGTATATTTTAGGGAAAAGCAGAGTAGATATTTAGTTTATAGCTATCTCCTTGAATAATCCTTTCACATCTTTGCTGGCTAATGATCTAGCAGATCCTTTGAGAGGTTTCTTCTTTCTGATGTATTTATAGAATGTTTGTTTGCCTTTAGGTTTTAAGCAATACAGGGCTTCATTTCCTTTTTGCTTCCCTTGTTGTCAGATCCTGTGTTCCACTGTTTTGCCACAACTTGTGTTCTACTTTCTGGAGTTTGTGTTGCTGGTGGAGATCTCTTTTGCTGCCAGATCAGGAGAAGGAGGAAGCATTAGTACTGTGTTAAAGGAATGTAAGAGGGTGGGGTTTAAAGGATATAAACTAGCACTACCCCCACCTTCTCATGCTTCTTTTCATCGAAGGGCTCCCCTTCCTTACATTCTAAAAACTTAAACTATGAGCAGCCCAATAAAGGGAAAGAGATAATGGATCATAGAACTAACAGAAGCAGAGACAACTCTGGCTTTAATCCAGGGTGATTCTCAGGAGCTGTGCAAGATGTAAGTAGTATGTAACTAACAGTAAACAGTGACCATAGTGCTATAAAATTCTGGATAGCTGCCAGAAAGTTCAGCATGTCACATTTAATTTCCAAACGGGAAACATTAAAAAGTGAGGATATTAATAAAAAGAGAGTCAGGGAATCAAATGGATGGAGTTGAACAGGAGTGGGCAATGTGCAGCCCTCCAGATGTGGCTAGACTACAACTCCCATCAGCCCTACCCTAACCATCATAGCCAATGGCAAGGAATGCATGGAAGTGCAGGTCAACAACACCTGGGAGGCCACGTTTTGCCCACTTCCTAATTTACAATAACACCAATAGATGAGATTAGAACTGTAAAAGGAAGAGCTTGTCCAACTGAGAAGAGCAGGTGGATTATTCATTTGTTCATTCGTTCATTCGTTTATTTATTTATTTATTTATTTCCCACTCCCATTTAGTACTGAGGCACTACTCTGGGTAGTTAAAGGTAAAGGTTCCCCTTGACATTTAGTCCAGTCATGTCCGACTCTAGGGCGTGGTGCTCATCCCCGTTTCCAAGCTATAGAGCCAGCGTTTATCCGAAGACAGTTTCCGTGGTCATGTGGCCAGTGCGACTAGACACGGAACGCCGTTACTCTGGGTAGTTACAACAAATCTAATACAAAACAAAAATAAAGATAAAAGCATTCAAAGCAGTTTGCAAATAACTTAAAAACAGATGGTGTGGGCCAATCATATAAAATCCAGATTGGACAGAGGTGGGTGGGAAGGGTAATCAGCTAGGGTTGGTGTGGAAAGCCTCCCTGAAAAGCCACGTCCTTAGTTGCCTCCTAAATATCAACTGGAAGGGGGCTAGTCAGAGCTTCTCCGGAAGCTGGTTCCATTTAGATTAGGCATCCTTCAGTCTCAAGAGACTATGGTAACGTGCTCTGAATAGAGGACTTGGAACAGCGTCTAGTGTGGCTGAGAAGGCCAATTCGAGGGTGACAATCCCTTCCACACTGAAGACAAATACAATCTGTCCCCTGTCCAGCTCCCTGATTTTGCTGCTTTCAGGACTGCCTCTTTGCCTCGGCCTGTTGGACAAGTGTCTCTTCAAAATGGGAGAAGCCATGATGCACCACCTGCCTCCAGGCTGAATGCTCAGATGTCAAGGTTTCCCATTTGTTGAGGTCCATTCCTAAGGCCTTCAGATCCCGCTTGCAGATATCCTTGTATCGCAGCTGTGGTCTCCCTCTGGGGCGATTTCCCTGCACTCATTCTCCATACAGGAGATCTTTTGGAATCCGACCATCAGCCATTCTCACGACATGCCCGAGCCAACGTAGACGTTGCTGTTTCAGTAACGTATACATGCTAAAAATTCCAGCTCATTATAGGACTACTCTATTTGGAACTTTGTCCTGCCAGGTGATACCAAAAATGCGTCGGAGACAATGCATATGGAACATGTTCAGCTTCCTTTCCTGCCATGCACAAAGGGTCCAGGACTCACTGCAGTACAGGAGTGTACTCAGGACACAGGCTCAATAGACCTGGGTCTTGGTATATGCCGTCAGCTTCTTATTAAGCCATACTCTCTTTGTGAGTCTAGAGAACATGGTAGCTGCTTTACCAATGCGTTTCTCCAGCTCAACATCTAGGGAGAGGGTGTCAGAGATCGTTGAGCCAAGGTACACGAAGTCATGAACAACCTCCAATTCTTGTGTGGAGATGGTAATAGAGGGAGGTGAGTCCACGCCCTGGCCCATGACTTGTGTTTTCTTCAGGCTGATTGTTAATCCAAAGTCTTGGCAGGCGATTCATGAGTTGTTGGAGGTCTTCAGCAGAGTGGGCAACAACAGCTGCATCATCGGCGAAGAGGAAGTCCCGCATGCATTTCAGCTGGACTTTGGTCTTTGCTCTCAATCTAGAGAGATTAAAGAGCTTTCCATCTGATCTAGTCCGGAGATAGACACCTTCTGTTGCAGTTCCAAAGGCGTGCTTCAGCATGACAGCAAAAAAGATCCCAAACAGGGTCGGCGCGAGGACACAGCCCTGTTTCACTGTGCTTTGGATGCCAAAGGGATCTGGTGTTGAGCCATCAAAAATTACAGTGCCCTTTATTTGCTCATGAAAGGACCTGATGATGTTAAGGAGTCGAGGTGGACATCCATTCTTGGGAAGTATTTTAAAAAGGCCATCCCTGCTAACCAAATTAAAGGCCTTTGTGAGATCTATGAAGGCCACAAAGAGTGGTTGTCATTGTTCCCTACTTTTCTCCTGCAGCTGTCGGAGGGAGAATACCATGTCAGTGGTGGACCTATTAGCTCGAAATCCACACTGTGATTCTGGTTGAACTCTATCTGCAAGCACCTGGAGTCTCCTCAGCACAACACGGGCAAGCAGCTTCCCTACAACGCTGAGAAGAGAGATGCCACAATAGTTATTGCAGTCACCCCTGTCTCCTTTGTTCTTATACAATGTGACGATGTTTGCATCCTTCATGTCCTGTGGTACTCCACCTTCCCTCCAGCAAAGACAGAAGATTTCATACAGCTCGGTGGTGATGATCTCTTTACAGCACTTCAGCAGGGATGTTATCCTTTCCAGGTGCCTTGCCGGAGGCGAGGGAATCCAAGGCCGCTTTTATTTCTGCTAAAGTTGGTTCACTGTCCAACTCTTCCAAGACAGGTAGGCACTCGATGTTATTTAGTGCCTCTTCAGTTACTACATTCTCTCTGGAATATAGCTCAGAGTAGCGCTGAACCCAGCGTTCCATCTGCTGTGCTCGGTCCTGGATGATCACGCCTGTAGCAACTTCAAGGGAGCAGATTTCTTCTGTATTGGACCTATAGCCTGCTTGATACCGTCATACATTCCCTTGATGTTACCTGTGTCCGCTGCTATCTGTATCTGAGAGCAGAGCTGAAGCCAATAATCGTTGGAACATCTCCTGGCAGTCTGTTGGACTTTGCTATGATCAAGTCGAAGAGCCTGCAAGTTTTACTCACTAGGACAGGCTTTGTATGCTTCTAGAGCTCTCCTCTTATCCTCGATGGCTGGCATGAACTCCTCCGAATGGGCTTCGAACCAGTCTGCTGTCTTTTTGGTCTTCTTGCCAAATGTGGACAAGGCGGTGTTATAAACAGCATTCTTGAAATGTTCCCATCGTTCAGGTGCATTTGCATCAGCTGGGCCTGAAAGGTTTTCCTCAAGCGCTTGGGCAAATTCCTCCACTTTCCTTTGATCGCGAGTCTTGCTGATGTCAATATGTGGTCTTCCTTCCTTTTTCGTGTGATACAATCTCTTTGTTTGCAGTTTTACTCTACTACACACCAGGGAGTGATCAGTATCGCAATCAGCACTCTGGTAACTGCATGTGATCGTAATACTAGGAAGGCTAGAACTTCTAGTGAGGATCAAATCGAGCTGATGCCAATGCTTCGATCTTGGATGTCTCCAGGAAACTCTGTGTTGAAGCTTTGTATTAAAGAACGTATTGCTGACATAGAGACCATAGTAACAGCAAAACTCCAGCAAGCGTTGGCCAATTTCGTTCATCTTCCCAATGCCAAAACGGCCTAGACAAGTGGGCCAAGAATTGTGATCAGCACTAACTCTAGCGTTAAAGTCTCCAAGAATGAACAGTGGCTCTCTCTCGGGGATTTTTTTGATAGTAGCTGCCAGATCGTCGTAGAATTTGTCTTTGACTTCTGTTGTAGACGACAGTGTTGGTGCATATGCACTGATGAGGGTGACCGG
The DNA here is from genome assembly GCA_037013535.1 of Intellagama lesueurii. Lineage (NCBI taxonomy): Eukaryota > Metazoa > Chordata > Lepidosauria > Squamata > Agamidae > Intellagama > Intellagama lesueurii. Next base: position 189,147,080 of record JBAJHW010000001.1, on the reverse strand, counting down.
TCCCGCTGATGAGTGGAGCTGCAGAGACAGGATTCTTTCACTCCCCACCATAGGTGGAACAATGGATCTCAGCAGAGTATTTCTGACCGCAAAGCCAACACCATGTCTCATTCAATGGTTTTCCTTGCCAGAAGAATGAGAAGTTTTTTTCTGTGACAGATCCCATGTTTGGCAATCTCGTCTCTTGCAGGGCAACAATGTCCATCTGCAGTCTACTCAGTTCCATGTCGATGACAGCTGTCTTGCGCACATCGTCTATTTCCTGCAGGTCGTTAAAAAAGAGAGGAAGTCTGCTCCTACCCTAAAACTTTCCTGCACCCCAGGTGTATGCAATGCTATTTGGCTTTCCTATTTACCAGATTAGAGTCAAAAATAGAATCACAGAATTTCGCATGCCGTTAGGTGCGCCCTTCTGCTCGCACGCATTTAAAGCCAAAACCCCACCCCTCTGACCATGCGGCCAGGGAGAACAAAGGTCAGCCTAGAAGAAAATACCTCACCAAATAAAATGTCGTCCCAAACAGAGCTCACCTCCTGCCTCAGCTCCTCTTCAGGAAAAGGGCTTAGAGCTTCTGCTCGCACGCATTTAAAGCCAAAACCCCGCCCCCTCTGACCATGCGGTCAGGGAGAACAAAGGTCAGCCTAGAAGAAAATACCTCACCAAATAAAATGTCCTCTCAAACACAGCTCACCTCCTGCCTCAGCTCCTCTTCAGGAAAAGGTTCCATAAGGTTGGAGCTACCGCAAAGAAGGCCCTACCTCTTGTAGAGGATTTATGGCTTCTCTTGGGGTGGCCACCCAGAGGAGCCTCAACTGAGAGGGTCTTGTGGGTCAGGCAGATGACATTAAGAAAGACATGTCAAGAATTTTGGGGTGTGGAGATGAGTACAAGACAAGACAGTCTCGCAGATCAACAGTAAAGAGACTCACAGAGATTCCTTTCCAGTAATGTATTTACAAAATATGTGCAGCAGAGTTATGTACAGCAGACTAAACAATACACTTACCTGTAAAATAAATGGACAGCACTTCATGCAGCAATTCTTCATACAAAGCTCCATATTCCACTATAGTGTGCAGCACTTATATAGTGTGAACAACCAATCACTGGCACATCACATGGTGTCCTCTCCTAGACACTACATCATGCCTAATACACATTTTGAGTATTTCATCAGCTACATGTGCTGACCATGTAGCTGCACACCTGTTATAAAATGGATTCCTAACAGAACATTCTGGTTCATGCACTCTGGTTCTTGTACAAAGAGTAAATTCTACATTGTGGGCCATAATATCCTGACAAGACACTCTGACAAGTAACATGGGCCGAAACTGTGAAGGGCTTTGTATGTATGTGTCAAAACTTTGAACCTGATCTGGGACGCAATGGGCAACCAGTGGAGGTCAACCAGAACCAGAGTGATATGGTCAGATTTGCTTGCACCCTCCACCAGTCTGGCTGCCACATTCTGGACCCATTGAAGTCTCTGGATCAGGCTCAATGGAAGCCCCACTTAATTGATCCAGGAGATGACCAGGACCTGCACCAAAGTTCCTGAGGGAGCCCTCATCTAGTTAGAGGCAGAATTGGGCGATTAGCCTAAGCTGGTTAAAGACTGATCTGGACATGGCTGCAATCTGGGACACCCAAGAAAGAGCTGGATCCCGAGGAACTGTGCACTTGGTCCTAAATGGGAGGGCAATGCTATCCAGCCTAGGGCCCATCCCCACAACCTTTCAGAAGTCATCCCCAGGAACAAAATATGTCACTTTCAGTTTCAGCCTGTTAGCCCTGGTCCATTCCAGTACTAAAGTCAGGCAGTGCTCAAGAGTCTGGACAGTACCCACTGCAGAGGTGGTAAAGGATAGGTAGAGTTGTGTGTGTCATCAGCGTACTGATGGCACCTTACTCCAAATTTCCTGATGACCTCCCGCAACAGCTTCACATAGATGTTGAACAGCATTGGGGATAATGCGAATCCCTGGGGAACCCCGTATCTTAGAGTCCAAGGTGCAAACATCTCCTCCCCTAGCTGGGCTTTCTGGACACAATCCTCAAGGAGGACACTGTTGTCTCAGTACCTCATCGCAGCCTGAATCCAGACTGGAATCAGTCAAGGAAATCCTGCTCCTCCAGGTATATCTGCAGCTAATTTGCCACCCCCTGTCTTGATCACCTTGCCCAAGAATGGTATATTAGCAACTGGACAGAAATTATTAAGGTTGTCCATTCCTAACTGGATGTGTTTGATGATGGATTGGACAATGGTTTCTTTTAAATGGGAGGGAAGAATTCCCTCCCTTAACAATGAACTAACAATGTTCACAACCCAATCAATCATTGCCCCCTTAGTGGCTCTAATCAGCCACACTGGGCATGGGGATCAAGTAAGGAGGCAGTGGGCCTATAGCTAGCTAGCACCTTGGATATTTCCTCCACTGATACAGGGTCAAACTGAACCAATTTGGCAGCAAGAGATGGGGCAGTGATAGTCACCCCCAGATTAGCTAAGCTGCTGGTAGAATCAAGGTTGGCACGAATGGCCTCAATTTTTGCTCGAAAATAGGCTGCAAAGTGATCACTAGTGAACTCAGAATGAGGCCTTGAATGGCAAGAATTGGTAAGACTGCAGACCACCCAGAACAGTTCCACTTGTTGTTTTGCAGCCTCACCAATCCTCTGGAAGTTAAAAGTCTTTCTCACCCCTTTAAGGACATTAGCATCTTTATTGGTCATGGTCTTAACTGCAGCCCTATTTTGTGCTGACTGATCTCTTCTCCACCTGTTCTCTAGCCATCTCCTTGATCATAGTTCATAGCTCTTCAGTGTACATAGGAGCAGAGCAAGCTCTGAGGCAGAGAGGGTGTTTGGGGTTGACCATGTTAGCTGCCTGGATTGTCTCCAGATACCATCTATCAACCTGGACTTTGACAGGGCCATCTACCAGGTCAGTCAGAAGCCCTCCCAAAGCCTCCCAAAAACGTTCTGGATCAAGAAGCCTGTGAGGGTGGACCAGTTTCACAGGTTCATTCTCTTCACAGAGGGGGATGGCCTGAGACGGGTCAAATCTCAGTAAGAAGTGATCTATCCATGACAGAAGGCAGAAGCTCACACTCCCCACCCTCAGATCACTATCCACCTGTTCAGTAGAGAACACCAGATGCAGAATGTGACCAGCTGAATGTGTGGGGCAGATGACATGTTGGTATAGGCTCATGGCTGTCATGGTATCCATGAACTTCAGGGCCAGGCCAGACAGTTCTGATTTGGCATGGATGTTGAAGTCCCTGGCTATCAGTAGTCTGGACGACCTCAACATTCCTGCCAAAATGAGTTTGGCCAGCCCTGACAGGGAGAGTGCTGGGTTGTGGGGAGAATGGTAAACCAGCACTATCCCAACCCTATCCCTATGCCCCACCATCAGGTGCAAACACTCTAGGCCCAGGCTCAAAAGCGAGGTGGTCCTACAGGCATGTATGGAGTCCCTATAAACTATTGTGACCCACCCCCACCCCACTCCTCCAACTGGCCCTGATGCTGCACTGTACAATCTGGGGGTGGGGGCGCATCTGAGAGAGAGCAACTCCTCCCAGGTAGCCCACCCAGGTCCCTGTGATACAAGCCCGGTCTGCATTCTTTTCCTTAATGAGGTCAGGAATAAAGAGGCAAAATAACAAGATATAGAACTGGGGCAAAGCCACATGGATTTTATCTGTGGAAACAGGGAAAGATTGGCAGAATGCCTAACCTATGATTACCAGGCCTCAAGCCTGCATTAGTTCAGGGAAGGGCCACCCCATCTAGATTTGAGCAGCCACCATTCCTCACCATTGGTCATGCTGGCTTTTGAGGATTGTAGTCCCACAGACCTCACTCCTGTTGTGCAATGACTGTAATTTCTAGTCTTGTAGGTGCCGGGGGGGGGGGGCAGTGTTTTCAGAGCATTCAGACTGTATTATCAGAAGAGCTTTACAATCAGTATAGAGCAGAAAGATTTTTTACAAGAATGCATGTTTTCTAGAAGCACATCCTGCAAGCATTATGAACATATTTAAGGTTTTTTTTAAAAAATGCTAGACCAGTTAACAGACCTGTATCAATTTATCTCTTCTTTCAAAAACTCAAAATAATACAAATAACAACCTAGCCCATAGTGTAGTGAAGTTGTTAGTGATGTTGACTGTGGCCCATGTCAAGGCAATATTGTAACTTTTCAAGTTGGAGTTGTAAGGATACTTAAAGTAAATAAAAGCCATGAAACTCAATAGAATTGATTTTTAAATAAACACAGGATTGGGTTAGACATGTCATTGGTTTCAAGAACATATCTGAGTTCACACTTTGTTGTTGTTTAGTCGTTAAGTCGTGTCCGACTCTTCGTGACCCCATGGACCAGAGCACGCCAGGCCCTCCTGTCTTCCACTGCCTCCCGGAGTTGGGTCAAATTCATGTTGGTAGCTTCGATGACAGAGTTCACACTTAGATACCTTTAATTGAAATCAACAGGACTAAAGCCCACTGTACGTGGGCCAGATTGTGCCATATCTCTGACAGTAATAAATTTTCTATGGATAAGTTAAGGTATCACAGCCTTCTGGAGCTTGTGGGCAACATTTTAAGCCTCCTCCAGACTGCTGCAGACAAACTACTTATAAGCATAGAAAAGCCTATCCAAATCCATGAAAGATAAGATTATCAATGTCATGTAACCTCATGCTCAGAATATCGCTAAAACTGAGATTGACAGGAGCTGGGAGTGAATGACAGGAGCTAAATGGATTACTCCATCATTGTCTGTAAGCTGCTTCTTGGACACCTAGTTGTAGTCATTAAAGCACATTGGTCTACTCACTGAGGCTGATCTAGTATATCTGGCATACAGAAATATCCACACCTGCACTTCTCTCTCTTTCTTCAATAGCACGCTCAGTCTGCCTTCTATTTACTTCTTCTTCAATGTATTCAGTCACATATGGGATGTACCATTCCATTGGAAACAGAACAGTATTGCTAGGCTATGCCAAAAAATGGGAAGAACCCAATTTTAGTGTTTTTAATTACTGCCAAATTGTTCTTAGCCCCCAAAAGCAAGCAGGACCAACCTGTCAATAAACAGACCAGGGTGGCAAGTTGACAGACTGCTTCCAAGTGTATGCACACTGAGCTCACCTAGCAAGGCAAAGCTATAATGGAAAATACTAGAGAACTGCCTGTGATCGTGACTGGGTTATGGGACCCTTCAGTGGCAACAGCATTACTAGTATGGCAGCATCACAGGCAATTGTGTACTATAGCCAGTCGGATGTAAAGATGAATTCATGCACAATTGAGACAAAGCACTGGATGGCAGTACTGCTGGAGCAAAGGATGCTGCCTTTCTTCTTGGTAGGACATTGTGGCGAAATGCCTACAGGTGACGTCATTCCTGCCTGTCAGTCACAGGAGCTCTAGAGGGAGGAGCCACGGATAGAGCAGGAGGGGTGGAACCAAGGGGACAGTTAGACAGTTGGAACCTGAGAGAGACAGTTGAGAAGTTGGAGCTTAGAGAGAAGAGAAGAATTAGAGTGATCTGAATAGAGAGTTAGGAAAGTGAATTAAGAACAAGGTTATTAGAATGAACAAGCAAGAATGAGAACACCTAGAATAATATAGATATTAAGTGATTGAAAATACATAACACAAGCCTGAATATATGTCCCGTCCTATCCAAACTTAATCAAACCCCTGTTACAGTGACTACGTGATTTACTTTGTGAAATGATTAATAATAAAAGGTTATCTGTTATTCAAACCAACTGATTCTGTAGTTCAATAAGCCTTGCATGTGGCAGCATATGTGTCTAACACTCAGAGGTGGTATTAAGAAAATAATACCTGGTGACAGCGAGAGAAACCAAGAAAGAGGGAGAGAACCTTTGTGAGGGCCACAACAAACACAGCCACAAGGGCGATCTCCACAGACATGCATTTCTCTTTTGCTCTTGCCTGGTTATGTTTTCTGTCTCCTGTGGGAATGTTTATAATAGAACTTACGTAACACAAAACATAACCCATAAATTACTGCACATGGGATGTTACCACACTCCCAAGACTCTTAAAGCCAATGAATATTTTGAATGTTTTACTTGTGAACTCAGTATTTCATTCCGTATTTCATTTTATTCCATATGTCCGAAGAAGTGGACATGATCCAAGAAAGTTCACATTAAATATAATAGTTAGTCTTTAAGGTGCCACATGTTTTTGTTTTGTTTTTGTTTGTTTGTTTGTTTGTTTTTCCCTTTGGATTTTACCTGATATGCTTGCACAGACGAACACGGCTACCTTTTCCAAAATGCATTTCAGAACAGAGTGTGCCGCCCTGGAGGACCTCTTTATCTGCTCCACAACACTGTACTTAGCAGATGCATCGCAGGACTGGCTTGAATGAGTGATGTGTCTTACAATTGATCATTTGTGTTATGTCCTAGGTTCAATTACCAACATATAGTCCTTGATTTAGCAGGTGGTCTGCATAGCAGGGTTTCATTTCACTAAATACCACTAAAACTGAGACTGACGCAGCTCTCTATTTCGTGTTTTTTTTCCCAAATTGAATACAGCTAAGTCTACTGCAACAAATCATTTCATTACAGTATAAGGATGCTGCCACTAATCCTAGTAGATGAGGAACATAGGAATCTGCATGATAGATACATCAAGTCACACCTCTCGGCTATCTAGCTCAATCTTTCCCAGAGATTCCATGCAATGAACTGAGAACTTTCTACACACAAAACATGTGACTTTATCACTGAGCTACCATCCATAATAGATTATGAGGATCACACACATACACACACACATACACAGAGTCACATTCAAATTTAGTGGATAATATGCATTTGCTCTTTGCATCTCTGCTTTTGGACAGGATGCATATTTGAACTATTCATGTTGATTATCAGCTTGCTGAACATATGTGGAATAGTATCAAAATGATGACAATTCCAAGATCCTTCTCGCTTGTAGTATTGCTGAGCCAGGTATTCCACATCTTGTAACTATGTATTTGGTTTCTTTTTCGTAGGTGCACTACTTGCATATTGGCCGCTTAATAATCTGTTCCAGAATTTTCCCAGGGATTGATGACAGACTGACCGGTCTGTAGTTTCCAGGTTCCTGCTTTTTGCGGTTTTTGAAGATAGGGACAACATTGGCACTCTTCCAATTGTCTGGCACCTCACCCATTTCCCATGATTTTAAGAAAATAATAGACAGTGGTTCTGAGGGTTCTTCAGCCAGCTGATTTATCAATCTCCAGCTGCAATCTTGTCCCCTCCACTTGCACTTCACATTTGTCTGGAGGCTCATAGTCTGTCTTTTGGGAAAAGACTGAGCTAAAATAGGAATCGAACATTTCTCTCTTTGTCTTCTGTTATCATTTTTCCATCTGCATTGAGTAGCTGAGCCACTCTTTCTTTCTTTCTTTCTTTCTTTCTTTCTTTCTTTCTTTCTTTCTTTCTTTCTTTCTTTCTTTCTTTCTTTCTTTGTCTTTTGCTACGCACAAATGTGAAGAATGCTTTTTTTTGTTGCTTTTAGTGTCTCTAGCTAGTCTCAGCTCATTCTCAGCTTTTGCCCTTCTAATGCCACCCTGCAATTAATTGCTACTTGTCTGTACTCTTCCTTTGTGGCCTGGCCTTCTTTTCACTTCCTATAAGTGTCCTTTTTTGTAATGATCCCTTCTCCCTAAAGAGACAATGATCACGGTCAGGGAGTCCTTCTGGGCTCAAAACTACCACTTTTATTTCCTGAGGTAGGTCCTCTAGGCCTCAGAAGTGCGTAGTAAGCCCCATAGACAAGCCTGAACCTTAAAAGTAACCTTGATTGCTTCCAAAGCAATAAAACATAAACTATGTGCTTCCTTAGAATGCACACCAGCCTTGCAAAGTAGGACAGTAGGACCTTTTAACTTACAGTGGCAACTATTACCTTTCTTTCATCCACACTGGATTTAGATATAGTCCTGCTGTAGCAAAAGACTAGTCCTCTGTTGAAGAATTATATTTGTTTTATTAAGAAAATAAAATAGATTCATTAGCATACAGTTGTAGCTTTAAAGCATAAGCATTGAGCATATCCATCTGTTACAATGTTTAAATAAACCTACAATTCTAATTAAAATAAAAACAGCTAAGTAATCATCTTTGCTCTATGTCCCTACATATTGGAATCTAGAAGCTGGGCTATTCCCCCCCTTCTTCTTTCTCAAGAAAAACAAGCCTCTGTGTCTCACATTCCACAGCATTCACGGACCAAGTTTTCACATACACAAACCCTCTCATTTTACATCTCTTTAGGACCTCCTTCTTCATTACATTTTCAAGCGGTCAACCAATTAAGTCCAAGTAGGCGTAATTCAGAACACTCCGATCACTGCCCAAAGTTCTCATGATCCAGGCTCCAGGTGTCTTATCCTCTCCAAGTTAGTGGTTTTTGTTGCATCTCCTTTTCCTGGACTGTCCAACCTTGTGAATTAGGCAAACAACTCTGCACAACAAGCTCCTTAAAAACATCTATTTTAAATTCATCTTACACAGAACCTAACAGACTCCATTTTAGTATAACTACAATTCCCAGTTTCCTTCCATTTCCTTACAAATATTTTGTCTTTTTTTTTTTTTTAATATTCTCTCTGAGCTTTTTGTGAAGCCACACTGGCCTTTTTTGCTCTCTCCCACCTTTTCTTCTCGTTGGAATTGTTTGTAGTTGTGCCTTTAGAATTTCCTTTTTTAAGAAACTCTCACTTTTATTGGGACTCCTTTTCTTGTTAGGATCTCCAGCTATGCAACCTCATTTATCCTTGTTCTGACCTCATTAAAATTGGCTTTTTAAAAATCCAGCATATATGTGTGGCTACACTCTCCTTTGGTTTCCTTTGAAATCAAGAATTCTAGTAGAACATGGTGACTCTCAACCAGAGTTTCCCATTACTGCTGCTTCATCCACCATGTGGTTTCTATTGGTTAGAATCAAGTCAAGGATAGCTAGTCCTCCAGTTTCTCTCTCCATTTTTTGTAGGAGAAAATGATGAACCACACAAGCCAAGAATTTCTTGGAAGGGCCATAATTGGCAGAATTTGCCTCCCAACATATATCAGGATAATATAAATCTCCCATCACTTCTACATCATGTCTCTTTGAAATCCTTGCAAGTTGTTTTTCAAATGTAGACAGAATACATAGCAGTGAGCTGAGGAGCACATAAGATTGATAAAAGAGGGTGATTATTACATGGGTTTTCAAAGTGACAATGGCATTATTAATACTGATAATGAACTTTTGATGTTTTGATTACCTGGACATCCTGCAACAGGTGGAGAAACCAGCTTGTCTTTCACTTCATACTGATGGAAGGCTGCTTTTTTTGAAGTGTAGATGGAGCTGTTTTCAGTATAGTGTTCTAAGGTTAGAGTTATAACAAAGAAAATGACTTTCTGGCTAGAGTTGTACACAAGACTAATATATTAATACAGAATTCCTGGTCTTTATTAATCTTTTTATGTACACTGAAATTTTTGAATGTAGCCCAGTTCAGCTCTGCTGCCTTCTCTTTCTCTCAAATCTCCAGGGTTATGAAATATTTTGCTCTTACATACATATAAATACAGTCATAGTATAAGAAAGGTAGGTTCTGAGTATTATCTTTTGTCAGCATTATTTTCATTTTCATAAGCTGAGTAAGATACCAGGATACAGGCTTTAACCATGTTCACATCAATACTTAACAGATTTTGATAAAGCATTTTAAACATAGCATCCTCAAAAGGCTATAAAGTTGAAGGTTTATGTAGAATTATATATATGTTTGTCAACAGCTCAGTAAATGACTGCATGCAAAACTCTTTAACAGAGCAGCCCTGTGCATTTATGATAGTTGTCATGCTCACGTCCCCTAAAAGATCAATGGGCAAGTTGGTCAGAGAGTCTCCAGGCCTTTATCTACCACTTCTGCGCTGGGCTGGGTCCTTCAAGCACCAGCAATGCATAAACCGCTTTGAAAAAGTCTGACCTAAAAAGAACACTTTGCACTTACTTAGTACTTAGCAAGCACAGGAACCTGGGCTTTGTGATTCCTTAGAACTCACAACAGCTCAGTGAGGTAGGACTCTGAATAGTAGCAAACTTGTGACCCTTCCACTTACTGGAATTAGTTAGACCTTTGCTGTTCAAGAGACCAGTCCTCAACAAGGTTTTTAAGATTAAATTTTTTATTAGAAAAATAAAGATTCATAGGAAAATCAGTTTGTATTGCATAAGCATAGCATTCAAGAACATATTCAAAGATTATTGCAGTTTAATAAAATGACTATTTCCCAGCTAAAGTAAAAACATCTAGAAGCTATCTTTTGGGTAGGCTTTGGAGGGTAAGCCCCCCTCTTTCTTTCCACTGCAAGCTGCATGCTCACCAACATCAGTCAAAGTCCATCATCAGTCTCAATCCATCATCAGAAAAGGAATAATGGTAAAAAAGACTTATTTCACATAACACATCCTCCATTTTCTACTTCCCAAATCTCCTCCCTTCTTCTCCATCCCTCTAGCTGTTAACCAATTAGATTTTAGGGGTCATTCTTCTTTTCTCCACCCCTTATTCCCACGAGAGATGCAGGTGTTGTTTGTCTTCCCCAATTATCCTGGAATGTTGAGTCTTCTTCGTTATCTCGTTCCTTGCTGTAACTGTCTGCAAGAAAACACTCTCACGGCATCTCAGAAAAACACATTCCAAAGTCCTTCAAATCATCCTTACAAAGAACAATTCTGACTCCATGTTACATTTCTCTTGACTACATATCCCATTCTCATTACATGCTTTAAATCACATATCTCATGATCATGACAATAGTAAAGTGACATGAGAGGCAGGGGTGACACAATCAATGCCATATGCATGTATTCCTCTAACTGTGAAGTGGAAGGGAGGGAGGAAGGGAATGGAAGCCATAGCAAAAAGAACAGAACAAACTATTTATCACATAGACAGCATATATGACAACACTACTGGCCTCCATCCAATCACAGACTACACCGGTAATGCCACCCCATCTTACTAAACTACTAAATGAGCTAACAATAGAAACACTTCTCCAGGACCTCTCACTGCCATACACAGCACACATCTATCCAAGCATGACAATGCCAAGAGGCTCTTCAATATGTACAGTAAGCTGCTGTGTCATGGACAGCAATATGCCAGCCACAGGAAGTCACCCCCAGAATAATTTGATTTCCTTTTTTACCATTGACCTGCAAATTGCTCAGAAGAGCTCAAAGAAAATGAAACAGGAAACACAAAGCATGTTACTAAAATAGCTCCAGCAACTGGAACCTTTCAGAAGAAGCATACAGGTCTCCTTGAAACAAGGGAGGGTTCAAGACCAACTGCAGAAGAAAAGGAGCCTTTACATGTTCACTAAACAAAGAAAGAAGGGACATTGCTGGGAGCAAACTCTAGTAGCAACTGGGGGTTGAGAAATACAGTCCAGCATGGGAATGGAAAAAGGAAAAACTTCTGCGTCCTCACATAGGCGCCTCATGATATAGTGGTTAAACTGAAGTACTGCAGTGAAGACTCTGCTCATGACCTGAGTTCAATCCTGATGGGCTCAGGTAGCAGGCTCCAAGTTAACTTAACCTTCTATACAAATAAAATAAATAAAATAAATAATAAATATTATTCCAAGGTTGGTAAACTGAGTGCCCAGCTTGCTGGGGGGGGGGGGGGGGCAATGTTTAGCCTGCATATTTAAAATTGTAAACCACCCAGACAGTGCTTTAAGCACTACAAGGCAGTATAGAAGCAGCATACTTTACTTTGCTTTAGGAACAGTCCTCTCAGAGGCAAAAGATGGGGAGCTCCCAGGATTCGGCCCAACCACATGCTGCTTCCCAGAGAGGCTCCACATGCCTCTCAACAGCAGGTAGGAAATGTTGGGATAACAGTAATCTTGCATGCACTGACACTGTTATCAGTGGGAAGGGCTTTTACAGCCTAATGTGATTGTCCTTTGCCAATAATTCAGTTGGTAAAAAAATTTCCCCACCTCTGACATTTGAGGCATGCCTCTGTCCTCTTTTTCTGTTTCTTTGCTTGCTTCCATTGTCTTTGTAGTTGATAGTCTTCTTCTCTCTTTGACCTCTGACCAAGCAACAAGCATGGAGGGTATCTTCCATGTGATGGAGACTCATTTTTTTATTTTTTCCTTCTGACTACAACAACAGATTGGTATCTGTAAGTAAATATACTTTTTTTCTACCTTAATTGTTTCTAAAGTGATTTTATCATACAAAGTGCTACTTTGTGTGCAAAAGAAACCAAGGAGGGGGAGCTGTTGAACCTGAGCTGATCTCTCCATGTTTCTGTGTTGTTGTTTCTGTGTTGTTGTTTTCTCTACCCCATACTCCAGTACAACAGAACTACATAGATCATAGTAGGAGCTCTAGCCAGATGCAACATCTCGGGTTTGTCTGATTTTCCATCTGCATTTCCCCCCTTTTTTCTGTTGTTTACTGTCTAGAAAACCTTTTTTCAAGGCTGAATTTCAATCAGATTAGAAGTAATAAAATAGATGTTGGCTCTGCCTCTGTTGACTGTCCCTACCCAAACTCCAATAGGCACAAGCTGTCACTAGCCAATGTGCTTGCTCAGGTCCAATAATGTGCTCAGTGCATTTACATACTTGTCATCTTTTCACATGCAAAATATGGAAGAACTGTTTTCCTAGTTCCACTGTGCCAGACTATGGGAGATAACTCATGGGAATGGAAGAATTCAGGGAAGAAGGAAAAACTCCACACCTTTAACTATGAAAATCAGTCTCTTTCTATGTGAATGGGGCAGAGACAAATTATATGTGACATGTGGTGATATGTGAAAGGGGCAGAACACCATCATGTCTAATTTGGTCCAGTGGTGCTGTTATTGGGGCTAGACATTGGTGGCAGAAATCTGGGTCATTGCTCCTGCTCCCTGCCCAGTGAGTAGGAGGGCATATCCATGGGGCAAGTTGGTCTAAACCTGGATTATGCCAAACCTGGAAATCTAAGAGTGTGCCAAAGGGCACACACTTTTCATTGCTAATTCAGACACAACCCAAGGCTGTGCCTGTGGACAGTGAGCCAAGTACAGCATCTGTATCACCTCCTCAGTGAGAAAGGCCACTCGCAGCAGCAGGAGCTGCTGTTCACTGCGAGGAAGCCTTAGCAATGCAAATATGCAGGTGTCGCCCCTTTGCTTCCTATTATCTGGTGAAACTAGCCAGCTGTGTGTTTGGTAAGTCCATTGTGCAACCTGCTGTGCCTGTAATACTTTTAACAGCAAAATTATCCTGAAGGCCCTGAATATGAGAGAGAGAAGGTTTGGGGAAAAAGCTACCATGTCAGTTCCCTGAGATTTCAAGGCCAAGGTCTGGGACCGGGAGGCAGCCCCTTGTGTTCTAGCCAATTTAAATTCTCATTCACTTCAGTTTCATTCAGTTTCCTTATGTTGGCAACCGATTGTTTACAAAACATTTTTTGTAAAGACTAAATGTAAACTTTAGGAAAATGCTACTTTTGTTTCTCCTAGTCCAGGAATCTCCAATCTGATGGTTTTCCTCTCTATCAGAATGTTAATTCTTAAAACCTGCACATCAAAGATTTTACATTTTTCAAATTGTGGCACTATAAGACTATGTAGTTTTTCATTTACAAATGCCAATTTACAAATTTTAATTTTAACTACAAAAACAAAATAATCATACAGTTGTCAAAATACTTATGAATTCAGTGACCTCACTCTGCTGGAGCTGGTTCATTGCTACTTGTTCTTTGCATTTTCTTGGAATCTACTCTTGTCACATTTGAAATAGCTGTTTCTTAGTTTATGGGAAATCTCAATGTGCGGTTTCCTTAATTTTTATTTTATTTTATTTATATACCTCTTTTCTCCCCATGAGGCCTCAAGGTGGCTTACAAAACTTTAAAACACATTTGTTGTTGTTTAGTCATTAAGACTCTTCGTGACCCCATGGACCAGAGCACACCAGGCCCTCCTGTATTCCGCTGCCTCTCGGAGTTTGGTCAAATTCATGTTGGTAGCTTCGATGACACTCTCCAACCATCTCGTCCTCTGTCGTCCCCTTCTCCTCTTGCCTTCACTCTTTCCCAACATCAGGGTCTTTTCCAGGGAGATTTCTCTTCTCATGAGATGGCCAAAGGTCACCTCAGCTTCAGGATCTGTACTTCCAGTGAGCACTCAGGGTTGATTTCCTTCAGAATGGATAGATTTTATCTCCTTGCAGTCCAGGGGACTCTCAAGAGTCTACTCCAGCACCACAGTTCAAAAGCATGAATTCTTCACATTAGTCACAAGTAAATTATCATAAGATGTAATATTAAAAAGAAATTAAAAACATAATATCGAAAGTATTTTTAAAAATTTAAATCCCTAAATGCAATAAATGCAGCATTCCTAAAATTCCTGCTTGTCCAAATCACTTAAAGGCTTGCTTGGAAAGGAAGGTCTTTGCCTGTCAGCAAAAGGACAAAAAGGGAAGGGGCCAAATTCTCAAAGGGAATGCCTTGGCTAAGGTCTTGAGCTCTCTCTTTTTTTAAAAAAAATAACATTTTATTAGTTTTTCACTATATCTACATTCAATTCGTGCTTGTTAAACATCTTGTTACATGGGTTTATGTGGTGGCACTGAGGGTTAAACCGCAGAAGCCTCTGTGCTGCAGGGTCAGAAGACCAGCAGTCGTAAGATCGAATCCACGCGATGGAGTGAGCTCCCGTTGCTTGTCCCAGCTCCTGCCAACGTAGCAGTTCGAAAGCATGCAAATGCAAGTAGATAAATAGGTACCACTTCGGTGGGAAGGTAACGGCATTCCGTGTCTAGTCGCAAAATGGATAGGTTTGTTCTCTTTGCAGTCCAGGGGACTCTCAAGAGTCTCCTCCAGCACCACAATTCAAAAGCATCAATTCTTCGGCGGTCAGCCTTCTTTATGGTCCAGCTCTCACTTCCATACATCGCTACTGGAAAAACCATAGCTTTGACTATGTGGACCTTTGTCGGCAAGGTGATGTCTCTGCTTTTTAAGATGCTGTCTTGGTTTCTCATCGCTTTCCTTCCAAGAAGCAGCCGTCTTTTAATTTCGTGGCTGCTGTCACCATCTGCAGTGATCATGGAGCCCAAGAAAGTAAAATATGTCACTGCCTCAGAATAGAGTGGTACTATCACTTCCCTTGATCTAGACACTATACTCCTATTGATGCAACCAAGAATTGCATTGGCTTTCTTGGCAGCCGCATCACACTGCTGACTCATGTTTACTTTGTGGTCTACCAAGACTCCTAGATCCCTTTCACAGGTACTGTTGTCTAGCCAGGTGTCTTCCATCCTATATCTGTGCAGTTTATTTTTTCTTCCTAAGTGTAGGACCTTACATTTCTCCCTGTTGAAATTCATTTTGTTAGTTTTGGCCCAGGACTCTAATCTGTCAAGGTCATTTTGAATTTTGATCCTGTCCTCTGGGGAATTAGCAACCCCTCCCAATTTGGTATCATCTGCAAATTTAATCAGCATACTCTCATCCAAGTCATTGATAAAGATGTTGAATAGCACAGGGCCCAGAACAGAACCCTGAGGCACCCCACTAGTTACCTCTCTCCAGGATGAAGAGAAGGCATTGGTGAGCACCCTTTCGGTTCGGTCAGTCAACCAATTACAAATCCACCGAACAGTAGCACTGTCTAGCCCACATTTTACTAGCTTCCTTGCAAGAATATCATGGGGAATTTTGTCAAAGGCCTTACTGAAATCAAGATATGCTACATCCACAGCATTCCCTTCATCTATCAAGCCTGTAACTCTATCAAAAAAAGAGAGATCAGATTAGTCTGGCATGACTTGTTTTTGAGAAACCCGTGTTGACTTTTAGTGATGACAGCATTGCTTTCTAAGTAATAACAAACTCTGTTTAATGATCTGCTCTAGAATTTTTCTGGGAATTGATGTCAGGCTGACTGGGCGATAATTATTTGGGTCTTCTTTTTTCCCCTTCTTGAAGATAGGGACAACATTTGCCCTCCTCCAGTCTGTGGGGACTTCTCCTGTTCTCCAAGAATTCTCAAATATTATTGCCAATGGTTCTGAAATTACTTCTGCCAGTTCTTTTAATATCCTTGGATGTAATTCTTCTGGCCCTGGAGACTTGAATTCATTTATAGTAGCCAGGTATTCCTGTACTACTTCTCTACCTATTCTGTGCTGCATTTCCCCCACTACATCACCTGCTCTTCACCCCTCAGGTTGAGCACCATTTTCCTTTTTGGAGAAAACTGAGGCAAAGAAGGTGTTGAGAAGTTCAGCCTTTTCCCTGTCCTCTGTTAGTAGTTGGTCATCTTCTCCACGCAGCAACCCTATCATTTCCTCTTTTTTTCCTTTTGCTGCGGGCATAACTAAAAAAGCCCTTTTTATTGTTTTTAATCTGTCTGGCAAGCCTGAGTTCATTCTGCACTTTTGCTTTTCTTGCCTTCCCCCTACATATACTGGCTATTTGCTTATATTCCTCTTTGGTGTTTTCCCCATTTTTCCATTTCTTGTACATGTTTTTTTAAAACACTTAGTTCAGTTGAAAGTTCTTTAGTCAACCATTCTGGTTTCTTTAGACATCTCCCGTTTTTCCTTCTTATTGGAACAGTTTTAGATTGTGCCTTTAGTATCTCCCTTTTAAGAAATACCCATCCATCTTTCAGTATCTTTGTCCATGGAATTACAGCCAGTAATTCCCTAAGTATACTGAAATTGGCCTTCTTAAAGTCTAGAATGTGTGTCTGGCTGCACTTGGCTTCCCTTCCCACTGTATAATAAATTCCAAGAGAGTGTGGTCACTCCCACCTAAGGATCCCACCACTTCAACCCCATTAACAAGGTCATCCCTGTTGGTTAAGATCAGATCGGATGTCACTTCCGCTCGGGAGGAATGACCAGCTAAGAGCTGAACCTCCGTATCGCAGGCATGGTAAAAAGCTTTTAAAATGCATTTCTTCCTCTTGAAGACTGGTTCTTTTTTCATAAATCTTTGAAGGGAAAGATGTGTATATTTAGTTAAATTCTCTAAGGACTGTGTTGTTTTAAAACTGAAAACTACTTTCACTTTCGGGTCTGATAAGCTGCTGGACTTTTCTTAATGCCCTGCTTCTAATGAAAAGCTCGTAACAACAATAATTATACTTAATTGACATCTCTATGTCAAAGAGAAAAGATAAATCTGCTAAAACCCCTGTTTGGACAAGAGATAAAACCCTAGCACCCTCAGATCGCAGTTTGGAAAGATTTCCGAGGGCAGTTTCGCCAGCTACAAGATAAAGATAAACAAGATAAACAGGAAGCAATGGACGATCTCATGAAGATTGTGAAAGACTTGTCTTGTAAAGTATCTCAAGGCTTTGAACAAACAGACAGATGAGCTAAGTCCATTGAAACGAGCATTAAGAAGCTCCAAGATCAAATTTCAGGGATGACACAGGAGCTGAAAGATGTTAAATGAAAAGTTAAAGAGCTTGGAGACAGGGCTGAATCAGATCAAATAAAAATATGCAGCTTGGACGAAAAAGTTAATGAAACAAATAAAAAGTTGATCTACATGGAGGATAATCTCAGAAGGTCCAATATTAAAATAATGAATTTTCAACTGCAACATGAACAAGACCTCAAAAAGGAGATTATAGCCTGGGTTAACTCCATAATGGGTACACAGCATTTGGTTGAACAGGACAAAGAAAGAGCTCATTTTCTTGGTAACCCAAAAAGCCCCAGAATAAGACCAGTGGTGGTGAAGTTTTTTAACTACACAAAGAAAGAACAGTTTATGAAAGAAATCAAACAAAAACAAGACCAGCTGGTCTATCAGGGCAACAAAGTACAGATTTTCCAGGATTTATGTAATGAAGCTCTGAATTGGAGAAAATCCATGAAGCCTGTCATAGCAGCGTTGATTATAAATAATTTCAAATATCAATGGGGCCACCCTATTTTTTTGAAAATCTGGAAAGACAGGGTTCTGTTCAAAATCTCCTCTTGCGATGAAGGCAAAGAACTGCTGAAGGCCTAGAAATTCTGGAAGGAAGAAGAAAGTCAGGAGTTAACCCCAACGTCAAGCAAAGAAATAGAAGGTTGAACCAGAAACGACCAGATTTTTGGCAGAAGATGGATCAATGTTTTTCCCCCTTTTTAAATCTATAATCTTTTTAATTTTTTTCTTCATTTTTGCAACTTTTTCTCTTTTTATTATTCATCTATATAGAATTTATATATATATATATATATACACACACACACACACACACACACACACACACACACATACACTCTGTAGATATAATCATACTAAATATACTAATATTAGATAGTAAAAGTAATAACAAAACTAAAGATATTAATAAGTGAGTCTCAATTTTTTTTAAACTGACTTATAATTAAAGGGAAAGAGGGGTGGAGAAGGGGGCTTTAGTTTTATTAAACATTAAGTAGAAATGCAGGAAGTAAATAAAAAGATCAGAGGTGAGGTTCTAGTTGTAGTTCCTCCGGATGGCAGTGGTGTCCCCCCTCCACCTTTTGCCCACACTAGTGGTTATGGCATGGGAATATGGTGGAGTGGGAGAAAACATATATGTTCACAGGATTGGTAGGGGTCAAGTATTGTATGTTGTTATGTCAATTTTAAGTTTTAGTTTATTTTTGTTAGTTTGGTGGGAGGAGAGGTTGCACACGGGGCCTATTAGAAGGAGAACTTTTGAACTCACATGGGTAAAAGAATAAGAATTGCAACTTTAAACGTGAAAGGCCTGGGATCAACAGTGAAAAGAAGAAGAATAGAAGCTCTACTGAAGAAAAATAAGCTGGACATTGTCTTTCTGCAGGAGACACATCAATCAGAAAATGGAGTCAATGATTTAAAGAAGAACAATATAGACATATATGAAAAAATTTTTGGAACCTCTAAATCTCGAGGCATGGCAATTATAATTTTTAAAAACTGTGAATTTAAAGTGAAACAGGTAGTAAAAGATTGTAATGGTAGATATATAATAATACAAGGTAAGATGGGGTTGGAAGATTATACTTTGGTTAATGTTTATTCACCTAATAATAAACAGGGAGATTTTTATGATATGGTTTTTAAAGAAATGGAAAAGACCAAGAAAGGTTATGTTATTATGGCAGGAGATTTTAATATGGTTATGGATAAGATAAAAGATAAAACTTTTTATGATTGGAATTATATTCATCGAAGAAACACAATATTGAAGGTAAGAAATAATCAATTGAAGGATATTTGGAGAGAAATGAAAGGTGATGAAAGAAGATATACTTATTTTTCAGCTGTAAATAATAGTTACTCTAGAATGGATTTTATATTTACATCTCAAGATTTAATTTCTAAGATAGTTAATACTGAAATTAACTCCATTAAAATAACAGATCATGCTTTGATGTCAATAGAGATTGAAATTAAAAAAGATTATAAAGATTCTAAAAGGTGGAGAATGGATAATAATATTTTCCAATACTCAGAGGTAATAGAAAAGATAAAGAAAGAATGGTTAGAATTATGGATAATAAATGAAGCAGGAGGTACGAAATTAGGCCTGTTGTGGGACACAATGAAATCACGCTCGAGAGGAATAACAATAAGGGAATCCTGTAAATTGAAAAAAATTAAGGAGAGAAATGTGAAAAAATTGGAAGAAGATCTGAAAAATTTAGAAAATAGATTTTTTTAGAAAGAGATAGAAGGATACAGTATTGGTAGAAATTCAATCTAAGAGAAAGGAATTAGATAATTTAGAAACAGAGAAAGTTCAGAGGGATTTGATGTATATAAAGAGGCATTTTTTGAATTTAATAATAAAAATTCAAAATTGTTAGCAAGAATGTGTAAAAATAGAAGAGTAAAAAACACAATTGGGATAATTAAAGATAGAACAGGTAAGAGTTGTAATATAATGAAAGATAAATTGAAGATTTTTCATGAATTTTATCAGAAATTATATAGTGGAAATAATGTAATGAAAGATAATATAGAAAATATATAAATGAGAATTTAAAAATTAAATTATTGGAAGATGATAAAAGAATATTAGAAGAAGAGATTAAAGAACAAGAAATTGCGGAAGTTATTAATAAGTTGAAAAATGGTAAAACACCAGGCCCTGATGGATTGGGTCCAGAGTATTACAAACATTTTAGTTCCATTTTGATACCTAAATTAAAAATGTTTCATAATAAAATAATGGAAGGAGAGACAATGCCAGCTTCTTGGAAACATTCATTAACGATTCTTATTCCAAAACCCAACAAGGACCAAACGGATCCGGGATCTTATAGGCCTATATCTTTAATAAATCAAGATGCCAAGATTTTCACTGCTATATTAGCAAACAGATTAAATAGATTTATAGCAAATTATATTAAGGAAGATCAGTGTGGTTTTATTAAGGGAAGACAAATGGATAATTTAACCAGATGAGTTTTGAACATTATATATGAGATAGAAAAGGAAAAAACCAAAGGCAATTGTTTTGTCATTATACATATTTAAGGCTTTTGATTGTGTTGAATGGCCAACATTAAAATTCCTAATAAGAGGTTGGGGATTTGGTAAAAAAATTACAGGGGTTATAGACCAATTATATTCTGATAATACTTCAGAAGTAATAGTTAATGATGGTTTAACAGAATGGATTTTTCTAGGCCGGGGTACGAGACAAGACTGTCCACTTTCAGCAATACTGTTTTGTATGGTTATAGAATTGCTAGCTAATGCAATAAGAAATGATGAAGTAATCAAAGGACTAGGAAAAAAGGATACAATTAAGATAAACTTATTTGCTGATGATTCATTATTGACTATTAAAAACCCAGTAGAAAGTATGGACAATATTAAAAAACATTTAGAAAAATTTGGGGAAATAACAGGATTAACTATTAATTGGCAAAAAACACAAATAATGATGTTTAATCATAATAACCATGAACAAGAAATGTTTATAAATAAATATAGTTTTAGAATCTGTAATCATATTAAATATTTAGGTATAAATATAGTTAAAATATGAGGGACGTGGTGGCGCTGCGGGTTAAACCGCAGAAGCCTCTGTGCTGCAGGGTTGGAAGACCAGCAGTCGGAAGATCGAATCCACGTGACGGAGTGAGCTCCCGTCGCTTGTCCCAGCTCCTGCCGACCTAGCAGTTCGAAAGCATGCAAAATGTGAGTAGATAAATAGGTACCACCTCGGTGGGAAGGTGACAGCGTTCCGTGTCTAGTCGCACTGGCCACGTGACCACAGAAACTGTCTTCGGACAAACGCTGGCTCTATGGCTTGGAAACGGGAATGAGCACTGCCCCTTAGAGTCGGACACAACTGGACTAAATGTCAAGGGGAACCTTTACCTTTACCTATAGTTAAAATAACTCAAAAATCAAAGGAGAAAATTTTTAATAAACTAAAAAGTGATATTAAAGATAAATTGCAAGAGTATTCTAAATTGAAACTATCATGGTTTGGGAGAATTGCTATGATTAAAATGAAAATATTACCTAAAATTACCTTTTTATTTAGAATGCTTCCAATTCAATTAGAAGAAGAAGATTTCAAGTATTGGCAGGGATTAGTAAATGGATTTTGTAATCAAGGTAAAAAATCTAGAATAAATAAAAGATACTGGTATAAGGCTCAAAAAAAAGGAGGTTTAGGTATTCCTAATGTAAAAAATTATTATATAGCGAATTAGTTAAGATTTATTGGAGATATTATATACAATAAAGAAAAATTATTATGGTGGGATACGGAATCCTCAGAAATAAATGGGAATGTTGAAAAATACTTGTTTAATGTAGTAAAAAGAAATATAATAAATCAGTTGAATAACTCCTTTTTAAGAAACATGTTAAATATATGGAATAAATATAGAGAGAAGCTATGTCCTTCGACTTCACCATTAAAATTAGTCACTGAAATAGAAAATTTTCCTACAAACTTAAAGGGTTTAGTAGATTTGTTTAAGGAGAAAAATGTTGCAAGATTGAAGGATTGGATGAGTAAAATGAGATCGAAGGATCAGATTATGGTTAAACTTCAAACTAATAAACTATCATGGTATAATTATATTCAATTAGATAGATGGACAAATCAATGGTTGAAAACTAATGGTAAATGTAGAGAATGTACTAAATATGAACAATTTCTATCATCACATGAAGATATGCAGAAAGATGTTTTGATGAAGGGAGCAGTAAGTAGAATATATAATTTAATTTTGGAACAAGAGGAAAAAGAGATAGAAACAGAAGGTTTGAAATTAACTTGGGAAAATGATTTAAAGACAGAAATTAAAACAGGATTGGATAAAAATGTGGAGGATGAGAGTTTTAAGGTTAATGTCGGTAAGAATAAAGGAAATTTTTTAAAAAATTTGTTTCAGGTGGTATATGACTACTGTGAAGTTGAATATAATAAATTCAGATTACTCTAAAGCTTGTTGGAAATGTGATGAAGAAATTGGTACGTATTATCATATGTGGTGGGATTGTAAATTGATTCAGAAATTTTGGAAACTGATTTTTAAGGAAATATGTGATATATTTGGAAAAGATATTGAATTTAACTCTAAAATTGCTTTGTTGTCAATTTTTGAGAAGACAGATTTTGATTATTGTTCGAAGGAATTGATTTCCAATTTTATGACAAGCTCTAGAATATTAATAGCTAGGTTTTGGAAAGATAAAAATGATATTAAATTAGAAGATTGGTAAAGTATGGGACATTGCATTAAATGATAAATTGACTACTGAACTCAAGATGAAAAGAGGGGAAATAAGTTCAAACAATTTTTATGCTATTTAGATTTGTTGAATTTGTACCAGAAAGGGGAAAGCCTCTAAACAACAATCAATACAATTTTGGAAAGGAAGCTTGTAATAAAGGGATTGTTCTAAAGGGTCCCTTGGGTATGGGGTGCACGGTAGAATTTAGTGTATAGCAAGTTCTATTATTTGTATTTTTGTATTTTTGTATTTGTTTTTTGTTCTGAAAATAATAAAAAAAGTTTAGGGAAAAAAAAGATCAGATCTAAAATAGCTAATCCCCTTGTTGCCTCTTCCACCTTCTGGAACCTGAAATTGTCTGCAAGGCAAGTGAGGAATTTCCTGGACCTTATGTTCTTGGCAGAGTTTGACTGCTGACATATATCGGGATAGTTGAAATCTCTCATTACTACTGCATCTCTCCCTTTTGAATGTGTGGCCATCTGCTCCAGGAAGGCATCATCCAACTCCTCAGGCTGGCTTGGGGGTTTATAGTATACCCCCACAATGATATCCCTCTTGTTTCTCTCCCCCTTAATTCTTACCCAGATGCTCTCAACCTGGCTTCCTGGATCTCTTCACAAGTATAAACATCTTTTTCCCCCAACATTTTATTCATGCATCTCTAAACGTACAAACTTAAAAACACTAAAAATCTAACAATAATAAACAAAAAACATTACAACTAAACATCCATCCTTCCCCTGTGGATCAGAGATTTCACCATCGTTTGGTCATCTGAGTATCTTCAAGGGGATTCCGGTGAGCACTGATTCGCTATAGACTAATTTTCCCCCTAAGTTCCTGTTTTTTTCTGGGCCCAATTATATATCAGCTTCCAGCTTTGCTTTTCAAAATCTCTTAGTTGATCCCATAGTGCCTCTGAAAGCATGTCTAGTTCTGCAATATCCAATAGCTTCTTTAATAGCTCATCCATCGTTGCTGTCTCTACATTCTTCCATTTTTGGGCCCAGAGTAACCTAGCTGCTGTGAATATATACAGTAGACTATATTTTATTTTCTTATCAATAATTTCTGGCATTATATTCAATAATAACATTTCAGGTTTAAAACTTAATTTTTGTTGAACGATCTCTTTTGTCATTTCCGAAACCTGTATCCAATTTTTTTTGCTTTTTCACATGACCACCACATATGATAATAAGTCGTTGGATTTTTTTTACATTTCCAACAAACATTGCTGATCCCTTCTGACATTTTTGCCAATCTTACAGGAGTAAAATGCCATCTATGAAACATTTTAAGGATATTTTCTCTAAGATTCACTGACTCAATCATCAAGTATAAACATATTTGACATATAAAGCTGCTACTCCTCCTTTCTTGCTAGGTCTATCTCTCCGAAATAGTTTATACCCCCCAATAACTACATTCCAGTCATGAGTTTCATCCCACCAAGTTTCAGTGATACCTATTATATCATATTTATTTTGCTGTATTAAGAGTTCCAGTTCATCTTGTTTATTTCTCATGCTCTGTGCATTAGTGTAGAGACATTTAGGACCATGTGTGTTTTTCTTCCCCTTGTTGTTCTCTAGTACTACTTGCCCTGCTGGGCTTTTCTCGCCAGCACTTGCTGAATTTCTGCCGTGAAAACTATTGTTTCCCCTCCCCCCCAGAACTCAGTTTAAAGCTCTCCTGATCAGATTTGTGAGCCTCTTAGCAAAAACATTACTGCCAATAGCTGTGAGTATTCTGAATCTTCTTTTTCTCTCAGTCTCAGTGTGAGTCTATCCATTTCTGCACAATCTAAAATCTTCTTAATTATCTCTTCTATTGATATTTCTTCATTTTTCTAATGTTGTGCAAATACAGTCCTAGCTGCTGTCACAATATGCAGTGTTAGGTAAACCAATTGTTTTTCAAAATCCTCTGGTAAAATACCTAATAAAAACAGTTCTGGTTTAAAATCTATATATTTTTAAAGCATTTTAACCAACCATGTGTGTATTTTAGTCCAATTTTTTTTTGCTTTTTCACATGTCCACCATACATGATAATAGGTACCTACTTTTTGTTCACATTTCCAACATTTACTAGACATATTTGGAAACATTTTTTCAATTCTGGCAGGTGGTAAGTGCCATCTAGAAAACATTTTATAAAGATTTTCTTTATACGAAGTCGCCATTGTTATTTTACAATTTCTATTCCACAATTTCTGCCATTTCTCCAGTTCAATATTGTGCCCAAAGTTTTTGGCTCATTGCACCATTGTTTCTTTCACCTGTTCATCTTCCATTTTCCAATTCAAAAGCAGTTTATGTAATTTCTTAATTAGTTTATCCTCTGAGGTTAACAATATTTGATCAAGCAGTATTTGTTCTTTATAAAAGCCATCTTTAACATCTTTATCGAATCTAGATTGAATTTGCATTAATGGCCACCATGACAAGCCTAATCCCTGAGCAGTAAGATGTTGTTTTGGTTTTAATTTCCCTTCTGTATCTAGTATACAGTGGTGCCTCGACTTACGAACTTAATCCGTTCCAGAAGATGGTCATAACTCGAATTGGTCGTAAGTCGAAGCACCATTTCCCATAGGAATGCATTGAAACCCCATTAATCCATTCCAGCCAGAAAACAAAATCACCAAAAAAACCCACAAAACACTGCAAGCCCCATCGGAACACGTTGGGGCCAAAAAAAAAAAAAAAAAAAAAACCAAAAAAAAACAAAACAACACAGCAAGCCCCATTGGAACATGCTGGGGCCAAGAAAAAAATCACATAAAAAACACAACACCACAGCAAGCCCCATTGGAATGTGCTGGGGCCAGAAAAAAAAATCACCCCCCCAAAAAACCAAACAGAACAAGCCCCATCGGAACGTGCTGGGGCCGAAAAAAGAAATCACACAAAAAAACACAACACCACAGCAAGCCCCATTGGAACGCACGGGGGCCGGGGAAAAAATTGCCAAAAAAACAAAACAAGCCCCATCAGAACGCGCTGGGGCCGGAAAAAAAATCACCAAAAAACCAAACAAACAGAGCAAGCCCCATCGGAACGCTCTGGGGCCGGAAAAAAAATCACCAAAAAACAAACAAACAAACAAACAGAGCAAGCCCCATCGGAACGCGCTGGGGCCGGGGAAAAGACCACACCAAAAAACAAAAAAACATCACAGCACAGAAACATAACCCCCCCCAAGCCCAAACCCACCCTGCAAAACCCTGTACTCACTCAGAACAGGCATTTTAAAAAGCAGAAAGCAGCACCAGGCAGTCCAAAGCCTTCTCCGATGCACTCTCTCTAACCATTGGGGCGAAAGAGCTACAAAGAAGCAGCCTCTTCGTTGACCAACGGTTAGTAATTTAAATTCCCCGCCTTTTTCCCCACCTTTTTTCTGATCGTAACTCAAAGCTCCGGTCGCAAGTCGAAGCAAAATTTTGTGGCCAGAGCTGGTCGTAACTTGAATTGGTCGTAAGTCGGGATGTTCGTAAGTCAAGGCACCACTTTATCTTTATAGCATGAAATTTCCTCAAAGTTCCTGAGCTTTGGGTGCACAAATGCTTCCATAGGCAAAAGCCACCTAGGTATTTTTATGTACATTTTCTTTTTTATCTTTTCCCATATTATCAATTGTGAGTTTCTAATATAATGATTCTGAAAGTATCTATGGGTTTTGGCTTTCTCATACCATAAAAAGGCATGTCAGCCCAATTGTAGATCATGTCTTCTAGATAGAGCAGTCTTTTGTTCCTCAAAATAATCTATTCTTTAAGACAGACTAGGATACATGCTTGGTAATATAGCTCCCAGTCTGGTAGTCCGAATTCTCCTTTTTTCTTTAGATTCTTCTAGCATTTTCAGTTTAATTCTTGCCTTCTTCCCCTGCCAAATAAACTTTTAAATCATCTTGTTTAAACCATCAAAGTATTTATTTTCTATTTTAATTAGTACTGTTTGGAACAGAAAAAGTAATTTTGGTAAGATATACATTTTAATTGTCGCTATCCTTCCTAATATTGATAATTGTAAGTTCTTCCATTTTTCCAAGTCTGTTTTTATTTAAGTAATTTTACATAGTTGTCTTCTTTGATGGTTGCACATCTTGCGGTTAAATATATTCCCAAATATTTGACCTTTTTAACTATTTGTAAATTTGACATTTCCGATAGTTGGTTTTTTTCCCTTTGCTGTTAATTTTTTTGTAATAACTTTCATTTTTTTCTTTGCTGATTTTCAGTTCTGCTACTTCTCCATATTCCTCAATCTTTTCTATTAATTTCGGTGTTGATTCCAGTGGATCTTCTAAGATAAATACCAAATCGTCTGCAAATGCTTGTAACTTATAGCTTTCACCTTTTATTTTTGCTCCTTTAATTTTCTGATCCTGTCTCACATTTCTATTGAGCACTTGCAGGGTCAAAGGTCTTGAGCTCTTAATTGCCAGATTAGGCAAACCTAATCTCTCTTGGCAAGGAGTTGCAGACTGAGGGAGCAGCCATATAAAAGGCCCTCTCTTGAGTCCCCACCAAAAGGGCCCCTGAAGGTGGTGGGACTATGAGAAGGGCCTCCCTGGCAAATCTTAAAGCTTGGGCAGGTTTGTATAGGAGAATATGGTTTTTCAGATAGCTTACACCCACATTGTATAGGATTTTATAGGCCGTAAGTAGCACTTTGATTTGTGTCCAGAATTGGACTGGCAGCTGGTGAAGCTGTTGTAGAAAAGAAGTCACTTGTTTCCTATAACTAGCCCTGAGCAATTTGGCTACACTGTTTGGACCACCTGAAGTTTCCAAACATTCTTCAAGGGCAATCTGGTAAAGACTGCATTACAATAATCCATCCTGGATGTAACAAAGGCATGTGTCACTATAGCTGCATCAGATATCTCCATGAAGAGGCATAACTCAAGCAGCAGTTTTTACTGAGCAAATGCACTCCTGGCCCCTGCCAAGATGAAAGCACCCACTTCAGTACTGAACCCAGGAGCACACCCCATCTGTGAACTTACATTTTCAGGGAGGCTGTAACCTTGCTCACCAAATGTTCCATGATCTGCCTTTGGACTGACCAGGAGTATCTCCATCTTGCCTGGATTAAACTTCAATTTGTTCAATCTCATGATTATCGATTCCAGATGCTGGTTTAGAACCAAAGCATCCTCATCTTTAGCTGGAAAGGAGAGGTCAGATAAGATGCATGCAAGCCATAAGCCTCTGCAGGTTGCCCTGTTCTTTTATGTGCCATCAAATAGAAAATTACTTACAGCAACCCTAATAGGGCTTTCAACATAAATGAGGTAATTAAGAAGTGGTTTTACCAGTTCCAGCCCCTCCCAATGAGTTTGTGTGGCAAAATGGGGGCTCAAACCCATTTGTCCTGAATCCTAGCTCATCAATCTATCCACTACACCTGTGGGTCCCAACCTTTTTGACACCAGGGACCGGTTTAGTTGAAAACCATTCTCCAAAAAACCAAGGTACTTGTGGCGAGCAGAAGCAGGAGGTGAGCTGCAATTGAAGTTCTGCCTCCTGTTAGATCAGTAGCGGCTTAGAACCTAATAGGAGCACTGGCTCCTATTAGATTCTAACGCCAGAGGCACAGCTGATCTAGCAGCAACAGGAGGGGAATGGGGAACGAAGCTCTGCCTCCTGTCAGATCAGCAGCACAGCAGCATTAGAATCTAATAGGAGCATGCTGACAGGAGGCGGAGCTTCACTCACCACTCACCTCCTGCTCACCACTCATCTGTCCCAGTGGCCCAGTCCTTCCAAGGCCACAGACCGGTACTGGTCTGCGGCCTAGAGGTTGGGGACCCCTGCACTACACCACACTGGGTACCACAGGCTGCCCATCCTTGCCTTAAAGTAATGACTCCCAGGCTTGAAACTTGATAAGCTGTTCCTTGGAGCATGGAGTTCCTCAATAATGGAAATCTATCCTGGTGCCACAGCCAGGAAGGCCCAAGTATATTAAAGAAATGGATATTCAACCATACTGGATCTGTCCAGTTTGTTGGGGGGGGGGGTTGTCTCACTGGCTCTGGGATGTCAAGGTCTGACTGACAACAGGGTGTCAAAGTGGGCTAGATATCTCATCCCCCACAGCTCCTCAGGCATCAAAAGTTATATCTTCAACCCTTCCTCTCTTTCTGTTTAAATTACCAGATAAAAGGTGATATCTCCTAGTCATACTATCACTAGCAGTTCCCTTATGTTGTATATCTTTTCACAGTTGGTACTTCATATCAGTGTGGTTTGTGCATCAATCAGTCTTCTGTAGGAGAACTGGGCAGCTTAGATTGCCTTTCTGGATCTGTATGGGCTTTGCTTCTGTTATTCCCAGATCCTCTAACAAGTAGAATGGCCATATAAGCTCCTGGCAGCTGATTCTGCAGATGAGATTGCTACTATATTCTGCTTCCCTAGATTGCATTGCTACTTTGCCTGTTTCTTGCTTGCCCAGCTGATCCACCTCCATAAAAAGCCTAGGACTGCTGGTGGTCTCTAGCTTTAGTTTCAGACATGCAGAGTCCTTACAGTCCAATCTCTTAGTTGAACTGGTTGTTCTACACAAACTTTCTATTGCTGCAGCTGTACCTGGTGTCACGGTAGCCAGGGGCATCAGCTTTCCCACAGAAGCTCTGTATTGCTTACTCTGCAGCAGGAGTTCACTGTTTGCAGTGGTTCCCAACCTTGGGTCCCCAAATATTCTTGGACTACAACTCCCAGAAATCCTGGCCAGGACACCTAGTGGTGAAAGATTTCAGGGATTTTAATCCAAGAACACCTGGATATCCAAGGTTGGAAACCACTAGAGATAACTTGTTTTTATACCTGTAGTTACTACATCAGTATCCTCGAGTCTGATGTCTCCTAGGAGTTTGCAAATCTTTGAGAAGGTGTTGAGGATATATTCTTGATTGTGGTGGCATCTGCTTTCACCACAGTCAATTTTATCTTTGCAGCTTAGGATCAAGTCAGAATGTATAGGTCAGAATGTAAGTTCTGTCATTACTGTATCATATGTAGAAACAGGGATAAGCTTAGTCTTGACTGAAATTTCCATTTATGGGTGCTCTGTATCCATAAGGATACTGTGGTGTCCGCCCAGGTCATGAATATTCATATGCTATCTGTCTAGACCAAAGGGAGTGCTGGAGTCAAAAGATATAAGAGACTCAGCAGGAGGAGGAGGTGTTTAGATAGGGTTTTTGAGATTAGTTGAGGAAGTTTAAGAGTTTGGGCAGGAGAGTGGTGGTTGAGAGTGGATAAAGGAGAATGTTTGTTTAAGAGATAACAACATTGCTTGTTCAGTCAACATCTGTAACAATAAACAACTTATATTTGGTTCTATTTAAAATGACACATGGCCTGGATCTCTATTATTAATAATACTTAATGTTGATGTAATCAACTGGTGGCAGCTGAAAGACACATAGCGTGAGCTCTTAATTTGGTGAAACAATCAAGGGACAGGCGAGAACGTGACAAATTAGTGGCACAGTGCTGGGATCCGAAGCAATCCAGTGAAAAATTGAATGGGCATGAGTTGGAAGGTATTCCTAGCTAGGAGAGGTTAGGATCTGTGGTAAGAAGTGGTTACCCATTACAGTCTTGTGGAAGACTTAATTTCGGGGCTTCTGAACCCAGATCTGGGGAATCCTAAGATAAGGAAAATACCTACTTAAGAGAAACCATTTTACCTCAGGATTTACAAGACCTAGTGGCTAGCTGAAAATCCGGAGCTCTGAGGGTAAAGAGCAGTGGCAGATAGAGTGGAAGCCTAGGTGAGGATAGATCTGAGGTGATAATAAAAGCTAAGCAGAAGTTGTTCTTGTGTCTGGAGACAAGAATTGCCCAGACAGGGAAATATTGTGGCAAATGTTGTGAGCTTGGGAGTGGCAGAGGCAAGCTGCATGGAAAAGCGCAACCTAGTTACAAGGAAAGCCATTGAAAGAGAGAAAAAGTCTTGTACTTTTGGCTTTTGTGAGGGAAAAGAACCAGTCCAAGTTAATTAGAAATTGTATTGTTTATGCTGCCCAAACGAAGTAAAAAAAAAACCAGTTATGGAGGCACAGGTTGAGTTCAAGAGTGCTGAGGAAAATGGGAACCCTCAAATTCAAAGAGATGAAGAAACTGAGGGACCTGTATTGATTGCCTCAGAGGGAGAAAATATCCAAAGCTCCCAAGATTTTGAAAAATGGAAGCTGGAACAAGAATACAAACTCAGGGAAAGAGAACTAGAAATTAAAGAAAGAGAAAGGGAAAGGGAATTTGAGTACAGACAACTTGAAAGGAAAAGGGAATTTGAGCAAGAATTAGAAAGAGAAAAAATCAAAGAAAGAGAAAGGGAAGGAGAAATGCAGTTTCAAATTGAGATGAAGAAACTGGAATTAGCTGCTCATAATAATAATAATAATAATAATAATAATAATAATAATAATAATAATAATAATAATAATAATAATAATAATAATAATAATAATAATAATAATAATAATAATAATAATAATAATAATAATAATAATAATAATTCCAGTGTGGCAAAACTCTCAAAAATCAACCTAAAGAAATTTTTCCCAATATCGGAAGGGGGATTGTCCTGAATCTTTCCTGATTTCATTTGAGAGAGCTTGTTGGGACTTTGAGGTTAAAGATGATGAGAAGATGATAATTTTAAGATCACAAATAAGTGGAGTTTTATCTGAGCTTTATTCACAGATGCCTCTGGAGCAAGCTAGAGATTTTGAGGCTTGTAGCTGATTTGGGATTAATTCAGAGCACCTCAGAAGGAAATTTAGATCAATTTCAAAGAGACCTGAGGAGTCTTTTGCACAACTTGGGGCACATTTGACGCAGCATCTCAATAAATAGTTGGAACAGGAACATGTCTCTACCTTAGACCAAATGAAAAATGTTTTTGGACTAGAACAATTTTATTCAATTTTACCAGGGGAGTTACGGTATCTTGTTAAGGATAAGGATCCTAAAACTGTGCTGCAGGTGTCTGAGTATGCTGATTCTATTAGTGAGATCAGAGATCCTCAATTTTCTGATGTAACATTTAGTAGGAAAGTGTGGGACAACAGTAAAACCAGTAAAAACAAAAGTTACCTCAGTCAGGCGCAAGCTAAGGGAAGCCATTTTAAAGCAAAACCCTCATCCCCAGAGCATAGTCCCCTGAAATCAAATAATTGAGGGAAAAGTTAATAAAACTCTTTATTCTGAACCTAGAGCCAAGAAGAAATGTTTTTCCTGTGGGGAAGTGGGACATTTTTGGATCCAATGTGAAAATCAAAAGGATAAGAATTTCAGTCAGACTAAAAAAGTATTTTGCCTTCAGTCTTCAGCAGCTGAAGCCAGCTGCAGCACTGTTGCTAAGGAAACGGATTTGGCAGAGAGCCCAGAAATTCCTGAAGCCAGAGTGTTACAATGTTTCCTAATCAAGCGTGATCCTATTTTACTAGAAAACTCAGTAGAAAAGATTTTTATCAATGGCATAAAATATTTAAGCCTTAAAGATTCATGCTCTCAGATAACTATTTGCCATCCTGATATAATCCCTGAGGAAGACATGATAGAAAATGAGAAGGTTTTCATTAAAGGTATTGGTTCTGATTTGGTGGTCCTACCTACAGCCAAAATATCTGTGAACTATAAGGGGTGGTCTGGTATATGGAAAGTAGCAGTGTCAGACCAAATCCCAGCTCCTTGTCTGATTGGTTTAGATCTAGCCAAGCATGTGCAGAGTATTTTAGTATTAACCCACTCTTAGGGGAGGCAAATTGAAGCCTCTGAGGAAAGCGCTGAAACTCTTGTTGAAAGACCCACTTTAGGTGAACATCCTGAAATGGGAGAGATAGCTGATTTAGTGCTAATGAGAAATCCTAATAGTTCCTCCTTTATTAAGGAGCAGAAGGAAGGTATTACCTTAAACAATTGCTTTGGAAAAGTTAATGAGAATCCCATTTCACTGACCCCTGAACACCCAGAGAGGTATTGTGTGGGAAAAGATTTATTATATAGAGAGGTTTTATGACTCCTCGGGGGGGGGGGGAGAAGGTCCCCACAAACAGCTAATTGTCTCTGTTAAATACAGAGAAAAGGTTATAGAAAAGGCACACAGAGATATATTTGGGTCACACATGGGCATCTCTCACACCAAGCAGAGTGGCACAGAACTTTTATTGGCCAGGGATGGGGAAGAAAGTTAAACAATATTGTCAAAGCGGTAATGCTTGCCAAAAATGAGGTACTGGAAATGACAAGACAAGGGCTAAGCTATGCCCATTACCAGTGATCTCGACCCCTTTCCAATGCATGGGTCTGCAAAAGTCCTTAGAAATAGCAGAGCAAATCTTAAAGGGTGCTCAAGAAAAACAGAAAAAACTGGTATGATAAAAAAGCCGGGGAAAGGGAGAGGCGGGGCTTGTTGCAGCGCTGCAGCAGCTCCTGGAGAACCTCTCGGTGAATGCTGGAACTTCCCGGTCTGGGGGCCCTTCAGAAGATGAAGTTCCAAAGGGGAGACTAGTTGAAGTCTCCCTGAAGCAGTTGGTGAGCAACAGAGGGGGAGGAAGCCGGGCAGCAACCTGGTATTTCTTCCCTCTGAAGAAATCACCTCGAGCACATATTGGATGCAGGAGCCATCTTTGGTAGTAAAGCTGTGAGTAACACACACCCTATGGAGGAGAGACCAAACAGATACCGCGTTGAAAACTGACAACAATAAAGTAAGTCGAAGCCTTTGACTTATGAACAGCCCCATAAAGTGGAAAGAGAAACTAGAGTGAAGAATATTTGGCTGAAAGAAGGGAAGAGGCTGCTAGCTTGCTTACCAGTCCTGCTGCCTCAGAAAGCGAAACTAACTTCTAGCTTGCAGGCTGGTCAAGGCCGAACACTGAGTGACTGAGAGAAAAAAAACTGATCTTGGAAATAATCCCAGGGTGACATAATATAACCATGGACTGGACTTAAAGCTGTTATCAGTAAGGAAAACGGACTGAAAAACATAACATCACGCTGCCAGATTTCTTAACAGTATAGACAGAGCTCCATCAAAACTTTGGAACTGTATAATATCCCTGGGGGGGGGGAAGCTTTGGGAGATCCCCCTCAGAGGCTACAGCTGTAAAGGGCTATATTATACACTGGGAGAAGCTAACTCATTTCAAGGGGAGAGAGATATTGTCATTGAGGGTGGACTGTGGAACAGGAAAAACCAGGACTGGAGTTGTTGACTGGATTTATGTATTAGTGGAAGGAACATACAGTGGATTATAAGGACACCTACTGGAGGAAAAGCTGAATGACAACATTGACACACCTCTTATACTGACTAATGAGCAGGTTGGATTACAAATACATCTGATTTGTTATATGGAAAGCTTTTTGGGACTCTGGAACATCACATTGAGGTTGGAACTGTACAACTATTGAGGTGTGAAAGCCTGAGATCCTTGTTAGCTCTGGCCTTCTCTTGGACTGCATGGGATTCTCGTAATAGAGGTTGAGAGACATAATGACTCTGTTAGGTTTCTTGAGAAGAAGGAACATTTTTGCCACGGTTGTATTTTAAACTGTTGGGTTAAAAGCTGATTTACATATCATAACACCTGTGTAAGGATTGGAGGAAGAACCTGGGGGAGGGTTTTGGTTGTTGGTTTTGGTTGTTGGTTAAAACAGTGGAAACATCTGAAAGAGCATATGGTAGATTTGCGGGTTGGACATTCTGGTGAAGGATATAGTATAACTTACACAAAGTCCATTCAGAGATAGCAGGAGGAAAAATTGAGATATTGAGATTGAAAAGATTGAAATGGCCTCCAAAAAACCAAAGCCCCAAATGCCAAGAACCTCTCCTGACCAATCTCAAAATCTGGGAAAACAAGTGGCACAAAAACCAGACAAAGAATGGCAGACTACCATGCAAAATTTATTAACAGCAGGATTTCAACAAGTAAATGAACGTCTCAGCCAAATAGCAGATCAGATGAAAGAGATGGCATCGGAAATTTCAGATGCGAAACAACAGATAGCTGAGAACAAAACAAAGACACAAGATCTTGAGGAAAAAGTGAGAGGAACAAATGCCAGAGTGAATCAAACTGAAGAAACATTAGAGGCAGTGCAGAAGGATCAAAAACAAAGTGACGACAGATTAATAATGGTAGAGATGGAGAGAACATCGAAGATGCTTAGATTTCAAAATGTGGCAGAAAATGAAGGGGAAGATCTAGAGATATTAATGAGTAAGGCTCTGGCTGCAGAAATAGGGATGGAAGCAGCCAAACTGCAATAATATATGGAGGCAACCTATAGGGTGAGCTCTGCATATGCAAGGAGAAATAACCTCCCCAAAGAAATCCACGTGAGATTTATGAAGAAATCAATTAGAGACTGTAGCGATCACCCTGCTTTGGCTCAGTTAGAAGATTATTGGCATGTACCAATGAGAGTTGTTGGGACGCAGAGCCAGAGAAACTAGAAGGGAGGGGTGAGTCAGAGTCTAGTCAGTTCAGTGAGAGACAGAGAAGAGAGAAAGAGTTTTTGAGGTTTGAGGCAGAGAGAGTGTTTAAGGAGTGATTAGTCAGAGTGTGACCTGTATTAATTAAGATAGAAGAGGTTAAAGTAAAATACAGAAGCTTTGTGTAACTTTAAGAATGTGCTTAAGAATTATTCCTGAAACAACTTGTAATCAATAATCCTGTTTCTGTTTAAAAGTTCAGTACTGAATGGACCTTAGTCTTTCATAGGAAATATAAGTTGATAAAGAGATCAACTGGTGGCAGCGTGTTAAAAGGCGTGTTGGGATACTCGTGTGAGCTCTTTGTTTGGTGAAGCAAACAGGGGCCACAGGGTAAACGCCACAGAGACAAGGTTTTAAGAGCCTCACAAGCTTTCACCAATGAAAATGCAAGACTTTATGGGAAAAAATGAGAAGAAACTGACAAAACAGGGAGAAAGAAAGAAGGAGGGGAAATCAGAAGAAAGACCTCAAGAGAAATCAGACCATTCATCACAATCAGAATCAGACACAGAGCTAGAAAAACGGGAAGTAGCTGAGCCAAGACATACCAGAGGCATGATGAGGAAAAAACAGAAAGGTAGTAACCAAGAACAAGATGACTAAAAAACAAATGAAGATCTTTTCAGTCAATATAAATGGCCTGAACTCACCTCAAAAACGGAAAAAGACCTTTCTACAACTGCAGAAACAGAAATCTGATGTGATTTGCATACAAGAAACCCATATGAAAAGAGAGGATCAGAAACTGTTGGAATGTTCAAGGTTAGGAAAATTGTTTGCAGCTTCGGACATAAGAAAAAAGAAGAGAGGTGTGGCTATGTATATAAAGAAAGAACTGGAGCCAAAACTAATTTTTGCTCAGACAATGGAAGGACATTGATGGTGGAAATTCAAAGAGAATCAACGAAAATGCTAATTATTAATATTTATCTCCCAAATGGAAATCAAGATAATTTCCTTAAACAATTACAATTAGAACTAACAAACAAAGATTATGATCACTATCGTGTGCTAGATTTTAATGCTGTATTTGACAAAGAACTAGATAAAAAAAGAGGAACGATCTCAAGAAATTTTCTGCAATTGGCAGAAGAAGTAAATATCATAGATGCCTGGAGGACGTGTTACCCAAAGACAAAAGACTATACTTTTTATTCTAATAGACATAAATCGTGGTCAAGAATTGATGCATGTTGGAGCTCAACAAGCCTAATGAAAGAATTGGAGCAAATAGATATTTTGCCTAATACATTTGCAGACCATAATCCCATTTCATTACAATTGGGTAGCAAATCAAGAGAATTTAATTGGAGGCTCAATACTTCACATTCAAAAAATGAGGAGTTTATCAAGCAAATAAAAGAAGACATGGACTTCTTCAAACAGAACATGAGGCCAGAAACACCAATGACAATGATTTTGGAGGCAAGTAAGGCATTTTTTAGAGGAGCAGCCATAAGATTTGTATCAAAACAAAAAAGAGAAACACAGAAAAAATATAAGACTTCAGAAAATAGATTAGCCTCAGATGAACTACAGCTGAAACAAAATCCATCAAACACAGAATTGAAAGAGAAGATAAAGTTAGTATAACACTAGATAAACATATTGCTCACTGAGGAAACTGCAAAGAAGCTTAAATTTGCAAAACAATTAATTTTTTTTGAAAATGCAAACAAACCAGGGAGATGGTTAGCATATAAATTAAGGTAAGAGAAGAAGAAAACAATAATACAAACACTGAAAGATGAAACAGGGACTGAGAAATTCAAACAAGAAGAAATAAAAAAGATTGCAGAGGACTTCTACTGAAATCTATAGAGTAAAAAGGAAGTAGACAAAGAATCTCAGAAAGAATATATACTGAAATACAATAAAATGAAACTGACCAAAGATCAAATGCAGTCTTTAAATGAGCCTTTAACATATGCAGAAATTATAGAAGCCCTCAAAAAGCAAAAAAAAAAAAAAAAAAAAAGGGAAATCACCAGGCCCAGATGGTCTTCCAGCTGAATATTACAAAGAATTGGAAGATGTATTGCTCAAACCATATAAGAAACTCTTGGAATTTATTGAAGAAAGGGGAGAATTGCCACCAACGTGGTCCGAAGCGATAATCTCTCTCATACATAAGGAAAACATGGAGGGTAAAGAAATCAAAAATAATAGACCGATCTCATTACTAAACGTGGATTATAAAATATATGCAACCATGTTGGCAACTAGATTGAAAAGAATCTTAATACAGACAATACACCAAGACCAATTGGGCTTCCTCCCAAAAAGGCAGATGAAAAATAACATAAGGATAATCTTAAACACTTTGGAATATTATGAAGCTCACCCGGAAAAGCAAATGGCTATGATATTCTTGGATGCAGAGAAAGCTTTTGATAATCTGAATTGGAATTTTATGCTACAGCAATTGAAGGTGCTACAAGTTGGAGAAAGATTTTTGAAATTAATTAAAGCAATCTATACCCAGCAAAAGGCAGAAGTCAGAATCAATGGAGAGCTGATGAAAGAAATACAAATACAGAAGGGTACAAGACAGGGGTGCCCACTCTCTCCACTACTATTCATTCTTACTCTAGAAATATTAACTGAGCAAATTAGAGATAAAAAGGAAATAAAAGGACTAAAAGTAAGAGGACATACTTTTAAGCTTCAAGCTTTTGCAGATAACTTAGTTATTATATTGGGGGATCCAATGAACTCAGTTGAAGACCTGATGGAGATACTGATGAATTTTGGTGATATAGCAGGAATGAAAATAAACCAAAATAAAACAAAAATACTTGTTAAAAATATGAGAGATCAAGACCGACAGAAATTAATAGAAAGGGCTAACTTTCAAGAAGAGAAGAGAGTCAGATACTTAGGGATTCAAATCACAAAGAAAACTAGTACATTATTCAAAGACAATTATATGAAGTTGATTAAAGAGAATCAGAATAGCTTGGAGAGATGGGATAAATTACAGCTATCGTTGATGGGAAGAATAGCAACCATCAAAATGAATGTTCTACCCAAAATTTTATTTTTATTTCAGACAATTCCCATAATATTAAAACAGTCATTTTTCCAAGAACTTAATAAGATAATCATGAGATTTGTGTGGCAAGGTAAAAAACCAAGAATTAAAACCAAAGCAATGCAACATGCCAAACAAAGAGCAGGTTTTGGTCTCCCAGATTGGGCATTGTATTATAGAGCCTGTGTATTAGTCTGGATAAAGGAATGGATAACTTTAGATAATGATAGACTACTCAAGTTGGAAGGACATGACCTACAGTTAAGTTGGCATGCTTTTCTATGGTACAAAAAAGATAAAGAGCAGAAAAGTTTCAACTTGCATATGATAAGAAGAGCCTTACTAGGGACTTGGAAAAAAATTATACAGCAGATTTACCAAAAAACACCAGGCTGGGTATCACCTATAGAGGCCTTTACACAACCTAACCTCATGACAGAAGCGAAACTTCTAAGATATCAAGATCTATTTAAAAAGGATTGTGAGTTAAGGGCCAAAGAAGAGTTAGAAACACAAAACATATATCTAGACTGGTGGTCTAGAGCAGTGGTCCCCAAACTTTTTGGGACTGTGGACTGGTTGGGGGTGCGGGCTCCGTGCGTGGGGGGCGGGGAACCCCCCACGTGCGTGGGTGTGCGTGTCACACTAGCGAGTGGGTGTGTCGCGCTTGTAGAGGGGTGTGTCACGCTTGCATGCATGCACGCGACACGCCCACCTGCGAGCGCAACACGCCCCTCCGTGAGTGCGACACGCTCACCGTGCGTGCATGCGGGGGGGCGCGGAGATACGTCTTCATGGCCCAGTTCCAGGAAGCCCACGGACCGGCACCAGGCCATGGACCGGGGGTTGGGGACCCCTGGTCTAGAGCACAAATGGAATCTAGGTACACAAAAGATAAAATAGAGGGCTTTTACACAGACAAACGGTATTTGATAAACTTTTGCTGGGTTCAAACGATAAAGTAATTAAGAAAATGTATGATTATCTGCTTGAAACTAAAATGCAAGATGAGATTGTAAAAGAATGCATGATTAGGTGGGTACAAAATATAGGACATAATATTGATATTGATCAATGGTTGCAAATATGGAAAAATAACATAAAGCTCACAAAATTGGTAAATTTTAAGGAGAACATATATAAGATGTTTTATAGGTGGTATATGACTCCAAAAAAATTGTTAAAGATTTATACAGAGGTGTCAAATGTGTGTTGGAAGTGTGAAGCAGAAGAGGGACGCTTTTACCATATGTGGTGGACTTGTAGAGTAGCGAAACAGTACATACTCTGTTACAAAAAATATTGCTTTGTAATGTTCCACTAACCCCAGAATTGTTTTTACTGAGCATTATACCAGATAATATAAATAAGACAAAGAACTACCTAGTTATATATATAATATATATATATATATATATATATATATATATATATATATATATATATATATATATATATATATATATATATATATATATATATATATATATATATATATAGTCACTGCAGCCAGAATTCTTTATGCTAAGAACTGGAAGAAATCAGAGATACCGAAACAAGAGGAACTCATCAAGAAGATACGGGAAGCGGCAGAAATGGATATATTATCAGAAGTGTTGAAAGACTGTCCAATACAAAAGGCAACTGAACGATGGGATTTATTATATAAATGGCTTGAATCAGCAGATAGAGCTTGAGTAACATAAAATTAAATTAAGATGTAACTGTAAGTAGAAACCTGGAGGGCAATCAAATTGTAGAAAGGTGAAAAGTGGACTTGGTATCGCAACACGAATAAACAGGATTTGATGACAGTACATTTTGTGTTCTTCTCCCTCCTCTTTCTTTCCCCCCCACATCCCCCTTTACCTTCTGTATTCCTTACCTTATCCCTAGTTTCTAAAAATAAAATAAAAAATTTAAAAGAGAAAAGAACATTCTGTCCCGAGGATAAGGTACTGATGCTGAGGCCCATAAAGGGGAATAAATTGCAGATAGCCTGGTCAGGACCTGTAGATTTGTTATGACAGCACTGGAAAGCTGAAGGAACTAGTATTAAGAAGGCACCACATGTAGCTGCAAAAGCACTGAGAATCCTGCAAAACAAGCCCCTACCTGAGAAACCAGAGATTAAAGGGATAGAACCAGATGATGAAAATCTCAATACATCTGAAATAAGCCAAGTGGTTGAGATTGCACTTAAAAGAAGCTTGCCTGTGAATTTTGAGGTGACCCGGGAAAGTGGTCCCCCACATATGAAGAGCTTTGTGACAAAAGTACCTGTGGGTGAGTTTGAGTGAGGGTGAAGGCAAGAACAAGAAGTTTTCAAAGAAGAATGCAGCCATAGCTGTTCTGGAGGAGTGGAAGAAACTGCCTACCCTTCCCACAGTTGAGAAAATGAAGCCCCTAATTGAAAAGAAAACAGGCTTAACCCAAAAGAGATGAGCTGAGGACATCCAGTGGACGTCAGAGTGCCAGGTAGCCTTCAATCATCTGAAGAGGGCGCGGACTTCAGGACCTGTCCTTGTTGCACCAGACTTCGACCGTGAGTTCATCATCTGCATGGATGCATCAAAGGTGGGACTGGAAGCCATGCTGTGCCAAGCAGACAACAGTGGGAGTCTACACCCAGTGACTTTTATCAGCAGGAGACTCCAACCTGGTGAGAGACATTTGTCCACCATTGAGAGGGCATGCCTAGCTATCGTATGGACATTGCAAAAGCTGAAGCCCTACATTTGGGGAAGGAAATTCATCCTCTACACCGACCATTCCCCTTTGGTGGGGCTATGAACTATGAAATCCAATAGCAGCAAACTTGCAAGATGGATGCTGATTCTGCAAGACTTTGACTTTGAGATCCGCAGCGTAAAAGGGACCCAGAATGTGGTTGCTGATGCCTTGTTTCGAAGGCCAAATGACTAACGGGTGGATGAAAGTTTGTAATATTGTATTAACTGTTCTGTTTCTGTAATGGTTGTAGAATATGCTTGAAGTGCAGAGTTTGCTTGGATATTGGTGAACTAAGAGGTATGTATAGTGATGGTAAAATAATAGTAAGTATCCTTATTGATGTAAAAGTAATGTAATGTAATTCATATTAATGTGAGTAATGTATCCTTATTAATGTAAGTAATGTATCCTTAGTATTGTAAGAAATGTAAGAGGTTAATATTTACATTCTTCCAGGTATTTTCATTTGTTTATGAGGCCAAACCGTTAAGTTTCCCTTCCTAAAACAAACTTATTAAGGTGGGAGGAATGTGGCATCCACCCAGGTCATGAATATTCATATGCTATCTGCATAGATCAATGGGAGTGTTGGAGGGGTGAAGTCATGAGATATAAGAGACTCAGCAGCAGGAGGAGGAGTTTAGATAGGGTTTTTGAGATTAGTTAAGGAAGTTTAAGAGTTTGGGTGGGAGAGTGGTGGTTGAGAGTGGATAAAGGATAATGTTTGTTTAAGAGATAACAACATTGCTTGTTCAGTCAACATCTGTAACAATAAACAATTTCTATTTGGTTCTTTTAAAATGACATATGGCCTGGACATCTATCCTTAATGATAATATTGATGTAATCAACTGGTGGCAGCTGAAAGACACGTAGCGTGAGCTCTTAGTTTGATGAAACAAGCAGGGGCCATGTGGGGATCGTGACAGATACCATGGTTGATGGAACAGAAAGCTCCCAAAACAGAGACTCAACCAGGTAAAATTCATTCCTGCCCAACCCTATATCAGCAAGGTCACCCTATAAAGTAGCCATGTCAGGTTTTGTTCCAGAAACAGACCTGAAGCCTAATTGAAATGAATCAAGACATTTAAGACTGTATAAGTGACTGGCAATGACTCACCCAAACATCTTGCTTGGGAAGAGGATGCTGGCATCAGGTCTATTCTCCTTAATGTCTTCTGGGTTCAGCCTGAGCTTCTTCAGCCCAAAGCTTGACAGTCTATTTGTCACAAAAGGGTGACTACTGGTTCTTTTGTATCCCAGGAAGAACAATATTAAACGCAAAGAACCTCACAAGACACAGTAATAAATGCAAAAATAAATATACTTTATTACCTATTGATTACAATTCTAAATAAAGGGGTTTCATGCATTCAACACATTCACACCACATACATACTCACCAAAGAGAGAAGAATTCTTTATTTGCATTGTCCAAGTTCCAAAGAAAGTAATTAGTTCCAAAAGCCTTTTGGTCTCAGCAGACAGACAGACAGACAGACAGAATGTTTGCCCAGACCCCTCTTCTTATATTCTATTTAGGCAGTTTTTTTAATAGAGCATGCGTAGAAGACATTTCTTTGTCTCAGGTTGCTCGCTGGGCATGCGTGGTAGAGATTTCTTTAGATATATGGTCCTTATCACTTATTGTGAAGTATGGAATGTTTAATATGTCTTCCATCACTTAGTGGACAGGTGTGGAATCTGCTTTGCTCAGGAGGATCCTCGTACCAGGGTCTTCTTAATCCCCTTTACTCTACTCCCAGCAGCAGCAGATGTGTTCTGTCAACTTTGCTGAAAGCATAGTTCAAAAAGTGCACAGTTCAATAGTTGAATTTCTTACTATGAGGGCTTATAGCTAGAAATACAAAGTCCCATAGTTCCTCTGGGTTTTGTTGGTCTCCATCTTTGTGTCCTAACTCTCTCTCTGGTTCTTCACCTGATCCAGGCCAAACATGCACACACATCACATATTTACTTTCTCCTTTAAATAAGAGCATTTCACAAAGAAAAGGTTATAACCACCCACATCCAGCCAGCCATCCCCTTTCCCGCTAGGTGTAATAAGATAAGTGAAAAGCAAGTATGCATGCAGTTCATAGAATCATAGAATAATGAAGTTGGAAGGGGCCTATAGAGGCCCCCTGCTCAATGCAGAAATACAGATCACAGGATATTTGCAAGGTGGTTGTCTACATTTCTCTTGAATGCCTCCAGCGTTGGAGCACTCACCACCTCTCAAGGTAGTTAGTTCTATTGCTGTACTGCTCTAACAGTACGTTTTTCCTGATATTCAACCAAAATCTGTAACTTGAGCCCATTGTTGTGTGCCCTGCACTCTGGAATGATCCTTCCCCTCCTCTGTATGACAGCCTTTCAAGTATTTGAAAAGTACTATCATATTTCCCTTCAGTCTTCTTTTCTCAAGGCTATACATGCCCAGTTCTTTCAATCTTTCCTCATAGGGCTTGGTTTCCAGCCCCCTGATCATCCTTGTTGCCCTCTTTTGAACTTGTTCCAATCTGTCAGGATCCTTCTTGTTCCAATTTGTCAGGATCCTTCTTGAAATGCGGTGTCCAGAACCTGACACAGTACTCAAGGGGAGGTCTAACTAGTGCCGAATAGAGGGGAACTAGTACCTCGTAGGATTTAGAGACTATACTTCTGTTAAAGCAGCCTTTTTGTAGCCACATCACACTGTTGGCTCATATTCAACTTGTGATCTATGACCCCAAGACCCTTCTGGCTTGTAGTATTGCTGAGCAAGGTATCCACCATCTTGTAACTGTATGTTTGGTTTCTTTTCCTGAGGTGCAGTACTTTGCACTTATCCCTGTTAAATTTCATTCTGTTGTTTTCAGCCCAATGCTCTTGCCTATCCAGATCATTTTGAATTTTGTTTCTTTCTTTCAGGGTATTAGCTATTCCACCCAATTTTTGTGTCATCTGCAAATCTGATTAGCATTCCCTGCACTCCCTGATCCAGGTCATTAATAAAAATGTTGAAGAGCACTGGGCCCAGGACAGAGCCCTGGGGTAACCCACTTGTTACCTCCTCCCAGTTGGAGAAGGAGCCATTAATCGTCACCCTTTGAGTACGATTCTCTAGCCAATTGTGTATCCACCTGACACTTGATCTATCCAGCCCACACCTAATTAACTTTCTAATCAGGATATCAGGGGGCACTTTGTCAAAAGCTTTGCTGAAGTCACGATACGCTGTGTCCACAACATTCCCTCTGTCTATCAGGGAGGTTACCCAATTAAAAATGAGATCAGATTAGTCTGGCAGAATTTGTTCTTGACAAATCCGTGTTGGCTTCTAGTTAGTACACAGAGTAATGTGAGCGTCCACAGGACACATACACATACTGTGATGAAGATTCCCC
This sequence comes from Intellagama lesueurii, assembly GCA_037013535.1. Classification (NCBI taxonomy): domain Eukaryota; kingdom Metazoa; phylum Chordata; class Lepidosauria; order Squamata; family Agamidae; genus Intellagama; species Intellagama lesueurii. The sequence continues at coordinate 189,102,530 of JBAJHW010000001.1, read as the reverse complement.
CACAGCCAGCTGGAATTCATCAGATCTCTTAAACTCTAAAGTTGGACCATTTTAATAGGTCCACTTTTGCAGGGGAGAGAGAGACTACTGAGAATGCAAACTACAGTGGTGCCTTGATTTATGAACTTAATCCATCCCAGAAGATTTTGTAAGTCAAAACGTTCGTAAGTCAAATCAGCATTTCCCATAGGAATGCATTGAAAACCGATTAATCCGTTCTGGCTGTTTTTTGTTCTTATGTCGAGGCGCCGTTTGTAAGTCGAAGCATTAGTTCCCATAGGAACTAATGCAAAACCGGTTAATCCGTCCTCTACCACTAGGGGGAGATATTTTTTTTAACCTAAGATGACTTAGGTGAAAAAAAAGAGCAGGAAAGGAGGGAGGGAGGGAACGAACACCTTTTAAACAGAACACCTTTAAAACCAAGCAGCTTTAAACCAAACCAAGCACCTTTTAAACCAATTTTTACATTTTAAAATTACAGTACCAGGCAGTACCAGGCAGTCCAAAGTCCATTTCCTGCTTTCCCCACATTTTTTTGTTCGTAAGTCAAAGCTCCATTCGCAAGTCAAAGCAAAATTTTGCGAACAGAGCTGTTCGTAAGTCGAAATGTTCGTATGTCGGGGCGTTCGTAAGTCAAGGCACCACTGTACTAGATACGGTGATTTTATGACTGATAGATACAGTACTGTCTCTGTCATCACTGAAAGGTGGGAGACAGTGATTAAGAATACAAACTCCTCTCTTAACCCTTGCAATGTTTTCGTATCTTGGGTGAAGGCAGATGTTAAATAAAACTTACAGTGGGTTCCCCCCTAGTTTTGAAATAGAAAAGATGGGCATGAACACTCACAATTCAACAGCTGGTTCTGCCTGCTTGCCTCCTACTCGTACTTCTGACCTCTTGTAGCTGGAGAAACTGAGCAAAACACACCACAGCCCTGCATCTGAGATGGGATGAGGGTTCATTGGTTTATAGAAACAAAGCACTCCCTTATACTAAAGTCCAGGTATGTGTAGAGCTCTTACAGAAATAGGATATCCTCTCCAAGGATATGTCAGCCAACTACAGCACACTGGGTTATTCCATAGGTGACCTTGCACTTTGCTCATAATCTATTTCCCCCTTATCAGCAGAGCCCTCTTGCCCATTTTGGAATACAGTAATTTAAATTTTTTGAAAAGGTCAGCTTTGGAATTCAGCCTATTAATCAAAATGTAAGCACTTCATTGCAGGCTAAGTGGTAGTTTCAATTTAGACGTAACCTGAGGGCACATAGCTCATCCTTTTAAGCTAGCTAAATTTATCATTAATGGGAATACTGAAGCAAATGATAAGTCACCGCTGGCAGATCCCCATATCAGATGAAGAGAAGGACAGGTATGTGTAGTTCTGGGTGTTGGCAGGCTGCTGCTGTGCCAAAGAACCTATCCAATCTATCCCAAAGATCGTATCTCCCATTTTGAGCTGGCTCGGGTGTTAAGATAATCAGGAGAGGCCTTTCTCTCAGTCCCACCACCCTCACAGATGTGTCTGATGGAGACACAGAAGAGGGGCTTCTCTGTTGCTGCTCCCAGACTTTGGAACTCCCTTCCACAGTAGGCCAGACAGGCACCATCTTTGCTGTTCTTCTGCAAGCAGCCAAAGACCTTTCTCTTCAGGCAAGCCTTCCCTCAGCAACTAGCTACCTGTGTGTGATGTTTAGATAGATCGGTATTATGTTTTCCACTTCTGGGTCTTCCATTGCTCAGCGTAACAATTTTTTTTCTTTTTAATATTTAAATACATATTGTTCCTAGCTTTAATGTTGTCTTTTAATGAAGTTAACCACCATTGTCTAATCATTGTTTTAAACTTTAAATATTGTCTTTCAGTGTTCAGTGTTGGGTCCTTTACGGGAAGAAAGGCGGGGTAAAATATTATAAACAAACAAACAGACAAACATCTCAGCCCCATTTTGTGTATACATGTTCCTTCTCTTGTTTTAGAAATTTATGACTTGTCCCAAGAGTTGATGGGTGTGACGGACAGCTCAGAACACTCCTGTCAGTCAGGTCAGAGCTCTGGTGTGTGAGCCTATGACATGACAGGAGGGGCGGAACCAAGGATATAGGAGGGGAAGGAAAGACAGTTATAATCAGTTAGAACTAGGGAATTGACAGTTTAGACAGTTAGGGAAGAGAGTTGGAGAAAAGTGGTTGGGGAGATAGGGAATTGAAGTGAGAGAGTTAGAGAGAAGAAGGAGTGAGGTTGCTGAGAGAAATAGATAGTCAGACATAGAGAAAGAATTATTACAAATAAATATACACTGGTTGAATGGAAAATAAGTAAACAAGAAATGATCTAATGTGGAACTTAAAATATGATATTTCAGTGATTGTGATTTAATGAAAAATTCTAAACATCTATGATTTCTCCTGTGATTAACATAACATCTATATTATCAATAAATCTGTTGTATTGGCAACACGTATCTATGATCTATTTGGTATTAAGGGAATAATACCTGGTGGCAGCGTGAAGTGAGGACAAGCATCCAGAGGGTGGACTTGTGTTTAAGGGAAATTAAACAAAGGACACAGGGTGTACGTCACAAATCCTTCTCTTGTTTTAGAAATTTATGACTTGTCCCAAGAGTTGATGGGGATCTTGCCAAATGCAGAAAAGCCTGGCAAGCACAATCCTCATAAGGAAGGAATAGGTGGTCATATCTGCATGATCATGTGTCCTGTGAGCAGGCTGCAGATTTCTAGATCCCTCCTGCAAAAAAAGGGGGTTCCAGGCTAGAATGGTTGAGTGCCACTGATGTGGTTTGCTCTTCCACACTAGTACTGTCCTAAAAGAAAGGAAGATGTCACTGTTGGACTGAATGGAAATTAGTGGGGGAATGTAAATTTTAAATATCTTGTGAATTGCTTTGAGTCCTTTTATTGGGAGAAATATGGGATATAAATAAAATGAATCAACGAACAGTATTTTACATCTTCCCTGAACTCAGAGACTTGCATTCTTTCTCATATGTCCACAGCAAAAATATTACCCCAAAAAATATTTTGCTCCAAATCACAAATTGCAGCTCCCAAGAGTTTAGCTTTGCAAAAGGTGCATCACTTCTGGTTTCTTTTTTCTTTTTAAAAGACATGTTACTATTGGAGTTTTATTTACAACCTTACATGCCATCTATAGTTCGAGTGACTGGGAGAGACTTTTTGGGGGGTTGGGGTGATTATCTATCTGTCCAGCACAAATCAATAGTTCCTTCCAGTCTTTGAATTCAAAAAGAGACCTGCCTCTCTTTTGTTTGTTGATAGCAGTTTCTGTCTGTTTATCTATTTGGTTGGTTGCTAGCATGTCTACAGTAAAGAAAGCAGTATACACAAGTCTGAAGTTTCAAGCAACTATAAGGATTTTTTAAAAAACTCTTTCTCTTACATAGTATCTCAGAGTGAGTTACTGAGACTTGAAGTGCCAGTTAACAAGAAAGGTGTGGACTCTAGGGAACCTGAATCTATAATCCTTTGTGGATCTGTGTGCTTCTACTGTGTAGCAAAAAAGAGAAGTTCTAGAAGAGAATACTAGAAATTCAAAACTTCACAACAGTTACTTCTGTTGTTCTTTTTTAAAAGTTATTTTTAAGGCAAAAAACAGATGGGCAGCATTATGTCTTAAATGCAAATCAAGCCTCACAAAAACCTTGCAGGAGACATGAGTTTCAATTTGGGAGGAAAAAAATTTCCACTATGTTAGGGTTTTGAGAGGATGTCTGAGGCCACACTAGGGCTTCCAGCAGATTTCATGAAGCCCACAATGCACACTTTGCCCACCTCTTGGAAAAACCCTGGTGAAGGATCAGGGTGGTAGTGAGCCTTCGGTAAGCCTTCTGTGTCCCTGTTAGTTTTACTGGACCACTTGGAGGCTTTTTATACTATTAATCATGGCAGTCTTCTGGTTTGTCCTTCTGGGATGGGACTGGGAGGCAGTTTTGCACTGGCTCCAAATCTTCCTGATGGGAGAACTCAGAAGGTGGTGCTGGAGGACTCCTATTTGAGATCTTGGCCGTTGACATCTTTAAAGGTTCTTCTTTGTCCCCCATGTTATTTAATATAAACATGACCATTGGGAGAAGTTGTTTGGAGTTTTTGGATTTGGTGTTACCTATATGCTGATGACACCCAACTCTATCTCTCCTTTCTATCTAATTCTAAGGAATCTGACTTGGCTCTAAATTGGTACCTAGTGCCAGAAAAGGTCTGAATGGCACAAGATGGTGACCTGATAGCAGGAGGGTGTGTTTTTCTTCCTGCTGGGTCAGTTTTTCTTTTTCTTTTTGCTCTCTCTCTCTTTTGCTTTCTTTGTTTTTTCTTTGTTTCTTGCCTCCCTCTTTTGATGCAGTTGCTTTTTATTCTCTTATCTCTGCTGCAACAGCAACAAACATTACAAACATTACATTACAACTGTTGCCTCCTCCACCATTATCACCGGAGAGAAAGAATAACAACGTTGTCGCAGCTGCTGCCCTTGGGGAAACGGGTAGGCAGGCTGGAATACAGTGAGCTTTTTTACTTTTCTATCTAATTGGCTTTGCTTACCGGCCTGGCTGATGCCTCCCCGTTTTGCTGGAGCCTCCCAGCGTTTCTGTTGCTGGAACTTCCCCATCTTCTGGAGCCTTTTCAGCCTTGTTGTTCCGCTTCCACTCCCCTGCTCCACACTGTGTTTGCTGACACAGAGACCAGCTGGCTCCGAATTCTTTACCAACACTGGAACCAGGGACGTGGTGACCAGCTTGCTGTTGCCGACGTGGGAGCTTTTGCCTGTAGTCCTGAGGTTTGAGGAGCCAAGCTTGTTGTGGCTCGGATGCTTTGCCCGTTGGGAAGGCCGTTGAAGACCAGGTTGAGCTTCGAGCCTTGAGCTCCATTGCTGGCTCCATCATTGCCGACCCGTGGTCTTTGCGGCACAACCCTGTGGACAGTGATATCGTTGTTCCGAGCCTCCAGTGTTATGGTTTGTTTGTTTGATTGTTTATTTGATTTGATTTGTTAATCTTTGTTATTATTTATTGGTTATTTTTTAAGTTTGTTTTTTGGTTTCTTTTTTCCCTTTTTTGTTTGGCATGGAGTGGAAGGCTTGCTGCCCCCCCCAGAGGGGGTCTTTCCAACATCAGGGTGATTTCAGGCAGAGGGAGATACGGTGTAGGTGCAGTTGCCATTCGTTCCAGAACAGCGGTGAACAGATGCTTGAAATCTGTTCACTGTTCTGGCACTGCAACCTCCTGCCAGACTCAAGGTAGTCAACTCAGCCAGCCCTCCACTCTAAACCTGGTGTTGTTGAATGCCAGATCTGTATCAAATAAATTCCAGATTATACAAGACCTGATTCTAGAGAAGGATGCAGATCTGGCATGCATAACTGAAACATGGATGGGCAGGGAAGGGGGTGTTCCCCTGACTCTTGCCTGTCCTCCCGGTTATGCAGTCCAACACCAGGGTAGACTGGAGGGGGGGAATAGCCATTGTGTACAAGAACACCCTTGAGGTTGTTAGGCCCTCTGCGGCAGTGATGCTGGGTCTAGAGGTCCTCCACGTGTTGATTGGGGCCAGGGATGGTATTGGGATCTTGCTGGGTTACCACGCTCTCCGTGACCCAGCCATTTCCTTACTGGAGCTGGCGGACTTTGTCTCCGCGGCACTGTTGGGGTCCCCGAGGCTTTTGGTCTTGGGTGATTTCAACATCCATGCAGAGGCGGAGGTTTCCAGTCTGGCTCTTGAGTTCTTGGAAACCATGGCCTCCTTGGACATGTCCCAACATATCAACGGCCCCACCCATGTGGGTGGCCATACGCTGGACCTGGTGTTCTCCACCAAGCAGAGTGAGTGTGGTCTGATGGTGACTGACCTAGTTTCTGTCCCCTTGTCATGGTTGGATCACCGCCTGATTAAATGCAACCTTACAGTGGCTCTTCCTCCCCGCGGGGAGCAAGGACAATACCGTGGTCAACAGTACAATGGTTTTAATGGTTCGCCCTCGGAGGTTACTGGATCCTATAGGATTCAAGGATACCATGAGAGGGATTCCAGCTGATTTGACTGGAGCTCCTTTCGAGGCTCTGGTTGATAGCTGGTTTGCCGCCACCACCAGGGCTGTTGATACGACCGCACCTAAATGCCCTCTCTAGTGCAGAGTTCGCCCTGGTTCAACCAGGAGCCGCGATCAATGAAGCAAAATAGGAGAAGGCTAGAGCGCATATGGAGGCGGAACCTGACAAAAAATAATCAAATAGCTGTTAGGATTGCAACTAACCTTTACCAATCTAAGGTGAAGGCTGCTAGTTGATCTTACTTCACTGTCTGGATAAATGAAGCTTCCAATCAGCAGGCAGAACTCTTCTGTATAGTCCGCGATCTATTCGGAGTTGGTCATAGTGACTGGCCTACCACTAGCATTTCACCTGACCAATTTGCAGCCTTTTTAAAATCAAAAGTGGAGGCCATCCGCCGGGATCTTACCCCCTATTTGAAAACAGTGGATTGAGCAGAGACGTCCAGAGCTCCGTCTTGCTCAATGAGACTTAACCACTTTCAGCCTGTGACGTCAGATATGGTGGACAGAGTGCTTGATCACTGTCATGCCACCACCTCCTCCCTTGACCCTTGCCCGGCCTGGCTAATCAAAGCAGCCAGGCCTATAACATCCGAATGGGCTACGGCAATAATTGATGGCTCTCTCCAGGAGCGCAAGGTCCCCCTTGCCCTCAAGGAGACACTCATTAGGCCCATTAGGAAGAAACCGAGCTTGGCGGTGGACGATATTGGTAATTATAGGCCCATCGCCACTGTTTCTTTCCTCAGCAAGGTAGTTGAGAGGGTGGTGGCCGACCAGTTGCAGGCTCTTCTGGATGAAATCAGTGCCCTGGATCCGTTCCAGTTGGGCTTCAGGCCGTGCCACGGCACGGAAACGGCATTGGTTGCCCTGTTTGATGACCTATTGAGGGAGGCCGACAGGGGCAAAATGTCTCTGCTGGTTCTTTTCGATATCTCAGCCGCCTTTGTACTGTCGACCATGGTATTGTCCTGGGGAGGCTCTCTGAGTTGGGAATTGGTGGTCTGGCTTTTGCCTGACTCTGTTCCTTCTTGGAGGACCGTCCCCAGAGAGTGCAGATTGGAGACAGTTTCATGGCCCTGTGGAGCCTCAATTCCGCAGGGCTCAATCATCTCTCCAATGCTGTTTAATATCTATATGAGGCCGCTGGGAGGGGTCATCAGGGGATGTGGAGCTTCGTGTTATCAGTATGCTGATGATACTCAGCTCTACATCTCCTTTTTTCCAACAACAGTGGATGCTGTTTCATCCCTTGAGCGCTGCCTGGAGGCTGTTCAGCAATGGATACAGGAGAATGGACTGAGGCTGAACCTGGGCAAGACGGAGGTCCTGAGGGTGGGTGGCCCAGACATCAGTGGTTTGGGAAACTCCCTCTCTTTGGGGGGGGTGACTCTTACCACTAAGAGTGAGGTTTGCAGTTTGGGTGTACATCTGGACCCAGCGCTCACCATGGAAACCCAGGTGGCATCAGTGGTCCGTTCCGCACACTTCCATCTTCGGCGGATTGCCCAGCTGCGTCCCTATGTTGATGTGGGGGCTCTCACCACCTTGGTCCATGCACTCGTAGTCTCGAGATTAGACTACTGTAATGCACTCTACGTGGGGTTGCCTTTGAGACTGATGCGGAAACTTCAGATGGTGCAGAATACGGCGGCCAGACTTCTTACTGGGGTGAAAAGGTTCCACATTGCCCCCACTCTGGCCTCCATGCATTGGCTGCCCATTCGTTTCCACATTGATTTCAAAGTCCTAACAATGACATATAAAGCCCTAAATGGTTTAGGACCTCGATATCTGGCAGAGCACCTCCTCCCACCCAGTTCTGCCAGAGTCACTCATTCTAGTCAGGCCGGGCGGCTGAGGGGCCTAACGCCGAGGGAGGTCTGGACGGAAAGAACAAGGAACCAGGCCTTCTCGGCAGTAGCCCCTCGCCTTTGGAACAACTAGCCCATGGAGATCCACTTGGCTCCCTCTCTGGGTGTTTTCAGGAGTAAAGTTAAGACCTGGCTATTTGGGCAGGCTTTCCCTCCTGCCGTAGCTTAAATTTTGACATTTTTGCCATCTCGGATTCATAGTATACATTTATTGGTTTCACTGTTTTTAGAAATTTGTAATGCTGCCCAGAGTAGACCTTTGGTCTAGATGGGTGGAGTAAAAGTCTAATAAATAAATAAATAAATAAATAAATAAATAAATAAATAAATAAATAAATAAATAAATAAATAAATAAATAAATAAATAAATAAATAAATAAATAAGGGGAAACAAATTGAAGCTTAATCCAGACAAGACAGAGATGCTTCGGTCAATCAAAAGGCAGATCATGGAATAGGGATGCAACCTGCAGTGGATGGGATTACACTTTCCCTGAAAACTCAGGTCTGCAGTTTGAATGTACTCTTTGATTCTTCTCTGAGTCTGGATGCCCAGGTTTTGGTGGTGGCCAGAAGAACATTTGTCCAGTTACAACTGATGCACCAGCTGTACTCATTCCTTCACCTTCAATTACACAAGCCTTAGTTACATCCCACTTGAGATTACTGTAACATAGTCTACAAGGGGCTGCCTTTGAAGACTGTTCAAAAACATCAGCTGGCTCAAAATGCAGCTGTTAGACTTCTGACTGGGGTTAGTTATACAGCTCAAGTCAAAGTGCCGGTTATTACCTATAAAGTCCTATACCAGCAGTTCTTAACCTTTTCTTTACAACAGACCACCTTTAGATATCTTTTGTTGCCACAGACCAAGACTTAAATCAAGATTAAAAACTCCAAAGTGCATCAAATATTTATTCAAAGTTTCTTATGAAGGGTCTTCAAATTTTGAGAGAAGGGAAAAATAGGTTAATCTGTGAATGCATATACTCATATTATAATATTTTTACTGGTATGATTCCACCATCATCGCCATCATCATCCTCTCCATAGGCACAGGCCTTGTTGAGGTGGAAGGGCTTGAGGTGGAAGGGCTTGAGTGAGGTTGAGAGCTATGCTGAAGGGTCTCCCAAGCCAGACAGGTCTCAGCTGAGAAGCCAGACCAACTGTGACCACCAACCATCAATTATGATGAGAGGAAATAAACAGAAATCCATAACGGATCAGTCATCACCCGGGTCAACAAGGAGCACGTCAGATGCTATAGCCCCTGGACATCTGGTGACAAATAGGCTACAGGGCTCAACAGACCCTGTTGAGGAACCAGGACAGGCTGCTGCAAAGCTACTGGAACAAGGTAAACACAAAACTTGAACTCTCACCAAAAATCGAGAATTTATGAAATGTTGTTATGAGGCAAACCCAAGAGCCTATGGTTTTCAAAAATAAATGATGGAAATTGGAAAAAGGAAACACCCAAGTAGTGACATAACCAAACAACGATTAATGGACCAGAGAAGGTTTATCATCTGGAGTTAAATGTTTTCAGAACTGGAATTGCAAGAACTAGAAAAGGTGGCAAAAGAAAACACAGAACAATGACCATAGTATGGAAGACAAATGGAGGGTAGAGTGAGACGGAATAGTGGAAGAAAATGTATCAATAAAGGAACAACTTATGGAACAACCCATAAATTATGAGTTGACAGAACGGCAGACATCACTGAGGGAAAAATAGTAACTCATATTAGCCAGAACACAGACAAAGGCTCCCCAATTTGCACCAGTTCCAAAGTAAACCAGTAAAAGATCGACTAGATGAGACAAATGAAGTCATCAGAACAATCCCAACAAAACATCTCGCTTGTGAATGAAACATACTTCAGTGGTCACCATAGTCATTGGGGCTTTGGGAACAATATCAAGAAATTTCACACAGTATTATAAGCAGATCTCAGAAATAACACCATCAGTGCTACAAAAAACCCAGCAATATTAGGAACAGCATACATACTGCATTGATATTTAACAGTTACTTAGGTTTTTGATTAAAACTTGTGTCTGTTATATAATAGCAGTCAATGTTTTTATAGTTTTGATTGACTGTGCCTGGTGTTTTTGAATAATAATAATAATAATAATAGTCTTTAATTCTTACTGGAGAAACTGAAATTAGAAGCACATAAAATCATTAATATGATGCATACAAAACGTCGCGTAAAAATGAAAGCTAGAAAATGACATGAATATAATTTGTACAGAACTGTACCTCATTAAACACAAGTTGGGTGGAAAAAAGGGAACATATTGTATTCATATAATTATAATTAATGAGAAGGCTGGTGCTGCATTTCACTTTCAAGCCTTGTTATATACGTATGCTTAATAGCTGAAACTTGTATTCTGAGTTCTGACTCTACGTTTTTCAAATTGTTTCTATACTTATTTTTAAGGTAAGTGATAGCAGAGAATTATTATTTCGCAGAAGTATGTCAATACAAAAGGCATCAATATTTTCATAGCCCTCTTTGATAGTTCTGGAAAATCTGCTTGTAGGTGAGTCCAGAAATTTGGAAGGGAATGTTCCTTGAACTGCAGTTTCAGATCACCATCCACAGATATTTCTATTAGCTTGTCTTCCTCTGCTGCTATGAGCCTCTCTAGTTCATGCACATTAACTAAAAATGGATCTCTAATCCAGTTTTTGCTTGCATCAGAAACAGGAAGATGTTCACAGAAATGATGCTGCAAATCTTCCAAATGTTGTGTGAGTCCTCCTCAGACTACTCTGTCTGAAATTTGAAAATGTCTTATAGTTTGGAGATTTGGAAATGTCTTATAGTTTCGGTTCGATAGGTGATGATGCCACTATTTCAACTTTTTGATCATTGTTTTGATCTTATCTTCAACTTGAAAAACTATAACCTTTTCTCCTTGAAGATTTAAATTGAGCATATTTAAATGGGTGAAGATATCTGACAGATAAGCTAATTTGACTAACCAGGAAAAATCTGTCAGACGATCACTGAGATGAAATTGCTTATCCATGAAGAATAAGCTCATCTTGTCTCTCAATTCCCAAGAACGAGACAAAACGTTACCTCATGATAGCCAACAAATTTCACACTGTAGCAAAAGTTGGTGGTGTTCACTGTCCGTATCTTTGCAAAGGTGTTCAAAAAGTCTCAAATTCAGCTTTTTGCTTTTTATAAAGTTGACAATTTTGATTGATTCATTTAAGGTCTGCTGTAGTTTTTCTGGTATCTTCATAGCAACTAGAGCTTCTCTATGTGTGCAGCAATGGCACCAAGTTAGCAACAGTATGATTTCCTTAATCTGTGCTTCGAATCCAGTAAGCTTTCCAGACATTGCTTGTGCCCCATCTGTGCTAATTCCAATACATTTCAACCAGTCCATGTCATGAGATGTTATAAACTTATTTAAGCTGTTGAATACTTCTTCAGCTGTCGTGTGTACCAAAGAGGATGTGAATACTATGTCTTTGAAAACATTTATCTCGTGCTCATATTTGACATAGCACTGTAAGGTCACTTTGTTATGTCTGTGCTTTTGTCCAATTGCACTGCGAAGTAGTGGAATATGTGAATTCTTTCTAATAATTGTTCCTTGGTTTTGGCTGGCAAACTGTTGGTTCACTTCTTAACTGTGTCATTTGATGAAGGTATTAAGGAAAGGTCTTCGGCAGCTTTCTTGTTAATCAATGGAGAAATCGTGATTTTTACAGCAGGTAATATAAGTTCCTCAGCTATTGTGTGTGTTTTTCTGATTTTTGCTGTTTGTTGGGAAAGTTCAAATGAGGCCCTCACTGCATTTTCATTGTTACAACCAATTGCAGTCTCTCTCTTTTTTTTTTTTTACCATTTTCTTAATTTCCCAAAGCTCACGCTCCTTACTTTTTTTGGGGGGGGGGGAGATGCTCCTTCTGGCATGTTCTTTATTTTTAGCATCAAGATGTCTTCGCAATTTTGATAGTTTCATGGCCTCATTGGAAATTATCTCATAACACAACACACACTGTGGTAGTTGCTTGTCTTTGGGACCTGTACACGTGAAGTCAATCAAGAGATATTCCTTACTATAACGGCAACACTTTTAAAGATGACTGGATGAAGCTTCATTTTGGTTTGAACAAGATGCACCCTCATCAACTTCGTAAGTTCTTTTATGTTTCAAATTCAACTGGTGATCCAGTCTGAATCTCAGCCAAAATGTATTGTTACAAAATTCACTTCAATAATATTGAAAAGTCACTTTACCTGACAATAACCAAAAGGTTTTATTAGCAGAAATCGAAGAAGAAACACAATCATGAAGTCCATCCAAACACTCACTCACACTGACACTGACTGACGCCAACTCTCTCTTCCTGCAGCTTCTGACTGTGCAGTACCAAGGAAGGTCACATGCTCTCACTCATTCAGTGTCATTCACTTGCATGTTCTTACCGTATGCAGAAATATCAAACACTTATTTGCTATTAAATAGTTATTTTCATAACCAATTTTTACTTTTGTTTGCTTTTAATGGAGGTGGTAGATTAGAAAAGCCAAGTTTCACACAGACAAGCAAGGGAAATTAAGTTTTCTTTCTTTCTTTCTTTTCTTTCTTTCTTTCTATTTTAACTGCAAAAGATCATAACATTTCTTCAAGCCTTTGCAGACCCCCTGTGAGGACACTGTGGGCCCCTGGACCACAGGTTAAGAACCTGGACCACAGGTTAAGAACTTATACCCTATACTATTTGGATCCAGGCTATTTGAAGGACTGTATCTCCCCTTAGGAGCCTTCTCGGCCCTTAAGATCTTCAGAGGAGGCCATCCTCTTGGTCCCATTGCTGTCACAGGCATATCTGATGGAGATATGAGAGAGAGCCTTCTCTATTGCTGCTCCCAGGTTGAGAATGCTCTCCCATAAGAGGCCCCTCCCTTTTATCCTTCTGCCAAGAGCTGAAGACCCACCTCTTTAGCTAGGTTTTTAACAACCATGAGTCCTTGAGTGTTGGTTTTTAGCTTTTCTAAGATTATTTTTGAAGTTTTAAGTGTATTTAATCATTTAATATGTTTTAATAATTATTCTAGTTTAATTGCTTTTTATATGTAATTTATTGTGTTTTCAGTTTTACTTGTTTTAACCTAGTGAGCTGCCCTCATTGGAAGAAAAGCCTATAAACCAACCAGCCCAGCCAGCCAGCCAGCCAGTCAGTCAGTTTTGGGTACTGCTTTGATGGTGTGGGCATATCTGCACATTTCTCTGGTGTCCATTTTTTTCCCATCAGTATTTGACTCCAATCAGTTTATTCAATTCTTTTAAAAAACAACAACTGTGATTCAAAACTTCCAGAAATGGCCCAATATTGCTGCACATTTTTGTGCCTGTATTTCTAGCAGGAAAAAGGATGCCAAGCTTGATATATATACATACATACGTTTTTATTGAATAAGTCAACAAACCATTTCAATATTACATAGCAAAACATATAAATATAAATAAATCTATAAAATGATAATAAACAAGTATAAACGTGCATAAAAATTACCTTTAAAACAACTATTTAAAACAAACCCCATTGACACTCCAGGTAACCTCTTAGTGGTTATACCTAAGTAGTGAACCTCTTTAGTGGCATACCTCAACTCAACAGACCCCTTACCGACTTCTTGTTTCCTCAGGATTGCTGCTTTTACAGCAAAAATGGCCACTTTATCAGTTAAGCGGGGGTTAACCCCTTGCAGTAAATAAGTCAAATTATTCTCATCAGCCCCAGCCCCCCAATGCTCCAAATAGGGCGTTAAGTAGAGTTTTCTGATGTTAGCATATAATTGACAATGTAACAGATAGTGTGCCAGATCTTCAACTTTTGGTGTCCCACAAATACAGTCTATCCTGTATGGGAATGCCCTGATATCGGCCTTGTAACATCCTTGTCTCCATTAGCTCAAAGCGGAGACGGGTAAACGCCATACAAAGATCTTTTTTCATTGGAAAGAGCATGTATTTTTCTACCTGAAAAATGGTTTTAGACCTCGCTAGCCATTTCATAGATTGCACTGAACCTATGAAACCTCCATATCTGTTTGAGCTCTGATGTCAAACACTTTGTTTGAATGCATTTTTGCTGTTAAAATTACTTAAACTAATGGCCTCAACACTCAAGCCCTGGGTAGAAAGCATTTGAGAAAAATTCGCAAACCAGGATTTTATTGTGGGGTTAGACATTTGTTCAATTAAACACATCTTGGGTAACCTGTCATCGCACATCTGGCATAGCTTAATCCAATAGTTAAAAATTCTAAGAAAACATATATCGGCTACAGTTACCAAACCAAGTTCTGCTCCAATGGCATAAGCGGGCGAACTTCTTGGCACACCCAAGATTCCCCTTATAAATTTGTTCTGAACTTTTTCAATTTTCTTATTAATACCCAGGCCCCATATTTCTGCACTAAAGATTAGTATCGGCAATACCTTTCCCTTAAAAACTTTTATAACTGGTTGGAGGGAGCCGGGGTATTTATAATTAAGTAGCTTGTTCAGAGAGTTAACTGCTAGTAAAGCTTTCGTTTCATTTCTCTTTATCTGTTGTGACAAAGATCCTGTCGCAGAGAAAACTGTGCCAAGATAATTATAGGTTCCAGTCTGTTCTATTTCTTTTGCCTCTATGAACCACTTATGTTGTTTCCTTTTCTTACCAAAGACAACAACTTTTGATTTACTGTTATTAATAACTAAATCGTTAAGCTGACAATATTCACTGAACTTTCTCAGTTGCCTACGCAGACCAACTGGTGTTGTACACATTAAAATCATATCATCTGCATAGAGGAGCACATTTACAGATCTAACTAATATTTTTGGCATATGGAATTCCAGATTGAACATAAATGGAACTATGTCATTAATATAAAAATTAAAAAGGAATGGAGCCAAAATGCAACCCTGGGGCACTCCTTTAAAAGTGGGAATCTTATTAGTTAAAGCCTGATTGACTCCTGTTCTGACTTGCAGGTTCGTGTTTGTATAATGAGCCATTATAAGGTGTAAAAGTCTCCTATCGATGTTGGTCTTTAGAAGTTTCCTCCATAAGATTAATGGAGTCGAAGGCCGAAGTTAGATCTATAAAGGCTGTATAAAGCTGTTTGCCTCTGGAGGAGTATTTTAAGATCAAATGTAATAATTTAAAGCAGTTGTCAATAGTGCTCCTCCCTTGTCTGAAACCTGCCTGTTCTTCCGCTAAGATGGAGTTTTTATCAGCCCATTCTTCTAATTTCTGCAGCATCGATTTTGCATAGATTTTAGCTGCAATATCTATTAGGCTTATCAGCTGATAATTTTTTGGATCTTTACAATCACCTTTTTTGTACAATGGGATAACTATGCTTGATCTCCATCCTTAAGGCATACATCCTGTGCTATTTATATGAGCAAACAAGTCAGCTAGCAAGGCTGCCCACCAATCTATCCTTTCCTTAAAAAGTTCTGGGGGCAAAAGGTCTTCTCCAGGAGCTTTGTTATTCTTTATTGATTGTATATTGACTTTATTTTCCTGCATTGTAACTGGGGGCCATTTGGGGCAATCATTTATATTCCCAATAATTTTTTTCCACAGTCATTGGGTTATCCATCTTGAGTTGCTCTCTATATGTCTCTGAATAGAAGGCTTCCCATTTAGAGGCTGGTAGTGGGGTCTCAATGTTGTAACGAACTTCACCTAACTTTCTGGAAACTAACTGTCAGAATTTCGCTGAATTTTTATTAACTGCCTCCAATTGAAGATCTGCCCAGCAATTAGCAACATAGATTTTTTTTAAAAAATCAGTTTTTTATACTTTCTCCTGGTACTAAGCATGGTGTTATATGCAGTGCTATCAGGAGAATTGTGGATTTTTCTCATTTGATTCCTCAGATATCACCTCAGCATATAACATCCCTTGTTGAACCATGGTGACTTTTTATTCTTATGGCTTTTTGTTGTAGAGCAGGAGAATAAGAGCGATTTGATTTGGGAGCAAATGGTCTGGTAAGCATCCAGGACCGAAGTAATTTTAGCTTCAGGGGAACATATCAAACTACCGAGTGTGTAACTATACGTAGAGTTGTAGAAGAGGTTCAATTTTGACATGTCGATTTGATGCCATTTAACCCTTTTTTCTCTGACAATGTCTAGTTGTTCTACTGCCTGCCTATCTGTTTGGGTTACTTTTCTTAGATCAGAGTCCAAGATTATTTGGGTGGTAATTGGTTGATGATCACTATCCTCTCTGGTAATTACTGAAATGCCAGAGAAAAGGTGGCTTTTGTGTCTTGACACACAAAGGAAATCGATAGCGCTACCTGTATTCTTAGTAAAGTATGTATATGGGTAAAGCAATCTACTCTCATTTGGTCCAAGTATTTGGAAGCCGAATGCAAGTAGTATACTCAGAAATTTCTGCCCTGATTGATTTGTTTTGTTATCACTAGAGGCCCAGCAGAAGACATCTAACAATTCCTCCTGTAGACCCCTGAGTGCTACAAATTTTTGGGGTGAAGATCTGATTCGGGCACTAAAGTCACCTGACAAGAAAAAATAAAGCATTTGGAAAAATTATGATTAGTTCATCCAGCATTTGTTCCATTTGTGTCCAGGTTTCAGCATTAAAATACTGAGAGTTTGCAGGTGGAATGTATATATTAATTAGAATTATAAGTAAACTTGGGGTACATAACTTAATTATTAGACACTTCTGTGGAATAGCAATTGCCGACACCAAGCCACCCTCCCACCCTAAATCTTCTTTAACTGCTGTTAATAAACCTGTTAATTAACTGCTGTTAATAATACCCCTTCACGGATTGCTGCCTTGTTGTGGCGAAGGGGCTTGAGTAATTCAGAGAAGCTATGGGCTATGCCGTGCAGGGACACCCAAGACGGACAGGTCATAGTAGAGAGTTCTGACTAAACGCGATCCACCTGGAGTAGGAACTGGCAAGCCACTCCAGTATCTTTGCCAAGAAAACTCCATGGACAGAAACAAAAGGCTAAAAGATATGACGCTGGAAGATGAGCCCCTCAGGTCGGAAGGCGTCCAACATGCTACTGAGAAAGAGCAGAGGACAAGTACAAGTAGCTCCAGAGCTAATGAAGTGGTTGGGCCAAAGCCGAAAGGACGCTCAGCTGCAGACGTGCCTGGAAGTGAAAGGAAAGTCCGATGCTGCAAAGAAAAATACTGCATAGGAACCTGGAATGTAAGATCTATGAACCTTGGTAAGCTGGATGTGGTCAAACAGGAGATGGCAAGAATAAACATTGACATCCTGGGCATCAGTGAACTAAAATGGACGGGAATGGGCGAATTCAATTCAGACGATTATCATATCTACTATTGTGGGCAAGAATCCCGTAGAAGAAATGGAGTAGCCCTCATAGTCAACAAAAGAGTGGGAAAAGCTGTACTGGGATACAATCTCAAAAATGATAGAATGATTTCAATACGAATCCAAGGCAGACCTTTCAACATCACAGTAATCCAAGTTTATGCACCAACCACCAATGCTGAAGAGGCTGACATTGACCAATTCTATGAAGACTTACAACACCTTCTAGAACTGACACCAAAGAAAGAGGTTCTTCTCATTCTAGGGGACTGGAATGCTAAAGTAGGGAGTCAAGAGATAAAAGGAACAAGAGGTAAGTTTGGCCTTGGAGTTCAAAACGAAGCAGGGCAAAGACTAATAGAGTTTTGTCAAGAGAACAAGCTGGTCATCACAAACACTCTTTTCCAACAACACAAGAGGCGACTCTACACATGGACATAACCAGATGGGCAATACTGAAATCAGATTGATTATGTTCTCTGCAGCCAAAGATGGAGAAGCTCTATACAGTCAGCAAAAACAAGACCTGGAGCTGATTGTGGCTCTGATCATCAGCTTCTTATAGCAAAATTCAAGCTTAAACTGAAGAAAGTAGGAAAAACCACTGGGTTAGTGAGGTATAATCTAAACCAAATCCCTTATGAATACACAGTGGAAGTGAAGAACAGATTTAAGGAACTAGATTTGGTGGACAGAGTGCCTGAAGAACTATGGATGGAGGCTCGCAACATTGCACAGGAGGCAGCAACAAAAACCATCCCAAAGAAAAGGAAATGCAAGAAAGCAAAGTGGCTGTCCAACGAGGCCTTACAAAAAGCAGAGAAGAGAAGGGAAACAAAATGCAAGGGAGATAGGGAAAGTTACAGAAAATGGAATGCAGACTTCCAAAGAATAGCAAGGAGAGACAAGAGGGCCTTCTTAAATGAACAGTGCAAAGATATAGAGGAAAATAATAGAAAGGGAAAAACCAGAGATCTGTTCAAGAAAATTGGAGATATTAAAGGAACCTTTTGTGCAAAGATGGACATGATAAAGGACAAAAATGGCAGGGACCTAACAGAAGCAGAAGACATCAAGAAGAGGTGGCAAGAATACACAGAGGAATTATACCAGAAAGATCTGGATGTCCCGGACAACCCAGATAGTGTGGTTGGTGACCTTGAGCCAGACATCCTGGAGAGTGAAGTCAAGTGGGCCTTAGAAAGCATGGCTAACAACAAGGCCAGTGGAGGTGATGGCATTCCAGTTGAACTATTTAAAATCTTAAAAGATGACGCTGTTAAGGTGCTACACTCAATATGCCAGCAAATTTGGAAAACTCAGCAGTGGCCAGAGGATTGGAAAAGATCAGTCTACATCCCAGTCCCAAAGAAGGGCAGTGCCAAAGAATGCTCCAACTACCGTACAATTGCATTCATTTCACACGCTAGCAAGGTTATGCTCAAAGTCCTACAAGGCAGGCTTCAGCAGTAAGTGGACCGAGAACTCCCAGAAGTACAAACTGGATTTCGAAGGGGCAGAGGAACTAGAGACCAAATTGCTAACATGTGCTGGATTATGGAGAAAGTCAGAGTGTTCCAGAAAAGCATCTACTTCTGCTTCATTGACTACGCAAAAGCCTTTGACTGTGTGGGCCACAACAAACTACGGCAAGTTCTTAAAGAAATGGGAGTGCCTGACCACCTTATCTATCTCCTGAGAAATCTATATGTGGGACAGGAAGCAAGAGTTAGAACTGGATATGGAACAACTGATTGGTTCAAAATTGGGAAAGGAGTACGACAAGGCTGTATATTGTCTCCCTGCTTATTTAACTTATATGCAGAATACATAATGCGAAAGGCAGGACTGGATGAATCCCAAGCCGGAATTAAGATTGCCGGAAGAAATATCAACAACCTCAGATATGCAGATGATACCACTCTGATGGCAGAAAGTGAGGAGGAATTAAAGAACCTGTTAATGAGGGTGAAGGAGGAGAGCGCAAAAAATGGTCTGAAGCTCAACATCAAAAAAACTAAGATCACGGCCACTGGCCCCATCACCTCCTGGCAAATAGAAGGGGAAGATATGGAGGCAGTGACAGATTTTACTTTCTTGGGCTCCATGATCACAGCAGCCACAAAATTAAAAGACGCCTGCTTCTTGGGAGGAAAGCGATGACAAACCTAGACAGCATTTTAAAAAGCAGAGACATCACCTTGCTGACAAAGGTCCGCATAGTCAAAGCTATGGTTTTTCCAGTAGCGATGTATGGAAGTGAGAGCTGGACCATAAAGAAGGCTGACCGCCGAAGAATTGATGCTTTTGAGTTGTGGTGCTGGAGGAGACTCTTACTCAAACGGTAGACTTTACTGGAAAAATGGTTTCTGTTTCATGGTTTTTTTGTTTTATTCGTTCCTTCAGGGACTCCCAGCTCATTTTCTTCCAAGTATCTCATTTTGTCCCAGTCTCTGGTAGATAGGCCAGGTTCAGTATATTTAAAAGGGGCGTGAATCTCTGCTATTATAACCTGGGATCTCCCACCCTTCTTTTTATCCATAGGATCTACTTCCCTTAAGTCAATATCTAGTTGACAAACAGTCTGGTCGTCCTTTTCACTTTTATCTGCCAACTGCAGCTTATCAGAAATGCCACGTGATTGAGAATCATAAGAGTCTTTCACAGCTTCACAGGGTTTTTGCTCTAAACATTTCTTTAATAAATCTAACCTCTCTAGTATCTCTTTTTGAGCAGAAGGTGGCAAGGACCAGTATGAACTTAATAAAGCTTTCTCCTCTGAATTAAACACCGTCCATTTTTCAAAAGGAAATAATTGGGCATCCTGGTAATCTTGTACAATTGCAGTATCCTTTTCTTCCTTACTCTGAGGTTCTAATTGGATACTATATGAGGAAACCCCTTGTGTCTCATTCAGATTGATCAAGTTTACCATGTCATGGGCAATAATGGAAGCTTTCCCCATGGGCATACCTAGAGAAGGCCCTAGTAGAGGAGTGGGGGAAGACTGATTTTCAAAGTATCTTACAATGCCTGAACCATGTTTACAAAATGCTTCCTTGTAGTTGTATAAGACTTTGGCTAACTCTCTATTTCTAAGAGTAACTATAGCACGAGCATTAAATTCGTCACTGTAAAGGTATTCAACAGCAACAACATCCTTAAAGGACAGTGTAGCGTTCTCCTTTAAATGTGGTCATGGCTCAGGTTTACTTAGAGTGAGTCATGCATATTTATGTTGCTGAGAGGCGGAGCCAAGAGGCAGAGTATAAGAGGCAGAGCCTGAGGGGGAGGAGGGGAGATCAGAGTTTTGGAAGGAGTTTGATTAGCAGAGTTCAGAGATTTATGTGATTGTGATTAGACTGATGAAAATAGTAGGAGATCTGAGAAGTGATTGACCAGTGACTGGAAGGGAGAAGGAATAGAACTGAATATTATAATACTGAAACAAATAAGCAAATAAACTAAAGATCTTTCTATTTCATTAAAGAGTGGACCTGATTCTTTCTAAAGGAGTTATGGGGATCTAGGGATCTCCTGGTGGCAGCAGTGGAAAGGAAGGAAAGAGTTTAGTTTTGCCCTGGTGTGCTCTGAGGTCTGAGTCTAGGTGGACAGACCAAGGCACGAGTGGGTCCAACGCCACATAGGTTCCAGAGGTGTGGGATCCAAAAAGGGTCAAATCGCGACATTGGTGTCCAGCGGCGGGAAACGAAGTAATCCAGTGAAGCCTATTGAAATAATCCAGTGAAACCTATTGAAGTAATCCAGTGAAGCCTTTATAAAAGAGTTTATTGAGTCAAGGGTACCTTTTAGACAGGATCTGTGGCAATGAGGTTTGGTTCCTGCTAGAGCTTTTGGGAAAAGCTTAGTAGCGGGGCCTCAGAATCCAGATCAGGGGGGTCTAAGATAGGGAACGACTCTGTGAGAAAATTTCTGAGTTTTACCTCAGGATCTGAGGATCAGAGGGCTTGCTGTGAAATCCCAGGCTCTGAGAGAGGAGAGCGCTGTGGATAAGGCAGAAGCCAGGTCATAGCAGATCTGAGGGAGAGAACCTAAGGAAAAGGCTTGAATTCTCTGAGAGGGAATTTCTGAGTTTACCTCAGGATCTGAAGATCAGAGGGCTTACTGTAAAATCCCAGGCTCTGAGATAGGAGAGCGCTGTGGATAAGGCAGAAGCCAGGTCATAGCAGATCTGAGGGAAAGTACTAAAAGAAAAGGCTTGAAAAATTTATATCAGTAACTGGAAGTAAAATAAGAGAAAAGACAGGTCCTTTAAAAAAAAAAATTAGTGAACGCTGCTCTAATCACCCCAAAAGGGAAAAGATGCCTCCCAAACGCGCCACAAGGGGGAGTCCTGAGTCTGAAGAGTTACCTCAGGAATTGGAGGGAAATAAGGAATTAAGCCCTCAAGAATTTGAGAAATGGAAACTGGAACGGGAATTTAAATTTAAGGAACTACAGCTCAGAGCTGAGCAGGAGGCCAGACAATTTGAGCAGGAGGCCAGACAATTTGAGCAGGAGGAGAGAAGGAGGGAACAGGAAAGCAAAGAAAGAGCTGAGCAGGAGGCCAGACAATTTGAGCAGGAGGAGAGAAGGAGGGAACAGGAAAGCAAAGAAAGAGCTGAGAAGGAGGCCAGACAATTTGAGCAGGAGGAGAGAAGGAGGGAACAAGAAAGCAAAGAAAGAGCTGAGAAGGAGGCCAGACAATTTGAACAGGAAGAGAGAAAAAGGGAAATGGATTTTCAACTACAGATGAGACAGCTAGAGATTTCTGCTCTAAACAATAATCTTAATAATAACAACAGTGGGGGAGGTGGAATCCTGTCAAAGATAGACTTGAAGAAGTTTCCCCAGTACAAAAGAGGGGACTGTCCTGAATCCTTCCTCATTGCTTTTGAACGCACCTGCAATGACTTTGAAATCAGAAATGAGGATAGAATGATGGTTTTAAGAGCGCAGGTTAGCGGAGATCTGGCAGAAATATATGCCCAGATGAATCCCGAGAAGGCAAGAGATTTTGAGGCATATAAAAAGATGGTTTATTCAAGATTTTGTCTGAACTCTGAACACCTGAGGCGGAAATTTCGCTCTCTCTCTAAAAAGCAGGATGAATCGTACTCTCAGTTGGGAGCTAGATTGGCGCAGACTCTGGATAAGTGGATTGAAAGAGAGGAGATCACTTCTTTAGAACAGTTGAAGGATTTAATTGGGCTAGAACAGTTTTACTCCCTATTACCTGGAGAACTACGGTATTTAGTAAGGGACAAGAATCCTAAAAATTTATGGGAAGCGGGAGAACAAACTGATTTGATTAATGCTTACAGGAACCCTAGATTTTCAGAGCTGAGAGTAAATAAACCAAACTGGGACAATAACTATAAAAAGCCTTTTAATAAAAATTACCTCAGCAGGAATCCTGATAGAGAAGGTCAGGGCGGGACTTCCCCAAAGTTGCCAAGGGCTAGCCCGCCAAAAACATCAAACCCTGAGGCACGGTTCGCCAAAGTACCTCAGAATGACAAAAGGAATTTTAAATGTTTTAACTGTGGGCAACCAGGCCACTTACAATTCCAGTGTAGGCAACCAGACCCCAACTTGCAGAGAAATGATTCTCTAACCAAAAAGGTGTATTGTGTCAAGCAAGTGGAATCAGGGGAGGAAAATAGTAGACAGAGACCTGATCCCATAACCACCACCACTTCTACTGACCATGAGGAGGAAGATATTCCTATAGCCCAAGTAGTCCATTGTTTCTATATCAGCAATGACCAGACCCTTCTCAGAAACGCAGGTGAAGAGATAGTTGTGAAAGGAAAGAAGTACATTGCAATAAGAGATACAGGATCTCAAATCTCCATTGTCCATTCCGATTTAGTAGCCCAGGATGACATTATTCCTGGCAAAGAAATGTCTTTAAAGGGAATTGGGAAGGAAACCGTGGTTTTAAAAGTGGCTGAGATACCAGTAGAATACCAGAATTGGTCTGGAAAGTGGCAAGTAGCTGTGTCAGATGAAATACCAGCAGCTTTTCTCCTTGGTTGGGATTTAATAGAGCATGTCAAGAGTGCGTTAGTGCTTACCCGCTCAAAGGGGGGTCAAAACTCACCCTCTGCAGCTCAAACCGATACTGTAGCAGAGAGAGGCCTAGGAGCGGTTACCGTGGCAACCCAGCTTGATGATAGGGCTGAGACAGAACTCATGCTACTACAGAATCCCAAAACAAATAACAATTTTGCCCAGGAGCAGAAGGAGGACATTAGCTTGGGAGTTTGCTTTGAAGCTGCCAGGACTCCCACTGTACTGTCTCCTGAGTGCCCTGAGAGCTTTAGCTTAACCAAAGACCTGCTGTACAGGGAAACGTTAGCTACTCCATACCGAGGAAAAGGGGAACCCCGAAAGCAATTAGTGGTCCCTAGTAGATACAGGGAGAAAATCATTAATCAAGCTCACAGCAGTTTATTTGGAGCTCACATGGGGATCACCAGAACCAAAAGACGGGTTGGCCAGAACTTCTTTTGGCCAGGTATGGGCAAACAGATTACTAGTTTCTGTAAAACGTATGATGTCTGTCAGAGACGAGGGACTGGGCAGGACAGGACCAAAGCCAAATTATGTCCTCTGCCAGTCATCTCTACACCGTTCCAAAGGCTGGGAATCGATCTAGTGGGTCCCTTACCTAATGCCACCCGTAGGGGAAATAAATACATCTTGACCATAATGGATTTTGCCACTAGATATCCCGAGGCAATTCCTTTGCGCAACATGGAAACTGACACCGTGGCAGATGCCCTAATCAATTACATGAGCCGATTGGGATTTGCCAGCGAGATAGTCAGCGATTTGGGGATGAGTTTCACATCCAAACTGATCAAAAGGTTATGGAAGGCTTGTGGAATTACCCAAATCAATTCGACTCCATATCATCCAGAGACCAATGGGCTAGTTGAGAAATTCAATGGCACTTTAGTGCGCATGATTAAGGCGTATGTAGCAGAGAACCCAAATGATTGGGACTGCAAAATACAACCCTTACTATATGCTTATAGGAGCGTACCTCAAGAGAGCACGGGATTTAGTCCTTTTGAGTTACTGCTAGGACGAGAGACGCGCGGACCTTTAGATTTGCTCCGCATGAACTGGGAAGACCATAGAGAAAGTGACCCAGAGTCAGTGGTAGAATATATGCACAGGTTGCAAACCACCCTGCAAAGGTCTCTAGAGAAAGCCCGTGAAAGAACTTTTGGGCCTGAAGATGAAGTTCTTTTGCTTAGGCCAGTCAAAGGTCACAAGCTACAATTAGCTTGGGAGGATCCCTATAAAGTAGGGACAAAATTGAACAATGTCAATTATGTGATACAGAAGGAGGAAGGCCCTGATGCCTTAAAGAGGGATGCATCTAAAGATGTTCGGGAGGAGAAGAGGGAACTGCCTACCCTTTCCCTAGCTGAGCAAGTGAAGCCCCGAGCCAGACTTAAAGATGACGTCACTATAAAACGACCAGCAGATGACATCCTGTGGACAACCGAGTGGCCGATGACCGCCAGTCGACGGAAAAGGGTGCGGAGAAAGGAGCCAGTGGTCAACAGAGGGACTCCTGAGTACCAGCAGAGGTGTGTCCAGCTGAAGGAGATGACCACAACCGGACCAGTCCATGGTGCGCCAGACTACGACGGGAAAGTGAGAGACTTGGACTTTGCAAATTTTGCCTTTGCAACAGAGACTCAGTTCTTGCCTCGAAAGCCCCAACGTTGTCGCAGATGTGCTTTCCAGGACGCTAGATGAATGATACCAGGACTTTTATTATAAACTGAAATGGACTATAATTCACAGTTAATTATTTATGTAAAAGTTCATGATTGTGATTTCTGTATGGTTGTAAATTCTGTAAAATGATAAGGTAAGGTATATTATTGATTAGTAGATGATAAGGTAAAGTATTGTATTGATTATTAAATGATAAGGTAATGTATATTATTGATTAGTAGATGAAAAGGTAAAGTATGGTATTGATTATTAAATGATAAGGTAAGGTATTTGGTTGATATTTAGTAAAAATGTGAAAGTTAAAATGTTATGAGAAAAAAAAAAGTTTAAGCTATTGCAGCTGTTTGTTCAGGAGGAAAAATGTGTTTCCCCTCCCAAACAAACCTAAGTAAGGGGGGAGGTCTGTAGCGTTCTCCTTTAAATGTGGTCATGGCTCAGGTTTACTTAGAGTGAGTCATGCATATTTATGTTGCTGAGAGGCGGAGCCAAGAGGCAGAGTATAAGAGGCAGAGCCTGAGGGGGAGGAGGGGAGATCAGAGTTTTGGAAGGAGTTTGATTAGCAGAGTTCAGAGATTTATGTGATTGTGATTAGACTGATGAAAATAGTAGGAGATCTGAGAAGTGATTGACCAGTGACTGGAAGGGAGAAGGAATAGAACTGAATATTATAATACTGAAACAAATAAGCAAATAAACTAAAGATCTTTCTATTTCATTAAAGAGTGGACCTGATTCTTTCTAAAGGAGTTATGGGGATCTAGGGATCTCCTGGTGGCAGCAGTGGAAAGGAAGGAAAGAGTTTAGTTTTGCCCTGGTGTGCTCTGAGGTCTGAGTCTAGGTGGACAGGCCAAGGCACGAGTGGGTCCAACGCCACATAGGTTCCAGAGGTGTGGGATCCAAAAAGGGTCAAATCGCGACAGACAGTATACCTGGTACTACCTCATTTGCAAACTTAACAAAATGGGTTATACATTTGTGATCAGTATAATATCCTGCTGGTATCAGGAGATTTAAGAAAATCAGCTTTTGTGGAATCATAACCAAATTCCAATCCAAATGCTTATTATTTTTTCTTGTGTCCTTCATGGATTTTTTATTATGACCATCAACTTTAAGCACTGCTGGGTCTGCTTCCTGCCCTGTGGCTCTCAATTTAGTGCAGTGGACTTCTTCCCATGGATCCTGTATCTCTCTTTCAATAGACCCCTTATCTATCATGTGTCCTTTTATTGTCCCAAGCTGCCCCTCTGTGACTACAGTCGATTGCAGGCTAGTCAAGTTCTTTTGAATACTCTTCTTTTTCTTTGTTTTAATCACCAATTTTGTTTTCTTCTTTTTGCTTTTATAGCTTGTTATATTAGTAGATGTTTTATTGGCCAACTGCTTAAACAGACTATCCCACTCTCTCTTTCGTTGGCCTCCAGAATGTGGGCACTTCTTACTAATATATTTGCTATTCTGGCCTTTCGGGCATTTCATTCGAGTTTTATTACCCACATTTGCAGCCGTTTTGTTGCTTTCTGTAAGCCGCCACTTTTACTTTTGAACGCTTGACCTTTTGTGGGGTCATCTTGCACTCTGGGGCATTTTGGCCTTGGTTTCCTCAGGCTGTTCATATAATTCTCAGCTATCGTGGTCATCAGGTTGTTGCTTTCAGCGAGATAACTTTTAACAGATACTAGCTCTTTATACACTGTAAGCAGACAGCCGTGCAGTATGGCTGTATTGTAATCCAACTCCTCTGGTTGTACAAACGATGACTGATAATTTGAGAATGACCCCTCTACTTGGTTGCAGCAAGCTAGTTCAGTGAGCTGTTTTTGAAAAAACTCCTCAAACCAATTATCTTTAGAATTAGTGTTGGTCTTTAACAGTGGAGAAGGAGCTTCAGTCTGTAAGTTATCCCTTTCATCAGTTATTATTCTTTGGATGGCAGGGTCATTCTCATCTACTGCCATCTGGGTTAAACATTGAAGATGGTCTGGCTGAGGTTTGGACTTCCACTCATTCTGCTTTATTGCCTTAGCAGGGGGATCATCAGAAGCATGTGTTACTTTATTTTCAGCTAAACGCAGCTCCAATGCTAGATTGGGTGAAACGTAAGTTCTTATAGAGTCTTGTGTACAGCCTTTAAGGTCCAAAGTCCAATCTAGGTTGAAATTAGAGGTGTATACTGGATCCACTTCCTCCTCCCTAACCTCTGTCTTAGGAGCAAAGAAATGTGTAATTTTCAGCTGCTGTTTCTTCAGATTCAGAGGAATACTCCCAAACACTGGGACAATG
Source organism: Intellagama lesueurii (assembly GCA_037013535.1). Taxonomy (NCBI): domain Eukaryota; kingdom Metazoa; phylum Chordata; class Lepidosauria; order Squamata; family Agamidae; genus Intellagama; species Intellagama lesueurii. The sequence goes on along the minus strand of JBAJHW010000001.1, from coordinate 189,075,137 downwards.
CCTAGGGTTTTATAGGCTTTTCTAGTAAGCATAGTTAAACTCCACTCATTAACAAGCGTTGCTTTTCACCTCCGTTGGAATTCCTCACAAGAACAGCCCAGCTGTGTAAACACCAAAACGCCAAGGGTTCTTATGATTCCAAGGTGTCAAAAGTAATAGGCCAGGAAAGTTGTTGCTACTTCTCCTTATCTAAGTTGTAAGAAAACAAGCTCTGTTGAGAGTAGGAAACTCGATGTAATTATAACTATCAAGTAATAAGTCCAACTCCTGATGGTTCAAGGCTAATACTTGTAAAACAGCTTGAAACACTCCCACCTCATATCTGTGATACCATAAGATAACTATCCCCTGATAAAATAAAGTTAAAAGATCCAAAAAGAAAAGAAAATGTTATGAAAACACAGACAATTAAAAGGAGTGAGGGAGAGAGCAACTACCGTGACCTGCCGGAACCAGAACTCCCCTATCTGTTAAAGCACCCAAGCCTGATATAGAAAAGAGTAGGCTGAATGTTGATAATACCAATGACAGCAGTCAAGATGGTCTACAGAATACCCTCTTGTGCACACTACCATTCACAAAGTGACACCAAAGAAGGCAAAATCCCAGAAGCTGTCTCTTTTTTTATCAGTTAACCACTTCTCACCTAAACACAAAGCAATTTTCAGAGCTTTTTTCCGACAAGTGTGTGTAATAATGACTTAAGATGAGACAGATTGTCTCAATAAAGGAAGCCACAGTTGTTAGTTTGCAAGACCTGAGCAGAACTTACTGAAAAAGCCAATATTGCTGGGGGGGGGGGCAGCAGAAAGAGAGAACAACTTAACATGAGATGTTGGTTGTTTGCAAGATCTGAGCAGAGCTGTTAATGATAGGACAGTTTGGCAGTCATTAACTCATATACTCACCACACATCAGAAGTGACTGGATGACACATAAAGTCTTCAGATTTTTTCTTAATTCTTAATTACCAGTTTACAAGATGAATGGAAAGGTTGAAACTATGACAGGATATAGGCACCAAAGCTCTGCTAAAATTATGTAAGACTATCCCCAGCCATCAAGCAAAAACCAGTAATTTCACAACTTAAGTGAGTGAGCTTTTGAATATTTGTTCTCTTTTCTTTTTAAAATACCTTTTTAAGTATTTCTATGACCAGACAGAAATCCCTTTGCCAGCACCAATGCCTGTTTGGCCAGGAAGGCATTAAAAAGTTTTCCTTCTGCTCTGAGAGATTGCTCCAAACCTGGAGCTGATTCCCACTTTGAAGATTTGTGTCAGGAGCCTGGTCTCAGAAATGGTGAGAATGTTTACTGAAAGCACTCAGAGCTGGGACAAACACAATTACTTTGTGCTTTTGAAATGCAGAAATATTTTGGATATGCCTTACAAGATTGTATGCTAATTCCCTTGAAGTACATGGCAAAATGTCCCTTTCTGGAGGATTATCACTCCATTATTTTCTTTAAAGCAAGACAGGGTTTTTTTTAACTTTTCAAATAAAACTGTCTTTTGACTGTTTCTCTCACCTTTCATTGTCCTCCAAACATCTCCTTTCTTGGGCCTTGAAGCTGCAACAATGTATCTACTTTGCAACACTCTTGCAGGTAAACATGTTCCACAAAAACAAAGTGGTCATTTTTCCTATCTGAAAGGCCCTCTTTGAGGATCAATATTTCAGCCCCTGCAGCCTGGATTTTTTCAAAATTCTCTTTCAAGACAAGCAAGACTGACCTTTTCAATTTGTATGAGCTATTTTAAATCTGGGAACATTTAGGGTCACTTGTCTCTGTAAGGGACCAAATTTGGTGCTGATCAGAAGTCCAGTTTCAAAGTTATAATTTTTGTGGTTTTTTTAAAAAAAAAAACATTTTTCCAACATAAAATTTACAACTATAGAAAAAAAAACAGCATCTTATATATGCATATATATGTATCTATATCTAAAAACAACACATTTTATAAAGCTAAGCCTACAAGCAATCTTGTTTACTAAAATATTTCTTCGGCAAGATCTTCTCCATATTATTCATTTACTTTTCTATTTATTACAAAACTTTTGTTTTCCACCATTCATAGAATAAATTCCAGCTTAAATACAGTGGACCCTCGACTTACAGATGGCTCCACTTGCGTACTTTTCCAGTTACAGACTTCTCCGGCCGCAAAAATTTCACTTCGACTTGCGGCCGGAGAATCGACCTACAGACTGGAAAGGGGAGGCGGGGAACCGGCCGAAGAAAAAAATACCCCCCACCAAAAAAAGAAAATATAGTCACTTACCAGGTCAGACCCAGCCCCGCTCCTCACAGTCCCTTGGTGGCCTGGGAACAGCCAGACTCTGTGTGAGCAGAGCGCCAAACAGCTGAGAGTCGGGAACCAGCAGAGAGGCAGCAGCCATTTTGGAGAGGCGGCAGCCATTTTGAGAGGCAGCAGCCATGTGGTTGCCTCTCAAAATGGCTGTCGCCTCTCCAAAATGGCTGCCGCCTGTCTGCTGGTTGCCGCCTCTCAGCTGTTCGGCGCTCTGCTCACACAGAGTCCGGCTGTTCCGGGGCTACCAAGGGACTGTGAGGAGCGGGGCTGGGTCTACTGTACCTGGTAAGTGACTGTATTTTCTTTTTTGTGTGTGTGGGGGGGTATTTTTTCTTCGGCCGGTTACGGATTAATGGGTTTTCAATGCATTCCTATGGGAAATGGACCCTCGACCTACAGACTTTTCAACCTGCGGCCACCGTTCCAATACGGATTAATTCCGTAAGTCGAGGGTCCACTGTAATAAATTGATTTTTCTTGTCCTTTCAATCTCTTTGTTAGTCTATCCATTTCTGCACATTCTAATTTTTTTTTTTTTACAATCATATCGTCCTTTGGTGGATCTCCCTCCTTCCAGACTTGTGCCCATACTATTCTAGCTGCTGTCAGAACATGTGATATTAAATAGTAGCTTTGCGTGCTTATTTTATTTGGTATTAGTCCCAATAAAAAAATTTCTGGTTTAAATTCTATTTCTTGCTTAGACATTTGCTTAATCCATGTATAAATTTTAATCCAATATTTTCTTGCTATGTCACATGTCCACCATGCATGGTAATAGGTTCCTTCCTGATTTTTACATTTCCAACATTTGTTCGATATGTTTGCGGAGATTTTTGCAAGTCTGGATGGAGGAAGATGCCATCTATAGAACATTTTGTATAAATTTTCTTTATAAGAAGTTGCTAATGTCAGCTTTAAATTTTTTTCCCACATTTGTTGCCATTTTTCTAGCTCTATAGTATATCCAAAATTTTTTAGACCATTTTAACATTGTTTCCTTAACTTCTTCATCTTGTGTGTCCCATTGCAATAAGAATTTATATACTTTTTGAATTTGTTGTTTTTCTGTAGTAAGTAATATTATGTCAAGTGTTGTATACTCTTTATAGAATCCTTGTGGTTTTTTTCCTTGATTATAGATTGAATGTAGTTGCATTTGGGGCCACCATGAAAAGGTTATTCCTTGGCTCTCTAGTTGAGTTTTTGTCTTTAATAATCCCTCCTCATTTAAAAGCTCATTATATGTCGTTATTTGCCCAAAATTTAATAGGTTTGGGTGAGTGAATGCTTCCATGGGTGAAATCCATCTAGGTGTTTTCACGTGTATTTTACATTTAATTTTTTCCCAGATTTTTAGCAATGAATTCCGTATTATATTTCTTTCAAAATATTTATGAGTTTTTGCTCTTCCATACCATAAAAAGGTGTGCCAGCCTGCTTGCAAGTCGTGTCCTTCTAAAGATAATATTCTCTTATTTTTTAGCTTTATCCAATCCTTAATCCAAGTTAGAGCACTTGCTTGATAATATAGATTCCAGTTTGGTAGGCCAAATCCTCCCCTTTCTTTTGCGTCTTGTAATAGTTTACATTTAATTCTCGGCTTCTTCTTTTGCCATATAAACTTTGCAACTAAAGTATTTAACTCTTCAAAGAATTTCTGCTCTAATTTGATTGGTAAATTCTGGAAAAGGAAATTTACTTTTGGAAGAATGTTCATTTTCACTGTTGCAATTTTACCTAAGAATGATAATTGTAGTTTCTCCCATCTTTCCAACTCTTGTTTAATTTGCTCAAGGAGTTTCCCATAATTATCTTCTTTCAATGAGGAACATCTAGCGGTCAAATTGATTCCTAAATACTTTACTTTCTTTGTTATTTGGATTTCTGTGTTTGAGGTAAGTTGGGCCTTTTGTTTTTGGGTTAAATTTTTGGTTAAGAATTTTGTTTTCTCTTGATTCATTTCTAGTCCAGCTACCTCGCCATATTCCTTAATTTGCTGAAGTAAAATTGGGGCTGTTTCTATTGGGTTCTCTAAAATAAAGACCAGATCGTCCGCAAATGCTTGAAGTTTATAAATTTCATCTTTAATCTTTGTTCCTTGTATTCCTTCATTCTTTCTAACTTCTCTGTTCAGTATTTCCAATGAAAGAATAAACAACAATGGGGAAAGTGGACATCCTTGTCGTGTTCCTTTAGCAATCTCAATTTTATCTGTTCCTTCTCCATTTACGATTATTTTTGCTGTTTGTTTTGTATAAATTGCTTTTATCATATTTAGAAAGTTTTGTCCAAAGTCCATCACCTCAAATTGTATCTTCATAAATTCCAATTTAAGTTATCGAAGGCTTTTTGAGCATCCAAGAATAGAAGAGCCATTTGTTTTTTCCGGATGTGCTTCATAGTATTCTAGAATATCTATTATTATTCTTATCTTATTCTTTAATTGTCGTTTTGGGAGGAAACCATTTTGATCTTCGTGTATGAATTGCATTAAGTATTTTTTCAGTCTTTCCGCCATAACAGATGCAAATATTTTGTAATCTACATTAAGCAGAGAAATCGGCCTATAATTCCCTATTTGCGTTGGATCTGTTCCTTCCTTAGGTATTAAAGTGATATTTATTTCCGACCAGGTTTTTGGAATCATCGCTTCTTTTAATGCTTGGTTACATACATTTTTAATGGTTCCATAATTTCCTCTTGGAACATTTTGTAGTATTCAGCAGGGAGTCCATCTGGTCCAGGAGTTTTCTCATTTTTTTGTTTATTTATACTCTCCGTAATTTCCATCGTTGTTATTTCAGCATTCATCATCTTTTTGATTTCCTCTGGTAATTTGGGGAGATTTACTCTTTCCAAATAGTCTCTTATCCTCTTCTCATCTATTACTCACGCTTTGTAAAGATTAGTATAGAAGTCCATTATTATATTATGTATTTGGCTTTTTTGAGTTTGTAATATACCTTTTTTATCTTTTAGTCTATTTATTAGTCTCTTTTCTTTCTGTTTCTTCAGTTTATATGCTAACCAACGTCCTGATTCATTTGCATTTTCAAAGAAAGATTGTTTTGTAGCTTTTATTTGTTGTGCCATTTCTTCTGTATCTATAAGGTTCAGTCTATGTTTCAGCATATTCATTTCCTTTTTCACCTATTTATTGTTAGGGTTATTTTGCAGCTCTAGTTCCAACTTCTTATATTCTTCTTTCATTTTATTATATCTCTGTCTTTTTGCTTTATTTCTTTTAATTATATATGATATTGCTAAGCCACGGAATACCACCTTTGCTGCATCCCATATCATCTGTGTCGAAGAGTACTGTGTTTCATTTTCTTTGAAGTAGTATTTCATTTCTTTTTTTGCTTTATTTATAAATTCTTGTTCTTTCAGGATCATTGTATTAAGTGTCCACCTTCCTTTTTGTTTTCCTTCTCCTTTCCAGATAATTTTGAGTGGCCATATATTTGTTTGTATGTTTAATCCATCTATTCCTACCCTCAAATCACTTGTTGTCCATATCATATCAATTCTGGACCAGGATTCATGTCAGTTCGAATAAAAAGTATATTGTAGTTTTTCTCCATTATGTCCACGCCAGGTATCTTCCAATCTTAACTCTTCTGCCATTTGAAAAAATATTTTGGGTAGTGTATTTCTTTTACTTTTTCCTTTATGATTCTTTTTGTAGTCTTTTACTGGATCAACTATAGCGTTAAAGTCTCCTATTAAACAGATATTTTGATAATTTTTCTCTCTTAGAATATTATAAAGCCTCTTATAGAATGTTTCTTGAGCTTCATTAGGGGCATATATAGCAGCTACCAGTGGTTTTTTTTTAATTAATCTCTGTTTCCACCATTAAGATTCTTCCCTCTTGGTCTGCGTAGATAAATTTGGCTTCCTTATGAGCTTTCACATAGATGGCAACTCCTCTTTTCTTTTGTTTAGGATCACATGCATAAAACAAATTACCTATTTTAGGACATTCTAATAAGTTTTTTTCTTTAATATGGGTTTCCTGAAGAACAGTTATATCTGATTTTTCTTTTTGTAGCTTCGAAAAGATTTTCCGTCTTTTATTTGGAGAGTTTAGTCCATTTATGTTCACTGAAAATATTGTTCTTATTGTTTCCATATTCACTTATATGTTGGATTAGTTGCTCTGGTTTTCCTCTTTTTCTCAGTTTCGTAGTCAATCTCCCTTTGTTTCCCTTGTTGCCTTGTCACCCTTCTTTCTTCTTCTTCTGTCTCTGCTGAAAAACTTTGTTCTTCCCCCATGGCTATATATTTTTCATAGAAATCTTTGGCTTTATCCAGACTATCTAATCTAAATCTTTTTGATTGCCAATTTACTAAGATTCCTTCAGGTATTAGCCATCTAAAATTTATGTCTTTCTCATTTAATTTTTTTGTTAGGAAGAAATATTGCCTTCTAATCTCTCGGATTTTCCAGGGAATCTGTTTTAAAATTTCAATTTCTTTACCTTGGATCCTTAATGGGTTTTCTCTTAACCTCTTCAATATGTCTTCTTTGATTTTCCTCCTCAGGAAAGTTATATGCACGTCTCTTGGGGTCTTATTCCTTTTTGCAAAACTTGAGTTTATTCTGAAAAATCTTACAAATTTCACGGCTCATCTGGGATTTTTCTATATCTAAGAATTCCGCCAAAACTTCTTCCATTTGGTCTAATAAACCAATGTCATTATTTTCCGGAAAATTGCGGAATCTCAGAATATTGGATGCTCTATCCATTTCTAGTATCAATGTTGCCTCTTCATATTTCTTTAAGATTTCTTGGGTTTTTTTCTTTTCCTGTTTCATTGTTGACAGTTCTTCTTTATTTCCTGTAATTTTTTGGTCTAGCTGCTGAATTTGTGATTTATTTTGTTGGACTCTCTGATTCGTTTCTGCAATTTGGTTAGCTAGTGTAGCTATCTGTTCATTAATCTCCTCCATTTTATTTTCTAATTTAGCTTGATTTGTGCCAATCGTTTCTTCTATATGTTGTTGATTTAATTTTATATCTGCAAACATCTCCAAGATAGATTGCATTTCTTTACTCTGTTGTTCTTTTTGTATCATGTCTCCTATATTTTTCTGTTGGGCTAGACTTGCTGTTGTTGAAGATGCATTTGAGGAGGCTCCTGATGATGTCCCCACCTTTTTAGAACCTTTGGCTGTACTGGTACTCATTTTCTAAAACCCCTTGTGGTCTTTCCTCCTCAGTAGGTCTCTTTGGCGCAGTATCTCCCACCTATTCTCAAATATTATTGGGGAAGGAAAGGTAACAACCTAGATCAGCAGTCCTTTAACAGAGTGTTACTAATTTACCCCACATATTAATATTGAGTATTTGTTTATAATATATTTCCAAAGCTCAGTCTGAATTCCCAGGTCTTTGTGTAAGTCTTCCTTTGGTGTCCTTAATATCTTATTTGTTTGTAATGTTCTAAGGATCCCGATTGGATCTTAGTAGGTTTTTATTCCAAAGGATCAGAGATTCAGAAATATATAATAAAGAGCCACCAGAGTTCCAAAGATCCAGACTGAATCCTAGTGGAATTATAATCCAGAGAGTCTAAGATTGAAATTTCTGCAGTGCTTTATTCAAAAATTTCCTAAGATCCCCAAAGGTTCCCAGAGATCCCGACTTGGTTCTAGTGTAATTATAATCCAATAAGGCCAAAATTCTAAAATATTCAATAAATCCAAAAAATGAAAGAAAAAGCCGAAACCAAATATAATAAAAGTATCAGGCAATCAGAAAAAATAATGCAAAGGAAAAAGGGGAAAAAACAAGAAGAGGGAAACTTATAATTTTTTGTTTGGGCTGCCCTATTTTTAGAATTGCCTTGAAGAATGTTGATTTGCTCTTCTGAACAATAACATAACTATAATTGACTACACCAATCACTTTTCCCTTCAACTGTATATATGACTGTGATACTCATGCAATACTTACAAGGGGAAGTATAGTATCTGCTGCTTCCTTGAAAAAAAAAGTTACTTACCAGTAACTCTGGTTCTTCGAGTGCTCATCTGTGAATTCACACAAATGGGGTTTTAGCGCGCTTGCGCTAGGATCTCCCTCTGGTCATGCATGCTACACCCCATGGCATAGAGTGCCTCAATTCTGTAGAACCGCTGTCCAGCATACAAATAGGCATATGTGATGGACAGAGGGGAGGATGGGCGGGAAGTGTGAATTCACAGATGACCACTCAAGGAACCAGAGTTACAGGTAAGTAACCTCTCTTTCTTCTTCGTGGTCTCTCTGATTGCACACAAATGGGTGACTAGCAAGCTGACTTACCAGGAGGCGGGACATCACAATAAAGTAGAAGCAAGGACAGCATGACCAAATGAGGCATCAGCCCTAGCTTGGACAACTAACTGATAGTGGGAGGCAAAAGTGGATGGTGTAGCCCATGTGGCCACTCTACAAACATCAGTCAAATCAACTCTTGAGTGTGCCCAAACTGGGCCTGACAAAGGTTCACTGGCAAGATCATATGCTAGATGAATTGTAGAGACGATCCACTTGGAAATGGTTTGAGAGGTGACTGCAGAACCACATAAAATGCTAGGGCACATCCAAAGAGTGTAGTGAGCGCTCTAGGTCATTAGTAGGTGAGGAAAAGAATGTAGGCAGAACAATGGGCTGCTGTAAATGAAAGTCAGATACACCTTTGGAAGGAATGTAAGGTCAGGGTAGAGTGTGACCTTATTAGGGTGGAATTGCAAGAAAGGCGGGTTGACACAGAGAGCAGAGAGTTCACTAGCCCTTCGGGCTGAGGTTATGGCAATCAGAATGGTAGTTTTCAAAGTCAAGAGCCATTCCTGTGTTCTTGCCAGTGGTTCTAATGGTCATCGCATTAGATGATGAAGAACAAGTTGCAGAGACCACTGAGAGGTAGGTGGCCTGCTTGAGGGACAAATATTTCACAGGTCAAGTAGAAACCACTTAAGCATGGGATGCTTGAACAAGGAGAGAGCATCCGTATTTTCAGATTGGTGGGCAATTATCGCCACCATATAGACTTTCAATGTGGAGTGTGAGAGACCTTAGTGGAAAAGGTGTAAGAGGAAGGTGAGAACCAGTGTCATTGGAGCGGTAGGTAGGGCACGTGAAGGCATGAATTTCAAGAAGATGTTCCATTTATAATTATACAATGTCTTCATGGAAGGTTTGTGGGCATAGTCCAAAATCTGTGCTATTGAGGGTGTATTCTCCAGGCAGTGAGGTGTAGTGTCTGGAGGTCTGGGTGAAAGGTTTGCCCTGATTGAGGGTCAGTAAGTGCGGGAGTCATGGAAGGCAGAAGAAGTCTAGAGCCATGGATTGAAGGGTCATGAACCATGACTGGTGGGGCCACCATGGGACGATCAGAATGGTATTGGACTTTACTTGCTGGATTTTGATGATTGTACACTCAAGAAGCAGGATAGGAGGGAAAAGGTACAGGAGACTCGGATTCCAGGTGGTCATGAAGGTATCGCCTATCGACCCTGGTCCTATTCCTGCCCTGGAGCAGTAATGGAGGCATTTTGAGTTGACATGGGAGACATCTACATGTGGGGTGCCCCAGCGACACCATAGATGGTGGAATACATTGTTGTCAAGGGACCATTCATGACTGCAAGACTGAAGTCTGCTGAGGCAATCCGCCAGGGCATTGTCCTCTGTGGAAATGTGGACAGCCACCAGGTAAATGTGGTGGGTATAGCACCATTCCCACAGTTGTACTGCCAGGTACAGGAGAGACAGAGTGTGTGTTCCTCCTTGTTTGTTGATATAGAATAGTACCTTATTGTTGTCGGTAGGTACTTGAACCCTACGTCCCGTAAGGAGGCTTTTGAATGCCCAGAAAGCCTTGATGACAGCAAGAAGCACTAAATGATTGATATGAAGTCTTGCCTCCTTTGGGAACCACATGCTGTGTATGGTTGCATTCCTGCAGTGAGCCCCCATCCTTTGGGGCTGGCATCTGTGGTTACTTGGATAGAGAGACGAAGAGCCTTGAATGGTCTGCCTATGCGAAGGTTGTGAAAGTTGGTCCATCAAGTAAGTTGGGATGTTAGCTCTTCCGTAACTGTGAGAGTTTTGGAGGTGTGATCTATTATAGGGTTGAAGAGGGAAAGTACCACACGTGGAGTGACTGCATCTTGAGACGGGCATGCTGGACAACTGCTGCGGTGGAAGCCATGAGGCCTAAAAGGTGCTGGGTTAGATAAGCTGTAACTACTGAGTGGAGAAGAGTCGGATGAGAAAGTGGAGGCTTGTTTGTCTCTCATCTGGCAGGAAAGCATGGCCTTGAGTGGAGTCCAGTACTGCTCCTATGTGTGTGACTTGCTGGGAGGGTTCAAGGATTGATTTGGAGCGGTTGATTTGGAGCCCCAAATCTGTCAGGAGGGATAAAGTTGTGGCGATATCACAGTGTGCCTTGGCACGAGTTGGGGACACCAGAAGCCAATTGTCTAAATGCGGGTAGATGGTGATGCCTTGGAGGCAGAGCTATGCTGCTACCGGAGCAAGACATTTTGTGAAGACGCTTGGTGCCATGGACAAGCCAAATGGTAGGGCTTTGAATTCGTATGTGGATCTTTGGAAAGTGAATCTGGGGTATCTGCAGTGGTCTGGATGTATGTTTATATAAAAGTAAGCGTCCTTCAGATCTATAGCCGTGAACCAGTCACCCTGTTGGAGTAGTTGGATGGTACTGTCCAAGGTAACCATACGGAATCACCATGGAGTAATGTAAGAATTGAGGTGGTGGAGATCTGAGATGGGTTATAGTCTGCAATCCTTTTTTGGAACCGCAAAATAGCGGGAGTAGAACCCAAGAGAAATGTCTGCATGTTGGACCAGTGTGATAGCATCCTTTTGCGGTAGAGAGCATACTTCCTCTTCCAGAGCGGGAGAGGAGGAAGTGGTTTTGAAAAGCCCTGTAGGAAGGGAGCAATCAAACTTTATTGCATAGCCTACGGCGATGATGATGAGGACACAGGCATCTGAAGTGATGTGTGCCCATGTGTGTAAGAAGGGCACCAGTCACGTAAGGTAAGTTCTTGGTAGTGGGTGGGTGTGGGGAGGTAAGACTGGGGAATCAAAGATTGTGCTTCGTCTTCCTTTCAGACCGATGAATGGGCTGTTGGGGGCATTGTCTTGCTCTTTGCTGACAAAAGGAGAAAGTAGACTGGTTTGAAGTTTGTGGTCACTGGTGATCCTATATTGTTGGTAAGTATAGGGGCGGTGCCAAGAGTTGCATGGGCGATATTATTGAGCATTATACGACCGTGCAGTTTTTCTCATCTTTTGAAGACTATAATTTCATCCATCTTTTAGTCAAACAGGCCAAGGCCCTCAAAGGGTCAATCTTCGATTCTAGATCTTGTGTCCTCAGATATGCCAGCTGATGTAAGCCATGCGTGTCAGCACAGAGATATAGCTGTGGCCATTTGCTTGGATGCAGCATCCACCACATGGCGTGCTGCAATTCGCTGTTGCTGAGCAAAGGTCATGACCTCTTGATGAAAAGAGTGGTCCCGAGAACGCAGTCTGATGCAGCCTGGAGAATAGGTAGAGCCTTATTCCAAAGGTGGTGATGATAAACTCCCATTGCTGCCATATAGTTGGCCACTTGAAGAGTGAAAGAGGCCAGAGAATAAGCATGACCTATCACATCCATCTTCCTACCCTCATGATTATTGGGGGTGGAGGCCGAGCGATTTCGAGCTCTATTTTGAGTGGCATCAACAATTAGGGAGTTAGGCAGAGGATGCTTGGAAAGAAAGGTAGTATTGGTACCATGGTTTTGTGAAAGTTCATGACTCTTTTTGGAATTTGTGGGATGGAAGATGGGTTTTTCCATTACTCTTTAATAAGTTTGAGTAGTAAAGAGATGAAGGCTAAGCGAAGAGGTGGAGTCTGGTCTTGGGTGATATCTTCGTAGACCTTGTTAGACTCTTCTGGGAGCAGCTGGTCTACAGTAAGGTCCACAACTTTAGTGATGCAGAGGATTAGCTGTGTGTATGATGTGAAGTCCTCTGAAGGAGATCAAGGGTTATTCTCTGTGACATCGAAATCAGATGTTGGGATGTTAGGGGGAGAATCTCCTCTGGTTTCGACATCAGAATTTTCGGTATCAGTATCAAGGTGGACTGGTTGCTCTGGGGATGGAGAGAGATCTCTCCGGGCCAATACCGATAGACGATCAAAAGGTTCTTCAGATGGCAAAGCATGGCATTTACCTTTCTGTCTATCTGATTTGTGGGTAGCTGGTCTTCGAGATTGAGTATTGTCGGTGTCAAGAGCCTCCGAAGGCAGACTACGGTATGTTGTGGTGACCTTTAAAGATGACTGGACCTGAGATATGGTCGCTTGTGTTCCAGGTGGTTGGCTCCATGCCAAAGTCATGTGGCGCAGTCATTTCATCACCAGCTGATGGCTTTTGAGATCAGATGGAAGGGATCTCTTACGATGGTGGGATGGTACCGAAGCCGGTGGCAGTGCATGCCATATATCGTCAGAGGACTGGCCTGGATGGGCCTTAGCTGGTGCATGGTATCGAAGGTGGAGATGGTGATATCAAAGAAGTAGAGTGGTAAGCATAAGTGTAACGGTATCCATGGTATCGAGGGTCTGGCTCGTAAGGTCTTGGGTCATAATAGAACTCAAGTTCGTAAAAGGTGGGATGGTCATAAAGACGAACCTTTTTAAAACGGCATTGATATGATGGAACATGAGCCATCGTTGTATGGTGCCGGTCGGTGTCATAGTAAAGAGTGCAATCGCAGGGTCGGTCGGTTTTGTAGTGCAGTTTAATTTGATGAGTTCTATGGATCCTCTTCCGAGGAGGAGGATCTTCCCGTACCAAGTCCGAGACCGACACCAACATATGTCCTGAGACACAGCCCACCTGAGATCGAGGTCTTGCATGCGCCGACTGCATAACAGCAGTGACCTCAGCTGAGGTATTCCCCCAGTCAGGAGAATGACTGAATTCAGGGGAGGGCGTGGCACCAGGCAAAGGAAGAGGGGCATCCTCATCCCCAGACAAAGAGTCGAGACACATGGTCTCTTGTGAAGGAGGTGGATCTTGTTTATCCGAGGGCACTGAAGTTTGAGAGTGCTTCAGTTTGTGAGAGACTAATGACTTCTTCTTTGTCTCTTTAGGAGTTCCCGGCGGTACTGAGGTCAACTTCGGTGTCAAGACAGTGGAGTAAGACAGTGGAGGTAGGCTTCAGAATTGATGCCAGGGGCTTCGATTTAGAGGCCGGTTTTTGCTTTTTAGCGGACTGGCTCGATCTCAAGGTCGGGGAACAGTCTTGAAAAGTAGTTTCTGTAGTCTGGGCCTGGGTTGGATCCATAGCCGAGTGCTGATGTGATTGTAAGGACTTTTCCAAAAGAAAAGATTGTAACTGTTGGAGGCAAAGTTTAAGCGCTGGTTTTGTTAATTTTTTACAGGCCTGACAGGAGTTGGTTTGGTGAGCCTCGCCTAAACAGAAAAGGCACTGAGAATGCCTGTCCGATAAAGTTATTTTGTTCAGGCAATACTCGCACAGTTTGAAGGGGCCCGAAGAAACTATAAAAAAATAAGGACCTAGGCCGGGAGGGGGGGGGTAGAGTCCTGAAATCCCCTTTCTTTCTTTCTTTCTTTCTTTCTTTCTTTCTTTCTTTCTTTCTTTCTTTCTTTCTTTCTTTCTTTCTTTCTTTCTTTCTTTCTTTCTTTCTTTCTTTAGTTCTTTCTTTCGAGTTCACTCACAACAAGGAGGTCCCATTAGATCAGTGGTTGGGGAACAGGGATAATTACCCCAAATGGACTAAAAATGAAAATCCTGGGGGTAATGATCAGAGCGCTAACCCCCACCCCCGCACCCCCCACCCCCTGCAGCCAAACCTCAAACTGTAAGCCACCTATCCCTGCTACCTTCCTTGGTTGCGGCACTTGTAAATCAGTTCTTTTAGAGATCGGAGATAAGGCTGTTTTATTGTTTAGGGCTGTAGAACAACCCGGGGCAGTCAATCTGGCTTGTGAATGACTACTTCCGCCGGAGGTGGAAAGCTCCAATAAAGGCAGGAAGGAAGGTGCGAGAGAGGGACGGGTGGATTCATCAAGCTTGTTTAAAGGTAAGATTGTAGAAAATTTAGGGAGGGAGGGAGGGTGGGTGTATGTGAGAGAGAGACTGACTTTCATAAAACCATGAAAAAAGGACATGATTGCAAGGAGAGAAGGCTCCAATTAAGGCGGGAAGGAAGGTGCGAGAGAGGGACCGGGTGGTTTCATCAAGCTTGTTTAAATGTAATGAGAGGAAACGGACATACTGAACTGAAGCAACTGATTGTTGAAAATTTAGTGTGTGTGTGTGTGTGTGTGTGTGTGTGTGTGTGTGTGTGAGAGAGAGAGAGAGAGAGAGAGAGAGACTTGACTCTTTCATAAAACCATGAAAAAAGCAACCTTCCAAATTTAATCTCCACTGCATTTAACTCTGCAGTTTCTGCTGAGAAGAGCAAGTACTTCAAGATTCTGTTTAGACGTTGAATTTATACTGGGCAGAACCGGAATATTTAGAAGAGTCTTGCTAACAGCAAACACCTAGTAAAAGACAACCGACACACCTGGGATTAGATGTCTGAAGTGTGTAGCAATTGTGTTTCTCTATTTCTCATCCCAAAAGCAGGCAAGAGTATCATAGTTTATTCCCCAAATCTGAATCCCTGTCTCTCTGCTCCTGGTCCTGCTTTGACTGCAACACCAAACAAAAGGTCTTACAAACAAAGACTGTGGCTTTCTTTATTGAGTCAATCCATCTCATGTGCATTCTTCCTCTTTTCCTACTGCATTGCACTTTTTCCTCCATTGCTGCCTTTTCCAGTGAGCTTGTCTTCTCATGATGCCACTGTAGTACAATACCTTTGTTTGGTTATTTTAGCTTCTAGTGAGATTCCACACTTAATTTGCTTTACTTATCTCTCTGACAAGTCATGCTATCTGTAAAACTATTTTCCAACACTACATTTCAAATAAGTGAAATGTGTGTATACACTTTATGAAGTGTATAAAATGTGTATTAAAAGTCTGCACTCCTCTATATAGCTGATTTTCTGAGGGTGGTTTACTTTGGAGGAAACAAGTCCAGGATTTCAATGTACTTAATAAGCTTTATAAATGTTGTTGTTGTTTAGTCGTTAAGTCGTGTCCAACTCTTCGTGACCCCATGGACCAGAGCACGCCAGGCCCTCCTGTCTTCCACTGGCTCCCGGAGTTGGATCAAATTCATGTTGGTACCTTTGATGACACTGTCCAACCATCTCGTCCTCTGTTGTCCCCTTCTCCTCTTGCCTTCACACTTTCCCAACATCAGGGTCTTTTCCAGGGAGTCTTCTCTTCTCATGAGATGGCCAAAGTACTGGAGCCTCAGCTTCAAGATCTGTCCTTCCAGTGAGCACTCAGGGTTGATTTCTTTCAAAATGGATAGGCTTGTTCTCTTTGCAGTCCAGGGGACTCTCAAGAGTCTCCTCCAGCACCACAACTCAAAAGCATCAATTCTTCGGCGGTCAGCCTTCTTTATGGTCCAGCTCTCACTTCCATACATCACTACTGGAAAAACCATAGCTTTGACTATGCGGACCTTTGTCGGCAAGGTGATGTCTGCTTTTTAAGATGTTGTCTAGGTTTGTCATCGCTTTCCTCCCAAGAAGCAGGCGTCTTTTAATTTCGTGGCTGCTGTCACCATCTGCACTGATCATGGAGCCCAAGAAAGTAAAATCTGTCACTGCCTCCATATCTTCCCTTTCTATTTGCCAGGAGGTGATGGGACCAGTGGCCATGATCTTAGTTTTTTTGATGTTGAACTTCAGACCATTTTTTACGCTCTCCTCTTTCGCCCTCATTAAGAGGTTCTTTAATTCCTCCTCACTTTCTGCCATCAGAGTGGTATCATCTGCATATCTGAGGTTGTTGATATTTCTTCCGGCAATCTTAATTCCGGCTTGGGATTCATCCAGTCCTGCCTTTCGCATTATGTATTCTGCATATAAGTTAAATAAGCAGGGAGACAATATACAGCCTTGTCGTACTCCTTTCCCAATTTTGAACCAATCAGTTGTTCCATATCCAGTTCTAACTCTTGCTTCCTGTCCCACATATAGATTTCTCATAGTTTGCTGTGGTCCACACAGTCAAAGGCTTTTGCGTAGTCAATGAAGCAGAAGTAGATGTTTTTCTGGAACTCTCTGGCTTTCTCAATAATCCAGCGCATGTTAGCAATTTAGTCTCTAGTTCCTCTGCCCCTTCGAAATCCAGCTTGTACTTCTGGGAGTTCTCGGTCCACATACTGCTGAAGCCTACCTTGTAGGATTTTGAGCATAACCTTGCTAGCGTGTGAGATGAGTGCCATTGTACGGTAGTTGGAGCATTCTTTGGCACTGCCCTTCTTTGGGATTGGGATGTAGACTGATCTTTTCCAATCCTCTGGCCACTGCTGAGTTTTCCATTGATGATGATAAAAAAAAAATAGCGCACTGGTCCTTTGATGTTGGGCTGTGGCACCAGGGTGGGTAACATGACCTTTTGCCTGGTTTGTTCCTTTTTGCACACCACACACAGAATGATTAAAGTGGTAGGAAAAGCCCCCCCCCCCCAACTCTGCCTTGGCTGTCTCTAGCAAGCACGTCATTGCTAGCACTACTCTGGCAGCCATTGATGATGATTAAATCCTCTGCGAGCTAGCAAAAATTTAATGCAACTTGCTAGGCATGTTGGACACCTTACTACTCCCTATACTACCCCATGGCTGGTGTGCAATGTGTTCCAGCAAAAATAGTGCACATCTTTATTGAATTTGGTGCATCCTGCTAGTTCGGTACATAGCCTGGCAGCCATTGATACTGATGATATATCCTGCTAGTTCGGTACACAGCCTGTGTAGATTCAATAAGATTTTGAATTCAAATAATGTATGATTTCCTTCCTTTCAAATCAAGAGGGTAATGTCGGTGTATATAAATTTTTTGGGGGGTAAAAGGTAAAAAAGTTTCCTGACCCCTGCATTAGATGATAACTGTATTTTCAAATTTCTTTTTCTTTTTCGCCAACGAAGCTCTGTTGCTGAGATGCTGCTGCAGTGGCGGCAAAAAAGGAACTGAGGCACTCTATGCCATGGGTGGAGCACGCATGACCAGAGGGAGGTCCTAGCTCTAGAAGTTTCTGAGAGTCTCTGCGCAAGAGCACTAAAACCCCATTTGTGTGCATTCACAGAGACCACGAAGAAGAATGCTGTGTATCCAAGTCCTGCCTCTCCTACTATATGCAACACATCCATCATCCTTCCTAACTGCTAGAACAGTATGGCAATGGAATCAATTATCTCGGGAGGTGGTGAGTCCTCCAACACTGGAGGCATTCAAGAGAAATTTAGACAATCTTGGCAGATATCCTTTGATTTGTATTCCTGCATTGAGCAGGGTGCTGGCCTCAGTGGCCTTACAGGCCCATTCTAACTTCTTTATTCTATGATGCTATCCACCACTGTCCTATTGCACATTCAGTGACTCTGGCACCAACTTTGACCAAAAGATAAAATAAAATGGCACATGCTGTTTTTCATCCATCACAAACTCCTGGTTACTGCAACTATGTTTCCAACATTTTGCAATTGCAGGTTTCTCACCCAAGGGCACAAAACAACATTGCACAGGAGGTAAAGTGACACCTTCATTGATCTGAGGCCAACTGGAGATCACCCTCTTCAATTTGATTCTGAATCTTGATGCAGGAATCTAGATCTTCAGACCTCTCATTCACTCTAAATAGAAATTAAGAAACTGAGGTTTTTTTCTGTTGCTGGGGAAGAGGTCTTTTTTTTTTTTTTTTACACTATCTAATCTTTTAACTGAGACAGGTGGATATTCAGATTACAAACATTGCCATCGCTGCATCCCTATAAACCCATCCCTCTCCCCAGTGCTTTCTTCTTTTTTTAATATTATTTTTTATCAAATTTAATTTCTTTACATACAAAAAAAGCCCCAAAACAAAACAATAGTGCACCCCTCATCCTAGGGACCATCCATTAATTTTCCTTCATTTTTTAAAAAGACCCTTTATCTTTTCCAGAAATACATATATTCTTGACCTGGTTTTTGCCCTTTTCCTTTATGCAATATAGCATTGATAAAGTCGTCCCACATCTCATTAAATTTATTAATCTTTATATCTCCTTTTTTAAACGTAATTTCAGATGTCAGTTTATTGTTAATCACAACATTCCAGATTTCATTATACCATTCATGTGGTTGAAAAATCCAGTTCTTCTTCCAGTTTATTGCTATAAATAATTGAGCAGCTGTTATCATATAATCATCTCCTTCTTTGAGTTATTTACATATGATTATCTATTAACAATAACAATGTTGTTCTTGATGATGCTTCAGTGTTGACTCTCAATATTTCTCTAATTCCTTTAAAAACTTCCCTCCAAACCCTTTGTATTACTTCACATTCCCAACATAAGTGCAGATATGCACCTAATTCTTTATTGCATTTCCAGCATTTATTGCATCTTGGAATATTTAGAATCTATTTTGTTTAATTTTATTGGTGTTAAATACCATCTCCACGTTGTTTTGTAACAATTCTTTTTATTCTAAATGACATATTTTCAAAACTTCTTCTATTCCATACATTTTGCCATTTCTCTTTATCTATTTTTCCTAAATCTGCCTCCCATATTATTTTTAACCCTCCTAACTGATCTGCCTCTTCCGTCAATATTCTATAAATATTACCAATCCTGCCTTCCCCTTTTTTCTGTTTGTCTCATTCTCCATATTCTTTTAGTTTAATTTTTTCTCCATCTTTCAACCATTGTTCCAGTTGTATCAAATTTAACCAATTTAAGTTTTCTTCTGCAAAAATACCTTTTAATTGATCCTTATTTTTTATTTTATCTTTCCAATCCTCCCATTTATATATCTGTTTTCTTTTTAATTTGTTAATCAACTCCTTTATCTTGGAAAATTCTCTAACTCTGCCACTGGCATTAAAGGGGATATTCGAGGACATAAAACCTATCTCCATTTATTCCAGATCTCAAGTGCATTCTTTTTAAAAAGCATTCTGAATCTTCTTAATGGTTCTTTTAATATTTAATAGTTCATAAATGAATTTTATTAGATAATAAAGAATAATTTCTTGTTTTTTTGCCTAATACTAATATTCAGAGTGGTTATTACTATCAAATGGCCACAAACTCAGCACTAGGTTGCTGCATTCAGCCTGTTCAAATGCAAGCAGTTACCATTTTTCGTTCATCCTCAGATATCAGGAATCTCTCTCTGTACAACGTTCTATCCATTGGAAGCAATTTGGAGATCATAAAAGAATTACAACAGGCATTGGTGGCTTTGTATGATCCTGTCAGGAGTACAAGATGTTTTTCAGAAAACACTTTATCTCCAAGTGATAGATAAATACTTCACCTAGATGCTCATTTTGTTAATCCCCTCATCCTGGTAGAGTCCATAATTTCTTCCAATCCACTCTTATCTACAGGTAGAAATATAGCTAGGGTAGCAAGGGAAGGAAACTCAAAGCAATCATGAGCAGCTTAGAGCTGGGATAGGGAACTCTGTTGGAGTGAGGGCGAGACTGCCCATAACAGCCCTCTGTGGGCCAGATGACATAGAAGGTACGCAAGGCCACATTTCTGATATCACTGGATCCAAGTCTGGTGTGCTGCAGGGAGGTTTGGTCCACAAGCCTTTTCACCTTGCCAATTCAGAAAGAGAAATTTGCCACTTTATGATACAGATGATACGACATTGCAAAGGCATTCATTCCATCTCATGGGCAGTGACTGATCTTAACTATTTTTGCTGATCATTCATGTATTATTGGCAGTCAAGAGAAGCTGGGTATAGCCGCCGCTGTCCAGGCAAAGAAGAAAGAGTGGTAACATACAGTCACCCCTTCCTCTATTACATGGGAGGCCACAGTAGGTCTTTCAACCACTGACAATCACTTTCTGACAGGCAGAGAGGAGAAGGAAGTAGCAAGGCCAGCTAGGAGAAGTCACTGGTTCCCACCAAGGAAAAGGGCAAGTAAGCTGTATTTTTAAAAACCTGTATGTGATAAGATAAGGCATAACATCAGGGGGAAGTAGTGGTGATGATTCTTTAGATGTACACATATCTGGAAAAGCTTTGTTCAATAAATCTGCTGTGACACCTCCTCCCCCAAATTATCATTAAGGTATCAGGTTCCCTGTTACCTTTTCTCATGTTGCATATTGCTTATTTTATTAGGGTGAGGGTGTCCATGGAACTAGAGACAAAAGTAATTTCATTCATGTGGCTGTCTGTCAAATTCTTCAGGAGGATCTGTGATTAGAAACAGAAATAATTCAAGAGAAGTAAATGAATCTTAAAAATATATTTGACCTAGATGCTGGAAGTCCATCATTAGCACAGTGGTTAAATAATATTTTTAGGTCTACCACTGGTGGATTTCCCCATTTCTCCATTTTTATTTTGGTTTTTACATCAGGTGCATCAATGTAAAACAGACAGCACTGAAACCATACTTTTCAATATCATACATATGATTTCTAACATTCAAATAGACCCTCAGCTTCTCTACCACATCCTTAAAATGTAATTAAATAAACTGGTTATGTTCTGTGCTGCCTCTTTAAGAAGCAGGCTAAAAAAGGCATTAGTGCTAACAAGCTATGACAAATTTCAGTGATGAAAGTAACATTTTTCCACTTTGGAGCAGAAGTAAGGAGCTGGAGCTTGTACCAACTGCTCAAGAGCCAGGACAATTCTGTGCCTATATTCAAGAGTTTCTGCTAAAATCTTTTCAAGAAGGGCAAAAAAATGGATTGCGGCATGTTCCCATAATTTCATGGGTATAGCCTTGCCATTACAACACAATGTGTCTATCTGTGTATATTAAAATAACAAATAAATTTGGGATTGAGAGCAAGTCTCCCCCAGTGCGTTTGGACACCACTGGTCTAACAGGAAGCAACGAAACTTTTTAAGCTGTTCTGTTTCTTTTGAGTCAGATGTTACTCAGTCAGCTGAAGGCACCTGTCTGTATTGCTGTTTCCTATTGTTAAATGTCTAATGATAAATGATGTGTTTTAACATGTATACTTTGCACCCAAAATACCAAATCATTCAAACTGGAACATTGCATACTCAAAGATACAATTCTCTCTCTCTCTCTCTGTATATGTAGTTACAAATGTTAAATTAAGGATGCCTTGTTTTGAATATGCCACTATATCCACTCAGATTTTCTAATTCAGAATAGAACAGATTTTCTCTGGATTTCTAAAATGTTTCCAGAGGAATTTTGCATGGATATTTGTTGTCAAGTGCACTGCATCATACCATTGATAGTGTTCAGAGTTATCAAAGTGAGCTCACATAGGCAGTGCACAGGACCAGCCACTCTGAATCCCTTCTGGGGTTTTGATGCAGAATGGAAGACGAATTAATGATGAAATATTTAGATTTTTGGAGATCATTCATTCATAAGGTCACGATAAGTTGGAGGTGACTTGATTGTACATAACAACAATTTAGATTTTAAATGGATGTTCATGCAAAAGGTGATACAGTGGATTTTTTTCAATTATGTAATAGAAATGTAGGCAATTTTAACAAATTGATATTAAAACTTCAGTTTATTGATACCTTTAATACAAAAGGTACTAATGCAAAAGGTCTGGATTTTTCAGAAGCCACATTACTAGAACCTCCACATATAACTGCACATTCCAGTGAAGGATTTATCAGCAATATTTTCCTGTTGTTCATTCAAATAGTAACTCAAGAATACAAATTTTGTGAAAATTTTGTAAAAAGTCTAAAATTTCTGGACATGTCTATCTTGAGGAAATTTACCTCTTGTCAATCACTGCATTGTTAGGTATAACTGTATTTGTCATCTGGAGAGACTGTGCCAATGATTTATTTATTTTTTTGGTCAATCATTCTTGTTTCATTCTGTTTTAAGATTTTGACCAGCTTCATTAGTTCAAATTCAAGTCACTCTTCTCCTCTCCCCTCCCCCATCATTTCTTGGCCAATGAAGCCATTGTTGTTATGCATAGACAAGCTGCTTCCAAATCATGCCAGTCCAGATAGGATTTTTATGATATATATGGGATATATATGGGATATTTAAGGAATGGGCTTTAGCAATACCATGCCCCCAGGGAATTTCCATGGCCAATCAAGGATTTGAACACTGGTCTCCTGAGTCCTAATTTAGCACGCTACCTGCTACAACCATATTATCTTGTTACAGCTATACCTGTAAGCCTGTTTGTTTTAGGTGCATTATTATGAGACAGCCAGAAGTGTTTTCTCACACACTGAGTCCTACAAGTTCCACTTGTGGGGGAAAATGTGGTTCATGACTGGCTGACTGCAATCAGAACTGAACAAGACTATCACTTTTAGTTGCATTTTATAGCATTTATGGATTGACCCTGCAGTGCCAATGCTGAGGACAGAAAAACTGATGAATTACAATTTATCAAAAAGTTCCAGTCTGTTATTTGAATCAGAACAGAGATTTCTTAACACACACTGCCATCATATCTTAATTGGCTTACCTAGTGCCAGGATGTTTGGGTTAATAAGAACAACGATCTTGGGGGAATAGCTACTGTTAACATAATGGTGACCAGCAATATTTTTGGCATTTAATTTCCCTCGGGCCTGGTTTATGAAGTCGTTTGATATTTTATCCTTATGTGTTAATTTTTTATCATGCCTTGCAAATAAAAGTCTGGGCTCCTTTGCTGTTAACAAAGTTTTGTAAACACCTGGAAATAATTGTCTTTGAATAATACAGTTGCTAGCTGGACATAGCTGGAACATGTTTTGATTGTAATATATCCACTTTAATTGTCATTATTACATTAAGGCAAGGCATGAAATTAATTCATAGCTCTACATAGCTTTCCTCATATTTGGGGATTAGGTTGTGCTTTGCATTCAGACCAATCCTGAACCCTCAAACAGTCTGTGGTGATTCTGACAGATTCAGGAGATGTCCAAATCAAAGGCAACTCCTCCAAGTTGAACTAAATCCTGAATATATATTAGCAATTTGGATTTGCAGGAAACACAGACAGTGTGTCTTCATAACTGATATATATATATATATATTCTCCCAGGATGTGCATCTAAAGAAAATAACAACTTGGGAAAGTTGAAGTAGAAGATAGTGTGCACATTTGTGACTGACAATTCTATCTGTGGGCATGATATATCACAGTGATTTTTGCTAGCTCTGTGTCTCAGAAGCAGAAATTTTAAAGCTGTTTTGTTGAATTATGTGAGACCTGGGAGGGGGTAGCATTGATTGATTGCTCAGAAAATGCTGCCATGTGTTCAGTCCTTTGAAATGAAACTCTGCTCAAGAAGAAAGACAACTCACAGCCCAAGGCAGTAACTTGCTATGATTGTAATGTGAAGAAATTGTGAGTGATAAAAGCTTGCACCACTGATCTGACTTTGTTCTCTGCACCATGAATGTAAAGGAATAAAAATGCCTCTTTTTCAGCACACTCCTGAAATAACTGGATAGTTAAAACTGTTGCCCATTTTATAGAGAGAGCTTGACTTGCAAGGATTCAGATTTGGATACAGCCTAACAAAATAGCCAACATTATAATGATAGGTTGCTGTTTCAAAAACCTAGAAAAATCAACAACCTGCTGGTTTAAGAAGGCTCAAGTCTGACAACAATCCAAAAGGAAATAAGAAAAAAAACCCTAAGAAACTGGAAGCTAAGGCTGATGTCTTAAGAGATGTGCCCTATGAACAGGAATTATGTTGTGCAGTGTCACAAATGATTGTAAGCAGTGCCCTTGCTTACAATCTACCCTCCATGAACCCACACTCAGCTTTCAGACCCAAATCCAGAGGGACAAGATGGAGTGCCTGGGACTCCCTTTCCTTGGTCTTTTATTGTCTCTTATGAAAAACCACTGGTTCCATCACCGTAAACACCAGTTGTAGTTTTATAAGAGGTAGCATGTCAGGCAAAAATAAAACAAAAATAAAAAATAAAGAAGACAAAAACATTGTGGCACCCTAAGGACTAATTGCTATACTTTAATGTGAGCTTCCATGGACAGATCCACTTCAGAAATTGCATGGGGAATCACTGTTATTGAAAACAAAAGGACAGTTTTAGCCCACTGCTCTGTGGAGATGAGTGAGGGATTGCCATGTCTTCTTCCATCTACTTGAGAGGACAAGAAGGCTGTTGGGGAATCAGACTCATCAGTGACTGGAGATAATAAAGACACAACCAAACAATGTGTATTTACATTTGCGAGCCTTGGAGGTTTGGTACCAACACAATGTCTAAACAGCCCACACACTTCCATCCACCCATCTTCTGCATGCCCTTGGGTCAAACCTCTGTAATGCTAATTTAATATCTGCCCTAAATGAAAACAAAACAAGTGGAAGACATGAACATCCCTGGTGGGTGTGGGTAGATATTATTTCACTCCTTGGAGGCATTGTCTCAGCTCCTCAGGCAGCCAGGTGAGAACAATTAATGGAAGTGTCTATTCTCCAAGCCTTACATATTGTTGCTCTTGTCCTTTTCATATCCCCAATTAGGGGAAATTTGAGGTGCTGGGCATTACATGTTTTTTTTTAATGTGCTATCAAGTTGTTTCTGACTTATAAGGCTCTATGAATTAGTGACCTCCACAAGGTCCTGTAATTAAGAGCTCTGCTCTTCCAAACTCAAGGCTGCAGCTTCCTTTATGGAGTCAACAAATCTCACATTTGATATTCCTCTTTCTTTGCTATCTTCAATTTTTTGAGGCTTTATTGTCTTCTCCAGGGAGTTTTGCTTTTTCATCATGTGCCCAAAGTATGACAGCCTCCGTTTCATCATTTTTGCTTCTAGAGAGAGTTCATGCTTGATTTCATTAGCACCCAACTCATTTCCCTTTCTGGCAGTCCATGATATCCATTAAAAAATCCTTGAACACTAAATTTCAAATGAACCATTTTCCCCATCCCTGTCTTTCTTCACTTTCCAGCTTTCACATGAATGCATAGTAATCACTGATCAGGAACATTACAGGATACCTTATCTTCACCTTGGTCTCCAGTGATATATACTTATACTTCAGGATCTCTTCTGGTCCCTTCCAAGTCTAAGTCACCTCCTGATTCCTTCGTTGCAGTCTCCATTTGGACCAATGATTGAGCCATGGTATGCAAAATCTTTAACAACTCCAGTTTCCTCACACTCAGTGTTAAAGTTATTTAGTTCTTCTGTAGTCATGATTTTTCTCTTCTTCATGTTTGGCTGTGGTTCTCCTTTTACACTTCTTTTACCTGAAACAAATCCATGCATCTGCAGTTGA
Source organism: Intellagama lesueurii (assembly GCA_037013535.1). NCBI lineage: Eukaryota > Metazoa > Chordata > Lepidosauria > Squamata > Agamidae > Intellagama > Intellagama lesueurii. The sequence continues at coordinate 189,049,398 of JBAJHW010000001.1, read as the reverse complement.
TTATCACTGTTGCATGTTATAATTCCTTCCCCCCTTAATTAGTGTATTTAAAAAGCAACTCAATCTAGTTCTCCTAACCTGTATTTTTTCCTCATAAATTATAATTAAATGTGCATTTAAAATATAATTAAATGTGCATTTTCTCTCAATATTTGTTCTTAAGTGAAGGGGTCGATTAGATGTGTGAAAATTTCTCACAGAATAACTTGTTCTTGATTAAACTGTCTGTCTTGGCTTATTAGAAGAGTTTTGACTTGGCAACACAGCCTGTTCAGAAACTGCTGATGCCCTCTAGCGTGAGAATGAGATAAGAAGCCCTTTTCTTCCCAGTGGGGTCTGAGCAAAGCATAAGCACAAACTTTCCATGAAAAAAGCATATACAGCAAGTGCAGAAAGACTGACACAAACAATTTGTCTGATGCCTCTGATTTTTAAACATCTGTGCAACAAAGCATCAGCTCTGGTAGTTTTCTACAGTTCGTACAGTTTACACAGACAGGAAACCCTAACTGACACTGGGAGGAAATTTCATGTAAGCTGGCAATGAGGATTAAAATAATACAATTCTGTGTTCTCTTAAATGAGATGAAACTGGCCAGGATTTCCAGCCCTAGTGTATCACATTCAAACCATTGATAATAATTGCAGTGACATTAAAAGATTTATAAAATCAGTTGCAGGGGGGTACCTACTTCTCAGTGCAAGCATTACTCCAAGAGATACAGATCTGAAGAGTATACCATGTTAGTGTGGAGATATTCATTCATTCATTCATTCATTCATTCATTGAAAAGCAGCCATAGCTGGTAGTCTTTCTAGACCAACTTCATTGACTAATTCATCTATCTGACTTATTAACTGACTGACTGTGAGGTCCATCATAAGACAAATTACATGCAATTTGTCAACTATAAATGTACTGGCAAACAGGCATATATGAAAACTGAGCTGTATAATAAAAAAAGGAAGGCAAGGTTTTTACATCACACATTCAAGTTATTGTTTGACCAAGGATTAACCCTTTGATCTACTCAGCTACACTTCATGTTTTTTAAAATAGTGTCAGATTCCAGGCCATCAGAAGACATAAAAAATTCAATCGATGAAAACAACATTTGGAACTTTTTATTATCTTTAGTTCTGGCTATGTATGTTGAGAAAAATCCAGGCCATTGTCTGCCAGTATTTACAATAAAATGTGTATTTGTGATAAAATGATAAAATGTGTCATTTCCTAAATCAACCTCCATCTATCCCTTTAAAGAGAGAAACTTAGCCATCTCTGGTTTTCCAGTCAGAGCTTGGAAAAGTTATTTTCCTGGACTAAACCTACCAGAACCCTCCCAGCCAATATAGCCACACTCCATAAAGAGTGGGGGATTCTGGGAACTGTATACTCTGCTTTCACCATTACACCCACATCTCAATAATTCTCAAAGGTTAGCAGCATTGAAAGAACATTTCCAAGTTCCTTCAGAAATGTGGGATGTCCTTCATCTGGTCCTGGAGTTCTGAACTCATTTTTAAGCAGCTGGTGGTCTCTTACTATTGTGTTACCAATCTGGTGCGCAGGATCCTCCTTATACCACATGCTCTACTCTTCCCATGTTGAACCCAGTTCCTCTTGTGAGTCAAACCAAATGTTAAGGGAGATTAATATTTCCGCCACAAAGACATGTACTTTAGGAATCGGAATTGTAAATGAAGTGTTTACATTTCAGTAACTAATCACAAAACAAAGCACACTAAGTGGAATACATATAGTTGAGGAAAATAATGTGCAATGAAAAACTAGAATCTTTCACATCTTCTAAAAAATGTGTAAAGTGTATAATATAGTTCAGTCTGTATGCAGAACATATTATATGGAAAGCTAGACTAGATTCAGATGAAGGAATGAACATTGGTGGAAGAAATATCAATAATTTAAGATATACAGATGCCATCATTTTACTGGCAGAAAGCAGAGATGATTTAAAACAACTTTTAGTGAAAGCGAAAGAAGTGCCACAGCAGGATTACAGCTGAGCATTAAGAAGACCAGAATCATTACTACCAAGGAAATAGACAACTTTGACATTGAGAATGAAGAAATTGAAATAGTTGGAGATTTTGTAAACCTTGGTTCAGTCATCAACTCTAATGGAGAGTGCAGCCAAGGAATCAAAAGAAGGCTGAAACTAGGAAGGGCAGCAATGAAGGATCTAGAAAAGATCATCAATTGTAAGGATGTGTCACTGGAGACCAAGACCAAGACTGTTAATCAGGTCCTACATTTATAGTACAAGGGTGTAAGGAAATGGAAGGAAACTGGGAATTGTAGTCATGCAAAAATGGAGTCTGTTAGGTTGTGTGTAAGATGAATTTAAAAGAGATGTTTTTCAGGAGCTTGTTGTGCAGAGTTGTTTGTCAAAGTCACAAGGTCGGACAGTCCAGGAAAAGAAGACGAAACAAAAGACCAAGATGAGACACCTGGAGCCTGGAGCATGAGAACTTTGGGCGGTGATCAGAGTGATCTGAGTTACACCCACTTGGACTTAATTGGGTGACAGCTGGAAAATGTAAAGAAGAAGGAGGTCCTAAAGATATGTAAAATGAGAGGGTTTGTGTACATAAAAAACTTGGTTCGGTGAATGCTGTGGAATGAGAGACACAGAGGCTTGTTTTTCTTGAGAAAGAAGAAGAGGGGGGAATAGCCCAGCTTCTAGTTGTCAACATGTAGCAACGTAGAGCAAGGATGATTACCTAGCTGTTTTTATTTTAACTAGAAACTGTAAACACTGTTGTTGTTGTTGTTCCCAAGTAACAGGACCATTAGCTGAAATTTTGGCACAGAGAGCAGCATATGATTTATCTTGGACTGATTTTAAGCAATTGGTCCAACGTCGTTTTGGTTTCACTCCAGAGGGGCTACAGCAGAATTTTATGGTCTTGAAACACAACCCCAAGGAGAGTTTTTCAGTTTTAGCTGACAGATTGGAACGTGCATGTGCGAATTTGTTCACGGTGGCCAAGGTAAGCTCTTTCACAGGTCTTACCCAACTAATCTTATGCGAACAATTTTTAACCTTAGTTGCTCCAGAAATGAAAACTGCCTTGCTAGATAAACACATTGTTAATCTGCAGCAATTGGCATTGGCAGCAGATGAATTATTATTATTATGAAATGTTAGTCTCCACTAATTGGTTACAACCATCAATGTATGGAGCAGCTGCCGCCCAGCAGGGAAAAATGCCTCACAAGGAAACCCAAGGGGATTTACAATTTAAAATAGTGGATCCTGAGTCTTTGATTTCAAAGGAGCAAGTGAATTGGTCAGCGCAACAGTTTGGTGAGTCAATAACAATCCAAACTCCCCAGGGGTGGATACAGGTTCCTGCTTTATGAGATTTGGGAGCAGACCTGAGTTCTCTTTCTCGTTGTTTAATTGCTCCTGACCAGATATTGCCAGAGGCAAGATTTCCTATTCATAGTTATAACGCAGCTGGGAAAGAGTTAATTTATGCCCCCTTAGCTCTTGTAGAATTACGTTACAAGAATTGGAGTGGAAGGAAATATATTCTAGTTCATCAATCGGATCAGCCAGCTTTTATTTTGGGAAATGATATAATTTTTCAGCATTTTAAATTGAATAAGGAGCCTAATTTAAAAATTATAACACACTCTAAGGTGCACAGCCTGCAGGAGCCGTTAACTGAATTTGCAGAACAAAAGTTGCCTGAAGAACAACCAGAAAAGGCTCTTAACATGCCTCCATCAGCTAATACTGAAACTGGAGAATCCGAGGCTCCATTTCCTAAGCAACCAGAGATAAAGCCTAGCCCGCCACGTGTCCCATTAAGTTAGAATGCGGAAGAGGCATTTTTAAAAGACTTTCAGGACTCAGCTGATTTAAAAAGGCTCTTAATATCTGATTCTTCCTTGTAAAAAGCCAGACAGCAGGCTGACCAGAATGAGCCTTTAACTAAATCAAAGCTGGTGAGATTTTATTGGGGCCAAAATGGTTTGCTTTATAGAGAATTTGCACCAGAATCTCAACTGGATTTGGCTCCATCAACTCAATTTGTAGTTCCACAGCTCTACAGGGAGAACGTTTTGAACTTGGCGCACAATTCTGCTTTTCAAGGGCACCTGGGTAGGAAAAAGACTTTGCAACGAATTACCCAGCATTTTTTTCTGGCCTAATATTTCCAAGGCAGTGAAGGGCTATGTGGCTACCTGTGACATGTGCCAAAAAGTTGGATACTCCACTGATGTTACTAAAGCAAAGATGCAGCCTATGCCTATTATAGGGGAGGTGTTCAAATGTCTTCAGATGGATTCTTGGGACCTTTAGTGAGTTCACGAGCTCAAAAGCATTTTGTTGTGACTTTTGTATGTACAGCAAGTAAATGGGTAGAAGCATTTGCGGTAACCTCCATATTCGCCCCCACCATTGCTAAAGTCTTTCTGGAGGTGTGTGCAAGAATTGGGGTACTTTTTGTGCTGATTTGTGACAGGGCCGGGTCATTCAGAAGTGAGCTGATGAGAAAAAATTGTGAACTGTCAGGAACTACCTTAAATTTCAGTGTTGCTTACCATCTCCAATCTCATGGTTTGGTGGAACGCACACAATGGACATTACTCAAAATTATTAAAGCCTACGTGTTAGAACATGGGAAAACATGGATGGATGCTCTACCTTTTATTCTTTATGCCTATAGAATAGCACCTCATGAAAGTTTGGGAGCTTTCTCCCCTAGTGAAGTGGTGTATGGTAAAAATTTGTGTGGACCTTTGGACTTGTTGAGGGCTGACTGGGAAGGTGTCATTCAAACCAGCTCTGTCCCTGTTGCTGACTTTGTGTACAATTTGCAGTTGAAATTAAATGCTATTCAGTCTGTGGCTAGAGACAGCATAGAAAAATCACAAGGAGAACAGAAATTTTACCATGACATTAAATCAAAATAATTTGAAATTGGAGATTCTGTTCTTGTTTTGAACCCACTCAAGGTCAGTAAGTTACAAATTGTCTGGCAGGGCCCTGGCAAGCTGTTACAAAAAATTGGAACTGTGAACTATCTTGTTCAAATGCCTGGGTCAGGGAAAGAACCCACCATTTACCATGCTAACAGTTTGAAACTGTACAGAGACAGGGCTGTGGCCATATTCAAATGCAAAGCAGCCTATAGTAGGCCTGAAGACGAGCCTATGGATCTTTTATCTGATCTGCAAAATGTTGGAGATTGGCTGGATAATTATTTTGAATCTGATTCTGAACATGAAGAAGTTTCACTTACTCAAATTTTGAAGCATTACAAAGATGTGTTTTCTGATAAGCCTGGTACAACCGCCTTGGTTAAACATACCATAGACACTGGTGACAACCCACCTGTAAGATCCAGTCCTTACAGAGCTGTAGGAGCACATGCAGCGCAAACTGAACAAGAGATTCAAAAAATGCTAGACTTAGGAGTCATAGAACCTTGTACTTCTGCATGGGCTTCACCAATTGTTATCGTTCCTAAGAAAAATGCTGTAGGAGAAATCCTGGATGAAGTTAGGTTTTGTGTGGATTACAGGAAACTGAATAAAATAACTGTACCTGACCCTTACCCATTGCCTAGAACTGATGACCTCATAGAGAAGCTAGCAACCACCAAGCATATCAGCATTTTAGATATTTCCTCAGGTTACTGGCAAATAAATTTAGATAAGGAATCTATGGACAAACCCACATTCATAAGCCACGTTGGGACCTATAGATTTAAAAAAATGGCTTTTGGATTGAAAAATGCAGGAGCTACTTTTCAAAGGATGATGGACAAACTGTTAGAGGGTTTACCCTTTGCCTCAGCTTATCTCGATGATTTAGCTATTTTCAGTGACGATTTTGCTTCACATTTGTCTCATATTGAAACTGTACTGAGTAGATTGAAAAATGCTGGTCTTATTGTGAAAGCTAGCAAGTGTCAATGGTTTAAGGCAAAAGTGCTTTACCTAGGCCATCAGATACAACCCATCCAAGCTAAGGTTGAAAGTATTCAGCAATGGCCTATACCTGTTAACAAAAAGCAAGCCCAATCATTTTTAGGCCTAGTAGGGTACTACAGACGCTTCATCCCTAATTTCAGTGAGTTGGTTGCGCCTCTGACAGAGTTTTTTTAAAAAGTGTATGCCTATCAAAGTAAATTGGACCCTAGAGTGTCAAAAAGCTTTTGATATGTTGAAAGCTAAAATGATGACTGTACCTGTTCAAATGGCACCTGATTTTAAAAAAACCTTTTGTTGTACAGACAGATGCTTCAGATTGGGGCATAGGTTCTGTTTTACTGAAAGAAGATTCTGAGGGGGTCCTGCACCCCATTTCTTATTTTAGCCAAAAGCTTTTACCTAGAGAGCGAGCTTACTCTGTACCTGAAAAAGAGGCTCTTTCAATTGTGTGGTCAGTGAATCATGTTCGCCCATACTTATGGGGCCAAAAATTTGTTTTGCAAACAGACCATTGTGCCTTGATCTGGTTAGAGAAGATGAAATCCCATAAGCAAAAGCTTTTGCGTTGGAGTTTAACTTTACAGGATTTCAATTTTGAAGTACAACACATCCCTGGCAGACTGAACGTTATGGCTGACAGTCTATCCAGAATCTATCATGAAGTGGCAGATGGTTGAAGATCTTGTTCCTGTGCATGGCCAGAGTGCTATGTGGTTGTTTCACTACTAACCTGTTATTTTCTGTTTTCCAGATTCCTAGAATTGCTTTAACACAAGAGAGATGTAATCTATTGCTGCTGTTAGAACTTTAGCTACCTTATGCTAATGCTAGATTAAGTTGCAAGTTTAAATTGATTTTATTTTTATTACATTGTATAAGTTTTTCCTTCTACTTCTTTCATATTGTGCCTTTATTTCACAAATCAACACTGAACTATCTCTGGAGGTAAAAATGTTGAAGCTGAGGCTGTCCTAATCCTGAGATGGCAGGATTTTCTGGAAAAGACAATGATGCTGGGAAAGGTTGAAAGTAGCAGGAAAGGAGGAGATTCCTAAAGGCTTGAGTCCGCATGAGCTGAACAGGACATTTTGGAAATTGCTCATTTCAAGTCAGAAGCAACTTGACAGCACACAACAATGACAATAGCTTGAACTTGAAGCAAATCAGGTGCTGAACAGTGACCTGAATAACACCCACTAATTACCTATTAATGCTCCTTTAAAAATTAATAATAATGTGCCACCAAGATGATTTCAACTTATGGTGATTCTTGACAGATTTTCTCAGATATAAAGTACCCAGAAGTGGTTTACCATTCCCTCCTTCTGCTGGCACTCTAGGACTGTGCAGCTTGCCGAAGGCTACACAGGCTGGCCCCTCTCTTGGGAAGCACAGTGAGATTTTGAACTCTCAATCCCTGGGTCCACAGCCATGTACTCTAGCAATTCCTTAACATTCCCTAAAATCATTCCTAACTTTTAGGGCAAAGGGTCACCACACCAAAAACGACTGTAGACCTGACAAAGCAATAACATCACAGAAAGAGTTGTGGGAGGACTCTGTATCACCTGGTTCTCCCAAAACCTCCAAATGTCTCTCTTGTTGAGAATTCCCAAATCAAGGAGCTGCAGATAGCCCAGAATGAAGAGTACAAATGAAGCTTCAGTGAAAAGTTTATTTCACTGTCTTGGCTTTGAGCATATAGTACCCAAGTTTAGCTGACAAAAATCACCATCTCCTGTAACCTTTAGGCCAGCGATCCCCAACCCCTGGCCCAGTGCCAGTCCCTGGCCTGGGCCAGACCGGGCTGGCGAGAGAGACCTCCCCACGCGCACTCACCCCCGCGCCACCCGTTTGCGCCTGCGCACACTCTCCGGCATGCCCGCACGAGCGCCACGCTGCCATTTGCGCATGTGCGTGAGCCCGCACAAGTGCGTGCTGCTGTTTGCGCATGCGCATGAGCGGCCGTGCACCTGCGCAAAATGCCGGCACGCGCTTGTGCGGGCCTGCGTGCACCTGCGCGCCTGCGCAAAATGGCGGTGCACGCTCGTGCGGTTGCGCACACGCTTGTTCGCACATGCACGCGAGCGCGGGGGGTGCCCCGCCTTCCCCAGCTGGTCCGTGGACCGGAAAAGGTTGGAGAACACTGCTTTAGGCAACTACATTTTTAAAAAACCTACCTTGCATCCTTTAGTAGCAAAACATTTTTAGAAATTTTATAAACAGGTGGAGCCCTTCACAAGTGCTGGGGCATCCTCAAAACATGGCAAATTTCCTCCATTCCCTTAGAGGGCACAAAAGGATTTTTCAAACCAACGTTGTTGTTTTGACTTATATACTGCCCCATAGTGCTAAAGCACTGTCCAGGCAGTTTACAACACCATTTAAAAATATATATGTAGGGTAGGGTTGCTAGGGCTACATTTGGAGTCCTTGTTAAACATATTATATATGTTACCCATAATGCAAATGTCTATGTAGCCTTACTTTTAGAAGCTTAAAATCAGCTCACCCACAAAGCATATCTCAAGAAACAATAAGGCAGTATATGCTTTAGAAACATTCTCTGCTGACTAGCCAGAATGAAAACAGAGACATGGTCTAAAAACTTGCGTAACCTTGCTGAGGGACCAGAATCAAGAAAGCCCACGGGGAAAGTAGCAAATCACCTAAAATGAGGGCTAGGTCTGCATTCCATTCACACTACATCAGTAATAGCACACAAAAGATACATGACTGTACTTACAGTATGCCTCTGTATTCTCAAAAGGGCTACAATTGTCCAAACATTATTGGGGCAGAGCCAAGGACATGTTCTGATGCCAACAGCAACTATTTCAAAGTGTATATGTAACTTTATGCAACTTTAAGCAAATATGCTTACAGAAGCCCCATAACTTGTCATTCTGGGAGTGACAGCATCACTTATTCCATTGTTTTGCTAAAGATCTCTATAAAATATGTATCAATTTCTGTAACCTTTGAGCTGCTTGTACCGGTCACTGACTGACAGCAATCCACCTTGCAAGGCTCTCTCTTTTCCTTTATTTCTTTCTTTCCATATTTGCAAATTAGCAGGTTCTCTCCAACCATTTTTCCCTTTTTCAGGACCTTGCCAGAGGAGACAAGAACCTTAAAATTAAATTCTATTTTTCCTTTTACAACACTCTAGTGACTGCATGCAATCAATGGGCCACCCCCACCTTACAAAAACACATTAGATCACTACAGTCTTCACTCAGTGACAATATATGAATAGTAATTCTCCTTCATGGTGCTCACACAGTGTTACAGCCTCCCCTGTGTAAATACATCATTATCATGTAGTTTTGACCTTTACTAAAAATGTATGGTTTTAATAACCTAAAATTTTTAAAAGAAGTCTCTATTACTAGAGATAGTCATGAACTGGAAAACCAGTGGTTTGCTACCCATGAACCACCATGAACCCCCCCAACGAACCGGTTCACAGATCGTTTTTCAGGTTCATGCTGGGGGGAACCACTCACCTGTCCACTTCTCCTCCTCCCACCACCCCATTGCCTCCCTACCTTCTCTTGAAGCTTCTGCTGCCACTGCTGCAACCATCCTGACAGGCAGCTTCTGCTTGGGATTTTGCACATGTGTCCACTGCTCAGCTCACAGGTGGGTGCATGCACACATGCAGCAGGCCCAGGCCTGCTGCCTGTCAGGATTGTGGTGGCAATGGCAGAGGAGGAGGAGGTGGCAGCTGGAAGCCAAGGTAGGGAGCTGATGAGGGCATAGGGAGAGGGATTGAACATGCATCCCCCTTTTACCAAACAAAATGAAGTGCCGGGGGGGAAAGGTTCAGCGCTTCCTTTCAGCAAAATGGGATGCTCAAAACCAAACTGCGAACTGAACCATTAACTGGCCCACTTCGTGAGTTTTTCTGGTTTCTGGTTCAGTTCATGACAATCTCTATTCATTACCATTAACATATTTCAGTTCTGTTAATTAGTATGTCAATTGCAATATTCTTGATATGTTGTATACCACTTAAAGAAGCAGTATATACATATTTTTATACAAATATATATATTCTTATGTACATAAATACACAAAAGAGAGCAACAACAACAATAAATATCTACTAAAACTTTAGAATTAGATTATTGGGCAATGTGGGGAGAAATACATTGTATTGTATGGTTATCCCAGAAGAATCAACCAAGCACATCTATGTGTAAGAATCATATGGTTACCTTTATCTTTAACATAACATACTGAAACCTCAAACCAATACAATATGTGGCAAGAACATAGAAGCCGTTGCCTAGACCTGGCATTGATAACCATATAGTGCGTTTTCTGAAAGACAAGCCAGCAAATCCAGCAAAGATGGTGTGGAATTTGTTACATCTGGCTCTGACTTTGAAAGGTGAGTGAGCTTTAATGGAGCCTGTCCTTCCAACCTGGAGTCTGTTCTAGACAAAATTCATTGGCAATTTTAATTCCAACTCCTGTTGTGAAGTTGTTAGGGATGAATTTTAAATCCTTTCAAAAATTCCTTTAATTCCCCTAGCTTTTAAAGCTTATATCTTATGGCTAAGCACCTGCATGTGTGCTCTTCTGATAAGCAAATAGATGATTTTTGCTAAATAAAATGCTGAGTATAGATAATGCAGAGGTTATTAAATCTTTTCCTTAGGGATGACAGAGGATGGATTTCTCTTGGGATGCTAGTCGAGTGAAAATCCTGACTAGAGCAGTTGTGCTAGATAGAACTGTTGCACAATCACAGTGCAACCAACACTGTAAGCATGCAGTAGAAATCACACAACTGGTAGTACAACAAAAATATCTTTGAGTTTCACTGTTACATCAACTCTGTAGATACAGTTTTGTTTGTGCTAGCAGATTGTGGCTTCTATTTGTAACCCTCGGTTTTGTATATACACTTCTGCTTAAACAACACAGAGGCTTGAATGCTAGCACATACAATTAAGGAAGTTCATGGCAGGGAGGATTCATGCCCTGATCAGTGTGCTGGGAACTGATTGCTGGCTCCTAACAGAGCACAGCTGAGGAATAAAGCTGAGGCGGACCCAGGGTTGTGACCAGGGACAGTTAACAGGAGTTTGATGGGGGAGAGATAAGAAGGAAAGGTATGAAGGAAAGGCTACTGGAGGAAGGGAAAGAGAGAGACCAAGGAGACAAAGGCAGAGAGTTATATTTTAGTTGACTTTCCTAGCTATGTTCAGGCTAACAAAATAAATGAAAGGGCCTTCATAGACAAACAGATGAAAGCAAAAAGATAACAGGGATTATGGAGGGAAGAGACACTTAAGTGGTGGTGACCTGAAAAGTTTGTGCAGTGTTTATCTTTGTGCCCGAGTGTAACACAGTGCACAAATGCAACTGGTGGCACTGTTAAAAGAAAAAGTGAGAGAATTGGAGCAGCGAGTAGCCACACTTAAGGCTATAAGGGAAGGAAAAGTATACATTGACAGAACATTTGAGCAGCAGCTGCAGTCAGTAGAGGCACTGGAGGTGAAAGAGCAACCAGGGAAAGTAGAGGAGGACAATGCTGTGGAGGGAGCAAACATAGTGGAGAAAGTACCGTGGAAAAGAGTCACAGTTAGGTGCAAAAAGAAGGAGTAGACTATCTTCACTGGTGGAACTGTGAAACCGCTTCCAAGTTCTTGATGAGTCTGGCAGACAGCAAGCAGACAAAGTCAAAGAGGAGGCCTCACAGGAGCACATGAGAGGGACTGAAACTCAGCTAAGCACAGGCACTGAACCCACACCTTACAAAAGGAGGAAGAGAAGAGTAGTTGTATTAGGAGACTCCCTACTGTGTGGAATGGAAACTGAAGCATGCCAGGAAGATCCATGGACCCATCAGGTATGCTGCCTCCCTGGAGCACAGACTAGGGATGTGACGAGTTCAAATCTCCAGGGCTGTATGAACTGTATATGAGAGTACTGAAGGAACTGGCTGAAGAACTCTCAGAACCACCATCCATGCTAGACAACTAGAGGAGGGCTAATATTGTCCCCCTCTACAAAAAAGACAAAAAGGAGGAACCTGGGAATTACAGACCAGTCAGCTTGACATCAAACCCTGGGAAAATTCTGGAACATATAATTAAGCAGTCAATATGAAAGCATTTCAAAAATAATGCAGTCATAACTAGAAGCTCACACAGATTTGTCAAGAACTCAGCAATAAGTGAGAAGGATCTTGGAATCAAAAGCTGAATATGAGCCAACAATGTGATGTGGCTACAAAAAAGGCAAATTTTAGGCTGCTTTAACAGAAGCATGGTATCCAATTCCCGTGAGGTACTAGTTCTCCTCTATTCAGCACTGTTTAGGCCTCACCTTGAGAATTGTGTCCAGTTCTGGACACCACACTTCAAGAAGGATGCTAACAAATTGGAACAAGTTCAGAGGAGAGTGACAAGGATGATCAGGGGGCTGGAAACCAAGCCTTATGAGGAAAGGCTGAAAGAATTGGGCCTTGAGAAAATAAGACTGAGGGGTGATATGATAGCACTTTTCAAATATTTGAAAGGCTGTCATACAGAGGAGGGACAAGATCTGTTCTTGATCTCCATGAGTGCAGGACACACAATGGGCTCTAGTTATGGGAAGTCAGATTTCAGTTGAATATTGGGGAAAACCTCCTAACTGTTAGAGCAATAAGACAGTGGAACCAGTTACCTCGAGAGATGGTGAGTGTTCCAACACTGGAGCCATTCAAGAGAAATTTAGACAATCACCTGGCAGATATCTGTATTCCTACACTGAGCAGGGAGTTGGGCTTGATGGCCTTATAGGCTCCTTCCAACTTCATGATTCTATGATTCCTTTAAATATCTTGTTTTAAGACTCAACCCCCATTTGGACTGAATCTTTCCAGTGTCCCATCTGACACTATCCAGAAGAGCTACCCAGTGACACCTAAAGTTTCTGGGTGTCATTTACTCTTAACATTAACTTATGTTGGGATCCAAGCCATAGTTTCTACTGAAATAATATAACACTTTGCCTAATGCATCTCTTGCCTAATGCACATGAAAGCCCTTCCTCTGGGCTTGGCAGTGATGTGCATTTATCCATTTCTAAAAGAAATGGTGGAATCTATTGGCAAGACTCCAGTACTTGAACAGAAAGAGATGCTTAGATTTCACACTTGTTCCAAATGATTGAGCCAGGAGTACAAAACTTTTTTACTTTTTTTTCTTTTTAGCATTTAGGACTGCTCTGGAGCTGCACTCTAGTGGAAAGCAGGGTCACAGGCATGGGGTAGAGCCAATAGAAAAATGGGCAGGGACAACCACACCTCAAGGACATTTGCCACTCATAAGACGCACAAATAGGGATGGATAAGAAATCCATGTTCATCTCATATTTTAAAATGTACTAGATTTGTACTTACTGCTTCTGAGCATAAACTGGGTGTCTGCTCCATCACCTTTGCACAGGAAGGAGAAAGTATCCATGTAAACCTTGAAAAAGCAAAGGACTGCACATGGGATTTGGGGGAGATTTATAAGAAATAGCCAAAAACCATGAAAAAGAGAGATTATAAAGAAAAATGAAATAAGATGCTGGTCTAACTAAACTCCAAGGAGATTTAAAAACAGCAAAGAATAAAGCCAATACAAATCCAAAAGGTAGATTAAAAGGAAAATCAGTTTACCAAAAAAGAAGCTCTAAAATATTAAATAGCTACCATCTTATCACTGGTTTCTTCCCCATTCTCTTAGCATGGCTGGTATTCCACATGGAATCTGTTATAAAGCACACAACTAATAACATTCCCTCCCTCTATTCCTCTTACTACTACTACTACTACTACCACCACCACCATTCCATCTTTTCAAGTGGCTTAAATTCCTGGCATGTTTGAGGGAAACATTTTAAAAACTGTCTGCCCATCATGATTTTTAAAAAATAAATATGAAAAGAATCCTCTGAAAATGTTCGGCTTTACATTTTAAACTCCCTTAAATTGTAGTACCATCGAGGGATGCCAGGTCTCAAGGCAATTGCTGAAATTCCAAGGAATTGCTATGTCTCTCTGTGTTATCAGGCAAGGAGAAAAATCTTAGGGCAAGCAGTGTTGGAGGAGAAAGTCTGATTCTTGTCAGATTTTAAGGCCTGGTACCAAAGCTCTCTGGCTCAACATGAAGGCATTTGTACATATCTTGAGATTCCAGAACATCAGTGTACCAAAAAGCCAGGAAGGAGGTGAAGGGACATATGAGATAGATGGGGGAGTGCATACATTTGGGCTTATCATGCTATTTTGAATGAGGATGGTAATGGAGTGTCTTCTGCCCTAACTATAACATTGTCTACAAAATAACGCTAATAATACAAAAGGATGTTGTAGCACACAGTACAGCTCAGATACTGAGGCTGGGTTGGTTTGCACTGGGCCCCATTACCTTCTGCTCTTGGGATCATCATTTTGTGATTGGGAAATCCAGCTCTAGCTGCACTACAGCTCAGAAGTTAAGTCACCAGATAAAAAACACATATAGTAGTTTCCTACCATTCTGCTACTGTTGGGCAGGTTGGTAAGAATGGTGCCAACATCAGACGTTGTCAGACTCATGGATCTGGGACAGCAGCAAAAGCAGCCACTGCTGGAGAAAACAATCACATTGTAAGAAAAAAGCAGCTAGGTATAGAGCTGTTTTGAGTAGAATGGTAGAATGTCCACTGCCACTGCACTATTTGCAAGTTAAGGGAAAAAACTGGAAAGGGGAGCTTGTCAGTTGTCTCCTGCAGTGGAATCGCTTTTTGTGTGAGTGTGCCATCACTAGAAGCGGACTGGGCTGCAGAGATCTTAAACACCATCTGCATTTCTCCCTTGCTCAATTCTGTGTATTCTTACACAGTCAGCACCACTCCTGCCCTCCCTCTTGTGAAGCTGAGTTTCTGAAGCTGTCAAGCAACACCTTTTATAGCTCCATCAATTATTCATTTAACCTGACTAGTTCTGAAAAACAAGACAGTGAGCAATTACGAAAAACAAAACAAAAAATCTAATAAGGGAAACAACGTTACTTTTTAAAACATTGTAACAACACAAACTGAATTACTTTTTCAAAATAATATTCAAAATTCTGTGGTTGCATGAAAACATGGGGATCCTCTGTGTTGCCTACCTGTCTTCTCTCTGAGAGCAGCTACTCAAAAACAAAAACAAATCAAAACAAAACCCTCAAAGACAGTACCTAATACAGTTATGTAAAAAATAAAGTACACCCTCTTTGCATTCTATGGTTTTACATATCAGGACATAATAAAAATCATCTGGTCCTTAGCAGTTCTGAAAAGTAGGTAAATACAATCTTAGATGAACAACAATACATGACATATTTATACCATGTCATCATTTATTTTGCAAAATAAAGCCAAAATGAAAAAGCCATGTGTGAAAAACTAAGTATACCTTATGATTCAATAGCTTGTAGATCCACCTTTGCAGCAATAACTTGAAGTAATCATTTTCTGTATGACTTTATCAGTCTCTCACATCGTTGTGGAGGAATTTTGGCCCACAGTTCATTGAGGTTTGCGGTATTTGTTTATGCACAGCTCTCTCAAGGTCCCACCACAGCATTTCAATTGGGTTGAGGTCTGGACTTTGACTGGGACATTGCAACACTTCGATGCTTTTGTTTTTCAGCTGTTCTGTTATAGATTTGCTGGTGTACTTCTGGAAGACTGACAACTGTCTTGAATGTTTTCCACTTGTGAATAATCTTCCTCACGATAGAATGATGGACTTTAAATTGTTTGGAAATGGCCTTATAACCCTTCCCAGATTGATGGGCAGCAATAGTAGCTTCTCAATAATTGTTGGTGATGTGTTCCCTCCTTGACACACACCTGAATGCTCCAGACCAGCAAACTGCTAAAACTTCAGCTTTTATAGAGGTGGTCACACCTAAAGGGCATTTGGTTAGCAGCACCAGGCTGCTACTTAGCCTTTTAATTCTTATGGAAGCAGTAACAGTATGGAAAAACTAAGCAGTATGGAAAAACTAACATACTTAGTTTTTCCACACATGGCTGAGGTTGTATTTTCCTAATTTTCAGATCTGCTAAGGACAGATGATTTTTATCCTGATACGTAAAACCATAGAGTTCAAAGACAAGGACCAAATGGGCCAATTACACCCTCTTCATTGTAGCTTACCTCACAAGTAGACTGATGGTCTGAAGAGGAAAATCTCCACTACATGAGGGGTTCTCCATGCAATTGGGAACCTTGGAGATATTTTCCCCTTTCGACCACATGTGGTGAGCAACCACAGGAGGGCCGGGGTTACCATGTTGCCTTCCTTGTGCATGTAATTAAATTGGTTTGCCCAATGTCCAAACAGGGCCGCTGTCTCTCACCTTAGCCTACCTTGGCTGGAAGTAAGTTTCTTTAACCATGAGAGGATGTATTTTTAAGGGAGGACCAGGATTTAAGCCTTCACTATCCTGTGCAAACATATATATGCAATAAATACCCCAAAGAAAAGAATCAAGGACTTTATTCTACCTTCTGAATTTTTGTCTGACAGTTGGATTTATCACCTAGACTCTCATATTGAACAAAAGGAAATTATGCTGAAAACTACTGCTTTAAGCACCACAGAGCTCTAACCACTGAAGCAACTTCCTTTAGTAAAACCTGGGGAATTCTCCAGCCTCCATTCCACATTCCCCCCCCCCCCAAGTTAGGGCTTGTAGCTCACATAATCTCTCCCTAACTGTGCTTTCCTTCCTTAAGTAGAACTCAGGGAATTCCCGAGGCTCCTATCAAGGCAGGCAACCATTCAAGCTGGAAGCTACCGATATCATTTTATATTGACATCTGTGACAAATGCCCAAGTCACTCCTGTCACTCATAGCTGGAGCTCATTTGCATGAGCCTATGGGAGGACTGGAGGGGCGGAATCATTCAGTCAGTTAGGCAGTTAGTCAGAGTCAGAGAGAGGGAGTGAGTGAGAGAAGGAGAGTGCGAGGTGTAAAGGAGAGAGGTTGAAGAGCAAAGAGAGAGAGAGAGAGAAATAGAGAGAACTGATAGTAATAAAGATAATCTGGTTAAAGTAAATAAATAAAGCAAATGGTGATTGAGTGGGTAACTAAATATACAAAGTTCAATGATGTTGATTCTATACAATAATTAAAGAACACCTGTGATTCAGATTCATCCTAATATCTTTTAATAAACAAGTTATGTTGGCAGCAAGTGTCTGATTAAAGTCATTTACAGAGTGGATAAGGGAAATCCACTGGTGGCAGCGAAGGAAAGAGAGAACGTCACCAGAGTGAACCCCCTGGTTTGGGGAAAACAAACAGAGGACACTGGGTGAACGTCACAAGTGGTGGCAGCGGTGGGATTCGAATAGAGTCCAGTAAAGCCAACGAAAAATCAAATTTTTCTGAGTCAAATTTACCTATTAGTCAGAGAGAGGTCTGTTGTGAAGGAGTGGGTGACTCGCTAGAGCTTTTGTGGGAAAGCTTAGTAGCGGGGCTCCTGAACGCAGATCTTGGGGGGACTAAGATAGGAAAAGGCTCTGAAGGAAAGATTCTGTGTGAGCTTACCTCAAGATTTGGAAGACCAGTGGGCTAGCTTTGGATCCAAGGCTCTAAGAAGGGAGCGCTGGTGGACAAAAGCGGAAGCCAGGGTCAGAAACAGGTCTGAGGTGATAGGAACAAGCAGAGGCTTGGAAAGAAATCTGAAATAGTTTTGTGTCTGGAGGCAAGAAAACAGAGTGTCTCAGACCAAAGAACAGTGTGGCTGGCGGGGTGCCAGAAGAAACAGTGTAGCAATCCTTAGCTGCCGAGGGAGAGCTACAGAGTAACTCAGAAAGGAAAAAGTATTTTAAACAGAGGCTTGACTATCTATCTGCAAAATAAACCAGCTTATCCAAATAAATACACATACATATGCCTCCTAAAAGAAGCAAAAAGATAGGGATGGAGGTAATTAATCCTCAAGATTTACCTCATGAAGTGGAGGGAAATGAAGTCCC
Source organism: Intellagama lesueurii (assembly GCA_037013535.1). Lineage (NCBI taxonomy): Eukaryota > Metazoa > Chordata > Lepidosauria > Squamata > Agamidae > Intellagama > Intellagama lesueurii. The sequence continues at coordinate 189,031,410 of JBAJHW010000001.1, read as the reverse complement.
TGGGGAAATATCTATAGAACAGGAGGAGACTCATGAGGGTGCCTCAGGTGATCTGAGCTCCCAAGAATTTGAAAAATGGAGGTTACTTCAGGAATTTAAATTAAAGGAACTAGAAATCAAAGCTAGGGCTGAAGAAAAAGGTCAGGAACTGCAACTCAAGGAATTAGAGATTAAGGAGAGAGAGAGGGCTGAGGCCAGACAGAAGGAAATAGATTTTGAATTAAGAGAGAGGGAAATGGCAATGGAGCAAGAAAATAGACAAATAGAATTAAGACAAAAAGAGATGGACTTTCAATTGCAAATGAGACAATTAGAACTGACATATCAAAATAACAATAATAACATTAATGCTAATGAGGGGGATGTAAAAATAGATCTCAAGAGATTTCCCCAGTATAGAAAAGGTGACTGCCCAGAATCATTTCTCATTTCCTTTGAGCGTTCTTGCTGGGACTTTAACGTGAAAGAGGAGGAACGAATGATAGTGCTAAGATCTCAAATAAGTGGAGATTTAGCTGACCTCTATTCACAAATGCCCCTAAATCAAGCCAGAGACTTTGAGGCTTATAGAAAATTGATTTATTCGTGATATGGCATTAATGCAGAGCACCTGAGGCGAAACTTTCGTGCCCTGACCAAAAAGCAGGAGGAACCATATTCTCAAATGGGGGCGAAATTAGTACAGTATCTAGAGAAGTGGTTGGAGCGTGAGAATGTCACGTCTCTAGAACAAATGAAAAATGCAATAGGGCTGGAGCAATTTTATTCTGTTCTACCTGGTGATTTAAGATATTTAGTGAGAGACAAAAAGCCTAAAAATGTACAGGAGGCAAGTGAAACTGCTGATTCTATAAATGAGATAAGGAACCCCAGATTCTCTGAGGTAAAAATTAGAGGGAAAGTGTGGGACGACAGGAGGAGAGGACCTAGAGATTACCTCAGAAATAATCAAGCTACTGGAAGCCATTTTAAAGGCAAGCCTTCAGAACTGAGTCACCAGAAACATAATAGCTTTGAAGAAAAGGGTGACAAGTCCCCGTATTTTGAACCCAGAGCCAATAAAACATGTTATGGGTGTGGGGAGAAAGGACATTTTTGGGCTCAATGCCAGACCACCAAGAATAGGTATGCTGGTCAGCAAAAAGGAGGGGGAAATTCCAGTCTGTCAAAGAAAGTATACTGTGTACAGCAGAGTGGAGCTAAGGAAGCCATTGAAGCGGTTGCCATAACAACCCCAGTAACAGAGAAGCCAGAGAGCCAAGAGGAGCCTCCTATGGCTAGGGTCGTTCAATGTTATTTGATAAAATGTGACCAGGATCTTCTACGCAGTTCAGGCGATGTTATATATGTGAATAATAACAAATATCTTGCTCTAAAAGATTCCTGCTCACAAGTTACAGTGTGTCATCCAGAGATAATCCCTAAGAAAAATATGCTGGAACATGAGACAATTTCTATTAAAGGGATTGGAGCTGAAATAGTGAAGCTGCCATTGGCAAACATTCCCATAAAATATAAAGGGTGGACAGGAGATTGGACAGTGGCCATATCTGAGCAAATTCCTGCCCCATGTTTAATAGGCCTGGATTTAGCGGAGCATGTACAGAGTGTTTTTGTAACAACTCGCTCCCAAGGAAAGCCAATTGAAAGCACTGAAGAAAACATTGGGAATTCTGAAATAATAGAAAGGAATGAAACAGCTGATCTAGTCACTATGAGGAATCCTAGTAGTAATCTGTCTTTCATAAAAGAACAAAAAGAAGACCCTACCTTAAATGAATGCTTTAGACAAGCTAAGGAAGGGCCCCTGACCCCTGAAAACCCTGAAAGATACTGTATGAAGGAAGACCTATTGTACAGAGAGGTTCTAATGAATCCTATGAGGGGAGGGGAGAGCATTCTCAGACAACTGGTAGTGCCCTTCAAATACAGAGAAAGAATTTTAGAAAAGGGACATAAAGATGCATTTGCTTCTCATTTAGGAATCTCACGTACCAAGCAAAGGATTGCTCAAAACTTTTACTGGCCTGGGATGGGGAAGCAGGTCAAGTTATATTGTCAAAGCTGTGACACATGTCAAAGGCAGGGTACTGGGAATGACAAGACCAAGGCTAAACTGTGCCCATTACCAGTCATCTCAACCCCATTTCAGCGAATAGGCCTAGACATAGTGGGACCCCTACCTAAAGTTACCAGGCGGGGAAATAGATTCATTTTATCCATAATTGATTATGCCACAAGATACCCGGAAGCTGTTCCCTTGCGGAATATTGAAACAGAGACAGTGGCAAATGCACTATTAAATTATATGTGTCGCATGGGCTTCGCTTCCGAGATAGTTACCGATTTGGGGACCTCATTTACGTCCAAATTAATGAAAAGGTTGTGGCAAGTCTGTGGCATCACTCACATCACATCATCCCCTTATCATCCCCAGACTAATGGATTGGTTGAGAAATTTAATGGGACCCTAATGCGAATGATTCGAGCATATACCGCTGAAAATCCAAATGATTGGGACCATAAATTGCAACCATTATTGTATGCTTATAGATCTGTACCCCAGGAAAGTACAGGATTTAGCCCGTTCGAACTATTATTTGGAAGGAAAGTCCGGGGACCCTTAGATCTACTCCCGCAAAACTGGGAGGAACATAGAGGAGAGGATCCTGAGTCAGTGGTCCAATATATAGATGCACTGATGAACTCCTTGCATCAGTCTCTTGAGTTAGCGGCAGAAAACATAAAGAGCCATCAAGGAAAGCAAAAACACTGGTACGACAAGAGGGCCAGGGAAAGAACATTTAATCCTGGAGACGAAGTGCTAATGTTGAAACCTATTAAAGGAAATAAACTCCAATTAGCTTGGGCAGGTCCATTTAGAGTGGTCTCTAAAATGAGTGACGTGAATTATGTAATTCAGGAGGAGGGAGAAGAAGTCAGAAGAGTTGTGCATGTAAATATGATTAAACCCTATTATAGGAAAGAAAATTTCGTTTTATATGCCATTAAAGAAACACCCAAGGAAAAACCTGAATTATGGTATTGGAAAGGAAGGGGTGTACTCCAGTATAACCCTGAGGAAATCAAAATTAGCCTTACTCTAACACCCGAGCAACAAGAAGAAGCCAGAGCTTTATTGCAAAAATATAAGCATGTCTTTTCTAATAAGCCTGATATAGCCAAGGGTGTAGGGCATAAAATAGAGACATGGGAAGAGCACAAAATCCATCTTGAAACAGTGCTACAGAGACTACATGAGACCAGTTTAACAGTCAAATCTAGTAAATGCCAACTGGGTAGCTCAGAAGTAAAATATGTAGGACATGTAATAGGGGGAGGCATAATCAAACCCCTAGAACCCAAAATAGAAGATATCAACAATTGGTCCAGGACAACATCTAAGATAAAAATAAGATCTTTCCTAGGGTTAGCCGGCTATTATTGTCGCTTTGTACCCAAGTTAAGCGAGATAGCCGCCCCTTTATCTGATTTAACTCACAAAAGAAAGGCTGAGAAGATCCAATGGACAGACAACTGCGAGGAGGCCTTTAGCAAGTTGAAGACGGCGTTGACTACCGGTCCTGTCCTGAGAGCTCCAGACTTCCAGCGGGAGTTTACTGTCTACACCGAGGCATCCAACGTCGGGCTGGGAGCCGAGCTGAGCCAAGCTGACGAGGACGGAAACCATCATCCTAGGACCTATCTTAGCAAGAAGCTGCAGGCGAGCGAGAGGCACCTATCTATGACTGAGCGGGAGTGCCTAGCCAGAATCTAGGCATTGCAAAAACTTCTGTGGCTGAGAACTATCTGGGCCAATAATAACAAACTGATGAGATGGGCCCTACTTTTGCAGGACTTTGATTTTGAGATTCAGAGCGTGAAGGGAACCCAGAACGTAGTGGCTGATGCGTTATCATGGAGACCAGAGGACTGACGGATGGAGGAGAAGAAAAATGTAAAATGTAATGGCATATAAACTGTTCTGTTTATGCATAAGTTTAAGATGTAAATTAAAAAATGTAATGTGTTAAATTAATGGTAGTAGTAATAAATGTAACAGTAATGTGATTTGTATTAATGTAATTGTAATTAATGCAAATATTTATAATTGTAATGACTGGGTTAAATGTTTAAATTAATAAGTTTAATTTGCAATAAATAGAAATCGATAATATCACATATGCATAGATACTGTATAAAATAAATATATTGTGTAAAAGAGTAACTTGTAATACATGTTTTAGTAGTCAACATAGTATTGTGAAAATGTTTGAAATAAATTGTTCACTGCTTATTGCGTTGTTCAAGAGGGTAAACTATAAAGTTTCCCCCATGAAACAAACTTTTCCTAGGGGGGAGGTATGTGACGAATGCCCAAGTCACTCCTGTCACTCATAGCTGGAGCTCATTTGCATGAGCCTATGGGAGGACTGGAGGGGCGGAATCATTCAGTCAGTTAGGCAGTTAGTCAGAGTCAGAGAGAGGGAGTGAGTGAGAGAAGGAGAGTGCGAGGTGTAAAGGAGAGAGGTTGAAGAGCAAAGAGAGAGAGAGAGAGAAATAGAGAGAACTGATAGTAATAAAGATAATCTGGTTAAAGTAAATAAATAAAGCAAATGGTGATTGAGTGGGTAACTAAATATACAAAGTTCAATGATGTTGATTCTATACAATAATTAAAGAACACCTGTGATTCAGGTTCATCCTAATATCTTTTAATAAACAAGTTATGTTGGCAGCAAGTGTCTGATTAAAGTCATTTACAGAGTGGATAAGGGAAATCCACTGGTGGCAGCGAAGGAAAGAGAGAACGTCGCCAGAGTGAACCCTTGGTTTGGGGAAAACAAACAGGGGACACTGGGTGAACGTCACAACATCTAATCCTTCTTTGGAAACAACTAAATTCTTTGCTGCAGAAAGAAATTTTATTGTAGCAAGTTCAGCTATCCTCAGATTAAATTCCAATATCAGTTCTGGAAATATTATGACTGAGCCTCTCTATTTCAGATAAAATTTGTCAATTCAAATGTTCTAGCTAAGCAGATAAGTTTTTTATTTTACGTCATTTCCCTCACCCACCACATACCTCTCAAAGTCTCTTACTAATCTGTTGCAATTTCTTCTTCCCTTCTATTGCTTCTAACTATCCTCACACTTTGCTAGTCTCCTTCACCCTTTCCCACTGCTAGAAGAACTTGGTGGGCTGCAGCACTGAGGCCCCCTTAAATTGGACTAACTCCCATTCTGTGAGCCACAGAGCTATTAAACAGAGCCACACCAGCCTTCTTCCTCCTATGGACCCTGCTATACAGTCAGAATATATCCACTGATATATGTAGGTAGATTATCCACAGGTGTTCCTTCCATCCACCTATCCTAGATAAAATTGCACTTGATAAATTTCTGATTGTCATCTGCCCAGGAAGAGTACTGCCCCTGCTGCCCTTGGAATGAAACTCCATCATGCCTGCAACTCTGTCTAACTGCTGCACGAAGAGCAGGAAGTACAGTGGAGAAGTCCACCCCTGCCATCAGTAGTATTGGGAGGCACAAGCAGCACCCACTCAGCTCCTGGCTGCAGTGCAGTGCAGATGGATATCATGGGCACAATGTATTCCTGGCTAAGTTACAAAACTGCCGGAGGGTGGGATGGGGAAGGACAATTCTGAACCACCTTCTGGGGCTTCATTATATCTAACAGTTTGCCCAACTCCAAACCAGTCCACAATGGATTTGTGTGAGAGATCCCACCCATCCTTTCTTACTTCCTCTCTCTCTCTCTCTCTCTCTCTCTACCTCTTCCTTCTAACAATCACTTTTCTCTGTTCCAGCTTCAGTGGAGGAGTGAGAAACTTATCATTCTAGTGGATCAATATCCTTTAAAATGTGTAAAATGTCCTCAGGTCAGCAAACTTGTGCTAAAAAGTGTGACAAACACAAAATCAGCATTTCTCACTGTCTCCTCCACTTCTCATTTCTTTCCTGCACGGGGGCATCCTTCAACTGCCGCCTTGAATACTTGATGGCCAGGTATGACCAGGCCTCATGGCAAGTTTTTTTGTTTTTGTGTGCAGTTGGACACAAAAAGTGCTGCTTGGGAACAAACTGTGCAGTTGGACACTGATAGACATTCAGATAGAGAAACAGAAAAAAAACCAGACAGGTCATGTGTGCTCCTTGCTAAGAACCTAGGAGGACAGGCAGTGTCATGAAACACAATTTATGTAAAGGTTGGAGGCAGCCATATTAAAACAACTTTTGGGGGTGGAACCTCTTTTGTTCATTTTCATCAGTGTTGAAAATCTTCAGGCCCTCTTGTATAACAGACACTAAAGCAAGCCACTCTGCCTGAAGCTTTGTGTTTGACTTGTTTGGGGTGGGGTAGCCTGACAAGGCATTTGTGCAGGTGGAACATCTGCTTTTTAAAACCCCTGCTTTGCTGCTGCCACACCAACAACAACAACACAACTTGCTATCCTCTTCTTTGTGACTCTCACCATTCTTTGCTCTGCTGCCTCTTGCACAAAGGGCTCGCCTACTGCATTCTCTCTCCTTCTTTTCTGCATTTGGCAGCACAACTTCTTCAAATCTGAATATGTGAGAAGTGCCAAAAGGGCTGGGAATTTCTGGAGACTGAAGTATCCAGGTGCTACCAGCTGCCCCTCAAGAGAGCTGCATAAGGCTTTTCAGGTTATTTCTTTGAAACAGAAGGAAGCTGTTTCAAACTAGGAGCTGTGTTGACTGTGCCTAGCAGCTGCTGAGGAACCTGCTGTTTCCGTTCTATAAGCTTGTAAAATGCCTGAGGCTAAAACACTGCCTGTAACCTGGACTTCTATTTTATTAACCTTCTCTTTTATCTAATACCAATCTGTCATGTTCTGGGAGGGCAGAACAATGCTTGCCTGATAAGATGTCTCTTGGGAATGCAAACAGTTCAGAGGAATAGAATGGAATAGAAAAACAGGCTGCTTCAGCACAAGGACAAAATTGTTCTTCTATACATCTGGTTTAGTTAAAACAGATTTTAGCTTTAATGCCCTCTTGGAGCCTCGAATGTCATTCTTCCTCTTTATTAAAAGATCTTCATAAATCTTAGAAATTCTTTTTTGATACCTCCACATGTCCCAATAGTTCATATCTACTTTGTTTTCCTTTTAGGGAGTTCAATGACATTCCTGAAGAAAGAAAAAAGGAACTGTATCTGAGAAAAGTGTTTTGTAATATATGCAGATACATATTCAGTAGCATTACTAGATGAAGTAGACAGTAGCATTACTAGAGAAGAACCCTCTTAAAAAATAATCCATCTTCATTTTGAACAGTTTGTATGGGGGGATATCTTTCATTTAAGCTATCTACCCTAATTTATTTTCTTGGTATAGTCCTGCTGCATTTTCAGAAACTTACATTTTCAACACAATAGAAGTATGCAAGATAGATTTCCTTACTTTAAAAAAAAAGCTGCTTTTCTAACAAGCCTCTTGGCCCAAACTTTTAAAAAGCCATTTTGAATGGCGTATCTTCTCTGGCATATCTTCTCTAAATTAATCTTCTCAAATTAGTTTAGCCAGTTACGGTAACTAGGGCAAAGCATGGTTTTAATTATAAGATATTTATAAGCTTAATTATATATTAAATATATAATATATAGTTCCATTTATTCTGTGTTTAGCCAAATTATGCCTATAAACAATGCAATCAAAATTAATTCTTGTGCTCAGGAAAACATGAATGAAAACTATGATGACAGTTGAAATGATTATTTCTAAATAATGTTTGTCAATAGCAGGGGGTGGTAGCGTGCAGCCTTCAGGTTGCATGTGGACTCCTCCAGGGCTTTTTTTTGTTTGTTGTTTTTTTTTTTTTTTTTTTTTTGCAGATCTCCATTATGACATACCCCTTCATGGATTGCTGCCTTGTCGTGGTGAAGGGGCTTGAGTAATTCAGAGAAGCTATGGGCTATGCTGTGCAGGGACACCCAAGACGGACAGGTCATAGTGGAGAGTTCTGACAAAACGCGATCCACCTGGAGCAGGAACTGGCAAGCCACTCCAGTATCTTTGCCAAGAAAACTCCATGAACAGAAACAAAAGGCTAAAAGATATGACACTGGAAGATGAGCCCCTCAGGTCGGAAGGTGTCCAATATGCTACTGAGGAAGAGCGGAGGACAAGGACAAGTAGCTCCAGAGCTAATGAAGTGGTTGGGCCAAAGCCGAAAGGACGCTCAGCTGCGGACGTGCCTGGAAGTGAAAGGAAAGTCCGATGCTGCAAAGAAAAATACTGCATAGGAACCTGGAATGTAAGATCTATGAACCTTGGTAAGTTGGATGTGGTCAAACAGGAGATGGCAAGAATAAACATTGACATCCTGGGCGTCAGTGAACTAAAATGGACGGGAATGGGCGAATTCAATTCAGATGATTATCATATCTACTATTGTGGGCAAGAATCCCGTAGAAGAAATGGAGTAGCCCTCATGGTCAACAAAAGAGTGGGAAAAGCTGTACTGGGATATAATCTCAAAAATGATAGAATGATTTCAATACGGATCCAAGGCAGACCTTTCAACATCACAGTAATCCAAGTTTATGCACCAACCACCAATGCGGAAGAGGCTGACATTGACCAATTCTATGAAGACTTACAACACCTTCTAGAACTGACACCAAAGAAAGATGTTCTTCTCATTATAGGGGATTGGAATGCTAAAGTAGGGAGTCAAGAGATAAAAGGAACAACAGGTAAGTTTGGCCTTGGAGTTCAAAACGAAGCAGGGCAAAGACTAATAGAGTTTTGTCAAGAGAACAAGCTGGTCATCACAAACACTCTTTTCCAACAACACAAGAGGCGACTCTACACATGGACATCACCAGATGGGCAATACCGAAATCAGATGGATTATATTCTCTGCAGCCAAAGATGGAGAAGCTCTATACAGTCAGCAAAAACAAGACCTGGAGCTGATTGTGGCTCTGATCATCAGCTTCTTATAGCAAAATTCAATCTTAAACTGAAGAAAATAGGAAAAACCACTGGGCTAGTCAGGTATAATCTAAACCAAATCCCTTATGAATACACAGTGGAAGTGAAGAACAGATTTAAGGAACTAGATTTGGTGGACAGAGTGCCTGAAGAACTATGGATGGAGGCTCGTAACATTGTACAGGAGGCAGCAACAAAAACCATCCCAAAGAAAAGGAAATGCAAGAAAGCAAAGTGGCTGTCCAACGAGGCCTTACAAAAAGCAGAGAAGAGAAGGGAAACAAAATGCAAGGGAGATAGGGAAAGTTACAGAAAATGGAATGCAGACTTCCAAAGAATAGCAAGGAGAGACAAGCGGGCCTTCTTAAATGAACAGTGCAAAGAAATAGAGGAAAAGAATAGAAAGGGAAAAACCAGAGATCTGTTCAAGAAAATTGGAGATATTAAAGGAAACTTTTGTGCAAAGATGGACATGATAAAGGACAAAAATGGCAGGGACCTAACAGAAGCAGAAGACATCAAGAAGAGGTGGCAAGAATACACAGAGGAATTATACCAGAAAGATTTGGATGTCCCGGACAACCCAGATAGTGTGGTTGGTGACCTTGAGCCATACATCCTGGAGAGCGAAGTGAAGTGGGCCTTAGAAAGCATGGCTAACAACAAGGCCAGTGGAGGTGATGGCATTACAGTGGAACTATTTAAAATCTTAAAAGATGACGCTGTTAAGGTGCTACACTCAATATGCCAGCAAGTATGGAAAACTCAGCAGTGGCCAGAGGAGTGGAAAAGATCAGTCTACATCCCAATCCCAAAGAAGGGCAGTGCCAAAGAATGCTCCAACTACCATACAATTGCACTCATTTCACATGCTAGCAAGGTTATGCTCAAAATCCTCCAAGGTAGGCTTCAGCAGTATGTGGACCGAGAACTCCCAGAAGTACAAGCTGGATTTCGAAGGGGCAGAGGAACTAGAGACCAAATTGCTAACATGCGCTGGATTATGGAGAAAGCCAGAGAGTTCCAGAAAAACATCTACTTCTGCTTCATTGACTACACAAAAGCCTTTGACTGTGTGGACCGCAGCAAACTATGGCAAGTTCTTAAAGAAATGGGAGTGCCTGACCACCTTATCTATCTCCTGAGAAATCTATATGTAGGACAGGAAGCAACAGTTAGAACTGGATATGGAACAACTGATTGGTTCAAAATTGGGAAAGGAGTACGACAAGGCTGTATATTGTCTCCCTGCTTATTTAACTTATATGCAGAATACATCATGTGAAAGGCAGGGCTGGATGAATCCCAAAACGGAATTAGGATTGCCGGAAGAAATATCAATAACCTCAGATATGCAGACGATACCACTCTGATGGCAGAAAGTGAGGAGGAATTAAAGAACCTCTTAATGAGGGTGAAAGAGGAGAGCGTAAAAAATGGTCTGAAGCTCAATATCAAAAAAACTAAGATCACGGCCACTGGCCCCATCACCTCCTGGCAAATAGAAGGGGAAGATATGGAGGCAGTGACAGATTTTACTTTCTTGGGCTCCATGATCACTGCAGATGGTGACAGCAGCCACGAAATTAAAAGACGCCTGCTTCTTGGGAGGAAAGCGATGACAAACCTAGACAGCATCTTAAAAAGCAGAGACATCACCTTGCCGACAAAGGTCCGCATAGTCAAAGCTATGGTTTTTCCAGTAGCGATGTATGGAAGTGAGAGCTGGACCATAAAGAAGGCTGACCGCCGAAGAATTGATGCTTTTGAATTGTGGTGCTGGAGTCCCCTGGACTGCAAAGAGAACAAACCTATCCATTTTGAAAGAAATCAACCCTGAGTGCTCACTGGAAGGACAGATCCTGAAGCTGAGGCTCCAATACTTTGGCCATCTCATGAGAAGAGAAGACTCCCTGGAAAAGACCCTGATGTTGGGAAAATGTGAAGGCAAGAGGAGAAGGGGACGACAGAGGACGAGATGGTTGGACAGTGTCACTGAAGCTACCAACATGAATTTGACCCAACTCCGGGAGGCAGTGGAAGACAGGAGGGCCTGGCATGCTCTGGTCCATGGGGTCACGAAGAGTCGGATACGACTTAACTACTAAACAACAACAACAACAAACTATGACATATTTTTTTTAAAAAACCACCATTGGAGAGATTCTAGGCAGGACTGTGTGTCTAGATATGATAAGCGCCATAATAAAAAAGACTGCCTAAGTAAGTATACATTGAAGCATACATTGACAGAACTCTTGACAGCAGCTGTCACAGGGGGCACTGGAGATGGAAGAAAACCAAAGCAAAGCAATGGAGGAGAGTGCTGAGGAGAGTAAAAACATAGTGGAGGAACCACATGGAAAAGAGCCACAGTTGGGAGCTGTTAACATACGATAGAAAAATATGGAATTGTCAGTCTGAATTATGGGAGAATGACTAAGCAGAGGAAGAAAGACTGAATCATTCTAGTTGGCATTTAGCCAGAACAGGTGAAATACCTGCACATGTGCAATGCTCAATTTGCTGAGTAAGTGTTGCATCATACACAGGTATATAGGCAGGCAGTTAACAAACCTATGGTGTTGGTGTCAGGACCGAATCTCCCTAAGGAGCATGGGTCCTTCGGGCAGGGAGTTCCTCAGCCACAAATCTACCACCTTTACGCTGGGGCAAGTCCTCAACCTCCAGCAGTGCGTAGCCTTTGCGCCTAGAATAAGCCTGACCTTAAAAGAACACTTTACTTTTACTCAGTACTTTGCAAGTACAGACACATGGGCTTTGTAGTTCCTAAGAACTCACAACAGCTCAGTTAATTGGGACTTCTCTGGTAGCTAGTCAATGGCCGTTACCACTCCTCTGGATTTAGCCAAACCCTGCTGATCCAAGAGACAATCCTTGGTGAAGATTTTTATAATTAATTTTTTATTAAGAAAATATATAGTTTCATAGAAACAGTTTGTTTTTGCTCAAGCATAGCATAAAGAACATGTTCAAAAGATTACCATAATTAAATACAACAACGAATTCCCATTAAAAATAACAAACACTAAAACTGGGCTAAGGTGGGCTAGCCCCACCTCCTTCTTTCTCTTACTTACATTCTCTTTCCTTCAAGCTACATACACAAACCATCAAGTTCACTCTCTATCCATCATCATGGATCTCAAACCTCTCCCACATAACCCATTGTCCATTTTCTACATTCCTAGGACCTTCTTCATGACCATAAACCAATCAACTCAAAGAGGCGTAACTGTCCATTCCGCCCACAATTCTCATGAAGATGCAGGTGGTTTATCTCCATTCCAATTAGAATAGAATTTGTTGGGTCTTCGTGCTCTCTGGGCCTCCTTGTCCTTGCCCTCTTATCAGGATTCACACTGTACCAGGCTGACTGTAAATTAAGAAAAACAACCTCTCTGCCTTTCTCAACATTTGCTGTTGTATATGTGTGAGCGTGAGAGATAGCACCTCATTTTTGAACAGAATGGCAGCAACTGCTTCCAATTTTCAACTTCCCTGATTGAATGAGAGGAACTATTTGGCATGGGAACTGAAAATGGGCATGTTCCTTCTCCGGGAAGAAATTTGGGACATTGTTAATAATCACCTGGCAGATATACTTCGATTGTTGTCCTGCATTTAGCAGGTGGTTGGACATGATGGGCTTGTAGACCCCTTCCCACTTCACTCTTCTATGATTCTATGATTCTAATATTCATAAAAATGTACAAAGACAAACAGGCCACAAATCACACACCCTCCAGTGTCTGTATACAAATGCCGGGAGTATGGGAAACAAACAAGAAGAAATCAAAATTTTAATTCAGGAGGGTAAGTATGACTTGATAGGAATAACTGAAAATTGGTGGGATGACTCCCAGGACTGGACTACAGCAATTGAGGCATATAAACTGATCAAAAAGAACAGAGAGAATAAAAAGGGAGGTGGAGTTACAGTATATGTAAAAAAAATACACATTCCTGCACAGAAATACAGGAGGAGGAGAGTGGCTGTCCCATTGAGAGCATCTTGATCAATCTAGTTGGGGCAAAAAAACAAAAGGAACTTGGTAGTTGGAGTCTACTAATGACCACCCAATCAAAGAGAGGAAGCAGATAAAACTTTTGAAAAACAAATTGCATGGTCTTTCAAAGAGACACGACGTAGTAGTCATGGGAGATTTCAATTATCCAGATATACGTTGGGAGGCAAATTCTGCCAAGTATGGCCCTTCTGAGAAATTCCTGGCTTGTGCGGCTGATAATTTTCTCCTACAAAAGGTGGAGAAGGAAACTAGAGGACTTGCTATCCTTGACTTGATTCTGACCAACAGAGATGACTTGGTGGGGGAAGTAGCAGTAAGGGGAACTCTAGGCGAGAGTGACCATGTCCTTCTAGAATTCTTGATTTCAAAGGAAACGAAAGCACAGTATGCTTGGTACTAATTATACTTATTTGGAAGGACCATGTATTTTGGTGGAATGTAGGTGTATGCAAGTTCACCTTGGTTCAAGGACAGAAAGAGATGAAACTGATAGCTTTGCAGTTAGCAAGGGTCTGTCTCAAGCAAAAAAGAGCATGTGATTACCATCCAACATTGCTTTGCAGCCTTGCAAGTTGCAATTTAGCTTCCTTCTTTCATTTCTCCCCCCACCCCTTTGGTGAGTGTTCATCAGGAAGAAACAGTGGGCTTTGTTATTATGTTGATTGTGTAAAAACAGCATCATTTGAAGAATACATTCTCTGGAAGGTGACAAAGCATTTTGCGATCTGTTACTTGGTGAAGCTCATGTTTCTGGCTTAATAAAAAAAAAAGGCACATGGTCCTTATACACAATCCAAAAGCGAGGATGGGCGATGCCTTTATTGGACTACCAAAGTCTTATGAACAGAAGTGAACTTTGAAGACTGGTAGGCTTTTTTGAAATCCAGCATATATGTGTGGCTACACTCTGATTTTTTTTCCTTTAAAATCAAGAATTCTAGTAGAACATAGTCACTCTTGCCCAGAGTTCCCCTTACTGTCACTTCCTCCACCAACTCGTCTCTATTGGTTATAATCAAGTCAAGGATAGTGTTACGTTCACCCCGTGCCCCTGCTTCTTTTCCTCAACCAAAGGGCTCACGCTGGTGACGTTCTCTCTTTCCTTCGCTGCCACCAGTGGATTTCTTTATCCACACTGTAAAATACTTTAGTCTGACACTGGCTGCCAACAACAGAACTTGTTTATTAAAGGGTATTAGGGTATTAGGGTAATTCAGGATCACAGATGTTCTTTATTCATTTCATAGAATCAAAATCATTGAAATATCATATATTCTGCCACACTTTCAATCACCTCCTGTTTTGTTTATTCACTTTAACCAGCTTATCTTTATTAGTTTCAGTTCTCACTCTTTCTCTGACTATCTCTCTCTCTCTCTGCAAACCTCTCTCCTCCTCTTCTCCTCACTCTCTCTCTCTAACTGACTTAACTGACTCCCTGTCTCCGCCCCTCCAGTCCTCTCATAGGCTTATGCAAATGAACTCCAGCTATGAGTGACGGGAGTGACGTGGGGCATCCGTCACATACCTCCCCCCTTGGAAAAGTTTGTTTCATGGGGAAACCTTATAGTTTACCCTCATGAACAACGCAATTAGGCAGTGAGCAATTTATCCAAAACATTTTCACAATACTATGCTAAATATTAAATATATTTCACTTATACAGTGTTTATGCATATATTCTATTATCATTTACTATTTTGAGCAAATTAAACTTATTACCTTAAACATTTAAACCAGTCAATACAGTTATCACTATTTGTATTGATTACATTAATTCAACTCACATTAATTTTACATTTATAACACTACTTACCATTAATTCAATACGACATTACATTTTAATTACATCTCAAACTTAATGCACAAACTGGTTAGTTCCTATAACATTACACTTTTCTTCTTCTCCATCCATTAGTCCTCCGGTCTCCGCGACAACGCGTCAGCTACCACGTTCTGGGTCCCCTTCACGTTGCGGATTTCGAAATCAAAGTCCTGCAAAAGTAGGGCCCATCTCATCAGTTTGTTGTTATTGGCCCGAATAGTTCTTAGCCACAGAAGTGGGGAATGATCGGTGCAAAGTACAAAGTGTCATCCCCATATGTATGGCCTCAGTTTCTGCAATGCCCAAACTATGGCTAGGCATTCTCGCTCAATCGTCGACAAGTGCCTTTCGCCCGCCTGCAGTTTCTTGCTGAGGTAGGTCACCGGATGATGGTTTCCGTTGTCATCTGCTTGGCTCAGCACGGCTCCCAGACCGACATTGGACGCATCAGTGTAGATTATAAATTCCCTCTGGAAGTCTGGGGCTCTCAGAACAGGACCAATGGTTAGCACTGTCTTCAGTTTGTTAAAGGCATTCTCGCATTCGGCTGTCCATTGGATTTTCTCGGCTTGTTTCTTGTGGGTTAGATCAGACAAAGGGGCGGCTGTCTCGCTAAAGTTCAGGACAAAGCGACGATAATAGCCAGCTAACCCTAGAAAAGATCTTACTTTTTTCTTAGATGTTGGTTTGGGCCAATGGTCAATAGCCTCTATTTTGGATTCAAGGGGTTTGATTGTGCCTCCCCCTACTACATGTCCTAAATATTTTATTTCTGAATTTCCTAGATGACATTTACTTGCTTTAGCTGTTAACCCAGCCTCCTGTAATCTCTGTAATACGATTTTAAAGTGGATTATGTGCTCTTCCCAAGTCTGGCTATAGATCCCTGTGACGTACACCCTGTGTCCTTTGTTTATTTTCCCTTAAACACAAGTCCACCCTCTGGATGCTTGTCCTCACTTCACGCTGCCACCAGGTATTATTTCCTTAATACCAAATAGATTATAGATACGTGCTGCCAATACAACAGATTTATTGATAATATAGATGTTATGTTAATCACAGGAGAAATCACAGATGTTTAGAATTTTTCATTAAGTCACAATCACTGAAATATCATATTTTAAGTTCCACATTAGATCACTTTTTGTTTATTTATTTTCCCTTCAACCAGTGTATATTTATTTATAATAATTATCTCTCTATCTCTGCCTATCTATCTATTTCTCTCAGCAACCTCACTCCTTCTTCTCTCTAACTCTCTCACTTCAATTCCCTATCTCCAAAACCACTTTTCTCCAACCCTCTTCCCTAACTGCCTAAACTGTCATTAACTGTCTTTTAGTCTCCTCTTATTCTCTAGGTTCTGCCCCTCCTGTCCTGTCATAGGCTCCCACACCAGAGCTCTCTTGACTGACAGGACTGATCTGAGAGCTGTCCGTCACAATCCCTATGTCATCTATGTATGCCACTGTGAAGTCTCTAAGCCCCTGTAAGGTTTGGTCCATGAGTCTCTGAAAGGTCGCTGGTGCATTTCTTAATCCAAAACTTAAGACCCGGAATTCAAACAAACCAAAAGGGCTACAGAAAGCAGTCTTTTCTTGATCTTTGGGGGTCTAGACCCACTTGCCAGAACCCCTTAGTCAGGTCAAAACTTGATATGAATTGACATCTTCCTATAGTCTCTATCAAGTCATCTAACCGAGGCATCGGATAAGCATCTGTCTTAGTGACGTGGTTCAATTTTCAATAGTCTACACAAAAG
The DNA here is from genome assembly GCA_037013535.1 of Intellagama lesueurii. Taxonomy (NCBI): domain Eukaryota; kingdom Metazoa; phylum Chordata; class Lepidosauria; order Squamata; family Agamidae; genus Intellagama; species Intellagama lesueurii. The sequence goes on along the minus strand of JBAJHW010000001.1, from coordinate 189,014,784 downwards.
CGGATGCTTCCATAAGGCTTGTCTACCAGCACTATTGGGGCTGCCCAAGGGCTAGAAGAAGAAATGATGATTTTTTCCTTTAGCATCTCATCTAGCTCCTTATGAACCTTGGCAACATATCGCCCCGTTACCCTGTAAGGCGTGACAGCTATGGGAGGCGCATCCCCGGTATCTATTTTATGTAATACCCCCTTGGCTACACCAGGCTTATTAGAGAAGACTTGCTTGTATTTTTGCAGCAAGGCTCTTGCTTCATCTTGTTGCTCTAGTGATAGAGTGGGGCTAATTTTAACTTCCTCAGGGTTGTACTGGGGTTCACCCCTTCCTTCCCAATATTGTATTTCAGGTTTTTCATTGGGCATTTCTTTGATGGCATACAACACAAAATTGTTCTTTCTATAATATGGTTTAATCATGTTTATGTGTACAACCCGTCTGCCTTCCTCTCCCTCCTCCTGAATTACATAGTTTATGTCACTCATTTTAGTGATCACCCTAAATGGACCCGACCATGCTAGTTGAAGTTTATTCCCTTTTATGGGTTTTAACATTAACACTTCGTCTCCAGGATTAAATATTCTTTCCCTTGCCTTTTTATCGTACCATTATTTTTGCTTTACTTGATTGCTCTTTAAATTTTTGGCTGCTAGCTCTAGAGACTGTTGCAAGGAGTTCATCAGTGCATCTATGTATTGGACCACTGATTCAGGATCCTCCTCCCTATGTTCCTCCCAATTTTGACGGAGTAGATCTAGGGGTCCTCTAGCTTTCTGTCCAAATAACAGTCCGTAAGGGCTAAATCCTGTACTTTCCTGGGGTACAGATCTTTAGGCATATAATAATGGTTGCAATTTATGGTCCCAGTCATTTGGATTCTCTGCTGTATATGCACGAATCATTCTCATTAGGGTCCCATTAAACTTCTCAACCAACCCATTGGTCTGCGGATGATAAGGGGATGACGTGATGTGAGTAATCCCGCAGACTTGCCACAATCTTTTCATTAGTTTGGATGTAAACGAGGTCCCCAAGTCGGTAATAATCTCAGAAGCGAAGCCCATGCGACACCTATAGTTTATTAGCGCATCTGCCACTGTCTCTGTTTCCGTATTCCACAATGGTACAGCTTCTGGATACCTTGTGGCATAATCGATTATGGACAGAATAAATCTATTCCCTCGCTTGGTCACTTTGGGTAGGGGTCCCACTATGTCTAGGCCTATTCTTTGAAATTTGGTCGAGATGACTGGCAAAGGACACAACTTAGCCTTGGTCTTGTCATTACCAGTCCCTTGTCTTTGGCAGGTGTCACAGCTTTGACAATATAACTTGACCTGCTTTCCCATCCCAGGCCAATAGAAATTTTGAGCAATCCTTTGCTTAGTTCATGAGATCCCTAGATGGGCTGTAAAGATGTCTTTGTGCGCCTTTTCTACAATTCTTTCTCTATATTTGAAAGGAATCACTAGTTGTTTGTGTATGCTTTCCCCTCCCCTCTTAGGATTCACTAGGACCTCTCTGTACAATAGGTCTTCTTTCACACAGTATCTTTCGGGGTTTTCAGGGGTCAGGGGCCCTTCCTTAGCTTGTCTAAAGCATTCACTTAAGGTAGGGTCTTCTTTTTGTTCTTTTCTGAAAGAATGATTATGAGGATTCCTCATAGTGACTAGATCAGCTGTTTCATTCCCTTCTATTATTTCAGCAGGGTTTTCATATTTTTCCTCAGGGGCTTCACTTTGCCCTCCCTGGGAGTGAGTTGTTACTAAAACACTCTTCACATGCTCAGATAGATCCAGTCCTATTAAGCATGGGGCAGGAATTTGGTTGGATATGGCCACTTTCCAACTTCCCGTCCAGCCCTTATATTTTATGAGAATTTTAGCCATGGGCAATACCACTAATTCGGTTCCAATCCCTTTGATAGAAATATTTTCATTCCTTATTAGATTTTCCCTAGGGATTATAGGTGTGTCCCTAGGGTGACACACTGTGACTTGAGAGCAAGAATCTTTTAATGCAAGATACTTATTATCATTCACATAAATAACATCACTGGAGCTGCGAAGAAGCTCTTGGTTACATTTTATCAAGTAGCATTGGACTACCCTCGCCAAAGGAAGTTCTTGCTCTTGGCTCTCTGCCCTCGCTGTTACTGGGGTTGCTCTGGCAACAGTTTCAACTGCCTCCGTGGTAGCTCCTTTAAGCTGTACACAATATATCTTCTTTGGCTGACTGGAATTTCCCCCTCCTTTTTGTTGGTTAAAGTCCCTTGTCCTCTGGGTCTGACACTGGGACCAAAAGTGTCCTTTCTCCCCGCACCCATAACATGTTTTGTGGGCTCTGGGATAGAGATATGGGGCTTTGTCAACCTTTCCTTCAGAGCTATTATGTGGCCGTTTATTAGCGGTGCCTCAGCTCTGGGGATGAAGGCTTGCCTTTAAAATGGCTTCCAGTAGCTTGGGTATTTCTGTGGTATTCCTTAATATGTGGGGTCCCTCTCTTCCTGTCCTCCCACACTTTCCCGCCAATTTTCACCTCAGAGAACCTGGGGTTTCTTATTTCATTAATTGAATCTGCATTTTCACATGCTTCCTGTACACTTTTAGGGTTTTTGTCTCTCACTAAATATCTTAATTCACCAGGTAAAACAGAATAAAATTGCTCCAGCCCTATTACATTTTTCATTTGTTCTAGAGACGTGACATTCTCACGCTCCAACCACTTCTCTAGATACTGTACTAATTTTGCCCCTACTTGGGAAAAAGATTCCTCAGGTAGTTTTGTCAGGGCACGAAATTTTCTCCTCAGGTGTTCTGCATTGATGCCATATCGCGAATAAATCAATTTCCTATAAGCCTCAAAGTCTCTGGCTTGATCTAGGGGCATTTGTGAATAGAGGTCAGCTAAATCTCCACTTATTTGAGATCTTAGCACTATCATTTGTTCCTCCTCTTTCACGTTAAAGTCCCAGCAAGCACGCTCAAAGGAAATGAGAAATGATTCTGGGCAGTCACCTTTTCTATACTGGGGAAATCTCTTGAGATCTATTTTTGCAAGATTCCCCTCATTAGCATTATTATTATTGTTATTATTTTGAGCTGCCAATTCTAATTTTTTCATTTCTATTTGAAATTCCATCTCTCTTTGTCTTTCCTCAGCTCTAGCTTTTTCTCTTTCTCTTTCCAATTCTAATTGATTATTCATGGCTAGCTCCTGTAATTTAAATTCTTGTTCTAGCTTCCATCTTTCAAACTCTTGGGAGATTAGAACATTTTCTCTCCCTGAGGCACCCTCCTGAGTCTCCTCCTGTTCTACAGATATAGGAACTCCATCCTCTTCCTGAGGTAATAAGCCTTGTTGTGCCTCTTCAGGATCAATTAACTCCATCACTGGCTTTTTACTTCTCTTAGGTGGCATTAGTATCTGTGTATTTATTTGGATAAGCGCTGGTTTATATTGCAGAGAGATAGTCAGGCCTCTGTTTAAAACACCCTCTCTTTTTCTTTCCTTTCTGTATGCGATACTATGTAGCTCTCCTCTGGCAGCTATGGAAGGCTACACTTTCCAGTCACGATGTTCCTTAGTCTAAGACAATTTTTCTTGCCTCTAGACCCAGAACAAACTCTGATTTTATTCAAGCCTCTGCTTGTCCTTATTTCCTCCGACCTGTTTTGACCCCAGCTTCTACTTTTTCTCCACAAGCACTCCCTTCACTCTCGGAGCCTTGGATTCTAAGTTAGCCCACTGAGTCTATTCAAATCCTGAGGTAACCTCAACAGAATTTTTCCTCAGAGTCGTTCTCTGTCTTTAGTCTCCCCCAAGATCCAAGTTTAGAAGCCTCACCACTAAGCTTTTCCACAAAAGCAAGCTCTAGCGAGTTACCCACTTCTTCACTCCTGACCTCTGACTAACAGATCCTCTTGACTCAGGAAAATTCAATTTACACTTTGGCTTTACTGGAATCTTTTTCGGATCCCGCCATTGAACACCACTTGTTACGTTCACCCCGTGCCCCTGCTTCTTTTCCTCAACCAAAAGGCTCATGCTGGTGATGTTCTCTCTTTCCTTCGCTGCCACCAGTGGATTTCTTTATCCACACTGTAAAATACTTTAGTCTGACACTGGCTGCCAACAACAGAACTTGTTTATTAAAGGGTATTAGGGTATTAGGGTAATTCAGGATCACAGATGTTCTTTATTCATTTCATAGAATCAAAATCATTGAAATATCATATATTCTGCCACACTTTCAATCACCTCCTGTTTTGTTTATTCACTTTAACCAGCTTATCTTTATTAGTTTCAGTTCTCACTCTTTCTCTGACTATCTCTCTCTCTCTCTGCAAACCTCTCTCCTCCTCTTCTCCTCACTCTCTCTCTCTCTCTAACTGACTTAACTGACTCCCTGTCTCCGCCCCTCCAGTCCTCTCATAGGCTTATGCAAATGAACTCCAGCTATGAGTGACGGGAGTGACGTGGGGCATCCATCACAGTCTTCTAGTTTCTTTCTTCACTTTTTGTGGGAGAAGATTATCAGCCAAACAAGCCAGGAATTTTTTTGGAAGGGCCATACTTGGCAGAATTTGCCTCCCAGGAGATACCAGGATAATTGAAATCTCCCATCACTACTACATCGTGTATCTTTGAAATGCTTGCCATTTTAATGTAGATGTCTTCATTAAGTGTTTCCCATTGTTCAGAATTAGAGATGGGGACGAATATAAAACCGGATCATTTTTTTCGAGGAATATAACCGATTTGTCATATATTCGTCTATCCGTATTCGTCAAATTATAAGTCACAACGAATACGGATCAATGAATATTTTATTGGTTTTATTTGTCAATCCATCGATTTGTTAATATTCGTTACCCTTTTGGGGGCCTCTCTGAGCTTGCTGGTGCCAATTAGAAGCTCTGGCCAATCAGGACAGAGATCCTGGATTGGCATGTCCGGCAGCCAATAGCGCTGCCGAAAGGTGTAACTAACTTTTACAGAGGCTTCATAAGCTTTTCCCCTCCAGCCTTTCCCCACTTCTGTTCATTCTCTCTGGAGTGAGAACAGTTGCTGCTGGCTTGCTGATGCTTGTGCCATTCTTGTGGTTTCACTTTTGTGGCAGCAAAGCTTATAAATATTGTTCTTTTTCATTTATTTCATTATCATCAACTTTACTGGGAATTTGGGGAGGGATTTCAGGTAGCTTAGGCTACTTCTTTGGAAGGGCTTTAAGTTTTTAAAACTTTATTTTCGAAGGCTAAATTGTGTCTTCTTCAGGCACAGTGGGTGGGTGGGTGGGGGGAATTTGGTGTGTGACTGTGGAATCCCTTTCCTTTCCCCTAATTGATTTGGTTGTGTCTGTGTGTGTCTCTGAGACTTATTTGGCAGGGCTTTTTAAGGTTTTAAAACTTAATTATTTTTGGAGGCTTGTGTCTCTCAGGCACAGTGGGTGGGTGGGGGGAATCTAGTGTGTGACTGGAATCCCTTTTCCTTTCCCCTAAAACTGATTTGTGTGTGTGTGTGTGTGTGTGTGTGTCTGTCTGTCTGTCTGTCTGTCTGTCTGTCTGTCTGTCTGAGACTTAGCTTGGCAGGGCTTTAAGTTTTAAAAACTTAATTCTTTTTGGAGTTTATTTTTGGCTTGTGTTCAGCCACAGTGGGTGTGTGGGGGGAATTTATGTGTGTGGATTGGAATCCTTTTTCCTAATTTACATTACACTGGGGGGGCCTTTGCTTAGGCAGGTCACATTTTAATAAAACAATTAGTCCACCACTCCCCACCATCATTTAAAAAATAAAATTTACACACTCTCTCTGGCACTCTATTAGTTTCCTTCCCCATCACATTGCTTTATTATTTGTTTAGTTGTTTTTAGGCAGGCAGTAGAAAATGAAGGGAGTTCTCCACCACGGGGAATCAAAGGGAAAGAAGGCTGTGACGCTACGTAGGCTAGGCAGTGGCACCACCACCACCACCACCACCGTTCCTTTTCCAGTGGCCTTGCAGGCAGGCATGGAAGCAAAGCTTCCAGAGGTGCCAAAAGAACTGCGCTCCTCTTCCTAGAGGACTCTGAGGAGTTACTAGTTTCCGAAGATCCCCAGTCCAATTTGGAACCAGTAACGGCAGGGCAGGCTTCACCCCCCTCCCCCTGTCCCCAGAGTCATCTCTTCCCTCCTCCCAGACCAGCAGCACCCCTGGGACACAGAGTTCTTCCCAGGCCAGCAGTCAGGGGCAGGCAGTGGGTCTTACTTCTGAATAGACACATGTAGGATTGCACTGTCAGAGTGGCTTGGAAGCACAGAGCAGCCACTGTGACAATTTAGGCTAGAAAACATTCTACTTTTGCCTACTTCTGAAAGGTATTACTATGGCATTAAATGATGTGTCCAGACTTGAAACAATGCTAACATAGCTGCCGATTCTGACTGCTACATAAGCACAAATCAAGAAAGAAAGGATAACTCAAGGAAAACCACCCAAATTCCAGGGGAAATCTCATGTAGTGATTTGAATCGGATTGAGATACTGGTTGAAATCCAGTTGGTATAATTTTACACTATGCAAGGATAATTATGTCATCAGCCATGATGAACATACTTAATTTAATTTAATTTAATGTCCTATCCTTTCTCTTTGGGTTCCAAAGATTTCTACATTTATTAAACAGCAATAAATATATCAATAAATAAATGGGGAGAAACATGTATAAAAGTCAGATAAGACAATTTCGAAAGTCAAATATAAGCATCAGGCATAAGCATCAGTCCTACATTAACAGGGTTCCATCAAAACTGCTGAAAATTGAGGCATATTCTTCACCCAGACAACCCATCTCAAAAGCAGGAACCTGCCCAGCCAACTCACTGGTCTCTATAAGCTTTCCCCACTGATTAGGAGGATGGAAGACTCATTCTGTGTCTTGTTGTTGTTTAGTTGTTTAGTCGTGTCCGACTCTTTGTGACCCCATGGACCAGAGCACGCCAGGCCCTCCTTGAGGTTGGAGGGTTGTCTGTAGGCAGGTATGGGTCTCCCACCAAGGGCTTTGGAGAGTGAAGTGTTCTTGTCAAGGATCAGTTGGAGATCACTTAGGATGCATGTGAGTGGTCTCAGTTGTGGACTGTAAGTGACAACTAGCTGTGTTCTGTCATTTTGTCTTCTGGGTCTGTCTTGCAATAAGTGACTTCTAGGGATGTGTCTTGCTTCATTGATTTGTTCCTTAATTATTTGGGTTGGGTATTGTTGTCTGAGGAATGTGTTTTGTAGATCCTTGAGTCCATGTCAGTTTTGCATGAATCCATTCCATTTAACTTCCATATTAATTGGCACATTTGTGCATTTATGTTTTAAGGGTGTCCCATTCTCTAGCTGGATAAGAGTCTTGCACTGATGATTATTAGACTCACTAATCAACACGGAAGCAAAGGAAAAGGAAAAAGTGAGAAAAACACAATTTCTTTCAAAGGAGCATGCATTGTCCTTCTTTTCACTGTGCTTCATCAGCATGCCAGTCTGCCCTGGCCACACAACATGCACATTCCATGACTCAGCTACACTAAGCACAGACACAATTAAATATTTATTTTCTGCAGCATAGTTCAGCCTTCCAATGTTCAAAAATTCCTTCCAAGGAAACATAAACAGACCAGGGCTTACTGAGTTGTAAGTTCCCAGATGGTGATGAATAAGTAATGTTGTACCTTGGGCCTAATTGCTCCAAGTTTTCAGATACTTGCAAAGCATCAATTATACATTACAAACTCTTCTTCATAGTAGTTTCTTGCCAGCAGTTAAAAAAAGAAAATGTAGAAGAAAAAAGACCAAGAGTGATGCAAGGAATTTTTTCTTTGAATTATTTGTTAGCACTTAAGAGAGTTTGGAAACAGCATCAGGTAGATTGCATTTAAACCAGAAAAGGTTCTCAAAGAAGGATGGAAGGAAGGAAACAAAAAAATCTATTTGGACAATTTGAGTCTCACCAATCTAAATACAACCCAGTAGTTTACAGGAAGTGCTACCAAGAATTCGAGAGAACCTGTATTTTTGCATTCCCAGCCAAAGAGTAAGGATTTAGTGAGCCACTGGAAAATCACTTACGGCTGGAAAGTATAGCCTCCATTTAACTGAACAGCTGACAAGCTGACAAATTCTTCAGGCTTGTCTGGTAGATCTATCATTAGCAAAAAAACATACCAGCCAAAATGCCTTTACGGACATGGTTATGGTTCCAAGGAAGGGGAACCTCACAGTAACAAAATGTTCATGTGCAGCAACTGTCGAGGTACAGCCTAAATAACGTAATATAGGATTATTCTATCTTTCTTATATAACTTTCTTAATATATCTTTAAAGAAAGAGTCACTGCCTTGGTGCTTAAATCAGGGGAGGAACAGAGCAATTGCAGGGCAAATGATTCTAGCATATGAACTCAAGTTGGTGCACTAGCCTAAACTCTGCAAACATGCTTTTGACCCCCACTGAAACCTAGATACCCAAATGAAGGATTGAATCTAGCAGTGCACTTGAACAGCAAACCTGAATCTTTGAGACAAGTGCAATCCCATCCAAGCAGGGTGAATTCCTTTGCCCTGATGTGCTTTTTGACTGGCTAGGAGAATTTTTGATGAGGTTAAGCTTCAGTTTCTTTGCTATCAATGAGACCATTGCTGGCACCTGTCATTAATATAGGACTCAAACAGCTTCCACTGATTTTGACAAAAGCAGAAACAGTGATGTACCATATAATGTGGTGACACAGGACACCTCCCCAATCATTTCATTAAATGTTAAAACAGTGCTGGGTACAGGACAGAAGCCTGAATGGTCATGGGCATTGTCCTGAAAGGGAGGTCTCCCTCAATGCCCACACAACTGCCTTCTGAAATCACTCCTCCCAGAAATAAGGTGTTTAATCACACCTTAAGATGATGTTTAATCATACCAGTGAGATGTCATGACATGGCAGCAAGAGGTGCTCTAAGGTCAAGGCAAACCAACAAGGACTAGCTTCCAGATCATCCTCCAGAGTAACTACATTAGTCTCTGCCCTATAACCAGGCCTGACACTAACTGAAATTGATTTAAATAATTTGTCTCATCCTCTGGAGCTCAAATGGCTCTACATCCTCCAACATCTTGCCCAAGAATGGAGCACTGAGACTGCCTGAAAATTATCCGGTATGACCACTATTGATTCACCACTACTTCTTTTTAGATGTGACAAAACCATATCCCATCATAAAGAGACATTTACCAGTACTAGACCAGGACATACCAGGACATACTTATAAGCCAGGAAAGGAAGGTATCAAGCACATAACTTCTTCAAGGATTCTATCCATACCCCCAAGCAGAACAAACTGAAAAGTATGTTTTGTAATTTTTCTAACCAGAGGCCAAACCTACATATTTCAGATGGATATAAACCGTTCCATTGACATTGGCACAAATATGAGTAACTTTATATGCAAAGGGTTGTGCAAATTGGCCACAATACTATACTAATGACATTTTAACTCCATCCAAATCCTGGTTGTGGTTTCATGAGGCATTTTAACTCTATAAAGTAGAATTAATACACATCCTAGAACTATAGCTCCCTTGCTTTATGTCCTTCATCAAACTAAAAATCCCACGACACCACAGGATGTAGCTATTGTCATTGAAAAGGAATGAAGCTGCTACAACAAGATAGCATAGAGACATTCCAAAACTGCGTCCTCACCAAGCATCAAACTTGGAATCACATATCAGGATGCAATAAATATCCTATTTAAAACACACTCCCAATCCAGAACATGCTTCTCAACCCAATCAGTGCAGAGGCCCAGATTCCTGCAAGCATGCACTCTCCCTTGACATTCTCATTACTATTTGTCTCCAAAGATGTGGATGACTGCAAACAGCATCTGGGAAGACAATTAGGGCAGGGAGAGCAGGCCACCAGATCCCAGTCTAGAGCAGGAGTCAGTTCCAAATTGAGGCCCTGTAGCTGCAAGTACAAGCTGGATTTCGAAGGGGCAGAGGAACTAGAGACCAAATTGCTAACATGCGCTGGATTATGGAGAAAGCCAGAGAGTTCCAGAAAAACATCTACTTCTGCTTCATTGACCACGCAAAAGCCTTTGACTGTGTGGACCGCAGCAAACTATGGCAAGTTCTTAAAGAAATGGGAGTGCCTGACCACCTTATCCATCTCCTGAGAAATCTATATGTGGGACAGGAAGCAACAGTTAGAACTGGATATGGAACAACTGATTGGTTCAAAATTGGGAAAGGAGTACGACAAGGCTGTATATTGTCTCCCTGCTTATTTAACTTATATGCAGAATACATCATGCGAAAGGCTGGACTGGATGAATCCCAAACCGGAATTAAGATTGCTGGAAGAAATATCAACAACCTCAGATATGCAGATGATACCACTCTGATGGCAGAAAGTGAGGAGGAATTAAAGAACCTCTTAATGAGAGTGAAAGAGAAGAGCGCAAAAAATGGTCTGAAGCTCAACATCAAAAAAACTAAGATCATGGCCACTGGTCGCATCACCTCCTGGCAAATAGAAGGGGAAGATATGGAGGCAGTGACAGAGTTTACCTTCCTGGGCTCCACGATCACTGCAGATGGTGACAGCAGCCACGAAATTAAAAGACGCCTGCTTCTGGGGAGGAAAGCGATGACAAACCTAGACAGCATCTTAAAAAGCAGAGACATCACCTTGCCGACAAAGGTCCGCATAGTCAAAGCTATGGTTTTTCCAGTAGTGATGTATGGAAGTGAGAGCTGGACCATAAAGAAGGCTGACCGCCGAAGAATTGATGCTTTTCAATTGTGGTGCTGGAGGAGACTCTTGAGAGTCCCCTGGACTGCAAGGAGAACAAACCTATCCATTTTGAAGGAAATCAACCCTGAGTGTTCACTGGAAGGACAGATCCTGGAGCTGAGGCTCCAATACTTTGGCCATCTCATGAGAAGATAAGACTCCCTGGAAAAGACCCTGATGTTGGGAAAGTGTGAAGGCAAGAGGAGAAGGGGGCGACAGAGGACGAGATGGCTGGACAGTGTCATCGAAGCGACCAACATGAATTTGACCCAACTTCGGGAGGCAGTGGAAGACAGGAGGGCCTGGCGTGCTCTGGTCCATGGGGTCACGAAGAGTCGGACACGACTTAACGACAAAACAACAACAAGCTGCAATCACTTCAGAAAAGAAGAACAAGGAGAAGATGGAAAACAACAAGTAGAAAAGGAAGAAAGATCAAGGATGTCACCACCAGCAAGGAGAACCAGGAGCAAGGAACAAAGAGATAAATTGGGTAGTAAAAACCGCGCAGATGTCTGAACAAATAAAACGCCTTTCAGTGAATGTAAAGGGGCTTAATTCACCCCAGAAGAGGAAAAAAATATTTAACAAACTTTTTAAAGCAAAGGCGGACATCATATTTATCCAAGAAACACACATAAAAGAAAAGGATAAAAAACTTTTAGAAAATTCTAAATTAGGGAAAACCTTTATAGCTTCAAATCAACAAAAAAAGAAAGGAGTAGCTATGTATATCAAGAAAGATTTGAACCCAAATTTGGTATTTGCCTCAGAGGATGGGAGATCATTGATGGTGAAAATTTCTTATGAGGGAGAAGAAATACTACTGGTGAACATATATGCACCAAATGAATCTCAACATAAATTTTATTCTCAATTGAAGAATCAATTAATTTTAAAGGCAGAACAGAAAATATGTATCATGGGAGACTTTAATGCAATAGTAAATAAAGAAAAAGACACATCAACGAGCAATGGAAACGCGAGGAAAAGAACAAGAAACGTGATACCTAAGGTGTTCCTGGAAATGGCAGAAGAATTGAGTTTAATCGATATATGGAGAACTAGATATCCCCAAAGAAGAGATTATACATTCTACTCAAACAGACACAACTCCTGGTCACGAATAGACAACTGCTGGATCTCAGCGGAAATTATGCACCAAGTGGAAGAAATTGAAATATTACCAAATACATATGCAGACCATAACCCATTATGGATGATTTTAGGACAAACATCAAGAAGAGGCACATGGAGGCTGAATAGCTTCTTATTGAGAGAAGAAGCCTTCCTGAACAAAATCAAAAAGGAGTTAAAATTTTATTTTCAAATAAATAAACCCCAGGACACAGCAATGACAGTGATTTGGGATGCTGCAAAAGCTTTTTTTCGTGGTTATGCGATAGAATACAATACACAAAGAAAAAAGGAGAGAAACAAACAATACCATACTCTAATAATGTCTTTAAAAAAAGAGGAAATGGAACTAAAAAAGTCACCATCTAACAAGAATTTATTAAATAAGATAAATATCTTACAACATAAAATCAACCTACTAGAACAAGAAGAGATGGAGAAAAAAATCAGATCAGCAAGGCAAAACTTCTTTGAAAATGCAAATAAGCCAGGAAGATGGTTAGCATATAGAATAAAAAAAGAGAGAGAGAAAACAAGAATCACGGAAATACTGGATAGACAAGAGAAGGAAATATACAAGCAAAAGGAGATTGAAAAAGAAATTCAAAAGTTCTATGCTGGTCTTTATAAAAAAAGAGAAGTAGAACAGGAGAAGCAAATGGAATATCTGAATAAAATTACAGCCTGGAGGTTTAATTCGCAACAACTTGAGAAATTAAATAACTCAATCACAATGTACGAGATCGAGGAGGCATGGAAAAAACAGAAAAGTGGGAAATCTCCGGGCCCAGATGGATTACCAGCTGAATATTATAAGGCGTTTGAAGAAGTCTTAACTCCTCAATTTAAAAAGTTAACCGAAGATATTGAGTCTAAGGGGGAAACTCCAAACTCATGGAAAGAGGCACATATTACTTTAATACATAAGGAGGGAACGGAGAAAAATAAAATTAAGAACTACAGACCAATCTCTCTCTTAAATGTTGACTACAAGATCTTTACAACCATCTGGGCATCAAGATTAAAGGAAATACTGGGAGAAATAATAAATAAAGATCAAACAGGCTTCATTCCTAAAAGGAAACTATCATCAAACATAAGGACAATAATAGATATCTTAGAATACTATGAATTGCACCCAGAAAAGCAGATGATGTTAATTTTTTTAGATGCAGAGAAAGCCTTTGATAATGTCAACTGGGAGTTTATGTTGTTACAGCTAAAGAAGATGGGAGTGGAAGGAAACTTCCTACAAACAATTAAGGCAATATACTCCAAGCAGGAAGCTAGGATTAAAGTCAATGGTAATTTAACGGAGAGCATACTAACTGAACAAGGCACAAGACAGGGATGTCCGTTATCCCCCCTTTTATTTATATTAACTTTGGAAATTCTAAACAGGCAGATAAGGGCCAATGAGAGAGTTAAAGGACTAAAAATTAGAGGTGAAGAATTTAAGATACAAGCGTATGCAGATGATTTGGTAATAATACTTGAAAATCCTCATGGAAATCTGGAGGAGCTTTTGAGACTAATAGAAGATTATGGACAAGTGGCAGGCCTTAAAATAAACTATCAAAAAACAAAATTTATGACTAAAAACATAAAGAAAGAAGATGTGGAAAAATTAGTGACAGAAACCAATTTTGAAGCAGTACAGAAAATTAAATATCTAGGAGTTATTATTGCCAAAAAACCAAGCAACCTAATGAAAGAGAATTATTTGAGAATGCAGAAGGAAATCCAGAAAGATTTGGAAGAATGGAGTAAGCTGCAATTATCTCTGATGGGAAGAATCTCAACGATAAAAATGATGATATTACCAAAACTTCTATTCCTTTTTCAAAATCTGCCAATATTACTAAACTTCAAATATTTCAAGGATTTAGATCGTCTGATTGTGAAATTTGTTTGGAAGACTAAGAAACCAAGAATAAAACTCAGGTTGTTACAGGATTTGAAAGAAAGGGGGGGTTTAGGCATACCGAATTGGCTATTATACTATAAGGCTTGTGCTATGACGTGGATAAAGGAATGGATAACTCTTGTAAATCAAAGATTACTGAAATTGGAGGGGCATGATTTAAGAATGGGTTGGCATGCATATGTGTGGTATGGAAAATATAAGGAGCAATCACACTTTATGGAACACATTGTGAGGAAGGCTTTATACCTAGTGTGGCAAAAATTTCAAATACAAACCTACAAGAAAATTCCAATATGGGTAGCGCCTATAGAAGCATTTACTTTGAAAGTATTGAACCAGAAAGGGGCACTGCTAACATATAAAGAATTGCTTAGCAAAGAACAAAACATAAAAAATAAGCAAGAACTAGAGGTACTGGGGGTGGCAACAGATTGGTGGTCAATGAACAAATTGGAATCTAGATATAAAAAAGACAAAATTGTGGGTTTCTTTGAGGGTGAAGTTCAAGTGGATAAACTGTGGATCTATACTGATGAGAAAATAATTAAAAAAATGTATACATACCTATTGGAATATGAGATGGAGGATGAGAGGGTAAAGGAGACGATGATAAAATGGGCAAGCAATTTTGGTTACAATATTGATATTGATGATTGGACATTGATGTGGAAAGAATCCCATAAAATGATTAAGCCGGTAAATTTAAGAGAAAATATCCTCAAAATGTTCTATAGATGGCACTACACCCCTGTAAGGTTGGCAAAAATGTCAGAGGGTAATAGCAATGTTTGTTGGAAGTGTAAAAAAAAAGCAGGAACCTATTATCATATGTGGTGGACATGTGAAAAAGTCAAGAGATATTGGATGCAGGTGTGGGAAATAATAAAAGAAATCATTCAACAGAAATTAAATTTTAAGCCTGAAATAGCACTGTTAAATATTGTGTCGGAAATCACTGATAAGAAAATCAAATATTGTGTAATGTATATACTTGTAGCTGCTAGGTTACTCTGGGCCCAAAAATGGAAAAGTGAAGAAACACCCACGATGGAGGAGCTCCTAAAGAAACTGTTGGATATTGCAGAATTAGATGCACTTTCAGAAGCACTACGTGAACAACCAAGAGACTATGTGAAACAAAGTTGGAATTTAATATATGTTTGGGCTCAGGAAAAGACAAAAATTTAGGGGAAAATGTTTTATGTTCATTATCTTTTTCAAGGCTCACTGGAAACCTGGGGAATCTGGGACTCAAAGGAGATTGGAATTTCTTGTCCTCTGAAGGGGGGAGGGGAGGGCTTATTTTGGGCTATTTTTTTATTCCTTTTCGTTTTTTGATATTTTATTCTGTAGTTCTGCTTAATAAAATAAATATCTATCTAAAAAAAAAAAAAAAAAAAAAAGACAGAAGCCCCAGTGGCACTCTACGACATATTTTGAAGACTTCAGGAGGATAAATCATCTCCATCCATACCTGCAATTTAGACTCCACAGTCAATACAGCTCAACCATCATGATGGGTGGATAAGTGACTTTTGTTAATTTCTAGAGATAAGAACATGAACAGAAAGCTTGGTCAAGCTCATCCAACTCTTAATTTGTTTTCCCTTGGCCCGCATGGTTTATCTCATCCAGCAGGAAGAAACAAATACCCTACTGGTAGACAAGGTGGTAATTTCTTTTTGAGAATGGGAGCACTTCCACCTAGTCTTCCTTTGACCCACAATACTTATAACAATATAGCACGTGTACAGTGGATATAAAAAGTTTATACACTCCTGTTAAAATGTCAAGTGTCTGTGATGTAAAAAAATGAGACAAAGATAAATCATTTCAGAACTTTTTCCACCTTTAATGAGACCTATGAACTGTACAACTCAGTTGAACAACAAACTGAAATCTTTTAGGTAAAGGGAAGTAAAAATAAAAAACTGAAATAATATGGTTGTATCTGTGTGCACACCCTTAAACTAATACTTTGTCGAAGCACCTTTTGATTTTATTACAGCACTCAGCCTTTTTGGGTATGAGTCTATCAGTATGGCACATCTTGACTTGGCAATATTTGTCCACTCTTCTTTGCAAAAATGCTCCAAATCTGTCAGATTGCAAGGGCGTCTCCTGTGCACAGCCCTCTTCAGATCACCCCACAGATATTCAATCAGATTCAGGTCTGGGCTCTGGCTGGGCCATTCCAAAACGTTAATCTTCTGGTGAAGCCATTCCTTTGTTGATTTGGATGTATACTTTGGGTCGTTGTCATGCTGAAAGTTGAAGTTCCTCCTCATGTTCAGCTTTCTAGCAGAAGCCTGAAGGTTTTGTGCCAATATTGACTGATATTTGGAACTGTTCACAATTCCCTCTACTAAGGTCCCTGTCCCAGCTGAAGAAAAACAGCCCCAAAGCATGATGCTGCCACCACCATGCTTCACTGTGGGTATGGTGCTCTTTTGGTGATGTGCAGTGTTGTTTTTGCACCAAACATATCTTTTGGAATTAGGGCCTAAAAGTTCAACCTTGGTTTCATCAGACCATAACACTTTTTCCCACATGCTTTTGGGAGACTTCAGGTGTGTTTTTGCAAAATTTAGCCTGGCTTGGATGTTTTTCTTCATAAGAAAAGTCTTCCGTCTTGCCACTCTACCCCATAGCCCAGACATAACAAGAATACGGGAGATTGTTGTCACATGTACCACACAGCCAGTACTTGCCAGATATTCCTGCAGCTCCTTTAATGTTGCTGTAGGCCTCTTGGCAGCCTCCCTGACCAATTTTCTTCTAGTCTTTTCATCAATTTTGCAGGGACGTCCAGTTCTTGGTAATGTCACTGTTGTGCCATATTTTCTCCACTTGATGATGACTGTCTTCACTGTGTTTCATGATATATCTAATGCCTTGGAAATTCTTTTGTACCCTTCTCCTGACTGATACCTTTTAACAATGAGAGTCACACATGACACAAGAAAACCAAGCCAAAATATGTTCCCTCGCCCCCTCTTCAGTTACCTACAGCACTAATGATGACAAATGGCCTAATGGCCTAACATAATAAAACAAGCGTGTCTTAACCAAACAAAAGAAGTTCACAATGAAGAAAATGTAGCCCAACAACTGGAGCCTGCTAAATGACCCTGACAGCTAGCATTTCTGACTGAGTTACAGAACCCCCTGGTTTGTTTGGAGGTTGTTAGTCATAATCAAAAAAAGCCACATCAAAATGTTCTGTCAGCACTCTGCATCAGCTTATCTCCAAAACATACTTGTCATTGTCACAGGATGCTGTTTTCTCATTTCAGGCCAAATTTGTTGAGTTGAGATGGGGGAGAATAGCTCTTCAAGTGAAGTCACTACCAAACCCAGCAATATGGCAGCTGTAAGACTGGACCAGATATTACGTAGGTTGGCAAACATGCATTTGCTGGGATAGCAGGACCAGGAAAATACAAGGGCAAATCAAGCAGGTGAGGTCAATAAGGAAGAAGAAAGCTGATTCAACCAAAAAATTGATTTTTGATCCATTAGGGAAAGGTGCCCAGGGTGGCATAATAGATAGAGCAATGGACTAGGAATCAGGACAACTGGGTTCAATTCCCCATCTCTGCTATGGAAACTTACTGGGGGTGTGGAACTGGTAAAGCCACTCCTTAAATAGAGAGGTTACTTACCTGTAACTCTGGTTCTTTGAGTGGTCATCTGTGAATTCACACTAATGGGTTAAGTCTGCGCATGCGCAGAGGCCTCAGAATATTCTGGAGCTGAAAATTCGCTAGGACCCCCCCCCCCCCGTAGCCCATGTGGTCTGCCCGTCCTAGCGATTACCTCAGTTCCCCAATGCCACTGCTGCTCAAAGAGAGAGAGAGACGTGACGGACAGAGGGGAGGACAGGCGGGAAGTGTTAATTCACAGATGACCACTCGAAGAACCAGAGTTACAGGTAAGTAACCTCTCTTTCTTCTTCGTGGTCTCTGTGAATGCACACTAATGGGTGACTGACAAGCTTACCTTTAAAAGTGGAGGGACGTCACGGCAAAGCTGAAGAGAGAACCGCATGTCCAAAACCTGCATCCGCCTTGGCATGCATGTCCAAACGATAATGGGATGCAAAGGTAGATGGCGTTGACCAAGTGGCAGCCCTTTGTTGTTCAGAAGACTGCTGCACCGAAGATTGGTAGATTTTGGAACCAGTGACTTGGAAGATATGAACTGATTAAGAGGAGAAGAACAGATCTGCCTCGCCGGGAGTTGGGAAAGCTGAAGTTACATAGCTGATTTATGAAAGTCTGAACTATTGGGACAAGGCTATGTTATGAGTATACATACTGTGTAATACAGCTAGGTTTTATATGAAGTGAGAATATAAGGGTAAATTCAAGAGAAAAGGCTAAATAGAATTCTGTATTTAATATAGAGTGTTGTCTTAAGCAAAGGTCATCTCTAAGCTGGCCAAGCAAAAAGTTGACTCTCCAGGACAAGCGACAGGTCTATCAAAATTAATAACCCAAGATTCTTTTAATAATTATATGCAAGACATCCAAACCAACATTGTCAAACAACTTATGGAGCAGATGAAATCTCAGACCTTAGAGATCAAAGCTGAAACGTCAAGCCTCAAAACGGAAATTGAAAAAAATACGCAGAAGATAGACGATTTCACCCAAGCAGTGGGAGCAGCAGAAAAACGTATAACGGAACTGGAACATGAAATGGAAGAGGCAAAGAAGGAGAGACTTTCAGATCAGAAACGTTTATGTACTTGGAGATGGAACGTGCATCATATTATTTAAGACTTCAAAATATTCAAGAGGAAGAAGCAGAAGACTTAGAGAACCTACTAAGTCAGGAATTAGCCCCACAAATTGAAATGAAGCCTGAAGAATTCCGACAATCGATAGCCAAAGCTTATAGACTGGATACTAGATACACTAGGAAAAATAAATTGTCCAGGGAAGTCAATGTCAAATTCTTGAAAACGACAATAAAAGACAAGCTATTGAAAATGAGTAGAGATAACAAGCTTAAAATTAAAGGTACAGAGATCAGAGTGCTAAAACATGTGCCCTGGGCTATGCGGCAAAACAGACAAGAATATGCATTTCTGACCAAGGTACTGACACAAAGGGGTATTCTCTTTACCTGGCTTACCCCAGAGGAGGTCTACATTAACCTGGAATCCAAGAGGTATACCCTAAATAGCATAATGAAGGCTAAAGCATTTCTGAAAGAGATGAAAGACAAACTCCAGTTAAGTGATGAAGAATTATGAATCTTAGAAGAAGACGTAGAGGAAGAAGAAAGTGAGCAGGAGGAGACTGGACAAGCAGACCGGAAGAAACCCACATCTCTGATGACAACAAGACGCAAACAGAAAGCAAGAGAAAAAGATGGTAGTAAGCACTCACAGGATGTCTAACCAAACTAGGATATTATCGGTAAATGTGAATGGACTAAATTCCCTCCAGAAACGGAAGTTAATATTCAGTAAATTGATCAAGGCCAAAGCAGAAATAACTTGCATTGTTGTAAGCCGCCCAGAGACCTTTGGGTATTGTGGGCGGCATATAAGTTAAATAAATAAATAAATAAATAAATAAATAAATAAATAAAATATTAAAGACAAAGACAGACACTTGTTAGAAATGTCCAAATTAGGTACGGTCTTTATAGCAGCTGATCAACAAAAGAAAAGAGGAGTAGCCACTTATATAAAAAAGAATTTGGATCCAAAATTGATATATGCATCCAAAGATGGACGAATTCTGATGGTTAGAGTACAAAAAGCTGGGGGGGGGGGGGATACTGATTATAAATATTTATGCCTCAAATGAAAATCAAGGAAAATTTTATGAAGAACTTAAAAAGGAGTTAATTCCAAGAACGGAAGACAAAATTTGTATAATTGGAGATTTTAATGTGGTAATTGACAAACAAAAAGACACTTCAAGGATTGATGGGGAAAAGGGGGAGAAAAAAAGAAATCTAATTCCAAAGAAATTTTTGGAAATGGCAGAAGAGCTAAAATTAATTGATATATGGAGAACTAGATTTCCCCATAAAAGGATTTTACCTTCTATTCAAACAGACACATATCTTGGTCAAGAATAGACAACTCTTGGATATCTGCAGACCTAAGTCAACAAGTGGAAGATATTGAGATTCTCCCAAATACCTATGCAGATCATAATTCGCTTTGGATGACTCTTGGTCAGCAACAAAGAAGAGGAATATGGAGATTAAACACGTCTATACTGAAGGATGAGGAAAGCTTGAAGAAAATCAAAAAAGAGTTGGAATTCTTTTTTAAAATAAATAAGCCTCAAGATACTGGAATTGCTAATCTTTGGGATACAGGAAAAGCTTATTTCAGAGGTTTAGCAATTGATCTAATAACCCAAAAGAAAAAAGAAAGAAAGAAACAATATCAAAGTTTAATTAAGGCACCCAATGAAGAGGAAAAGGAGTTTAAGAAAAATCCGACAATACAACAATTTAAAAACAAGATTATATATTACAGCATAAAATTAACTTGTTTGATCAGGAAGAGATGGCAAAGAAAATAAAATTTGCAAGACATAATTTTTTTGAAAATGCAAATAAACCGGGAAGATGGTTGGCATATAGGATTAAAAAAGAAAGAGAAAATACTATGATTAATTCACTTTTAGATAAGGAAGGGAAGGAAACCTTCAATCAGGAAAAAATTAAAGAAACAGCAATGAAATTTTATGAAACTTTATATAAAAAGAAACATATATCTTTGCAACAACAAGAAAAATACTTTGAAGGAATCCCACCCTGGAAATTTTCGGAGCAACAGTTAAAAAATCTGAACAATCCTATAGCAATGAATGAAATAATAGAAGCTTGGAAAAAACAGAAAAATAACAAGACACCAGGGCCAGATGGGTTGCCAGCAGAATATTATAAAGCCTTACAGGAAGAATAGATGCCACATTTTAAAAAACTAATAGAAGCTATCGAGAAAGGTGGAAAAATTCCTGAATCATGGAAAGAGGCACAGATATCTGTAATACACAAATCAGGAACGGAAAGGAATCAAATTAAAAATTATAGACCAATATCTCTTTTAAATGTGGACTACAAGATATTTGCTTTGATCTTAGCCAATAGACTGAAAAAGGCTTTAACTCTGATGGTACATAAAGACCAGACTGGCTTTCTCCCTAAAAGGAAATTAGAAAAAAATATAAGAATAGCGATAGATATATTGGAATATTATGAAGCGCATTCAAAAAAAAACAAATGATGCTGATTTTTTTAGATGCAGAAAAGGCCTTTGATAACGTGAATTGGAACTTTATGCTGAGTCAATTAAAGATGATGGGCCTTCTAGGAAGTTTTTTACAAGCAGTTGAATCAATTTATTCACAACAAAAAGCAAGAGTCAAGATTAACAGTCAAATCTCAGAAGAGATTCAAATTCAACAAGGTACAAGACAAGGATGACCCCTATCACCTTTACTTTTCATTTTGACACTAGAAATACTAAATAGACAAATAAGGAATGATTCCAAAATCAGAGGGTTGAGAATAAAAGGAGAAGAATATAAATTACAAGTTTATGCTGATGATTTGGTAATATTATTAGAAAACCCGGAGGAATCGTTCAGAGAATTAGTAGATACAATTGAAAACTTTGGGGCAGTCGCAGGTCTCAAATTAAATTATGAAAAAACTAAATTCTTGACAAAAATATGACACAAGAAGAGGCAAAGAAATTAGAAATGGAAACAGGATTTGAACAGAAGACAAAGATTAAATATCTGGGAATATGCATCACAAAAAAAAACAAGTACTTTGATGAAAGACAATTATCTTCCAAAACTTAAAGAAATACAAGGAAAACTTGAAATTTGGGCTAAATTACAACTCTCACTGCTAGGTAGAATTGCTATTATAAAAATGAATATCAGGACTTCCGGTGGGTGTGGCTGGCAAAAGCAGCAAGATTCTGATCGCGAGGATCGAAGCTGCGGCGGTTTCAGATTAAGTCAGCTAAGAGATTTTTCGGCTGACTCAAAGTTACCTCCAGGAGAGGAGGAACTCGGAGGGGAGCCAAACGCTGACTCCAGAGAGACCTTGGGGGGAGGGAAATCTGTAAATAGAAGAACGGGAGTTGAAAAACAGACTTGCAGGCTTGTGCTATGACGTGGATAAAAGAATGGATAATTCTTGCAAACCAAAGATTACTGAAATTGGAGGGACATGACTTAAGAATGGGTTGGCATGCATATGTGTGGTATGGGAAATACAAGGAGCAATCACATTTTATGGAACACATTGTGAGAAAGGCACTATGCCTAGTGTGGCAAAAATTTCAAGCACAAACCTATAAAAAAATACCAACATGGGTAGTGCCTATAGAAGCATTTACTTTGAAAGTGTTAAATCAGAAAGGAGCATTACTAACATATAAAGAATTACTTAATAAAGAACAAAACATAAAAAATAAGCAAGAGTTAGAGGAACTAGGGGCGGCAACAGATTGGTGGTCAATGAACAAACTAGAATCGAGATATAAAAAAGATAAGATTGTGGGCTTCTTTGAGGGTGAGGTCCAGGTGGATAAACTGTGGATTTATACTGATGAGAAAATTATTAAAAATATGTATATATACCTATTGGAATATGATCTGGAGGACGAGAGCGTAAAGGAGACGATGATAAAATGGGCAAGCAACTTTGGTTACAATATCGATATTGATGATTGGACAATGATGTGGAAAGAATGTCATAAAATGATTAAGCCGGTAAATTTAAGAGAAAATATCCTCAAAATGTTTTATAGATGGCACTATACCCCTGTAAGGTTGGCAAAAACGTCAGAAGGTAATAGCAATGTTTGTTGGAAGTGTAAAAAAAAAGCAGGAACTTATTATCATATGTGGTGGACATGTGAAAAAGTCAAGAGATATTGGACACAGGTGTGGGAAATAATAAAAGAAATCATTCAACAGAAAGTAAATTTTAAACCTGAAATAGCACTATTAAATATTATGCCGGAAATTACTGATAAGAAAATTAAATATTGTTTAATGTATATACTCGTAGCGGCTAGGTTACTCTGGGCCCAAAAATGGAAAAGTGAAGAAATACCTACGATGGAGGAGTTCCTAAAGAAGCTGTGGGACATCGCAGAATTAGACACACTTTCAGAAGCACTACGAGAACAACCAAGAGACTATGTAAAACAAAGTTGGAACTTAATATATGTTTGGGCTCAGGAAAAGACAAAAGTTTAGGGCAAAATGTTTCATGTTTATTACTTTTTTCAAGGCTCACCGGAAACCGGGGAAATCTGGGATCCAAAGGAGGTTGGAATCCCTGTCCTCTGAAGGGGGGAGGGGTGGGTTTATTTTGGGCTATTTTTCCCCCCGTTATTTTGTACTTTGTTGTAGTTTGTTCGAATGATAGATGTTTTGTAATTCATATGTCTAAATAAAATACTTTGGCAAAAAAGAAAAAAAAAAGAAAAAAAAGAAATACAGACTTGCCAGGTCTCAGAGGAGGATATGCAAGGCAGCCACAACGCTGAACCAGCGGTTTTCTATGGAAACCAAGCCAAGCCATCCATTTTATTTTTAAAAGAGGAGATGGGTGTGTGAATGCATAACGTACTGTGAGTAAAGACCTTTTCAACGGACTATTAGCTAACAATTAAGAGAAATGGAGGGGGTTTGGAAGATTACAAAGAACAGAGCAAGGTGAGAAGCAAAGTGAGGATTCGTCAGAGCAGAGTGAGTCTTTTAAAAGAGAAAATAACAAAAGACCTTAGGATAACATAATGGGAGTTTGTGATTGAAAAGACCAAATTAAGAGCAAGAAAAGAATACGAAAAGAAAAGAAAAGAAAAAAAAGACCACAAGGAGGACTGAGTAAGACTGGCTGGAACTCAAGGAAAAACAACCTGGGGCGGAACTGAAGAAACTGAGGACAAACTGGAATAACCAACAGTTTGAAGATCAAGACATAATATTGGTTTATGAATAATAAGAGTTTGAGATTTTGAAGGACTATCTTTAAAGTCTCTAGGAACATTCAAAAAAATTTGGTGGATTACAATAGAAACTAAAAGAAAGAACTGTAAATATCTGTTTAAACTAACCTTGGCCAATATACCAGCTGTGAAAAAGTGATTAGAATTAGCAGCTGGGGGAAAGGGCTGGAATTAACAAAGACTGAAGAGGTTTAGAGACTTAGAAATATTTGTTATTTACTGTGACTGTTGGTTTACAACTTATTGACATACTTGCTTTGGTGGTATTTGAATTGATATTCAACTTTCTGTTTCAAAATGAATATTAAGTAGATAAGAGAAGTTAAAGATTAGAGACAGAAGTGGATATGTTTTAAAGGGTAGAAAGTGGTAAAGGAAACACTAAGTACTGAAAACATATCAAAAATTAGATTGGAAAAGTTAAGAATGCAGAATGAAAAGGATAAGTAAAAGCCAATGTAGGCAAGAAAATTGTCTATAGATTTGCAAACAAAGCCCCCCCCCCCTTCTGTTCAAGATCCAGTGGAAAGGCTTTTGTTAGAGTTTTAAAGTATGGAAAATAAGATGTTAGAACAAATGAATGAAATCAAACAAGAAATGAGAGAGGTAAAACATCAAGTTAAAGCTGATATAGAACAGTTAAAAAGCTCTATATCTCAAATGAAACAAGAGGTAAAAACAATAAAAGATCTGACTGAAACCCAAGAAAAGATTAGTAAATTGGAGCTGCTAAAAGAAAAGGAAAAGGTAGAACAGAGAGAAAGCAGAGTCAATTGTTAGATTAGAAATGAGACAGAGAGTAAAATGCATAAAAATTAGAGATCTCCAAGAAGAGGGACTGGAAGGACAGATCCTGAAGCTTTTTTTGTTGTTGTTGTTTTTTTTTATTTATTTGTTTTTTTTAACATAAGGGATGACAGAAAGGAAAAAGGGAATTGGAATTGATGAGGAAGAGAAGAGACAATAACATACTAATATCCATTCTATACATATTGCCATATCAAGATTTTAGGTTATTCTGTTTACTCTTTTCTGCCTTCTAGATTAAGTTCTCATTTCAATATGTACTATTCATACACTGCCTGTTAATTCAGTCCACTTGTTGAATAGATCCCATCTTTCTGTTGCCTTTTGCAAGGGATAGTCCTTCATGACTTCTGATAGGATATCTATTTCAGCTATTTCCCGTATCTTTTCAATAAGATCTTCTTGTTTCGGTACCGTTGGGCTTTTCCAATTTTTAGCATATAGAATTCTGGCTGCCGTAACAATATATATAACTATATATTCCTTTGACTTATCTATATTATCAGGTATCATACTCAATAAAAACAGTTCTGGGGTTAATGGCACCTTACAGAGCAGTATTTGTTGTAACATAGCATGTACTCTTTTCCAATATTGTTTCGCTTCTCCACATGACCACCACATATGATAATAACTTCCCACTTGTATTTCACATTTCCAGCACTTATTTGATACATCTGTATACATCTTTGACAATTTTTCTGGGGTCATGTGCCACCTGTAAAACATCTTATATATATTCTCTTTAAAGTTCACCGATCTTGTGAGCTTTATATTATTTTGCCATATTTTCAGCCATTGATCAATATCAATATTATGCCCTATATTTTGCGCCCACTTAATCATACATTCCTTAACCATTTCATCTTGCATTTTAATTTCCAGCATATAATTATACATTTTCTTAACAATTTGTTCTTTTGAGCCTAGCAAGAATTTATCAAAGACCGTTTGCTCTAGATAGAAACCTTCTATTTTATCTTTTATATATCTAGATTCTAACTGTACTCTAGGCCACCAATCCATATAAACATTCTGTGACTCTAGCTCTTCTTTAGACTTTAATTTACCATCCTTATTTAATAAATCTTGATATCTTAAAAGATTTACTTTTGTCATGAGGTTAGGTTGAGTGAAGGCCTCTATCGGTGACACCCATACAGGTATTTTGTAATAAATTTGTTGTATAATCTTTCTCCACATTCCCAGTAAAGCTCTTCTTATCATATGTGAATTGAAATTTTTTTGTTCTTTATCTTTTTTGTACCATATATAGGCATGCCACCCTAATTGCAAATCGTGTTGAGTATTCTATCGTTTTCTAGAGTTATCCATTCTTTTATCCAATCTAAAATACAAGCTCTATAATACAGAACCCAATCTGGAAGACCAAAACCACCCCTCTGCTTAGCATCCTGCATTGCCTTAATTTTAATTCTTGGTTTTTTGCCTTGCCATATACATCTCATAATTATCTTATTGAATTCTTTGAAAAAGGACTGTTTTAATATGATAGGAATTGACTGGAATAAAAATAAAATTTTCGGCAAAATATTCATTTTGATCGTCGCAATTCTTCCCAGCAACGATAGTTGTAATTTGTCCCATTTCTCCAAATTGTTCTGTATCTCCTTCATTAGTTTCATGTAGTTATCTTTAAATAGTGTACTTGTCTTCTTTGTGATTTGTATCCCTAGATATCTGATTTTCTTTTCCTCTTGGAAATTCGTCTTCTCTATTAGCTCCTGTCGTTTTGGTTCTCTCATGTTTTTAGTAAGTATTTTAGTCTTCTTTTGATTTATTCTCATTCCTGCCATGTCACCAAAGTTTTTTAACGTTACCATCAAGTCTTCTATTGAATTTAGTGGATCTTCCAGTATAATAACTAAATCATCCGCAAAGGCCTGTAATTTATAGACTTGGTCTTTTACTTTTAATCCTTTCAATTCCTTTTTTCCTCTAATTTGTTCATTTAATATTTCTAAAGTCAAGATAAATAAAAGTGGGGACAGTGGACATCCCTGTCTAGTGCCTTTCTGTATTTGGATTTCTTTTGATAGCTCGCCATTAATTCTCACTTTTGCCTTTTGTTCAGTATATATTGCTTTAATTAGTTTCATAAATCTTTCTCCAACCTGCAGTGTTTCCAACGTATATATCAAAAAATTCCAGTCAAGATTATTGAAGGCTTTCTCCGCATCTAAGAATATCATGGCCATCTGTTTCTCCGGGTGTGCTTCGTAATATTCCAAGGAGTTTAGGACTATCCTTATATTATTCTTCATCTGCCTTTTTGGAAGAAACCCAGACTGATCTTGATGTATCAAATAGATTAAAATTCTTTTCATTCTAGTTGCCAGGATGGTCGCATATATTTTGTAATCCACATTCAACAATGAGATCGGCCTATAATTTTGTATTTCTTTGCCTTCCGTGTTTTCCTTATGTATTAGAGAAATTATCGCTTCAGTCCATGTTGCTGGTATTTTTCCTTCTTTTTCGACACATTCTAGTAACTTCTTAAATGGTTGGAATAGCACCTCTTCCAGTTCTTTGTAATATTCCGCTGATAGCCCATCCGGGCCTGGTGCTTTCCCATTTTTTTGTTTTTTAAAGGCTTCTATAATTTCTGCATGTGTTATAGGCTCATTTAAGGACTGAATTTGTTCTTTAGTCAATTTCATTTTGTTATGCTTTAATATATATTCTTCCTGGGTTCCTCTATCCACTTCTTTTTTCTTGTATAGTTTCCGATAGAAATCTTCAGCAATTTTTTTTATTTCTTCCTGTTTGAATTTGTCTGTTCCCTTTTCATCTTTCAAAGTTCGGATTATTGTCTTCTCCTTCTCTTTCCTTAATTTATATGCTAACCATCTTCCCGGTTTATTTGCATTCTCGAAAAAATTTTGCTTGGCATATTTGAACTTCTTTGCGATTTCTTCGGTGAGCAATATATTTATCTGGTGTTGTGTAGATTTTATCTTCTCTATCAATTCTTTATTTGTTGGATTTTGTTTCAACTGTCTCTCCTCTGAAGCTAATCTGTTTTCCAGAATCTCATATTTTTTCCGTCTTTCTCTTTTTTGTTTTGCTGCAAATCTTATGGCTATTCCTCTAAAAAAAGCCTTACTTGCCTCCCAGACCATAAACATTGAGATGTCTGGTCTCATATTCTGTTTAAAGAAAAAGTCCATTTCTTCCTTTGCTTGTTTCTTAAATTCTTCATTTTTTAGATGTAATGTATTAAGCTTCCAATTTAATACTCTTGATCTACTGCCTACTTGTAACAAAATTGGGTTATGGTCTGCAAATGTATTGGGTAAAATATCTATTTGTTCCAATTCTTTCATTAGGTTTGTTGACATCCAGCATGTATCAATCCTTGACCATGATTTATGCCTGTTGGAGTAGAAGGTATAATCCCTTGTCTTTGGATTACATGTTCTCCATGCATCTACAATGTTTAATTCTTCTGCTAATTGTAAGAAATTTCTTGGAATCGTGCTTCTCTTCTTTTTACTTGGTTTTTCTGTTTTTGTGTCTAGTTCTCTGTCAAAGACGGCATTTAAATCTCCCATTATGCAATAATGATCATAATCTTTATTTACCAATTCTCTTTGCAGTTGTTTATAAAAATTTTCTTGATTTCCATTTGGTGCATAGATATTAACTATCAAAAATTTCTTGGATTCTCTTTGTATTTCCACCATTACTATCCTTCCATCCTCTGAAGCAAAGATCAGGCAAGGTTCCCATTCCTTCTTGATATAAATGGCTACTCCTTTCTTCTTTTTGCTCACGTCTGAAGCCGCGAATAGTTTTCCTAGTCTTGGCCATTCTAATAATTTCAAGTCCTTTCTTTTCACATGAGTTTCTTGGATGCATATAACATCAGATTTCTGTTTTTGCAGTTGTAGGAAGATTTTTTTTTGCTTTTGGGGTGAGTTTAGCCCATTTACATTTACTGATAAAATCTTCATTTGTTTTCTAGACATTTTGGTTTAAGTTACTATCCTTTTGTTTTTTCTTCATCGTCCTTCTGGTACATCTTGGCTCAGTTGCTTCTTGTTCTCCTGACTCAGTGTCTGATTCTGGTTGTGATAATTGCATTTGCTCTTCTCGAGATCTTTCTTCTGGCTTCTTGTCCCCAGGTTTTTTCAGCTTCTTCTCATTTTTTTCTATAAAATCTTGTGCTTTCATCGGAGACGTTATATTATACCTCTGCGTATCAATCCGGAAAAATAACCCTTCTGGTGTTAGCCATCTATATGAGATTCCATTTTGTTGTAATAGCTGTACCAAAGAGGTATATTCCTTCCTTCTCTGCCTCACTTGCCATGGGATTTGTTTTAGAACGTTGATTTTCTTATCTTCTATTATCCATTGTTTTTCTTGTGAGGCTCTTAGAACCTTATCTCTGATTGCCTTCTTCGTAAATCTCAAATGCACTTCTTTAGGTAGCTTATTTTTCCTAACATATGCTGTACTCACTCTGAAGGCTGCTTCCAGACCTTGACGGAATTCCGCTACTTCCATCTCTATTGCTGGTGCCAGGGCTTCGCTCATTAATGTCTCCAAATCTTCAGATTCCTTTTCTGGTACATTTTGGATTCTTAACATTTTTAGAGCCCTTTCCATTTCTAACATTATTAGCCGATCCTGACATTGTCTTTGGTCTCTCTGTGTCTGCAACACAGTTTCTTCAGCTCTGTCTAGTCTAGCATCTGTATTTTCCATTTTCCCTTCTATATCGTGTGTTTTGGTTTTGATTTGCTTTACTTGCTCCTTTGTCTCAGTCAACTCTGCCTGCGTGTGCGTCATTTGGTTTGTAATTTGAGTCAAGCGTTGATTAATTTGATCAAACCCTGTAGTCAACAGATTCTGCATGGTTATTTGCCATTCTTTATCTGATTTTTCTGATTCCTGGGAGGTTAGTTTCCCTAATGCTGATATTTGGGCTGGGGAAGTTCCCGGTGTTTGGGGTTTAGGTTTCTTTGCAGCCATTATGAAATCAACCCAAATTCAAAACCCTCTATCAACCACCTCCCCTATATCTTCCCCAATTCTTACCCAATATTACAGTGTGTAACACAGTTTTTAGATTAACACTTTAAATTTCAACTTCAATACACCACCACTCTTAAATTGTCCACCAAGACCTTCCGCAAAGCTCCAGGCTAAATAGAATCCCAAAGACACAAGAGTTAATACCATACAGAGTTCTAGTCCCAAGGTCTCTTTGCCAGACAGTTAGTTGAGCTGACGAAAAAGGGAATTCAAACCGTATACCATC
Source organism: Intellagama lesueurii (assembly GCA_037013535.1). Lineage (NCBI taxonomy): Eukaryota > Metazoa > Chordata > Lepidosauria > Squamata > Agamidae > Intellagama > Intellagama lesueurii. The sequence goes on along the minus strand of JBAJHW010000001.1, from coordinate 188,984,791 downwards.
TCGCCAAGATGAAAAACAATATTCCAATGTTCCCCAACTCCCAGTGATCTTTTCAGAGTCAAGTTAGTACCAGCGAAAAAAAAGATGAAGAACCTTGCCTTTCCCACTTCAATATTTGCACAGTCCAGTTCCGTTCTTGATGCAAAGTCTCTAAAAAAACAAAAACAACCTCTAGAGTCAATTAAATGTAATAGAGTTGGCAATGGTATTCCGCTGTTCTCCAGTAGGTGTCGTCCTCACCCCACGCACAGTCTATCTAATACATTAAATCCACTTAACAGAGGCTTCCTTTCAGCAGACACAGCAGTGGGGGGGTTTCTCCCCGTGGAGATAGTATATCGTCTCAAAGTCTCAAGAGCCGGTACTCAATCTGTTATTAAAGGCTCTGTCAGATTCTTTATAACATCCAGACAGGATCAGTCCACAGTTGTTTAGTTCTTCAAGCAATTTCCAGGCACGGTTTTTTTTTTACTATTCTGACCTTGGCTCGGTCTCCGGCCAGAGTTAGTTTCGTTTCAAATTAGCTCATTAAAATATGACCGATCAACAAAGAACTCGCCGCCACTAAACTCCTTTCGGTCTTTATCTCCTTTACCAGTTCATTAGCTTAAAGGCTTCAGGTTTTATTTATTATTGTCCATTTTAACTGCAATTATCTGCTCTCCTTCCTCGGGCACTTTGGAGTACTCACTGTTTGTCACCAAAATGGCGTCCCGTTTCCAGCCCGTACCTTGTGAATCTCTTCAGAGGGAGAAAAGACGAGCCGCCGCCCCTCATTCCTTCTCTCTGATGCTCACACTCGGTCCAGAAGAACTTCTCCCAGTTCTTCCTCACCCTTGTTGTCCCTAAGGGTGTCCGGGCTGGTCGGTTTTCAGCTTTTCCCCGGGAGCTCTCTCCGGGTACAGCTGAACAGCACAGTGACGAAGCTCCGCCTCTTCGGACAGATCCTGAAGCTGAGGCTCCAATACTTTGGCCATCTCATGAGAAGAGAAGACTCCCTGGAAAAGACCCTGATGTTGGGAAAGTGTGAAGGCAAGAGGAGAAGGGGACGACAGAGGACGAGATGGCTGGACAGTGTCATCGAAGCGACCAACATGAATTTGACCCAACTCCGGGAGGCAGTGGAGGACAGGAGGGCCTGGCGTGCTCTGGTCCATGGGGTCACGAAGAGTCGGACACGACTTAACGACTAAACAACAACAACAAAGAAGAGGGACAACAGGAAGACCTGTATAAAATTGTAATTCCACCTCTGGCCAAATTTATTAGGGTAAAAATCAAAGACGTCCAATGGGAAATAGATAAAAAATTTAAAATAGACTCAGTAGTGGCGAAGAAAAAGAATCTACCAAGGGATATTGTAGTATATTTTACACGAGAGTACACTAAAAATAAAATCCTACAGGAAAGTTATATTAGAAAACTAGAAATAGGAGGAAATGAAGTGAAAATATATAAGGATATTCCATCTCAAGTATTAAAAGCAAGAAGAGATTACTATTTTTTGACAAAAATATTACAAAAGAATAAGATAAAAATAAATGGGAAATGGTTGAGGGACTTTCACTGCAGTTCAGAGGAAAATGGTTTAGAATTAATTTCACTCAAAAGGCAGAGGAATTTTTGAGGAAATATGCGACAGATTTGGATAAGACAGAAGAAGGGCAGGAAGGGGAAAATAGGGAGAAAGAAAAAGGAAAGTTTCTAGAGTCACAAGAAGAAGCAAGACCAGAAGTAGAAAAAAGAGACTTCACAAATTTAGAGGCAAGGGAACAAGAGGAAGAAGGGATAGACTCAGAGGAATCAGGAAATGAAGAAGAGGAAGGAGAAAAAGAGATTTAAAACCAAAGAAAGTAGAGAACTAAAATGGCAAATAAAATTTTGACTTGGAATGTCCAGGGACTGAACTCTACAAAAAAATGAAAACAAGTGTTCTATTTCTTCGGAACTGAAAGAAACCAAATAATCTGTGTGATGGAGTTGAAGCAGTGTGGGATATGTAGTCAGAGAAATGCAAGATGGAGTCAGACAGGTTCTGTGTGAAGATGATTTGAGAGACATTGGAATGTGTTTTTCTACGTGCTATGAGAGTGTTTTTCTACAGCGTGGTTCGAGATAAAGCTGAAGGTCGAACAAAGAGGCCCGTGAAAGACTCAACATTCCGAGCTAATTGGAGAAGAGATAAAACACCTGGAACTTCATGGGAATTGAGAGTGGAGGAAGGTGTTACAGCCCCTTGAGGCTAATTGGTTAACAGCCATGAAGTGTCAAGAAGAAGGGAGGAGTTAGAGAATGTAGAAAATGGACGATGGGTTATGTGGGAGAGGTTCGATTCCATGATGCTGGAAGAGAAAAAGAACTTGATGGTTTGAGCATGTGGCTTGAAGGAGAAAGAATGTAAGTAAAGAGAAAGAAGAAGGTGGGGCTAGCCCACCTTAGCCCAGCTTAGTAGTGTTTTTTATTTTAATGGGGATTAGTTATTTTATTTAACTGTAAAAATCTTTGAGTATGTTCTTTATGCTAAAGCTTGAGCAATATAAACTGATTCTATGAAACTCTATTTTTCTAATAAAAAATAATTATAAAAATTCTTACAAAAGGACTGGTCTCTTGAACAGCAGGGTCTGGCTAAATCCAGGGAGTGGAGAGGGTCACAAACTAGCTATCTTTAAGAGTCCTACCTAACTGAGCTGTTGTGAATTCTAAGGAATCACAAAGCCCATATGTCTGTACTTGCAAAGTACTGGGTAAAAGTAAAGTGTTCTTTTAAGGTTAGACTTGTTCAAGGGGCTTACGCTACGCACTGCTGAGGTCTTGGGACTTGCCTCAGCACAAAGGTGGTAGTTAAGTGGCCTGTCGAACTCTCTGACCGAGTGCTAAGTGCTCCCTAAGGAGGCTTGGGCACCACATGGTGGCAGTGTGTGAAACGTACGATCTGAGCTGTTGAGAGACCATTCTGTTGGAATCAGTTTTGCATATTCAAAGAAATATAGAATAAAGTGGCTTTTCCCTACGTTGTTATTTTGCTAAGGCAGAATAAGCAGTAAAAAGGAGCAAATCCACAAGTAGTCTGTGAGCTGTTAGTTTTGCCTAGGCAAAATGACAGGCAGAGGGCACGGAAAGCCCTCACAAGACCTTTGACCACAAGAAGTAGTGGAGGTTAACCTTGCAGAAGCTGGAGCTGGGGCTACTGACGAAGCCAGCAGCTGTGACCCAGTGCAACAGACAAGCCCAGCGGCAGCGGTGCCGGCTGGAGCTGTGACTACCGAAGGAGCCAGCAGTGGTGAACCAGCACTGTGGGTCGGGTCAGAGACAAGGAAGCAGTCCGGAGAGACGGCGATCTGCATCCGGGAGTTCGGAGACCAAGCGCCATGTGCAGCAAGAGTAAGGGCAGCTCAGGAGAGCAGGAGCCTCATTACTCACCCTGAAGATGTGTCCAGCCAGAGAGCAGGAGCAGCTTCAACTCAGACTTTGTCTAAAGTGGATGTGATCATCGGACTCCTGACAGAATCCTTAGTCATGCAGAGAGGCATATGGAACACCCTGGAAGAGATGCAGCACCAGAACCAGAGAGGGTTTGCTGTTTCTGAACAACAGTTGGGTAACCAGCCGGGAGAGGCGGCACCCCTAGCACCAGATGACACCGTTCGGGGCCAGCGAGACTCCAGAGACTACCCACCCCAGAGAGCAGCCTTGCCAGCTACCAGACCGAGAGGAATTAACTCTCAGCTAGCCGGGGAAGAAGACCTTCCATCACCAGAGACAGAGAATGCTTCCGGAGACTACCCACTTCAGAGAGTAGCCTTGCTAGCTCCCAGACTGTGAGGAGATAACCCTCAGCAAGCCGAGGAAGGAAACTTTCCATTACCGGATGACTTCGTAAGAGGTACCGTGAGCATGGAGAAGACCCAGAGAGATGATACCCTAGACGGATTTCTGCTCAAAGCAACATCGTTTCAGACTCCTGACCAGAGAGATGATGCAACCGTTGCCAAAGACCCATTTGACTTTGGGAGTTTGCAGACAGATGATTCTAAAGGAGGTTTTCAACTTTGAGAAACAGCACTGCCAGCTCCAGAGCCGCGAGGGGTTAATTCACCACCAGCCGAGAAGGAAGTAACAGAAGACGGAGGGATGCCAGCTATGCAGCCCATCTCAGATGACTCATGGCCAGCTGGAAATTTTGGAGCCACTAACGAGGCCAGGAAAACTATTTAGTCCTTTCCGTGGTCACTGAGCTTCGAGGCCCTGGATTTACAATGCATGATTTCCAAGCAGTCTGCGTGGATTCATAGAAGGATGGGTGAGAATTTATTTTTATGATATTTTGACTTAACTAGAGAGCCTAAATTACTGACTGGACTTAACCTTCAATCAGATAAGCTCCGGCAGTTATTGATTGACTTAATGGGGCAGCCAAAGAGCTCCCTCACTTTCCCTAGCATGCCTTCAAACAATGTAACTGTGGGTTTGCAGGCTTTACCTGTAAGATTACTGGCTGATGGATCTTTGTCTATGCCCTCAAGACAACTGAACCTAGAGACTTTAACTAAAGGGCTAGAGGATGCAGATCCTTCCCTCGTAGACCCCTGTTCTATTGTGACAAATGTCTCTTTAAGGGAAACCCATTTGCTTCATGACTCGGGGAAAAATGCAACAGTGGTTTTAAGAGGAACAGTAAATGTCTTAATGACTGATTCTTCCTTTGAGGAAACCCAACAGCAGAGCGGCTGGCAGCCTGAATCCGCCCGGGCAGAGCAACCTCCACTTGCCAGACCGGTTTTGTCAGCTGAAGAGCAACTTTCATTGCCTGAGAAACCAGAAACAGATCCCACAAAATTGGTTAGCCCAGAAGAGGAGTTTGTGTCTGAAATGATGGGTTCAGATGAGTTCAAAAAGCATCTGGAAAATGACTTTTATTTAACAGCCCTGCGGGCGCAAGCTGACCAGCCTCAGGCGCTGAGTCAGACCAAGCCTGTACATTTTTTCTGGGACCAGAATGGTCTACTGTATTGCCAGTTTGCCCAAGGTTTTAGAGTTGAATTAGAGCAGTTTAGTCAACTCATGGTGCCTCAGCAATACAGGCATAAAGTACTGGAATTGGTATATAATTGTTCATTTTCGGGACACCTGAGAACCAAAAAGACTTTGCAGAGAGTCACTAGATATTTTTACTGGCCAAAAATGAAGAGATCTGTGAGAGACTTTGTTTTTTCTTGTGACATATGCCAGAGGGGAGGGCACAGAGAGTTTGAGTTGGGAGACTCTGTTCTTGCCTTGAACCCCCTCAGACCTAACAAGCTAGAGATTTCCTGGGAAGGCCCAGGCAAAATTTTACAGAGACTTGGAACTGTTAATTATCTTGTTCAAATGCCTGGTTTTGGGGAAAAACCTACCATTTATCATGTCAACAGCCTGAAACCATATCGGGACAGAGCAGCTGTCATTCTGAGGTGTCAAGCTGCTTGTGTTAGACCAGAAGAGGAACCTATGGACGTTTTGTCTGATTTGGAAAATGCTGGAAATTGGCTGGACAATTTTGTTCATTCAAGTACTCCTGATGAGCAGGAGTGGCTTTCTCAAATTCTGGAATATTGCCAAAGTGTGTTTTCTGACAAACCTGGTTCTACTGATTTGGTTACCCATGCTATAGATACTGGGGACAGCCCGCCTGTGAGGTCCAGTCCCTATAGGGATATAGGGGCTCATGCTGTGCAAATTGAGAAGGAGATTCAAAAGATGTTGGAGTTAGGCATTATAGAACCCAGCAGCTCCACATGGGGCAGCCCTGTTGTCATTGTGCCAAAGAAAAATGATACTGGAGAAATTTTGGATGAGGTCATGTTTTGTGTGGACTACAGAAAGTTGAATGACATAACTGTTCCTGATTTTTACCCTTTACCTCGTATGGATTCTCTGACTGAAAAAATATCCACTGCTCAGTATGTTTCAGTCATAAATCTTTCCAATGGACATTACCAAGTTAGAGGAAGGAGCGATGGACAAATCCAGTTTTGTAAGCCACATAGGGACTTTCCGTTTCAGAAGGCTCCCTTACAGATTGAAGAACTCAACCCTGACTTTCCAGAGAATGATGGACAAACTGTTACATGATCTACTCTTTGCTTCAGCATATTTGGATGACCTTGCTATATTTAGCCCCGATTTTGCTACGCATATGTCTCACATTGAAACTGTGTTGTGTAGGTTGCAGAATGCTGGTCTGACAGCCAAAGCCAGCAAGTGTCAGAGAATAAAGGGAAAAGTTTTGTATTTGGGTCATTTGATTGGGCAGGGGGAGATTCATCCAAATCAGGCCAAGATAGACACCATTCAGAAGTGGCCTGTTCCTACCTCAAAGAAACAGGTCCAATCATTTTTAGGCCTGGTTGGTTACTACAGAAAATTCATTCCTAATTTCAGTGATATAGCTGCAGCTTTGACAGACCTTACAAAAAAAAGAATGCCTGTCAAGGTGAACTGGACACAGGAGTGCCAGAGAGCCTTTGATGCTTTGAAAGCTAAAATTGTTTCTGCTCCTATTTTGAAATCACCTGATTTTGACAAGCCTTTTGTCTTGCAGACTGATGCTTCTGATTGGGGATTAGGAGCTGTATTGTTGCAAAAAGGGGATGATGGGATTTGTTATCCTATTTCCTTTTTCAGTAAGAAGTTATTGTCCCATGAAAAAATTACTCTGTACCTGAAAAAGCGGACTATTCTGTTGTCTGGGCACTTCAACATTTACGCCCTTACCTATGGGGGCGCAGGTTTATCCTGCAGACTGACCATCGTGCGTTAGTCTGGTTGCAAAAGATGAAATCTCATAACCAAAAGTTGTTGCGTTGGAGTTTAACTTTACAGGATTTTGATTTTGAGGTTCAGCACATTCCTGGGAAGCTGAATGTTGTCGCAGACAGCCTGTCCAGAATGTATTGTGGAATTTCAGATGTGGCAGATGGTTGAAGAAGTTTTTTCTAAATTACTGGTTCCTGAGCATAACCAAAGTATATTACTGTTTTGCTACTAACATGACTGTTTTCTCTTTTCCAGACTTCTAGAAGTGCTTAACCCCAGAGTTCTATATTCAAATGCTGCTGTTAGAACTTATTCTACCTCATGCTTTGCTAGTTAGAATGCATAACTAAAATTTGCCATTTATTTCATTGTATAACTTTAACGTAGAGTTAGTAAAATTACTAGGCCAAAATATGTATCCTAGCTTTAGTTTAGGCAAAAATGTAGGCTCATACGTAGCCCTATATTTTTGAAATTTAAAGGGCGGCATGTGATGGAGTTGAAGCAGTGTGGGATATGTAGTCAGAGAAATGCAAGATGGAGTCAGACAGGTTCTGTGTGAAGATGATTTGAGAGACATTGGAATGTGTTTTTCTAAGTGCTATGAGAGTGTTTTTCTACAGCGTGGTTCGAGATAAAGCTGAAGGTCGAACAAAGAGGCCCGTGAAAGACTCAACATACCGAGCTAATTGGAGAAGAGATAAAACACCTGGAACTTCATGGGAATTGAGAGTGGAGGAAGGTGTTACAGCCCCTTGAGGCTAATTGGTTAACAGCCATGAAGTGTCAAGAAGAAGGGAGGAGTTAGAGAATGTAGAAAATGGACGATGGGTTATGTGGGAGAGGTTCGATTCCATGATGCTGGAAGAGAAAAAGAACTTGATGGTTTGAGCATGTGGCTTGAAGGAGAAAGAATGTAAGTAAAGAGAAAGAAGGAGGTAGGGCTAGCCCACCTTAGCCCAGCTTAGTAGTATTTTTTTATTTTAATGGGGATTAGTTATTTTATTTAACTGTAAAAATCTTTGAGTATGTTCTTTATGCTAAAGCTTGAGCAATATAAACTGATTCTATGAAACTCTATTTTTCTAATAAAAAATAATTATAAAAATTCTTACAAAAGGACTGGTCTCTTGAACAGCAGGGTCTGGCTAAATCCAGGGAGTGGAGAGGGTCACAAACTAGCTATCTTTAAGAGTCCTACCTAACTGAGCTGTTGTGAATTCTAAGGAATCACAACGCCCATGTGTCTGTACTTGCAAAGTACTGGGTAAAAGTAAAGTGTTCCTTTAAGGTCATACTTGTTCAAGGGTTTACGCTACGCACTGCTGAGGTCTTAGGACTTGCCTCAGCGCAAAGGTGGTAGTTAAGTGGCCTGTCGAACTCTCTGACCGAGTGCTAAGTGCTCCCTAAGGAGGCTTGGGCACCACAATCTGCTTACAAGAAACCCATATTAGAAAACAGGATGTAAAATATCTAAAGAATGGGAAAATAGGGAAATGCTATACTTCAGCCTTCTCAAAAAAAAGAGAGGGGTAGCTATCTATGTGCCAGAACACTGTCTATCAAAAGAAATATTAAATTATGAGGAAGGAAGATATATAGGAGTAGAAATTCAAATACAAGGAAAAACAATAAATGTAATTTCAGTATATGCACCAATAGAAGGAAAAGCGAATTTCTTTCAAAAATTAACACAAACATTACTAGAATTAGAAAGAGATGAATTGATTATAGCAGGGGATATGAATGGAGTAAAAAATCCTAAAGATGATAGGAAATCAGAAAATAAAATAAAAGAGAATCAGGGGAAACTATCAAAAAGTTTTTTTAACATGTTGGATGTTTGGAGAACAAAACATGGAGATACCAGAGAATACACTTTTTATTCAGGTAGACATAAATCATTATCAAGAATTGATCTGATTCTAACAAATAAAACATTCCTTAATTGGATCCAAGAAGTAAAAATCCTACCAAAACCATGTGCAGATCATAATCCTATAAGATTGGTTATGAAAAAGGAAAGAAAAGAGTACTCATGGAGATTGAATGAAAGCTTACTAAAAGAGGAAAAATTTTTAGAATGGTTGAGGATCGAACTGAAGGAATACTTTAAACAAAATATGAACAAGGAGACAAAAATAAAACAGTTTGGGAGGCAGGAAAATCAGTCCTACGTGGATTAATAATGAAAAAACTGGGAAGTAATTAAAAAGAGAAAACAAAGGCAAGAAAAACTTTTAGAAAAAATTAGGGAGAAAGAACTAGAGATTACTGAAAATTCCAGGAAAAAAGAAATTTTAAAAGAGATAAAAAAACCTACAGAATCAGCTGTCAGAACTCATGCTAGGAGAGATAGAGAAAAATAAACTTTACTAAACAAAAATTCTACGAACAAGGAAATAAACCAAGTAAATGGTTAGCTTACCAAGTACGGGGAAAAAGAGAACAAAATATAATAAGAGAAATCAGAAAGGGAGAGGAAATATTTTCCAACCCAAAGATTATAAGGGATACATTTGAAAAATACTATGAGGAACTTTTTAAAGAAAAGAATTTAAGGAAAAAAGAAGAAAATCAAATATACTTAAAAAGTCAAGACCTACCTAAACTGACCAGAGAATTAGATTAAATGCACCAATATCGACAATGGAAGTACAAGAGGCAATAAAAAAACTAAAACAGGGAACAACACCAGGCTCAGATGGCTTTTCCACACTATATTATAAAAAATTATCAGAGGAACTGACGCCTCCCTTAAAAGAAACAATAAATCAGATTTTACTGGAAGGATACCCAGAAACATGGAGAGAAGCTAACATCATAATTATCCCCAAAGAAAATAGAGATCCAAAGGATCCAAAAAATTATAGACATATATCACTGTTAAATGTAGATTACAAAATATTTGCTCAAATATTAGCAGAGAGATTCAAGAGGGTATTAAAGGAATGGATTGGGGAAGATCAAACAGGATTCTTACCACAAAGACATATGAGACAAAATGTAAGATTGGTAATAGACGTGTTGGAATCCGGAGGAGAAGTTAGGAATGTTTTTTCTAGATGCAGAAAAAGCATTTGATAATATTAATTGGGAATTTATGTTTGAAGTTCTAGAAACAATAGAAGTAGGAGATAATTTTTTTTTAATGGATAAAAAGCATATATAGCAAACAAAATGCAAGAATAATAGTAAACGGAGAGAAAACTAATCAATGTCAGATTTCTAAAGGAACATGCCAAGGATGTCCACTCTCACCCCTGTTGTTCATAACAACATTGGAGGTACTACTAAGGAAAATAAGAAAAGAGGAACAAATTAAAGGTTTAAAAATTGAGAAGCAACACTTTAAAGTAAGAGCCTTCGCAGATGATATGGTAATCTTTCTGGAAGACCCATCATGTAGTATTATGAAACTTAAAGAAATAATCAGTGACTTTGGAGAATGAGCAGGTTTAATTATAAATGAAGGAAAAACTTATATACTGACAAAAAATATGACAGGAAAAGAAGAGAAACAATTAGAAATTAAGACAGGTTATAAAGTAGTGAATAAAGTAAGATACAATAACTAAAAAGACAAAGGACTTATTTGAACAAAATTATGAGAAGAAAGGGAAAGAAATTAAGAAAAATTTAGAGAGATGGAAACACTTAAAAATCTCATTGATGGGCAGAATTGTTGTTGTTTAGTCTTTAAGTCATGTCCGACTCTTTGTGACCCCATGGACCAGAGCACGCCAGGCCCTCCTGTCTTCCACTGCCTCCCGGAGTTGGGTCAAATTCATGTTGGTAGCTTCAATGACACTGTCCATCCATCTCGTCCTCTGTTGTCCCCTTCTCCTCTTGCCTTCACACTTTCTCAACATCAGGGTCTTTTCCAGGGAGTCTTCTCTTCTCATGAGATGGCCAAAGTATTGGAGCCTCAGCTTCAGGATCTGTCTTTCCAGTGAGCACTCAGGGTTGATTTCCTTCAAAATGGATAGGTTTGTTCTCCTTGCAGTTCAGGGGACTCTCAAGAGTCTCCTCCAGCACCACAATTCAAAAGCATCAATTCTTCGGCGGTCAGCCTTCTTTATGGTCCAGCTCTCACTTCCAGGGTTTTGTAGATAAAAATGCCTACAAAAGTGGTTTACCAGTCCCTTTTTCTCATGACAATGTGAGACTGTGCAGCCCACAGCTATGCACATGACAGAGGACATAACCCTTTTAGTCGCACATGACCCAGGTGATCTTGATTGGCTCATGTCCTGGGGATTTGAACTCTCAGTCTGTAGTTCTATGGACCAACCATAATGGAAGCTTTTGAGACTACCATCTCATCACAAAAGTAAGCAAGGGTTTCATAGGAGATCCTATGAGAAACAGCAGAGCAATAAGCACTCTGGCAGCTGAAATAGAAGAGAACTTCTATTATTCCATGCCTTTGATGAGGGGCTTCATTAAATGCACTTTGAAATTCCCAGTAAACATGACTTGCTGTGCTATCCCTGTTCATGTGCTTATTGACAGTCTCAAAGTTTTTTGGAATGTCCATAAGATCAGACTTACTTTGCAAAAGCCAAGCTATATTAGTCCTTCTTCTATTTTGTAATTTCTTATTTAATACTGTTTTCCACCACTTTACCCAAAACTAATGTTAAACCAGCTTGAATTTCCGTTTGTAAAAATGGGCCACTTCTTTGTTATCTGCCAGAGAGGCCAAATGTTAGGGACAAAATGTTACTACACCCACTTTTCATGAGTGCTCTTTAAGAACTTACAGACCCAGTGAAGTATTTGTTTTTAATTTGCTAATAAGATCTAGAGCTAGAACTTCATTGTTTGTCACCACCATACATTCCCTAAAGGTCCTCTCCAGAAACCTCTTAGCCACTTTCAGCTTCTTCAGGTCAGTAAACATGGCTTCAAGGGAACTAGTCTGTTCTTGAAGAGCCCGTATTATTGAGCACACATCCTGTCTGGGAGGAAGATAAATTGATATATGACATTCAGAACAACATGACACACCAGGGTGGAGCCTGATGACCCTGATGGTGAGAATGAAAGGATCAGACACTGCTCTGCATCTCACTGCAGCATAGCTCTGCTGAAGTTTGCCAGCTGCTTTAAGGTGATCAAATCACAATGCTGCACAGAACCCACTCTATTCAAGAGAGCGAGGGCATCATGAGCTTCAGATCATTGTTTCTCTTGGGAGTGACCAGTGCAGCCATTTCAAGCAAGGCACATATGCACTGCTGTGGAAATTGTACCCATCATTACCACCTCTCAAAAGTTACCTTTTGCACAATGAAGGTGAACATTCTCATCTGACAGTGGGACACAAATGATGAAACAGAGCCACTCGTCATAGCAGGCAAACAGGTTGTAATGCTTGTACAGACTAACACTCAGGGGTGGATTAACCATTAAGCACAACAAGCACGTGCTTAGGGGCATTAAGTGAAGAGGGGGCACCACAGAAATTTTCCATAGCCAAATTTACCATGGGCCATATGGTGCAATACTGCAAATGGTGCAGCCATGAAAAAATTACATTCAGATATATACAATAATAACAAGAGCAATCAGAGAGTGTAGACCTCCACCAAAGGTCATGAAATCGAAGGGGGGGGAATCGCCCCCCCATAAATGAAAGCAGGGGAAATTTTGTATGCAGTCTGTGAAATTTGTATACAATCTGTACAATATCAGTAGGAAAAAAACAAACACACACATACTCCGATAAAAACATAACCTCCTCGGCGGAAGTAAAAATAATAATAATAGTAATGATAGAGGTTAATGATATACATTAATCTTGGGAATACAACAAAATTAGAATCTGTTTAACTGTCCCACAGTCCATGGAGGCTCACGTGATCGTTCTTGTCTAACTTCTAAGTCTTGTTCATGTTGGCTGTCCCGTTCAGTTGTCCACTGAGAATGAGACTGTGCAGGGGTGCTAGTAGCTCACTCAGCATCCAGCATGCCAACAGGCAACAACATATATGCTAAGATTGTAACTTTGTGTCAGGATCTGGCCTACATGGCCCTAGTAAGGTAACTGCAGGATCAGGGCCAGCCTGACCCAGGAATTGCCTGGTGTTTGCAGGCTCAGGCCCTGGCCTGAGCAGCAGCTACTAGGCCACTCATGAGGGGGCCACCTGGAGGGAAGGCCTATTTAAGGAGTGGTTCTCCCTCCCTGACTTTGCCTCAGCAACACAGGTGTCTTCTGCTCTTGTGCTTTGACCTGTGTGTGCAGCCTTGCTCCAGCCTTGCCTGGTTCCTGCCCTGTTGTTCCTACCCTGTTGTTCCTGCCTTGCCTGCCAGCCTTATTGTTCCAGCTCTGTTACCCTGTGTGGTGGATTGGGCCCTGATGCCCTTGCCAGGTGGCAAAAGGCCACCTAGTAGCTTCCAGACTCTGACATTTCATAAATAAGCTGATTCCTTTTTTTATATAACACTGACAACAAATAATGTAACTAATGTTTCATAATTTTGTGGAAGTGCTTATGAAATGTTGTGAAACTCGTGAAAATGGCCAAATGGTGTTGCTTTTGACTATGCATGCATTTTCTATTTTTTATTTATTGCATGGTGGTGGACTGAATGTGTATTTCATTATGTCTATTAATTTACGTGACAGACCCCAAGAACCAAGATGAAATGTGTTCAATTAAGTGGTGCACAAAAGTGAAAACTATCAAAAAAGAAACAAGAGAAGGCTTTGGATTTAGAGTCCAAGATTGCAAAGGTGTCTGATTTCTTCACACAAGTTCCACAACATGATATACCTATTCCGGGTCAATACCAATCTCCATCATCAGAAGTGGACACAAATAGAGTAGATACCACTTTGATAACTTCAGAATCAAAATATGATAACATTAGAATCACTGAGGTGTCACAAGCAGGTTCATCTAGCACATGCCTCATTACTGATCTCACTGTGCCTGTAAATTCTCTTGATACCTCTACTGCAAATGTTGAATCAAGTTACTTTACAATACATTCTGGGGCTGAAATAATTGCTGAAAATGAAAGTTTAGTGGACCATGGTGATGGTGGTGAAATTATTCTGTCTGCAAAAGATGAAGTAAATCACAATGTAGCAAAGGATCCAGGGTTGTGGCTTGATTTCTCTGCTTATTGGATTGCTTGTGGACCCAGTGACTGTCAACACCACAATGGGCCATTTAACAAGTCTTACCGGCATTTCAGTAGTGGCAAACCAGTAAGGTATTTTTATTTATTTATTTTATTTATTATTGGATTTATATCCCGCCCTTCTAGACAGGAGTCTACTCAGGGCGGCAAACAAATAAAAACAACAATTAAAATCTACAATAATAATATGATCAAGATGGGAGAAAACGACAAAAGCCAAGAAAGTACAATCAAGAATTGGCAGGAGGGAAGGCCTGCCTAAAGAGCCAAGTTTTTAATTGACTCTTAAAAACACCCAGCGAAGGTGCCAGGCAGATCTCTGGTGGCAAGCTGTTCCAAAGTCGAGGGGCCACCGCCGAGAAGGCCCGGTTTCTTGTTCTTTCTTTTCGGGCCTCTCTCGGCGTCAGGCCCCTCAGCCGTCTTTCCTGGCTCTGGCGGGTGACTCAAGTAGATCTAGGTGGGAGAAGGCATTCTGCCAGGTATCGAGGTCCTAAACCGTTTAGGGCTTTATAAGTCATCATTAACACTTTGAAGTCAATGCAGAAACGAATGGGCAGCCAATGCAAAGCAGCCAGAATGGGAGAGATATGCTGGAATTTTCTCACTCCACTAAGTAATCTGGCTGCCGCATTCTGCACCATTTGAAGCTTCCACATCAATCTCAAAGGTAGCCCCACATAGAGCGCATTACAGTGGTCTAATCTCAAGATTACAAGCGCATGGACCAGAGTGGTGAGGGCCCCACCATCAAGATAGGGACGCAGCTGGGCAATCCGCCACAGATGGTAATTGGCGGAGCGGACCACTGACGCCACCTGGGTTTCCATGGTGAGCGCCGGGTCCAGATGTACTCCCAAGCTGCGAACCTCACTCTTCGCAGCGAGAGTCACCCCCCCAAAAGTGAGGGAGTTTCCCAAGCCGCCAATGGAGGGGCCACCCACCCTCAGGACCTCCGTCTTGTCCAGGTTCAGCCTCAACCCATTCCCCTGCATCCATTGCAGTATGGCCTCCAGGCAACGCTGAAGGGACAGAACGGCATCCACTGAAGTAGGTGAAAAGGAGATGTAGAGCTGTGTGTCATCAGCATACTGATGGCACGAAGCCCCACACCCCCTGATGACCCCACCCAGCAGCCTCATATAGATATTAAACAGCATTGGGGAGATGATCGAGCCCTGTGGAACCCCACAATTGAGGCTCCACGGGGCTGAGACACTCTCCCCAAGCTGAACTCTCTGAGGACGGTCCTCCAAGTAGGATCGGAGCCAGGCAAACACCAGGCCACCGATTCCCAACTCGGAGAGCCTCCCCAGGAGGATACCGTGGTCGACGGTATCGAAGGTGGCTGAGATATCGAGGAGGACCAACAAGGACATTTTGCCCCCGTCAGCCTCCCTCAACAGGTCATCCAATAGTGCGACTGTCACGCACCCCCAGTTCCCCTGTTTGTTTTTCTACCTTTCCAGGTTCCCTTTCGGGCACGACATGTACTTCTCACCCTTTTTGCTGCCACCAGAGGATATGTTCCTCTCTGTACCAAATATGACTATTAGATCAGTGTTGTCAAATATAACAATGTTTATTTATGGGTTTGTAAGTAAATCATATAAAGAAAATCATGGATGGTCTTTTATTATTCATTCAATAAACGTTGCTTTGATTACATTTATGTTTGCTTATGTAGATTCACTTTAATCAAGGTATTTATATATTCAACTCTTTATTTATTTCTTAGCAATTTTAATTCTTTCCTATCTTAACCACATAAACTTCCATATCTCTTTGTCTATCTCTCTATTACTCTTCTCTCTAACACAACTATGGCCCTAACTGCCTAAACTGTCACTAACTGTCTTTTAGTCTCCTCTTATTCTCTAGGTTCCGCCCCTCCTGTCCTGTCATAGGCTCCCCCACCAGAGCTCTCTTGACTGACAGGAGTGATCTGAGAGCTGTCCGTCACATACCTCCCCCCTTGGAAAGGTTTGTGCCATGGGGTAACACTTACAATAGGTTACCCTTATGCACAACAATTGCAATTACTTACTATTTTCAAACAGACAATTTCCATTTAACCATTAGAGACATATTTTATATATATACTTATTCTTATAACATATATATACTTATTCTTATAACACATTTACCATCTTATTAATATTTTTACTTTCTCTTTAAATTACCTTTATCATTATATGACTCTTCTTTTTTTTCTCATACATTTCACCAACTTTACTTACTATTTATTTCTATATACTTACGTTTTTAATCATTTTTTTCATTTTTATAACATTTAATTTTGAACAGTTTGCATTCTATTACATTTACATTTTCATTTATTTACTACTTGCCATTAATTTTAACACTACATTGCAGAACATAACCAGAACCTTTGATTACAGTATCCCTTCTAATATTTGTCATTACAGGTTTTTCTTCTTCACTCTTCAGTCTTCCGGTAACGCATCTCATTGCTTTCTATTGTCCATTGGGTCTTCGAGACCATGCGTCTTATTCTGAGTCTTTCTTTTTCTTTGGGTCTCACAATTAAAGTCTTTCAGATTTTGTGTCCCTCTTGCAAGTTTGTTGGTTTTGTGTTTCACAGTTCGTAACCTCACATAGAGTTTCGGTCTTTGCAATGTCCAATCAATCGACAATCTCGCCTTCCAGTTGTCAAATAAATGTCTCTCACCTGCTCGGTTTCTCTTGTTGTCCACCTGGCTCAGCACGGCTCCTGGTTCGAATCCTGACACATCAGCGAAGATGGTGAAGTCCCTCCGGAACTCTGGACCTCTCACGACACGACCGGCCATCACTGCAGTCTGAGACTTCTCGAAGGTCCTCTGGTATCCGCCCGACCACCGGATCCTCTCAGCTTTTCTCTTGGCTTTTATATTTTCTAAAGGAGAGGCTATATCTCTGGAATTTTCTTTATTTAAAAAGTCAAGGTTTAAGCCTTTCTTCACACCCATAAATTCACCCAGTTTCTTTCTAGGAACTACTTCTGCTAACTGCATTTTACACCCCTCTAAAGATTTCATTTTCACAATCTCAGGACAGCCTGATGTTTCCTGAACCTCATGTAAGTTTTTCTCTTTTCCAGGATTCAATTTTAAGCTAGGCTCTGTCATTGCTAAGGACTTTTCTTTAGTTACAAGATCTTTGTCCAGACAGAATTTCTCAGGACTTTCAGGAACTAATAGAGTGGGATTTTCTGACACTTTTAAACCACCCTCCAAATTATTGTTCTCCTTTTGCTCCTGGGCAAAACTCCTTTCATTGGGTTCTTCCATAATCTTACAACCCTCTTCAAACCAATTATTAATCTGACTCTCCAGGAAACTTTTTTTCTCCCCAACTTTCTCCTGTTGCTGTAGTGTGTGCTCTCTGACTTCCTTTAGAGCGTGTATATATGAAACCACCCTTAACATGTTTTATCCAGTTCCACTCTCCTCTATCAACTACAAACTTTTCTACGTATACCTGAGTCAGTGGATTGAAACTCTTATTAGATTTTTCAATATAATCTTTGCGAATATCATTTATCTTCTTTTCCTCACTATATGAATTTTCACTAGAGTTTTCCACTAAGTCTTTCTTAGCTATTCCTGCTACTTCAGGTCTCATTTTTAACTCAGGATCTCCCTGTCTTTGGTAAATGTCACAGCTTTGACCATATGATTTTATTTGTTTCTCCATCTTTGGCCAGTAATAACTTTGCGCTATCCCCTGCTCTATGCACTTGACTCCAAAATGATCTTCAAAGGAGTCTAAATATCCTTTTTCCTTTATTTGCTCTCTATATAATAAGTCTCTGTTCACTCCAAATTTTTCAGGTAATTCAGGGGTTACTAGTTCTTCTTTGACTAGATTAAAACATTGCTGCAAAGTAGAGTCCTGTTCTTGTTCTTGTTTAAAACCTTTTTTCTGAGAATTTGTTACAGCTACTACTTCAACTAGTTCAGTTGATTGACTTCCTCTTAAATCTTCCTCATGAACCTCATTATTCTCCCCAGGATTTTCTATCTTTTCTCTCTGTGAGTGTGTATTGATCAAAACACTTTTGACATGCTCAGTTAAATCTAGCCCAATTAAACAAGGTGTAGGAATCTGATTTGTAATAGCTACTTTCCACATACCAGTCCATCCTTTATAGTTTATATGTACTCTAGCTACAGGTAGATTAATCAATTCTGTCCCAATTACTTTTACTGTAATTTTTTCCTTTTGAATGATATTTTCCTGTGGAATAATATCTGTATTGCATATAGTTATCTGAGAACAAGAGTCTCTTAATGCTAAATATTTGGTATTATTAATGTAAATATTTTCACCAGAACATCTCATCAACTCCCTGTTGCTTTCTATAAAGTAGCATTGAACAATCTCTGCCATAGGTGGCAGTTGTTCCTGACCCTCTGTTTTGTCAGTTAAAACGCCATCTTGAACTGTCTCAGAATTCTTTTCCATAGTCTGCTGTTGGACATAGTAAACCTTCTTTGGCCCACTTCCCCCTGCTTTCTGTTGACTAAATTCTTTATGATTAGATTTTAAACAGTGTGAAATAAAATGCCTCTTTTCTCCACATCCGAAGCACACTTTCACCTTTCTTTGATCAAGATCTAGGGATTTTTCTCCCTTCCCTTCAAAGCTTTTATTTTTCTGTTGGTACTGCTCTGAGGGTCTCTCCTTAAAATGACTTCCATTTGCCTGTTTGTTTTTGTGGAAATCTCTGGGCTCTTTCTTTCTGTCTTCCCAGTTTCTATTACCAAATTTTTCCTCAGAATATTTTGAGTTTCTTACTTCTTTTATATAATCCGCTGTTTTTGATATATACCCCTCAGGATTGGATTTATTATTATTATAGTTTTGGATTTTTAATTCTAATTGTTTCATTTTTAATTGGTGTTGCTTCTCTTTTTCCCTCATTTCCATCTGTCTCTTTTCTTGCTCCATGGCCATCTCCCTTTCTCTGGCCTCTGCCTCAGCTTTGATCTGTAATTCTCTTAATTGAAACTCCTTCTCCAATTTCCATTTTAAAATTTCCTGGGAGCTTTCTCTCCCTGAGGCACCCTCCTGTTCCCTTGAGCCCTCATATTCCTGGCCCTTTTGGTCTGAAATTTCCCCTTCCTGAGGTAATGTTTGACTCTCTGCTAGCTCCATAACTAACCTTTTCCCTCTCTTAGAAGGCATGCTTAATCGTTTTTATTTTGGTTAAGCAGGTTGTTTTCTCCCAGATTCAGATAGACAAGCCTCGTTTTAAAAAGGACCTCTCTTTTTTCCCCCTCTGTGTTAGAGAGAGATTGATTGATACTTAGTATCTTTCCCCTGACAGTTTATTATCGCTACTTTGTTACTTTAGGTACCAGCTTCTCTGCTCCTTGTACCTGATACTTTGTTTCTTTTGGTCTTCAGACACCCAGCTTTTCCAGAAATATTTCTCTTCTGTAAGCCTCAGTTGTATTCACCTCAGCTATTCCTTTAGACCTTGGCTTCCACTTTTGGTTTCCCTCAGCGCTCCCTTTCTCAGAGCTTTGGGATCTAAAGCTAGCCCTCTTGGTCCTTACACTCTCAGCTTGAGGTAAACTTTTAACTACAGAAATCTCCTCAGAGTCCTTTCCTGCCTTTGTCTTTCCACAATCAGGAGTCCCTACCAAGCTATTCACACAGAGCTTTAGGGTTTCCTACTCCTTCACTTGGACTATTGACAACCAGGTCTCTTAGACTCAGAGGATTTCTTTTCCTTTTGGCTTACTGGCATTCATTCACTTTGAATCCCAGAATTTGAAAATTTCTCTTTACTTTGGCTTACTGGATTTCTTTCACTTTGAATCCCGCCGCTGGTCACCACTTTATGTCACGCACCCCCAGTTCCCCTGTTTGTTTTTCTACCTTTCCAGGTTCCCTTTCGGGCACGACATGTACTTCTCACCCTTTTTGCTGCCACCAGAGGATATGTTCCTCTCTGTACCAAATATGACTATTAGATCAGTGTTGTCAAATATAACAATGTTTATTTATTGGTTTGTAAGTAAATCATATAAAGAAAATCATGGATGGTCTTTTATTATTTATTCAATAAACGTTGCTTTGATTATATTTATGTTTGCTTATGTAGATTCACTTTAATCAAGGTATTTATATATTCAACTCTTTATTTATTTCTTAGCAATTTTAATTCTTTCCAATCTTAACCACATAAACTTTCCAAAACTTGTCCTATTCTTATCTCTTTGTCTATCTCTCTATTACTCTTCTCTCTAACACAACTACGGCCCTAACTGCCTAAACTGTCACTAACTGTCTTTTAGTCTCCTCTTATTCTCTAGGTTCCGCCCCTCCTGTCCTGTCATAGGCTCCCCCACCAGAGCTCTCTTTACTGACAGGAGTTATCTGAGAGCTATCCGTCACAGCGACCAGTGCCGTTTCTGTGCCGTGGCACGGCCTGAAGCCCAACTGGAATGAATCCAGGGCATTGGTTTCATCCAAGAGAGCCTGAAGCTGATCAGCCACCACCCTCTCGACCACTTTACTAAGAAAAGAAACATTGGCGATGGGCCTATAATTGCCAATATCGTCCGCCGCCAAATTTGCTTTCTTTCTTATGGGCCTAATGAGTGTCTCCTTGAGGGCAAGAGGAACCTTGCCCTCCTGGAGAGACCCATTAATTATCGCTGTAGCCCATTCAGTTGTTACAGGCCTGGCTGCTTTGATTAGCCAGGCCGGGCAAGGGTCAAGGGAGGAGGAGGTGGCCCGGCAGTGATCAAGCACTTTGTCCACCATATCTGGTGTCACAGGCTGAAAAAATTCAAGACTCACCGGGCAAGGCGGAGCGCTGGACATCTCTGCTCGATCCAGAGGTATTGTTCGCAGAAACTTTTTGTTGGGACAAAAGCCTATGGTAAGAAATAAAAAGGGGGTGGTTACTGTATTCACTATCAAAAGGATCGGTTTATTGTTTCATCTGCAAACTGTTTCCTCCTAAAAATTTCTTGAATGTTCTTATAAGAGAAGGGTTCAGTGACTGGTGAAATACTATTATAATTGATAATCATGAAAAAAGCACTACTCACCGAGACTCTATGCTAACATACCTAACTCACAGACAAGGTGCGGGGTTGGGGCAACAGTTGTAGAAACAAATTCAGGAAGAGTGCGATTACTGGGAACATGTCTTGAGGTGTGTCATAGCTGTTATTCGTACGTTAGCTGAACGTGGCTTGGCTTTTCGAGGAACAGAAGAAAGGTTTGGATCATTGCAAAATGGAAATTTTTTAGGGCTGCTTGAACTCATAAGCCAGTTTGATCCATTTTTAGTAGGCCACATTTCGAAATATAGAAATTCAGGAAAGGAAATCCTTCTTACCTGTCCAAAACCACCTGTGAGGAACTCATTCAACTAATGGCACAAAAGGTCCATGCGCTCATTGTTGATGAAGTAAAATCTTCTTGTTATTTTAGTTTGTCAGTTGATTCAACACTAGATCTATCACATATCGACCAGTTAAGTGTTGTACTTAGGTACTTAAAAGATGGACAGCCTATTGAACGCTTTTTAACTTTTCTGGAAATGAAAGACCATGCTGGTGAGGAAATGGCAAATCAGGTGTTGCAGTACTTACGTGAAGTTTGTAGGCTAAACTTTTCAAAATGTAGGGGTCAGTCTTATGACAACACTGCTAAAATGTCTGGGTTGTTATAAGGGGATGCAGCAAAAAAAATTAGAAACAAACAAGTTCGCTATATATGTGCCCTGTGCAGCTCATTCACTAAATCTGGTAGGCCAAAGTGCTGTTGACTGCTGTCAAGAGGCAGTTAATTTCTTCTCTACAGTGCAGTTACTCTGTACCTTTTTTTCAGCGTCAAGCAGCCGGTGGAAAATTCTTAAAGGTTGTATTGGAAATGAAAATGTCTTAAAATCCCTCTTTGATACCAGATGGGAGGCACATGCTATGGCAACAGCAGCAATTTTGAAATCTTTGCTTAAAATTTTAGACGCATTAGAATATATAGCCGAAGGCCAGTCACAAAAGGGAGACGCTAGAAGAGAAGCAAATAATATTGCAGATAAGATGCAAGAGCTAGAATTTGTTTTTATGTTGAATTTTTGGAATGAGATTTTGCAGAATTTTCACAGAGTAAGCCAAGTTCTACAAAATGAGGATGAGAACTTGGAAGCATGTGCAGATCTGTATGTATTGTTAGCTGACCAACTGTGCACTTCAAGAGATGAATTTGAAAGATATGAAGCAGCTGCAAAGGAAATGCTACCAGATGTTGATTACAAGGCAGCGACAACTCGCAAACATATCAGAAAGAAGGTACCCAATAACGGAGATGCACCAGAAGTATATCTGAATGCCAGAGATAAATTCCGTATCACCACCTTTTACACAATTGTTGACAAACTTGAAACTGAGATGAAAAGAGGAGATATATATAAAGAAATAGCAGAAAGATTTTCTTTTCTGATGTGCCACATGATGTCACTTCATCATCTACTAACATTGAAAGACATTCTCAGTGCTGTCAAAAGCTGATTGATGCTTAGCCAGAGGACTTCAACAGTAATTTCTCAGCTGAGCTTCAGCAGTTTCATTCATATGTGCACCATAAGTTCAGTGCCACAAAAAATGTAAAAACAAGATTCAGTTCTCCTGAACTTTATAAAATAATTGTAGAAGACAATATTGAGTGTGCCTTTCCAAATGTAGACATTGGCTTTCGTATATTTTTAACATTAATGGTCACAAATTGCTCAGCTGAGCATTCATTTTCTCAGTTGAAGTCTATTAAAAATCCCATCAGAACAACTATGCAACAAAGCAGGCTGGATGCCTTATCCCTATTAAGTATAGAAGAAGATGTGTTGCATGAGATTAGTTTTGAGGATCTGATCAAAGACTTTGCAATTAAAAAAAGTAGGAGAAAACTTTTCAAACATAAATAAATGGAAGTATACAAAAATAAACATTATTTTCTATCTTACTGTAAGTTTTGTTTAATTTCGATAAATAAAATTTTATTTTTATAGTTTATTATTGTTTATATTTTGAATTACATATATATGTGGGCACCAAAATCTTTTAAGTGCTTAGGGCCTCTAAGGGTCTTAATCTGGCCCTGCTAACACTGCTACTCCTTCTACAGATTCATGAAAGCGGAACTTTAAAAAATTCAGCCTTAAATTTTAATCTGAATGTGCTGAGGGTTTTGCTGAGGTCATATAGTTCTCATTCTATTTATACACATGTCAGATTTAGAGGTGAGTTTTGCTGAGCTCTGGTTCCAAAGTTATTGATGCTACCTTTACGCTGGAAACAGGGGGAAGTTAATGAACTGAATCTAGTGCTCTCTGTTGAAAGACAATCTGATCTCTTGATCAAATTGTTTTAGTAATATAAATTGCCCATCACTCAAAACCAAAATAAGTTACTCAATTTTAATCAGTGTTACAATTTAAAAAACAGGCGTGCAATTGTCATTCCCATGACCTCCCCAACTTTCCAGTATTTCTTTAATAAAATAAGAAGAAATGTGTCTCTTCAGACTAGTCCTATTATACAGATTTTATGTTTTGAAACAACAGTACAAGTAGATGTAATTGCAGGTCTAAAAATGGCTGGCCAGCTGCTGCCACTGCCACTCATTTCAGTTCATGTCCTCTATAATTAATATGCTCTGAACAAGCAGGCATATTCGAACTGCACTGGCAGGGCTAGCAAGACAAAAAAGAACACACAGCAACAAAATGTTGTTGCTACCTATAGCCTAGGGCAGCGATGGCGAACCTATGGCACGCGTGCTACAGCTGGCACGCAGAGCCCTCTCTGCGGACACGCAAGCCATAAGTCACTGGATCACTCCCCTCCACTACAGCTTGTCATGGTTGAGATTACGTGGATTTAAAACATGTATGAAGATGGGATATGTAGTTGTGAACAATGTAAAATGGAATCCATATTGGTTCTATGGAAGAATGATTTTGTATGATGGGAATGTTGTCCAGGAGGACTGTGAGAATGTTTTTCCTTTAGCCAGTTCTCCCAGGACCAGATAAGAAGACCAGACACTTGTTATGGCGGAGAAGAGAATAGACGCGGCAAACAACACCTGCTTTCTCACGAGAAGAGGAGGAGAAAACTTCTACCACCTTACACCGTGATTGGATGACAGCGTGGAAAGACAAAGAAAGACAGGAGGAGCCAAGAAGAGAGAAAAAGGAACTTTTGCCATGTGCAGTGTTCCATCTTGTTCCTTTTTTCCTTTAGGACGGAACCATAGATTTTTCTAGGTCTTTTGCCTGCTACCCCGTGCAGGGAAAAGACTGGGAAGGATGTAAAGAGAGAAAGAAAAGGGGAAAGGGGGGCTATAAGCCTTTTGCCTTTCCTAAGGAAGCTTTTAGAGATTTTTAGAGTTTTTGTAACTAGAAGAGAAATAGTTGCCTTTGATTGTATTTGTAACAAGCCTTGAAAAAGTTATATTGCTATGCTTTTGCATCAAACTGACTTTATTCTGTAAATCTATATTTTTTCAATAAAAAGATCAATAATCAAATCTTTTGGCCTCTTGAACAGTGAAGCTGTCTTAGCTATCCCTTGAGGGGGAAGCAAGGCCACATTCCGCTACTGAGTCCTACCTTATTGAGCTTAGTAGATTTTAGGACTACAAAGCTCATGTGTAACTTCCTGCTGAACTTTCTTAAGGGTCAGCAAGTATCTTTTTAGGGCAGACTTGTAAAAAGGAGTTTGTTGTACGCCCTGGCTGAGGTCACCTGGACTCAACCCAGCTGAGTAGGGGTACTCAGACTTCCAATTACTCTCTGTCCGACCGACCAAGTTCTTTCTCACAGGAAGCTGGTTGTGACACAGCTGAACCTGAGGAGGCGGCTGCAGCTGTGGTGTTTGCACCCCAATAGGCGGTGGGCCAGGATCTGGAGCAGCTGGCACTGGCGATTGGAGGCGGATCCGGAGTGGGGTCTGGAGGCACCTCCATGCCTGGGATTCCCCCTTCCACCACCACTTCCGCTTCTACCGCCTCCGCTTCTGCCGCCGCCTGCTGCCCGCTGGGTTTTTTTGTGTGTGTTTTTTTTTCAGTTTGGGCACTCGGGCCCAAAAAGGTTCACCGTCACTGGCCTAGGGGGTAATTCTTCTGTGTCCTGACAAGTCATAATCCCCAAATGGAAAACAGATGGGCAGATTTAGGGCTGTATTATGGACACAGATTTTGAAAACAGCAGAACAGGATCAAGAAAATAGAAAATGACTTTTGAAAACATCACCATTTATTAAAACGTGTGCTTCAAACCAGACCTCTAAATGGGTAACTATCATAAATATTTTCAAATAATTTACTAGATGGAGAGGGGGAAAGCCAACAAAAGGGAGTCAATGCAGTCTACCATGTGTAATGAAATCTACCCTGAAAACCTGCCACAGCCAGATGAAGACTACAATTCCTAGTGCAACAGGACCCATCCAGATATTACATTTTGTTAGATACACACCTAAGATGGTTTGAGTGTAAGTTGAAAGGAAGAAATACAAGCAGGGGCAAGCCTATGCTTCTAAAGTGTATCATGCTCATATTAAGAAACCTATTCTATGGCAGTAGGTGGCTACACACACTTTTTTTAAAAAAAAAAGTTTGTATTGGTCTCTTTCTTTTTAAAAAGATACAACCAAACCAAACCAAACCACTGTCTTGGACCGCTATCCCACCCACTCTTCCCCAGCATTTCCTTCTATCACCCAACTTGGTAATCCTGTAGATATGCTTACAACTGCTAACTACGTCTGGACCATACAGTTCCTTCAGGATTACAACCATAGCAAAAGAGAAAGGAGATGGAAAGGAGAATGGGGGATAACATGGAAGATAGCATTAGCCCAGCAGATTTTATATCTGCCTAGGTCAACCAGCAAAACAAGAAAACTGGCCTATATTTTTTGATATATTTGGTTTTGCCTGCTTCCTCTTTAATGCTTCATTGTCAAGTCCACAATGTCCAGCATTCAGTATGCTATATGAGAGGGGACTTCTAGTTCTACAAAACAATGTGTGTAACTAGTAAGAATGCCCATAGGACCTGCAGCCTGTGCCCAAGCAGAGGGGCCTTTACGCATGTCCCCACATCTCATCTGGGAGGCAGGGACATGCACAGAGAGCCCCCAGCTGGCTGGCAGGCCAGCTAACTAAAAAAAAAAATTTTAAAAAAATCCTGAACAAACCAACAACCCGATTCGTGGTTCATTTGGGAAAATTTGTAAATTTGTGGTTCGTGGACTTTCATAAACCAAGACAAATTGCCATTTTGGAGGTTTGTGCCCATATTTAATTCTGACAAATCAGAATGTGTCTGGCATCAGCTTGATAGATATATAAAGCAGGTGTCTATTAATAATCTCTCAGACAGGGACAAATGTGTGATAGCGCAAATATGTAGTAGGATATAGTTCTCTCAGAAAGGGCTAAACATGTCAGATAGTGATAACAGGATTTGATAGGGCCAGATAGGGCTAAATGTGTAATAGTGTTAGGATGTGAGAATTAGTTGTTTATTAAGGTAAATATATCTTTCAATAAGTCAAGAACATACATAACAAATACCAATATATCCAAGCACTATGAGTTTTATTATATATACATATATTTCGAAACAGTAAACATTACTTAATGTTTTAACAAAGACCAAGTGATTGTTTACTATCAACTGCTGGCACTAACACACACAAGGGAGGATATCAATTTTACTCCAAGAGTGGTTTTTTATCAATACGCTTGAAACTGCTATGCACAAACTCATTTTATGAGTTACATTTTATGTATTATTTTTTATAGCTCAGCCAACAGCACAAGTCTGGCTGAGTAACTTGGTTATTGTCTGCTGGTGGAGAGACAACAAGGAAGGAACCAGCTTGGGTTCTCAAGGTAAGGAATTCTAGCATCTGGGAGTAGACACCAAGAAGAGAATGCCCTAGGATTGGAAAGCATGAGTGTCCCTCAACCTTACACATACATCTCCCATTTCCCCTATCTTGAGCAGCAAAGTTTAAATTTAGAACACTGTTTTTCTCTTGGGCTTCACCACACTCCAATTCTAATAAAGGGATGTCTATTTCCGCTCTGGAAGCAACACATCTGGTCCAAATGGGCCTCTGCTGATTCCTTGAATGGGCTTGAGCTTTAGAGTTCATCTAAATCTCTGGCAAAAGTGTCCTCTTCACCCACACAAACCCTGCACCTATTTGGACAGTACTCGCAATAGCAGAAGCACCACGGAGCACTATTGGGTTTGCGTCTCATCCGACAGACCCCAAAATATTCTGAGTATTAATCATAAAACAGTCCTTTGAATTGCACCCAGAAACAAATTGACAGCACCAGCCAACCCATTTCTTCTAACCATGCCAGTGAGATGTGCTCTGTCTGGATGAGAACCATAGCAGTTATGTTGTGTACCACATGAAACTGGTTGCTGAAACAGACTTTAACCATTGCCCCAGGAACCCAAAAATGCTCCCTTTCCTTCCATGCTATGTATTGTGATGTCACATCACCCCATCAGCTTCTGGCACGTGGTGCATGTTTCATTCAAATGTGGAAGCACAGTGGAAGAGGCAGCAGCAAGGGCTGATACAGCAATATCAGCTACAAGATACTTCAACGAAACCCTCTTTCACTTCCTCCCAGTCCTCCTAGATCCAAAGCAGGAGTTGACTAGATTGTTAGATGTGGACTTAGTCAGCTATTTGCTATTAGCCTGAGCCCATCTCTGCAAACTGGAGTAGAACAACAATAATCTTAGACTACACCACAGAGCTGATATTTTAAGTGAAAGGATGTGACTGCTGTTGGCTGAACAATATAATAGCAGTCCCACCCACCCCACATTGTAATGTAGTTACAATAAGACTGGCAGCACAGGAAAGAGAGATGTTAGAAACGCACAGAAGGGACTGACAACAAAGTACTCTTTGGGGAGAAGGGATTTGAACCCAGGTTCCCCACATTGTAGTTCAACACTCTATCCACTCTACTACAAATGCTAGACAATGAATGAATAGTGCTGATTCAGCTCAAAGACTGAGCTTGAATCTGTGATCTGAAAACGATGGCAAAGTATCAAAGAAGGAACTGCCAGGAGCCCATGACTGTGAAGAATCTGCACTGTGGAGCCTGGCAACACAAGCAATATGTGTTTGGGTGCAGGGCATGCCACTGTCTACTTATAATTGATCACACCATCATTTGAGGTGAAGCAACTACAGAACACACTTGCAAACAATGTAATAAATTGCATAAAGGCTATATTTTCCATGCACAGCAAGTGTGATGAGCTAATTTGAGAAAATGGGCCTCATTACACATTGGCAGAATTTCAAATTTTGCATAAGTCCAAGAGGTTTCTCATTGACCCCCAGCCCTTACTGTCTACAAGTTTCAATACCATTGCATGAGTGTAATCAAGTTCATTGTAACAAACATAGCTGAGGACAGATGAGATTTGAACTTGCTGGCTATTAAGAGCTTGTTCACACTAGAATGTTGACCGTGGTTATGCTGGGGCTGCTCTGGATTGTTCTTGTTGCAAAGTTTTGAATTTCTCATAAAATTATCTTTTTGCTACACAGCAGAAGTACAGAGATCCACAGAGAAGAACAGCTACAAATTCTCCAGAGTCCACATTTTCTCATTCACTGGCACTTAAAGTCTCAATAACACACTCTGAGACATTCGCAGAAGAAAGAATAAAAAACATTTCTTTACTTAGAGTTGCTTGAAATTACAGACTTAAACACACTGCTTTATTTACTGCACACATATTAGCAACCAAACTAACAGATCAGCAGCAACAAGCAACTGCCACCAACCAACAAAAGAGAGGGATGGAACACTCAGCAGAACACTCTCTTTTAATTTCAAAAGCAGGATGAAACTATTGGTTAGTCCTAAACAGATAGAACAATTACCCCAGCCTAAAAAAAGCCCTCCTCAGTTACTCAAACTACAGATAGCATGTGAGGTTGTACATTAAACTCTAACATTCCCTTCCCACATTTTAATGCCCCCCCCCTTTCAAACCTTCATGGTTTGACCTTTCTTTCTTTAGTTTTGCACAAAAGGGGTAACATTTTAAAAACATTTTAAAAACAGAATGAAAGAATAATGCCACCCACCCCCCAATATTATATAGGAATGGCAGTACAGCATGGACACTGAGCAGCAGAGAAATGCCCATAAGGAAAAGTCATCAAATTACACACAGCCACAAAGTACACAGATCAATATGCATCAATACAGCACTGGGGTCCACCAGAGCAAACTGGAGCAAAGCAGAACAAAAATATACTCATGTGTGGTATTTTAAAAAAGCAAGTTTTTTGCTCCATATGTACTCTGTTAACACTAGTCTCAATTTTGCATTGTGTGTACACAGGAATGCAGTACTGCTGTCATGGATGCAAGGAAAATTTAATGAATCCTCAGTGCAGATAAGTACTTTAATGGTGTGGTGTCCGCCCAGGTCATGAATATTAATGTGATATTTGCATAAACCAATGGGAGTGCTGGAGGGGTGGAGTCACGAGATATAAGAGTCTCAGCAGGAGGAGGGGGAGATTAGATTGAGAGTTTTGGGAGTTTGGGCGAGGGAGTGACGGTTGAGAGGGGATGAAGGAGGATGTTTGTTAAGAGTTAACAGCATTGCTTGAACTAACATCATCTGTAACAATAAACAATTTCTATTTGGTTCTTTTAAAATGACACATGACCTGGACCTCTAGCATTGGTAATAAACAATGTTGATGTAATCAACTGGTGGCAGCTGAAAGACATGTAGAGTGAGCTCTTAATTTGTTGAAACAATCAGGGGCCATGTGGAATCGTGACAAATTGGTGGCACAGTGGTGGGATAAGAAACAATCCAGTAAAAAGATTGAATTTGCTTGAGTTGAAGGTATTCCTAGATAGAAGGGGTGAGGATCTGTGGTAAGAAGTGGTTACCCGTTAGAGTCTTGGTGAAGACTTAGTTTCGGGGCTTCTGAAGCCAGATCTGGGGAATCCTAAGATAGGGAAAATACCTACTCAAGAAAAAACATTTACCTCAGGATTTACAAGACCTAGTGGCTAGCTCAAAATCCAGAGCTCTGAGGGTAGAGAGCAGTGGCGGATGGAGTGGAAGCCTAGGTAAGGATAGATCTGAGGTGATAAGAAAAGCTAAGCAGAAAGTTGTTCTAGTGTCTGGAGACAAGAATCACCCAGACAGGAAATATTGCGGCAAAGGTTGTGAGCTTGGGAGTGGCAGAGGCAAGCTGCTTGGAAAAGTACAACCTAGTTACAAGGAAAGCCACTGAAAGAGAGAAAAAGGGCTTGTACTTTTGGCTTTTGTGAGGGAAAAGAACCAGTCCAGGTTAATAAGAAATTGTATTGTTTATGCCGCCCAAATGAAGTAAGAAGTTAGTTATGGAGGCACAGGTTGAGCCCCAGAGCGCTGAGGAAAATGGGAACCCTCACATTCAAAGGGATGAAGAAACTGAGGGACCTGTATTGATTGCCTCAGAAGAAGAAAATATTCAAAGCTCCCAGGAATTTGAAAAATGGAAACTAGAGCAAGAATACAAACTCAGGGAACTAGAAATTAAAGAAAGGGAAAGGGAAAGAGAAATGCAGTTTCAAATAGAGATGAAGAAATTGGAATTAGCTGCTCAAAATAATAATAATAATAATTCCAGTGAGGGAAATCTCTCAAAAATCGACCTAAAGAAATTTCCCCAATATAGGAAGGGAGATTGTCCTGAATCTTTCCTGATTTCATTTGAGAGAGCTTGTTGGGACTTTGAGGTTAAAGATGATGAGAGGATGATAATTTTAAGATCACAAATAAGTGGAGTGTTATCTGAAATCTATTCACAGATGCCTCTGGAGCAAGCTAGAGATTTTGAAGTTTATAGAAAGATGGAGTATTCCTAATTTGGGATTAATTCAGAGCACCTCAGAAGGAAATTTAGATCAATTTCAAGGAAACCTGAGGAGTCTTTTGCCCAGCTTGGAGCAAGGTTAACCCAGTATCTTAATAAATGGCTGGAACAGGAACATGTCACTACCTTAGACCAAATGAAAAATGTGTTTGGACTAGAACAATTTTATTCAATTTTACCAGGGGAGTTACATTATCTTATCAAGGATAAGGATCCTAAAAATGTGCTATAAGCATCTGAATATGCTGATTCTATTAGTGGGATCAGAGATCCTAGATTCTCTGAGGTAAAAATTGACAGAAAGGGATGGGAAAACAGTAGGAGAGCATCCCAATCCAGGGGAAATTACCTCAGTCAGGCTGAAGCTAAGGGAAGCCATTTTAAAGTGAAACCTTCATCCCCAGAGCACAGTCCCCTGAAATCAAATAGTCCTGAGGGAAAAACTAATAAATCCCTTCATTCTGAACATAGAGTAAATAAACAATGTTATGCTTCTGGTAAACCAGGACATTTTTGGGCCCAATGTGAATTTCAAAAGGAAAAGAATTTTAGTCAACCTAAAAAAGTATTTTTCCTTCAGTATTCTGAGGCAGCTGAATGTTCTAACGACTGCACTGTTGCTAAGGAAACGGACTTGGCAGAGAGCCCAGAAATTCCTGAAGCCAGAGTGGTACAATGTTATTTAATCAAGTGCTATCCTATTTTGCTAGAGAACTCAGGAGAAAAGATTTTTATCAATGGTATAAAATATCTAGGCCTTAAAGATTCATGCTCACAAATAACTATTTGCCATCTAGATATAATACCTGAGGAAAACATTATAGAACATGATAAAATCTCTATTAAAGGGATTGGTTCTGATTTGGTGGTCCTACCTATGGCCAAAATATCTGTGAACTATAATGGGTGGTCTGGTATATGGAAAGTAGCAATGTCAGATCAAATCTGAGCTCCTTGTCTGACTGGTTTAGATCTATCTAAGCATGTGCAGAGTGTTTTAATAGTAACCCACTCTCAAGGGAGGCAAATTGAAGCCTCTGAGGGAAGCGCTCAAACTCTTGTTGAAAGACCCACTTTAGGTGAACATCCTGAAATGAGACAGCTGATTTAGTGCTAATGAAAAATCCTAATAGTTCCTCCTTTATTAAGGAGCAGAAGGAAAATACTACCTTAAATGATTGCTTTGGAAAAGTTAATGAGAATCCCATTCCACTGACCCCTGAACACCCAGAGAGGTATTGCGTGGAAAAAGATTTATTATATAGAGAGATTTTAATGACTCCTCATGGGGGGGGGGGGGAGAAGGTCCCCACAAACAATTGTACCGGTTAAATACTGAGAAAAGATTATAGAAAAGCACACAAAGATGTATTTGGAGCACACATCAGCATCTCTCGCACCAAGCAAAGAGTGGCACTGAACTTTTATTGGCCAGTGATAGGGAAGCAAGTTAAACAATATTGTCAAAGCTGTGATATTTGCCAAAAACAAGGTACTGGAAATGAGAAGATGAGGGCTAAGCTATGCCCATTGCCAGTGATCTTGACCCCTTTCCAACACTTAGGTCTGGACCTAGTGGGACCCTTACCCAAAGCGACTAGATGTGGAAATAGATTCATCCTATCTATTATAGATTGTGCCACTAGATGCACCAAAGCAGTACTCCTAAGAAAAATAATAACAGAACTTCTAGTAAAGCATGATGCATGGGTAAATGCAATGGATCTGTGGCAGTTCACTTCTCTGCATGAAACTGCTTCTAAGAATAGAGTGGAATTATGTTCTCTCTTGCTAAGCTATGGTGCTGATCTGATACTGTTGAATTGCCACAATAAAAGTACAATTGATTTGACTCCAACACCTCAGTTAAAAGAGCAATTGGCATATGAATTTAAAGGTCACTCATTGCTACAGGCTGCAAGGGAACTGGATGTTGCTCGTGTGAAAAAGCACATTTCTCTTGAGATTGTAAACTTCAAGCATCCCCAAACTCATGAAACTGCTTTGCATTGTGCTGCTGAATCTCCATATCCCAAAAGAAAGCAAGTCTGTGAGCTGCTTCTAAAAAAAGGAGCCAACATTAATGAAAAGACAAAAGATTTCCTAACACCACTTCGCTTTGCTGCAGGAGGCAGTAGTGTTTCTGTGGTTGAGTGCCTTGGGCAGCATGGTGCTGATGTTCATGTGGAAGATGGGGGAGGCCTTGTTCCTTTGCACAGTGCTTGTTCTTATGGACTCTGTGAGGTGGCTGAACTACTTGTTGGACGTGGTGCAGTTGTCAATGTGGCAGATTTATGGAAGTTTACCCCTTTACATGAAGCTGCTCTGTTAACAAATTTAAAGAAGGCTCAACATGCAGCTGCAAAAGCACTGAAAATCCTGCAAAACAAGCCCCTGCCTGAGAAACCAGATGTTGAAAATCTCAATAAATCTGAAATAAGCCAAGTGTTTGAGATTGCACTTAAAAGGAACTTGCCTGTGAATTTTGAGGTGACCTGGGAAAGTGGTCCCCCTCATATGAAGAGCTTTGTGATTAAAGTACCTGTGGGTGAGTTTATGGGTGAGGGTAAAGGCAAGTGCAAAAAGATTTCAAAGAAGAATGCAGCCATAGCCGTTCTGGAGGAGTTGAAGAAACTGCCTACCCTTCCTACAGTTGAGAAAATGAAGCCACTATTCAAAAAGAAAACAGGCTTAACCCGAAAGAGGCAAGCTGAGGATATACAGTGGACATCAGAGTGCCAGGTAGCTGGACTTCGACCGTGAGTTCATCATCTACACAGATGCATCGAACATGGGACTGGGAGCTGTGCTGTGCCAGGCAGACGACAGCAGGAGTCTACACCCAGTGACTTTTATCAGCAAGAAACTCCAACCTGGTGAGAGACATCAATCCACTATTGAGAAAGAGTGCCTAGCTATCATATGTACGCTGCAAAAGCTGAAGCCATACATTTGGGGGAGAAGATTTGTCCTGTGCACCGACCACTCTCCTCTTCTATGGCTAAGGACTTTTCTAGCCAGCAGCAGCAAATTGATGAGATGCGTACTGATTCTGCAAGACTTTGACTTTGAAATCCGCAGCGTAAAAGGGACCCAGAATGTGGTTGCTGACGCCTTGTCTCGAAGGCCAAATGACTAACGAGTGGAGAAAAGTTTGTAATATTGTATTAACTGTTCTGTTTGTGTAAAAGTTATGGAATATGCTTAAAGTGCAGAGTTTGCTTGGATATTAATAAACTAAGAGGTATGCATAGTGATGGTAAAAATAATAGTAAGTATCCTTATTAATGTAAAAGTAATGTAATGTAATTCGTATTAATGTAAGCAATGTATCCTTATTAATGTAAGTAATGTAAGAGGTTAATATATCTTTATTAATGTAAGAGTAATGTAATGTATCCTTAATAATGTAAATAATGTAAGAGGTTAGTATTTGTATTGTTCTATAAACCTTCATTTGTTTATGAGGGCAAACCGTTAAGTTTCCCCTCCTAAAACAAACTTATTAAGGGGGGAGGAATGTGGTGTCCACCCAGGTCATGAATATTAATGTGATATCTGCATAGACCAATGGGAGTGCTGGAGGGGCGGAGTCACAAAATATAAGAGTCTCAGCAGGAGGAGGGGGAGATTAGATTGAGAGTTTTGAGAGTTTTGGGAGTTTGGGCAAGGGAGTGGAGGTTGAGAGGGGATGAAGGAGGATGTTTGTTAAGAGTTAACATTGCTTAAACTAACATCATCTATAACAATACACAATTTCTATTTGGTTCTTTTAAAATGAAACATGACCTGGACCTCTATCATTGGTAATAAACAATGTTGATGTAATCAACTGGTGTCAGCTGAAAGACACGTAGCGTGAGCTCTTAGTTTGGTGAAACAATCAGGGGCCACATGAAATCGTGACAAATGGCAATACAGATAAACCAATACAGAGAACATATCAAACGCCTAGGATGCTCATCTGCTATAAAAAAGAGGAGGTCACAAAAAGATACTCAAGAGAGAAACAGTAAAGATTGGCTATATAAGCAAGTTCCAGTTAATTTCTAAGGGCCTAAACAGAGACCAAGGCTTCCTAGTACACTAGACATATTAAAAGCCCAGCTTTCTGTGATAGCAGATGAGAACAGAACTGAGATGTCTTGTTTCAACAAAAATGCAGTTATTGAAACCCTCTGAAAGAGATTCCAAAATGATGGAAAGCCAAAATATTCAATGGAAATGTGGCAGTGCTAGTGGTCTTACTTACCAAACAGAGAATTGGCAGATATTCAGATGTAATCAGAAATACTTGAAAGTTGAATGTTATACTGATTTAGGGGGTATGTGATGAAATTGGAGAGAAACATCATATACCGTATTTTTCCGTGTAAAAGATGCTCCACCAATTTTCTAACCCAAAATTCAGAAATCAATATTTTAAACATTAGAAAGGAACATATTTTTATTTAGTAATTAGGCAACATTTACATGCCAGTACTATATTATGCATCACCCTTCATAATAAATCACTTCATTCAGCCTCTATTACATCACTGCTTTTTTCTTCATCACTATTAGTTTCGAACATATCAGTTTCTTCAACTTCTATTGCATCATTGCCGTCTACTGAGTCACTGTCTATATAGTCTACCATCAACATTAGAAGCCTTTTCTGGTTGCTTCCTATGATTACAAAAATGCTCTGAAAAAGTTTTATGTTGCCTCACAGTGGCAGTCAAAAAGGAACTGAGATTGAGTTGGAAGGGGCCTATAAGGCCATCAAGTCCCAACACCCTGCTCAATGCAGGAATCCAAATCAAAGCAGATCTAACAGATGGTTATCCAATTTTATCTTCATCAAGTCCAGCCCCTGTCAGGGAGGAACAGTGGGGAACTGAACTCCAAACCTTTGGCTTCTGCCACAGAAAGAAGCCTTTCCATAAGGATGCATGTCAATGAGGAGTCTGTTTCCTCCAATCACTAGGTATGCCTGCCAATTTGCCTTTAATTGCATTTTAAACCTAGTGAAATACCTACATTTGATCACCTACTTTATTTCCCTGCATATATTTCTGCTCCAGTCAACCAAGGGACCTTCATGCCTCACTCAAGGCAACAGGCAGACCCATGGGGACAGCAGGAGGAGTGCTAATGTGCAACAAATAATGACTAGGGTGGTTTCTTAACTTGAGACAAAAATGTTATGCAACTTGGGTTGTGCCAGCATAATTCAGCAAGAGGATTGGGGTCTATGTAAGAAAAGATAGCACAGAGTAGATTTTGATTAAAACATTTTATTAAAATAAAAGCTTTTCTTTTGTGAAAAAATATGTAAGGATTCAAAAAGCATGTTGTGAAATTAGCAGCCCTTTCAATATGTATGTCTTTTTCTGTCTTCATTATTTGTCTTATTTCTGTCATAGACTTCTACAGGAAAATAATTCCTGACTATAATTGCCAGATAGATTGTTGTCTGAAATGAAAACCACTTAGTTTCATATTTGGGTAAGAAACTGAGCAGGCATCGTAAATAGGTTGGCATACGTCTGGTAAGAGCCATTTGCCACAATGAATGCCAGCATCCTTCTCATAAATAATGGCACCTACATAAATAAAACTGATACTAACTGTAGTGGTGGAAAATGGTAACTCTCAAAATTGTGTCAAAATTAGTGCAGCAAAATCCCAAATCCACAAGCAGGAATTGCCTTTATTGGATCCAAAATTCAAGAGAATGTAGAAGGTTTTGAGTTTTGCAGAATTATTCATCAGAAATATATACATGGGGGGAGAATAGAATTCAAGAGATTTGGCCAGCTGCTGTAGTCTTGGGGTTCAAGGAAGCACCAAGATGGGGACTGGAGACTCAATGAGTTGCTGGTGGGTGTGCAGGTGTCAGGTTACACCTAACCATGCCTATTGAGATGGAGAAATTGGTTCCCTGTCTGAAAACACAGTATTAGGTGGCTGCAACTCAGAGATTTGCTCCTAGCCCTAGAATTAGAATGCAGGTTCCTGAGGCAGTACAGAGCAGAAATACTAAGAAACAAAACACTCCGTATATAATCAAAATTGAAGATTAAACTTGAAGTAGTGTAATACATGAAAAAAATGAGAGAGGATGAGCAGTTGGAAGGGCTTGAAACTTCCGTGCGGGTCGCTCTCTGGCTAGTAGAAAATCCTAATTTGGTGGCAGATTCCTCAGGAATTCCTCAGGAATTAAATTACTGTCTTTTGAAAAAGCCAGTGTGGGGAAGGAGATGATATAGTGTTGGACCAGGACTCTGGACACCTGGGATCAAATCTCCATGAGCCCATGGAAACTCCTTTCAACATCTCACATGCCTCAAAAATTCTACGAGGAAACTAAATGTTCGAAGCCACTGAATGGCAAAAACCAGCTACAAAACTGGCTCTTGAACCAGCACAGCATCTCTCCTCTGCAAGGGCACAGCATGGGCTGATCTTTGTCCAAAACAAATACTGAAAGAGAGGTAGACATTTTGATATTGAAACAAAACTCTTTAATTGTGATAACAAAAATAAGCAAAAGTATCTATGAACAATTTGTGCAGCCAAATGCCTCCATTTCTGCTTAATCAAAATAGTGTTTTGGGAAACAAGATCAGAAGATATTTACATAGCAAAAGAGGTAGCAAATTACACATGTTGCCTTTGTGCCTGAAAGAAGGAACAGTGGAGGGAAGGGAAGGGAAGAAAAATGGAAGTAATCATGGAAAACTTACTCCAAGGGAAGTCCTAGGAACTCTAGCCTCCTTATCCGGCTTGGGTGCTTAAGATCATTAGGGGAGGCCTTTCTCTTGGTCCCACCACCCTCACAAAGTGTGCTTGGTGGGGACACAAGAGAGGGCCGTCCCTGTTGCTGCTCTCAGACTTTGGAGCTCCCTCCCACTGGAGGCCAGGCTGGCCCCATCTTTGCTGTCCTTCCCTAAGCAGGCAAAGACCTTTCTCTTCAGGCAAGCCTTCCCTCAGTAACCAGCTACCTGTATGTGATTTTTAGATTGTTTGTTATTCATTACTGCTTTGACTGGATTTTTAGTACTACTTGTGTTTTCCATTTTTTTTGTTTTCCATTTCTCAGAGTGACATTTTTTAAATTTTTGTATACTCATCTTTGCCTTAATATTGCCTGTTAATAATGTAAGATGGCTCCTTATTCATTGTTCATAATTTTAAATATTGTCTTTCAACCAAGTTAACCACCGTTGTATACTCATTGTTTTCAACTTTAAATACTGTCTTTCATTGTTTTAAGCTGCCTTGGGTCCTTTTCAAGGAGAAAGGTGGGGTAAAAATATTTTAAATAAATAAATAATCTGGTTCGGGTCCAAAAGACAAGGCAAAATGTAGGTGTATGGAGGGTAGATTGTAAGACTTTACACAACCACTTTTCTGGTCACATGGCCTGCCTGTTAAGATCTTAGCTTTAGCCTCCTATTTCTTGGCTTTGCAGAGCTTGAGCTAATATAATTCTGGTCTTAAAGCATTTAATTATTTTAGTCCTAAATGTGTAAAACCTAAGAGAAATGTATTATGTCATCCCAAAGCACCTCTGTGAAAAAGATTATATAGCTGCTTTGATGAGTAAAGAAAAGAAAATACAGATTTTAAACAGTGTAGACCAGACCTGGGCAAAGTGCGGCCCGCGGGCCACATATGGCCCGCGAGCCGCTCCTGTCCGGCCCGCCGCCAGTTGCTTATCTTTAACATACCGCAAAAAACCTCTTTAGTATTTGTGAAGATTAACAAATTTAAAATAAAAACAATCATAACATCACTGTTTCATTTTATTTTTAAGTAAAGTTGGTTCGGCCCCCGAACACAGTTCAGATTTTTCATGTGGCCCCCTATAGAAATTAATTGCCCACCCCTGGTGTAGACTGACACCAATGTACCAACTGCTAAATACTGAAACCCCGCCCTCCACCATTGTGCAGCAACCAGAAGAAGAGGACATGACTGTATTTGAATAAATGTAGATTGTTTTACATGAAAAAAATAAAACATCCCCTGAAAATAAGCCCTGAAGCGTTTTTTGGAGCAAAACTTAATATAAGACCCTGTCTTATTTTCGGGGAAACACGGTATGTACTTATTATTTATTTATTTGTTACTTAAATTTACATACTGCCCCATTAGAGGTAATATACAAAATGATGTTTTTAATAATACAAACATTCTAACTAGAAGTTTAATTTTGCATATGGTCACTCTTAATTATCTAGAAATAATTGGCTTTTTTCTAAATTTATTTTCCTTCTCACCTCACTGTCAACAATCTCACACCACACCCTAAACCATACTATCCTTTATTTCTATAGTTGTTTGTGGTGTGTGTGTGTGTGTGTGTGTAGATATAGATGAGATATATAAATCTGTGGTTGTTATGTGTCATTAAGTGGGAACTGACTTATAGTGACACTAATAGAGATTTCAAAGTAAGTGAGATATATAAGGAGTAGTTTTACTAGTTCCACATTCCCAGTAAGTTTCCACAGTGGAGCAGGGATTCAGATCCAGGTCTCCTGAGTCCTAGTCCATTACTCTATCCATTAGACTACACTGGGAATCCCATTTAAATCTATACACACACAGTGCATCTTGATAAAGTAGGCTGCAGTTAGTATGAAATCTTACAGCATAATATATTTGTTATCCCTTAATAAACATGTAGGAGGGAGGGGTCATGGCTGAAACAGATTAATATAATTTCTTTGTTGGAGATGGTTAAATATGTATGAAAAGTTACCACTATATAAGGCTAACATTCATACAAGATCAGACAATTGGGTGCCTTTCTAATGCATTTAGGCATACCAGTGAGGGATTATGCACCACTAAAATTTGCTGAGTTTTATCTAACACTATTCAGGCTATAAGAACTGAATTTCAAAAGAAAAGACAAAGGCAAACATCTCATTTCTGCTTAACCTAATAATCTCTTTAACCTAATTAAGAAGCCAAAGTTGTAGCACAGAACGAATAGCTGATTAGACAAAGTTCTGTCAATTGTATGCCCTATTCTGTTACTTTAGCTTTCAAATCCAAACTAAAAATACTTCATATTACCAGGCTAATCAGTACTTCATCCCTTTAAATTTTTGCACTTGTAATTTGTACCTTCTTTGAGTTTCCTATGTGGGTGAAACTTCTTTGAAGTATCTCCTGAGTAGGTGGGGGAAGAGTTCATGATGGTGAGCTGGGAAGTTTCCAAAACATGATCTTAGCTGTGAACTCACTGAGAAGCATAAAAGCAAGCTACTGTTTAAATTTCCAGTTATAATTTGCATATAATATTGAGCTGACCTGTAGATCTAATGCTATTACTTATTTTTAAAAAAATCTAATATGTTAAAGGAGTCTAGATATACCATATACAAATATTTATTAAGGATCCATTCCCCTTAATAACATTGAGATGTTCTGCAGCATTGGCACACATACCTGTGAACAACTGGGAAAAATTCTTATGATGAGAACATGGTGGATAGAAACAGATGTTATAGATGACCCAAGATTACTGCAAAAAAGCAACTTAGTGTTGGGGAAAACACTACAACTACAACTTAGTGTTGTAGGAAAAACCACTGGGCTAGTCAGGTATAATCTAAACCAAATCCCTTATGAATACACAGTGGAAGTGAAGAACAGATTTAAGGAACTAGATTTGGTGGACAGAGTGCCTGAAGACCTGGATGGAGGCTCACAACATTGCACAGAGGCAGCAACAAAAACCATCCCAAAGAAAAGGAAATGCAAGAAAGCAAAGTGGCTGTCCAACGAGGCCTTACAAATAGCAGAGAAGAGAAGGGAAACAAAATGCAAGGGAGATAGAGAAAGTTACCGAAAATTGAATGCAGACTTCCAAAGAATAGCAAGGAGAGACAAGAGGGCCTTCTTAAATGAACAGTGCAAAGAAATAGAGGAAAATAATAGAAAGGGAAGAACCAGAGATCTGTTCAAGAAAATTGGAGATATTAAAGGAACCTTTTGTGCAAAGATGGGCATGATAAAGGACAAAAATGGTAGGGACCTAACAGAAGCAGAAGACATCAAGAAGAGGTGGCAAGAATACACAGAGGAATTATACCAGAAAGATCTGGTATATAAAGATCCCGACAACCCAGATAGTGTGGTTGCTGACCTTGAGCCAGACATCCTGGAGAGTGAAGTCAACTGGGCCTTAGAAAGCATAGCTAACAACAAGGCCAGTGGAGGTGATGGCATTCCAGTGGAACTATTTAAAATCTTAAAAGATGACGCTGTTAAGGTGCTACACTCAATATGCCAGCGAGTTTGGGAAAACTCAGCAGTGGCCAGAGGATTGGAAAAGATCAGTCTACATCCCAATCCCAAAGAAGGGCAGTGCCAAAGAATGCTCCAACTACCGTACAATTGCACTCATTTCACACGCTAGCAAGGTTATGCTCAAAATCCTACAAGGTAGGCTTCAGCAGTATGTGGACCGAGAACTCCCAGAAGTACAAACTGGATTTCGAAGGGGCAGAGGAACTAGAGACCAAATTGCTAACATGCGCTGGATTATGGAGAAAACCAGAGAGTTCCAGAAAAACATCTACTTCTGCTTCATTGACTACACAAAAGCCTTTGACTGTGTGGACTACAACAAACTATGGCAAGTCCTTAAAGAAATGGGAGTGCCTGACTACCTTATCTATCTCCTGAGAAATCTATATGTGGGACAGGAAGCAACAGTTAGAACTGGATATGGAACAACTGATTGGTTCAAAATTGGGAAAGGAGTACGACAAGGCTGTATATTGTCCCCCTGCTTATTTAACTTATATGCAGAATACATCATGCGAAAGGCTGGACTGAAGGAATCCCAAACCGGAATTAAGATTGCTGGAAGAAATATCAACAACCTAAGATATTCAGATGATACCACTCTGATGGCAGAAAGTGAGGAGGAATTAAAGAACCTTGCAATGA
Organism: Intellagama lesueurii; assembly: GCA_037013535.1. Classification (NCBI taxonomy): domain Eukaryota; kingdom Metazoa; phylum Chordata; class Lepidosauria; order Squamata; family Agamidae; genus Intellagama; species Intellagama lesueurii. The sequence continues at coordinate 188,942,903 of JBAJHW010000001.1, read as the reverse complement.
GGGTGAAAGAGGAGAGCGCAAAAAATGGTCTGAAGCTCAACATCAAAAAAACTAAGATCACGGCCACTGGTCGCATCACCTCCTGGCAAATAGAAGGGAAAGATATGGAGGCAGTGACAGATTTTACTTTCTTGGGCTCCATGATCACTGCAGATGGTGACAGCAGCCACGAAATTAAAAGACTCCTGCTTCTTGGGAGGAAAGCGATGACAAACCTAGACAGCATCTTAAAAAGCAGAGACCTCACCTTGCCTACAAAGGTCCGCATAGTCAAAGCTATGGTTTTTCCAGTAGCGATGTATGGAAGTGAGAGCTGGACCATAAAGAAGGCTGACCGCCGAAGAATTGATGCTTTTGAATTGTGGTGCTGGAGGAGACTCCTGAGAGTCCCCTGGACTGCAAGGAGAACAAACCTATCCATTTTGAAGGAAATCAACCCAGAGTGCTCACTGGAAGGACAGATCCTGAAGCTGAGGCTCCAATACTTTGGCCATCTCATGAGAAGAGAAGACTCCCTGGAAAAGACCCTGATGTTGGGAAAATGTGAGGGCAAGAGGAGACGGGGACGTCAGAGGACGAGATGGTTGGACAGTGTCATCGAAGCTACCAACATGAATTTGACCAAACTCCAGGAGGCAGTGGAAGACAGGAGGGCCTGGCGTGCTCTGGTCCATGGGGTCATGAAGAGTCCAACACGACTTAACGACTAACGACTAAACAACAAAAGTGTTGGGGACATGATTCAGGCAGATTTTCCCGCCTAAGAAATCAGATTTCAAAGAAATCTCTATTTAAGTCCTGAATACTATTTACAAAACAAAGACAGTTTAGAACTCAAATGAGATGAGAAAAGCTTACTATGCACTAACATGCTTTTACAAGTTAAAGAATTCCTCCTAGTAACAGCTTATCTTTAAAATCAGTTTCTATCCATAACACAAAAGCATCAGCAGCTGCCAGCATATTAAGTCAATTCTTTAAACAGGCTTTTTGAAGGCCTCATGAAATATTTCCGTTTTAATGGTTTGTTTCTGTTTTCTTCAGCAATATGAAACTGATTACTACATATCTTGAGAAATAAAGGCTTCTTCAATACGTCATAATATCAAAATGCAATGAAACATACAGTTCTATTAAAATACCATGCCTTGCTGTCCTTTCCTTCAACTATGCCTTTAGCAACTGAAGCTGCAGAGAACGATTTCAAGGGGAGGTGTCTTGGCAGTGTGTGGAAATTTAGTGGCTTAAGGAGAAAGGCAGGATAAAAATATTTTAAATAAATAAATATAATTCTCTAACTACACAGTGGATAAAACTATAGGGACCTACAGAGCAGAATTAGTTTCACATTTCCCCCCAGTAAACCACCCCTTATTGTTAGTTCTCCCCAACTGGCACTTCCTGGCCCAATAACTAACACAGAGACACTGGTAAGAGAAAGTGAATAAAATGTTCCATTTACTGACCGTTCTTCACAGATCAAAACAAACAGCATTCTGTAGAAAAAATATGAACTGGTTACATGGACAGAGCTTAGTTGTTTATCTTGTGTCATTACTGACTAACTAACTGAACTGACAAGATAATTCTAAGTGACTCCAGACTAGAGATGGGCACTTCGTATTTGTATCTCGGGGATATGAATACGAACTGCGGCACCACAAGTGCTGCAGGGGCCCAATTCCCTCCTCCAGAACTGGCCAGCCCACTCACTGGGCTCTGCATGGCACTGTTGTCCTCCTTGGGCAGCAGCTCAGCATCACAGGGCTGCGTGGGGGGAAGAGGGAGTGGTTGGCCAGGCTCCTGCCAGGATTGGTGCACCGCTGCCGAAGGAGGACAGCAGTGCTGCATGGAGCGTGGTGAATGGGCTGGCCAGTTCTGGGGGAAGGAATTGGGCCCCTGCAGCACCTGTGGTACTGCAGTTCGTGTTTGCATTTATATCCCTGAGATACAAATACAAAGTGCCCATCTCTACTCCAAACTGACTAAAAGGAGCAAGAAAAGACTGAAGTAGAGAGGTGTGGCTTTCTTCATAATTCTGAGGCAGAGAAAGAACAGTTGATTACTACCAGATTGACTGAAATTCGCCCCAGTCCAAAAAGTTCATAAAGGCATCATACGTAGGTTGCAATATTTCCAACAAGAAGTTTCTTTCTTTCTGCTGATGTGTTCTTAAATGTTTTTAAGGTAATGGTATTTTAAAATTATTATATGTTTAACTGTTTTTTGATACACTGGAGGAATTCAAGAGAAATTTAGACATCCACCTGGCAGATATCCTTTGATTTGTATTCTTGCATTGAGCAGGGGGTTGGACGTGATGGCCTTGTAGGCCCCTTCCAACTTCACTATTCTATGATTCTATGATATTATAACTTAGTTTGCACTTGTATTGACTTTTGAAATAATTTTGTAAACTTCCTTGGGTCCCTGTTCCTTCGGTTCCTTGGGTTCTCTTAAGAGAAAGATGAGATATGAATGAAATAAGTTAAAAATAAATAAATTCAAACTTTAGCTGACAGTAAAAAATAGATTGCATGGGATACATGTAATTAACACTCATACCTCTAGTTATCTAATCAGGGTCAGTAAGTGATCTCATCCTTTTTGCAAATTCAAAGCAAACCATTCTGATTTTTATAGATTCTTTTTCATCACAAATCATTAAAGCATTCACGCCAAGGTCACAAAATAAAACTTAGTGAAAGGACATGCCACCTCTTATTAAACATCGACCTCCACATTTTACACTATATCTTTGCAAGTTCCCATAATTTTGTAAATGGCTCAAAATAAGTGCTATAAGCAAAGGCAAGCAACTGAAAGAGATATTGATGAGCCTATCATCTTAGAAGTTTTCCTCATATCATTGGTGCTCTATGTGTTTCTATATTAAGATGCCACATCATTTACAGCTCTTCATCTCTTTCATCTTGCCAGCTTGTTCTGCAGATTTGATCTTGCTTGTCTTTCCATGCCTTCCTAATTTATTACAATTAGTCCAAAAAGGGAAGAACAGGGAAGAATGGCCAGGTTTTGTGACATTCACTAAAAGTCAAAGTGCCATTCCGGTATTCCAAGTAGCATCCAGATGGTTCTCCCTTGATCTTTATAAAATACTTAACATTTGATGTGATCCAGCATGGCCCTTATTGTGTTCTTATGAACTTGTTGTTACCCCACTAGATGTCCTCTAGTAAGCATGAGCTAGAAACCCACCCCCCACCGAAGAAGGACTGCTGGATCACATCAACTCTGGACCCTGGGGGCCTGGAAGGCTGAGCACTTGGAAGAAGGTGACTCTGTGCCTGAGTAAGAGGAGAAGGCTGAGATGCTCTCAAGCCATAGGAACACCACCGGGCAAAGGCACAAGCCCAAGTGAAATGATCAGTAACAGGGACAGATTCCCAAGGAGAAAAGTGCTTGTCAAGAATAGGGAGCCTCTTTGAGAGAAAACTCTTCCTCCAAGAGAGACTAGTGGGCCAAATCCTGCAACTGAGTTCCTTCCCCAGCTGATCAAGTGGCTGTTGCTGAGGATAGATGTACCTCTTTTTTGTTTGTTTGTTTTACTCTAACTCCCAGAATTCTCCAGGAATTCCCCAGGCAGAATTCTGGAAGTTTCATCCAAAGATCCACACCTACAGGCAGCTACACTTCAATCACCTGGACCAGGCTGACCTCAGAATTTGCATGGCATTTTGAAGCCTTCACTTCCTGTTGGAAAAGAAAGATAGAAAGAAAGGAAGCTGCTGTGCTGCTTCCTGGAAGTCGTAGTTCTTTTGAGGTGTCCTTTATATATTGCCTGCAAAGCAAGCAATATATATGAGCAAAGTTTGGTGCAAGTCTATGAGATGAAACTCCCAGAACATTGTCTGGAAAATTCTTGGAGAATTGTGGAAGTTGGCATCCAAAAAAAGCAAATGGTACTTCCCTCCTGCTTGTGGGAAACCCTGTTCAAGGACGCTAGCTCCATTCCTGTTTCAGTGTGAGAGCAAACTCTCCTGGCAGGGAGGGGCGGCTCCTGACGGGCGGGGTAACCTACTCATTCTGCCTTTTTCCCTTAGAGTTAGATCATAACTTCAAAGACTTTCTTGGGCCAATCCTAAGTGGCGATTAGGTAACCAGTATCCTATCTGAATTCTTTCAACATTCTGTGTAAGCTTGCTAGTTAATAAAGGTAGTTCTCAGAGCGTCGCCCTGGGGCTCCGCTGGCGGACATCTGCGTGTTGACTTCTTGGTTCTCTCTCTCTAAAGCTAATTGCTTTCTTTGTTCCGTGATCACCTACATTTGGCGCCCAACGTGGGGCAATCAAACAAGCCCTCAAACAGAGGCTTCAAACAGACTTTTGAAAAGGAAATCAACATTGCCTGAGGTATAGGCAATCAACACTGCTCGCCACGCCAAGCAAGGGTTTCAAGACGTCTCTTCATCCATATAGGATCCCGGTGAGTATTCAGTTAAACAAACACGATGGGAAACACCCTTTCACCACTTCAAAATCAACATAAGCAGGAATTAATTTATCTCCTGCACAGAGAGGGTCATTATGACTTCTCTGATCAAGTGGAGGATTTATTGAGAGAAATACATACTTTTTGTCCTTTTTATAAGGAAGGAGGAAGCTATAAGCTTTCAGATTGGGATAAAATTGGAGATAAGCTTCAATAAAAATCCTTAACACATGGCATCTTTGTTGGGATGCGATTTCAAAGATCGCAAACCCTCTGTTAAATCAGTGTCTAGCTCATATTTCAACAGGCCCTCAAATTCTCCCACCCTCCAGGCCACCTGATCTCCATGAAAATAGAAGCAATCTCCCTTCCAACGCAGCCTCCGCAGCTGTTGCTACAGTCCCTTCTTCTCCATCTTCCCTTTCTCTTCCCTCCACCACCTCCCCCCTCCCTTCCTCTTTCTCTTCCCCCTTCCCCCCCTCCTTGCTCAGCAGTGAAGCAAATGCTATCTGCTGTTGTGGCCAAAAGCAATTCACAGGATCTCGCAGATACCCTCCCACTGATGTCTGTTTGTCCTGTGGTTCGTAACGACCAAGGACACTGTGTTCATGAAATTTCAAGTGAGGGGAACTCAGTAACTAGTACCCCAATTCAAGAAATCCGACCTACTACTGTTAAAACTGCTGGTCATGATTTGATTACAGCTGAAGAGGTTGACTATCAATTCCCTCTCTCTGTCTACAAAGTCTAAACAGCACATCATGTTGTACCAGGTGTCATTGATGGGGATTTTGAAGGACCTCTAACTATTCAAACCTGGTCTAATATACCACAGGTCCTTCCTACAGGTGAATCTATTGCTCAATTGTTGCTGCTTCCATTAACACAGATGGGCGCCTTGCAATGTGGCTTGCCTAATCCAAATTTGATACCCCAACACTATGAGTTGATGATAGTGGATCTCAAGGACTGTTTTTTCACCATTCCTTTGGCACCACAAGACAGGGAAAAATTGCTTTTACAGTCCCTGTGTACAACAATTCCCATCCTACTCAAAGATATCAGTGCAAAGTCTTGCCTCAGGAAATGTTGAATTCTCCTACTTTATGTCAACATTTTGTGGATCTAGCCCTACAGCAATTTCATTTGGAACACCCTGAATTGCTTGTATATCATTACATGGATGACATTTTGGTGGCAGGGCAATCCCTCCCCACTACTGTCTATGATTCTCTAGCTAACTGCTTAGAGAAAAACGGCCTTCACATAGCTTCAGAAAAGTTCATTCCTTTTTTTGATCCCTTGCAGCTGGTCATCTTAAACACTCCCCAGCTGCCTACTGGATTGTTGTGCAGCCCGCAATCTGTCAAAGCCAATGCTATAGCAGAATGGCTTTATTTACCTAACACTTCTCCCAGAAATGTTTACTCTACTCTAAGTGCGATTGCAGACCTTGTAATCAAGGGATGCCATCGTGCCAAACAACTCACAGGTTGGGATCTTCTGTGTTGTTCCTTACCTATTTCCAAGGCTGACTCTGATGATTTAATGTCTTCGTCATTAACTTACCACATTGCTTTTTCAGACTGTGTTGCTGATATGCGTTTCAATCCTCCTCTGACTTTAAAAAACCTCCTTGCTGCTAAATCACAACCTTTTTTTGCAGCTCACATTCAATCTCATACTGGATTCCAAGATGCTATCTCAGAAGGAAATCATCATGCAGACTCTGCTCTTCGCTCCTTGTGCCCCCTTTTTTCTAATCCTATTGACAGCCATTCCTTTTTTCACCAGAGTGCTAAGCAACTCCATAAGCAATTTTCTATTCCGCTTTCTCAAGCTCGAGACATCATCTCCTCCTGTTCCATGTCTCCCATTTCTTTTCCTTTTGATGCTGTTAACCCACGAGGAACAGATGCCAACCAGCTTTGGCAAATGGATGTCACTCATGTTCCTTCCATCTCTCCTCTTTTTTATGTCCCTTTTGCAGGCTATTGTGGAGATAGCACATCACTCTTTTAAATTTCTCCATGCAAAACAAACAAAAAACAGAGGGATCAAGCCCCAGGATGTTCCAGGTGTAGTGTCAATAGCATTGTTCACACTAAATCATTTAACTGTCTCTGCAGGTCAGCACAAGCTGTCGCCAGTAGAGAAACACTTTCGTAAAGAAATCCCTATGGAATGGCTGCTGGTGACTTATAAGCAACCTCCTGACCCTCAGTGGGAGGTTCCAGCCCCTTTACTAACATGGGGTCGAGGCTATGCTGCTGTGTTTACTCCCACAGGTCCTTTGTGGATTCCAGCTCGATGTGTGAGGCCTTATCGTGGAGAGAATGAGTTGGCATCGCAACCTGCAGGACCCCATTCCAGATTTCAATCCAGCAATGACTCTAACCCTAACCCAGATGACTGTGTGTCATCGGAAGTGCCTGACCAGACCTGAAGGCACTCAGTCCAAAGTTACCTGGGGGATGTTAAAGACGCTGAGTGCTGATGCAAAGAGAACTCTAAGTCAGCAGCAGATCCCAGAGACTTTTGAAACTTTTTAGCAGCTGTTGTCTCTCAGCTGAATGCTAACTCCCTGACCCTGTTGTGTTTTCATTTATGCAATTATGCTTTTCATACTCCTTGTAGTTTGCTATTGTTTATTCAATGTATACCAACCTTCTTTTCCATAATAACTACCTGTTGCAAAGCTTCGCCTTCTGGCCTTCGCTGAAAAGATTTATATGTAGTTCGCAAATATATGCAAGAATATATGCCTTTGCTTTTATAGAAAAGAAAAAGGGGGAATGTGGGAAACCCTGTTCAAAGTCGCTAGCTCCATTCCTGTTTCAGTGTGAGAGCAAACTCTCCTGGCAGGGAGGGGCGGCTCCTGATGGGCGGGGTAACCTATTCATTCTGCCTTTTTCCCTTAGAGTTAGATCATAACTTCAAAGGCTTTCTCCGGCCAATCCTAAGTGGTGATTAGGTAACCAGTATCCTATCTGAATTCTTTCAACATTCTGTGTAAGCTTGCTAGTTAATAAAGGTAGTTCTCAGAGCGTCGCCCTGGGGCTATGCTGGCGGACATCTGTGTGTCGACTTCTTGGTTCTCTCTCTAAAGCTAATTGCTTTCTTTGTTCCGTGATCACCTACACTGCTGAACTCCAGATGGGTCTCTAGTGCTTCAGCTATGTAAATCGTAGACTGTGAACTGAAAGTTGAGTCATGGCAACTGGACTTCTTTCTTATTAGGTTAAAACATTTCACTACTCATCCCAGTAGCTTCTTCAGTCTGAAGAGAGTTGGTAGGAGACCCCTGATATATCCTCCATGTTGGTTTTACTTCCCCCTGGTCTGAATAGGCTTGTTAGATAGACAAAGGACTGGGAGTGAGTGAAAATCCCACCTCGGCAGTCCTTCTCCACCCATTGTCATGGGCCATTAACAGTCGTTAACAGTGGTCTTGCTGGTGTATAGTCCTGATCTTTCTGGGGGCAGATGAAAGGGCAGAATGATAAAAAGGAGACAGATGAATCTAAGGCTTCCACCCCTGTTGAGTGAGGAATTTTCTATATGCACATGTATGGCCTCCCTGATCCCTTTCTCAAACCACCTATCTTCTCGATCCAAAATGAGTACATCTTGGTCATCAAATGAGTGTCCTTTGTCCTTCAAATGAAGGAACACTACTGATTGTGGTCCTGAGTCATTGCCCCTCCTGTGCTGGGCCATTCTCCTGTTTAGTGGCTGTTTGGTTTCTCCAATGTAAAGCTCCGAACTCTCCTCTTTGCATTGGACTGCATATACTATATTGCTCCTGTTGTGTTTTAGTGACCGGTCTTTTGGGTGGATGAGTCTCTGCCTTAGTGTGTTTGTGGGTTTGAAGTGCACAGGTATGTGGTGTTTACCAAAAATCCTTTTGAGCTTTTCAGACACATGTAAGTAATGACCAGGTTCTTCTGTCGGCTCTGGGTCTCAGACTGTTCCATTGTCCTGCTAGGTCGGGACATTACCTTGTTAAAGGCCCATTTTGGATATCCACAGGCCTTAAGGGCTGTCTTCCTTCTTCTTGGCTTCTATGGAGGTGGGGATGTTTCTTGCTCTGTGGTTTAACATCCTGATGACCCCTAGTTTGTGTTGCAATGGGTGATGAGAGTCCAACCGCAGGTATTGATCAGTGTGTATAGGTTTTCTGTAGATTTCTATTCCTAAGCTGCCATCAGATCCTATGATGACTGCACAGTCCAGGAAAGCCAGCCAGTTGTCTTTGGTGTCTTCCCTGGTGAACTTGATATTGGGGTCCACTGCATTTATGTGATCTGTGAAGGCCTGTACTTCCTGAATCTTGATCTTCACCCACATACCTGTCATCCACATACCTGAACCAATGGGTCAGAGTTGTCCCCTGGAAGGTGTTTAGTGCCTTCTTTTCCACTTCTTCCATGTATAAGTTGGCTTAACCACTGTAGGGCCACCACCTCTTCACTAGATCCTGTAACAGTAGGTTGGGCTACTGCCATTATCAATGGGTATCTTCTTGAGTGCAGGGTGGCCCTTGCCCTCAAGGAGACACTCAATAGACCAATTTGGAAAAAACCCAACTTGCTGGCGGATGGCATAAACAACTATAGACCAGTCGCTAACATCCCTTATATGAGCAAGCTGGTGGAGAGAGTGGTGGCGGATCAGCTTCAGGTGCTTCTGGAAGAGACCAATGCCCTTGATCCATTCCAGTCAGGATTCAGGCCACACCACGCCACAGAGACAACATTGGTTGCCCTGCAAGATGACCTTTTGAGGGAGACCAATAGGGGCAAAAGTCCTTGTTGGTCCTCCTTGACCTATCAGCAGGCTTTGATACCATCAACCATGGTAAAGCCTCCTGGGGGGCTTTCCGGGTTGGGCATCAGAAAGAGCCTTGGGCATCGGTTGAGCCTTGGCCTGGCTCCAGTCCTTCCTGGGGGACCGTCCTCAGAGAGTGCAGCTTGGGTAGGTGTTGTCCACTCCATGGATGCTCAACTGATCATCTCCCCAATGCTATTTAATATCTACATGAAGCTGCTGGGAGAGAGCATCAGGAGTTTTGGAGCTTCATTTCATCAATATGCAGATGACACCCAGCTCTATCTCTCCTTCCACCCTTCTGCAGTGGATGCTGTCCTGTCCCTTGAGCGCTGCCTGGATGCTGTGCTGGGATGGATGAAGGACAATAGACTGAGGCTGAACCTGGACAAGATGGAGATCCTGTGGGTGGGGGCCCCTAGTTTCTGCAGTCTGGGTGCCTCCCTTTCTTTTGGGGAGGTTTCTCTTGCCACGAAGGATGAGGTGCACAGCTTAGGCATACTTTTGGACCCAGCACTATCAACGGAATCTCAGATAGCATCTGTGGTCCGCACCGCCCATCTCCATCTAAGGCAGATCGCTCAGCTCTGTCCCTACCTTGACACTGGGTCCCTCAACATGCTGGTCCATGCACTGGTAGTCTCGAGATTAGACTATTGTAATACTCTCTACATGGGGCTGCCTTTGGTGTTGTCATGGAGACTTCAGCAGATCCAGAACTCAGCTGCCAGACTACTAAGTGGGGTGAGAAGGCATCAACATATCTCCCCCACCCTGGCCGCCCTGCACTGGTTACCTGTTCATTGTGCCAACTTCAAGGTAATGGTGTTAAACATACAATGCCCTAACTGGTTTGGGACCTTGTTATATGGCAGAATACCTCCTCCTTCCAACCACATCAGCCCAACCTATGAGATCTTCGCAGGCTGGATGGCTGATAGTTTTGACCCCAAGAAAGGCCCAGAAAAGAGTAACCAGAAACTGGGCCTTCTCGGCGGTAGCCCCACAATTATGGAATGCTCTTCCACCTGATATTCGCCTAGCACCTTCATTGGCAACTTTTAAGCGATTCTTAAAAACATTTCTATTTAGACAGGCCTTCCTGGACTCTACGACAAATGATACAATAACGCTAAAATAACCAGAATTCGCTAATGTTCAACCTCCGCCATGCTTTTTTATTTTGATTTAATGTTCTACTGATACTGTTTTTATCTGTTGACATTGTATAGATTTTATTTTATTGTCTGCTTTGTATTGTTTGTCTTTATATTTTGTGTTATGGTGTTCTATAAACCACCCAGAGTGGCCTGGGTTGCCAGATGGGCGGCATAGAAATAAATAAATAAATAAATAAATAAATAAATAAATAAATAAATAAATAAATAAATAAATAAATAAATAAATAAATAATAGGCAACACTGGGGAACCCATGTCACAGCCATGTTTCTTTCTCTAAAAGACACCTCTGTAGGTGATGTAAGTGGTGCTCAGACACAGGTCCAGGAGCTCTACACTGGAGAAACGAAACAAACCTGAACATTCCAGGAATCATAGAGTCATTGTAGGGTTGGAAGGGACCTTCGAGGTTTTCTAGTCCAACCCCCTGCCCAAGGCAGAAGACCTCGGGCAAGCTGTTCCACTGCTTAATGGTTCTCACCATCAGGAAATTCCTCCTAATTTCCAGGTTGGATCTCCCTCGGACGAGTTTCCACCCATTGGTTCTTCTCCTACCCTCAGGTGCAATGGAGAATAAATCGATGCCCTCTTCCCTGTGGCAACCCTTCAGATATTGGAAAACTGCTATCATGTCTCCCCTCAGTCTTCTCTTCATTAAGCTCAACATACCTAGTTCTTTTAGTCGTTCTTCATAGGATTTAGCCTCCAGTCCCCTTATCATCTTTGTTGCTCTTCTCTGCACCCCTTCCAGGGCCTCAGCGTCTTTTTTGTATTGTGGTGACCAGAACTGGACACAGCCCTCCAAGTGCGGCCTCACCAGCGTGGTATACAGTGGTACTATCACTTCCCGTGATCTTGAGGCTATCCCCCTGTTGATGCAGCCTAGGACTGTGTTGGCTTTCTTGGCAGCTGCAGCACACTGCTGACTCATCCTTAGGCGGTGGTCCACCAGGACACCTAAATCCCTCTCACAGGTACTACTGTTGAGCCAGGTACCACCTTTCCTGTACCTGTGCATCTGGTTTCTCCTGCCTAAGTGCAGGACCTTACTTTTCCCGCCACTGAACTGCATCTTATTCAATAGGGCCCAATGTTCAAGTCTGTCTAGATCCTTCGGAATGTTGAGTCTATCTTACAAAGTATTAGCAATTCCCCCCAGTTTTGTGTCATCAGCAAATTTGATGAATGCTCCTTCAATCCCCTCATCCAGGTCATTTATGAATATGTTGAAGAGCACTGGGCACAAGACAGAACCCTGAGGGACCCCACTGCACACTTCCCTCCACGTAGATGTGGTTCCATTGAGGACAACACGTTGAGTATGGTTCGTCAGCCAGCTGCAAATCCATCTGGTAGTTGTGCTGTCTATCCCACTTTGTTCTATCTTATGCAGAAGTAGGTTATGGTCTACCTTATCAAATGCCTTACTGAAGTCTAAGTATACTATATCCACTACGTTTCTTAGGTCCACTAATTTTGTCACTTTATCAAAGAAGGCAATAAGATTTGTTTTGCATGACCTGTTCTTAACAAACCCATGCTGGCTTCTAGTAACCACCTTGTTATCTTCTTGTTGTTGTTGTTTAGTTGTTAAGTCATGTCCGACTCTTCGTGACCCCATGGACCAGAGCACGCCAGGCCCTCCTGTCTTCCACTGCCTCCCGGAGTTGGGTCAAATTCATGTTGGTAGCTTCGATGACACTGTCCATCCATCTTGTCCTCTGTAGTCCCCTTCTCTTGCCCTCACATTTTCCCAACATCAGGGTCTTTTCCAGGGAGTCTTCTCTTCTCATGAGATGGCCAAAGTATTGGAGCCTCAGCTTCAGGATCTGTCCTTCCAGTGAGCACTCTGGGTTGATTTCCTTCAAAATGGATAGGTTTGTTCTCCTTGCAGTCCAGGGGACTCTCAGGAGTCTCCTCCAGCACCACAATTCAAAAGCATCAATTCTTCGGTGGTCAGCCTTCTTTATGGTCCAGCTCTCACTTCCATACATCGCTACTGGAAAAACCATAGCATTGAGTATGCGGACCTTTGTCAGCAAGGTGATGTCTCTGCTTTTTAAGATGCTGTCTAGGTTTGTCATCGCTTTTAATTTCGTGGCTGCTGTCACCATCTGCAGTGATCATGGAGCCCAAGAAAGTAAAATCTGTCACTGCCTCCATATCTTTCCCTTCTATTTGCCAGGAGGTGATGCGACCAGTAACAATAATCTTAGTTTTTTTGATGTTGAGCTTCAGACCATTTTTTGTGCTCTCCTCTTTCACCCTCATTAAGAGGTTCATTAATTCCTCCTCACTTTCTGCCATCAGAGTGGTATCATCTGCATATCTGAGGTTGTTGATATTTCTTCCAGCAATCTTAATTCCGGTTTGGGATTCCTCCAGTCCAGCCTTTCGCATGATGTATTCTGCATATAAGTTAAATAAGCAGGGAGATAATATACAGCCTTGTCGTACTCCTTTCCCAATTTTGAACCAATCAGTTGTTCCATATCCAGTTCTAACTGTTGCTTCCTGTCCCACATATAGATTTCTCAGGAGATAGATAAGGTGGTCAGGCACTCCCATTTCTTTAAGAACTTGCCATAGTTTGCTGTGGTCCACACAGTCAAAGGCTTTTGCGTAGTCAATGAAGCAGAAGTAGATGTTTTTCTGGAACTCTCTGGTTTTCTCCATAATCCAGCGCATGTTAGCAATTTGGTCTCTAGTTCCTCTGCCCCTTCGAAATCCAGTTTGTACTTCCGGGAGTTCTCGGTCCACATACTGCTGAAGCCTACCTTGTAGAATTTGAGCATAACCTTGCTAGCGTGTGAAATGAGTGCAATTGTACGGTAGTTGGAGCATTCTTTGGCACTGCCCTTCTTTGGGACTGGGATGTAGACTGATCTTTTCCAATCCTCTGGCCACTGCTGAGTTTTCCAAACTCGCTGGCATATTGAGTGTAGCACCTTAACAGCGTCATCTTTTAAGATTTTAAATAGTTCAACTGGAATGCCATCACCTCCACTGGCCTTGTTGTTAGCTGTGCTTTCTAAGGCCCGCTTGACTTCACTCTCCAGGATGTCTGGCTCAAGGTCAGCAACCACACTATCTGGGTTGTCGGGATCTTTATATACCAGATCTTTCTGGTATAATTCCTCTGTGTATTCTTGCCACCTCTTCTTGATGTCTTCTGCTTCTGTTAGGTCCCTATTATTTTTGTCCTTTATCATGCCCATCTTTGCACAAAATGTTCCTTTAATATCTCCAATTTTCTTGAACAGATCTCTGGTTTTTCCCTTTCTATTATTTTCCTCTATATCTTTGCACTGTTCATTTAAGAAGGCCCTCTTGTCTGTCCTTGCTATTCTTTGGAAGTCTGCATTCCATTTTCTGTAACTTTCCCTATCTCCCTTGCATTTTGTTTCCCTTCTCTCCTCTGCTATTTGTAAGGCCTCATTGGACAGCCACTTTGCTTTCTTGCATTTCCTTTTCTTCGGGATGGTTTTTGTTGCTTCCTCCTGTACAATGTTATGAGCCTCCATCCATAGTTCTTCAGGCACTCTGTCCACCAAATCTAGTTCCTTAAATCTGTTCTTCACTTCCACTGTGTATTCATAAGGGATTTGGTTTAGATTATACCTGACTAGCCCAGTGGTTTTTCCTACTTTCTTCAGTTTAAGCTTGAATTTTGCTTTAAGAAGCTGATGATCAGAGCCACAATCAGCTCCAGGTCTTGTTTTTGCTGACTGTATAGAGCTTCTCCATCTTTGGCTGCAGAGAATATAATCAATCTGATTTCGGTATTGCCCATCTGGTGATGTCCATGTGTAGAGTTGCCTCTTGTGTTGTTGGAAAAGAGTGTTTGTGATGACGAGCTTGTTCTCTTGACAAACTCTATTAGCCTTTGCCCTGCTTCGTTTTGAACTCCAAGGACAAACTTTCTGTTGTTCCTTTTATCTCTTGACTCCCTACTTTAGCATTCCAGTCCCCTATAATGAGAAGAACATCTTTCTTTGGTGTCAGTTCTAGAAGGTGTTGTAAGTCTTCATAGAATTGGTCAATTTCAGCCTCTTCAGCATCGGTGGTTGGTGCATAAACTTGGATTACTGTGATGTTGAAAGGTCTGCCTTGGATTCGTATTGAGATCATTCTATCATTTTTGAGATTGTATCCCAGTACAGCTTTTCCCACTCTTTTGTTGACTATGAGGGCTACTTCATTTCTTCTACGGGATTCTTGCCCACAATAGTAGATATGATAATCGTCTGAATTGAATTCACCCATTCCCACCCATTTTAGTTCACTGATGCCCGGATGTCAATGTTGATTCTTGCCATCTCCTGTTTGACCACATCCAGCTTCCCAAGGTTCATAGATCTTACATTCCAGGTTCCTATGCAGTAGTTTTCTTTGCAGCATCGGACTTTCCTTTCACTTCCAGGCGCATCCGCAGCTGAGCGTCCTTTCAGCTTTGGCCCAACCACTTCATTAGCTCTGGAGCTACTTGTACTTGTCCTCCACTCTTCCTCAGTAGCATGTTGGATGCCTTCTGACCTGAGGGGCTAATCTTCCAGCGTCATGTCTTTTAGCCTTTTGTTTCTGTTCATGGAGTTTTCTTGGCAAAGATACTGGAGTGGCTTGCCAGTTCGTGCTCCAGGTGGATCGTGTTTAGTCAGAACTCTCCACTATGACCTGTCCGTCTTGGGTGTCCCTGCATGGCATAGCCCATAGCTTCTCTGAATTACACCAGCCCCTTCGCCACAACAAGGCAGCAATCCGTGAAGGGGTGTTATTTTCTAGGTGCTCACAAATCTGCTGCTTGATTATTTTTTCCAGGATTTTCCCAGGTATTGATGTCAAGCTGATTGGTCTGTAGTTTCCTGGATCCACTTTTTTCCCTTTTTGAAGATTGGAACCACATCAGCTCTTTTCCAGTCCTCTGGCAGTTTGCCTGTGATCCAGGACCTTTCAAAGATTTCATTTAGAGGTTCCGAGATCACATCTGCCAGTTCCTTTAATACCCTGGGATGTAAACCATCCAGTTCATGAGACTTGAACTCATTCAAAACAGCTAGGTGTTCTTTTACCACTTCCTTACCTATTTTGACCTGCTTCCCTCTCCTGTCTCCCACAGTGCTGCTTTTGACAGTGGACCAATTTTTCCTTTTGCGTAAATACAGATGCAAAAAAAAAGAATTAAGAAGTTCTGCTTTGTCCCTGTTGCCTGTCACCTTCTTGTCATCTTCTCCCACTAGTGGACCAACCATTTTCTTGACTTTCCTCTTGCTCATTACATGTTGAAAGAAACTTTTTTGTTGTTATTTTTGGCATTTGTTGCAAGTCTTAGCTCATTCTGAGCCTTAGACTTCCTGACTCCATCCGTGCAGATTCGAGCTATTTGCTGGTATTCTGTTCTAGTTATGAGCCCCCTTTTCAGTTTTTTATACGTAGAATTTTTGCCCCTTAGCTTGTCAGAGAGTTCTGTGTGCATCCACGCTGGTCTTGTCAGATGTCTCTTGTTTTTCTTTCTCTGTGGTATTGTTTTGGTTTGGGCCTTTATTATCTCACCTTTCAGGGTTTCCCAAGCATCCTGAACAGTTTTTCCCTTTAGGATTTCCATCCATGGAATCCTTCCTATTACATCTCTTAGTTTGTCAAAGTCAGCTCTCTTAAAATCTAGACCATTAGTCTGATTTGGTACAGTTACCCTTGCCTGCATGATGGTGAATTCTAATATGACATGGTCGCTTTCTCCTAAAGTTCCTACAATTTCCACTCCCTCAACTATTTCCTCCCTATTAGTAAGTATTAAGTCCAGTATGGCTGACCCTCTAGTTCCCTCCTCCACCTTTTGGATGATAAAGTTGTCAGCCAGGCATGTCAGGAACCTGTTGGATTTCCCACTTGCTGCAGAGTTGGTTTCCCAGTTGATATCCAGGTAATTAAAGTCCCCCCATTACTACAGTAGTCTGTTTCCTACACATCTGAGCTAATTCATTTGCAAAATATTCATCTATTTCCTCTGCTTGATTAGGTGGCCTGTAGTACACGCCTACAGCTATGTCATTCATTTCCCCCCCTAATATTCACCCAAAGAGCTTCAGGAAGGATTTCATCCTTGGGTCTCCTGTATTACAGTACAGGAGTAGTAATTTTTTACATACAGTGCAACTCCTCCTCCTCTTTTATTGGGTCTGTTTCTTTTGAACAAATTATATCCTTCTAGCAGCATATTCCAATCATGGGTTTTGTTCCACTAAGTTTCAGCAATGGCAACAATGTCATATCTGCCCTCACGTACTAGGACTTCAAGTTCTCCCTGTTTGTTCCCCATACTTTGAGCATTCGTGTATACGCATCTGAGCCCTTTATGGCTGACCTTTTGTTTGCTTGCTGTGCCTCGTGTTTTATACTTGAGTGTCCCTTCCTTCTCACCACTTCCTTCCTCATTGTCAAGTTCAGTGTCTAGGGCTTTCTGCTTTGGGTTTGGTCCTAGAGATTGTCCTCCTTAGTTTGAAGCCCTTTGGATAAGTTGAGTGAAATGTCTGCCAAATACGTTCTTCCTAGTCTTTGTGAGGTGCAGCCCATCTCTTGCCAGGAGGCCTTCATGTAGATGTAGCCCATGGTCCAGAAATCCAAAGTTTTCTTGACGGCACCATCCCTTGAGCCAGTGGTTTACCTCTGCAATCCTCCATTCCCTCATTGGATGTTGACCCTCTGTTGGAAGTAAAGATGAAAATACCACCTGAGCTCCCAGTTCTTTTGCCTTCCTGCCCAGTTGCTTATAGTCCCTTGATACGTTTTTAGGCTCTTCTTTGTTGTATCGTTGGTCCCAATGTGAAAGAGTAGGAGGGAATATTAATCAGTGGGCTTTGGGTAAGCCTCTGTCACATCTTTAATCTTTGCTCCTGGGAGACAACATACTTCCCTTGAAAGCTTGTGTGGTCTGCAGATTGCTGATTCTCTTCCTCTAAGAAGTGAGTCACCGATTACCACCACATGTCTTTTCCTCTTTCCTCTTCGGGGTACCCGGCAGGCTCGTCTTTCCTGTAGCAATCTGAGCTGCTTTTCGTCCTGTCACTGAAACACTTGATGAAGATTCATCTTTGGATGTCTGCACATCTTCTTCCAGGGGGACAGCATGAAATTGGTTGTTTAGTTCTAGAGGCAGGGATAGTCATCTTGTTTTCTTTGTCGTCAGAGTGATATGCTGCCATTGCTCCTCTTCATGGGCTCCATTTTTCCTGGTCGTCAAACTAGCAGTTGTTTCTCCCTTCCTATGTTCAGTTTGCAAAGATGCTTCTGCCTTTTCCAGGAATTGTTCATTTTCCCGGATGAGTCTGGGCCCGGTGCTCTTCAATATTTTCATTAATGACTTGGATGATGGAGTGCAGGGAATGCTTGTCAAATTTGCAGATGATAGAAAATTGGGCGGAATAGCTAATACCTTAGAAGACAGAAACAAAATTCAAAATGACCTTGATAGGATGGAGCACTGGGCCGAAAGCAACAGAATGAAATTCAACAGGGATAAGTGCAAAGTCCTGCACCTCAGAAAAAGAAACCAATTGCACAGTTACAAGATAGGGGATACCTGGCTCAGCAAAACTACAAGCGAGAAGGATTTTGGAATTGTCGTAGATCACAAGCCAAATATGAGCCAACAGTGTGATGTGGCTACAAAAAAAGGCAAATGCTATTTTAGGCTGCATTAATAGAAGTATAGTTTCCAAATCCTGCGAGGTGCTAGTCCCCCTCTATTCAGCATTGGTTAGGAATCACCTTGAGGATTGTGTCCAGTTCTGGATACCACACTTCAAGAAGGATGCTAACGAATTGGAACCAGTTCAGAGGAGGGCGACAAGGGGCTGGAAACCAAGCCTTATGAGGAAAGGCTGAAAGAATTTGGCATGTTTAGCCTTAAGAAAAGAAGACTGAGGGGTGATATGATTTTTGTTGTTGTTGTTTAGTCGTTAAGTCGTGTCTGACTCTTCGTGACCCCGTGGACCAGAGCACGCCAGGTCCTCCTGTCTTCCACTGCCCCCAGGAGTTTGGTCAAATTCATGTTGGTAGCTTCGATGACACTGTCCATCCATCTCGTCCTCTGTCATCCCCTTCTCCTCTTGCCTTCACTCTTTCCCAACATCAGGGTCTTTTCCAGGGAGATTTCTCTTCTCATGAGATGGCCAAAGTATTGAAGCCTCAGCTTCAGGATCTGTCCAGTGATATGATAGCACTTTTCAAATATTTGAAAGGCTGTCATACAGAGGAGAGGCAGGATCTATTCTCCATCATCCCAGAGTGCAGGACACATAACAATGGGCTTTAATATGCTTGTCTTTGGTATCCAGGAGGACTCTGTCAAAGGGAGTATTGTCTACATAAAAACCCTGCTGCTTATCTTTACCATATCTTGAAATCAATTGAGAATGTGACCACCAATCTATATCAAATCCCTCCGTCATTAATTCATCTTTGTTTTTTAATGTCCCATCTGGTTTTAGTGCTTCTCTATACCTTAATATTTTCTTGTTTTCTCTCAGTTTTGGAAGAGAAAATGCCTCCACTAGCGTTACCCAACATGGTATTTTGACATACATATGTCTTTGAATTTTAGTTCAAGAGCATAATGAAGATTTTCTCAAAATATGGTTATTGAATTGGTTAAAATCATCCACTCTACTGTACCAAAGAAAGGCATGCCACCCCCATTTCAAATCATGACCTTCAAATTTTATCAGTCTTTGATTTTCCAATAAAATCCAGTCTTTGATCCACGTTAATGAGGCAGCCCTATAGTATAGCAGCCAATTCGGAAGACCCATTCCTCCTCTCTGTTTCCTATCCTGAAGTGTCTTTAATTTTATCCTTGGTTTCTTTCCTTGCCAAACAAACTTAGATATAATCTGATCAAGTTCTTTAAATATTGATTGTTTCAGAATCACTGGAATGTTTTGGAATAAGAAAATCAACTTTGGTAAAATATTCATTTTGACTGTTGCCATTCTGCCCATCATTGTTAATTGTAGATTTCCCCATCTAGTCAAGTCTTTCTTTATTTCTTCCATCAATTTCAGATAATTATCTTTCATTAAGGTACTTGGGTTTTTTAAAAAAAGTTTATTCCAAGATATTTCACTTTCTTTCCCTCCTGGAAATTTGTAAGATTCAAGAGATCGTCTATTCCTTTATGTTGCATGTTTTTTGATAAATTTTTTGTCTTTCTGTGGTTTATTTTCAGACCCGCCATCTCTCCAAACTCTTTTAATTCTTTCATAAGTGCTTTAGTTGATTCTTGTGGATCTTCTACCACTACAAGTAAATCATCTGCAAAGGTCTGCACTTTAAATGACTCACCTCTAATTTTGAGCCCTTTTATTTTATCAGAGATTTTTATCTGATGCATTAGAATTTCAATTACTGTCAAAAAGAGCAGTGGTGATAATGGGCAACCTTGTCTCATACCTTTTTGTATTTCAATTTCTTCTGATAATTCTCCATTAATTCTTATTTTTGCTTTTTGATGGGAACAGATCGCTTTTATATTGTTAATAAACTATTGGCCCGCCTCCATTTCTTCTAGTTGGAATATCATAAAGTTCCAATTTATGTTGTCAAAAGCTTTCTCTGCATCGATTAAAAATAATGCTGTTGATTTTTCTGGATGTGCCTCATAGTATTCCAGGAAGTTTATAAGGTTCCTTACATTTTGTCTTAAATATCTTTTTGGCAAAAATCCTGCTTGAACTTGATGAATTACATTAATCAATACATTCTTCAATCTTGTGGCCAAAATAGTTGTATATATTTTATAGTCCACATTAAGAAGAGATATTGATCTGTAGTTTTGAATCTCTTTAGGATCAGTGTTTTCTTTGTGAATTATTGTGATTGTGATTCGGTATAGATTGCTTCTGACATGAAAGAAGTAGTCACAAAATATGTACCAAAATATGTGAATTTTCATGTGGACATTGTGTGTCTGTGTCTGTGTGTTTTAAATGCAAACTGATACAGAAACAGGATGGAACAATCTCTGGACTGGGGGGGGGGGAAACTGGGAGAAAACAAAACTGATTCATCTGTCCCTATTCACCTATCTCTAGAACTGTCTTGGTATGTTTCAGACATGCGAAGATTTGTAGGGTTTTCTGTTTGTTGGGTGCTTGTTTGTTTTTCAATACTTCAGTACCAACATTAAATTTCAAAAGAACATGCTAGGAAGCAGAATCATGAATACAAGGGCATTAATACATGAAAAACATAAAAAACAAAGTTTTTTGCTTAAAATACAAGATTGTATCCAGTTGTGTGTTCTAAGCAGATTGCCTTTGAAAATAGCCTCCAAACTTCAGCTGCTCCAAGATAGGGTAGTTAAAAGGACCTGGCTCAAGCAGTCTTATGATACTATAACTTTGTTATGTGCACCAGCCTCCAGTTTGTTTCCAGGCCCAATTGAATGCACCAGTATTAACCATCAAAGCTGCAAGTACCTCTTCATGCATTTACATACCTTGACTTAAGTGACCTTAAGATCCTTTTAAGGAAACATCTGATAAATGACCAACAGAAAAAGGGCCTTTCTGACAATGCTTCCTCAATGGTGAAGTATCTGTCTCGTCTAGCCTCCTCAAAATCTGGCAGTTTTGTTCATGACCAGACAGATATTTGTCCTGGGTTGATGCAAATTTCTTTTTACTGAACCCTGGCATTTAAATTGCTGCTATAATTCAGACAGAAATGCTTAATCATCCTGAGAAAATGTGTTTCAAGTGTCCATATGTCACACAGCCCACCTTCTCTGCCATTATAACTGTCCTCTTACCCACCCTTTTCATCAGCATTCAAATCCCTTCTTATTTTAATATTTAGCAAGTGAAATAGTGCTGAACTGCCAAGACATGGTAAGCATGTGAATTAGTGCTGTATCTATCAGTTTAGTGCTACAGTACTAATTTAACACTACAGTACTGAACTAAGAAAAATTTTTAAAAATAAAATTAAAATACAATTTACACATTGCATTGGAGTTGTAATCCTTACCAGTGTGAGCAGAAGGCAGGCCAAAGGAGTAGGGTTCACTCTCACATCACACCCCACTCTGTGCATCACCAGTGATCATAATCTAGACATAATAAAAAAATGGCTCAAAATGACCAGTATAAGTGATCAAACAAATCAAAAATAAGATAATATAATGCAGGTGGAAATGCAGCAACAAAAGCCCTACAAACCAAACAAAATATACTGCATATTCATACCATTAGCACTAAATTCCTGCAGCTGATGAATAAATATCAAAAGGAACAGTGAGACACAGGGCAAAAACATCCAGACAAACACCTGTCTAGTCGCTCCCCAGGAAGTTCCCATAGGAGACACTACTGCATGAGAAATACCATAGTGCTGGTACAAAGTGTTGCAAGAAATGCTGGTGCAAAGTGACACGAATGTACTGCCCTGGTACAAAGTGTTACAAGAAATAAACTGAGGGGTTTCAGGGACAAAAATGTGCACAAACTCTTATTTTTAATACGACAAAAACTGAATCCTGCCTGGATGTCAGGGCATCTTCTATTAACATCATTGTTTAATGGGGAAGTTAAAGGGGTTCAAACGTTCTGTCTGAAATTAACCTGTGCTAGCAAGTAAGCAAGCAAGTAAATAATTAACTGTTTTAAGTTTCCATCCTTCCGCTTGTAAAAAGCAAAGCTCAGGTGCTTGAGGAGATATTAAAATGACATTTTTTGGTGTTGATTTAAATTTCAAGTTATGATCTAAAATATTTAAGTTTTTTCTTGGCTTTTTAAAAAATAAAGCTAAGTTTGAAATCATAACCTTAGATCTTTTTTGTTTACTCTTTTTTTTCTTTTTTGTACTCTCAGTTTCTGTATCTGAAATCTATAATTTATTTCATTTTTCTTTCTAAAGATTAGCAAGCTGTTCATTTGACTCCATCTTTCTTAGTAATAAGTAGTCCAAGTGTCTTTTAAGCATTTCCTTTTTCTTTTTAATATTTTTGTCTGAAAGGTTAAGAAGCATAACTCCTGCTACACCTTTTCAAAAAGGATGCAGAATTGTCTGAGGAAATGATTCTTCATGATCATGTAGTATCATTTCCAGCAGGCACTGCATGAAGGGAACAATATCTGCCATCATGGGCCAATATAAAAATCACAGAAAGTCTACCTACCACCATACAAATATCAGCCCTAAGTAGATTCTGAAATCGTAGGCCAAAGAGGCTGAAAACTCAGGTGGAAGACAATAACAGAGCACAGGAGCAGGTGAGAATTCAAAGGAAAGGGTCATCAAAGAACTAAAAGTCAATCAAGAACATCAGTTTGTATTCCAACCATCTTTCCTGACAAAGAAGCCAGGTATGTGCCGTTCTGAGGGATGTGGAGAATACTCTAAAAATTCTCATTTTCAGTGATTTTTCTGAGTCCCACCATGAAAAGACTCCTTGCTAAGACTTCCCCCCACATCCCCAAGATTTTTCAGCTTCCAATGGAAATAGAGGCAGGCAAATTAGATCCAAAGCCACAGTGCAAAAATGGTTCAAAAGTCAGGCTAGACCAGTTGCAAGCATAAACAAACAAGGAGAATCTGAGAAGGATAATCAGATCAGTCCAACAAGGGTCAGGACATACAGCAGGCAAGAGCTGAAACCAGGAGAGAGATTGTGTTTGGCAAAAGCATAGTCCAAAGCTGAGGTTTGTATAGCTGGGCTGCTGGAAAACTCTCCCCCCGCCCCCAGCTCAGCTACAGGATTTAGCCATCTGGTGTTTTTAGGAGGAAGAGCTTTCTCTGTTTCTTCCAAGGAGGCTTTCCCTACAAAGCAGTACTTTTAACTTAGCCTCTATCTGGGCTTGTGCCTTCAACCTGCAGTGTTCATACAGGCTGGAAGGGGGTCCAGCTGCCTCCTCTGACTCAGCCCTAAGACTGCCTTCATCTGGAGATTGAGGCTTCTGCTGACCCCATCTCCCAAGCATCTGGAGCCAATAACAGAGATGCAATAATCTGGGTCTGTGGTCTCCTGGAAATCTAAGGGTCCAGGGTCTGCAGAATCTGACACTTCCTCAATCATGCTGGGATCAAGGCATCTGGCTTGCTCTCACTGGTAAGACTGATCTAGAGAAGCTGTGCTATCAAAGCAATGTGCAATATGAGACCTAACGAGAATGCTGGTAACCATTGAAGGCTATGGGTACCATTTTGAAAATTCTGCTTTTCCAAGCCTTCCCTACGTAAGGTTTGTGCACGTTTGGCCTGGAAAAGGTGAAGAACCAGAGAGAGAGCAAGGACACAAAGATGGAGACGAACAGAACCAGAGGAACTATGGGACTTTGTATTTCTGGCTATAAGCCCTCATTGTGAGAAATTAAACTCTTGAACTGTGAGCTTTTTGAACTATGCTTTCAGTAAGTTGACAAAAACCATCTGCTGCTAATTGAGGGAGTAGAGCAAATTAAGAAGACCCTGGTACAAGGATCCTCCTGAGCAAGCAGATTCCACACCTGTCCACTAAGTGATGGAAGCCCCACTAAGTGTAACTACAAGCATTCCATACTTCACAACAGGTGATAAGGACCATATATCTAGGGGGAAACAAAGAAACATCTAATGTGCATGCCCAGCTAGAAACAAAGAAAGATCTAATGCGCATGCCCAGCTAGCAACCTGCCCAAAAAGAATATAAAAAGAGGGGTCCGGGCAACCATAATTTGTCTACTGAGACCAAAAGGCTTTTGGAACCAACTACTTTTTTTTGGAACTTGGACGATGCAAATCAAGAATTCTTCTCTCTTTGGTGAGTATGTATGTGGTGTGAATGTGTTGAATGCATGAAAGCCCTTTTATTAGAATTGTAATCAATAAGTAATAAAGTATATTCATTTTGCATTTATTAATGTGTATTGTGAGGTCCTTTGCTGTTTAATATATATATGGTATTGTTCTTCTTAGGATACAAAAGATCTCGTAGTCATCTTTTTGTGACATCTATATAATCCAACCTACCTTTTTATGGACGTTGAATTTGTGGTTTTTCTGGTTTTATTGTTGTTGTGCACCACTTTGAAATATTGCAAGTAGTCTTGTAATATACATAAACATTTTTTAAAAATACCCATACTTTTTCTCTATCTTATCAGTATCCCCAACCTGCAGATAAGAGTTGCAATCCAGAGCACTATTCTAGAAAAGCTGAAGTTACTGTTTTACTCCAGTGGTTCCACCTCAGTGCATTTTGATCCATTCATTTGGTTCACTACAGACCTGCAAGGATACAGCTAGTTCTCTTGGGTGCAAACTGCACATTAAGGACACTTTCACAACTCACTGAACGGGCAAATTGACATTGTTGCATTTGTGAAGCTACAGAAGAATGCATGGTGGTAATTAACTGCCCAGGCTGAAATCAGCCAAATGAGACTGGTGAAAAGACCCATTCTGCTGAATCATCATCCCTTTGGATATTTCTGAAGAAAGGAGAGGAATGTCTTCACGTGGTGCTATGTAAGATTCAGCTAAAAGACATGGAGGGGGGATCCATGAATCGGGGCACGAATTGAAAAATGAATTGAAACATTTATCAAAAATCAGCAATTCATCAGTTCGTATTCATACAAATCAATGCCCCTCAATGAATATGAATACAATTGAAATTTTAGTGATTTTTTATTTGTCAATTTGTTGGACTATAAAACAGCCTCCCAGACACCAAAACTGCAGAGACACTTCCTCTGACTCCTCTACAATCCATCCAAGTCTGGTGAAGATTGGGTTTTGGATGTGTGACATGCAAGTCTCCCTAAGGAGGGTATGGAGTCTGGGCAGGGAGTCACTCTGGTCACAAATCTATGACTTTTTACTGAGGTAAGTCCTTAAGCCTCAGCAGTGCATAGCATCTGTGCCATGGACAAGCCTGACCATTAAAGAACACTTCACTTTACTCTGTACTTTGAAAGTACTTAAACATGGGCTTTGAGATTCCTCCGAACTGACAACAGCTTAGTAAGGTAGGACTTCTCTATG
Source organism: Intellagama lesueurii (assembly GCA_037013535.1). Taxonomy (NCBI): domain Eukaryota; kingdom Metazoa; phylum Chordata; class Lepidosauria; order Squamata; family Agamidae; genus Intellagama; species Intellagama lesueurii. Next base: position 188,917,420 of record JBAJHW010000001.1, on the reverse strand, counting down.
GTACCAAGTTAGTGACCTTTTCCACTCCTCTGGATTTAAGTCTTACCCTGCTGTTTCAAGAGACTAGTGCTCAGTTGAGATTTTATAATTATTTTTTATTAAGAAAATATAGATTCATAGAAACAGTTTGTTTGCAAAAGCAGTAGCATAAAAACATGTCCAAAGATTACAATAGTTAAATAAAGCTGCTATTTCTTATTAAAATAAGAAATACTAAAAATCTAAGCTATGGTGGGCTATTCCTACCCCCTCCTTCTTCTTACCATTCTACATTCTGTAAACATTCCTTCACATAGCTCAATCCATTCGAAAACTCTCCAAGCTGGCAAAGCTAAGAGAAGCTCCCTTACACATCCTATCATCCATCTTTTCTATATTCCTAACACCTCCCTCTTCTTGACACTTCATAGCTGTAAACCAATTAACTTCAAAGAGGCGTGACACATCTCTCCACCCATAATTCTCATGAAGATGCAGGTGCGTTATCTTCTCCCAGTTAGGATGGTATGTGTTGAGTCTTCACACTGGGCCTCCTTCCACCTTGCATCCCTTATCTGAATCCACGCTGTGCCAGGCTAACAGAAAAACACATTCCAAAGCCTTCAAATCATTTCACACAGAACCTAACCGACTCCATTTTCTCTGACTACAAATCCCACTCTCCTTCAAATCATCACATTATACACCCACCCAGTAAAGTTCCAGCCAGGCACCTAGAGACACCAAAATCACAGAGAAGCTACTCATGACTGTCCTCTACAATATCTCCCAGTTTGGTGAAGATTGGGTTTCCCCAAACCAGCTGCTAAAGGGCACTTTCCTTGCGGGAACCACTTTGTGGGTGTGTAACTTGGATGTCTGAAACCCAATCTTCACCAATTTGGAGGGATTGTAGAAGAGAGGCAGTAGAAGCTTCTTTGTAATTTTGGTGTCTCTAGCTACCGGGGGGGGGGACTTTCTTGGGGGGGGGCTCTTTGTGAGTGTATAACTCAGACATCTGAAACCCAGTCTTTGCCAAACCTGGAAAACTTGTAGAGGAGAGTCAGGGGAAGCTTCCCTGTGATTTTGGTTTCTCTAGGTGCTGGGGGGAGTCATTTTATAGGGTTTTAAAGGGTTTTTAAATGAATTGAATCAATTTGTTGATTCATCAGGGGAAAAAATCACAAATTCTTTTTTCATGATTCAACCTTGATGAATCACAAATCAAAACGAATCACCATTATTCTGATTTGTGCCCATCTCTAATTAGGAAGTAGTGTTGCAGTGTTTAAAATGTTGCATTTATGCCTACCTTGAGTGTGTGGTACATGTGGATATTTACAGAGAACCTGATTTCACTTTGACCAAAATGTTTTCCAAATTATATAAGCTGCAAGACAATGAATTCAAAGCCAGTTTGAAGAGATATTTATCTGGCAGTACACCCTTTCAACCTTTACAAGGTTAACACATAATTCACCCAATGGACTTGCCAGAGGAATATAAACACCTTCCTGCAAACAAAATGACTGTGCAAGGACCCTTCAATTAGCTTTATTCAAAACTACTTGGCTAACTAGATTATGGGTCAGTTTGTAAAGCAGCATAACTCTGCAGAAATCATTTCTTTGGCCTCTTCTTACCATTATTAGGAAGAATGGGTCAATGAGACACCTCTCAGGGTTGCAACTGTGCATATACTTATAAAACCAAGTAGGTGTCTGCCTACTTGTTAGTTATGTATGAAAGCCAACTCAGAAGCCCTATTTTGCCCGTTATAAGCAGATGGGAATCAGTGGCAGTAAACCTTGAAGAGAAAGGTCTCAGAAGATGTTCAAATGCATATTACCAGATCCTACATGTTATCAGATTCGTATGCAAGATGGGGTATTTCAGGCTCCCGAGTAGCAAAGCGAATCTCAGAGCTTCTCACTGTCACCAGCAAACTGGGGAGGAGCGGGGGGGGGGAGATCTTTCACCTCACTCCAAGATTTCTCTGAGAGGATTTTTGTTTGTTTGTTTTCACTCCCTAAGGAATCTCACAGGAGATCTCATAGGTTTTCTTGGATGCTTAGTGGCTATTTTTTTCCAGAAGAAAGATTACTCTGCACAGAATTCCTGTCCAACAATGGCATCTTTCCAGTGCAAGATTCTCTGTAAAGGGTACTGAGCTCTGCAGATTTTGGTAGTTTCTTGTGCACAAGAACAGACAAAGAAGTGGTAAAGCGTGACAGGAAAACAAGAGTTTTTGAAACAGTTTTGAATGGTAGGGGAATGCATAGGTGCCTTATTAGCTGGGCAGGGTTCCCACCCAGCCACCCTGCAAAATTTGTGAATTGAGACATTCCTCCTGACCTTTCAAACAGCTGCTGCTGGGGTGGGAGGAATGCTGTTCTATAGTCCTGTGTAACCTCAATAGAAAGCATCACAGAATCTAAAACCAAGCATGAGCACTAGAAATAGGTTCTGTCATGGGCATATATTCAGTTATTTTCAAATGTTTAGAAATGCTGGTTTTACAGTGAGGTGCAGCATTTCCAGGAAATGCTGGCATTTCAAGGGGAACAGCATGCAGTGCTCCTCCACCTTTTATTCACGCTTCAATTTTGATTGTCACTGACTGTTAATAGTAAGCCCATTACTCCTAAGGGGTCTTCCAGATGGAACAGTTGTTATCTGCAAAGTACTTGATATGTCACTGTTAATACTGGGTTCTTTCACATGATATATTGGCTGAAATCCAGTAGTATGTTGAATCAATGGAATGTATGGAAACACTGGCCCCAGTAAGTTGCAACTTACTACAGTGGTGCCTTGACTTACGAACTTAATCCGTCCCAGAAGATGTTCGTAAATCAAAACGTTCGTAAGTCAAATCAGCATTTCCCATTGAAATGCATGGGAACGGGATTAATCCGTTCCAGCATTTCAAAAAAATACCAAAATAAAAATAAAAATAAACAGAGCAAGTCCCACGCTGGGACTGCAAAAAAAAAAAAATCACCAAAAACAAAACAACACCGACCCTCAATCCCCACCACCACCAACAAAACAAAAACTTTTTTAAAAAGCAGCACCTTATCGGTCCGAAGCCTCCTCAGCCTCCCGGGCTTCCACCACTGCTGTGACCGCTGTGGCCGGGAGGCTTAAGCCTGGCCGGGGTGCTTCGGGTGCTCACCAGGGCGGCCGCATTGGTCCTCAGCGCTCCTCGCCACCCTCCGCGGGCCGATGGCGGGAAATTCAAATGGCGGAGGGCGCCGAGGAGCGCCGAGGACCGACGCGGCCGCCCCAGCAAGCAGCCGCTGGTGCCAGTTCCGGAGCTGGAGCTGGCGTCGGGCACCAGCGGCGGCATTGGTCCATGGAGGGTGGCGAGGAGTGAGCGGGAGGCAAGCCGGGAGGGGAGTGGCCGAAGCACCCCGGCCAGGCTCAAGCCTCCTGACGCTGTTCCACTGCTGGCTCCGCCACGGCCGGGAGGCGAGCAGCCAAAGCACCCCAGCCAGGCGCAAGCCTGCCAACGCTGAGCCACCCCCGCCGCCGCCGCCGCATACCTTTCCCGAACCGTTGGGGCGAAAGAGCTACAAAGAAGCAGCCTCTTCGCCACCAACGGTTAGTACATTTAAATTTCCCACCCTTTTCCCCTGCCTTTTTTTGTTCATAAGTCAAAGCTCCATTCACAAGTCAAAGCAAAATTTTGCGAACGGAGCTGTTCGTAAGTCAAAATGTTCGTATGTCAGGGCGTTCATAAGTCAAGGCACCACTGTATTAGATTTCAGCCATTGCTTATCTCATTAGGTTGAGCAACAAAATCTAAGAACTTTTTTAATCCTTCATTCAAGCCATGGTTTATTTTATTGAATACTATTGCTTTATAGCCGATCAGTCTGTATACAAAAGCATAGATTAAACCAGTCTTAAAAACAGTACTTGACATCTAATAAAAGTACATATAAACAATCAGGAAGCATAAAATAATAATAGAATAATAAAATAGGCATTCTCCATGGTTTATTTTAAATCTTGCTTCATTCTGGGGGATGGATCTTAGTACTATGGCTCTTCCTAGCTCTTTTCTGTGGTCAGAGCCAAAAGCTTTAGATTCAATTTCTCATCTGTTAGGTGCAAAAGCAAACTTCAGAAGGGAAACTCCAAGAAGGAAGTGGAGTTTCTACATCTTTTAAAGAACACTTTTGGCCAGAAAGATTCAATAAGAGTCAAAATCTTTACTCACCTACCCACTCACAGTTTCAGCGAAGATTCCAAGAGAGAACTGGGTTTTTCATACACACCCATTTTATTTTAGGATTTCAAAATTTTAGGAGAGAGGAGGGTTTCAGCAAACTGGTATTTAGAAATCTAATTTGGACACAATTCCTGGTAAGCTCCATGCCCCTTCACAACCAACCAGGACAAAGGAAGTGGAACTTTTGAAAGGGTCTGCCTATTTGGCTTTGTCTCTCTTTCATCAAAGAAAGTAAATAGAGTGATCTAACAGTCTCCTTGAGTGATCAAAGTGGCCAACTTAATTCAGGATTCATATCTGAAGTTTTGTACCTGAAGTTTTTTATCTGAAGAACTGTATTTCTACAATGATCTGGCACAGATTCCCCAGTTAGTTAATATTCAGAGTGCACAGCACTGTTGTTATGCTGTTTGAGATTTTTCTTGGTAATCTCCAGACTGAGAGCAAAAACAAAATACAGGACACAAGAGACGTTCCCTTCACCAAGAATGTATTTACAAAAATATACATATGTAGCACCTCAGAATTGGCAGGTTCTCACGATTCTCTCCGACAAAGTGACTGACTACTCCTCTATGTATTAACCCAACAACAAGCCTAGTCAGCAACTTACTTATATACTGTAGTATTATGTAAGCACGATACAACATATTGAACTTTGCACATGTGCAGAGTTGTCACATGACTTTCCTGGCCAAGTGCCAACCTGAATGACTCAGCCTTTGCCAGTTTCCAATAATCCTACAAGACAATTCCATATTCATTTTTTAAAAACAAAATGCTGATATCCCTCCTAATTGTCTTCTACCATAATTACATTCTTGTTTACACATACCAAAATACATACATATTGTTCAAACCATTTTAACAATGCAACATACTTTATATTTCTTTCAAACCAATTTTCTCTAACATTTGGTAATGTTTTATTACTTCTAGTGGTTTGGTCAGTATGTCTGCTACCATTTCATCTGTTAGACAATACTTCAGTTCAACTAATTTTCTTTGAACTGCTTCCTTTACGTTTCCGTATCTAATGCCCACATGTTTTGTTCTGGCCTTGTCAACCTCTGACTCTGCCATGTAAATGCAAGTCTGATTTTCTTCAAAAATTGTTACTGGCTTGTCAACATCCTGTTGGGACGTGGTGGCGCTGCGGGCTAAACTGCAGAAGCCTTTGTGCTGCAGGGTCAGAAGACCAGCAGTCGTAAGATTGAATCCATGTGACGGAGTGAGCTCCCGTCGCTTTGTCCCAGCTCCTCGCCAACCTAGCAGTTCGAAAGCATGCAAATGCGAGTAGATAAATAGGGACCACCACGGTGGGAAGGTAAACAGCATTCCGGGTCTAAGTCGCGCTGGCCACGTGACAACGGAAACTGTCTTCGGACAAACGCTGGCTCTACGGCTTGGAAACGGGGATGAGCACTGCCCCCTAGAGTCGGACACGACTGACTAAATGTCAAGTCGTGTCCTTTACCTTTACCTTTACCTGTCAACATCCACATTTAAATCTTGTAGTAATTGTGTCATAATTTCTACAGTTATACACATTTGCGAAAGAGCTGCATACTCAGCTTCTGCAGTGGATAAAGCCACATAACTCTGCTTTGACACCTTCCAGTCAATGAGAGTTCCTGCTAGTTTAAGGATGTTCCCTGAGGTAAATGTTCTAGCTGTAGGGTCATCTGCCCAACTTGCATCTGAGAACACTTCTAATATTGGTTGACCTTGTGGATCTATCACTAGACAATAATTCACAGTTGTTTTTAAATATCTGAGTATTCTTTTTGCTGCCTTCAAATGCATAATTTTTGGACAATTTAAATGTCTACTCAAGATATTAACAGGATTGGCTATATCTGGTCTGGTCCACACACTAATATATTGTAAACCCCCAATAAGTGATTCATACAATGTCACATCACATTGAGGACTATCCTCATGCTTAATGCTTTGGAAATTCACTTCCATTGGAGTTCTGATACCCTTACAATTTTGCATATTGAATTTTTCAATTAATTCCAGTATTTTTTGCTTTTGGTGCCATATAATCTCTCCATTTGGTCCCTCCTCAATACATATTCCTAAATACTTATGTACTGGACCAAGATCTGTAAGTTCAAATTTCTTGTTCAGTTTCTCTAACATTTTTATGACTTTGTTTTTATTTTGACCACAAATTAGCATGTCATCAATGAAGACTGCTATAAACATGGTACAAATTCCATTCTCTAATTTGCTGAATACGCAAGGATCTGCTTTGCTTGGTGTTAACCCTAATTCTTGCAAAGCTGTGGTAAAACATGTATTCCATTCTTTAGCGCTTTGACGTAGTCCATACAACGCCTTTTTAAATAACCAAACATTGTCATTGATTTTGGATATGCCAGGCAGTGTCTCCATATAAATTTGCTCATTGAGCGGAGCATTAAGATATGCTGTTTTGACATCCACTTGCCTGGTATGCCAACCTTGCAATTTGGCATTCTTATAGATCTGCTGGCTACTGTCGGTGAAAATACCTGATCATAATCAGAGTATTTTACTTGTGAAAATCCTTTAGCCACAAGTCTCGCTTTGTAGATGTTTTCAGCATCACCATTTTTAACTTTAAAGACCCATTTACATCCTATTGCTTTCTTAGTGGCTGGCAATTGTGTTTCAACAAACACTCCCTTCTGATTCAGAGTGTCCAGCTCTGCCTGCATAGCAGCTTTCCACTTAATTTGTTCTGCCTTAGGTAATGTTTGTATATCTTCATACTTTTGAGGAACTGTTCAATTACAAATTGTTACTTGTCCAAATCTCTTCGGTGGGATCCCTTTAGTACTTCTTTCAGATCTCCTTAATATCGCCTGTCTGGAATCCCTTGAAGAACTCTGTTCCTCAGTGTCTGAACTTTGACACACTTCTAGCTCTTCAGTTTCTGAGTGTTTACTTTCCTTTATCTCCTGCTTAGCCTTGTGTGGTGTCTCATCTGAGCTTGCAGGCACTAACACAGGAGAATTGCTCATATCTATATTGCTCCAGTTTGCTCATCAAAACTGACGGAGCGAGAAAATATGAGTCTTTTATCAGGACAATATAATCTATAGCTTTTTTGTCCTGGTTCATAACCTAACATAATCGCTTTTTGGGCACAGGACTGGCCCTTTCTCCTAAATGTTTTAGGTACATTTGCCCAGCAGTTGGTCCCAAAAATTCTCAAATGTGCCAGGTTTGGCTTTCTATTTACAGCTTTTCATAAGGTGTTTTCTTTATTACATCCCTATATGCACCGTTTATTAAATAATTGGCTACCTTGACAGCCTCAGCCCAATATGAAAATGGAAGACCTGCATCTTTCAGTAGAGCCTCCATTACAGTTTGCAGTCTACCATTCTGCCTCTCAATTAATCCATTGAGGTGTAGCCACATTTGTTAAGCTTTGTCTTATACCTTTGGCTTTCAACCAACTAGACAAAGCATTATTTGTAAATTCTGTGCCTCTATCTGTCTGGATTTCTGCCACTTTATGAGGTTGGTATTCACGCTCCACAAATTTTACCCAGTTATTTAAAGTTTTGGTTGTCTCATCCTTTGAATGCAAAGGGTAAGTAAATGAATATCTGCTGTGGTGATCTATGATATTTAACGCATATTTCGCACCACCTAGCAATTTTGGCATGGGTCCAATAAGATCCGCAGCCACAATCTGAAAAGGATGATCCATTTGCCTATTGCTATGTTTAGCAACTGGCGCAACTTTACTCTTTGTTTGTTGACAAACCTCACAGTTTAGTTTGGACAATCCTTTACCTTCAATCCAATTGAGTGCTCTATCGTCTTTTTAATTAGATTATACCCCATATGACCTAATCTTCTGTGTAACAAATGAATACACTGGTCATGCTCAGGCTTATTCAGGCTTACACATGCTTCAGCTTGCTCCTGATCTGAGTATATTAATTTATACAAGCCATTACATTGTTTAGCTTGTCCACAGACTTTTCCATTTCTTTTAATGATACATCCTGCATTCTTAAATATCACCTCAAACCCTTTTGCTGTTCAACAAGTTACACTTAATAAATTGTGCTTTAACTGGGGTACTAATAATATCTCGTCTAATTTACCAATACCAGGTATATTTACAGAACCTTGTGCTTCTACCGGGGAACATAGACCATTTGCCAAGCTTACAAACTGTAACTTGGTTTTGTCCCTGGAAATAAGCAGCTCTAGGTTTCTGATCATGTGGTGGCTGGTGCCACTATCTAGAATCCAGTCATGGCTTGAAAATGCTCAGCCTTGCAAACAACAGAAGCCTCTGGTAGCTGGCAACTCCCTTTTCGCCACTGCTGCTGCTTGCTTCTCCCTCCTGAAGCTCTTCTGGATGAGAATTTCTCCTTTCTCTCCGGACAGGACCGTTGCAGATGTGAGGTACTCCCAGAGGAAAAGCATTTTCTTACTGTCATGATGCCTGGAACGTTGTGCTGTCTAGGTACAGCTTCCTTCTTGGCTGGTGGTTGCTGGCTCCTTGCCACCTGATTATCAGCCCTCTTGGACTCTTTCTCTCTGAGTCTTGCAGAGATGTAGGGCAGAGTTAGTTGATCCCTCAGGACTGCCTCCAACGTCACAACCAACACATCATAGGAAGTGTTGAGGCTTGACAGGATAATGTAGACTTTGTGCAACTCAGTGAATTCCAAACCTATTTCGCTGAGCTGGATGAACATTGCAGTCATCTGCTCCAGGTGTTTGGACACATTCCCTCCTGTCTCTAGCCTCATACGGTAAAGCTGCCTGGTGAGGGTTATCTGCGAAGATACTGAGTCCCAGACATGTGCCCTCCTTAATGCTTGCCAGCATTGCTGTGCGGAATCAATTCCTCGCACCAGAGATAATTGACTGTCCTCAAGACACAAAATAATAGCTGACAGGGCACGCTGATTCTTTTGGATATTCTCCTTTTGTACAGCCTCCTCATCCTCCTCATCCTCAACTTCTGTGGGAGTTGGTGGGTTGTTACCAATGTCCCAAAGTCCTTCCCTGAGCAGGAACATACGCATCTTTAGCTCCCAAGCAAGGTAGTTCCTCTCATTAAGGCGGGGAAGTTGAAAATTTGGAGCAGCACTGCCATTCTGATAATACTGGTGCTGTCTCCCACACTCTCACATAAACAACAGCAAAAATATATTTAATCTGTACTAATGGCTTGACAGATTAAACTGCGCTCATGGGCTGGCTCTCACAACTTGAGAAGTTCCAAAAAAATTGGCCCAAAAACCTGCGCCCATAACCTTTTCAGAGTGCACAGCGCTGTTATGCTGTTTGGGATTTTTCTTGGTAATCTCCAAACTGAAAGCAAAAACAAAATACAGGACACAAGAGACGTTCCCTTCACCAAGAATGTATTTACAAAAATATACATATGTAGCACCTCAGAATTGGCAGGTTCTCACGATTCTCTCCGACAAAGTGACTGACTACTCCTCTATGTATTAACCCAACAACAAGCCTAGTCAGCAACTTACTTATATACTGTAGTATTATGTAAGCATGATACAGCATATTGAACTTTGCACATGTGCGGAGTTGTCACATGACTTTCCTGGCCAAGTGCCAACCTGAATGACTCAGCCTTTGCCAGTTTCCAATAATCCTACAAGACAATTCCATATTCATTTTTTAAAAAAAACAAAATGCTGATAGTTAATTTCATTCCTTCCTTCAATAGACAAAGTTATCATTGTCTCGTAGACTGTTAATACCTCTTGTTGTGGCTAGAATAGTTATGTAATCAATGCCCATAAAATTCATTGCTTTCTTAATAATGCCATTGTCACTTTGAATCATAATTTTCTAAACATGGAGCCATTTCCACTGGCTCTGCAACCCCACAGTGTATATTGTATGTAAATCTCTTGTCAAATATTTTACTCCACGTGGCTGATAGACACACACACTTTAAAGAGCAGTGGTTGTAGTCATAATTTTCAGCATTATCCTTCTACAGTTCAAATTATCAAACTTCAGGCCATTTGGAACAAGGGATTCAAGCACACAGAACAAGGCAAGCAGTACTAAACAGGTTTTTTCTAGCAGCTTGCAGAGTGCTGGAGCCCCATGTGTTATCCATGGGATTAATGTTCTTTATATCCTGGAGAGAGGGACCAGGAGAGGAGAGACACCCTTGCCAGACTACTGACAAGAAGACCATACACAAAACGTTTAGGTTTATAACACTATTCATGTAACATTTATTGATAAGACATTAGACATAGGACAAAAGATATCAAGAGGCCTCTTACACACTTCACATTCATACTATACTCATCCCTTATAGTTGATCAGTCTTTCAGTAAGAGCAATGGAAGCAAAGTTGCAGTGCTGATCAAAGCCCACAGTCTCTTTCCTGGTCATTCGTTTTATAGGCACAGAACTCCCTTGTGGGCAAGCAGGGGTCAGACTCTGATTTGCTGGGCAGATGCAATCTGTTGCCATGCAGGAATGCTTCTTGCACGTGTCCTTTACCTCAGTCCCTGTTTCATTCAGTCTGCTTCCCCTTTCTTGTCTGGACAACTGGTTATAGCCAGCCTTCTTCCTTTTTCCTGTCTGAACAAACAAGTCCACGTTTAGAATGTTCTTTCCACGTCTGTGGTTTCTTGCTGATATAGAAACTTGAACTCCTGCAACTCTTTGCAGATTTGTATCAGGCTCACCATCCCATCTTCCCTTGCAAGTCTCCATCTTCTTTTCAGGCCTGGGGTGCTGGTCTTTCTGGAACCCACACATTCTGTCACTCATAACACATGCAATACACAGATGCAAGTGTCTCGATGGCAAGGCAAAAATTTAGTTGCAGTGTTTAGTCCATTAATTTCCTTTGCAGAAGGAATCCACTCATGAGGAGACTATTTACTTATGAGGAGACCTCTCCTGAAGTTAAGCACACCACCTTTGGCCTTCACGTCAGGCTCATGTCTTCAGCCTTCATCACTGTTGAGGGCCTGGAAGGTTGCCCCACGTCTTCCTCCAACTCCACTCCTGAGCCCCCTGCATCCCTAGGTTCAGCTCCAAGATTCCCAGGAGTCTGGGATCTGCAGCTCAGGCTTCTGGTTCTCTGAGGGTCCAGGATCTCCAGGGTCCTCCACCCCATCAGGCTTTGGAGTATCCAGTTCCTCAGGCTCATCTTCACTGGAGGATTCCTCTACTGAGGTCATAATAAAACAGGACATTTTCTAAACAAATGAACAAGCAAAACTGTAGCCCAGATTTGATGTAAGAAATGGCAACACACAAAAGGCTTGTTTACATGGGCATATTTGGAGCAGGCTGGTGTGGAGTAAATAGGGTCTCTTAAGTTGGGATGAAGGTCTGGAATGCCATTTGGTGCAACCCTTGCATCCAAATAGCATACACACCTCAAGCGACCCTGTTTGGTCCAGCTCCTTTCTCTGTCAATTTCCCATATTGTGAAGTGACTTAAGAACCCAGCCACTGCATAATATTAGTAAATTAAACACTCTGCTCTGTGGATAGGCAGAGGAAGTAAAAGAGGTTGGGAAGGGTTAGGGTTAGGGTTAAGCATCATTTATTTTTTAAAAAATTATGAACTTCCTTCCAGAAGCAGGAGGAGACAAAGAGGGTGATTTTTTTCTTTTCTTTGTGACTTTTCTTATAGGTCCAGTGGAGAATTTGCATGCAGCTAAATCCATTGCCAGCCAGTACTTGAGTTGGGAAATTGAAAGAGGAAGGCAAATTGACAGGTGTAAGTTCCACTTTGGGTTATTTCCAGTGACTGCACACACTGGAAATGAACCAAAATGAAGTGATCCTACCTGCAGAAAAGAAGTAGAAACCCCTGACAGGGACCCAGAAGGCATGAATGTGCTAGGAACAGTCTAGTTTGTTCCAGCAATTACATTGCCAGAAAAAGGAGTGAATCAGTCCATCCCCACAGCAGACCAAACAGCAGGGCAAATGCCTGTCTGATCACACCCAAGGGTTAGTGTCAGAACACTTTACTACTCTACCACTGATTTCAAAGTGGCTGTTTTGTCAAATGTCAAGGGTGGCTGAAATCCTGTTGTGCCACTCCACTGCATGCAAATAACGATGTCATCACCTGGCAGTGTTTTTCCTGCTATAAAAGACTTCCCCATCTCTAGGCTCCCAAATACTTCCCCAGGGCAAAATGGGTCCATAGGGAACTTAAGAACCTGAAGCAGGGGTGGGTGGGTTAGGAAATCGTAAATTAAAATGAAATTGTAAATTAAAATGAAATTAACAGGTGATGAAATCAGCCTCATTTATTGTAGTGATCACGGGATCAAAAGAAGGCTGATGGTTTAGGTGATCACAGAAACAGAAAGTGGGTGATAATTAAGAAGGCAATTAACTTTAGAGAGAGAGAAGTTAATGAAGAGAGTCGACACACAGAGATGTCCGCCAGCGGAGTCCTCCTGCCCGTCCTGCCTGGCAACGCCCTCAGGAGGGCTCCTTTTTATTAACCTTACAAATTGTTCATAGTATACAGATAGGGTACTGGTTACATAATGCCAATTAGGATTGGCCAAAGAAAGGCTTTGAAGTTAGGCTCTCTATCTCTATGAGAAAGAGGAAGAATGGGCAGCCGCCCCTCCTCTCAGAAGCAGCTGTGTCCACTAGGAGAGTATGTTCTCACTACAATATATAACAGCTTAGCAACCTTGGGGAGGGGGTTCCCACAATTTACATGGCAGAATTGCACCAACTGAATTTCAGCCAATGAGAAATAGCTGAGGAAATTAAGGCTGGAGAAGGGAAGACTGGGACATGATACAATAAATGTTTGAGGGGCTGTCGTGTGGAAGATACAAACAAACTTTTTATCTGTATCTCCAGAAGGTATAACCTGAAGCAATAGATTCAAATGAAAAGAAAGGAGATTTTGACTAAGCATTATAAAAAAATATCCACTGTTCAGCAGTGGAAAAGAATGCTTAAGAAAATGGTGGACTCTCCTTGAGGTTTTAATTTTTTTAAATAGAGGTCATATAGCCATTTGTCAAGGCTACTTTAATGTGGAATTCCTGTGTCAGTGGGGGGGGGTGTGGGTGTTAGACTTTTTGAAATCTGAGGTCCCTTCCAACTCTACAGTTCTATGATTCTGTGAATATTAAGAGACCATGGTACATTTCTAGAGGTGTATTTTCCTCTTACATGGTTTCTAATGAGAATTCTTTTCTCTGAACCAACGTAAGTACTAGAAAAATGAATTTTCCCAGGCCCTCCCAATTTTTTATTAGATTCCTCTGCTGCTATTCATGTATATTTTACAACATTGTATTATAATCTGATTGCTTTTAAGCTGTTACTTTTCTATAGATAGTTTTTCTGCTTTGGATTATTCACTTTGGAGTATACTTTATTTTTTTCAGCTACAGTTATAGCATAGGTGTTAGCACTGTTTGACTTGGAAATAAGATTTATAGATAGATCTATAAATAGAGAGAAAGAAAAAAATACTACCCAGTACAAAACAGAGTGTATTGGACCAGCATCTGTGTTGAAAGAGTGTCCTTTTGAATATGTAGTGCTAACTCAAATCTATCTTTGGCTATAATATCCCCAATCTATAGAACAAGATGCAAGAGTACCACTGAGTACCATTGCTACACCAGCTGTGAATAATCACATCCCTTGTGATAGGAAAATTGAGACGTGGGGAGTGCTGTTCTAATTCTGTCACATTGTGCAATCTAAATATAACCATTCCATAGTGAACTGACTGGGACAGCTAATGAGTAAATTGTGTACTGAACAGTGTCGCTTCAACTCAAGATGTTAGCAAGTATGGAGAGGGAGAAAACGGGTTACACAATTTCTGATGTTTTTGAAATGTTGAAAAAAGAAGGCTTTCCTCAAAAAAAGAGGAAGTAAATGCCTGGGACCAAGAACCAAGGGAGCCTCACCTAACTAAGGTCTAATTATCTCTAGAAGAATCCTATTGATCACTTTTGGGAATAAAAGAGTTACTCTGAAAAAACTGGAATGAGATATGGATCAACTGGAAGCACCTTAGATAAACCTTTTGATGGCCTGGAATCCAACAGCCTCTTTAATGGACTGTGTAAGAGGGACAGAAGGAAAGCAGAGACACTGTTATCCCTCCTGAGATGCCACCTGCATCAGACTTTGCCCATTCCCATCTATCCTCTAGCAGCCATGCCATCATACCAAGGAACTTTCATAATGTGCCTGAGTTTTCTCATTTTACTTTTCTGTTTCCTTTCCATTTTTGTTGAGTCTTTTTAGTTTGTGAGCCAGGGATTGTCTTGTCTTTAAAAAAAGAACCACCAACATACCCTGAAAATTTTTCCAGACATAGAACTGTTTGAGATATGTTTTAGGGATGAGCTTCAGATTTGGAATTTATTTGGGAAATGAAATACCCCCAAAGTGGGGGTATTTATCATCATATCATCATATTTGAATATTAGCTAAGTAATTTATTATAAGGACAAATTTAGTTAATTGGCAGTTTGGTAGATCGGGTTATTAGTTAATTAGCTTCAATTTTAAACAGCACACAATTCATTATAGTGTAAATTTTAATTGATTTAAATATCTACATCGAATAGGATAAGTAAGGTGGGATTGCTGGATTGTCAATTCAGCTGTTGTTAGTCATAGATTGTTAATGGCTGCTATATTGGGGTAATTGGTTTGAAATTGATAAGGTAGTTTCTGCCACTGGGGGGGTTTGTGCAGATTTATTACTTCTGAGACCGCAGGGGCAGTATTTAAGTTCTCAATTTCCATTGGCAGGCCTATAAAGCATTTTATGTATAGAAACCTTTTGTATAAGCATATTATATATTGTGTGGCATTCAGGTAAGTTTCCTATAGTAGGGGGTTCAGCCCTAGGGTGCTTGAGTGCTTACTGTCCAGGTTTCAAATCAGGTGCCAAGATGGCATCCAGGAAGGAACGGGGGAACAAGAAAGGTAAGCAGCCGGCCAGACAGAGGGTGCCCCCCCCAGGTTTCCCCGCCCCAATCATCTTCGGATGAAGAGGGGTGGCCAATATGGCAGCAACTACAAGAAAAGATCATGGCACTGGAGGCTGAGAGAACAACTCAACAGGCCTCGCCAGTTAGGGCTCAACTACGTCGCTCTACCAGAGACGTCAGGAGCCATAGGAAGGCGAAACTCAAGGACCCGGTGGAAAACTTATTGTCCCGTTTTTCTGCCTTAGAGGAGGAGCGTGCAGTTCTGCCGATGTCCAGACGTGGGGCCGATGTTTCAGTGGTTTCACCACGGAGGGAGGGCAATGAAGAAGAGCAAGGTATTAGATCATCAGAATCGGGAAGGCCTGCCGCTGCGAGGCAGAGAAGCCGCGAGGAGGTACAGGAAGCCATCTGTGTGGAAGCCAGCGAGCCATCAACGTCAGGCATCACGTGTGAATTTGAGGCTGCACACAACACATTCACACCAATGCCAGCTTGGCCTTGGCCAATTAGTGGCCAGTTCAGCACACCAGTTCCTGTGGCACCTAGCGTGCAACTTCTGGATGCTGCTGGTACCCAATGGCCGACTGCTAGTACCCCTGTAACTAGTTGGCCTGCCACGTATACACAAGGGTTTTCCCCAGCATTTATAGGTCCTGCGGCTGGTGTAGGTGTTTGGCCTTATCCGTCAGTCCCGGATACGGGCTATAACACAGTGCCCTTGAATGCATTGCCCTTTGGGGATCATGCTATGCCCTTGGGAGACCACCTTACACCGGCAACAAAGGAAAAGATTTGAAAGGAAAATATGTGGATCTGTTTGAGCTTCTCAATAGAAAAGTCGATAAGAAAGAAGTTGATAAGGAGGACGACAGGGAGAAAGAAAGGTGCAGAAGGCATAGGCCAGACAGGACCTGGGGCAACTGGTTACTGGGTTGCTTAATCTATGCAGGGGTAATTGTGAGAGCTCAGCCCTGGAGGGCCCAGGCCCTGTTCCAGTACCTGGATTTAATTTACAGGGCATATGTAGACTTTGCAGGACAGGCGTGGTTGACATATGATGAATCGTTCCATATGCACAGTGCGATTCATCCAAATTTAAGGTGGGACGAGCTGTTACCGGGCCTTTGGCTGCAGGTTATGACCCCAGCCAGGCCCAACCCCAGAGAGAGGTTTGACAGCGGTCACCTCATACATAAACAGGGCATGATTGCGAGTTCCCATGCCGGCACGGGGCAAGTGGTTCAACCCCACTTGCTCTGTTGGGATTATAACGCCAAAGGCACATGCTCGCATGAGGGGTGTCGTTTCCAGCACGAGTGCACAGTGTGCGGTGGCCAGCACCCCAGCACATCTTGCTTCAGAGCAAGGGCACAAAGAAATGCCAATAAGGAGCCCGGAGGTAGTAAGAAGGCGTTCGGGGGAGGGGGTCCCCCTAGCAAAGGGCCCCAGCCCAATTAAGTAGGAGGTATTGGAGAGATGGTTACCGGATTATCTGTGACCTGCAGATGCCCAGTATTTGTTAGAAGGTTTCAGGCACGGTTTTAGAATACCGGCCTTGGGTGAGCGTAAGGCATTATTTGCAAAGAACCTAAAGTCAGTAAGAGGTATGGAAAGTATTGTTTCTGATAAAATCAAAAAAGATGTATCTGAAGGTAGGGTTTTAGGACCCTACCAACATCCCCCTTTGGAAACTCTTAGGGTATCACCCTTGGGCGTGGTACCCAAGAAGAATAAGGGAGAGTACAGGCTCATTCACCATCTGCAAGGCATCACTAGGGATCTCACCTTTTTAGAATTTTTTCCGATAGTAGGTGCCTTGTGGCTGTGGGCGCATGAATGGGCTAATTCTACAGTATGCTTCTGGTGTGACAATCAGGCAGTGGTTCACATTGTGATCAATCTCACGTCACACTCAGAATGCGTTATGGCACTTGTGCATGCATTCACATTATGTGCCTTAAAATTTAATGTTCTGATCCAAGCAAAACACATCCCCGGTTTGGATAACAGCTTGGCCGATGCCCTATCACGCCAACAGATCACTTGGTTCAGGGAGTTAGATCCGGGAGCCAACAAACTTCCAGAGAAATTACCAGCTGAGGTCTGGCTAATTGGCAGGATGACACCGAAAGAGCTATAGGCTTGGCCCTGGCACCGAGGATGCAGAAGGCATACCTAGCAGTGAGTACGGAGTTCCAGGAGTTTAGGAGATCAGTGGATTTAGAGTCGATCTGGCCTGCTCCTGTGGAACACCTGCAACAATTTATAGTGTTCTTAAATAGAAAAAGATTAGCGCCGGGATCCATCCAAGGTAGGATGTCAGCCCTAGCCTTTCATGCTAGGATCCATGGGTACCAGGATTTCACCTCTGACCTTCGTATCAAGAAAATGATCGAAGGTTGGAGCAAGGAAAAGGGCCGGGTTAGGGATTCTAGAGCACCAATATCTCCGGCCATATTGGAAAAAAATTGGCAGTTATTGCCAATCATCTGTAGGGATGCATTTGAGGCTGCACTGTTTCAAGCAGCCTCCTTGCTAACATTTTTTGGCGCACTAAGGATTAGTGAGGTGGTAGTGTCAGGGAAAGGGGATGTGTTGAAATTGGCCTTACAATGGCACGATGTAACGCTAGTGGAGGATACGGTGAGAATACACATCCGCCGATCCAAGGCGGATCAGCGAGGTAAGGGAGCAGATCTTACTTTAGGTACTTGCTCAGTAGGACTCATTTGTCCGGTAAAAGTGATAGGTGCTTATTTAAATGTTAGAGGACACGGTCAAGATTATTTTTTCATACATAAGGATGGAACCCCTTTAACAAAATATCAATTTTGGAAAATCACCAATTTAGCATTAGGCAAGGCAGGTGTTCACGGTCTGAGGTTTGGAACCCATTCATTTAGAATTGGGGCTGCATCAACTGCAGCTGCTCCGGGTTACCATCCTGATGACATTAAGAAGTTGGGGCGCTGGTCATCCACCGCCTATAAAAGATATGTCAGGATGCTCCCTCATGTCTAGGCAGGTGCTGGTTTTGTCTTCGCAGGTCCGCTTTTACAGGAGAGTCGGCGGCAAGGCATGATAGTTGGCCACAGCTACATTTTCTGGGCAGCGAGGTATGCTGCTCAGTCGGCGTGGGGGAGCGATTTGGGTCTTGGAGATAGAACCCAAATTGTTTAGAGAGGGACCCGTGGACTGCTATGGAGCCAATTATGCAGAGCGGCTGCATTTGGCAGGCAACCTCCAGATGTCTTGATTATACATCTGGGAGGCAATGATCTGGCCAAGCGTGGTGGCAAGGCCCTGGTTTTGGATGTTCTGCACTACCTCAGATGGCTGAGGGCGACGTACCCTTCAATAAGTATTATCTGGTCTACGATAATCCCTCGGCTTGTTTAGCGTGAGGAACGCCAGGTACAGCACGTTAACACTGCAAGGAGGCGTGTTAACAGAGAAGTGTGTCGAGCTGTATGTAATGGCCTTGGATCGGTGATTGGTCACCAGGAGATCCGTTTTGACAAGCCTGAGCTCTTTTGAATGGATGGAGTACACCTCTCCGATAGAGGTTTGGAAATATTTTTGGTGGACCTGGGGGGGGGCTGCTTTTGGAGCTCGAGAGGCTCAATGGCAGACATGGGCCTTAAGCATAGCTTGCCCCTATGCCATGGTGGGTAGTGCGGATAAAACAGGTTTCGGTGAGTCCCCTCACAAACACAGGTAAGGTAGAGCTCATCTGATCTCCCAGCGCTGCGGACCGTGCAATTACAGTGCTTGGGGGAGAAGATCCGCTGGGGCTGCACCCGGACCAACAGTCAACAAGAAGGGGACTTGAGGTCCAGGTGGTCAAATTTGGGCCAGCCGGGTTCTCGCTGTCTTCACGACTGCGAGATCTTGGGGCTCGGGACTCGCCCATAGTTTGGTAGGGGTCCGTTGAGACCCCTCTGCAGAACCTGATTCCTTTTTACTTTGAGGATAAATATGAATATTCAATAAAGTGTGGCCCATGTTTATTCCATAACAGTTGTCTCGTGTCTTATTCTGGAGTAAGGGGATAATGGTACTGTGTGAAATTTCTTGATATTGTTTCCAAAGTCCCAATGACTACGGGGACCACTGAAGTGTGTTTCTTCCAGAGGCAAGATGTTTCGATTGCCAGGTCTCTGTACTTTGTTAGTTTTTCCAATTCTTTATCTTCAACTCTGGCATCCCCTGGAATTGCAATGTCAATGATCCGGACATTTCTTCATTCTAACGCTACTATGTCTGGTGTGTTATGTTCAAGGTGGGATCCAGAAATCCCACAAGACCTTGACTTCCTTGTTTTCTGACAGCTTCTCTACCTGATGTTCCCATGGGTTTTTGGAGGCCGGCAAGTTATATTTTTTGCATAATGATCAATGCACTAACTTTTCCACTCAATCATGTCTAGCTTTGTATTCTGTTTGTGCAGTCTTTGGACATTCACAGATGAGATGTGACACAGTTTCATCTTTTTCTTGGCAGAGTTGACATTTGCTGTTAACACCAGTTCCTTGGATCTTAGTTTTCATCGCATTAGTTTGGAGTGCTTGTTCTTGTGCAGCAAAGATCAAGCCTTCGGTTTCTTTCTTAACGGTCCCCAGTTTTAGCCATGCCTATGTTGAATTATTACCATGCTTTCCATGAAGATTTCTCGGTGTTGTCCATGCAGTGGTTTATTTTTCCAACAGTTAATTTATTTTCAAATTGATGTTTCTTATATTGAGCCTTTGCTTCTGTTGTTTTCAAAATATTCTCCATTTTCACTGCCTTAAGTAATTTTTCTCTACTTCTACTGATATAATCATTTAGGCTTCTTTTTTCCTCCTCTACTATCTGCTGTATTTGCAGTAATCCATGGCCTCCAATTTTTTGTGGTAAATATAATCTGTCCCCATCATTTTTTGGATGTACTGTGTGATGCATGTTCATTAGTTTCGGTGTTCTTCGATCCAATTATTCTAATTCATTTTGGGTCCGGTCTATTATTACAGTAACCAAGTTTTGCATTTATGTTGTTCCAGTAGCTTTGCAGCAGCCTGCCCTGGTCCCTCAACAGGGTCTGCTGAGCCCTGGAGCGCATTTGTCAACAGATGCCCTGGGGCTATAGCATCTTACACAGTCCTTGTTGACCTGGGCGACGACCAATCCAGTATGGATTTCTGTTTAGCTCCTCTCATTGTAATTGATGGTTGGTGGACACAGTTGATCTGGCTTCTCAGCTGAGACTTGTCTGGCTTGGGAGACCCTTCAGCATAGCTCTCATCCTCACTGAAGCATGCAAGCCCTGCCGCCTCAACAAGGCCTGTGCCCATGGAGGGGATGATTATTATTATTCAAAAACACCAGGCACAGTTAACATTATAAAAACATTGACTGGTATTATATAACAGATACAAGTTTTAACCAAAAACCTAAGTATCTGTTAAATATCGGTGTAGTATATATGCTGTTCCTAATATTGCCATTTTTTGTAGCTCTGATGGTGTGATTTCTGAGATCTGCAACTGCTTATAGTACTGTGTGAAGTTTCTTGATATAGTTCCCAAAGCCCCAATGACTATGTGGACCACTGAAGTGTGTTTCTTCCAGAGGCGAGCTGTTTTGATTGTCAGGTCTCTATACTTTGTTAGTTTTTCCAATTCTTTATTTTCATCTCTGGCATCCTCTGGAATTGCAATGTCAATGATCCGGACATTTCTTCATTCTATTACTACTATGCTGAGCCCTGTAGCTCATTTGTCCCCCAGATGCCCAGTGGCTATAGCATCTGACATGGACCTTGTTGACCCGGGTGACGACCAGTCTGGTATGAATTTGTTTATTTCCTTTCATCATAGTTGATGGTTGGTGGACACAGTCGCTCTGGCTTCTCAGCTGAGACCTGTCTGCCTTGGGAAAACTTTCAGCATACCTCTCAACCTAACATGAAGTGCACGAGCCCCTCCACCTCAACAAGGCCTGTGCCCATGGAGGGGATGATGGTGATGGTGATTGGTGGTGGTGGTGCTATCCGTGCCTTGGATTGGTGTTTTTGTGTCCTAATTTATGGACACAAATGAGGCCTATGATTATTCAGAGGTTTGGGAATGATCCTGCATAAAAAAATTATTTGGATCCATGAGGATCTGTATGTCAGATCCATGTTTTTGTGCCACTGCAAAGCCATGCTCTGGAGGACCCACAATTTCTGTATTGTAAACTATGGGCACAAATGGGGCCTGTGTATGGACTGTGGTTTGGGTGTTATCCTATCAATCAAGTGGATCCATGGGGATCCGAGCCTTTCAATCAATATTTTTGCTCCACTCCAAAGCTATGGACCGAGGGACCCACAATGTCTGTGGTGTAGTCTATGGGCACAGATGAGGCTGATGATTATTCAGGGGGCTGGGAATGATCCTGAATAAAAAAAATCATGTGGATCCATGGGGATCTGTATGTCGGATCCATGTTTTTACACCACTGCAAAGCCATGCTCTGGAGGACCCATGATTTCTGTGCTGTAACCTATGGGCACAAATGGGGCCTATGAGTGGACAGTGATTTGGGGATGATCCTGCAGAAAAATCATGTGGATCCATGCACTTTACCACTGCAAAGCCATGCACCCAGGGACCCATAATATCTGCCTTGTAGTCTGTGGGCACTGATGATCCATATGACTGGGCAGTGGTTTGGGAATGATCCTGCAGAAAAATCATGTGGATCCATGAGGATCCATGCTTCAGATTAATGTTTTTGTGTCACTGCAATGCCATGAAGATTGATTTCTGTGGTGTAGTCTGTGGGTGCAAATGGGTTCTATGATTGCATCTAAAAATCATATGAAATCATGTGAATCTGTCCAGATATTCAGGCACAGAGGCAGGAGGCTGAAACTAGCCAACTGCAGAATGCAGCTTGGATTACTTTTCCTCTATTTGCCAATTGCCAGCAGGCCTGGCTGAAAAGAGCTGCAGCCGTGACGATGCAGGGCAAAGCAGCCAGAGGAAAAGTGCAAAAAGTAATCAGGAACTCTCTCTCTTCCGCTGGATGTTTTAGATGGGATGCATTTGCATCAGAATTCCAGTATATCCCTGGCTCCTGAATGGATCTTTTAAAATATTTTCACAGGCTGAATTTAAAAAGGTTTGGGCAGGCAGGGTTAAAAGTGTCAAACCTCTGACAACTGCCCTGGCTGACACCAGACACCTTCTGAGTGGTCAAAATGCTATGCTATGCAACTAGGTAATATTACAGTGTTCAAAGTTATTTAAAAGCCGCAGATTTCAGAGGTTTTCAGGCTGTAAAAGCACTAATTTAGAAGTCTGAACTAAAGCCATGAATGGCTCAATCATTTTTAAAGGAAAAAAGCGGCCAAAACAGATGTTCTTTTTCGGGTATGCAAATTTTGTCTTAATGTATTTTATCTGCTTTCGATGGGCTGTAGATTGCTGGCCACTTGCTTCTGTATGGGATAAAAACAGTGTTTTTTTGTTTTGTTTTTACAAAAAATCACAACTTGAAAACCCTTTGCCCAAACATCCCCAAATTTGGCTACATCTGTGCCATATTTGGTGCTGATCCAAGATCCAGTTTCATAGCTACAATTTTTTGTTTGAGGCACCACTATTTTCAATTGACTTGCAGAATGCTGATTCCTGGTGCCAGCACAATATATTGATGCCCTCCTGGGCACCCATACTGAATCCAAATTACAAGACAGGTAAATTCAACTAAACATAAGGAAGAACCTCTTAACAGTAAGAGCCATTCAACAGTGCAACAGACTGCCTTGGGAGGTGGTGAATTCTCCTTCATTGGAGGTTTCTAAGCGGAGGTCTTGCTTTAGTGATATATTTCCTGCTTCTGCTGGAAGCTATACTCAATGACCCTTCCAGAAGTTGGATTTGGTGATCCTGAGAGTCCCTTCCATATATATATGGTAGGAACCCATGATTTATTATATCCTTCCAGAAGTTACATTGTTGTTGTTATTGTGGATGATGGTGATGTTAATTCTACCGTTACATCATGGTTTATAGAAGTATGGGCAAGGGGAAATTAATAAACAGATCTCTGGAAATATCCCTGACATTCATCAATGTATGAACCATTACAGAGTAAGTATTTCTATAGGGTGTGCTTCATAAGGGTTGTCCCATTTCTAGGTTTTTCCCATTTCTAAGGAATGGGATCTTCCAAGTTCTACCTAACCTGGTCTGGATGGTTCAGACCTACAGCCAAGCCCAGCAACAGAATGAACACTCTACTGTTTGTTAAAGGGAGTTGGGTAAAATCATTCCCAGAAGCCTGATCACAATAAGGGGAATAATCTTGACTTTTGGCTCTCAGGAGGATGTGTCAGCAAATAGTTTCCTTCAGCCTCCTGCAGAAACTTCTATAAGGGAATGAGTGATGGGTTAAAGAGAAAAAGAAGTCCGATCCTTTTAACTCTCCCCTCCACTTTTTCTGCAGTCACTTACATGCCCACATCCTTTCACGGTGCAGATGGAAAAGATGTCAAGCCTGGAAATGCCAACCTGTCTCACTAAGGGAATGGAAAGGAATGGGTCAAGCCTGTCTATCCTGCCACTGGTATTAAAAAACTTGGCACCCAGTAATCAGGAGAAGTTCAGCAGAAATTGTTGTGGGGGGATATCAGACGTTAGCTAGCTATGCTGGCAAATGTAATAATTTACTCTGTTTCATTCTAGGAGAGTAATCTAGAGGTCGCTTAGCTACATACAAAGATAAACTATGAAATCAATCTTGCCTCAATGTCTATTTTGCAATGGATGACAGAAATCAACTGAAAGCTAATTCACTAGATATGAATGATGATGTGGCTTTAGGGAAAACTGGAAGCGAAAAAGTTCCTTGGAAAGCAAATATTGTTATTATTCATCTTCCCTCCAATGAAGCAGATGAAATTGGAGTTATTTCCCAATGGTGGAAAAAGCAAAAGTGAATGCACCAAAACATTATGCTGCACAGAAAAAAGGCACTTCTATTATTCTTTCCTGGCAAGCTGAGACACATCATTAGGTACACAAGGACAGAAGAGAACAGAGAACTCAGGCTTGCAGCTGAGGCCTACAACCAGCCTGCTATCAATTCAGCAGGTCATAGGCCAGCCTTAAGAGTCCCAGTAAATTTGTCCTTGTGACAACACCACAAGGGTTTTTGTTCAGTGCTGGATTTATCATGGATCAAATGGTGCACCCTCCTTAACAAACCACATCGATCCATCAAATAGCTGTCAGGATCGCGTCTAACCTTTACCAATCTAAGGTGAAGGCTGCTAGTCGATCTTACTTCACTGTCTGGATAAGCGAAGCTTCCAAACAGCAGGCGGAACTCTTCCGTATAGTCCGCGATCTATCCGGAGTTGGTCATAGTGACTGGCCTCCCACTAGCATCTCACCTGACCAATTTGCAGCCTTTTCAAAATCAAAATCAAAAGTGGAGGCCATCCGCCGGGATCTTACCTCCTATTTGAAAACAGTGGATCGAGCAGAGATGTCCAGCGCTCTGTCTTGCTCGATGAGACTTAACCGCTTTCAGCCTATGACATCAGACATGGTGGACAGAGTGCTTGACTGCTGTCGTGCCTCCTCCTCCTCCCTTGATGCTTGCCCGGCCTGGTTAATCAAAGCAGCCAGGCCTATAACATCTGAATGGGCTACGGCAATAATTTATGGGTCTCTCCAGGAGGTTCCCCTTGCCCTCAAGGAGACACTAATTAGGCCCATTAGGAAGAAACCAAGCTTGGCGGGGGAAGATATTGGTAATTATAGGCCTGTCGCCAATGTTTCTTTCTTCAGCAAGGTAGTTGAGAGGGTGGTGGCCGACCAGTTGCAGACTCTTCTAGATGAAATCAATGCCCTGGATCCATTCCAGTTGGGCTTCAGGCCATACCACGGTACGGAAACAGCATTGGTCACCCTGTTTGATGACCCATTGCGGGAGGCCGACAGGAGCAAAATGTCTTTGCTGGTCCTCCTTGATATCTCAACCGCCTTTGATACCGTCGACCACGGTATCCTCCTGGGGAGGATCTCCGAGTTGGGAATTGGTGGTCTGGTGTTTGCCTGTCTCCATTCCTTCTTGGAGGACCGTCCCCAGAGAGTGCAGATTGGAGAGAGCTTTTCGGCCCCATGGAGCCTCAATTGTGGGGTTCCGCAGGGTTCGATCATCTCTCCAATGCTGTTTAACATCTATATGAGGCCGCTGGGAGGGGTCATCAGGGGATGTGTGGCTTCGTGTCATCAGTATGCAGATGATACTCAACTCTACACCTCCTTTTTTCCAACAACAGTGGATGCTTTCGTCCCTTGAGCACTGCCTGGGGGGCATTCAGCAATGGATGCAGGAGAATGGACTGAGGCTGAACCCGGGCAAGATGGAGGTCCTACGGGTGGGTGGCCCAGACATCAGTGGTTTGGGAAACTCCCTCTCTTTTGGGGGGGGGGTGACTCTTACCACCAAGAGTGAGGTTCGCAGCTTGGGTGTACATCTCGACCCGGCACTCACCATGGAAACTCAGGTGGCATCAGTGGTCCATTCCGCACACTTCCATCTTCGGCGGATTTCCCAGCTGCATCCCTATCTTGATGTGGGGGCACTCACCACTTTGGTCCATGCGCTCGTAGTCCCAAGATTAGACTACTATAATGCAATCTACGTGGGCCTGCCTTTGAGACTGATGAGGAAACTTCAGATGGTGCGGAACATGGCAGCAAGACTTCTTACAGGGGTGAAAAGATACCACCATATTTCCCCCACTCTGGCCACCTTGCATTGGCTGCCCATTCGCTTCCGCATTGATTTCAAAATCCTAAATATGACATAAAAAGCCCTAAACAGTTTAGGACCTTGATATTGTTGGGATTTTGATATGAATATGTATTAAATATAAATGTTGTATAGTTAAATGCAAAATGGCTGATTTTACCTGAGTCATTGTACTGATTGTATTCAGGTGTAGTTACCAAAGTTTGAGACTTAATGTTGTACAGCTATGGTACATGATGAAACTTTGTGTAACTGAAAGTGAAGTAATGTATTTCCTGATTGGTACCAGAGCTGTACATAAGTCATGTGTAAAGGGAAAATTTTATCTGCTGTAAGTCAGATCACTTTTTTCCTATGCTGTGTGTTGTATCATGTCATGTCATGCTGCCAGATGAATGTCTATTCTCTATGTATATATGCAAATAGACTAAGTTGATATTTTACTCTCTCAGTGTCATAGTGTCTATGAAAACTAATATCTCCTTACTCTGCTAATGTTATGAGAATACATGTTTAACCAAAATTCTCAACAGGGTTATGCGCCCAGAGGAGATTCTTTTTCAAGCAGAAAAGTGCTGAATGTCTGGGAGGAGAAACCACGTAAAAGTCAAGGCTGAAGTTGGAACAGAGCTGGAGTCTGATGGTGCTGAAGTAACTGAGACTGGAAGTACTTCACAGGATGTGGAGCAGAATGTAACAGCAAGTTCCATGATGCAGCAGGCAAGTTTTTTACCGTGTTTACGTTTAAATGACACTAACTACATGTCCTGGTCTCTTAAGATGGAGATGTTCTTGAGGACAGAGTCTCTGTGGCAGTATGTTGAAAATCCTCCTGATGATGAGGAGGAGGAGGGATGTGCACATGATTATAAAGCAAGAGCCATGAAAATATAGTGCTTGGAAGATTCACAATTGACATATGTGAGGAATCTGAAAACAAGCCAGGAGTGTTGGCAGGCACTCAGGAATGTCTACGTACGAGATACAGCTGGGTCCAAAATGGCTGTGGCACGTAAGCTATATTGTGTTTATTGTCAGCTCACAGGTCTCCTAAGAGATTCCTGCGGCTTGAACAGAGAGGTTCCAGGGGCAAGTGTACTCCTTAATCAGCTGAGCTGAGTCCGGTACTCAGCCAGGCAGCACCACTTACTCCTTTTCCCAAGTCCGTTCGAATTAGCAATTACCAGAGAGAAGAACAAAGATAAAATGGACTCGAGTAGCACATCTGTGGCCTAAAAATAATTGTGCAGGTTTGCTGTTCAAGAGACCAAACATCAGCTTTTAAGAATTATTGTTTTATTAGAAAAATAGAGTATTTAGAGATATTCAGTTTGTTGCAAAGCATAGCATTCAGGTACATTTCCATAAATCAAAGCAGTTAGAACTTTAGCAAATTCCAGCTACAAAAATAAAATAAAAAACTCTAAAAATAGCTTGAAAGGCAGGCAAGGCATAGCCCCCCTTTCCCTATCCTTACGCTGAACTACATTCTAGCATAATACTAACAAAATAGCAATTGGAACTCAAAAGTCCATCCTAAAATCCAAATCAAGAATCAAAAGGTTAAAAAAGTTTTTTCTCTATCTCAGTCTTCCATTTTTCTTCCATGCTGGGACCACCCTTCTTCTTCACTCTCCTCTGACGTAAACCAATCAGGATGAAGGGCTGTCTCTTCACACTCCACCTCCGTTTCCCATGGGATGTGCAGGTGTTGTTGACCATCTTCCTGATGTTGTGTCTTGACCTTTATCGTCTCTGGCCAAGCTTGCTTCATGGAAAATTACAACTAGCTCTAAGAGAAAAAAGATTCTCGAAGCATCTAGTTATGCTAACACAGACCAATATGGATTCCTTCTACACAGTTCCATGACTACAAATCCCATTCAGAAATTACATTTTAGCCTTAATAACCTAAACCATGACATTTATTACCTGGAGAAGATGTGGCTAAACATATTAAAGAAATTTTAGATTTATTTCTCCAGCTGCAGGAGCGAGGGATGGAGTTTGACCAGTCACACCAGTGTTTCGTGATTCTGAGCAGCCTAGATGACAGCTGGGAGAATCTGGTGATAAGCCTGGAAAACATGCCAGAGAAAGACCTGACAGTGCAATATTTGTCTGGGAGGCTTGTGGAGGAGGACCAGAGGTGACGTGATAAGGCGGTGGAGAAGGTCGTTTATCAGCGTAAACCAAGAGGGTCTGTGGATGATGACTTCACATCAAGCCAAGAAAAAGTTTTTGCTGTACAATGTTATAATTGTGGCCATACTGGACATATTTCTAAAAACTGTCCCAGACGTGATGGAGTGGAGAGGAGAAGAAAGCAAACCCGGAGGAGTCAAGGTCATTTGGCTATCATTAAAGTTTGTGAAAATAAACAAAGTAATTTATGGCTCTTAGATAGCGGAGCTTCTCAGCATGTGTGCCAGAAAAAATTTATTCACAAACTTAACCCCTTCAGCTCAAAGGGTAGTGAAACTAGCAAATGGAAAGTCAGCATCTGTAATAGGAACAGATTCTGTTTAAAGCAAACTTTAAAAATGTCTTGTGTGTGCCAAGCTTAGAGCACAATTTATTAAGTGTACCAAGTCTAGATAAAGACGGCTACACTGTAATTTTTGAGAAAGGCAGATGCAAAGTAATGAAAAATGGTGCTCAGGTGGCAAATGGTTATCTAAAGGATCATCTATATGTGATGAGTCAGAGCCAAGTGAATAAAGCTATAAATGTGGTTAACAACTCAGGGCCACATGAAAAGTGTATACATAGCCTACATAGAAAGGTCATGTAAGTTTTTGAGTTTTAAATAAAACTAAAGAAGTTGTGTCTGATCTAAATATTAAAAACTGTGGGAAATATTTAGACTGTAACATATGTAAATTAACCAAGTCAAAGGCTTTTCCTGTGAGCAAGAAAAGCAAAAGAGTCATTGACAAAAATTTTCAGCTGGTTCATCTTGATGTTGTGGGACCACTGCAGCCCACAAAAGGTGGAAATAGGTTCTGTTTAACTATAACAGATGATTACTCATGTTACAGTTATGTCTATGTAATGAAACATAAAAGTCAAACCTTCCAAAAGTTTAAAGAGTTTGTTGCCATGATAGAACAAAGATTTAGTACTCCCATAATTTCTGTTCAGACAGATCGAGGGGGAGAATTTTTAGCACATCATTTTTTAAATTGGCTTAAGAAAAAAGGCATTCATCACAGGTGTACAAATGTAGCCACACCTGCTGAGAATGGAGTTGCAGAAAGAAGGAATGGAGTTTTGCACACTGTATTAAACTCATTAATTGCTGATGCAAAGTTACCCAGAAGTTATTGGGGTAAAGCCATAAAATGTGCTGATTATATTGTAAACAGAGTGTGGAACTCTGCAGTAGAAAATACACCCTATTTTCTGTTACATGGGAGACAACCTTTGAAACACGTGAAATTTTTTGGTTGTCATGCTTGGGTTCATATACCCAAAACATGCAGGAAAAAAGGTAGCCCAAAAAGCAAGGAAGTTGATTTTCTTAGGCTATCAAACAGGAAGCAAAAGTTATAGGTTTTGTGATCAGTATGGAAATGTAATAATTAGCAGGTCAGCTAATTTTTGTGAAAATGAGAATTGGTCACAAATACATGCAAACAGTGAAATACTTTTGCCATTATCTAATGATAGATAAGAAAGGTTTGAAAATGAGGAAGAACAAAATGAGGCTATTGAAGAGGATTATGAGACATATGAAGAAGGAAATGAAACTGTAGGAGGGGAACATGAGACATGTAGTGAGGGTGAGGAAATTGTTCCAAGACGCTCACAGAGGTCAAATTTTGGTGTTCCACCTGAGAGGTTTACAGCAACATATGTAAATATGGTAATGTCTGAACCTGAAAATTATGAGCAGATGTTAAAATTGCCTCATGCCCAACAAGAGAAGTGGAGAGAAGCAATGTTAAAGGAATATAAGTCTTTGCAGGAGAGCCAGTGAAGTCACTTGAAAATGAAAAAAATAGCTGATTGCAGATGGGTTTGCAGGTTGAAGGCACAGATAGAGAATACCCAGCAACATAAGGCACATTTGGTGACTCCAGGTTTTACATTGCAGCAAAAGTGAAACATTTTAAGTCAGAGTGCTTCAAAACACTTGCTAAAGTACTGGAAAAGCAATAAGTCTCTCCTAAATTCCTAGAAAAAACTCTTATAAACTCTCCTAGAAGAAGCTTTAATAGGCTGGAAGTCTAGAAAGCAAGGTTTAGTTGCCACAAGCACAGCAGAAGCTGAGTATGCTTCATTAAGTGATTTATGTGGAGAAGTCACATGGTTTGTGCAGTTACTGAAAGATGTAAACATGCAAATTGATTTACCTGTCACAGTGCATAGTGACAGCACCACTTGCATTCAGTTGGCAACTGAGGGTCAAATGAAGAGTAGAAGCAAGCACATTTGCATAAAGTATTGCAATGTAAAGAGTGCTGTGGATCAGAAGCTCATAGATTTACAGTATTGTCCAAGTGAAAATAATATTGCAGACATTTTCACAAAGCCATTGCCAATACAGAAGCATGTTTATCTATGCAATAAACTTGGTCTATACAACAATTAAATTTAAGGAAGGGTGTTGAGATTTTGATATGAATATGTATTAAATATAAATGTTGTATAGTTAAATGCAAAATGGCTGATTTTACCTGAGTCATTGTACTGATTGTATTCAGGTGTAGTTACCAAAATTTGAGACTTAATGTTGTACAGCTGTGGTACATGATGAAACTTTGTGTAACTGAAAGTGAAGTAATGTATTTCCTGATTGGTACCAGAGCTGTACATAAGTCATGTGTAAAGGGGACATTTTATCTGCTGTAAGTCAGATCACTTTTTTCCTATGCTGTGTGTTGTATCATGTCATGCTGCCAGATGAATGTCTATTCTCTATGTATATATGTAAATAAAGTTGACATTTTACTCTCTCAGTGTCATAGTGTCTATGAAAACCAATATCTCCTTACTCTGCTAATGTTATGAGAATACACGTTTAACCAAAATTCTCAACAGATATCTGGCAGAGCGCCTCCTCCCACCCAGTTCTGCCAGAGTCACTCGCTCCAGCCAGGCCGGGTGGCTGAGGGGCCTAACGCCGAGGGAGGTCCGGAAGGAAAAATCGAGGAACTGGTCCTTCTCGGCAGTGGCCCCTCGCCTCTGGAACAACTTGCCCGTGGAGATCCACCTGGCTCCCTCTCTGGGTGTCTTCAGGAGTAAAGTTAAGACCTGATTGTTTGAGCAGGCTTTCCCTCCTGCTGTATCTTAAATTCTATATTTTTGCCATCTTGGATTTATGTATATGTTTATTGGTCTAACTGTTTTTAAATTTGTAATGCCGGCCAGAGTAGACCTTTGGTCTAGATGGGCGGAGTAGAAATCTAATAAAATAAATAAATGAATCCCTCACCCTCAGCTCTCTCTCCCTCCCTCAAGAGCCCCAAGAAAACCAACTCCCTATTAAAAGTAATTGAGTATGAAACAGTAAAAACTAAAAGTATAAAGACTTGCCTAGTGAGCAAAACCCATGTTTTGAGTGAAATGATCAGTTACTGTCATCGTTTGGTGTCTTTTTTTAAAAAAAATTACTTCTGTATTTTGGGAGGGTTGGGTGAGGATAAGCATAAAAAGAGCTGCTGGTCTTTTAGACCCCTGGCCTCTGCACTATATGTGCAAGCCAAAGAAATAACAGCCACTGTTTAAGATGCCTCAAAAGGGGTTTTAAGTGTTTGTTTGAGCTTTTCAGTTTACAGGTTCTGACAAAACCTGTCTCCATTAAACAAAATATGAAAATACAAGGTTTGGCTGAAAGAAAGTAATTTGATTGTTCGTATGATTTTATATGATATGTGGTCTTTTTTGCCACATGCTATACAATTAAATTAAATTAGGGAATGTGGTGGCGCTGCGGGTTCAACTGCAGAAGCCTCTGTGCTGCAAGGTCGGAAGACCAGCAGTTGTAAGATTGAATCCATGCGACGGATTGAGCTCCCATCGCTTGTCCCAGCTCCTGCCAACCTAGCAGTTCGAAAGCATGCAAATGGAAGTAGATAAATAGGTACCACCATTGTGGGAAGGTAACAGCGTTTCGTGTCTAGCCGCGCTGGCCACGTGACCATGGAAACTGTCTTTGGACAAAACGCTGGCTCTACGGCTTGGAAACGGGGATGAGCACCGCGCCCTAGAGTCGGACATGACTGGACTAAATGTCAAGGGGAACCTTTACCTTTACACAATTAAATTACTGTATTTTCATGCATATAATGTGCACATATTTTTTCAAGCCATGGGACCAGCCATGCATTATATTTGTAGGGGGCACCATAATCTTTTCAGTGTTTAGGACCTCTAAAGGTCTTAATCTGGCCCTGGGTATATTGTATCACTTTTAAAACAAATATTGGCAGCTCAAGTGAACCATGTATGGAGCGCTTACACCCTTGAGGAAGGTAGCCCACAATTGCGTGTGTGCCTCCTCTTAACTGGTTCCAATTTGTTAGCCGCCTTCTTGAAGTGTGGTGTCCAGAACGGGACACAATACTCAATGGGAGGCCTAACCAGTGCTGAATTGGGGGGGGGGACTAGTACCTCACTGGATTTGGAAACTATACTTCTATTAATGCAGCCTAAAATAGCATTTGCCTTTTTTGTAGCCACATCACACTGTTGGCTCATATTTAGCTTGTGCTCTACGACAATTCCAAGATCCTTCTCGCTCGTAGTTTTGCTGAGCAAAATTATCTGAGAACCACAGTGACCCATGAAAGACTAAGTGTTCTGTGCCTACTGGATGTAGAGAGCACTGTTCTAAAGAAGATACAGGTTGAGGAGTTCATTAAAGATTTTTCAGATGCCAAGTGTTGAAAGAAATATTTTTTTGTAGATATTCTAGTGTGATGCATATAGCTCAAATTTGGTAAAATTTACTGTACTTAGCTTAGATAAACATAATTTTTTTCCACTGACAGGTTCAGAGTTTAATTTTGTTGTGTAAATTGTTGAGTCAGCCATTGCTATCTATGGAAACAGCAGCATAGCTATGTTCTTTGTAATTTGTCTTATCTACTTGGAGTTTTGCTGACATGTGTTTATATGCATAGATGTATTTACTTCAGATATATGTAATTCATTTTAACCTTTCTATGTACATATGTTCCAATGATGTGCAATAAATAAATTTTGATGTGTAAATTTGGTGATTTGCTGTGTATTTTAATTCCTGTGTATGGGGGGAGGGGGGCAAACCTGAAGTGTCTGACGGCATCCCAATGTCTAAATCCAGCCCTCTGACCATCTCACTTCCAAGAAACACAGGGACACAAACACTGTGTCTCCATAAACTAAGCAACTTCTTTGCAGGCAAGATGCATTCATCTCGAAAGCCATGTGTGGAGACCGCCCTTGTGGCTGTGTTTGTTGTGGCCCTCACAAAGGTTCTCTCCCTCTTGATTTCTCTCACTGTCACCAGGTATTATTTTCTCAATACCACCTCTGAGTGTTAGACACATGTGCTGCCAATTGCAAGGCTTATTGAACTACAGAATCAGTTGGTTTGAATAACAGATAACCTTTTATTATTAATCATTTCACAAAGTAAATCACGTAGTCACTGTAACAGGGGTTTGATTAAGTTTGGATAGGACGGGACATATATTCAGGCTTGTGTTATGTATTTTCAATCACTTAATATCTATATTATTCTAGGTGTTCTCATTCCTGCTTGTTCATTCTAATAACCTTGTTCTTAATTCACTTTCCTAACTCTATTCAGATCACTCTAATTCTTCTCTTCTCTCTAAGCTCCAACTTCTCAACTCTCTCTCTCTCAGGTTCCAACTGTCTAACTCCCTCTTTGGTTTCCGCCCCTCCTGCTCTATCCCTGGCTCCTCCCTCTAGAGCTCCTGTGACTGACAGGCAGGAATGACGTCACCTGTAGGGCATTTCGCCACACACCTTCCCCCTTAAAAGGTTTGTTTCAGGGAGCAAAACGTAAAGTAGTTTGCTCCATGAACAACATAAAACAGTTTTCAACATGTATTAATACTATTAATACTTTACATTTTTAAATCACATTTATACTTACTTAAATAGTGCTGTGTAACTCATTCAACATTTATATTTTCATTGCTTACCACTAGTTCATTTCGCAGGAAGTTTCAATCACAGTTGTACTTGCTTATCTTTATTTATACATTTCATAACTAAACATATTATCATTTTTTATCACATTTTAAGTTCTTTTTTTTTCTTTTCCGTTCCTCAGTCTTCTGGTATCTTGAGAGTGCGTCAGCTACTACGTTTTGAGTCCCTTTGACACTCTGTACCTCGAAGTCGAAGTCTTGCAGGGGTATGGCCCACCTCATCAACTTCTTATTGTTCGCTCTGACAGTCCGCAACCACAGCCATGGGGAATGGTCAGTGTATGGAACAAAATGTCTTCCCCATATGTACGGTCCGAGCTTCCGCAAAGACCATAAAATCGCCAGACACTCACGGTCTATGATGGACATGTGTCTTTCGCCAGCCTGCAGCTTCTCGCTCAGGAACGTCACTGGACCACCGTTGTGGTCCCTCTGGCTCAGCACGGCTCCCAACCCGACGTTGGACGCATCTGTAGACACGGTGAACTCACGCTGGAAATCAGGGGCTCTCACCACAGGACTGGTCATCAACGCCTCCTTCAGCTTCCCAAACGCTTCCTCGCAGTCGCTCGTCCACTGGATACTTTCTGCTTTCTTTTTGTGGGTCAGGTCTGATATAGGGGCGGCTATTCGCTAAATTTTGGTATAAAGGCGTCTGTAATAACCGACTAGCCCTAAAAAGGATCTGATTTTTTTCTTAGAAGTAGGCTAGGCCAATTACTAATCACAATTTTTGATTTAGAGGTTTGATTTTTCCTCCCCCTACTATATGGCCTAAGTATTTAGTTCAGAACTACCCAGCTGGCATTTGCTGGCCTTCACTGTTAGTCCTGTCTCTTTTAGTCCTTTGCAGTACTAGTTCAATGTGGCATAGGTGATCTTTCCACGTTTGGCTGTAAATTCCTATGTCGTCAATATAGGCTACTGTGAATTCTCTGAGACCTTGTAAAGTCTGGTCCATGAGTCTTTGGAAGGTTGCGGGAGCATTTCGCAATCCGAAACTTAGGACTCGGAATTCAAACAGTCCGAAAGGGCTGCAAAATGCGGTTTTCTCCTGGTCTTTGGGCTCTAACTCCACTTGCCAGAAACCTTTGGTCAGATCTAAACTTGTTATGTACTGGCATCCTCCTATCGTTTCAATTAATCATCTAACCGTGGCATTGGGTAAGCATCTGATTTTGTCATGTGATTCAGTTTTCTATAATCTACGCAAAAGCGGATGCTGCCATCCGGTTTGTCCACTAATACTATCGGGGCTGCCCACGGGCTGGATGATGGGGACTATGATTTTCTCTTTTAGCATTTCGTCTAGTTCATGACGAACTTTGGCCACATATGGACCGGTGACTCGATAGGGTGTTACCACTTGTGGGAGTGCTTCTCCGGTGTCAATTTTATGCACTACCCCCTTTGCTATCCCTGGTTTGTTGGAGAATACCTGCTTGTATCTCCCTAGCAGGGCTTTCGCTTCTTCCTGTCTCTCTTGGGACAGTAAGGGACTGATTTGGACTTCTTCAGGGGTATATTTGGGTTCACCTCTCCCTTCCCAATAAGGTAATTCATGTTTTTCGTTGTCTGCTTCCCTCATGGCGAATAAGACAACGTTTTCCCTCCTGTAGTATGGTTTTATCATATTTACGTGAACCACCCTTCGCCCAGTCTCTCTCTCCTCCTGGATTATATAATTTGTTTCACTCATTTTGGAGATTATTCTGTAAGGGCCCACCCAGTTTAGTTGTAACTTGTTCCCTTTGATGGGTCTTAGCATCAGAACCTCATCTCCAGGGTTGAATGCTCTCTCTCTGGCCTTTCTGTCGTACCATACTTTTTGTTTTAGCTGATGGCCTTGCAAGTTCTCTGCTGCTATCTCCAGAGATTTTTGCAGGGTATTCATTAAGTTTTCTAGGTATGTGATTACTGTTTCTGGGCCTTGCTCCCCCTCTAGTTCCTCCCAATTTTGGCGGAGTAGATCTAGGGGTCCCCTTTCTAATATTTTCCCTCTATATTTAGACGGGATAATTAGTGGTCTATGCAGGCTCTCACCTCCTCTTTTGGGATTTGTCAATGTTTCCCTGTACAACAAGTCTTTTTCTATCATGTACCTCTCAGGGTTCTCAGGGCTTACTGGCCTCTCGCTGACCATTTTAAAGCATAACTCCAGGGTAGGATCTGCTTTTTGTTCCCTTTTAAAGGTACTCTCTTGTGGGTTTCTCATGACTATTAATTCTGCTATTTTATCTGTTCCATTTTCATTGGTGTTAGTGAGGAGCTCTCCTTTTTCCTCAGAGGTTAAGGATGTTTCTTTGATTTCTTTTTGGGACCGGGTATTTATTAAAACCCTCTTAACGTGTTCAGTTTAGTCAAGCCCAATTAAGCAAGGCGTAGGAAGTTGATTGGAAATTCCTACCCTCCACCAGCCTGTCCACTCTTGATACGTCATGGTGTCCTTGCCACTAGTAGAGAAATTGTTTCTTCTCCTATCCCTTTAACCTTCAGATTTTCCCCTTGTATCACATACTCTGGTGGGATTATCTCTGGGTGGCATACTGTCACCTGTGAGCATGAGTCCTTTAGTGCCAAATATTTAATTTTATTTATAAAGATATTATCGCCAGAACATCTAACAAGCTGTTCCTGGTCATTTTCCATTATATAGCATTGGAGAATTTTAGCCACTGGGAGTTGTGATTCTTGCTGCTCTGGGCTCTCTGCTCTAGCAGTAATTGGTGTTGCTATGGAGCCCTCCCCAACAGCTTTCCCTGTGGGTGCCTCATTTTGTTGTATGCAGTATACTTTCTTAGGCAAATTCCCATTTTGTTGCTCACTATTTCTGTTTTTAGTGCATTGTGCTATAAAGTGATTTCTTCACCACACCCATAACATGTTCTAGGGGTTTTTGATTCCATACTTGGGAATCTATCTCCCTTTCCTTCCCGATTCCTGTATTTCTGCTGGTTCTGCTCTGAGGTTTTGCCCTTAAAATGGCTTCCAACTGCCTGTTGGTTCCTGAGGTACTCTCTGGGTTCCTTTTTTCTATCCTCCCAGGTTTTTCCTCCAACTTTTACCTCAGAATATTTTGGATTTCTTATATGTGTTATATGGTCCGCCATTTCACTGGCTTCCCTAATATTTTTCGGCTTTTTATCTGTCACCAGATACCTCAGTTCCCCAGGTAGAACTGAGAAGAATTGTTCAAGCCCTATTATATTTTTCATTTCCTCTAGGGTCTGAACTTCTGCCTGCTCCAGCCATTTGTCAAGATATCTATTCATTTTTGCTCCCAGTTGGGAGTAGGATTCATCTGGCTTTTTGATCAATGCCCTAAATTTCCGTCTTAGATTTTCTGCATTGATGCCAAAGTGTAGGAAGACCATCTTTTTGTATTCTTGGTAGTCCCTAGCTACCTCTACTGGCATCTGGGCATAGATTTAGGCCATTTCACCGCTAATCTGAGACCTCATTACTACCATTCGTTCTGGCCCCTCCACACCGAAGTCCCAGCACGAGCGTTCGAACAGGATCATGAAGGCTTCGGGGTTATCGCCTGTCCTATATATAGGGAACTTCTTAAGGTCTGCTTTTGATAAGCATCCCCCCTCAGAATTTGTGTGTTGTTGTTATTATTATTAGCTTGGGCTTCTGCTAGCTCCATTCGCCTCATTTCCAACTGAAAATTCATCTCTTTTTCTCTCAGGGCAATTTCTTGGGCTGCAGTCTCCGCCCTAACTTTTCTGCCTCCGCTCTTAAGGCAGTCTCTCTTTCTCTTTCTTGGGCTTTAGCTTTAAATTCTAGCTCTTTTAATTTAAATGTTTGCTCCTGCTCCTTTTCAAATTTCCATTTTTGATACTCTAGTGAAGTAGATTCTGTCCTTGAGACAACTACTTCTTCCCTTGAGGCGTTTTCCTCTCTTGAGGCTACCTCGCCCCTTGAGGCAGTTTCCTCCCTTGAGGTATTACCCTCCTGTATTACAATTCCATCATCCTCCAGCTCTAAGATTCCCTCCTCGCGAGGTAAATCTTGTGGCTTTGATGATGCTTCTTTTGCCACCTTTCCTTTCTTGGTAGGCATCTTTATTAATGATTTGTTTGGATCCCTAAAGACAAGCCTCAATTCAAACAGCTTTTTTCCTTTCTTGAGTTAGAGAGAGAGTGATACTGTTTCTATTAGCTTTTCGCTGGCAGCTACTGAGGTTTTTTTTTTGGTTACCCTGTTTTTCTCCTCTGGCCCTCAGCCAGTCCCTTGGCCTGATACAAAGTCTCTTTTTGCTCTTGGCCACAGAGAATAAACAGAAATATACTCCTTTAGAAATGGTCCCAGCCTTTACTGGTTCAATCACCTCAGTTCTCTGTCCCCTCGGCCTCCACTTGTCCCTTCAATGCTCACTTAGAGCTTGGGTCCCAAGCTAGCCTGGACTTCACTTCACACGTGAGGTAATTTGAAACCCCCTTGAATTTTCCCTCAGAGCTTTGCTTTACTATTTCAGTCCTTCTACGTTGTGTGACCTGGAGTCCCTAAGTTATTCCCTAAACAGAGGGTTCTCTACTCCTTCACACACATCTCTGACTGATTAATAGTTCTCCTTAGCTCTCAAAATTCCATGGCTTTTCTTGCTGGACTATGATTTCTTTTGGCTCACTGGATTTTTACTTGAATCCCTTCACTTGTGGAATTCACACCTCTTGTGGGGATTCACTTCGTATCCCACACCTTGTGGGGATTCACTTCGGATCCCACACCTCTTGTGGGGATTCACTTTGGATCCCACACCACTTGTGGGGATTCACTTCGGATCCCACACCAGTGCCACCACTTGTGGAGACCACCCTTGTGGCTGTGTTTGTTGTGGCCCTCACAAAGGTTCTCTCCCTCTTGATTTCTCTCACTGTCACCAGGTATTATTTTCTTAATACCACCTCTGAGTGTTAGACACATGTGCTGCCAATTGCAAGGCTTATTGAACTACAGAATCAGTTGGTTTGAATAACAGATAACCTTTTATTATTAATCATTTCACAAAGTAAATCACGTAGTCACTGTAACAGGGGTTTGATTAAGTTTGGATAGGACGGGACATATATTCAGGCTTGTGTTATGTATTTTCAATCACTTAATATCTATATTATTCTAGGTGTTCTCATTCCTGCTTGTTCATTCTAATAACCTTGTGTGAGGGTATGGGTATGGCCTCCTCTGGTTTTAATAAAGACTCGGGAGTCGTATCTTGTAGAAAATCAAAACTATGTTTTATTTGAACACGGGACAACAGGTCCCTTTCTTTAACATCAACGTCCCTTCCTTCTCTCACGGCCAACGGGTCCCACGAGGGCATCCAAACATCCTTATCAAAGGGGTTGTAATCCAAATTGTCCCAAGGACCCTTCAAAAATGGGTTACTGTCCTCCATGTCCACTGTTTCCGTCTCTGGGTCTAGTAACGGGGTGGTCTCTTCATCTCCCCCCTCTGTTCCCCGGAGATTCTCCTCTCCCCGGAAAGGGATCCACGGTCCATTAGGTATCCCCTCCTCTGGACCTCCTCCAGACGCCATAATCGGCGTTCTCTTTCTTCTCTTTCTACCACCTCCTTTTCTTCCCGGAGTCATCTACGCCACTCCCGGGCTTCCGACTCACCCCAGTAGGACGGCCTCGGAGGTAGACCCCTTCTCCTCCGGTAATCCGCCTCTTCTCTAGGGACTCGTACCCTCTCACACCGACCAGTCCATGGGTCCTCTACCCATATCATTTCCCAACCCCCCGGTATTGTATCATCCGGTCTTTTTATATCCCCTATTCCCGCCTCCACCAGGGACCTTCCCCTTTTCTCTTTTCCCGCCAAATCTACCCCGGTCTGGGTGGCTACTGACACCTTTGCCAGTTTCCTTTCTAACTCCCTGGTATCCACTCCCCGCTGTACAGTCTCGACGGGTGGCGTAGGTGGATTTGTCTGCACCTCCTGTTCTTTCCTGAGGGAGGACGACACTCCGGCGAGAGCTTCTACCCTCTCGCCTGGAGTCTCACACACACACCCATCCAAGAGGGTCATCCTCTCCTCTTCACTCTTGGCCCATGGTCCCTGCCGAGAAAAATAATCTACATTAGCATGTTCGGCTCCCTTGCGATATTGGACAGTGAAGGCAAAGGGTTGTAAAGCAAGATACCACCGGGTGAGTCTGGGATTAGTTTCTTTCATTTGCACCAACCACTGCAAGGGGGCATGGTCTGTTACCAAAGTAAAAGGTGCCCCTTGTAAATAATATCTTAACGCATGCGTGGCCCATTTGATTGCCAGAGCCTCTTTTTCTATAACCGCATACTTCTGTTCTCTAGGGCACAATTTACGACTCAGATACAGAACTGGGTATTCTATCCCATTCCTCATCTGAGACAGTATCGCCCCCAAACCCCTATCAGAGGCATCAGTAAACAATGTAAATGGGAAGTTGAAATCTGGTGCAAAGCGGGTGGGTATCTCACAAATGATGGTCTTAAGGGTCTGAAAGGACTCTTCTTCCTTACCACCCCAGTTTACTTTCTTGGGAGCTTTCTTTCTGGTTAAATCCGTTAAAGGGGCCGCTATAGTTGAGAATTGGGGAATAAATTGTCTATAATAACCTACCAACCCCAGGAACTGCTGAACCTCCTTTTTGGTTTGAGGACGGTACCACTGTGATATTTTAGTAACTTTCTCTTGCTGGGGTTGAATCTCCCCCTTCCCGACTTTAAACCCTAGGTATTCCACCTTTGGTAAAGCTATTTTACATTTTTTCGGATTTACTGTTAATCCGGCCCTCCGAAGTTCTTTCAAAACTTTCTTTAGATGATACAGTTGTTCGTCCCAAGTACCACTATACACTATAATGTCATCTATATAGGCAGCGGCGCAATCTTGGACTGGGGCTAAGACCTTGTCCATAAGGCGTTGGAATGTTGCCGCCGCGCCATGTAACCCGAAAGGCATTTTTACAAATTGATACAGTCCCTTCGGGGTGCAGAAAGCAGTTTTTTTCTTTATCTTGAGGCCTCAGGGGAATCTGCCAGTAACCCTTCGTAAGGTCTATAGATGAAAGGTATTTAGCGCCCCCTAGCTTATCTAGGAGGTCACCCACTTTGGGCATTGGGTACTCGTCAAATTTAGAGACCACATTTACCTTCCTAAAGTCTATACAAAAACGTACCGACCCATCTGGTTTGGGCACCATCACTGGGTAGCTCCGCCAGGGCCCCTTAGCGGGTTCTATTACCTCTAACTGAATCATTTCTTCCACCTCTTCTTCTATCACATGTGCCAATTGTCTAGGCCATGTTCTGTCAGTAGACCTTACCACCACTCCCGGTGGTGTTTCAATGGCATGTTCCACCAGAGGGGTACACCCCGGTGTTCTAGAAAAGACATCTGGGAACTCTTCTTGCATTGCCAATACTTGTTTACGCTGTTGTGGGTTAACTTGTTCATCTATGACCAAGGTAGAGGTCTCCCTTAAGTCTTCACTCTCGGGTCCTAGCTCTTCCTCAACCTCTGCCCCGTATAAGCATTCCCTGTCAATCCACCCTTTTAGCAGATTGACGTGCAAGATCTGTTTCTTCTTTTTCCTATCAGGGGTCTCCACTTCATAATCCATCTCTCCTACCCTTCTTAACACCTCGTAGGGGCCATGCCATTTGGCAAACAACTTGGACGTTTCCGTGGGTAGTAACACCAGTACCTTTTGTCCTGGTTCAAATTCCCTTGGCTTCACTTTCTTATCATATCTGGCTTTTTGCCCCTCCTGAGCCCGTCCCAGATTTTCTTTAGCCATGTCCCAAGCTATATTCAAACTATTTCTCATGTCCACAATTTGCTGTAAGGCATTTTGTGAATGATCTTCTCCCTCCTCCCACTTTTCTCTGATTAGATCTAATACCCCTCTAGGATTTCTTCCATAGAGCAGTTCAAAAGGTGAGAAACCCGTAGATGATTGGGGGGCTTCTCTCACAGCAAACATCAATGGTGCCAGATAGGTATTCCAAGACTTGGGTTTCTCTATCACCAATTTCCTTAACATCCCTTTTAAAGTTCAATTAAATTGTTCTACCAGCCCGTTTGTCTAACTCTCTATTCAGATCACTCTAATTCTTCTCTTCTCTCTAAGCTCCAACTTCTCAACTCTCTCTCTCAGGTTCCAACTGTCTAACTCCCTCTTTGGTTCCGCCCCTCCTGCTCTATCCCTGGCTCCTCCCTCTAGAGCTCCTGTGACTGACAGGCAGGAATGACGTCACCTGTAGGCATTTCGCCACACCATGTAAGGCCATGCTTTGAGGGGCAAGAGTTTTAGTGCTTTTTCACAATCAAAAGTGTGATATTTTGGCCAATTAATAATTTGAAAAATGCAAAATAATAGCCTTTGGAAGGAGATAAGACCCATGGCCGGTCCTATGTGAGGTTAAAATAGCCCCCCTGGTCTTAGAGGCTGCCCAACACCTGTAGGGAATCCAAGCTTATTTGGAAATTTAAAAAGAAGAGTGTTCAAAATAAGATGTTGGAAAGACATAAAAAATGTGGTTCCAGACTAAGTATAGACAAATCTGTCAGGTCTGTGTCATACTGTTTGCCATATTGAATGCACATACCATCTTCAAAGAGGTAATTTATTTTTCTTCTGGTTTCTGGTTTCAACAGTGGTACTGGCTTTGGACTCTCGGAACCCAGACACCCCATTCCCTAATTGCAACCACATGGAACCTGGCAGGTATTACGAAAGGTGGGAGAAAAGATGTTTGATTTGTAAGAATTACTTTTGTCATTACTTTGAAACATGACTGGACATATAAATTAAGTTTGAGTTTCTTAGGAACAGAGTCTGTTTAGCAGTAGCAACCTTAGTAGTTGGCTGTCTCATAAATACATTCTGCATGTGGAAACTTCATTTGAAAAGGTCAGTGGATGTTAGAATGACGATTTACTTTCTCTCCAGATTTCAAACATTCTTTCCCCATTAACGTGAATGGCTCCTGTTCATGGTCACCTTTGCAGGCAATTAAGTGAGCTGAGCAAGTTTGTCTGATAGCATCAAAGTAGACTAAGAATGCACTATGTGTGCACAGTTCAGAGCTTCAGATAATGGTATTTGACTTTGGAAACAAAGTTGCCGGAGTCTGCAAGTGCAGTGAGAGGTGGAAACTTTTCAACAGCAAATCTGGAGCAATGTGTATTCAATATGGCAAACTAAGCTAGCAGGGGAAGTTAGTAGCAGATACAGGAATCTCATAAAGTTAAAGTTAATTTTAAAGTTAAAAGCAAAACTTCAGTACACCTTTCAGGGAGCCAGCGCTACAAGAGAAATCTCCTCCATCCCTCCACCACAGGTCTCCAGTAAGGACCTTTTCCTGCCTTCAAATCCAAGTTTTCCCTAGCTCACAACTTCCTCTTTTCACTCTGACACCAGAGCTAAATGAGGGAGGACCGTGCAGGTCAGACTAGGGCACAGGGAATGAAATACCCACACACACAGAGGAACATCCCCACATGCACAGAATAGCACACAGGGAAGGATATGCCCTCATATACAGAGAGAAAAGCCATTCCCACATATATATGCAGTAAAAATAGCTTTTTCTGAGAACATTTTTCTTATTATATTGTTATTCACCATACAGACATTCAAACATCATAAAATCATTGATCATAATCCAGAGATGGGAAAATTAGTAGAAATGGATTAACTGTTTAGCAACTGTCAGTGAACCCAAAAGTGGAGTTTGGTCAATTTTCAGTTGAAGGGGATATGTTTTTAACTATTAAGTTGATGTTAAATTTCCACGTACATTTAAATGAAGAGACTATTATAAATCCATAACATAAGAAGGGCAGATAAGTTCCTAACTTTTATTTTACTACACACACACGCACACACACCTTGTTTAAGCTTTGAACATGAGGAAACAGCTATATGAACTTCTGAAAAACCCATTTCCCATCCACCCCACCAAAATTCTCCTCTTGCTTTCCTACACCACCACTTCCCTTATATTCTCATTTCCTTACAACCCCCCTTCTTGATAACCTACTCATTCCCCAATGTACCCCACAATAGTCCCAAGGAGTAACAATTCACTTCATTGAAATAGATCAAGAACCTTTGTATAAAGTCAAATGTGGAACATAAGAGAACCACCATCTTGATGTAAAAATTATCAATACCCTATTCTGAGCCATTTTAATTATCTAATGGATTTAAAATCTTTTAACCTTGCACTGTAAGGCTAATTAAGTAATGAAAGTGACCAGATTTTTGCACTCATTCATTTAAGAATCTGCACATCCATGAAAGGACCACATTCAATGTTCAGTGAGGCTTACTTACAAGAAAAGTATTTGTAGGATAGCAACTGCTTAACTCCCTTCACGGATTGCTGCCTTGTCGTGGCGAAGGGGCTTGAGTAATTCAGAGAAGCTATGGGCTATGCCGTGCAGGGACACCCAAGACGGACAGGTCATAG
Organism: Intellagama lesueurii; assembly: GCA_037013535.1. NCBI lineage: Eukaryota > Metazoa > Chordata > Lepidosauria > Squamata > Agamidae > Intellagama > Intellagama lesueurii. Next base: position 188,872,785 of record JBAJHW010000001.1, on the reverse strand, counting down.
TGGAGAGTTCTGACTAAACGTGATCCATCTGGAGCAGGAACTGGCAAGCCACTCCAGTATCTTTGCCAAGAAAACTCCATGGACAGAAACAAAAGGCTAAAAGATATGACGCTGGAAGATGAGCCCCTCAGGTCGGAAAGCGTCCAACATGCTACTGAGGAAGAGCGGAAGACAAGTACAAGTAGCTCCAGAGCTAATGAAGTGGTTGGGCCAAAGCCGAAAGGACGCTCAGCTGCGGACGTGCGTGGAAGTGAAAGGAAAGTCCGATGCTGCAAAGAAAACTACTGCATAGGAACCTGGAATGTAAGATCTATGAACCTTGGGAAGCTGGATGTGGTCAAACAGGAGATGGCAAGAATCAACATTGACATCCTGGGCGTCAGTGAACTAAAATGGATGGGAACGGGCGAATTCAATTCAGACGATTATCACATCTACTAATGTGGGCAAGAATCCCGTAGAAGAAATGGAGTAGCCCTCATAGTCAACAAAAGAGTGGGAAAAGCTGTATTGGCATACAATCTCAAAAATGATAGAATGATTTCAATACGAATCCAAGGCAGACCTTTCAACATCACAGTAATCCAAGTTTATGCACCAACCACCGATGCTGAAGAGGCTGAAATTGACCAATTCTATGAAGACTTACAACACCTTCTAGAACTGACACGAAAGAAAGATGTTCTTCTCATTATAGGGGACTGGAATGCTAAAGTAGGGAGTCAAGAGATAAAAGGAACAATAGGTAAGTTTGGCCTTGGAGTTCAAAACGAAGCAGGGCAAAGGCTAATAGAGTTTTGTCAAGAGAACAAGCTGGTCATCACAAACACTCTTTTCCAACAACACAAGAGGCGACTCTACACATGGACATCACCAGATGGGCAATACCGAAATCAGATTGATTATATTCTCTGCAGCCAAAGATGGAGAAGCTCTATACAGTCAGCAAAAACAAGACCTGGAGCTGATTGTGGCTCTGATCATCAGCTTCTTATAGCAAAATTCAGGCTTAAACTGAAGAAAGGAGGAAAAACCACTGGGCTAGTCAGGTATAATCTAAACCAAATCCCTTATGAATACACAGTGGAAGTGAAGAACAGATTTAAGGAACTAGATTTGGTGGACAGAGTGCCTGAAGAACTATGGATGGAGGCTCGTAATATTGTACAGGAGGCAGCAACAAAAACCATCCCAAACAAAAGGAAATGCAAGAAAGCAAAGTGGCTGTCCGACGAGGCCTTACAAATAGCAGAGGAGAGAAGGGAAACAAAATGCAAGGGAGATAGGGAAAGTTACAGAAAATGGAATGCAGACTTCCAAAGAATAGCAAGGAGAGACAAGCGGGCCTTCTTAAATGAACAGTGCAAAGAAATAGAGGAAAATAATAGAAAGGGAAAAACCAGAGATCTGTTCAAGAAAATTGGAGCCATTAAAGGAACCTTTTGTGCAAAGATGGACATGATAAAGGACAAAAATAATAGGGACCTAACAGAAGCAGAAAACATCAAGAAGAGGTGGCAAGAATACACAGAGGAATTATACCAGAGAGATCTGGATGTCCCGGACAACCCAGATAGTGTGGTTGCTGACCTTGAGCCAGATATCCTGGAGAGTGAAATCAAGTGGGCCTTAGAAAGCATGGCTAACAACAAGGCCAGTGGAGGTGATGGCATTCCAGTCGAACTATTTAAAATCTTAAAAGATGACGCTGTTAAGGTGCTACACTCCATATGCCAGCAAGTTTGGAAAACTCAGCAGTGGCCAGAGGATTGGAAAAGATCAGTCTACATCCCAATCCCAAAGAAGGGCAGTGCCAAAGAATGCTCCAACTACCGTACAATTGCACTCATTTCACACACTAGCAAGGTTATGCTCAAAATCCTAGGTAAAAACAAGGTAGGCTTCAGCAGTATGTGGACCGAGAACTCCCAGAAGTACAAGCTGGATTTCGAAGGGGCAGAGGAACTAGAGACCACAGCAAACTATGGCAAGTTCTTAAAGAAATGGGAGTGCCTGACCGCCTTATATATCTCCTGAGAAATCTATATGTGGGACAGGAAGCAACAGTTAGAACTGGATATGGAACAACTGATTGGTTCAAAATTGGGAAAGGAGTACGACAAGGCTGTATATTGTCTCCCTGCTTATTTAACTTATATGCAGAATACATCGTGCGAAAGGCAGGACTGGATGAATCCTAAACCGGAATTAAGATTGCCGGAAGAAATATCAACAACCTCAGATATGCAGACGATACCACTCTGATGGCAGAAAGTGAGGAGGAATTAAAGAACCTCTTAATGAGGGTGAAAGAGGAGAGCGCCAAAAATGGTCTGAAGTTCAACATCAAAAAAACTAAGATCACGGCCACTGGTCCCATCACCTCCTGGCAAATAGAAGGGAAAGATATGGAGGCAGTGACAGATTTTACTTTCTTGGGCTCCATGATCATTGCAGATGGTGACAGCAGCCACGAAATTAAAAGACGCCTGCTTTTTGGGAGGAAAGCGATGACAAACCTGGACAGCATCTTAAAAAGCAGAGACATCACCTTGCCGACAAAGGTCCACATAGTCAAAGCGATGGTTTTTCCAGTAGCAATGTATGGAAGTGAGAGCTGGACCATAAAGAAGGCTGACTGCCGAAGAATTGGGGCCTGATGGCATTCAATGTAAAAATCATAAAGATCCATGAGGATTTGTGGATTGGACTTATGTTTCATTATTATCATGAGACAGGCAATGTGCTCCTTCTGATATTTCTAAGTGGGTCTCAGGAGAGGTCTTTTCAAATGTCTTCACAGAGAGTTGGCTCTGAGTCTCCTGTATTTGGCCACAGGAATGTAGGAAGATTCCTTATATGAGTCAGATCATTGAGCCATCTAGCTCAGTATTATCTTCACTGCTGCCAGATTTCATATAGGAGTATTTCCCAACCCTACCTAGAGATACCACTAAGCTACAACCCTTCTGCCAGGTCCATGAAGGTGACAGCTTGTTCTGGATGAGGTGTTTTAGTTATTTTGTCAGGAAATACTCAATTGGTGTTATCCCCATCTTGCCATGAGAAAAAGGACATCTAAGGTAAGACTTACTGTGACGATCACCTCCTTGAGGCACCTACGTTTTGTGCCCTCACAAAGGCTCCAGTTGTGTTTTCCTCTCACTGCCACCAGTGGATTACCTCAATCCACAAAATAAATGACGTTTGATCAGACACTTGTATGGTGAATGCAAACAAAACTTATTTATTAAAGTGAAGCCAATTTAATAATCACAGAAGCAGATGTACATACTATTGCTATATAATTTCTACCTTCTCTATCTATTTATCTTAACCAGTCTCTAACTCTATCTCTATCTCTTCTGACTCTCTCTCTCTCTGACTCTCTGACTCTGACCAACTCTAACCACTCTCTCACTCTGACTGACTAACTCCTCCTCTCAGGCTCCACCTTTTAACCTCTCTCTCGGCTCCGCCTCTCAACCACATTAGCATAGAACATGAATAATACATGATTTATACCTAACAAAGGGTGAACGCTACATACCTCCCCCCTTAAATATGTTTGTTTGGGAGGGGAAACACGTTTTTCGTCCTAAACAAACAAGTATCATTGCATAAAAACTACTTACCCTCTGGCACAATTTTGCAAACAATACAACATCCTATATATATAACACAATATCTTCTCACTTTAAACATTCCAATACAATTCAATAATATACAATATACTTTCCTTTTGATGTACACTTACGACATTTAATTTTACAATCCTACAGAAATATAACGTTTTCATGAAAATTTTACATAGATAATTAAACAGTTAATCAATAGTCAATTCCAGTTTATTTTAGAAGTCCTTGCATCCTTCACCTGGCCTCCTGGATAGTGCATCTGCGACAATGTTGTGGGCTCCCTTTACGCTTTTTATTTCAAAATCAAAGTCCTGCAGCAGAAGAGCCCATCTCATCAGTTTACTATGAGTTTTCATTGACCGCATCCACAGTAAAGGCGAATGGTCAGTACATAGTGTAAATTTTCGTCCCCAGATATATGGTTTGAGTTTCTGCAAAGACCAAACAATCGCCAGGCATTCCTTTTCAATAGTTGCCAGATGTTTCTCTCTCGGTTGCAATTTCTTACTAATATACGTTACTGGATGCAAAGTCCCTTCTCCATCCGCTTGGCAAAGCACCGCTCCTAGTCCAACGTTCGATGCATCTGTGAAGATGATGAACTCCCGGCTGTAGTCAGGTGCGCTGAGGACTGGTCCGGTCGTTAATGCTTCCTTCAGCTGGTCAAACTACTGCTGGCACTCAGGAGTCCATCTGATGCTCTCCGGCTCCTTCTTCCTAGTGAGGTCCAACAACGGGGCAGAGATCGCACTGAAGTGTGGGATGAACCGCTGATAATAACCCGCTAGTCCTAGAAAAGATCGGACTTGCTTTTTGGAAGTGGGGTTTGGCCATTTAGTGATAGCCTCGATCTTAGAGTCCAGGGGTTTGATCACTCCCCCACCCACTAAATGTCCCAGATTAATTCAGAATCTCCAATGTGGCATTTACTGGCTTTTACAGTCAAACCGGCTCTCTGGATTCTTTGCAGCACTTGATTTAAATGTTCCTTGTGCTCAGCCCATGTTTGACTAAAAATGCCGATGTCATCCATGTAGGCGACAGTAAATTCTCCCAGGCCATGTAATGTTTTGTCCATTAATCTTTGGAAGGACGCATGACCATTTTTTAACCCAAAGGCCATGACCCGGAATTCAAACAAGCCTAGAGGACTCCGAAAAGCAGTTTTCTCCTGGTCCTCAGGGTGCATCTGAATTTGCCAAAACCCCTTGGTCATATCAAGGCATCTGATGTAATGGCACCCTCCTATCGTCTCAATCAAGTCATCCAGGCGTGGCATGGGATAGGCATCAGCCACTGTGTCAGTTTCTATGTTACGTAATGGAATTGCCTCAGGATATCTGGTGGCAAAGTCCATAATCGTCAAGCTGTATTTATTCCCTCGCTTTGGGAGGGAATATCTGGTGGCTTTAGGCAGTGGACCTACCAGATCGATCCCTAGCCTTTGAAATGGGGTAGTGATGACTGGCAAAGGACATAATCTTGCTTTGGTTTTGTCCTGCCCTGTCCCCCTTCTCTGACATATGTCACAAGTCTTGCAGTAATAGGTAATCTGTTTACCCATGCCTGGCCAAAAGAAGTTCTGAGCAACCCTTCTTTTGGTTTGTGTGATCCCCGTGTGTGCTCCAAACAAACTACTGTGAGCTTGATTTATGATTTCCTCTCTGTATTTATTTGGGACCACTAATTGCTTTTGGGGTTCTCCTCTTCCTCTGTATGGGGTGGCTAAAACTTCCCTATACAAAAGATCCTTATGCACGCAAAATCTCTCAGGGCACTCAGGAGACAATAACGTGGGTGAACTGGTCGCCTCAAAGCAACTCACCAAACTAAAGTCCTCCTTCTGCTCCTGAGCAAAACTACAGTCAACCCTCGACTTACAAATTTAATCCGTTCCGGATTAATGTTCGTACGTCAAAACATTTGTATGTCAAACTATGCATTCCCATAGGAATGCATTGAAAACCCATTAATCCATTCCGGCCGAAGAAAAAAATACCCCCCAAAAAAAGAAATGAAAAATAAAACACTTGCAGTCCCACGCTGGGACTGCAAAACACACACACACACACAAAAACACATCCAAAAATAAACATTTGAGCAAGTCCCACGCTGGGACTGCAAAAAAAAAAAAAAATCACCAAAAAAAAACACAACACAGAAATATACCCCCCCCCAGCCCAAACCTACCCTCCAAAACCCACCCAGAACAACTTTTTAAAAAGAAAAAACAGCAGTACCTTACCGGTCTGAAGCCTCCCTACCAAAGCACCAGCACCCGGCCGCTTCTCCTTCCTCCTCTTGCGCAGCTGCACAGGGCCTTTGGTGGTGCTTACTCATGAGTAGACCCGTGCTGTCGGTGGTGCTTACTCACAAGTAGACCTGCGCCAGGGATGGGCAGGGAGCGCACCGGACTGGCGGGCCCCCCGCGACGATCACCTCTTTCAGAGGCCTCCCGGGGCTTGCTCAGCACCATTGGAGGCAGGGGGAAAGGGCGGGAAATTCAAAAATGGTGCTGGGCAAGCCCCGGGAGGCCTCTGAAAGCGGCGATCGCCGCGGGGGGGCACCAGTCCTCCGATGGTGCTGGGGAAGCCTTCGGAGGCTTGCCCAGCACCATCGGAGGACTGGCGGGGGTCCCCCCCGCAGCGATCGCCACTTTCAGAGGCCTCCCGGGACTTGCCCAGCACCATCGGAGGACTGGCGGGGGTCCCCCCCGCAGCGATTGCCACTTTCAGAGGCCTCCCGGGACTTGCCCAGCACCATCGGAGGACTGGCGGGGGACCTCTGAAAGTGGCGATCGCCGCCAGGGGGGCCGCCAGTCCAGTGCGCTCCCTGCCCATCCCTGGCACGTGTCTACTCGTGAGTAAGTGCCACCGACAGCGTGGGTCTACTCGTGAGTAAGCGCCACCGAAGGCCCTCGGCAGCTGCGCAAGAGGAGGAAGGAGAAGCAGCCGGGTGCCTTTGGAGGTCCCCCGCCAGTCCTCCGATGGTGCTGGGCAAGCCTCCAAACGGAAAAAGGCAGGGGAAAAGGGTGGCGCTGGAAGCCCAGGAGGCTGAGTTTTGAATTTCCCGCCCTTTTCCCCTGCCTTTTTCCGTTCATAAGTCGAGGCTCTGCTCGTAAGTCGATTCAAAATTTTACGAGCGGAGCCGTTCGTAACTTGAAATGTTCGCAGGTGGAGACATTCGTAAGTCGAGATTTGACTGTATTTTTATTTGGATTCTTCAGAATCATAATCTCGGCTTCTGGATGGCTATTAAACTGACTTTCTAAGGAGCTTTCTCCTGCCAGGCTTCCCTCTGCTACTGTATCCATTTCTGCTGCAGTGGGTGATTTCTGGGGCCCCTTTGAGCGTGTAAGTACAAAAGCACTCTTAACATGCTCTATTAAGTCCCATCCGATGAGAAAAGCAGCCGGTATTTCATCTGAAATGGCTACTTGCCACTTTCCAGACCAATTCCCATAAGTTATTTGAACCTCTCCCACTTTCAACACTACAGTTCCCTTCCCAATTCCTTTTAGGGTCATAGTTCTGCTTGGAATTATGTTGTCCTGAGCCATCAGATCTGAATGTGCGATGGACATTTGAGAACCTGTGTCCCTTAGAGCAATGTACTTCTTTCCACCCACAACTATCTCTTCCCCAGCGTTTTTAAGAAGAGTATTGTCATTTTTGATGTAAAAACAATGGACTATAGGGGCTACAGGACAGGAATGTCCTCTGGCTCAGCTGCCAAGGTTGCCACGGAAACAGAACTATGGTTACTGCTCCCCTCAGAGGTTTCTGTGGGTTTTAAACAGTATACTTTCTTGGTCTGATTATCATCTTTCACATATTTACTTTTGTTTTTCATACAATTGAATTGTAAATGCCCAGACTCGCCACATTTGTAACATTTGTAAGACCTTCTCTCATTCTGAGGAGATTTGTTAAACTTTTCCTCAGGGTTCATTAGGGTCTGAGAACTAGGCCGTGCTAATCTTTTCATTTCTATTTGAAATTCCATTAGTTTTAACTCCAATTCCATTTGTCTTTTTTCCTGCTCAAATGCCATTTGTCTGGCCTCTTGCTCAGCTTTTTCTCTCATTTCTAATTTCCTGGTTCTTTCTTTGATCTCTAATTCTTTAAGCTTGAATTCCTGTTGTAACCTCCATTTTTCAAACTCTTTGGAGCTTAGAACACCTTCTCTCCCTGAGGCACTCTCATGAGTCTCCTCCTGTTCCACAGCTAGAGTGTCTCCCATTTCCCTCCACTTCCTGAGGTAAACTTTGTGCCTCTTGAGGATCAATAACCTCCATTAATAGCTTTCTAATTCTTTTGGTTGGCATAAGTATGTGTATTTCTTTGACAAGAGCTGGTTTCTATTGCAGAGTTAGTCAGGCCTCTTTTTAAAACACCTTTTTACTGTTGTTTTCTTTTCTCAGTGTTTTTCTGGGGTACTATGTAGCTCTCACTTGGCAGCTAAAGATGGCTACACTTTTTCTGGCACCACGCCAGCCACGATGTTTCTTGGTCTGAGACAACCTTCTTGCCTCCAGACACAAAACAAATTCTGTTTTCAAGCCTCTGCCGTTTATGTTCCTTTCACCTCAGATCTGTTCTGACCCTGGCTTCTGCTTTTTATCCACAAGCGCTCCCTTAACTCTCAGAGCCTTGGATTTTAAGCTAGCCCACTGGGTCTGTTCAAATCCTGAGGTAACCTCAAAAGGAATTTTCCCTTCAGAGTCGTTCCCTATCTTTAGTCCCCCCAGATCTGGGATCAGAAGCCCCGCCACTAAGCTTTTCCACAAAAGCTCTAGCAGGTAACCCACTTCTTCCCCACAGACCTCTGACTAAAAGGTACCCTTGACTCAAAGAAAATTCACTTTTAACTCTGGCTTGACTGGATTCTTTCGGATCCCGCCGCTGGACACCAACTGTGACAATCACCTCCTTGAGGCACTGTGACGTTCACCTCTTTGAAGCACCTACGTTTTGTGCCCTCACAAAGGTTCCAGTCATGTTTTCCTTTCACTACCACCAGTGGATTACCTCAATCCACAAAATAAATGACGTTTGATCAGACACTTGTCATGTGAATGCAAACAAAACTTATTTATTAAAGTGAAGTCAATTTAATAATTACAAAAGTTCTTCAGATGTACATACTATTCTCTTGCCATATAATTTCCACCTTCTCTATCTATTTATCTTAACCAGTCTCTAACTCAATCTCTATCTCTTCTGCCTCTGACTCTGACTAACTGATTCTTGACTGGCTCCCCTCCTCTCAGGCTCCACCTTTTAACCTCTCTCTCGGCTCCGCCTCTCCACCACATTAGCATACAACATGAATAATACATGACTTATACCTAACAAAGGGTGAACGCTACAGGCACCTACGTTTTGTGCTCTCACAAAGGTTCCAGTCATGTTTTCCTTTCACTGCCACCAGTGGATTACCTCAATCCACATAATAAATTACGTTTGATCAGACACTTGTATGGTGAATGCAAATAAAACTTATTTATTAAAGTGAAGCCAATTTAATAATCACAGAAGCAGATGTACATACTATTCTCTTGCCATATAATTTCTACCTTTTCTATCTATTTATCTTAACCAGTCTCTAACTCTATCTCTATCTCTTCTGACTCTCTCTCTCTCTGACTCTCTGACTCTGACTAACTCTAACCACTCTCTCGCTCTGACTGACTAACTCCTCCTCTCAGGCTCCGCCTTTTAACCTCTCTCTCGGCTCCGCCTCTCAACCACATTAGCATAGAACATGAATAATACATGACTTATACCTAACAAAGGGTGAACGCTACACTTACTCTCTTATAATAGGATGCAGATCAAGGTTGGACAGAGAAAAAGGGAGGGAGGGGAAGACACTTTTGCATTCTTTTCTGGCATTGATTAAAATCTGAACTGGAGAAGAACATGGGGCAATGCAGTGTTTTGCTTCTTGTACTTGTGGTGAGCATTATCATCCAAGCTGGGGACTGTGAACTCTGACAGCATCTCTGGCTTTCTGTAAAGTACCAAACGACTCTCAAAGGGTGTGATAGAAGCCACATAGGATCCCTTTCTATAGTCCCTCTGTCATGCTACCCTTTTTGTCTTGAGATTTATGAGCTCAGGAAAGAGCTAGTTGGAGAGAAGACTATGGAGTCTGACAGAAACCATGTTACCCCCAAACTCCAATTTATTTCATTTAGTGTTCCTAGGGAGTTTGAAACATCCACGAGGTAAGGCACTTAGAACATGCATCAACCTTGCACAGCAGAGAGCTGCCAGCACACCTACTCACAAACACACACAATCACGGTAGCTTGGTCAAAGCAAGATCTAGTTTTAGTACATAACTCTCTCAATCAAAAACTCAGATAGTTGCTTGAAAGGATTTTTTGTATTTTATTAAGATCGCAAAAAATACTTATAGCAAAATACCAAGAGAGTATCAGGCACTTTAAGAGAATCATGCCAGAAAACAACAAAGGCTACACTTGTCTACCCAATACTTAGCAGAGAGGTAGCTTGGACCTGGAACATACAGATTCCTTTTGGGGCTGCTTTAGTATGTCCTCTCAGTTCTTTCTTTGAGGTGTTCTGTAACAGGAGGTAAGTTAAAGGTGTGACTTGTTCTTTTGTTCTGGGCACACACTGACTTCTGCCTGTTTGGCCAGCTCCCAGGCATCCACAAAGAAGCACTGAAGCTTCCAGTAACTACATTTCATGTTTCATATTCCCAGATCTTTTGTTTATTCATAAGGGACAACCTATTTATTTACTAAGACAGATATAGGACTCAAAAAGGTAATAGACTGTTCCAGTGTGCTAACAGAGTCTGGACCTCCCTCTCTCTCTTGTTCTGTATGTGTGTGTTTCAGAATGATCTAGTAATTCAAATTCCACGAAAGCCATTCACTAGGAATCTAAAGTACATAGATTCATTTCCTTTAGATTCCTATTGTCTGATTTCTTTGAAGTAAAGGAATCTAAAGAGCTAATCTCTCTGGATGCTTAGCACCTGTATAAAACGGCACCAATGTCATTCTGCCCTCTCCTCCAGATGAAAATTTCCAGTGAAGTGGTTCCGATGGTTAAGTGCATTAAAAAGAAATTAAACTTCATGTTTGTAGTTACATTCCAAACATGGGAAATGTAACCTATCTGGAGATTGTTATCACTTCAGAAAATCCACTTCAGGCTGTCAGCTCACAGGTCTCCTAAGAGATTCCTGCGGCTTGAACAGAGAGGTTCCAGGGGCAAGTGTACTCCTTAATCAGCTGAGCTGAGTCCGGTACTCAGCCAGGCAGCACCACTTACTCCTTTTCCCAAGTCCGTTCGAATTAGCAATTACCAGAGAGAAGAACAAAGATAAAATGGACTCGAGTAGCACATCTGTGGCCTAAAAATAATTGTGCAGGTTTGCTGTTCAAGAGACCAAACATCAGCTTTTAAGAATTATTGTTTTATTAGAAAAATAGAGTATTTAGAGATATTCAGTTTGTTGCAAAGCATAGCATTCAAGTATATTTCCATAAATCAAAGCAGTTAGAACTTTAGCAAATTCCAGCTACAAAAATAAAATAAAAAACTCTAAAAATAGCTTGAAAGGCAGGCAAGGCATAGCCCCCCTTTCCCTATCCTTACGCTGAACTACATTCTAGCATAATACTAACAAAATAGCAATTGGAACTCAAAAGTCCATCCTAAAATCCAAATCAAGAATCAAAAGGTTAAAAAAGTTTTTTCTCTATCTCAGTCTTCCATTTTTCTTCCATGCTGGGACCACCCTTCTTCTTCACTCTCCTCTGACGTAAACCAATCAGGATGAAGGGCTGTCTCTTCACACTCCACCTCCGTTTCCCATGGGATGTGCAGGTGTAGTTGACCATCTTCCTGATGTTGTGTCTTGACCCTTATCGTCTCTGGCCAAGCTTGCTTCATGGAAAATTACAACTAGCTCTAAGAGAAAAAAAATTCTCGAAGCATCTAGTTATGCTAACACAGACCAATATGGATTCCTTCTACACAGTTCCATGACTACAAATCCCATTCAGAAATTACATTTTAGCCTTAATAACCTAAACCATGACGCAGGCTTGGGCCAATTAGGAGCCACATTCCCCATAAAAACACCTTTAGTGTACAATATAGGAATGGACGTTTTGAATAACCTATATTATTCAGAGAAATTGGGAAATCATTGGGAAGAGAATTGGAAACCACTCTTGGAACATCTCAACTGTCTTGAAGCCCTTATTAGAGTCACCATGAATTGGAAGTGAGTTGATGAAGCCTGGATTAGGAAAGCTAGGTATGTGCCAACAGGCTGGCAGATGGACAGGGGGGTAGGTGGGATTGCTCACTGGTGGAATTCTGGAGTTTTTAGGGTGGAATCTCATCCTCCCTCTAACCTGGTAGTATGGGTTAAGCCCCTCTAATATGTCTCTATCAAGACAATTCAGATAGTAGACCAACAGCTTGTCCTCAGGCTTCCAGCTGTTTGAGACTCTTTTCTCTCCTTCTGAGGACCAGCTCTTGCCAGGGAAAAACTGTGCATCTGGAGGCCTCCCAGGAGGCTGCTGTGAGAAAGATGGCTTTTATGCAGGCTGGAGCTTGGGTGCATCACTCACTCCCACATCAGAAATGCTGTGATGCTTGTGGCTTGCCTGTTTTCATCCTGGCCAGGCTCTGTTACAAGCAGTACCCTGTGACGGAACACCCAAGAGAACAAAGCCAATTTAAGTATTATTTGTTTATTTTATATATATTTCATATCTATACCATTCCATTAGTGTATATGCACTATTCTGGCTGGTGAAAAAAGCAAAATGTGCTGCTTATATAGCATTACATGACATCTTGATAAAACTGTGGCATTCCTGTGTTCAACAAATGCACACACAGCACTGGGGCAAAGTAGAATTGGTTTCATTTAAATGGCTATCTTCTGAATTTCACTTTTCAATGTAATTCTTAACATCTGATGGTGTCCTGGTTTTGAAGGTTTGTGATCCATTAGTCATTTCCTAAATATTTTTTTATCATTTAGAAAATGAACAAAAAGGTCAAGCCAATTAATCAAATGAAACCATTAATCCATTCAGCACTCTGAGGCTGTCAGCTTCTTTTATAAATCACCACACAAATATAATATAGATGGCAAACTTCAGTAATAAATAGAACTCATAATATGCTGAGCATGAACCTCATCTTAACATCTCTGTTGACAGAGCTTGCAGTAATCATACGTAAGAGTGGCATTCTGCCCCTTAGGAATTTTGCCCATTTCTGTTCCTGCCCTCTCCACCAGATCTGAAATGTGTGGAACCAGTGTGTGAGAGTGGCTGTTGATACACTGGAGGTTGATGCTTCTAATTCCAGAACAATGGCAGCAACTTCTGGCTAATTTGTGGATAATTTTCTCCTACAGAACGTTGAGGAAGAAACTAGAGGATTAGCTATCCCTGACTTGATTCTAACCAATAGAGATTATATGGTCAGAAGAAGTAGCAGCAAAGGGAACTCTGGGGGAAAGTAACCCTGTTTTGGGCTGAATGGAACAACTGTCAGATGGATACACAGTAGACTACAAAATTGTACTCACAGGATGATGATTAATGGCTCCTTTTCATACTGGGTGGAAGTAATAAGTGTGGTACCGCAGGGCTCAGTCCTAGGCCCTGTGCTCTTCGACATTTTTATTAATGACCTGGATCAGGGGGTGAAGGGAATGTTAATCAGATTTGCAGATGACACAAAATTGGGTGGAATAACTAATACCCTGAAAGAAACAAAATTCAAACTGATCTGGTATGATCTGGATAGGCTGGAGCACTGGGCTGAAAACAACAGGATGAAATTTAACAGGGATAAGTGCAAATTACTGCACCTTGGAAAAAGAAACCAAACACACAGTTATAAGATGGGGGATACCTGGCTCAGCAATACTACAAGCAAGAAGGATCTTGGAGTCATTGTAGATCACAAGTTGAATATGAGCCATCAGTGTGATTTGGCTACAAAAAAGGCAAGTGCTATTTTTAGGCTGCTTTAACAGAAGTATAGTCTCCAAATCCTGCGAGGTATTAGTTCCCCTCTATTCAGCACTGGTTAGGCCTCACCTTGAGTACTGTGTCAAGTTCTGGACACTGCATTTCAAGAAGGATGCTGACAAATTGGAACAAGTTCAGAAGAGGCAACAATGATGATCAGAGGACTGGAAACCAAGCCTTATGAGGAAATATTGAAAAAATTGGGCGTGTTTAGCCTTGAGAAAAGAAGGCTGAGGGGTGATATGATAGCACTTTTTAAATACTTGAAAGGCTGTCATACAGAGGAGGGGCAGGATCTGTTCTTCATTCCAGGGTACACAACAATGGGCTCAAGTTACAGGAAGCCACATTTTGGTTGAATATCAGGAAAAATCTCCTGATTGTTAGAGCAGTACGGCGATGGAATCAATTACCTTGAGAGATGGTGAGTGCTCCAACATTGGAGGCATTCAAGAGAAATTTAGACAACCATCTGGCAGATCTTCTTTGATTTATATTCCTGCATTGAGCAGGGGTTTGGACTTGATGACCTTATAGGCCCCTTCCAACCTCTCTATTTTATGATTCTATGATATTTTAGTAATCTGGTAGTACTATTAACGCTGTTGACAATCTTGGGTCCAGGAATTTAGAACAATATGTCATAACCATTACTTTGAAAATGTTTCTTCCATTACTGAGAGAGGGGGAAATGTTGTTTGTAGTCTCCTCCATGCCCTCCAGGGGGCAAGGAATATTATATGTCCTGGTTGACATACACCCACAGATAAGGAAACACAGGAATAGACTGATATTCTTCTCCATCATTAGAGGTATTACTCTTTGGAACACATAGACACTAGCACCTGTGGCAGGTGCTGGGGTGACCTGGCTTTCCTTTCACTCCTTTCTGCCCCACGAATTCCACTGGTTCTCTGGCTCCCTCACTAAAACCTGGCATGAATGGTTCAATGGACAAGTCAGGGGAGGTTTGTACAGCGGCTGCCATAGAGGTAGTAGTGAGATGGGCTCTTAGGCGCAGAAAAATACTGACACAATGAAGCTGTTGGGAGTGGTCCCAGAGTAGGGATCTTTGCCTTTGGTAACTGTCATATAAATCAGGACTATATCCCGACAAAAAACTGTTATCTAAATTGTGGCGATATGTAGACAAACTGGGACTGCACCTATCACAAAGAGTAATGGGATAGATGCCTAGGCTCAGATAAGAATTGAGTAGGTCAGAGCAGGGCAGTTGCTATTGTAAGTGGTACCAGGGAAGTGTTGGTCAGACTAGGACCGTGGCTGTGACAAATGATAGCAGGATGGATATCCAGGCTCATGTAAATGCTAGCAGGATACCAGTGAGGAGGCTAGCAGCACATATCACCCCAAACTTCCCAGTTCCAGAGCGAGCACCCCAGGCTCAGTCTAAGAAATGAAGAGGTAGACATCTATGGCCCTTGCAGGGTGGCAGTGAGGCAGCTGGGCTTCTCTCCCTCAGCTGAAGGCTAGCCAACTGGGACTGTATGATAGTTCCAGAGGATCTAGCCCTCTCCTATCAGCTTCAGTAAGGAAATGTGGCAGTGTCTTCCAGCCCTAGGGCACCCAAGGATGCCTTGTCCTGGGCTTCTGTTCCTGGGCCCACCACCCCTGCCCTCACATCCTGCGTAGGCTTACTGCAGTTGCGGCAGCCTCTGCTAGTCAATTGGCCTTCATCCTCCTTTTCTTTTTCTCTTCCTCTTCTCTCCCTCTCTCCTGCTGCCACTCTTTAGCATCCACCTTCCTGACTTCTTCCACCACATTAGCCAGTTTTCTTGTACTCCTGTTCATTCCCCTGCCTTTTCAGCAGTCATGCTGGGACATCTCCAGGTTGTTAGGCAACTGACGACAGCCACAGCTGCACTCCTGCAGCCAGGAATTAAGCACCAGACTCTGCCTCACAGGGGTGGGAGTTGCGGGGGCTGGCTTGGGTTTCTCCTTACCTTCACTTGTTCCTCAGCTAATGTGATCTATGCCATCTTTTGCCAATAATCCCCACTGCACTCTACATAGGACAAACTGGACAATCTCTGTGGAAATGGATCAGCGGCCATAAATCTGACATTAAAAAGCCCCAATACACAGAAACCTGTCTCCAACCATTTACACCTACCAGGGCACACTATAGAGGATTTGAAAGTCACTATTTTAGAACAGAATCATTACAAATCAAGAATACAGAAGAAACCAGCTGAGATATGCATGGTGGAAATCCATATAAATGGATTGAATATCAGCCTAGGTTTCTTAAGTCATTACCAAATGTAACACTTCTACTGTTATCCATTGCCACTGCTATTTTCTTCACTACTACCAAGCCCATTTCTCATCACAAGGCTCTAAGGTAAAAACTGTCTATATTCCCTACATTAACACATATGATTCCTCTGCTAACTTCTTTCATTTTTTCTTTCCCCTCTTGAGGCTAACTGCATCTTCAACCCCCCCAACCCCTTGCTCACCCCCCCCCATCTCTGCTCAGACCCGGTATCTGTTTTCTGTCTTCCTGAAGGATTTTTACAACAAGATCATAAAATAAACATAGGCCTAATTACTGCATGTAACCAATGAACACTTAGAATGTGAAACTGGTATTTCATCCACATTTCATTCCATTTCATTCTGTTTCTTAATGTCTGACAAAGTGGACATGTCCGCAAAAGCTTACATTAAAATATAATAGTTAGTCTTTAAGGTGCCACATGTTTTTGTCTTGTTTGTTTGTTTGCTTGCTTGTTTTGTTTTGTTTCTTTGGATTTTGCTCAATATGCTTGCACAGACTAACACAGCTACCTCTTCCTTACCTTTCTGTATTGTAATTCCAGCCCCACTTCTAAAAATGTTTTACCCTGTTTCTTGCTCCATTTTTCTAGGTTTTCACAAAGCTGGGCATTTTTTTTGTCTCAGTCTGTGCTAGAGTGGTGTAGATTTGTATTTTTGTAACCCAAAACACATATCTGCCCACCTCTCATCTGTGCTGTGCTCTAATGGCAGATTTCTTTTGTCTTTCAAGAATTGGTAGCCTTGAGATCACCAGTCTCTACCTGGCAGCTCCAAGAACCAACCAGGGCAAGCACCAGAATCCTAGCACTGATCTCTAAAGCAGTCAGGAATGTAAATGAGGAAGCTTTGAAAAAGAGAGCCTTTGGAAAAGCAATCTTGAGAATACACTGAATGTGTTGCAGAAAGGATGCGCAAACACCAGATGGCCAAGCTACTTAGAAGGAGAGCTGATGGATGGCTTGGGGCGATGCTTCAGCAAATAGGCCAATTAAGTTAATCTCTATTCAGCTGCAGCAATGCCAGCAGTTGCTCTTTCTCTCCAAGGAATATCATGTGTATTCAGTGTTGTATGACTCCATTAAAGCAATAAGTTCAATTATGGAAATCCATCTATTTCTGAACTAATTGTATTTGTTATATTTATCTTCAGGCTTTCATTAAAAAAGTCCAAATCCAGGACAAAAAAACTATGGATGGCAAACATCAGTGTAATAACCATTATGCACAAATCATTTTATGGTGTCTGTAATATAAGCGTTGGGCATTCAACAAGTACATAAAAGGAACAACCTTGTGTTCAGGATCTGCTGGCTGAGGGGCGTGAGAAACAAATAGAAATGGGACGAATAAAATAAATGGTGATTTGTTGCAATTTGTAATTTGTCAAGGTCGCTGAATCAATGACTACAAATTTATGAATATTTTCTGGATGAATTGACAAACCAATTCATCAATTCATCTTCACTTTAAAATGCTTCAGGCACCTAGAGACACCAAATTCGCAGGGAAGCTTCCTCTGACTCTTTTCTACAAGCCCTGCAAGTTTGGTAAAGCTTGGGTTTTGGACATCACAAGGAGGGTACCCCCAGAAAAATTCCCCCCAGGAACCTAGAGACACCAAAATCACAGAGAAGCTTCACATGTCTTTCTTCTAAAGGCCCTCCAGGTTTTGTGAAAATTGGATTTTGGACATCCAAGTTATTCACCCACAAAGTGGTTCCCCCCAGGAAAGAGCCAGAGCCAGCTGGAGAAGTTTGCCACCAGGCACAGAGGCAGAAGGCATTGAGGTAGTTTGGTTTGCCCCCAGCAGGCACTGAGGCATTTGGTATTTTGGCAGGGTTTGCTCTCAGCAGGATCAGAGGTGTTTTGCATTTTGGCAGGATAGGCACTGAGACATTTGGAATTGAGTTGTTGGGCTTCCACATAGAGTAGGGCATGTCCCCAGGCACTAAGGCGGGATTCAGGCACCTCAAGTACCAATGTGATTCTTCTGGGATAGCGTGGGGAGGGACATTGGGGCAGGCAGGCTTCTTTTTTACATTGGTGGCATAGTTGCAGAATTCTGCCACATGGATGTGGGACAGAGGGTTTGACTTTAGGATTTGGACGCTTGCGTGCAGGTGTTGGCCCGAGAAGGCCATTTGAAGGCTTGCGTTCACATTTTGGCCTGAAAAGGCCAGAAATATGCATTGAGTGCAGGTTTTGGCCCGAGAAGGACCATTTGGAGGCTTGAGTTCACATTTTGGCCTGAAAAAGCCAGAAACAGACATTGAGAGCATGTTTTGGCCTGGAGAAGGCAGACAGGTGGGCAGGCAGGCGGGCAGGCAGGCAGAAAGACAGGCAGGCAGGCAGGTAGGTAGGTGGGCAGGCGGGCAGGCAAGCAGGAGGCAGATGGTACAGTGAACCAGTGAGGCCTCAGGCAGGCAGGCAGTGTGGTAGCAGAGAGTCATTGGGACCCTTCCTCTTTGGTTCAACAAGGGGAAGCCCAACAAAGGAAGGTTTACCTTGATGAATGACAGTCTCTCCACACTTACGGGATCCAAACGCGAGTGGCATGGTCAGAGCACGTCTCTGAGATGGGAGAACATCCACTTACTCTGGATGCTGGTGGAGGAGTGGAAAAGAGGTCCATGGCCACATTGGACATCTCTGGCCATAGGACCACTTTCCTGGCCCAGAAATGCTGATGACGCGCAGCTCTACATCTCCTTTTCACCTACTTCAGTGGATGCCGTTCTGTCTCTTCAGCGTTGTCTGGAGGCTGTACTGCAATGGATGCAGGAGAATGGGTTGAGGCTGAACCCGGACAAGACGGAGGTCCTGAGGGTGGGTGGCCCCTCCATTGGCGGCTTGGGAAACTCCCTCTCCTTTGGGGGGGTGACTCTCGCCGCAAAGAGTGAGGTTCACAGCTTGGGAGTACATCTGGATCCGGCGCTCACCATGGAAACCCAGGTGGCGTCAGTGGTCCGCTCCGCCTATTACCATCTGTGGTGGATTGCCCAGCTGCGTCCCTATCTTGATGGCGGGGCCCTCACCACTCTGGTCCACGCGCTTGTAATCTCGAGATTAGACCACTGTAATGCGCTCTACGTGGGGCTACCTTTGAGATTGATGCGGAAGCTTCAAATGGTGCAGAATGCGGCAGCCAGATTACTTAGTGGAACGAGAAAACACCAGCATATCTCTCCCACCCTGGCTGCCTTGCATTGGCTGCCCATTCATTTCCGCATTGATTTCAAAGTGTTAATGATGACTTATAAAGCCCTAAACGGTTTAGGACCTCGATACCTAGCAGAACGCCTTCTCCCACCTAGATCTACTTGAGTCACTCGTTATAGCCAGGAAAGATGGCTGAGGGGCCTAACGCCGAGAGAGGCCCGGAAAGAAAGAACAAGAAACCGGGCCTTCTCAGCAGTGGCCCCTCGGCTTTGGAACAGCTTGCCATCAGAGATCTGCCTGGCACCCTCGCTGGGTGTTTTTAAGAGCCAATTAAAAACTTGGCTCTTTAGGCAGGCCTTCCCTCCTGTCAATACTTGACTCTTACTTTTACTTAGTCTTTTGTTCTATTTTCCATCTTGATCAATACTAACATTGTTGATTTAATTCATGGTTTTAATTGTTTTATTGTGAGCCGCCCTGAGTAGACATAGTCTAGAAGGGCGGGATAAAAATCTAATAAATAAATAAATAAAAATAAATAAATAAATGGAGAGAAGCTGATTTGGGGGGGGGGCTGGGAGAGCTCTGCAAGATACTCCGGCACTATCGTCTCTGCTGGGTCCTCCTCTGCCACTTGTCTGTCCTCTGTGGCAACTGCCCAGGTCACCACAGAGCTCCAGTAATGGGGACTGGGGCCCTCACCAGCAAAAGTCCCTGCTTGTGGCTCCTGCGAACCACCCTCCCCCTCCTCTTTGTGCCCTGGAAAAGCATCATGCGCCCAATGCCCTGTGGACCTCAGCAGAAAGATCCGTTCTCCACTCCTCAAGCTCTGAGGTGCATGCTGCCAAGCCGCCCCTGATTCAAGGATCACACAGGAAGGCCATGCGGTAAGCTCTGTCCTTGCAGACAGGATGGAGTCACTTCCACACACCTGCCTGCAGCCTCTTCACCAAGGCCCAGGTACGTTGAAGGAGGGAGGATCCCGGCACCACAGCAGACTCCAGGGACCGATCAAGGGCATGAATCAGGGAGATAACCTGCCCCTGCCTCGCCATGTAGCCACACAAGATATCAGCAGTCTCTTGGAAGGCCTTGAGCACCTCCACCATCTGGGAGAGGGCCAGCCAATCCATGGCACTGATGCCCACCTCTCTTCCCCCAGGCAGAATGGGAATGGAGGACATGATGTCCTCCAAAATGGCCTTCTGCTCCACCAGGCGGGACACCATGGTGTAGATCAGACCTGGGCAAAGTGCGGCCCGCGGGCCACATACGGCCCGCGAGCCGCTCCTGTCCGGCCCGCCCCCAGTTGCTTATCTTTAACATACCGCAAAAAACCTCTTTAGTATTTGTGAAGATTAACAAGTTTAAAATAAAAACAATCATAACATCACTGTTTCATTTTATTTTTAAGTAAAGTTGGTTCGGCCCCCGAACACAGTTCAGATTTTTCATGTGGCCCCCTATAGAAATTAATTGCCCACCCCTTGTGTAGATGGAGTTCCACCTGGTTGGCAGGTCTGTCAGGAGAATGCATGTCTCTTGCCCCAACTCCTCCTGTCTCTTACGCAGCTGGTAGGCAGCTTTCAGGCTGCAGGAGAAATGGCCCACCAGTTGGTGACATTGCTCCAGGAGTGCCTGCATCTCCTGGGTGCCTGCGTCCCACTCAGGCTTGACACGGCTGCCCAGGCCAATGGTGTTGCACACTACCAGGTGTAATTTGTGCACCATGCACATGATGCCCTTGAAGCCTGCTGCATTCAATGCCACCAACATGTTGAATTGAATTGAATTTACTTTATTGTCATTGTACTTCCATACAACAAAATTAAATGCCATCTCCAGTACACATAATAATAAAACACACAAAAACATAGCATCCATAACATAAAAACATAGCACATTACAGATGAAACACATCCCTCTCATTCACATCCACATCCTTCACATTCAATTTCCCATTGCACAACACATTAATATCGCACTATACAGTGGAATTCAATAGAGCTGCAGCTCTGGGATGGAAACTGTTTTTCAACCTATTTGTCTTTGTTTTAATTATCCTATACCTCCTACCAGATGGTAACAATTGAAAGAGGGAATGGCCCGGGTGTGATGGATCTTTGAGAATATTTTGGGCTTTCTTAAGACATCGGGAATTAAAGAGATCTTCCAAAGAGGGAAGAGGGCAGCCAATGATCCTCTGGGCCATTGTAATAATCCTCTGGAGCATTTTCCTATCTGCCATTGTACAGTTGGCAAACCATATACCAGAGCAATAGGTTAAAATACTCTCTATGATACAGCGGTAGAAGGTCACCAGCAGTTTTCCATTCAGTTGTTGTCTCCTGAGAAGTCTCAGGTAATATAATCTCTGCTGGGCCCTCTTAACTACTGCTGTAATATGAGCACCCCAGGACAAGTCCTCCTTGATGATAAAACCCAGAAACTTAAAACTGGTTACCCGTTCCACTTGCTCTCCAGTTATAACCAAGGGCTGAATATCTGATTTATTTCTTCTATAGTCTACTATAAGCTCCTTGGTCTTCTTGATGTTAAGGGTCAAGTTGTTATCTATACAAAACGATGTGGGGCCCCCTCCCCAAGGTTGCTAAGCTGTTATCTATTGTAGTGAGAGCACACTCTCCTAGTGGACACAGCTGCTTCTGAGAGGAGGGGCGGCTGCCCATTCTTCCTCTTTCTCATAGAGATAGAGAGCCTAACTTCAAAGCCTTTCTTCGGCCAATCCTAATTGGCATTATGTAACCAGTACCCTATCTGTTACTATCAACAATCTGTAAGCTTGTTAAGGTTAATAAAAAGGAGCCCTCCTGGGGGCATTGCCCAGGACGGGCAGGAGGACTCCGCTGGCGGACATCTCTGTGTGTCGACTCTCTTCATTAACTTCTCTCTCTAAAGTTAATTGCCTTCTTAATTATCACCCACTTTCTGTTTCTGTGATCACCTAAACCATCAGCCTTCTTTTGATCCCGTGATCAGTACATTTGGCACCCCACATGGGGCAAACTCAGAAGCACTCAGGGGCTCTCGAAAACAGCTTGAGAAACAAGAACTCAAACCATCCCTCAAACCAAGGCTTCAAACAAAGGGAAAATTAACATTGCCTGAGGTCCAAGGCAATCAACTGCTCACCTCCGCCCGGCAAGGGTCAAGACGTCTAATTCATCCATTACGGATCCCTGGTGAGCTTTTCAGTTTAAACTAGAACATGGGAAACGCCCTATCTCCTTTACAAAAGCAGCATAAACAGGAGTTAATTTATCTCCTGCAAAGAGAGGGGTTTTTAATGACATATTTGATCAATTAGTGAAAGATTTATTGACAGAAATAAGTACACGCTCTCCCTGGTATCCAGAGGGAGGCAGCTGTAAACTTTCAGATTGGGAAAAAATGGATATGAACTTCACAAGGAGCCTATGGCTCCAAATAAAATCCTGAACACATGGCATATCTGTAGGTATGCAATTTCGCAGCTTGAAAATCCTCTGCTATCTAAGCAAAATGAGCTAAAGGCTCTTATTGCAACAAGTCCTCAAATTCTCCCACCTTCCAAACCCCCTGATCTCCATGAAAATTTTCCTCCCTGCACAGCTTGTTTTGTCTTCTCTCTCTCTCACTCCCCCACCCTCTTCTCCCTCTCTCCTGCCTTCCAACACAGCAGTTTCTGTTGCTACAGTCCCTTCTGCTCTCCCCCTGTCCCCTCCCCTTTCCCTCCTTCCTGGCTTAGCAATGCAATCTGCTGTAACACCTGCCTCTCTCCCCCCCGCCTCCCCCTCCATTCCTCCCTGACTCACCAATGTTATCTCCTGTGATGGTTGAAAGAAATTCCCAGGATTTCACAGATGCCCTCCCACTGCTGTCTGTTTGTTCTGTGGTTCGTAACGACCAAGGACACGTTGTTCATGAGAATTCAAGTGAGAGGCTTCCACCGGGTCGTAGAATAAGTGAGGGGAACTCAGTAAACAGTACCCCAATTCAAGAAATCCAACTTGCTACTGTTAAAAGTGCAGCTCAGGATTTGAAAACAGCACATCATGAACCACTGCCTACAAAAGCTGTAAATCTTACGCTAAAGACAGACTGGCTGGAAAGTTATGCTACTCAGCCAGTACAAGACAGGAAAGTTAAAGAGTGCATTCCACCTATGGGTGCTTTGCAATGTGGTTTGCATAATCCAAATTTCATTCCACAACACTATGAATTGATGATAATGGATCTAAAGGACTGTTTTTTTACCATTCCTTTGGCATCACAAGACAGGGAAAAATCTGCTTTTACAGTCCCTGTGTACAACAGTTCCCATTCTACTCAAAGATACCAGTGCAAGGTCTTGCCACAGTAAATGTGGAATGCTGATTTTGTGGATCTAGCCCTACAGCAATTTCGTTTAGAACACCCTGAGTTGCTTGTATATCATTTCATGGATCACATTTTAGTCACAGGACAATCTCTCTCTGCTTCTGTTTCTAATTCTCTGGCTAACTGCTTACAGCGAACAGGTCTTGACATAGCTCCAGAGAAGGTACAAACAACACCTCCAAATTTTTATTTGGCACACAAATTCCTGGAAACTACAGATTCCATGTTCTTACTAGGACTACAAACTCCATCACAATTTACATTACTGCAGTTGCAGCTGTTCCTTGAAAATTTAAATTGGGCTTGTGCTTTCATGAGCCTCTCAACACATGAATTACAACCCCTGTTTGATGCAGTCCAGGGGCATCAGTCTCCTACTGACTCCATACGCATCACAAAAGCTATAGAACATTCCATACATCAAATTAATGCAGCATTGAAACGTACCATGGTAACCTGCATTCCTTTTTTTTTTTTTTTGATTCTGTACAGCTCCTTATCTCACATAAAGCTCAGCCGCCTCCTAGATTGTTTTGCAGCAGCAAATCTCTCAAGGCCACTGCTATAGAAGGATGGCTTGATTTACCTAACACTTCTGCTCGACATGTTTACTCTACTCTAAGTGCGATTGCAGACCTTGTGATCAAGAGAGGCCATCGTACCAAACAATTCACAGATTGGGAGTTCCTGTGTTGTTACTTACCTATCTCCAAGACTGGCTCACTGACTAATCACATCGTTTTTTCAAACTGCATTCCTGACATGCGCTTTAATCTTTTTCTGACTTTAAAAAACTTTCTTGCTGTTAAATAACAACTCCTTTTTACAGATATTCCATCTTATGTTGGACTCCAGGAAGCTATCTCAGAACGAAAACATTGTGCAGACTCTACTCATTATCTTCTGTATTCTCTTTTTTCTAATCCTATTGACAGTTATTCCTCTTTCCACCAGAGTGCTAAACAAACTTTTTTTCCTTTTGATGCTGTCAAGCCACGAGAAACAGATGCAAACCAGCTCTGGCTAATGGATATCATGTATGTTCCTGCCTTTTCTCCACCCTATGTCCCTTTACAGGCGGTTGTGAAAAAAGCACATTACTCTTTTGAGTTTCTCCTTGCAAAACAAACGAAAAACAGAGGGACCAGACTCCAACATATTCCAGATCTAGTGTCAATAGCATTGTTTACACTAAATCATTTAACTGTCTCTGCAGGTCAGCGCAAGCTGTCGCCAGTAGAGAATCCTATGGAACGGCTGCTGGTGATTTATAAGCAGCCTCCTGACCCTTAGCGGAATGGTCCAGTTCATTTACTAACATGGGGTTGCAGCTATGCTGCTGTGTTTACTTCCACAGGTCCTTTGTGGATTCCAGCTTGGTGCATGAGACCTTATCGTGGAAAGAATGAGCTGGCATTGCAACCTGCAGAACCCCATTCCAGATTTCCATCCAGTGATGACTCTGGAGCGGGACCAGATGGCTGCGCATCATCGCAAATGCCCAGCCAGACCTGAGAGCACTCAGCCCAAAGTAACCTGGGGAATGCTAAAGTCACTTAGTGCTGATGCCAAGAGAAATCTCAGTCAGCAGCACATTCCAGAGACTCCTGAAACTTTTCTAGCAGCTGTAATTTCTCAGCTGAATGCCAACTCCCTGACGCTGCTGTGCTGTATTCTCATTCTTGGAACTGTTCCAATAGGTGTCGCAGAGGCTCGAGAAGATTTGCATGCCCATCTGCAATTTAACTTGTGGGAAAGGCTGGCAGAAATTGTGAACATTTCTTACTTTTGCCTGCAGGAGGCATATGCTATGCATGGTCTACTGGGAACTTGCTTAATTTCTGTCTGTAAAGAACCCTGTGATATTGCTGATGACACTTTGTTAGGTCAATGGTTTATGCTACTGTCGTTAAATACACTAATTCTCATGACTGGGGGCGAATAACAAGAACGCTACCCATTGATGCTTTTTCTCTTTACACTCCTTTTGTAGCAACCAATGAAAACACCTCTTGTGCCAGAGTAGTCAACTGCTCTTCTGACATATGTATTACTACAACAAAAGCAAAATGGAATTGCTCAAAGGCAGTTAACATATCATATAATTGGGCTCATATCATCTTGCCTCCAGGCTGGTTTTTTACATGTGGTCAACATACTTTTAGCTACATTCCAGCCAATCTGTCAGACACACAATGCTGCCTTAGTAGATTAGCAATCAACTTAATGCAGCCTTTTCCTTTGCAGAACTCCTCGACTTGGCTGAGACGGGAAAGCTTATCTCTTGATAGTACTTGTAATAGTAAAGTTACCTTGTTATCCAAAGCAGAATATGTTTCACTGGCTACGTCACTTGTTGGCATTCTTGGCCTAGCTGTTCATAACGCTCGCACTCTTGCCAACATCGCGTGCACCTTAGCTAAGACCATTGACCGCACTTCCACTGCTATTTCCCTGCTGAATCAGGAACAACTACAACTACGTAATGCTATTTTAGACAACCGCGCAGCATTGGATTATCTCTTGTTGCGCAATCATATTGGTTGTGAGTCTTTTAATAATCTCTGTTGCTTCAATTTATCTGATAATAGTCATGCAGTGAACAATCAGCTTGCTCAGCTGAGACACCTTGCCAATAACATACAACAAGACATACTTCCTTCCTGGTGGGAAGCTTGGACACCAATCTATATGGAAGGATTGTGTTAAATGCAGAACTAAAGTCCACAAAAACCATCCTCACATAAGTCCCTCGCTGTTCTAGGTGGGTCAAGGTAGTGTGGAGAGTAATAGCTATGGCATCCTCTGTAGATCTGTTTGTTCTGTATGCAAACTGATATTTATCCATTTTAGTTGAAAGACTAGAGATAATATGCTTGCATACCAACTTTTTAAAACATTTCATGATGTTAGACGTAAGTGCCACTGGTCTATAATCACTGAGGTTGTTAATAGGGTCCTTCTTTGGCAGTGGAACAATAATGGAGGCCTTCAAACAGGATGGAATAATAGACTGTGATAAAGATCCATTGAAGATCTTGGTGAAAACCCCAGCCAGCTGATCAGCACAATCTTTGAGCACATGACCAGGAATGCCATTGGGTCCTGTAGCCTTTCTAGGATCCACAGCCCTCAGAACATTCCTTACCTCATGCTCCTCCACATTGAGATAGAAATTGCTGTGGACTAGTGGCTGTCTTTTTGCTGCCTCTGGTAGTCCCACTTCTCTGCCCCACATCAGTGACCATGTGGCCATGGATTACCTCCCCCTCGTGCCCACTGCTGCAGCACAAACAAGAACTCATCAACAATGTTCCTCCCCATCACCTGAGCCTCCATGTGCTGTGCCTGCAGCAGAATGGACCTGTAGCCTGGGGGCAGGACAAGGATTTCCCCCTGCAGCCCTGTCACTGATACCCTGCCAATCCTTAGGTCCTCTGGCTGCCATCACTGGGTCATGAGCACGACAGGTCTGCCATGAAGTGCACCTTCTGCCCCTGTGCCCATGAAAGCTGGTCATGGACCACGTCCCGGATGGAGTCATAGAGCAAGGGCAGCACTCTAGAACTGAGGGTTCTCCATGAGAGGGGTGTCGTACCAAGGGGCAAAAAAATGCAGCAAGGCCAGGGCTTCCACGGTGGACAGTGGAAGCCCAAGCAGGACAATCATCTTGACAATAAGATGAGTGGCCACCTCCCGTGCCTTGCCTTTCGACTACCGGCTGAGGGTCAGTGCAGAGCCAATGGGTGCAACTTCATGGAGCATGGCCTGTCTCATGCTCTGAGGCCCAGCAATCCCTGTGGCTGCCCTTTTGGAAGGAGGCTTCTCCTTCTACCTCCCCACTTCTTCCCCCGGAGCTGCTCTCCTCCCCCACAGACGGCAGCAACAAGCAGCCTTCCCCAGACAGGAGCCTTTGGTGGTGCCTCTCCACATTGCAGACATTACAGTGTGCCAGCCGTGGGTCATCACTGAC
The DNA here is from genome assembly GCA_037013535.1 of Intellagama lesueurii. Taxonomy (NCBI): domain Eukaryota; kingdom Metazoa; phylum Chordata; class Lepidosauria; order Squamata; family Agamidae; genus Intellagama; species Intellagama lesueurii. The sequence continues at coordinate 188,845,283 of JBAJHW010000001.1, read as the reverse complement.
CACCATGAAATGATCCCACAGAGACCGTGTGCCCTATTTGGCAAGACAATGACCCACTGCCTGCTTCTGGCGTGGAAGAAGACTGTGCCAGTAGTGTTGCTGCTCTGGAGGAGGGAAGAGATGACTCAGGGGACGGGTGTGTGTGAAGCACACCCTGCTGTTACTGGTTCTGAGGACTGGGAGGTTTCTGGATCTTCGGGAACCAGTAACTCCTCAGATTCCTCCAGGGAGAGGAGCAGCAGTTCTTTGGGCTCCGCTGGAAGCTCTGCTTCCATGCCCACCTGCAAGGCCATGAGTGGTGGTGGTGCCTAATCTACACAGCTTCACAGGCTTATTCCCCTTGGATACCCCATGGTGGACACTGCCCTTCATTTTCCCCTGCCCTATATCCCTGCCTGCCAAACCACTAAACAAATAAATAGGAGGGAAAAGAAAAACTAAGAGGGTGTAAGAAGTTTTATTTTTAAATGGTGGTGGTGAGGAGGAATTGAAGGGTTTTTATTTTTTATTTTTTAAGAGAGTAATGAGGGGGAAGGAGCATGAAAACTAATTGTACCCTAAGTAACTAAATAGACATCCCAAAGAAACATACTACCCACACACAGACACAGAGCATTCCCCACAAATATCACCTACCCTGCCTGAACACAAGCCTCCAAAAAGAACTAAGTTTTAACTAAAATGTGACCTGCCTTTAAAAAAGCCCTCTCCAGTGTCCCACTAATGAAAATTATAATAAATAATAAACTTATTTTAAATTGAATGTGCTTGCTCAGCAAATAGGCTGGAAGCACACAGACACACAGGTACCAGGAAGCAGATCCAAACCAGTACCACAGACACTCAAGCACTCAGGAAATAAATTTTGGGGAAAGGGACCCAAAATTCCCCCCCTACCAGAGATCACCTGCCCTGCCTGAACACAAGCCTCCAAAAAGAACTAGGCTAACTGAAATACCCACACAGCTAAAGAAATCCCACCCATAATTCCCAGTAAAGTTCAAATAATATTAATGGATGAAATAAAAAATGAACTAAATGAGGAAAATAAGTGTTTGCTTTGCTGCCACAAAAGTGAAAGCACAGCCAGAGACAACTGCTCTCAGAGCAGAAATGGGAAATGGCTGCAGGGGAAAGGCTTATAAAGCCTCTGATAAAGGTACACCCCCACAGCCCTTTCAGCAGCGCCATTAGCTGCCTGACATGCCAATCCTGGATCTCCTGATCTCCCAGAGCTCCTGATTGGCACCAGCAGGCTGCAGATGGCACAGAGAGGGCAAAAAAAGGGGTGACATAATATGAATGAACTGATGACTCAACAAATAAAACCAGGTAAATATTCATCACTTTGTATTTGTCGGGGTCTCCAGAATTGACAAATAGAAAGCGACGAATATGTGATGAATCAGCAATATTCACTGAAAATTGTAATTCATTTTTATATTCGTCCCCATCTCTAGAAACAACATTAGCCCTACTGCTATGGAAGAGATGAGTTGCACCGCCAATATGACATAAATTGTCATGTTAACCAGCGTACCTCAAAATTCTTCGGTGGGGCAGAATCAAGAGGTCACCAGAGACAGAATCTCTTACGTCTGTACTACACATAAATAGCCCATAGTCATACAACTAATTACACCCAGCCACTCCAAAGATAAGGCAGACATGCCAATCCCCCCCATGTATACCATAGTTATGCACCACAACAAAGCTTCCTGAGACCCACACACACACAGTCATTACAAATGCACAAACACACTCTGCAGTTGCACATACATAATACACACACACCAGACATACATACAGTCATGTGAAAAAGAACATACAACCTCTTTGAATTGTATGGTTTTACGTATCAGGACATAATAAAAATCATCTAGTCCAGTGGATTTCGCATTGCAGACTGTTTTAGCGTGCATGCGGGGGGGCATGCGTACATGGGTGGAGCGTGTGTGTGTACATGTGGGGGCATGCATGCGTGCGTGTGTGGGAGGGGCGTGCGTGCATCCATGCATCCGTGGGTGGGGCGTGCATGCATCCATGCGTGTATGTGGGGGGGCGTATTGCATCCATCCGGGGGGGGCTGCATGCGGGGGGGGCGGGAGATCTGTCTCCACGGCCCGGTCCTGCCAAGGCCATTTCCAAACAATTTAAAGTCCATCATTCTATAGTGAGGAAGATTATTCACAAGCGGAAAATATTCAATACAGTTGCCAATCTTCCAGAAGTAGACAGCCAATCAAATTCACCCCAAGGTCAAACCATGCAATGCTCAGAGAAATTGAAAAAAAAAAAAAACAAGAGTTACGTCTCAGACTCTACAGATCTCAGTTAGCATGTTAAATGTTAAAGTTAATGACAGTACAATTAGAAAAATACTGAACAAGTATGGTTTGTTTGGGAGGGTTGCCAGGAGAAAACCTCTCTCTAAAAAGACCATGGCAGCACAGCTTAGGTTTGCAAAGTTGCATCTGGACAAATCCCAAGATGTCTGGAACAAGGTTCTTTGGACAGACAAGACCAAAGTGGAGATGTTTGGCCGTAATATACAGTGCCATGTTTGGTGAAAACGAAGTACAGCATATCAGCACAAACACCGCATCCCAACTGACAAGCACAGTGGTGGAGGGGTGATGAGTTGGACTTGTTTTGCAGCCACAGGACCTGGGCACCTTGCAGTCATTGAGCCAACCATGAACTCCTCTGTATACCAAAGTATTCTAGAGTCAAATGTGAGGCCATCTGTTCGACAGCCAAAGCTTGTCTGAAATTGGGTCATGCAACAGGACAATGATCCCAAGCACACCAGCAAATCTACAACAGAACAGCTGAAAAATAAAAGAATCAAGGTGCTCCAACGGCCCAGCCAAAGGTGGTTCTACAAGGTATTGAATCATAAGGTGTACTTAATTTTTCACACATGGCTTCTCCATTTTGGCTTTATTTTTGTAAAATAAATGATGGCATGGTGTAATATGTCATGTGTTGTTCACCTGAGGTTGTATTTACCTAATTTTCAGACCTGCCAAGGACCAGATGATTTTTATTATGTCCTGATATGTATACCACAGAATTCAAAGAGGGTTTACTTTCTTTTTCACATAACTGTAGACTATAAACAGTCATCCACTCACTTAGCAGTTCCCACACACGCAACAGCTTACTCACAGCCACTTTGCTTAGAGACATGCACACTGCATCGACACATACAAACAGCTACTTCCATGCTCCAAGCTCAGGGACATGTTCTATTCTGCTGCCCACTGTTATTGCTGTCTTCTGTAAGTTCTTGCTCCACATATGTTACTGTTCCACAACTGCATGATCTTCCACAATGGGGAAAATCTACGTCATGGCCAGCTGCAATGACCACGATGCTTCTGGCTGTTCCTCCATGGGATTATTAATTTCTGCTCTTTAGGCAGACCCCTGTACTCTTGCACACTCTTATAGACAGCTATCAAACAGCTGATGGTATTCCTAACATGGAGGGGATGGCACAAGGGATCCTGTACCCTGCTCTCTGTCAAGTCTCTGCCCATGTTATAGGAGCACGGATGGACTGACAAAAAGTGACTTTTTTTCAGGATCTCCTCCATCTTCGGATCAAAACTATAAATTTGCCACCTATGTGGTCCCTTTGTGGTTAGGATGGCATATATGGACCCAGCTGGTCTGAGGACTGAAATCATAAAGAAGCTGGCCGAAAGCTTGACAGGCTTAGGGGCAGTGATCACTCTGTCCTCGTGCAATATGGTGCAAGCTTTGGAGCTTCCTTTTGGGTAGATGTGCATCAGAATAACCTGTTAAAGGTCTGTTCCAAAACCCATTTGAGAAGTGGAACTTCCATTTAGGACTGAAATCCATTTGAGAACATTAAAACAGTTTTTAAAAATATTGTGTACATCTGATAATTATTTCTGTGTGCTGCATATTTTTGGCATATTGTCATGCCTTTTTCCTGCTTCATATTTCTGTGCTATAATTCTATCACATACTTGCCCATTTTATTTCACATTTATACTGTATATGGTTTTGGGAAGGAAAAACATTATTAGGTGGAAGAGATGGCACCTATATTCCAAACATTCCATGATTTTTTTTAAATGGGATTGTACATTCAGTATTATACTTCTAAGTCATACATCTTGGCCTCCCTTCTCCTTGAATGTTTCTCTAATCCTGGGATTACATCTAGCGTTTATTTAAAACTTTTTCAGGATGCACAACTGACACTCTGCAACTTTCCCTTCCTCAATTCCAAGTTGATGTGGTCACCATTTTCACCTCATCTCATCTAGTTCATCCTTATAGAGGAGAATCAGACATAGGATTATCGATGGATGAATCTGTCCTTTCTATCTCCCACTATAATTTTTTTAATGCTCAAGTTCTTTTAATCACATTTGTGAAGAAATTCATGAATTACGTCCTTACCAAAAACAAACTGAACAAAATGCTCAGCCACCTGCATGGAGCATGAAGAGCATCACATTGTGCCTGTTTGGCTGTGCTTAAAATTAAGGAGGCTGTGACAAGAAGAGGGGCCATCCCAGTTCAGCTCAACACACATATTTGAATACACAAGGATCCAAATTCATGATTTTAAGAACTGCCACCCAAACTATGTTTCGATGGCACATTTGTCCATTCAATTTCTCTCATTCTTCTTCTTCTTCTTAATCTCAAGTTCTTTCCATCTCATTTACAAAGAAACCTGTGGATTTTGGAAACTCCTTCTCAAAAAATGACCCAAGTGCAATCCTTTTCCATCCCTGTTTAAGACAGCTAATTGCCTTGTCTCTTTTTCCCCCTTCTTGAAGATAGAATGTTCAGGAAAGCAACTATGCCAGACCTTCCATTTTATCATAGAAAATCAGAGTACCAGAACCATTACTACCATCTAAAAAAGGAATGTAATCTAGGAAGACCTCCTCCAAGTTCTCAGCCCGAGTCAGCAGGCTATAACAATCAGTACTCTTTCTCTCTTTTATCATTCTTACCCACATGCTCTCAACTGAGGCTGCAGTCACATCAGTCAAATGTCCCCCAGTTAGCCCCCAGTTACATCAGAACATACATTTCTGGTCACATGATGCACAGCCATTAGTGAATCATTTTACTGGCCAGTAGTGTAATTGCGAAACATTTCCCCCTCACCAGGAGGCTTCTGTTTTTTTTTGTTCCGGTGGCATTCTGATATATTCCTTCGCAGTATGGCATGTGTGTATGATCCTATCAATAGTTTTTCAAAGCAAATTCACTGAGGAAGGCAGCCAGAGTATCAATGTGTTGGTAAACTTCTGTCAACAGGTTTAAAGCACAAGCACTTCACCTACTGTCTGGCAAATGGCACGGTGGGGGGTGCTGAGTCCATTGAGTGCACTGCATTGCTTCCAGAGGTGCCTATGCAACAGGAAAAACTGCCCGACATATTGATTTATTGGGTTCTTTAAATTAAATTTGAGGGGCTTCAGCCCCCATAAAACAAGAGAGAAAATAAATTGGTACCGTGGTATAACCGGCCATAATGATTCAAATGGAAGGAAATGAACCGGTAATGTTAAAATGCATTGGGACAGTCATCCAGGTATATATATATATCATGTGACCATGAAGCACAACAAGAAGGGGATTAAAAGTCTTGTTACCAGAGGGGGATACTTTGGTGGTGTGACCGTGGCCTAAGTGTGATTTTATGCTCAGATTCATAGATTTCTTTACAAGCATGTGTTTTCCATTCCTCCTTTCCTATTTGGTCTATTTCTTTTGAATGAGTCACTACCTTTAGTCCTTACATTCCAGTCTCATTCTACCACATTTCAACTAGGCTTATGAAAACCATCAGCCTTTTGGCATTAAGACTTCATCTTGTTAAGTTGCCACCTGTGTAGTGGCACAGAAATGTCAGAAAAAAATGGGCTGTACACTCAAACCTTTCCTTTATTGTGTCCCCTCCACTCCATGTTAACAGATACCAATGCCACCTTCCCACGGTCCATCCTGGATGATATTAACTCAGAAAGCTTTGAAAGTATATTCAGGCATGTGTAAAATGCATTTTTCTCACCAAGGAACATCAGATCATTCAGGTCACATTGAATTTTAAAGAATCATAAAGAATGGGTTTCCCTTAAATTACTGATAAGTTAACCTTCTGGACATCCCAGTTGCAAACAAAGAATGCTGCAAACTTGGTGCAGGCTTCCACATCTCCATATTCTTTACGTCCATCTTTTCTCGTTCAAGTTCTTGCTGTTTTTCCTTGATGCGGAAAGGCACACTGCGCAAGTGGGGAGGGGGGGGGGACAGAGAAGCTTACTGAGAAATTTTATTAATCCAGCAAAATGCCCTTTGGCTTTTAAAGACAAATGAACATAATTTTCCCACATCAGCATATATTTAAATAAATGCATTCCAAAAGCAGTATTGTGATAAGGCAAAATGAGATATCTAGATGTTTTTAACTAGGTTTTGCCAAGAGAGAATTCTTAATTTACAATTGAGTTTTGTGTTTTCAAAATCAGATGACTTGGCCTTTCCTGGCCCTAACTGGCTTGATAGCTCTGTGAAGCTACAGGTTGGGAGTTCAGTCTCTGACTGTGCCTCCCAGGAAAAGAGACAGCCTGTATAGCCTTGAGCAAGCTGCATAATTCCAGAGCACCCTCAAAGGTAGGGAATGGTAAACCACTCTGAATATTTTATGCCTAGGAAACTGAGGAAAGGGTCTCTGTAACTTAGAATTCATTTGATGGCACATCATCATTAATCGCGAACCTAGGGGACTACTCCAGTCAACACCTAATTCCCTTGTATGTCCTGATGAGTCTCATTTAACAAGCTACAGCACATTCATTCCTTTTCAGTAGATCGCAAGACAATATGCAAACCACATAACCTCAGGATCAAACATTCCGTTTCCCTCCCCTGCCTTGCCCAACAAAGAGATCTAGAGATCTTGAACTCTTACATCCATGTTTGTGCCTTTTGCTTGATCTAATAAATGTATTACCCCAAATTAATTTTGGAATTTATCTTTACCTCTGCTTTAAATATCTAAGTCAAGGATCATGTGAACTGAACAGCGAATGTGCTTAACAGACATTGTGCACTTTCCCCACACCTCACTGGGAATCTGCACATTTCCTGGTTAATATACATGTTCTCTGACAGGTTGGAGAATTTAAAGTTTCTTGACTACATTTTATAAATTCTCTGGAAAATGTGCACTGTCTCCAGTCAATATGCAAAGTAGCAGACAGACTTTGTTTTAGAGTAAGCCGTGAGATGCATAACCTGTTGGTGGGAAACCCACTTTTTAAATTTAATGTGATCCAAAGTATCCCCTCAGATGTTCCTTGTCAATCAGTGCACCAAGGAGAAAGGGGGGGGGGCGTAACATTTTCTCTGCAATCCTGACAAAAAATGCCTTCTAGCTGTTAGTCAGCCTAGGGGAAATAGCAGAAAAGTGATCTTCATTTTTCATTTGTTATCATTACTTAAACAGCGGAGAACAGCTGAGCTGCAGGAGAAATCTGTCAGGGCCACCAATAAAAAAGATCTGCAAACCAGCTGTCCTCAGGGACTCAGTTGCTTCGTATATACTATGAGCCCAGTGACATGTAGGACAATGGCTGAAATTCAGTAGTAAGTGGCAACTAGAGTAGACCCCTTGAATCAGTGGGGATTTGGTGAGTTAACTCTTCCATAAGGTCCACTGATTCAATGGGCCTTCTCTAGTTGTGACTATTGATTTCAGCCAATATATGTGAATTTAGAAATATTCTGGTTTGAGATAGAGGTTCTGAAGTTTGATCATTTTGCACTCAGCTTTGTATTAAATACTCAGAGATGTACAAATTATTTTTTCTAAAGTAAATGTTAAAATGTTAATGTAAAAAAGAGAAATGAGCTATAAATTCAAGTTAATCAAAACAGTTTAACAAAGATACTTTTTCTGATCTTGTTTTCAGATCAGCCTCATTTCTTTGTGGGTATTTTCTTATAGCTACCATTCCCTTAATCTGAGAGAGGCTTAACCGCCACATGAGGGAGTTAAAGCCACACTATTTTCCAGCCTGTTTCCAAGATCAAGGGAAACTAACATTAAGATGTAAAATGAAGAAATCTCTCTCTGTTCTATGCTCCAAAATTTATAAAGACTCGAAACTCCCAAGAAAAAAAAAGTTTTTAAAAAAGTATCTACTGCTGAGCTTCCTCGTTTGAATTTTTCCAGGCCAGCTATTTTATCATGTTGCAGCCTGCTACGGTCTTCACAGAAGCCAGCCAATCATTTTAATCTTCAAGTGATTCCAGCCAACTTTCATGGGATGCCCTCACTTGGGATCCCCAACCACACAGTCCTATTGAACATATCAATGGAGTGGCTGGTGCTGTCGGCTAATCCAAGAACGCTTTCAGACAGGCAAACAAACTTCATCCCTTGCTGTGCAGGAAGCTGTGAGCTATGTTCTTACACAGAACCACAAAGCGGGGATGGGGGGGGGGGAGAGAGAGCTGTGACCAGGAAGGCCAGCAACAGAAAGAAACTCCACAGAGTTTCAAAAAGGTGAAAAGACAGAAAAAAAAAGACCAATTTGACTTCACAAAAAGCTCAGAGAGGACCTGAAAATAAAAAAGGACACATATAGGAAGTGGAAGGAAGGACAGGCTATAGACAAATAGTCAAGGATTGCAGTGATGGCATTAGAAAGACAAAAACTGAGAATGAGCTGAGGTTAGCAAGAACAACAACAAAAAAAGCATTCTTCAGGTACATCTGCAGCAAAAGACAGAGAAAAGAAACAGTGACTCAGCACATCAATGGAGGTAGAAAAATGATAACAGATGACCAAAAAAAATGCAGAAGTGCTCAATTCTGACTTTTTCTCAGTCTTTTCCTGGAAGATAGTCTATGACCCTCCAGGCAAATGGTAAATACAAATAGAGAGGACAAGACTGTGGCTTGAGATTGATAAACAAATAGTCAAGGAATACCTTATTATTTTCAACAAGTTCAGATCTCCAGGGCCCAATGAACTCTACTCAAGAGTGTTCAAGGAACTAGCTGAAGAACTCTCAGAACCACTGTTTTTTTTTTTTCTTGAAATCATAGACGATGGGTGAAGTGTCGGATGATTGGAAGAGGGTAATGTTGTCCCTATCTTCAAAAAACAAAAACAAAAAGGAGAAACCTGGGAACTGCAGACATCTCCTCTGTAGTTCAGAGGAGAGCAACAAGGATGACCAGGGGGCTGAAATACACATCCTATGAGGAAAGACTGAAAGACTGGGCATGTTTAGCCTTGAGAAAATAAGACTGAGGGGAGATCTGGTTGCATTTTTCAAATACTTGAAAGGTAGTCATACAGAGGAGTAGGAGGATCTGTTCTTGATCATTCCAGAGTGGGCGACATGTAGCAATAGCCTCAAGTTACAGGAAGCCAGATTTCGGTTGAATATCAAGAAAAATCATAGAATAATGAAGTTGGAAGGGGTGTATGAGACCACAGAGTCCAACTTCCTGCTCAATGTCCTGTTAGAGGAATATGACAATGGAAGCAATTACCTCAGGAGCTGGCATTGGAAGCAGTCAAGAGAAAATTGGATAACCATCTGTCACATAAACTTTGATTTGTGGGCTGGTGTCTGACAGAAATGGTGGACAAACAGTAATTCTTTTCTCTCCGAAGCCTCCGTTAAAAATATAGAATAAAAGCAGCACCCAGATAAGAAAAAGAGATCTCTCTCGTGAGTACCAAAGAGCAAAATACCTCTGGGGACTTTACTAAAGGAATGAGATAAAAAAAAGTCTGGCTGTAACCATAAATCTTTAGCCAACTGACGACCAAATGCTCAGTTGCTGAAGTGTAGAAACAGGCTGAAAGATTAACAGCCCTAATAAAGTAATACATCATTCTAAAGGGAGAGAGCGGGGCATTCTCGTGAACACTGTTTGCAGCAATTAAAGAGCTATAAAGAGAAAATAAGTTCAAATGGATCCCTCCCTCCCACAGTAAGATGCACAGAGTTGTTAAAACAAAATAAAAAAGTTGTGAAAAGATTGGTTAAAAGAATTGAAATACTCAAAGGACAGAGAGAGAGCTGAGAGCTTTGTAGATATTAGAATGTTAAAAAGAAAACATTTTGGCTGTTCGGAGATCTAAAGATAAGGAAGGCGAAGCGGAAGGGAAGGAATGACTGAACTCTGAATAATATTCGGTTTCACTGGATGATAAAGGGGATCAGTGTAGTTGAGAGAAGTACTCCCTCTGCTGGATGTAAATAAAATTGCAGCCTCTGAAAACAGCAACTGCAGAAATTAAGAATATTAAAGACATTTAAAGAAACTTATCTTTTTAAGAGCTTAAATAAAAAGATATTGGGAAATACAGAAGGAATTTACAAGTTATAGAGACTGTTTACTTGATGCCAAGATTAAAAAGTACAAGTCTAGAGATTGTGTGGCAGAGGAACAAACTATCTGATCTTAGATTGCAGAGAATCCAATAAGCCCAGGAAATGGATGTAAGATGGAAATCTCCTTAGAAAGAATCATCTACAGAAAAAGACAAGTTTTCTCAAATATTGGTGGAATTGAAGGAACTAAAAATAGGTTTGTCAAGTATGTCCAGCAAAATAAGTACAGTCAACACAGTGGTGGAGGAAAATTCAAAAGGTATCAATAACATGAATGACAGACTAGATACTTCAATGGAAAAAAAATCCTAAGCAGCTTGAAGAGGTCTCAGGCAAAGTTAACATGATAGAGTCTAAAGTTGCAGTGAATTGTTCAAAAATTCACAATCAAAATAAGGCTATAAAAGATTTGAAGAACTTTGAGACCGTCAAAGAAGGAATAATATTCACATTAGGAGTGTGATTGAAGACCCAAGTGAAGATGCAAATCAGCTGCTGGATGATATTTTATAATGGGTGAAATCAATACTCTCAGAGATTTGTTTCCAAAAAGCAGATATTGACAGGGCGCATAGAATGTGAAAAAAGAAAGGAAAAAAGTTTGCTCCTAGGGACATTGTGGTGAGATTTTGGTCTTACTTTAAGAAAAGAACAATTGATGAAGAAATTGAGAGAGACAACGGAGACTTGATTTAAGAAGAACACAATTCAAGTTTATCTGGACCTATACACTGACACAATCCAATGGAGAAAAAGTGTCTACAACAAATGTGTTTGATTTTGAACAGAGAGAATATCAGATACAGTAGAGGATACCCTGTTTTCATTAAAATCCTATATCCAGGAAGATATTATAGAGTGGACTCATGGGAAGAAGGTTTGGAGAAAGTGAGGGACCTCGGAATTATTAATAAAAAGCAGTATCAAAAAGAGATTCCAAAATTGCAGATAAGTCAAGATAATGGATCCAGTTCAGAGTCAGAGGAACAGAGTGGAGATGAGGAAAAAGGAACATTGAATGATGTGATGGATGATGGTCCAAGTACACTGGAATAAGAAGTGGCTGTGAGATGGAAGGGGAGGAAGAGAGTGGAAAAGAAAAGGCTCTAATACAGTCTTATGTCTGACGAAGTTAAATGTCAAATATAATTTGTCTTAAGACTGGGTAATTTGGATCGTTATAGGGTAAGAAGGTTAGATAGTATAGGGTAGATATAGGTATATAGGATAGTAGAGAATATACTTGATTTTCTGTTTCTACTCTTGTTGTTTAGTTGTTAAGTCATGTCCGACTCTTCGTGACCCCATGGACCAGGGCACACCAGGCCCTCCTGTCTTCCACTGCCTCCTGGAGTTGGGTCAAATTCATGTTGGTAGCTTCAATGACACTGTCCATCCATCTCGTCCTCTGTCGTCCCCTTCTCCTCTTGCCTTCACTTTCCCAACATCAGGGTCTTTTCCAGGGAGTCTTCTCTTCTCATGAGATGGCCAAAGTATTGAAGCCTCGGCTTCAGGATCTGTCCTTCCAGTGAGCACTCAGGGTTGATTTCCTTCAGAATGGATAGGTTTGTTCTCCTTGCAGTCCAGGGGACTCCCAAGAGTCTCCTCCAGCACCACAATTCAAAAGCATCAATTCTTTGGCGGTCAGCCTTCTTTATGGTCCAGCTCTCACTTCCATACATCGCTACTGGAAAAACCATAGCTTTGACTATGCGGACCTTTATCGGCAAGGTGATGTTTCTACTCTTAGTAAAAATTAATCAGCTTGGGAAAAGGTGATATAGAGTTACATAGTTAAAATTTGTTAAAGTGTGTTAGTGGATAGTTTAAACAAAGCTTGATTATAATGTAAGGCTGTTATATGTACATAAATATTTATTTATTTATTTATTAGATTTATATACTGCCCATCTGTCTACTCTGGGTGGTTTACATATAATATAAAAATAAACTAAGATAAAATCCAGATTAGTCCAAGATGGGAAAGGAAAAAAGAAGAAAAAGAAGAAGGAAAGAAAAAAGAAAAGGGGAGATAGGCTAGGTAATGGCTGTAGGGAAGGCCTGCCTGTATAGCCATGTCTTCAGGTTAGTCTTGAAGGCCCTCAGCGAGGGAGCCAGGCAGATCTCTACAGGTAAGTTGTTCCAAAGGCGAGGGGCCACTGCCAAGAAGGCCCGATTTCTAGTTTTTTCCCACCAGACCTCTCTTGGCGTTAGGCTCCTCAGCCGCCCAGCCTGACTGGAGCAGGTGATATGGGTAGAACTGGGTGGAAGAAGGCGCTCTTCCAGGTATCAAGGCCCTAAACCGTTAAGGGCTTTATATGTAATGGTTAGCACTTTTAAATCAATGCGGAAGCGGATAGGTAGCCAGTGTAAGGCGGCCAAGGTGGCGGAAATATGGTGAAATCTTTTTACCCCTGTTAATAGCCTGGCCGCCGTGTTCTGGACCATCTGAAGCTTCCGCATCAGTCTCAAAGGAAGCCCCACGTAGAGAACGTTACAGTAGTCTATTCTTGAGACTACGAGCGCATGGACCAGCATGGTGAGCGCCCCCGTGTCTAGATAGGGACGCAGCTGGGCGATCCACTGAAGATGTAAGTGGGCAGACGGAACCACGGACGCTACCTGGGTCTCCATGGTAAGCGCCGGGTCAAGATGGACCCCCAGACTGCGAACCAAATTCTTTGTGGTGAGAGTCACCCCCAAAAAAGAGAGGGAATTCCCCAAACCACTGACATCGGGGCCACCCACCTGCAGGACCTCCGTCTTGTCCAGGTTCAACCTTAGTCCATTCGACTGCATCCATTGCAGAACGGCCTCCAGGCAGTGCCCAAGGGACAGAACGGCATCCACTGCAGATGGAAAAAAGGAGATGTAGAGCTGGGTGTCATCAGCATATTGGTGACACAAAGCTCCACATCCCCGGATGATGCCCCCCAACAGCCTTATATAGATGTTAAACAGCATTGGGAAGATGATCGAACCCTGCGGTACCCCACAATTGAGGGACCACGGGGCCAATACATTCACCCCAAGCTGAACTCTCTGGGGACGGCCCTCCAAGAAGGAACAGAGCCAAGCGAGAGCAAGGTCACCAATCCCCAACTCAGAGAGCCTCCCCAGGAGGATACCGTGGTCGACGGTATCAAAGGCAGCTGAGATATCAAGGAGGACAAGCAAGGACATTTTGCCCCTGTCAGCCTCCCTAAGTAGGTCATCCAGCAGGGTGACTAATGCCGTTTCCGTATCGTGGCGTGGCCTGAAGCCCGACTGAAACGGATCCAGGGCATCGGTTTCATCTAAGAGAGCCTGAAGCTGGTCGGCCACCACCTTCTCAACTACCTTGCTGAGAAAAGAAACATTGGCGATGGGCCTATAATTGCCAATGTTGCCCACCGCCAAGCTTGGTTTCTTTCTAATGGGCCTAATGAGCATTTCCTTAAGGGCAAGAGGAACCTCACCCTCAAGAAGAGACCCATTTATTATTTCAGTGGCCCATTCAGTTATCACCGGCCTGGCAGCTTTGATTAGCCAGGCCGGGCAAGGGGCAAGGGAGGAGGTGGTGGCTCGGCAGTGATCAAGGACCTTGTCCACCTCTGTGGATGTCACAGGTTGAAACTGAGTAATTCTCAATGGACAAGGCACTGCGCTGGATGTCTCAGCTCGATCCACTGTTTTCAAATAGGGTGCAAGCTCCCAGCAGATGGCTTCCACTTTTGATTTTAAAATGCTGCAAATTGGTCACAAGAAATGCTAGATGGAGGCCAATTGTTGTGGCCAATTCCGGATAGGTCGCGTACTATACGTTAAAGTTCCTCCTGCTGATTGGATGCTTCGCTTATGCGGACAGTGAAGTAGGCTTTTCTAGCAGCCTCTACCTTAGCAAGGTAGAGGTTAGACGCGACCTTGGCAGCTTTTAAGTTATTTTCCGTTGGGTTCCGCCTCCAAACGCTCTCTAGCCTTCTCCTATTCCGCTTCATAGCCTGCAGCTGGTGGTTAAACCAAGGTGCTGGTTGGGCTCTGCGGCGGAGAGGGCGTTTAGGAACAATCGTGTCTACAGCCCTGGCAGCGGTGGCATACCAGCCAGCCACCAGGGCCTCAACAGGAGCGCCAGCCAGGTCAGTCAGAATCCCACGCATGGCATCCTGGAATCCAATAGGATCCAGTAGCCTGCGAGGGCAGAACATGAAAATAGGCCTCTGCTCCCCACGGGGAGGGAGGGCCACAGAGAGATTGCACTTTATCAGGTGGTGGTCTGACCATGACAAGGGAACCAACTGAAGGTCAGTCACCATCGGGCCACACTCTCTCTGCTCTGTGGAGAAAACCAGGTCCAAAGTGTGGCCACCCACATGTGTGAGGCCATTAACATGTTGGGACATGTCCAAGGAAGCCATGGTTTCCAAGAACTCAAGAGCCGGACCAGTAACCTCCGCCTCTGCATGGATGTTGAAATCACCCAAGACAATCAGTCTCGGGGATCCCAATAGACCCACGGAGACGAAGTCGGTTAGCTCCGGTAGGGAGGTGGCTGGATCGTGGGGAGCACGGTATGCCAGCAAGATCCCAATAACATCCCTGGCCCCAATCAAGATGTGGAGGGCCTCTAGGCCTGGCATCGCCATGGCAGAGAGCCTGACAACCTCAAGGGTGTCCTTATAAACAATGGCAACTCCCCCCGACCCTCCGGTCTACCCTGGTTGCTGGATAGCATAACCGGGGGGACAGGCCAGAGACAGGGGTACACTCCCTTCACTACCCATCCAGGTCTTGGTTATGCAAGCCAGATCTGCATCCTTTTCCAGAATAAGATCTTGTATTAGCTGGGCTTTATTAGATACAGACCTGGCATTCAACAGCACCAAAGTTAGAGTGGAGGGACGACTGAGCTGGCTACCTGGAGCCTGGCAGGTGGTAACAGTGCCAGAACAATGGACAGCTTTCAGGCATTTGTTCACCGTTCTTTGGAATGACTAACAGCTGTACCAACGCCATATCTTCCCCTACCCGTAATCACCTGTATGTTCTTGAAGCCCCCGCTGGTAGGCAGGCCTTCCTCTCCATAAATGAAGGAAGGATATATAAATATAAACTAGAAGCAATTAATGGGTGTATTAAAATAGTTTGAAGGTCGTAAGGGGTGGAGAGATGCTGTCTAGTTCAGTGCCTGTGCGTCTCCTTCCCTGCACTCCCTGGGTGCTAAGCAGCAATGGTTACGGATGCTTTCCAAATGAGAGAAAGGGGGAGAAGAAGAGAAATGTGTGGTAGGGAAGAAGGGACAGGTGGTCGTTCAGAGTTTGTTTGGTTTATGTTTTTGTTATTTTTCTTTTAATTACTGTGTTGTTGTATTTATGTATATGTATATATTAAGTTATTGTAGACACATGGGGGGACCAAAAACAGTGTTAATAAAATGATAAATGGGTAAGAGTTTAAAGATAGCAACATGGAATGTAAATGGTTTAGGTGATAGAACTCAGAGAAAGAGAGTGGAAAATATGATTAATAAAGAAAATGTGAGCATCATATTTCTTCAAGAGACACATCAAAAGAAAGAAGGAGCAAATGAATTTAAATTTAACTGGGCAGAAATATATGAGAAAGCATATAGTGCTTCCAGAGGGAGCAATTATTATAGCTAAAAGTTGTGAAATGAAGATCAAAACAACAAGAAAAGATGGTTTGGGAAGGTATCTTGTATTATAATACAAGGTTCAATTAGAAGAGAAGAAATAATATTGGTAAATATTTATGTGCCTAATGATCAACGAGAGTTTTTTCAAAAAAATACATAAGGAAATGGAAGACATAAGAAAAGGCTATGTGATAATGGGAGGAGACTGCAATATGGTGATGAATAAAGAAAATGATAAATCTAATCCAAAAAAAGTTGAAATCAAGAATAACATTACAGATTTAAACAATATTATAAAAGGTATGGGTTTTAAGGATGTATGGAGGGAATTACATGACAAAGAGAAAAGGTATACATTTTACTCTAACAGGTTTAAAATCTACTCCAGGATAGATCACTTATTTATATCAAAGTAGTAATATCAGATTTAAAGATAATTAAAATTTCAGGTCATGCAGTAGTAACTATGAAAATTGATATGGTGTGTGACTATAAAGAGGCACAGAGATGGAGGACAGATTTAAATATATTTAAAAATAAAAGGGTTATAGAAAAATGGAAAATGAATTAAAAGGTATGGCAGATTAATTAAAATGGAGGTAGCAATACAAATATAGTTTGGGACACTATGAAATGTGTAGGGAGAGGATTAGCATAAAACATTCATATAATATGAAAAAACAGAAAGAACAAGAGAGAAATATTTTGATGGAAATTATGGGTAAAAGGAAAGAGTTGTAAAATCTGGAGACAGAAAAAGTACAAAGAAATTTAATATATTTAAAAACAGAAATAATAATAAGAATTCAAAATTGTTGGCTGGGCCACTCAAACTAAAACAGCAAAAAAATGTAATTAGTGCAATAAGGAATGAGAAGGTGAATTGTGTAAAATTAATGATTTTTCAAAAAAAAATTGAACAATTATATAGTGGGAAAAATATATCATTAGATGAGATTAATACCTATATAAAAAAGTGTAAGTGATAAAATCCAAGTTGAGGATAGAGATAGGATTACAAATAACAGAAGATGAGATCCTAGAAGTAATAAATATATTGAAAGTGGGTAAAGCTCCAGGAATAAATGGACTGAGTGTCGAGTATTATAAAATTTTTAAGCGCATACTGGTTCCAAAAATGAAAATATTATTCAACAAAATATTAGATGAAGAAAAAATACCACCTTCATGGAAACAGTATATGATTATTTTAATACTGAAGCCAAATAAAGATTCTACAGATTCCAGTTCATATAGACCAATATCATTGATGAACCAATATGCAAAAACATTTACAGCAGTCTTGGCAAGCAGAATGAGTAAATTTGTAGCTAAATATGTGAAAAATGATAACAGGAGGAAAGCAAATGTCAAATTTGGTTAGGAGAGCTTTAAATATAATTTTATATAAATAAAAATAACTTAAAAGCAGGTGTATTAGCACTAGGTTTTGATTGCATAGAATGACCAATGCTGAAAATATTAATAAATAAAATGGGATTTGGAACAAGATTTAGAAATGTAACTCATCAGTTATATTCAGGAAATAAGGCAACGGTGATGGTACATGATGGTGTCACAGATGTAATAAACCAAAGCCAAGAAACAAGACAAGGATTCCCTCTATCCCCAATATTGCTCACTTTAATAATGGAAGTATTGGTTAATGTCATAAGAATAGATAATTTAATAAAAGGGATTGGATTTTAGCAGAAAACTTAAATAAGCTTATTTGCAGAGGACACTTTGTTAATGGTAGATAATCCAGGAGGAGCTATAGATAGAATCCCAACACACCTAAAGGAGTTTGGGGGACTAAGTGGAATTAAATTGGAAAAAATCTGAAATGATGGTATACAGTTATTCTAGAGAGGAAATAGGAAAAAAATGAAAGATAAGTTTAAAATTCAAAGTGACTGAAAGTATTAGATATTTAAGTATAGGAAGTGGACTTTGATCCATGAAAGCTCACAGTAAAATGAAATAGTTAGTCTTTAAAGTGCTTCTATATTTTAATTTTTCTTTTTTCTTTTCTTTCCCCAACATGCTGAGACAGACTAATATGACTACTTCACTGGTAATTACTGAAATGCTACTGTAGCCCCCAAAAATCTGTCTTCAGTTCATTGGTTGAAATCCTGTTATGCACGTTTGGCTGCATAAGGCTGATAATGTCATCAGCTGCAACATTTTTTTTTTAATTAAAAAATTTATGTCCCTTCCCCAAAAGGCTCAAAGGCTCCCTTGGGACCCTTTCTAGAAATGGGCACAAACTTGGACAAACAGGTGTTTAGTGGTTCCCAGCCCCACCGCCTCTGGTGGGAGCCTACTCAGAGGCAGCACCCCAGCTTCCCTGCCCTGCCTTCTCTAGATGCTACCTAGGTGGGGGCCCCGCCGGAGGAAGCAGGGGCTGGGAAGGACGAACTGGCACAAGCCACTGAACTGGTGGTTCATGACCATCTCTAATTCCTTTCATTGTTGGGGGCGACAGGATGGGGGGGGCGTCTTTAAGTTCAAAAAAACCGCCGCTGCCAGTAAAATAATCCTGTTGCCATCAACTTTTGGAAATTAAAGACCCCCAACCATTCCACAACTCCCCATTAATGGCTTCCCCCTAGCAAAAGAGAGTCTATGGGAGCCTTGGAACCTTCAGAAATGAATTTCCCATTTCTGACAAAATGATGCAGCAGAAAACACCATCAGCTTTACAAGGATAAAGTTGGACAACAGGATTCCAGCCATTTTTTTATATATTTATAATATATTCATAAATACGATTATAGATGATTTAGAGGGATTCACCTCCTTGGAGTAAGATGTCTCTATGAATACATTTAATCCTTTTAATTTTAAAGATTACTCTGTGAATAATACTTTTCACCCCTACTTTTAATTTTAAGTCAGCAGTCCCCAACCTTTTTGGAACCGCGGACCGTTTGGGGGGGCCGGCTCCATGCGTGGGGGGGCGGGGCACCCTATGCTCGCGGGGGAGCGTGTTGCACTCACGGGTGGGAGTGTTGCGTGACACCCCCCCGCGCATGCGTGCGAGCACAACATGCCCCCGTGAGCGTGACACACGCCCCCGTGAGCATGACACGCCCCCCCGTGAGCACGACACGCCCAACGTGCGTGCGGGGGGTGGAGATCCGCCCTGCGGCCCAGTCCTGGGAAGCCCACGGACTGACACCGGGCCACGGACCAGGGGTTGGGGACCCCTGTTTTAAGTAATATAAAAGTGGTGTGAAAATCCTGCTTTTATTCTTCACTGTAACCTCAGTCATCTTCCAAGTCTGCAATCAGTTACAAAAAGACTGTGCATGCTTTTGCATTTTTATTATCATGTTCACATTTTAATTTTTTGCAGGACAGTGTCAAGCCTATTGAGGCTAGTAATACAATAGGTAGGTTCTGGAAACAAATAACAGCAACTTAACAACAAACCAAATATTAAATAAAATACTAGATACATACCATGGAATTCCTGGCAAGTGTTGGAGAGGAATAAATGTATCTAACTTCTTTTTACACATACCACTAAGAAGAAAAAAAGCCAAAAAGCCATTATCATCATGAAATCAAATCACTTCATGGTTTGATTATACTTAACAGAATCCTGTTACTTTTGCACACTAATGTTGAGTCAAACAGTATACATTGCAATGGCAAATTACCACTTAATTAAGAAGTCGGTGCCTGTATTTCCTGTTGTACAATAAGTTTTGTGATTGGTGTGTGATAAGAAAAACAAGCTTCAACATCTGAACTAGCAGCAATTCCCTGAAGGGATTCACACTATTTGGCTTTTGCCAGCTTACACAGCAAACAGGAGTCTTGCCATTATGTATATATACATTTTGCAATTCCCAGTGCAGCCTCCCAGGAAAGCTATATTACGACAACACAGTCGTGGTGCCATATATTTGGCGTAAGCACAGTAAAAAGGATTCTACAAGCAAAATCAAAAGATGGAGAGCACAAACAAAAAATTATAACTATGAAACTAGACCTCAGATCAACACCTAATTTGGCACGGATGTAGCAAAAAGTCCACTGTTGCTCTGTGCTACATATGGGGGTGTTTGAGCAAAGGGTCCTTGAGTTGTGATTTTTAAAAATATATATATTGTTTTACCCTGTGCTGAACCAAGCAGCCATTTTGATAGCTCTTAGAAAAGAGATGAAAAATGCAGATAAGACAAAATATGCATACGTGGAGAATAACACCTCCATTTTAACCTCTTTCATTTGGTCCTCAGGAATTGGGCCATTGATGACTCTAATTTAGACCCTTTAATTACTACTTTTTTTACCCTGAAAACATTTGAATTTGCTCCTTTTTTTTTAATAACTTCTGAGAATTCCAAAGGAACTATTTACATAGCATAGCATTCTGGCCAATCAGAATGAGTCTCCAGTCAGCCTGCAAGGGAGGTCACTTGGACCCTGCCATCCCCCCCCCCCCCCCTATGAAAGAAACTCCTTCCTGGCCATTTAACCCCTTCCTGGCCACACATTCTTAGTTTCTACCTCTGGAAATATTTTAAAACCTGTTTTTTAAAAATAGATAATAATTAGAGATGGGCACGAAGCCCAAGATGAATCAGAAAATTTATGAAAAATTCCCAATCGTCCAAACCGGAGAACCCAAACTTTCCCAAAGCAATTGATTTTAGGGCAATTTATGAACCTACTGGTTCGTTGCCCACCTACAGATTTCCCTCACCCCTTCCCACTCTCCCTGACCCTTTCCCACCACCCCATTGCCTCCCTACCTTATCCTTGCCACCGCCACCACAGCCTGCACACCACCTCTGCCGCCTCCGCCCCCTGTGCTGGCACCGCCACCCACTCTACTGCCACCTGCACTGCTGCCGCTGCCATAAACAGCAGCTGGCTTCCCTTCGTACAGCCCTAGCCTGCTCAGAAAGCCGACTGTTGTTTGAGGAGGAGGTGGTGGCAGAAGCACATGCAGCGACATGCAGAACAGAACACGCAGTGGTAGCAGTGGAGCGGGCAGCAACTGAGTGGGTGGTGGCGGTGGCTGAGGACAAGGTAGGGAGGTGACAGGGCAGTGGGAAGGGACAGGACCAGACCGTGGGGGTGGGGGGGCATTCAGCTTTTCTTTTCTTTTTTGCAGTCACGGGCTTCCAAAAAAAAAAAAGGGGGGGGGGGAAGCACTGACAAACCGATTCATGGTTTGTCAGTAAAGCATTTGGAAATTCATGGTTTGTGGTTCATGATTCATCAGCCTTGATGAACCACAAATCAAGACAAACTGTCATTTTGTTAGTTCATGCCTATGTCTAATAATTATATACAGCAGCTCACTCATCTAAACTGTGAAATTACTGTTTTTTCCCTTTGTGGCATTGAATGATCTCAAAGCATGAGTAAGTTTACCCAGTTTACAGATCCACATGATTTCATATGATTTTTAGATGTTATCCTCCCTTAACAAATGTCAGATCATAGATCCTATTTGCACCCACAGATTAAACCTCAGAAATCATGGGTCCTTCAGCTCATGGCTTTGCAGTGGTACAAAGACATGGAGACGATGCATGGATCCTCATGGATCCATGTGGTTTTTCTGCAGGATCATCCCCAAATCACTGTCCATTCATAGGCCCCATTTCTGCCCATATGCTACAACACAGAAATCATGGATTTCTAAGCGCATGGCTTGGCAGTGGCACAAAAACACGCATCCAAAGCATGGATCCTCATAGATCTACATGATTTTACACAGGATCACTCTCAAATCATTCTCCAAACATAATCCCTATCTGTGTCCACCAACTACACTGCAGAAATCATGGGTCCCTCAGTGCATGGCTTTGCAGTGGCACAAAACACTAATATAAGTCAGAGTGATGATGGACCCACATGAGTTTTTTATAGGATCATCCCCAAACCACTGTACACTCATAGGCCCCAGTTGTGCCCATAGGTTACACCATAAAAATCATAGGTCCCCAATTGTATGGCTTTGCAGTGGTGTAAAAGCATGGATCCAACTTACAGATCCTCATGATTTTTACATAGAATCATCCCCAAACCACTAACAAATCATAGGACCATCTGTGTCCACAGACTACACCACAGAAATCATGGGTTGCCCGGGGCATGGCTTTGCAGTGGTGCAAAAACAAGGATCTGATGCATAGATCCTAATGGATCCACATGATTTTTCAGCAGGATCATCTCCAAAGCACTCTCCAAACATAGGCCCCATTTATGCCTATAGATTGCAACACATAAATCATGGGTCCCTGAGTGCATGGCTTTGCAGTGGTGCAAAAACACCAATCCAAGGCACGGACAATACCAATACTAACAACAATAACAACCTTGTTATGATTTTTACACAGGATCGTCCCAAAACCACTATCCGATCATAGGTCCCATCTATGTCCACAGATAATACTCCAGAAAACATGGGTACCCCAGAGCATGGTTTTGCAGTGGTGCAAAAACATGGATCTGATGCACAGATCCTAATGGATCCACATGATTTTAACTAGGATAATCCCCAAGCCACTGTCCAGTCATAGGCTCCATTTGTACTCATAGATTATAACACAGATATCATGACTCCAGATACATTTTGATTGGTCAAAATGCTATGCTGTGCAAATAGTTCTGTCATTTAGAATGTTTACATTTCTATTATATGTTCATAGTAGGATAGACACAGGTTACTCATTTTCGCTCAAGTGAGAGTTCAGGCTTGACTTGATTGAGCACCCACTTTTCTGCTTTTCTGGCTGTCTTTACAAATACCACATTTCAAAAGACTTGATTTTTGTCCCTGTCTTTCTTCACTATTTTCCTTTCACATAGTATGCATGATTTTGACCTTGCTTTCCAGTGACATTGTTTGCTAACTCCAACCTCTTCCTTTTTTATTATTTCAAAAAGCGAAGGGATATATTTTGGAAAACATGTACATGACATATCTGTAGAGGTTTTTTGGTCCAATACAGCTTTTCTTCCTCAGCTTGCCTGAGTCAAAGAAAGGGATATGAAATCAGAATATAGCTTTCCAGTCTGCATTTGAAGAGCATGCATGGAAACATTAGTTTAACCAAAAGAATAAAGGGTGTGTATTAGAGATGGGCATGAACCTCAGTTTGGAGGTTTGTACCACTTCATCAGCATGGCACCACAGGTGCCGTGTGTTCACTTCCCCCTGCTGGTTCCCCCACTCACCAGCTGGCGCACACTGCTTTTCTCCTCATCATCACATGATCATCCAGTCACACCAGGAGCACAGACTTCCCTTCTCTGCCTCCTCCAGCAGCTGCCCGCTCAAAGGCAGCACTGCAGGAATCCCTGCCTCGCCTCCTCATCTAAGTGAATGGCTGCTGGAGGAGGCGCAGAAGGAAGTCTGTGCTTCTGCTGTGACTGGACAATTGCACAAAGAGGAGGAGAAAAGCAGCACACGTTGGCTGGTGAATGGGAAAGCCAGAAGGGGGTGGGGAAAGTGAACGAAACTGAGGTTCATGCCAATCTCTAGTGTTTCTACATTGTATGTGTTGTACGTGCATACACCTTTGCTTGACCAGTTCATTAAGTTCAAGACAGCTCTTGCACAGAAGGAGTAAAGCCACATCTAAGCAGTTCTCGTTTCTATCTTCTCCAAGTAACCATAGCACAGATCATATGCTCATCTTCTAGAATCCTCTACTACTGGGTGAGCCTACATGAGAGGAATTTATGATTGGATTTGTGGGTAGCATATTTCCTGGCTTTTTGAATCATGGGTACAGAAGATATCCCACATTCATAAACTGGAGTTGTTTGTGTGTTTTTAAGAATTAAATTTCCTGTTTTTTTTTAAATGGGGGTTTAAATATACATATGCCCTTCTCTCACTCTCAGGCCCCAGTGTGTGGTCACCCAGCCCCCAGCCCCACTCCCCATCAACTTCAACACAGAATCTACAGTACTTTCTTAGACAGTTGAAATTCTACTAATAAAAACAACCTTACAGTCATTACGTGTTTTCTGTTTCATCAATTTAAAAATTCAATGACTATTGAACTCAAAATAAAAAGAGGGGAAATAAGTTCTAACAATTTTTATGATATTTGGGGTAAATTTGTGGAATTTGTGTTAGTGAAAAGAAGGGGGAAAGCCTCTAAAGAATACTCTATACAATTTTGGAGAGGTAGTCCGTAATTAAAATATTGTTAAATGGAGTCCCGTGGGTATGGGGTGCACGTTAGAATTTAGTTTATAATAAGCACTATTATTTGTAATTTTTTGTATTTTTGTTGTTGTATATGTTTTTTGTGTTTTTTTGTATTTAAAAAATTAATTAAAAATAGAATAAAAAAATTCAATGTGAAAAACTGCAGTATTCTTGCATGAACACCAAATCAATTGAATCAAATATTTTGACACCAGCTCCCAGAATTCCCACCCAGTGGTAGAGAATTATAGGTATTATAACTCCAATACACATGGAGAGCCAAAAGCCAATGACATGGCCATGAAATATCTCATAATTTCTTGACACCAGAGTACTTCTAAGGATGTTTCAAGTCATATGATCACTGGGAAGAAGTCGTTGATGGATAAGCCAAAGAAAGATTAACGGTATCTTCTTATGGGTATCCTCGAGAAACACAAAATGTCTGATTCTTTTATTGTGTTTTATAACAGAATAGGCAACATCTGAGGGGCTGGGAACCCTTGTTCCCACCCACCCTTAGTGTTTGGTGGGCTGCACCACAGCCTCTCAATTTTTCACATCTCCCAGAAATCTTGGGAGAACCATTTGTCATTTAAATGCAACACATGCACCCTGGGTAATCAGAAATAGGAAGTGACAGACTGGTCACTTCCAGGTTGTAAAAAAAGGCTAACTCTGGATTAAATGAGGACTGAAGGCAAAATTACATTTAAATAGCATATTTCATCCCTTGTAGATTTACAGTGAAATGAAGTGGGGGGGCTGGGTGACCACACACTGGGAACTGAGAGAAGGTCCTCCTGGAAGATCTTAAAAAGCAGATGGAGTTGGGTGTTACTAGACCACTTCTGAACAGCCTCTTTCAGGTTTTTCATATATATATGAAATAGTATGGGGGAATCATGGAACCCTGAGACAATCCACAGACTAATGGTCAAGGTGTTGAACAGGAGTCCCCCAGCATTTCTACCATTCACAAAGTGACACCATGCAAAGGAAAATCCCAGAAGCTGACTCCTTTTTCCATCAGTTAACCACTTTTCATGCAAACACAAAGCAATTGTCAGGGCTGTTTTCAACAAAGAGCAAAAGAACCTTTGGAAATAGCAGCCCGGTTTCCTTAGAGCTGGCTCCACTGCCCTAAGGGAAGCCGTTGTCTCCATATTTGCAAAGGGTGGCTGCAGCTTCCCTTAGGGCTGGCTCCGATGCCCTAAGGGAGAGTGGGCCAGCCCTATGGGAAACCGCTGCTGCCATCTTTGCAAAGTTGGCAGCGGTGAAGCAGGCAGCGGGGTAGACAGTGGCAGCGCGGGCAGCAGCACTAGTGGCCAAGGGGCAGGGGCAGGCTGTGGGGGTAGGGGGCTAGCCTAGCCCTTCCCTCTCTGCCTATGGGCCTGCCTATCAGCTGTTTGGCAGGCCGACAGGCATAGAGGGAAGGCCATAAGCAGAGAAGGAAGTCTAGGCTGCCCGGCAGCCTACAGTCTTCCCTCTATGGCTATGATGAATTGACCACAAAGAATATAATACAAAAAAACAAAAAACAAACAAACCGAAAAACAAATAGTGAGCTTTCAATGATAAATCATCTTCTTCAAGGCTGTGCATCAAGTTCTTGTGGGCAGTTCCAAAACACAAGAACTTGATGCACACCCTTGAGAAGATGATTTATCATTGAAAGCTCACTCTTTGTTTTTCGGTTTGTTTGTTTTTTGGTTTTTTGTATTATATTCTTTGTGGTCAATTAAAGGTATCACCTACTCCTGTAAGAATATTTAAGGAACGGGCTGAAGAACTCTCAGAACGACTATCTATTATTTTCTTGAAAACATAGAGGATGGGTAAAGTGCCAGATGAGTAGAGGAGAATTAAGCTTATCTCTGTTTTCAAAAAGAGCAAAAAGGAAGAACCTGGGAACTGTAGACCAGTCAGCCCGACATCAATCCCAGGGAAAATTCTGGGATTCTAAAGCAGTCACTCTGCAAGCACTTTGAAAACAATGCAGTAATAACTAGAAGCCAACATGGATTCGTCCAGACCAAATAAATACTCCCATACTAATCTGATCTCATTTTTTGATCGGGTAATCTCCCTGGCAGATAGTGGGCGTGATGTAGACATAATATATCTTGACTTCAGCAAAGCTTTTGACAAGGTGCCCTCTAGCATTCTGATTAGCAAGCTAACTAGGTGTGGGCTAAATAGAACAACTCTGAGATGGATCCACAGTTGGTTACAGCATCATATCATCAGGGCCGACCTTGATGGATACTGACCCTATAGCCTTTTGTGGACCTTATGAGAACTATTTGGTAGTTCAAGAAATGAACCTGTTCGAGACCCTATTGGTCAGGGAAGAGCTGCTAAATGTCAAAGTTGATACTAATAGTTTTTTGGACATGCCAGAAATGAACATTGAATGTTTGAAAGTTACTGAAGAGCCTTCTATGGAAAAGTTGAGCCAGGGAAAGGACATGGAATTATCTGAGGAAAAAGCAGAACCCTCACAATACTTTGATTTGGATTTCTGCATTAAGTAGGGGATTGGACTCGATAACCTTATAAACCTCTGCCAACTTCATTTTTCTATGATTCTATAATTCCATGAAAAGAAAAGAAAATAATATAACTTGCCTCCCAAAATTCACAGGAGGCCTTGTTGATCCCATTTTGTGGAAGTCTGTACTTTGCTCCGGACATGCATATGGGTGGTCACCCTGTGTCACAAATGGAATACCATTTCTGGAAGCAACTCCATCCACTAATTACAAACAAAAGTACAGTTAAATTGGAAATCTGTACTAAAAGAATATGATCCAGTGGGCAAAATCCTGTTGGTGCCGTTCCGCCAGTTTGAACCAGATCAGGGAGCTGGAAATTGATTTAAAGCTTCCTATCCCCCTTAGGAAGCACTTAGGAGCCTCAGGATGGGGGAGGGAGCTTTTAATAGTAACCAAGAGCATTTTTTTAACTCTTAAAAATTCCCCTCTAACCCCCTCCCCCGGCTCTCAAATTCTTTCTGATGGCAAAAATGATCTCTAGGGAGCCTCAGAAGCGGAAATGGAGAAATAGGAAACTTAAAATTAGTTTAAATTAATTATTTCCAGCACACATGAGTCTGCAGTGATGCCATTGGTATTTTTCTACATTTATACAATTTCATCCCTGATGTAGTTTGTACAGTTTTTATGTTTTCCCATCTCCCCAGAAGGCACATTTTCTTTTTATTCTCATGTTCTCCTGTTGCAGGAGAATTCAGTGCTTATGGTGCTCCCAACCAAAATTTATTTCTGTGGTGAAAGCCTCCCAGTCAGAAACTTTCAGTTTGCACACAAACAAGAACATCTTGAAAGAATAACTCCAGAAGGGAAGCTCCAGCAGTGAAGTGGATTTCCATCATATTTTTAAAATATTTAAAAGATGAAGGAAAGTGATTTTCGGAGATGTAGCTTTCAAAATGCAATCCGAATGTGAATCTCTCTAATCCCTGTGTTTCTTTATGAGCAGCTAGGAGAAGGAGGAGTGAAAATTTTGTCCTGTTTGGAAAAGCCCACAATCACACTTTTGAAATGGTACAATTGTGCTAACTGTGTGAGTGTGCTTTCTGCAAAAATCATATGCTTGGATCCAAAGATAAGGAAATTCATGGAAGGAAAGTACTGCACATCCTCCTTTCCCCAGCAGCCACTGTGTCCGACCTAACATCCAAAGGTCTGCCAAGGGCCCAATGCTTTGGCAAGGTTTCTGTGGTGACTCAGATGAGGGGAGAGGATGCAAAACATTCCCTCTGTCAATTTCCTTACATGAAGAACTTCTAATGATGTTGCCACGTTAGTCTGTTGCAGCAAAAGCGAGAGTCCTATGCTAACTTAAAGACTTAAGAAACTTATTTCTCCACGAATTGTAGCATGTGAGAATTCATACCATAATAAATTTAATAGAGTCTGAGTTAATACATAACTCTTTGTTGTTTTTATTTTGTTTATTTTCAGCATCCAGGTCATGGTATTGAAACTGCCTATGATGGAGCTATCAAGGATTTGTGGGGAATCAGCCATGTCAGTGAACAAAAACAGTACACGCACATGGCCTCTTGCAGTGGAAAACCCAGAGGGTCTGCACTTCCACACTTGTGAAAGTGAAAGGCAGCCATTGTAAAAAGAAAGAAGCAGTTCTTGTGGCTTGAGTAAATTTGCCACCATGAATACAGGTTGCAAGAAGTAGTGGTTTCCTTTTATTACACACTTATTATTGGAAGTACTATATCCAGTTGTTTTTGAAGGAGGAACAGGTCCATTGGAGCAGGTTCAAGGGAAGGCAATAAAAATGATCAGGGGTTGGAACACAAGGTCCATGAAGGAAGACAGAAGAAACAAGATACATAGAGTATGGAGGGGGGAAACCTGAAGAGGATAAAAATAGCACTGTTTAAATATGTGAAATATTGTCACATCAATTAAAGCAAAGATTTGTTATCTGCTGACGTTGTCACATCAATTAAAGCAAAGATTTGTTATATGACAGCTGAGATCTGATGATGGTAGGTTTTTTGCTGAGCATTATGATATTTCAGTTTTATGAACAGTTGACAGTACTATTAAAAAAACACTGCCCCATAATTCATCAGCCATTACTCATTAGGAATGTGTCGCCAATGTGTTGTTTTTAAAAGCATTTTTTTTTAAATATTTTTTAAAAAATGGCTCTAAATTCTAAACATTTAAAAGCAACGAGTAAGTGCTACTGCTTAACCAAAAGAAATAGTCTATCTACATGTCTTAGTTGCTCACATTTAAGAAGAATTTCTGTTTCCCATTGATTAGAATTAGTTTAACAGATCCACATGACGTTACTGAAGTCTCAAATCAGTTCTTCCCCCTTGCTTTCTATTTCAAGATTATTTTCTCTCACTTGGGAACTTTATTTTTATTTTAGCCCATGTCCTTCCAGTTCTATTCTGCCCCCATCTGTTCCTTTGTATTGAACAAGATCACTGCTGATTCAGGGGGAGTTCTAATTGTATGATGTGTATACAATTAGAACTTCCCCTGACTTAAGCTGTGATGTCAGTGATAGGAGTGTTCTCCTCAGCACAGAGCAGCTCTCCCTCTGACTTTCTAAATATGGGGAGTCTCCCCAGCACAGCTGCCTCTTGTCCTCTGCTTCATGCCTAGCAAAACCAATAAAACATATTCTCCCCCCCCCCAAAAAAAAGAGGTAACGACTCAAAGCTTTCCTTCAAATTCTGCAGACTTTACTCCATGTTAGGAGGAAAGCAACAACCCCTTCTTCACAAAAACCAAAAAAAAACCAAAACCGAAATTACACAACATCAAGGGAGGGAAACAAACAAGAGGTAAAGACAGGATGAAGAATAGAGAAGGGAGAGAGAGGAAAAGAGGGGACATTATCAATGTAGAAACTCAATGTGGATTACATTGAAGGAAAATTGACCATAGTATGGAATCTTGTAGTGAGTAATCCTGGTTCAATGTGGAAAAGGGATCATAGTTACAACCCCCATTAATCCAGGACAACAGCTTGTCTGGATGGATGCAAAGAAAGAAAGCCCTAGCATTTATAGTACTCTTGTTAAAACACTTATGTCTTAATAACACTAGTCTTCTGACCCAAAGGGGAAAAAAGTGTAATGATATCTTTCCAGAAGACATCACGGCCCTTTTCCAACACTGCCTAACGACCAGCTACTTTCAGTGGGATAATGATTTCTATGAACAAACAGATGGAGTGGCCATGGGGACCCCCTCAGCCCGGTTATAGAGAACTTCTACATGGAACATTTTGAAAAACAGGCCCTGGCTTCTGCACCCTTCACACCCACAGTCTGGTTCCAATAGGTGGATGACACCTTCGCAATTTGGAGCCACAGTGAAGAAAAACTGGAAGAATTTCTAAACCATCTCAATAGCATCCACCCAAATATACAATTCACCATGGAAAAAGAAATAGAGGGCCAACTCCCTTTCTTAGATGTCATGGTCATACGCAAACCTGACCTCCTATTGGGACGCAAGGTCTACAGAAAACCCACCCACACAGACCAGTACCTACACAAAAACTCCAACCACCACCCACGACAAAAAAGAGGCATGATCAGAACTGTGAATCAGAACTGTGAAGCTCAATTTCTCAGCACCGAACTTAACCATCTGAATTGGGCTCTACAGGCAATGGGTATTCCAAGAATGAAATCACAAGAGCCATCAAACCGAGAAAACAACACCGAACTGAAGAAGAAAAATAGCCACCCACAAATAAAGTATTTCTGCCATACATTAAAGGGGTGGTCACGGACCGCATGGGGAAACTTCTGAAAAAACACAACCTACAAACAGTATTCAGGCCCACCACAAAAGTACAACAAATGTTACGGTCAGCAAAGGACAAAAGGGACCCCCTCACCACTGCAGGAGTATACCGGATACCTTGCAGTTGTGGCCAGGTATATATTGGGACCACAAAACGCAGCATCCACACCAGAATCAAAGAACATGAGAGACACTGCAGACTAAAACAACCGGAAAAATCGGCAGTAGCTGAACATGTCCTGAAACAAGCTGGACATGAAATCCTATTTCAAAACACAGAAGTACTGGACAACACCCGCAATCATTATGTTAGACTACACAGGGAAGCCATTGAAATCCACAAACATCAGCAAAGCTTCAACAAAAAATAAGAAAGTCTAAAACTCAACAAAGTCTGGCTCCCAGCACTGAAAAATACAGCCTGCAAAAAGGTCAATAAACTCTACCCAGCCACAAGGACCGGTGATCACTGCACACAAAAGACTAGCTAACAACACCCATCAATCACAGTGACAGATCATCTCCCCCCTTATCACAACAATATATCCATAACAAAAAACACCCTGATCACAATAATCACCCAATCTCCTGAAAAGGACAAAAAGCTGATCCCACAGCTACAAATACTTACTCAACTATCCCACACACTACACCAGAACACAGAGTTCTAATTCCTGTCCTCTGAAGATGCCGGCCACAGAGACTGGTGAAACATTAGAAAGAAAAACCTCCAGAACACGGCCAAACAGTCAGAAAAACCTACAACAACCATGTAATGATATTAGTTTTATGGCCAAAACAGCAATAAGCCAAAAAATTAAATAACGTCAATAAAAATGTGGGGAAACTAAAACTGAGTACAGTTCAGTCGTAATTTCAGAGCTCTGGGGGCAGGTGAAGAAGCTATTAAGCCAGGAAAAAATATTAATTATCTAGTATATTAACTATATCTAGATATAACTGAACTGGTGGGACCACCTTGAAAAATCTGCATGTGAATATACTGTATGAGAATTTAAGGTCTGAAGTACAATCGGTCCCATTTGCACAGTAGGATTAAAAACAAAAAATTATTCTGGAGCTTTACCGCATTTCTTTTTTCCTATATACATTTCCACTGTCCGTTCAGATGATGTAGTTTTGTTTCGGAGATGGACACCATCAAAGATACACTTCTTGCCTGCATGATAAGTGTGATTACCAGAACTTGGGTAGAATGTCCATTCTGTGGCTGAATTCTCATTACCTTCTGGAGAAAGGGAGGGGGCAGGAGATATATATACCAGAATTTACACAGACCTTCCAAGACCGTGTCATTCATCTCTTGTCTGGAAGTGCTCTGTTGTGGTTTTTCGCAACTAGAGCCAGCAATACTTCTTTATCACAGAATGTATTGATAGGTATAATCTCATGCCTACAAACACCTGTGTCATTCATTCAGCCATGAGACCAAGTCTAAACTGCAGACCTCATGCTCACAGCATCTAGCTAGCATAATTTTTTAATTTATTCTCCTCATACCATCTGCCTTGCAGAACTTGTCCATTTTGCAGCATTTTGAATAGTCTTATCTGTGAACCTTTGGGGACTCTTTTCCTAAAGGCTTAATGGACTTATCCTTGTTTGTTTGTTTCCTCATTGTTTATTTATATGTTTTCATTTCCTTTCTGTTCTGTATCTGCCACCTTCCCTTTATGAACAGACTCTAAGATTATTTTTAGCAACAATAGTTCATCACCTCCTTAATGTGAGTTAAATTTAAACATACATTTGTTTTTTAAATGTCCCTCATTATGTTTCACATTGGCAACATTAAGAAATGATGCATTTCAGAATACAAGATATTCTTAGCATCATTTGGAGAAAATGCCTTTAGAAAAAAGTCAAAATGCATTTTTTTAAAAAACAGTTCTTTTTACCAATAGGGCAGCCCAGTTTCAGTTTTGTCAAACTTGGTCTCTTCTTCTGGAGAATAGCTTTGTGGAATTTGGAACCTTGCCACCAAGATTTTATTATTTATTTGTTTCATTTCAATTAGCAGGAGTGACTGAAAGGATATGAGATGGGGACACAAGAGAGGGCCTTCTCTGTGGCTGTTCCCAGGCTCTGGAATCATCTCCCTAACTAACTATATGGGCCCCTCCCCTTCACCCTTTCAGCAACAGCTGAAGACCTGCGTCTGTAGGCAGGCTTTTAATAACTGAATCTATTTTGCATGCTGGACATGTAATTTTCTATGTGTCTTTTTAACACTTTTAAATGTTTAGATAATCATGATGATGGTTTTAGATTGTTTATAATTTAATAATGTGGTTTTAGCATAACTTATTTTAATCACTTATTTTAAACCTTGGTTCTTTCACCAG
Organism: Intellagama lesueurii; assembly: GCA_037013535.1. Lineage (NCBI taxonomy): Eukaryota > Metazoa > Chordata > Lepidosauria > Squamata > Agamidae > Intellagama > Intellagama lesueurii. The sequence continues at coordinate 188,812,340 of JBAJHW010000001.1, read as the reverse complement.
GAGTAAAGCGGATCAGAAATGAAACAAACAAAAATAGGTAAAATAAAAGGCAGGGATTTTTTTTTTCCAGTGGCCAACCGGATAGCAAAATCAATGCAACAGCTATAGTGGCTGGTGCCATGCTTGCTAGAGTTTGCATCCCATGCCGCCTTCAATATACATGCCGTAAGTGGAGTTTTCTTGGCTCTATGCTGCTGCTGGAATATTTGGAAGGCTCCCACCTCCCCTCCCACAGGGCGTTTTTGTTTGTGCCATTGCTGCCTGGCCTTGTGAAATAAGAAGGTACATGGATTGTGACTAGATATGGGGATGAATAAAAACAACAACGAATAGCAATATTCATTTTAAAAATGCTGATTTGTTTCATGTTCGTCTCTTCGTATTCATCAATTCCAGAGACCCCAATGAATATGAAGGGATGAATATTGCTCCATTTTTATTTGTCCCCTATAGGAAGCCTATGGCCTTCCCACTCTGCCTATGGGCCCACCGAACAGCTGATAGGTGGGCCCATAGGCAGGCAGCCAGTGCCACAGCCACCTCCCCCACAGCCTGTCCCCCACCCCCTTCCCCTCCCTACCTTAGCCGCCAATGCCTCTGCGCAGCAATGCAACCATCCACTGTCACCCAGCACTGACACCATCCATTGCCGCCCACTGCAGCGGCCTCTGCCCTTGCAGCCTGCCATAACAGACACTGGCTGCCCTTTGCAAAGATGGTGGCTGCATCTTCCCTTAGTGCAGAGAAGCCGCAGCCGCCATCTTTCCATATGGCAGCTCGGATTCCCTTAAGGCAGGCCATGGCGGCGGAGGCCACTACAACAGGTGGCAATGGATGGCAGCAGCAGAGGCCACCATGGTGCAGGCCATCACAGATGGCAGCGGTGGAACAGTGGCACAGACTGCAGCCAAGGTAGGGAGGCAACGAGGGCAGTGTTAAGGGGGCAGGGTGGCAGGCTGTGGGGGTGGGGGGCTCAGCTTTTTTTTAAAAGACAGCCTCAAGTTGCCTTAAAAAAAAAACCTGACAAACCAACAAGCCGATTCATAGTTTGTTGGTTCACAGGGATGAAATTCGTGGTTCATGGTTCATCAACTTTGATGGACCACGAACCAGAACAAACTGTAATTTTGGCGGTTCGTCCCCACCTCTAATTGTGACAGTAGTGCTCCCTTCCTTGCCTTGCTCCAAATGCCACAATGGGTCCAAACAAAGGTGCCTACTGACTCTGTCCAAATCCCTCCCCTCCCTGTTGGCTTTTTGATGTTCATGAACACAACACACATACAACACTTTCATGGTTAGCCAATTAGCCCTGAGAATAGATGAAGGTGGGGTGCTAGGACTTAAGCCACCTCACAAACAGAAATCAATTTTTTTCCTCCAATACTGATGATCCAGAATTTGTACCCCTTCCTAGAGACCCAGAAAAGCCACCGGTTGGCCCAGAAGGGTTGTTTTTTATTATTATTATTATTATTATTATTATTATTATTATTATTATTATTATTATTATTATTATTATTATTATTATTATTATTATTATTATTATTTTGCACCCCCTCAGTTCTTCCCTGGAACTCCAGCATGCCTTCTGAGACCTGGGTTATTTTTAAGGGGGGGCTCCCTAACGCTTTAAAATCTAAATTAAGTTGCTAGTCCCAAATATAGCAGACCCATCCCATCAATTTCTGAATAGTAACCCCACACAAGTATATCTTATTCAATTAGTGTGTCAACTGATTTAAGTGTTCCTGGTTTTCTACTACTGAAAACCTGGCCGGGGGGCGGTTTCTCCAAAAATGCTTATTGTCTTTCTGTTCTTTTTCAGAAACGCAGTTTTGGCCACATAGCTGTTGTAATAGAGCACTTGAGTTTCCTATTAGTTTATGTGATTTGGAGAACAGTCATTCTGGGCTGCAAATAAGCTAAAATGATTTAGTTTGACTAATTATGAAACTTTACTCACGTGGGGAGGCCATCTCGCGTCTGTTCTTGACTAATAGCACAGTTTCTTCTACCAAATTGGTTTAACGTGGAGAAGTGCTAGAATAGCAAGATGAAGCTGACAAAGAGGAATTTGATTTCAGGGTGGGATCTCGCCTAACTAAAACTAAATAAAATAAAACAAAACAAAACAAAATGAAGGAAATGAGGGACCTACTTATTAATCATTTGAATGAACTAATTCTGGATACTTCTAGACCTAGCACATACTCAAAATGTCATGGATCTTTGGAGGACTTATTCGGCAGGTCTAAATTTTCTTGACTGTCATTCTGCTGGAAGGAAGCTGATGTAGATTCCTGTACATGAAACTCACTGGATTTTGTCATACTGCTGCTTAGCACTGGAAGGCAAGGAGTAATACACTTCATCTGAAAGGAACTGAAGATGCCTCAACATGTGGGAAATAAATTTAAAAATCACTTACAGTATTTTATCAGAGTATCCCAAAGCAATCTTCTACAGCACACCTTTGTGAAAATATACCCACACCCCATTCATCTAAATTGGCTGCTCACTTGCATACAATAGTTGCATTTCAAATTAGAAATACGAAATGTCCTTTTGGATGCAAGGTGCTGTCCAAATGGAAAGCCGTCGCGTTATAGCCAGCTCAGGATCAAATTTAGGGGGTTCTAAGTCACCCCCTGGACATGAATGTGTGGACAACAAGGTTTGTGGCGGGCTTGAAAACCAGCTCTGTTTTGCAGCTCCAAATCGTCAGTAACTGCAAATTGGTAGAACACTCAGGCACTGCTCCACAGTGATAGGCTGATCTTTGCAGGATTAAATTCAGTAATTTAATTCACAGAAACAGTTAAAATTAAAACACTGGTGGACTGTAGAAGAGGTAAGTACACAACCCCAGAGAGCACTCCATTACCAGAATCAGTTACTGCTCTCTACACTATATACATTGCATGTTACAGTTTAATAAGATGGAATTTCAGGACTAACTGTGCCATCTGGATCAGCTGTTCTGTTGTCCTTTGGATGCCAAGGAAACAGAAGATAGCAAATAGATGGAAAGGAGAATTCTGGTGCCAATCTGTCACTACTTAGATTCTTAAGAGATGCTCTTGTTCTTCAGTGAACAAATGGATACTATGCTGTTCCAACAAACATTTGGCAAAATAATCCATATTGAGTCATTCTCATCCATCTTTAATTCCTGGACAGTAGCATCTCTAAACATGAGAAACTTCTGCTCACCTGTAGGTTCCACACATGCTTTTTTTTGCTGATCCACAGGGACATATTCTCTTTGTGAGGCAAAAAAGGGCAATAAGTGTGTGTGTTGGATCGTCATGCAAGCAGGATTTTGCACTTTAGTTATGTCACTCTCCAAGTGGTGAAAGTGATGATGGAGATGAAGGGGCTACTTCCTCCTTTCTATGCATTTTTGGTAATGGGTGGGTAATAAATGAATGAAAGTATCCAAGGTGGTGTAGTGACAGAGTAGAACCCAGGAGACCTATGTTTGAATCCCCACATAGGCATTTACTAGGGGCTAGTAAAACCAGTTTTTAAATATCTCACTCAACTTGAAAGTCCTAACTGGGTTGCTGTGAGTCAGATCCAGCTTGACAGCATACAGTATAATACACACACACACAATCATAGAAACATTGAATAATGAAGTTGGAAGGGGCCTATAAGGCCATCGAGACAAACCCCCTGCTCAATGCAGGAATACAAATCAAAGGATATTTACCAGGTAGTTGTCTAAATTTCTCTAAAATACCTCCAGTGTTGGAGCACTCACCACCTCCTGACATAATTGGTCCCATTGCCTTATTGCCTTACTGCTCTCACAGTTAGGAAGTTTTTCCTGATATTCAACCAAAATCTGGCTTCCTGTAACTTGAGCCCATTGTTGTGTGTCCTGCGCTCGAGGATGTTCGAGAAGAGATCCTGCCCCTCCTCTGGATGACAGCTTTTCAAGTATCTGAAATGTGTTAGCTTCCCTCAGTCTTCTTTTCTCAAGGCTTTTCAGTCTTTCCTCATAGGGTTTGGTTTCCAGCCCCCTGATCATCCTTGTTGCCCTCCTCTGAACTTGTTCCAATTTGTCAGCATCCTTCTTGAAGTGTGGTGTCCAGAACTGGACACAATCCTCAAGGTGAGGCCTAACCAGTGCCAAATAGAGTAGAACTAGTACCTTACCGGATTTGGAAACTATATTTCTGTTAATGCAGCCTAAAATAGCACTTGCCTTTTTTGTAACCACATTACACTGTTGGCTCATATTCAGCTTGTTATCTATAATGACTCCAAGATCCTTCTTGCTTGTAGTTTTGCTGAGCCAGGTATCCCCCATCTTGTAACTGTGTGTTTGGTGTTTTTTTTTTCCCTAAGGTGCAGTACTTTGCACTTATCCCTGTTGAATTTCATTCTGTTGTTCTCAGCCCAGTGCTCCAGCCTATCCAGATCATTTTGAATTTTCTTTGTCTTTCAAGTTATTAGCTATTCCACCCAATTTTGTGTCATCCGCAAATTTGATTACCATTCCCTGCACCTCTGATCCAGGTCATTAATAAAAATGTCAAAGAGCACAGGGCCCAGGACTGAGCCCTGGGATATCCTACTTGTTACCTCCTCCCAGTTTAAAAAGGAGTCATTAATCATCACTCTCTTAGTACGATTATGTAGCCAACTGTGTATCCACCTGACACCTAGTCAGCTTGCTAATCAGAATATCATGGGGCAAATTTGTCAAAAGCTTTGCTGAAGTCAAGATATAAAATGTCTACAGCACTCCCTCTGTCTATCAAGGAGGTTACCTGATCAAAAAATGAGATCAGATTAGTCTGGCAGGATTTGTTCTTGACAAATCCATTTTGGCTTCTAGTTATTACTGCATTATTTTCAAAATGCTTGCATAATGACCACTTTATAATCTGTTCCAGAATTTTCCCTGGGATTGATGTCAGCCTGACTGGTCTGTAGTTTCTAGGTTCTTCCCTTTTGCCCTTTTTGAAGATAGGGACATTAGCTCTCCTCCAATCCTCTGGCACCTCACCCGTTTCCCATGATTTCAAGAAAATCATGGACAGTGATTCTGAGAGTTCTTCAGCCAGTTCTTTCAACATTCCCACCCAATGATTGAATAGGGTTCCAGTTCCTGTTGTTTCATGAATAAAATGCATCCTATAAGTAGGTGTGGTATTTGCAAAACTGCTTTCACAAATGATATTTTCAAAATTATTTTTATCAGTTGGACATACTTGTAGCAGAGATGAAGGCTGTCTTACTGTTCACCTTGTATGGGAGACCTTGTCCTGGTTGTAAACAGCAGACCGGTTCGAAAGCATGCAAAATGCAAAATGCGAGTAGATAAATAGGTACCACCACGGTGGGAAGGTAACGGCGTTCCGTGTGTAGTCGCACTGGCCACGTGACCACGGAAGATTGTCTTCGGACAAACGCTAGCTCTATGGGTTGGAAACGGAGATGAGCACCGCCGCCTAGAGTCGGACACGACTGGACAAATTGTCAAGGGGAACCTTTACCTTTACCTATCCACACAACAGATGGAGGACCTTAGATCTGTTAAACAAACCAATATGCTCTTTGGTTGTGGGACTGGTTTCAGCTTTGGGGGCTTGAGTTTGTAGAAGTGCTTGTAACAACTCAGCCAACCATATGCCCTCTTAATCTGTGCGATGAAGTTTGGGAACAATGTCCTTAGCAAGACTGAGATTCCATGTGGGGCTTCATTTTGAACAGCTCTGGTCTGGGAAATGCAGATAATGCAGAATGTACTGATGTTGCTGACTAAGGTAGCCTATCATAAGCATACTAACACTGCTGCTCAGAGCACTGCACTGGCTGCCAATACATTACTATACCTGCTTTGAATGAATAGATGCCCAGTGATAGTAATGTACAAGGCCTTTAACAACTTGGGACTAGATCGCCTGCAAGAGCATCTTTCACATCAACTTGCTAATTCAATTGGATCTGCAGATCAAATCATTCTGACTATTCTGTCACCTGCCCACATACATCTGGTGTCAACCAGAGGCAGAGACTTTTTCTTCTTCTCATGCCTTGCCTTTGGAATTCCTTTCCTTTTGGGTACAACAGGCGTTGTACCCGAAAGTATCAAAATTCCTTTGTGGTGTTTTGGTACCTGTTCAAAACTTGCTTATTTGATCAAGTAGTGCATGATGTAAATGCCTACCTCAGCAAGATTTTCACACAGAAAGCCTCCAAGAGTGAGGTCACAGGATACAGATGAGATGAGACTGTAGCATCTCCCTCCATGGTAGTCAGTATATCTGCTTGAACAAGGACTTAATAGGACTGAACAGGGGTTAATGAGGCATACTTCCAAGTAAATGGGTATGGAATAGAGATGGGGACGAATATAAAAACGGATCGGCTTTTTCTACGAAAATAACCAATTCGTTAAATAGTCATCCCTTCATATTTGTGGGTTCCAGAGACCCCCACGAATACGAAGGGATGAATATTTACCCGTTTTTATTCGTCCTTCGTATTAAAAAACAAAAACAAAAAAAAACCATTCTGCCTACCGGCCGCCGATCAACTAATCGGTGGGGATAGGCAGCCACGCCCCCCCACAGCCACCCAACCCCACAGCCTACCCTCCCACCTCCTTCCTCTCCCTACTTTAGCCCTCCCCCACCCCCACCGACACCCCCTTTGTATTAAAAACAACAACAAAAAACACCATTCTGCCTACCAGCCACCGATCAGCTGATCAGAGGCCGATAGGCAGCCATCCCCCTCCCACAGCCAGCCACCCCAACAGCCTACACCCACACCCCCTTCCTTTCCCTACCTTAGCCTCCACCCCACCCCCACCAACACCCCCTTACCTTAATCGCTGCTGCTGAGGTCTCCTGGCCTCCCAGCCACGCATGTAAAAAGGGAGATTGGCTGCCCCTTGCAAAGATGGCAGCTGCGGCTTCACTTAGGGTAGGGAAGCTGCAGCTGCCATCTTTGCAAAGGGCAGCCTAGATTCCCTTATTCTGCCTTAATAATTCTCTGTGGTGTCTCTAGGTGCTTAGGGGCCAGTTTTATAGCCATTTAAAGCACAGACGAATCGACAGATTGATCCATCGAAGAATGTTCGTATATTCATACTCGTTGATCCGTTAACCTTGATGAATCACGAATCAAAACGAATCACCATTTTTTTTATTTGTCCCCATCTCTAGTATGGAATTACAGCCTTGGGGTTGTGGCTTCACAGGTTAGGCTTTTCCTAACTTGAGAAGTGAAAAGATAGAAGGGCTACTTGAAAGTATAGCTGGTGGTTGTTACAGGAAGATTAGAGTTGCCATATACCACTTCTCCAAATCTGGGTGGCCTAATTTGCATATTTTGCAAACTGTGACATAGTTTGTATATAACACAAATCAAGTACATAGACTCTTGGCTTTTTTTTCCAGCCAATATGTTACAGCTTTGGTATCATTTATACTGCAATTACTGACTTGGTAGTCAATATACTATAAAGGTAAGTGTACTTGGAAGAAGAAAACACAAGTTCAAATCCCTGCTTAGTCATAAAGACTACTTGGTGTCCATGGACCAGTCAGTACTTCTCAGCCAAACGTACCTTACAAAATTGTTATCAGAATAAAATGGGGGTGGGGAGGGAACTATCTAAAGCAGCTATGTACACTTCTGGTCTGTATGAATGACATATTGCAATCAACAGGAGTTTCTGGTGGCATTTTGCCTTCAGTCTAATCTTATTAAATAAGATGTGGGCCATTTTATTAATCTGTACAAGGTTTAGTACTTGGTGTATTATTTATGATTTATGTTTGCTTCTTTCATTTTGGATTTAAACTTCCCAGAGTAGTTTTTAACATTAATTGGTGTGGTATACAAGTTAAATAAGCAAGCAAACAAACAAACAAATGCAGCTTTTACTGGTAGCAAAAGATCCATGAGAGTACCCTAGGATATCCGTCACAAGTGACACATTATCACCTGATCTGTGAGGGCAAAAAGGGAATGCAAGGGAATGTGAGGATAAACTGCAGACATTATTGAGGGAGAGAGAAAGGTGTTATTTTCTACACAGATGCAAATTTAATATTTTATTACACCTGGAAGACACTGTAGCTTAATTTTCTTAGCCAAGTGTCACTTTCTTTCAACTTTTAATCACAACATGTGTCATAATTAGCTCTTCTGTCTGAAGATCTCGGTGCTGCCATTCAATTACTATTAATTAATTATCATAGTTAAGATAATGCTCAAAATTTGTATTTTTTAAAAAAAATTCAGTTTCTTCACCTCATTACTTGCACTTCCCCACTGAAGCATGTGTATAATAATCTGCAAACCAAGACCCTATTCTTAGGCATCTGATGAACTGGGTGCATTCAAAAAACAAAAACAAAAAGGCTATGCCTGACAAGACTTGTTAGCCTTTAAGGTGGCACAAGAATTTTTTACATTTCCACTGCAACTGATTAGCTCAGCTACTTTCCTGAAAACATTGAAAGGTATTCCTTTGTGTGTATTACAGAGCAATTACTAAGCTAAAAGGGCTACTCCTAAATTTTACCCTCCATATTTCATTTTCACTTCCTCTCAGTATAATTTATTTCTAACCGCTCACCTTCTTGCTGCTGTTTTATTTCAGTACAATGGGCTATGCTGTAGTATATAAAGAAATTCAGCATAGAGCTTGGAGAAATTAATTTTTAGATTACACCATCCAGAATCCCTCAGCCAAAATAATTACTGACCATATCGGCTGGGTGATTCTGGAAGACATTTTCAAAGAAGGCAACTTTTCCAATCTCTGTATGCTAAACTATACAAATACATCAATCTCATACAGACATTTTTTGAAGTGTAAACTGCTTTAAGTTAGTAGGACATATATATAAATAAGAAGTTCAAAGGACCACACCATACTACAAAGACAAATAAATGTAGCATCAGTCCTTTTACAATATTGTCATTTCTTTGTCCTTGTCTGAAACCTCTTTCCAAGAAGCTAAGAGCCACAGCAGCTATAAGTTATCTTCCTCCTCTCATTTTCTTTTTTCTCAATTCTTCATTTCCTCTGAGTAAATGAAGATCTCGGCTAAGCTCCTAGAACCCTGCAGAAAATAAACTGGAATGTGATTTTTCCCCCTGCCAGTTCAGTAAGATATATAATAGTAGAGATTGGAAAAATTTCTTTCTTCAACTACATCTCCTAGAATCACTCAGCCAGCACCAAAAGAGTTAGTTTTGCATTAATATTACAAAGAGTAACAATGGCAATTCTGTTGCAGAAAAGACAGCAGAGCATGTTACCTTAAATACATCTTGTTAGAGCACTAGCAGCTTGCACCAGGCTTTGCATGAGTGCTTACTGTATATGTGCTGCCCCACCCACTTCATTACTATGGCTTCATAGCTATCTACACATTGTCTGTAGGCAAATCTACAGAACGGATTTCAGTGCTATGCTATTAAGTTAAGGCTTGGCTTTTCCACAATTGCAAAAGTCATCCACAATTCAAGAGAGAATGAGTCTTTAATTTTTATATCAACAAGACTATGCCAAACTGCTGATGGCTTCACTGATTGGCTAACTGTGCTGAACAGTTCATTTCCTTATTCAGAAGTTTATTCCAAAACAATTGGCCAAAACACTTACTACATATTTTACTGTATAACTTAGCTAGATACTTTGTTAAAGACAAACAGTCAAAACGACAAACAGACAGACAAAGATTAGGAATCCAGGCCAGCTAAAAGTCTAAATGTGCACTGGGTGACATGCCAAGAATCCAGGTAAAAGCTAGCCAACTGGAATAAAATGGCAATCAGAAGAGGTGTGCATACTAAAACACACCTTGGTTTCCTGTTTCATAATATCGGTAATGGCAACATGAGGCAAGAGTTGCTGGTCTTGTCTATATTTCAGTGCAGTGGCTGAGCCACATATATTTAGACAGTTTCAGATCTAAGAATATAAGGCAAGGTGTTTAAATAAAACCCTTTGAAACTATGATAGTAAATATACTGGGGAAATAGATGTACAGAAACAGTTAACTTGAGCTTCAGTAATAACTGTCTAAAGAATAACCCACTCTTTTTACATACCAGTGTTCCAAAATACCAAGTGACCTCCTTTTCTGTGCAGCGCATGTTCTTGTGTGTGGAATGTAGGCCACCTAAGGGTTAATTATAAGTTCCATAGTTTCAGGAAGGGGGAAATTATGCCTCATTAACTCACTGGCATTTTTGTCAGGATAGTTATGCCCTGACAAACAGAATAAAGGCAATAAACCTTGTATCACCTTGATATATGGGAGGTCCTGAGCAAAGTTGCATTAGAGCATCCAGCAGGTATTGCTTAAATGAGTAGCATATGCAATGTGCATGATAGGGTGGCCTATTTCTGCTGAAACCAACTAAAATGTAGTGTGGCGTGGGAGGCCTTCTCAGAATTGCTTGGATCACTACACTGGTCTGCTCAGGCAGGAATTCAATGTTAACAAGAACAGACTACTGGGCTTACCATGGTAGCAACTTTAGAGTACCTGTAAAAAGAAGGTTTGTGTTTCACTGCGAGAAAGCATCAACCCAGAACTGAATATTTGAATTCAAATACGAGGAAAGCAGAATTTACTTTGAAGTTATCCTCAGATTGTATCTTTTGATCATTTTGTTGTTGCTGCTTCCAGGCAGAGATCTTTTAGATCTACCAGTAAAAAAGCAAAATACAGCTATTCTATCCTTCTTTTTCTTAACACTTTTAAAGGAGATAGAAATGGAAGAAGCCATGGGAGAGTTACTCATGGATAGCAGTAATGATGTCTGGATCCACAATAAAATTCTACATTCGAAGAAGTCAGATTGCACAATAAAAAGCTTTTCTGACAGAACAAACCACTCTCTCTCTCATAAAATATATGAAACACTGAGCATCACAGTTATTAAAAACTGAAATTTGGTATTAATAAGGCACGTCATTGTGAAGCATTTAAAATTGTGTGTGTGGGCACACACAAAACCTCCTTTAAACCTCTTAGAGGTTGTTAACAGTTTATTCATCACAGACACAACTCCTAAAACAATGTAAGGTACCTGTAGGAGAAAGACTGGGTGAAAGGCCAAGGTGCAGAGGTGAATCTATTAATGTAAGTTAGGAAAGGATTTTATCCCTGAGGTGTCAATTTAAAAAAGCAAATGCTGCCACTGAAGAAAGATTAAACACACAGTCTTAAATAATGTAACAGAACAAGCACCAAAATGATTTCACAGCATGGAAATACTCCTGGAACAGTTGTTTTGTTTTGTTTTTTGTTTTTCCTTCTTATCTTGCTTTTCGCCCTCATCCTTTTTGGTAACTAGATCAGTTCCATCAGCCTCCAAAGTAAAGTCTTAAGACAGTTACTCATCATGCCTTTCGGCTTCAGTTCCTTCTTCACCAAACATTGGCTTTTATGCCTTTAATCTTCCATGTTGCCCTCTGTACCACAACAAATAGTGAGAGAGATTGGCAAGAAAATAACAGGTGGCAATTAAGCAAGGGAAGGTAGTGATTATCTACATGGGGTGGTACCTCTGGAACATTTAATGCTTCATTTAAGTCTACCTCCAGAAATCTCTTTGCATAAGAGATTATACAGCAACGCCATTTCCCTCTTTCTCCCCACCCAACCCCCTTCCTAACAGATTTAGAAAGACTGCAGTAAAAAACGGCAGTATTATTTGTGAACCATTAATAGTACCGGTTCAGGCTCCTGGTCCCTGGAATATCCGGCTGGCCATTCATCCATATCTCCCGGATGATGCGCTCTCTTTCTTCCAGCCTGTGAGCTCTCTCTAGCTCCTCTGCAGAGGAAAAAATGTTCATGTTCAAAGTCCTTTCAAATCTGCGTTGCCTCCGCGCAGACAGGTCAGACGTCGTGTCTGAATCATTGTCACTACCACTGCTGTCAGTGTCCGTGTCCCGGGGTGGCTTTTTTTTGGATGATGGTCTGCAATCAGTTTGGCAGGAGATTCGGAGCACTAAGGCCAGCAGGGTCAAGAGGAGCCCAGCACAAATGCCAGACACAAAATACAGAGCAGCACGCTCAGGATTTTCTGAAAGATACAAGAGAAACGATTTTCAGAGAGAAACATAATAAAATAGCAGGCTTATTGTTATTTTGATAATTCCAGGACAGGAGAAGAAAGGCTAGTAAATCATATGTAGAGAATAGAGATGAGATAAAGAAAAATTAATAATTTAAAGTGGAAACAACCACAGAAAGTCTAGTGGCATCTTAAGGGGCCAGCATGTTCTCTTTGGTATAAATCTTTGTGGGGCACACTTTACCGAGAAGCAGTCACAATTATATCTGCTGACTGAGGCAATGTATTTTTGCAGTTGGTAGATACACAGGTTGGGAAGGCAGATTCGGAAAACACAGTAGTGAGAGGCAGAAACCCCAGTGATGATTGGGAACACATAGTTGTTATGAGGTGACAAGGGCAACTAGCACAGAAAAGCAGATTAACTAATGTATGGTAATGGAAAGGCATTGTCTATGCACAAGAGAGTTTAACCTCTAGATGAACTCTTTTGGATAGAAATTTTAATTAAGTGAGCCAGAAGGGAAAGAAATACAGAAATGACTGGCAATGGAAAATAAAATTTCCTAACCAACAGTTATTAATAGATAATAGTCAAGTGGTACTAAAAATAATGCTATGTACTTGAGTGGATTGATGTATACAGTGAGACTAAAAGCCTTTGTCTTTCTTCAAGCTACAGAAGATAAATTTGAACTTGATGAAATCTTTTCCAGGTGTTCCTCATCACATTCTACCATATAAGGGTATGGCTATAAAGCAGAAAAAAATGTGAATGGATACATTCTGAAGGTGCATCTGGGAGGTTGGATTTCCCCAGGTTAATTCATGTCAGCCCACACAGGAGTAAGCAGTGAAGAGGAGGAAATTGGCAACAAGGCTTGTTTGCAGCTTCTTAACAGTTTGATTCTTTTACTTCCCTCACCTGGTGCCTGGATATGCATGCATGCATGCATGCATGCTTGCTTCCTTCCTTCCTTCCTTCCTTCCTTCCTTCCTTCCTTTTAAAGACTTGCTGCCCTAGCACTAGAAAAGCTTAGTGTCTGAGGAGTAGAGAGAGAAGCAAGGAATCGACATAGGGAGAAAGAAATTGAAGTTTTCTGTCAGCTTTGTTTCCAGCTTGTTGAAGTAGTTTACTCATGCCTCCAGCAAATCTGAGGAGCCAAAGCAGACCTACCTTAACAAGCTGGAAACAAGGCTGATGGAAAAATTCCTCCCCTCTTTCTGTTGATTCTTTGCTCTTCCCACCCACCCCCTTCAGTCAGCTATCTGTCCTAGTGCTAGGCAGCATGCCTATAAAAGAAAAGGAAAAAAACAATGGAATGGAATAGGAAGGGAAGGGATGGGATATGATGGGAAAGGAAGAGAAGAAGGAAACAAGCAGACCCAGACACCATGTGTGGGGAGGAGATAATTCAAAAGGCAGCCAGTTTTCCCACTATCTTGCCTCTCTCAGTGCTGCTTTAGCCAGCTGGAATGGCTTCAACTAGAAATGTTACAAAACTCCACATTAGCTCAAGTACTAAAACCATTTGAAGTGATGCAAATGCATTCAATTCCAAAAAAAGCAGAAGCCCTAACAACAGAGGAAAAAGGTATGGATTGGGGTCCCCCTACTCAGTCCCTCTATTCAGGGCTGAATTTTATATCATGTAGTCAGAGAAAAATAATGTGAATCTCACGGTTTTAGTCTCAGAGCATTTTCTATATTATTTGTCAATGTATTTCCTGTATTATTTGTCTGTTCCTGAGTTATTCTATTCTAGGATAGGCAGCTTGAGATTAGAGACCCTCTGTCACTCTTCATCTTACTACAGGTGTTAGTGAGATCCAGTGTAGTATAGCAAATAGAATATCAGACTGAGACTCAAGGGACCTGAATTCAAATCCACCTCAGCAGTAGAAACTCACTTGGGGTCTGCGACAAGGCAAAAGTATTCTTTAAATATCACACACATCTCAGGATCCCTACTGGTGTCACTACAAGTTGGAATCTGCTTGAAGGCAGATAACATACACACTCAGGTGTTAATCAGCTCAGCTAGTCAAGGAGACCTATATTACCATACAAATTTTGTTTGCTTAAATACTATGGTTTAGTTTTTCCACTGCCTGTAATTTTAGCATTTTCTAGTTCTTCTGAGCTAAATTCTATGGCTGTAATCCTATTGGTCTTCCATAAGCGTTGTGTAATTTACTGTGGCTACCTGTTAAAGTGTTGGGACACATCTCACTCACAGGCACGCAATTGAGAGATGCTGCACCACCTTGTCAATTAAGCACCGTAAACCATGGCAAGTTACACAAACCTTACAAGAACTCAAGTAGGATTCTTGTCATTCTCCTACACCTGGATTAGTCATAAAGTGTCCATCACCATATATATGTGGACTGCTTAATTACACTTGGATGTCCTTGACACCTCCCAGTGACTTAAACAATCATGATAATCAACAAAACTTATACCTTTTCCATTTCTCTTCTTCCACATTATCTTCCCACCCTAGCATTTCTATAAATATCTGTCAAATGAAGCAATAATCAATGCATTTTATTAATCTGGATTAAATATATAAATTTTCCAGAAATATTGACGCCGGGGGGGGGGGGAGAAAACACGTTTTTCCTCCTCTAGGCAAAAAAACTACAACATTTAGGGGAAATCTGAAATATACCGTATTTTTCCATTTATAAGACGACCCAATGTATAAGACGACCCTGCCTTTTCTAACCCCAAATTAGAAAATTTGACCCCTGCTTTTCCCTTCCTTTTGCTAAGCCACGGAGCTTAGCAAAAGGAAGGGAAAAGCAGGGATCAAAAGGCTCCCTTTGACCGCCGCTTTTCCTTGCCTTTTGCAAAGCTTAGCAAAAAGGAAGGGAGTCCCGTAGCTTCGCAAAAGGCAAGGAAAAGCGGCGGTCAAAGTGACAGCCCTGAAAGGGCTTCAGGATCAAAGGGCTGCGATCGTGCAGCCCTTTCACAGCTGCTTTACCCAAAGGGTAAATTCCTTCCTTTTTGCTAAACCCCGTGGCTTCGCAAAAGGCAGGGAAAAGCAGCTGCCTTCCATGTATAAAACGACCCTCAATTTTTTGTCTAATTGTTTAAGGAAAAAGTGTCATTTTATACACGGAAAAATACGGTACACTATACCACTATATACACTATATTTTGCTGCTTCATTTATAACTCAGTTATCAAAGATAATTTTAGTATTTGACATAATTATGGGATCTAAAAATATAAAAGCTTTCATTTTGTGCAAGCAAAATACTCCAAAAAGATGCAAACTGTTGTACTGTATGCTACCTAAGCTCACTTACTTTTTGCCATCTGTGACATAGTGGCAAATGAAAACAAAATCCATTAAAATGTAATTAATTTTATTTATCATTTTTAATATAATACTTCTTTAATTCTTTTTTAATATTTGTATACTTACTGTTTTTTGTTTTTAAATATTTTTTTTAATGATGTCACCTTAGGTCCTTTTTAAGGAGAAAGACAGGATAAAAATATTTTAAATTAATTCATTAAAAGATGTGTATTATTTGGACAGGAAAAAAATGTTTCTACTGTGACTGTCTTCACAAAACGAGAACAGAGGTCACAAAAGGCAGCAACCCATTTGTTTAACAATTATAGACAAAACTAAGATGCACAACGAAAAGCCCAACAGCAGCTTTTGCTGAAGGCAAAAAACTAAAAACTTGAGATGATAATTTGGAGTGAAGGGCTTAACTCTTTTTGATTCTGGCACACACACACCCCAGCCTCAGTGCTCTTCAAGCTCCAGCCCACAGTATCTCTACGTGTTCATCAACGTGGGAAGGACGTGACAGTAAAAAGTTCAAATGTGGGAGAAAACAAAACTGACAGATTCATCCATCCAGAGCCAGAGTTTTGAGTGCTTAGAGGAAGGTGAATTTGCCTGAGGACAAAGGAAGGAACCTGAACATCGTGTGCAATTAAAAAGGGGGGAGCAAAGAAATAGTGAGGGAGGGAAAGGAGAGCGGGGGGGAGTGGAGCAGAGATCGAGTTGAGGAGACAGCAGAAAAGAGAATGTGCTGGTGAGGAAGAAGGAAAAAAGATGGGGAGGGAGAGGAGAAAGACTGCTGGCAGAAAGAAATATGGTGGGGAAAACTGGCTATGTGCAGATAGCCTAGGAGGATGGGCTCATTGCATAGTGTGCATCTTTCCCGAATCCTCCCATGTTGGTGGGTGTGATGTGTTTACAAGATATCTTACTAAGATGGGGCACACAGAGGTAGTTCAATTGCCTTTTAAAGTTGTGTCCTTTTTGTTTTGGCACATACATGTGTGTGTTCTTTTTGGTATGTGTGTTTTCACCTTTTCTGTTAGTGAAAACATTGGGGAAGAGAAAGATGAGAACAATAAGTGAAAGGTGGTAGAGCTCCTGGAGGTAAGGGAGAAAAGAGAAATGATGGGGGCAGAAGAGCAATACAAAACCACACGTTGGGTGCTGTTGGTTAGCCAGCTGCAAATCCATCTGGTAGTCTGACTTGAGACTTGAACTCATTCAAAGCAGCTAAGTGTTCTTTTACCACTTCCTTACCTATTTTGACCTGCTTCCCTCTCCTGTCTCCCACAGTGCTGCTTTTGACAGGGTGGACCAATTTTTCCTTTTGTGTAAATACAGATGCAAAAAAAGAATTAAGCAGTTTCGCTTTCTCCCTGTTGCCTGTCACCTTCTTGTCATCTTCTCCCACTAGTGGACCAACCATTTCCTTGACTTTCCTCTTGCTCTTTATGTGTTGAAAGAAACTTTTTGTTGTTGTTATTTTTGGCATTTGTTGCAAGTCTTAGCTCATTCTGAGCCTTAGACTTCCTGACTCCATCCTTGCAGATTCGAGCTATTTGCTGGTATTCTGTTCTAGTTTTGAGCTCCTATTTCAGATTTTTATACTTATCCTTTTTGTCTCTTAACTTGTCAGAGAGCTCTGTGTGCATCCACACCGGTCTTGTCAGATGTCTCTTGTTTTTCTTTCTCTGTGGTATTGTTTTGGTTTGGGCCTTTATTATCTCACCTTTCAGGGTTTCCCAAGCATCCTGAACTATTTTTCCCTTTAGGATTTCCATCCATGGAATCCTTCCTATTACATCTCTTAGTTTGTCAAAGTCAGCTCTCTTAAAATCTAGAACATTAGTCTGATTTGGTACAGTTACCCTTGCCTGCATGATGGTGAATTCTAATATGACATGGTCGCTTTCTCCTAAAGTTCCTACAATTTCCACTCCCTCAACTATTTCCTCCCTATTAGTAAGTATTAAGTCCAGTACCGCTGACCCTCTAGTTCCCTCCTCCACCTTTTGGATGATAAAGTTGTCAGCCAGGCATGTCAGGAACCTGTTGGATTTCCCACTTGCTGCAGAGTTGGTTTCCCGGTTGATATCCAGGTAGTTAAAGTCCCCCATTACTACAGTAGTCTGTTTCCTACACATCTCAGCTAATTGATTTGCAAAATATTCATCTATTTCCTCTGCTTGGTTAGGTGGCCTGTAGTACACGCCTGCAGCTATGTCATTCATTTCCCCCCTAATAGTCACCCAAAGTGCTTCAGGAAGGATTTCATCCTTGGTCTCCTGTATTACAGTACAGGAGTAGTAATTCTTTACATCCAGTGCAACTCCTCCTCCTCTTTTGTTGGGTCTGTTTCTTTTGAACAAATTATATCCTTCTAGCAGCATATTCCAATCATGGGTTTCGTCCCACCAAGTTTCAGCAATGGCAACAATGTCATACCTGCCCTCACGTACTAGGACTTCAAGTTCTCCCTGTTTGTTCCCCATACTTTGAGCATTCGTGTATACGCATCTGAGCCCTTTATGGCTGACCTTTTGTTTGCTTGCTGTGCCTCGTGTTTTATACTTGAGCGTCCCTTCCTTCCCACCACTTCCTTCCTCATTGTCAAGTTCAGTGTCTAGGGGTTTGTGCTTTGGGTTTGGTCCTAGAGATTGTCCTCCTTCCCCCTGCAGATTTAGTTTGAAGCCCTTTGGATGAGTTGAGCAAGATGTCTACCAAACACATTCTTCCCAGTCCTTGTGAGGTGCAGCCCATCTCTTGCCAGGAGCCCTTCATGTAGATAGTGTAGCCCATGGTCCAGAAATCCAAAGTTTTCTTGACGGCACCATCCCTTGAGCCAGTGGTTTACCTCTGCAATCCTCCACTCAAGTTCAAGTTCAAGTTCAAGTTTATTGTATTAGCTAAAAACCGTCACAATTGTTTAAAATACAAATATGATCAAATAAAATAATGATAAAATCAGACATATAAAATAATAATATAAAATAATAAGAGACCCTTCATATCTGGGAGTCTCCCACACAATTGATCGCGATGGCTTTCAGGAAATTAGCACGAATATTTCTGGCCGCTTTTGCAAACAGCGCTGTTCTGTATGTAACATATGGGTCACAGTCCAAAAGTAACCTGACCACCTTTATCTGAGGGCTTTCCTCCTGTAGAGCAGCCAAAATGTTATCCAGGAACTTTTCTCTGGGGTTTTGATAGAGCTGACAGTTGAGTAAATAGTGGATAACATCCTCTATCTCACCTGCTCCGCAAATACATAGCCTTAGATGTTTAGGGACATCGCTTCTCGGCCTTTTGGCTAAGATCAAGTGTAGTATCTGTTCTTATCAGTTTAATGTCTGATACGTCCTCTATTTGAGGACTACATATTAAATGGATTTTTGGAGCTGGGAGATGGAAGAGGGGCTTGCTCCGTCCACTCCACGCATCGACCTGGTATTTCAGTGCCTCCAGGAACGGTGCAATCCTCCGTTCCCTCATTGGATGTTTACCCTCTGTTGGAAGTAAAGATGAAAATACCACCTGAGCTCCCAGTTCTTTTACCTTCCTGCCCAGTTGCTCATAGTCCCTTGATATGTTTTTAGGCTCTTTTTTGTTGTATTGTTGGTCCCAACGTGAAAGAGAAGGAGGGGATAATAATCAGCGGGCTTGATAATTTGGGTAAGCCTCTCTGTCACATCTTTAATCTTTGCTCCTGGGAGACAACATACTTCCCTTGAAAACTGATTCTGTTCCTCTAAGAAATGAGTCACAAATTAGCACCACACATCTTTTCCTCTTTGGGGTACCCGGCAGGCTTGTCTTCCCTGTAGCAATCTGAGCTGCTTTTCGTCCTGTCACTGAAACACTTGATGAAGATTCATCTTTGGATGTCTGCACATCTTCTTCCAGGGGGACAGCATGAAATTGGTTGTTTAGTTCTAGAGGCAGGGATAGTCATCTTGTTTTCTTTGTCCTCAGAGTGATATGCTGCCATTGCTCCTCTTCATGGGCTCCATTTTTCCTGGTCGTCAAACTAGCAGTTGTTTCTCCCTTCCTATGTTCAGTTTGCAAACATGCTTCTGCCTTTTCCAGGAATTGTTCATTTTCCTGGATGAGTCTGAGAGTGGCTAGATGTGACTCTAGACCCTCCAATTTCTCCTCCAGTAATGTGATTAATCTTTGAGGCCATCCTTTCCTTCCTGTTGTTTCCTTTGTTAGCCATCTCTCCTCTATTTTCTGCTCTCTAAAGACAGACATATGAAAACTTTTAAGTATTCCACTGGACACAACATGGATTGGGCAATCTTAGGTGCAGATTCAGACACATTCGCCAAAGTATCCTAAATATCAGTAGTGCAAGCTCAGCAGGGTGAAGACAGGAAAGTGTGTTTGTGAGAATGTTTCTTTTTGTTCACCTTGTTATTTCTTTTAATGACCCCGCCCCACATCCAGGTTTGATATTTTGCATGTACAGAAGGGAATGGAAAAATTGCAATCCTGAAAATATACATTGTGCTTAAGAAAATGAGGTTTGGACAGCAGCATACTAAAGGATCTTTTTCCTAGCAAGCTAACACTCGAGTTAACGTTGAGAAAAGTCCAAGACCATAAAACTCCTAGAGTACTGTGATACGATTATAGCAGATAAGTACCTCCCAGATTCCTTCACCAGCACTCTGCTTACTTAGCAAAGTCATACCCAAGGAGATTCCTATCTGTCTGCTACTATAGCCGGTGTTAATGGGGATAAGTCAAATCATAAACAATGAGTTATTTCTTTAGGAGTTTGTAGGAGAAGCAAAAACAATACCCTTAGAAAAGGAAGGTGTTTCCTACTGAAGGAAACTGAACTGACAGCAACCTGCTAGCATATAGGACAGTAGAAAAATAAACAAATGAGACAAATATAAATATAGGGAAGAAACACTGCAACACAGATGCCATCAATACAGATGCCAAACACTGGACTTCAAAGAACATTGGCAGCCCAGAAACTAGCAACATCAGCAGCAGAAACAGCATAGAGGCAACATGGTTTTATTTCTCTCCATAGATCAAACTGGCAAATGGCAATGGCTTCGGTGAGAAAACCTAATATTTTTCATGTGTTTCAATGTAACCAATTGCTCAAAACTCTAATATTTAAATCTAAACTTTTGGAAATGTAATCTTTATCTTACAGTTGCACTCTCTGCTTTTTTTCTCTCTGATTATGCCTTTTGAGGCTACAAGCTTCTCATTTTCAGACTGTAATTGGCATATTCTTTCCTCTTTTTGATTCTAAAAGTTTTGCCTGCAACTTATGTTTTGCTTTTATATACTTTGTGGTAAGAATTTTGATGACTTTTACATGATTTAAGCATTTGTATCTACAGTTTTTTCTCATAGCTGTAAGAATGATTTTTTTAAAAAAATCCCTGTGACTTCTAAAAAGTTATATATTTTTAATACTTTTGGATTTCATTTTATGCACAATGTAGAAGCAATGTAGATGAATAAAGTTTGTAGAATTAAGCGAGCTGTTGCCTGAACTAATTTTTCTCTGCTTGGAATAAGTAGAATACATATGATGTAGATGTCTAGAATACTTCACCATGAGAGAAACAATGGTATTTAAACTATTTATACCTTGATAGCCCAGTTAACATTGATAAAATTGAAAGTTTATCTGATATCATACTGGAATTAACACTTTCAGGGATAAATGTCAGATGTGATGGGCCACCACAGACTCATACTCCCAAGGAGTGTTATAATCTCATAGTGCTGTGAGGATTTTGCTCAAGTGTCATATATTTGACCTTGGCATCCCCCCTGCTCTCAACTGGAGAGAAATTATTTATGTCAGCTTCTGGGTTGGTATTCATTCCACCCTACACCTTTCTAATTACAAGGCATTTGCTTCTATGGATCCACAGCTTTCCTCCACTGCCTAGGACCTGTGCAACTATCACCTATCTGCCTTTTCTGATAGACTGTAAAAATTTCCACAGACACATGGACTGAGGAGTCCAAGGTTAAATCTCATCCTTAAACTGGAGATTACCCTATGTTGCCTGGAATGTCATGCCAGAACAGCAAACTAAGAGAAGGAAAAGTGTCAGCAAATAGTGAAAACTAGGCCTATCCCTACTAAGAGACAAAGTGAATTAACATTTCTCTCCACAGAAATGTGGAGCACAGAATGTGCATGTGGAATTATACTTAATCCTAATGAAGGCACTGCCTGTGAATCTTGGATTTAGTCTTATTCACATGGATCAGTGTGCTCACCTTTAGTTTTAGAATGAATAATGCTGTATATGACTTGCTTTTCAGCCATTTAAGCTGAAATAAGATGCAGCTGCCTGTGTGGCCAGCCTTTGCATGTGGAACAGTAAAGTACTCATTTTGATCTTTGCCTCCTGCAGAAAAATGTTTGGGGCCAACTACACCAAAACTATAGAATTACAGATGGTGGAGAAATATGTTTCACATTTTAAGATTGTTTCACCTAATTTGTATCTTTATGAATAAGATAGCAAAGAGAACAGAAATTACATTTGCTTTGCTATCTCATTGATAAAGTACAAAATCTAATTTTCTATTACTTTTGTGATTCAGTTCTTCAATCCAAAATGCATGCAAAATAGTTGTCATAAACATGCATATAGTTCTATGTGAAATTTTTAGCTGCATGGAATAGCCCTCATTGTTGTTGCCAAAATCTCCAAGGATTAAAAGCCAAGAAGAAGTCAGAATAAGATCCAAGAGATTCTTAGGCAGCATGGTGGACACTTCAACTCCAGAATACGTAATTTATTTCTTCCACACAAAACCAGACTGCGATGGATGGAAAGCTTGAAAGGATTAATGAGAATTTCTGGAAGTTTTTATTTCCCCCAAAAAAACCCCATTTTAGAGTTTTTAGGAATGGGAAGGTGGCTGAAAATGCTTAAGGATTCACAGTTAAGAGTTTGGAGATATGAATAAGTCAAATAGCAAGGGATGCCACACAAGGTGGTCTGGATAACATAGAAGGATGTTGATTCAATGTTAATCATCACACAAGGTCTCTGAAGAAGTTCTGAGGTCACAGACATGGTAGTCAACCTAACTTGGAGGTGGTTCAGTAAGAGCAAGTGATAAGCAACAAAAGGTATCCATATCACCTTATCACTGGGGTGAGCTTGAAATGGAAAATGAACCATTAATGTTAGCCATCAGTTCAAGATACCTAAGGCTCCCACCAACATGGCAAATCAGTTTAAGTTGTCACCTGGCAATATTACAAAGAATTTTCAAGTTGTTAAACAATGTAAGGACTGACAGTTCAACTGGACTTTTGCTATCAAAATCACTAGCAAATGAGAAGACACAACCCTAAAGTTTGAAATGTAACAAAGCCAGTCAGACTACAAACACATATACTTTATCTTAACTTGTCTGGTCTGATGGATCCGGTAGAAATGGGTAAGTATCTTGTTAACATAGTGTATTTTTGAGCAGAGAGAGAGAGAAGTCCAATTCTGCATGACACATATAATTAGAACATTAATGTATGGGGTACAAGATAAAATAAGGTTGAAATCATAAACCAAGAAATTGATTATTTAAACATTGTAATAGTTGGAACTAAAATGAACTGGTATAGTACACTTTCAATCAGACAATTTCAGAGTGTTTTACTCTGGAAATGACAAATTCTCAAGAAATATGCCTCTAATGGTGGGGCAAGAGGTAGCACAAGAGTTCTGGACTGCTTTCCTAAAACTTCTCGGTGTGGAAAGGCGGTTGTCCTCTGCACATAATCCAGAAACAGATGGGCAGACAGAGCGAGTGAACCAGGTCCTCGAGCAGTATCTCCACTGCTTCCTGAATTTCCATCAGGATGACTGGGTGGACCTTTTCCCCTTGGCAGAGTTTGCTTACAACAACACGGACCACTCCTCTACAGAACTAAGCCCTTTCTTTTCAAATTATGGGCAGCATCCACGAGACCACCCAAGCATACCGACTGCCTCCCTGGTGCCTGCAGCTGCCAATCACCTTCAGCTCATACACACCACACAGGTGGAACTCCAGCAGCACTTGAACCAAGCCAAGGCCACCTATAAAGTGCAGGCAGACACTATTATCTCTCTACTATATGCAGCCATTTCCTCCACAGAATAAAAGCCTTTACAGAAATCCCTCGGAAGCTCTCTTTCAAGACCATGATGCAATAATAAAAGAATTCTGGTAACTACTGTATATCATCCTTACTAAATTAAAGGGAAACCTTTTTTATATATCAAGTTTCAAGTTCCAGCTGATGGCAGCATGGAATGTCACCATTTCATTTTTATATTCAAAGTAAATGTCAGTAGAAAAGAGAAAATGGGTTCCAAAGTTGGATGTGGCATAGAAGTAGCAAACTTTGCCCTGTTTGTTATTTTGAAGGAGTGATTTTAACAGTCCTGCTCCTCAAGAATTTGAACCCAGGTCCCCTGAGTCATTGTATGACACTCTATCCACTATACCACATTGACACTCAGCCCTGTTTTTATTGTTCTTGAAATAAATATTCTGCAAGTGTATGATCTATGGGCAGATTATCACAGAGGAACCGATCACAGTATCAGACCAGAATGAGAAAATGCAGATTAAAATCTCCACTTGATTATATAAATAATAATGGAAGCTATATTCATCTGAGTCTGGGAGCACTATTTAGTCTTGGTGGCTCTTAGAACCAAAAATTATATCAACCCAGTTCAGACACAGCACTAAACCCATGGTTTGTTTTACCCATGGTTTGTTGAATAAGCCAGGAAGGAACAGTAGTTGGTTTCCCACAGTGTTGGTTTGTTGCCACCTCTGCCTCTTGTAAGAAAACTAAGTTTTTACCTTGAAGCCCTATGAATTAGCCAAGGACTGGCAAGGCGTCAACTCTAGTTTCCTGGCTGGCTTATTGCAGAAATGCAGAGGGGAACAGAAATGCTCTCCTGCTGGAGAGTTGCAGCTGCTCAATGCACTTTCAAAGGTGACCTCTATCAAATCTTTAAACACCAATCCTATACTTTCCCCTTTTTCTTACCCTTTTCCGGCCAACCCTCCCCAAAATCCATTTTTCCCACTAGAAGCTTTCCGACCATAAATAGTAAACCTTTTATGCAATATGCTAGCAGCTCAAGGTTTCTTCCAAATTCCTGCAAAAGGTGATTAATCAAATGAATACTAGGATATTAAGGGATGTTGAATAGCTGAGAGTTGATTAAAGTATGAACAAAAATTCCTTTTATTTCACAAAATATTTTTAAAAATCATTTCATCAAAATGCTGTTTCAGAATCACAAACTAGCTTCAACTAGTTTGGGATCTGCACTTTTTGGCCCCCCAAAAACTATGATGTGTAAGGCAGATTGGGTTTGGATGTATAAATAAACCATAGGTTAGCTAAACAAACTGGAGATTAGCATTACATTGAAAAGTGGAACATTGGCTAACATTAATGCTTCCATTTTCTAGAACTAAGTTCACCTTTAAAATATTCAGCAAGTGACTTTGTATGAATAATGTTTTCCATTTAAACATTCAACAGTGGTGTTTAAAACTTGTCATGCACAATATTTTGTTGCCAGCATAACTATGTCTGTGAAAATACTTCACTCTTTATTTATTTATTTATTTATTTATTTATTTATTTATTTATTTATTTATTTATTTATTTATTTATATTGTTTGTTTTTAAATTTTTGTCCTGCTCATCTAGTGACCAGGCCACTGTTCTGGGTGGCTAACAAATCATAACAAGAAGTTCCAACTAAAGCCGTGGTTCCCAACCTTGGGTCCCCAGATGCTCCTGGACTATAATTCCCAGAAATCCTGGCCAGTTCAGTTAGTATTGAAGGATTCTGGGATTTCAGTCCAAGAACATCTGGGATCCAAGGTAGAAAACTACTGAACTAGAGTGAGTCAACATTTATCAGAACAGAATCTACTGCTGAATGGTGAATCAACACTTATATAAATCCCAGCAATTCAACAAGTCTCCTCTTCCTGGGACTACTAACTGGATTCAGGGTAGTCCTCTTGTCCTCTCTTTCCACCCCAGGCAGCATGAGCTGGTAGGCTGCAGATGAGGTAGAAAATCAAGAGTAGTGGCTCTGCTACTAGTTAGGTGAGACAGAAATGTAAATAAATAAATACTTGCATGCATACATACATCTACTTCATTGCTCCCTGCTGGCTCTGCTCACTAGCACTCTCCTGGCCATTATGTTACATCATCTTTCTTGTATGAGCCCCCCCTCCAATGTTTAAACTTTTTCTAACTAGCAATGGCAAAAGGGACATTCATTAGACAAAGAGGTTATCATGAACAGTTGGATAAGGGGGACCACAAGACCCCTGAGCTGGGGTCCACTCTTTTCAGAAAGTTATCATGCAGTAAATATGAGTGGGTAAACATGAAGAGTTAAATTTCCATGTTTACCCAGAAGAAGACACTTTCTTTGAAAGATTACTTGTTTTTGTTCAACTAAATAGCCATTCGTTTCTTCAGGAGAAGCAAAATTTCAAAGAAAAAAAAATAATTTGAGGAACATACTATTTTTTAAAAGGTCTAAGGAATGATTTTTTTTTCTCTCACAGAAACATGGTTTTCTTTTGTTTTTCCCTTTCATATCAAAAGACAACTGGAGTTAAACTGAAGTCATAATTTAAAAAAATGAACAAAAGTGGAAGAAAACTGGGGGAATGCAGTCATCTCTCAGACTCTCTAATCCCAGCAAATTTAAACAGAGGAGTTACCTCTATAATTTCAACATTATCAAAACAAAGAAGCGAAAGATTCTATGCAAGATATACCACAGAGAAGCAGATTTTAAAAATGTGACCTAAGGATAAGGTAAAGGTTCCCCTTGACATTTAGTCCAGTCGTGTCCGACTCTAGGGCGCGGTGCTCATCCCCGTTTCCAAGCCATAGAGCAAGCGTTTGTCCGAAGACAGTTTCTGTGGTCATGTGGCCAGCGTGACTAGACACGGAACGCCGTTGCCTTCCCACCGAGGTGGTACCTATCTATCTACTCGCATTTTTACATGCTTTCGAACTGCTAGGTTGGCAGGAGCTGGGACAAGCGACAGGAGCTCACTCCGTTGCGTGGATTCGATCTTACGACTGCTGGTCTTCTGACCTTGCAGCACAGAGGCTTCTGCGGTTTAACCTGCAGCGCCACCACGTCCCTGACCTAAGGATAGATCTATTCAAAACATAAAGATGAAATTTCATCAGGCATCATCTACAGTTTTGCTTTATTTTAATTCTTTGGCTGAACAGAAGGCAAATGATCTAGCAGAATAAAAAACACAAAACACACATATCATTAATTCCCCAAATTACAGGGCAGAAGGTTTTTCTGCTTGATAAAGAAGCCTTTGATCTTTAAAACAACAACAACAAAAGGAGCCTTAAGTTTACGGGGTTCTGAGCTTCAGATGTTGAGATCAAATCCAATTTTAACACTATAAAATCTTAAAATATGTGAACCCATTCCTAACATGATTAGTTCAATGGACAAACAACTAGCAAAGGTTAGGACTTACTGAGAAGTTCCACCAACTGTCACCTGACGGGGTGGCCTTAAACTAATCATCATTTTCCAGTCCCCCATCTGAAAAACGGGGCTAGTAGCATTGGCCTGCTTTTCTAGGAAGTGCCGTGAGGTCATCTGAGACGTGATTGTGTGACAGTACTTTAACAAATGCTAACTTATTATCATGATCTTAACGTCCACTGAATTTTGACTAGGTATAAATATGAAAATGTAAATATAAATATTGAAATTCCATAAAATCATAAATCTATTAACATATAAATAAATATAAAATATACAAATCCATTAAAATATAAACAAAGTTTATTGTTTTATTTTTATTTGGTCTTGATCTATACCAAGGCTGGATTCCCACCACTTCTTACACAGAAAGGGAACACCAGAAATCACAGGTAATTGTGGATATACAGTATATTGCCCTTTTCCTGCCCCCTCCTTTACTCATCTCCTTTGATTCTCTCCAGAAATAAAAATAAAAAGCATTGCAGGAAAAACTGAAAGGAACATTACCTAGGTCAGATACATGGATACAGCTTCAGCAAAACATCCAATAAAACAGAAGTGGTGAGAAGACTACCTGTGATAAATGAATAGGCTGCTAGGATATTGCTAAGCAATGCCATCTCGGTGCTGGTACTCTCAGGCTCCATACTTTTGTCGAATGCTTGCTTCTGTGTCTCATCCACTGGAAGGACTGGTTGTTTAGTGGATAAAAGGTAGCAGACTTCTGCTGCTGATGCTTCTCTGTTTGGAAGACAAACAAGCAGGGGATAAAGCACACCTGATCCTCTAGAGCCCAGCATTCAAAAAGAGCTTTCCTTCTGCCTTTGGAAACCTGCAGCTGGGAACCAAAACCATTCCTGTGAAATGTTTAGGCATGAAGTTTGCTGTTTGATTTTAGCTGACTGCTCAAAAAGCACCTCAGGCAACTACTGTGCTTGCTTGCTTGCAAGCTGGGTCTGTCCTTCCCTAGTTTCCTTTACTTTCAAATCACCACTTAGACACACCCAGATGATTTACAGCAAATATATAATCAGAGACCTTTCTTTTTCTTTCCTTCCCATTTTGAAGTCAAAGGCACCTTTATCGGGCTGTCCCAGCAAACTTGTAATAACTCTTTGGGGATCTACAAAAAACAGCCTGCGGCAAGCAGCAGAGTTTTGGCCTCTGACTAATTCTGTAATTCAGGAAGAACACCTGGCAAACGGTCCCCCATTCCTCACATCCTTTATGACAAACAGAGGGAAGATTTGAAATTCCCCTTAACACTTCTCAGAGGAGTGTGTATTCTTAATGTTTCCTCTTTAGCAAAAAAAAAAAGGTGCAATGAACATGAGTTAATGATTGGATTTTATTTGTCGAAGTTTTGTATATGAGGAAACAGTTAATTTCTTAATCCTGAAAGAAACCCTTTGAGACCTTCAGAGCATAACCAAGAACATGTACCTTGATCTGTTTGCAGACACCATAGCCATCACTGACAAGGTCAAGGGTTTGCAACCAATCAAGCTGATTGGAATCTATGCAAAAAGTAGTTTTCGGCTGGCTGGCTGGCAGGCATTTTTAAAACCCCTTTCCCTATGACAATCTGACATTGTCAGAAAGGCAATTTTATTTCGCTTCTGCTTATCCACTGGTATTGACTTCAAGGTATTGACTTCAAGCATGGGCTCATGTACCAAATTCTTTTCATTCAGTGCTCTTGTGTACAAAATGACTGCATTTGTACATATTTGCTGTAATTTCAGAATTTATGCTCAACGTGAATGTAGTTATTGAGCAAATGCGAAAAACATACACAACAGTGAGTTACAGGATTTGTTGGCCTGATCAACGTCTTCCAATGCTGAAATTAGAAATACATCCTACATCAGATTCAATGCAGAAAGGCAACTGGACAATTCTTAACAACAACTGATCATGCTTTTGTTTCCACACATACCCTCCCTTTCAAACTCCCATTTAAATTGAAATAGTGGGCATTTGTTTCTTTTTTCCAAGGAGAAGTCTTTAACCATCATGAAAATTGCTAATCTCTGACAACTTTTATATAGAAAGACGATAAAAGTTTAAAAATACGTCTCGAGACAGGAGGCAGAAACAAGTTACAATGGGTGTTGTACAAGTATTTTAATTATTTTGTTCACAAGCAAAAAGGGGGGGGAGGCAGCATAACCTCATAAATGCTTGGCATTTCCTTTGTACCTGAAGAAACCTGCATATACAGGTGAGGAGCATGTTGCATGTATCTGAAATCAGTACAGTACCTCAAATTAACGACCTAAGTTGCAGAAATGTAGGAAGGGAAAGGCAGAAAGGAGCATGTCTGATCTTGGACTACGGTGCAAGTAAAATTGTGCCATTTCAAATACCTCAAGGCTGGTTCTCACTGTTGTTTCCAGCATAGAGACCTGTGGATTTGCATGCCAATCATTTCACATTTGGGCCCACAGAGACTTCCAAGGCTTCTTTACTACTGAGTTATGGGGGTAATTCGGATGCCAAAGTGGGTGGCTTTCCCCCTTTCTTATAAGCTTTCTGCCATTATAAATCTTTAAGATTCTATTCAGTAAGCAGTCACAACATTTCTTCTTACCTAAACAACATGTGGTGTGGAGAATCTTCTGCCAAATAATATATCTGTTGTATCTTGATTATGTTTCAGTACTTAATGTAACCAAACAGCAGAACATTCATGCAAATAATGTTTCATAGTATTTTGAAATGCATTGAAAAGCAGGTATCCTATATGTGCAATTATTTTTGTGCCAACCCAAAACACACCTTAGATATCTCTTCTCAATGGTTGAAATTATGCAAAACGTTGGGGGCAAGGCTCTTGTCACAAAAATGTACACATGTATGAAAGAACAACATAAACATGCACACTCATTTTTGCATGTTTCTTCTAATATATTCATTTTCGTACACATTTGCCCTAGCACATGCATTTTATACACATTCTTCTAATCTGAGTACTGCTCCCATTGCATATATTTACTCTATGCATTTCTCCCATTATATGCATTGTTGTACACATGTTTTGATCAGAGAAATACAATTTTGAAAATGAAAAAAATGGAATGATAATGACATCCTGGCTCACATATAATTTTGGGGAGTGCGATTTGTATTAAAATGTACACCAAATGACAGACCTAAGAAGGGATTTGGAGCCATGATCACGGCTCAAAAAAATTCAGCTGAATAACTAACTCCTTTGAAAATGGCAAATTTATATTGAGAATGGTTAGGAAATAAATAAAAAAGAAAACAGCCAATACTGAAGTGCTTTTGTACAAGTGCAATCACTGAAAATTGTGTACAGATCTGGTGCCAGGAAGGAAGAAAATTTGCATGTTTCACTATAAGAGTGATGTTTCGTAAATTTAGCTATTAATTTGCTTTCTTTTGTGGATTATCTGGGTTTTCTAACTTTCTAATTTGTTAGTGCTGCCAAGTCACTTCCAAGTCACATCCATCTTTCATAATTTACGAATACTTGAGTGTATTCATTTCTCTTTTTTTGCATCTTAGCTTAGATCGTCATTCTCCACTCCCCATGTTTTAATTTTAATGTATAGATTGGGTTTTGTAAGGCAATCAACTGAGGCAGAAATAACTTCTAGTAGTGCATTGCTGTCCTTTTCAGAACAGACTAAAAAAGAGGTTTTGCTTCAACAGATTAGATATGATAGATCATGCTTTCTTGGCTAATATGAAAAATGTGTGCAGAGCTGAGCTCCTTGGTAGCTGGTCAAGTATGACAGAATTTCGTACAGCAGTGTGTTGGAGACTGAAAAGAGGAGGATGGGTCTACCAAAATACATGTGTTGACTTGCAATCCTGAATTACAATTTTATGAGTGATATCTAACAGTGCCTTCCTGTCAGCAATGAAAACACCCTTGGCAGAAGAGATTCCCACTCTCCCTCCAGCCCACACCAACACACAAAATCTTATCCAGAGAATTCGGAAACCACTTAAAACAGATCTGGGGAAGTGCAGAGCAAAGGAGGAGAAGGGAAGTCTGTTGTATTTCTGTCTTTTTCAGCTGGTATTTAACAGCTTGAAACTCAAAGAAGGCTTCACACACTGTACATGATCAAGTAACCTGGCAGAAATTATTGTACAAATGCCAGTCAGTATTAGCTTCCCTATCAAAACACAAGGAAAATAAAACTTATTCAGAAGATAAGAAAAATAAAGCTAAATAAACTGGCATTTGGCAGCATTAAAAGCAATTGGAAGCAAATAATGGAAAGTAATCTTTTAAAAATTTAAGTCTGTTTTTTCTGTGTGGCTTTTCACCATTTATTTGTTTTCATGAAAATAATGAGGCATCTTTGCACATTTAAAGTCTATAGCTTTGCTTGTGCGTTATCAAAAAGTGATGTATCAAAAAGGATATTACCAGAAATCACCAAATGTACTTCACCTACTTGTCAGATTCTGTGACTTAATTTTTGTGGCCAGTCCTCCCATGCTATAACTGTTACAGTCATGTTCATGGAATGCAACCAGGTTGGGCAGAACTCACTTCCAAAGTTGAGATAAATACCACATATTCATTTAATAAGAATTTGGGTATACAACAAAGTGATAGATGAACTAGCAGGTGGCAACTAAATTCTGTCAGGAAACATAATATTTTTTTAAAAAAGGAGTTTTATTTACTGGGCTCACTGCTGGACAACTGATATTTCTTAACTTTGACCCACAAGGCTACTCCTGGGATGGCTAGAACCAAGGTTCATGGGAGGGATAAAGGGAGTGGGACATTCTGCCTTGCACTCAGTGTCTTGGCCAAGTTATTACCTTCTGAGCCTCTCTGGCTTGCCTTAGGTGCTGGAGCTGGAAACCAGGAGCTCAAAAGTCTGTTTCTGTGTTTGAGGGCTGAGTTCACCACACCTCTGCCTTGTACATAGTTCTTGGGAAAGTTTTTCTTTTCACTTCAACAGTTTAGTTTTTGGGAAAATAGTGCCTACTGCCTGGCTATGGTGTAGTGGATAGAGTGATGTATTCAGGAGACCTGGGTTCGAACCCCCACTTAGTCATGGAAGCTCACTGGGGAGGGAGGTAGAACTGGAAAACCATTCCTTAAGTAAATCATGTACAATGAAATCCCCCTTAGGATTGCTAAACGTTAGTTCCAAGTTGATGGTACACCACACACATACATACACACAAGCCCCCTGTGGCAATCATTTTGTGAGAATGGCCAGATCCATGGTCTCAAAACTCTAAATGTGCTCACCAGCCAAAAAGGTTGGGAGCTCCTGATCTAAATAAACTGTGTCACACAAAACTGCTTGAAGCTAACATAATGCCCCTGTTTTCAAGACATTCCTCAGCAATGGTAGATTTGAAACACATCAGTAGTTTTCTATTGTCAAGGGATCTAGACCTGGATTGTACAACAGTAGTGTTATTACTGGCTTTCTCGGGGCTTTAAGAGCTGCCCCCTCCCAAAGGCCCTTTAAAGGCCTCAGTTTTTCAAGCAGCTTGTGAGCATTTTCAGGCTGCACAAGCTAAAAAGAATCCATAACAGTAGGATCAGATTGCATCCATCCCTGGATGTAGCTGCATCAATTTCTGATTCAGAATTTGACAAAACTGTGGCATTCCTCAGAGCTGATATTAATAATTGTATCTGCAAAATGTAATTCAACTCACAACAAACCTCTGAGGGTTCCAACTGCTGGCCACCTGAGTTAGATGGGTTGATATTGTGCAGATGGAATGGCAGTGGAGAAATATACCTTCACACTGATATGGCACACATCACTGGGCTGAAATGAGCTTCATATATGGACTTTAATATGTATTTGGACATGTTAGTTTAGAGTCATTTGCCATCTCAGTTTGTCAAGGTTTGATACTTTGTATTGTTAAGAATTGGAACAATTATAGGGAGTATATAAAATGCCCTAAAAACTGCCCTAAAAGCATAGTACCCTATTTTCCCGAAAATAAGACCTAACCTGAAAATAAGCCCTAGTATGATTTTTCAGGATGCTCGTAATATAAGCCCTACCCGAAAAATAAGCCCTAGTTAAGTGAAACCCCGCCCTCCACCATTGTGCAGCAACCAGAAGAAGATGACATGACTGTAAAATAAAACATCCCCTGAAAATAAGCCCTAATGCTTTTTTGGAGCAAAAATTAATATAAGACCCTGTCTTATTTTCGGGGAAACACGGTACTTTTAGATTTTCTGTCATGAAAATGTTGTTGTCTACAATCCAGTTCAGCAAGCTGGATTTTGGCAATCTCTTTTTCCATTATGCTTTCCAATCCATACACAAGAGATATGAAAATAGTAAATACTGACATCTCATGGGTAATTGGTGTAGATACTTTTTTATTTTACTTGAAAGCTGAATTGATAAATGATGATGTATGAGAGTTTATTTCCCTGCTTAATGGCTGATCCAATTGCCATTGAGAGGCTAACATAAACAAAAGCCTGCCAAAGAACAACAGCCGTTGCTTAGAGGGAGGGGTAGCCATCGCTTTCCAGCAAATTAGGTAAACTAAGATTAAAATATATAAATAACCAGGGATTTCTCACACTACAAGAAGAATTAAAAGAGGAGAAGCAACAGCCGCAAGAGACACCTTATCCAAGGGATAAGAAGAAGCGGCTCCTGGGAATAAACAAAATGAATTTTATTTAGGGTTTTATCTATCACCTGGCTAAATGGATGAGCTATTTTAGAAATGTTTTTCTGCATGTCTTAATATGTTTAGAGCTAATTAATGCTTTTTATTTTTAAATAATTTTTTCTAGAGATGTATTATCTGCCTCTTTGGGCTATATTGGCAATTACAGGCCCGTCGCCAATGTTTCTTTCATGAGTAAAGTGGTCGAGAGGGTGGTGGCCGATCAGCTTCAGGCGCACTTGGATGAAACAAATGCCCTGGATCTGTTCCAGTCGGGCTTCAGGCTGCGCCATGGTACAGAAACGGTATTGGTCGCCCTGTTAGATGACCTCTTGAGGGAGGCCGACAGGGGAAAAACTTCTCTGTTGGTCCTCCTCGATATCTCAGCCGCCTTTGATACCATCGACCACGGTATCCTCCTGAGGAGGGTCTCCGAGTTGGGAATCGGTGGTCAGGCGTTGGCCTGGCTCCGGTCCTTCCTGGGGGACCGTCCTCAGAGAGTTCAGCTTGGGGAGCATGAGTCGGCCCCGTGGAGCCTCAATTGTGGGGTTCCGCAGGCTTCGACCATCTCTCCAATGCTGTTTAACATCTATATGAGGCCGCTGGGCGAGGTTATCAGGGGGTGTGGAGCATCGTGCCATCAATATGCCGATGACACGCAGCTCTACATCTCCTTTTTGCCAACTACAGTGGATGCCGTTCTGTCCCTGCAGCGCTGCCTGGGGTCTGTATTGCAATGGATGCAGGAAAATGGGCCGAGGCTGAACCCGGACAAGACGGAGGTCCTGAGGGTTGGGGGGCCTACCGTCAGCGGTTTGGGAAACTCCCTCTCTTTTGGGGGGTGACTCTCACCGTGAAGAGTGAGGTGCGCAGCTTGGGGGTCTATCTGGACCAGGCGCTTGCCATGGAATCCCAGGTAGCGTCAGTGGTCCGCACCGCTTATTTCCATCTCTGGCGGATAGCCCAGTTGCGTCCCTATCTAGATGTTGGGTCGCTCACCACTTTGGTCCATGCGCTCGTCATCTCGAGATTAGACTACTGTAATGCTCTCTACGTGGGGCTGCCTTTGAGATCTATGCGGAAACTCCAGATGGTGCAGAATGCGGCAGCCAGACTTCTCAGTGGGGTAAGGAAGCATCAACATATTACTCCCACTCTGGCCGCCTTGCATCGGCTGCCCGTTCGGTTCCGCGTAAATTTCAAAGTTTTAATGTTTACGTATAAAGCCCTAAATGGTTTAGGGCCTCGCTACCTGACGGAACGCCTTCTCCCACCTAGATCTACCCGTATCACCCGATCTAGCCAGGAGGTGAGGCTGAGGAGCCTAACGCCGAGGGAGGCCCGGAAGGAAAAAACAAGAAACCGGGCCTTCTCGGCAGTGGCTCCTCGTCTTTGGAACAGCCTCCCTCCTGAGATTCGCATGGCCCCGTCGCTGGGCATCTTTAAATGCCAACTGAAAACCTGGCTGTTTAAGCAAGCCTTCCCTCCACCCACCATCTGAATTTTTGTTATTTTGTGTTTTCTCCCATCTTGGATCATTGTTTATTTAGTAATATATTGTTATGATTTTAAATTGTTAAATTGTTACATGATATGTTGTTACCCGCCCAGAGTAGTCTATATGACTAGATGGGCGGGCTATAAATGTAATAAATAAATAAATATATGCGCCTGTATTTACAATGTAACTTAAAACATTCTTGTTGGTATTTTATTGTGCTTTTGACTTTGTATTTCTTACTTAAGCATATACTTATAGCTTAAGTTCTATTTTCGAATATATAAGCAATTGTACTTAGAGCTCTGTTCAAAGCTGTAAGAATTATTTTAAGGCAACATCCCTTTAATGTCTGAAAGAGCTACATGTTTTCAATAACTCTTAATTTTATGAAACAAAGAAGCAATTTAGATAAATAACGTTTAGAAAAATAGAAGTTTTGGAATTGCCTGGAATTATTGCAGAAAATACTTGCACTTAAGATACCTAGATAATTTTGAAACAATTGTCGATGATTGTCTGATTTCATTCTGGTATTAACTCTTTACTGGGATAATGCCAATTATGATGAACCCAGATAACGTTTGTCAGCTATAAACAAAATATAGGCTTCTGTGGTTTGCCCTGTAGATCTGCTTTTAAGTTGGCTTGCAAGGGGAAGCATACAGAGCACCTCCAAGTAAGGTCTGACAAGTTCATTAACCTTGCTGTTTCATCATTTGAAACAACACTGGAACCAGTTTTTCAAGGAACCAACATGACTCAAAGATATTTAGGGAAAGAATCATACCGATGACCTCCCAAGGCACAATAAAATCTTACCTATCATGATTGATTTGGTATTTATCAGCAGCACTTTTTAAGATTTGAAGGGCTTGCAAAGAGACCACAATTGTTTCCTAGGCCACAGAATGGGTTGGAAGGTGAAATAAAATATATATGTTGATAATTGTCTTTCCAAGACTTGAAGTAATGTGAGGGGAACACTCCAGCCAGTGGGCTGTCCACCTTGTCCCCTGGCAGACAACCTGGAGATCTTGGAAGCAAGGTGGCCTGAGGACACAGAAGGTGGAGTGGGACTTGAGGTGGGAGCCTATTATCATCAAGAAGCAAAAAGGAACTTCTTGAAGGACTACACAGTCAGGCACAGACAACGTACTGGATGTGGTGAAGGACAACAAGGTTCTTGCTGAATCTGACTGAACTCGAAACTGAACTGTACTTTCAGCACTGTTATTTTGACTGTGCAGCTGAGAGCAGCAAGTTTCCTTTGGGACACAGAGCTCACTATGTGGCATACAGAGCTCTGTCCCTCTACACCTTCTCATGACTGGTCTGCACTGATCCTACCTACCTACCAGTATCAGCTCCTTAAAGTGGCTGCCTATTTTTTTATTTAATTTTTTATTCATTTTCAATAGGGGTAGGATTTGCTGATAGAGAGATGGGGGGATGGGGGAGTTGACATGGGTAGGGGAAGGGTACAATTCCAAAGAGTGTGAGGGTACTTTTACATCTACTTATATAATTCTACTAGAATAAAAAAAATAACAAAAAATAACAACTTAACAGGTTTTACCAGAATTACTATAGTTCCTAATCTCTTCATTCCCTGATTGGACCTTCATTTTCTTCTTTTATTTATCCCTTCCAGTCCATATTTTGAGTCCAACTATAAAATCATTCCAAATTTTTGTGTCCTTTTTAAGATAACCGTGTTTCTGTTTTCTTCTATTTCCCATATTATAGCTACAGTAATTACGTGTATTATCAAATGTTTCATTTCTCTATCTACAATCTCAGACATAATACTCAATTAACACCATTCCAGTTTAACTGATATCTCACCAAAAAAAATCCCAATATTTCAACATTTCATATACTAATCTGCAATAATATACAATAATTTTCTGCTTCCCTACCTGTCCACCCAATATGGTTAAAATCATCCTCCTGTATTTTACATTTCCAACACTTATTAAAAACATTTCATAAAGCAGTTCTTGATTTTCATACTATAAGTTCTGAAAACAGGTAGTGTCCAATTTTAATTTCTATAGTTGATCGTAAATTATTTTACGTCTGATGTTACTCTATTCTTTTCATGCGTTTCTTGGCGGCTCATTTTATCCATCTTTGTTATTAAGGTTTTCTTTCCTCTTCTTAGATCCTCTTTTTTCCATGGTATGCTTTCCTTTGGCACTTCCCATTTGGTTTTGAGCTGAAATTCTGAACTTCCTTCTGAGTTTGGTCCTAATTATCCACTTGATTGCTCCTCTTCCTGTTTCTCATCCGTCTTTTTCTCTTCTTTCCTTTTCTCTTTTTCTCTTCTTTTCCAGCCATTTCTTCTCTTTTTTTTTCCCATAAAGTCTTCTGCCTTCATTGTTGAGTTAATAGAATATCTCTGCAACTGGAACTGGAAAGAGACACCTTCAGGTATCAACCACTTATATGTAATTGAGTCTGTTCTCAGGAAATATGTCAGCTCCACAGATTGTCTCCTTTTCTGTCTTATTTTGAATATGTTTCAAAATCTTAATTTCTTTTCCTTTTACAGTGGATCCTTTGTGTTGCATATTTCTTATAACTTTTTCTCGAAATACCATTCTCGTGAATTTAATGTGAATTTCTCTGAGGAGTTTGCTATTCCTGGTGCATGCTGTATTAATTCTTTGTGCTGTATCTATATTTTGCTGTACTTCTTTTGGTCACATCTCCATAAATGGGGCTAAAAAGTTAGTTACCAAATGTGCTGTGTCTTCACCTTTTTGTTCTGGAAGATTCTGGAATCTAAATATGAGGTTGGCTCTCTCCGTTTGTAACTTTAGCAGGTTGATTTGTAATCCGCTTACATTAACTCATTAAGCCCAGCTTCTTCTGTTTCATTGTTTTAGGTCCATAAAAGTTTCTTTATATAAAACACATGTCTTCAGTTACTTAGAGTCCTGGTCAGGATATTTTCCAATATCCTTCTGTACTCCTCTGCTCTCTGCAAGGGGTGTTCCCAGCTCTTTGCCCAACATGGCTTCCACCTCGGTCCATGCACTCAGAAAAACTTAAGGGGGGGAGGGAAAAGCAGCTTCCACCAACTTCTCTCCCTTTTCTGTCACCTCTGCTGCTTCAGATGCTGTCTTTCCTAGCGGACCATCCTTTGCCCCCTACATTGGGGACTTCAAAACCGAGGGGTCCCAGTCAGTTTCAGGAGCTCTCCCGAAACCCAACCAGTCTCGCCACGACAAAACCCCACCTCCTCGCTGCCTAATTATTTTTAGTGGTATTATATTTCTCTGAACTTTGCCAAATATATCAATACTATCACAGTTACATCACAGAACTTGGCAAACAGTTAGCAAGGTTATCACAAAGCCTTATGCACAGGACTGGCTCCATGTTCCCCATCATCATCAACGCCCTGGACCCATTTCAGTCGGGCTTCAGGCCGCGTTATGGCACAGAAACGGCACTGGTTGCACTGTTGGATGACCTGTTGAGGGAGGCAGACAGGGGCAATATGTCCTTGTTGGTCCTCCTTGATATCTCAGCCGCCTTTGATACCGTCGACCACGGTATCCTCCTGGGGAGGCTCTCCGAGTTGGGAATCGGTGGCCTGGCGCTTGCCTGGCTCCGATCCTTCTTGGAGGACCGCCCTCAGAGAGTACAGCTTGGGGAGAATGTTTCGGCCCCGTGGAGTCTCAATTGTGGGGTTCCGCAGGGGTCAATCATCTACCCAACACTGTTTAATATCTATATGAGGCCGCTGGGTGAGGTCATCAGGGGGTGTGGGGCATCGTGCCACCAGTACGCTGATGACACGCAGCTCTACATCTCCTTTTCACCTACTTCAGTGGATGCCGTTCTGTCCCTTCAGCGCTGCCTGGAGGCTGTACTGCAATGGATGCAGCTGAATGGGTTGAGGCTGAACCCGGACAAGACGGAGGTCCTGAGGGTGGGTGGTCCCTCCATCAGTGGATTGGGTGACTCCCTTTCTTTTGGGGGGACGACTCTCACCGCAAAGAGTGGGGTTCGCAGCTTGGGGATACATCTGGACCCGGCGCTTACCATGGAAACCCAGGTGGCGTCCGTGGCCCGCTCCGCCTATTTCCATCTATGGCGGATTGCCCAGCTGCGACCCTATCTTGATTGGGGGGGCCCTCACTACTCTTGTCCATGCGCTCGTAATCTCGAGATTAGACCACTGTAATGCGCTCTACGTGGGGCTACCTTTGAGATTGACGCGGAAACTTCAAATGGTGCAGAATGCGGCGGCCAGATTTCTTAGTGGGGTGAGAAAATATCAACATATCTCTCCCACTCTGGCTGCCTTGCATTGGCTGCCCATTCGTTTCCACGTTGACTTCAAAGTGTTAATGATGACGTACAAAGCCCTAAACGGTTTGGGACCTCGATACTTGGCAGATCGTCTTCTCCCACCTAGATCTACCCGAATCACTCGGCATAGCCAGGAGGGACGGCTGAGGGGCCTAACGCCGAGAGAGGCCCGGAAAGAAAGAACAAGAAACCGGGCCTTCTCGGCAGTGGCCCCTCGGCTATGGAATAGTCTCCCAACTGAGATCCGACTGGCACCCTCGCTGGGTGTTTTTAAAAGCTATTTAAAAACTTGGCTCTTTAGGCAGGCCTTCCCTTCAGTCAATAATTGATATCTATTCTTTGTTTTATAATTACTCCCATCTTGGTATTAATCTAACCTAATTGTTTAAAAATTATGATGTTTTATGATTTTATTATATAATGATGTTTTTATGATATTTGTAAGCCGCCCCGAGTAGACTTTGTCTACGGGGGCGGGGTAAAAATCTAATAAAGTAAGTAAGTAAGTAAAGTATCATTTGAAGTTTGGTGGGCCCTTAGGCAACCACAGCACCCACCATTAAGTCTGTTGGAGATAGGCCCTCTAAGAGCTCTCATGGGGCCTCACAGTAGGAGGCCCTCTAACTGTTTAAGAAGATGGATATATTTATTTTATTGATTTAAAATATTTTTGTCCCACCTTTTTCCTTAAAAGAACCCAGTGTGGCTTACATCATTAAAAAACAATATTTAAAGCTAAAAATGAATAGTTTTATTTAGCTTTAGCTTTAGGCA
Organism: Intellagama lesueurii; assembly: GCA_037013535.1. Taxonomy (NCBI): domain Eukaryota; kingdom Metazoa; phylum Chordata; class Lepidosauria; order Squamata; family Agamidae; genus Intellagama; species Intellagama lesueurii. The sequence goes on along the minus strand of JBAJHW010000001.1, from coordinate 188,772,111 downwards.
CTCTGGCTCAACCAACCAGTTTGCATATGATAGTGCATATAAATAGTGACCAAATGAATTAGTGACCTCCAAAAGGTCTTGTCATTAAGAACTCTGTTCAAGCCTTGTCAGCTCATGACTGTAGTTCCTATTATTTAATCAATCTCATTTTCTCAGGGGAGAAAGATGTGAGTTTATAATTTCCACAGACAATATCAGAGTCTTCCACTCCTCACTGTTCTTAAAAAGAGAAATATAGTTACTTCACTAGATGTTATAAATCTTTGATGGCCATTTAAACCAAGCCTTTGAATGATTCTTCCTTTTCCTGCCTGCTGTAGTGCCCCAACATGTTCTAATAGCTAAATAGTTGACTCACACCTTGAATAAATCTGTCTGCAATCCTTCGTGTGGGTGGCTTGAGACACAAGGCAGGGGGATATTTGGCAAAAGCAAGACCATGGAAAGTTATATTTATGAAGAAATATAGTGACCATATAATGCTGTTTTGAAGCCATCCAGAACTGAACACCAGTAGATTATACTAGTGCTCAATATAGATGGTATCAGTTATAGTTAGCATCATGAATCATGATCATTTTCCTTAAAAGTAGTTTCCAAGCTCTGGAAAAATGTAGCACTGTTTCAAGCACATTGTGAGCTTGAAACTACTTTGAGAGAAAATGTCAAATTGTTCTGCCTCTGTATGGAATAGAAAGCTCATATCAGAGTTATTTTGCTCACCCATGAGTAAATACTTTACTTCCAGTTGCACCTAGAAAAGGAAAAATCTATTATAGAAGCTTTGAGCTAAATCAGATTATCCAAAACCATACACTCCTATGCATGAGTCCTCTCAAATTCAGGGAATGTTACTAAAAACAGCCTCCAACATTCTTTCTATAGAGCTGAGGATAAGAATATAAGTGTTCATGGCATGGAGGATGGGTGAAGTACCAGATGACTGGAGGAGAGCTGACATTGTCCCTATCTTCAAAAAGGGCAAAAAAGGAGGAACCAGGTGTGGCATCCGCCCAGGTCATGAATATTCATATGCTATCTGCATAGACCAATGGGAGTGCTGGAGGGGTGGAGTCACAAGATATAAGAGACTCAGCAGGAGGAGGGGGAGTTTCAGATAGGGAGTTAGAGAGCGTCAGGGAGATAGAGAGTTTAGAGAGAGTGGTGGTTGAGAGTGGATGAAGGAGGATGTTTGTTTAAGAGTTAACAACATTGCTTGAACTATCATCATCTGTAACAATAAACAATTTCTATTTAGTTCTTTTAAAATGACATATGGCCTGGACCTCAATTATTAATAATGTTGATGTAATAACAGGTAATGTTGATGTAATAATAGGTAATGTTGATCCCCTTCATGGATTGCCCCTTCATGGATTGCTGCCTTGTCGTGGCGAAGGGGCTTGAGTAATTCAGAGAAGCTATGGGCTATGCCGTGCAGGGACACCCAAGACGGACAGGTCATAGTGGAGAGTTCTGACTAAACGCGATCCACCTGGAGCAGGAACCGGTAAGCCACTCCAGTATCTTTGCCAAGAAAACCCCATGAACAGAAACAAAAGGCTAAAAGATATGACGCTGGAAGATGAGCCCCTCAGGTCGGAAGGCGTCCAACATGCTACTGAGGAAGAGCGGAAGACAAGTACAAGTAGCTCCAGTGCTAATGAAGTGGTTGGGCCAAAGCCGAAAGGATGCTCAGCTGTGGACGTGCCTGGAAGTGAAAGGAAAGTCCGATGCTGCAAAGAAGAATACTGCATAGGAACCTGGAATGTAAGATCTATGAACCTTGGTAAGTTGGATGTGGTCAAACAGGAGATGGCAAGAATAAACATTGACATCCTGGGCGTCAGTGAACTAAAATGGACGGGAACGGGCGAATTCAATTCAGATGATTATCACATCTACTAATGTGGGCAAGAATCCCGTAGAAGAAATGGAGTAGCCCTCATAGTCAACAAAAGAGTGGGAAAAGCTGTACTGGGATACAATCTCAAAAATGATAGAATGATTTCAATACGAATCCAAGGCAGACCTTTCAACATCACAGTAATCCAAGTTTATGCACCAACCACCAATGCTGAAGAGGCTGACATTGACCAATTCTATGAAGACTTACAACACCTTCTAGAACTGACACCAAAGAAAGACGTTCTTCTCATTATAGGGGACTGGAATGCTAAAGTAGGGAGTCAAGAGATAAAAGAAACAACAGGTAAGTTTGACCTTGGAATTCAAAATGAAGCAGGGCAAAGGCTAATAGAGTTTTGTCAAGAGAACAAGCTGGTCATCACAAACATTCTTTTCCAACAACACAAGAGGCGACTCTATACATGGACATCACCAGACGGGCAATACCGAAATCAGATTGATTATGTTCTCTGCAGCCAAAGATGGAGAAGCTCTATACAGTCAGCAAAAACAAGACCCGGAGCTGATTGTGGCTCTGATCATCAGCTTCTTATAGCAAAATTCAAGCTTAAACTGAAGAAAGTAGGAAAAACCACTGGGCTAGTCAGGTATAATCTATACCAAATCCCTTATGAATACACAGTGGAAGTAAAGAACAGATTTAAAGAACTAGATTTGGTGGACAGAGTGCCTGACAAACTATGGATGGAGGCTTGTAACATTGTACAGGAGGCAGCAACAAAAACCATCCCAAAGAAAAGGAAATGCAAGAAAGCAAAGTGGCTGTCCGATGAGGCCTTACAAATAGCAGAGGAGAGAAGGGAAACAAAATGCAAGGGAGATAGAGAAAGTTACAGAAAATGGAATGCAGACTTCCAAAGAATAGAAAGGAGAGACAAGAGGGCCTTCTTAAATGAACAGTGCAAAGAAATAGAGGAAAAGAATAGAAAGGGAAAAACCAGAGACCTGTTCAAGAAAATTGGAGATATTAAAGGAACCTTTTGTGCAAAGATGGACATGATAAAGGACAAAAATGGTAGGGACCTCACAGAAGCAGAAGACATCAAGAAGAGGTGGCAAGAATACACAGAAGAATTATACCAGAAAGATCTGGATGTCCCGGACAACCCAGATAGTGTGGTTGCTGACCTTGAGCCAGACATCCTGGAGAGTGAAGTCAAGTGGGCCTTAGAAAGCATGGCAAACAACAAGGCCAGTGGAGGTGATGGCATTCCAGTGGAACTATTTAAAATCTTAAAAGATGACGCTGTTAAGGTGCTACACTCCATATGCCAGCAACTTTGGAAAACTCAGCAGTGGCCAGAGGATTGGAAAAGATCAGTCTACATCCCAATCCCAAAGAAGGGCAGTGCCAAAGAATGCTCCAACTACCATACAATTGCACTCATCTCACACGCTAGCAAGGTTATGCTCAAAATCCTACAAGGTAGGCTTCAGCAGTATGTGGACCGAGAACTCCCAGAAGTACAAGCTGGATTTCGAAGGGGCAGAGGAACTAGAGACCAAATTGCTAACATGCGCTGGATTATGGAGAAAGCCAGAGAGTTCCAGAAAAAAGTCTACTTCTGCTTCATTGACTACGCAAAAGCCTTTGACTGCGTGGACCACAACAAACTATGGCAAGTTCTTAAAGAAATGGGAGTGCCTGACCACCTTATCTACCTTCTGAGAAATCTATATGTGGGACAGGAAGCAACAGTTAGAACTGGATATGGAACAACTGAGTGGTTCAAAATTGGGAAAGGAGTACGACAAGGCTGTATAATGTCTCCCTGCTTATTTAACTTATATGCAGAATACATAATGCGAAAGGCAGGACTGGATGAATCCCAAGCCGGAATTAAGATTGCCGGAAGAAATAAAAACAACCTCAGATATTATTATTATTATTTATTATTTATTTCATTTATACCCCGCCTATCTGGTCTTGCGACCACTCTAGGCGGCTTCCAAACAACATAAAACAACAGATAAAATCACAAAATTATTACAAAAACAATTTCCATAACAATTATAAAACAAAAAATAAAGATAAATAGAAAAGGTAAAAAGATCAGGTATTGACTGGAGGGAAGGCCTGTATAAACATCCATGTTTTTAATTGATTTTTAAAGATACCCAGCGTAGGGGCGGCACGAATCTCCGGAGGAAGATTATTCCAGAGGCGAGGAGCCACCGCCGAGAAGGCCCGATTTCTTGTTCTTTCCCTACGGGCCTCCCTCGGCGTCAAGCTCCTCAGCCTCACCTCCTGACTCGCACGGGTGATCCAGGTAGACCTTGGTGGGAGTAGGCGTTCCACCAAATATCGAGGTCCTAAACCGTTTAGGGCCTTATAAGTAAGCATTAAAACTTTAAAGTCAATGCGGCCAGAATAGGAGAGATATGCTGGTATTTTCTCACTCCCCTAAGGAGTCTGGCCGCCGCATTCTGCACCACCTGAAGTTTCCGCATCAACCTCAAAGGCAGCCCCACGTAGAGCGCGTTACAGTGGTCTAATCTTGAGATTACGAGCGCATGCACCAAGGTAGTGAGCGCCCCCATATCAAGGTAGGGCCGGAGCCGGGCAATCCGCCAAAGATGGAAAAAGGCGGAGCGGACTACCGACGCCACCTGCGTTTCCATGGTGAGCGCCGGGTCCAGATGGATCCCCAAGCTGCGAACCCCACTCTTAGCAGCCAAGGCCACCCCCCCCAAGCGAGAGAGAGTCATCCAAGCCACCAACCACAGGGGCACCCACCCTCAGAACCTCGGTCTTGTCCGGGTTCAGCCTCAGCCCATTTTCCTGCATCCATTGCAATACAGTCCCCAGGCAGCGCTGAAGGGACAGGACGGCATCACCTGCAGTTGGTAAAAAGGAGATGTAGATCTGGGTGTCATCAGCATATTGATGACACGATGCTCCACACCCCCTGATGACCCGACCCAGCGGCCTCATATAGATATTAAACAGCATTGGGGAGATAATCGACCCCTGTGGAACCCCACAATTGATACTCCACGGGGCTGAGACACTCTCCCCAAGCTGTACTCTCTGGGGACAGTTCTCCAAGAAGGAATGGAGCCAGGCAAACACCAAGCCACCAATTCCCAACTCAGAGAGCCTCCCCAGGAGGATACCGTGGTCGACGGTATCAAAGGCCGCCGAGATGTCGAGGAGGACCAACAGAGATGTTTTACCCCTGTCAGCCTCCCTCAACAGGTCATCATACAGGGCGACCAATGCCGTCTCTGTACCGTGGCGCAGCCTGAAGCCCGACTGAAATGGATCCAGGGCATCTGTTTCATCCAAAAGAGCCTGAAGCTGGTCAGCCACCACCCTCTCGACCACTTTGCTAATGAAAGAAACATTGGCGACGGGCCTATAATTGCCAATTTCGTCCGCCGCCATATTAGGTTTCTTTCTTATGGGCCTAATGAGCGTCTCCTTGAGGGCAGGTGGGAACCTGCCCTCAAGGAAAGACCCATTTATTATTGCAGTGGCCCATTCAGTTGTGATCGGCCTGGCTGCTTTGATTAGCCAGGCCGGGCAAGGGTCAAGGGAGGAAATGGTGGCCCAACAGCGATCAAGCACTTTGTCCACAGTATCTGGCGTCACAGGCTGAAAGAGATCAAGAATCACTGGGCAAGACGGAGCGCTGGACATCTCAGCTCGACTCACTGTATTCAAAAAAGGAGAGAGCTCCCGGCGGATGGCCTCCACTTTAGATTTTAAAAATACTGCAAATTGGTCCGGTGAAAAACTAGGGGGAGGCCCATCACTCAGACCAACTCCGGAAAGGTCACGCACTATACGGAATAACTCCGCCTGCTGGTTTGAAGCTTCGCTTATCCGGTTAGCGAAGTATGTATGACAAGCAGCCTTTACCTTAGACAGGTAGAGGTTAGTTGCGACCCTGACAGCTATCCAATTATGTTCCGTCGGGTTCTTCCTCCACCTACGCTCTAGCCTTCTCCTAATCCGTTTCATCGCTCGGAGGTCCTGGTTAAACCAAGGCACAGGCCGAGCTCTGCGTTGGAGAGGGCGTTTAGGCGCGATTGTGTCTATAGCCCTAGCGGCAGCGGTAAACCAACTGTCAACCAGAACCTCGACAGGAGCGCCAGCCAGGTCAGCCGTAACACCTCTCATGGCATCCTGGAATCCAATAGGATCCAGTAGCCTTCGAGGGCTATGATATATATGCATATATATATATATCATATATATATATGATAGATATATATATATATGATAGATATGCAGATGATACCACTCTGATGGCAGAAAGTGAGGAGGAATTAAAGAACCTCTTAATGAGGGTGAAAGAGGAGAGCGCAAAAAATGGTCTGAAGCTCAACATCCAAAAAACTAAGATCATGGCCACTGGTCCCTTCACCTCCTGGCAAATAGAAGGGGAAGATATGGAAGCAGTGACAGATTTTACTTTCTTGGGCTCCATGATCACTGCAGATGGTGACAGCAGCCACGAAATTAAAAGACTCCTGCTTCTTGGGAGGAAAGCGATGACAAACCTAGACAGCCTCTTAAAAAGCAGAGACATCACCTTGCCGACAAAGGTCCGCATAGTCAAAGCTATGGTTTTTCCAGTAGTGATGTATGGAAGTGAGAGCTGGATCATAAAGAAGGCTGACCACCGAAGAATTGATGCTTTTGAATTGTTTTGGAGGAGACTCTTGAGAGTCCCCTGGACTGCAAAGAGAACAAACCTATCCATTTTGCAGGAAATCAACCCTGAGTGCTCACTGGAAGGACAGATCCTGAAGCTGAGGTTCCAATACTGGCCATCTCATGAGAAGAGAAGACTCCCTGGAAACGACCCTGATGTTGGGAAAGTGTGAAGGCAAGAGGAGAAGGAGACGACAGAGGACGAGATGGATGGACAGTGTCATCGAAGCTACCAACATGAATTTGACCCAACTCCGGGAGGCAGTGGAAGACAGGAGGGCCTGGCATGCTCTGGTCCATGGGGTCACGAAGAGTCAGACACGACTTAATGACTAAACAACAACAACAAATGTTGATGTAATCAACTGGTGGCAGCTGAAGGACACGTAGTGTGAGCTCTTAGTTTGGTGAAACAATCACGGGCCATGTGGGGATCGTGACAAATTGGTGGCACAGCACTGGGATCCGAAGCAATCCAGTGAAAAACTGAATGGGCTTGAGTTTAAAGGTATTCCTAGCTAGAGGGGGTTAGGATCTGTGGTAAGAAGTGGTTACCTGTTAGAGTCTTGGTGAAGACTTAGTTTCAGGGCTTCTGAACCCAGATCTGGGAAATCCTAAAATAAGGAAAATACCTACTCAAGAGAAACCATTTACCTCAGGATTTACAAGACCTAGTGGCTAGCTCAAAATCCGGAGCTCTGAGGGTAAAGAGCAGTGGCAGATAGAGTGGAAGCCTAGGTCTGGATAGATCTGAGGTGATAATAAAAGCTAAGCAAAAGTTGTTCTCATGTCTGGAGACAAGAATAGTCCAGACAGGGAAATATTGTGGCAAGGGTTGTGAGTTTGGGAGTGGCAGAGGCAAGCTGCTTGGAAAAGTACAACCTAGTTACAAGGAAAGCCACTGAAAGAGAGAAAAAGGCTTGTACATTTGGCTTTTGTGAGGGAAAAGAACCAGTCCAGGTTAATAAGAAATTGTATTGTTTATGCCGCCCAAGAGAAGTAAAAAGTCAGTTATGGAGGAACAAGTTGAGCCCCAGAGTGCTGAGGAAAATGGGAACCCTCAAATTCAGAGGGATGAAGAAACAGAGGGACCTGTATTGTTTGCCTCAGAGGGAGAAAATATTCAAAGCTCCCAAGATTTTGAAAAATGGAAGTTGGAACAAGAATACAAACTCAGGGAACTAGAAATTAAAGAAAGGAAATTTGAGTACAGAGAATTTGAAAGGAAAAGGGAACTTGAGCAAGAATTGGAAAGAGAAAAAATCAGAGAACTTGAAAGGCAAAGGGAATTTGAGCAAGAATACAGGCGAAGGGAATTTGAGCAAAGAGAAAGAGAAATGCAATTCCAAATTGAGATGAAGAAATTGGAATTAGCTGCTCAAAATAATAATAATAATTCCAGTGAGGGAAATCTCTCAAAAATCAACCTAAAGAAATTTCCTCAATATCAGAAGGGGGGTTGTCCTAAATCTTTCCTGATTTCATTTGAGAGAGCTTGTTGGGACTTTGATGTTAAAGATGATGAGAGGATGATAATTTTAAGATCACAAATAAATGGAGTTTTATCTGAGCTTTATTCACAGATGCCTCTGGAGCAAGCTAGAGATTTTTAGGCTTATAGAAAGATGGTGTATTCCCGATTTGGGATTAATTCAGAGCACCTCAGAAGGAAATTTAGATCAATTTCAAAGAGACCTGAGGAGTCTTTTGCCCAACTTGGGGCACGTTGGACACAGTGTCTCAATAAATGGTTGGAACAGGAACATGTCACCTCCTTAGACCAAATGAAAGATGTGTTTGGACTAGAACAATTTTATTCAATTTTGGCAGGAGAATTGCGTTATCTGGTCAAGGACAAGGATCCTAAAAATGTGCTACAAGCGTCTGAATATGCTGATTCTATTAGTGGGATCAGAGATCCTCGATTCTCCGAGGTAAAAATTGACAGAAAAGGGTGGGACAACAGTATGAGAACATCCCAATCCAGTGGAAATTACTTCACTCAGATTCAAGCTAGGGGAAGCCATTTTAAAGTCAAACCCTCATTCCCAGAGCAAAGTCCCCTGAAATCAAATAGTTCTAAAGGAAGAGTTAATAAATCCCCTTACCCAAAGCATAGGGCCAATAAGAAATGTTTTTCCTGTGGGGAAGAGGGACATTTTTTTTGCCCAATGTGAAACACAAAAGAATAAAAATTACAATCAGTCTAAAAAGGTATTTTGCTAGTAGCATAATAACTTGCAGCAATCGGTAGTTGAAGTTGAGGCCTCTACCAGCAGCAGCACTGTTGCTAAGGAAATGGACTTGGCAGAGAGCCCAGAAATTCCTGAAGCCAGAGTGTTACAATGTTTTTTTATCCAGTGCAATCAAGATTTACTGGATAACTCTGGGGAAACTATTTTTATTGACAACATAAAGTATTTAGGTTTAAAAGATACATGTTTCCAGATTACTATTTGTCACTCAGACCTCATTCCTAAAGAAAAAAATGTTAGAACATGAAATCATCACCCTCAAAGTCATTAGTTCGGACTCTATGGTTCTACCAATGGCTAGAGTAGCAGTGAAGTACCATGGGTGATCTGGTATATGGAAAGTAGCAGTGTCAGATCAGATCCCAGCTCCTTGTTTGATTGGTTTAGATCTAGCCAAGCATGTGCAGAGTGTTTTAATAGTAACCCGCTCTCAGGGGAGGCAGATTGAAGCCTCTGAGGAAAGAGCTGAACCTCTTGTTGAAACACCCACTTTAGGTGAACATCCTGAAATGAGAGTGTGACGTTTGCCCCTGGTTACCCCTGGTTATCTTCCAACCACAGAGCACATGAAGGCAAACCAAACTCCTTTACACACGCTGCCACCAGTTGATCACTAAATCAACGTACTTTACTTAAGAAAGATGCAGGTCCAGTCATCACTGACTTTTAAATAAAACAGGTTTATTGATTACAGATGTTGCCATAATAATTCATAAGTATTCTTCAGGTTTATCAAGTATCAATACCAATCTTCTATTTGGTCTTACAGGTTACTATTCACTCTTCTGACTAATCACCTCAGATCTCCCAACTATCTCTCTCTCTCTCTACTAACTAACTCTCTCTCCACTCTACTCTCTGTCTCCCTTCTGACTGACTCCTCACTCTCAAGCTCCGCCTTTTAATCTCTCTCTCGGCTCCGCCTCTCCACCACATCAGCATAAAACATGAATAATGAATGACTTATTTAACATAATAAGGGTGAATGCCACAGAGAGAGACAGCTGATTTAGTGCTAATGAAAAATCCTAATTGTTCCTCCTTTATTAAGGAGCAGAAGGAAGATATTACCTTAAATGATTGCTTTGGAAAAGTTAATGAGAATCCCATTCCACTGACCCCTGAACACCCAGAGAGGTATTGTGTGGAAAAAGATTTATTATATAGAGAGGTTTTAATGACTCCTCATAGGGGAGGAGAAGGACCCCACAAACAGCTAATTGTCCCTGTTAAGTACAGAGAAAAGATTATAGAAAAGGCACACAGAGATGTATTTGGGGCACACATGGGCATCTCTCGCACCAAGCAAAGAGTGGCACAGAACTTTTATTGGCCAGGGATGGGGAAGCAAGTTAAACAATATTGTCCAAGGTGTGAGACTTGCCAAAAATGAGGTACTGGAAATGAGAAGATGAGGGCTAAGCTATGCCCATTGCCAGTGATCTCAACCCCTTTCCAACACATGGGTCTGCAAAAGTTCTTAGACATAGCAGAGCAAAACTTAAAGGGTGCTCAAGAAAGGAAGAAAAGCTGGTATAATAAAAAGGCCCGGGAAAGAACATTCTGTCCCGAGGATGAAGTACTGATGCTGAGACCCATAAAGGGGGAAAAATTGCAGTTAGCATAGTCAGGACCTGTAGATTGGTTGCGACAGCACTGGAAAGCTGAAGGGACTAGTATTAAGAAGGCTCCACATGCAGCTGCAAAAGCAATGAGAAACCTGCAAAAGGAGCCCCTGCCTGAGAAACCAGAGATTAATGGGAGAGAACCAGATGATAAAAATCTCAATAAATCTGAAATAAGCCAAGTGTTTGAGATTGCACTTAAAAGGAACTTGCCTGTGAATTTTGAGGTGACTCGAGATAGTGGTCCCCCACATATGAAGAGCTTTGTGACAAAAGTACCTGTGGTCAAGTTTATGGGTGAGGGTGAAGGCAAGAGCAATAAGATTTTAAAGAAGAATACAGCCATAGCTGTTCTGGAGGAGTTGAAGAAACTGCCTTCCCTTCCCACAGTTTAGAAAATGAAGGCACTAACCAAAAAGAAAAAGGCTTCACCCAAAAGAGGCAAGCTGAGGACATCCAGTGGATGTCAGAGTGCCAGGTAGCCTTCAGTCGTCTGAAGAGAGTGCGGACTTCAGGACCTGTCCTTGTTGCACCAGACTTCAACCGTGAGTTCATCATCTGCATGGATGCGTCGAACGTGGGACTGGGAGCCATGCTGTGCCAAGCGGACGACAGTGGGAGTCTACACCCAATGACTTGTATCAGCAGGAGACTCCAACCTGGTGAGAGACATTTGTCCGCCATTGAGAGGGCATGCCTAGCTATCATATGGATGCTGCAAAAGCTGACACCCTACATTTGGGGAAGGAAATTCATCCTCTGCACCGACCATTCCCCTTTGGTGTGGCTACGAACTATGAAATCCAATAGCAGCAAACTTGCAAGATGGACACTAATTCTGCAAGACTTTGACTCTGAAATTCGCAGCGTAAAAGGGACCCAGAATGTGGTTGCTGATGCCTTGTCTGGTAGGCCAAATGACTAATGGGTGGAGAAAAGTTTATAATATTGTATTAACTGTTCTGTTTGTGTAATAGTTATGGAGTAGGCTTAAAGTGCAGAGTTTGCTTGGATGTTGATAAACTGACAGGTGTGTATAGTGATAGTAAAAATAATGGTGAGTATCCTTATTAATGTAAAAGTAATGTAATGTAATTTGTATTAATGTAAGTAATGTATCCTTATTGATGTAAGTAATGCAAGAGGTTAATATGTATTTATTGATGTAAGAGTAATGTAATGTATCCTTAGTGATGTAAATAATGTAAGAGGTTGGTATTTGCATTCTTCTATAAACCTTCATTTGTTTATGAGGGCAAACTGTTAAGTTTCCCCTCCTAAAACAAACTTATTAAGGGGGGAGGAATGTGGCATCCGCCCAGGTCATGAATATTCATATGCTATCTGAATAGACCAATGGGAGTGCTGGAGGGGCGGAGTCACGAGATATAAGAGACTCAGCAGGAGGAGGGGGATTTTCAGATAGGGAATTAGAGAGAGTCAGGGAGATTGAGAGTTTAGAGAGAGTGGTGGTTGAGAGTGGATGAGGAGCACATAGCGTGAGCTCTTAGTTTGATGAAACAAGCAGGGGCCACGTGGGGATCGTGACACCAGGCCCTTTCCAATTTCCATTATTCAATGATTCTGTGCAATTGTGTCCAGAAATGTTATAGCCTGAACTAGAGTTTTAATTGAAGCAGTCATATTCATAAGTCTAAAAAAAGGCTGAAATTATCAGCTAAGGTCAACATTATCTTATTCCTCTTGTAATTATCAATAGATTTATTATATGTGTAATAAATATGAGCTGGATGACAAATTCTTTGCCATTTTATAACTGTATTGAATTTAGGATAGCGTTGATATCTTCTAATCTTTCACAGATGAAAAGCAGGAACACTTTAATGCCATGGGTGGGTGGGTGGGCACACAGTGGAGTCTGGCAGCCTAGGAATCAAATCTGGTGGACAATCCAGATCCACATGTGTCACAAATAGACCATGAGAATGAAAATATAAGTATCCAGATGGGTCCAGATGCCAAAAGGAATGAGAAGATTCACACACTAGTCTCAGAGATCCAAGTGCTATATTTACAAGATACTGTAAATCTTGTCACCAGGGATTTGTCCCTGGAATTAAAAACAGATGCTTGGGGACAAGTTCTTGCACATGGCAATTAAAGTAGTTCTGAAAAAGTGCAGAGTACCGGTGAGTCACTGAACACTGAAGTGTTGCAGTTTTCTGGATCCAAATACTTGCTTAACTCTATAGGGCTTGAAATCACCTCTGTCTATCCACCCAGCCCCCAAATTCTCTTCTGGTTCCCTGCTTCCCCTCATCTACATTCCTCATTGTAGCACCCATATTTACCAATATGCACCAGATTTAGGTTTTTAAAAAATTACCAGCAAAGAAAGCATCCTTTCATTTTTAAGGTTCCTCTAAGCTACTTCTTTAAAAAATTAAGGGAAGGGTGGATTGAAGGTGAAAATTGCAAAGGAAGGGCTTGAACACTTTGCCCACAGCCCCTGGAGGCTTTCTGCTGACCTACTTCTTCTTCTGTTATTCTGAAGAACAGCTGGCTGGGGAAAGAAGATTTTCCAGGGAGCAGTAACTGTTCTCCCTCCTGCTCAAGGTGCTACTTCCTCTATTGCTGCTGTTGTCACACTTTGAAAGAGCTATGGGGCAGATGTAGGCTCTGCCTTTGATGTGATTTACTATTAAAACATCAGCCAGAGGATTGGGGAAGAGCAGCAGCACACAGTTGGTTCTGTATTCTGCTGCTGTGCCTAATATTATTATTTTAACTGTGAATTATTTAAACTTGTGTTAAAACTAAACTGTTACAGCTGAAATGTGGCCTATAATTATAATTAGTCCATCTCTGGACTAGCTTCAATTGATTTTGCTATATGCTGTCAAGTGGTCTCCAACATATGGTGACCGTATGAATGAGTGATCTCCAAAATGTCCGGTCCTCAACAGCCCTGCTCAGCAATTATACACTGAAGCCTGTTGCTTCCTTTATGGAGTCAATCCACCTTATATTTGGTCTTCCTCTTTTCCTGCTGCCTTCAACTCTTCCTACTATTATTGTGTTTTCCAGTGAGTCTTCTCTATTCATGATATGCCCAAAGTATGACAGCCCCAGTGCCATCATTTCTGCTATCTAGCTTTAACTACCAAATGGAAAAATGTAGTGTGAAAAAAACAGTATAGCTGTTTGGTAATGTCAGTATTAGTGTGCAGTGTAATTTGCTTGCTTGCTTGCTTCTTTCTCTTTCTTTCTTTCTTTCTTTCTTTCTTTCTTTCTTTCTTTCTTTCTTTCTTTCTTTCTAGGGGTTAACAGTGCAATCCTATACACCAGGGATGGTGTAACTGTGGGCAGCCAGACACTCATACACTCTGGTTCACATTATCTTCTCTTAATATAACCAATGGTGAGGAATGATGGGAATGGTAGTTCATCAACATCTGGAAGGCCAGAGGCTGCATAATCCATGCCTGGAACTAGTACATTCTACTGACCTTAACACAATGTCTGAACTTAAAATTTTCATTGTGGCACTATGAGTAGAAAAACTAAACTAATGACAGACAGTAATTTTTTAAAGATGTACCAGCAGGAAACCTTATGTTCAGTAACATCACTGAGAAAGAAGTGGGGGAAAGGAAGTTCAGCATTCTCTAGTTTAATTAACTATTAATATGATAGCTGAAAAGTTTTGTCACATTTCAGATTATTCTCCCTGTCTAGGGAACCGCAACAATTGTTTGAGACTTCAGCAAGCACCCTGACAGCTGGCAACCCTATCACATCACAACGGCAGACCTGGCACAGATGTAGTGTCTTGTGATGTCAAAGAGGCTGGTCAGGCAATGGTTGGGACAGAGCCAGAACTGTTGCTGGGGCACCTGTCTGTGGAAGTTGATCCAAAGGACTCAGTTCCCTGTTTTGCTCCAAAAAACCTGGTGGGCCCAAGGTCATACGTATATGCACTCATTTGGGTTTCAGGCCAGTCCTCTCCTTTTGCTCTTGGGTTCTTGACAGGCCTACTTTGTACAAGCACACGCTGCATACTGAGTCAGTGAACCCTAGGGTCTGCTGGGAATTGGTGGAACTGTGTGCCTAGGCTTAAAACACAAGTATCAACATTCAAATACAAAAATATTACCTTCACCAGCACCAAAGATTTATCTCCCTATCTGGAGACGCAGAGAAGCACAGCAATTCCCTGAGACTCCTGGCAGTATCCTGAAGACTGCCAGCCATACGTAAAAGGGATGGACATGGGGAATGAAGTGGCATTAATAAATTATTTATTGATATCAGTAAGAGTTTTGAATCTCATTTTTTTTAAAGGTGGGTTACTTAGCATTATCGAGTTGGAGAATAAGATTGCAATCCCATACCCACTTATCTGCTAGTAAGCCACTGAACTCAGTGGTCTTGTTCTGTCAGTATATCTTGTATTGTTAGTAGATAAGAGAGCTATGCATCAGACAGATGTGGATTACAAATAAAAATAAGATTAAAAAAAAACCTTGGGGATGTGCATAAATAATTGTCATTATCTGTGCACATGTGTAGTGTTGTAAAGTCTTTATAGTTACAATGACAGAAATCTTTAATAATTCAAAAAATCCTTAATATGCTTGTAAAATATTGTGCATACCTTTGAAATATTTTATATACGTCAATCATAAAAAGGAAGGGGGGAAAACAAATAAGAAACTACTTCATTCACTGTGTGGCAGTGATGGTGAAACAGCTGGTAAAACAGGCAACCACTTCACCACAGT
Organism: Intellagama lesueurii; assembly: GCA_037013535.1. Lineage (NCBI taxonomy): Eukaryota > Metazoa > Chordata > Lepidosauria > Squamata > Agamidae > Intellagama > Intellagama lesueurii. The sequence continues at coordinate 188,756,894 of JBAJHW010000001.1, read as the reverse complement.
CACCCGTACTTATGTGCACTGCTCCATCACTGAAAGCCACCTACTACCCAATCAGCCTTTATTTCAGCTTGTTTTCTGTGAATTATTCTCATAGGAGCAGAAACAGATACTATGGATAAACTGTAATTACAGCTGAATGCACATTAATGTTGAAGAGAGGTAATGGAGGCAGTCTTTTGCGTTTGAAAAACCAAATTTCAAAGAAACCCTGTGCCCACATTCAGGCTAACAAAATAAAGGGAAAGGGTATTCATAGACAAACAGATCAAAGCAAAAAGGTAACAAGGACTATGGAGGGAAGAGACACTTAAGTGGTGGTGACCTGCAAACTTTGTGCAATGTTTGTCTTTGTGCCTGAGTGTAACACGGTGTACATATGCAACAAGTGTAAACTGTTAGAAGAAAAACTGAGAGAACTGGAGCAGCGAGTAGCCACACTTAAGGCTATAAGGGAAGATGAAGTATACATTGACAGAACTTTTGAGCAGCTGCTTCAGTCAGTAGAGGCACTGGAGGTGAAAGACCAACCAGGGAAAGTAGAGGAGGACAATGCTGTGGAGGGAGCAAACATAGTAGAGAAAGCACCATGGAAAAGAGTCACAGTTAGCTGCAAAGAGAAGGAGAAGACTATCTTCACTGGTGGAACTGCGAAACCGCTTCCAAGTTCTTGATGAGGAGTCTGGCAGACAGCAAGCAGACAAGGTCAAAGAGGAGGCCTTGCAAGAGCACATGAGAGGGACTGAAACTCAGCTAAGCACAGGCACTGAACCCACACCCTACAAAAGGAGGAAGAGAAGAGAGTTGTAGTAGGAGACTCCCTACTGCGTGGAATGGAAACTGACATATGCTGGGAAGATCCATGGACCCAACTGGTATGCTGTCTCACTAGAGCATAGATAAGGGATGTGACAGAAGAACTGCCATCACTCATAAAACCCATTGATATATATGCATTCCTTCTCATCCATGTGGGAACAAACGACACAGCCAAGAGCAACTGTGAAGAGATCACATCAGACTTTGAAGCTCTGTGAAGGAAAACTAAGGACTTTGCAGCCCAGATAGTTTTCTCATCCATCCTATCAGTACTTGGAAGAGGAATAGAAAGGGAAAGGAAAACACTCTGAGTGAATGACTAGCTACGAAGGTGGTGTCGAAGTGAAGGATTTGGTTTTTGGGACCATGGGCAAAGCTTTCTGGAAGATGAACTTGCTAGCAAGAGATATCTTGCACCTCACAAGGACTGGGAAGAATGTGTTCGGCCACAACATGAGAACTTCATCTGGAGGGCTTTAACCTGAATTGGAAGGGGGAGGGACACACAAGCAGAGAGGTCAAGATAGATTACGTACAATAAGAGGAATGGACCAAACAGTTCTAATGGGGGTCAGTAATAACAATAGCATTAATAATAATATTCATAATATTCATAAAAATGTACAAAGAAAAGCAGGTCAGAAATCACACAATCTCCGGTGTCTATATATGAATGTCAGGAGTATTGGAAACAAACAAGAAGAACTGGAAATTTTAGCTCAGGAAGGTAAATATGATTTGATAGGAATAACTGAAACTTGGTGGAACGATTCCTATGACTGGAATACAGCAATTGAAAGATATAAATTGTTCAAAAAGAACAAGAAGAATATAAAGGGAGGTGGATTTGCATTTGCTACTTGGTGGAAATTCAGCAGGATAGTGGCTATAGGTTTTTTTTAAAGAGAACCTGAAGTGCCACCAATGAAATCCTGGTATAAAACAACAACAAAAAAACCTTAGAATTTCAAAATTCCATGAATTTAGATAATAAACAGAACTCACAGTATTTCCCATAGTCTTGGATGAGGCCTGAACTGATAGAATTGGTCCTGGATCTGATTAGTTGTATTTATTCTTGTTGAAATGAGTCTTAATTTAATTTGTTCTCTTAGTTTCAGTGGATCCTAAATCTGGCTAACGTAGACATGTTAAACTGATTGTGATAAACAGACATTGCCCCCTTACCCCGGAATAAATACGCGAGACCAGAAATATGGGTTAAACACGGGCCACACTTTATTGAAATATAATCATTGTTGCCAATCATTTGGCAAAAGGGGGTCCTGCCGTAGTGCGGATTCAGGTTCCAAACGTGGGTCTAAACGGACCCTTCTAAACAACCAATGTGCTAGTCCCTGGCCTCAGTTCTCCCAGTCCTGAAGACAGTGGGAAACTCTGCCGGCCCAAATTTGACCACCTCGGACCTCGAGCCACTCTCTCCATTCTGAGTGATGGTCCGGGTGTGTCCCCAGTGCATCTTTCCCTCCAAGCACTGTAATCGCACGATCCGCAGTGCTGGGAGTTCAAATGAGCTATAATTACCTGCTATTACTATTTGACTCCCCTCTTAAAATACCTGCTTAATCCGCATTAACCGCCAGTGTGACCAAAATTTCCACCTTCAAGTGGCCAACGCACCTAACTAGTGTGGGATAAGCAAAAAAATTCCGGCCTCCAAGAGCCAATCAGGAGACGGGTCAAAAATTCCTATCCGGCCCCAAAGGTGACCAGGTAAACTCACACTAGAATATAGGGCGGGCGGGTGGGATGTCGACAAAAAAGAGGAAGTGAAGAGGGGGAAACGGCCCTTATATGAACTACCGTTCTCCCCCTCTTCCAAGGCTGCTCTCTCGAGACTTGCAGCAAGGTCTCGCGTCCATCCGGGGAAGCTGGCAAAGGCAAGCTGCGCTGCGGAAGCCTCAGCTCCGCAGCGGCTTCTTCATTTTGAATTTTATGTTTCTCTGTAGGCTAGTGCCCAAGGATTCTGCAAGAGTCATAGCACTGCACTCACTGATGGCGGTCTGAATGGAAACTCATTCTTTTTCTTCTTGGACCCCAACCTGCCAATGGCTGTACTCATGGAGGCTTATGCTGCTTGCAGAATGCTTTTGGGACATATTAAATATGTCTCTGTAGTGTGATAAGCCTGCGCCCTCCAAGTTAGAACAGCATGGTAACAGACATGAGCCAAAGTATCTAGGCCAGATCTTTTTTAGCATTATTGGTTTGTTGAGTCAAAATCGGTCTGTCCTAAACACTAGATTAATCTTGTGCTGGTGGGGAAGTGTTCTAAGAATTCAGAGGTATGGTTGGGCTTGCCTTGAAAAGCAGGATAGCCAAAGTTCTCTTTTTAGATTAAAAAGAAAGAGAGAAATGTTGCTGTCACTTCAGGTTTATCAGCATTCCCTTTGTAATTTGGGGCAAATTCCCCTGGGAATTATACTATAGCACTGACCCATGGGCACTGTGTACTATAATACAAACGTAGCCCTAAAATTTTAATAGGCTTGAACTGTGTGTGTGTATTTCAGAAATACACACAAAGACACAGAATGCACCACTTCTGTAAAAGTAAGGCTGCTTAGAGAATCTTAAAAGTTCTTAGAATGGGTATACTCTCCAAGAACCCTACTATTCCTCATTCATCCCTAGAGGTTGTGTCAATGTTTGCTTCACCATAACTGCTTGTTCAGCCCTTCTTGAAGAGTCTAACATTAAAAGTGCCCCACTTTAAAATGAGTGAATGCCCATGCATTCTTTTCACTATGCCTTTAGTTTTGTGCTAAGTAAATGACTCTTCTAAGGAGTATAACAAGTTCTGCATAGGGTGCTGAGATCTACGTAGGGCTACTGATGATTTGGGGTCCAGATAGTTTTTTTCTTCCATCCTATCGGTTCTCGGAAGAGGAATCGAAAGAGAAAGGAAGATCCTCTGTGTGAATGACTGGCTATGAATGTGGTGTCGACGAGAGGGATTTGGTTTTTGGGACCATGGGCTAAGCTTCCTGGAAGAAGGACTGCTAGCAAGAGATGGCTTGCATCTAGCAAGGACTGGGAAGAATGTGCCCACAGTATGAAGAACTTCATCAGGAGGGCTTTAAACTGGAATTGGAAGGGGGAGGGAGACGCAAACACACAGTTAAAGGTAGATGAAGCCTTACACACAATAAGAGGAATGGACCAAACTGATCAAAAGAGCAACATTAAAAACATTAACAATAATAATCACAACAATAAACATAAAAATAATCATAATGATAATCATAATAATATTCATAAAAATGTACAAAGACAAACAGGCCACAAATCACACACCCTCCGGTGTCTGTATACGAATCCCAGGAGTATGGGAAACAAACAAGAACTGGAAATTTTAATTCAGGAGGGTAAATATGATTTGATAGGAATAACTGAAACTTGGTGGGATGATTCAAATCTCCAGGGCCAGATGAACTGCATCCAAGAGTACTGAAGGAACTGGCTGAAGAACTCTCAGAACGGCTGTCCATTATTTTCTTGAAATCATGGGAAACAGGCGAGGTGCCATAGGATTGTTCTCCCTATCTTCAAAAAGGGCAAAAAAGAGGAACCTGGGAACTACAGATCAGTCAGCCTGACATCAATCTCCGGCAAAATTCTCGAACAGATCGTAAAGCAGTCATTGTGCAAGCACCTAGAAAACAATGCAGTAAAAACTAGAAGCCAACACAGATTTGTCAAGAACAAATCATGCCAAACTAATTTGATCTCATTTTTTGATCAGGTCACCTCCCTGATAGACAGAGGGAATGCTGTAGACGTAGTATATCTTGACTTCAGCAAAGCTTTTGACAAAGTGCCCCATGATATCCTGATTAGCAAGCTAACTAGGTGTGGGCTGGATAGATTGTGTCATGTGGATACACAATTGGCTACGGGATCGTACTCATAGGGTGATGATTAATGGGTCCTTCTCTAACTGGGAGGAGGTAACAAGTGGGGTATCCCAAGGCTCAGTCCTGGGCTCTTCAATATTTTTATTAATGACTTGGATGAGGAAGTGCAGGGAATGCTTGTCAAATTTGCAGATGAGACAAAATTAGGCTGAATAGCTAATACCCTAGAAGACAGAAACAAAATGTAAAATGACCTTGATAGGATGGAGCACTGGGCTGAAAGCAACAGAATGAAATTCAACAGGGATAAGTGCAAAGTACTGCACCTCAGAAAAAGAAACCAATTGCACAGTTACAAGATGGGGGATACGGCTCAGCAAAACTACGAGCGAGAAGGATCTTGGAATTGTCGTAGATCACAAGCTAAATATGAGGCAAAAGTGTGATGTGGCTACAAAAAAAGGCAAATGCTATTTTAGGCTGCATTAATAGAAGTATAGTTTTCAAATCTGGCAAGGTGCTAGTACCCCTCTATTCAACACTGGTTAGGCCTCACCTTGAGGATTGTGTCTAGTTCTGGATACCACACTTCAAGAAGGATGCTAACAAATTGGAACCAGTTCAGAGGAGGGCGACAAGGATGATCAGGGGGCTGGAAACCAAGCCTTATGAGGAAAGGCTGAAAGAACTGGGCATGTTTAGCCTTGAGAAAAGAGGCTGAGGGGCGATATGATAGCACTTTTCAAATATTTGAAAGGCTATCATACAGAGGAGAGGCAGGATCTGTCCTCGATCATCCCAGAGTGCAGGACACGCAACAATGGGCTCAAGTTAAAGGAAGCCAGATTTCAGTTGAGTATCAGGAAAAACTTCCTAACTGTTAGAGCAGTATGACAGTGGAACCAGTTACCTCAGGAGTTCATGAGTGCTCCAACACTGGAGGCATTCAAGAAAAACTTAGATAATCACCTGGCAGATATGCTTTGATTGTATTCCTGCATTGAGCAGGGGGCTGGACTTGATGGCCTTGTAGGCCCCTTCCAACTTCACTTTTCTATGATTCTTTGTGCCCTCTGTGAATCACACTCTGGGTAATCTGCACAGCCGTGGAGCCTCGTCGGAACCTTCTAGAGCTCCTGCGATCAGAAAGAAACATGTTAGTATAGGCCCTGCCTCCCCACTATATGTACCTTGGCGCTAAAACTCTCCCCTCAGTTTTCTTTCAACTGTCCCATTGAGAGTCTGGTTTGTTGAGCCTATTCAGCTTCCGTGAGTCATTCCTATAGGAAAGAGAAAGAGAGACTGTGTTGTTTTCCCTTGTAACCTCTTTCCATACATTAGTTTTCTGTCTGTTTGTTTGTCAGGCAGAACATGGATGCCTCTTTTGGAAGAGCTGTGCTTTCTTCAACCTTGGTGTGACATCCTCCTACCAGGTAAAGCAAGTTGCTAGTCACACAGAGTGTGATTCACAGAGGCCACAAAGAAGAAGGATAGGTTACCTACCTGTAATGGTAGTTCTTTGAGTAGTCCCCTGTGATTCACACATCCCACCCATCCTCCCCTCTCTGTTACACCCTCACTCGCAGTGGCAGTTCACTTGAACTGAGGGGAGAGTCTTAGCGCCAAGGTGCATATAGTGGGGGCGAGGCCTATACTAACATGTTTCTTTCTGGTCGCAGAAGCTCTAGAAGTTTCCGATGAGGCTCCGTGCATGGGCAGATTACCCAGAGAGTGAATCACCACTCAAAGAACTACCATTACAGGTAGGTAACCTGTCCTTCACCCCCTTGGCATGAATGGTGAATCAGGGTTCTGTCTTAGGGTTGCCAGATCATCGATTGAGCTAGATTTCCTCTGGATTTTAGAGATACCACTCAGTACAAGTTTGGATCATTATTTGGATTGGCACATCAAAGAAGTTATATGTCAATTACAAATAAATAAAGAAAAAAATACTGCTTTCTTCTGCTCCCTGAGGAGAAGACACAGAACAGGTGAGGGATGGAGAAGAGGAGCGGAGGATGGTGGTTTTTTCCCCTTTAAATTCCAGTGGTGTTTCACTCTGGTGGAAAGCTAATGCAGTGAAATGTCACTAAGGGCTCAACCACACATGAGAAAATAACCCCAGTTATACTTATTCTTTTCATCCCTCTGTTGTACCTATAATTTTTTCCAGTGGCCACATGGTATACATATATATCGGTGGAAGCGTTTACATTGTTTTGAACTGCATTACTACATTTCTTTCTATTTGAACCATTATAGCAGGCTACAGTATTCTTTAATTTTGTATCAATTCATTTTCTCTACTGCTTCTTGGGGCAATCAGCCCTCCCTTACCTTTTTTTGAGAAAAATACAAAAGTGATATATCAATAAAGCAGCACAAGCCTTCTTTCCTCCTCCCCCTTTCCCCTTCTTTCTTTACTCACTCGTCCCTTTTTCCTCATTTCTTTGCATCTCTCTCTCTCTCTCTGTGTTCTTGGCTTTCATTTTTCTTTCCCCTTTTGAACAGCATTGGGAGGAGAAAATGGGTTTTAAAAGACTTGCAAAGTATTGTGAAGAGGAGGGTAAAAAAAGAGAGAGGAGATGTTAATGCAACAACCCTTTCTTTACAATTTAAAGCAGGAAATGTCCCTTTCTCTGCTCAAGCTCTTTCACCTGCAAGGGATGGGGGAAGGCTGTCACCTTCTGAGCAATGTATTCATGTTGTTTTAGTGGTGGTGGTTGCTACTAGCAATTTATCGATATCTCTTAAAAACATTTTTTTAAAAGGGTACAAGCACAGCGGCCATGAAGTGGCCACAGCGACCAAAAACATGACCCCTTTGCAAAGGAAATAAATCGACAACAATGTTCACACACACTGAAACGATAAGGAATGAAGTGATACATGATTGGTACATTTTAAAACAACCCTCCTGGTGAGGAGGAAATAAACCAATTGCTAGGGCAAATGGTTCAATGTTAATTGTGCATAGTGTGAATTGAAATTTTTGAAACAATCCAAATAACAGCAAAAATGGTATAACTGGGGTTCTTTTAGAAAGTGTGATTGAGCACTTACCAACAGATGAAAAAAAATCCAGCTTTCCCCCATTCCCCACAGAAGGGGAGACAGGAATGGATAGGGGTGCATGGACGCCAAGAGGGAAGAATGGGCTAAATAGGGTTGCTTTGAGGTGTCATGTGGCTTCCTGTCCCCAAACAACCCGCTCCTTGTGTGTGGATGTAAGGATCATTTTAAATCTCAGACTGCACTTTTAAGCAACTCTGTTTAGCCTGATCCAATCTGGGATAACATCAGATTATATGAACTAATCCAGCTGCCTGCATTTTTGGTCTTTCCTGTAGGTGGCTGGTAATGGGGTCTGTCAAGATGGGCAGCTGCATTTCCAAATTTACCACTGTGCCACTGGACACAAAGGCTCATTTTACTGCCAGTTTAGATCCAGCAACATTTAGCATTCCCAAATCTTCCTTTGATTCTTAAATCCTCTTCATGCCTATAGTGCTTTCTGTGCCTGAGTCCCACTATCCCTACACTGGTAAGAGAAAGATGCTGGCTGTGATTATAGCACTCCTGAGAATTATTCTGTGTAATTTGATAGATAAGCCCGTGACTCCTTGTTCTTGAAGGTATGTGCAAGTGCTTGCCAGTACAATTATTGCCACCCCCAACTAAAATCTTGGTTGTGCTGCCATGAGTGCCTGCTGCTGCAGCAAGACATCTCATGTTTTATTGACAGACTACTCTGGAATCCCAGGAGAACTGTGGAAGCTGCTTTGGAGGAAGGGAAGGCAAGCCTCTGGCCTTGAATAGAATACCAGTGCTCCTCTCCCCTTGCTAGGGTGACCACAGTGGCCTCTTCCCTTAACAACTGGGCACAGGCTCCCAACCCCAATCTGTGATGGAGGAAGGAGAGAGGAGAGACAGCAAAACGCATAGATACAATGAGGAGATTGGAGTAGCAGGCCAGCCCCTCAGGGACACAGCGTCTACTTTGCTAACTAGGTTACAAGAGCTAACCCAAGCTGTCATATGAGAAAAACAAAACAACATATTAGCTGTAATGCCACATTTGTCTTGTTCATCAAAAGGATATGGGAGGCGCGCACGCGCGCACGCACGCACACACACACACACACACACACACAAAGAGAGAGAGAGAGATTTGAAAGAGCAAGCTAGAAATGGATGGTTGAACAATTTTGAATATGCCTGTCAGGTGCTCCTTGTACCATGTGAGGAAAGGTTAAGAAGCAATGCACCTCCTGGGGGTGTTTCTCCCCCCCCCCTCCAAATCTAGGCTTGTTTTCCCACATATGTGATAAAATCTGGCAGATTCAAGGCACGATTGACATGTTAACATTGCTGCACTTCTTTAACTCAATGTTTTAGGTAGCATCTTCAGAAGTAAGCCTTTTTGTGTATATGACAGAATTCCACTAACATGGCTGTGAAGGGCTTAGGAGGCATGGATTGTAAATTATCCCACTCTGAAAGTCCTTCTTAAATTATTTCTTTGGAAAAGAATAGGACATGAAGGAGAGAGAACCAACAAACAAGAGCCTCCCAAATTGCTGGCCTGCAATCAATGTCAATTACAGTCAAACCCCACCCCACCCCCAATTCCTAGTATTCTGCAATTTAATTTTTAATTGGGTGAGCTGTATTTTGGAGGTGCTTTGATTCCAGATGCTTTGCCTTTGCTTCTTTTGAATCGCATTTTTAAATGACTACAAAAATGATCAAAACAGTTACAGTCCCCCCTTTTTAAATCTTTATTCCAGAACACCTGAACAGGGTTTCTGTCTCTCTGCTACCCCAACTACTTGTCCGTCTATTTAATGTAGGTCAGCTGATTTCAGATGAAGCTTTTATAATGCTGTTATTCAAAAGGCACTTTGTAACCGTTCTATGATTTCTCCTTATTAGATTTTCTAAAATAAGGGAAAGTCAGAAAAAGTGGTTGAGAAATAAGGAAAGGTTGCAAAAATTGATCAGTTTGAAATCTGTGTTTTAAGTGTGTTCTACTTTTCATAGTTTATACTATTTTATACTGTATTTCTATATTGCATTTGTTTGTCAACTGTCCAGAAAACATGTTCTTCTGTGATGGCTGCATAAATGTATTAAATATCTGGATAGGCTTACAGCAAGGTTCTTTCTGTCAGACACATAAGCCAGGCAATCAGGGCTGTGGTAAGCCTTGTTCTGAGGAACGTTGCTTTTTGCTTTTTGGAAGGTTGCATTGTAAGAATTAGCCAGTTGGCCAATACTCAACTGGGGAAAATGGTTCCCCATCAGCCTACTTCAGGGGTGAAGGCCACTCAGGTGACACAGCTAAAGTGAGTGAGATTTGACAATGAACTTATTGCTGAATGTGTATATACCCGTACACAGTGCACTGTAGTAGATAAAACTCATCAAATTTTAGTGGTGCATAATCCCTCACTGGTATACCTAAAAGGATTAGAAAGACACCCAATTGTCTGATCTTGTATGAATGTTGGCCTTATATAGTGGTAACTTTTCCTACATATTTAACCATTTCCAGTGAAGAAACTATGTTAATCTGTTTCAGCCATGTCCCCTTCCGTCCTATATATTTGTTAAGGGATAACAAATATATCATGCTGCAAGATTTCATGCTAACTACCGTCTACTTTATCAAGATGCACAGTGCGTGTATAGATTTATATGGGGTACCCAGTGTAGTGTAGTGGCTACAGTAATGGACTAGGACTCAGGAGGCATGGGTTTGAATCCCTGCTCAGCCAAGGAAACTGACTAGAGGTGTGGAACGGGTAATACCACTCTTTAAATATCTCACTTACCTTGAAAACCCTGTTGGTGCTGCAGTCCCAACTTAAAAGCACACAACAGTATGTGGCATTAATATACAAAGGATTGTGTCCTCAGTCATATCACATTATTAAAATAGAAGCATGATGAGAGTGATGGCAAGAAAGATGGTTTTTAAAAAATCTCTTCAGGTTATCATTACAATGAAAAGAGGTAAAAAAACCTGCACAACAGAGGCATATTGTCAAGGGCCAACCACCCAGTCATAGGCATGTTTAGCCAGAGATAAATTAATGGATGAAATTAAATGGATTTATTCCTAAATGAGTTTTTACAATCTCATGTGCTCTCCTCTTCAAGAATCTATGCCAATGTGCAGGAAAAAAACTGATCAGATACCAAAACAGGCTGTGCTGATAATTCAGGGTGACTGAAATGCAGAAGTAAAAAATAAAGCAGAACAAAATATGGTAAGAGAATTTAGTCTAGAGGTTAGAAATGAAGCAGGAGAATGATTCATAGAATTCTGTGAAGCCAACAATATGTTTACTGCAAATACATGCTTCGTACCACAGAAGAGACAATTGTGCAATTAGATGGCTAGGAATCAAATGGACTATATACAATTGGAAGCAGAAGATGGAGAAACACTATTATCTCTGTAGAAACAAGACCAGGAGTAAACTGTTACAGTCCATGAACTGCTAATAGCAAAAATCATAGTAAAGCTCAAAAACAACAATGAAGCAACCGTAGTGCCAAAATAGGATCTAATAATATCCCAGAAGGATTTAAAAAACATGTAAAGAACAGATGTGCATTACTAAACACAACTGACTGCGAGCCAGAAAAGGTGTGGTTTGAAATCAGAGACATAGATTGAAACCTCCAATATATGACTAAGAAGGTGGATTGTAATCCACAAAACCTCATAATGAAATAAGTCTGTTAATCTTTAATGTGCCCTAGGTCTTCTGTTTATATTTTTGCTGTTATAATATAAGGGGGGAATACAAAAAGATTACTAGCCAAAAGATTACTAGCTATACTAACCTATAGCCAAAAATAAAGGAAAAATCTCAGTGGATGGTTGATAAATTCTTAAAATTGTTACTGACAGTTGAGAAGCCAACTGATGGCAGAAAAGATAAGAATCTTAAATGCAAATTTTCAGAGATGTGCACATCAAGATAGAAAGACCCATTATGATCCTGCAAGAAGAAGAAGAAGAAGAAGAAGAAGAAGAAGAAGAAGAAAGAAAGAAAGAAAGAAAGAAAGAAAGAAAGAACAACAATAAAGGGAAAATAAGATATCTCTTCTGGAAAGTTGAAGAAACTGAAGGAAATTTAAACCAATATTTGGGGTGCTGAAAGATCAACCAGGGAACATATTATCTAATCAGGATAAAATAAAGAAAAAATGGAATCAATATACTGAAGTGTACAAAATAAATGAAAGATAAGAGGTTCTTTCAAAGAAGTATCTCTTGTTGAAGCACCTGGGGGTTTGGAAAGTGAAGTGAATGTTGTAGACCTTGAATTTCTGGTAAAATTCCTTTTTGCTGTGCAGTAGAAGTACAGAGACCCATAGAGGAGAATAACCACTAGTTCTCCAGAGTCCACTCCTTTCTCCTAAATTGGCATTTAATATGTCAATAACTAACTCTAAGTAATTTATAGGAGAAAAAACAAAAAGCATAAACATAAAACTGCAAACATACTTAGCAACCAACTGAACAGATCAACAGCAAACAAACAATTGCCACAAACCAAGAAAAGAGAAGGAAAGGAAACACTTCGCAGGAAGGCAGGGCTTTCTTTGAAATCTAAGGCTGGAAGAAACAATTGGTTAGTGCTGGGTAGATATACAATCACCTCAGCCCAGAAAAGTCCTCCTAGCCACACAGACTACAGATAGCATGCAAAGTTGCAAATAAAACTGCAAAAGCTTCTGTGAAAGCAATTGAAAGCAATAAATAGCCAAGAAAAGACGGGATACCAATATAGCTCTACAGAGACTAAATCTATCAAAATCCATTCTATGATATTCCCAAGTACACTGTACAGATGTAAAAGCTGAGCAAGAAGAAAGCTGACAAGAAAGAGAAAATCAACTCATTTTAAATGTGGTGTTGGAGGGGAGCATTACAAATACCACAGACCACAAGAAAGACAGATAATTCAGTTCCAGATCAAATCACACCTGAACTCTGTCTAGGAGCTAGAATTACTAAATTGAGGTTGTCATACTTTGGACACATCTAAGGAAGACTTGCTGGAAAAAACAACTGTCACAATTCTTTTGCTTAGTTATGGAAGAGGAAGGCAAATGGCTTAATGTGCAGTAGCTTCCCTCTTGGATTTTCAAGTGCATGTCTAAGCAATGGGATGGCACTCACCAAAAAATCCAAACAGGGACTTGTTGATCACCAGTGAGAAGCCACTAGAAGTTAACTCTGTTGATCTTCACAACATTCCAGGTGGACTAATTGCTTAATCAACTTACTGCTGTCCAAATGAGGTCAATTATAGGGAGCCACGAATCACTAAGTCTGCTGTGTGATGCAATCACATTGAGTGTATATTTTTGTATGCAAAGTAGTTAGTACGCCATTTGTATCCTGAAGATGACAGGATTTGTTTTCCTGTTGAAAGCTTGATCTTTTATTGTTTTATTAAAGTTTTTACTTGGAAGCTAAACCTTTTAAGTTGTTTGGGTCAATTCAGTCTGTTCGACTGGGATTGGTCAACTTTTTTTATGCTCCAAGAAAGTAGAAAATTTTTCATCTTGAAAAGTGTCACTGTTGTAGCAAGGATTATCTGTCAATTGGCTTCACATGTACAGGTCCCAAAGACAAGCAACTACCACAGTGTGTATTGTGTTCATAGCCAACAAGGCCATGAAACTGTCAAAATTGCAAAGACATCTTGATATGAAACATAAAGAACATGTCACAAAGAGCATCAATTTTTTCAAAAGTAAGGAGCATGAACTTTGGGAAAGTGAGAAAATGGTAAAAAAAGACTGCAACTGGTTGTAAGAGTGAAAATGCAGTGAGGGCCTCATTTGAAATTTCTCAACTAATAGCAAAAACTGGAAAACAGCACAAAATAGCTGAAGAACTTCTATTATCTGCTGCAAAAATCATGGTTTCTGCATTGATCAACGAGAAAGCTGCCAAGGATCTTTCCTTAATACCTTTGTCAAGTGACACAGTTAAGAAACAAATCGATGGCTTGCCAGCCAATATCAAGGAACAATTATTAGAAGGAATTTGCATGGCCCCCTACTTTGCACTGCAATTGGATGAAAGCACAGACATAACAAACAAAGCGACCTAACCGTGCTACGTTAGATATGAACACAAGAGAAATGTTTTTGAAAACATACTGTTCATCTCCTCATTGGTACACACTATAGCTGAAGAAGTATTTAACAGCTTAAACAAGTTTACATCTCATGACATGGATTAGTTGAAATGCATTGAAATTAGTACAGATGGGGCACAAGCAATGTCCAGAAAGCTTACTGGACTTGTAGCATGGATTAAACAAATCATACTGTTGGTGACTTGGTACCATTGCTGCGTACATAGGCAAGCTGTTGTTGCTAAGAAGATACCAGAAAAACTAAAGCAGACCTTAAATGAATCAGTCAAAATTGACAATTTTATAAAAAGCAAATAATTGAATTCAAGACTTTTTGAACACCACCAACTTTTGCTACACTGTGAAGTTCGTTGTCTATCATGAGGTAAAGTTCTGTCTTGTTTTTGGGAATTGAGAGACAAGATAAGCTTATTCCTCATGGAGAAGCAATTTCACCTCAGTGTTTGTTTGACAAATTTTTCCTGGTTAGTCAAATTACAATAGCTGGCAGATATCTTCACCCATTTAAATATACTGAACTTAAATCTTCAAGGAGAAAAGCTCACAGATTTTCACGTTGAAGACAAGATTGAAGCAATGATCAAAAAGCTGGAACTGTGGCATCAATGGTTATTGAACTGAAACTATGAGACATTTCCAGACCTCACAAATTTTCTTGCTTCCACTGACAAAGTGTTATCTGAGGAGGACACATCACTTATCGCATTAAATTTGGAAGATTTGCAGCATAGTTTCCATGAATATTTTCTCTTCCTGGTGCAAGCAAAAACTGGATTAGAGATCTATATTCAGTTAATGTGTATGAACTAGAGGGGCTCACAGCAGCAGGGGAAGACAAGCTCATAAAAATATCCATGGATGGTGCTCTAAAATTGCAGTTCAAAGAACGGTCCCCTTCCAAATTTCTGGACTCACCTACAAGCAGATTTTCTGGAAGTATTGAAGAGGACTATGAAAGTCTTGATGCCTTTTATAACGACATATGTGAAAAATCATTCTCTGCTCTCATTTATTTTAGAAAATAAGTACTGTATAGAAACATGGTTGTTGTGGGTTTTCCGGGCTGTTTGGCTGTGTTCTTAAGGTTTTTCTTCCTAACGTTTTGCCAGTCTCTGTGGATGGCATCTTCAGAGGACAGGAGTCAGAACATCCAGAGCACAGACAGAGTTCTGACTCCTGTCCTCTGAAGATGCCGGCAACAGAGACTGGTGAAAAGTTAGGAAGAAAAACCTTAAGAACACGGCCAAACAGCCTGGAAAACCCACAACAACCATCGGATCCCGGCCGTGAAAGCCTTCGAGAATACAAGTATAGAAACAGTTTGAAACGCAGAATCAGAACTCAGAATACAAGTTTCAGCTATTAATCCTGTTATAACAAGGCCCGTAAGTGAAATGCAGCACCAGCCTTCCATTAATTACATGAATATAATATGTTCCCTCCCCCCCCCCCCCCGCAAAACTGTTAGAGCAGTATGGCAATGGAACCAATTACCTTGAGAGGTGGTGAGTGCTCCAACACTGGAGGCAATCGAGAGAAATGTAGACAATCAGCTGGCAGGTATCCTTTGATCTGTATTCCTGCATCGAGCAGGAGGTTGGACTTGATGGCCTTGAAGGCCCCTTTCAACTTCACTATTCTATTATTCTATATCCTCAGTCACAACAAAGCAAGCTAATTTGAATATTCTAGAGGTGAGATAACTTAATTAAGGATTTTCCTCTTCTAATCATGGCCACTTGTAGCATCTTTTCTGCCCTCAGATAAAACTAAACAACTAGCATATGGGGTTGTTTCTAAGGATCCAGTGAAACCTAAGCGAGTGCAGGAAAGTTCTAAACAGATAAAAAGAACCACATAATTTTTTAATATATTTGACGAAGTTTCAGTAAGTTCCCCATTTCCAAACAGCCTAGAACTTTTGCATGCATTTGCTGTTCAGTCCCAATAGCCTCCTTGACACATACAGCTATTGGTGAGGCTGAAGCGAGTCTTCTAAGAGCTTTGAACAAATGGTGTACATTTGTTATATGTACATAAGATGCTTTCAGTAGTAACTACATGCTAGGCTGTCTGGACTGGGGAACTTCTCAAAGCTTGGCAAGATTTTCTTACAAATGATGCAGCTGCTTTTCTGCCAAAGTCACACAGCTTCCCTTGGCTGCAGTTCTTTGGTGCCTGAAAAAGTTCCCTTGAGGTCAGATCAGTGATGCATATCTATGACACAGAGAAAAAGAAATTAAATTTTAAGGCAAACATGATTTGATGCAACCAACATCAGAAATTTATGTAAGATTCTCAAGAAGAATTAAGTTGGAATGTCGTTTGATTGACATTCCAATTTGGAGTGTTACACCAATTCCAGGGGTTAGCATTGTCAGAGATCTGCTTGCTGGGGAACTGTTAGAATATGGGCTAGTAGCAGCAGCAGTGGTCACTGTGGCCTTCCATCTTCCTACACTTCCCTCCCTCCAGAGATGCTGCAGCCTACATTCCCAGAACAGGAGTTATTTCCATCTCATCCATTGCTGCCCACATGCCGTCTTTCCTTCCATTTCTCAAAAGCAAAGGCTGCTGTTCCATCCATCATCCACTGTACTCCTAACAGCCAAGCTGTCTCTTCTCTGCCCTGCAGCTCCCAGCAACTTCCAGTGCCACCTTCCCAAGTAGGGAAACAGAGGATGATGAATAGCTTGTGGCATTGTCAGAGCACTCAAAAAGAATTCATTCTTGTGACCAGCTCCAGTTCAGGGTCTACTTGCCTGGTTGATGGCCTCAGTTCAAGTGACATTTAAAAATAATAATCACACTGAGTTGGGAGTGAAAGGATTCCAAGACTGCTTGCCTGTGGTCTTGAGCAGCAAATGAGACCACACTCTTCCTACAACTGGAGTATTATTAAACAAACAGCTGGTGGCTTCATCTTGGGAAAGAAAAATACAAAATACCAGGTTAAAAAAACAACGATGTTAGATGCACAACACTAAAAGCATCAAAGGAAAACAGCTTTTCTCTCCTTAGATACTCCTGTATATAAATCCCTCTGGATGGAGAGGCAACTCAGTGTGCCATTAATAACAAGCTGATTTTTTTCATGCACTTGGAACAATTTTTCCAGCACATCTAGTAACGCAGCCATGCATATATAACTGCTGCTGGCATAGCCAAACAATTCCCGTGCGTGACAACAAGGACAAAAATGCTTTGTGACAGAAATGCTTTGAAATACTGGGGTTTCTTAAAGTGTTAAAATATATATTAAAGTGGAGCAGGCTACATTTTGCAGTCTACGTACAGCATTTGTGATTATTTTTCCCTTCGTTTAGTCTTTTGTAGGGGTAATTCATTTGACAAAAATTGTAGGTGGCTGAACAGGAAATTGTTTGACCTAAAAAAGGAAAAGAAAAATACCACCAGCAGCCTCAGGGGAAGCCTCTTCGATTAGCCCTCAAAGGGACCCAGCTTTCTTGATGCTGCCTAGGCAGAAAGAGAGGGACAGGGACAGCTCAGGGATAGGGGGCCTCATTCCAAGACTCCGGGGTGGGAGACGGCTACTTGATCTGGTCACAAGCCATCTGAGCAAGAGGGCTTTTCTCTTCCTTGCCAGCCACTATAAACGGAGTGTGCTATTAATCAATATACTTTGTTCATACTGTCCAGCAGTGCAGGTGCTTCAGAGCCCTTCCCTTTATTTATTTAGTTATTTTTAGTGGTTCATTTTGGTTAAGATTTTTTTTTTTTTGCCACAAATTCACAAGATTGGGGTGGGGGCAGCTAGGGCCCTCCAGATTCTTTTCTCTCTCTCTCTTTCTCTCTCTATTTATTTATTTTGAAATATTTTTACCCCACCTTTCTCCTTTTCTGACAGATAGGCCACAGTCAGTAAGGATGGGATTTCACCATTCTTCTACCCTGGTACTAAGTACAGGAGCTCCCCAGGGTTGTGTGCTAAGTCCCTTCCTCTATTCCCTGTACACACATGATTGCACCCCACTGTATAACACCAACACAATTATTAAATTTGCGGACGATACAACAGTGGTGGGGCTCATAAATAAGAACAATGAGTCTGCTTACAGAAAGGAAGTACAAGGGTTGATACTCTGGTGTAAAGAAAATAATCTTACACTTAACATCAAAAAAACTAAAGAACTCATAATTGATTTTAGGAGGAAGAGAAATGTACATTTACCACTGTACATAAATGGCGAGGAAGTGGAGAGAGTTGGTAGTTTTAAATTTCTGGGCACTTACATCTCAGAGGACCTCTCATGGACTATAAATGCCAACATGCTAGTGAAGAAGGCACAGAAGAGGCTGTATTTCCTGAGAATGCTCGGGAAGTTAAATTTATCTCAGCATTTACTTCTGTCCTACTATCGTAGCACCATTGAGAGTGTCCTAACTTATGGCATTCTGGTATGGTTTGGGAGTAGCTCTGTAGCGGACAAAAAAGCTCTACAGAGAACCATTAAAATTGCCCAGAATATCATCGGGCTCCAGCTATCAACCCTGGATGACATCTTCACATCCCGCTGTCTGAGGAAGTCACACAACATACTGAGAGATTCTTCCCATCCTGCTTACAACTTTTTTGAACTGTTGCCGTCTGGCAGAAGATATAGAACAATTAAGACTCGGACCACGCGTTTTCTGAATAGTTTTTATCCCAGAGCTATAATTGCACTTAATAATGAGCTTAAAGACCACCAGTAGTGAATAGTTGGACAGTGTTACTTGGCCTATGGTGTAGATGTTTGTATTCTTAGTGGGGGATTTTTAGTGGGGGGGAGTGTTTGGGGATTTTTTTATGTGTGTGCATGTGGGTCTGGTCTCTGGGTGTCTGTGTGAATTTCGTTGTATGTGTATACTGTGTGTATACTTACAATTACAATAAATTTATTTGAATTTTTGAATTTGAAAAAGGACCCAATGTGGCTTACAACAATTAAAAGGCACTATGTAAAGTTAACAACAGTAAGTATACAAATACTAAAAGGATCAAACAAATACCACACTAAAAATGGTAAACAAAAGCAACAACAAAACACATTCAAAACAGTAAGGTACAACAGTCTATTAAAAAACCTACTTGCCTGAAAAGAAAGGTCTTCGCCTACTTATAGAATCATAGAATAATGATGTTGGAAGGGGCCTATAAGGCTATTGAGTCTACCCCCTGCTTAATGCAGGAATACAAAGGATATCTGCCAGGTGGTTGTCTAAATTTCTCTTGAACACCTCCAGTGCTGGAGCACTCACCACTTCTTGAAGTAATTTAAGGTAATTGGTTCCACTGCTGTACTGCTCTAACAGTTAGGAAGTTTTTCCTGATATTCAACCAAAATCTGGCTTCCTATAACTTGAGCCCATTGTTGTGTGTCCTGCACTCTGGGTTGACTGAGAACAGATCCTGCCTCTCCTCTGTATGACAGCCTTTCAAGTAGTTGAAAAGTGTTATCATATCTTCCCTCAGTATTCTTTTTTCAAGGCTAAACATGCACAATTATTTCAGTCTTTCCTCATAGGGCTTGGTTTCCAGCCCCCTGTCATCCTTGTTGCCCTCCTCTGAACTTGTTCCAATTTGTCAGAATACTCCTTGAAGTGTGGTGTCCAGAACTGGTCATAGTACTCAAGACGAGGCCTAACCAGTGCTGAATAGAAGGGAACTAGTACCCCATGGGATTTGGACACTATACTTCTGTTAATGCATCCTAAAATAGCATTTGCCTTTTTTGTAGCCACATCACACTGTTGGCTCATATCCAGCTTGTGATCTACAACAACTTCAAGATCCTTCTTGCTTGTAGTATTGCTGAGCCAGGTATCCCCCATCTTGTAACTGTGTGTTTTCTTTTTCCTAGGTGTAGTACTTTGCACTTATCCCTGTTAAATTTTATTCTGTTGTTTTCAGCCTATCCAGATCATTTTGAATTTTGTTTCTTTGTCATTAATAAAAAGATTGAATAGCACTGGGGCTAGGACTGAGCCTTGAGGTAACCCACTTGTTACCTCCTCCCAGTTAGAAAAGAGGCCATTAATCATCATCCTCTGAGTACAATTCTGCAACCAATTGTGTATCCACCTGACAGTTATTATATCCAGCCCACACCTTGTTAACTTGCTAATCAGAATATCATGGGGCACTTTGTGAAAAGCTTTGCTGAAGTTAGGATATACAATGTCTACAGCATTCCCTCTGTCTATCAGGGAGGTTACCTGATCAAAAAATGAGATCAGATTAGTCTGGCAGGATTTGTTCATGACAAATCTATGTTGGCTTCTAGTTATTACTTCCTCGTTTTCTAGGTGCTTGCATAGTGCTTTACAATTTGTTCCAGAATTTTTCCTGGGACTGAAGTCAGGCTGACTGGTCTGTATTTCCCAGGTTCCTCCTTTTTGCCCTTTTTGTGGATAGGAACAACACTAGCCCTCCCTCAATCATCTGGCTCCTCACCCATTTTCCGTGATTTCAAGAAAATAATAGACAGTGGTTCTGAGAGTTCTTCAGCCAGTTCCTTCAATACTCTCGGATGCAGTTCATCCAGCCCTGGAGATTTGAACTCATTCAAGGTAATAAGGTATTCCTTTACTATTTGTTTATCAATCTCCAGCTGCAATCTTGTCCCCTCCACCTGCACTTCACATTTATCTGGAGGGTCATAGTCTGTCCTTTGGGAAAAGACTGAACTAAAATAGGAACTGCTGCCCTTTCTTTGTCTTCTGTTATCATTTTTCCATGTGCATTGAGTAGCTGAGCCACTGTTTCTTTTCTTTTTCTTTTGATCTGCACAAATGTCAAGAATGCTTTTTTGTTGTTTTTAGTGTCTCTAGCTAGCCTCATTCTCAGCCTTTGCCCTCCTAATGCCATCCCTGCATTTCCTTGCTACTTGTCTGTACTCTTCCTTTTGGCCCGGCCTTCCTTCCACTTCCTACATGTGTCCTTTTTCGTTTTCAAGTCCTCTCTGAGCTTTTTGTGAAGTCACAATGGCCTTTTTTGTTGTCTCCCACTTTTATTTTCCGCGTCCGTGGCCCGCTCCGCCTATTTCCATCTATGGCGGATTGCCCAGCTGCGACCCTATCTTGATGGTGGGGCCCTCACTACTCTTGTCCATGCGCTCGTAATCTCGAGATTAGACCACTGTAATGTGCTCTACGTGGGGCTACCTTTGAGATTGATGCGGAAACTCCAAATGGTGCAGAATGTGGCGGCCAGACTTTTGAGTGGGGTGAGAAAATATCAACATATCTCTCCCACTCTGGCTGCCTTGCATTGGCTGCCCATTCGTTTCCACGTTGACTTCAAAGTGTTAATGATGACGTACAAAGCCCTAAACGGTTTGGGACCTCGATACTTGGCAGATCGTCTTCTCCCACCTAGTTCTACCCGAATCACTCGGCATAGCCAGGAGGGATGGCTGAGGGGCCTAACGCCGAGAGAGGCCCGGAAAGAAAGAACAAGAAACCGGGCCTTCTCGGCAGTGGCCCCTCGGCTATGGAATAGTCTACCAACAGAAATCCGACTGGCACCCTCGCTGGGTGTTTTTAAAAGCCATTTAAAAACTTGGCTCTTCAGGCAGGCCTTCCCTTCAGTCAATAATTGATATCTATTTTTTGTTTTATAATATTTTTTTCCATCTTGGTATTGATCTGGTCTAATTGTTTAATAATTGTGATGTTTTATGATTTTAAAATTATTTGTATATATTATGTTTTTATAATATTTGTAAGCCGCCCCGAGTAGACTTTGTCTAGGGGGGCGGGGTAAAAATCTAATAAAGTAAAGTAAAGTAAAGTTTATTTTCTTGTTGGAATTGTTTGTAGTTGTGTCTTTAGAATTTCCTTTTTTAGAAACTCCCACCCTTCTTAGACTTCTTTTCTTGTTAGGATCTCCTGCCATGGGACCTTATTCATCCTTGTTCTGAGTTCATTAAAACTGGATTTTTTTTAAAAAAAATGCAGCATATATGTGTGGCTATACTGTGGTTTGCTTTGACATCAAGAATTCTAGTAGAACATGGTCACTTTTGCCCAGAGTTCCCATTACTGCTACTTCCTCCACCAATTCGTCTCTATCGGTTAGAATCAAGTCAAGGATAGCTAGTGCTCTAGTTTCTTTCTCCACTTTTTATAGGAGAAAGTTATCAGCCACACAAGCCAGGAATTTCTTGGAAGGGCCATACTTGGTAGAATTTGCTTCCCAACATATATCTAGATAATTGAAATCTCCCATCACTACTACGTTGTGTCTCTTTGAAAACCATGCAATTTGTTTTTCAAATGTTTCGTCCACTTCCTCTCTTTGATTGGGTGGTCAGTAGTAGACTCCAGCTACCAAGTTCCTTTTGTTTTTTGCCCCAACTAGATTGATCCAGATGCTCTCAATGGGACAGCCACTCTCCTCCTCCTGTATTTCTGTGCAGGAATGTGTATTTTTTACATATGCTGCAACTCCACTTCCCTTTATATTATTTTTGTTCTTTTTGAACAATTTATATCCTTCAATTGCTGTATTCCAGTCATAGGAATCATCCCACCAAGTTTCAGTTATTCCTATCAAATCATATTTACCCTCCTGAGCTAAAATTTCCAGTTCTTCTTGTTTGTTTCCCACACTCCTGGGATTCGTATACAGACACCGGAGGGTGTGTGATTTGTGGCCTGTTTGTCTTTGTATATTTTTATGAATATTATTATGATTATCGTTATGATTATTTTTACGTTTATCTTTGTGATTATTATTGTTAATGTTATTATTGTTGCCCTTTTGATCAGTTTGGTCCATTCCTCTTATTGTGTGTAAGGCTTCATCTACCTTTAACTGTGTGTTTGCGTCTCCCTCCCCCTTCCAATTCCAGTTTAAAGCCCTCCTGATGAAGTTCTTCATACTGTGGGCACATTCTTCCCAGTCCTTGTTAGATGCAAGCCATCTCTTGCTAGCAGTCCTTCTTCCAGGAAGCTTAGCCCATGGTCCCAAAAACCAAATCCCTCTCGTCGACACCACATTCATAGCCAGTCATTCACACAGAGGATCTTCCTTTCTCTTTCGATTCTTCTTCCGATAACCAGTAGGATGGAAGAAAAAACTATCTGGACCCCAAATCATCAGTAGCCCTACGTAGATCTCAGCACCCTATGCAGAACTTGTTATACTCCTTAGAAGAGTCATTTACTTAGCACAAAACTAAAAGCATAGTGAAAAGAATGCATGGGCATTCACTCATTTTAAAGTGGGGCACTTTTTAATGTTAGACTCTTCAAGAAGGGCTGAACAAGCAGTTATGGTGAAGCAAACATTGACACAACCTCTAGGGATGAATGAGGAATAGTAGGGTTCTTGGAGAGTATACCCATTCTAAGAACTTTTAAGATTCTCTAAGCAGCCTTACTTTTACAGAAGTGGTGCATTCTGTGTCTTTGTGTGTATTTCTGAAATACACACACACAGTTCAAGCCTATTAAAATTTTAGGGCTACGTTTGTATTATAGTACACAGTGCCCATGGGTCAGTGCTATAGTATAATTCCCAGGGGAATTTGCCCCAAATTACAAAGGGAATGCTGATAAACACATGCTGATGTGGTGAAAAGCTATAATGCTATAAAATACAAAAGGAAAAAAGATATTTCCAGTTTAAAACAGGTAATTATAATAGCTCATTAGGATGCTTGTCATCCAACTGATCTAACATCCTTCAAAATGAGCAAGCTTGCTGCACATGTTTGTGGCAGCTGTACAGCATTATGATCCTTGACAGAAGAATGACACAGTTTCTTGGCTGCCAGCACAAATTGGGCTACAGAGTAAGTGATAAGTAACTGATTGTCAGAGAGCAGACATAATACTGCTTCCTCAGAGGTGCATGCACGTTGGCAAATGGCTGGGTAAGATGTGACAGAAATCTTTTTCTAGGATCTTTTTTAAAGGGGACAAAACAATAAATAGTGGGTTATATCTTCAATCTGATTACAGCCATAGACACATATTCATTCTGAAACTGGGGTTCCTCGGTATCACCCTTCAAGATATGCAGAGGGCATCCGTTGAAATTGAAGTTCTGAAAAAAGCTTTGCGGCGCTGTGGAAAGGATAGTGCCTCAAAGTAGAATGACCATGTGTGACCTGACAAGGGTAGCCCTATCTTGGCTGGCATCAGAGTCAAAGATCCGATTCCTAAGAGCTTGAGGACTAAAACAAAGAAATCTTTCCATAGAAAGACTGTAAACCTTTAACTTGTCTTGATACCTCTGTGCCCATCTACCAACCAACACCACTTGGTCAACACCACTTGGTCAGGGAGTGGTTCTCCATGCTATTTAGCCTATAAGGTAAAGGTAAAGGTTCCCCTTGACATTTAATCTAGTCGTGTCCGACTGTAGGGCGCGGTGCTCATCCCCGTCTCCAAGCCGTTGAGCCAGCGTTTTGTCCGTAGACAGTTTCCGTGGTCACGTGGCCAGTGTGACTAGACACGGAACACCGTGACCTTCCCGCCGAGGTGGTACCTATTTATCTACTCGCATTTACATGCTTTCGAACTGCTAGGTTGGCAGGAGCTGGGACAAGCAACGGGAGCTCACTCCGTCACGTGGATTCGATCTTACGACTGCTGGTCTTCTGACCTTGCAGCACAGAGGCTTCTGCGGTTTAACCCGCAGCGCCACCACGTCCCATATCATTTAGCCTATGCAAGTATCTAAAATAGGCCAAATCAATTTTGTCCATAATTGAAGGGAGACCCACCTCAGTCCTAATATGAGCCGAAGGAGTCCCTGGAAGGAGTCCCAGTATCTGCCTCATGAATTCATTCTGCACTACCTCCAAATTGGTCTTGACTTTCTCTCCCCATATTTCTGCCCCATAAAGCATTTGAGCCAAAATTTTAGCAACAAAAACCTACCCCCCTCTGACATTAAAAAAAAAACCCTCTTCAGCTGCCCAATACATATGGCACTCAATAAGGTTATGGCATTTAGGTGCTGTTTCCAAGAAAATTTCTCTCTGAAATGTAGGCCTAGTTATTTGAATGACTGCACCTGCTCAAGGGTATGTGAATAGTTGATTGTTAATCATTCATCTTTGCAGAGTTGGCCAAATTTGATTAACATTATTTTAAGGCCAATTTTGTTCTGGGTTAATGAAACCAAATCATCACCATAGACTAGCACTGAGATCCTACGATTGCCAATATCTGGAGGGAAGAATGAAGGGGAAGCTATTCCAGGGATCAGGTTGTTAAAATTAAGTAGGAAAGGTGCTAGGATGCAGCCTTGTTTCACCTCTTGGTTGATACAAATTTGTTCTGATAGAGCATGTTATAAGCCAGTTCTCACCTGCAGTGTGTTGTTTTTATGTTGCTGTTGTATAAGCCACAGGAGTCTTCTATCAATATTTGTGCCAATTTGTGCCATAGGTGCTCTCAATCTATCAGATCAATAGCTGATGAAAAATCTACAAAGGCTGCAAAATATATACTTATTTGGTTCCTTAGTGAATTTTCTGATTAAGAGGTGTAAGACAAAAGCCTGATCTATTGTGCTTCTGCCCTTTCTGAAACCTGCTTGTTCCTCAAATATAACGGAATGGTTACTGTCCCATTCAAGGAGTTTTTTCAGAAAATAACATGCATAAAGTTTGGAAGCCACATCAAGGAGGCTGATTGGTCTATAGTTGCCATTCTTAAAAAGTGGCACAATGATAATGGTGCACCAACTGGGGGAAGATTTCCTGTGCAATTAATATAGCTAAATATATTAGCTAAAATAGGGGACCACCAGTCAGTGTCAATGGTGAACACCTCAGCGGGAATCATATCCTCACCTGTGGCCTTGCCATTATGAAGAGTTGAGATCAGAACCCCAATTTCTGCAGGAGAGAGAGGCAGTCATTCTGGGAGATTAGGTGGAATCTCCTTTGCATTCTGTGCATGCATGTTGCTCCCAAAGATGCCATTAAAATGTGTTGTTGTTGTTTAGTCGTTAAGTCGTGTCAGACTCTTTGTGACCCCATGGACCAGAGCATGCCAGGCCCTCCTGTCTTCCACTGCCTCCTGGAGTTGGGTCAAATTCATGTTGGTAGCTTCGATGACACTGTCCAACCATCTCGTCCTCTGTCATCCCCTTCTCCTCTTGCCTTCACACTTTCCCAACATCAGGGTCTTTTCCAGGGAGTCTTCTCTTCTCATGAGATGGCCAAAGAATTGGAGCCTCAGCTTCAGGATCTGTCCTTCCAGTGAGCACTCAGGGTTGATTTCCTTCAAAATGGATAGGTTTGTTCTCTTTGCAGTCCAGGGGACTCTCAAGAGTCTCCTCCAGCACCACAATTCAAAAGCATCCATTCTTCCGCGGTCAGCCTTCTTTATGGTCCAGCTCTCACTTCCATACATCGCTACTGGAAAATCCATAGCTTTGACTATGCGGACCTTTGTCGGCAAGGTGATGTCTCTGCTTTTTAAGATGCTGTCTAGGTTTGTCATCGCTTTCCTCCCAAGAAGCAGGAGTCTTTTAGTTTCGTGGCTGCTGTCACCATCTGCACTGATCATGGAGCCCAAGAAAGTAAAATCTGTCACTGCCTCCATATCTTCCCCTTCTATTTGCCAGGAAGTGAAGGGACCAGTGGCAATGATCTTAGGTTTTTTTGATGTTGAGCTTCAGACCATTTTTGGCGCTCTCCTCTTTCACCCTCATTAAGAGGTTCTTTAATTCCTCCTCACTTTCTGCCATCAGAGTGGTATCATCTGCATATCTGAGGTTGTTGATATTTCTTCCGGCAATCTTAATTCTGGCTTGGGATTCATCCAGTCCTGCCTTTCGCATGATGTATTCTGCATATAAGTTAAATAAGCAGGGAGACAATATACAGCCTTGTCGTACTCCTTTCCCAATTTTGAACCAATCAGTTGTTCCATATCCAGTTCTAACTGTTGCTTCCTGTCCCACATATAGATTTCTCAGGAGACAGATAAGGTGGTCAGGCACTCCCATTTCTTTAAGAACTTGCCATAGTTTGTTGTGGTCGACACAGTGAAAGGCTTTTGCGTAGTCAATGAAGCAGAAGTAGATGTTTTTCTGGAACTCTCTGGCTTTCTCCATAATCCAGTGCATGTTAGCAATTTGGTCTCTAGTTCCTCTGCCCCTTCGAAATCCAGCTTGTACTTCTGGCAGTTCTCGATCCACATACTGCTGAAGCCTACCTTGTAGGATTTTGAGCATAACCTTGCTAGCGTGTGAAATTAAAATGTGAGACCCATACTAATAATGTAATTGGATTGGCAATCTCAAAGGCTTTCTGAGACAGACCTCTGTCAACTTCCAAAATTTTGGTTTATTCTCCACTATAAGGGCATGGCCCAAGGATTTCCAATTATTAGGAAAAGAGGCCTTCTTTTTCTCTCTGAGGAAGGTTTTGTATTCTCTCTGATGGTGCTGCAGAAGAGAGGTGGCTTCAATGTGTGTCAGTTCCTCTCAGTTCCTTTTTCCTAGACTTGCAGTCCCTATCAAACAAGGACCATGAGGCATCAGGAATTGTGTCTGAATAAGTAGTTGCTCAGTGAGGTCTAAGTTATGTCCAGATATAGCTCATAAATATTCTGGGTCCCATTGAGCATGCTGCCGTAGCTCTTGGAGCTTAACTGTTTCGAACTTTTGCCTTACACCCCATCTGTTTTCAGGGACCATTTAATATGTCTTTCCTCTTGTAAACTACTTGGCAGTATATTATCTGTTAAAACTCTGGATTGTATTTGCTGAAATTTTAAGACCACTCTAAGGAGGAGATGGTCACTATTGGGTCTATCATCAATTGCTAGTGATTGCACATAAGGGATCACAGCAGGTGAACCCAGAATGTAATCCACTACACTGGCCCCCTTATCAGTTAAATATGTATAATAATCTTTTGAGTAGTCCAAATGGCAACCATTAAGACAGACAAGTTGGAATTTATAAATCAAGTGAAAGAGAAATTGGCCATACTTGTTAATGATCTTATCTTGAGAAGTTCGGAAGTTGTTTATATCTCCTCCAAGTTCAAATCCTAGGGCTTTTTCCATCATTTAATAATTATTGCCCATTTTAGCACTGAAATCACCACAAATTAGAAGAAGATAGTTAGGATACACAGTAAGTAGAGTGTCAAATAAATTTTCCAGTTTAGCCCAAATCTCTGTTGAGGAACCAATAGGTCTTGGTGGAAGATAGACATTTACACAAATTAAGGAGCCTGATTTGCAACCTTTGATAGCCAAAACCTGCCAATAATTAGCGTTTAAGTCAACTATTTCCTTTTCCTCCACTTCTAAGGTAGTAGATAACTAAATCTCCACTACCACAGCCTGAAGAGGAGGTTTTCTGGGCAGAATGATCCCATGTCCTAAATCCCTGAACTAACTAGTTTATTTCTCCATCCTGCAGTATTCCAGGATGGGAAGTTAAGAGGTTGGCTTTGTTCCTTACCTGCCAATAGTCAATCCTGGGAGGAGGCTGCCAAAGGGGCATATCTGTTGCCCAATTGCCACTCAGAGTCAGGAGCAGTAGTAGTTCCAATTTGGCAAGGCAGATAATTCATCCCTTTCAATGTCTGATGAAGTCTGTGGCTTTCAAGGAGTTTGTTATCAACAGGAAGGCTCCTGATCCTTGATGTTTCTCTCACTTGGGAGTTTTGAATTTTGGTTTTATTTATGGGATCATGTGGTTGGTTAATCAAGATATTATTGGGAAAGGTTACAAATAGAGGACACACAAACTTCCCTCCATGAACCAAATTGGACCCAGGGTGAAGACTGCCATATTGTATAGGAGCCTCCCTGAAAAATACCCTGATGTTGGGAAAGTGTGAAGGCAAGAGGAGAAGGGGACGACAGAGGACGAGATGGTTGGACAGTGTCATCAAAGCGACCAACATGAATTTGACCCAACTCCGGGAGGCAGTGGAAGACAGGAGGGCCTGGCGTGCTCTGGTCCATGGGGTCACGAAGAGTCGGACACGACTTAACGACTAAACAACAACAATAGGAGCCTTAACAGAGAGGGCTTGTGAAATTTATATTTAGATGGTGTTTGGAGAGTTCCATTCACTGACATTGCCTGTCCATCTGGATTTGAACTGGGGAATGCCATCTGACACACAATGGGGTTCTGGTTTTGAAATTAAACTGTAATCAGGCTTTTTAGGCATTTTTCCTTCAATAAGGCTGTCTTTGTATTTTAAGTCATAATTGCCAGTATTCATATTTGCTAACTTGTGGGTAGGTTTCATAGCTGTTTTGAACCTGGTCTTTGGATAAATTATATGCATTCCCTATTTGAATGATATTGCTCTACTTTTAATATAACAGGTTCCAGAAGTTATGGGCATGCTTACCATCTGCAAAAGTCCGAAGCACCTTGCCTCTCCACATTTTAGGTTTCGTAGGATAAACACAGGAGCATTTTATATCCATTAAGGAGTCCCAGTCATCTCCCAGTATATCTGAAATATCCTGTGATATTAGATAATGATACACTATTTGGCCTTAGTGGCCAGTTGAAAATAGTAGTATGGCACTCAGTTGATGATTGCATTAACACAGCCATATCAAGACCTGTCTTCCCCGCGGTTTCTGGTTGGGGACTGTTCATTAGAGTCTTTTCTGCACATTGCCACCACAGGTGAGGACTGAAAGTTGATTCCTTATTTATTTAAAATATTTTTACCCTGCCGTTCATCTATAAGTATTAAGTCTGGATTGGAAAAGGTTAGATTGAAGACCTCAGTAGAATTTCTTAAATCACATATTCCACCCAGGGACCCTGAAGTCTTAGAATTAGTGGTCCAGTCATGCATTATACTGGTCCTTTAAGGCTGAGCAAACATCTTCCTCTAATGTTTCTGATGTATCCATCACATTTCCAGCCTGGTAGTCTCCCTGGTCTGTATTGATGGGGTTTGGTGAAGGTGCTGCTTTTAAAATCCCCAGCTCTATCAGAGCAGCAATAGATTGCAATGTTGCTTTCATGTCAGAGATTTCTTGTTTTAAAGAGTGCAGCTTATCAAAGGTGTTTTGGCTTGCTTGTGCTGAGAGGAAACACTGATTGTGTAGTTGAGTGTAAATATTTCTGGCATGTGCACTATGTAATCCATGGGATCTTTCTCACAGTTCCTCTGCAAGTTTGTCGTTGGATCCAGGGGTTGCAGAATATGAATGTTTATGGGGTGGATCCGTTAATACAATTGAAGCCCTTTCTAGAAATCCAGTGACCAGTTGGCAAATGTATTTCCAGCTTGGAGGTCCCTTACGGCAGCACTTAGGTGATTCCCTCCATTGTTCATGCCTGAGCTATCCAAAATAGTTGGAGTGCTTGAGGCAATTGCCCCAGCTTGCCTTTGTACAGGGGAAATGGAATAATCATGCTGTACAGTAGGATCTAGGGGAACAGAAAACTCTGCAATTGATTTTTGGGATGGGACCCTCAGAAATTTGTTTGCCCAAGCATGGGATTTCTGGGACCTAGAAGAACTAGAAAACATTTCCCTCATTTGACCAGGGCCTTAATTAAGGTTAAGTACAAAATTGTGGGGCAAGGAAGAGGAGAATCAACATAAACATTGCATTTCTAAATGCTTCTTCTTAACTAAAATGTTACAAATGCTACAATCATAATGTGATGTAATTATATCCTTGCTATTGGAAAGGAAACGTATGGATTATATACCTTTCCAAGTTCTGTTTCAAGTTCTGTTTCAAGACCTCTGAATCTCATCCATTAAATTCCTGCTTCACATTAAAAGTGAACTCGGGGAAGTCAGAGGATGTTCATGTCCCCATGCAACATTTAAAAAGTCACAGAGATCTGCAGGCTAGCCCCATCTCCAGCTGCCTTCTGCCACAGCCACACAACCCAGACACTATTATTCAAAAAAGAAAAGATTCACATGTGTAAGGAACTAGATTGTAATCCATGATCACTGACACGGAAATTAATCTATCAAGTCTTCAAACCAACGCTTGGTTGGTTTTTTGTTTTATTTTTGCTGCACATGTTGAAACAGTCTATCACTCTGGGGAGGGAGGGAACATTCTCCAACATCTATGCTTTCAATTTGCTGTTTGCCCCAGGGATCTGTCCTGGGACCAGTGCTTTTCAATCTGTTCATAAATGACCTGGAGACAGGGATAAGCAGTGAGGTGGCCAAGTTTGCAGATGACATGAAACTTTTCTGGGTGGTGAAGACCAGAAGGGATTGTGAAGCGCTCCAGAAGAATCTCTCCAAACTGGGAGAATGGGCAGCAAAATGGCAAATGCGTTTCAATATAAGAAAATGTAAAGTAATGCACATTGGGGCAAAAAAAATCAAAACTTTATCAGCTGATGGGTTCTGAACTGTCTGTGATGGATCAGGAAAGAGATCTTGGTGTGCTGGTGGACAGCTCGATGAAAGTGTCAACCCAGTGTGCGGCGGAAGTGAAGAAGGCCAATTCCATGCTAGGTATCATTAAAAAGGGGATTGAAAATAAAACATCTAACATTATAATGCCATTGTACAAAACACTGGTAAGGCCGCACCTGGATTAATGCGTACAGTTCTGGTCACCGCACCTCAAAAAAGACATTGTGGAACTGGAAAAGGTGCAGAAGAGAGCGACTAAAATAATGACTGGGCTGGGGCACCTCCCTTATGAGGAAAAGCGTTTGGGGCTCTTTAGTCTAGAGAAAAGACGCCTGAGGAGGGACATGATTGAGACGTATAAAATTATACAGGGGGTGGATAAAGTGGAAAGAGGGAAGCTCTTTTCCCTCTCACGCAATATCAGAACCAGGGGACATCCACTCCAACTGAGTGTTGGGAGAGTGAGAACAGACAAAAGAAAATACTTCTTTACCCAGCATGTTGTTAGTCTGTGGAACTCCTTGCCACAGGAGGTGGTGATGGCATCTGGCCTAGATGCCTTTAAAAGGGGATGGGACAGATTCCTGGAGGAAAAGTCCATTGCAGGTTACAAGCCATGATGGGGATGTATAGTCTCCAGGCTTAAAAGGAAGGTACCTCCAAATGCCAGATGCAGGGGAGGGGTATCAGGAGACAACTATCTAGTTGTCTCGTGTGCTCCCTGAGGCATCTGGTGGGGCCACTGTGAGATATAGGAAGCTGGACTAGATGGGCCCTTGGCCTGATCCAGCAGGGCTCTTCTTATGTTCTTATGTTGAAACGTGCTTTCCATACATATTGAGAAAATGAGAGAAATCCTTCATGCAAGGGGGGTAATCAAAACATGGAGGAGCGTTATGTCACTTTGCAGAAAGAGCCATTCCACATGTTACCAAAATGTGTGGATGATAGGACAGTGTTTCCACGACTGATGGCAACGTTCAACAATGATTGGTCCACACAGCCACGGGGCTTCCTTCTTTATTCTTTCAATATGTGTCAGGTTCGCAAGCCTCCCTCAACGATATGAGCCAATTATGTTTCTAGTTTCCTTGTTCCATCCTCACACAGAAAACAGTTCTATCTGTCATGTATACTATATACTAGTGAAAAATTCAACATCATGAAAATGATTGTCTTAAGTTTCCATCTCAAACACTGGGGGAAATGACAGTTTAAACACAGAATGTGCTCTAAAGAAGAAATAAGTAATCTCATGTAGAATATTGGTTAGTTTCAAAAAAAGGAAACAACTAAATGTGGACTTCAGAAATATTCATTTCATTCATTCATTCCATACGCTGGCATGAGAGGAATCTGAAAAATTAGAGGAACATGAAAAAAAAAATACTGGGGTAACCAAGAAAATAAAATACTAAACAAGGGTGCCGTAACTTGAGAATGAAAGAATTTATGCACTTCTGCAAACAAAGGAAAATTACTAAAAGGCAAAAAGAGACAACTTTCATTTAAACAAAGAGCACAGTCAACGACGATCAAAAAGCAACAGTGAAACTAAAAGAGTGAAACCATAAACCTCAAATATCAGACTTGGTATAATGACAAATATCAGACATGAATTCCACACTGTGCAGAAACTTTGTGCATGGGAAGATATCTTTATTTCTTCCCAACATCTGAGATAGCACTAACACAGCTACCTCCTCCAAAACTACACTTTTTGCTATAATCTCTTGTGAAATATTTTTCCTTATTATCACATTACACGACTCATAGTTCACTCAAGAAGATTTCAAAAAGAACTGGATTACAATAGGCTAATTTAATTAGATTTAGCATTATAGAGAAAAAACGTTCTGTAACAGTCATCATTTACAGTCTTACCTTCAGATCCGGAAGAAAGAAATACTCTGTCCTCTCTCTGGTAGATTTCTCTGGTATCATTGTTTAGGTTAGAGGTTCTTACATGTTCTGGACAGAAGCGGTTCACTCTGTCCCTTCCATGCCCGCCGGAGCAATAGCCTTGCAGCGGTTAGCTGCCTCCCGAAGTGTGATCAAACAAGCAGACAGGAGAAAACAAAAGGTTCTGGCCAGCCCAGCAACAAATGCTCCAACAACACTACACCTGTTTTCTCAGCTGAGGTTTGCCGACCAGACAATGGTTCTCAGTATTCTCACTGCAGCCGTCTCACTAGATGAATGATTTACTTTTTTAAAAGATCACACTGGATAGTATACTTGCCTAAAGCAAACACATACAAACTGAACTACTTTTTTTACTAACTTGCCCACAGACTAACACACACATACAGAAAAACCCAGGCTTGCCCAGGGAGTGGGGGGGGGGGGGGAATTTAAAAATTGGTGGGAACTTGAATTGAAGAAAGGAAAGCCCTGCCCTCAGTTCCTTCATCTCCCACTTGCTTTTCTCTGGCTCTCCCCTTCTCAAAATGTACACAAGGTGGTGCCAAGAAAGGAAGAATTCTGATCTGCTAATATTCTATGACAGAACATGACGTAAATCTCCCCTTCTTGCAAACAGTACTAAGAGTCTGTTCCTTTCACAGAGGAGTTTGCTATTTGTATGCGTACAAGTGGGGACCCACAACAAAATGTTGCAGCATATCCCTAGTCTCTTACAAGAAAGTTCTTGTTCAGCACTTCAGACAACCTGGAATGGAGTGGCAACTCTTTTAAACATTGCTAGAAAGCAGGAAATTGTCATTTATGGAAAGAGGACAAAGGAGGATACTGGTCTGCATGTAACTCACATGTCCTCATGTAGAAGCAAATTGAAAAATAATAACCATCAATTAAACAGAGACATAATACTGTATAGCTAAGTGTAATATAGCTACTGCTGTTACCAGGTGTCCTGCCTGCCTACTCAGTTTGCTCTCCAGATGTTGTTGGGCAGCTTCAAGGGTCCTGTTCTCCTTTTTTATGGTTCTTGGTCTTTAAACCAGATTTGGACTAGACAAACCCTCATACAGATGATAGCTTTCTCTTTTCTGTTCTTTAAACAAAGAACTGTTCTCTAGAGTAGAACACATGGCCACCCACAGAGCAGGACCCTTATACTGCCGGCGTACAGGACTCGCAAGAGAGGGTTCAGGGCAGTGGAGGTAAAGGACACATTTTCACTCCCTTTTTGAAATTCCCTCTTGATGTTAAAAGGACAGGAACCTTGAAAAACAAAAATGTAGGACATTCACTCACTCCTACCCTGAATCTTATTCCTTTGGGGACACTATAAGCTATTATTGCCCATGGCTTCTGGACAACTAGCAAGCATGTTAAGTTCTGATACTGTATGAATAAATACCTTTCTGTACTCCAAATAAGCCCTTTAACTATAATCAACCTATTAACTCTTTCCACACACTGAAAAAAAATCTATAAGGCTGGTTATTTCTAACAATCCCATGTTAATTCCTAGAACAAAGATACTAATGCTAGAGCTATAATGGGATATGTTTACAAATGAGTTGTCCAATTATGTGGGAAACTGAGACTTTCCCTAGACACTATATCGGGACTGTAACAGTTATTGAACACAGCTTAACCAGTGAAAATTTATGAGTTTTCAAAGCATTGTTACAGTACAGGTATAGATATCAGTTCGGTCTGTTGGTCTTCCAACTGATTGCAGTTCAAACGAGCTCTTCAACAACCTGCCTGTCTAGGTCATGCATGCAAAAAGACACAATTAATTTACATCAATTGCAAAAAAAAAAAAAAAAAAAAAAAAAAGCCTGATAGTCCTGAATCTGAAAGCAAGGTCATGAAACAAATCACAAACATAAACTAGCTTTTGACTCCTTACAGGACTTCATCAATCCTGGGTACCACAGTGCTCTGGAGGATAAAGAAAAAACATAGAAGTTCAAAGAACCATGGCCGGATATGCATAGTAGATTTCTTTGTTAAAAGAAAGGTTCAAAATCAGGGCTGCAGACTGAAGTCAGAGGTGTAAGTTTCACCTATCACCTCTGGTTGTGTTGAGTGAAATGTCTATTTCAATCTTATTAGACAAGGGATTGACATTAGATTAGGCATCCTTCAGTCTCAAGAGACTATGGTAATGTGCTCTGAATAGAGGACTTGGAACAGCGTCTAGTGTGGCTGAGAAGGCCAATTCGAGAGTGACAATCCCTTCCACACTGAAGACAAATACGATCTGTCCCCTGTCCAGCTCCCTGATTTTGCTGCTTTCGGGACTGCCTCTTTGCCTCGGCCTGCTGGACAAGTGTCTCTTCAAAATGGGAGAGGCCATGATGCACCGCCTGCCCCCAGGCTGAACGCTCAGATGTCAAGGTTTCCCATCTGTTGAGGTCCATTCCTAAGGCCTTCTGATCCCACTTGCAGATATCCTTGTATCGCAGCTGTGGTCTCCCTCTGGGGCGATTTCCCTGCACTCATTCTCCATACAGGAGATCTTTTGGAATCCGACCATCAGCCATTCTCACGACATGCCTCTATTTGGAACTTTGTCCTGCCAGGTGATACCAAAAATGCATCAGAGACAACGCATATGGAACGTGTTTAGCTTCCTCTCCTGCCGCGCACAAAGGGTCCAGGACTCACTGCAGTACAGGAGTGTACTCAGGACACAGGCTCTATAGACCTGGATCTTGGTATATGCCGTCAGCTTCTTATTAAGCCATACTCTCTTTGTGAGTCTAGAGAACATGGTCGCTGCTTTGCCAATGCGTTTATCCAGCTCAACATCTGGGGGGGGGGGGTTGACAGTCATTTGACATTACAGAGTCGTTTTTATCATAAAGTCTGCCCCACTGAGAATGAATTGCATGTTATTTTAATCAAACATATTGGTACAATCTTTTTTCCAACTAAGACACTTCTCTTCTGGTCTGCAAGTTTATTAGACCAATAGTTTCAACATCACCATCCTGCTTTATATTCAAAGCACATTCAGTTCCTTGTCCCTTCACCACTGAAAGTAAGGCCCAGGAGTGAACACTAGGTGTCATGCTAGAGTAATGAATGAATTCCATAGCGCAGAAAATTCTTGTCAACATTCCTTCCTAATATCAGAGCTTACAAAAGTTATTCTTTCAGATTGCAGTCCCAGAATCCCCCAGCCAAAATGATTGGTCATACTATCTGGAGGATTATAAGAATTGTAGTCCAAAAGAGTGGTTTTCCCACGCTGTGCCCAATCCATAATGTTGTTATGTAGCATCTAGCTTTCATCTAAGGAGATCCTAATAGGGTTTTCTAGGTGGGTGAGATATTCAAAAGTGGTTTGCCTTTGACACTGCCCAGTGAGTTACAGCAGGATTTCAAACACAAGGTCTCCTGAGTCCTAATCCAATGCTCTATCTGATATACCACGCTGCCTCTCATCCAATATATAAACTGAGTCATTAGTCAACCATGAAAACATGTTAACAAGAGCTTAAGCAGCTTGGCAACTGCCAGAATAAGCTACATGTTATTCCAGTCTGGCTAAATGACGTAACAATTTCCCTCAAATTCTTCTGTTCCAAAGCTGTAGTGCTTTCACAAGCCTAAATCTATGTGCTATTCCCAACTAGAGCAGACTGAACAAATCAGTGGGATTAACATATGAGTTGACTTCTTATTCAACACTTGATTCCATGGGTCTGCTAGAGCTAGCAAATGATATTAGCCAGTCAATCCACTTCAAAGGCAAAGGTCTCAAGTTTGACAACTCTTTTATTACTCTTCTGGATGCAAATTTTTGATGGACTGCAGCAAAATTTTCAACTTGTTTTTACCTAGCCAATGCCTCACTACTGGGAAAGTCCTGGAATAAATATTAAATAATGTTAAACTCCTGTGAGTTTACAGTAATTTTGCTCCAGCATCGCTACTATTTTTTGCTCTGCATGGTTTCCTTGTCTCTCCTTCCTGGACACTTATCCTTGTCTCTTTTCTTGGCATTGCTATATTCCTTGCAATCCAAATCTGAGACGTGCTCAAGATAGCATGCATTTCCTCAAGTGGGTATATTACTTCTTTGCTTTGCACAGCTTAATAGGAATGCTTGAAACTGATCAGAACATCTAGTTCAAGAACCAGATTGCCAAAGCATCCACGCAGATGCTTCTGAGAAATGCACAAGCAGAGCATGAAAGCAGCTGCACTGCCCCTGTCCCCACTGTTTGCTCACCAGTAATGAGAGCAGAGAAACATAAGGATGAGCCAGGCAATTACAAAAAAAAAAGGAGAACCCTTGGCAAATGGTACAAACTTTTCTCCACCTGTGCTCTTAATTGTTGATAACATAGTCCTAATTAATTTGAAGGCAACCACATACTTAACAACTGCACTGCCACATTTGACTCCAGGTAATATATGCAGGAGCAGGTGATACCTTTAATCAACCATTAAGAATTGAAAACAAAACACACACACAAACAGCGAGCTTTCGATGATAAATCATCTTCTACACAAGAACATAAGAAGAGCCCTGCTGGATCAGGCCAGCCTGATACCTGTCTCCTGTTACCCCTCCCCTGCATCTGGCATTTGGAGGTACCTTCCTTTTAAGCCTGGAGATTATACATCCCCATCATGGCTTGTAACCTGCAATGGACTTTTCCTCCAGGAATCTGTCCAATCCCCTTTTAAAGGCATCTAGGCCAGATGCCATCACCACCTCCTGTGGCAAGGAGTTCCACAGATTAACAACATGCTGGGTAAAGAAGTATTTTCTTTTGTCTGTTCTCACTCTCCCAACACTCAGTTGGAGTGGATGTCCCCTGGTTCTGATATTGTGTGAGAGGGAAAAGAGCTTCCCTCTTTCCACTTTATCCACCCCCTGTATAATTTTATACGTCTCAATCATGTCCCCCCTCAGGCACCTTTTCTCTAGTCTAAAGAGCCCCAAACGCTGTAGCCTTTCCTCATAAGGGAGGTGCCCCAGCCCAGTCATCATTTTAGTCGCTCTCTTCTGCACCTTTTCCAGTTCCACTATGTCTTTTTTGAGGTGCGGTGACCAGAACTGTACACAATACTCCAAGTGCAGCCTTACCCCTTTTTAATGATACCTAGTGTCACGATCACCTCTCCCTAAAGAAATAATGATCTTGGTCAGGGAGTCACTGTGGGTGCAAAACTACCACCTTTATTGCCTGAGGTAGGTCCTTTAGGCCTCAGAAGTGCGTAGTACAAGCCCCATGGACAAGCCTGATCCTAAAAGAGAACATGTGCCTGCTTACAAGGCAGTAAACCACTGACTGTGTCCTTCTTTAGACAGCACGACAGCCCGACCAGGTAGGACCTCTCAATTTACAGTAGCAACTACTGACCTTCTCAAATGCTCACTGGATTTAGATGCAAGTCCTGCTGTTCAAGAGACCAGTCCTCTGTTGAAGAATATTTGTTTTTATTAAGAAAATAAAGTAGTTTCATTAGAATACAGTTGTTGCATTAAAAGACTTTAAGCATTAGGCATATCCATCTGTTACAATGATTAAAATAAGTCTACTATTTCCAAGTAAAATAATAACAACTAAAAATAAGCTAAGTAATCATCTTTGCTCTCACTACATGTTAGCATCTATAGGCTGGGCTATTTCTCTCCCCTCTTTCACAGACAAACCTCTCACATGCCACGACATTCACCAACCAACCACAAACATCATCACATACATGAACAACCATTTTCTACACGTCTCCAGACCTCCCCTTTTCTTATGCCTTTCAGTTGTTAACCAATTAAGTCCAAGTGGGTGTAACACAGTTCACCACCCACGTTTCATACGAGAAGATCCCAAGCCCAGGTGGCTTATCTTTCCCCAATTAAGCGGTATGCTGTTTCATCTTCCTCTGGGCCTCTTCGGCCTTGCTTCCTTATCTTCGTGCCAGGCAAAGTAACTGTGCACAACAATCTCATGAGAACATTTCATTGCTTTGAAATTCATCTTACACAGAACCTAACAGACTCCATCTTTGTATGACTACAAGTCCCAGTTTCCTTCATGGAATTGGCCTTCTTCACTGCCGCTAGTGTTCTAAGATTTTATCTTGGATGAGGCCTTCTGCCATCTTCCCTGGAACAGACATTAGGCTAACCATCCTGTAGTTTCCCGGGTTCCCCCTCCTTTCTTTTTTTAAAGATTGGAGTGACATGTGCTATCCTCCAGTCCTCTGGCACTGTGGCCGTTTTAAGGGACAAGTTGTATATTTTAGTTAAGAGATTACCAACTTCATTCCTCAGTTCCTTAATAACCTTTGGGTAGATGCCATCTGGGCCTAGTGACTTATTGATCTTCAATTTATCAATTAGGTCTAAAACATCCTCTCTTTTAACCTATATCTGATTTAATTCATTAATCAGGAGGTGGCCGTTCGGGCAGCAGAGTCTGCCCAAGGTCTTCTGTCATGAAAACAGATGCGAAGAACTCATTGAATTTCTCTGCAATCTCCAAGTCCCCCTTTCCACCACCACCACCATCCAGAGGGCCAACCAGTTCTCTGGCAGGTTTCCTGCTTCTAACATGTTTAAAGAAGGTTTTATTATTCCCCTTTATATTGCTGGTCATACGTTCCTCAAAGTCTTTATTTGCCTTCCATATCATCTTCTTACATTTCTTTTACTAGAGTTTGTGTTCCTTTTTATTTTCCTCATTTTGGAAGGATTTTCATTTATGGAACGACCCCTCCTTGGCCTTTAAAGCCTCTCTAACTCTGCTCGTTAACCATGCCGGTACCCTCTTGGACTTAGTTGAGCCCTTCTTTCTTTGCGGTATACACTTCCACTGGGCATCTACTACCGTTGTTTTAAACTGGCTCCATGCACTCTGGAGAGATTGGGTTCTTTTTACCTTCGCTTTCAACTTCTTTCTAACTAGTTTCCTCATCCGAGGGAAGTCTGCCCTTCGGATATCAAGAGTTTTTGTATCAGATTTGCTTGACACTCTCCCCTCAACATGCATGGTGAAAGAGATCGCAGCATGGTCACTATTCCCTAGTGGCTCAGTGACATTCATGTCCCTAACCAGGTCCTGAGTACCACACAATATTAAATCCAGAGTCACCTGTCCTCTGGTGGGCTCCATGGCAAGTTGCTCCAAGGCACAATCATTTCGCATGTCAAGAAACCCGGTCTCTCTTTCTTCACCCGAGCAAGCATTGAC
Source organism: Intellagama lesueurii (assembly GCA_037013535.1). Taxonomy (NCBI): domain Eukaryota; kingdom Metazoa; phylum Chordata; class Lepidosauria; order Squamata; family Agamidae; genus Intellagama; species Intellagama lesueurii. Next base: position 188,716,509 of record JBAJHW010000001.1, on the reverse strand, counting down.
CCAGTCAATGTGAGGATAATTAAAGTCCCCCATGATTACATGGATGTGGTCAAACATGAGATGGCAATAATAAACATTGACATCCTGAGCATCAGTGAACTAAAATGGACAGGAATGGGCGAATTCAATTCAGACTATTATCATATCTACTATTGTAGGCAAGAATCCCGTAGAAGAAATGGGAGTAGCCTTCATAGTCAACAAACGAGTGGGAAAAGCTATACTTGGATACAATCTCAAAAATGATAGAATGATTTCAATACGAATCCAAGGCAGACCTTTCAACATCACAGTAATCCAAGTTTATGCACCAACCACCGATGCTGAAGAGGCTGACATTGACCAATTCTATGAAGACTTACAACACCTTCTAGAACTGACATCAAAAAAGATGTTCTTCTCATTACAGGGGACTGGAATGCTAAAGTAGGGAGTCAAAAGATAAAAGGAACAACAGGCAAGTTTGGCCTTGGAGTTCAAAACAAAGCAGGGCAAAGGCTAATAGAGTTTTGTCAAGAGAACAAGCTGATCATCACAAACACTCTTTTCCAACAACACAAGAGGTGGCTCTACACAAGGACATCATCAGATGGGCAATACCGAAATCAGATTGATTATGTTCTCTGCAGCCAAAGATAGAGACGCTCTATACAGTCAGCAAAAACAAGACCTGGAGCTACTGTGGCTCTGATCATCAGCTTCGTATAGCAAAATTCAAGCTTAAACTGAAGAAAGTAGGAAAAACCACTGGGCTAGTCAGGTATAATCTATACAAATCCCATATGAATACACAGTGGAAGTGAAGAACAGATTTAAGGAACTAGATTTGGTGGACAGAGTGCCTTAAGAACTATGGATGGAGGCTCGTAACATTGTACAGGAGGCAGAAACGAAAACCATCCCAAAGAAAAGGAAATGCAAGAAAGCAAAGTGGCTGTCCAACAAGGCCTTACAAATAGCAGAGAAGAGAAGGGAAACAAAATGCAAGGGAGATAGAGAAAGTTACAGAAAATTGAATGCTGACTTCCAAAGAATAGCAAGGAGAGACAAGAGGGCCTTCTTAAATGAACAGTGCAAAGAAATAGAGGAAAAGAATAGAAAGGGAAAAACCAGAGACCTGTTCAAGAAAATTGGAGATATTAAAGGAACATTTTGTGAAAAGATGGACATGATAAAGGACAAAAATGGTAGGGACCTAACAGAAGCAGAAGACATCAAGAAGAGATGGCAAGAATACACAGAGGAATTATACCAGAAAGATCTGGATATCCCGGACAACCCAGATAGTGTGGTTGCTGACCTTGAGCCAGACATCCTGGAGAGTGAAGTCAAGTGGGCCTTAGAAAGCACTGCTAACAACAACGCCAGAGGAGGTGATGGCATTCCAGTTGAACTATTTAAAATCTTAAAAGATGATGCTGTTAAGGTACTACATGTGATGATATTGAAGGAGAGTGGGACTTGTAGTCATTGAGGATAAGAGAAAATGGAGTCTGTTAGGTTCTAAGAAAGATGATTTGAAAGACACGATAAAGGACAAAAATAGTAGGGACCTAACAGAAGCAGAAGACATCAAGAAGAGGTGGCAAGAATACACAGAGGAATTATACCAGAAAGATCTGGATGTCCCAGACAACCCAGATAGTGTGGTTGCTGACCTTGAGCCAGACATCCTGGAGAGTGAAGTCAAGTGGGCCTTAGAAGAATGGCTAACAACAAGGCCAGTGGAGGTGATGGCATTCCAGTGGAACTATTTAAAATCGGTATAGGCCGTGAGACTGTTTTTCTCTAAGGGCCATTCGGCTGGTACAGTGAGATCCAGATAACAGTCAAGGCTGGACCAAGAGGCCCCAAGCTGGCAAAAGCAACATTCCAAGCTAAGGAAGAAGACATAACAGTTGGGATCCATCATGAGAAATCCAGGAGGAGAATTGTGCTACGTTTCTTTGAAGTTAATTGGTGTAATGCTGAGAATAGGAGGAGAAGGGGGAGGTCTGAAGAAGGTAGGAAAAGATGGGGGATAGAGGGAGAAGAGAGCTTGTCTTTTTGGAAGGTTTTGGGAGAGGAAAATCACTTTGTTACGGAATGTAGATGGAGTGGAAAAGGAGGAGGGGGAAAGCCCCTTTTGCTATACTTAGATTTAGCTTTTTTCTTATGTTAATTGGGATTAGTAGTTCCATGTAACCACAAGCCTAGGGCTATGTTTTACTACTGCTTTATTGCAAATCTAAAAACTGTTTTCTAAAAATATTTATTTTCTTAATAAAAATACTTTTAAAGACAATTGGAAGATTTGATCTCTTGGAACAGCAAGGCTATACTAAATCCAGAAGGGAGAAACGGTCACTGGCTTGCTACCATTGAGGAGTCATATCTAGTCCTACCTGGCAAGGTTGTTGTGAGGTCTTAGGAATCACAAAACCTATGCTTAAGTACTTTGAAAGTAAAGTAAACTTGTTCTTTGTTGGTCAGGCTTGCCCATGGTTACAAATGCTATGCACTGCTGGAGTTTGAGGACTAGCTTCAGTAAAAAAGATTTGTGATCACAGTGGCTCCCTGCCACACTTTAGAGGTTCCTTACAGAACTCTATTGTGATACTACACTCAATATGCCAGCAAGTTTGGAAAATTCAGCAGTGGCCAGAGGATTGGAAAAGATCAGTCTACATCCCAATCCCAAAGAAGGGCAGTGCCAAAGAATGCTCCAACTACCGTACAATCACACTCATTTCACACGCTAGCAAGGTTATGCTCAAAATCCTACAAGGTAGGCTTCAGCAGTATGTGGACCAAGAACTCCCAGAAGTACAAGCTGGATTTCGAAGGGGCAGAGGAACTAGAGACCAAATTGCTAACATGCGCTGGATTATGGAGAAAGCCAGAGAGTTCCAGAAAAACATGTTGAGAATTTTGATTATAACGTGTATTCTCATAACATCAGCAGAGTAAGGAGATATTGGTTAGCAGAGATACTTATGACACTATGACACTGAGAGAGTAAAACCAACAATTTAGTCTATTTACATATATACATAGAGAATAGACATTCCTCTGTCAGCATAACACAGCATAGGAAAAAGTGATCTGACTTACAGCAGATAAAGACGTTCATTTTACACATGACTTTGGTCACAGAACTGTACATGTCAGAAAATACATTACTTCATTTTCTGTTACACAAAGTTTCATCATGTACCACAGCTGTACAACATTAAGTCTTAATCCTTGATACCCACACCTAAATACAATCAGTACAGTGACTCAGGTAAAATCAGCCATTTTATATTTAACTATACAACATTAATATTTAATACATTTTCAAATCAAAATCTCAACACCCCTCCTTAAATTTTCAGGAGATGGGTGATTGTGGTGATCAGCGTCTTTTTTGTTGTGGGTGTATTATTGTGATAAGAGGGAGAGATTATCTGTCACTGTGATCGATGGGTGTCGTTAGCTGGTCTTTTGTGTGCAGTGATCACCGGTCCTTGTAGCTGGGTAGAGTTCGTTGACCTTTTGCAGGCTGTATTTTTCGGTGCTGGGAGCCAGGCTTTGTTCAGTTTTAAACTTTCTTCTTTTTTGTTGAAGCTGAAAAAGGACAAAAGCTGATCCCACAGCTATAAATACTCAACTATCCAAACAAACTGCACCAGAGCACAGACAGAGTTCTGACTCCTGTCCTCTGAAGATGCCGGCCACAGAGACTGGCGAAACGTTAGGAAGAACAACCTTCAGAACACGGCCAAAGAGCCCGAAAAACCCACAACAACCATCAGATCCCGGCCGTGAAAGCCTTCAAGAATACAAATTTCGTCAGCCTCACTACATGTCTCATGTTCCCCTCCTACAGCTTCATTTGCTTCTTCATATGACTCACTTTGTTCTTCCTAATTTTCAAACCTCTCTTGTCTATCTTTAGACAATGGCAAAAGTATTTCACTATTTGCATGAATTTGTGACCAATTCTAATTTTCACAAAAATTAGCTGACCTGCTAATTATCACATTTCCATACTGATCACAAAATCTATAACTTTTGCTTCCTGTTTGATAGCCTAAGAAAATCAAATTCCTTGCCTTAGGGCTACCTTTTTTCCTGCATGTTTTGGGTATATGAGCCCAAGCATGACAACCAAAAATTTTCATATGTTTCAAACAAGGTTGTAAACAGTTTACATACACAGAACCTGTTCCAATTACAGATGCTGACTTTCCATCTGCTAGCTTCACTATCTTTTGAGCTAAAGGGGTTAAGTTTGTGAACAACTCTTTTCTCTGGCACACATGCTGAGAAGCTCCGCTATCTAAAAGCCATAAATTACTTTGCTTGTTTTCACAAGCTTTAATGATAGCCAAATGACCTTCACGCTTCCGCGTTTGCTCTTTAAACATCTTCTTTTTTCTTTTCTCCACTCTGTCACGTCTGGGACAGTTTTTAGAAATATGTCCAGTACGGCCGCAATTATAACATTTAACAGCTAAAACTTTTTCTTGACTGGCTGTGAAGTCATCATCCACGGACCCTCTCGGTTTATGCTGATAAACGACCTTCTCCGCCACCTTATCACATCGCCTCTGGTCCTCCTCCACAAGTCTCCCGGACAAATATTGTACTGTCAGGTCTTTCTCTGGCATGTTCTCCAAACTTATCACCAGATTATCCCAGCTGTCATCTAGGCTGCTCAGAATCACGAAACACTGGTGCGACTGGTCAAACTCCATCCCTCGCTCCTGCAGCTGGAGAAATAAATCTAACATCTCTTTAATATGGTTAGACACATCTTCTCCAGGCATTAAATGCTTGCGATATAGCTTACGTGCCACAGCCATTTTGGACCCGGCTGTATCTCGTACATAGACATTCCTGACTGCCTGCCAACACTCCTGGCTTTTTTTCAGATTCCTCACGTAAGTCAGTTGCGAATCTTCCAAGCACAATATTCTCATGGCTCTCGCTTTATCATCGTTTGCACGTCCCTCATCATCATCATCATCAGGAGGATTTTCAACATACTGCCACAGTGACTCTCTCCTCAAGTACATCTCCATCTTAAAAGACCAGGATATGTAATTAGTGTCATTTAGTTTTGTACACATTATTCCACTTGCCTGCTGCATCATAGAACTTGCTGTTACAGTTTGCTCCTCGTCCTCTGAAGTACTTCCACTCTCAGTTACTTCAGCACCGTCAGACTTCAGCTCCGTTCCAACTTCAGCCTTGGCTTTTACGTGTTTCTTCCTCCCAGACATTCAGCACTTATCTGCTTGAAAAACAATCTCCTCTGGGCACATAACCCTGTTGAGAATTTTGATTATAACGTGTATTCTCTCTCATAACATCAGCAGAGTAAGGAGATATTGGTTAGCAGAGATACTTATGACACTATGACACTGAGAGAGTAAAACCAACAACTTAGTCTATTTATATATATATATACATAGAGAACAGACATTCCTCTGGCAGCATAACATGACATGACACAACACACAGCATAGGAAAAAGTGATCTGACTTACAGCAGATAAAGACATTCATTTTACACATGACTTATGTCTATGTACCAATCAGAAAATTCTGTGACCAATCAGAAAATACATTACTTCATTTTCTGTTACACAAAGTTTCATTATGTACACAGCTGTACAACATTAAGTCTTAATCCTTGATACCCACACCTGAATACAATCACTACAGTGATGCAGGTAAAATCAGCCATTTTACATTTAACTATACAACATTAATATTTAATACATTTTCATATCAAAATCTCAACAAAACATCTACTTCTGCTTCACTGACTATGCAAAAGCCTTTGACTGTGTGGACCACAACAAACTATGGCAAGTTCTTAAAGAAATGGGAGTGCCTAACTACCTTATCTATCTCCTGAGAAATCTATATGTGGAACAGGAAGCAACAGTTAGAACTGGATATGGAACAACTGATTGGTTCAAAATTGGGAAAGGAGTACGACAAGGCTGTATATTGTCTCCCTGCTTATTTAACTTATATGCAGAATACATCATGCGAAAGGCAGGACTGGAGGAATCCCAAGACGGAATTAAGACTGCCGGAAGAAATATCAACAACCTCAGATATGCAGATGATACCACTCTGATGGCAGAAAGTGAGGAGGAATTGGAGAACCTCTTAATGAGGGTGAACGAGGAGAGCGCAAAAAATGGTCTGAAGCTCAACATCAAAAAAACTAAGATCATGGCCACTGGTCCCATCACCTATTGGCAAATAGAAGGGGAAGATATGGAGGCAGTGACAGATTTTACTTTCTTGGGCTCCATGATCAGTGCAGATGGTGACAGCAGCCACGAAATTAAAAGACTCCTGCTTCTTGGGAGGAAAGTGATGACAAACTAGATAGCATCTCAAAAAGCAGAGACATCACCTTGCCGACAAAGGTCCGCATAGTCAAAGTTATGGTTTTCCCCGTAGTGATATATGGTAGTGAGAGCTGGACCATAAAGAAGGCTGACCGCCGAAGAATTGATGCTTTTGAATTGTGGTGCTGGAGGAGACTCTTGAGAGTCCCCTGGACTCCAAGGAGATCCAACCTATCCATTTTGAAGGAAATCAACCCTGAGTGCTCACTGGAAAGACAGACCCTGAAGCTGAGGCTTCAATACTTTGGCCATCTCATGAGAAGAGAAATCTCCCTGGAAAAGACCCTGATGTTGGGAAAGTGTGAGGGCAAGAGGAGAAGGGGACGACAGAGGACGAGATGGTTGGACGGTGTCATCGAAGTTACCAACATGAATTTGACCAAACTCTGGGAGGCAGTGGAAGACAGGAGGGCCTGGCGTGCTCTGGTCCATGGGGTCACAAAGAGTCGGACACGACTTAACAACTAAACAAGAACAACAATTATTACAATTCTGTCCCTCTTGGACACCTCCCTGATTTGTCTCCTCATTTCAAGGTCCCTCTCACGTTTTTGATCTGGAGGACAACAGCACCCCACACACACACACTATCACATGGCTCCTTGGGCCTGGTAGTTTAACCAGACCCGCCGTCCATCTCCATTTTGCTGAATTCTACCCCTCCTTGTAGGGACATGGTGGCGCTGTGGGTTAAACCGCTGAAGCCTCTGTGCTGCAAGGTCAGAAGACCTACAGTCGTAAGATCGAATCCATGTGACGGAGTGAGCCCCCGTCGCTTGTCCCAGCTCCCACCAACCTAGCGGTTTGAAAGCATGCAAAATGCAAAAAATGCTAGTAGATAAATAGGTACCTCCTCGGTGGGAAGGTAAACGGTGTTCCGTGTCTAGTCACGCTGGCCACGTGACCATGGAGGATTGTCTGCGGACAAACGCTAGCTCTATGGGTTGGAAACGGAGATGAGCACCGCCGCCTAGAGTCGGACACGACTGGACAAATTGTCAAGGGGAACCTTTACCTTTACCCCTCCTTTGACATAGACGGCCACTCCACCTCTAACATGCCCCTCCCTATCCCTCCTATAAAGTTTATAGCCTGGGATTGCGGTATCCCACTGGCTCTACGAATTCCACCAGGTTTCCATTATGGCCACTATATCAATGTTATTCCTATGCAACATATGTTTCAGCTCTCCCATCTTTGCTCGGACACTTCGGGTATTTGCATAAAAGCACCTGCATATGGGGTCCCCCAAGAAGGGCTGCTTGTTTGTTTCTTTTTTTCCACAGCTTCTCATTCCAGTGGACCAGCTATCACGTCCCATCATACTCCCATTCCTAATTCCTACACTGTCATCATTTGTCGTTCTCTACCCTCTCCACCCTCATTCCCCCGGGATTCAGTTTAAAAGCTGCTCTGACACCTTTTTAATGTTACGCGCCAGCAGTCTGGTTCTGTGTTTGTTCAAGTGAAGTCCGTCCCTCTTGTACAGGGCTGGCTTGTCCCAAAACAGTCCCCAGTGCCTAATGAATCTAAACCCCTCCCCCTGACACCACTGTCTCATCCACACATTGATACCCTTGAGCTCTGTCTGCATAGCTGGCCCTGTGCGTGGAACAGATAGCAGTTCCAAGAATGCTACCTTTGAGGTCCTGGCTTTGAGCTTCCTCCCTAACAACCTAAATTTGGCCTCCACGACCTCACAACTACATTTCCCCACATCATTGGTGCTGACATGCACCACCACTGCTACCTCGTCCCCAGGACTCTCTACCAGCCTATCCAGACAAGACATGATGTCCGCAAACTTTGCACCAGGCAGGCAAGTCACCGTGTGGTCCTCACAACCATCACAGACCCCTCGATCTATGTTCCTAACAATCGAATCGCCCACTACCAGAAGCTCCCTTCCCCCCTCCCCACGAGGAGTATCCTCAGTGCAACTGGATACAGGCCCGTCACCTGAAGAAGGAATTCCCCCTAGGGGATGGTTTGCCTCTTGTCCAGACTGGTGTCCTCCAGCCCAGAGACTTCCAATCCCAGCAGCTGAGGAGCTGCTTGTCTGTGGGTGGGACGATGCCTGGAGGTCCCTGGAAAGCAAAGCAAAGCAAAGCGTGCTGCTTATATACCGCCCCATAGTGCTTCAAGCACTCTCTGGGCGGTTTACAAGTTAATTATGCAGGCTACACATTGCCCCCCCCCCCCAGCAAGCTGGGTACTCCTTTTACTGACCTCGGAAGGATAGAAGGCTGATTCAACCTTGAGCCGGCTACCTGGGATTGAACCACGGGTCGTGAGCGCAGTTTTGGCTGCAGTACAGCAGTTTAACCACTGCGCCACGAGGCTCTCACCGTGGTCCCTCTCTCTCTGTCTGGAAGTCTCACCGTGGTCCCTCTCTCTCTGTCTCTGCTTCTCCTGGTCTGCAACCAAGACCTCAAGGGAGTGAACCTGTTCCCTGAGTTCCTGGAGCTCCTTGCAATGAGGACACATCCATGACTTTTGCCCATGAGGCATATAGTCATACATATGACACTCAGTGCAAAACACGGGATAGCCTCCAACCCACTGCTGTCCGTCTGACTGCATGCTGATATTTGTTTAGAGCTTGCCAAACCTTTTCTCAAGGGAAGTGAAAGGCAAAAATCAATCTAGTCAGGCCATCCTTTAAAACATTCAGACCCACTGATCATACTAATAGCAATTATACAGCACTGTGATCCTTAATAAAGCAAGAATGCAAGTTTTCAGCTGCCAGAGCAAACTGAGCCACAGCATATGTGACAGATATCTGCTTATTGGCAAGGAATAGGTGCTATAAAAGTGAAACCAATTTTAAAAGTGTTGCTTTCAAAACAAGCCCCCTTTTGTAAACAGTGAACCAGTTCTGGAAGAGCAAGGTCACTGAATTCATAAACACTCTGGCAACTGAAAGATTGTTTTGCTTTTCAAAGAATGTAGTGGTTAGAATTTGTAAACATAGATATGAGATTATCATAAACAAAGATGTAAAAGACGTAATGTGGGGATGAAATGACATTTGTAATCCAATAGTGCCATCTTTTAGAAAAAGAAAATATATGAATTATAGGTTTTCCTAGCTTTGGAAAACATTGGTCAGGAATTTGTATTTTCGTATTTCTTATATTAGCAAGACTAGTCAAACCATAAATATATGATAAGAGTTTAGTTTCTAACCCAGAAAAACAAGAATTAACAATATAAATGAGATATTGCATTATTGTTGATTCCCAGAAATTCCTGGATGAAAAAAACTTGTATAAGCAAACAAAAATTGTTTACAAATTGCAGAGATGTGAACTACAGTGGACCCTCGACTTACAGATGGCTCCACTTGTGTACTTTTTGAGTTACGGACTTCTCCAGCCGCAAAATTTCACTTTGACTTGCGGCCAGAGAATCGACCTACAGACCGGAAAGGGGAGGCGGGGAACCGGCCGAAGAAAAAAATACTCCCCCACCAAAAAAAGAAAATACAGTCACTTACCAGGTACAGTAGACCGAGCCCCGCTCCTCACAGTCCCTTGGTAGCCCCGGAACACAGTAGACTCTGTGTGAGCAGAGCGCCGAACAGCTGAGAGGCGGCAACCAGCAGAGAGGCGGCAGCCATTTTGGAGAGGCGGCAGCCATTTTGGAGAGGCGACCACATGGCTTCTGCCTCTCAAAATGGCTGCCGCCTCTCCAAAATGGCTGCCGCCTCTCTGCTGTTCGGCGCTCTGCTCACACAGAGTCCAGCTGTTCCGGGGCTACCAAGGGACTCTGAGGAGCGGGGCTGGGTCTACTGTACCTGGTAAGTGACTGTATTTTCTTTTTTGGGGGGGGGGGGTATTTTTTCTTCGGCCGGTTACGGATTAATGGGTTTTCAATGCATTCCTATGGGAAATGGACCCTCGACCTACAGACTTTTCGACCTGCGGCCACCGTTCCAATACGGATTAATTCTGTAAGTCGAGGGTCCACTGTACTATAGATACGTGGAGGCAAGACACATTGACAGAACAAGATGGAACATGCATTCAAATCTTGATGGCTACACATTATATTGAACATGGAGGATAACAACAACAACGAGAGCAGCTGGATACAAAAGCAACTCATATTCAACATGGATTTTCCCCCATAGACTTAAATGGCTTGACTGGCTGAGAATATCATTTAGCATTTTTCTCTGTGTGTGGAGATATGCTAAAAAGCTGAATAATACATTTTATTTTTATAGATTTTTAATTTTAGAGCTTTAATACTTTAAGACACATATTATTTGTCTTTTGTTTCATATCTGCCTGTGACCCTACCCAAGACCCTCAAGGGACTTTCCATCTCCCGCACAGTTAGACAAGTTAGGCAAAGCTTTTTCCCCAAATTCAACGTCTTTTATTTTTCTGAAACAACTTTTCTTCAACAAACAGTGGGTCCTCTTGCCTCAGCGGTTTCCCTTCATCATTAACATCCAGTATACACAAAGTCCCACTTTCTGGTTGAATTAGGAGTGACTCAACCTTCACATCAGCCTGTCCTCACAGGCAAGTAGGAGTGGACATAGCAGTCCCCAACTCTAGAACTTTAGTGGGTAGTAAACCGAACTTCCAGGGTTCTCCCACACTTTTAATTCCAGGGCTGTGCATGGTCTTGGCTGGAATGGGCTCATACCATGATACATCCTAGGGCGAGTGTGCCATTTTAGATTTTCTCTATTGTGATCTTCTCTAGCCTTGAGTTCCCACTCTTTCTTTCTTCTCTCCCTTTCTTCAGTTCCCCCCCCCCCCCAGTAAGGTGGTTTCCTGGGTACCTGGCAGCACCACTCCATTCTGTGACCTCTTTGGGTACTTGCAACTGTACCCATTCACCCATCCAAGAGTCTTCTTTGATATATGTCCAGCCCTCTGGTAGCATATTTTCTTCACTTTCTACTTTTCCCCAGCAGCTTTGGGACACACCTTGCTCTTCCTCTTCCACTGCATCAAGCAATCCTCCTTCTCTGTCTCTTCCTCCTTTATACTCCCTGACTTTTCCACCAAAACTATCTCCTCCCTCTCCTGTTCCTTTTCCAGGCTTTTCCCCCTCCTGTTTGAATGTCTGATTCTTTCCCGCTCTTATCAGTTGGCAAAGTGGATTTTTCTACTTCACTAATTCCTGATAGATGAGGGGAACGACACATTGACAAGGAGATATTCCTTGTCCCACTGCTCACAGCCTTATTAGGCTATAAACTCTTACATTTTTAGAATGCATTTGAATCATCTCACTGTTCTTTTTTACTCTTAAAAGAGATGCTCCTGCATTCCGGCATGACTTAAGAATTTGCCTATAGCTTATGTTTTCATTCTTGCCCTTTTTGGGGGGGGGGGGGTAAATTGCAAGGATGTGATTTTAAGTTTTGCGCTTCATGGCTGTAAGAGTTTTGGATTTTACAACAACTTTAAAAGTAAGTTTGTGCATATGAAACATAGAAGCAATGTAGATAAATAAAGCTTGTAGAAATAGACAAGCTGATGTTGCCTGTGCAAGGATTTCAATAAACATAAAACAAAACAAAAGCAAAAAAGACATAGTGGCAATTGAAAGACAGTTATATTTTAATGTAAGCTTGCATGGAACATTGCCCACTTCTTCAAATATATGAGTAGAATACAAATACTACATGGGAAAGCATTCAATAAGAGACAGTGGTGTTTGGTTGCAACCTAGAGTTGTTAACAGATGCCATTAATCCCTCTTCCCCCTAACCTGAAGTATTTCAGTCGTGTGCTTGCAAATGTCCTCACACATTTACTTTGGTCTGCCCTCCCGCTCTAAATGCATCACTTCTGTTTGATATGCCGTCCCATGCTGTACTCTCTCTCTCTCTCTCTCTCTCTCTCTCTGTGTGTACATGCATTACTATACACATTTCAAGCCAGTCTTCCCCTTTGCCACAGTTGTGATATACGGGTTGTTTAGCAGAAGATCTTATACAGATATATATAGTGGCATGGATGGGGGTCAGAGTTTGCTGTTCATCTCCTGTATGCAGTTCTCTAACATGGGTGTGTGTGTCATTCTTCATATTTTGCAGTGCACAGTGTGTTTGTTATGTACCATTGTGACTGGTATTGGCTATGTTTTCTCTTTGGCTTGTGGGTATGCATCTTCCAGCCTTTTTTGTGCTGGCTGCAACCTAAAGTATAATTTTTTTGTGGGTCCCTATGACCCTTCCCCCCACTTTAAGATCAGCCTCTACTGGGTCTCAATGCCCCATGCTCAGTCTAGAATCAGCCCTATAAAATATCTGCATTTGTCACTACAGGGTCTGCTTCTGCCTTTACTGGTTCTTTCTCTGCTTATTGTGTGTCTATATTTGTGTATCAGGAGACTGGCTGTACATGTCAGCTAAAGCAAAATTGTAACTTTTGCTGCCCTTACAGTAACTATTGTCCCTGACATCTTGCTTTTCCATCCTGGTCTGATGGGAGTCTTAGACCAGTTCGGAGCCTGACGGCAAAGCATAGTGACACTTGCCAACCGAAAAATGTGAAAAACATGAAGATTGGCATGGCCATGAAAAATTCCAAATCCATTTCTCAACGAGAACATTCTGGCCACAATAACCAAACATATAGAAATGGACTATCCACCTATTTTGGGCTTTGAGCATACACACTCTTCACTCTTATACAAAATAACACATTGTCATAAATAAATCTCTCTTTTCAGTAGGATACAGAAATTAAGTGCTACTTGTTGATACCTATAACATCTTTTAATCTGCAAACCTGGATGCCATTTTCTTCTCTCAACCAACAAGTAAAAAATCAGTTTTTACAAAGCAGCACAAGTAACCATGCCTTTCAGAGCTGAAATGCCTTTCCTTGAGACAACACACGATGCCTTCAATGAAGAAACACAGCAATCGACTTTTCCTATGTCTGATTCAAAGTGTACAGATGGAATCTGGCTTGTCAGAATAGAACCAAAGCCCCCTACTCTCTCCAGGAACACAATTTTCGTTATTGCTTGGCCCATTGCTCTATCCTCCTTGCCTCTCCCGTCTTACTACCTTTTCTTCGACAGAACTACCTGAGCAAATAACCATTGTTCTGCTTCTTTAAAATCAGTAAACCCAGAGCTGTCAGGTTGCCTTGCTGTTCAGCGCAAGAACAGTCGTGAATCGTAAGGTGCCCACCGAGACAAGAGGAGAATCGGTTCGTGCCGAAAAGAAGGGGTCCCGCCCGCCCGCCCGCCTCTCCCCTCTTTTACCTTTGACCCTTTCTCAGGAGCGGTAAGGAGTGAAGGGACGCTCACAGGATAGCAGGAAGCCTCACGGTGGCGGGACGGCAACTCACCGGCAAGGGCTCGGGGGCGAGTTGGTTCTCCGCCCTTCTCCCTTCTAAACTTTTCCAAAACGTGAGTCGGTGGGTTGGCTTTGAGACGCGGAGTGGAGGAGGAAGAGTGCACGAAACGAGGCAGGGTGTTCGGGAGGGTACTAGCGACAGGAAATGACATGAAAAGTGGAAAACGTCTCCAGCCTTTAATCCTAATTTGGCCGTAACATGTCATGCAGAGCCAAGAGTCGTTCCTCCCTCCCTCCCTTATTAAACGCGCGCGGAGGGAGGGGGATCCAGCTGCCTGGAAACAAATTAAAGAAAGGATCATATTAACCAGTTTTACGAACCGGAGGGTGGGGTAAAGTGAAGTAGCTGAGTTTAAAAGGAAACTCTCGGCCTTATCTTCGCCAGCCAGAACAATCGGAATAATTAAAGTGCTAGAAGCACATATTCCTCTCTTTCCCAATCGGTCTGCACACCTCAGGCAAACCAGTCCTTGTAAAAGCCCTTCGTCTTCCTCAGCTGAACAAAGGTTCACCAGTGGCTCCCCTGCATCACTCGGGCACCGGGAGGAGCCGCATGTGACTCCCTTCGGGCTGTGGCACAAATTCAGTTACTCAGGAAGAGTAACACTGGTTCCACATCAAAAGACATTTGTAGAGAGGAAAAGAAGTTAAGCCTACCGCTGGTCTCTCAGTTTAGCTATATTAACAGGCTAACAACACAGTGCTGTATTAAAACAAATATTTGAAGTATGGTTTTAAAAAATAGAGATTTTACATTTACAGTTCTCTAGCCGATGATGCAACTGTTGTTGCCCATTCTGCTGAAGACCTCCAACAACTCATGAATTGTTTTAGCAAGGCCTGCCAAGACTTTGGATTAACAATCAGCCTGAAGAAAACACAGGTCATGGGCCAGGGCGTGGACTCACCTCCCTCTATTACCATCTCCACACAAGAACTGGAGGTTCTTCATGACTTTGTGTACCTTGGCTCAACGATCTCTGACACCCTCTCCCTAGATGTCGAGCTGGATAAACGCATTGGCAAAGCAGCTACCATGTTCTCTAGACTCACAAAGAGAGTATGGCTTAATAAGAAGCTGACGGCATATACCAAGATCCAGGTCTATAGAGCCTGTGTCCTGAGTACACTCCTGTACTTCAGTGAGTCCTGGACCCTTTGTGCGCGGCAGGAGAGGAAGCTAAACACGTTCCATATGCATTGTCTCCGACACATTTTTGGTATCACCTGGCAGGACAAAGTTCCAAATAGAGCAGTCCTAGAACGAGCTGGAATTTTTAGCAGGTATACATTACTGAAACAGCGACGTCTACGTTGGCTTGGGCATGTCGTGAGAATGGCTGATGGTCGGATTCCAAAATATTTCCTGTATGGAGAATGAGTGCAGGGAAATCACCCCAGAGGGAGACCACAGCTGCGATACAAGGATATCTGCAAGCGGGATCTGAAGGCCTTAGGAATGGACCTCAACAGATGGGAAACCTTGATATCTGAGCGTTCAGCCTGGAGGCAGGCGGTGCAGCATGGCCTCTCCCATTTTGAAGAGACACTTGTCCAGCAGGCCGAGGCAAAGAGGCAGTCCCGAAAGCAGCAAAATCAGGGAGCTGGACAGGGGACAGATTGTATTTGTCTTCAGTGTGGATGGGATTGTCATTCTCAAATTGGCCTTCTCAGCCACACTAGACGCTGTTCCAAGTCCTCTATTCAGAGCACGTTACCATAGTCTCTTGAGACTGAAAGATGCCTAATCTAATCTAATCTCTAGCCCTATTCAGGCATTATCTTCACAGATTGATTCCTCAGACTTCAGACAGAATGGCCAGCTCTTCTCCTGTTCACTTTTTACACAGAGAAAGTGATGTGTCTGTAGAGGAGAATTTCTGATCTGGTGAAGCTGTCCATACAAGCAAGAACTTTGATTTTCCAGGATTCTTACGTACATATAGACCCTACAGGTGATGAAAAACTAATCCTATGCAGACATTTTGCTTTTCCTATATGGAAACTGATTACAATGAAGGCATTTCTCTCAAAGCATGATGAGCATAGCCCTTGGTCTTTCAAAACTAATTCTCTTTCTTTTTTGAAATTTTGGAAAATACTGAAGCATGGATCAGTGCTATATAAATGTTTGGTAAGATATGCTTTTAAATTCATTATGTCAGCAACCTCTTCAGTAGTTCATTTCTAAACTGCAGAGCATAATCCTGTAAAAAATTCATATTTTTGTTTCCTGTTGTTATAAATTAGAAGACTTTAACTCTGATAATTTGTTATTCCACAAACATTACGATGGTGAGTACAATCTTTTTACTTTAACCAAAACTAAAAAGAGTGCATTAACTTTTCAAACTTGTAGCCTGGCTCTGATCAATTTGATATGGAGTGTGATGGAATTAATCCCTGACTAACCCCTTAAGGGGGACGTGGTGGCGCTGCGGGTTAAACCGCAGAAGCCTCTGTGCTGCAAGGTCAGAAGACCAGCAGTTGTAAGATCGAATCCACGCGACGGAGTGAGCTCCCGTCACTTGTCCCAGCTCCTGCCAACCTAGCAGTTCAAAAGCATGTAAATGCGAGTAGATAAATAGGTACCACCACGGTGGGAAGGTAACGGTGTTCCGTGTCTAGTCGCGTTGGCCATGTGACCACGGAAACTGTCTATGGACAAACGCTGGCTTTATGGCTTGGAGACGGGGATGAGCACCGCACCCTAGAGTCGGACACGACTGGACTAAATGTCAAGGGGAACCTTTACCTTTACCTAACCCCTTAAGGCTTTTTAATAGTCTTTTGACCAAAATCCTTCTGTGGTAATCCACATGTGTGGATTGGGGAAATGGATTGCATGGTTTGCCAGCTGTCAGTTGTTAAATGGCTGTGTAACTGGACATCTGGGTATGCAAAGGACAGCCAATAAAATGCTACCAAGACTTACATTATTCCCATTACATCATCACTAATGCAGCAGGATTCTGGCCTTTGAGTGATTTGGAACCTGATGCTCTCTTGAATTGCACTTCAAGAAATCTCAGTTCTTTGGGTCTAGATAATAATAGGACTTGAGCCTTTGGAAATCTTTTTTCTTTTAACAGAAGCTAGTTGTATGGGCATTAGCAATCAGCTTTGTTTCTCAACCTCACTCCTACTGGTGAAAACTTCTATCTGTAATATTGTAATATTAACCTAGCACAATCTCAGTTTGAAAGAAATAAAAATAAAACAAATATGAAAAATAACACTGATGGCAGCAGTGGCTGTGAGAGGCAGCCAGTGTGAGGGCAGGCGGGCACTGCAAACATGTTGCCTTTGAGGCTTTGTCCTGTACTTGCTCACCCTTATGCTGGCTGCCTCTCACAGCCACTCAACACTGCCACCAGCTGTGTTATTTTTAATATTTGTTTTATTTCTTTCAAATTGGGATAGTACTCATTCAGTATTACAGATTATATTATATTAAATTTCTTTTTACATGGTGTACAGCTAAGCATGTATATATATTTTTTGCTTAGAGAAACAAATAGTTACACAGTCAGTTGAACAGCTAACTGATAGTGCTCATTCAGTATTACAGATAGAATATATGTATCTGTAATACTGAATGAGCACTATCAGTTAGCTGTTCAACTGACTGTGTAACTATGTTTCTCTAAGCAAAAAATATATATACATGCTTAGCTGTACACCATGTAAAAAGAAATTTAAAATTGATTTCAAGCCTGCTAAACCCAACACAAACCCAGGAATATTTCGGGGTATAACGACATCCTTAATAAGCAGTAAAACCCTTCTGTAGTGATTGAGACTGCAAAGTTTCAGTCAAATAGGTGCAAGGAGTTTCATGCAAAAGCTCTGTTCTACCACTCTCTCATATAGTACTGTCAAAATTCCCTTTATCTTGTCACTTGACCATATTAATGGTCTCTTCAAATAATCACATGAATAAACATGTTTTCTTTAATAATCTTCACTTACTTCCTCTTTCACTGCCACCAACCTTTTGTTACCCTTCAGCCTGTTATAACACCTCCACATAGCCAACACTCAGGTACTAAACTCTGCACCACTCAGCTTAAGTTAAATTTAATAAGATTTAACTAAAATAGAAGTATTCAAAGAATGTTTATTCCTAAACTTTAATTTTATTCAGCACAATTCTTCACACTCTCTATCACCATTCCCCCCTCAAACTTCCAGCTCTCCTATTCAAAACTACCCTCTGCTTCAGTGGTCCCCAATCTTTGGTCCCCAGGCATTCTTGAACTACAACTCCAGAAGCCTTCGCCACTAACTGTGCTGGTCAGGATTTCTGGGAGTTGTAGTCCAAAAATATCTGAGGACCCAAGATTGGGAACCAATGCTCTACCTTAAACTCCTCTGAAAACCTAACCAACAGCCCTTGTTTCTCCCAGCCAATCAGAATGACTCCTACCAACATTCCATGCTCCTGACTCACCCCCTACCATCACATACGTACTTACCAAACCAATGTATTTCAAAACAATACACTTACTATTGCTATATAAACAATACAGTGAAACATAACCTTTACTCTTTGGGTTTCCAAAAAAGGACACGCTTCACCTTTTTGCTGTTTACTATTATGACAATGACATATAGCACAGGAGGCTACAAAAATTTTGAGGATAGGTAAAAAAAACTTTTTTGGAAAAATATTCAAGCAGGAGATTCAGGCAATTTGTATGAAAACAGAGCACATCCTAGACCTATCATTAAGCAAGGAAGCTGCAGAGTTTTTTCACAAGTATATCTTAGGAATCATGATAAATAAAAAATAGTTTAATGCATCTTTCACATCAAAGTCATTGAAAATTTATTTGGACATAGGTACATGATGGAAGTCAACAAACAAAAGAGATGTTCACAGATTAAACTGAATATTTGCATGTACTGTATGTATACTTATTCAAATGGTCACAGAAGTCTTTCTACCTACGTTCATCCCCGATTCACATCCAAGGATTAGTTCTTGTTACTCTCCTAGTGCAAGTTGGACATTATTAGCTACAATGCTGTTTAATCTAATACAACTCAAATGTACAGCTATACCTTGGTTGAATGGCAAACATATTCACAGGAATTTAAGTACACATGTTCACTTTAGTTGACCAGGTAAAGAATAGCTCCCTACAGAATCCTTGGAACTAGCCTTATTCAGACATTCCATTGGCCTTATTCAGACATCCATGATAAGGTGAAGTGTGAAGAAAGGGAGCACAAACTCCCACCACTCCATAATTGTTCTATTCATGTGAAGACCAACAGTGTGAAGAGGAGAGACTTTGCTACCTCTGGAGACTGTCAACATGATTCAAAAAAGTCCTTAAAAATCCTGAAAATCTCCTGAAAAATCTGAATCCCTGTCCTTACAAAAGTAGAAAGCACTTAAAGGAGGAATGGGGTGCACATCAACCATGCCTCCACACCTTATCCTCATCTGTAAGTCATTCAGACTTTCCAGTGGTAGAGCCTGGAAGCCCATTCACAGAGCTCCTAGGCTCAAGAAGCAAAGCAAAGCGTGCTGCTTATATACCGCCCCATAGTGCTTCAAGCACTCTCTGGGCGGTTTACAAGTTAATTATGCAGGCTACACATTGCCCCCCCAGCGAGCTGGGTACTCATTTTACCGACCTCGGAAGGATAGAAGGCTGAGTCAACCTTGAGCCGGCTACCTGGGATTGAACCCCAGGTCGTGAGCACAGTTTTGGCTGCAGTACAGCAGTTTAACCACTGCGCCAAGAACCTCCCCAATCAAGGTTCTGAATCATGGGGGTCCTGTTAGCCATTCAGCCAAACGAATCACAAGTTCCACTTCAGAATTTCTCATTCATCAGACAGACATCTGAGTGACTTTTGATGGGGAAAGGGGAAGTTTTATAAGCATCCACATTCCCACTATACTATTAGACCTCACTAAGGTTTCAGGCATAATATCTGCACTGGTTTAGGGTTTCCAACTGCATGAACTCCATATAAAAACTCCATTTTTATATGGTCCTGAAGTTCTCTGTTAGCTTCAGGACCATATAAAAATAACAAAGAAAAAGAAAAGCAAACACAAACGCAAAAATATTATGGCACATTTTAAGACCAGCAGGTGCCACAATACTTTTGTTTTTCTTTCTGCTATATGTGCTGAAACAAACTAACATGGCTACCTCTTTGAAAATATCTTCAAACTATCATTATTAAACTGAAGAAAGCAGTGAGGGAATGGACATGATTTGTCTCCTGCTTTCCTTATGAAATCATGTTAATTGTAAATTAAATGTTTGAACAGGGCTTTAATACATTTTAAGCAGTGGAAGACAAACAGCAAGACACTTCAGCTTGGCAATAACATACTGGATTTAATGTGTTAACATTAAACTTTTGATTTTTTCAGACAAGTGTGAGGGAAAGCCTCTAAAAATCTAATACTTTAAAGAGAACATTTTGTAATATTAAGATGGACTTGTTAACATTACAAAATTATAAGCCATACACTCCCCCCACAAGATTCTTGCAGACTGCAGCTATTTCCATCCAAGAAACTAAACCTGGCCCCAACAAGAGCCATGAGACTTTTGGACTTTAATAAAAGCATACGTATAATCTTGGAACTACCCACAAGAACTTGGTGCACAGCATGAAGAAGATGAATTGCCATGGAAAGCTAGCTGTTCTTCTTTTGTTTTGTTGTTTTATTATTTTAGTGGTTCTATAAAGGTATCACCGGTCTCTGCATCTGTATTGTTTTGGGGACCATGCAGCCTTTTCCTGATTTTTTGTTAACATTAGTTTATGTGACCTCCACAGAAACCACTTGTCAGTCCACACTACCTCCCTTTCCAAAGGCACTTATATTTGCTTTCGGAAAAAGAAAAAAAAAGGAAAAAAACAGTTACATTAGCTAGTCCCAACACTGGCTCTCTCTCTATAATTTGAATTAGAGATGGGGATGAAGCGTCAAAATGGTGCTTCATCTTGGTTCGTAGGTTGCCAACCTTAATGACCCACGAATCATGAATTGCCTCCCAGTGGCCCGATGAACCACGAATCAATTCGTCAGGTCTTTTTTTTTCCAGACAGCCCATGGAAGACAGGGGAAGCCTGACCAAAGGACTTCTCCCCACTGTCTTTGCAAAGAAAGTGGGGGTGGGGGATCGCTTCTGTCACACTTCCCCTCTTTTTCTCTGCCCGTGTGGGCAGAGAAAGAGAAGGGAAGTGGGACCCAAGCAATCCACCACCCTGCTGTCTTTGCAAAGACAGTGGGGGTAGGGGGTCACTTCCATCAGGCTTTCCCTGTTTTTCTCCGCGTGAGCATAGAAAGACAGCGGAAGCATGACAGAGGCGATCCCCCAACCCTGCTGTCTTTGCTAAAACAGTAGGGTGGGGGATCGCTTCGGTCCCACTTGCCTTGCCTTTCTATGCCCGCCCGGGAATAGAAAGACAGGAGAAGTCTGATTCAAGCGCTCCCCCACCCTGCTGTCTTTGCAAAGACAGCAGGGAGAAGTCCTTTGGTGAGGCTTCCCCTGTCTGTGCTGCAGGTGCATAGAAAGACAGGGGAAGCCTAAGCAAAGCAATCCCCCCATCTTTGTAAACAGGGGGGTGGGATTCCCTTCAGGCAGGCTTTAACAAGTCACCCAAAGGGAAAATCCCTCTCTGCTTATGTCCCCGAGGAACAGCTGATCCGCGGCAGCATAAGCAGATAGGGATAGACAAAGGGACAAATATAAAAGGGTTATATTCGTTGCCTTGTATTCGTTGGGGTCTCTGGACTTAAAGAATACAAAGCAACGAATATCTGATAAATCCTGATTCATTTTTATATTTGTCCCCATGTCTAATTTGAATATAACATGTAGAAGGCATACCAAAAGGAATGGAAAAGGACACATGCTTTGTTTTCATGGAGTGAGATAGAAAATGGAATATATGCCGCAGAGACAGTCTGAAAGCAGCAAAGAGATAACAATGCTGCATCAGACTATGGATAGCACATAGCCATAGATAGGCCAAATGGCCAAGGCTAGGTGAGTTTTTCTCTTTTTAGAGAAAATATTTTTCTCTGTGTGTTAACATCATGGTTAGAGCTAAATAATGCTTTTCATTTTGTATTTTCTCATTATAAGAACTCTGACATTGTTTTGTGTAATTTAAAGAAAGTATTTAAAGTTTTTGAAGGTATACAAACTTTTATTTTTAAATGAAGAATTATAGAGATGTATTTTTTGCTTTTGTAGGCTATAAGCTCCAGTGTTTTAATTTTATTTTCCTTTTAATTCAAATATGACTAAAGTTCTTGTCTGGACTTTGTATAGCTACAAGCTTGCAACTGAGATTTATTTTCTGACTTAAGTATTTGTCCAAAGCTTAAGTTCAGTTCTTATAGATTTTTAAGTATTTGAGCCTATAATTTTTTCCTCATAACTGTAAGACTGTCTTTGATTTTTTTTTTGATTTACCATTTTTAAATATGAAACCTAAAAATTATGGAAATAAATAGAACTTGTACAGAATTAACAAGTTTTAGAATTGCCTGGAATTTTTGCAAGAAAAGAAAGTCTTATTATGAGATAACCAGATGAGTTTGGAAATGCTTGTCACTGATTATCTGGTTTTGTTCTGGGATTAACCGTTTACTGAGATGTCAGCTATGATGAATCATAGAATCTGTTCTTTGCCTGGGAGGTCTATAAATCTCTGTAGGACAGTTTCTGACATCCCTCTCCTCCACCCCCTCTGTGTATGTGTCTGTCTGTCTGTCTCCATGCATCTGTGTCAGGCCGCAGTCAAACCTCTGTTTTTTTCCCATCTGTCATTCTGAACCAGCACTATATCAGACTGCAAGAATTTTTTTAAAAATGTATAAAAATTGACACCACAGCAGCAGGGGCTAGTGGCTGTGAGAAGCAGCAAGAGTGAAGGCGGGCAGGTAAAGGAGAAAGCCTCAAATGCAATGATTCTTAAAGCCAATGTGGTCCCCTCGACTGATATACAACACAGTTTAAAAACAGATTAAACATTATCTGAAGATGACACAAAAACTGACTGCAAAACCACATGACTTCAAAACCCCCAATCCATTTTCCGATTCATTTTCATAATATAACCATGCCCTGAAAGAGAAAAGAAAGAAGGACCTCTGATTTAGATGACTCAGAACTGTGAGGCAGCCAGATAAGAGTTTAGATTTGAGGGAGTTACAATGAAAAAGTTATCATTAAGAGCTATGCTGTTAGCAGGAGCTAAACCGTCTCCTTTTGTTGAGAATCTGTGAAAAATTGCATGTTCTTTCTGGAACTTGTCCAAAAACAAGTATTCATCTATGTATACAGAAAGAATTGTTTAACCTATGAAGAAAGAAAAGTAAAGCAAAAGACATTTTAGCTGTATGATAGGCATGTGCACATGTGGGTTTTTTAGCTCCAAATCCAAGAATAGAGTTGCACCTGCCAGACAGATATGTGAATTGTGCTCACCTGGAAAAACGCTAAGGTTGAAGGCTTCATGGCCTAGAATAACCTGACCTCCAGCACAGTTCCCTGTTAGAAAAGGAAGTTGCCCTGGTGCTTGCTGAGAATTTTTTAAAAAGGAGTATGCCTAATAAGAACCTAACAGCTTGTAATGTTCAACCTTCTTATTCTTATGAGTTTTTAATAGGCTGCTTTTTGGTTCACTGATTCTGAAAACAGCAGTCACAAGATATTATATCACGCATACCTCTGGCATGACATGCATAATATAATATCTTGTGATCAACATAACAAAGGCTGTTTTTCACCAAAAGTGTTATTTTTTTCTAAAGGGCAGTGTAAAGATGGCTTTAAACTATAGCAGTTATTTTAAAAAGCAATGGAAGGGCAACAGTGGCTGTTTGGCTGGTTTAGTAGAAGGGGAGTCGCTGTTTACAAATTTAATGGCAACCCTAAAGTATTAAGGGCAGGGGGTTGGGGGTAGTGGCGATTGCTTTGGTGTCAGCACACGTCTGGTAGAGGAAGGCGGGTGAATTAGGATAAATTTGTCAAAGTCGCAGTTGTTTCTACAAAATCACAATAACGAGAGCTCCTCCAAAAACGTACCCTAACAAAATATAACACTGAGCATGGGCAGCTGAGTCTGGTTCTGGGTTCCCAGATTTTTGAAAAGAGTCCATGCTTAACTGGTTTCTCCGCTGTCTGCAGCAGCTCCACCACCTCACGCACTTGCACTTGGCACCGGCAAGGAAGTTCGGTGGGGCTTGTTCTCTGGTCAGCGTTTTACATTTACGTACAATGACGGGGGCGTGAGTTCTACGGAACTCTGTGGGACTCACTTCCAAGTAAACACAGAGATAAGTCAGCACTGCACAACACAACTCCCTTCATCTCTGCCCCGCTAACAGAGTTTGTGTTCGTTCATTTTCAACTCGCTGAGCAAGAGAATGCTTAAAATAGGCAAAAGGATATGAAAAACTGCACTCCTCACCAGAGCGCCGACACAACGACCTTGTTTGAAGGCTGTGAATTCCAAGTGCCTTTCCCGATAGCTGCCGCTCGAGGGGCTGCCTCTTCATGTCGTTGCCTCTTTTGCTCTCTACCTGCTAGGCATCTCTGCCTGTGTACTCCCCTTCCACTTTCATCCTCTCCCCCCACCCCGCGCCCAGGCTAAGAAGAAAGCGACCGTACGCAGACAGCCCTTTGATCGTCGGGGACACACGACCTCCCTCGCCGCCTCCCAAGCACAATCCGGTGCTCAGTCACATAATAAAGCCTCGCGCTGTAGTGAATCGGGGACATAACGCTGGCGCTTTTACGTTCACAGAATTAAAGGAGGTACGAAGTGGGAAACAGTTTTCAAATGAAGCACAACGCTAGGAAAGGAAAAAACCCAGGGCGCCCCCCCCCCTTAAGCTCTTGATGTAGCTCTTGTTTTTTGAGGGGAGCTCCGGAGCTGAAACCATGAAAAATCTTAGACCGAAAAGTCCTGTTGAAATGGAAAATTCTGCTCGGCAACTTCTCTAACTTTACTACCATAGTCAGTTCTTCAAAGCCAATCAAAACTCGAGTCAACAAGCATTCAGCGTATCTTCGCCTTGCAAGAAATTTGTCTCCTCGAGGCTGCCATAGGCGTTCGCGCAAATTGCGCATGCGCCCTTGGTGACTGTTCCATATTACAATGGCCGCTGTTTGGAGTCGGAGTTGGGTGTTCCGTGGCGTGTCTGGCAGTAAGTATTTGGAAGAGGGGTCAGCGCTAATAGCCTTCAAGCCTGGTTTCTTTTTGGTAATGCTTTTTGTCGCCCTCCTCTCGCCCTCCTCTTCGTGAGATTTAAAAAAAAAATTCCGCATGCAGACGGTGACGGAGTGTAGGATTTGTTGTCCCGGCGTTTGGAAGGGAAGACAGAAATAGGCTGTAGCGGTTTCTGATCACCCTATAGCGGTGCCCTCTCTATGTTTCCGCACGTGGAGCCTGCAGTCTCTTTAATCCAGGGAAGGTGGGGAGAGGAACAGGTGAAGTTCACACAGGCTCTGGTGCCCAGGATGCAGATCTTGGCTAACCGTAGCCACTCTGTCCTTGTTTGGGGACATCGGGCACAACCAGCCGCTGCGGAGGACCAGGCAGGGTTACTGCGTCGGCCGCCGAAAGCAGAAGGCGAGAAGGCGTCGGGAAGGGAAAATAACAGCCGGCTGGGGAAAGGGCAGATAGCGGACGGGTAAGCTGAGGCCCTGGCAGCGACTATGCTGTGGCACCAACACCTTGGGAGGAACTCAAGAAAAGGAGAGCTCCGGTACTGGAGAGAGAAGCCCCTTCCATAAGGGAAGGCCAGGCCCCTTGGACTCCCTTTCAGCCTGGAGGAGGGGTTGCGCTAGGAGCATTCACACACACACCCCGAAAAGGCCTCTACTTATCAGTCCTGAAGCGAACATCTCACATTGCCTGTGGCCCTGAAGGGGCAAATGAAACGGCCGCCTGTGAGAGAGGGGCAGGTTCGCAGCCCCACATTGTAATTCTGTCATGCTGGAGTCCTGCAGCCCTGCTGCTGAGACCCAGCCCTATGAGAAGGTACAGAAAGTCCTTGGGACTGCAGTTGAGACTGGGTAACAAAGGGATACCTGGCATGATTCCTGGCTGCCCATCCCAAGGCCTAGATCCTCCACCTATTTACCGTATTTTTCCGTGTATATGACCCCCCAATGTATAAGACGACCCCCAGTTTTGACCCTTGCCAGAGGCAGAGGAGCAGTCAATGGGCAGCCATGAGGGGCGGCCCAGCACGGCTGCGCCTCCGCCTCCTGCTGCCGCTGCCCGATCGCCTGCGCCAGTGCTGGGGCTCACCTTCAGCTCATGTAGCCACCTTGTCCCCTGCCTGAAGGGAGCCCGTGAGTGGCGCTGGAGGAGGCAATTCGGCGGCGGCAGTCAATGGGCAGCTGTGCTCAGCCACCCCTCGCAGCTGCCCATTGACTGCCACTGCCCGATCGCCTCCTCCAGCGCCAGTGTCAGGGCTCACCAGCTCACGTCGCTGCCTTGTCCCCTGCCCAAAAGGAGCCCACGAGTGGTGCTGGAGGAGGCGATCTGGAGGCAGCAGTAGCAGTCAATGGGCAGCTGCGAGAGGCGACCGAGCGCAGCTGCTCCTTCGCCTCCACCTCCTTCCATGTATAAAATGACTCTCAATTTTTCCTCTAATGATTTTAGGAAAAAGTGTTTTATACACAGAAAAATACGGTACCTTCCATTAGGCCTGGTTCCTTTATTTATTTGTCCTCCCTGTGACCCAGACTTGGCTTTTGGGTTGACCCCAGCCCAATCCCAACTGTAATGCCTTCAACTCCCTGAGGTGATCCAGCGACTTATCTTTATGTGGGGCTTTCAGGGCACTGGAGGGGCAGCCCCTTGACTATTCAAGTAAGAATTGGGAGGGATGGACTGGAGAGCTGAGGGTCACAGAAAAAAACAAGGGATGTCCCAGACTGCCCATGCTTTTGTGAGTTCAGCATACAATGCAATAAAGTTGACTGAAAAGTACTTGGAACCAGAGCCTGCTCATAGGTATATAAAGTTCAAACAGCCTTATTATGGTGATATAAAACTATATTGTGTCCCTTTCAGGAAGAAAGTCTGAAAGCCCTTTACTATGCCTAGTTGTCATGTGACCCACTATGCTTTTTTGGGTGGGAAGGATATTCCATTTCCACCTGACTTCCTTGTTCCAGTTTTTCCTCAATATTTGTTCTTGTCAACTAAGAATAATACTCTGATAAAATAGATTCCATTGCAGACAATAACTATTCATGTAATAAACTTCTGAATCTGTAAGTAAGATGTTAAGAGATTTTTTTCCTGTTTGCATGCATTGCAAATGACCCAACGGGAATGTATTCTTAAATAAGTAGTTTTGACATTTCACTTTTAACCAAGACCACAGCCCTGCACATCTATGAGTGCAGTTCTTCTACATCTTCTAATTTTCCCAGTAAATTTGCATAAGATTGAAGTGTAATACCATTTAGCTCTAACAAAAGAAAAATACAAAACCTGCAATTCTATACTCACTTTTCTGGGACTACATCCTATTTAAATCAGTGAAATGTATCTAAACATGAAAAGAAAATACAAAGCTGGCTTCACATACATTTCAGTGGTCCGTAGCCTCACTTGTTACACTGGTGTATGAGAAAAAAGCATAACATGCAGCAGCAGGAGAGTAGTTATGGAGAGTAGTTGCTGATAAAATGTAGCTGGCAATTAACCAAAACTTTTCCCTTGAAGGGTACTTTTCTCTTTCTGTTGGACACTTCACCTCTCAAGATGAAGAAGCAGCAAAATTTAAGCCACCTCCAAAGCCAGTCATTACGGATGAGTCAAAACCAGAGACAGAACAAAGAAAGTAAGATAATTTAAATTTTCTACTTAGCTTTGCCTCTTTATAATGTGTAATGTGGCCAATTGGATTTTCTTTTATGTTTATATAGTTATTTGTGTGTCTGACAGATTTCTGAGTCCTGAATTCATTCCTCCCCGTGGGAGAACAAATCCATTCAAATACTATCTTGAACGAAGAGACATGGTAAAGAGGAGAAAATCAATTAACATTCCAGAATTCTATGCTGGTCAGTAACATTATCTAGAACGTAAAGCTCATAATGCCCCAGAATGTAGTATTTATATATCATAGAAAGAGTAGTGCATTTGACAACAGTGGCCAGAATCCTATTGGTGGGTCACGTAAGATTTGCATGACTTGTTAAGGCTAATTTACAACATGCCAGCATGCATCTCAGGTGCACAATAGAATGCATCTTGTTCTTCTTGTTATTTAGCCACAGCAAGTTACACAAATCTTAGATAAACACTAAAAGGATTCTGGCTCATATATGTGTAGTCTGAATTTAAGAAAAATTCCTAAATATCTTCATAATTAATAGAACAAATTTGAGAACATGGTATTTTATACTTATTTATTCATATTATAAATCAATATGATGTTTGAACATATTCAAATGGAAATTCGTTGTCTAAGGTGCTGCAGACAGTTAACATTAAAGCAAAGAAATATATTTCATGATCAGACTTGGTGTAATTTTAAAATAGATTTTCATCACTTTGCAGCACATTCATTTCCAAAATGCTACTGGCCAACTTGAGCAAAATTTCATTTCTCTTGCTAAAGCTAATTTAGTTTTAGAAGTACTACTTTGAATTTCTGTAGTAGCATTAAGGAAGACAGATGATGATGGGTACGATCGTTCCCTATTAGTATTGTTATTAAAAATATCAGCAAAAATAACTTGCCATCAAATATCGCCAGGAAACAAAACAGTGGATGTTAGTATGTGAGCAGCTTTGAGGTCAAATATCTTGAATAAGGAGAGCATGTTACTGTATATGAAGGTACAGTTACTGATGCCTACCTCTTGTACAGTGCACCACAAGTTATTTAAGGTTAGTTGCTACCTTAGATGAGCAGATTGGTGTAACTAAATTTATTTTTCAGTTGTATACACATTTATCCAAGTGTAAGTCTGATTTAAGTCAGATGGGCTTAGCTGTGTGATAGCTATATACAGGATCACACTGTTAGCGTACTGTAGCCTTGTTTAAAAGGAGTCTGCAAAAGGAGATGTCCTGCCAGGCCTTATAAAAGAGCTTCCGTGCCTGCTGAGCATTTCTCAGTATACATGGCTAAGTGCTGATCCTCTTTCATTTGCAGAGGCTGGTGGATTTTTCCAGTTTGTAAGAAAGCTTTTCTGCTTGCAAGAGAAATTTCCTTCAAGCATAATGGGATGTTATGGTTTTTCCCCATGGTTGTGTGGTGTGGCTTATTTTCTTAAACCTTTTACTGAATTCAACAGCTGTACAGCTAAATACAAAAATATTCCTTATAAATGCACAAATGTTTTTCCTCCTCAGGAAGAAGAGAATCCTCATCCAATGTGATGTATTATAGGCTGGCTTGAATTATGGCTCTCCTTAGCCAAATACTTGCCTTTTATTATTTATCAATAACCTTGCTATAATTCAGAGATATGCTGTTTAATGTCAAATCAGAAACATGGCAGACAGTGACAACATTATAGCATGGATTCAAACCACATTCTAAGTCTTCAGTTTTATTTAAGGAGTCTTTATGCTAACCTTGCTGAATCTATCCATCTACTATATTCTTCTGACTATTGAACATTTCCTTTTTATCTTTGGCAGGAAGTATACTTTCTGTTACTGCAGCTGATCTCTATGCTAATGGAAAGAACAACACTTTTGTAGGAATTTGTATTCAGCGAACAGGAAGTGGACTTGGTGCAACTTTTAGACTTCGAAATGTTATAGAAGGACAGGGTGGGTAAATGATGACTGTATGCCAAAACAGTTTTCTATTTATGGGCAGCAGAAAGTGTTGCAAATAAGTACTAGCTTATCTGGTCTCCAGGTGTGTTACGCAGATGTGATGAAAATATATTCCACCTTAGTACAAATTTAAGCCATTGAGGTTAAAACAGATGTCCTAAATGTTCCGTTTTGTTAATATGAGGTTACATGGATGACAACAACATACCTCGATGTCTAGATTTGCTGTAGAACAGGTCCATTGTTATAAGCCAATTCTTGGAAAAGGTTAAGATGATGTTGATAGTGTTTGCAACATTTTTTACTCATATTTGTGATATGTGCTAGCACTCTTCAAATACTTGAAAGATTATCATAGAGAGGAGTGGCAGGATCTGTTCTCGGTTATTCCAGAGTGCAAGACATGTAATAATGGGCTCAAGTTACAGGAAGACAGATTTCAGTTGAATATCAGGAAAACAATTCTTAACGGTTAGAGCAGTATGACAATAAACTAATTACCTTGGGAGGTGATGAGCACTCCAACACTGGAGGCATTTAAGAGAAATATGTATGTCAGACAAAAGTCCTGCATTGAACAGGGGATTGGTCTCAGTGGCCTTATAGGTCCTTTCCAACTCTATTCCACAATTCTATGTGTATTCATTCAATCTTAGTGAAAACAACACCACTGCATAACTTAAAACTTCCTCCAACCAACCTTAGTTCATAACAGATAGTATGGTTACCCATTTTAATGAGTTCATTCTTTGTAACTAAACAGTAACTAAACCAATAATTTTCCATTTAAGGAGTTGAAATATGCTATGAGCTATACAATCCTCTAATCCAGGAGATCAAAGTTCTGAAACTGGAGAAGAGATTGGATGATGATCTGATGTATTTAAGAGATGCTCTTCCAGAGTACAGCACTGTTGATGTTAACATGGAGCCTGTAAATCTTGGAACTGAGGACGTTTATGTCAATAAGGTAAATAGAAGAGAGGCATGTGGCTGCCATTTGGTTGTTCTTCAAGATCATGTTGTATTGTGAAATTTTTCCTTAAACACTTTTATTTGCTTTGGGGCTGCAGTATTAAGAGAGGCCCTAAATCAAGCTGAGACATCGCTATAAGGAATTGATTTCTTACCTTTGGCCAACACCTTCCTTTACAGGTGGTTGGCTGCTTTATGGCTTACTCCTTGCAAAAGAGAATAAAAACAAAGTTTTCCCAACTCTTGAGCAGATTGCAGAAGGCTTTCAAAGCCCTTCCATGCCACCAGTCAATAAGAATTTTTCACATTCAGCATGAAAATCTAATGAAGTAGGATGTTTGCTAAACATGCAAAAACTCTAATGGACATGGGGGAGTTGAAGTGGGACTTACCTGTGAGTCCCTAGCATCCCCACAATTACAGTTCTTTCTGCTTTCAGGCTATAACATCTGAATACTGCTTAAGGCTTATATTTGACAGTAACAGTTTTTACTTAGCTTGGGCACTCCTGTTTTGAGATCAGCTGATTGCCACATACGTATCTTCATAATACCCAATGTCGTGTAGTGGATAGAGTGACAGACTAGGACTCAGGAGTCCTGGGTTTAAATCATTGCTCATCCATGGAAGTTCACTGGGGGTGTGGAACTGGAAAACCACTCCTTAAATATTTCAGTTACCTATTAGGGTTGCTGTAATTCATTTCTGACTTGACGGCACACAACATATCCAGGCCACTTGGTCAAACCTTATATGTATTCATGATGGATAAAATAATATAAACTCTGGCAGAATTTAATACATATTAATTTTTGTGCATTGGCATGGCTAGAAAATGGTGGAAACAGTAATTTTCCAAAATACTCATATTTGATAGGGCTAAACATTTCCTGTTTGATAATGGGCAGTCCCCAAAATGAAGCTCACTGGAGATGCATGCATTCTTGGGGAGCAACCTGCAGCATTGCTAAAGCTAAGCAACTGTGATTAGGAATCTACTTAGGAGTCTATCTGTCGCACGTAACTCAAAGAGAGATTCATTCAAATACCAAAAATATGAGCTAACATTCTTTACTTTCAATTACACTAGATGCAGGTCAAAATGAAACCAAAACCCTGGTCAAAACGGTGGGAACATCCTAAGTTCAACATCAAAGGCATCAACTTCGATGTTTATCTTACGGAAAAAAACAAAGAGAAAATTAAACAGTGGAGCATGCCTTGGAGAGAATTTGATATGATGAAAGAATATGACACATCAGAAATTGAAAAGAAAATATGGAAAGAAGTGAATGCAGAGCTGAAAAAGTAAAACTATGAAGGTTTTATTTAGAAAGACCGTACCTGTTAATTTTACTTTTTTTAATTCTTACGTCTCAAAAAAAAACAAACCACTGGAATGAAGACAGTTTCCCATGTCAGCTGTATTTGTATGCTGCAAACATTGGCCTTTTAAAAGCTATTCTGTAAGGGCATTTTGTGTCTGTTTATTGTCTTATTGTGAAGAGGAGGCTAAGGTTGCGGTTAAGTCTAGAAGTGAGCTGTCCCCTCGATCGTCCGGGGCAGAAGGAGTCAGCACCCTTATGTCCACCTTGCCTACGAGGATGGAGGACCTAACTATAAGAGGAGGGGTGACTGAAGAGCGAGGGAAAGGGTCCCTGGAGGAAGGTGGTCCGACCAGATCCTACTCCAACAACTCAGACCCCATGCGAGGGAGATTGGGCTCAACACCCATGTTGTGGAACCATCTGTGCGGTGAGGAGCAACCCTATGAGAAAGCCAACGGACAGGGAGAGATTTGGAGCATCTCCGCGTTAAGAGACAATGAACTGGTTAACGGCCTGCCAATGTTATGGACTGAATCTTCGTTGTTGACCGGTCCCATTGGACCAACAGAAATTGTAGTTGACCAAAAGTAAACGTTTGGTTGATAAAATTACGCCTCCTGTGGTTAATTCTGCCAGAGAAGAGGAACTGCTTAGTTTTGTATCAGAACCCAATCACACTTATCAAAGGAAGACAGCATCAAGAACGTAAGGGAAGAGGACATGAAAGCCTTTGCCATTGCTCCCAGCTCTTCTGAATGCAAAACAGCAAACACCTCATGGTAAAGACCAACAGCATTATCATTTCTTCTGTTCAGGGCACTTCCAAATTTTGCAGAATATATTTTATAAATGAAAGCAGAGAAGGGGCTATCTACTTCTACTATCCTCTGATTCTCAGGCAAAATATTTACCCAAATGCAGTATGCCAAAAGGCCCGTTAAGCACCAGAGCTGGATTGAGGCTGATGGAATCACTAGCACACAGCACTTCAAAGGAGGTAAATTTATTAACATGTTCAAGACAAGAGAACAGCTTGGACAGGGTGCAAGAATAGACCAAAAAAGAGCATAAACAGTCGAAAGATGGGTCCTGTTCACAATCAAAGTAACACACAGTGATGCATATGGGTACACAGCAAAATGAAAAAAAAGAATGTGTTCTCACAGAGGGAATGAAAACAGGCTCCATGGTCCAGCCTTCCATAGCAATACCTTCAACAACCCAGGGCAGATTTAATTAGCCAATCATAGCTTGAGTAGCTGTGTAAATTTCACACCTTGCAGCTCTGTAAGATAACACACTGCTGAGGCAGGGATGTGCATATCCCCTGTGAACACAGATGCACATGATTGCACTAATTAGCAGGTCTATCTGAAGAATCTTAAGCTGGAAGATAAGACAGACAGGCCTAGTAGGTGCCTGAGGCTGTCACTCACACAGAAGGATATCCCAAAACTAAGAGTTGCATACTATGAAGGACTCATGGCATACTAAGCCATGAGCCCTTCATAGATAGGACTGTATGTGGACTTGAAAGTGCAGCTTCGGAGTGCTCTTCAATTCATCTTTGAGCCTGCATGCCTAGGCTTCAGCAGTGGCCAGGAGTGTCTTTACATAGTTAAAACTAGGGCACGAGCTGTGCCTTTTTCTGAATAGGTCTGACCTGGCCACAGTAACACATGTCTTAGTTACGTCCTGAGTGAATTACTGTAATGCACTCTGTGTGGGGCTGCCTATGGAAAGTGTAGGGAAAGTTCAGCGGGTACAAATCAGCAGCCAGAGATGACATAACCTGCCTGTTACAGCTGCCAGTCCATTTCTGGGTACAATTCAAAATGCTAGTTTTAACCTATAAAGCCCTAAATGGCTTGAATCCGAGGTATCTCAAAGACCATGTCTCCTTTTATAAGCTTGCCTAGGAGTTAAGATCATCAGGGGAGGCCTTTCTCTCGGTCCCACCACCCTCACAGTTGTGTTTGGTGGGGACTGGAGAGGGCCTTTGTCACTGCTTCTAGACTCTGGAACTCCCTGCCACAGGAGGCCAGGCTGGCCTCATCTTTGCTGTTCTTCTGCAAGCAGCCAAAAACCTTTCTCTACAGGCAGGGTTTTCCTTAGTGAATAGCTAGGAGAGGTTTTTAAATCAGATGGTTTGTATTTTATTCCTTCTATATCTGTTTTAGTAATGTTTTTACTTAACATTTTTAATGTAGTTTTATTAATTATTTTTAATATTTGAATAATTTATTCTTTTTAGCTTTTAATATTGTGTTTGTAATGTTGTAAGCTGCCTTGATTACTTTTTTAGGAGAAAGGCAGTGTAAATACATCTTAAATAAGTAAATCCATTCAGTAGCTGAATAGAAAAAAAATAAGTAAGCTGGAGATTCAGCAGGAACCACAACATTCTGCAGAGAAATAACGCTGGTAAATGAGAGGAATAGATGTTGTTTCCTCTTACTCACTTGTCACTGATCTCTCTCTGGCCCAGCAGGGAGGATGTAAGAGAACCAACAGTTTAACATGCAGCTGTTGTTACCTCCTGCCTGTTTTTTTTTTTTTAATGCTCAGAGTCTAACAGGCCCTGTCTTTTGGGAAAGCAAAATGGAGAAAAACAATTAGCAGGGCTAAAGGCATGGTGCAAGCAGAAGTCTCTATCACCCATAGATGCAGAGACTCAAGTTGTAGGACTGTCAAGTCGGATGTAGGTTGCACCAGTGACTCAGCTTTTTTTTCAGTAACACAACTGGGAACCCACCAACCCCCTCATTTTTTCTTGGGAAAAGAGCTTGTTTTTAATAGGGACTCAAGCTTGGGACTTGGTACCAAAGACTTGGACTCAGATTTGGGACTCAGACCCAAAGACTTGCCAACAAACT
Source organism: Intellagama lesueurii (assembly GCA_037013535.1). NCBI lineage: Eukaryota > Metazoa > Chordata > Lepidosauria > Squamata > Agamidae > Intellagama > Intellagama lesueurii. Next base: position 188,681,766 of record JBAJHW010000001.1, on the reverse strand, counting down.
TGCTATCACCAATGGTCTCTGCTCTGCTTTGATTTTTTGGCTACTCCAGCAAGCAGGAGTTAAGTCCTGCACTACTCATTCCCCACAGTGCACTGCCCAGGAGATCCAGCTGGACAAGCCAGAGACTGAGGTGTTTACTCCGTATAGGAGTGAACATGACATGGCTGCTAGATTGTTGAGCCAGGGTGCAGGAAACCAGCTCAAAAACCCCTTGTGGGAGTGGAAATTCATTAGTGAGTGGTCAACAGCAAACCATTCTTTGGAACACATCATGTACTGTACTTCAAAAGCCCTATCCCAGTTGCCATACATCAATGACTGCAATTAACAGCAACCCTTTTTCTTGCCATGATCTTGATGACTGGGCCGAAATCTCCTTCTACAGAGAGACAGCTAGCACGCTGAGGGGGCCCGCTTGTAACTGCTTCTCTCTAGGCACGCCGTAGGGTCTCGAAGCCACCCCACCCCCGTCGCCCTCCCCATTTGCACTCCAGGTTCAGCGGGCGCTTTATCACAATTGCCTCGCCAGGAGCCTCCTTGATCTGGAAAGAAGTTGTCGGATTGCAACTTCGGCGGCCAGATTAAACTGTAATTCAGCCTTTCCTCTGGGTTTATGATCACATTTGGGCCAAGAAACCCGACAGGAGGAAGGCGGAAGACGACGCACTCGCAGGGCCAACCCCTGCGAGCCCGCCTCCTTCTCCGAGGCCGCACTCCACAAGAGGCCCGACGTGGGTGCCCGCAGTTCCTCTTCCCTCTCATGGCTTGCTTCTGAATAAGGAAGCTGCCGCCTGCAATTGGGCATCGTCGCCATGTTCGGGTTTTGACGCAGCCGTAACAGCGGAAGGAGGAGCGAGGAAAGGCGTGCAAAGAGGCAGTCGGCCAGTTCGGCCCCTCCGGGGAGGAAGGCAGGAAAGACGGCCGGTGGGTGCTGGCAGGCGGTGCAACAGGTAGGCGCAGGTGCGGTCGCTGGAGATTTCTTCCCGACCTCGCCAGTGACCGGCGAGAGGCTGACAGGAAGGGCGGAGCTGCAGCTCCTTGACCCGGCCGCCGGGGCCAGCGACCAGGCCGGGCATCTTGGGGTTAGTGCTTTGGGGTGCCTTGGCGGCGCTGGGGCTCCGGCCGGCCTCATCGAACTCAAAGGCGGAGGAAACCCTTCGTTCTTGGCGGGCGAGTATTAAGTCAACTTGTGGGAGAGGCGGTGGCGGTGCCGAGTAGAGGGGCTGATGCTGTTTTGAACACCGCTTAATTACGTGAATGCTGGTGGTTGGCATTTGTTGGGCGGGGGGGGGCAGGATTAAGAAACGGGACCCTTCCTCTGGTGCCCACGTTGCGGAGACCGGACCGAAGGCAGGTCTGGAAGAACCCCGCCAAGTGCCAGGGGTATTTTGAGAGCCAGACGCCCAGAAGTGACAGGCGGGCGGAACTTGCGAAAGCCGACTCTCGGCGGAAGGACGCGCGGAGGAAGTCGCCATTAGACGCGGCTGGGATTATAATCTGCTCGTTTGGTCTGTTCCTCCTGGGACCCCGGAGTCGTTCCTCTTCTTCAGCCCTTTCGCCGTCTGTCTGCTCCTCTTTCTTCTTCCAAAACTGTGGCAGGGAGCTACACGGAACACAGCTTGTAAAACTGTGTTAATGGTGTTTTTTGTGCTAGCTGTTTAGCTTCCATGTCGATTTGGCAGGTGTGTGGTCTGTAGAAGAGGACGACCAAAATAAAGAGGACAGTGCTTGCTGCCTAGCCAGCCGATTTGTTCCGGGAGATGCAAATATTTATTTTTATCTTTTAAAAGTCGTATTGTAGCTAGAATTTTTACCATTCGTTATATTGAATTTTTGCTATACATTTGGTGAGGTCTTGTTGTGTTTTGAAACATGTAGGTATGTATCAGTTTTTTAAATTTAATTTGAAACCTTTCTATGAATTCAATACTGTGTTCATATGCATATACTGTTTCAGTTTCAAACATATTACATTTGCAAAAATTCTCTATGAAGTTTTCTCTGTACATTTAATCTGTGAGGTGAAAGTTTGAGAGGAAAATTGCCTGCACATCCTGAGCATCTCTACAGGTTTTTATAGGAACTGATAGTATCTTTCTTTTTTCATTTTTTGCATATCACATCTTTGGACATGCAGCCTGAAACCTAACATTTATGACTTTTTTGCCTGGTGCCGAATTCTGGAAAGCTCAACAGGTCACCATATTTGTAACGTTTTAGTGATCCAGTAAGAAATGTTTGAACAGTGAGGGAACAATTTAACTATTGTTAGGAATGGGTTTGTGGGGAGGAAGGGAAGAGCTTAATTGAAATAGTTGTTACATCCTTATTTTAGGACAGCATTCTCTTAACTTGTCACTTCCCAGATGTGTGGGACTACATATTCTACTGTCAATACAGCCATTGAGTTGTAGTATTTGTAGTTCAAAGGATTTAGATACTACCAGCTCAGGTAAGCAATTTAAAACAGAAAAAGAACTAATCTGAAAGAGTAAAGAACAAAATATTACTGGAAGACTCTAGTAATGTATGCCTCCCCCCCCCCCCCGTTTTCTTTAAAATACACTGCTGATAATGTTGAACTTAATGGGTTAAATTTTAACCCACTAATATAAATTAAACTAGGTTTTGAGGTGTCCTAAGTAAGATCTTACCTAATTGGACCTTTTGTACTAATGTTCTGACTTCTGATTTGGCAGTGGAATGAGCTTATGTGCCCATACAGAGTCATAACTAGGCATTTGTGAATACCATCTGATGCAATTTGTATCCAAATATTTGCTGTACAAATTGGGACCAACTCAACCTTAGATAAGAAGAGAAGGTATTTTTCTAGCTGTGATTCTATTGCTACAAGTATGTTATTTCAGTGTGGGAAAAAATGTCTAGAAATGTAAGTTTTGAAACATGAAAGGCAACTTTATAAATATGTATATTCTGTTTGTGTGTCGTGCTGCTCACACAAAGGAGTTATGTATAGATGTTTTGCAGTATAATCCTGTGCATGGTTATTCAGAAATTTTGTGCTGGGGTTTATCCTTACAAGTGGTTTTAAGATTGCTGCATTAGTGTATTTTCTGGATAGATAGCACAGCTCACTGAGAAATATTGAGCATTGGTTGGCAACATTTGTTACTAAACTCATTTTGTACCTGTACCAAATTTTATAACTGAAAACTAGTCATATCTATCTTCAGGTTGTATCTTTGAACATATGCTTTTTAAGTTTCAATTGAAAATAGAAACAATTATTCTTTATGTAAAAATGCTCTTGAATGAGAACATTCTGAAGGACTTAAAAGAACCATCCATTTCAGCTAATATTTAAGCATAGTAAAAATAAAAATAAAATAAACCCCTCCAGAATAGCAGGATCCTTCTATAAATCTAGAATAGAATGTGCTGGAATAACAATAGCAACAACAATGATAATAATAATAGGTCCCTGTTGTCATCGGGGCTTTGGGAACAATATCAATAAATTTCACACAGTACTACCCTGTTTCCCCGAAAATAAGACCTAACCTGAAAATAAGCCCTAGTATGATTTTTCAGGATGCTTGTAATATAAGCCCTACTCCAAAAATAAGCCCTAGTTAAGTGAAACTCCGCCCTCCACCATTGTGCAGCAACCAGAAGATGACGTGACTATATTTGAATAAATGTAGATTGTTGTAAGCTGTAAGATCGAATCCACGGGACGGAGTGAGCGCCCGTCGCTTGTCCCAGCTCCCGCCAACCTAGCGGTTCGAAAGCATGCAAATGCAAGTAGATAAATAGGGACCACCTCGGTGGGAAGGTAACAGTGTTCCGTGTCTAAGTCGCACTGGCCATGTGACCACAGAAGATTGTCTTCGGACAAAACGCTGGCTCTATGGCTTGGAAACAGGGATGAGCACCGCCCCCTAGAGTCGAACACGACTGGACAAATCGTCAAGGGGAACCTTTACCTTTACCTTAGATTGTTGTACATGAAAAAAAAAAAAAAAACATCCCCTGAAAATAAGCCCTACTGCATTTTTTGGAGCAAAAATTAATATAAGACCCTGTCTTATTTTCGGGGAAACACGGTATAAGCAGTTGCTGATTTCAGAAATAACACCATCAGAGCTACAAAAAACGGCAATATTAGGAACAGCATACACACTGCGCTGATATTTAACAGATACTTAGGTTTTTGGTTAAAACTTGTATCTGTTATATAATACCAGTCAATGTTTTTATAGTTTTGATTGACTGTGCCTGGTTTTTTATAATAATAATAATAATAATAATAATAATAATAATAATAATAATAATAATAATAAAACTTATGAACTACAAACTTATAGATAGGTTGGTTGCATGGTTCCACTACAATGAGAAGTAGTTATGCTGGCATTAGTAGGAAAGGCAACAGCATAATCATTGGCGAAGCCAAAGCTAGCATTGCAACACCAGCACACAACCATCATGATGATGTTGCAATAGGATGCTCCAACATTAGTCAAACAGCAGTTCATACATTATGGTGGCTAAACCAGCTTAGGACATAACACAGTCTGCTACACATTTGCTCATGCCATATACATTGTGCAGTCACGCAGAGATGATGATGTCCTCTCCAGTGAAAATTACTATGGTGTGGCCAGAACTGTGTCATTGACAGAGCTGAATTTGGTTGCTCTTTCCCCATCCTTTATTTTTATGACCGTTTTGCAGCAGCTGAGTCTGTAAACATAATAAGGATCTAATGTTTGTAAACCCTTGTAACTGAAAATAGGCTTGGATTTCATCACATTATATCTCTGTTGTTTGGAAGGCTGTCACCTTCAAGCTAAACAATAATTTTCTCCAGTTAAGACCCAAAGAAAGTGTTTCCAATAAGCAGCTTGTTGGGCTGGATGTGATCCATGCTGTCCTTTAGAACATATAGACATATGGGTGTATGATTTGAGGTGACCCAAAGGTCATTACAGAGAGCACACACCCAAGTTTCTTTAATCTTTGCTATGTGTGTTGGTTATGTGATGGTCACATGCGGTTGACAGTGTCTTATTTTGAAATGAAAGTTTGACCTGTGTCCACAGCTATGCCAACCAGCTTGGTCTTGTGGGGTTATAATGACAAAAGCTTATTGTGAGGTACATAGCCCAGGCTCCTTATTCATTTCTTTATCTTTTGGCTGTTATTGTGTACATCCCTGACATACCAGTACTATCTTATGAAGGAGATGTTTGGCTGACTAGGTTACTTATTCATGACATTGAGCAAAGAAAGCAGTCCTGATTAGTGAGAATTATTTTTGGCAGGGGGAAGTGATTGTCCTCAGTTATGAAGATTTGTGAGATGGATCTTTTCAAAGCTTATGGTTATCAAGTTTACTGACTGAGATTTTAAACTTTAATGTAGATAGGGAACAAGGAACTGGATCTAGTACACAACAACTCCATTATGACACCAGTAGCCCCCCAAAACAGGGTTTCTGTTTGAATGTGTCATCATGTTAATATTTACAACCTATAAACAGTCACCCTTTTCCTAAGACAACTGGACCAGACAGGAAGGAATCTGGCCTTGTTTCCAGTCTGAGAGACCTTGGATTAGGCATGTGGTGGTGAACCTCTTTACCATCCATTAGCTCGTGTCAAAAACAAGGATTTCCAAGCTTGGGGGAAGATTGTCATAACAGCCACAAAGTTATGAGTCACTTGAAACCAGGGATGGGGACTTGCAACTTGCTGTTGAGTCAGACTTAAGTCACACCTACAACTCAACTTGGGAGTTTCTGGGGTGACTCACAACCCAACTTGCAACTCGGACCCATTTGTCTGAGTCACATTGTCAAGTCTCCGTGGCCCCTCACCAGCCTGCCTGCTGCCACCAGTGCCATCTTCATCAGAGGATCTTTCATGGTGACACTAGGGTCCTCTGACCTGCCTCTTCCTGTAAGTCACCCTGGTGATGCTTAGCCTGCAATAGAGTGTCACCAGGGCACTTTACAGGAAGAGGTGGGTTGGAGGACCTGCCCTCAGAGTACAGCAGGCTAGAACATCACAATGAAAGGTCCTGAGTCCCAAGACTCGGGGCAGGGCAAGTGACTTGCAACCTGGGCTTGGGACTCGGACCTAAAGACTTGGACTTAAGACTTTGGGCTCCAAGACTCGGACTTGAGACTTGGGCCCGAGGACTTGCCAGCATCCCTGCTTGAAACAAAGTGGGCTTAGCTTGAACGTTTGAGAGCCCATGAGACAACCATTCTAGGAGTTCACAACTATAGCTTAGAGAACATTACCACCAGGTTTGGCAAGGTGATTGCTGTGGAGCATGGTGCACAGTATGCTGGCAAGATTCCTGATCTGTTGTAAGTACCAAGTGAAAAGGAGAGATGCTCAAAAACTAGTATTCAAGTAAATAAGAGGCAGGAGAGAGAATTGTTACTGACTAGGCTTCCCTGGTCCTCCATCAGTGATGCCCTACGTTTCCTATCATAGTCAACAAGCAAGGTTGTTTAAGACCCTAACAATAGCCCCCTAGGAACTCTGGAAATGATAATAATAATCCACTTGTTGAGGAAGCCTGCTGTAGACATACTCTCTGACCCTTAAATATGGGATTGTCCTTAGTTTGAGGATGTGTGGAAGAAGCTCCTCTTCCCCTGCGAGACCATGGCTAAGGACTGAACCTAGGACCTGATAGATGGTGCTCCTCAACTGGGCCCACACAGGTCTCTTTAGTTCTGATCTATATGGTTATATGTATGTAATTTACTTAGTATCTTGTGTGTTTAGGGCAGCAAGGTAAAGAAGAATATAACACAGTTCTCTGTGGGAGGTAATCAGTGTTCTCTCTAAGCTGTGTGTGTGCGTGCTTACCCAGAGCTGCGTTGGGGCTGCTAATCTTTGGCTCTGCAGCTAGATACCTAACTCACTGAGCTATCCAGCCAACTTATTGGTTGAAATCCTGTTACTTAGTGTACTAGGTTGGAACTAGAGTAAGTCCACTGAATCAGTGGGGAATTGGAAAGTCAACTCCTCTGTATGTTCCATTGATTCAATGGGCTTACTCTAGTTGTGACTTATTATACTAAACTACAGGGCCAAAGTCTTGTTTGCATAACATTGTGCATTGATTCTGGCAGTGGTTATCGAACAATTTTTGGTATTTAAAGGCTCCTCCCTGTCTAAAGGTTTCCCCAGGGCAAAAGGGAGGTCTAGGGAGCCTCAAAACCTAAAAGAGGGAGATAGGAAGCATTTAATGAATTTCAAGTAAATTTTAGTGGTCACATGATCAGCTTCTGCCACGCAAAGTTATGCAAACAGGATTTGAGGCAGTATTTCAGCCATTGAGAGATCTGGGGCCTCCAAATTTCAAAAGTACTAGCATATACCAGAGGATTAATATGTTCCCATGGTTTTAAAAGTGTATTCGTACTGATAAGATTCTTTTCAAATAAGTCAACATTTCCTTTCATTTGGAGCTGTTCTCTTCCTATTAGGAAAAAAATCTTTTTCAGACATCTAAATCTGTTACTTCTTTGTTGTCAAGCTTCTGAAGCTGTGTTGTTTTTAAATGTAGCACAACATATTCATGGATAATCTTTCCAAATTGCAATTTACATATGTCTTATAGGAAAATTTATTTGTCCTGTGGAACTGAAAAATATAGGAAAAAGTGCTTTCATTAGAACAACAAAAACTAAATAGGGAATGTTGTTGGATTGGGTTATAGCCCAGCAGAGCAGCTATCTGTGATGTTGAGCTGTGGCTTAAAAAAGCAAATGGTCATTCTGTCTGAAGATTTTCTTTGCAGTCTTTTCTACTCTTTCTGCCTCCAGATATGTGGAATGACCAGAATTCCGCTGTTGTACACATTGTCAGTGTTGAGTTTATCTTGAATGCTGAAACTAGCAAAAATATTCCTCTGTTTTGCAACAAGGCTGTGGGAGTTAATGTTAAGAAGGGAAGTAAACAAATATTTCTGAAATAGTGGTCCAGTTTACCAAATAGAGACAAGTCTCTGATTTCACACAGGTTGCCTGCTAGCCTTTTTCCAGGTCTGTTGACTAAAGTATAATGATTAAATGTTCGTTCAGTTGTGTTGATCTTTTTGATCTTTTCCCCCCTGCAATAATCAAAGGATAACATTATGTCATTTTCCCTATCAGGTTGTCATACTGTTGATCTGGACTGATTGCATAATTTGCTGATATATCTATATCCTTGGTAGTTAAGGTTTAGAATATGTGTAGACAATCAGAAACCTCCAGATGTTTTGGACAACTTACACACTTCTTGACCTTTGACCATGCTGGCTGGGGCTGATGGGAGTCACACTCCAGAGCACATGGAGGGCACCTACTTGTGTGCCCTGGCCTAGAAAGTCTTTCTTCTGAGAATATAATACAATAATATGTCTTCCTTTCGTTGTTACGTCTTAGAATTCAACTAGTACTCCAACTTCAGCAAACAGTTTATTACTAATCTTTGAAATACAGTGGTGCCTCGCAAGACGAACGCCTCGCGCCACGAAAAACTCGCAAAACGAAAGCGTTTTGCGATGTCCTAGGCGCTTTGCAAGACGTTTTTTCCTATGGCCGTGCTTCGCAAGACGATTTTTTTCGTCTTGCATTGATGCTTCGCAAGACGAAAAAAATTGCATTCTTCTTGCGAGGCGCTTCATAGGAATGCATTGAAGGCAATTTCAATGCATTCCTATGGGAAACCGCGCTTCGCAAGACGATCGTTTTCGCGATACGAAGGGACTCACGGAACGAATTGTTTTCGTCTTGCGAGGCACCACTGTATTGCTAAACTGTTTGAGTCATCCTCTTTTGATACAGTGTAATAATTTTTGGCATTCTTGATTTCTACAATTACCTGTTTAGATTTTCTGAAACATATTTTTGAATTCTGGTAGAGAAGCATTCACAGTAGGAACATAGCTGTAAAATCTTCCTCTAAATAGCAAGCAAATTCTTGTGCTGTGGGATTTTGTGATAAGATGTCTGCTTTGGCCAAGTTGTTTGACTTGATAGTTTTTCCAGACTTCTGAGCTCTTGAACTGAAGCCACACCTGTGCCCCATATACCTCTTGGGGATAAAATGAATAGCAGAATAACCTCATAGTTGTGATTAAGGTTGTCTTTGGCAAGAGATTATCAATATTGCTAGCTTCTTTCCCCCAAAGGAAGGAGTGAAACCCCATGAAGATTTGTTCCCTTGTCATACTTCTGACAACATGACATGGAAGACTGAGAGGGATTGCTAATTATTAGGCTAGGAGAGAATTTATAGGCTGAAATCCTGTTGCTGAAAGTTACACATTGTGAGGATGATGATATCATCAGCTGCAGTGGTTTTTCAGAAATAATGCATTTTTATTTCTCTCCCAAAGGTCCCAAATCTCCTGTGCTTTTCCTTTTCATCATCAGGAAGCTGTTGGGGGCTATGTGATGAGAGGGGAAAGTCTTTAATTACCAAAAATTGCTACTGCCAGTAAAGTCATCCCGGCAATAGTGTTTGTCAGTAATTAGACTTCTGCCCTTAAGTCTTGTAGCCCCCAGGACTTTGCAATGATGAAAGAGATTCTACATGAGCCCCGGGAACTTCAAGGGAAGAGCTGGAAATGTTTTATTTTTGAAATAAATAGCGCTGCACGATCCATAACTATAATACGTGGAATAACCTTCAGCAACAGGATTTCAGCCACAGTCTCTCTTTCTTTCTGCACTATCCATACCTATAAGTTTCTTCAAATCAGAGACTACTGCTATTTGCTCAGCAAAGAAATCTTGAGTCAATATATTGGTCTGACTTTTCACAGATTAAGAGGTGGGGAGATGCTTGAGAATCATTGATTACTGAGTTGTGTGCATATGTTGCTTTGTCATTGCATCCCGTACTGGACAGAAAAAAAATGAGGCTTTGGGGTATTTTGGTCTAGAGATCTGAAGTGTAGTGACTGCAAAGATTTATATGCTCTGATGCTAGAATTCTATGCACAGTGGGGGTTTTGCCTGGTCTCCCAACCCCAGCATTGACTCTTCTGTATTTGAAGTACACTCGCAAAGTGATACAGCTTCATACTATTTACCCTGTCGTATAAGTTCTCTTGGGGGTGAGTTTGATTTGCTCTTGATTTAATTGTAGTTAAGTTGCAATCCTTTGCTTCAACATAGCTGTGGAGCAGGACTTGCAAGTATCAGTTTTTGGGACTACCATTCTCAGAATCCCCAGCCTACATGGGTATTCCTGTGAACCAGCCATGATTTCAAAAGTAACTTTGTACTCTGGTTTTCTTCTGTACTTGTACAAATGGATGGTCAACACAATGACAAGGGAGCTGAAGACACAGGCTTATTCTTCATGCAGATCACGGTTTATTGATCCAGGGAATTGGTAGTTCTTCTTCATGGTCTTTGTGAATGCACACAAATGGGTTTTAGTGTGCTTGCACAGAGACTCTTGGAAACTTCTAGAGCTTTAACACGTGTTGTTAGGACCTCCCTCCCATCGCGCTTGCCCCGCCCATGGCACAAAGTGCCTCAGTTCCTTTTTTGCCGCCGCTGCAGCAGCACCTCGGCTACAGAGCTACTGATCATTTTGTTAAAAAAAAAAAGATACTTGATCTCTTCAGGACCTTCCACAATTTGTGAGTAGAAGAAGAAGACAACGGGGGAAATAAAGACAAATCTTTTTTCCTGTCATTTTCCCGCCCGGACCCTTTGCTCTTTTATGGCCTCTTCAGGCCCCTTCAAGCGCTGCAAATCCTGTCAAAATAAAATAATTCTTTCACGCGGGCATTCCCAGTGCCTTTTCTGCTTAGGTGAGGCACACCAAGAATTTAACTAAACCAGCGCTAAAACTTCGCCTCCAGCGGTTACGATCTTTCCTTTGGGAAAAATCTCTGCAACCACCTTGAGAGTGCTCGACCATGGATCCTAATCAGGCCCAACCTGTAGAGCCCTCACCTACCTCTCAAACACTCTGTCCAACTTTGAGACCCTCTCAACCTACTAAAAAAGGCCAAACCAACGCCTAAACCAAAGCCTTCGGCGTTGATGCCGAAAACCACCTCGACTCACTTGGCCGTCTCAACACTGAAATCGACATCGGTACCGACCAACATCCCTAAAAAGAAAAAGAAAATCATCACTTTCTCACAAGGCCAAGTACTCTGTGGATAAATCAGCTCCACCTCCATCACCTACGGAGGAGTCTCAGCAGGAGGCAGTGTGCCTTGATTTGTCATCTGAGGATGAGGATGTTCCTCTCCCTTTGCCTGATGCCACTCCCTCCCCGCAATTCAGTCAATCTCCTGACTGGGGAAATACCTTGGCTGAGGTCACTGCAGAAATGCATTCGGTGCAGGCGAGCCCTCAATCCCATGTCGGCTCAATTTCAGGCCATACATCGGTATCAGATTCTGTAAGGCAAGATCCTCCTCAAAAGAGAACCCATAAAATGCACCATCTCGAACCTCATGGCGATATGGAGGGTCACTGACCTCACTCTATGCTGTGCTCCTACGGCTCCAGAACCATCATACCAGTATTGCCATTTTTAAAAGGTTCAGCTTTACGATCGTCTGACTTTTTATGAGCCCGAAGTTAATTATGACCATTACCACCGGAGGAACCTTCCGGTCTTCCATCCGTCTTGGCTAGGCAAGATCTCTCTCCATCTCCAGATCAACTCCCCGTCCATTTCGATAATGACACCGATGATTCCGACAGCAAAACTGCCAGAGGTTCTCCACCAAATATTCCTACACCAGACTCTGATGTCACTGAAAACCACCCTCCCTCTCCTTTGGAGGACTTCTCATCATACACCTAGCTGATTCTCCGTATCGCTAAAGTCATGGACCTTGCAGTTGAGCAACCAGAACCGGAGGAATCTGATAAGGTCTACAAGGACATCACTCAGAACCACACCACTTCGCCTAGCCTTTATTTCGTCTCTTCTTAAACTTATTAAGGTATCATGGAAGAAACCGTCCCCTGTTCCTCAGATTCCTAGGAGGATTGAAAACCTATACAAGACCCATGGTGCCACTACCTCCTTCCTTTCTAAACATCCTCTTCCTAACTCATTCATTGTGGATGCTACCCAAAATAGAGCTCGGAATCGCTCTGCCTCCACTCCCAACAATTGTGAAGGGAGGAAATTGGATGTTTTAGGCCGTCAAGTCTATTCTTTTGCCTCTTTCGTCCTTTGGCTAGCTAATTATACAGCTGCTATGGGAGCCTACCATTGCTACCTTTGGAACAAAGCACTACCTATCCTCCAGGCTGCTTCGGAGGATCTATGTTCTCGAGGCTTCTGTTTCCATCAGGAGGCCATGACCCTTGCTCACCAGGAGAGAATAGCAGCATGCCACGTGGTGGATGTGGCTTCTAAGCAAGTGGCCACAGCCATAGCACTACATTGTGATGCATGGCTGAGATCTGCCGGTATATCTGATGATGCATGGTTTAGAATTGAAGACCTACCTTTTGATGGTCTCGGTCTTTTTGACAAGAAGACTGATGAAATTCTGGATAACCTTCTAAAACTGAGGAGAACAGTAAGATCATAAAATACTCAGCAATATCGCCCATGGAATTTTTGGCGTCGCCCCTATACTTACCAACAGTATAGACCTCAGGTGGATCATCAACGACTGCACACTTCCAATGTGTCTTCTTTTTCCTTCCACCAGTAGACTACCAGGCAATGCCCACATCAGTCTGTCCGTAGACCTGAGAGGAAGACAAAGCAGAATCTTTGACTCCCCAACTCTAAGTGTCCATCCCCTTCCACCATTTCAAGATACTTACCACACACGGCTAGCGCCCTTTCTCCATGCATGGTAACACATCACTTCAGACACCTGGGTCCTCACCATCATTGCCATAGGCTATGCAATTGGATTTGATTGTTTCCCACCAACTGGGCTCTTCAAGAACACTATTCCTTCTCCCACCTTGGAAGAGGAGATATGCTCCCTACTGCAGAAAGATGCAATCGCTCTAGTACAAAGGTCTCAAACATGCGGCCCGGGGGCCAATTGCAGCCCGCGGGACGATAGTTTGTGGCCCCCACCTTAATATGAAAGTTTAAGGAGCGGGAGCAGCGGCAGCGGCACCTACTTGGCGAGTGTGGGGCTTCCTCCCCACCTCGTAGGGGCTGGGTCCCGCCTGCCCCCCCCGAAGCGCCCACGCGTCCAGAAGGGGAGCCCTCTCTCTGCCCGGCAGTCTTCTCCCTCAGGGGTTTGGCGCCCCGGGGGCTTCTGCTTTTAGGTCTCTCTCTCCCCCCCCCCCCCGTTCTTCGCGGGTCACCTGGCAAGGCTGCTGCTGTCGCCTCGTCCTCTCTGCGCTTCTCCTTCCCCCCGCCTGGCGCTCCTCCGCTCCCTGCCCAGACGTGCCGCGGGAGGGGGTGCTGCCGAGAGAACAGCCTTCTCGCGCGCGCTCCCCCCCCCCCCCCCCGTCTCCCTGAGCCACACTGGGCAAGACCACGGCATCTTGCCAGAGTGGGAATCAAGAAGCCCCAGGAAGACCCATTAGCCCTTGGGTAGGGGGGAGAGATTACTCTGCTGATGGGGCCAGCCTTGCAGAAGGGGTGCATGCAGCTGCTAGGGGTGTGTGTGTGCACAGGGAGTGGAGGAGCGCCAGGCGGGGGAAGGAGAAGCACAGAGAGGACGAGGCGACAGCAGCAGCAGCCTCGCCAGGTGACCCGCGAAGAGCGGGGGGGGGGGGAGAGAGACCTAAAAGCAGAAGCCCCAGTGGCGCCAAACCCCTGAGGGAGAAGACTGCCGGGCAGGGAGAGGGCCCCCCTTCTGGACGCAGAGAGCCACATTTCAAATTTTTGTGGACCCCTTTTCCTTTGATGTGCAAGATGCCCCTCCTGTGCTTCAAATGGAGCTCATTGACCTGCAGTGCAACTCTGAACTCAAAGCAAAGTTCAGGGAGGTGAGTGGAAAAGCAGACAAGCTTGGGCAATTTTTTAGAGAATTGACCCCCAGCTTCCCTGAGCTTTCCCGAATGTTCAAGCGGACCATGTGCCTTTTTGGGAGCACATACTTGTGCGAAAAGCTCTTCTCCACCTTGAACTTCAATAAGTCCAAGTACAGGTCTAGACTTACTGATGATCATCTTCAAGCCATACTGAGGGTCTCAACTGCTTCCTCTCTCAAGCCAAATGTGGCTCGGCTATGCAAGAGGAAGCGCTGTCAGGTCTCTAGCAGCAAGGAGTAGGCAAGAGAAGCCATGTTCAGAAGAACAGTTCATGTTCTTCAATGTTCCATTCATGTTCAGGACAATTCATGTTTAGAAGATTAAAGGTTAAAGAACTGTTAATGCAGACATTTGAATCTGAATACAGCAGATATAGAAGACTGAAGAAACCACATATAGTCGCTCACTAGAGAAATATTATTATTATTATTATTATTATTATTATTATTATTATTATTATTATTATTATTATTATTATTTACTGATTGATTGATTGATTTTCTTATTAATTCTTAATTTGTTTATTTATTTTTTCATCTTATTTTGTGTTAAAAAATAAAGAGATTTGAGAAGATTAGAATTTTTTTAACAAAGCTTTTCTTGTGGAAAATCTGATGCGGCCCAGCCTCACCCAGCCTCTGCCTCCAGCGGCCCCCAGGTAAATTGAGTTTGAGACCCCTCGGGTTCTACTCCCGATATTTTACAGTCCCAAAGAAGGATGGCGGACTACAACCCAACTTAGATCTCCGCCACCTCAACTCTTACCTCACCCCACAGCGTTTTCTTATGGTCACCTTGGACAGTACCATTCAGCTACTCTAATTGGTTCACAGTCATAGATTTAAAGGACGCCTACTTTCACATAAACATACGTCCGGATATCATCACATATTCCTCAGGTTCGTTTTCCAGGGAACGACATACAAGTTCAAAGTCCTACCATTTGGCTTGTCAACTGCGCCATGGGTCTTTACAAAACGTCTTGCTCCTGTAGCAGCATATCTCCACCTCTAAGGCATCACTGTCTTCCCATATTTGGACGACTGGCTTCTGGTATCTCCATCTTGCACCAAGGCATGCCATGACATCAACCTGACTCTGTCCCTCCTATCAGACTTGGGACTTCAAGTCAATTTATCCAAGTCAATTCATGAACTCTCCCAATGGGTCCGGTACATAGGAGCAGCACTCAATTCAATCCGGGGCCGCGCTTTTCTACCAAATGAAAGACAAACAAGCCTTTGTTCTCTACTACGTTTTTTTGTACCTGACGCAGACATCACAGCTCATCTGACCCAGCGCCTCTTAGGCCTTATGGCCTCTACCACTGCGGCCATCCAACATGCCTGCCTCAAGATGTGGTCACTCCAGGCATGGTATCTAACATATTTCAACCCCATTGTTCATCATCCATCCAAATTTACAGTCACAAGGGAGCTAGCATCCCAACCTACGTGGTGGAGCAACGTCCACAATCTCCGCGTAGGCAGACCATTCAAATACCTTTGACTGTCTGTTCAAGTTACTACAAATGCCAGTCCCACAGGCTGGGGAGCCCACTGCAACAATGTGACCATATATGGTCTGTGGTCCCCCACGGAAGCAAGTCTGCACATCAACTATTTAGAGCTTCTTGCGGTCATCAAAGCTTTCCGTGCCTTCAAAAGCAGGATGTGCAGTTCAAGTAGCTACCGACAACACCACAGTCCTGTTTTATATAAACAAGCAAGGAGGAACACACTCTTTCTCTCTCCTCTACCCGATAGTACAACTGTGGGAATGGTACTACGCTCGCCACATTTATCCAGTTGCAGTCCACATCTCTACAGAGGACAATACACTCGCGGACCACCACAGCAGACTACACTCATGCAGCCACGAGTGGTCTCTCAACAACGTGTTTCACCTGTGTTGCCATTGGGGCACCCCACAGGTGGATGTGTTTGCCTCCCCTTTGAATGCAAAATGCCCTTATACTGTTCCAGGGCAGGGATTGGACTTCAGTCAATGGGGGCTCCCAGTTTCCTGTATCTCTTTCCTCCCATTCTGCTTCTCCAGCGCACTATCATCAAATTCCGGCAGGACAACTCCAACACCATCTTGATCGCCCCGTGGTGGCCCCGCCATCCATGGTTCACAACCCTCCAATCCATGGCTCTCAACTTCTTCCGCCTTCCACTGCTCCCACAGCAACTGACCCTCAACCAAGGCAAAACTTTCCACCCAGATCTTCACACGCTACATCGCACCACCTGGAGGATGTTCCCATGGTAGCGCAGGTTTTAGGCTACGCCCGTAAACCTTCCACGACATCTTTATATGCGTATAAGTGAAACACCTTCTCCAAATTCGCGTCATCCCATAACCTGCCTGTCATTCCAACAACACTGGATACTGTTCTTGAATTCCTTCTTCACCTTTTCCAGCGTGGCCTTTCACGCTCCACTTTGAAGGTTTATATTGTGGCGATAGTCGCTCATCAGCCTCAAAACTCAGACTTTGCATCGTTATTCAGGCATCCCACACTCAAACAATGTTTGTGTGGTTTGAAGAATATTCGCCCTCCATGCAGACCACCTGCTCCTCAATGGTCACTCCAGGTAGTGCTCAGTCACCTAATGCAACCTCCATTCAATCCACTGGTGACTATTCGAGAGAGACACTTAACTTTGAAGATTGTCTTTCTTGTCGCTATCACCTCGGCTCGTAGTGAGCTCTCTGCCCTTCGTGTTGACTCACCTTTTCTGCAGTTCCATCCCAACAAGTTCACGCTTTACCGTGACCTAACGTTCCTTCCATAGGTGGTGTCTGACTTTCATTTACGACAGCCCATCATTTTACCTACATTCTTCCCTTTGCCTACTACTGACCTAGAACGATCCTTACATTCCCTGGATGTCAGATGTGCCTTGGTGTTTTATGTTACCCATTCTGCTTCCTTTCGGAAGTCCAAAAGACTCTTCATCAGCTGTCACGGTCATTCTAGAGGTTCCTCAGTCACCTATCAAA
Organism: Intellagama lesueurii; assembly: GCA_037013535.1. NCBI lineage: Eukaryota > Metazoa > Chordata > Lepidosauria > Squamata > Agamidae > Intellagama > Intellagama lesueurii. The sequence goes on along the minus strand of JBAJHW010000001.1, from coordinate 188,664,779 downwards.
CAATTTCCAAATGGATTGTATCCACAATTCGTCTGGCATATGACCTTGCCCAAACACCCTTGCCATGCTTTGTAAGAGCACACTCTACAAGAGCCATAGCAACATCCATGGCATTTCTAAGAGGGGTTGAGCTAACTGATGTTTGCAAAGCGGCCACTTGGGCTATGCCTTCCACATTTGCTACCCATTATCGGCTAGATGTCCGTGCCAAGCCTGATGCCTCATTTGGTCGTGCTGTTCTTGCCTCTGCTTTATTGTGATGTCCCACCTCCTGGTAAGTCAGCTTGCTAGTCACCCATTAATGTGCATTCACAGAGACCACGAAGAAGAAAGAGAGGTTATTTACCTGTAACTCTGGTTCTTCGAGTGGTCATCTGTGAATTCACACTTCCCGCTCATCCTCCTCTCTGTCCGTCACGTATGCTTCTTGCATGCTGGGCAGGGGCAGACTGTTCCACGGTGGGGCAAGTGTGATGGGACGGAGGTCTTAACAGACATGTGTTAAAGCTCTAGAAGTTTCCGAGAGTCTTTGTGCAGGCACACTACAACCCATTTGTGTGAATTCACAGATGACCACTCGAAGAACAAGAGGTACAGGTAAGTAACCTCTCTTTTCTCGCTGATGTGTTTCCTGCAGTAATCCCACATCTGCTCCAAAACTGTGAATAGTTTTCATAATTGTATAGTGTTTAGCTGATGAGCCAGACCATTCGTATTGTATGAGATTATATTTAAATTATCCAACATTATTATCCTTATCTTGATTCGCTTTGCTCCCTGTCCTCTTATTCACATACAAAGTATTAAAGAATATTATATCTATATATCTTCACTTTAAACAATAGGACTGCCTAGATGTTTCTCCCTCCCTCCCCGTTTCCCTTCTCCCTTCTCCCTCCTCCTTCTCCCTTTCCTTCCCCTTCACTTGTTGTTCCTCAAACCCAAATGTTGGCAAGGAGACATATCGGCCTCCAACTCTTTAAGAGCTGAACTGTTTGGGTTATTTATGGAGCCAAGAGCTAGCTCTTGAGGTCGGGCCTGTCCCTCTCTTGGCCTGCTTAAAACATACATATATTTAAATAAACACATAAATAAACTAAAAAATATTTCAGTCTATACATCTGTACATCTAACTAAAATTATTTCAAACTATTCCTTAATTAATCAAAACTATCTCTTAACTTATATATATATATATAAGCATGATAGTATCCTTATATACTATCCCAATGCAAAAACTAATTCAGCAAGCAGTTGAATTCACAGTGTTTCAATAATTATCTACTGTCTTGTGAGATGAGAAGGTGGACAGTCTCAGCGTTATTAAGCCAATGAAGTGAGTATTGTGGGGGCAAGTGGCTTTCTTACTGTGAAGGATAAGAGTCATCAGAGAGATGTTGAGCTCCCAGCCAAGGGTAGTAGGGAGGTAGATACACAAATAGCAAAAGGTGGGAGGCAGCAAATGCCAGACCCACATCTTAAGAAAAGTTCCAGGCTACCCTGGAATTGCTTGGAGGGGTGCAGGAAAAGGGCTTCTGCAAATGTAAAAGTACCAGGATTGTTCATCATCTAGGGGATGATGGATGATTAGCCATTCTCTTTGGTAGAGAACACTGGTTTCCCTAGGTTTGTGGCAGAACTGGCACCCCATTACCGATTGCCATTCTATAAAAACCCTCAGCTTCAGGGTGGTGTCAGATTTATATTGGAGTGTCAGGCAACTGGTACAGCAGCAGTTGGCCAGGGCACAGGTGGTATATTTGACAACTGGCATCTGGAGCAGCTAGGGTGCAAAATATGCCTATCACTTCCTGGCAGGATACTGGTGGGAGGTAGATGCATCAGGTATAGGGCAACACCCAAGTTGGCCCTGTTGAATGTGGCTGTGATGGAGGGGAGCCACATCGCTCACAACATTCAAGAGGATATGTTCAAGGTTCAATAAATATGCCTGTTACAGTCATTTTCTAACACTTAGGCACTTCTGGCTGCTGGTGTGCACTGTTTTTGGTTGGTACAGTCATAGGGAAGGTGTCAGAGGACACAGGAGAATCCTTTAAAATGTTTTGCCCGCTTGTATGTGTGTGTGTGTTTTAAGAGGCAGTATTCATATTGAGTGTAATGGAGTTCTGGATATCTGGAATTTTTAAAATTCTGAATTCTGAATATAGTGGGCTGTAATTCTGAATCTGAATGTGAATTTTGGTGCTAGTGCACATCATTATTTGTAAGCTGAAGGGAATCTTTTGCAGGAGCTGAGCTATATTCTGCCCTTGTTGCGTTATAATGGAACAATATTGTTCCACTGCAGATGACTAGCAAGGTAACAATAGGCCTGTAGAAGGACTATAGTAGAATGTAGTATTTGCTCATGTTTTAGGTTGTTCATGTTTTACTGTTCTAGCATGTCTTGTTTCATAATTGGTATCACTTTCCTTAAAGAGAAGACAGTCTGTTTCAGGACTACGTCATGTATCTGATAACCCTGCTCCTGAATTTGGCCGCTTCAATAGAGGTCTGAAGCCCTGTGCTGTTTGTAAGTCCTGTAAGCTGAAGGGGATCTTTTTGCTTTGCAGGAACCAATCTACGTTCTGCCCTTGTTGCATTATTAATGGAACAATATTGTCCTACTGCAGATGGCTAAGCGATAGCAAGAAAAACCCAAGATCATGACAGCTCAGATTCCTACAGCCATTAATGGTAAGTAGGTTGCTTAAGCTACATCCTAAAAACAAGAGGGTTTTGTCTTTCTCCATCATAGTAGCATTTAACATTTCACATATCCATATGACTTTGGATTTTGATCCATATACAGAAAAACATGGCTGTTTTTCTCATTCTGTGTTTCTCTGTGGTACATTCTGTGAACATTCTGCATAACTGCTTCAGGCATCTGCTAATTTTCCAGTATTTTAAAGGTTTGTGAAATACACAATGGACAGTGTGCAAATATTCTGAGTGTCTTGGCTGTGAATTGCGACTCATGCCATTCATAATTAAGCTGTGTGACATGGCTTGCAATTCATTGGGATATAGAACTGGTTAAAAATGACTTCCTAAATATCTTACTTGAAAACCCTATTAAGGTCGCTGTAAGTCACTTCTGACGATGGTGCATAACAGCAACTTAATAAAGTGTTTCCAAATGGAATAATAAGAGCTTAAATGAAGTACTACAAACACATTTATGGTAACCGATTTTAAAAGCTCTCAGTTAAATCTATATAAGTATCTTAATTACAGTATTAAAGCATAATCAGTTACAGAATCACATCAAGCATAGTTCTATAATGTACAGTACATCCCAGCAGAGTCTCCTCCCCTCTACAAGTCAGCTGTGCTCATCCTTTGCTCTTTGTCTAAGCTGTCTTTTTGGCTGATATTTATATCTTTAACAATGTTTACCTATCTCTCTAACTGTTAACAATTTCATTTTACTAGGGTAGTAAATTATGCTTCTCAATAAACAGCCAAAAAAGTTTCAATGGCAATCCCTGTTAGTTTTGCTGATCTGGCAAACCAGAATCTCTGTAAACATCTGTAAAATCAGTAAAAATCAATAAAAACCAGGATCTCTGTAATATGGCAAGCTGCTACCATGGCATTGTTGATGTTTTGACTAACTGTCCCTTACAACTGTGACTCCAGCAAAATAATATAGGTGTGAACTATGGATACAATAAGTTATGGATCCAGAAATGTGCTACTTGAGCAGAGCACTACCTACTAGTTGCGTTAACACATTGCAACATAGTATAGGCCAATTAATATACATTTCAATACTGTTACCCATGCAGTATTTAAAACCTTCATATTTACGTTCAGGAGGTTTGATGTTTGCACACTATTTTATAATCTTTTTGTTTTTCTTTGTGAGAACATGCTATTCATACAAAATAGTCTTGTAACTTGATATGCTAGTCCAGTGAGTGCTGCTGATGGAAGGTGGCATTACAGCCACCAAATATAATGAAGCAAAGCCAGTGCCATTATTCCATGGTCATTGTAAATGTTTGTGATCAAAGTGTATTGGCTGCAAGCTGAGTGTAAGTATTAAAGCAGTTGTCAGCTGATTCAAACACTTGGTTGCCTGGATGTAGGCAGTGTGTGCATTCATGTCATAAGGAACTAGGCAGATGAGCAGCTGGCTGACTGCAAGGTTGTACTTACCATGCCATGTCAACTCTTTGATGTGCCATACATTCTTTCATTGTACACACAATCTTTAGATATGTTAACATACCATACTAAGCCTTATCACTTATGAAGCTTATATATGTTATCTTTATGAGTGAATTAAGATATTTTCACATGGTACTTCATGAAGCATAGTCAGAATCATACTTAGTTTTGGTATTTGGAAAGAAATACGAAGTGGCATTTCTTGTTGTTTTTCAGGAGGCCCAAATATATGGGCTATCACTTCTGAAGAAAGAATGAAGCATGACAAGCAGTTTGACAGCCTTAAACCAATTGGAGGTTATGTTACAGGTTGGTGTGTGGGCCTACAGTAAACAGCCCTTTCCAATATAATTTGAAGATGATGATGATAAGTATGTGATGTCAACCTGACCTTTCTTAGGATTTAGTAGACATACACAACTCAGAAGTGGTTTATCATTTCTTTCTTTGGGGGGGGGGGGCTCTTGGACTATACAGCTTGCCCAGTGCTACACAAGCTGGATCTTCTCCCAGGAAGCACAGTGGGAAATCTGTCTTCTGATCTCTGTTAGATTCTGCAACTCAGTGAGCTATCCAGCCACCTATTTTGAAAATAGTTCACACATTTGCTTTGGACCTGAAGTTTGGCATAAAATATCTGTTGATTTGGATCTAGAGGTACTTCTAGATTTGGCAAAACCTATCATTGCCATTCTTCTTTACTCATCTTCTGTAAGAAGCAATTGGTATGTATGCATACATAGTGCTATGTTCTATCCATACTAGTGGCATGACCTAGAGATTTTGGATCTCAGAAGAGGAGATATTCAGTGTTTAGCAGTAATTTAAAAGGAGAAAATGGACATAGAACTTCCTATATGAAGGAAGTCCACTTTGCCATCTTTAATAGAATTTAACATTAATGGAGATAAGGTGGATGTACCCTGTTAAAATTATACTACTATTCTGTTATTTTAGTCCCCAATGAATTTTTCTGTTGTTTGAAAAAATACCCTAAAGAGGGCAGATTAAATGCTTAGCATGCTGAAGATTGTGCAGAGGGTGGATTTGATTTAAATCAAATTTTAAAAATAGATTTTTAAAAAATTGAAGTTGTGATTTAAATCAATTTGATTTTAAAAGATCAGCCACCCTGGTTGTGCATCACAGAGATGAAAGGATCTGATAAGGGCAATGTAAGACTTCCACTTGAGACTACAGAAACTTTCTGCCAGTAGGAGTAGACCGTTCTGAGCTAAAGAGACAACTAGTCTCCCCTGGCATAAGGCATTTTATTATGTTCCTTAGATAGAAGGAATTTGGAGAAAATGCAGGCAGACAACAGATTGTTGACTGATGGATGGTATCAAGAGCTCCATGTAGGAACAGAATTTTAAATGTTAACTTTTTAAAGGAACCTTTGTTGTTAACAGTTACAGATTTTAAAAACTGTGAGACGCATACAGGTGGTGCCTTTAGGGGGTGGAATAGAAGTTTGTGTCGCTAGAGATCTAGATAAACAGCAGGGCCCAGTGCAAGGAAATGAGGTGCGCTAGTGTTTACATTTGTTTCCATCCACTAGTGTAGACAGATAACTGCTGGATATATGTAGAAATTTTTATTTTATTTTATTTTATTTACATACCACCCAATTAGCGAATTCACACTACAGTGGGTGGTATATAAACAAGCAAAGCCCCACAATCCCTACCCACTTCTTCCCCATAAAAACTATCTAAAAAAGGAGAATCCCTGTGGTTTGGAAAGTTGGATGCAGTTCCACTTGCAGCATACAGCAGAAGAGCAGTGACTGGGAAACCTAGAAGCTCTCCATGTGAAAACATCTCTGGTGTTAGCTCACTCCATGTTGAAGTACTATTTCCACTCTGGAGCTTTCAGCTAACTTATTTTCATTTTCTTATTATTAATGTTTCATTTTGCTGTTATAAATTGTCTTGAACTATTCAGAAGAGGTGCAAAATTAGAATATAAGTTTAGCACATTAGTACCTCAGCAAATAATCATATGGGACTATTCTATGACTTAGTTAAATAGATTATACAGGAGACACATTGATACTCGGAGGTAGAGCTGTTTTCATGGATGTGAGGAGAGTCCTTGTTGACATGCTGCCTCCTTCCCAATCAACTCAGTTCTCCCAACTCTGCTGCTTAGAGAAAGAGTGAGAAAGTGGGCAAAGGTGACAGATTGCACACACATGCTTTCTTGGCACCATCGTGAGGAACAGGCAATGTAACAATGCCTATGGAGTATATGAACTGCTGACAAACCTCTCCATGCTCTCTTTCTGGATGTTGTGGTAGGGAAGGCCGCCGCCACCAGAGTACACACCTGAAATGTGCAGTTGAACGCAGGTACAGCTGCTTATATAAACAAACAAACAAAAAAACAGCCATCCTCTCCTATTTGTTCACCTACATTCTCCATTTGGGTGATAAAGGAGTGTAAGCTCTGCACTGTGAGCCCAGTCCTTCCTTCTGCTTGGACAGCAGCAGCACAGTGAAGACAGCATAGAGAGGGATTAGTAGCCATCAGTGTTCTCACTTGGTTTGGGGCTTCATGGGCCCACGTGGCAGTTCCAGTGTCTCCCGTTCCCCCTTTGGGAAGGAGATAGGTTTTGTGACCATTGGAAATCTGTATCGTAACGTAGGGTTTGTCTACAGACCTGTTTTGAAATGTGCTAAATAGAGTTGCTAGGATATGATCTTCACATCCAAATGGCATATAGAGCTGAAACGACTATTTGGTCTTCACCAGCCCACTGTCAGAAGTGGGAGGAGACAGGAGGGGCAATGAGGGGGATTTCTGTATGCTTTTCTCTTAGAGTCAGTTGAGAAAAGCAAATAGAAATCCCCCTCCTGTCCCCTGCTGCTACTGCTGCTTCACTAGCCTCTTTTAAAAAGCCAAGCAACACAGAGAGAGAGAGAGGCATACAGACACACACAGAGAGGTGAACAAATGTGCACAGGAGAGCTTGGCTTTCCAAAGGCAGCCTCCCTTTGCTGTCTTTGGAACTTAATCACATCCATGGAGCCAAGGAAATATTTTATTTGCCTGTGTCATGAAGTGGCTCTCTTTGCCTATATCATGAACTGAAAGAGGAAAGTTTCCTTTGGTCTGTTCCCAGCAGTCATGCACGCTGGAGACAAATCAAAGTAGAGCAATCCTACCTGCACCAAAAAGGTAGAAGCCCCTTTAGAGTCTGCAGGGCTATTTGCATGAGTTTACAAATATGTTTAGTCAAGTCAACTTTGGGAGTTCCCCACAATTGTTAAAGTTTTCATTTAATTATATGAACAGTCCTTGAATAACAATATAAATTTTAAAGTTTCTTATTCAGTGTTTGTAGAGTAAATTTGCATGGCAAGTGGCAAATAGTTGTAATCTGTGCGTAGAAGGAAGGAAAGAAGGGAGACCTAAAATTTTGATCCAACATGTGATTTGTGTTCTTTAGAAGTATTTTAAGAAAGGGTATGGAATTCTATTACAATTTTCTCTCTCTCTTTTCATATAGGTGATCAAGCTCGTACCTTTTTTTTACAGTCAGGTTTGCCATCTCCAGTCTTGGCTGAAATATGGTAAGGAGATAGACACAGATATCTAAAGTTGTTTGTTTGTTTAAAATATTTTACCGTGCCTTTCCCCTTGAAAAAGGACCCAAGGTGGCTTACAAACAACTAAAGACAATATTTAAAGTTGAAAACAATGAGTATACAAATGGTGGTTAACATCATTAAAAGAAAATATTTAAAACTACAAACAGTGAATAAGATGGCATCTTACAGCATTAACAGGCAGTATTAAGGCAAAGATCAAAAAGTCACTCTGAGAAATGGAAAACACAAAAATGGAAAACACAAGTAATACTAAAAATCCAGTCAAAGCAATAATGTATAACAATCTATCTAAAAATCACACACAGGTAGCTGGTTTACTGAGGGAAGGCTTGCCTGAAGAGAAAGGTCTTTGCATGCTTGCAGGAGAATAGCAAAGATGGAGCCAGCCTGGCCTCCAGTGGGAGGGAGTTCCAAAGTCTGGGAGCAGCAACAGAGAAGGCTTTCTCCTGTGTACCCATCAGATGCACCTGTGAAGGTGGTGCGGCCGATAGAAAGGCCTCTCCTGATGATCTTAACACCCAAGCTGGCTCATAATGGGATATACAGTCTTTGAGATAGCTTGGACCCAGGCCATTTAGGGCTTTATAGGTTAATACCAGCACTTTAAATTGTGCTTGGTAACTGATTGGCAGCCAGTGGAGCTGCTGTAACAGGGGAGTTATGTGCTCCCTGTAACCAGCCCCAGTCAGCAATCTGGCTGCATTTTGGACCCGCTGAAGTTTCTTGACACTTTCCATTGGCAGCCCCACATAGAGTGCATTACCGTAATCCAGACAGGAAGTAACTAGGGCGTGTGTCACACTAGCCAGATCAGATCTCTCAAGAAATGGATTTAGCTGGCACACTAGTTTTAATTGTGCAAATGCACTCCTGGCCACCGCCAAGACCCAGGCATCCAGGTTCAGGGATGAATCCAAGATCACCCCAAGCTATGCACCTGTTTTTTAAATGGGGGTGTAATCCCATCCAGTACCGGCTGCATCCATATTCCTTGATCTGTCTTTTGACTGACCAGAAACACCTCTGTCTTGTCTGCATTATGTTTCAGTTTATTCACCCTCATCCAGTCCATTACTGATACCAGACACTGATCTAGATCTGAAGTAGCTTCCTTGGATTTAGGTGGCAACAAGAGGTAGAGCTAGTTGTCTACTGTATACTGTTGACACTGAACCCCAAAACTCCAGATAGTCTCTCCAAATGGTTTCCTGTAGATGTTAAATAACATAGGAGACAAAACAGAACCCTGAGGTACTCCACGAGTCAGTGGCCAGGGTATTGAACAGGAGTCTCCCGGCACTACCTTCTGAGTTCTCTCCTTCAGGAAGGACTGGAGCCACCATAAAACAGTGTCCCCAAATTCCATTTCAGAGAGGCGGGTCAGGAGGATACTGTGGTCGATAGTATCGAAAGCCATTGAGAGGTCCAGCAAAACCAACAGGGTCACAGATCCCTATCCAGTTCCCATCGTAGGTCATCTACCAAGGCGACCAAACCCGTCTCTGTCTCATAACTAGGCTTGAAGCCAAATTGAAATGGGTCTAGATACTCTGTCTCATCCAGGAACCTCTGGAGCTGAGAAACTACAGCCCACTCTAGTACCTTCCCCAAGAATGGGATATTATATACTAGTAGGTAATTATTCAGTATTGTGGGGTCCAAAGAGGGCCTTTTTTACAATGGTCTTACTATTGCCTCCTTTAAGCAAGCTGGGATCCTACTGTATTGCAAGGACACATTCATCTCCTACCCAATCAACCTTTCCCTTTCTGGCAGCTTTTATGAGCCAGGAAGGACAAGGATCCAGCAGGCACATGGTAGCCCTCACCTTCCTGAAGATCCTGACCACATCATCAGGCTGTAGCAACTGAAATTCATCCATTAACACGGGGGGGGGGGGGGGGGCAGTTTCATTCACAGGACGTGAAAAAGCTATAGCGTCCAAATCAGAGTGGATCTGAGCAATTTTGCCTGGAAAGTGTTGTGCAAATCTTTCACAGCGAGCTACAGTGTGGTCTACATTGTCTACCTGAGGGCTAGCATGTAGCAGGCCCCTGACCATTCAAAAAAGCTCTGCTGGGCAATTCCATGCAGATGCAATAGTGGCAGAGAAGAATGGCTTCTTTGCTGCTACCACTGCCATGAAATAGGCCTTCCAATGGGCCCCGGCTCTTTTTTGATCAGATTCACTCCAAGTTTTCCACCATCATCACTCAAATCTACAGCCCACTCATTTCTTCTCCGTCAGCTCCCTGGTGAACCAGGGGGCCAGTTTGGTTCTACTTTGAGGGAGGAGATGTTTAGGAGCAATCAAGCCGATGGCTTTTGCCATTTCTGCATTCCGGAGATCAACCAGGGATTCAACAGAGTCACCTGTCAAGGTGACAGGAAACTCCCCAAGGACAGCCACAAAACTATCTGGATCCATCAACCTTCTAGGGCATATTTTCTTAGTCTGACCCCCACCCCTGCGAAAGCTCTGAGTTCCGAGTCCTCTGAGTCCAAATCACATGAGATAATGGTCTGTCCATGACAATGGAATTACAGAAAGCTCCTCTACACCATGTCACCGACATCTACACTGGTACAGAAGACCAGGTTGAAAGTGTGGCCTGCAACATGGGTGGGGGCAGATACCATTTGAGACTGACCCATGGTGATCATGGAGGTCATGAAGTCCTGAGACACCCCTGACAGAGCTGCCTCAGCATAGATATTAAAGTCCCCCACCATGACAAGCTGAGGGGACTCCAACACCACCCCTGATAACAGCTCTGTTAGCTCTGGAAGAGAGGTTGTTGTGCAATGGGGTGGGCAGTACACAATGAGAATACCTATTTTGTCCCAGGCTCCTACTTTCAGAAACATACATTCAAACTCAAGAAACTGGGGCATGTCACATCTCGTGAGAGGGATGGAATCATGACAAACGACTGCTACTCCACTTCCGCACCATCCTAGTCTAGCCTGTTCAGAGAACCCTGGGGGACAAAGCTGAATGAGATTAATACCCCCAGCCTCATCCAACCAAGGCTCTGTAATGCAAGTGAGGTCAGCATGTTCATGCAGGATCAGGTCCTGGATGGCTGTTGTTTTCCCATACACTGACCTAGCGTTTAATAGCAGTATTTTCAACCCAGGCGTCGTGTCATGAAGGCTACCCAAACAAACTAAGTTTGGGGACAGCTTAGGGACAACCGATACCCTGTTGCCCTTCCCTCTTATATAGTACTGACGCTGCTTATGCCTGCTGTATCTTCCCCTGTCCTGAACAATTCCAATAGGTACTCCCTCATTGCCTCCATTACTCTCCCTCCTTCCACAAGCAGCCTAAGACTCAGTTACAAGTTTGTATAGAGCTACTTGCTACTCCTTCTGCGGCTCCAAGTGTGGTGCTAAGTGTGCACTTAGTGCAGCACTTGGCACGCGGACAAGGCGTAGCAACAGAGGCACTGCCTCTAGCTGCCAAAGAGATTCTGATAGCTACCAGTGAAAGAATGGTGGAGCCCACAGAGCATTCATCAGAACTCAGAGAGGCTCAGCTGATATAAAATTCATAATACCGTTTTAGGTATTTTGACTCAGATGAAAACTCCAGAACTGTTCATTGGGGCTTACAGAAACATTTAATTTTAGCTCATGGAATTCTATCCTCCCATTTTACATTCTGGGGATCCCAGGGCTCTCTTTTGTCCTGGGGAAACCTTTGGGAGCCTTGGGACTGGATGGCGAGAGCATTTAATGGTAAAAAATTGCCACTGGTGGTTCTGATCCGGTGGTGATTTTATTATTAAAGGCTCACCCCATCCCAAGGCACAGGGGAGGACTAGGGAGTCTCAGAATCTAACACAGGAGGATAGGAAGCTTTCCATGAATTTAAATTAAATGTTTCTGGCACTCCATGTGGGTTATGCCAGTACAAATGTACACCAATAGAATGTTGCCCATCCTGTTGTTGCATAGGTAATTGTGACTTAGAGGCCCATGGTGACATGAAGTCTATTCGGTCTTCCAATAGAAGTTGCTGCCTCCAGAGATCACAAGTAGCAGATGGTGTATAGAAAAAATATTAAGTAATCTCTGCCAAATATGAATAAAGAATGTAATGAACCATTGCTTTGTAAAATGTATACACGTATACACTTAGTTATTGTGTGTGTTACTGTTTTCAAAGGGCTCTTGCAGACCTGAACAAGGATGGGAAAATGGATCAGCAGGAATTTTCCATAGCTATGAAACTCATCAAGTTAAAACTACAAGGCCAACCCTTGCCTGTGGTCCTTCCTCCCATTATGAAGCAGCGTCCTGTGCTCTCTCCCTTAATTTCTGCTCGTTTTGGTAATCATGACTATTCAGAAAATATTTCATGAACATTCCTTGTTATCTTCTCTTTACAGCTGTACAATAAGCATTATTTGATCATTTATATGTCAGCAAAAATACGGCTAAAACGTAGGTTTCTTCTGTGCTTTGATGACACAGTAATAGCAGTAGTTAAGGGCTCAAGAGCAGTACAGCTAGTTTGGTGCATCTAAGGGGTCTTTGCTTTGTGTGTCCCAAGTAGCAACCCCCAGGGCCACTAAGGGGAGTTTCAAAAGCAACAACTCAAGGACTTGCTGTTCTAGGGGAGAGGGATTAAATGTCAACTGGCATATGCCCAGATTTTTCAGATTGCCTAAAATGGCTCTTTGGATTCCATCCAAAGAATTGTGTTCTATCACTGTTGTGAGCCTTGTGCATTAAGCTATCTGTTGGTTAAAATAAATGGTTTTGATTATTCTGCCCCCCTCACTATCTGGGTTGTATTGTATGATTTTCTTTAATATTGGAGGAAAAGCTGTGGCACAAACAAAGTAAAGCCATTTGTGGGCAAAAGATTCTTACAAGAAGTTAGTCTGCATAGTCTTAACTAGAAGAGCTAAGATACAGATCTTGTGAACATCTGGAATGTCACTGCTATAAGTTAAAAGGTAGTGACTTTCAGTACAAAAACTCTAATTCAGTTATTGGAAACTTATTTTAAAAATCAGATTAAAAAAAAACCAATAATATGAAATAAATCAGTTACCATAAAATATAATTTCAAAATACACTTTGACAGCAAATAACATAAAAATGGCAGATTAAAAACCAGGAAGAACTGATGGGCTTTTAAATTAACTTAAAAGCTGCCACAAATGAGTTCAGCACTTAGGAGTGAATTCTGTATTGTAGGTTTCATCCCTGAGAAGACCCTATTTCAACAGCTGTTTGATTTGTTTTTTGTTCATTTTTTTAGGAATGGGCAGTATGCCAAACTTGTCTATTCCAGCTTCTGTTCCTACAATTACACCTTTAGCTCCCATGTCATCTTTTGCTTCTGTGACTTCCATCCCCCCCTTGGTTATTTCTGCTGCCCTGCTACCTTCTACCAGCACATCATCATTGCCAAATGGAACATCCAACCTCCTTCAGCCATTACCTGTATCGTATTCTTCAAGTAAGTATAACCATGTGTCACTGTTTTGAGTTTTGGAAATCTGAGCCAAGTGCCTCTGAGAAGAAAAACAAACCAGAAATCTCTCCTTTTCCTCACAAAGATAAAGCTGCCATTTCCTTCATCCCTCTTCCCCCCTTTCAGACTAATTGCTTCCCACTGGAATTACTGCTGTTTTCCCTGTCAGCAACAGCTAAACACTGCCCATTGTTACCTTTTTAAAATGAAATGCAGCCTTAGACACCAAAAATAGAAGGCAGAAAATATAGTGGAGTGGGTGTTTAACCTTTTTCTTATGCTGCCACTCAAGCTTTCTTATCCATACTACCTTTCCCCATATGGAGGGGAAAAGGGATAGGCACCCTACATCTTTCCTTTTGCAAGGAGTATTAGTGTTGGTGCTGATGTGATGATGTTAATTTTAAATATGCTGAAGTTATTGTTAAATCATTAGAGAAAATCCACAACAATATATGTTGCATTAATCCTTATTAATGTATATTTTAGCGGTTTAAATATTATTAATTCGAATAACTTGAAATGGGTCATCAAACTCAGTCACCCACTAAAGTAGTGAGTTAAATTGCAGATTGTTAATTGTTACTTAAACCTAAAATAACATTGAATTTTTTGATTAAATTAATGAAATTTTAGCTATTTTTAAAAACAATAGCAGATATGTAGAAACAAATAGATTTCAGGTCTTGCAAATGGTTCCACAAATATGGAAGGAAAGGGTTAAACTGCCCGTTCCCATCATCCCTCCCTTTCTTAATTAAAGCTTCAGAGACTGTTTTGTTAAAGAAAACAGAAGCCCAAATGATACTGAGAATCTTGCACAAATTACCTGTTTCTTGTAGAAAGCCACAATTTGTGGCTGGGCTAATGGTCTACCATTGTTTTCTACTGGCTAGTAAAGAAACCTGATCCCAGCAACAGTTATGTATATTGTAATCACTCAAAGGTTGTTCAACATTAATTAACTAAATGTTTATTAAATCTCCTAAGTTCAAAATGCATTTTCTAGAACAGAAGATGGATTGTAGATGAGGGAAAAGTTGGACATGTGGAGGGACTGGAATGGAGAATGCATGGGATAAATGAATAAAGAGTAGGGTACATGCATATTATGTATTAGCATACTATAGTCAAACCAGTTTTCAAAGCTGGCCCCTTTACATAATGCATATGTATCTGTTATGACACCTGCATGGTATGGTATATGGCATTGTTCAACACAACTAGTTAATTGTAATGATGGGACTTCTGGTCATATAGCAATCAGTGGTGGTTGTCTTCCACTGCCAAATGATTAACTTGATCTGCTTCTTTATTATTTCAGCACTGCCTCATTCCAGCTCATATAGTTCCATGATGGGAGGATTTAGCGGTGCCAATATCCAGAAGACACAATCTCTGATAGATTTAGGATCTAGTAGGTATGCATTTACAGGCACAAAAATGTTCATGTCTCAGTTATAGGCTTACATCTTTTGAACAGGGACTGGTTTTCAATAATTTTTAGTAGAATTGCTAGATTACAGCAAGTATGTGCTTGGTTCTTGGAAAGCACATGGCACTCGGAAAGACTTAAGTAATGTTTTCATGTAAAGAGTAGCATAACCTATTGCTGCCCAAAAATGGAGGAGGATTTGCCAATTTGAATGTTCCTTTATATTATGCTAGTTGCTTTGAAAGCATGATCTCATTTTCATATTGCAGTTCAAATTCTTCTTCGACTACCTCACTAACTGGGAATTCACCGAAGACTGGCTCTTCAGATTGGGCAGTTCCACAGGCTTCCAGATTAAAATATAGGCAGAAATTTAATGGTCTTGATAAAAGCATGAGTGGATACTTGTCAGGTTAGTATAAAATTTTACCTCATAAAATGCAGATTTTTTTAAAAAAAATAGACACATATTTTTATTTTTGTGTAGAATTCAGCCATTATTGCTATGTTTTCTAAAGAGGACACATGCACGTACACGGCCCTTGGCTGTTCTCTTTGGTAAGACTGATTAACAGTACTGGAATTTGAGATTTACAAACAAATCTGCAATTTCAGTTCTGTGCGGTAGGAGGGGTGGAGACACCCTTTGCCATCTATTTATTCATTGTGATCGCGCAATTATTAAATCCAAACCTGACATAGGAGTATCATACTCCACATCTCTTTTCCAGAGTTTCCTTTGATTTCCATAAAAAACAGGTTAATATGTATGCTGAGTAATCTGTTACATCAGTAATATGGCTAGGCAAAAGACCTGAATAAATTCAGTTTTCAGTTTATATTTACTTAAGAACAAGGTAGATAGGATATCAGAAATGGTCAGTTGCTTTAAATATATAGTGAAGCAATAGAATGTACCTTTAGGGGTCTAAAAACCTAAGAATAAACTTAAAGTAACTTACAGGCATAGATGGGAAACCTTTGTTTCTTGTACTGCAACTGATAGAATACTACAAACATCATGGTGAGCAGGCATTGCAGTACAAAACCCAATTTTTCCCTGCCACTTGACAGGCTGCAGCACTGAATCCCTGTCTCCTGCTCAGAGACAAAGCAAGATATCAAAATGGAAAAGTATATCTGTGAAGAGTAAAAACTCCCATAAAGAGGGTGAAAACTCAGTCTTGTCCAGTCAGTAGTCTGTGATGACCTGCTCATTCATCCTGAAAATGATATTTGTCATCCACATAGTAAAGCAGGCTTCGCCTCCCTGACATCCCCCAGGTGTCCGTTGGACAACAGCTCCCATCATCCCAAGATAGCATGACCCAATGGCCATTCTGGTTGGGTGAGGGGAATCAGAATTGAGGTCCTAGTTACAGCACATCTATACGATACTAGGTTGGGGAAAGACGATGTGAAGTATTGAGTTTTGTAGGGTAGAAGTGAAGAGGATGGGTCAGCTTTGGATGTGTAGTAATATGGGATATTGGTAAATGCAGCTACCGGTGTGTGGTCACATCTGAACATGTTTCATAACTGAGGGCAGTGAAATATGGATGGAAGTGGGGGATCAGTTTACCACAATGTTATTTCTAATTTCTGAACTAATTGACAAAATGTTCTCCTTTATTTATGCAGTAGGGGAATAGTAAACCACTTCTAAGCACTCTGTATCTGGAAATTCTTGAAAAAATGTTGCCATCAGTCAGATTTGATTCAAAAGCTTATAGTTATTATACTGTAAAAGGATTATAATTTTAAAGGGAAAAAATTATCATTTTGTAATAAACAACTTCCTTCAAATGAACTAATTACTGTCAAGCCTAGATAGGGAAGTAGAACCCCATTATAAATGTATAGTGTAAATGCATTTGTTTGTTGGAGGATTTTCATGACGGTGTTAGTGGGGCTGTAATCCTATACTTATTTACTTGAAAAGTATATCTTGCAGATTGCAATGGCTCTTACTTCTGAGTAACCATGTCCAGGCTGTGGATGCATCTTTGTAGGGCTAGGTATCTTTGGATGAAACTTAAACTTAAATCCAGTTGGATAGTTGATTTATTATTTACCATCTGCATCATGAGTTCTTTGGTCTAACTAAATCTGCATATTAACATAGTAAATGTAATATTTGATTTACTAAGGATTTCAGGCAAAAAATGCCCTTCTTCAATCAAAGTTATCCCAGACCCAGTTAGCTACTATTTGGTAAGTTTCTTTATGTATTGATAAAGACCCTCATACCTTTGTGATACTTTATGACAGATTCAAAATATTATCAAGTGTAGGATAACTTTTGAAGAAATAGTAGATAAAGTATGTTTCAAATGTCAGTATCCATGTTGTTTATTTAATACTGTACTATATTTTAATTTATGTATTTTTTGGGTTACAGAAGTTTGTGGTGGAAATGAGATTACTATATTAATTTAACTTCTTTCAGACTGCTGTTTGTTTGCTTGCTTGCTTGTTTCCCCTGGAGCAGATAGTAGTCAATAGTGGAAAAATGTTATTAGCACCTTGATAACATGTCTGTGCATAGAAGAGTTAAGCATGGGTTTAATTCTTGACTTAAAATCAGTGTAATGAGAAGGAGCCTAGATTCCCTTTACAAAACATTGGAGTCATATTTCTGGTTCCTCTGAACAAGTATCTTAAGAACATACAGTACACAGAATTTAACCATGTGCTAGTTTAAAATATGTTACTTATTCAAAGTTAGTCCACTTGATAATGTGTCTTTGACACTGCTGCACTGAAGCAGATACTGCTACCCCTTTATCAGTATCAGTAAGTTTATGATGGTTATTTGACCTGTTCAGATACACATCAACAAATTTACACACACTACGAAGAACACAGAAAATTTCAAAAAGCATTGATAAGTTATCAAGCATCCAATAAACAAGCTCTTCATGTTACAGCTTACTGCTACCCCTTATTCCCACAATTTTATTGACATGCCTGTTCTGTCCTTCCTAGGTCACTTGCTGACATTGATGGTGATGGACAACTGAAAGCAGAGGAGTTCATATTAGCTATGCACTTAACTGATATGGCCAAAGCTGGGCAACCACTCCCATTAACCCTGCCTCTTGAGTTAGTGCCACCTACTTTCAGGTGCATAACACAATGTGACATGTTAATTAAAATTCTGTGGTAAATACTAAAAGACCTAATGTAAAAACAAATACACTATTTCTTCTCTTTAGAAATGGAAAGTGTGTTGAAAATACAAATTGTCTTCTGCCAACTTACCAGAAAATACAAGAAGACCCTCCACAAAAACTTCCAGGTAACAATGAGATTAGATGCTTTCACATTAGAGTGTAAAGGTGTCGGGGCAGGAATACGAGTTAGGTTGTATTGATTATTGCTAATATTAAGTTTTTATTTTGTTTTTACTTAATAGGAACTATTCAAGTACTTTAACTGAACCCAACTATGCGGGTTTTTTTTTTACAGCAACAGTGATTTTAATCCTTTGTCAGTACCTCAAAGGAGTAAAATAAAGACAGCAGTGAAAATGAACAGAGAAGGGCTGTGTATGAGATTGGAGTGCTGGGATGTAGGGAAGCAACAGGCAGGATATGAAGAACACTTGGCCTTAAAATCAATTCAGTTCTGTGTTCATATAATTAACACTTCTCCATTTGTATTTTATATTTTACTGGGCATTTTTGAATCATCTATGCTTATAATTCACCCATGTCCATTGTTTTGTGTTGTTCGAGCAAAGAACCTGTGCTTGATCAATTTTTGTAGCTGATTCTATTTGCTCTCCTTTAATCTAGTTACCTTTGAGGATAAGAGAAAAGCCAACTATGAGAGAGGCAACATGGAACTTGAGAAACGCCGTCAAGTCCTGTTGGAGCAGCAGCAGAGAGAGGCAGAACGTAAAGCTCAGAGGGAGAGAGAAGAAAAGGAACGGAGAGAGAGAGAACAGCAGGAACAGGAGCGGAAAAAACAACTGGAACTGGAAAGGCACTTGGAAAGACAACGTGAAATGGAAAAGCAAAGAGAGGAGGAAAGGAGGAAGGAAATGGAAAGACGGGAGGTTGTTTTCTCCAATGTTTTTGCATTAGATTTGTGAGAGATGTGTGCTTGATTCAACACTGTGATTATATTATTTCCTTGAGTGCATGTCCACGTTTGTGTGTGTGTAATCCTTACATATACATTCTTTTATATATGAGATTTGTTTCCTAGCTAACAGCCAAAAGAGTGAAGCTAGTATAATAGGAGAAGGACAAACAGGGAACAATTGTCTTTTGAGCAAGTTGTGGGTTCTGTTTGCTGAGTCTCGCAGAGCTCAAAATGCCCAATGAGGTTATTTTCTGATAACTTAGAAAATGGTTAAGAGGGATATTGTCTTATGCAGACTAATTCATTATGGAATGTAACAGAGCATCCATTTATTTACTCTTTTGCTTTATTGAATTTGTGGTATTTTTATTCCACTTTTTAATCATAAAGTACAGTATCTAAGGTAAACTATAGAGCACAATATTTTTAAAAAATTAATTTAGTAATGGAGTAGGATATTGCAAAAATACACTCATTGCACAAACACAAAAATCATAAATTGGCTCAGAGTTTAGGTGCAGGCCAATCTGTAAATCAAGTACCACTAAAGGATAAAGGAAATGAAAGTCAGTCTGATACCTAAACAACCAAATAACAATAAAAATAAAAGAACAAATAAAGACAAAATCGTGGTGGCACCTTAAAGACTAATTGTTGTATTTTTTAATGTGAGCTTTCATGGACAAGTCCAGTTCCTCAGAGTTGAGTTAAAACTCCCTATCTGCTTTATCCACATCAAAAGTGGTATCTTGTAACAGGTGGTAAGCCAAGTGAAGAAATACCAGCTCCACATCAGCTCTTATATTTTCCAAGAGGGCAGCTTTTGCTCATTCTGTCACTGCTGTGGAAGGGTCTCAGCTGCTGTCCCTGCTAGCAGCACTGGCAAGAAGGGAATAGACATGTCAGCTAGTCCTGGCTAAGCCCTGCTCTGCTGATCTGTGTCTGAAGCCCCTTCCAAACCAGAGTACAGAAGAACACCATTCAGAAGATGTTATGCTATCTTCTGCTTACCACATAAAAGTATCTACATACAGTGGTGTTCCAGCAAAATCCATTGTTGTAGTATTCTGTGTTAGGTGACCTCCTCCGGGTGTGCCCCCACCAAAAGGATGATTACTTAGGAAGGGAGGAGCAAGGGCATCAACTTGACTGTGAAAGGCCATATCCAGAGAGGATTGCCTCTCTCCTATATTATGGTGAAGATTTTTTTTTTTAATTCTACCAGAAGTTTTGAACTCAGTAGTGTCTTTAAATTGTACATTACTGCTGTTTTTTTACTTTGATTTTATTCCATCAAATTTTGGAATAATTATTTATTTCAAATTTTGTTTAGATGTTTATATTATATTTTGTTGTGTTTTATATTATATAGTTTTATGCTTTATTTTCTGAACTGTCCTTTGAGCTGTTCAGCTGTTAGATGGCATGTTATGTTATGATAAGTGCTATCAACTTGCATCTGACTTACGGCAACTCTAGTTGGGTTTCTGAAGTATGTGAGATATTAAGGTTTGGTTTTATCACTGCCCACCCCTGTTAATTTCTCAAGGGAGGATCTGAACCCAGGTCTTCACAGTCTTGGTCTGAAAGGGCCAACACTATGTTGGCCCTTTTAAATGTGGGGGTGATTTGGCTCATCTATCATCACATTGATTGTCAGAGTTCATTCGGCTGATATGACTGGCTAGGTAGATGTTCCATTCTTCTCTCACTGCTCTATGTATGTCCCTCCTGAAGCTGCATGCTAAATGGAAGAGAACAACCATCCCAGATAGAAGATGTGTACTTTTCTTTGATTGGGGTATGCTCCTCTGCTGGGACCTCTAGATGAACTCAAAGTACTAAAATGTCATAAATAAATACCCACTGATCTATTTATTTAATTTGCTGCTACAGGCAGCAAAGCAAGAACTTGAGCACCAACGTCGTCTAGAATGGGAGAGGATTCGGCGACAGGATCTTCTTAATCAACGTAATAGAGAACAAGAAGTAATGGTCAAGTTGACCTCTAAAAAGAAGAGCCTTAATCTTGAACTAGATGCACTGGTAAGTCCTATCCTGCAAAAGACATATAGAAGTACCATTATGCATTGATAAACTTGAGCATTGAGTTGAAAACAACAGGCTGAATTTAACTGGGATAAGTGCAAAGATCTACGCCTAGGATAAAAACCCAAATGCACAGTTACAAGATGAGGGGTCCTTGGCTCAGTTATACTATGAATTAGAAGGATCTTGGAATTGTTGTAATCAAAAGCTGAATATGAGCCAACAGTGCAATGTGGCTACAAAAAAGACAAGTGCAATTTTAGGCTGCATTAACAGAAGTATAGTCTCCAAATCTCATGAGGTACTAGTCTCCTATATTCAGCACTAGTTAGGCCTCATCGTGAGTACTGTGTCCAGTTCTGGACTCCACACTTTACGGAGGATGCCAACAAACTATAGTAAGTTCAGAGGAGGGCAACAAAGATGATCAGGGATCTGGAAGCCAAGCCCTATGAGGAAAGACTGAAAGAACTCAGTATGTTTAGCCTTGAGAAAAGAAGACTGAGGGGAGATATGATAGCACTTTTCAAATACTTATAGGATAATCATACAGAGGAGGGGCAGGATCTGTTCTTGAGCATCCCAGAGTGCAAGACACATAATAATGGGCTCAAGCTACAGGAAGCCAGATTTAGGCTGAATATCAGGAAAAACGTTAGAGCACTACCTCAGCAGGTGGTGAATGCTCCAACACTGGAGGCATTCAAGAGAAAATTGGACAACCCTCTGTCATATCTGCTTTGACTTGGATTCCTACAGTGAGCAAGATGTTGGACTCGATGGCCTTATAGTTCCCTTCCAACTCAGTTATTTTATTATTATTGTACCTCACAGTCTAAGCTCTTCCATATTCATCAGTATGACTCCATTTAGCCTGGTTTTTTTAAATGTAAAACAAATCCTAGAAATGTTTATAGCTATTGTATCATTTTGTCTACCTTCATTATTTAAGCTGTAAGTGATGGGTGGTCTGCCTTCGACTTTTGTTGGACGTCAGCCCCCAGCAGTCCTCACCGTTAACCTTCCTTTCCAGGGGTGCTGGCTGTTGCAGTCACAACGTCTGAAGGTCCACACTTTGCCTACAGCTGCATATCCCAGTGAAGCCTGTAATTTCAAAACTTAGAGTATAGGCAGCTGATTGGGTTGCTGACTTTTGAGAAAGCTTCTGAGGATAACATAGTGCTGACTGAAGTGCTCAAACTGATTGCCTCTATTATATTAGCCAAGTGCAGTACATCACTATCACTTTGAAGGGCCTGATTCAAAAGTAAACCAGTTGTTAGAGAAAAATCTTTACATTGCGTCTCATATCAGCTTTTGACTCCATTAATGGTTCTGGAGTTTGATGTAAGCTTGAGTGGATAGATATTGACTATCTCTTAAGGTATTGTTGAATTACACTCCAGGATACATGAGATAAAGCAAGAGTTTTTATCTTTACTGCTTTCGGTAATGTTGCTACCACCTCTTTCTCTAAAGGGGAAAAAAACCTCAAAAATGTTTCCCCAAACTATAGAATGACCAATAGAACAGGTCCGCAGCTTGGGTGTACTCCTGGATTCATCCCTAAGCTTGGATGCCCAGGTCTCGGCGGTGGCCAGGAGTGCATTTGCACAACTAAAGCTGGATCTGACATCCTTGAGATCTGACATCCTTGAGATATCAGATTTGGCTACAGTGACACATGCCTTAGTTACATCCTGTTTGAATTACTGTAACACACACTATGTGGGGCTGCCTTTGAAGACGGTTTGGAAACTTCAGCTGGTGCAAAACTCTGCAGCCAGACTACTGACTGGGGCCAGCTACAGGGAGCATATAACGCACCTGTTACAAGAACTGCACTGGCTACCAGTCCGTTTCCGGGCCCAATTCAAAGTGCTGGTCATTACCTATAAAGCCCTATACAGCTGGGTCCAGGCTACCTGAAGTACCGTATCTCCCTATATGCACCTTCTCTGCGATTAAGATCAGCAGAGGAGGCCCTCCTCTTGGTCCCATTGCCAGTACAAGCATAGCTGTACTAGCTGATTCTCCTTCGTGGTCTCTGTGGATGCACACTAATGGGTCAATCTGCGCCTGAGCAGAGCAGCCTCGGAATTTCTAAAGCTCTAGCACCTAGGCTATATCCCCACCTCCGGCACCGGGTGCCTCAGTTCCGTTTCCTGCCGCCGCTGTAGCAGCATCGTGTTTCGGAGCTAGTGTGTTTTCCCTTTATTCCTTCTCTTTTCTCTCAGACCTCCTCGTGTTAGAACCTTTGGACTTGCCTTACTATTCTTCTGGACTGTGAGTTGGCTTTGAAAGCGTAAAATTGTGTTGTTTTGGAGGCGTTTATGGCCTCGTCGGGGCCTTTCAAACGTTGCTCGGCCTGCAATGCGAAAGTCCCCCTCTCAGACGGTCACTTGAAGTGCCTCTTTTGCTTCAGGGAGGAGCACCACCCAGCCTCGTGTGCTTTCTGCAAAGCGTTTACCAAGCCCGCTTTAAAGCATAGGCTTGAGAGGCTGAGGGCGCATTTGTGGTCGAAATCCCTTTGCCCTCCAGGACCGGGGATGGATCCTCCATGGGCCCCGCTGTCTGAAACGTCCTCCGTTTCGGGGCATTCTCCGCCTGCCGCGAAGAAAACTGGGAAATCTACCTCCTCGGGCTCGAGGTCGACGGCTTCCGCTGCGGCGTCGAAGCCTCCCTCAGGCTCGACACCGAGTAGGAAGAAGAAGAAGACATCTTCTGCTTTGGGCTTGCCTCAAGCTCTGGCCTCCTCACCGAGACCCATCCACCGCATCAGGCAACAAGCGGCTGACGAACTTTCGGAGGACAAGGAGATTCCGCCTTCAGGGACGGTTCTACCTACATCCCCTCCTCTTAGTCTATCCTCGAGTTCACCTCATGGCTCACCTGTGGCCCGTTCTGAGACTCCGACTCCTCCTTCTCCTCCTCTGGAGCCTGTTGCCGCACCCTCGCAGAAGAGAAAGCGGAAGACCCGGCACGTCGAGCCCGAGTCCAATTGGGCTCGACCCCAACTAGCACCCGCAGAGCCTCCACAGTACCCGGACGTCCACCATCCATCTTGGGAAGATCCGCGTGGCTTCTTTAGGCGAAGAGGCTTTGGGTTCAAGGGCCCTGCTTTTCCGACACCCTTCACCCAGCCTCGTACTTTGGTTTCAGACACTGGCAATCCTACTTTAACCGGTTTCCACCTTACACGGAAGGCTTTTTTCAGCAACCAGGCGAGCCCTCCCCGCATCCTTCTCAACCGAGGATAAGGGAGCAGCAGTTGACTTTGTCGCCTACAGGGCCTTCGTCGGGCTCGATGCCGGACTCTCGGTGTCGAGTCGAACAAACACTGAATATATTACCACCTATACTCGGAAAAAACAAGACATATTTGACCTTACACCTGATAACGGCATCTAGAATTGTATATGCCAGTAAGTGGAAGATGACAGAGATCCCGACAAAGAAGGAATTTATTGAAAAATTTTTGGAACTAGCAGAAATGGATATTTTGACAGATACATTAAATGACAGACTGGATAATAATAAATGGGAACCTCTTTACACTTGGATGAAATCTACATCAACTTAAGTAGAATAGATTAGATCAATACTATGTTAGAGAGTATAAGATAAGATTAAATGAATGGAATATATTGTAATAAATCACTACAGTCTCATCCTTTAAAAAAAAAAAACACCGCGTGTGCCTCCCTCGCCTGCTCCTTCTTCTCGGGCTCGGGAAGACGACTTCATGGAGGCACTAACTCGCCCTGAGTCAGAGTTGGACTACCCTCGGACCCGGTCGCCTGCTCGCTCCCTGGATCGCGACGTTGATGTCGAGTTGGGCTCGAGCACGGACGAGGGTGAAATCAGGGAGGATTCACCTGTCGACCTCCCCACTCCAGCTTCGGTGGTTGTTGGGAGCCACCCCCCTCCCCCTCGGAGGATTACACCTCATACGCTCAGTTAATCAAGTGTATCGCTGATGTCCTTGACCTTGCTGTCGTCAAGCCACAGCTCGAACAGCTAGACAAGGTCTATGAGGACATCACCAATGATCAGCTGGCTCCCCTACGCTTGGTCTTTATTCCATCGTTGCTAAGCCTGGCCGAAGAGTCTTGGGATAAGCCTTCCACCTCCCAGCAAGTCCCTCGTCCAGTGGAGAACCTTTATAAGACCCATGGTTCCGGGACTGAATTTCTCTCGAAGCATCCTCTGCCCAACTCTTTAGTGGTGGATGCTACACAATTGCGTAGCCGCGGCAAGTCCACGTCGGCTCCTACTGACAGGGAGGGCCGAAAGTTAGACACTTTGGAAAGTAAGTCGTACACGTTCACCACCTTTGTTCTCAGAGTGGCTAACTATCTAGCGGCCATGGGTGCCTACCACAGGCACCTATGGAATGCGGTCCTTCCTGCTTTGAATGCTGCCCCCGAGGACATCAGGAGCACCTGTTTGGCACATCATCAGGAAGCCATGTCCCTCGCCCGCCAGGAAAGGATTGCGGCTAGGCACGTCATAGATGCATCTTCCAAACAGCTGGCTACAGTGATTGCCTTACGTCGACACGCATGGCTGCGGTCGGCTACTATTGCTGAGGACGTGAAGAATAGGATCGAGGATCTTCCCTTCGATGGACTGGGTCTCTTCGATCCTAAAACAGACGAGATCCTCAAGAGTCTGTTGAAGCACCGGAGGACTGCAAGATCCTTCACCTCGCAGTCTGCATCTCGTGGGTCCTGGCGCCAGCCTCATTCTTCCAGGCCTTACTTCAACCATACGAGGCCACAACCATCATTTCCTCAAGGTCAGTCACGTCAGCAGTCCGGTAGGCAGCGGCCACAACAACAGGCCGGTCGCCAGGACAGGAAGACTAAGCAGCCTCTTTAGTCTCCTACAGCCACCAACACCACTTCTTGTCACGGTTAGACTAGCCCAATTTTTTGATGCCTGGAGGTCTATCACCTCCGACTCCTGGGTTCTCACTATTAGCGCCACTGGTTATGCGATTGAGTTCGACTCCACACCTTGCACGGGTTTTGTCAGGAATACGGACACTTCTCCTGTCTTGCGTGAAGAGGTGGACAAGCTACTCTCTAAGGATGCCATTACCTTGGTGGAAAACCCTGATCTTTCACGTAGCTTTTTTTCACACTACTTTATTATTCCCAAGAAAGATGGAGGTCTCCGACCTATTCTTGACCTTAGACCCTTGAATTTCTACATTACGCTCCGGCGTTTTCGTATGGTCTCTCTGGACAGCACTATCCAGATGCTCAGACAGGGAGATTGGTTTGCACTTATTGATCTCAAGGATGCTTATTTTCACATTAGTGTCCGACCTGAGTATCGTCATTTTCTAAGATTTTCGCTGGATGGTGTAATCTATGAATTCAAGGCTCTCCCATTTGGACTGTCCACATCACCTAGAGTGTTTACAAAGTGCGTGGCAGCTTACCTTCATCTGCAGGGCACCACTGTCTTTCCGTACCTTGATGACTGGTTGCTGGTGGCAACTTCCTCTGAGACTTTGTCGCGTCATGTAACATTTACTTTGTCCCTCCTGTCTGATCTTGGTCTCCAGGTCAACTACGAGAAGTCAACGTTGACCCCTACCCAGTGGGTGACCTATATTGGTGGGGTCCTGGACGCTGTTTCAGGCCGTGCCTTCATCCCGGAGGGCCGTATCCTGAAGATACAAGACCTACTTCCTCACTTCACTGTGGGGGCAGAGGTCCAAGCTTTGCTGGTTCAGCACCTACTAGGACTGATGGCCTCCACCACTGCGGTCATTCAACATGCCAAATTGAAGATGTGCTCCCTTCAGGCGTGGTACCTTGCATTGTTCAACCCTCTGACCAATCTGCCCTCCAAAACTCTTACAGTCTCGGCGGAGCTGGCGGAGCAACTAACTTGGTGGTCCCTCCGCCCAAATCTCCTCGTGGGCAGGCCCTTCGGCCCTCTTCAGCCGTCTATTCAACTCACCACAGATGCCAGCCCAACTGGTTGGGGAGCACACATCCAGGATCTTACAGCAAACGGTCATAGGACTCCAGAGGAATCCCAGCTTCACATCAACCTGTTGGAACTTCTCGCTGTTTTCAAAGCGCTCCGAGCATTCGAACGCCTCCTCTCTGGACAAGTTGTGCAACTGGCAACTGACAACACCACTTTGGTTTATTATCTGAACAAACAGGGGGGCACACATTCCCAACGACTCCTTTATCTGACTATCCAGGTCTGGGAGTGGTGCTACGAACGCCACATTTTTCTGATCGCGGTACATGTGGCCTCCACCAGCAACCTCCTTGCAGATCGTCTAAGTCGGTTGCGGGACTGCACTCACGAATGGTCTCTGGACAATGCAGTCTTCCATTCCCTCTGCCTGAGGTGGGGTACTCCATGCCTGGATATATTTGCGTCTGCCATCAACAAGAAGTGCGATCGGTACTGCTCCCAGGCAGGGGCAGGGACCAATTCGGAGGGGGATGCATTTATGGTTCCCTGGACAGAGGGTCTGTTGTACATGTTTCCCCCCATTCCGCTAATCCAGAAGGCGATCATCAAGGCCCGGCAGGAACGAGCAAACGTCATCTTCATCGCTCCCTGGTGGCCTCGCCAACCCTGGTTTGCCCTTCTACATCAGATTGCCATTGATCACTTTCGTCTGCCAAACCTCCCTCATCTACTCTCTCTCCACGACGGCAGGACGCTCCATCCGGATCTGGACTCCCTACACCTCACGGCTTGGAGGCTGGACCTTCTATAGTGGACGTCCTCAATCGAACACGAAGGCCTTCCACAGTGGCCACTTATGCGCGAAAGTGGAAGACATTCTCTGATTTCACTACTGAACATAACTTACCTGTTTGCCCTACCTCGTTGGACACTCTCTTGAGGTTCCTCCTCCTCCTCTTCCAGCGTGGGCTGTCACACTCTACTCTTAGAGTATACATTTCCGCAATTGTCGCCCATCAGCCTCCTCTTTCTGATGCAGCCAAGTTGTTTCAGCACCCGACGCTGAAACAGTTCCTTAAGGGCCTTCGCAATATGCACCCGGCCTACAAACCACCCACACCTCAGTGGTCCCTTCAGCTTGTCCTCCGGAAATTGATGTCTCCACCTTTCGAACCTCTGGCTTCTACTTCTTTGAGACTACTTACCTTCAAGATGGCCTTTCTCCTCGCTGTCACTTCAGCGAGGCGTGCTAGTGAGCTTACGGCCCTACGCGTAGACCCACCTTTTCTACAGTTTCACCCAGACAAGGTCACTCTATTTCCAGATGTCTCCTTTCTCCCGAAGGTGGCGACATCCTTCCATCTCAATCAGCCGGTGGCCCTTCCTACCTTTTTTCCTAATCCCTCGACTAACCTCAAGAAATCACTTCACTCCCTCGATGTCAAGAGAGCTCTGGCCTATTACATCTCCAGGACTGCGCCTTTTTGGTCCTCTCAAAGACTCTTTGTCTCATTCCAGGGTCGCTCTAAAGGTACCTCTGTTTCACCCCAAACCTTCTCCAGATGGGTGGTTTCAACGATCAAGTTGGCGTATGAGCTAGCTCATAAACCTTTGCCCTCCACTATTTGGGCCCATTCCACCAGAGCGGTTGCTTCCTCCACGGCTTTCCTTCGTGGAGTGGACTTGAGTGATGTCTGCAAGGCTGCGACGTGGTCCACGCCTTTCACTTTTGCAGCACACTATCGCCTCGATATTCGGGCCAAGACGGAGGCTGCTGTGGGAAGAGCTGTTTTGGCTTCTGTTCTGACGTGACGCCCACCTCCTGGTAAGTCAGCTCGCTAGTCACCCATTAGTGTGCATTCACAGAGACCACGAAGGAGAAAAAGAAGTTACTTAGCTGTAACTCTGGTTCTTTGAGTGGTCATCTGTGAATTCACACTCCCCGCCCTCCTCCCCACTGTTCGTCACGTAGACCATTGCACATATTGTACAGCGACGGACAGTTCTACAGAACTGAGGCACCCAGTGCTGGAGGCGGGGATATAGCCTAGGTAGGAGGTCCCAGCACCAGGTGCTAGAGCTTTAGAAACTTCCGAGGCTGCTCTTCTCAGGCGCAGATTAACCCATTAGTGTGAATTCACAGATGACCACTCGAAGAACTAGAGTTACAGGTAAGTAACTTCTTTTTATTATGAAAAGGAAAGATTGAAGATGGGTTATGATAAAGCAAAACACTGTAGTCTTTGGTAACAGTAGAAGCAAGTATGAGTATACAGTTAATGCTCAGCAAATAGACCAGTCCCCCTTTTTTAATATTTGTGCATATCATTT
This sequence comes from Intellagama lesueurii, assembly GCA_037013535.1. Classification (NCBI taxonomy): domain Eukaryota; kingdom Metazoa; phylum Chordata; class Lepidosauria; order Squamata; family Agamidae; genus Intellagama; species Intellagama lesueurii. The sequence goes on along the minus strand of JBAJHW010000001.1, from coordinate 188,635,627 downwards.
CAAGAGTTTTTGTCCTAATAGGTACACTTTGATGCAGCTCTTCCAACTGTTCAATGGGAAGTGGTTGTAATTTTAAAGTTCTTTTCCAAGGATGGCCAACTAATAAACCCTGCACAGGACTGACCTGGCACTGTGGTATCTCTGTGGTATCCTCATTTTGAGAAAAAGAAGTTGACCTCACAGTTCCTAGTTAATGTTACTTGTGAACCATTATAGAAAGCATCTACTAGGCTACAGTTTCCAACTACTTTCATGTACCTTGAGGACAGATTTTGTATGATTCTCCTGGAACAGTGATCAAAGATAGATAGAGAACCTCAGATAGTAGCCGAAATCCTGTTGTGCAGTTACATAAAAGGCATAACGTTTGGAGATGGATTGCTTCAAGTTGAGAAATCTCCATATACATTATATAATGTTTACTGAGCTTTCTTAACTTGAGAATTCACCTCTAAAAGTTACACCTTTTACATAACTGCACAACAAATTTTGAGCATAATGTACATGCTCCCTTCATGATTTGGTAAGTGAAACTCTGTTGGGCCAGATTATTGGTAAATTCATGATTTCAGAAGTACCGTAACACTGAGGTGAAAATCTTCCAGCAGCAGCAGATTTTCAGTAATTAGAGATTTCCAACTCACAAGTAATCTGTTTTCTTGTGCCAAAGCATTGGGAAACAGGAGGAGGAGGCATTTAATTAATAAAAATCTCCCTCACCAGTGATATCATCACCCTTCTGCAGTTGTAACTTGCATAATAAGATTTTTGGCAGTAGTTTGTATTTTACTATTTTTTATTTTATGTGTATTCTATGCATTAATTTTACGTCTAAATCTTGTTATAACCTGGGGGTAGAACAATAAACGTATACATTTCAAATGTGCAAGGGGGGTTGTTTGAGTTTTGTTTTGTTCTGTTTTTTGTTTTTGTTTTTTGGGGGGTTTTTTTGATGCAACATGAGGATTTTGGAACACAAATTGCATCTGCTACCAGAAAGTTTAGTCAATACAAACTCGAAACAGATCCATCACATCTTGGTCAGAAATTGGAGTCCCCACACATCCTTAGGGCTTGTCCACCTCAGTCCAGAAGATTTTAAGAAGTGGGGAACAGTGCAAGGTTATCTTCCCCTCTCCCCACAAGCTAAGGGTTGCCAAATTTTTCAAATACTTTATTTTTCTTTCATTGTTTCTTTAAGGGATATGATCCTTAAAATGCATATTGTGGTTTTTTTACAGGGCAGATAGATGTCCCCCATTTCGACAGAGCTGTTCCCCTTCTCACTTCTGTATCGTTAATAGTATAATTACCAATGTGAGGTTTGTACTGGTGAAGAACCGAATAGAAAATAATGCACAATTTTTCAGAAAAGTAACCAAGCCTCAAGATTCAGCCCCAAGACAACAATTTTGCCATTACTTTTCTATAAAAATCTCCCAAATTAATGTAGGGTGAAAGTGGACATATCTTTTTTTTCATCTCATAGAGGTGCTGTGAGGTACCTTGTTTGGTTCGAAGTAGAGATGCCATGCTTTTTTCTGAGCTTTTTGAAGCTTTCTCTTAGGACAGAAGAAGGCAAGGCAAGACTAGAAATCTAATGTGTTTAGGCAGCTTTGGCTAACTTTCTGTTCTGAAGTTGTTTGTGAGGGCTAGCCTATGGCTACTGTATAAATTAATTGTGACTGCTATAATAAAATAAATTATTTTATTTTATTGAATTGAGTGTTTGATGTTTTGGATGTTCTTTACTGTAGAGTGACAAACACCAGCAGATATCTGGAAGGCTGCAAGATGTTCGAAATAGAAAGCAAAATCAGAAAAATGAGCTGGATGTTCTGGGAAAAAAATGTGATTTGGAGAGCATTGAAGTTAAGGAGCTACACAAGCAGCTTCAGGTTTGTCACCATCCACCAAACATGAAATTACTTCTTTGACATGTGAAAAGAATGGAGGACAAAATCAGAGTTTTTCATTTCTGAAGTCTGATATGGGAGCTGTTGCCAAGCAGTGGTATATGAGAGCCTAGACTCATAGATATGGAGTTTCTAGACTCTTTTGGTTATCAGGGACACTGACATCCTCTGCCACCCCTTCAGACACTCTAGTTTAGCTGCAATCCATACAGCTTTTTGGGTGGTCTAATACAGCTACACTTCTTTATCTTCTATACCTCTGAAAGGTTTCCCCACAGCCCTTAATTTGATCATTCTATAGAGACATTCAAGCAGAAGTGACCTCTCAATGTAGTTTGGCAAGTCCTATTAAAATAATTTGTACAGTTAAGAAAACAGTTATCTGCAATTGTTACATTAAGCTAAATATGCAACCTCTTTTGTGGCATGCATATAGATCAATTGTATTGCCAAATGTTTTCCAGAAATTTTTTGAAACATAATTTGGGTCCCAGACTGAGTATTTGGGACAGATTTGACCCTTACTGTGCCCCACAAACAGGTATCTGCCTCCCACCTCCTTCTTTATCCTCAGTGAAACACTGTGGTATTGGCAGAGCTTTTCACGTATGCTCAGTGGGGAACACTTGTTTTGTTGAGGATGGCATTTCTGCTCTGGACAGTATTAGAGGCAAGCAATCTGAGGACAGCCACCAGAACTATGAGGGATGTTGTTTTCCTGGCTGTCCCTGGAAGCATGCAGTGCAGAGAGCTGGGCAGAGGAAGGTAAAACTAATTTCTTTCAGGGCAGTTTAGATTTGAGAGGACTCCTGAACCATTGCTGTTTTCAGGATCCTTTCCATTAAAAGCATTTTTTAAAGTTTCTTGAGCTTTGTTGTATAGTCACACAGTAAGGCTATCTGATCATCATGTCATTTATATTCTTAAGCAGTGGTTCCCAGCCTTGACTCCCCAGAAGTTCTTGGACTACAACTCTCAGAAGCCTTCACCACTAGCTGAGCTGACCAGAATTTCTGGGAATTGTCACCTAAGAACATCTGGGGACCCAAGGTTGAGAAGCATTGTTCTAAAGAAACTGATTGCCTTTCCTGCTATTTCATGTAGCACCTCAGCCATAGGCAGTGGTAATAATAATTACCGTATTTTTCCATGTATAAAATGACACTTTTTCCTAAAATAATTAGAGGAAAAATTGATGGTTGTTGTCACAATCCCCGTGTGGCCCCTGCTTGTTTCACCAAACTAAGAGCTCATGCTACGTGTCCTTCAGCTGCCACCAGTTGATTACATCAACATTATCTATTATTAATGATTGAGGTCCAGACCATATGTCATTTTAAAAGAACCAAATAGAAATTGTTTATTGTTGCAGATGTTGACAAGACAAGCAATGTTGTTAACTCTTAAACAAACATCCTCCTTTATCCACTCCCAACCACCGCTCTCCTGCCCAAACTCCAAAACTTTCAATCTCAACTCTCAATCTCCCTGACTCATCTCAAACTCCTTAGCTAAACTCCTCCTCCTCCTGCTGAGTCTCTTATATCTCGTGACTCCGCCCCTCCAGCACTCCCATTGGTCTATGCAGATATCCTATGAATATTCATGACCTGGGCGGACGCCACAGTTTTATACATGGAAGGAGGCAGAGGCAAAGGAGCAGCCGCGCTCAGCCACCTCTTGCGGCTGCCCATTGACTGCTGCCGCCGCCACCGGATTGCCTCCTCCAGTGCCACTCGCGGGTTCCCTTTGGGCAGGGGACAAGGCAGCAGCGACGTGAGCTGGAGGTGAGCCCCGGCAGTCGCACTGGAGGAGGCGATTGGGCGGCAGAGGCAGCAGCAGGAGGAGGCGGAGGAGCAGCTGCGCTGGGCCGCCCCTTGCGGCTGCCCCTTGACTGCTCCTCCAGCAAGGGTCAAAATTAAGGGGTCGTCTTATACATTGGGGGGGGGGTCGTATACACGGAAAAAATACAGTATATACAGCAAAACACCCAAGAAAGCTTTCAGCTGCACATGTTACAGGCTGTATTTTGTTTTCATGCTGGTGACTGTTACAGTGGCACTGGCTACAGGAGTTTTCTAAACATTTTAGACTCATGAGCTCAAGAAACTGGATTCAATTTTCACAGGATTTTTGAGTTAGTCTACTGCAGCCAACGCATCAAAAAGTACTTTATCACCTAAAAGCCTAACACGTTTTGTTTTTTTTGAGCAGTGTAATGTAACCAGCACAAAAATGTTTGAATATTTTGTTTTGGTGTTCTACCTGAAAGATCTGACTCAATAATTACTTCAGTAAACTTTACAAAACATAAAATAGACTTTCCCACATGATAAACAACGCTTAAGAGAAAATGTGCTTCCAATGTATTAACTCAGCATATCTTCAGTAATTTCAGACTCTGAGTTTATTTCTTCCAAATAATGATATATGCCATAGAAAGTTGTTGGGAAAGAATTTTCATGCAAAATTAAATTTGAGGTACATTATCACATTGTCTTGATTGTAGCATATGAAAAGTATACTGATTATACATTTTAAAAATTTGCCTCCCAACTCTGCAGGAATATCAGAATAGGTTGATACTCCTTGTTCCTGAAAAACGGCAGTTAAGTGAGAAAATAACTCATATGCAGTTGGACAAATCTCCTAGTACGTATTTTAAAAAGAATATATTTTCATCCTTTCTACAATTTTCTTTGCTTGTTGTGACCAAGTACAAACAGTGGTGAAAGGGGAAAGCAAAGTTAAGAATTTGGGAAGGACTAAGGCTGAGGCTGATTTCATAATTGCAAGGATAGCTGAACAAAATGAGTAATTGGCTGGCTGATACTTGAGGTGAAAGCTTTTGTCGGAATGTAGAAAAGGGAGGATTGGCTAAGGAATAAGAAGTTGCATAAACAGAATTGAGAGGGTGTTAATGCTAATAAAACATTCTTTGTTTATCATATTTGGACTGTATTTTGCAGACAGATAAAATTCAGCTTGGAACATAGATATTTCAGACTGAGAAGTTTCCCATCATCTTCCATATTATAGGAAAATGTAACAATGAATTGATAAGCCAGTATCTTTAGCCTGCAAAATACAAGACTGAGAAGAGACATGGTGGCAGTATTTAAATATCTCTGTCTCTTTAAATAAGCTCTGTCAAGTAGAAGTAGGCAAAGTTGTGTGCTCTACTCTGTCAGAGGGCAAAACTTGATCTAAGCACCTTAAGGTAGAGGAGCGTATATCTTGATTTTACAAAAGATGAACAATAACAGTCGTTTAGCAGCCACAGCAGATTGACAATGGAACCAATAGATTACATGTTTTTCTCTTTGTCAGTCCTGAAGCCAAGGCTGGACAGCCATCTTTTGGGAATATTTCAGCTGTGGATTTCTTGGCATTAATTACATAAGGGTTTGGACTAAATGGGTCAGATGTAATATGCCGGTTATGATACAATCATTGAGCAGAGAATATTCCCAGAGAGAAAATGAGTGTGAGAAAGTCTGTCTGGTATACATGCATGTGCACATGATAGGGCATGTATGTGCATGTTCATGCCCGAGTCTGGGCAGTCACATTGGGAAACACATGCAGTGGTGTAGCCCCACTGACATTGGTATGTGGCCACCAACGCAGATGCCCACAGCCCATTTGACCCTCATACTGAAAAAATGTCCCCGTCCCTGTCCTGCTTCAACTCTATGTATTAAATCCAACCCAAAGCTAAATCCGTTCAGCCACAGATCCATTGAGGGCTCATCTCTAGTTTTTAGTTTCAGTGCTTTGTTGTTAACATACAAATAATAGTGACCCGTAATGTCATAGTTTCAGGCATTTCTGAGCCAAAATGTAAAAACACTATGTATTTATAAGGACTCTGTAAATGATGAAAAAAATAAATTGAAAGTTTGCAGATAAAGATAAATGTTGAATGTTTGAATTTCTCTCTGCAGATACAGACCTTAATTCACTGCACAAGAAATCGTCAGAGAAAGAAGAGTTATGCCAAAGACTTAGGGAACAACTAGACGCACTAGAGAAAGAAACAGCTTCTAAGCTGTCTGAAATGGATGCTTTTAATAATCAGCTTAAGGTACTATCTTGTTGGAGGCTCTTCAATATAAATCAGAGTAGTCATTTGCTTCCTGCTCTAAAAGGCAACAGAACCACACAACTATATTCAGTATATATATATCTCAGCTCCAGACGGTCTGTCATTTCTGATATTTATTTCAACTTGTCAGGCACACTTCAGCCAATGAGACTCTGTACGTGACAATTTCTTGCAAAGCGCTTACTCCGTTTTCTTTTATGTGGTGCTGATATTCAACCTTTGATCTGATTTGACATGAAAAAGTGCAGTGAGGGGCAAATGTCAGCATTTTGCAGTTGGGGGCCTCATGTATGTATGCCGTTCTGTGTTGTAACTGGAAATAATATCACTAGGTATTGTAGGTTCAAAGCAAATTGCAAAATAATCTAATTTGTACTTTACCTTTTAATATAATTAATAAAAGCTAACCACAGAATGTAGTAAGACAAGAAGGGGTGATCTTGTTGTCTCAGCTGTTCCCCAGTGGAACAGTTTTCACTGTATCTTCATGCCTTACCCATGTGCACTTTACACACACAGTGGCAGAAGCAGTGGGGATACCTTGCCACAACAGTTCAGGAAGGGAGCCCCATGTGCCATTCCTTACCCACCTAAGTACAGTGGATATAGTCGTCCTCAGCATCATCCTTACCTCACCTTCTGTTTCCAGTCTGGAGGGATGAGTACTATCACTTAGAAAGCTTGTGAACACACCCTTAACTTTTCTGCCCTCCATTTGATAGGCTCTGCAGCCTTTGTCAAGTTCAAAAATAACTTCAAATTCCTTGAAGTTTCCCACGGAGACTTAACCGCTGGAGGCTGGATTGAGCAAGTGCACAGTCTTCCCCAAGTACTCTAGTAAAATGTAGTGATTATTTCTAGATTGGCATCTTTGCATCTAAATTAGCATGTGCAAATATGCCTTCTGATTTGTTCTGTCATTTTGATGCATTTGGTCCATGTAGCTATCCTACAACATACTTTTCCCTTAACACCTGAAAGGGAGGCTTAAAAGATCCCCTTCTCCTTGCGTTGATCCAAGCACTTTGCAATGCATGAGCTAGAGATGCATCCTGGACAAGAAATGGAAACAACTGCCTCTAGGAAGGATTCTGTTAGCTAGTTATGTGGGAATAATTGGAGAACGTTCCTAGCGCTCTTGCAGCAGCCACTTCATCATTTAGTCCAGCAAAACAAGGCTGATCAAGACAATGACAGTTTGTGTATAGGAAAGAAGTTTCAGCACACTAAGTGAAGGACTGAGCATACCTGTGGGGTATGGAGTATTGACTGTTGGGGAGTAGAATGAAAACTGGTGTAAGAAAGGGAGTGGAATAAAGCATTACAGCAGAGAGTGTGACGAAACAGGAACATTCTGTCCTTTAGTGTTTGTTGTGGATCCCACTTACATACTATAGTGTGATTTGGTCTTGATGAAATGTAATTTCTAGTCTTGTGAAAGCTTAAGGGAAAATTTTTAAATAGTAATGATCTTAGAACTGCAGAGTTGAGGGACCCTATGGATCATCGCATGCAGCCCCTGTCAAGGAGGCACAACCTCTGGCTCTCAAAAACCTCTTTGTACTCTTAAAAAAAAAACAGGACAGTGTGATTAGTGCACAGCATACTAGTGGAGTGGTTCAGAGTGTTCCAGTTAAAACACCATGGATTCCCAACAGTTTTAACAGATGCAGGGCAAAGTGTAACAGCTTTTTATCTGCCTTATCTTACAGTGTGAGACTGTGGATGCTTCTGTTCTTCAGTGCCTTTTGTGTCTGCTAAGCTGTCTCAACAACCTCTTCCTCTTACTTAAGGTTATTTTCTAATCTTTGGCCTTTTTTGCTTCTAATAATTTCATTGTTTTCTCTGTGTGTATTTTTAAAAAATCCTTTAGTGCTTAACTTCAAATCTTGCCTTTGCAATAATTAGTGCTGTATAGCATGAACAGATTTTCCTTTGCTCTTCTTGCTTGCTTTTAAACAACATTTGTTCACCAACAACTCTAAAGTGTTTCTATCATACATCTAACCAGTCACTGTATCAAAGATCCTTGGTCCCACCATGGTAGAAAGTTTTCCACTTTAGCCCACTTTTCCTGAAGTGAACACTGATACATTTATAGACCGTCTGTTATATATATCACTTATGGTAAGTTGTAAATATTTTTAAAAATTATAGTGGAAGTAGACAAAGAAAAACAAGTTTCATTAGTACATTACTAATAATGGTTAGTAATGAATTGACTGACGTAACAAGAAGTATTAATAGTTACTTGAAATATATGTTTAAAGATTAAAATAGTAAGTTTTGAAATTAAAAATTTACATGAATGGGGGAAGCAAGTTAATGTTTTACATTTCCAAAGGCATCTATAGAAGAGTAGTTCTGCAGAGGTGCTTTTTCTTCTGTGGAAGCAGACAATGGCACAGTGCTGGAGTGGTGAGCTGAAGCACAGGTCAGATTGTAAGGGCACTTCACATGCATGCATGATATCCTATGTGCCAGAAACATTGATCGTGCCAGACTGTAGTTATTTAGTGGTGATAAGATGGACATCTGAATTCATGTTTGTCCAGCTGTGCTTGTGATATGGAATTTGTTTTGTGGCAGGCTCTTCATCTTTAATAGCTATATGGCAGGCATGAACAATATTATCCTCTGCATACTGGAAATAACTATACCTTCAGTATTTCTCCCATGCAGATGGTTCAGAATTTCAAAATTTCCAAAACTTACCGCTGTTGTTCTTTCCATAAATTTGATTGAGGGAACTTGAGACCTACTGTGTACTCAATGTGTAATTCTGTTTTCTGGGTTATATCTATATGCCATTTATAGTATATACGTTTTGACTGGCATCTGCTTTAAAGGTCTCCTATTTACTGTCATAGATTTGCAAATAACAATCCAGATGTTGACATTTTATGCATAGGGGATTTATTCACTAATAAACACTTAATAGCCTTGAAATAATTGTGTGGGATAATTAAAATGGCATGGCAATCTGAATATATCCAGTTTTGTCAACAGGTAGTCCCAAGCCAACATTTTCAATTTGCTTGTCAGTTGCCAGGATGGGTAGTTAAAGTGGTTAAAACAGTAATATTTTGGTGTACTTTTGTTCCTTGAGCCCTTATAGCCCTTCCCCTGTGTTCCTCTTCTTGATGGTGTGTGTGTTTGTGCAGTCATACTCACTAATTTTCATCCTCCTAGGGTAGACTATTTTTAGAGGTCTGGATTCCACACACCTACTCTAGGACCTTAGAAAGTCAAAGAAGCTCACCTTCTCCCATTTCTATATTGAAACAGACATACGTACGTTATTCAAAAAGCCCACTGACATGCTTTGGTAACTAGGCATGGGGGAAAATTTTGCTAGACTTCCTCTGAATGAAGTCACCTCTGTTTTCAGGGAGGAACCTATCCTAGATCTAAAGCATCTCAAGCAAAGTGAAAAACCTGGTGAAATTTCCTCTTCTATGCACCATATATGGGTGTGTGTTTTTTGAGTAATTTTCTTTATATATATATCTGAGGGTGGTGGGGACCACAGTTGTGCGATGGGGGGGTGTCATGAACAGCCTTGGGGCTGCACTGTGCTCATGCCTATTCTAGAATGACAAACTCACAGGAAAGTCTGGTCTTGGAGTCTTCATGCCTCCAGAAATAAAATGATCCGTATTCTGGCATAGGCTTGACCTAAGCAGCCTACTCTTTGTAGCAGGGGAGTTTGATGCAGCCTCCTCTGACACCATATTATATTGTCAGGATCAGACTCTGGCCTCAGTTGACCGAGACGAAAGTAGGCATTGTGAGGACTAGTCCACTATGACATGTAGGTCATGGCCAGAACAAAACTCTGTGGAGTGTAAGTTGGGCTGGATCAGATTCTTGTTGGGCTGTAAGCTGGGTTCTGGAGTGGGAAGCTGTTCCTGCTGAAGTCTTCTATGCCTGTCACTAAAAGGGTCCCATTGAAGTAATTTGAGAGGCAAAGGGCTAAAATCCAGACTGGAGCCCCAGGTTAGCAGTGTGTTGTCAAGAGGGAGAAAACAAGTACACAGACATGTGTCACTTATTTCTCCTTCCTCTCCTGCCCCAACCTTCCACTGAGCTTCTGCCATTTCTCTCCTCTCTCCAAGATGCCCAGCAGTTTGCTTTTCTAAGGTGCCCATAGCCCCTTGTCATGTGCAGGAACATGCTGGAGAAATGAACATGGTGCTGGAGATTGGCATTTCATGTTGCAGCATTCCTTGCCTCCTGTGTTGTTATTGTTGTTGCTGTTGCTGTTGTTTTGAAAGTGTTTTAAAATGTAAGTAAAATGTGGAAGGGGATTTGCCAGGTGTCAGGGAGATGGCTGTGGACATTATGACATCCAAGAGCATTGCACTGTGGATTCCAGCCTTAGACTAACTGACTCCTCTGTGTGTGGTGTCTGATGTTTAATCCTTTCCCTTTTCAGCCATGGAGCTAAGTGAGTTCATTAGGTTGAATAGCATTAAGTAAAAAATTCTTAGAGTTCAAGCCAGAGAAGGAGATAGTCTCATGTCTCTCTGCATAATGTTTGGAGGAGGCATTAACATATGAAAAAGATTAATTATGCAAGCAAACCATGTTCCAAAGTCTTGAGATAAGATACAGATATAGTAAAAAAATGCATCATTAATAATTGAAAAAATTAAAAGGGCATCAGTAAATCTAGAATTGCTACTTTAAGCACATATAGTTCTTTTCACTTCTGACAGTAAATGTGGCTGCTGTTATTATTATTGTTATTGATGTTTTTGCCGTTGTTACAAGTGTATACTTGAGAAGCATATTTTAAGTACTTGTTTGTTACTTAACCTTTCAATCTTTTTTGTTAGAGAGACTGAACACCTCTTATTGTAGAATTGCCTTGTGTATTTGTATCCACTCTTGAATTAACAGCACTGCTTGTCTAAAAAGCTGCTTGCATTGTGCTCAATGTATTTCATTTTATATTTCCATATTAGGAGCTCAGAGAAGCCTACTCCACACAGCAGTTAGCACTTAAGCAGCTTCACAAAAGGAAGCAAGACAAGATCCAAGAACTTGAAAAGAAAAGAGCAGAACTTGCACAAAAGAAGAGAGCAGAAGATGAGGCTGCACGGTAATGTGCTTAAACATTCAGGGGTTTAAAATTCCAGTTTCAGTGTCTTTTCTCAGAAGGTTAAAACCATTTTTGTTACTATTTATGTTGGGATTCTGAGTTCTTTTTGAAAGTCAATTGGTAATTTAGTTTACTCCAATTTCACCTTTATGTTTTGTTTGATTTGGTGTTTTTAATGCTGCAAAATTGTATGGTTTGGGGGATGGTATTGTGAGGAGTCATAGAATACTGCAGACCTGTCTCTACATGGGAAAGTGCAGCCGTCATGGTTGCCATAGTAGCAGCAAGAGAAAGTAGGGAGATTCGGTGTGTGTGTGTTGGACAGATGCAAGAAGGCTTCAAATCCATGCGATTCCATACAGAGAAAGAAATGTGTCTCTGTGTTTCTCAAATAGGTTGAAATAGATACAGGGGTGCCTCGACTTACGAAATTAATCCGTATCGGAATGGTGTCCGTAACTCAAAATTTTCGTAAGTCGAAGCACCATTTTCCATAGGAATGCATTGAAAACTGATTGATCCGTTCCAGCCGAAGAAAAAAATCACCAAAAAAATAAAAATAAAACACTGCAAGCCCCTGGGGCTGCAAAAAACAAATAAATCCAAAAATAAACATAAACATAACCCCACCAGCCCAATCCCACCCTGCAAAAGCCACGAAAACAGTTTAAAAAAAGCAAAAAGCAGCACCTTACCACTGCCGCCGCTAGGAGGCCTCCCGGACTCCAACCGTCGCTACCGGGCCAGGGCTCCAGCCGCCGCTGCAGGGCCTGGCCGCCGCTGCCGGGAAAGCCACCCCGACCGCCGTGCCAGGTGCCGGCTTCCCGCGCTTCCAAAGCCACCCCGACCGCCGCACCGGGTGCCAGCTTCCCGGGCTTCCAAAGCACCGGCACCCAGCGCGGCGGTCGGGGTGGCTTTGGAAGCACGGGAGGCTGAGCCTCCCTTTTCCTAACCGTTGGGGCGAAGAAGCAGCCTCTTCGCCACCAACAGTTTGAATTTCCCACCCTTTCCCCCTGCCTTTTTGTGTTCGTAAGTGGAAGCTCTGGCCGCAAGTTGAAGCAAAATTTTGCAGCCGGAGCTTTTCGTAAGTCGAAATTTTCGTAAGTAGGGACGTCTATAAGTCGAGGCACCACTGTACCTGTCCTAAAAATGGGATGGTTGATTGGTTGGTTTTTAGCACTGACTGTTTTAAATTGTTTAGCTTTTATAACTGATTGTGAAGAGAGATGAGCATGAACTGCTGAATCAGCAGTCCATTTCAGTTTGATTTTCAGCCAAACATGTGTTTGGTGCTTCCCAGCCCCACCTCTGGTGGGCGCCCACTCAGAGGCAGCATCTGAAGGAGGCGCCCACTCAGAGGCAGCATCTGAAGGAGGCTGGGGCGCTGAACACCTGTTTGGCCAAAAAAAACGAACCAGCATTCGTTAGAAGGACATGGTGCTGACACACCTGTATAAGGAATTTTAGAATATTAATTTAAATTACAAGAAGTTCCTACTTTTAGCTATACATCATCTTTTGTTTTCCTCTATAACCAGCATAAGTGTTAAAGTAAATACTGAAAGGTAACACAAATGGTGTTTTTTAAAAAACCAAATCGAATTTGGAAACTATATACCAGTGGGTCTGTCTTTCATTTATGACAACAGTCTTTAGAAAACTGATTTCAATACGTGGTCTTCCTTCCTTTTTCGTGTGATATAATCTCTTTGTTCGTAGTTTTACTCTACTACACACCAGGGAGTGATCAGTATCGCAATCAGCACTCTGGTAGCTGCGTGTGATCGTAATACTAGGAAGGCTAGAACGTCTAGTGAGGATCAAATCGAGCTGATGCCAATGCTTCGATCTTGGATGTCTCCAGGAAACTCTGTGTTGAGGCTTCGTATTAAAGAATGTGTTGCTGACGCAAAGAACATAATAACAGCAAAACTCCAGCAAGCGTTGGCCATTTTCGTTCATCTTTCCAATGCCAAAACGGCCTAGACAAGTGGGCCAAGAATTGTGATCAGCACCAACTCTAGCGTTAAAGTCTCCGAGAATGAACATTGCCTCTCTTTCAGGGACTTTTTTGGTAGTAGCTGCCAGATCGTCGTAGAATTTGTCTTTCACTTCTGTAGTGGATGACAGTGTTGGTGCATATGCACTAATGAGGGTGACCGGTCCCGCTGATGAGTGGAGCTGCAGAGACAGGATTCTTTCACTCCCCACAGTAGGTGGAACAATGGATCTCAGCAGAGTATTTCTGACTGCAAAGCCAACACCATATTCCCTGGTCTCATTCAATGGTTTTCCCTGCCAGAAGAATGAGAAGTTTTTTTCTTTGACAGATCCCGAGTCTGGCAATCTCGTCTCTTGCAGGGCAACAATGTCCATCTGCAGTCTACTCAGTTCCATGTCGATGACAGCTGTCTTGCGCACATCGTCTATTTCCTGCAGGTCGTCAGAAAAGCCGTGGTCAGAAAAGCCAGGGGTCATTGTCCGTACATTCCAGGTGCCCAGCTTTAGGGCAGAAGTTTTCTTATCATTGTTGCATGGTGCAGGGTTATCGATCTGCTTGTCGGTTTTCACCCTAAACCCCACGCACCCCATGAGGTTGACAGACCGTGGCGAATCAGCACCTTACTGGCTGGGGGCTGCCCAGCTTAAGGTGGGCGGTAGCTACCTAGTGAGGTGCAATGACTTCTCCCACCATCGGAAGTAACCCCTGATGTCATGCTCTACGCCAATCAAGCAGAGACTTATAACTGGTAACTGCTATTTCCCGTGTTATTTTGACGCTGTAAGCGAAGCTGGAGTGTCCTCTCCAGAGCACGAAGCCTGGGTAAAATAATATGGAGGATAGGCTGTTACCCAAGCAGCAAATCCCCCCTCTCCACGTCACTGAGATAGTCCAGTGGAAAGGCAAGAGCCAATACAACTGGTTCCAGCGACGTCGCAGGAGTTGCCAGAACGACACGAACTGCCTCCGTGACTCCGGCTCCGGGTTTTGCCTCGAGGTTAACTCCTGAAGCCTTTTCCATCAGTGGATATAGCCACAAGGCAGTGGAGGTTTGAGATCAGAGTTTTCCTTCTCCTAGATGGGCTGCCTTCCACGTCTGACGAGACCCACCTACCCGGCCTGCTCTCTAATAGTGCGGAAGTATGATCTGACCCTTAAAAGGTTCCTACCCCCAGGTGTATGTAATGCTAATTGGCTTTCCTATTTACCAAATTAGGGTCAAAAATAGAATTAGAGAATTTCTGCAAACCCCCTTTTAAAGCTGAAACCCCGCCCCCTCAGCCCATGCGGTTAGAAAGAGCAAGGGTCAGCCTGGAAAAAACATCACACCAAAGAAAATATCTACCCAAAACATACCTCACTTCCTCCCTCAGCTTCTTCTTCAAGAAAGGGGCTCAAGACTCGCGATCAAAGAAAAGTGGAGGAATTTGCCCAAGCGCTTGAGGAAACCCTTCCAGGCCCGGCTGATGCAAATGCACCTGAACGATGGGAACATTTCAAGAATGCTGTGTATAACACCGCCTTGTCCACATTTGGCAAGAAGACCAAAAAGACGGCCGACTGGTTCGAAGCCCATTCGGAGGAGTTGATGCCAGCCATCGAGGATAAGAGGAGAGCTCTAGCAGCATACAAAGCCTGTCCTAGCGAGTACAACTTGCAAGCTCTTCGAGCTGCTCGTAGCCAAGTCCAACAGGCTGCCAGGAGATGTTCCAACGATTATTGGCTTCAGCTCTGCTCTCAGATACAGATAGCAGCGGACACAGGTAACATCAAAGGAATGTATGACGGTATCAAGCAGGCTTTAGGTCCAATACAGAAGAAATCTGCTCCCTTGAAGTCTGCTACAGGCGTGATCATCCAGGACCGAGCACAGCAGATGGACCGCTGGGTGCAGCACTACTCTGAGCTATATCCCAGAGAGAATATAGTAACCAAAGAAGCATTAAATAACATTGAGTGCCTGCCTGTCTTGGAAGAGTTGGACAGCGAACCAACCCTAGCAGAAATAAAAGCGGCCTTGGATTCCCTCGCCTCCGGCAAGGCACCTGGAAAGGATAACATCCCTGTTGAAGTGCTGTAAAGAGACCATCACTACCGAGCTGTATGAAATCTTTTGTCTTTGCTGGAGGGAAGGTGGAGTACCACAGGACATGAAGGATGCAAACATCGTCACATTGTACAAGAACAAAGGAGACAGGGGCGACTGCAATAACTACCGTGGCATCTCTCTTCTCAGCGTTGTAGGGAAGCTGCTTGCCCGTGTTGTGCTGAAGAGGCTCCAGGTGCTCGCAGACAGAATCTATCCAGAATCACAGTGTGGATTTCGAGCTAATAGATCCACCACTGACATGGTATTCTCCCTCAGACAGTTGCAGGAGAAATGCAGGGAACAACAACAGCCACTCTTTGTCGCCTTCATAGATCTCACAAAGGCCTTTGATTTGGTTAGCAGGGATGGCCTTTTTAAAATACTTCCCAAGATTGGATGTCCACCTCGACTCCTTAACATCATCAGGTCCTTCCATGAGGGAATGAAAGGGACTGTAGTTTTTGATGGTTCAACATCAGATCCCTTTGACATCCGAAGCGGAGTGAAACAGGGCTGTGTCCTCGCACCAACCCTTTTTGGGATCTTTTTTGCTGTCATGCTGAAGCACGCCTTTGGAACTGCAACAGAAGGTGTCTATCTCCGGACTAGATCAGACGGAAAGCTCTTTAATCTCTCTAGATTGAGAGTGAAGACCAAAGTCCAGCTGAAATGCATGCGGGACTTCCTCTTCGCCGATGATGCAGCCATTGTTTCCCACTCTGCTGAAGACCTCCAACAACTCATGAATCGTTTTAGCAAGGCCTGCCAAGACTTTGGACTAACAATCAGCCTGAAGAAAACACAAGTCATGGGCCAGGGCGTGGACTCACCTCCCTCTATTACCATCTCCACACAAGAATTGGAGGTTGTTCATGACTTTGTGTACCTTGGCTCAACGATCTCTGACACTCTCTCTCTAGATGTCGAGCTGGATAAACGCATTGGCAAAGCAGCTACCATGTTCTCTAGACTCACAAAGAGAGTATGGCTCAATAAGAAGCTGACGACATATACCAAGATCCAGGTCTATAGAGCCTGTGTCCTGAGCACACTCCTGTACTGCAGTGAGTCCTGGACCCTTTGTGCACGGCAGGAGAGGAAGCTGAACACCTTCCATATGCGTTGCCTCCGACGCATTTTTGGTATCACCTGGCAGGACAAAGTTCCAAATAGAGTAGTCCTAGAACGAGCTGGAATTTTTAGCATGTATACATTACTGAAACAGCGACGTCTACGTTGGCTTGGGCATGTCGTGAGAATGGCTGATGGTCGGATTCCAAAAGATCTCCTGTATGGAGAATGAGTGCAGGGAAATCGCCCTAGAGGGAGACCACAGCTGCAATACAAGGACATCTGCAAGCGGGATCTGAAGGCCTCAGGAATGGACCTCAACAGATGGGAAACCCTGACATCGGAGCGTTCAGCCTGGAGGCAGGCGTTGCATCACGGCTTCTCCCAATTTGAAGAGACCCTTGTCTAGCAGACCGAGGCAAAGAGGCAGTCACGGAAGCAGCAAAATCAGGGAGCTGGACAGGGGACAGATTGTATTTGTCTTCAGTGTGGAAGGGATTGTCACTCTCGAATTGGCCTTCTCAGCCACACTAGACGCTGTTCCAAGTCCTCCATACAGAGCACGTTACCATAGTCTTTCGAGACTGAAGGATGCCTAATACTAATACTTTAGAATACTGGCAAGTCCTCAGGGCTGGTGTGTTGTTTGCCTTAAGGATGGATTTCCTACACATTATTAACAATGTTTGTGTATAAAATAAAATAATGGCATCCAGTATCAGGCGCACAACTGAAAAAGCATTCATTTCAGTGGATAAGGTACGTATATCAATATTACACTTATCATAACACGTAGTTCCATCATTTAAGTTACCATAAGTAGTCCAGAGCTATTGGAAGTGAATAATGTTAACTGAAGATAGCTCCTTCAAAGATTTATTTTACTGATCATATTTATATCCCACCTTTCTTCCAAAATGTGGAGACTCACAGCACTCCATTTTACTGTCACAACCTTGTAAAATATATCTGCCTGGTCTTTACTATTAAGTCTTTCCTTTCCTTCAGTATTACGATTTGATTTTCTGACAGTGCTTCTTCTTCTTCTTCTTCTTCAAAGAAAAGCAAAACGGGAAAAGGAGAACCTCTGGCAGGAGACTATCCAGAGGGAGGAAGAAGAAAGAAGACAGCGTTTACAGGAAGAGCGAATGCAGGAGAAGCTTCATGAGGAAAAACAAAAAGCTGAGGAGGCCCTTACACAACAGAAGGAGACCCAGCAGCAGAAACTGGCAGAGGAGGATCTTGACAGTGTGAGGAGGAACAAGCAAGCAGAGATTCTAAGAGAAGTTGAGCAGCAAATGCAGAAGCAAAAAGAAGATGACAAAAGAAGACAGGGGAAGATTGCAAAAGAAGCTGAGGAAAAGCATAAATGGCTTGATGATGAAAAAAAAAGGAAAGACACTGTCAATCTACAAGTGTCGGATAAACCAATTTCTCAATTAAGCTGGCATGAAAAAAATTTAGACACCCTGAAACAGACAAAAGGGCAAAATCTTAAGTCAGCGTTGAAGAATGAAGGTATTGAATCCATGTTTTGTGAGGATATTGTTTCTTTGTGATTTAAATGTTGAAAAACGTTGTGAGTTTTTCCCTGCTGGCAGAAATGTTCCTCAAACACAGCTGTGCTGTTGGATGCTCTTTCCAATGAAAGTGAGGAAGCCACTTTCACTGATTCCCCTGAAACCTCTCATACTGCAAAACCACAGTCACTGTGGAGGGTGTGGTGGGGGTGGGTAATTCTGGAATAGTGAAGAAGGAAAAAGAATACAGTAAAATGGCCTCCCTTTTTTCAACAGCAGCACCTTCTACTACATTTCATTCCTGTCCATGTTCTCACTTCTGGTCATGGAATCTGGATGGGATCCAAACTGTTACATTTTAATAGCTTTTTTACATTTTAATTCTATTCAGGTATTTAGCCCAGAAGCATAGGGGGCTCAACGGGTGTGTGTGGAGTGTAAGTCTGCCCCTACATCTTCTCCCCTGTAAATCCTGGAGTCCTTTATGTGTTCAACATGAATGGATGCTGCAAGCACATTCAGCTAAACTCACTTAAAGCTTTTTCATGATTAGCAGCCCTTCATGGTCAGCCCACACTCAACTGATTATGGAGACCCTGAAAGCAAGTTCAGCTGAACATTGCTTACAGCACCTATATGTCCTTTCATGTAGAATATACAAAGGTATGCAGGATTTTTGGATAGTGGGGCAAGATGAAGAGTGTGTATTATCAGATCACCACCACCCGTTGAACACTACTCATTCAGGTTAAGCACAAACAGCGTTTGTATGTTCTGGTGGTTTCTAGGTTATCTGAGAGTATTTCAAATATGGTAGCAGATTGCACTGGGATATTGAGTTGAATCAGTTGATGATTTACCATGCCTTCAGTGATTATTCATGCCTTCCGGCCAATGTTGTGCAAATCCTAAAGTAGGTAGTTGCATATAGCATAGCTAGTTGCAAATAGCATAGCTGCCAGGACCAGTAGCCAGTAATGATTCTTCCTCAACTTTCCAGGTCATCCTGTTACTGCCTCTGAATCTAAGCCGTCAGTTGGCTTGGTTAATTACAGAGCTTTATATCCATTTGAAGCAAGGAACCATGATGAGATGAGTTTCAGTGCTGGAGATATAATTCAGGTAAGAAATAGGAAATGAGCTGATCATTCTTGAAGATGAAATGAAGATATTTATTTTGAGCTAAACAAAATTTCCTCTGTAATGTGCTAGAAATACAAGAAAGTAAAGAAATAAAATATGTATTTTTAAACTAGTAGGCCAAAATCCTCTCATGTAGCTCTGCTGGCGCAGCTGAAATGACTTCACTTCCAGCAATAGTTAATCTATTAACTATTGCTTGGAGTATCTGCTTGGTTTTCAGGCTGCGACTGACTTCATCTCATTGCATGTGTTGCACATAACTGAAAATCAAATTGGGGATTTCTTTAATTAGCAGCAATCTACCACTGCTGGTGATGTTACTACACTGATGGAGCTATGCCGCAGGATGCTAACCACAGAAAACTGATAACATAACATTTTATAAACAAACTCAGGGTTCCCTCATTGATGTTGTGTTTTCTTCTTTTCTCCAGGTTTCTGAGAAAACTGAGGGAGAGCCTGGCTGGTTATATGGGAGCTTCCAAGGGCATTTTGGCTGGTTTCCATGCAATTATGTAGAAAAAATACCTGAAAATGAAAAAACATTTTCACCTCCTAAGAAAGCCTTACTTCCCCCTTCAGTATCTTTGCCAACTGCTTCAGTTCCTGTAGAGTAAGTAACTAGTACCAAATACAATATAAAGCTATTTAATTTTATCTATTTTGGGAGCTCATTTGTTAGTTGTCAGTATTTCAGTTTAAATCTGTAGAAGTATTTATACATATATTTTAATGCATTTTATCTATTGGTTAGAATCCAGTATTTACACCAGTATAAGTACAAAAGCATAACTTAAAACAGCAAATAGACAGTAATTAACGAGCCCCCGATGCATAGTCACATGCTAAGTCATGCAGCTGGCACAAGACTAGAAATTCAGGCAGGTTGTTCAATTAGGAGCTATTCTCTACTCCATTACTCCATTGCCTTATACACCAGCATAAATAACTCAGTTGGATTTTGGCCATTGAGAAATGATGGCTGTGATCCAATGATCCACCAGCATAAAATGGTAATTGTGTTGCTTTGAGTTCAGAAGTTATAATTCTCCTATATACCTTATGCCTAAAAGTCAAGGGTTTGAGTTTCCTTAGAGGTATAGAATACTGAATTGTAAACCATACAACTCCATGTGTACAGCAACTTATGTGTATTTTGAAACCTTTGTTGCATTACAGCTAATTGCTGCAACTCTTCTACATGTTTATCTGTTGAACTTGTAGGACTGTTTCGCCAAGTAAACCAACAGAAGAAATTGACTACCAGAATATATCTTTCTCAAACTTAAATATAAACACAGGGCAGAAGAAATCTGCCTTTACTCGTACAGTATCTCCTGGATCTGTTTCTCCCATTCATGGGCAGGTATGTTCTATTGATAAGAAAGCTGTTTATACTCCCATATTATTGTATTTTTTTACCATTATGTAGAGAACAAAAATATTTTATCTGAAACCCATGACTAAATTTTAAGAAATACAAGGCTTGCATTCTGAAGTTCTGGAATTTGCTAATCATGTGTTTGTTAATTAGAATGATTTCTATCCTGTTCTTTTTACATATTTGGGGGGCAGGTTTCAAAGCAACTGTTCTATTAACAGCTGTACATTTGTCTGCTACATTTACAAATTTGCTGGAATATTTTTCCAGAATATGTATGCTAAAATATGTGTGCTAGAGTGACAATAGAAAAAAAAAATTACTAGTGGGTATAGTTTTTTATCCATGGTGATGAATATAAATTTACTTCAAAATATGACTGGGATAAGTAATTTATATCCTCTACACTACTCTAGTAATCTGTTGAAGGGAGCATTTTCAGTTTTTATGCTGAAACCTCTACCCTAAAAAGCAGCCAAAATTGCACAAGGGATTGGTACTAATACATTGTTCATTTGATAGGGACAAGTAGTACAAAACTTAAAAGCACAAGCACTTTGTTCCTGGACTGCAAAAAAGGATAACCACTTGAACTTTTCAAAAAATGACATAATTACTGTGCTGGAGCAGCAGGAAAATTGGTGGCTTGGAGAAGTAAATGGAGGAAGAGGATGGTTTCCCAAATCTTATGTCAAGATTTTGCCTGGAAGTGAAAACCGAAGAGTAGAGTAAGTAAGCTTTGGGATTCTTGGACTGAACAAGTTTTTAAAAATAATTTTCATAGTGCATAGATAATGAACACTCAGGACTGAGTTCAAACGAGTATGTACATACCTACATCCTGTTCTCTTGCATCTTCTGGAGGACATTCCAAACCTTTGGAATTAGCCCTTTCTCCATTCAACAGGTAACGGTGGTCTTCATTGGATGGGTGCAAAACTATCCTGAACTCTCAGACTGATCCAGGTCTCTTTCATCAAAAGAAAGAGAGAATTTGATTTTTTTTTCCTTCTGTGATGCACAGATGGTGCTGTCTTGCACCTGCACAGTGCTTTTCATTATGTTTTAGAATTTTGCTCAGACCCCCAGCACTGGACAGTGCTTCTACATGGTTCCTCTTCTTCATTTGGTTCCAAGATGTTCAGCATTGAAACAAATAAATGTATGTATATGGGGTGGGATTCTAAGAAGAAACAGGACTTTGAACAAGGGGAGGCAGATGAGTAGTATGAGTTACAGATGACTATTCAGAGTACCACAAGTATGGGTAAGCAACCTCTTCTTTGTCTTCTTCTTCTTCATGGTCTTGGTGATTATCCCAGCTGGAATATTAGCAAGTTGACTAGTAGTGAAAATATGTCATTACATCAATCTTGACAATACCACTTTCCCAGATGTTGCATCTGCCCTGACTAAGTCTCCAGATTATAATGACATTTGAAGGTAGATGGTTGAGGCTACTTGCTTTATGAATGTGATATATGGACATCACTCCCAGAAAGGTAACACAGCTGGCTGGTCATACCTGTCGTTGAGTGGCCCTTGACAGTTTCTTTGTAAATTGATCGGATAAGGAGAGAGTGACTGTGATCCATTTCACCAGTTTCTAAATGGAGACAGTAATCCCTTTTTTAAAGACACACAAAGCAACAAGGGATATTTAAAACTCATTAAATAATTAAGGCCATAGAGTCTGTCCCTCAAAGTCTATCAGTGGTTTGCCCAAGTACAGTGGAGATGTGAGAATCATTTTGAACTTAAAATAGCTCAACAGGCTTCTTCAATGGCGCTTCCAGATGGAGATGTTCACTTTCATTATAGCAATAACCCAGTGGCACGATTTCCTGGTCCGAGTCAGTTTGTCCAAGGCTTCTTGCCTGTCACCATCAGGTTCAGTCACAGAAGTCTCTGAGATTTGTGTATCACTTCTAACACAGAACCATGCTATCTGGCATGACATCATCACCCAAGGTGTTTCCCAAGGTCCTGTTTTCCAGTCAAGATTTCCCAAGATTGCTGTGAGGATGCAGGTATGTTTGATGATGCAGGAAGTGGTTATACGTATCTGGACCACATCCTCATCCATCCTTTAGAGTGTGGTAGAGGTCCATGCCATGTTCAGCTGCCTGCAAGCCCATTAGTTTGTGATGAACTTTAAGAAGACCCAAGGTTCTTCTTATCTCATATCTCATACTGTCTCATACTTTGAAGCACCTAGGAGTGACTCTTGATATCTGTTGGTTTCATATATTTGTCACAACAGAAAGACAGAAGAACACATGGTATCTTCTGGGGGGGCATTTTACCTACCTTCTGTATCTGCAGTGGACCAAAACACTCTCCTGTAGGGCATGTGTTGTATACGTGAGGCAGAGGATTAAATAACCCTGGTTTTGATTCCTTCTCATCCAGTTCTGTACTGTTTATTTCTCTTCAATGTTTTATTTTTAAGCACATTTTCCCCAGCAAGTTAACATGGATGCAGGTGTTCCTTGGGGTTACAAACTGAGGAAATGCTTCTGCTGTTCCAGTCTGATCTTGGAAAGCTAGTTTAATGTCTCCTGTCAAAGGCAGTTTTTGCTCCATTAAGCAGATGGAGAGATTATCTCTCGAGTTGTGGAATGTCCTTGAGATGGAGCCGAAATTTACACTTAAAATGTATCTTTAAACTATACATCTTCTTTTCCCCATGAGATTGTCATTGAGGCAATATTGCTTGTTTGCCTAAACAGCTCTTTAAAATCTTGTGACTACAACTATCAATTTTGAGAATTAGACAAGTTGTTTAAAATAAATTTTTGCATTAACACCCCCCCCCCAGAAGATTCTAAAAAGATATTTGAGGCTGGGGGATATATTTTGGAATGGGAAGACTGGAAAAAGTTGAATATATAGATGTATGCCTATCTGTATCCAACCCTCAGTTATTGGTGGCCTTTTGAAATGCCTTCTGTTATTTTAAAAGTTGCATGGTATCGGTAGACAATGCTTATGAATTCCTGATTAACTTGGATACCTCAGCCAAAGATCGTTTTGTAAATGACAACAGATGAATGTTAGCAGCATATTAGATGTATACTTGAAAAGTGATTCTGGTATCATAGAACCAAAAAGCTGAAGGGTCACTTTTAAACCATCTATTCCAAGAACTGCTGGACAGCTCAGTGGTTTAGGTCTCTGACTGAGAAGCCAGAGATTGGGAGTTTAATTCCCCACCGTGCCTCCTTGAGAGGGGCTGGATTCAATGATCCATCAGGTCCCTTCCAGCTCTGCAGTTTTAAGGTTGTGTTGGCAACCCTTGTCTCAGTGCAGGTTCTGTAATGTAATACAGCTACAGAACACTTGGCAGATGGCTCTCCAGCCTCTACTTAAATAAATCCTCGAAAAGAAAAATATGCCCTCTGCTGGTGCAGTCTCTTGCACTCTCAAGCGGCTGATGCCATTAAAATAAATTGCTGCAGTGGGATAAAAGCCATCAGAAATCCCTAAATGTATTTTCTATTTGGATTTCATGGTAAATAATAGTTTATTGTGAGAACAACTTTTAAGTTCCCCACAGGTTTTCCCTTCTCACACATGAACAGTAAGGAGTACTTTAAATTACTTTCACTTCTGTTTTCTGTTAACCCTAACTTGTGGTGTTCCAACAAATTGTGGCTAATTTTCACTATGATTTGTTTGAAATCGAGAGCTCCAAACCATAGGTTATAAAGCTAGTTTCTCTCAGTAAACCATAATTAAGTTTAACATAGCTTAATATTTGGAAAAATTGCTAAAAGGAAAGTGGAAGCTTCTCATCTTCTCTTCACATCTAAACCATATTGTGACATCTGAACACAGCCATACTTTCATTTAGTTTTCTGGTTCTTGTAAATTTTAGCCACTTATTGCTGAATAATAAATGCTGTATATTGTACTGGCCAAAATAATTTTACTTCTTTCTTCTGTCTGCAGACCAGAAGCTGTTTATGCAGCTATAAACAAAAAACTTACATCTTGCTCATTAAGAGAAGGTAATAATTGCATTTAAACTTTTGCATTTTTGTGTGCACATGGGCAAAGCCTTACACTAGAGTATTGCAGAATTTTGCAGACATCTACATCATAATTGTAGTATAACGTCATGAAATTATAAGAATCTAGTAAATTAAAAAATCTAGCAAATAAGACTACTAGGAGTTTAGTTAAGAGGTGTTCTGTATTATACCTGAGTACAATTTCTTTAATACAATAATTTGATTGTGAATTATTTGAAGTATATGGCTTGGCCATAGGTAGAAGCCATGTGCAGTCATAAATGAAGTGAGAGAATGAAAGGTGTTCAATAAAAGGAATAATCTTAACCTGTGAACAGAGGGAATGGGGTAGCTTGCCCCTCTCGCTCCCAGCTATCCTAGCAGAGAGCTAAATCTTGAGAAGGAATAGTCTGTGGAATTTCTTCATACAGTCAGAAATCCTGAAAAATCAGCGTTCCTGATTATGCAGAGATTCTCATCATGTATAGACTGCGCTCTTCAGATATAGCTCTCCACATGGAAATGCTAGGATGGAGAGAGTAGAGTTAGACTGTGACTACTACACTTTGCTGAGATTTGATTCAAAGTCTGATTACACAGGGATTGTGAGTTGATTCAGGAACTCAGTTTTTATACTCTATACAATGTGATCTGTATTTCAGCCCACAGCCCTCCTTCCTTCCACTGGTCCTACCTCTGCTGATCCTTTTATCGGTCACTTGGTCAAGTGGCAGTGTTCCAAATTTCTTTTTAACCTGTGCAGAAATACCACATAAAAGTCTTTTATTTCATCTGGGTTTTCTCCATCTTGTTTGTAATTTGTTTTTTAAAAAGTCCAGAGATTATCTAGTGCTAAACTAGTACAGTGGTGCCTCGACTTACGAACATCCCGACATACAAACATTTCGAGTTATGACCAGCTCCAGCAGCAAAATTTTGCTTCTACTTGCGACCGGAGCTTCGAGTTACGAACAGAAAAAAGGCAGGGGAAAAAGGCGGGGAATTCAAATTGCTAACCGTTGGTGGCGAAGAGGCTGCTTCTTTGTAGCTCTTTCGCCCCAGCAGTTAGAGACTGTGTGATCGGAGGAGGCTTCGGATTGGCTGGTAAGGTGCTGCTTTCTACTTTTTAAAAACTGTTCTGGGTTTGCTTTTTGGGGTTTTTTTGTTTGCATTTCTGATGGGTCTTGCACTCTCTGTTTGCTTTTTTTTTTTTTTTTACATTTCCGATGGGTCTTGCAGGGTTTGTTTCCTTTTTTTTTTTTTTTTTTTTTTTTTTTTTTTTTTTTTTTTTTTTTGCATTTCCAATGGGTCTTGCAGGGTTTGTTTGCTTTTCGGGGGGTTTTTTCCTTTGGCCGGAACGGATCAATCGTGTTTCCGATGGGTCTTGCAGTGTTTGTTTGCTTTTCTGATTTTGTTTTTGTTTTCCTTCGGCCAGAACGGATTAATCGCGTTTCTGATGGGTCTTGCAGTGTTGTTGGTTTTTTTGGTGATTTTTTTCTTCGGCCGGAACGGATTAATTGAATTTCAATGCATTCCTATGAGAAATGGTGCTTCGACTTAGGACCATTTCGAGTTATGACCGGAGTTCCGGAACCAATTAAGTTCGTAAGTCGAGGCACCACTGTATATCAGTACTGGTTGTAAGGTGGTCTAGTGCTAATCTCGTATATGTAAAAAAATAAAAATTAAAATTAAAGGATGATCATGGGGAAAGAACACAGGGATGGGTGTTCCCACAGTCCTGAACATCACACCTGAACTGCCAACATCACCAAAAAAAACCATCCAAAGACATGCTCCCTGTATTTACAAGAACAAATCAACTGATCACACGTGAAAAAGTCTGTTTAAATCATTCCAGCTTGAAAAAAGTAGAAACACCAGCAGAAGAGAAAGAAAGCTATGTTGTGCGAAAAAACAGCTGGACTAATTCGAATCAGGGTTTGCATCATGTGTTCAGGGGGGAAAAAAAATTCAAATCCAGCATTACTATAACCACAGAAAATCCCACAGTATTTGATCATGTTGTCACAGCCTTAGCCTGCTCCCTCTTCCTGCTGGTTAAGATTAACCCTGAATAGGGTTAAAGAGTTGCCCCAAACTATAACCAGTGGGACCTTGTTTTTAGCTTCTAAACCTTCAGAAGAGTTTACTTTATTGCTTGACAATTTTCTGCAGAGCTTGAATGGAGAATAAACATGCTTTAGAAAAAGTGATGGCAGCTGTGCAGATCGTGAGACATAGACCATATGTGGTATCTTATTTATCTTTCTGAACACTGTAGAAAGTACACTAAAACCTATAAAATAGTGCTTCTCAGGTGTGCATGCATTATTTATGCTTATCTTATAGAATCATAGATTTGGAAGGGGCCTATAAAGCCATCAAATCCAATCCCTTGCTCAATGCAGGAATACAAATCAAAGTATATCAGACAGGTGGTTGTCTGATTTTCTCTTGAATGCCTCCAGTGTTAGAACACTGACTACCTCCTGAGGTAATTGGTTCCATTGTCATACTGCTCTAACTGGAGGTTTTTCCTGATATTCAACAAAAATCTGTCTTTTTGTAACTTGAACCCATTATTACATGCCCTGCACTCTTGGATGATTGATGCTGCACGTCCTCTCTATGACAATCCTTTAAGTATTTAAAAAGTGCTATTGTATCTTCCCCTAAGTCTTCTTTTCTGATGGCTAAACATGTCCAGTTCTTTCAGTCTTTCTTGGCTTGGTTTCCAATCCTCTGATCATGCTTGTTGCTCTGCTTTGAAGTTGTTTCAATTTGTTGGCATCCTTCTTAAAGTGTAGTATCCAGAACTGGACATAGTACTCAAGATGAGGCCTTACCAGTGCTGAATAGAGAAGGACAAGTATAAAGAATTCAAAAAGGTAGTTGTACAGTTCCAAAACAATGCAAAAGCAATAAGCCATGCATATTCAGATAATTAAGTGAGCTCTATGAAAGCTTTCCCCATAAAATAAGAGAAGCTAATTCCACCTAAAAACTATTTTCCAGCTAAGTAATCATAATTGAGCTTCTTCTCCTCCTGAGTCTATTCCTAATTCATCATCTTCAGACAGACAGATGGATAGCTACCTCCTAACAGCCACTAACTAGCCTCTTGCTAGACCTTAAATCTGTGTTCCCTCAACATGATGTTGAATCAAGTTCAAGTCCTTTGTCTAGTAACTTCAACCTCAAAATGTAACTTCTCTCAGTCCCACCTTTCGGTTCTCATGAGAATCTCTGCTGACAAGCAATTAAGAATGGAATGTGATGTCTACGCTCAGTGTGGTTCGTCCTTGGTTCAGCCTGGAACAGAGCAAAATCAATCTTCTTTCTCATGCAGATAAGCACCAGAGCTAGAGCAGCCTAGAGAAGTACAACACAACCCATCCAATGTCCTCACAGTCTGTAGTTCCCAGGTTCCTCCTTTTTGCACTTTTTGAAGATAGGGGCAGTGTTAGCCCTCCTCCAATCTTCTGGCACTTCACCCATCCTTCATGATTTCAAGAAAATAATAAACACTAGTTCTGAGAGTTCTTCATCCAGTTGCTTCAGTATCTTGGATTTGGTTCTTTCAGCCCTGGGGATTTGAGCTCATTCAAAGTTATAAGGCATATTTCAGTTCTGGAATATTTCAGTCCCATGCAGTAGGAAGTCTGCTCGCCCAACTATTCTTCACTTCTTCTTTTTGTAGGGTGTGGGCCTGGTGACTCTGCTTGGCTGAGCTTCAGCCTCTCTCATGTCCTCCCATGGGGTCTCCTGTATGTCTTCCTCTGCAGGCTATCTGCCAGAGTCCTCTTCAAGAATCTGAAAGTGGTTTTGCAGTTCCACTGGTGAAGAGTGTCATCTTCCTGTGACACTTTCACATGTTGCTTTCTCTGCTATGTTTGTTCTCTCCTCGGCATTCTCCTCCTCTGCTTTGCTTTGTCTTGCTGTTCTGCCACCTCCAGTGCCTCCTTTGGCTGCTGCTGCTCGAGGGTTCTACCTATGTAATCTTCCTCCTTGTTTCTATCTCAGCTTTTCTGAGAAGATATGCAGATGTTGCCTTCTGAGCATTTGACACAAATGCACCTTGACAAAAATGCAGGTGGTTATAAATTAGCGACTGTTTGGTGCTATAATTGTAAAAGGAATATTTCCATGTACAGTTAGGATATGTCATAATTATTATTTATCTGTGAATCTTTGTTCCATATATTTAAAAAACTTGTATTCTCTCTCTTTTTTTCTCTTATTCCTAGTGAAATAATGACTGGTGTAGTCCTTAATAATAAACAGCTTAAATAGATAACTGAAATTCTTTTTGCTTTTTTCAGAATATATAGCACTGTATTCTTATGCAAGTTCTGAACCCGGTGATTTAACTTTCACTGAAGGCGAAGAAATTCTAGTTATTCAGAAAGATGGGGAATGGTGGACTGGAAGTATTGGCGATAGAACTGGAATTTTTCCTTCAAACTATGTCAGACCAAAGGATCACGATGTACGTCTTGTTGCAGTTTTTGTGAGGGAGGGAGTGGTGAGATAAGTATGGCATCCCAAAATAAAAACTGAGACCCTGATACAGAGATGCTTACGTGCCATATCAAGCTTTTCTCCTGTACCCTGGCTTATCAGCTGCACATGTAGAACGGATCACAGGCCACAGCAGTAGTAAATTCACAGAGATTTGAAAATCATGAGAGAGGAGACCTTTAAGAACTGGGCACAAGGCTGAAAAGTAGTTTCCTGTACCTAGACCAGTGGGTCAGGAAAAACAGAGTTAAAAGATTTTTAAAAAATGATTCCACTTTTAAAGAGTGTTTCTACCAGCTTTAGTTAAGACAGTTTAGTTGTTATGGCACTGCTGCAAAATGGATTGTGTTTTCTTTTGTTTCAGAGTTCTACTGCTAGCAAAACAGGAACATTTAATAAAAAACCTGGTGAGTATAGCCAATTTTATAGTTTTCACAGAGGTAGCCCTGTTAAGTCTGTTTCAACCTAGTCAGTGTATGACAAAGGAGATGGTGTTCATAAAAGTTTGACTGAAATAAATCTGGGGTTGAAAGTTTAAGCAAGTGGGGAATGTTCCACGAAAGGTCACAGTAAAATCCAGCAGTTAGTCTTTAAGGTGCCACAACATTTTTGTCTTCTTTTTGTTTTTGGCCTGATATGAAATAAATCTGTTAGTTTTAAAGATGCCTTAATATTTTTCTTCTTTCTTTTGTTTTGTTTTTCCTGTTGCCAATTTTAGGGTATTATTATTGATGAAATAGATTTTTTACTGATGCATTTTCTTTCAGAAATTGCTCAGGTTACCACGACCTATACTGCATCAGGAACAGAACAATTGAGTCTTGCACCAGGACAACTGATACTAATTTTGAAGAAGAATGCTAGCGGATGGTGGCAGGGAGAGCTGCAGGTAACAGAAGGAAATTTTTGCCTGCAGGGTAATATATTTAATAAACATTTATTAAACTTTCAAATAAGCAAAATATGCCTTTCTTTTTTATATATGGTTATCTGCAGATTAAACAAAAATGTCTTTTTAGAAAGAATGCTTTTGTATTTTCACACTAAGTTTAGAAATTTGGTTTGAGAACAAGTTGCTAGCAATGAAAAGAAATGTATTCCTTTGTTTTAAACTCTCTTTTTTTTCAAAGAAACTAGAAAATCAAGAATGTAAAGTCACTTATCTATATTTCTTCATGCCAAATATACTTACCATACTTATAAACAAAAGTTACATTCCTTTGAAGTTTTAACAAGCTGAGAAATTCTGTGATAGGGTTGTTAATTGCTTGCCTGTTACTGAATGAAAGTGTAAAACAATTTTTGTAGGCAAGAGGGAAAAAAAGACAAAAAGGATGGTTTCCTGCTACCCATGTGAAACTTCTGGGTCCAGGCAATGAAAAAACTCCTCCTGCTGCTATACCAGGTTGGTACCTAAAAGCTTGCTTGCATTTGGCTTAGGTTTGAGGACAAAGTGTATATTTTATGTGACAGCTCTGGTTGGTTGGTGTGTGCTGTCAAGTTGGAACCGACATATAGCAACCCTAACCCTAACCCTGAGTAGACTCTGTCTAAAAAGGCGGGATAGAAATCTAATAAATAAATAAATAAATAAAAATAACAGGGCTTTCAAGGTGAGTGAGATATTTAAGAGATGGCTTTACCAGGTCCACTCCTCCAGTGAGTTTCCATGGCTGAGCAGGGAATTGCTCAGCCATTATCTCCAGAGTCCTAGTCATCACTTTATCCACTACACCATACTGGGAACACCTGGTAGCTCTAATACCTGCTTTTTAAAAGTAAGCAGAATTATAGTTTCATGCGAGGGTAATTGGCAGAGGACAGTTGTATTGTTGCTCGTCTGTTTTGCACCAGCTGAAATTTCCAAACATATAACGCAACACTTTCCCAACTCCAGTTCTGTAAACAGTCAGCCTCTTGTAACGGATGGAAGGAGTGGAAATTGCTGCTGCTGTGTGTGTGTGTGATCTTACATTTATTTTTTAAAACTCAAGAACATTACATTTTCCATCTCTGAGAAGAGATATCAGAGTCTCAGCCTGCATTCTAAAGTGAGACAGGCGGCAGCAGCAAAGGAGAGGCCCTTCTTAGTTCATGGCACCCTGGTAAGAAAGGGCCATCCCAGAGACTTGCCCAGCCCCTTTGTTACATTTTTTTTCAGCACAACATAAAGACTTCTTTATTCTCCCAGGCTTTATACTTGCTTTTTTTTTTAACTGTGCCTTCTAGATACTGCAGTGCTGCTGGTTTTCACTTTGGTTTTTCTCCTGTCACAGATTTGTTTGTTCTGTAATTTCAACAATTTTCATCTCTCTTAAAATGAGAAAATAAAACATACGAATATACTTTGGGGCATTTATGTGTGATGCCCATATGATACTGTACAAACGGTGAAGGAACATGTCCCTGCACTGTGAGAAGGGGCTAGCTTTACAGTCTCAAAAACAAACATGGGAGTAGGAGCAGAAAGACAGGGAAAAGAGGAATAGACAGGGCAAGAATAGATGGTGATACGAATCTGCTTATATGAACTTAGACTCATTGTACCTTGGGAATGGAAAGTAGGAGATTGTACCAAATGCTGGATGAGTTTTGAGGGAGGATTTGAAGGAGGGGAGAGAAGTGACTTTGCAGAGGCAAGGGTAGAGAGTCCTTGGAGAGAGCAAGATACCCTGGCATGGCTGAGGCAGGTGATGCCCAGAGGGACAGATGTCGCACAGGAACACATTTAGCCTTTTTATGGCAAACTGAGACACAAGCTGGGCCATATTTGTGTATTCTTGAAATTTCCATCTTGCTATCTGTGTTGTTATTTTCAAGTTACCGAATGAGTATTCCATAAGCTCTTGAAGTCACTGAGCATAATTTATTATTCATTTATTTATTTATTAGATTTCTATCCTGCCCATCTAGACCAAAGGTCTACTGTGGGCGGTTTACAAATACAAAAACAATAAAACCAATAAGCATATATTATAACTCCAAAATGGCAAAAGTATAAGAAATTAAGATACAGCAGGAGGGAAAGCCTGCCCAAATAGCCAGGTTTTAAGTTTGTTCCTGAAAACACCCAGAGAGGGAGCCAGGCGGATCTCCACTGGCAAATTGTTCCAAAGGCGAGGGGCCACTGCCAAGAAGGCCCGGTTCCTCGTTCTTTCCTTCCGGACCTCCCTCAGCGTTAGGCCCCTCAGCCGCCCGGCCTGGCTGGAACAAGTGACTCTGGCAGAACTGGGTGGGAGAAGGCGCTCTGCCAGATATTGAGGTCCTAAATCGTTTAGGGCTTTATATGTAATCGTAAGAACTTTGAAATCAATGCAGAAACGAATGGGCAGCCAATGCAAGGCAGCCAGAGTGGGGGAAATATGGTGGTACCTTTTCACCCCAGTAAGAAGTCTGGCCGCCGCATTCTGCACCATCTGAAGTTTCCACGTCAGTCTCAAAGGCAGCCCCACGTAGAGCGCATTACAGTAGTCTAATCTCAAGACTACGAGCACATGGACCAAAGTAGTGAGTGTCCCCACATCAAGATAGGGACGCAGCTGGGCAATCCGCCGAAGGTGGAAATGTGCGGAACGGACCACTGATGACACCTGGGTCTCCGTGGTGAGCGCCGGGTCCAGATGTACACCCAAACTGCGAACCTCACTCTTGGTGGTAAGAGTCACACACACCCAAAAGAGAGGGAGTTTCCCAAACCACTGATGTCTGGGACGCCCACCCAAAGAACCTGGAGATGTAGAGCTGAGTATCATCAGCGTACTGATGACATGAAGCCCCACATCCCCTGATGACCCCTCCCAGCGGCCTCATATAGATGTTAAATAGCATTGGAGAGAGAATCGAGCCCTGCGGAACCCCACAATTGAGGCTCCACGGGGCTAAGAAACTCTCACCAATCTGCACTCTCTAGGGACGGTCCTCCAAGAAGGAACAGAGCCAGGCAAGAGCCAGGCCACCAATTCCCAACTCAGAGAGCCTCCCCAGGAGGATACCGTGGTCGACGGTATCAAAGGCAGCTAAGATATCGAGGAGGACCAGCAGAGACATTTTGCCCCGTCGGCCTCCCTCAATAGGTCATCAAACAGGGCGACCAATGCCGTTTCCGTGCCGTGGCGCGGCCTGAAGCCCGACTGGAACGGATCCAGGGCATTGGTTTCATCCAGAAGATCCTGCAACTGGTCGGCCACCACCCTCTCAACTACCTTGCTAAGGAAAGAAACTTTGGCAACGGGCCTATAATTACCAATATCGTCCGCCGCCAAGCTCGATTTCTTCCTAATGGGCCTAATGAGTGTCTCCTTGAGGGCAAGGGGAACCTAGAGTGGTCGCAAGACCAGATAGGTGGGGTATAAATGAAATAAATAAATAAATAAATAAATAAATAAATAAATAATAATAATAATAATAATAATAATAATAATAATAATAATAATAATAATAATTAATTAATTAATTAATTAATTATTGCTGTAGCCCATTCAGATGGTATAGGCCTGGCTGCTTTGATTAGCCAGGCCAGGCAAGGGTCAAGGGAGGAGGAGGAGGCACGACAGCGATCAAGCACTCTGTCCACCATATCTGACGTCACAGGCTGAAAGTAGTTAAGTCTCATTGGGCAAGACGTCTCTGCTTGATCCACTGTTTTCAAATAGGGAGTAAGATCCCGGCGGATGGCCTCCACTTTTGATTTTTAAAAAGCTGCAAATTGGTCAGGTGAGATGATAGTGGGAGGCCAGTCACTATGACCAACTCCGGATAGATCGCGGACTATACGGAAAAGTTCCGCATGCTGGTTGGATGCTTCCCTTATCCGGACAGTGAAGTAAGATCGACTAGCAGCCTTCACCTTAGATTGGTAAAGGTTCGTCGCGAACGGACCACCATAAGTCCTCCTTGGGGAATGTAGAAAATAATTTATTTTTCATTGAATGTACCAGTGCAGCTGACTTCAATGTACCTGGGAAGTATCAGGGCTTGGCCACACAGCTTATTTGGAACTGGTTGGTACAAGCTAAGTAGAGTAGTTTAAGATGAGGTAGAGATCCAGTATACCATGTGGTGTGATCTTTGCATGCATATTGCATACACACCTCAATCATATGAGCAAAGAAACTGAAAAAATCTCCCGCCTTGCCCTCTCCTGTCCCCTCTGACTTCTGGGAGTCTTCTTCATGGCGTCTGTGGAATCCCCCTTTAAATCAAAAGGGAGGATTCTTTGAAGACTCATTCCACAATGAGGCTTCAAGGCATGGTTGGGGGGGGCGGGGGGAGACACTGAAATGTTTCTAGGAGGAAGCTTTTGCTTAAAAAAATCTGAAAGGTAGAGTGCATCAGTATTGCTCTAAATGGCTTTTTAAAAGAAACTTCGCTTCCTCTCTTTGCTCTACATAGGGGGAAGAGGAAAGATGTTTTTAATTTTCCAATGCCATTAAGGGATTAAGCTGTCTGTTTAAGCCACTAATGATATTTGGAAACTGAAACCAGATGGGAAAGTAAAAGCAGGAAGCTCTGTTTTGGTTCTGTCCCAGTAATCACACGTCCTGGAAATGAACCAAAATGGAGTGATCTTACCTGTACCTAAAAATAGAGTAGCTCCTGACAGGGACCCAGAAAGACATGGGTAGGAATACTCTGGGGGCCAGCTGGTTTGCTCTAGCAGTTATGTTGTCTGATTGAATGGTTTGGGACCTCAGCAGAGTGTCTCTCCCTAAGATCAACTACCCATGCCACTTGCACCTCTCAGGCTTTGATGTTGTGGTTGGCCACCACAAGGAAGTCCAGGAAGGCCGTGACTAGGAGCTGGGCCTTCTCTGTGGTGGTCACCTCTTTGTGGGATGCTTTATCTGTAGAGGTGCACCAACCCCTTTCCCTCCTAATATTCAGAAAGCAAATAAAAAATGGCTTTTCAAGGAGGCATTCTAAGATAGCCTCCCTTTACAATGTATCTGTGATTTCGTCTTATTTATGGTTATTATATTTTGTAGTGTGTATTTTGTCCATAGCTGCTATCTTGGGTTCTTAGAAGTACTGCCTCCTTTTATATTTTTATATTATTATACTTCATGGGTTGGATCAGGAATAGTTGTCTTTTGTATTTATTTTCACTATTGGAAAGCACCAGAGTAGTAGCTTGCCACTAGATGTTGTGGGAGGGAGGGAAGTATTCCAAAAGGAGTGAACCAGCCTGTCTTCACAGTGGACCAACTAGTGCTCTAAATGCCTGTGTAGTCAGTCACCCTCTCAATTTGTAGAAACCATTGCCTTATTTTTAACATATCCTTTTTCATATGTACAGGAACACTGGAGTTTGGTATTAGAGTGAACAAGACAAGCCTCGCAACAGAATCTGGAGAGTTTAGTTTATTCTGGTCTCCTGCATTTCTCTCTATTCTGCCATTGTTTGTGGCTGCTTATGAAAGTGGTACACAGTGATCTAGTAACGTCTGGGCATAAGAGGTCTTATGAGAATGACTGCAGTGTTTACCTGCTTCTCAAGGGGGGTGCATGTGTGTAGAACAGATTCTCAGACTGAGATAATCTTGTTCTTCCTTCATTTTAAAAATGTAAACTGAATAATATCTCTCCCCAGAGACTGAGAGTTTAAATAACTATAAAACAATAAATTGGACAATTCTTCCATAGCAGGACCATCTCTTCTTGCAACAAGCACTCCCGTCCCTCCATTACTGAAGTCTGACTGTTTATAATAATGGAGTTGGGGAAGTGTTGCTTTAGAAGTAGAAATTAAGCATGTTTTAGCTCCCCTGGAAATGCTGCCTTCGTTACTTCTAAGCTTGTCTTGTGAATTTCTTTTTTTGCTAGTGTGTCAAGTGATCGCCATGTATGACTACTTGGCAAACAATGAAGATGAGCTCAGCTTCTCTAAGGGGCAACTCATTAATGTCCTGAACAAAGAAGATGCAGACTGGTGGCAAGGGGAAATCAATGGCATCTCAGGCCTCTTTCCTTCAAATTATGTGAAGATGACTACAGACTCTGATCCAAGTCGGCAGTGTAAGTGCAACTTCCTTAAGGCAATGATTACTTGAATTGCAAGATTTTAGTGCACCATTTATTTGACCAGAATTATTCCCACTGTATTTTAGTTCATTAGAACATGGTTCAGTCACTTCATTCAAACTGCTTTAAGTGTTTGCATGTGCGTACATGTTTATTTATATGTGCACACTGACAAATGGGTTTCTCACTCTGCACAAAGGAACTGATCTCCCTCATGGCACAGGGATAGCAGGCATCATATAGACTGGCTCCTCCCCCAGTTCTTTACTCTGCCTTCCTTAGCCCAGGGAAAGTTCTCTTCTACTCCTTGTTACTTGTCCTTTTACTCTTCTGTTTTCAGTCTCTCCTCATCTACTTTCTAAAGAACCCCAACTTTATTGCCACACTCACCCTCTTTCTTTCCCTCCTTGCTTCATACTTAGCTTCTGTAATCTTATTTTTACCAGTGCTTTTGGAAGTTGTGCCAGGGAGTCTTTGTGATCCCAATGCCTCACTGCAGTACAGTGACTTCAAGGAAAAAGCTGTGTCTACAGTTTCAAAAGAAGGAAGACAGAGACAATGAAGGATGTCTTTCCATTCCTTTTAGTTTCTTGTGTGATTTTTCCCCCCAATACGAGTGGATTTCAGTAACTTTAAGCCTGCCTAGTCTCATTTCTGGTTTCTCCCAGTTCAACTCCCAGTTGAGAGCTCTTCATTTCTGTTCAACTCCCAGTTGAGAGCTCAGGGCCAGGGACCTCAGCATAACAAATCCAGTTTTCAGAACTGCTGACCAACCTTCATCCCAGTAGGTGGGAGATCAACATGTTCGTCTCAGTTCTCATCCACAAACTGCTGCATAATTCAGAAAACCTCCATAGTGAAAAAAAGTTAAATCAGGACCCATATGCCTACATATATTCTTTTCAGCTGCTGACATGAAAGAATATCACAGCACATTTCACCAGGGCAGTCGCAACTCTGGTAGCTTTTGCATCGCTCTTTGAAATTTTACAGGATAGCTACCTAACCCACTCCTTCAATCTTTACAAAACAACAAATTCTGTCAGTATTTTTCTGTTGATCTGGCTTTCAGCAAAAGCATGTAATACAGCATGTAGTATCCGCATAATAGTAATGCAAAAGCAAAGGATTATGAGAATGATCGGAACTGCTCAGGTTCTCAGGGGAATCCTTTCTTCTGTGCTACTGCGTCGAAGAAGCTTCTAGAATCTCTGTCAACTGAATATGTTTGAAAAGTCTTCAATATTAAGACAAACTAAGGGGATTGGGACTACAACAATAAGTCTGTTTGCAGTAACTTCAGGGCTCACGGACATTAGCAATTTTAATGAGGTAATAACTGTAATGGCATTTCAGTGTGAAGAGGTGAGGCTGCAGATGTACTCATGGCAAGCTGGCATGCTTGCTAACATTTCTTCATCTGTTATCAGTCAGATAAAGGAGAAATCATTCTGGTGCCCATGAAATTTGGTTTTCTAGTATTTGCTATAGCTATCTCAGGAACTTTCATGGCAGGATCATTGCAATGCCAGTTGACTACCGTGTTTCCCCGAAAATAAGACAGGGTCTTAGATTAATTTTTGCTCCAAAAAATGCATAAGGGCTTATTTTCAGGAGATGTTTTACTTTTTTCATGTACAACGATCTATATTTATTCAAATACAGTCATGTCATCTTCTTCTGGTTGCTGCACAATGGTGGAGGGTGGGATTTCACTTAACTAGGGCTTATTTTGGGGGTAGGGCTTATATTACAAGCATCCTGAAAAATCATAGGTAAAGGTTCCCCTTGACATTTAGTCCAGTCGTGTCCGACTCTAGGGCGCGGTGATCATCCCCGTTTCCAAGCCATAGAGCCAGCGTTTTTTGTCCAAAGACAGTTTCTGTGGTCACATGGCCAGCGCGACTAGACACGGAACGCCGTTACCTTCCCACCGAAGTGGTACCTATTTATCTACTCACATTTTTACATGCTTTCGAACTGGTAGGTTGGCAGGAGCTGGGACAAGCAATGGTAGCTCACTCCGTCGCGTGGATTCAATCTTACGACTGCAGGTCTTCTGACCTTGCAGCACAGAGGCTTCTGCGGTTTAAAAATCATACTAGGGCTTATTTTCAGGTTAGGTCTTATTTTTGGGGAAACAGGGTAAGAAAACTTGAAAATCATCTGGATTTCTCTTAGTTAAAACTTTGTACATAAAGGCTGAGCTGTCAGTGCTACAAAATAACAGGTACAAACACAATACTATAGAAAAAAAATCAAGACCTTCAAAAAGGAGATCTATGAGACTACATGGAGGGCTTTTTTTAAAAAATGTTGTAGGCAGAAGGCACATTTGCACTGACAACTGATGTCAGTGGTTGCGGCATTTCTCTTATTTCAGTAAACATTTATAAATGCCAGGGGGGTGGTTTATTAAGAGTCTTTCAGGATGCATATGAATCTATTTCTTCCAATCCTCAGTTTGAAATTATTTTTAAGATTCACTTTCATCTTAAAATCTCCAGTTATACATAGACTTCTGATCTGGAAATTGAAGAAAGTTCTATAAGCTGAAGCCAAACCATATTTTGTATTTTTTGAGAAGATATATTTGAACCTTAGAGAAGATTCTTTTTTGCTTTTGCAATCATACCTATACTTGGGACCTTGGCACTGGCCACTGCGTCCCTTCATAATGAATGCTTCTTAATCTGTCAGGTCCTCAAAACACATCCAACATTTCTTCTGAATATTCTGCTCAGTTTTTGTTGAGTGCAAGAATCCTTCATTAACAAAATGCTCAAGAAGGAAAAGTGCTGTCAAGGTGTGCCACAAAGGCACTAAATGTACTTACTACAGATTTGTCAATTCAGTGTCATTTCATCCTTCTAACTCAGACAGGAAGATTCCCAAAACTGATGTTTACAGGTATAAATTAATCAAATGCCTTTTGGTACATGAAAATGTGGAACTTTTAACTCCTTAACAAAACAATTCAAATTTACTGTTGGAGATAACATTTTTAAGGACTCAGGATTTACCATTTTCCTGCTTGGAAATCATATCTACATAAGAACAACTATGTCAGCTGTCACAAAACAAGTACTGTATTGTCTACATTTATTTTCACTGTGAATATGCAGGTTGGTGAATTGGTGATACACCTAAATTGTGTAAAATAAGTAATGGCAAATATTCTCACTGTAGTACTTGTGTTGATTGCTGGTCCTGTTATCCTTGAGATAACAGGTGATTTGAGAGATGTGATTTGAGAGATCACATCATAGTGGCTCCAAATAAGAAAAGGCATCTTTCTTTAAGCGCCAACTGTAGCAAATATGCTTCTGTTCTCTTCTCCACTTTCCTTGGTTTTGTCTTGTTCCCACCCAGATAAAGGTGCACATATTTCTCTATGTGAAGGTATCTTCTGTGCTGCTGTAGAGATTATGAAGCAAATGAGAAACATGCTAAAAGCAGGGAAGAGTTTAAAGCAAAAACAAAAAGAAATCCCATATTACTGCAAATGCCAATTTTATCTGCCTTTTTTTCCTCGGTGCACATATGATATGCTTTTATTCCTCCCTAATCAGTGAAGGATAACCAAAGCTAGAGTTAATCCTATTAGTTTATCAGCAGTATGTTCTTTTAAATCTGCTAATTATCTTTTGGAAAGGTTGTCATGTTAACAGGATGCCACAACATGTTCCCCTGCAGACAGAAGATGTTGCCTCATGGTGGCAACAGAACCAATTAACTCGAGAGGTGGTGAGTGCTCCAACATTGGAGGCATTCAAGAGAAATTTAGACAACTGCTTTGCAGATATCCTTTGATTTGTATCCCTGCACTGAGCAGTGGGTTGGACTTACAGGCTCCTTCCAACTTGATTATCCTATGATTCAAATTCGATGCTGAGGCAAAAGGTCCTTTGGATGGCTAGTTTGATGCATCTTGAACATGAAATTATAGGCCATAGTAATGGATTAATCTTCTAATGACCTTGTGTCACTCACATAATTTTTTAAGCAATACCATAACTGCTGTATTTAAGAATTTAATAAGTTAGGGAACAGTCTTAGAAATTACCTTGCTTTTATTTGTTTGCTAAGTACGCTGCAGCCATATATTAATGAGCCTACCCAGTTTGTGGCAGATTGTGAAAATCAGTAGTGGACTATTCGTGCACATAGTTTTCTTTATATGACCAAAGTAAGGGCATCTTCAGGACATTTATTTATAAGAAATGTGTTTTTGTTGTCCTTGCGCATTGTGCATTTGCTGTCAGAAAATTTAGTTATAAACATTCATTCCTAATTTTTTTTCTGTTTTTCTTTTTCTTTTCTTTTTCTTTTCTTTCTTTCTTTAAGGATCCAATGTTGTTTGTCTTCCAGGGTGAAAGCACCTCAGAGACCCACTATCCAAGTTTGACTAAAACATGGAGGCAGGGTGGACAATGACTAAAACATGGAAGCAGTGTTTCCTCTCTCTGAAACAATTCATTTGCTTCACTTCAGTATTAAATCCACTCAAGGCTTCAAATGTTGCTGTGTACTGTAACATTACAATTAATTTATGCAAACTGATTAGTGGGTCTTTGTGTGGCTTTCTGCACCGTCCAGTCTGGTTTTCTCAACTCCTTTTATTTCAGAAGAGCCATTAATGATTTGCTTCCTTGTCAAGTTATTTCTTGACGTGGTATGACTTCAGGCACACAAAGACCTACTATTTGAACTGTTTTACATCAATAGTTGTGTTCTTTTCATGCTGCACCATGTGTTCCTTTTGTTGTTGTTTTGTTTGCTGGTATCTCACAATGTACTTCATGTATGATTCTATACACAGTGCCGGTGTTGTTGCGGGGGTGGAGGAGGAAGTAAGGTAAAACCTTGTGTCCTTTTAAGACACTTTATTTTGCCATTGTGGATGCTGAGTTTTCGATCTTAGAACTCCTTTACTGAACACAAATACAATCTGGTGTATGTGATGGTTCTTTCTATGGATATTGAGAAAATTCTGTCTCCAGATAGTGCAGTATTTTAGTGTTTGTTTAAACTGAGTAATGATGGAGCTTATGTAGACTGGTTTTGTGGGAATCTTTTTATGCTCCCATTTATGCCAGGTTGATGTGCATATGGGGGCAAGATCTGAAAGACCTCTAATCCTCACCATGGTCCTGATAACATCATTGGGATCATAGTAGGATCTAGATGTAGTGGGTTCAGTTCATTCCTCCTCAAATGCATCTTGGCCTTCCCATCATTTGCGATCCTTCAAATGCCTCTCTAATACAGGGCAGGAAGCTTTGAGGTCTTCTTGTCCTCCCAGTTAAATGTTTTGTCCAGAATTCTGTATAATGACACAGTCCTAAGTAGGTTTACTTAAATTCAGTTCAATGGGACTTATTTTCTTGTAGGGATGCATAGGATCACAGTCTAACAAAAGGGCAGGCGAAGGGCAGCCCTCCGAGTAGCATTCAACATTTTCTCCCAGAGTTCCTCATCATTGGTTATGCTGGACCCATAAGGCTGCTGGAAGTTGCAGTCCAAAAAAACAACTAAACACTGTGTCCACCCTGGTCTAACAGCATCAGCCTACAGCATATTATGTACCACTTTGTTCAGTGTTCAGCCTATTCCACTTAATAAATGTTTTTAGGATTGCTGTCTACATAAGATGAATGTTACGGTTTTTAATAGGTTTTTATTGAATAATTGATGCCTGCATTACTTTTATCAAGTAATAGTTTTCAGGGAGGATCATTTGTGCAATATGAAATAATTACGTGCCTATATCAAATTATGAATGGACTTTTACAGTATCTCACTAGTACTTTAGTACAATCATTTCTCACAGAATAAAGTGATCATTATTGGCAGTAGCAAATGTACAAATTAGTTTGTGTTCAGCTGGAGCTTCCCTATTTCTGCTGATAATTAGACTTCCAGCTAAGGATGTGGTATTAATTATAGTGTGCTGTAAATACTAGTTGCAGCATTGTGGCCTCTTCTAACAAACTACCATCTTTCTTTCGTAACTTCCAGCCAAAAGGTCTGTGACAGGCTAACAACTGGGAACAGTAGTCTCAAGGGTAGGAACAATATATTAATCAAGTTCCTGCTAGCTCCCTACATAGCTGGTGGGCTCTATTAGGTTTGGTGTGCAAGC
Organism: Intellagama lesueurii; assembly: GCA_037013535.1. Taxonomy (NCBI): domain Eukaryota; kingdom Metazoa; phylum Chordata; class Lepidosauria; order Squamata; family Agamidae; genus Intellagama; species Intellagama lesueurii. The sequence goes on along the minus strand of JBAJHW010000001.1, from coordinate 188,593,585 downwards.
AAATTATTCAGATCTGAATGTAGCTACATAAAAAGGTTTAAACGAAATCTAATTGATTTTCCAGTAACCAGCGAAAGGTTGGTTTGTTAGTTTTTGTTTTGTTCAGTTTGATTTGCAACAATCCTAACATATTTTGGTGAAAAGCTGAGAAAATAATCCTTCAGATTAAGAATTCTCCAATGAGTGGGCCACATCTGAGGGTTCAGAGGCCATTTTTTGCTGATCCTGAATCCTTAGTGGGCCATAGATACAAACTCCCTAAGGTGGAAATTAGTCCCCAGAATGCCAGATTGTATTCCCAGAAGCCTCTAGGGCACAAGATTTTCCCCTCTAAATGTAACATCTGCCACATCCCAGAGCATAATTTTGGCTTTTTAAAAAAAGCTTTTCTTGAAACATGAGGTGATTTCTGACTGCTTCCTGTTTCTTTAAAAAAAAAAGGATATTTTTGGCAAACAACAACAATAAACAGGCCAAGATGATTACATTTATGGGGCAAATTGCGCCCCCAGAGATCTTTTGGAGACAATGCATGGGATTAAAATAGGGATTGAAGGGTTTGGAAGGTGGCCCAGTAAGTCACACTTTGAGACCACAAACTGCACTTTGCTTGCCCCTACACTAAAGACTGATAGAGGCATAATAAAATATTCTTAATGGCCTTATTTCCTCTGAAAATTTAATGAATGCCTGAAGTAGCACACCACATTAGGTGATACTGAAAAAGCAAAAGAGAACAAAAACAATAGGATGGTTAGATATCACAAACTGCAGTTTGTAGGCTAATCTTTTGTTTGTGAAACCTTACTTTATACCATTTTTATCTTATAGAAACCAAATTAGTATTGTCAGTTTGAAAATGTTGCAAGAACAAAGAGCACATGTGTGTTAAGTTCTTGCTGCTGTGTAATCATACTGTTACTTTTGCCTCACATCAGTGGGGTTTTTTTTGCAGAAAAATTATCTCTGGCTCCACAAATAATTTATTACGTTTTGGTATGGAGAACACATGGGGTCTGAATTGGGTCACAATTATCAGACATGAGATAGTTTAATAGTCATTTAGGATGCGCATTTTTATATAACTGTTTCAGTTATTTTTCAAAAACAGTGTTTGTTGAATTTTAAGGCAAGATTAAAGGAACCACTCAATGTCTGAAGCAAGAGATCATAACATATTTGGCAGTAAAGTGCTCTCCCAGTTATACCTACATAACCAATGAAATATTCTTCATTGAAACTGGAGCATACCAGCAACTGCCTGATTATCACTCATATCAAGAAGTTCTGGAAGTTGCAGCTACAGTTTGCTTGATGACACATATTTCTGCTGTTCAAAACAAAAGGCCAGAGTTCTATTATATGACTCCAAGGTTTTGATTCCATAGGTAGCTCTCTGAATTGTGGTATTTAGCTTTAAATATGAATGACTTTGTTCTTGCAGGTTTCTTTCAGATGGTTCTGCCTCTTTTCGTATAACCACAAAAAGACAATAGTATTGCATTGCACAGTGGAGACAACATAGCACAACTTTTATTAGCCTCATTCCAGAAATAGAATTGAACTAATTTTTCAGAAATATTAAATGTGATGCCTTGAAAATTCTGCAAGATTAGAGAATGGGAGCATCTCAACTCATTCTAGGCCAATGTCTTGTTTGTACACAAGTAGAGCATTATGTTCCTCTCTATGTGGTTCATAGAGTCTCCCATTTTGGGAGGGATGATGAGAAAACCTTGACAAAATGACATGATTTCTTCTCTTGACAAAGGGAATGTAAAAGTTACAGGACTAAATTGTCCATCTCAACTAGAAGAGACCCATTCAATTAGCTGCTCAATAAAAAGTCAACAGATCCCATGGGTCTCCTCATGCTACGACTAGCAAATGAACTTTAGGCCGTAGAATTCTCAATTTCTATGAAACATGAATGAATGACTGCATTGCACCCCAAAATTGCAATTTGCTAGTTGCTTGCAACACAGTATTTACCAAACTATATTCCTGTGGCTTGAATTACTTTTTTACTCCATCTGAATATAAACTGTTTCAGTCCATCTGTTACATGAATGCTGACAGACAACTAATTGTGGTTTTGGGGCTGCTACAGCATAATGCTGCTTTTATGTAATTACAATTAAATTCTTTATAACTTAAAGTGTTGTATGCTGCCTTAATTTTTTTTCTTTTTAGGCTTTCTGTTATAAAAGTTTTGAAATAATAATCAGTATTTTGCCATGGAAACACAGCAAATGCTGTGCATGAAATAGCTGTCTTTGTTTGTTTGTTTTGGAAAACTGGGAATAACTATGCAAATATATTTTATTAAAGGGACTCAGAAAAAAATATACTTGTGTGTGATTTCTTTTCCCATCATAATTAGCCTAATTAAATCTGTGTTCAGGTATAATTTAGCATGTTTTGTTGGGATGTACATTGGATTTAAAAAGAGCCTAAACCAAATCAGATCATTTAAACAAATTTATGGAAGTGGGTTTGAGTGACTTGTCTACTTCCTAGGACACATTTTTCATGGGAAGCAGAGTACACCCACTTTCATCTGTGTGAAGGGGGCTTGTAAGATAAGTCCACAAACTATGGAACCCAGCAGACTCTGCCAGGGATTTGAGCTGAAAAGCAAGAGCAGAATTGAGCTGGTATAGTGTCCTGGCTGCTTCACCCTAATCCTTTCTTCAGTGCAGTCACGTGCCATAGCTTAGATTTATGACCATCTCAAAGTAATCTCAGAAGATTTTGTGCTGGTGGGTCAGATGTGTCTCCTCACAGTTACTCTTTGTCTTTTCCTTTTTAAAACTGGTATGGGGAACATTAGCAGGAGTGGAGTGTCCATTTTGCCGTCATATGGGTCCCATCTCATCTTCATTCTTCCATCCATGGCAAATTGTTCTACAAAAGTTCAGTGTCAAGCTGGTAAAAGACCTCAAGAACAAGCAAAAAATGCCTGTCTTAAAGCACAATAGACTTGGGGATGTGAAAACTCTTGGAGCCACATTGCCTCATATTACAGCAAAAATGAGTGCATTGTTTTTGAAAATGTAATTGCTTTCATTAAACAGCAAAAAAATAAGCCGCCCCCCCCCCCCCCGATAATTAAATCTTCTGCATGGTTCCAAGAAAATTTATCCAGGAGTTTAGCAAATATTGTAGAGTAATGGGGAGACAGGGAGACAGGACAGTGAGTGCCCCCTGTGCAGTGACAGGTCACTGTATCTCTCATTTTGTCAGAAGACTATTGCACATGGTCTTACCATCTCAGTGACATGCTCTTCTATCATGCTGATAGGCCTATCTAATCCTACCAGTAGGATTCTAGCCATCTTCCTTGATGCATATTTATTTGGCCTCCTTTCACTAACTGGCTGAGAAAGCATCCCTCAACCGACTGTACTACCACTGCATCTGTGTGCCACTGTTGGGTATCAGTAACATCAGGCATTATTTAATCAGATGGCCGTTTCTAACTTCAGCAGAGGTCACCACTTCCATTTTTACACCATAATTGGTTCAATAAAATATAATGTCAGGTATGCAGGTCAGCCTACCTCATGTAGCTTCAATCCATAAGAAACAAGTGGAACTTGTTATATCTCCCCAAATAATACTGATGTTACGATGTTATGTAGATAGAACTGTACAGTCAAGGAGAGAGACACCAGTGGGAGAAGAGATGGTAAGGTAAAGGTAAAGGTTCCCCTTGACATTTAGTCCAGTCGTGTCCAACTCTAGGGGCGGTGCTCATCCCCGTTTCCAAGCCGTAGAGCCAGTGTTTGTCCATAGACAGTCCATGGTCACGTGGCCAGCGCGACTAGACACGGAACGCCGTTACCTTCCCACCGTGGTGGTACCTATTTATCACATTTGCATGCTTTCGAACTGCTAGGTTGGCAGGAGCTGGGACAAGCGACGGGAGCTCACTCCGTCACGTGGATTTGATCTTACGACTGCTGGTCTTCTGACCTTGCAGCACAGAGGCTTCTGCGGTTTAGCCCGCAGCGCCACCACATCCCCTATATAATAATACTGATGTTACGATGTTATGTAGATAGAGCTGTACAGTCAAGGAGAGAGACACCAGTGGGAGAAGAGATGAGATGGGACCAATGTTCCCTCTAATTTTCCAGAGAACTGGGTGGGGACCCTGCCCAATGTGCATGGAGCTCCAGCCATGATCAGAAGCAAATGGATGGCAACACTGGCTTGGTTGTGCAGCCCTAATGCAGCACTGCATGGCCACATGGCTTAGAGGGAATGTTGGATGGGACAATTCAGTGTGAGAACAAGCTTGTATTTAATCCAGTTTTAAAGGCACATATTGCAAGAACACTGGTGTCTTTTTTCAGTATGGTAGCAGCTAGTTGTCACCATTTGCAAATAATACCTGCAAACTTCATCTACTAGAATTAACAATTATAGTTGATCCCACCTACCCCTAGGAAAGTCACTGAGAGACATGGACTTGAATCTATACTTGGGTTGAGGGCCACAGATGGGGAATCAGAATCGTCGTAGGGTTGGAAGGGACCTTGGAAGTCTTCTAGTCCAACCCCCTGCCCAAGGCACGAGACCTCATAACATCCCTGACCTCAGACCATCCCAGACAGATGGCTGTCCAATCTTTTCTTGAAAACCTCCAGTGATGGGGCACCCACAACATTGGGAGGCAAGCTGTTCCACTGCTTAATGGTTCTCACTGTCAGGAAATTCCTCCTTATTTCCAGGTTGGATCTCCCTCTGACGAGTTTCCACCCATTGGTTCTTTTCCTACTCTCAGGCGCAATGGAGAATAAATTGATGCCCTCTTCCCTGTGGCAACCCTTCAGATATTGGAAAACTGCTATAATGTCTCCCCTCAGTCTTCTCTTCGTTAAGTTAAACATACCTAGTTCTTTTAGTCGTTCTTCATAGGATTTAGCCTCCAGTCCCCTTTTCATCTTTGTTGCTCTTCTCTGCACCCCTTCCAGGGCCTCAGCGTCTTTTTTGTATTGTGGTGACCAGAACTGGACACAGCCCTCCAAGTGCGGCCTCACCAGCGCGGTATAGAGTGGTACTATCACTTCCCGTGATCTTGAGGCTATCCCCCTGTTGATGCAGTCTAGGACTGTGTTGGCTTTCTTGGCAGGTGCGGCACACTGGTGACTCATCCTTAGGCGGTGGTCCACCAGGACACCTAAATCCCTCTCACAGTTACTACTGTCAAGCCAGTACCACCTATCCTGTATCTTTACATCTGGTTTCTTCTGCCTAAGTGCAGGGCCTTACTTTTCCCGCCACTGAACTGCATCTTATTGGATAGGGTCCAATGTTCAAGTCTGTCTAGATCCTTCTGAATGTTGAGTCTGTCTTCCAAAGTATTAGCAATTCCCCCAACTTTGTGTCATCAGCAAATTTGATGAGTGCTCCTTCAATCCCCTCATCCAGGTCATTTATGAAAATGTTGAAGAGCACTGGGCCCAAGACAGAACCTTGAGGGACCCCACACTTCCCTGCAAGTAGATGTGGTTCCATTGAGGACCACATGTTGAGTGTGGCCAGCTGCAAATCCATCTGGTAGTTGTGCTGTCTATCCTACTTTGTTCTATCTTATGCAGAAGTAGGTTGTGGTCAACCTTATCAAATGCCTTACTGAAGTCTAAATATACTGTACCCACTGCGTTTCCATGGTCCACTAATTTAGTCACTTTATCAAAGAAGGCAATAAGATTTGTTTGGCATGATCTGTTCTTAACAAACCCATGCTGGCTTCTAGTAATCACCTTGTTATTTTCTAGGTGCTCACAAATCTGCTGCTTGATTATTTTTTCCAGGATTTTCCCAGGTATTGATGTCAAGCTGATTGGTCTGTAGTTTCCTGGATCCACTTTTTTCCCTTTTTGAAGATTGGAACCATATCAGCTCTTTTCCAGTCCTCTGGCAGCTTGACCGTGCTCCAGGACCTCTCAAAGATTTCATTGAGTGGTTCCGAGATCACATCTGCCAGTTCTTTTAGTACCCTGGGATGTAAACCATCCGGTCCAGGAGGCGTGAACTCATTCAAAGCAGCTAAGTGTTATTTTACCACTTCCTTATCTATTTTGACCTGCTTCCCTCTCCTGTCTCCCACAGTGCTGCTTTTGACAGGGTGGACCAATTTTTCCTTTTGCGTAAATAGAGATGCAAAAAGAAGAAGAAGAAGAAGAATTAAGCAGTTCTACTTTCTCCCTGCTGCCTGTCACCTTCTTGTCATCTTCTCCCACTAGTGGACCAACCATTTCCTTGACTTTCCTCTTGCTCCTTACGTGCTGAAAAAGCTTTTTTTGGGGTGGGGGGGCATTTGTTGCAAGTCTTAGCTCATTCTGAGCCCTAGCCATCCTGACTCCATCCTTGCAGATTCGAGCTATTTGCTGGTATTCTGTTCTAGTTATGAGTCCCTTTTTCAGTTTTTTATACTTCTCCTTTTTGTCCCTTAGCTTGTCAGAGAGCTCTGAGTGCATCCACGCTGGTCTCTTGTTTTTCTTTCTCTGTGGTATTGTTTTGGTTTGGGCCTTTATTATCTTGCCTTTCAGGGTTTCCCAAGCATCTTGAACTGTTTTTCCCTTTAGGATTTCCATCCATGGAATCCTTCCTATTACATCTCTTAGTTTGTGAAAGTCAGCTCTCTTAAAATCTAGAACATTAGTCTGACTTGGTACAGTTATCCTTGCCTGCATGATGGTGAATTCTAATATGACATGGTCGCTTTCTCCTAAAGTTCCTACAATTTCCACTTCCTCAACTATTTCCTCCCTATTAGTAAGTATTAAGTCCAGTATGACTGACCCTCTAGTTCCCTCCTCCACCTTTTGGATGATAAAGTTGTCATCTCCCACTTGCTGCAGAGTTGGTTTCCCAGTTGATATCCGGGTAGTTAAAGTCCCCCATTACTACAGTGGTGTGTTTCCTACACATCTCAGCTAATTGATTTGCAAAATGGTCATCTATTTCCTCTGCTTAAAAACATAGGTTTTTAAAAACTACTCCCAGAAAACCCCACTCCCCATAGTGCTGAGGGTGTTCTGGGAGTGATGCTCCACAACATTAACATGTCCCATCTCGGGCCCTTTTGACAGAAGTGGGCAAGCTTTGAAGTTATTCTGTAACTGGTTGCTTTCTCGCATCTGCAGTTTGAGTGTATATGATCCTTCTAGGCATCTCAAGAGCCAGCTTAATAATGGAACAAATATTTAGCCACTCAGTTCAGTCTTCATTTGCTGCCTTGCCCTGTCAGTATAGAAGAGATGGGAAACATTAAACATTAGCCAGGATATCCTGGAGTTCCTGCCTCAAAATTAACATTGCCCATCTCTATTCAAGGACCAAGCCAAAGTGGACTGGCTCCAAACTGGTCCCAACAGGAGCAGTACCTCTTATGAAACACCAAATCAGGGTTCAAATCAAATCTTGTGCTTAGTGCTCATTTCTAATAGATTCCCCCTGCAAATGTATATAAATATATTTAAATCAGCCAATAAGCAAGATTTTCCATGTGCAATTGTGTATCAGCTTTGTAGATCAGTTTCAGAGTGTTGAAGTTCAATCTTAAGATTTCTGAAAATGAGGCAATGGTAAGTTTAGGTTAGAGAGCAATAGTTATCAGTGTTCCTAAAGCTGTTTTCAGTCCTGTTTATCATGGTTTTCAATATTTCAGAAATTTTAGGTCAATGACAGATTAGCAAAAGAAAGAAAGAAAGAAAGAAATCACAGAATTTCAGATGAAAGTCATTGCTATAATCCAGTATCAAACCAGTGACTATCTGTAGTGCTGCTGCAGGATAATGCAACCAACGTTTTCAGTAGGCTTTAGATTTGAAACATAGGTGTAGCTATAAAGCACAGTTTTCGTATTGCTGAGATTCTGCTTACATTACTGCTTTTCCCTTTCCCAGCATTTATTTAAATGGCTGCCAGTTTTTCCACTTAATACAGTGGTGCCTCGCTAGACGATTGCCTCGCAGGACGAGGAAATCGCTAGACGATGCCTTTTTGCGAGCGCTACTGCGCTTCGCAAAACGATGTCTCTCTATGGCGATTTTCGCTAGACGATGAGGTTTCCCCATAGGAGTGCGCCGACTAGTGGTCAAAAGCTGTCAGTGCAGCTGTCAGTGCATTCCTATGGGGACCCGCACTCGCTAGACGAGGTTTCCCTATGAGAAATTTTCGCTAGACGATTGCGTTTTCCCTTGGAACGCATTGAAGCGATTTCAATGCATTCCAATGGGAAAACGTGCTTCGCTAGACGATGTTTTCGCTAGACAGCGATCCTCGTGGAACGGATTAACATCGTCTAGCGAGGCACCACTGTAGTTCCACTTCCTCATTCCCCCCAGGCAGTTGTCTCATGACCTTTACAGCATAAACTGGCATAAGAAGTCCTATGTCATTTTGCCAGGATGCTGATTTGCCATGAAGAAGGTATCTTGTAGTGTGACAGAATCTTGGCCAATCTGCATGGTAACAGGGGAAACAAGGTGATTGGCTGGGGGGTGCAGGTGGCCAGCCTATCTGAGAGAGCTCAAAGGAGGAGGGACCTGGAGAGCTGCCTTGCCCTGTCTATATAGAAAAGATGGGAGAAGAAAGCATGTAACTGAAAAAGGAGTGTGTGTCTAAACCAGCGATGGCGAACCTATGGCACGCACGCCACAGCTGGCACACAGAGCCCTCTCTGTGGGCACGCGAGCCATAAGTCGCCATTGAGAAATACTTACCCATCCTCCAATCCTGGATTTTGGCACTCCCCTCTGCTGGCGCAGTGGTCCAGCGGAGAGGTGCAATGGTGGCCATTACCGGTCTAACCCGATGGGGGAATTGGAGGACTGGTAAGTATTTCTCTGTTAATACCACCCCTAGGGAAAAAAAACAAGCATTTAAACATTGCAGTGCAGAGGCAGTTGTTTCTTCTAAACTAAAACCTCAGTATTCAGGTTTAATTGCAGTGTTAGCACTTTGAAATAAATAAGTTGGTTTTGTGTTGGCAGTTTGGGCACTCAGGCTCAAAAAGGTTCGCCATCACTGCAACAGTCGGCCTGAAGAAAAGCTGATGTTGAAATCTGTTTTCCCTAGAAGCTGTTACTTTGTAATAAAGAGAATATCATTTTCATTCTTTAACCACTTAGTATGGTTAATGGCTGGAGTCAAGCCTTTTAAAGAAAGGTTATTTTAGAAGTGACGAGCCGGGATTGAGGCTGGTCACATAATTGGTTGCAGCGAGGTAGGATCCAAAAATCCAGTGGGGATTTGGGAGATCCAGGAGAGGTCTTGTAAAATCCTGAGTGGGGGATTTAGAGACATAGTAGCAAAGTGGGATCTGTAAATCCAGTGGAGATTTTGGAGCTCCAGAAGAGAGAAAATCCTGTGTGGTGGGATTTAGAGACCTGATGGCTGGAATTCTAACTTACTGGAGGAGTTTAGAATTGAGAGCAAAGTGTCTGTCACTCTGTCGGTTAGAGTAATTCTCTGAGGTAAAAGTCTGAAGTAAGAGAATCACTGGAAAGCTGAGGGAGACTAAGATATTGGTGCAGTGACCTCCTGAAGTACAAGCTGTGGTAAGGTAAGGTGTCACTGATAAAACTTAGTCCATCAGAGCGATTCTCTGAGGTAAACGTTTGAGGTAAGTTGGTAGGAGAATCACTGGTAAGCTAAGGGAGCCTAAGTGTTTGGTGTAGTGATTTCCTGAGGTAAAAGTTTTGGAGTAATTGTAAGGAAATATAAATACATGCCTCTTAAAACGATTTTAAAAATCAGAAATGGAAACCCAGATTATTGAATAAGAACAAGTTGGTGTTGAGAGAACTGGAGAGGTTATGCCCACAAGCCCTGTTGATGTTCCAGAATTTGGAAATCTGGAAAATAAAAAGAGAAATGGAAAGAGAACAGATCAGATTAAGAGAACTAGAATTAGAAAAAGAAAAGCTAAATATAGAAAAAGAAAAATATAGAAAAAGAAAAGGAACAGATGAGATTAAGGGAGCTAGAAACAGAAAAAGAAAAGCTAGAAATAGAAAGGAAAAAACATAAACTTAAGAGAGAAAGAAATGGACTTTCAGTTAAGAATGAAGGAACTAAATTTGGCAACCAACTCCTCAAGTAATAAAAATGGAACCAATAGATTTCTTTAAATAGATATGAAGAGGTTTCCCAGATTCTATAAAGGGGGTAATGTGGCCTCTTTTCTCACAACTTTTGAACAAACCTGTGTTGAATTAGGAGTTAAGCTTGAAGAAAAGATGGGTTATCTTAGATCTCAGATTTGTGGGGGTTTAGCAAAAATTTCAGAGGCTCCTGTCTTCTCACCTACACAATGTGTGGTAATATGGTTGTAAACTGAAATAACATCTTTGTTGAAGTGATGTCTCTGTTGTAAACTATTCTATGTTTGGTTAAATTCCGCATCTGTTGTTGTTATGTGTTATCAAGCCACTTCTGTCTGGCCCTTGGAATTAATGGCCTTTAAAAGGTCCTGTCACCCTGCTCAGATCTTGCAAAATCAAAACCATGACTTCTTTCATTGAATCAATCTGTACCTGGTTGGCATTTCTCGTTTGTAAGAATTCTTGGTTAGATTTTTTTAGAGTCCCATGGCATTTGATACATGAGTTTCAGAAAAAGTTTGTCTTTTAAAGTATAAATTCCCGCTTTCTATAAGGTTATTCACGTTATGTAGTGTACACAATAAATTACAAGTGTTGTCTCCAGTTCAGATATCCACATGAGGACTCTCGCATATAATTCCTATGTCTCCCACATTTTATGGCTCTATTATTTTACAGCAGTATGCATGTAATGACTAAGATGGTTCTTGTTTCAATAGTGAATGAATTAATAAAACAGCATTTCAATCTGTATACAAACAGCTGGTTTAAATTAATGGCCAGAATCCTATTAGTTATGCCCACAGCATAACTCTATCTGCATTAATCTCAGCTGCAAATTGGCTCAAGTTGAAAAGTTAGCATAGGCATTTGCTGTCGCACACCAGTCATGTGATGTGGTATGCAACAGCAAATGCCAATGCCAACTTCTTCAAGCAGTTCACAAATAAGATTTCTGTTTATGGAGTTGTGCTGGCATACTTTTTCATTTGGATTCCAGCCAACAGTTAACTGTTCGCAAATCAAAATGTTGATATATATAACTTTTGAAGATTTCTAAGATTCAGAAAATTATGGAGTTATGTATCATAAGTGAAAGCCTAAGAATTTCATTACAATTTGACTCTGCTTTATTTCTATCATGCATTATCCTCTGATAGTAGCACACTTTGATAGAGGTAAAAATAAACAATAGCAGTGTAGGGCCTATGTCCATTTGTGGTAATTATTTCTCGTAACTACTGGACCTAAAGATTATGTGAAAACTTTTGCTTTTGATAGTTAATTATTTATAACTTTGGATTAGGAAATTGCCTGTCCTTAATGTCAAGTGTCAGGTTTGTTCATTTCTTTTATGAACCAATGGACTGAAAGACATGTGGAGATAATCTTTGCTTTGAACTTTCTGAATTCTTGTTTGTTTAAAGAAAGGGGTGGGAGGAGTTGCAATTTAATTTTATTGTTCCTCTGTTTTAATGAATACAAACCATTTGCTAACAGTGTGTGCACATGATTGATCATGTGGCTGGTTGGCATCTCCTGCCAACTGATGAGAAGTTACCACCCTTTGAGCCTGAGAAAGCCCAAGAGAGTGGTCAGATTCTTTATTTGGCAGGATGAGAAGGACGACACACTTAGTTGACAGTTGCCCAAAACCAGGAATTGGTATACTTGGGGAAATGTTTATCTGCCTTATAAATTCATGGTAGTAGGGACTTCTGAGGTGGAATTTTGAAGCTTTTCTTTTACCTTTGTTTTGTACTGCATAATACTCTATTTAAAGCCAGTCATTGTCTTAACCATCTGAACTTAAGGTTCTTTCCTTAGGGGCTGATTTAAAATTGTAAAATCTTTTCCCTCCTATATGAAGGTCCTATAAGCGATTTGCCTCTGAAACAAATAAAGAGAGCTATATATATTACTTGTACAATTATATTAGAAAGGGAGATAAAAAGAAAAACAAATTTTCCAGAATTACTATATTTACTAATCTATCTTTTCCCTAACTGGACCTTCACATTCTTCTTTAGTCCATGCTTTCCAGGCTATCTTTCAAGTCTAATTATGAAATTATTCTCCATATATCCACCAAACACAATAAAAGTCTCTTCCTGTGTTTTACATTTCCCACACTATTTAAAAACATGTTTATATCTTTTTTAAAATTTTGTTGGCATTGTGTACCATCAATAATATATCATCTATAAAACCATCAATAATATATCATCTATAAAACATCTTATCTGCATTTTCTTTAATAGTTACTGATTTTTGATCCTTAATATTCTTCTACCATTTTATACCCATTATATTCTACAGTCATTAACCATTTTATTCATTTAGTCCATTTTTATTGTTAAGTTTTTCTTTCCTCCTCCTGGATCCTCTTGTTCCTATTTTTTTTAATTGTTTTTTATTAATTTTCATAAGGATAGCGGTTATGGTACAAATATGGGGACCAGGTAAAGGAGAGGGGGAAGGGTAGGAAAGGGTAAAATTTCAGAGAGTGAAAAGTATTCTTACATCCACTTGTACAATGATATTAAAAATGGAAATCATACAAAGAGAAAAAGAAAACATTATATCAATTTTCCAAGATATCTATCATTACTAATCTTCTATTTTCTTGGACCTTCTCTTTCTTTTTATCTTTAAGCTTACTAGCTTTATAAGTTTAATATTATTCTGCCATGTTTATATCTATTGCTCTAAATCAATGTTACAACCATTAGTTTGTGTTTATTTTATCATATATTCTTTCACCACAGAATACCTTCTTAAATTTAACAACGTTTATCTCCACTGCTCTATCTCCATATTCTAAGCAATATTTTGTGCCCCTCTTATCATGTCGTCTTTCATTTTCCATCTTATGGACCATGCATCCATTCTCAAGAGCTTCATCCACTCCATATATTGTCTCCTTTGTCTCATCTGCCACAGCATGTGTCCCATCATGTCGATTCTTCTCCCTTTCATAGCAAAGTTCATAGTAAAGTTCACCATTTGCTGCACTTCTGCTGCTGACATCTCCATAAGAGGGATTAACAAATTAGCTCTCCGCTGCACTGTATCTACACCTTTTCCTTCTGAAACCTTCTGGGGTTTAAGAATAACATTGTCTGTCTCCGTCTTCACTGTAAATTCCATTTGTGTCCCTACGTCTTTAGTTTGTTCAAATAGCTGATCCATCTCTGTTTTTATCTGGTGTAGTCCATTAAGTATAATGTTTTGAATATTCTTGAGAACTTCTTGTTGTTCCATGCTTGGAAGTATTATCTGGATTTATTTCCAGCAGGTAGTAACCACAGTAATTATTTACAATGGTAGCATATATCTTGGGGCAAAAAACATTTACAATTCAATCTTTCTCTCCCTGGGCTTCTTAGTTAGCAATGGCTGACAGGGGGAAGGGCTTTTCCCAATACTGTTTCTGGCTGCTTCACAGATTTAAATCCATCAGTAGTTTATGGTTATATTGTCCTACGGAAGCAAGTTTTATTACTGCAATAGAAGCAAATTTGTTTTCTCCCTCTCCTTTTCTCCTTCTTTATGTTTCTCCCAGTCAGGCCTCAGAAGGTGGTGGTGGGGGAATGCTCGCCAGTCTTGCTGGTCTGGGCAGATATAGGTCTAGTCACTTTCTGTGATAGATTGCATCCACTCTCTTCATTGTTTAGGTCCTTAAGAGTTTCATATGTAAAGCAAGCCACTTACCTAAAGTTCAAAATCCTTCTGTACTTTTCCGCTCTCTGCCTGAGGCATTCACAGCTTTGTGCCAAGATGCTGCCACTCGATTTCTGCTTTCAGAAAAAAGACTTCGAAGAGAGGCAAATCCCCTGGCCCTCCTCCTTTCTCAGTCAGATTCTGTTGCTTCAGACTTTCACTTCTAGTAACAGTCCTTCCCCCCCCCCAAGTTTTGGGGGGGTCGAAACTGAGTGGTCTCAGTCAGTTTTAGGAACCCTCCTGAAACGCGACCGATCTCACTGCCTTCTGATCCTTTTGTTTCTATAGTGCACTTTCCTTTAGAGCGTCTCACTTGCTCTTCTGTTCTAGTCGAGCTTCTTTCTGCCTCTGGTCTTGATGATCCATTTGATTTCTCCTCATTTCTCATCTGCTTTTTTCTCCTTTTTTTCTGCACAGCAACTTCTCCTTTGTTTTCATAAAATCTTCTGCCTTCATTTTTGAGTTAATATAATAACTCTGCTCCTGGAATTTAAAGAGGACACCTTCAGGCACCAACCACTTATACATAATTGAATTTGATCTCAGGAGGGATGTCAGTTCCACGTATTATCTCATTTTCTGTCTTCTTTGCCGAATATGTTTCAAGATCTTAATTTCTGTATATTTTCTATTAAATTCCTTGCCTTGTATATTTCTTAGAACTTTATCTCGAAAGATCTTTCTTGTAAATTTAACATGAATTTCTCTGGGGAGATTTTTATTCCTGGTGTATGCTGTATTAATTTTTCGTGCTGTCTCTATATTTTGTTGAACATCCTCTGACTGCATCTCCATGTTGTTGTTGTTGTTTAGTCGTTAAGTCATGTCTGACTCTTCGTGACCCCATGGACCAGAGCACGCCAGGCCCTCCTGTCTTCCACTGCCTCCCGGAGTTGGGTCAAATTCATGTTGGTAGCTTCGGTGACACTATCCAGCCATCTCGTCCTCTGTCGTCCCCTTCTCCTCTTGCCCTCACACTTTCCCAACATCAGGGTCTTTTCCAGGGAGTCTTCTCTTCTCATGAGATGGCCAAAGTCTTGAAGCCTCAGCTTCAGGATCTGTCCTTCCATTGAGCACTCAGGGTTGATTTCCTTCAGAATGGATACGTTTGATCTCCTTGCAGTCCAGGGGACTCTCAAGAGTCTCCTCCAGCACCACAATTCAAAAGCATCAATTCTTTGGCGGTCAGCCTTCTTTATGGTCCAGCTCTCACTTCCATACAACACTACTGGAAAAACCATAGCTTTGACTATGCAGACCTTTGTCGGCAAGGTGATGTCTCTGCTTTTTAAGATGCTGTTTAGGTTTGTCATCGCTTTCCTCTCAAGAAGCAGACGTCTTTTAATTTCATGGCTGCTGTCACCATCTGCAGTGATCATGGAGCCCAAGAAAGTAAAATCTGTCACCGCCTCCATATCTTCCCCTTCTGTTTGCCAGGAGGTGATGGGACCAGTGGCCATGATCTTAGTTTTTTGGATGTTGAGCTTGAGACCATTTTTTGCGCTCTTCTCTTTCACCCTCATTAAGAGGTTCTTTAATTCCTCCTCACTTTCTGCCATCAGAATGGTATCATCTGTATATCTGAGGTTGTTGATATTTCTTCCGGCAATCTTGATTCCGGCTTGGGATTCATCCAGTCCTGCCTTTCGCATGATGTATTCTGCATATAAGTTAAATAAGCAGGGAGACAATATACAGCCTTGTCGTACTCCTTTCCCAATTTTGAACCAATCAGTTGTTCCATATCCAGTTCTAACTGTTGCTTCCTGTCCCACATATAGATTTCTCAGGAGATAGATAAGGTGGTCAGGCACTCCCATTTCTTTAAGGACTTGCCATAGTTTGCTGTGGTCCACACAGTCAAAGGCTTTTGTGTAGTCAATGAAGCAGAAGTAGATGTTTTTCTGGAACTCTCTGGTTTTCTCCATAATCCAGCGCATGTTAGCAATTTGGTCTCGAGTTCCTCTGCCCCTTCGAAATCCAGCTTGTACTTCTGGGAGTTCTCGGTCCACATACTGCTGAAGCCTACCTTGTAGGATTTTGAGCATAACCTTGCTAGTGTGTGAAATGAGTGCAAGTGTACGGTAGTTGGAGCATTCTTTGGCACTGCCCTTCTTTGGGATTGGGATGCAGACTGATCTTTTCCAATCCTCTGGCTACTGCTGAGTTTTCCAAACTTGCTGGCATATGGAGTGTAGCACCTTAACAGCGTCATCTTTTAAGATTTTAAATAGTTCCACTGGAATGCCATCACCTCCACTGGCCTTGTTGTTAGCCATGCTTTCTAAGGCCCACTTGACTTCACTCTCCAGGATGTCTGGCTCAAGGTCACCAACCACACTATCTGGGTTGTCCGGGACATCCAGATCTTTCTGGTATAATTCCTCTGTGTATTCTTGCCACCTCTTGTTGATGTTTTCTGCTTCTGTTAGGTCCCTACCATTTTTGTCCTTTATCATGTCCATCTTTGCACAAAATGTTCCTTTAATATCTCCAATTTTCTTGAACAGATCTCTGGTTTTTCCCTTTCTATTATTTTCCTCTATTTCTTTGCACTGTTCATTTAAGAAGGCCCTCTTGTCTGTCCTTGCTATTCTTTGGAAGTCAGCATTACATTTTCTGTAACTTTCCCTATCTCCCTTGCATTTTGTTTCCCTTCTCTTCTCTGCTATTTGTAAGGCCTCGTTGGACAGCCACTTTGCTTTCTTGCATTTCCTTTTCTTTGGGATGGTTTTCGTTGCTGCCTCCTGTACAATGTTATGAGCCTCCAACCATAGTTCTTCAGGCACTCTGTCCACCAAATCTAGTTCCTTAAATCTGTTCTTTACTTCCACTGTGTATTCATAAGGGATTTAGTTGAGATTATACCTGACTAGCTCAGTGGTTTTTCCTACTTCCTTCAGTTTAAGCTTGAGTTTTGCTATAAGAAGCTGATGATCAGAGCCACAATCAGCTCCAGGTCTTGTTTTTGCTGACTGTATAGAGCTTCTCCATCTTTGGCTGCAGAGAACATAATCAATCTGATTTTGGTATTGCCCATCTGATGATGTCCTTGTGTAGAGCCGCCTCTTGTGTTGTTGGAAAAGAGTGTTTGTGATGATCAGCTTGTTCTCTTGACAAAACTCTATTAGCCTTTGCCCTGCTTCGTTTTAAACTCCAAGGCCAAACTTACCTGTTGTTCCTTTTATCTTTTGACTCCCTACTTTAGCATTCCAGTCCCCTAGAATGAGAAGGTCTTTCTTTGATGTCAGTTCTAGAAGGTGGTGTAAATCTTCATAGAATTCATCAATTTCAGCCTCTTCAGCATCAGTGGTTGGTGCATAAACTTTGGATTACTCCATGATCTCCATGAGCTATTCTAAATAGGTAGTAATCACTTGCGTAGTATCTTCCCCTTTTTGTTCTGGTAGATCCTGGAATCTAAGTATGGCATTGACTCTTTCCATTTGTAGATTTAACAAAGTAATTTCATCTTGCTTGCTTTCCTGTTGTAGGTCTTCCATCTCTGTATACAAGGTCTCCAATCTTGCTTACATTCTTTTTGATGTCTCATCTATTCTGGCTGTTTGTTTTTTATTTTCTGTAATTTGATTTTTAATATCAGTCATTTGCATCCCTAAATCTTTCATTTGAACACATAGCTGAGCCATCCCTCCTTGTAGTTGCTGTAGCCCTGTTGATAACATCTCTTGAATACTCTGTTGCCAGTCCTTAAATTATTCTTGCCCCAATATCCCACTGAGATTCTGTTCCTGTGCCGGTGATTCTCCTTGAGTTCTTTTTTTTCCACCTTTTGTCGCCATATTGATTTCTGTTTCCGTTATTCTTAAGTTAAGTAAATAAGGGATTCTGTTTAAGTCTTCTATCAGCAACTGTTTTCTTTAAGGAGTGCTGTTTAAGTCTTCTATCAGCAGATGTCGCTGTAACCTTACTTTCCTTTCTCAGTCTTATTTACATGTCCGATCCAAGAGGGGCGTGGATCTTCCCTTCGGGTAGAAAGTTCTCACAGTCGCCAAGTCACAACAACAAAAATTTAAAAGATCCGCAGTGTTTTGAAGTAAGCAGGATTTAATATCGATATTTCAGATAGTCACAGGAGCAAGGCTTTTATCTTAAATTGCTCTGCTTTCGTAGCACGGTAGTTTTCTCCCCCTTCTCCCTTTCTGTCTTCTTTCCTCTTGTTCTCCCGATCCAAGCTGGTGGGGGGGAGGCTTGCTTCTACCATAAGGTGTTTTTTTAAAAAAAGGTAAAGTCCATTTTGCTGACTCTTTATATCTGTCTCTTTTCTGTGTAGTTATTTGGGTCCATGGAGATTTTCCTTACATAAACAGATATTTTAACTTACTCAGAGTCTCTGGTTGAGATATTTTCACCATCCTTTTGCACTGTCTCACTCTGTGCTTGGGGTGTTCCCAGCTCTTTGCCAAGATGGCTTCCTCCTCGGTCCGTGCACTCAGATGCAACTTCTGAGAGGGAACCAGCCTACGCTGATCCCATTCTCCCCTTTTCTCTCTGCTGCTTCAGATGTTGCTTCTCCTAGCGGCGTCCTTTCCCCCCTGGTTTGGGGGGGCTGGAACCGAGGGGTCCTGGTTAGTTTCAGGAACTTGCCTGAAATCCGACCGGTTCTTGCCACAATGAAACCCCACCTCAATAGATTAGTCATTCTGAAATATTTATATGCTACCCAAATATCTGTGTAGTTTCCAATAACAGTAAAGGTATTAAAGTGATAAAAAAAACACCATGAAAACATGATATACCATAAAAGCCATGGAAGCAGAGAATAAAATCAGTTTGTCAAAACTGTCAAACCTGAAGACAATTTTAAAACATCTTTAATGTTTGTTTTAAAAAAACACAAAATGGTCTCTAACGTCTCAGAAAAATGCTAACATCTTCAACTGGTACCAAATAGTGTTTAAAGCAGGTGCCAGGTGACCCTCTCAAGAGAGAGCATTCTGCAATTGCAATGTCACTGCACAAAAACCAAAAAGAACAGTTCACTGAGGAAAAAGTAGCAAAGGTCATTTTAGGAAATATGTTTTCATTGTAGCAAAATGACAATCCTGTTTTCTTAGTCACAATTAACAATGCCCCATTAATGCTATTGAAATATCTTTTCGACACAATTGTTGTAACATGTATTGTTCTTATTGCATGATCCTTCTGCACACCACCTCTAGTCAGGAGAGGTAGAAATAATGTACTTTATGAGGATTGTAGGCTTTTATCTAAAGAGTAAAGGAGTAAGCTAACAGCAAGCACCTTTTTGTTCCATATATCTCCATTTCTGAGGCAGTTTTCTCCTCTACAGTCACCAGAAGATTTTGACATTTCATTTTAGTGCTGAGCCTGTAATTAGGCTAGAAGTAACTTGAAATGTTTTGCTTTATAGGGTGTGCTGATCTCCAAAGCCTTGACAGCATGCAACCCATGGAAAGGAAAAGGCAAGGTTATATACATGAGTTGATCCAAACAGAGGAAAAATATATGGATGATCTTCAACTTGTTATCGAGGTGAGATTTGTTTGGACTGAAAAGATACTCACTGAAGCATTATCTTCAGTATTTTCTTAGGCCATCAAAACATAGTTATTCAAAAGAAAGCTATGCAAGGGTGAAGTCTGACTATATAATTAACAAAAGCATTGACGTCATGAGTGCATACAATACATTTTCATTTAGTAAGCTTCTGCAGCCCTAAGAATTACCACATTGTCTAAATTAAAGGCAAATTGTGTCCCAAGTTGCTGTTTTTTATGCAACATGTCTTCTCGTTTTATGACTGAGAAAGCAACTTCAGTCTTCCTGATGCTGTTCGTGAAGGTTTTGGCTACTTGTGGTGCACACACTCTTCTATTCTTCTGCTCTCCCACATCAGAACACTATAGACTTATGGACAGGATAAACTCTCAAGTCAAGTTCAACAGGAGTGTAGTCCATTAACCCTTCAACCCCTTATTTCAGTATGGCATCCATGACACAGACATCCTTTCAGCTGAGTGTCTGGACAGCCTCCACATCTCTGCTTTCTTATTATTTCCAGCTCTCTGTGTTATGCCTTCCTTATTGCTATGGTTTTCTTTGGCAGCTTTGCCAGCCAGTATTACCTAGGTTCCTCCTTTGGCTGTTTGTTGTTTTCCTGTCCAGGACCAGTGCTGCTGGGTGTCAAAGTATATCTATGGAATTGACTGCTTTGGTGGTTCCAAGTTCTGTCTTGCTGATTCTAAATACTGGCCCATCTGGCCCCAGGTAATCACTCAGGGGCAAAGTCGCACGAGAGGTGGAGCCCTGCCCAGCAGAGCTGAAAGTTAGAGGGTTTACATTGCTCATGACTAACTACTGATCTTTCTAAAATAGTTCATCATTTAGGAGGGAACTACAACTTCTTAAAAGCTTGTCACTGCATTTAAAACTTCTTTTCCTATCCTTGCATCTTTCTGGCTTCAGGTTTTCCAGAAACAAATGGCTGAAGCAGGCTGTCTCTCAGAAGCCGAAATGGGATTAATCTTTGTCAACTGGAAGGAGCTCATAATGTCTAATACAAAACTACTAAAGTAAGTGCTGCTAGTGTTGTGTTAATTGTTGTATTGTTCACTGTCCCAGAAGAAAAAAATGTACTTTCCCTGAAACTACTAGTTTAGTCTATACTATCCCTGGGCTCCCACACAGTAGCAAAGAGTGACTTTCCACAGCTCTGCTAAATCCAATGGCTAAAATCTCTTGTGAGTGGACCCAATTTGGCAGTGCTTGTCCTTCCCTAATTACATCTCATTTGGACTACTGCAAGAGGCTCTACATGGGGACTTAATCTTGAAGAGTAGCTGGAGACATTTGGTGCAGATGCTGAAAGACTTGCACTGGTTGCCAATTATTTTCTGCACCCAGTTCAAGATAATAATTTTGAATCTTTAGAGCCCTAAAGAGCTTGGGGTTTGGTTGTCTGAGGAATTGTCTGTCCTGCGCCAAACTTGCAGGCTGTTAATGTTTCATAAGAGACTGTCTTAAGAATACCATCAGCTCACCTGATTGGCATGCAGAAGAGGCTGCCGCCATGTGGTGTCTTCCCACAACACTCTCTGGAGAGGCCAAAAAGAGGCGGGAGGCAGCAATTTGAGATAAAAGTCTGGAGTGAGAGACCTGCTCTACTTATATTCATGAGTTCCCTACATGTTTAGAACCTTAGCCCAGATTTGTAGAATGACTCCTCAATTCAGGCTCTCTTCAGTTTGTGGAAAACAGAGAAGGGCATGGCGCAGTGGTCGGCAGGACCCACAAGCATGGCTTCCTCCTTCCCTCCACCCTCTTCTGGTTCTGGTTGCACAGCACACTGGCTTCCCACATCCAGCAACAGCATAGGCGCAGGGCATGCAATGCACATTACAATTCTCCCTGGTTGGGTTTGCTTTGTCTCACCACTAGCTGGCCTCTATGCACATGATGCCTCATACACACCACACACTAATTTCTTAGTAACTCAGTCAGTGTCTGCATAATTGAAGCTTGAATGATAGAAGTTCAAATAGAGGGCTTAAGCTCTCTGATGCAAGAGCTGGCCCATCCTACCATCAGCCAGGTGATGGAACTTTTCCCTTTCCTAATTTCATCCCTGTTTTGAAGTGCAGCATCAAGGTCATGGAGAATTTGCTAAATTTTTCCTCCTACAGCAAGTAACCTGCTAGCTATACCTGTATTTCTCTGTATGTGTGCAAAAGCCCCTTCACACACACAATTTTTCTCAAGAGTCATAGATCTAATTAGCATTGTTGGGATATTTTTTTATCTAAGCATGCTGCTTATATACTGCCCCATAGTGCTTAAAGCACTCTCTTGGTGGTTTAAAAGTTAATTATGCAGGCTACGCACTGGTCCCCCAGTGTGCTGGGTACTCATGTTACTGACCTCAGAAGGCTGGAAGGCTGAGTGCACCTCGAGCCAGCTACCTGGGATTGAACTCCAGATGGTGAGCAGAGGTTTTGGCTGCAGTACAGCAGTTTAGCCATTGCGCCACAAGGCTCTATATTAGGTCCATTGACTTGGGGCTTTCCCTGCTTAAGTGCATGTGTGTGTGTGTGAGAGAGAGAGACAGAGAGAGAGAGAGAGGAAGAATTATGCCTCACCTGAGACTCCAGAATACATTGACACAGTCCTGCTTCTGGCATTATCTCTCTCAGTTCTTCCTATTGATCATAACCAGTGGTAAGCCAAAAAGTAATCTTTCTCAGCTCTGGAGGTAGCATACAGCTTCTGAATTATTTTCCTGGTGGCAATATTTCCTGGATTCTTTATGCATTTCAGGCCCACTTGTCCGATATATTTCACAGAGCTGGTTTTGCCAGGCAGGATGCCTTGTTGGTGTTCCAGAAGTTTGCAGTTCGCTTCTGTTCCTTTTTGTAAGCATTAGGAGCAAATTGATTCCACTTTATTTATTTATCCTTTTAACTGACAGAGCCCTCCGTGTGCGGAAGAAGACTGGGGGTGAAAAGATGCCTGTGCAGATGATTGGAGACATATTGGCTACTGAACTCTCCCACATGCAGGCCTATGTCCGATTCTGCAGTTGCCAGCTTAACGGGGCTGTGCTGTTGCAACAGAAGACAGACGAAGAGTCGGAATTCAAAGAATTCATGAAAGTAAGTTGTTCAGTAGCTTCTTAATCCAGTCTTCTTTTCTTTCTCTTCATGAGGCAGATGACAAAATAATATTAGCTTTCTAACAACTGTTTTAACAAGTCACCAGCCAACCTTGGGAATATGTGCTCCCTCTCTGCAAATGCACATAAGAATCGTACTGAATCAGTGGTTCTCCTTCGCGTCCTCTGTGAATGCACACTAATGGGTAGTCTGCGCCTTAAGCAGGAAAAGTCGGAAGCTTCTATAGCTTTAAGAGCTCAGTGCCGAGGGACCTCCCCCGGAGATTACATCACTACCCCGGCACTGAGCACGCCAGTTTCGTTTCCTGCCGCCGCTGTGTGCAGCACGTCGGAGCTTCTCTCCTACGAAACAATAGTAAAAAACAAAAGAAAAAATTGACTGACCTCCCGTTTAACGACCTCGGCTTGCCTGACTACTCTTTGACTTGTGAGTTTCCTATGGAAAAGGAACCCCCCTTCAAGCGCTGCGTGGATTGCAACGCTAAATTTTCGACGAAAGACGGCCATTCCAGCTGCCTCTTTTGTCTGGGGGAGGGGCATAAACCGGCTTCTTGTGCCTACTGTAAGGCCTTTACGAAGCCTGCCCTCAAACGCAGGCAGGATAGGCTTACTGCCTTCCTCTGGTCCAAATCTCTTGACCCGCCTGCTATGGACCCCCCGAGAGCGCCGCCGTCTGAGGCTTCCGTCGGGCGCTCTTCGGCGAAATCGCGAAAATCGGCTCCGCCTTCTTCCTCGGGCTCGAGGTCGACGGCCTCTGCTACCACTCCCAGGCCTCCCTCGAGCCCGAAGGCTTCCAGGCCGAAGAAACGGCTAGCCCCTCCAGCCTCTCCGCGTTCCGCGCTCGTCCTCCCAGCGGTCGAGCTCACGGAACTGCCGGTCGAGCTCATGGCTCCATCGAGCCCAACGGCTCCAGCTTCTCCTTCGAGCTGCCGTCGAGCTCCTTCTTCGCGAGGGTCCCCTCGAGCTCGATCAGTGACACCACTGCCTCCCGAGCCCGTAGATCCACCCCGAAAGAAGAGGAAGAAGACTAAACACCTCGAGCACGACCTGCCTTCATCTCAACCGGCTCCAGCTCAAAACCCGCCCTCGAGCTCGTTGCCTTTCGGGCTCGAGGGAGTGAATTTTTCTCCATTTGATCCAGCTACTTTTGTAGCTTTTCAACAATGGCAAGCCTTTTGCCGTCAAATGCAGCATTTTTCGCCCTACGGCACCTTTCCTGCACAGTCTCTTTCTACTCAACCTCAATTACCGCGCACCGTTTCTGCCCCCTCCTGGGGCCATCCCTGCACCACTGCTCATCCTCCACCGTTGTCCACCAGCCGGCCAGCTCGTTCTGGCCCGGTTGTGGAACACGATGATTTTTTCGAAGGGGACTCTGACGACGATTTCCTTCCTGTTGACTCCCCCGAACGTTCGCCTTTAAGTCACCCTTTGCAGGGCTCATCATCTAACTCGGGCGATGAGGACCGTGCTGGTGCTACTCCGCTTGATGCTCCAACAACGGGCTCCGCTGCAGTTGATAGCCATCCCCCCTCCCCGTCTGAGAACTATTCCTCGTATACTCAGCTAGTCAGACGTATAGCGGAAGTCCTTGACCTCGCGGTTGTGCAGCCGTCCTTGCCCAAGCCGGACAAAGTTTTTGAGGACATGGTGAAGGATCATCTTGCTCCAATAAAGTTGGCCTTCATTCCATCCCTTTTAACCCTGGCTAAGGAGCCCTGGGCCAAACCTTCGGTATCCCTCCAGGTCCCTCGTCGTGCAGAAAATCTGTACAAGATTCATGGTGAAGACACTGAGTTTTTGCAACTGCATCCCACGCCCAATTCGTTGGTGGTTGATGCTTCTCAGTCGACAACCAGAGCCAGAGCTAATCCAGCTCCTTCGGACAGGGAAGGCAAGAAGCTTGACGCTCTTGGCCGCCGGCAGTACTCTTTTGCCACCTTTTCTCTGCGAGTGGCAAACTATTTGGCGGCCATGGGAGCGTACCACCGTCACCTATGGAACTTGGCTCTCCCGGCCCTTAATGCGGCCCCAGATGACCTCAAGGCGGTTGCCCTCTCTAGTCATCAAGAGGCGCTCTCCCTTGCCTGCCAAGAAAGAGAGGCAGCAAGGCATCTTGTTGACATCTCCTCTAAACAGCTAGTCACTGCGGTCACGCTTAGACGTCATGCTTGGCTGCGTTCTACCACTCTGACGGAGGACGTGAAGAGCAAAGTACAAGACCTTCCCTTCGACGGGAAAGGACTCTTTGACCCCTCGACTGATGATGTCTTAAAGAACCTAATTGACCACCGGAAGACGGCCAAGACAATTTCGACCCCTTCTACGTCCAAACCCACCTGGCGTAGGTCCTATTTCTCTAGGCCTTCCTTTGACAGACCTAGATACCAGCAAGGGTCTTACCGAAACCAGCCCCGCCAACAGCCTAGCCGACCTAGACAGCGCCAGCAGTTCCGTCGGCAGGACCCCAAACCTAAGCAGCAGGTTTAGCGAGCTGCGGCTACCAGCACCCATGCCTTCAAGTGTTCGTTTAGCACAATTTTTTGATGCCTGGAGGGCTATCACCTCCGACTCTTGGGTTCTCACTATTATCGCCTCGGGCTATGCTATTGAGTTTGATTCCTTGCCTTGCACGGGTTTTGTAAGAACCACTGCCTCTTCTCCTATTCTGTATGAGGAGGTTCAGAAGCTGCTCTGTAAGGATGCTATCGTCTTAGTAGAAAATCCGGACATTTTAGACAGCTTTTTTTCACGGTATTTCATTGTGCCTAAAAAAGACGGGGGCCTTAGACCTATTTTAGACCTGAGGCCCTTGAATTTTTACATTACGCCAAAAGGCTTCCGTATGGTCTCTTTGGACGCTACCATACAGTTGCTCCGGACTGGGGACTGGTTTGCGCTTATTGACCTCAAGGACGCTTATTTTCATATCACTATTCGTCCTGACTATCGCCGGTTCCTCCGTTTCTCTCTAGATGGCGTAATTTATGAATTCAAAGCTCTCCCATTTGGGCTGTCTACATCTCCAAGAGTGTTTACAAAATGTGTCGCCCCGGTGGCGGCTTACCTCCGCTTGCAAGGCATCACAATTTTTCCGTACCTTGATGACTGGTTGCTGGTAGCGTCGTCTGCTGAATTATTATCTCAACATGTGACCTTTACTTTGTCTCTTCTTTTTGACCTTGGTTTACAGGTCAACCACGAAAAGTCCATTTTGGCACCTACCCAAAGAGTTACCTACATAGGGGGCGTGTTGGATGCCGCTCAAGGACGTGCCTTCATTCCAGACAACCGCATCCTCAAGATCCACCGGCTCCTTCCCCATTTCACTGCTGGCGCGGAAGTACCGGCTTTGCAGGTCCAACGCCTCCTAGGTCTCATGGCCTCCACCACGGCGGTCATTCCACATGCCAGGCTGAAAATGCGAGCTCTTCAATCCTGGTACCTGGACAGGTTCGACCCGCTCACGGCTCCACCCTCCAAAACTCTTCTAGTCACACAAGCTCTAACCCACCAACTTTCTTGGTGGTCCCACCGCTCAAATCTGCTTGTGGGTCGGCCCTTCGGCCCCCTCCAACCCTCGATTCAGGTCACCACGGATGCAAGTCTCTCGGGCTGGGGGGCACACTGCCTGGATGTCACAACCAATGGCCACTGGTCTTCAGAGGAGGCAGCTCTTCACATCAATGCCCTGGAACTTCTAGCAGTCTTCAAAGCTCTCCGGGCGTTCGAGCGTCTGATCTCAGGCAAAGTGGTGCAAGTGGCGTCGGACAACACCACTGTTGTGTTCTACCTAAACAAGCAGGGTGGCACTCATTCGCGCCAACTTCTCCGCCTCACCACTCAGATTTGGGACTGGTGCTACGACCGCCTCATCTTTCTAATTGCCGTACACGTGGCGTCGGCCGACAACGTCCTAGCGGATCGTCTCAGCAGGGCCCAGAACCCTTCTCACGAATGGACTCTGGACGAGGCGATCTTCTCCTCTATATGCCACAGATGGGGCTTTCCGTCCCTGGATCTCTTTGCCTCGTCTGTCAATGCCAAATGCGACAGATTCTGCTCCAGGGCGGGCGTCGGGCGTCGCTCGGAGGGGGATGCATTCATGGTGCCTTGGACGGAAGGACTGCTGTACGCGTTTCCCCCGATTCCCCTAATACAGAAAGCAATTGTCAAGATGCGCTTCGATCGGGCCAACGTGATCTTCATTGCTCCCTGGTGGCCCCGGCAACCCTGGTTTGCCCCTCTACTTCAGATGGCGTCGGATCACTTCCGACTCCCCAACCTTCCACATCTTCTCTCCCTCCAAGGAGGCACAACTTTTCATCCAGATCTGGAGTCTCTCCACCTCACGGCCTGGAGGCTGGACCTTCGATAGACTTCGTACTGAACCAGGCCCGTCGGCCTTCCACTTTGGCTACGTACGCACGAAAGTGGAAATCCTTCTGTGACTTTGCAAAGGGACTCGGTGTGTCTCCGTGCCCTACCACCCTAGACACCCTCCTTCAATTCCTTCTTCTTCTGTTTCATCGTGACCTCTCTCATTCCACTTTGAAAGTTTACATCGCGGCGATTGTTGCGTATCAGCCTCCCCTCTCGGATGCAGCTAAATTATTCCAACACCCTGTACTAAAGAGGTTTCTTAAAGGTCTCCGCAACATACGCCCGGCTTACAAGCCCCCCACTCCTCAGTGGTCCCTTCAGCTGGTCTTGCGTAAGCTAATGTCGCCGCCATTTGAGCCATTGGCGTCTACGCCTCTCCGGCTACTGACTTTTAAAACGGCTTTCCTTCTTGCGGTAACTTCGGCTAGAAGATCTAGTGAGCTGGCGGCGCTCCGAATGGACCCGCCTTTCATACAGTTTCATCCGGACAAGGTGACCCTCTTTCCTGATATCTCCTTCCTTCCGAAAGTGGCTACTTCCTTTCATCTGAACCAGCCGATAGTCCTGCCCACGTTCTTTCCCAATCCTACTTCAAACATCGAAAAAGCTCTTCATTCTCTGGATGTCAAACGAGCCCTCTCTTACTACATCTCCCGTACAAAGTCTTTTCGTACTTCTCCACGACTCTTTGTATCGTTCCTAGACAACTCCATGGGTTCTCCGGTTACCTCTCAAACCCTCTCCAGATGGGTGGTGTCGACGATAAAGCTCGCTTATGAAATTGCTCACAAGCCTCTACCTGCTACTGTTAGAGCCCACTCTACCAGGGCCATGGCCTCGTCCACAGCCTTTCTTCGCGGAGTTGACCTTGTTGATGTCTGCAAAGCTGCTACGTGGGCTACACCCTTCACCTTTGCGGCCCACTATCGCCTCGACGTTCGAGCTAAGGCGGAGGCTGCTGTTGGTAGAGCTGTCCTGGCTTCTGTCCTGTCGTGACGCCCACCTCCGGGTAAGTCAGCTTGCTAATCACCCATTAGTGTGCATTCACAGAGGACGCGAAGGAGAAAAGAGGTTACTTACCTGTAACTCTGGTTCTTCGAGCAGTCCTCTGTGAATTCACACGTCCCGCCCACCTCCCCGCTGTACGTCCCGACTCTTTGGTTGGCATACACAGCGGCGTCAGTTCTACGGAACTGGCGTGCTCAGTGCCGGGGTAGTGATGTAATCTCCGGGGGAGGTCCCTCGGCACTGAGCTCTTAAAGCTATAGAAGCTTCCGACTTTTCCTGCTTAAGGCGCAGACTACCCATTAGTGTGAATTCACAGAGGACTGCTCGAAGAACCAGAGTTACAGGTAAGTAACCTCTTTTTCCAAATAAGCTGCCCCTCAGAGAAGCACTTTCCTCTCACTGTCAAACTGCTTGCTGGCTGTGGTGATGGCTACAACGTTCAAACTCTTAGCCCATTCCTAAGGGTTCGCTAGTGTAAATGGAAGTTACCTCCAGCTCTGTCTCTTTTGATTGTCTTTATTTGTTTGTAAGACAGGGATATATGTGACAGTCCCTTTGATTACATCCATAAACTAAAGGTTGTCCATGTCTTTAGTGACTTGCAGGTGTCTTTATCACCTTGCAGTAATGTAGTGTCTTTATTTAAAATTATGGCTTAACTTGCAGAAACTAGCTTCAGACCCTCGCTGTAAAGGAATGCCACTCTCCAGCTTCCTGTTGAAACCTATGCAAAGAATTACTCGTTATCCTCTTCTCATCAAGAGTGTGAGTATCAAATTACTTGTTCTCTGAAACACTGAATGTAGTCAGAAAGTCACCTGTTTGTGTTAGAGTAAGCAGAGTGCTGTAAACATAGAGATAATGGGGTATATACACAAATATTTTCTTGAAGTACCTATGCATTTTCTTACACTGAATTGCACTTGGGTTTTTTTTTTTCCCCAATTAGATTCTGGAGAATTCCCCTGAAACTCACCCAGATCATGACAATCTCAAGCTGGCTCTTGAGCGTGCTGAAGAACTGTGTTCTCAGGTTAATGAGGGAGTGCGTGAAAAGGAAAATTCAGACAGACTTGAGTGGATACAGTCCCATGTTCAGTGCGAGGGACTTGTTGAGGTAACTGTAGCTTGGACTGTGTACTGAATTTTATTTATTTATTTATTAAATTTATATCCCGCCCAATTAGACGACGTCTACTCTGGGCGGCTTACAATAGAATTAACATAAAAACCATTAAAACAACAATTTAAAACAACAATAGTAGTATAATTCAAGATGGGAAGATAAAGATAAAGTGAAAAAGTAAAACAAAGAATAAACTAAAAATAAAAATCAAGTAGTGACAGGAGGGAAGGCCTGCCTAAAGAGCCAGGTCTTAAGTTGGCTCTTAAAAACACCCAGCGAGGGAGCCAGACAAATCTCTGTCGGGAGACTGTTCCAGAGTCGAGGGGCTACTGCCGAGAAGGCCCGGTTTCTTGTTCTTTCTTTCCAGGCCTCCCTCGGCGTTAGGCCTCTCAACCGTCTTTCCTGGCTGTAACGAGTGATTCGAGTAGATCTAGGTGGGAAAAAGCGTTCCTCTAGGTATCGAGGTCCTAAACCGTTTAGGGCTTTATAAGTCATCATTAACACTTTGAAATCAATGCGGAAGCGAACAGGCAGCCAATGCAAGGCAGCCAGAGTGGGAGAAATATGCTGATGTTTTCTCGTCCCACTAAGTCTGGCCGCCGCATTCTGCACCATTTGAAGCTTCCGCATCAATCTCAAAGGTAGCCCCACGTAGAGCGCATTACAGTGGTCTAATCTCGAGATTACAAGCGCATGGACCAAGGTGGTGAGTGCCCCACCATCAAGATAGGGACGCAGCTGGGCAATCCGCCACAGATGGAAGTAGGCGGAGCGGACCACTGACGCCACCTGGGTTTCCATGGTGAGCGCCGGGGTCCAGATGGATCCCCAAGCTGCGAACCTCATTCTTCGCGGTGAGAGTCACCCCCCCCCAAAAGAGAGGGGGTTTCCCAAACCACCGATGGAGGGGCCGCCGACCCTCAGGACCTCTGTCTTGTCCGGGTTCAGCCTCAGCCCATTGACCTGCATCCATTGCAGCACAGCCTCCAAACAGCGCTGAAGGGACAGAACGGCATCCACTGAGGTAGGTGAAAAGGAGATGTAGAGCTGTGTGTCATCAGCGTACTGATGGCACGAAGCCCCACACCCCCTGATGACCCCACCCAGCAGCCTCATATAGATATTAAACAACATTGGGGAGACAATCGAGCCCTGCGGAACCCCACAATTGAGACTCCATGGGGCCGAGACACTCTCCCCAAGCTGTACTCTCTGAGGGCGGTCCTCCAAGAAGGATCGGAGCCAGGCAAGTGCCAGCCCACCGATTCCCAACTCGGAGAGCCTCCCCAGGAGGATACCGTGGTCAACAGTATCGAAGGCCGCTGAGATATCGAGGAGGACCAACAAGGACATTTTGCCCCCGTCAGCCTCCCTCAGCAGGTCATCCAACAGTGCGACCAATGCCGTTTCTGTGCCATGGCGCGGCTTGAAGCCCGACTGGAACGGATCCAGGGCATTGGTTTCATCCAAAAGAGCCTGAAGCTGGTCAGCCACCACCCTCTCCACCACTTTACTAAGGAAGGAAACGTTGGCGACGGGCCTATAATTACCAATGTCGTCCACCGCCAAACTTGGTTTCTTCCTAATGGGCCTAATGAGTGTCTCCTTGAGAGCGAGGGGAACCTTGCCCTCCTGGAGAGACCCATTAATTATTGCTGTGGCCCATTCAATTGTTATAGGCCTGGCTGCTTTGATTAGCCAGGCCGGACAAGGGTCAAGAGAGGAAGTGGTGGCCCGACAGCGATCAAGCACTTTGTCCACCATATCTGGTGTCACAGGCTGAAAGAATTCAAGTCTCACCGGGCAAGGCAGAGCGCTGGACATCTCTGCTCGATCCACTGTATTCAAAAAAGGAGAGAATGGTTTACTGAAGACACAGTAAGCCATGCATATAGTTTAAGTACACCATTATGCTGATCCCAACCTGAGGAATAAGAGCTACTTTCAACTAAATGTAAATCTTTATCCACTTCTAGAGTTATATTAAAATGGGATTTGTCAGCTGTGAACATTAAAAGAGGACAAAATGTGAAGTGTTGGAGCTGATCATTGTTTTTGAGATAATATGAAACAACAGCATTGACAACAGTACAGATTACCATATAGTGCATTAAAATGCTGCCTCCTGGCTGCTGCAAGCAATGCATAACTAAACACCACTCACGGGTTTTTGGTTGGGCTAGGAAGTGAGTAAAAGAGAGAAGGGAAAAGGAGAGGAGAAGAAAAGGCTCTATCGATATATCACTTTGGTAATTTTTTTAAAGGACAAGGGGGGGCTTGATTGCCCCAAGAAAGAGTAGAGAAAATGAATTGATACAAAATTAAAGAGCACTGTAGCCTGGTTCGAATGGTTCGAATAGTAAGAAATGTAGTGATGCCATTCAAAACATGTAAACAGTCCTGCCTATATATATACCACGTGGCCACTGGAAAAAGTGTATAGGTACAAAAGAGGGATGAAAAGAATATGTATAACGGGTTCTTTTCTCACGTGTGATTGAATCCTTAATTGTGATATTTTATCATTTTTTGCCTGTTTTCTTCAGATATGTTTTAAAACCTTGGGTGTGCAGAAGTGACACAATTTTTATGGTTCTCACTTTAGAACTTTTAAATGAAATCATCAATATTAGAAATGTGGCTGATTATGAGGGTAGTTTTTCTTGCTATTATTTTTCTCATCATATGCATATATTGCTTAGATTTGTTTTTGTTCTGCCATGAAGGCAACAACAAATTGTTTTTTAACCTTGGAAATATTTCTTTTTTGTGTTTAGATATTGATTAAAGCTTCTAAATTTTTCAACTTGCCATTCTTCTGTCAGGTTTGAAAGTTTCCCCAGCCACAAAATCTCAATATATAGAAGGTCATTTACAGTTCTTCAGAAAGATGTTTGGCTTGTGCTCTCCTAAGTCTCCAGGCAAAGGTTTTACATCATCTTACTTTTAAATGCTATAAATTCTATTAGCTTATAACATGGCAAATGGCACTCAAAGACTATTATGGTGCTCCAAAGCAGCCCACTGTATAGTCTAGTTTCTGAAAATAGAGTGTAAAAGAGTAGAGTAAATATTTAATGTGTAAATGTGTAATTGTTTAATTGTTGTTATATTTTAGTACATTTAATATGCTGAATTTACTTTTATATTTATAGTGATATTTTATTGTTTAATTGTGTTATAAATCATCCATAGTGGCCTCTGGCTACATGGGTAGTATATAAATTAAATTAAATTAAATTAAACTAAACTAAACAAACAAACACAGGTTCAGTACTTGACTAGTTGACAGTGATCAACTTGACCAGCATGATGGCCTGCTTCCAAGCCACAGGAAATAGTTTACTTGAGTTTAGGAAGTTGCTAGGCAAAAAGAATAATAGGTAGAGGCATAGGCGGTAGTCAGGACAGAAGAAGGTGGACATTGTAGGAGATTTGCCTCAAGTTGTCCTAATGTTGAGCATTGGTACAGAAAAAAAAACCCCGCATATGTTCAACCTAGCCAAATGGCTTTGGTTTTAAGTGGAAATACCTCTGTTGGTGAAGAGTAGTTGGTGTCCTAATTTTCTCTCCCTCTTAGCAACTGATTTTTAATTCTCTGACGAACTGTCTTGGACCACGGAAACTTCTGCATAGTGGGAAGCTCTACAAGACAAAGAGCAACAAAGAACTATATGGCTTTCTCTTCAATGACTTCCTCCTTCTCACGTACATGGTCAAGCAGTTTGTCTCTACAGGATCAGATAAACTGTTCAGCCCA
Organism: Intellagama lesueurii; assembly: GCA_037013535.1. Lineage (NCBI taxonomy): Eukaryota > Metazoa > Chordata > Lepidosauria > Squamata > Agamidae > Intellagama > Intellagama lesueurii. The sequence continues at coordinate 188,560,808 of JBAJHW010000001.1, read as the reverse complement.
AAATCAAACTCTCAGTTCAAAATGTACAAGATGGTGAGTAAATGGAAGAATCTGTTGTTGAGCATTTGGAATGGGGAGGAAATGGGGTCTGTTTTCTTAAAGGAAATAATCATCACTGTTACAGTTCCTTCATCAGATATACAGGTGAGGTTAACTATATTATGTCTGAAGAAGTGGACTTGTACACGAAAGCTCCCATTAAAACATAGCAGTTAGTCTTTAAGGTGCCACAATAACTTCTTCTTCTTCTACTACTACTACTACTACTACTACTACTACTCCTTCTTCCCTAATATAGTATGTCACTTTCCCAGTGCTGCTGCTGCAACTGATAATGATATTTTGAATGGACTTTAATGAAACTCCGTTCTTATAATGAACGAAGTCTCTATAATTAACATCTGTCTTTTAGAATTTTTTAAAAAATATATCAGAACATTAGGGCCTGTCCAGATGAGTATATAGACTGCTGTTTAGACCACTGTTGGTACTGTATGATGTGAACCAAATTACAACATCCCCATATGTTTCTACTTAGATTGACCCATCCTGCCCAACTCCTTTCTGGCACAGCATTAGGGGCTTCTGTTTTTTTCAGTAGAATTCAGTGCACTCCATTGTGTAGCCTGTGGAGATGGCTAGTTTCCACCCAAATGGAGCTTTGGCTGGCGTTATCTGAGGTGATAACTCTGTGATGTATTAGTTGGGTTGTGACATTAAAAGGGAGGACAGAGAGACCCCCTCCTCGATTTTCATTCTCTTCTTTTTTTTAATATTTCACTAACTGATGCAGTGCAATTCTAATACTATATTAGGTTGATGCATTGCCCTTTTGATATGCCACTTACTTAACAACAACAAAAGGAAGGTCACCACACCCACTGAATGGCAGCCATAAGAAAAGGCAGAGAAAGGGACTAATCATAAACTGGTGATCCAAAGACGTTTGTGGACCCTTCTCACAGGAGAATAAATATCTCCAATGTGAACAGAAGGATTGCTCAACTAAGATATAAAATAGATCACACTGAGATAAGAACCTTTTAAGCACAAACCAGACTGCTCCAAATTCACCTGGGGACAGGTCCTTGGTTAGGCAAACTCTTTGCCTTTCTTCCCTAGAGAATGAAAAAGACTACAAGGACTGCCTAGGTCATGGAGATTTCCCCCATCCCCACCCCACGTTTCTAAATATACTTCAGTCCACCTCTGTTTGTGTTGATTTAATTGATAAACTTTCTGTGAAATGATTCACACATTCAGTTGCATCACTTAGCTGGGTAATTCTTAATCATTTCTTATGGAACAGAGGTATTACATTGAAGAAATGTTTATGTATTTTCCAATTGAAGGGATATCTGTGTTGGTATGTTGCAGCAAAAAGGACAAAAAGTTTTGTGGTGTCATAAAGACTAACAAGATATACCATGATTTGGATTCCTGCTTTAACAGGGGGTTAGATTTGATTGCCATATAGGCCCCTTCCAACTCCAGTATTCTGCAATTCTATGAAGTTTTCTTTGACATTGCTTTTTGTAGACTGCAGCAGGTGCATCAGAATGCAGTTATTCAGTGCACATCAATCAGTCCACCTTCTTCATTTATTCACCTGAAATGGAATATACTTGTGTTCACAGAAGGATTTCTAGTTGATTGACCAGTATATGTTTATCTATCAAAGAATGTTACTGAAAGGTCATGTGGCAGAATGGTATAGTAACCTTTATATGGCTGTTGCAATATTTAAGCTTCTGATTAAAGAAAAAGGAAAAGCAAATACTTTTCAGATCTTGAATAAACCATAAAGTACAAGGGCACCTCAAGGGTCATCTCATTCAAACCCCTGCAAATGCACGAGATCCACAGAAAAAGTGGGCAGATTGCACCCAACCCCAAGAAGTCTTTCCCAGTGTTTACTTAGAGTCCCCTTTCTTATAATTTAGATTGGGGTTTTTTAATCAAGCAAATGCTCATGAAAGTACCATGCACAGAAATAACACTTCGTGTGTTCTGTGGGAACTGCGCAGAATGGTACCCCTCTAGAACAGGGGATCCCAAATATTTTGGACTTGTGGCTCTCCTGAGCGGCAGCGGCAGCAGCAGCAGAGCAGCAGGATTGGCAAGGAGTGTGGGGCAGAGCAGGAAGCAAAGAAGCCCGAAAGAGCCAGACGTGGAACTGGAGCCAGAAGAGCAGCAGCAGTAGCAGCAACAGCACCACAACCACCACTACCACTAGCTCGGTAAAAAAAACAAAAAGAGGCTTCCATGTTGCTCCTGGCTGGCTTGGTGGCATACCATGAGAGCTGCAGGGCACTCTTTGGGAACTCCTGCTCTAGAAAATGGATGTCACCAAAACATTTGCAAATGATACTGCTCTTTTAACCTGTACCTGCCCACCAAACACATGATTAATAAACTTTGAAAATTTAATAAAAATACAGTTGAAAATCCAAAGTATTTGCTTACACTTATTTTACCTTGCCACCTACATCTGAGGAAGCTACTTTGATTCTAGATCAGTGTCTGGTATCAGTAATAGACTGGCTGAGGGTGAATAAACTGAAATTTAATCCAGACAAGACAGAGGTGCTCCTGGTCAGTCGAAAGGCAGATCAAGGAATAGGGATGCAGCCAGTACTGGATGGGATTACACTCCCATTGAAAAAACAGATGTGCCGCTTGGAGGTCCACCAGTATTTATCCCTGAACCTTGATGCCCAGGACTCGGCAGTGGCCAGGAGTGCATTTGCACAATTAAAACTAGTATGCCAGCTATGTCCGTTTCTTGAGAGATCTGATCTGGCCACTGTGATACACACCCTAGTTACTTCCTGGCTGGAATACTGTAATGTGCTCTATGTGGGTCTACCAATGGAAAGTATTAAGAAACTTCAACTGGTCTAAAATGTAACAGCCAGATTGCTGACTGGGGCTGGTTACAGGATTCACATCCTCACCCCACCCCCCTTACAGCAGCTAAAGTGGCTGCTGATCGGTTTCCGGGCACAATTCAAAGTGTTGGTTCTTTGTAGTGGACTCTGTGAATGCACACAAATGGGTTTATCCTGCGCCTGCGCAGGACGTTCGGAACTTTCTAGAGCTTAGAAAAAAAGACAGACAGTTAGTCTCCCCCCCCCCGAGGGTATATAAGCTCCGCCTCCTCAACCTTCCTTAGTTCCTCTTTTTCCGCCGTTAGAGTAGGACGTAGGAACACTAGAGCGATCAAGGAAAGTATTTCCTTCCATCTTATAGTTTTTATAGCTTTTATTTTATTGACTAAGTTTACTATTGCTTCTTTTAGGACGCCAGAACTGCCTTCCTTTATTTTTGCCTCGTTCTGCGTCCTTCCCGCCTCCCCCCCCCACAGATTCCTCCTTTATTTTCTCCTTTTATGGCCCCGTGGGGCTTCAAACAGTGCTCCGTTTGCTTTAGAAAAATTCCGTTAATGGACAGGCACGATCAGTGTTTATTTTGTTTGGGGGAATCCCACCTTATTCAGGCGTGCACCGCTTGTAGAAGCCTTTCCAAACAGGCTCTTAAACTGCGGTCTCAACGCCTTCGAGCCTTTCTTTACGAAAGAACTCTCAATCCTGTTAAGGAGGTGTCCGTTACTACCTCCCCAAACCCTCCGCGTGCGGAGGCACCTAAAGCAGGCTCCGGTTCGTTCGATTCATCTTCGCTTACCATGAGCTCTGCGACTTCCAAACAGAAGGACACCACTAGACTGCCCAAGCCAGTTTCCACCAAGGCTTCTTCCCGGTCGACTGTGCCTTCAAGAAAGAAAAACGACAAGGCAAAGTCTCAGAAGTCGGCAAAGCCATCTAAATCGGCACCCTTGCCTCTTCCTGCACCTCCTATATTACTTGAGGAGTCTTCAAGAGACGACATTGGGCAATCTGATATAGAGGAGCGGATCATTCCTCCGGCCCAAACTGCTCACGATATCATGAGCATGTCTCCGTCGTCAGGCCATTTTGGGGCTGATGCGTCTGCCAGCCTGGCCATTGCCCCTACTAGCCCGCGATCCTCCGGGCGGGCTGATACTGACTCACAATCAGAACAGGAGCTGCCTCCTCGCACTCCTAAGAAGAAGAAGGCGAAACGTAAGCATATTTCTCCATACCAACCTCAGCATCCTACGGACCAGTATCGTCCACAAATGCCAGCACAATATGGTCATCCGTTTTTCGGTCCATACCAGCCCTACCCATACCAAGGATATGGTTATCCACCTGACTTCAGGGGACAAACGTATCCCTCATCAGCCTGGTACCCTTCTTCGGTTCAGGCTACTGAAACCACACAACAGCAACAGGGGCATGTTTCCACACCCCAAATTGCTCCTTCCCGAAAGAGGAAGGCACCGATGGCACCTTCTGTGCCTCTAAAACGGTCTAAACATTCCGCAGGCCAAGCCACGGTACAGACTGCGATGATGTACTCTGGCCCTGAAGGCCATGATACAGAACCTTTCTCTCCATCGCCACGCTCTGATGTTGAGCCAATACCAAGAGACACGGTACCAATATCGCACCGTCCCTCCTCGTTGGTATCTGAATCCTTCATGACAACTCTTCAGCTTCTTCGGAATCTGATGTGCCTGATGGTGGTGCCCCGAGTACTTCTTCTCAATACCCATTAGAAGACTACTCATCGTATGCTCAACTTATACTGCGCATGGCTAAGACTTTACACCTAGATGCGCAGGTCCCTGAGCAACAAAAAGACCTTGTCTTCCATGATATGGAGCAGGACAAGTCGTTTCCTCCTAGCCTTAGCCTTATCCCAGCACTTCTTGAATTAGTAAAGGCTTCTTGGGATAAATCGCCTGCGACTCTTCAAATCCCTCGAAAAATCGACCACCATTACAAGACTCATGGTTCCAACTCGGATTTTCTAACCAAGCATCCCATGCCTAATTCCATTGTGGTTGAGGCTACTCAGTACAGATCCCGCAGCAGGTCCTCTGTTACACCTGTTAATAAGGAGGGCAGAAAAAATGATGCCCTTGGGAAAAGACTTTACTCACTTGCGGCTCTGCTGATTAAAATTTCGAACTATCAAGCCGCAATGGGTGCTTATCAAAAGCACCTCTGGGATAAGATCGTCCCTGTTCTGCAAAACCTCCCCAAGCCATCGAAGACTGAGGTTCTCAACGCCTACGAGGAGGCCAATACTCTCACCAGACAGCAAAGAGTAGCAGCAAAGCATACAGCGGAAATTGCGTCTAAATCCATGCTTACAGCCGTAGCAGTCCGTCGTCATGTCTGGCTCGTAGCGGCTAACATACTAGACGATACCAAGGCCAAAATCGAAGACCTCCCATTCGATGCGGCTGGCCTCTTTAATTCCAAAACTGATGACATTATGGAAAACATTCCTAAGATGCGAAAGACCGCAAAGTCTTACATACCGTACCAACCGTATAGGTATCAAAGACCCACTTACAAAAAACCTGCTTACCAAGCATCTTCCCAGTACCAACCATTTCGGTATGGTAGGCAGCAGCAGCATGACAGGACCTTCCAACCATCTCAGTCCAACCCTTCGAATTTCAAGCAACAACAATACCAAGGACACAAGCAGTCCTTTCGTAAACCTCAGCGCAGGGGTAAGCAGTACACCTAACTACCCCTTTACTCAAACTAGACTCTTTCCATTTCTCTCTGAATGGAAAAACATTACAACCGACAAATGGGTCCTAACTATTATTGAGAAGGGTTACTCCATAGAATTCTTCCAGCTCCCTCCATCGAATTTGATTAAAACCACCCCCTTTTCTATAGCTCTACAGGAGGAAATTTCATCTCTCCTACGCACAGGGGCAATAGTCAAAACTCCAACTTCTGAATTACACGAGGGTTTTTTCTCTCGGTATTTTGCCGTCCCTAAAAAAGATGGAGGTATCAGGCCCATCATGGACCTCAGAGAACTTAATCAGTATATCATATACAGAAAGTTTCGCATGTTAACACTCAATTCCATTCTCCCCCTTCTCTCCCAGGGGAGTTGGTTCGTCACCATCGACCTCAAGGACGCCTATCTCCACGTCTCCATTCACCCTTCTCATCAAAGGTATCTAAGGTTCCGGTTCCACCGCACAACCTACCAGTTTGCTGCCCTCCCATTCGGGCTCTCCACAGCCCCCCGGACATTCACCAAGTGCATGGCCCCTGTAGTGGCCCATCTCCGTACCAAGGGAATAAAGCTCTTCCCTTATATCGACGATTGGCTCCTGGTGGCCAAATCCTACCATGAGGCTATCGCTGCCACGAATATCACTCTCGAGACCTTAAACAGACTCAGTCTAGTAATCAATCAAGAAAAATCTCTCCTAATACCATCCCAGCTGGTCACCTACATAGGAGCAACACTAGATGCGACCCAAGCACGAGCGTTTCTACCCTACCAAAGAATCCAAAAGATTCAGGCCGCAATACAACGGTTTCAACCTCTGGCTACCGTTACCGCATTCGACACCCAACATCTACTGGGTCTCATGTCATCCACAACGGCAGTCGTTCTTCATGCCAAACTCAAAATGCGTCCACTCCAGTCCTGGTTCCTTGGCCAGTTCAACCCCCTAACGGACTATCCAAGGAAAAAGTTGCAGGTCACTTCATATGTAGCAAAGCAACTCATCTGGTGGACAATTCCGCGCAATCTGTCAAAGGGCAAACCCTTTCAACCTCCTTACCTGTCCATACAGGTTACAACGGACGCAAGCCCTTCTGGCTGGGGCGCTCACTGCCAAGAACTGCGGATTCACGGTATATGGACAATGAGAGAGAGATCTCTCCACATAAATCAACTCGAAATGCTCGCCATCATGAAGGCTTTTCAAGCCTTTCTTCCGCGTATAAAGGGAAAAGCAGTGCAGCTCGTCACAGACAATACCACAGCTATGCACTATGTCAACAGACAGGGTGGGACTCGATCCCTACCGCTTCTCCATATCACCATGCGATTCTGGGAATGGTGCCGTAGCCATCATATTTTCCCACAAGCGATCCATATCGCTTCAGAAGACAACTGTCTAGCGGACCACCTCAGCAGGCTCCACACCAGGATGCACGAATGGTCCCTCACCGAGACAGTTTTCCAAGACCTATGTCGTCGGTGGGGTCAACCCACCATAGACCTCTTTGCATCTCACCTCAACACCAAGTGCCGCAGGTTCTGCTCCAGAGCAGGCAGGGACACCGCGTCACTAGGGGACGCTTTCCTCATACCGTGGTCCGGAGAACTCACTTACCTGTTTCCTCCCATACCGATGCTCCTCAAGACAATAGTCAGGATCATTCAATACCAAGCGAATGCAATACTCATCGCTCCATGGTGGCCGCGACAACCCTGGTTCGCCCATCTCAAGGGAATAACAGAGGAAATATTCCACCTACCTTCAATACCATCTCTGCTATCCCAGAACGATGGGGCCCTTCTCCATCCAGATGTCCAGTCTCTTCACCTGACGGCGTGGAGGATAACCCCGAATTCAGTGCGATCCTAGACCGCTCTCGGAAGCCGTCGACTTCTCGCCTATACCGTAACAAATGGAAATCTTTTACTAACTTTGCTCAGTCCAAGGGACTCCAATCAGTTCCAGTTACACTTTCAACGTTACTTACCTTTATACTGCACCTTTTCAATCTTGGGCTCGCACACTCTACCATTAAAGTATATATGTCCGCGATTCTTGCTCACCAGCCATCCCAATCTAGCTCTGCCAGACTGTTCTCCCACCACACAGTCAAAAGATTCCTTAAGGGCCTGCAGAACATCCGGCCGCCCTCTCTACCCATCGTACCTCAATGGTCGCTTCCACTTGTCCTTGAGTCACTTACCAAAGCACCATTTGAACCCATGGCAACCTGTAACGAGAAATTGCTTTCTCTTAAGACGTCCTTCTTAGTAGCCATAACCTCTGCTAAAAGGGCGAGTGAACTGTCAGCTCTCAGGTCTGACCCTCCATACCTGCAAATACATCCTGATAAAGTCACTCTGTACCTGGATGTCTCCTTTCTTCCCAAGGTCGTATCAGACTTCCATTTGAATCAACCGCTGGTACTCCCTACATTTTTTCCTTCTCCGTCTACTCCGGTCGAGCATAAGCTCCATACCCTGGACGTCAGACGAGCTATTGCCTTCTACATGGACAGGACCAAGCACTTTAGACGCTCTTCCCGTCTTTTTGTGTGCTATCAAGGACATAACAAGGGTGCTCCCGCATCCTCTCAGACGATATTGAGATGGATCATACAATCCATACAGATAGCATACCAGCTTGCAAACAAACCGGTACCGGACCAACTAAAAGCTCACTCCACCAGAGCTATATCTACCTCTGCCGCTCTCCATCGTGGTATCCATATTCAAAGCATCTGTAAAGCAGCTACTTGGTCCAATCCTCTGACGTTCGCGAAGCACTACCGCCTCGATGTCAGAGCTAAGAATGATGCTGCATTTGGAAGGGCAATACTGTCATCCCTGATACCGTGACGGCCCTCCATCCGGTGAGTAAGCTTGCTAATCACCCATTTGTGTGCTTTCACAGAGTCCACTACAAAGAAAGTTAGGTTAACTACCTGTAACCATGGTTCTTGTAGTGGTTCTCTGTGAATTCACACATCCCTCCCTTCCTCCCCGCTGTCCGTCACGATACCAGGTTATTATACCTACTCTCTAGTAACGGCGGACATAGGGAACTAAGGAAGGTTGAGGAGGCGGAGCTTATATACCCTCGGGGGAGAGACTAAGTGTCTGTCTTTTTTTCTAAGCTCTAGAAAGTTCCGAACGTCCTGCGCAGGCGCAGGATAAACCCATTTGTGTGAATTCACAGAGAACCACTACAAGAACCATGGTTACAGGTAGGTAACCTAACTTTTTAACCTATAAAGTCCTAAATGGCCAAGCTATCTCAAAGATCATATCTCCCATAGCTTGGGTGTTAAGATCATCAGGAGAGGCCTTTCTCTTGGTCCCACCACCTTCACAGATGTGTCTGGTGGAGACACAGGAGAGAGCCTTCTGGTTGCTTCTACCAGACTTTGGAACTCCCTCCCACAGGAAGCCAAACTGGCCCCATCCAAGTCAATGTGCAGGGGAGGTTGATCTACTAGTGTTTATTACAAAGGAATTTAAACTAAAATATTTTATAATTATATTAAATAATGGCCAGAATCCTGTTTGTCTATGCATAACATAATGTAGCACCTGCATAAATGTCTTGTGGGTTCCTCCCAGGCAATGAGGATTGTGAGATTTGTTTGTGCATCTATAGACGTGCTTCAGGAATAGCACATTTGCCTTTGTGCAGTGAGCACTACTGCTCATGTAATGTCAAGTTAAGCAAGTGTAGTTGCTTAACAATATTTCAGCCATTTAATTAGTATCTCTGAGGGCAATCACATTTCATATTTTCCTTGTGGTTCCTGCCATTTGACCTCATTTTTTCTGACAAATCAGATGGTAGTGTGTCACTTGTGTGGGATTCCTGTGGTATCCTCATGGATCTCTAGGCCTTTTGAGGGGGGCATCAGTAGAAATGGATGGCAAACAATGATAGGGGTGTATGTAGATAGATCTCTCTCCTTATTTACCCTTTCAAATTAACCCTTTTTTGAATGGCTGAATACAGCTTAAGGTACTAAACTCTATGGGAAAAAATCCAGTATGAACACAGGTAGAGAGAAATCTTTTCAGGCAAAGTAATGGATATCTTACTCTTTCACAAATCTTGGATTTTCCTGAACAGGGTTATAGGTTGGTAAAAATGTCTTTACCACTTGAGAATCAGCTTACTGAGTGAATGCTATGGTGTTAGTCTGTGACAGAATATAATCTGTATCATACCATCAACTGTTAAGGGGAATTTTGCTTGCATGATAGCTTGTTCCATTGATGGTAGAAAGTCTGTATTCTCCCACACTTGTCCATTCTCCCCAGTATGGCAGTAGGTTATCTTGCACAATGATCCTCTTATAGCCCATTTCACTGATACTGCTGTCACTTTGCTTCAGTCTGTTCCAACTTATTGAAATAGTTTTTCTATAATTAAAATTGTCTTTGTGTTTCTTCTAGCCAATTTTTCTTAATGAAGTCTTAGTAAAATTACCAACTGATCCTTCTGGTGATGAACCAGTTTTTCATATCTCCCACATTGACAGAGTTTACACACTAAAAACAGACAGCATCAATGAGAGGTAAGCCCAGCAAATGCTTGTCTCAAAGAGAAGTTGGGGGCTTGGGTTGGTACACAGAAAAATAACTTACAAAGAGATGGAGTGTATTCTAGAACTGTCACACAGAGCTTAATTTTAATTTTATTTTTATCGATCCCGTTTGTATTGTCCGGTCTAGTTCAGTCCCTCCACTGATTGCAGTGACTATGGGATCCCTAGTGATTACAACTGTGACCCCAATAGGATGCCATGGGAACCACTTTGTTTACAGAGACCTCTTGTTTTTGAAGCTTTTAGAAATGAGCTTTTCCTGGTAGACAAGCTGGCTGTGGAGTAAAGCAATGGCCTTCAATGCCTTACCTTAGCCAGATTTATTGTTTTGCCTTCTAATCTCTTGGGAGGGAGATTTCAGGGCATACCCTATTCTTATCATTTATGTCCTTGCAATGGTGGTGAAGTAAAAACAGTGGGGCATGTTCTTTTATACTGTCATTTCTATCGAGATCTCTGCAAGGATCTTCTCTCTCCTATTTTTCAAACATTTCTGGGGAGATCCGACAAATTTTGTATTCTTTTGCTGCTCTCCAATAAGGTTTCTTATATTACTAGTAAAGTGGTCAAATACTGAGCAGCTGCTATAGCTTGCCGCAGACTCCTGACCATGTGAAGTCTTCGAGTTCCACCACACACACCCATTAGAGATTTCTTGTTTAATTTTACTTTCTAGGAGAGTTGGGGTGGCATAGTGATTGTTATATGTGTCTCTTAATTTCTTCTTCTATCATGTGACTGGTGTGATGTTTTAAAAGCTTTTATACCCTTCAATGCCACTGACTAACTAAGAACTTCTTTCTTAACTTCAATGTCCTAATAGAGCCAGATAGTGCATTGATGGTGACAAGTCTTTTCCAATGTCTCTGATATTATGTGATTTTATCTAAATAATGTATTTTTATCTTCCTGGTCATTGACCATAATAAATAAAATAAATAAGGCCTTCAATGCCACTTATTTCAGATAATGCCTCTGGATCCCAAGGGGCCGCCAGAGGCTTTCACAAAGCTTAGAAATGTTACTTTTTAGGACTACCACTCCCCGAATCTCTTCAGTTCAACCAATTAACTTTTCTATGCTCTGATGAAAGGCCGCAACCCACTCAGCATCATGATGAAGTGTGTCCAGTTGCACCCAGCATCATGATGAAGTGTGTCCAAGAAAAATATAAATAGGGACAATGGTAGGAAATGTCTGGGGAGGTTGGAAGGTTTAATTTTCCCTATGTGGTTTATAGATGGGCCTTGATTGGTGTTTTGAGGTAGCAGTGGCTAGCTTGTTTGTTTTGCAAGAGTGTGTGTTTTTCCTTGTTTTTGTGTATGTGGGTCAACATAACAAGTTTGTCTTCTATAAAATAGGTATTTTATTGTGCCTTCTGAAAAAAATAGTTGTTCAGGTGGACTCCAGAAAGTGTTTTTGTGCTTTGGATGCCATGCTCCGGCTTTGTCCTGTGCCCTGGTTCTGAGGCAATTTATTTTTCTTTCAGCCACACTGGGTTGCTTTCTGGGAAATTGTTGCTTTATGCTTTGCCACATCCATAATGGCAGCCAGTTTGTGAATAGGCAAGCCGCTTTTGGCACACAGTTTGTGAGAGGGCACCTGACACACTATCAAAATTCTAAATTTTTCAACAGACCCCCAAATGATGGGGAGCCATGCATTATTGACTGCAGTGGCAATATGTTTATAGATAGTCTCAGTGGACAGCATGTAATTAGTAACACAGGTGTGCTGAAAACAGTGAGAATTTCAATAGCTGCGAGAACCATTAATTATAAGAAAGCTAAATCAGCTTTGCTCTTTTTAAATATACAAAGGACCCTCTGCCTCTTAACTGGATTGACCAGGCTGTTTACGCTTTTCACCACCCTTGGTTTTCTAAGTCTCACTCTATGCTACACAGTTATAGCAGTTTGATACCACCTAAAATAGCACAGCTCATTTCGACAGAGTCCTGTGATTTGCCCTTTGGTGAGGGGAGGCCCTCAAGCCCTATATGGCCTTCTGGTTGAAAGTAAACCTGTGAGAAGCAGAGTGTGCCAGCCCCCAGCCCCTCCTTCATAATTTCTGTTGCTCTTCTCAAGTAGAAAGACAAGTGTGAACTCTGGAAAATCAGGGTTGTTGATGGGGCAAAGAGACACCTTTTCACACTATCACTCTTAACAGAGTGGAGGTAATGACAGATTGGATGAGATTAGCATGCTTCTCTCCTTGTGGGTTTCAGCCAGTTTGTGAATACTTGGACTGGACTAAGGAATGTTCTTCAGAGAGTGCCTAGTGCTCTTCCCCCATCAACTACGAATCCTAAGATTCCAGAGAACAAAGCCATTGCTCTTAAAGGGGTATCAAAGGAGAGCATCTGCTATAGTAGCATCATGTAGATACACACTTAAAATTCTTCAGCATTTGCTACCAACAGCAACCCAAATCCTCTTGCCTAGTTACACTGGTGTAGCACAAATGATGTAACTTGTGGAGGTGAATTGCCCTAAATTAAACTATCACTGCAGATATGATCAGTCGCATGATGAGTTGCATCACTCAGAGTGCAACTGATAATGTCTGCAGTGACTTCTGAATCCAGAATAGTTTGCCTCCAGTTGTTTGCATAACCATTCCAGAGGGACTGTTTCCTCCCTCAGAACACATGTGTATAGATTACTTTCAATTGTGTTTCCTATGGATGATCTTCTTTGCTGCTTTGGGGACATTTAACCCTTAAAACTGGCCTGAAATAATGTTAATTAATAAGAAAATGGATAAATCCTTGCACATCTGTTTCTGAGTTGCACTGATACCTTCTTTGCGTGTTTATTGAAAGTGTTTGTTTTTGCAGAACTGCCTGGGTCCAGAAAATTAAGAGCACATCAGAACACTATATTGAAACTGAAAAGAAGAAACATGAAAAGGCTTATCAAGGTGCTTAACATCGATTATTTCGAATTGTTAGGAGTTGATTGTATCACACTACTGGGCTCTAATGTGATTGGAAGGATTTATCAATGATTCCATGGACACTTTTTGCTTGAATGTATATGTCCACATACTCTTGACTCTCAGACCGTGTTTTGAGATCCCTAAGAGGTGATAGCTTGTGTGGTGTTGTAGATAGAGTATCAGGCTAAGACTCAGGAGACGTGGATTCAAATCCCTGCTTGGCCATGAAGACTAATTGGGAAGATGGCACCTCATCTACCTCAAAAACCCTACAAGGGTTGCAATCAGTTGGAAGTGACTTCATGACACGTAATAATAAGGTGTGATTAGATCTTTTTTGGGTGAAAGGTCTTCTGATAATGTGAAAAAAAATAATGTTGCTTACATAATAAGGAAATATTGGTGAAAATAAAAATATGTGATGATATATGCCTCTTAGGTATCCAGTTCCACGCAGGCCAGACAGATTTATATATTAGAAGGATTTGGATAACTTTATTACAGTTAAAGACCAGCAGGACCAGAACAATATAAAATAAATACATACAACTGCAATTTCATAAAATTAAGCAGAATTATACATTCTTCCATTAAAAACATGATAAATCAACTCCTTCTTTCAAATTCATAACATCATAATCAGCAAGCTGACTCTATATCTTTAAAATAAGTGAAACCTCAGCATAAAAGCATTATATTGTCCGTCTTAGATCGCAACCCGGACATCTGGTCTCAAATAACTATCGCTGCAGCGCAGAATTTGGCCACTTGTCTTGTAATATAAGGGGTATTGTCAGAGAGTAGCAACTGTACATAACACTCCTCTGATCTCCCAGGAGATTTACAGATAATAGGAAGTAAAAGCTCCATACATAAGACCCGGTAGCAAGTACAATATACAGTGGTGCCTCGACTTACAAACTTAAATGGTTCCAGAACTCCGGTCATAACTCGAAATGGTCGTAAGTCGAAGCACCATTTCCCATAAGAATGCATTGAAATACAATTAATCCATTCTGGCCGAAGAAAAAAATCACAAAACACACACACACAAAAAACCACTGCAAGACCCATTGGAAACGCGATTAATCCGTTCCGGCCGAAGGGGGGGGGGGGGAGAAAAGCAAACAAACCATGCAAGACCCATCGGAAATGCAAAAAAAGCAAAGCAGAAAGCAAACAAGCCATGCAAGACCCTTCGGAAATGCAAAAAAAGCAAAGCAGAAAGCAAACAAACCGTGCAAGACCCATCGGAAATGCAAAAAAAGCAAAGCAGAAAGCAAACAAACCGTGCAAGACCCATCGGAAATGTAAAAAAAGCAAAGCAAAAAGCAAACAAACCGTGCAAGACCCATCGGAAATGCAAAAAAAGCAAAGCAGAAAGCAAACAAACCGTGCAAGACCCATCGGAAATGCTAAAAAAGCAAAGCAGAAAGCAAACAAACCGTGCAAGACCCATCGGATGTGCAAAAAAAGCAAAGCAGAAAGCAAACAAACCCCACAAGACCCTTCGGAAATGGGGGAAAAAAACCCAAAAGCAAACAAACCCCGCAAGACCCATCAGAAATGGGGGGAAAAAACCCAAAAAACAAACAAACCCTGCAAGACTCATCATAGCATAGAAACATAATCCCACCACCCAGCCCAAAACCACGCTGCAAAACCCACCCAGAACAGTTTTTAAAAAGTAGAAAGCAGCACCTTACCTTACCAGGCAGTCCAAAGCCTCCTCCGAATGCACACTCTCTAACCGCTGGGGCGAAAGAGCTACAAAGAAGCAGCCTCACCTGTCCCTTGGTTGTTTCACCAATTGAAGGGCACAAACTACGTGTCATGTCGCTGCCACCAGTTGATTACACCAACATTGTTTATTATTAAAGATAGAGGTCCAGGCAATGTGTCATTTTAAAAAGAACCAAATAGAAGTTGTTTATTATTACAGGTGATGAAGGTACAATCCATGTTGTTAACTCTTAACAAAACATCCTTCTTCATCCACTCTCAACCGCCAACCCTCTCTCTCTCCACCCCAAACTCTAATTCACCCAATCCTCCAATCTCCCTATCTCCAGAATCTCCAAGCTTAAACGGTTTAGGGCCTCGATACTTGGCAGAGTGCCTTCTTCCACCTAGTTCTGCCCGTATCACCCATTCCAGCCAGGCTGGGTGGTTGAGGGGCCTAACTCCAAGAGAGGCCCGAAGGGAAAAACTAAAAACCGGACCTTCTTGGCAGTGGCCCCTCGACTCTGGAACAATTTACCATTAGGGATCCACCTGACCCTCTCACTGAGGGCCTTCAAGAGCAAACTAAAGACCTGGCTCTACAGGCAAACCTTCCCAACAGCCATCACTTAGTTTTGTTTTGTTTTGTTTTACTCTTGTAGTAAAATTGGGCCCCATCTTTTAATGTATTCATGTTTTCATTTATTATATCTGTATTTTTGTTTTTTGTATAAACCACCCTGAGTAGACATGTTCTAGATGGGCGGTATATAAGTCAAATAAATAAATAAATAAAATTAGAAGGTAATACATTAAGTTTGGCTAATGTAAAAGCCATTGTTGCTTTAGATGAGAGAGTACTGGCTAAATACGAAGAGTTGATAAAAGCAGATTTCTTAAGTACTTTTAGAAAATATCTGAATGATATGCACTTCTGTTCTATGATACAAATTACACAATCCTTCCATCCATCTCAGTATCATCTCAACACCCACAATGCTGCATGAGCTACCACTTGAACCTTGAGGCCTATAGTCTACCACATAATGTGGCTACACGTAACTAGTTACTGTTACACCACAAATTGGCTGAAACTATGTTTCATTAAGTGACAACCTTAGTGTAATATACTAATACATTCTTTATTGGTAAAAAAAAGAATTACAACCATCGATTTGTAACTAGCTATTTTCAACAGTTTCATGACTGACTTTATGAGTGATGTGATAAATCTATGCCCTTAAGAAAACAGTTGATTTACTTCATGGAAAAGTCATAACGTTTCATGCTCCATTTACCCTTATTTGGAATCCAGGAAAGTGGCTTACTTGAGAAGCTATTTAAAAGCTGCTTTATTATGTGACATTCTCTGATGAAAAGTTAACTTTTGCCAAAAGTAGTTTAGGAAAAATCACAATTTCATGGTCTTTATGTTCAATCAATGGACATCTTTATGGATAAGAACACTTGAGGGCTTGTAGTAAATGTTCTTGGGATCCTCCGGAAATATATGGATATGGCTGTCTTTAGAAGTGCGCAGAGAGCATAAAACATGCAGTCAGCAGAAGTCTGTGCTAATAAAAATGGATCTGTGCACCTAAATTTGTTCTGGATGACCCAGTGAATTTTACAAGATGTTCTAATTTGCTTTATTTTCCTTGGCAGTGCATCTGAAGGACAGGGCTCTTGCACCAAAGATAGCAACTATACATTCAAATGCAGAGTTGCACAACATGTGACCTACCAAACCAAACCTAGCTGTTGCCCCACCCTGTCAAGCGCTTGGGAGATGCTGAAAAGCACCATAATAAAGGATCTTAAATGAATAAATTAATAAATAATGGCTGATGCTCCACAGTCTCTAATGTTCCATTCTTAGGCAAGGTGCTAGAGTGGGTTGTGGCTTCTCAACTCCAGGGGTTCCTGGATGAGACAAGATTATCTAGAATTAGATCCATTTCAGTCTGGCTTCAGGGCTAGTTATGGATGGAGGACTGATAAGGTTGCCTTAATGGTTGACCTACGCTGGGACCTGGACAGGGACAGAGTGTTCCAGTTGGTTCTGCTGGACCTTTTAGCAGGTTTTGATAGCATTGGCCATGTTTTGCAGTTGCTCCAGTCCTTCCTGGAGGGAAGAACTCAGAGGGTGGTGCTGGAGGGACACCTGTTCAACACCCTGGCCGCTGGCACATGGCGTCCCTCAGGGTTCTGTTTTGTCCCCTATGCTATTTAAAATCTACATGAAACTGCTGGGAGAAGTTGTCTGGAGTTTGGGGGTTCAGTTCCACCAACTCTATCTCTTGTTTCCATCTAAATCCGAGGAAGCTGTTTCAGTTCTAGAACAGTGTCTGGTGTAAGTAATGGACTGGATGAGAGTGAATAAACTGAAACTTAATCCAGACAAGACAAAGGTGCTCCTGGTGAGCCGAAAGGCTGATCAAGGAATAGGGGACTCAGCCTGTTGTGGATGGAGTTACACTCCCTCTAAAAACATAGGTGCGCAGCTTGAAGGTGCTCCTGGATAGATCTCTGAGACTGGATGCCCAGGGTTCACTGGTGGCCAGGAGTGCCCTTGTACAGTTAAAACTAGTGTGCCAGCTGCACCCACTCATTGAGACGTGACACATGTCTTAGTTACATCTTGGCTGGGTTACTGTAATGCACCCTACATGAGGCTGCCTTTGGAGTGTTCAGAAACCCCAGAGGGTCCAAAATGCTGCAGCCAGATTGTTAACTGGGGCTGGTTACAGCGGAACATATAACCACCACTCTGTTACAGCAGCACCAATGGCTGTTGATCCATTTCCAGGCACAACTCAAAGTGCTCGTTTTAATCTATAAAGCCATAAATGGTTTGTATTGATGTATTGAAGCTTTCTAAAGACTGTTTAGGAGCCTTGTTGTTTAGTCGTTAAGTCATGTCTGACTCTTCGTGACCCCATGGACCAGAGCACGCCAGGCCCTCCTGTCTTCCACTGCCTCCCCGGAGTTGGGTCAAAGACATGTTGGTCGCTTTGATGACACTGTCCAGCCATCTCGTCCTCTGTCGTTCCCTTCTCCTCTTGCCTTCACTCTTTCCCAACATCAGGGTCTTTTCCAGGGAGTCTTCTCTTCTCATGAGATGGCCAAAGTATTGGAGCCTCAGCTTCAGGATCTGTCCTTCCAGTGAGCACTCAGGGTTGATTTCCTTCAGAATGGATAGGTTTGATCTCCTTGCAGTCCAGGGGGACTCTCAAGAGTCTCCTCCAGCACCACAATTCAAAAGCATCAATTCTTCGGTGGTCA
This sequence comes from Intellagama lesueurii, assembly GCA_037013535.1. Taxonomy (NCBI): domain Eukaryota; kingdom Metazoa; phylum Chordata; class Lepidosauria; order Squamata; family Agamidae; genus Intellagama; species Intellagama lesueurii. Next base: position 188,542,629 of record JBAJHW010000001.1, on the reverse strand, counting down.
GCCTTCTTTATGGTCCAGCTCTCACTTCCATACATCACTGCTGGAAAAACCATAGCTTTGACTATGCGGATCTTTGTCGGCAAGGTGATGTCTCTGCTTTTTAAGATGCTGTCTAGGTTTGTCATCACTTTCCTCCCAAGAAGCAGGCGTCTTTTAATTTCGTGGCTGCTGTCCCCATCTGCAGTGATCATGGAGCCCAAGAAGGTAAAATCTGTCACTGCCTCCATATCTTCCCCTTCTATTTGCCAGGAGGTGATGGGACCAGTGGCCATGATCTTAGTTTTTTTTAATGTTGCACTTCAGACTATTTTTTGCGCTCTCCTCTTTCACCCTCATTAAGAGGTTCTTTAATTCCTCCTCACTTTCTGACATCAGAGTGGTGGTATCTGCATATCTGAGGTTGTTGATATTTCTTCCGGCAATCTTAATTCCGGTTTGGGATTCCTCCAGTCCAGCCTTTCGCATGATGTATTCTGCATAGAAGTTAAATAAGCAGGGAGACAATATACAGCCTTGTCATACTCCTTTGCCAATTTTGAACCAATCAGTTGTTCCATATCCAGTTCTAACTGTTGCTTCCTGTCCCACATATAGATTTCTCAGGAGGTACATAAGGTGGTCAGGCACTCCCATTTCTTTAAGAACTTGCCATAGTTTGTTGTGGTCCACACAGTCAAAGGCTTTTGCGTAGTCAATGAAGCAGAAGTAGATGTTTTTCTGGAACTCTCTGGCTTTCTCCATAATCCAGCGCATGTTAGCAATTTGGTCTCTAGTTCCTCTGCCCCTTCGAAATCCAGCTTGTACTTCTGGGAGTTCTCGGTCCACATACTGCTGAAGCCTACCTTGTAGGATTTTGAGCATAACCTTGCTAGCGTGTGAAATGAGTGCAATTGTACGGTAGTTGGAGCATTCTTGGCACTGCCCTTCTTTGGGATTGGGATGTAGACTGATCTTTTCCAATCCTCTGGCCAGCCTCCATTCGAACCTATGGCCTCTACTTCTTTGAAACTTCTGTCATTAAAGACTTTGTTTTTGGTGGCTATCACATCAGCGCGGAGAGCAAGTGAGCTGGCTGCGTTACGGGTTGATTCGCCCTATATACAGTTCCACCCCGATAAGGTCGTCTTATACCCTGATGTTTCATTCCTCCCGAAGGTGATTTCAAATTTTCATGTTAATCAGCCCTTGATTCTCCCAACGTTATTTCCTAATCCGTCTTCAGATGTTGAGCGCATGCTCCACTCCCTTGATGTTCGTCAAGCTTTGGCTTTCTATGTTTCTAGGACTAAAGACTTACGTAACTCTCCTAGACTGTTTGTCTGTTTCCATGGACCCAAGAAAGGTCACCCAGCTTCCTCTCAATCTGTGTCCAGATGGATAGTTTCTGCCATTGCGTTAGCCTATCAGTTAGCTGGCAGGACTCCACCAGATGTGCTGAAGGCTCATTCCACTAGAGCCATGGCTACCTCCACTGCTTGGCTGCATGGCATCAAACTTTCTGACATCTGTCGGTCAGCGACTTGGTCCACACCGATGACCTTTGCTTCGCATTACAGACTGGATGTCAGAGCCAAAAAGGAAGCAAGTTTTGGAAGGGCTGTGCTGACTTCGGTTCTTCCGTGACGGCCCTCCTTCCGGTAAGTGAGCTTGCTAGTCACCCATTCGTGTGCATTCACAGAGACCACAAAGAAGAAAGAGAGGTTACTTACCTGTAACCATGGTTCTTCGAGTGGTACTCTGTGAATTCACACGTCCTGCCCAGCCTCCCCACTGTCCGTCACGGTCTGCCTTTTAGCTTTTAATTTTTATAATATTGGCAGTGGTGGACATTTGGAACTGAGGTACCGTGGGCGGGCGGAGCATGCGCAACACGGGTAAATGTTTTATTGGTCAGTTTATTAGCTCTAGAATATTCCGAAGAGTCCTGCGCAGGCACAGTTTAACCCATTCGTGTGAATTCACAGAGTACCACTCGAAGAACCATGGTTACAGGTAAGTAACCTCTCTTTTTGGGACATTACAGTACCCTTCTTGTCTCAATGTAGTGTAATGGGATAAAAATGTATCTCATCATTTTTCAGCAAACCATGGTGCAATGAAACAGAAGTGATGTACTCCAGTTATTATCACTTTATTGGCCCATTAAACAGGTGATGGAATTCACATTATGATCAGGAAATACAAGAAGTGTATACGAAACCCTAAGCCCTAAGTGATCCTGAATCCCAACTCTGCCCATAACCCGCAATGCATTAGACTTTCTACACTAAGATCAGAAAATACTGCCAAGTCACTTTTTTATTGTGCCGTGTAAGTGTTAAAGTAACACTAATGACATTTCCAAGCTTTGCAAAAAAAAAACACTTGTTGACCACGTTTATTAACAGGTGAAAATAGATGAGATGGCAAATGCCTGTAAACCTTTAGCAATTTCAAGGTTAGTTGCCATGTCAGTCCATTGCATATAAGCATCCAAACTCTATTTGTTAATGACTATTTTGTACTTATTTGCATTTCTGTTTCCTATCTCCTCGCTAATTACAACCCCAACAGAACAATGAAACAGGTATTTGTCTCTGTTTGTGCTGTTTCTCACTGTTCCTTTTGATACTTATCCTGTCAGCTACATGATAATTAGCATTAATCTTGAGCAGATCTAATCTTTTGACATGAGTACGTGGTATATTTTGTTCAGCCAGCAAAATCTGTGGGTTTTGTATTGTTTCCTATTTGCTTTCAAATTGTGTAATCCTTTATATTGGTTCTTTCGAGCAGTCATTGAGCATGTCCAGATAATATCATTGATGATGCACAGAGTGAGGCGTGGTATGGGAGCAAACCCTACTGCTTTTGCATGCTTTCTGTCGACACCAAGAAATGCTACAACTGCAATGCAACTTGGGTCATTTTAAGGAGAAAGGCAGGGTAAAAATATTTCAAATAAATAAATTGCATTTAAAAATATATATTTAAAATATTTAGCAACAGTACTAAACTGATACACTAATTCAAATGCTTACTATGTCTTGTCAGTTCAGCACTATTTCACTTGCTAAACATTTTTTTTTTTTTTAAAAAAAGAAAGGATCTGAATGCAAGCAAAAGGCATAGCTAAGAGGATACTGATACTGGCAGAGAAAGGTAAGACTGAAGGAGCGATGTGTGGACACTTGAGACACACCTTCCGGGGATAATTAACATTTCTGTGTGAATGGCAAAAGCAATTTAAATTCCACCATGTGATACAGAAAAGTTTGCATCTCTATGTGGTCATACCTCATTCACTTATCCAAAGATGTACAGACTAATCTGTCTACTCAACCAACACTTTGTACATCTGATGAAATCAGTTTTGGTTCACCAAAGCTTGTGGAAAACAAAATTTGCTAGTCTTTAAGGTGCCACAAGACTTCTTGAACATGCCTGATTTTTCTTTTTTAACAAGTGGGATTGAAATTGCAATATAAGGAGAGCTTTAATCCTTTCTCCCACACTGTGGTTCTGATAGAAATCCCTCCCTCAAGCTCCTCTTGACTGGGAAACCTCCCCACTTGCTTAGGCTGATACATTTTTAAAAATCCTGTTCAGCACAATATAAACTTACACCAGCATACATATGCGGGCTGTGACACTTTGCAACAAAAATTGTGCTATTCAATTGCACAACAGGTCACACATTTCCAGTATAACCAACAGCGCAATGTGCCAACAAAAGTGATCCGCGGACAGCACTTCTGCCTTGGTGCTATTGCAACTACTGCAGTTACAACCTCAAGTTGCACATGTGTAGTTGCAGAACAGGATTTTGGCTAATAAAAAGCAAGCAGGATAAATGCCTACATTCATTTAACATTGTGCCTGGCTTCTCTCACAGTAGATTCAGTTGCAAGTGAATGTGTTCCACATTTATAATGGTGCTAGCAAAGCAAAAAAATATTGTCAAACATTATGAAAAGAAATGGTATTTGACATAGAATAACCATTGTTGAAGGCCTAAAACTTATTCAGATCATCATTTCTCAATAATAAGAAAGACATTCTGCAAAGAGCCATTACATTTTGTTTCTTACCCTTACAAAGCAGTTTTCTCTTTCCAACAGGGACAGGGTGGAACAAATATCCTGGCTTTCATTTACTATAGCCTAATAAAATATCAACAAAATCTGTAAACCAGACAAAAGTTGGATACTATATATATTAGCATACAATTAGTTTTACAAGCAGATCAGCTTTATAGTATAAGTATGTTCGATGACCAATAAGAAGGAGCTGAAAATAATCATAATTTAAAAGCTTTATTTGTCATTAATGAAGTTTGGGTTGATGCAACTTTGTGCTATGTTGAATTGTTGATTATCTCAAATTGAACCAAAATTGTAATGTAATAAATTAAGGACAAAAGTGCCACTTTTGCTGCGTAAAAGGTTAAAAGAAAAGACTATTTTCACTTACCACTGCCTTTGTATATATATACTGCAGATACTGCAGTCCTGCTGTACATAATTTTTAATAATTTGGCTCTGCATATAGTTATATATTAGTGGACTTTCCCAGCAAAAAGACAAGATAAAGGAAATGTCACTCATAGACAAACAGAAGAAAGCCAAACATAAACAGGGATTACGGAGAGAAGGCACACTTCAGTGATGGTGACCTGCAAGGTTTGTGCACAGCATATGCATGCAGCAAGTGCAAACTGATAGCACTTTTAGAAGAAAAAGTGAAAGGACTGGAGGAACGAATGGCCAGACATAAGGTTATAAGAGAAGATGAAGAGTACATAGATAGAACTCTTCAGCAGCAGCAGTCATGGAGCGCACTGGAGGTGGAAGAACAGCAACACCAAGCAGTGGAGGAGAATGCTGAGGAGCATACAAACATAGTGCAGGAAGCACCATGGAAATGTGTCACAATTAGGAGCAAAAGAAGAAGACACTCTTCACCAGTGGAACAGCAAAATCGCTTTCAGATTCTTGAAGAGGAGTCTGCCAGGCAGCATGCAGAGGAGATTCCACAGAAGGTCATGAGAAGGGCTGAAGCTCAGCAAAACAATCACTGAACCCACACCCTACAAAAAAAAGGAGTAGTTGTCGTAGGAGACTCTCCACTGTGTGGGATTGAAACTGAAATATGCCAGAAACATCCATGGACTTGCCAGGTATGCTGTCTCCCTGGAGGACAGATTAGGGATGTGACGGAACAACTACCATCACTCATAAAACACACAGATATATATCCCTTTCCTCTCATCCACACGCGAACAAAAGACAAAGCCAAAAACTATGAAGAAATCACGTCAGATGTTGAAGCACTGGGAAGGAAACTCAAGGGCTTTGGGGCCCAGATAGTCTTCTCAGTACACAGAAGAGGAATAGAGAGGGAAAGGAAAATACTTCAGGTGAATGACTGGCTACGAAAGTGGTGCCAACGTGAGGGATTTGAATTTTGGGACCACAGGCTAGGCTTTCTGGAAGATGGAATGCTGGAAAGTGATGGTTTGCACCTCACAAGACCTGGGAAGATTTGTTTGGCCACAGCATGAAGAACTTCATCAGGAGGGCTTTAAACTGAATTGGAAGGGGAAGGGAGACACAAGCTCAGAAGTAAAGACAGATGGAGGGTTATGTACAAAAAGAGGAAAAGGCAGAGCACCTCTAATGGGGCCAAATAATAATCTTCAAAAAAACGTAGGAAATAAAGCAGGCCACAAATCATACAGTCTCTGGTGTCTATACACGAATGACAGGAGTGTGAGAAACAAACAAAAAGAATTAGAATTCTTCGTTTAAGAGGGTAAATATGACTTGATAGGAATCACTGAAACTTCGTGGGATGTTTCCCATGACTGGAATACAGCAATTGAAGGATATAGATTGTACAAAAAGAACATAAAGAATAGAGAGATGGAGTATCATTTTTTGTCAAAAACACATATTCCTGCATAGAAATACAGGAGAATGACCTTGGTTGTGCAACAGCATCTGGATTAATATAATTGAGGCAAAAAACAAAAGGAACACAGTAGTTGGAGACTACCGCCAACTGCCCAATCAAGAAGATGCAGATGAAACTTTGGAAGAACAAATTGCAAGAATTTCAAAGAAACATGATGTAGTAGTAATGTGAGACATCAATTATCATGAAATCTGTTGAGAGACTAATTCTGCCAAGTATAGCCCTTCCAAGAAATTCCTGGCTTGTGAGGCTGATAATTTTCTCCTACAAAAAATGGAGGAAGAAACCAGAGGAGTAGCTATCCTTGACTTTATCGTAACCAACAGAGATAACTTGGTGGAAGAAACGGCAGCAACTCTGGGGGAAAGTGACCATGTTCTACTTGAGTTCTAGATTTCAAAAGAAACAAAAGCAGAGTGTAGCTGCACATACACGTTGGACTTTAGGAAAGACAATTTTAATAAACTCAGAACAACAATAGGTAAGATCCTATGGCAGGAAATTCTTAACAGGAAAAGGAGTCCAAAATGGGTGGAAGTTTCTAAAAAAAAAAAAAAAAAGAAATTCTAAAGCCACAACTACAAACAATTCCAACAAGGAAAAAAAAAGATTGAAGACAGCAAAAAATACCAATGTGACTTCACAAAAAGCTCGGAGAGGACCTGGAAACAAAAAGGACACATATAGGAAGTGGAAGGAAGGAACGCTACAAAGGAACAGTACAGACAAGTAGCAAAGAATGGCAAGGATGGTGTTAGGAAGGCAAAATCTGAGAATGAGCTGAAGTTAACAAGAGATGCTAAAAGCAACAAAAAAACATTATTCAGGTACGTGCATGGCAAAAGACAGAGAAAAGAAACTGGCTCAGTTATTCAGTGGGGATGGGAAAATGCTAACAGACAACAAAGAAAATGCAGAAGGCGCAGTTCCTACTTTAGCTCAATCCTCTCCCAAAAGAAGAAGCTGAGGGAGGAAGTGAGGTATGTTTTGGGTAGGTATGTTTTGGGTAGATATTTTCTTTGGTGTGATGTTTTTTTAGGATGACCTTTGCTCTTTCTAACCGCATGGGCTGAGGGGGCAGGGTTTCAGCTTTAAAAGGGGGTTTGCAGAAACACTTAAGCCCCTTTCTTGAAGAAGAAGCTGTGGGAGGAAGTGAGGTATGTTTTGGGTAGATATTCTCTTTGGTGTGATGTTTTTTTAGGATGACCTTTGCTCTTTCTAACTGCATGGGCTGAGGGGGCGGGGTTTCAGCTTTAAAAGGGGGTTTGCAGAAACACTTAAGCCCCTTTCTTGAAGAAGAAGCTGAGGGAGGAAGTGAGGTATGTTTTGGGTAGATATTTTCTTTGGTGTGATGTTTTTTTAGGATGACCTTTGCTCTTTCTAACCGCATGGGCTGAGGGGGCGGGGTTTCAGCTTTAAAAGGGGGTTTGCAGAAATTCTCTAATTCTATTTTTGACCCTAATTTGGTAAATAGGAAAGCCAATTAGCATTACATACACCTGGGGGTAGGAACCTTTTAAGGGTCAGATCATACTTCCGCACTATTAGAGAGCAGGCCGGGTAGGTGGGGCTCGTCAGACGTGGAAGGCAGCCCATCTAGGAGAAGGAAAACTCTGATCTCAAACCTCCACTGCCTTGTGGCTATATCCACTGATGGAAAAGGCTTCAGGAGTTAACCTCGAGGCAAAACCCAGAGCCGGAGTCACGGAGGCAGTTCGTGTCGTTCTGGCAACTCCTGCGACGTCGCTGGAACCAGTTGTATTGGCTCTTGCCTTTCCACTGGACTATCTCAGTGACGTGGAGAGGGGGAATTTGCTGCTTGGGTAACAGCCTATCCTCCATATTATTTTACCCAGGCTTCGTGCTCTGGAGAGGACACTCCAGCTTCGCATACAGCGTCGAAACAACACGGGAAGTAGCAGTTACCGGTTATAAGTCTTTGCTCGATTGGCGTAGAGCATGACGCCAGGGGCTACTTCTGACGGTGGGAGAGGTCATTGCACCTCACTAGGTAGATACCACCCGCCTTAAGCTGGGCAGCCCCCAGCCAGTAAGGTGCTACCTCGCCACGGTCTGTTAACCTCACGGGGTGCGTGGGGTTTAGGGTGAAAACCGACAAGCAGATCGATAACCCTGCACCATGCAACAATGATAAGAAAACTTCTGCCCTAAAGCTGGGCACCTGGAATGTACGGACAATGACCCCTGGCTTTTCTGACCACGGCTTTTCTGACGACCTGCAGGAAATAGACGATGTGCGCAAGACAGCTGTCATCGACATGGAACTGAGTAGACTGCAGATGGACATTGTTGCCCTGCAAGAGACGAGATTGCCAGACTCGGGATCTGTCAAAGAAAAAAACTTCTCATTCTTCTGGCAGGGAAAACCATTGAATGAGACCAGGGAATATGGTGTTGGCTTTGCAGTCAGAAATGCTCTTCTGAGATCCATTGTTCCACCTACTGTGGGGAGTGAAAGAAGCCTGTCTCTGCAGCTCCACTCATCAGCGGGACCGGTCACCCTCATTAGTGCATATGCACCAACACTGTCATCCACTACAGAAGTGAAAGACAAATTCTACGACGATCTGGCAGCTACTATCAAAAAAGTCCCTGAAAGAGAGGCAATGTTCATTCTCGGAGACTTTAACGCTAGAGTTGGTGCTGATCACAATTCTTGGCCCACTTGTCTAGGCCGTTTTGGCATTGGAAAGATGAACGAAAATGGCCAACGCTTGCTGGAGTTTTGCTGTTATTATGGTCTTTGCGTCAGCAACACATTCTTTAATACGAAGCCTCAACACAGAGTTTCCTGGAGACATCCAAGATTGAAGCATTGGCATCAGCTCGATTTGATCCTCACTACACGTTATAGCCTTCCTAGTATTACGATCACATGCAGCTACCAGAGTGCTGATTGCAATACTGATCACTCCCTGGTGTGTAGTAGAGTAAAACTGCGAACAAAGAGATTATATCACACGAAAAAGGAAGGAAGACCACGTATTGACATCAGCAAGACTCGCGATCAAAGAAAAGTGGAGGAATTTGCCCAAGCGCTTGAGGAAACCCTTCCAGGCCCGGCTGATGCAAATGCACCTGAACGATGGGAACATTTCAAGAACACTGTTTATAACACCGCCTTGTCCACATTTGGCAAGAAGACCAAAAAGACGGCCGACTGGTTCGAAGCCCATTCGGAGGAGTTGATGCCAGCCATTGAGGATAAGAGGAGAGCTCTAGCAGCATACAAAGCCTGTCCTAGCGAGTACAACTTGCAAGCTCTTCGAGCTGCTCGTAGCCAAGTCCAACAGGCTGCCAGGAGATGTTCCAACGATTATTGGCTTCAGCTCTGCTCTCAGATACAGATAGCAGCGGACACAGGTAACATCAAAGGAATGTATGACGGTATCAAGCAGGCTTTAGGTCCAATACAGAAGAAATCTGCTCCCTTGAAGTCTGCTACAGGCGTGATCATCCAGGACCGAGCACAGCAGATGGAACGCTGGGTGCAGCACTACTCTGAGCTATATTCCAGAGAGAATGTAGTAACCGAAGATGCATTAAATAACATTGAGTGCCTACCTGTCTTGGAAGAGTTGGACAGCGAACCAACCTTAGCAGAAATAAAAGTGGCCTGGGATTCCCTCGCCTCCGGCAAGGCACCTGGAAAGGATAACATCCCTGTTGAAGTGCTAAAGTGCTGTAAAGAGACCATCACTACCGAGCTGTATGAAATCTTTTGTCTTTGCTGGAGGGAAGGTGGAGTACCACAGGACATGAAGGATGCAAACATCATCACATTGTACAAGAACAAAGGAGACAGGGGCGATTGCAATAACTACCGTGGCATCTCTCTTCTCAGCGTTGTAGGGAAGCTGCTTGCCCGTGTTGTGCTGAAGAGGCTCCAGGTGCTCGCAGACAGAGTCTATCCAGAATCACAGTGTGGATTTCGAGCTAATAGATCCACCACTGACATGGTATTCTCCCTCAGACAGTTGCAGGAGAAATGCAGGGAACAACAACAGCCACTCTTTGTCGCCTTCATAGATCTCACAAAGGCCTTTGATTTGGTTAGCAGGGACGGCCTTTTTAAAATACTTCCCAAGATTGGATGTCCACCTCGACTCCTTAACATCATCAGGTCCTTCCATGAGGGAATGAAAGGCACTGTAGTTTTTGATGGTTCAACATCAGATCCCTTTGACATCCGAAGCGGAGTGAAACAGGGCTGTGTCCTCGCACCAACCCTTTTTGGGATCTTTTTTGCTGTCATGCTGAAGCACGCCTTTGGAACTGCAACAGAAGGTGTCTATCTCCGGACTAGATCAGACGGAAAGCTCTTTAATCTCTCTAGATTGAGAGCGAAGCCCAAAGTCCAGCTGAAATGCATGCGGGACTTCCTCTTTGCCGATGATGCAGCCATTGTTGCCCACTCTGCTGAAGACCTGCAACAACTCATGAATCGTTTTAGCAAGGCCTGCCAAGACTTTGGACTAACAATCAGCCTGAAGAAAACACAAGTCATGGGCCAGGGCGTGGACTCACCTCCCTCTATTACCATCTCCACACAAGAATTGGAGGTTGTTCATGACTTTGTGTACCTTGGCTCAACGATCTCTGACACTCTCTCTCTAGATGTCGAGCTGGATAAACGCATTGGCAAAGCAGCTACCATGTTCTCTAGACTCACAAAGAGAGTATGGCTCAATAAGAAGCTGACGACATATACCAAGATCCAGGTCTATAGAGCCTGTGTCCTGAGCACACTCCTGTACTGCAGTGAGTCCTGGACCCTTTGTGCACGGCAGGAGAGGAAGCTGAACACCTTCCATATGTGTTGCCTCCGACGCATTTTTGGTATCACCTGGCAGGACAAAGTTCCAAATAGAGTAGTCCTAGAACGAGCTGGAATTTTTAGCATGTATACATTACTGAAACAGCGACGTCTACGTTGGCTTGGGCATGTTGTGAGAATGGCTGATGGTCGGATTCCAAAAGATCTCCTGTATGGAGAATTACTGCAGGGAAATCGCCCCAGAGGGAGACCACAGCTGCGATACAAGGACATCTGCAAGCGGGATCTGAAGGCCTTAGGAATGGACCTCAACAGATGGGAAACCCTGACATCTGAGCGTTCAGCCTGGAGGCAGGCGTTGCATCACGGCCTCTCCCAATTTGAAGAGACCCTTGTCCAGCAGGCCGAGGCAAAGAGGCAGTCACGAAAGCAGCAAAATCAGGGAGCTGGACAGGGGACAGATTGTCTTTGTCTTCAGTGTGGAAGGGATTGTCACTCTCGAATTGGCCTTCTCAGCCACACTAGACGCTGTTCCAAGTCCTCCATACAGAGTACGTTACCATAGTCTTTCGAGACTGAAGGATGCCTAATACTATACTAATACTCCCAAAAGACAGTCTATACTCCTGTAGGCAAATGTGAAGTACAAAGAGAGGGGATAGGATTGCAGCTTGAGATTGATAAACCAACAATAAAGGAGTACCTTACTATTTTAAATGAATTCAAATCCCCAAGGCCAGATGAACTGCATCTAAGGATATTGAAGGAACTGGCTGAAGAGACTGCAGAAGCACTGTCTATTATTTTCTTGAAATCATGAAGGATGGGTGAAGTACCAGATGATTGGAGAAGAGCTAATGTCTCAGTCTTCAAAAAGGGCAAAAAGAGGAACCAAGGAACTACAGACTGATCAGCCTGGCATCAATCCCAGGGAAAATTCTGGAGCAGATTATAAAGCAGTCACTCTGCAAGCACCTTGAAAACAATGCAGTAATAATTAGAAGCCATAATGGATTTGTCAAGAACAAATCCTGCTAGACTAATCTGATCTCATTTTTTTCATTGAGTAACCTCCCTCGTAGATGGTGGGAATGCTGTAGATGTAATATATCTTGACTTCAGCAAAGTCTTTGACAAAGTGTCACATGATATTCTGATTAGCAAGCTAACTAGCTGTGAGCTGGATAGAACAACTATCAGGTGGATCCACAGTTGGTTACAGAATCATACTCAGAGAGTATTTGTTCGTTTCATTTGTATCCTACTTCCATTAGTGCTCTGGGCAGCTTATCAATGGCTCCTTCTCAAAATGGGAAAAGGTAACAAGTGGGGTATCCCAAGGCTCAGTCCTGGGCCATGTGCTTTTCAAAATTTGTATTAATGACTTGGATGAGGGAGTGCAGGGAATACTTATCAGATTTACAAATGACACAAAATTGGGTGGAACAGTTTAAGCACTGGGCTGAAAACAGCAGAATGAAATTTAACAGGGATAAGTGCAAAATTCTACACCGGGGTGGGGGTGGGAACACCAAATGCACAGTTACAAGATGGGGGATACTTGGCTTAATATTACTATGAGAAAGATGTTGGAATTGTTTTAGATCAAAAGCTGAATATGAGTCTACAGTGTAGTAGTAAATGCTATTTTAGGATGCATTAACAGAAGTATAGTCTTCAAATCCTGTGAGGTATTGTTTTCCCTCTATTCAGCACTTGTTCGGTCTCATTTAGAGTACTGTGTCCAATTCTGGACACCATACTTTAAGAAGGATGCCAACAGACTGGAGCAAGTTCAGAGGAAGGCAATGGGGATGATCAGGGGACTGGCAACCAAGCCCTATGAGGAAAGACTGAAATATCTGGCATGCTTAGCCTTGAGAAAAGAAGACTGAGGGGAGATATGATAGCACTTTTCAAATACAGTGGTGCCTCGCTAGACGATGTTAATCCGTTCCGCGAAGATCGCTGTCTTGCGAAAACATCGTCTAGCGAAGCACGTTTCCCCATTGGAATGCATTGAAATCTTTTCAATGCATTCCAAGGGAAAAGTCGTCGTCTTGCGGAGATCGTCCATAGGGAAACCTCGTCTAGCGAGCGCGGGTCCCCGTTGGAATGCACTGACAGCTATTGACCACTAGTCAATGCATTCCAATGGGGAAACCTCGTCGTCTAGCGAAAATCGCCCATAGGAGACCATCGTTTTGCGATCGCATTAGCGATCGCAAAAAGCCATCGTCTAGCGATTTCCTCGTCTTGCGAGGCAATCGTCTAGCGAGGCACCACTGTACTTGAAAGGTAGTTATATAGAGGAAGGGCAGCATCAGTTCTTGATCATCCCAGAGTGCAGGACACACAATAATGGGCTCAAGTTACAGGAAGCCAGATTTAAGTTGAATATCAGACAAAACATTTTAACTGTTAGAACAGTATGACAATGGAACCTTTGGAAATGGCAAGCACTGCAACACTGGAGGCAATCAAGAGAAAACTGGACAACCATCTGTCAGATCGTCTTTGACTTGGTTTCCTTCACTGAGCAAGGGTTGGACTCGATGGCCTTATAGGCCCCTTCCAACTCAATTATTCTATGATTCTATGATAATAATTCTATAATTTCAAGTGTCAACTATTTTATATTTCAGTACAAATCAGTATAATTCCTTGGAGGAAAACTGCCCTATGCATGCTAAAAATATATATAAGAGGGCTAGTGTAAGAAAAACTGCACCAATGTAACTAGAGATAGTCAGTAGATAGAAAATATCTACAAATACACAGAATCACCAGGATCAAAGTAAGGGTTTGGTTAAAAAAAAAATACCATTAACGTTATTCAGGCAAACCTGATTTTATCAAACTAGATAATTAACAGAGCAATCCTAAGGGAAGGCTGGGGAGCAATCTTCCAACAGCCCCACAGCTTTGCTAGCTTGCACAAATTATTGACAGCTGTAAAATATTATTTAATTTTAATTGTACAAAATAACTAAAATGCAATTGCAATATAAAAATACACATACAGAGCAAACAGGAATTAAGTTTCTTCTAAAAATAAAACACCTTTTCAATAAACTGCATGGAGATGGAACTCAAAGAATGAATGACTTTGGAACAATGAAATTACTGTGAGTCCTTTTGAAATGTATCATTTTTTTCATTCTCATGCCTAAGGAAATCATTAGATTGGTTGTTTCTCCCACACATTAACAGCTTTAGTAGCATATTGCCAGCACTGATTTCAAATTGTCTCAAGCTCCTGAACCTATACCTGTACAACAGAAAAATGCTTTGGTGTTAGCCAGCTCTCTGAAGTCTTAGCTCTCTCAGATGGACTACTTTGACAGGTCTTGCTTGGTGATCTGCTCAAGGATGAAGAGGCTGCTGGAAGACACTTATAGGACAGGGGTTGAAGAGGTACTTACGTTAGTCTGTTTCAGCATATACATACAACAAAACAAAAACACATGTAATACCTTAACTCATTTAGCTCTGTGTGAACTTCGACTGAGGCAGTCCATGAAATCTCACACTGAAATAAATCTGTTAGTCTTTAATGTACTATAATCCTTTTTTTTTTGTTACACAAAGAGGGGGTTCATAGTGAATGGTCCATCTATAACTCATCCTGAATGCCACATCTGCATACAGAAGGAGCCTATATTTGTCTCACCATTCACTCCAAAAGTTACTGCAAAGTGTGAAACACTGCATCCTAAACTCTATTCTGTTCCTACCTGGCAATAAATAAATGATATATAATTCCTTTAATGTGTATCTAGAAAATTGAGAAGTCCTTGCAAATGGTAAGCAGCATCCATGGATAGTCAACTTATCGCAGAAGTGCAAAGCTGGAAGGGGCTCTATGGATCATAGAGTCTAGCCCCTGTCGAGGAGGAGCTGGACACTGTGGTCCATAGGGTCCCCTCCAGCTCTGCAGTTCTAAGATAAAATGATCAACCTTCTGAACAATTATGCTTGGACTAGGATTAAGACAGAATACTTGATATAAAAAGGATCTAGATATCTATAACTAACTTTTCTACATGCATTAAGCTGAGTTGCCCTTACTATGGTTTTATATATAATTTTTTGAAAATGATCAAATTAAAACAAAATGTGAAGCACTTCACATTCAGGCAGTCTATCACATTTTGTGACACTGCACAGGAACAACATGTATTTCCACCCTAACCATTAAGTCACTCACCTGTTTTAGATCTGGTATCATCTGCTCCATCTGAGTTCTTGGACAACAGAGTCTTATGAGCCACTGTAAGTCTGAACTTTCTTGCCGCAGTACTCCTGTGGGGGTCTAGTATGTCAGGAAGTCAAAACACATATAGGAAGAAAAAATAGAGTACCACCAGATTTGCTCTCAATCCTCATAAAAATTTGTCTTAATAAAACAAAGTTCAGGGAGTTTAAGAAATATACTAGTAGAGAAACTTTCAGATCACAGATTGTTAATCCATGTCAGCTTGCTAACGATGTTGTTGAAAATGTCTCTCCCTTGTAGGCTATAAGAAACAACCGAGCAGAATGAGCAATCGCTACGTAAACGCTGAAGAATAGAACAGAACCTTCCCAGTATTATGTCATAACACATACTATTATACCTGTCCTCAGTTCTGGCTTGTTCAATTCATTCCAACTTGTTTGTTTTGCTTTTTAATCCCAAAACTGCTGTAAAGAGATAGTACACTCTACTCTAATACCATAAAGTTGCCTGTAGCAGCAGTCCCTATGTTGGCGACTAACATTTAAGCAACAATTTACAAGATTAAGATAAGAAATTAGGGGGGAAAAGTAACTAAGGGTGCAATCAGATGATGTGAAAGGATCATGTTTGATTGCACCAGAAAGGGTTGCTTTGCTGAGAGTGATCTCCCTTAAAGCAACTCTTCTCTCCACGGAGGAATCAACCGGCTCCAAAAAAAGAGTAGCTCTGCTGCTGGACCTAGCGTGGGCATGGATCTGAGGCCAGCTGGTTTATGATCTCACGTACATTTGATCACACCAGTTTGTGCCACAAGCAGTTCAAAATGTGAGCTATTTCCCCATCTGATCGCACCTGATGGTTTGAATGTGGAACTTTGGAAATGTTGTGTTTGTTATGTGGCAACAAATTGCCTCCTACTTTTTTAAAATTCTGAAATATGTAGAAGAACAAAAGGAAAACTACAGATAAAGAATTTTTTTTCATACATTTCACATATATCAAGGACAACTGACAGTCCATTTACGTAGTTTGTATAGCCTTCTTATTTTAACATCTCTGCTATACATATTATTCTAAACAGTGCCGTATTTTAATTTTTGTTGACATTTTAGAATGTGAACTCTACTCGTTTTACATAGTACTTCTTGCAAAGTTGATTCTATACCCCTCCTAATTATTTATAACAGTCAAAATAGTTTTTCCACTCCAATCTTCCCTCCATTCTTCTTTTGCCGGTCATGTTTCCATTTTCCACTTTGTTGCCATTACTACCGTGTTTCCCCCGAAAATAAGACAGGGTCTTATATTAATTTTTGCTCCAAAAGACACTTTAGGGCTCATTTTCAGGGGATGTTTTATTTTTTTCATGTACAACAATTTACATTTATTCATACTGTCATGTCGTCTTCTTCTGGTTGCTGCACAATGGTGGAGGGCAGGATTTCACTTAACTGGGGCTTATTTTTGAGGTAGAGCTTATATTACAAGCATCCTGAAAAGTCATACTAGGTCTTATTTTCAGGTTAGGTCTTATTTTCGGGGAAACAGGGTAGCTGCCAACAACATGAAAAGTTCTTGTGGAGATTTTCCCAAATTATCTGGTGTTATTGAATATCAGGGAAAACGTCCTAACTGTTAGAGCAGTGCGACAGTGGAACCAGTTACCTCAGGAGTTGATGACAACACTGGAGGCATTCAAGAAAAACGTAGATAATCACCTGGCAGATATGCTTTGATTGTATTCCTGCATTGAGCAAGACTTGATGGCCTTGTAGGGCCCTTCCAACTTCACTTTTCTATGCTTCTATGATTGCCAAGAGCATGGTATCTGGTTTCATTTCAAATTCAAACTTCAGAATCTTTTGCAGAATGAATGTCTTTCCAAAATTTCTTTGTCTTTTTGCAAGTCCACCACATGTAGTAGTATGAGCCTTCAGCTTCTTGGCACTTCCAACAGAGACCGGAATAGCTTTTGTCCATATATTTTATGTCTTTTGGAGTTATATGCCATCAATACATTCTATACCAGTTTTCCTAAGACTTGACTTGCATTGAATTTTACATTTTTTGTCCATAGTCCCTCCCATTGTTGGAATGTTATCACTTTCCTAGATCCTGCATCCACTTTAACATACTGATTTTAACTGGCTCCATTTCTGTTTTAAATTAAGTAATAGTTTGTATATTTGTCCTTACAGTCACTCAGTTTTTTGCATAATTATTCTCTCAAACGCTGTTAATTTTCTTAACCTTCCTCTATTATCTTGTGTAGCGTCTTTATATCTTGAAATTAATTGAAGATAAAAAACCCTCTTTTATTAATTTCCAAGATTTGATTCCTCCTTGTGAATTTATCATTTCCTGAAGGACATGTATCGTTCTCTCTTGCTTGTTGTACTGTACATCTGTTGGAGCCATTATCAATGATGATCTCTCTCTCTCTCTCTCTCTCTCTCTCTCTCTTTCTCTCTCTCTCTCTCTCTCTCTCTCTCTCTGTCTGTCTGTCTCTCTCTCTCTCTTTTTCCACATATGTTGCCTCCTACGTCTAGCAACCCTATGAATGATTGATCTCCAAACATATAAAGTGTCTTTAAAATCTGTATTTATCATATTTATTTTCATTTTTAAACAGTACTGATTGCCTTTTCATCAACATGTGACCAAAGACAATATATTATTAAGCTGTTTACTGACTGCATGTATTTCTGTTGCATTTCACATTATTCATTCATAAAGAGGACCATTTCATTGACTAATGCAGGATGCATGAAATGTAAAAGACTAAAGGTCAAACTAGATTACATGTTAATAGCAGGAAATATGCAATCCCTTTAATATTTAATTTGAGCCAAGGTATCACTGTTTTCTCCAATGGAAATTTACCTCAATAATTTCTTCCTTGTTCAGTACAAGCCTCTCATTCAATATGTATTTGGAATCAAGAATACTTTTGAAAATTGCTTTTAGAATTTAGGAAACATCGACAATAAATATCTTAAATAATGTGCAGCAGAAAGATATTTATTTAACACATATCAAACAATTAACTATTGACTATCAACATATATTTTAAAGGCTCATGTCTGGTGAATAGAATACATAAACTTTATTACATATCTTCAAGAAAATGTATGTTTCACCTAAATACCTGGTAGGATGTAATAGGCATCCCTTCTGCTGACTTTGTGATACCATCTTCTTTATCTAAGCTCCGCAGGAATCCAGTCTTTTGGTGTTGTGATGATATTTGCTGCATAAATTTAAAGTATGAAAAAATCTAAGTTTCATTTTTACATTGTAGATAGAGCTGTGCTACTGGCACCTATCTCTCCCTAAGGGTGCAGAGGAAAAGGGCTCTGCCAGGCTACGATGGTTCTAATATACGTATATTCACCCATTTACTCCATTCTATAACTAGTACAACTTTTCCCATTAAACACTTGAATCTATACATACCTAAAAATTAATCACTAACATTTTTCCTCATAAAAGTACTTTCCCCCTCGATATATTTTTTAAAAAACTGAATTCTTACACCACACATACATATTTGATTGTTTTTTCCCCATTAGCTTTTTGGGGTTATATTGTTACTGTGTGTTTTCCTGCACAGCTTTAGATACTTCATCATCACATGGAAATCTGTCACAATGTCTTTTCAATCTTTAACTGGCCTTTGTTTTGTGTATGATATGTTGCTAAGTATGTAATACTCTGTGGTATTTTTTACCTGAGCTCAACATTCTAAGGTGGATACACAATATATGGGAAAAAAACAATAAAAGACTATAAGAAGCTAATAAAAGTTAAACTGCTACAACAAATTTAATATTTCTAGGAAGATGTATGCGAAACTTATGAGTTGATTCACAATACCCCATATCTGCAAGTCAAATGAAAATTGGCAAAGCTAATCTGAAGGGAAATTCAAAAAGTCATTGATGGTGGAGTTCAAGAAGTCATTTAACTTCTCCTGCTCTCTCTCTCTCTCTCTCTTACATTGTACCTACTTAAAACATAAACCAAGCTGGATTGGATTACACACCTACCTAGCTCAGCATTCTGTTCACCCAATGCCTTATCAGATGCAAGTGCACACTTCCACTTGTGTCTCCAGCAACCAGTAATGAGAGGCATACAGTTTGTGCTACTGGACATAGTGACTAGCTGCCAATGGTTGCCTTATCCTCCATGAAGCCATCTAATCTTCCTTTCGAAAGTGTTCAAAAGTTGGTAATTATCACTCCACCTCACTACAGTTCAACTGCATCATGTGAGGAAATATTTCAGCACCAGTTTTTGAAGAACAAGAGCACTCAGTATGCACGCACATTTTAGAATCTAAAGTTTAAAATCCACATAGCTTCCCTACATTTACAAATCACACATATCCCCACAAGGGTTCTAAAGATAAATAAGAAGACCGTGCAAGACTGAAAGTGGCTTACTTGCAATTTAGGCAGTGTCTTGCAGTGTCTCCAGTCCTTCCTGGAGAAGTGAACTCAGGCAACAGTGTTGGAGGACTCCTGTTTGACACCTAGGCCTTCCCCTCAAGGCTCTGTTTTGTTCCCCAAGCTATTTAACATTTACATGAAACCACTGGGAAAGGTTGCCCAGAGTTTGGTGCCAGCAGTATGCAGATAACACTGAACTCTCTCTCTCTTCTTTACATTTAACTCCAAGAGAGCTGCTTTTGTTCAAAACAGTGTCTGGCATCAGTAATGGTCTGGATTAAGGCAAACAGACTGAAATGTAATCCAGACAAGACAGACATGTTCATGGCCAACCAAAACCAACCAAAAGGCAGATCAGGGAATAGGGATTCCCCTGTGCTGGACAGGGTTATCCTCTCTCTTTGGAGTATTTCTGGACTCATTCTTGAGTCCGGATTCCCAAGCTTCAGCCATGGCTAGGAACGCATTTGCATATGGCTTAAATACAGTTTTGGTTGAAACTATATCCCGCAAAGCAATTCAGATCACAATCAACCCCTCCCAACCTTACTCAAATCATGGGCATATCTGGGCACTAACTTGTACCTTAACTTCTACAACAAGTAAACCTTAATTTTAAGTTCTCAGACAGTAGGTCTCCAGATGTCATTGTGCTACTATTCCATAACAACAGTCATGCTAGCTGGGGTTTCTGGGAGTTGAAAATCAACAGCATTTGGAGACCCACTGCATTATAACACAATTACATTCTCCATCCAACTCTTTACATAACACATCACTAGTGGTATGGAAGAACTGAAATAAAATGCAGGCTTTGTCAGTGTCAATGTCTACAAACAACAGATTTGCAGTGCAGTCCACCATTATATAATCTTTATCCAATTCAAAGGTAAGGAAGCCTTTCTTTAGGAAATCAAACAGTAGAACTCACTTGTGTTTATTTGGAGTGGAAATAAAGATACAAAAAGGGTACATCAACGATCCAATATGAAATTGAGGGCATTGATATGTAGGCTAAATGTATTTGTTTTTGGAAGTATAGCTTCAACCATATTTTTTTGCTCTAAACCAAGGACTTCTCTATTTTGCGAATTCATTACTTGGAAATATGCACAATGAAAATGAGAGATACGTGCAAAGAGCACAGGCTGCTAATATAAATATATATACATGAGAACATAAATAACAAACAAATCAGGCTGCAATTTCACATTACTCCTTAGAGACATACCTATAGGATGATGATACTATTCTATCCTTCTTCATGACTGAGCTACACATGATATCCTGGTGCTTCAGTTTCCTCTATGCACTCTACCCCAAGTTTAGGATTGTGTGGAAAAAAGCAAAACAAGCTGCACATGGAGATAGCCTGAAGCTATTTCCATCATTAGAAATGGCAATGAACGTGGTTTTGTCCATAGATTCTCCATCCATATTTGTTTGCCAATATCCAGCAGAAAGATCTAAAATTGATAAGAGCTTGGCACCTGCCAGCTTCTCTATGAGATCATCAGTTCTAGGCAATGGGTAAGAGTCAGGTACAGTTATTTTATTCAACTTCCTGCAGTCCACACAAAATCTAACTTCATCCAGGATTTCTCCTACAGCATTTTTCTTAGGAGCAATGACAATTGGTGAAGCCCATGCAGACGTACTGGGTTCAATTACTCCCAAATCTAGCATCTTCTGAATTTCCTGTTCAATTTGCTCAGCATGTGCTCCTACAGCTCTGTAAGGACTAGACCGCACAGGCGGGTTGTCACCTGTGTCTATAGTATGTTTAACCAAGGTGGTGGTACCAGGCTTATCAGAAAACACATCCTTGTAACGCTCCAAAATTTGAGTGAGCGAAGACTGTTCGTCTTCAGAGTCAAAATAATTGTCAAGCCAATTTCCAGCATTTTCCAGATCAGACAAAATGTCCATAGGCTCATCTTGAGGCCTATCATGGGCTGCTCGGCATTTTAATATCATAGCTGCCCTGTCTCTGTACAATTTCAAGCTGCTGGTATGGTAAATGGTGTTTTTCCCCCTGAACCAGGCATCTGAACAAGATAGTTAATAGTTCCCACTCCCTGTAGCACTTTGCCAGGGCCTTGCCAGGCAATTTGCAATTTATTGACTTTGATTGGGTTCAAAACAAGAACAGAATCTCGGACTTTAAATTCGCGATGTTGAGACTTAAGGTCATGGTAAAAAGATTGTTTAGCTTGTGCTCTCTCAATATTATTTTTGGCTGCCGTCTGAATAGCATTTAACTTCAACTGTAAATTGTACACAAAATCAGCAACAGGCACAGAGCTTGTTTGAAAGATGCCTTCCCGATCAGCCTTCAACAAGTCCAAAGTTCCATGCAAATTTTTTCCATACACTACTTCACTAGGGGAGAATCCTTCCAAACTTTCATGAGGTGCTGTTCGATAGGCATGAAGAATAAAAGGCAAAGCATCTACCCAGGTCTTTCCAAACTCTAATACATAAGCTTTAATCATTTTGAGCAATGTCTGTTGAGTGCGTTCCACCAAAGCATGAGACTGGGGGTGGTAAGCAACGCTGAAATTTAAGGTGGTTCCTGACAGTTCACAAACTTTTCTCATTAGCTCACTTCTGAATGAACCTGCTCTGTCACAAATCAGCACAGAAGGCACACCAATTCTTGCACGCACTTCCAAAAAGATTTTAGCTATGGTGGGGGCAGATATGGAGCTTACAGCAAATGCTTCTGCCCCCTATTAGTTGTTGTACAGATGAAAGTCACCACAAATCACTTTTGAGCTTGTGAACCCAAAAAAGGTCCCAAGACATCCATTTGAAGACATCTGAACACTTCCCCCAGAGCAGGCATAGGCTGCATCCTTGCTCTTGTCACATCAGTGGGGTAGCCAACTCTTTGGCACGTATCACAAGTAGCCACATAGTCCTTCACTGTCTTGGAGATATTGGCCCAAAAGAAAATGCTGGGTAATTCGTTGTAAAGTCTTTTTCCTACCCAAGTGCCCTTAGAAAGCAGAACTATGCCCCAGTTTCAAAACTTTCTCCCTGCAGGGCTGTGGAACCACTAATTGGATTGATGGAGCCAAGTCTAAATGAGATCCTGGTGCAAATTCTCTATAAAGCAAACCATTCTGGCCCCAATAGAACCTTACAAGTTTGGATTTAGTTAATGGCTCATCCCGATCAGCCTGCTGCCTGATTTCTTCCAAGGAAGAGTCAGACATCAAGAGTCTCTTAAAATCGGCACAGTTCTCCTGTTCCCTCAAAAACACTACTTCCGCATTCTCAGTTGATGGGATACTTAGTGTGCCAGTTTCTGTCTCCGGTTGCTTAGGAAACGGAGCCTCAGCTTCAGCTGGTAATGGTTCTACATTCACTAGAGGTTCAGAGGTTGATCATAAACCTGCAACTTCTTGGGTTTCAGCATTAGCTAATTGAGGCACACTGAGAGCCCCTTCTGGCTGTAATTCTGGTTGCTTTTGTTCTGCAAATTCAGTTAATGGCTTCTGCAGCCTGCGCATCTGCGAGCGTGTTATAACTTGTAAGCTAGGCTCTCAGTTCAATTTAAAATGCTGAAAAATTATATCATTCCCCAATATAAATAATGGTTCACTTCGCTCATGCACCAAAATATATTTTCCTCCATGCCAATTCTTGTAACTCAATTCTACAAAGGCAAGTGGGGCATAAATAAGCTCTTTCCCAGTTGGATGATAGCTATAAATGGGGAATCTTGCCTCTGGAAGTATTTGGTCCTGAGAAACCAGACAATGAGAAAGAGAACTCAGGTCTGCTCCCGAATCCCATAAAGCAGGAACCTGTATGAACCCCTGGGGTGTTTGGATTTTTATGGACTCACCAAACTGTTGCGATGACCAACTTGCCTCCTCTCTTGAGATCAAACAATCGGGATTAACCACTCTAAAATGTAATTTCCATTGAGTTTTCTTGTCAGGCGTTTTCTCTTGTTTGGCAGCAGCTGCTCCATACATTGCTGGTTGAAACGGATTAGTGGAGACATAATGGATAGTTGAAATTCCTTTCTCCCCGCCTGCTTCCTCGCTGGCTTGCGGTGTTTTAACTCCTCGTGGTCCAGGACTTTCAAGCGCTGGTCTCTGGAGCAGGAATCCCTCTGAGGTGTCATCTCTCTGGAATCCCTGGATCTTCTGTGGGCCCCATGCCATGTCATCTGGCGGCTGGCCTCCCCCGGTCTCTGGGTAGCTATTAAACTTTAATTTGGGCTGCTGATTCTCTGCGATGGGGTTGCTGGCTTGGCGGGCGGCTTAGGCGTCTGGATGCCCTGTCCAGTTCTCGGGCAATCTTGTCTAAAGTGGTTTCCCCACACACAAATAGCATTTAATAGGGGGGCCAGAACCAATAGATTTCTGGCTAGTCTCTATAGGTTTAGTATATTTAGTTCTGGGTGGCAAAGGCTTCTCCTGTTTTTTGAACGGCTCTGGTTTCTTTGGCTGTTCAAAGCCCTTCCCTGGCTTTGTCTTCTGTTGGAACTTCTCCGCCCTGAAGGCCCATAATTCATCTGCTGCCAACGCCAATTGCTGCAGATTATCAATGTGTTTATCTAACAAAGCAGTCCTTAGTTCTGGAGCAACGAAGGTTAAAAATTGCTCACAGAGGATTAGTTGAGTAAGCCCCACAAAGGGGTTTACTTTGGCTGCCCCGAACCAGTTTGCACATGCACATTCCAATCTATCAGTTAAAGCTGAAAAACTCTCTTTGGACTGGCATTTCAAGCTCCTAAATTTTTGCCTTAGTCCCTCTGGAGTGAAACCAAAGCGACGTTGGACTAATTGTTTAAAATCACTCCAGGACAAATAATCTGCCGCTCTCTGCCCCAAAATTTCAGCTAGTGGTCCCATTACTTGGGAACAGAGCAGTTTTACAAAAAGTCCTTGAGGGGCGCCTAGATCTTTAGAAGCCTGCTCAAAGTTAATTAAAAAGGACAACACGTCCTGTCCTTCCTGGAAAGTAGGAAGATACTTGCGATCAAATTTAGCCAAAGAATTATTTTCCTCCTCTCTCCTTACCGCCTCTTGCTCTTCCCAATGTCCTCTCTTTGCAGCCTCCTCCTCCTCACGATGCTCTCTCTGCTCTTGGGCGGTCATTAATTGCCTCTGCGCAGCCAAAAAATCAGTCATCATTAGGGCATGTCTATGTTAGACGGAGGTGGAGGTGAAGGGGCTGGGGCAGAGGTTGCACCGGCTCCCTGGTCAGCTGCACTGCCATCCCCTTGGCCAGCTGTATCATCCTGTCCATTGGAATCACCTCCTTGGCTACCGGAGCTCCAATCCAACTCCTGGGCGGCCATTCGAGCTGCGCGTCTCTTCTCCCTCTCGCATGCAGCATCCCAGGTTTGATGTATCAAACTGTCTGTGAATTTGGGGTCAGGAATCGTAGACAGTCCTGTTATCCTGGGACTGGCACCTCCAATTGCCAAGGCAGGTACAGTTCCATCATCTGTAATGTCAACCCTTTCCACATCCTCGGTCAAAAGGTTGTCTAGGGAGGGTATAGTCCCTCCAGGCATTTCACTAAGAGAAGGCAAAGGAGTCCTTTTTCCTGCCATCTTACCTAGCAAAATAACAAACGCAGAAAAGCAATCTTATTTCACTTCACAGTCTGGATATGCACAACTGCATCTAATTTTGGACGTAGTCTCCCAACAGCTCAGACCATTCGAATCCCACCTCTGCCACCATGTAACTATCCCGTCTCCCTAAAAAGACAATGATC
The DNA here is from genome assembly GCA_037013535.1 of Intellagama lesueurii. Lineage (NCBI taxonomy): Eukaryota > Metazoa > Chordata > Lepidosauria > Squamata > Agamidae > Intellagama > Intellagama lesueurii. The sequence goes on along the minus strand of JBAJHW010000001.1, from coordinate 188,517,452 downwards.
GCAGTCAAGGAGTCCCTCTGGGCACAAAGCTACCACCTTTATTGCCTGAGGTAAGTCCTTTAGCCTCAGAAGTGCGTAGCATAAGTCCCATAGACAAGTCTGAACCTTAGATAACCTTTAAATTGCTTTCAAAGCAATAAGCCATAGGCTATGTGTTTCCTTAGAATACACACTAGCCTTGCAAAGTAGGACTTCTCAATTTACAGTAGCAACTATTGACCTTCTCAAATCCACACTGGATTTAGATCTAGCCATGCTGTTTCAAGAGACGAGTCCCGTTGGAGAATTATATTTGTTTTATTAAGAAAATAAAGTAGATTCATTAGAATATAGTTGTAGCTTAATAAACATAATGCATTGTAGCATATCCATCAGTTACTGTGATTAAATAAGTCTGCTATTTCTAAACAAAATAATAAAAAGCTAAGTAATCATCTTTGCTCATTCTCATTCTACATGTTGGCATCTAGAAGCTGGGCTATTCCTCCCTCCTTCTAAAACAAAAACAAATCTCTCTGTCTTACATCCCACAGCATTTCCAACACGAACGAGCATCAATCACATACACAAACCCTCCATTTTCTACATGTCTTTCAGACCACCTTCCTCCCAGCTGTCAACCAATTAAGTCCAAGTGGGTGTAACTCAGATCACCACCCAAATGTCTCATGAGAAGATCCAGGCCTCAGGTGGCTTATCTTCTCCGATTTAGCAGTCTGTTGTTTCGTCTCCTTTTGGGCCTCTTCTGGACTCTTCGACCTTGCTTCCTTATCTGTGTGCCCGACAAGCAACTCTGCACAACAACCTCATGAGAACATCTCTTTTAAAATTCATCTTACACAAAACCTAACAGACTCCATTTTTGTACGACAATTCCGTTTCCTTCCATTTCCTTACAGTCATAACTACAGAAATGGCTACCAGTTGCTTTATATATATATATCTATTGTGTACACACACACACACTCTCTCTCTCTCTATTTATCATTGTGGTCACAAAAAGCCACTTTGGATTTGGCTTTCAGGCCTTTGGTTTGGAAGTTGTGCTGGCAATTGGGCCAAACTATCACTTGGTGAATCATATTTAAAAAGCCAAAGTGATCCTCGCCTGAAGTTTCTTCATATAGGTCTGCATGGGAAATTGATCACATGGAAGAAACAAGCAGCTGTTCAAATTTTTTAATCATGTCTAGAAAAATAGGATGTCCGTGGTAGCAAAGGCTGTAGGGTTTCATCGCCTCTATATTTTTTGGGTCCTATGCACTTAAGCACTACATATAACATCTAACTTACATTAGTGACTGAATTTCAGGAGATGTACAAAACAGGAGGAAGCCAGGAATCATTCTGCATCCCTATAACATGCTGAGTGAATTGCAAGAATTTAGTGCATTTTTAAAGTGAAGATTGAGAAGCAAAGACAAAAGTTATGTGCACTCAACAGCTGAATGCCACACATTGAGAATTGTTGTGCTACACCATATTCATCAAGACTGTTGTCCCTTTATCTAGTTTTAAGCATGTTTATTGAAATGTTTACCTTTACTGAAATGTTTACCTTTTTCTTTTTGGCATGTCTGCGGTATCGATGTCGAGCTCCTGGACAGCAAACCCTTATGAGCCAGTCTTCTCCTGAGCTTTCACTACTTATTGATGTTGATGAGTCAGTCTCAAAAAGAAAATATTAAAATAAACAAAACTGATGAAAACTAATGCATAGTGATTTTTTTCCAGATCTGCAGAAGGAGCAGAAGATTTAGTCTACCAAAAATGCCATTGATAAAGAATGTCAGATTTTTCACAGGTATCAAATTGCTACATATAAGAATCTCCTTAGCTAAATCACCAGGGGTTAAATGCAATGTCAGTCCAAACCAGAGAAGACCAGTTAAAATGAACTGAATTTGTAAGTCACAACAACTGACTGAAGTCCCAAAAACTTCAATGCATCTGTTTTAAGTAGGACTACCACTGGATTTAGATATGACTAACACCTTTTACGAGATGGTTGGACAGTGTCACCGAAGCTACCAACATGAATTTGACCCAACTCCGGGAGGCAGTGGAAGACAGGAGGGCCTGGCGTGCTCTGGTCCATGGGGTCACAAAGAATCGGACACGACTTAACAACTAAAAAACAACAACAACACCTTTTACTGCAATGTCATATACTCCAGAAAATTATCATTTGCATAGGAAAAGGGGGAGGGGTAATGAGATAGAGTCACTACTACAGAATTAAGGTATAAGAAAAATCTTGAAATATAGTCATACAGAGGAGGTTCAGGATCTGTTCTTCTTCATCCCAGAGCGCAGGATACATGATAATGGGCTCAAGTTACAGGAAGACAGATTTAGGCTGATTATCAGGAAAAATGTCTTAACTTTTAGAGCAGTATGACAGTGGAACCAATAACCTCGTCTATCAGATCTGCTTTGATTTAGATTCCTACACTGAGCAGGGGTTGGACTTAATGAACTTATAGGCCCCTTCGAACCAAATTATTCTATGATTCTAGAGTATCAATTATTCACTCTTTTGTCCTAGCTGATGCCACATGGAATCTACTGAGCACAGATGTTACCAGGATTTCTGTCTACATACAGTATATTCTCAAAACTCTACCCCATGTAGCAATCATAAGAAAACTTCTGCCCTAAAGTTGGGCACCTGGAATGTTCGGACAATGACCCCTGGCTTTTCTGACGACCTGCAGGAAATAGACAGCACAAGACAGCTGTCATCGACATGGAACTGAGTAGACTGCAGATGGACATTGTTGCCCTGCAAGAGACGAGATTCCAGACTCGGGATCTGTCAAAGAAAAAAACTTCTCATTCTTCTGGCAGGGAAAACCATTGAATGAGACCAGGGAATATGGTGTTGACTTTGCGGTTAGAAATACTCTGCTGAGATCCACTGTTCCACATACTGTGGGGAGTGAAAGAATCCTATCTCTGCAGTTCCATTCATCAGCAGGACTGGTCACCCTTATTAGTGCATATGCACCAACACTGTCGTCTACAGCAGAAGTCAAAGACAAATTCTATCACGATCTGGCAGCTACTATCAAAAAAATCCCCGAGAGAGAGCCACTGTTCATTCTCTGAGACTTTAACGCTAGAGTTGGTGCTGATCACAATTCTTGGCCCACTTGTCTAGGCCGTTTGGCATTGGGAAGATGAACGAAAATGGCCAACGCTTGCTGGAGTTTTGCTGTTATTATGGTCTTTGTGTCAGCAAGACATTCTTTAATACGAAGCTTCAACACAGAGTTTCCTGGGACATCCAAGATCGAAGCATTGGCATCAGCTCGATTTGATCCTCACTAAACGCTCTAGCCTTCCTAGTAGTATGATCACACGCAGTTATCAGGGTGCTGATTGCGACACTGATCACTCCCTGGTGTGTAGGAGAGTGAAACTGTGAATAAAGAGATTGTATCACACGAAAAAAGAAGGAAGACCACAAAGAAAAGTGGAGGAATTTGCCCAAGCGCCTGAGGAAACCCTTCCAGACCCGGCTGATGCAAATGCACCTGAACGATGGGAACATTTCAAGAATGCTGTTTATAAAACCACCTTGTCCACATTTGGCAAGAAGACCAAAAAGACGGCAAACTGGTTCGAAGCCCATTTGGAGGAGCTGATGCCAGCCATCGAGGAAAAGAGGAGAGCTCTAGCAGCATACAAAGCCTGTCCTAGTGAGTACAACTTGCAGGCTCTTCGTGTTGCTTGTAGCAAAGTTTAACAGACTGCCAGGAGATGTTCTAACGATTATTGGCTTCAGCTCTGCTCTCAGATACAGATAGCAGCAGACACAGGTAACATCAAGGGAATGTATGATGGTATCAAGCAGGTTTTAGGACCAATACAGAAGAAATCTGCTCCTTTGAAGACTACTACAGGTGCGATCATCCAGGACCGAGCACAGCAGATGGAACACTGGGTGCAGCACTTCTCTGAGCTATATTCCAGAGAGAATGTAGTAACCGAAGAGGCATTAAATAACATTGAGTGCCTGCCTGTCTTGGAAGAGTTGGACAGTGAACCAACTTTAGCAGAAATAAAAGTGGCCTTGGATTCCCTCGCCTCCGGAAAGGCACCTGGGAAGGATAACCACCGAGCTGTATGAAATCTTTTGTCTTTGCTGGAGGGAAGGTGGAGTACCACAGGACATGAAGGATGCAAACATCGATTGTATAAGAACAAAGGAGACGGGGCGACTGCAATAACTACAATGGCATCTCTCTTCTCAGCGTTGTAGGGAAGCTGCTTGCCCGTGTTGTGCTGAAGAGACTCCAGGTGCTTGCAGACAAGAGTCTATCCAGAATCACAGTGTGGATTTCGAGCTAATAGATCCACCACTGACATGGTATTTTCCCTCAGACAGTTGCAGGAGAAATGTAGGGAACAACAACAGCCACTCTTTGTGGCCTTCATAGATCTTACAAAGGCCTTTGACTTGGTTAGCAGGGACGGCCTGTTTAAAATACTTCCCAAGATTGGATGTCCACCTCGACTCCTTAACATCATCAGGTCCTTTCATGAGGAAATGAAGGGCACTGTAGTTTTTGATGGCTCAACATCAGATCCCTTTGACATCCAAAGTGGAGTGAAACAGGGCTGTGTCCTCGCGCCGACCCTGTTTGGGATCTTTTTTGCTGTCATGCTGAAGCACGCTTATGGAACTGCAACAGAAGGTGTCTATCTCCAGACTAGATCAGATGGAAAGCTCTTTAATCTCTCTAGATTGAGAGCAAAGACCAAAGTCCAATTGAAATGATGCAGCTGTTGTTGCCCATTCTGCTGAAGAGCTCCAACAACTTATGAATCGTTTTAGTAAGGCCTGCCAAGACTTTGGACTAACAATCAGCCTGAAGAAAACACAAGTCATGGGCCAGGGCGTGGACTCACCTCTCTCTATTACCATCTCTACACAAGAATTGGAGGTTGTTCATGACTTCGTGTACCTTGGCTCAACGATCTCTGACACTCTCTCCCTAGATATCGAGCTGGATAAACGCATTGGCAAAGCAGCTACCATGTTCTCTAGACTCACAAAGAGAGTATGGCTTAATAAGAAGCTGACGACATATACCAAGATCCAGGTCTATAGAGCCTGTGTCCTGAGTACACTCCTGTACTGGAGTGAGTCCTGGACTCTTTGTGCACGGCAGGAGAGGAAGCTGAACACGTTCCATATGCGTTGTCTCTGACACATTTTTGGTATCACCTGGCAGGACAAAGTTCCAAATAGAGCAGTCCTAGAACGAGCTGGAATTTTTAGTATGTATACATTACTGAAACAGCGACGTCTACATTGGCTCAGGCATGTCGTGAGAATGGCTGATGGTCAGATTCCAAAAGATCTCCTGTATGGAGAATTAGTGCAGGGAAATCGCCCCAGAGGGAGACCACAGCTGCGATACAAGGATATCTGCAAGCGGGATCTGAAGGCCTTAGGAATGGACCTCAACAGATGGGAAACTTTCACATCTGAGCGTTCAGCCTGGAGGCAGGCGGTGCAGCATGGCCTCTCCCAATTTGAAGAGACACTTGTCCAGCAGGCCGAGGCAAAGAGGCATTCCTGAAACCATCAAAATCAGGGAGCTGGACAGGGGACAGATTGTATTTGTCTTCAGTGTGGAAGGGATTGTCACTCTCGAATTGGCCTTCTCAGCCACACTAGACGTTGTTCCAAGACCTCTATTCAGAGCATGTTACCATAGTCTCTCGAGAATGAAGGATGCCTACCCCTCTTCTCTTTAAGAAACCAACCCATCTTCAATAAATGGAAGAAATGCTTTAAAAGTGATCCTCTCTGCTGGTTTGTTTTTTAGTAAATTAGTACTGAACAGAAAGCTTTGAGGAAAGATATGTAAACATGGGACATAGAAAATAGACTTACAGTGACATCTACTGGACTTTTTAAGGGAAGGCAGAAGAAAGAAGAAAGCAGACAAAGAAGAAGAGAGAAAATCTACTAATAAATAGCTTTCGATCCTTTTCTTGATGGGTCATCAGGATATTGGGATATCTGAGGGTGTAGTATGTTGATAACCCAATATATATCCCAATAAATGATGAGTCTTTGAGGGATTGGCAGCAGAATTTGCAACAAAGTCTAGAAGCCTTAATACAAAAGGAACTACAACACATTTCTCAACAAATAAAAGAACTGGGAAGCCAGATTAGAGGCAAAGCAACAGGTGACAAGAAACAAGAAAAAAGTGACAACGATATCACAAACTGTCAAAGAAGCAGAAGGAAAACTGGAAGAAATGGATAGAAAGCTTCAGGCAGAAAAGACACAGAGAAAACAGGATGAGGACACACTATTAAATCTAGAAATGGAGAAGGCAACATATTTACTTAGACTCCAGAACATACAGGAATAGAAAGAAAATACAGTCAACTGTGTATCGGAAGCGCTTGCACCACTGTTAGAAATTCAACAGGAAGAGGTGGAACAGAATATAGATAGAGCATGGAGAGTTTCTTCAGGTTATACAAAGAGAAATAATTTGCCAAGGAAAATGTATGTTAAATTTACCAAATCAGCTTTTATAAATAGAATTCTAAAATCTATTCAAGGAAAGGAACTGGTGGTAAATGGAAAGGAATTTAAGGTTTTCAAGCACATTATGTGGAAAATAAGACAAAACAGGAACAAATACGAACACTTGGCAAGCTATCTTAGACAAAACACAATAATGTATAGGTGGCTAACTCCAGAAGGGCTTACTTTCAGTTCCAGACCCAAAGATATTTTATAAACTCTTTAAAGAAGGGAGAGGGATTCCTGGAAAAAAAGAGGGAAAGAACTGGGAAGGAAGGAGAAAGAAAAGGAAAAAAGAGAGAGAAAGAGAAACAGCCAGAAGAGGAAAGAAAAAAAAGGAAAGTTCTGAGACAGAAGAGTCAGAATCAGATGAAGGAACAGATTCAGAACTAGAAGAAGAAGAAGAATGGTCAAAATTTTAATTATCATTCATGAGGAGGATTGCAGCTATGAAGATGAATGTATTACCTAAAATGATATTCCTCTTTCAGACAATACCAGTTCTTGCAAAACAACACTTCAAGAATTTACAAAAAAAATAATGAAATTTGTCTGGGAAGAGAAGAAACCTAGAATAAAAATTAAAGCACTTCAAGACATAAAACAAAGAGCAGGTTTTGGACTTCCACCTTGGTTTTTATATTATAAAGCCTCTGCTCTAGTTTTTATATTATAAAGCCTGCTCTCCTCCTTAGTATTCAGCCCAGTAGTTCTTTCAAGCATTTGGCCGACCGCTTGCTCTGCTACAGGGACAGGTTGGTTTGCTCCCTTTTCCAGTGATCACACACATAACTGCTGGAGCAAACCAAACTGTCCCCAGAGCATTCCTACCAGCACTTTGCTGGGCCCAGGAGGGGCTGCTTCTTTTGTTGGTACAGGTAGGATTCATCATTTTGGTTCATTTCCAGTGCGTATGATTGCTGGAAATGAACTAAAGCAAGACTTGTGGCTGTCAAATTGTCTGCCACTGTCAATTTACCATATCAAAGTGGGAACAACAGGCATTTTTTTCCTGTTCTTTCTCTTATCTTAAATATCTTATTGAAAACCTGCCTCTAGCTGAATCTGTGGTGACTCTTTTGAATTGTGGTGCTGGAGGAGACTCTTGAGAGTCCCCTGGACTGCAAGGAGATCAAACCTATCCATTCTGAAGGAAACCAACCCTGAGTGCTCACTGGAAGGACAGATCCTGAAGCTGAGGCTTCAATACTTTGGCCATCTCATGAGAAGAGAAATCTCCCTGGAAAAGCCCCTGATGTTGGGAAAGAGTGAAGGCAAGAGGAGAAGGGGACGACAGAGGACGAGATGGTTGGACAGTGTCACCAAATCTACCAACATGAAATTGACCAAACTCCAGGAGGCAGTGGAAGACAGGAGGGCCTGGCGTGCTCTGGTCCATGGGGTCACGAAGAGTTGGACACAACTTAATGACTAAACAACAACAGTTCTCAACTGAACCTTTAAAACAAGAGAAAGAAAAGAGAAAAAATGGCCCACTCCTTTCTCCTCTCATTTCCAGGAGGAAGTTTTATATATGGTTAATTTTTTATATATAAGTGATACACTCATAGTGACTCTGATAGGGCTTTCAAGGTAAGTAAGATATTTAAGGAGTGGTTTTACCAGTTCCATTCCCCCAGTGAGTTTCCATGGCTAAGTGAGGATTTGAACCCTGGTCTTCAGAGTTCTAGTTCATCTATCCACTACACCACACTGAGAATCAGCATATCAACATCTATGCTTTGACTTGGATTCCTAAATTGAGTAGGGGGCTGGACTCAAAGGCATTATAGGCCTCTTCCAACTCAATTATTTTATGATTCTATGATATACTGCTTTAATACAGTCTTTACAAAATTTCACTTCCTCTGTACCACCATGGCTCTCTACTTAAGCTAATTCATGATATGGTAGACTGAGAGTGGAAGAAGCCAGATCAAATAGGATCGCTTGAGGTATGTACACTTTGGGTGCAAGGACTGCACCAAATGGCATGCCAGACCTTGAGTCGATGTCCAGCAATCCTATTTAGCTGAATCCACCCTGCTCCAGTTGCCACATATAGACAAGCCCTGAGATTCTTTTTCTGGGGTTCAAAGCTATTTATTGGGTAAAGCACAAAGCACAAGATTTGGGAATAATAAAGTGAATAGGGTGTGGTTGTTGTAGGTTTTTTGAACTGTTTGGCCGTGTTCTGGAGGTTTTTCTTCTTAACGTTTCAGAGGACAGGAACTCCTGTCCTCTGAAGATGCCAGCCACAGAGACTGGCAAAATGTTAGGAAGAAAAACCTCCAGAACACGGCCAGACAGCCCGAAAAACCTACAACAACCATTGGATCCTGGCCGTGAAAGCCTTCGAGAATACATTGAACAGGGTGTATTTTAGAGGCAGTTGTTCTGGTTTTAATGAACATGAAGTCTTCCTTTCATTGCACAGATACTTCAGATTTTCCTTTTCTATGGAAAGTCTGTACGAAGGTGTCCATGTATAAAGCTGTTTGCCTTATTGTGACTCATGTCTTTGTTCTATCCAGGTCAGTACTATATACTCTCATTGGCCCCAGGATGGAATAGCTAATACTGTACCCTGGAAGACAGGAAAGAAAATTCAAAATGATCTGGATAGGCTGGAGCACTGGGCTGAAAACAACTGAATGAAATTCAACAGGGAGAAGTGCAAAGTACTGCACCTCGGAAAAAGAAACCAAGAGCACAGTTACAAGATGGGGGATACCTGGCTCAGCAATACTACAAGCAAGAAGGATCTTGGAATTGTCGTAGTTCACAAGCTGAATATGAGCCAACAGTGTGATGTGGCTACAAAAAAGGCAAATGCTATTCTAGGCTGCATTAACAGAAGTATAATTTCCAAATCCTGCAAGGTGTTAGTTCCCTTATTCAGCACTGGTTAGGCCTCACCTTGAGTATTGTGTCCAGTTCTGGACACCACACTTCAAGAAGGATGCAAACAAATTGAAATAAGTTCAGAGGAGGGCAACAAGGATGATCAGGGGGCTGGAAACCAAGCCCTGTGGAGAAAGACTGAAAGAACTGGGCATGTTTGCATTGAGAAAATAAGACAGAGGGGTGATATGATAACACTTTTCAAATACTGTACTTGAAAGGCTGTCATACAGAAGAGGGTCAGGATCTGTTCTCAATCATCCCAGAGTGCAGGACATGCAACAATGGGCTCAAGTGACAGGAAACCAGACTTCAACTGAATATCAGGAAAAACTTCCTGTTAGACCAGTAAGACAGTGGAACCAATTACCTCGAGAGGTGGTGAGTAGACATGGGGACGAATATAAAAATGAATCAGGATATCACAAGAATTCAACCTGCAACTTTCTGCATGTCCTGTATTAGGAAACTGAAGCATAATCTACTTTTAGAGAGACCAAGACAAAAACTTTGAGGCAAAGTGGAAAAACTATACTACCACTGCATCTGTCTGGAAATTTCATACTTTCATATCCAGCAAGTACTCATATTCCTCCTGTGTAGAGACAAGGGATATGAAGATACTTGCTAAATTCCTCATTCTTGTTTATTTAGGTTGTCTTAACTCAACAAGATAACTTAACAAGACATTTCCAAGCCCGGTAAGATTCCTTTCCTTCAAAGAAAAAGCAAGACAAAGAGTGCTTCCTTTCTTTTTTTGGAAAAGTTTCTACAATTTGTGTACAATGTCTCTGTGTAAATCTAGTGTTCTTTCCCTTTAAGAAGGAAAGCATATGCACAAACAAGACTGGCATTGTGTTTTAAAAAGATGCAAACAATATATTCCGTGCTTCTGATTCTATAGTTTTTAGTAGTTCTCACAAATTAAACACAATATGCAATTTGCATAGAAATCGTTGTATCAATAGCATGAGAGAGTCTCTCATCCTCTTGCAGGGTGAAAAGAATATTTTTGCAATTTCATCCTTACCTGCAAGGACAGGAGACATAAGGATGAAGGTTAGGGTTGAGGAAAATGTACTGTGCACCACAATTCATTTATATTTAATATATTATCTTCTAGAGTTCAGCAGTAACTAAATACTGACCCAGCTGAAGCCATGAACCTGATAGTATTAATGGGTCTAGAATGCTAAGCATGAAAAGTCTTTTGTTAAAATAAAGCTAAGAAAGACATATGGACTCTATGCTCAAAATGTCACTCTATATTTAAGGGGGGAATTGAGGCTCTATTTTGGAGATAGCCACAAAGTTTTAATTATTATAGTAACCAATTAGTATGCATGCTCATTGATTTCAAATTTATTTAAAGTTTTGGAACCTGCCAAAAATGCAATTTACATTGCAAAGGCTCAAAATCAGTCAGCAGCTCCTTTTGTTGGATTTTAATCTGCTCCAGGCTCCTCTACTTATTTGCAGAGAAGTTCTTAGAAATTGTCAGTAGGCAGAATTCTCACAGGACAAGTAGTTGGAGCGATTCTCCAGAGCCACTTGAATTAAGAAGATTAACGGAATCTACACAACCCATCTTGAATTAAGAAGGCAAGCAACAATGCAAAACACATTAACAATGGAATAAATCCTTTGTTTAAAAAAAGCATAATATGCAGATAGCTAGAATACTTTGGCCATATTAAGATGAAACAAAAGTTACAGTGCATCACACAAAGTGAAATAACGGGGGGAAATTGGAAGAAGGAGAACTGAATGTCTGAAGAACCTTGGAGGCAACACCAACATCACTCTTTAGAGCCACCACACCCAAAAATAGGAAGAGCCACGATGACCACTTCCTAAGCAGAGCAGAACCCTAAACGTAATTCTGCCACCTCCGTCTATCTTCTGGACACCGATCTAACGTAAAATGTACTCCAGATTGAAGTCTACTTTTACCAAATAACAAATAACAATTGCATGCCGTCCAGAGTCGATTCTGACTTACGCCGACCCTTTCCAAGGTTTTCTTCATAGAGAGTACTCACAAGTGGCTTTACCATTCCCTTCTCCCGAGAGCGCCCTGGGGCTGCGCAGCCTGCCTAAGACTCTTCGGGGAGGCAAGGAGGGAAACTAAATTTACAAAGCTACAGCTAAGCTCTAGGTACCTAGAATATTGAAATAGATGTAGAAACACTCAACGCAGCACAGAATCAGACTTCGACAGCTATTTGTGTGTTCCGGTTACTCAGAAGTAAATCACACTGCATTCAGCGAGTTTGGAAGACACAAAGAAAACCCTTCGACTGGGGCGGCGGGGCCGGTTGCCACCTCCTGCAAGCCGGGCGGACCCCCCACGCCAGACCCGCTCTTTCTATGAAGTGCGAGGAATCGTCTCCCCTTTTGCCCGCTCACCTGTTCGGGGAGGTCCGGGGGAAGAGGAGGAGCAGATTCTCTAGGTGTGGATGTCAACGGCCCCAGCTGGGTGGTACTGAGGCTGTCCTCCGGCCCCCTGACCTCCATCCCCCCCCCCCCCCACGCCTCACACCAGCCCTGAGGGTCACCCTCCCGCCTTCTCACTTGTGGCTCAGTTTATTCATGCCAGCGAGTCTGACCCTAAAATATCGCTCCGCCAGTTAAAACGATAGTTCTTCCCACAACTCTTTTCTGAAAAATCCCTACGAAGCTCCACGGTCACCAGAAACGGGAACTGCAAACACTTTCCTAAACAATAAGATGGTGATCAATTGAAAATTCAGAGCGTTCTTGTTTTGCCAAGCTCCTGAATTGGCGACAAGGATATGGACAGCCATATGCCGTATCCCTCCGCGGGAGGCGCTTCAGCTTCCCCGTAACCAAGACAGTGCAGTGACATCGCCCCTCTGTTGTGATGGGCGCAAAAAAGTACCAATCAGGAAAGGAACGGCCGCCGGCCGCCCTGTATTACTGTTCATTCGTTTATTTTAATTATCGAGGGGGCTGGGGAGTTACTCTTCAGAATTACCACCAGAGTCTGGTCCTAAATTGAATCCGTAACTGTAAGTATGGAAGATGAGGTCCACCAACTTTTAAAAATTAGATTATTAAGAGTTGGCGGGGGAGTAATGAGGGCAGGCTTCTTCTTCACGTACTCTCGAGTCCTATTTTATGTACGAAAAATTCAGTATTTTCCTTTGCGACTTAGAACTCGGAGATCTATGCAAGAATGTGTCAAATGGGCTTCAATCATAACCACCACAACAAGCAACTCCCCAGGCTCCTGAGAGCTGAAAACAAGAATAAGGTTTAGGACCAGACTCTGGCGATAATTCTGAAGAATTCAAGCCCCTTTGTCCCTCGATACTTAAAACAAAGAAACAGTATCGCCCCCAAAGCTGCTGTCAGCTTTAGGGCAGCTCATGGGGAAAATTCAGAATAGTGCTTCCCTACCTCGACAATAAGTTGTTCTTGCCTAGGAGGATAAATTGCTTCTGTTATTAATAACATATTTTGTGCCACACTGGGGTTAGAACAGGTGTGGGTGATTTCCCTTGGACAGAGGTCCACTAGAGATCTACCCTCATTGCTGGCACTGCATTTGCTGCTGTGCCATCCAATTTCAGTGGCATGGCAATGTCAATGGAAAGCCACAGTTTTCTTCAAGAACAAGGCACACAAGGAGCATGGCACAGGTGGTCAGAGATCAAAATGAAGGAACGCTTTGTGACGTTTACCACGTGACCCTTGCTTCACCAAACAAAGGCTCACGCTATGTCATCTCACCAGCAGATATCAATTGAGAAGTTCCTTCTCTTTTTCACTGCCACCAGTGGATTTCCTTTATCCACAAAGTAAAAGACTTTATTCAGACACTTGCTGCCAACAGAATTGATTTATTGAAGTGTATAAATTTATATTGGAATCACAGATGTTATTTATTCAGGGCACACAATCAAATCAATATCATATATCTTTTGCCACCACCTGCTCTATCTATGTATCTGTTTATCTGTACCAACTTATCTCTAGTATTATGTCTTCTTACTATCTCTCTGACTATCTCTCTTGATCTCATATCTCCAACTGTCTATCTTATTTCCAACTGCTATCTTCACCTCTCTAGCTGCAACTACCACTCTGCCTTCTTATATTCGCTAACTCCGCCCCTCCACTCCTCCCATAGGCTCATGCAAATGAGATCTGGACAAGAGTGACAGGAGTGACGCGGAGCTGATCGTCACACACTTGTCTCCACGATTAAGACAGCTCAAACCAGAAACAACTCTTTGTTTTCAAGCAACATCATATTTATGGGAGCATGGGTTTGCTTTAAAACAAGGTCTGTGTTCTCAAAGGAAGTTACAACTGTTTTGCAATTGCTGCACCACAAACATTGAGCAGTGCAACAGAACATTTAGTGACAGCAGGAGTGAGGACAGCAAGAACACTATGCAGCAAGTGTGCTGCCCATCCTGGCATAACATGTAAAGTCAGTGTGGTCAAATGCTGTCCTGGGGACTACCCAAGGCACTATCTAATAATGGATAATTAGGAGATGCTTGCTGTCATCTTGATCTTTGCAGTAGGTTATCGACTACCACTTGCACTCACTAATTACACTAATCACAATTTGAGACGAACTTTTGTGAATATATGTATTTAGAGTGCAACTACACAGCAGGAAGAATAGGAATGGCTCTGATGTGAAGTCATACTTGGGAAGTTGGGGTTTCCCAGATTAATTCACTTCATCCAACCACACGGGACTAAGCAGAGAGAGGGAAGGACATGAGCTTTGTTTGAAGCTTGTTCACTGTTTGAATCCTAGGGCTAGGGCAGCTGGCAGACCAAAGTGGGGGGAGTGAGAAATTAGCGAGAGAAGAGGAAGTTTTAAGGTAGCTGTGGCCATCCAGATTTGCTGGAACCACAGTTAGAACAAAGTTACCTTAAAAGTTCCTCCTGTCTCTCTCCTTGCTCTTTTTTTCCCCTTTGGTCAGCCAGTTGCCCTAGCACTATGACAGCGAGCCAAAGGAAGGAAGGAAGGAAGATGAAATCAGACCAATTGTCGGGCACAGAGGATTCAAACAGCAGCCAATTTCCCCACAGCCTTGCCTCTCTCACTGCTACTAGAGTAGTTGAATTGTTTTTAAACACAACAGCTGCAAATCCCTGCACATCAGCTCAACCAATCATACCATCTGTACTGATGTGAATGCATTTGTTTCCCAAAAAAAGTAGAACCCAGTGGTAGGAGGGGGGGATACAATCAGGGGAGGAGAAAAACTGGGCTGTTTCACATTGAGATTTACCATATGTAGTTATTGGAAAAATTATTTATTTATTTTATTTTATTTCTATACTGCCCCATCAGTCCAAAGCATTATTCTGAGCAGTGTACAATAATAATTTTAAAACATACAATACTAGATAATAATTAAAGAAAAAAGACATTAATAAAATAAAAACAAACAGCACCAAGAAAAATTATCTAAATCAGTGGTTTTCAGCTTTGGGTAACCTGGATGTTCTTGGACTGCAATTCCCAGAAGCTTTCACCACCAACAGTGCTGGCCAGGGTTTCTGGGGGTTGCAGTCCAAGAACACCTGCGTTACCCAAGGTTGAGAACCACTGATCTAAATCAGTGGTTCTTAACCTTGGGTTACCCAGGTGTTTTTGGACTGCAACTCCCAGAAGCCTTCTCCACCAGCTGTGCTGGCTGGGGTTTCTGGGAGTTGCAGTTCAAAAGCACCTGGGTAACCCAAGGTTAAGAACCACTGATCTAAATGATGGCAGAACAGGAAGCGAAAGGTTGGAATCAAATAGGGTTGGTGTGGAAAGCCCCCCTGAATAGAGATGGGCACAAATCCAGATCATTGGATTGTGCTGGATGGTCATACTGGTACCACAGGTGCCTCGCAGTCCTGTCCTCTCCCCTGGTTGGATTCCCCCACTCACCAGCTGACCCACACTCTGATCCTCCTCCTCTTCGGCTGCTTCACCAGTCATGGCAGGAGCATGGACTTCCCATCTCTGCCTCCTCTAGCACCTACCCACTCAGACAAGGAGGCAGGGCAGGGATTGCTGTAGGGCTGCCTTTCAGGAAGTCTGAGATGGTACTAGAAGAAGGAGGGGAAAGCAGATAACCCTCCAAAAGGAAAAGGAGTTACCATGCAGTAGCTAAATGAAAAACAAAACAAAACAGAGCAGACAGTGAGCAAATGGGTGGGAGTGGGGAGCAGGCATGACAAACCTTCACTCACATGTCCTACATGGCAGGAGGAAGACTATTCCCAAAGAAGGGGAGCCAGCTCATTTGCATGTACACACCTCATTCATAAACCATGGAAAGGCGCGGGGGAACCACTATGCCAGCGAGGAACCACACAACCAGAAGCAGCAGCAGCATCTCATGAAGGGGGAGCAGGCTTTTCTCAAGGCTAAACATGCCCAATTCTTTCAGTCTTTCCTCATAGGGCTTGATTACCAGCCCCCTGATCATCCTTGTTGCCCTCCTCTGAACTTATTTCAATTTGTTTGCATCCTTCTTGAAGTGTGGTGTCCAGAACTGGACACAATACTCAAGGTGAGGCCTAACCAGTGCTGAATAGGGGAACTAACACCTTGCAGGATTTGGAAATTATACTTCTGTTAATGCAGCCTAGAATAGCATTTGCCTTTTTTGTAGCCACATCACACTGTTGGCTCATATTCAGCTTGTGAACTACGACAATTCCAAGATCCTTCTTGCTTGTAGCATTGCTGAGCCAGGTATCCCCCATCTTGTAACTGTGCTCTTGGTTTCTTTTTCCGAGGTGCAGTACTTTGCACTTCTCCCTGTTGAATTTCATTCAGTTGTTTTCAGCCCAGTGCTCCAGCCTATCCAGATCATTTTGATTTTTTTCCCCTGTCTTCCAGGGTATTAGCTATTCCACCCAATTTTGTGTCATCCAGAAATTTGACCAGCATTCCCTGCACTCCCTCATCCAAGTCATTAATAAAAATGTTGAAGACCACTGGACCCAGGACTGAGCCTTGGGGTACTTCCCTTGTTACCTCCTCCCAGTTGGATAAGGAGCCATTAATCATCACCCTCTGAGTACGGTTGTGATGGAAGAAAAAGTGGTTTGATGAGGCTGCCCAAAAGATCACAAGAGATGGAACAAAACAGATCTGGAACTGCGAAAGTGAGCCAGACATGACATCCATTTTGGCATGCATCCCAAGGAGGCCATTCTGAAGGCATTGCTTCCAGAAGAACGTGTCTTGGGGGACATCATCCCTATGGAAGCTTTGTGTGGCACAGGCCTTGATTCACTTGGTTGTAAGTATCTGTTTGTGTGGGGAGGAGAGGAACACCTCTTCCTGGTGTGTGTTGATTGTTTCCCTTTGTATTTGTACTTTTCTTCTAGATCAGCCTGGCCTTGCAAGGGGTGCTAGTGGGGAGAGTTCTGCATCTCTTCCTGAGCCATTGCAACAACTGGCAGACAGAGCAGCAAAAAATCAGTGGCAGACACCCCATGGCTACTCTCCTAGTGAGAATGTTTCTGTCTTCCAGAACCACCTGCCCCGGATGTGCTACCAGTTCCAGGGACACCTGGCAGATCTGTTGCATTTTTGCAGCCATGCCCAGCAGAGCCTGCTGCCTCCCAAGAAGCCCTAATGTTTGCCAGTATCAGTGCTGATGGCGGGTATGAACCCACTCTTTGAGTGTGATAGGAGAACTGCTAGGGATGGAGACACCACTTCCTTACACCAGGGACTTTGTGGAGGACTGACATTGCTTGCCTTTTCTTCCAGGTTCCCTGCAGGTAGAAGGGGCTCCTGCCAGTATGGAGGTGCAAGGGGAGCTCCCCACAGATGAGATGCTGCATGCATTGAGAATTATGTCAGACACACATCAAGCTGGCCTGTCTGCTCCTGGTGAGATTCCCCTCAGTGCAGAATTCCCACTGAGCCCATGCTGCCTCCAAGGTGTCAGGAACCAAATCTCCCTAAGGAGCATAGGTCCTTCGGGCAGGGAGTTCCTCAGCCACAAATCTACCACCTTACGCTGGGGCAGGTCCTCAACCTCCAGCAGTGTGTAGCATTTGCGCCTGGAACAAGCCTGACCTTAAAAGAACACCTTACTTTTACTCAGAACTTTGCAAGTACAGCAACATGGGCTTTGTGATTTCTTAGAACTCACAACAGCTCAGTTAATTAGGACTTCTCTGGTAGGCTAGTCAATGGCCGTTACCACTCCTCTGGATTTAGCCAAACCCTGCTGATCCAAGAGACCAGTCCTCAATAAGGATTTTTATAATTATTTTTTTATTAAGAAAATATAGTTTCATAGAAACAATTTATTTTTGCTCAAGCATTAGCATAAAGACATGTTCAAAGGATTACCATAGTTAAATACAACAACTAATTCCCATTAAAATAATAAACACTAAAACTGGGGGCTAGCCCCACCTCCTTCTTTCTTACCTACATTCTTTTTCCTTCAAGCTACATAACACAAACCATCAAGAACTTCTCTCAGGCAAAAGTTCTCTCTCACGCCATGGTCTCTTCTCCCAAACATAACCCATCGTCCATTTTCTACATTCCTCGGACCTCCTTCTTCATGACTGAAAACCAATTAACTCAAAGAGACATAACTGTCTGATCCGCCTACAATTCTCATGGAGATTCAGGTGGTTTATCTCCATTCCAATTAGAAAAGAATTTGTTGGGTCTTTGCGCTGGGCCTCCTTGTCCTTGCATCCTTATCAGGTTTCACGCTGTACCAGTCTGGCTGTAAATTAAGAAAAACAACCTCTCTGCCTTTCTCACATTCCCATGTCTTCAACTCCTTTCACTTTTAAAACCTAACAGACTCCATTTTCTTTCATCCTCATTGACTACAAGTCCCACTCTCCTTCAAACTCATGACACAAGGCAACTGTTCTGCAGCCAGGAAGTGGTTCTGCCTTGGAGTACCCCATGAACACAGCTACTCCCCAAAGGATCTGATGCTGAGAGTGTTAGTCTGGGCAGCACAGCAAGAGCTGTGGGTTGCCTGAGGAGGGAGTTGAGGGAAGGACGGTTGCAATGGAGGGTGTCCCCCAGTGCAAGGGAGCAGCATCCCATTGCAGCCACAGGGAGACAGCAGGGGATGGGGGACAGGGTGAGGAAGGTCCAATGTTCTGTCCACATCCTGCACAACCTTACCCCAAGCATGTGGCTTCCCTTTGGGCTCAGTTGGAATGTGGGTGACTGGAAGGAGCCTGGGTGTGTCAGAATAGAATTGGCTTCTTCCCGGGAGGCTGTCACCACTCTCAGCAGGAGTTTTCAGACACTGACAGAACAGATGCTGAACACCTTACTGTGGAGGGGGGCTTTAAGAAACTGCATGAGCGTGTGGATCTGCGCTTGCATGTGGAAAGGGATATGAGAGATGAGATGGTATTGGGGCATGCAAAGGTGGCCCAGCTCCTTCGTGCTGTGCTGTGCTCAGCTGGCACAGTGTCTGTAGTGGCTCCTGGCTCTACAGCTGCTGTGCCCATGGGATATGAGCAGAAGTGAAGGGGTCACCTCGTTGGCAGCCGGGTGACCCTGGTTATTGGTTTGGGCTAGATAGTGGACCTGCTTCCCCTCCGTCAAGTGCTGCTGCTGCATGTATAGCATGGTGCCCTTCCTCTCCCCTTTCCATGGTTTATGAATGGAGAGTGTTCATGCAAGTGTGCTGCTAGAGCTAGCTTCTCTTCTTTGCCAACTGAGTCCTGTTCCTGCCATGCAGGACACTTGCACGAAGGTTTTCCATGAGTGCTCCCCACTCGCAGTACTTGCTCACTGTGTGCTCTGCTTTCTTTCATCTAGCCATCACATGGCAGCTCCTTTTCCTCTTGGAGGGGTGCCTACTTTCCCCTCCTTCCTCTAGTATCATCCCAAACTTTCTGTGGTGGCATTGGCAATGTATGTGTCCTTTTAATGGTCTGGTAATGGGTGGATTTTCTCTGGGATGCTGTCTTTGGCATCCCGATCTCTGTTTACCCTTTTCTGGGTTTCGTGTACTTATCTGTCTACTGATCAATAAACAGGAGTATTCTTTGGCTGCTTCTTATAGCCACTACTCTGGGCAGCTTCCAGGAAATAGCAAAAATGTACAATACAATAGGGACGTGGTGGCGCTGCGGGTTAAACCGCAGAAGCCTCTGTGCTGCAGGGTCGGAAGACCAGCAGTCGTAAGATTGAATCCACGCGACGGAGTGAGCTCCCGTCGCTTGTCCCAGCTCCTGCCAACCTAGCAGTTCGAAAGCATGCAAATGCGAGTAGACAAATAGGTACCACCTCGGTGGGAAGGTAACGGCGTTCCATGTCTAGTCGCGCTGGCCACGTGACCACGGAAACTGTCTACGGACAAACGCTGGCTCTATGGCTTGGAAACGGGGATGAGCACCGCCCCCTAGAGTTGGACACGACTGGACTAAATGTCAAGGGGAACCTTTACCTTTACCTACAATACAACAATTTTAAAAAAATGAGCATATAAAAACAAAAACCCATTTGGCAAGCCAAGAGCTAGCATAAACTCAGTACAAAATTAATATTGCAAAGGGGTGAGGTTTGTAAAGGCCTGGGTAAAAAGCCAGGTTTTTAGTTGCTTATGGAAGCTCAGGAGGGTGGAGGCCAATTGGATCTCCATAGGGAGGGAGTTCCAGAGTGGGGCAGCCACTACCAAGAAGGTCTGGCCTCTGGTTGATGACTTTCAGGCCTCTGTCGGGGTGACCACTCGCAGCCTCAAGGATTGGGAGGTGTGGATGGGACGGGAGGATGATCTGAGGGAGAGGTGCTTTGATAGGTAGCGAGGTCCTAAACTGTAAAGGGCTTTATAAGTTAACATCAGTACCTTGACTTTGGCCCAGAAGCATACTGGCAGCCAGTGCAGGTGGGCCAGGGTGGGTGAAATATGGTCAAATTCCGATGACTAACCTGGTTGCCACATTTTGCATTTGCTGCAGCCTCCAAACCACCTTCAAGGGCAGCCCCACATAGAGAGCATTGCAATAGTTCATCCTTGAGATTACCAACACGCGAACCATTGTTATTAGAGACTTCCTGTTGAGAAGGGGGTGGAGATGTGCAATCTGCCTCAGATGGAAAAAGGCAGATTTGGCCGTGGCCAAGATCTGTTTCTCCATCAAGAGGGCTGGGTCCAAAAGCACACCCAGATTACGGGCCTGATACTTCAGGGGGAATAATGTAACCCCACCAAGATCAAGCAACAACCTCCCCTAACCAATCAGGGTGCCCTCCCAACAGCAGTATCTCCATCTTGTCAGGATTCAACTTCAGCCTATTTGCCCTTGTCCAGTCCATAACCTCAACCAGACAATGCTCTAGGTCAGCGATGGCGAACCTATGGCACACGTGCCACAGCTGGCACGTGGAGCCCTTTCTGCTGGCACGCGAGCCATAAGTCGCCAGATCGCTACTCCGCCCCCCCGTGCAGCCAAACCTGAGAAGGCGGCTGCAGCCGCGGTGCTGGCGCTTCGGCAGGCGGATCCTGGTGCTGACAGTGGATCCGGAGTGGGGTCTCGAGGCACCTCCGTGCCGGGATTCCCCCTTCCGCCGCCACTTCTGGTGCCGCCGCCGCGGCACACCGCCCGCTGTTTCCCCCCCCCCCAGTTTGGTCACGCGAGCCCAAAAAGGTTCGCCACCACTGCTCTAGGTTCTGTACACCTTACCCTACGGAAGAGGAAAAAGAGAGATAGAGTTGCATGTCATCAGCATGACAATGCACTCCAAACCTCTTAATGACGACCTCCAGCGGCCTCATTTAGATGTTAAAAAGCAAAGGGGAGATGATTGACCCACAGGGACAAAACAGCTTCCCCAAGCTGGAGTCTGTGGCACCAGCCGTCCAGAAAGGAATGAAGCCAGCATACTGCTAGGCCTCCAATCCCCAATCCCAACAACTGGTCCAAGAGGATACCATGGTCAATGGTATCAAAGGTGGTTGAGAGATCCAGGAGAGCGAACAGGGTCACACTCCCCCAGTCAGCCTCTTGTAACAGGTCATATAGCAGGGCGACCAGAATTATCTCAGTCCCATGACATGGCCTGAACCCTGATTGAAATGGATCCAGACTATTGGTGTGGCGAACACCCTAGTTATGCATTGTAAGTTATGAATTATTCATGGTATATGTTAATGTTGGTTAAGAGGCGGGGCTGAGAGAGATGTTAAAAGGCGGAGCCTGAGAGGAGGAGTCAGTTAGTTGGAGTCAGAGAGAGAGTTGGTGTTAGGAATCTGAGAGAGAAGGATAGTTTGGGGTCTGAGGAGTGATTAGTCTGAGTGAGAACTGTGGTAATTAATACAGAAGATTAAAATTGATGCTTAATGAAACTTAAGGAATGTGCTTATGAATTGTTCCAGAAACCAACTGTCATCAATAAACCTGTTCTATTAAAAAGTCAGTACTGAATGGACCTTCATCGTTTCTAAGTAAAGTACATTGATAAGGAGATCAACTGGTGGCAGCATGTCAAGAGGCGTTTGGTTTGCCTTTGTGAGCTCTGTGTTTAGTGAGAGAAACAGGGGCCACGGGGGCGAACATCACAATTGGTGTCCAGCGGTGGGATACGAAACAATCCAGTAAAGCCAGAGCTTGAAAGTGAATATTTTTTTTGAGTCGTGGGTACCTTTTAGTCAGAGGTCTGTGGTGAAGAAGTAGGTCACCTGCTAGAGCTTTTGTGGAAAAGCTTAGTGGCGGGGCTTCTGATCCCAGATCTGGGGGGACTAAAGATAGGGAACGACTCTAAGAGAAAAAATCCTTTTATTTACCTCAGGATTTGGAATACCAGTGGGCTAGCTTAAAATCCAAGGCTCTGAGAGTTAAGGGAGCGCTTGTGGATAAAAGCGGAACCCAAAGGTCAAGGCAGATCTGAGGTGACAGGAAAAATCAAAGCAGAGGCTTGAGAAATAAAATTATTTTAGTGTCTGAGAGCAGGAATAGCTCAGACATAGAGAGACACAGTAACTTAAGGTTGTTAGCTGGAGTACAGCCAGAGAGAGAGCTGCTGAGTAGCACAACAACAGTTACTGGAATTAAAAGCAGAAAGACAGGTCCTTTTTAAAATCAGTACAAACACTCAAGACTAATTATCTCAGAAGTAAACATGCCCCCCAAACGTAGCCAAAAGGGGAGTCGTGAGGCAGAGAGTTTACCTCAAGAAATGGAGGGAAATGGAGACCCTTTAACTCCAATGGAACAGGAGGAGACTGATGAGGGTGCCTCAGAGAGACAAAGGGATCTGAGCTCCCAAGGTTTTGAAAAATGGAAATTGGAACAGGAATTCAAGCTTAAGGAACTACAGCTCAAAACTGAGCAAGAGGTCAGACAAAAGGAAATAGATTTCGAAATGGAGAAAGGGCCAGAGAAAAGGAGAGGGCTGAGGCCAGACAAATAGAATTAAGACAAAGAGAAATTGAATTTCAAATACAGATGAAACAATTAGAAATTGCTGCTCAAAACAATAATAGTAACAATAACAACAGCTCTAGTGAGGGAAATCTCTCAAAAATTGACCTAAAGAAATTTCCCCAATATAGGAAAGGAGATTACCCTGAATCCTTCCTCATTTCATTTGAGAGAGCATGCTGGGACTTTGATATTAAGGATGATGAAAGGATGATAATTCTGAGATCACAAATAAGTGGAGATTTAGCTGAACTGTATTCTCAGATGCCTCTAGAGCAAGCTAGAGATTTTGAAGCCTATAGAAAAATGGTATATTCAAGATTTGGCATAAATGCAGAATACCTGAGGAGAAAATTCCGTTCCCTTACCAAAAAGCCTGAAGAATCTTATTCTCTGCTAGGGGCTAACTTGGTTCAATGTTTAGACAAATGGATGGAACGTGAAAATGTCACTTCTCTAGAACAGATGAAAAATGTGATTGGGTTAGAACAATTTTATTCTATTTTGCCTGGGGAATTGCATTACTTAGTTAAAGACAAAAATCCTAGAAATTTAATAGAAACAGGTGAAAATGCGGATTCCATAAGTGAGATAAGAAACCCCAGGTTCTCTGAGGTAAAACTTAACAGGCAAAACTGGGGCAACAATAAGAGGCCCTTCAATAAAAATTGCCTCAGAAACACATCAGGGAAAGAAGGCCAGAGTAGCGCCTCGCCTGAGTTGCCAGGGCCTAGTCCGCCGAAGCGAGTGAACCCTGAGGAAAAGTTTAATAGGTCTCCTCAGAGTGAGCGAAGGGCTTATTGACAGTGTTATAACTGTGATGAGTTTGGGCATATTCAATTAAATTGTACGAAAAACAAAAATAAAAATGGAAAAGATGAGAATCAGACCAAGAAAGTGTACTGTTTAAAACCAGTCGAAGCCACTGAAGGAAGTTGTAACAATGGTGGTTCTGTCTCCATGGCAACTAGCACGACAGAGAATTCTGATCTGCCACTAGCCAGGGTCGTTCAGTGTTTTCTTGTAAAGACAGAAAATATTTTAGTACAGAACCCTGGTGAGGAAATTCTTATTAATGAGAAGTCTTATGTGGGAGTTGTGGATATCTGTTCCAACATAACCCTGTGTCATCCTGATGTAGTTCCTAAGGAACAAATACTTCCAAACCAAACTGTTACAATTAAGGGAATAAGTTCTACTCCAGTGATTTTACTTATGGCTAAAGTAAAAATAAACTATAGAGATTGGGTTGGAATTTGGGATGTGGCAATTTCTGATCAAATTCCAGCACCTTGTTTAATCGGGATAGATCTAACTAAGCATGTGCAGAGTGCTTTTGGGGTAACCTGTGCCCTGGGAGAGCAGTTAACTATCCCTGAGGGAAAAATGGAATCCCTAATCTCTGAATCAAACCAGGGATGCCCCAGTTTAGAGGAAAACCCTGAGGTAGCAGAAATGGCTGAGGAGGTCATATTGAAAAACCCTAATGATACTTCCGGTATTGATGAACAGAAGGAAGATAGTACTTTAAATGATGGTATTAGAAAACCTAAAGAGAATCCATTCCACTGACCCCTGAACACCCAGAGAGGTCTATAACTGATAAAGACCTGACATATAGAGAGTGTTTAAAGGCACCTCATAGAGGGGGAGGACCCCACCAACAGCTAATTGTCCCTGGGAAACATAGGGAGGAAATACCAGCTGCTTTTCTAATCGGTTGGGACTTGATAGAGCATGTTAAGAGTGCTTTTGTACTTACACGCTCACAAGGGGGCCAGAAATCACCCACTGCAGTAGAAATGGATACTGTAGCAGAGGGAAGCCTGGAGGGAGAAAGTTCCTTGGATAGTCAGATTAATAGCTGTTCAGAAGCTGATCTCATGCTTTTGAAAAACCCAAATAAAAATAGTTTTGCCCAGGAGCAGGAGGAGGACAGTAGCTTGGTGGATTGCTTTGAAGCAGCCAGTTTGCCTACTTTATTGTCTCCTGAATGCCCTGAGAGATCTTGCCTGGATAAGGATCTTTTATATAGAGAAAAGTCCTTAGAAGTGGCAGAGCCAAGCTTGGGATGTACTCCTGGAAAGGAGAAAGGCTTGTATGAGGCCCAGGAAAGAGCATTCTGTCCTAAGGACAAAGTAGTGGGACTGAGACCTATAGAGGAGAGGGAACTGCCTACCCTTTCCCCAGCTGAGCAAGTGAAGCCCCGAGCCAGAAAGAAAGCAGGCTGCACTAAGAAACGGCAAGCAGAGAACGTCCAGTGTACTTCAGAGTGCCCGATGACTGCCAGCCGACTGAAGAGAACGTGAAAGAAGGAGCCAGAGAGCGTCAGATGTACCCATGAGTACCAGCAGTTATGTGACCAGCTGAAAGAGGCGGGAACAACCGGACCAGTCTACAGCGCACCTGACTACAGCCGGGAGTTCACCATCTTCACGGATACATCGAGCATTGGAATTGGAGAGGTGCTGTGCCAAGCAGATGACAGCGGGTGTCGCGCACCCCCAGTGTCCCTAGTTTGTTTCCCTCAAACCCAGGTCCACCTTTGGACACAACTTGCTTATTTCTCCTTTCACCAACTGCCACCAGTGGATCTTTATCCACACTTTACCAATAATGTTGCATAGACACGTGTTGTCAAATATAACTGATTATTTATTATTTAGTTGTTGAATCACACAAGTAGGTTCATAGATGTTTTATTATGTTGCACTCATTAAACTTGGATATTAAACACGTTTCTTTATTTGTATTACTTCACATCAATCACTGGAATAAGATCTGATGACTGTCTATCAATTTTATTATACTTCTATCCTTTAACTATTCTTTAACACATCAACCAACTACTCCAACTGTCCAATCTCTCTCATAAACCTTCAGAACCTCCTCTCTCCTTCTCTTTCAGTCTCCAACTGTCTCTCTGACTCCGCCCTCCTGTCCTCTCATAGGCTCCAGCTCTAGAGCTCCACATGACAGACAGGTGGGACATGGGCATTCCGCCACATACCTCCCCCCTTGGAAAGTTTGTTTCATGGGGTAAAACGTATGGTAGTTTACCCTCATGAACAACGTATGCTTTTACTTAACAATATTTCTAACAATTTTTTTTCCATGCAATTCTCATTTACACATTTGCAATATATACTTACTCTATACTTACTCTTTTACACAGTTTAATGCATATTATTCTTATTACTTTACATTTAAATGACATTAATCAACATTTTTATTACTTACAAACCAATTCAGTCACTTTTATCCTTACTTATCATTAGTTCATCTATAAATGGCATTTTCATTTATTTCATAAACATATACACACTTAGAACATTTATTTACAACAGTTTTTATACCATTAAAAGTTACATTTTTCTTTGTTTCTGTCAGTCATTCTTCTGGTCTTCTTGATAAGGCGTCGGCCACTACATTTTGATTCCCCTTCACGCTCCGGATCTCGAAATCAAAGTCTTGTAATAGTAGGGCCCATCTCATTAACTTATTGTTATTCGCCCTGATTGTCCTCAGTGGGGAATGGTCTGTGCACAGTACAAAATGTCCTCCCCACCTGCACGGCCTGATCTTCTGTAAAGACCACCCAATCGTAAGACACTCACGTTCCATCGATGAAAGGTGTCTCTCGCCAGCTTGTAGCTTCCCACTCAGGAATGTCACCGGATGCAGGTTCCCGTTGTCGTCCTCCTGACTCAGCATGGCTCTCGGTTCGACTCTGGACACATCTGCGACAATGGTGAAGTCCCTCTGGAACTCTGGATCTCTCAGGACATGAACGGCCAACAATGCAGTCTGCAACTTTTTGAAGGTCTCCTGGCATTCGCTCGACCACAGGATCTTTTCAGCTTTTCTTTTGGGTTTTAGATTTACTAAAGGAGTGGCTATATCTCTGGAATTGACTACCCAACAACGATAATAGCCAGCCATCCTTATCAAAACTCTTACTCTTGCTTCTTCTATCTGTTCTATTAACAGAGTAAAGCTAATTACTACTCTTTCAAAGTTATAATAGGGTACATCACTTCCTTCCCAGTATTGCAATTTATATTTTCCCCTGGGCACTTCTTTTATGGCATACAGGACAAAGTTTTCTTTTCTATAGTACGGTTTAATCATGTACCACTCTTCGACCTTCCTTTCCTTCCTCCTGAATTATGTAATTCACCTCACTCATCTTGGAGATTACTCTATAAGGACCTGCCCAATTTAATTGCAGTTTGTTCCCTTTTATAGGTTTTAACATCAGGACTTCATCTTCAGGACTGAATGATCTTTCTCTGGCCTTTTTGTCATACCATAGTTTCTGCTTTCCTTGCTGACTCTGCAAGTTTTCTGATGCTAACTTCAGAGATTGCTGCAAGGAGTTCATCAGGGTATCTAGGTATTGGATCGCTGTCTCAGGCTCTTGTTCCCTCTGTTCTTCCCAATTTTGTCTTAGTAAATCAAGGGGTCCCTGCACTTTTCTCCCAAATAACAATTCAAAAGGACTGAATCCAGTGCTTTCCTGGGGTACAGACCTATACACGTATAATAAGGGTTGTAACTTGTGATCCCAGTCATTGGGATTTGCTGCTGTATAAGCCCTTATCATTCGCATTAGGGTCCCATTAAATTTCTCCACCAAACCGTTTGTCTGAGGCTGATATGGGGATGATGTTATATGATTTATGCCACAAAGTTGCCACAGCCTTTTCATTAATCTGGATGTGAATGATGTTCCCAAATCCGTAACAATTTCAGAAGCAAAGCCCATGCGACACATATAATTCACTAAGGCATTTGCTATAGTTTCTGTCTCTATATTTCGCAATGGAACGGGTTCTGGGTATCTAGTGGCATAATCTATTATAGTTAATATGAATCGGTTTCCCCTTCTGGTTACTTTAGGTAAGGGTCCAACAAGGTCCATGCCAATGGTTGAAATGGGGTTGATATTACTGGTAAAGGGCACAGCTTAGCTTTAGTTTTATCATTGCCCATACCCTGCCTTTGACATACATCACAGCTTTGACAATATGATTTTATTTGCTTCCCCATTCCTGGCCAGTAAAAATTCTAAGCTATTCTCTGCTTTTTGCGTGTGATTCCCAAATGAGCAGCAAAGGTGTCTTTATGTCCCTTTTCCATTATCCTTTCCCTGTATTTAAAAGGGATCACCAGCTGTTTGTGAACATTTTCCCCTCCCCTCTGAGGATTTATTAAGACCTTTCTATATAACAGGTCTTTCTCTACACAGAACCTTTCAGGGCTTTCAGGGGTTAGTGTTCCTTCTCTGGCTAGCTTAAAGCATTGTTGTAACGTAGAATCCTGTCTTTGTTCTTGTCTAAACGCATTTTCATGAGGATTCCTTATAACCACCACCTCAGCTGTTTCATTGGCTTCATCTCCTCCTATAATTTCATTAGGGATTTCACATCCAGGTGTTTCTCTTTTTTCTATCTGTAAGCGAGTAGTGATCAAAACACTCTTTACATGCTCAGATAGATCTAACTATCAAGCAATCAAGCATGGAGCAGGAATTTGATTTGTGAGGGCTACTTTCCACACTCCATTCCACCCTTGATATTTCATTTGTATTTTAGCCATAGGTAGAGTAATTAATTCAGACCCAATCCCTTTTATGGTTATGTATTCATTTCTCACTATATTTCCCTGAGGGATAATATCAGGATGACACAAAGTCACCTGAGAGCAGGAGTCTCTCAATGCTAGATATTTTGTATCATTTATATAAATGTTTTCACCAGAACAATGAAGCAGTTCTTGGTTACTTTCAATAAAATAGCATTGGACAATGTTTGCTAAAGGCAGTTGTTTTTTCTGGCCCTCTGCTATCTCTGTTTCAGTGCCATTTTCAATTGCCTCAGCTGTCTTTCTCTGCTGTTGTACATAGTACACTTCCTTGGGCAAATTTCCCCCTCCTTTCTGTTGAATCTCTTTATTCTTTAAGGTCTGGCACTGAGAAATGAAATGCCCTTTTTCTCCACACCCATAGCATGTTTTAGGGACTCTTTGTTCAAAATATGATGTTTTAGGGGCTCTTTGTTCAAAATATGGGGACTTGTCTCCCTTCCCTTCAAAGCTTTTATTCCTCTGTTGATTCTGCTCTGAGGGCTTGCCTCTAAAATGACCTCCAGTAGTCTGATTGTTTCTGTGGAAATCTCGGGGTTCTTTCCCTCTTTCATCCCAGCTTTTACCTCCAAGTTTTACCTCAGAAAATTTTGGGTTTCTTATTTCTGAGGTATCATCAGCCTCTTCGCTTGCCTGCTGAACAGTTTTGGGCTTTTTGTCCCTGACCAAATACCTTAGTTCTCCAGGTAGAACTGAATAGAATTGTTCTAACCCAACAATATTTTTCATATCTTCTAAATTCTCAACCTTAGCTTGTTCTAGCCACTTCTCTAAGTATTTGACCAGATTGGCTCCCAATTGATAATATGATTCCTCAGGTTTTTTTGTCAATGCTCTAAATTTCCATCTGAGGTGCTCAGCATTGATCCCAAACCTCGAGTAAACCAATTTTCTGAATGCTTCATATTCTCTTGCTTGATCCAGGGGCATTAGAGAATATATCTCAGATAACTCTGCACTTATTTGAGATCTTAAAATAACCATTTTCTCTTCATCTCTCAATTTATAATCCCAGCATGTTCTCTCGAAAGAAATGAGGAATGCTTCGGGGAATCACCCTTTCTAAACTGAGGGAATTTCTTTAAGTCAACTTTTGATAAACTTCCAGTATTTGAATTATTATTATTATCATTCTGGACTGTTAATTCTAATCGTTTCATTTCCAGTTGGTACTCCATCTCTTTTGCTCTCATTTCCAGCTGTCTGGCTTCTGCCTCAGCCTTGAGCTGTAAAGCTTTTTCCTCAGCTTTTATTTCTAATTCCCTTAAGTGAAATTCCTTCTCCAATTTCCACTTTATAAACTCCTGGGAGGATAAAGCAGCTTCTCCCACTGAGGCATCATCCTCCTGGTCAGATATTTCCAGATTTCCCTCCTCTTCATGAGGTAAAACTTGAGGATTAGTTACCTCAACTGCCACCTTTTCCCCTCGTTTAGTAGGCATGTTTAATTGGATTTATTTGGACAAGTTGGTCACTTCTATTGAGATAGGCAGTCAAGCCTCAGTTTAAAAAAACTTTTTTTCTTTTTAGCGTTAGAGAGAGATATATTTAGTAGCCTTCCGCTGGCAGCTGCGGATTGTTACTTTATTTCTTTAGGCACCCAGCCTCGCTGTCTCTGGTTCTGATACACTGTTTCTTTCATTCTCCAGACACCCAGCTTTTTCTCATAAATATTTATATTAATCCAGCCAGAATTAGTTTTAGTCCCCTCAGCTATTCCTTTGACCTTGGCTTCCCTTTTATTCCCTTCAGCGCTCCTTTTTCAGAGCTTGGGATCTAAAGTTAGCCCCTTGGTCTTTCTCTAAGCGTGAGGTAAAAATTTTTAAACTAGAATTCTCCTCAGAGTCTTTTCCTGCCTTAGTCTTTCCACAATCAGGAGTCCCTTCCAAGCTATCCACTAAGAGCTTTAGGGTTTCCCACTCCTTCTTCTCAGGCTTCGACTAACAGGTCCCTCAGACTCAGAGAATTTCTTTTCTCTTTTCTTTGGCTCACTGGAATTTATTTACTTCGCATCCCACCGCTGCCACCACTTATGTCGCGCACCCCCAGTGTCCCTAGTTTGTTTCCCTCAAACCCAGGTCCACCTTTGGACACAACTTGCTTATTTCTCCTTTCACCAACTGCCACCAGTGGATCTTTATCCACACTTTACCAATAATGTTGCATAGACACGTGTTGTCAAATATAACTGATTATTTATTATTTAGTTGTTGAATCACACAAGTAGGTTCATAGATGTTTTATTATGTTGCACTCATTAAACTTGGATATTAAACACGTTTCTTTATTTGTATTACTTCACATCAATCACTGGAATAAGATCTGATGACTGTCTATCAATTTTATTATACTTCTATCCTTTAACTATTCTTTAACACATCAACCAACTACTCCAACTGTCCAATCTCTCTCATAAACCTTCAGAACCTCCTCTCTCCTTCTCTTTCAGTCTCCAACTGTCTCTCTGACTCCGCCCTCCTGTCCTCTCATAGGCTCCAGCTCTAGAGCTCCACATGACAGACAGGTGGGACATGGGCATTCCGCCACAGCGGGAACGTGCAAGACTTGGACTTTGTAATCCACAGTGAAACAGGGACTCAGAGCGTGGATGCTGGTACCTTGCCTCGAAAGCCAAATGACTAATGGGGGGTGATAAACAAAATTGGTAATGTATAATAAATGTTATTTTTGTGTATAGTGATGAAAAATTGAATGGATGGACTGAAACGTGGAGCATGATTCAAGGACTTTTAAAAGAAACCTAAATGGACTATGGAGTAATCGTTCAACTATCTATGCAAATTTTCATGATTGTGTTATATTTCTGTGAGGTTGTAATAATAAAATGTCGTAAGTATAAATCATTAGGTAGAGTATATAATTGAACTGTATTGGAATGTTTAGAGTGATAAGATATTGTGATTGTTATAATAAATATTGTTATTTCTTGCAGAATGTTGCCAGAGGGTAAGTAGTGTTATGTGTAATGATGCATGTTTGTTTCGGATGGAAAAAGAGTTTCCCCTCCTAAACAAACATATTTAAGGGGGGAGGTATGTGACGAACACCCTAGTTATGCATTGTAAGTTATGAATTATTCATGGTATATGTTAATGTGGTTAAGAGGCGGGGCTGAGAGAGATGTTAAAAGGCGGAGCCTGAGAGGAGGAGTCAGTTAGTTGGAGTCAGAGAGAGAGTCTGTGTTAGGAATCTGAGAGAGAAGGATAGTTTGGGGTCTGAGGAGTGATTAGTCTGAGTGAGAACTGTGGTAATTAATATAGAAGATTAAAATTGATGCTTGATGAAACTTAAGGAATGTGCTTATGAATTGTTCCAGAAACCAACTGTCATCAATAAACCTGTTCTATTAAAAAGTCAGTACTGAATGGACCTTCATCTTTTCTAAGTAAAGTAAGTTGATAAGGAGATCAACTGGTGGCAGCGTATCAAGAGGCATTTGGTTTGCCTTTGTGAGCTCTGTGTTTAGTGAGACAAACGGACCATGGGGGCGAACGTCACAATTGGTATCATCCAAGAACATCTGTAGCTGGTTGGCCATCAACCTCTCAATCATTTTCCCCATGAACCATATGTTAGCAATTGGACAATTGTTGTTCAGGTTGTTGGTTGACAAGTTGGCTTTTTTCAGAATGGGCCGGATCATCATCTCCTTCAGGATGGAAGGTAAATACCCCTCCTGTGAGGAGGAATTCATGATCTGAGTGGCCCATTTTAAGAGCCAGGAGGGGCTTGGGGTCTGATCGGGAGGTGGTGGCCTTAGAGCGTGCAAGTACTTTGTCCATGTCACAGGCAGCACAGACTGAAATTGATACAATATAACCAGACCAGACGGTGTGTTGGACATTTCAACATGACTTATTGTACTAATGGAGTCAAAGTACCTACGGATGGTCTCAATCTTGGCACAAAAATGGGCTGTGAACCTCTCACAAGTAGTGACATCCGGTTGAGGGCCTGGATGTTGTCCAGCTCCAGTGAGGCTGTGGAACATCCTGAAGAGTTCTGCCTGGTGGTTAGCTGCCCCTAATTTTTGCATAACTGTATAACTTTTGGATTTAAGCATATGTGCCTACAGTTTTTTCCTCACAATTGTAAGAACGTATGCTTGGTCTTATAACAAAGGTTCCGTTCTCCCCTTTTGAAATGATGTTTCTGAGGATCAATATTTCAGCCCCTGCAGCCTGAATTCTTTCTGAATACAAAAAGCAGGTGGGACCAACCATTCTCAAGATAAGCAAGATTACTCTTTGCAGTTTATGTGACCTGTTTTAAATTTGGGTTGCCTGTTTCTGACAGTTTTACTTTTTAAAAATTTTAAGTCAAAAACATTTTCTGAACTTTTCTAAGTTTGGAACAGAGCATGCTGTCTGCTACACCTGTGCCAAATTTGGTGCTCATCCAAAACCCAGCTTCACTTATAATTTTTTGACTGGACAGCCTTCATTTTTAGAATTGCCTTATAGAATGTTGCTTTGTTCTGCTGCACAATATCATCACGGCATTCTTGTGCAGCTATAATAATTTTGAAATTGACTGGATTTAACTTAGATGCTAAACAAAAGCTGGGGTTCCTTACATTGGGTGAAAAAAAATGATACCTGTAACTTCCCATTCATAAAGACCTTCTCTGCCTCTAATGAGAGTAACTACATGTAACGATCCCTCTCCCTAAAGAGATGATGATTGTGGGTCAGGGAGTCACTGTGGGTGCAAAACTACCACCTTTATTGCCTGAGGTAGGTCCTTTAGGCCTCAGAAGTGCATAGTACAAGCCCCATGGACAAGCCTGATCCTAAAAGTAACCTTTACTTGCTTCCAAAGCAATAAACCATTGACTATGTGCTTCCTTAGAATGCACAACAGCCTTGCCAGGTAGGACCTCTCAATTTTCAGTAGCAACTTAGTGACCTTCTCAAAACCTCTGGATTTAGATGTAAGTCCTGCTGTTTCAAGGGACCGGTCCTCTGTTGAAGAATTATCATTGTTTTATTAAGAAAATAAAGTAGTTTCATGAGAATACAGTTGTAGCTTTAAGGCATAAGCAATTTGCATATCAATCCATTTCAATGATTAAATAAATCTGTTATTTCCAAGTAAAATAAGAACAACTAAGTCTATGCTAAATACCGTATTTTTCTGTTTATAAGACGACCCAATGTATAAGACAACCCCCCCTTTTCTAATCCCCAAATTACAAAATTAGAAAATTTGCACGATCGCACCCCTTTGGTCCCGAAGCCCTTTCATGGCTGCTTCAGGATCAAAGGGGTGCGATCCTGCCGTGAAAGGGCGGCTTGCACCCCTTTGATCCTGAAAGCCCTTTCATGGCTGCTTCAGGATCAAAGGGGTGCGAGCGTGCCGCCCTTTCACGGCTGCTTTACCCTGTGGCTTCGCAAAAGGCAGGGAAAGCAGCTGCCTTCCGTGTATAAAACGACCCTCAATTTTTTGTCTAATTATTTAAGTAAAAAGTGTTGTTTTATACATGGAAAAATATGGTAATCATCTTTGCTCTGACTACATGCATCTAGAAGCTGGGCTATTTCTCCCCCCTCTTCTACTTCAAAAAGACAAACCCCTATTTCTCCCCCCTCTTCTACTTCAAAAGTCCAAACCAAGTGTGGACATTACAATTGCCACACTTGGGCCAGTCTGATCACATGTCCCTGTTTCTTGCTCCGGAGTATATTCCTCTGAGAAAACAGTCAGGGCCAGTAGTTAAGACAGTGAAAAGCTGGCCGGAGGGAGCAATGGAGCAGTTAAAGGACTGTTTTGAACAGACGAACTGGGAAGTTTTTGACCATCCTGATTTGGAAGAACATACAGCTGCAGTGTTAGGGTATATGGCACACTGCATTGACACTGTTACAGTGGATAAACGTATCCGGGTTTATCCCAATCAAAAACCTTGGATGACCGGGAAGGTTAGACGCCTGTTGTATGCCAGAAACAAGGCTTTTAAGTCTGGGGATGATCTAGAATACAGTGCAGCAAGAACGAATTTGAGGAGAGGCATTAAGCAAGCTAAGGCCGAATATAAGAGGAGAATTGAAGACTGCTTTCACAGCAATAACATGAGGCAAGTTTGGCAGGGGGTTCAACAACTAACAAACTACAAAGCAAAAAAGGTTTCCTCGGGTGGAGGAGTGGAGGTGGCTGAGGAGTTGAGCAACTTTTTTGCTCGATTTGAGATCGACCAAACTGAAACTGTTCGTTTGCCATCATTTACTCAGCAGAGTCCTTCCTTCATTGTGAACGAGCAGGATGTGAGACAGATTATGAAGGTGGTTAACTCCAGAAAAGCAGCTGGACCTGATTCAATTCCCGGTCGGGTGGTAAAAGGCTGTGCTGATCAGCTAGCCGGGATATGGACTGTAATTTTTAACCGATCCCTGACACTATGTGCAGTTCCTGTCTGTCTCAAGGCCTCTATCATCATTCCACTGCCTAAAAAGTTGCCTACAAACAGTCCAAATGATTATAGACCGGTGGCACTAACTTCAATTTTAATGAAGTGCTTTGAACAGTTAGTTCGGAAATATATTATCTCCTGCCTTCCGGATTCCTTTGATGGGCTTCAGTTTGCTTATAAAGAAAATAGATCTACTGAGGATGCGATTAATACAGTGCTTTATATGGTTTTATCCCACTTGGAAACACAAGGGAATTATGTAAGATTGCTGTTTGCGGATTTTAGCTCTGCTTTCAATACCATCATACCTCCCAGATTAATAGCCAAACTTAAAGATCTAGACTTTCCAGATTCTATCTGTCTGTGGATTTTGGACTTTCTAACAAACCGTCCACAAAGGGTTAAACTGAATGACTACATCTCTACTGACAAGATACTCAGCACTGGCACTCCACAAGGCTGTGTCCTTAGTCCACTACTGTTCTCTATTTATTCATCGGATTGCACCAATAACCATCCCAGTAATAGGATTATCAAATTTGCAGACGATACAACACTAGTAGGACTTATTTCCGTGGAGGATGAGTCTGCGTATCGGGATGAGGTATTACAACTATCCTGTTGGTGTAAAAAAAACAATCTTCTATTTAACATCCAAAAAACCAAGGAAATTATAGTGGACTATAGGAAAAAAAGGGCAGACATTCGGCCACTGTATATAGATGGAGTCCGTGTGGAACAGGTGGTTGAATGTAAGTTTCTTGGGACCATCTTAACAAATGACCTGACTTGGAGTGCAAATACTGCTGCGTTAATCAAGAAGGCGCAACAACGGTTGTATTTTCTAAGGACTCTTAGAAAACAACAATTGACTGAGAGTTTGTTAACCACCTTCTATCGGAGTTCGATTGAGAGCATATTATCCTACTGTCTCTGTGTATGGTTCGCGAGCTGCACAGTGGCAGAAAAAAAGGCAATTCAGAGGGTGATTAAGACGGCCCAGAACATCATTGGCTGTTCACTCCCCTCTTTGGAAGAATTGTATAAGAACAGATGTAAGAGGAAGATATCTAACATACTGAGTGACTCCTCTCATCCGGGATATCAACTCTTTAAACTATTACCATCGAGAAGGAGATTCAGGGTATTGAAAGCAAGGACAAGCAGATTCAAGAACAGCTTTTACCCAAGTGCAGTACTGAGTTTAAATGCAGGGCCATAAGTGTCTGGTGGAAATTTAAATTGCGGAGAGTAACGGGGTATTTATATCTGTATGGAGAGTGTGGTGTATATTTTAATTTTTTTTTTTTTTGTAGTGGTGTTGTCCAGTTTTTACCTTGGGAAGAGCACCTCATTTCGTTGCACCCACTTGTGAGTGTAATGACAAATAAATTTCTTATGTCTTATGTCTTATGTCTCTTTCTCTCACATTCCATGACATTCACTATTCATTTGTCACATACATGAACAACCATTTTTTTACATGTCTTGGACCACCTTCTTTATGACACATCCAGGCTGTTAACCAATTAAGATAATGAGGGCGTAAGACAGTTCTCCGCCCATAATTCACATGAGATCTGCAGGTGTCTTATCTCGTTCCCAATTAAGCAGTATGCTATTTGGTCTTCTCCTGGGCCCCTCTGGCCTTGCATCCTTATCTCTGTACCAGGCAAAGCAACTCTGCAAAACAGTCTCATAACATTCCATTGCTTTTAAATTCATCTTACACAGAATGTAACAAACACCATCTTTATATGACTACAAGTCCCAGTTTCCTTGAATTCCTCACACTACACATGTCTATTCTCTAACCTTTTTCATCACTGCCAGAGTTCGCTATGCCTTGCCTGCAGCAGATAATGACTGATGGATATGAGTGGCTATAACCTTTCAGATAGTTGACCAATGAACTAAGCAAAAAACCTTATAACTTTCAGTGAAAGGCATGAAAAATATTTAAACTTTAAAAGTAAAAATATACAAAGTAAAATGCATTATTTAGCTCTAAGTATAACACAGAGAGAGAACAAAATTGACGCCTATCAGTAAGAGAAATTTATCTTCAATGAGCACTCAGGATTCTATTCTGTCTTTAGATTGATGGGGATGTGTACTTCCTGCACTGTTCTACCTGTGCCAACTTAAATAAAAATAGAAGAACAGGTGGTACAGCCTGGTCACATAATGTAGGGTCCCCAGGCACATGTATGAACTTACATAAGTTCTGAAAATCTGTATGTTTAACAGATCTTTAGACATTGGTAGTTGTATATTTAGTCAGTTCAGCCCCAGTAAATCATAGCCACGCAGTATTTTATTTAAATGGTACAAATACTTGCAACAAAGAATAGTAAATAGTATAGTACTTGATGGCCTTGTAGGCCCTTTCCAACTTCACTTTTCTATGATTCTGTGATTTCTATGATAGTAGAGCCTCTAATACAGAACTGAGTAGCTGGTGGAACCTCTCACAAGGAAATAATCAGGTACGTAAAAAAGCGGAAGCTAAGTAACCAAACACCAACTAAAACCTAAGACACCAGACTTGTCCCACATAGCAAGATGATTCACACCCAACTGCAACCTAGTTGTGGCACCTCCAAGATTTTTTAGAAGAAAAAAAGAACAGTAGCAGCAAAGATTTAGTTCTCCTCGATGTATGCTGAACCAAATTTAAATAAATTTTAAATTTGGCTGCTAGCCAAATTAAGATGGGAGAAAGCTGAGAAAGAGGAGCAAAGTAAAGAAGTAAAGTAAAGAAGGAAAGAAGGAAAGGGAAAAGCACAAAAACACATCCTGCATTGAAAATAGAACAGCCCAGGTAAGGATACATTGACTGCAATCAAAGACCACCAAAAGACAAAGAGAAGCTTATGCCTGATGATGTAGACAAGATGCTTGCATGCTGCAAAACCACCATGTCTTCTGTTAATCTTTGCCCATAATGGTTTCTAAAATCTGGCAGAAATTTAGCTATAGAATGGGCCACTCAGATAATCAACAAGTCCCTCTGGGAAGGACATGTATCTTCCTGTTCAAAGAAGACCATTGCTTGGCCTGTTCTGAAGAAAATCAACTTGTTGATGGATGATGTGAACAAGTTTAGATCCATCACTAATATTCCTTTTATGGGCAAGTTGATCAAGAGAGTGGTGGCGGACCAGTTGCAGGCATTTTTGGATGACACTGATAGGCTAGATCCACTTCAGTTGGGGTTCAGACTGCGCCATGGAACTGAATCAGTACTGGTTGCTCTGCAAGATAATATTTTGCTGGAGACTGAGAGGAGGAGTGTAACCCTGTTGGTCCTCCTAGATCTTTCAGTTGCTTTTGATACCATCAAGCATGCTATTCTACTGGAGCAGCAGTAGGATTTAGGGATCAGATTTCTGGTTCTACACTAGTTCTGGTCCTTTCTTGATGGCCATATCTAGAAGTTCAGCTGGGAAAGGCTGTATTGGGCCCTTGGACCCTATGTTGTGGGGTCCCTCGGGGCTCGATCATCTCCCTTATGCTGTTTAATATCTATGTATAGCCACTGGGAGAGGTCATCAATATGCTGATGACATGCAGCTCTATTTGTTTATTACATCTGCAGTAGATGCTGTTCAACTCCTGGAGTGCTGCCTGTACTTGATAATGGGCTGAACAAGGGCTAACAAATTGAAACTGAATCCCAACAAGACAGATATCTTGTTATTGGGGGGGGGGGGAATCTCATTCCCAATTAGAGGATAATCTACCTAGTTTGGATGGAGTTATGCTCCCCCTAAAAGACTGAGTTTGTAACTTGGAAATAATGCTGGATCCAACACTTTCTATGGAACATCAAGTTTCAGTCGTGACCAGGACCATGTTTTCCACCGTAGGCAGATTGCCCAGTTGTGCCCTAGCTGGATGAGAAGTCCCTGAAGACACTGATGCATGTGCTGGTAATATTGAGACTTGACTGCTACAATGCTCTTTACCTGTGGCTTCCCTTGAAGAAGGCACGGAAGCTTAATCAGATCCAGAATACAGCAGCCAGGTTGATTTTCAGGGCTAGGAGGTCTGATTGTGTCTTCCCACTTCTGGCTTATCTGCACTGGCTTACAGTTAGCTTTTATGTGAGATTTAAGGTGTCAGTTATGACATACAAAGCCCTTAACAGTTTGGGACTTCATTACTTGTTGGTGCATCTCTCACCAAGAATATCTACCTGGCCAACCCGTTCCTCTCAGGCCTTATTGCTGAAAGCGCTTACCCTAAGAGAAGTAAGGAAAACGTATGCTAGAAATCGTGTATTTTCAACAATGGCACCCACTTTGTGGAATGTGCTTTCTTTAGAAATTAAACAGTCCCCCCCCCCCCCGACTTTTTGAAGGTTAGTGAAAACTGAATTGTTTGGGGAGGCCTTTGGCAACATACTCTCTTAGTTTTCTTGGGATCCATTTGTTATCTTGGCTTTTATTTCACTATTTTATAATATTTTTATTATATTTGTTATAATTCGTTATGGTATATTGTAATTTAGTTTGTTTATTTATTCGACTTGTATGCCGCCCGCACTCATCAAGAGTCTCCTGGTGGAGTTTATGTTAATTCAGGTGTCACCTGGTGGTTCCCTTTCTTGTTATGTTTCTGATTTATTAGGATAGTGAGTATATTTTATTGTTTGTCTATTTTCTATGTTATATAAACTACCCTAAGTTGTATCCTCACTAAATTAGGCAGTGTATAAGATCCCTTTAAAAAAACAAGCTAACAGAACTCTGAAAAAAGGCCGGAAAATCCCAAGCTAAACCTCTTAGGTGTCTCCCAAACTGTTGATGTCATTTTCGCTTAAGAAAGTTACATTTGTTTGATTCTTCCTGACTTGAACTGTAACATAGGCTGGCTTGGTTTTTCCAGGTTCTTCAGGATATTCAACAATTCCTCCTTAAGGTCAGCTTTTGTTTGTCTAACATTACTGGGAAACTCTAGACAGAGTTCTAACTCCTGTCCTCTGAAGATGCCGGCCACAGAGACTGGCGAAACGTTAGGAAGAAAAACCTCCAGAACACGGCCAAACAGCCT
The DNA here is from genome assembly GCA_037013535.1 of Intellagama lesueurii. Classification (NCBI taxonomy): domain Eukaryota; kingdom Metazoa; phylum Chordata; class Lepidosauria; order Squamata; family Agamidae; genus Intellagama; species Intellagama lesueurii. The sequence goes on along the minus strand of JBAJHW010000001.1, from coordinate 188,477,430 downwards.
GAAAAACCTACAACAACCATCAGATCCCAGCCGTGAAAGTCTTCGAGAATAGGTAAATTACCCTTTGAGATAGGACATGGAAAAAAATAGCAAGTGCTTTCTCCCTGGTGGCTTCTCCCTATCAGTGGAACACTCTTTTGCTGGAATGGAGGTAGATAAAAGCTTCTCATAGTTCTCAGTGGTCAGGAGGGGCACTTCCCAGGTATTCCAGTATGCTTGCTTACAGGAGGTACTTTTGCTTTGGAGATCTGGGCACTGCCTAGAGCAGAGTCAGCCACAGATGGTTAGCCCTTCTTTGTGTAACCAGGATTCCGGCTGAGAAATTTTCTGCAATAAATTTTTATGCCCTCAAAAATGACAGATATGGAATAAATCTGGTACCAACATAAACCTCCATCATCAAAATACAGAGAAGGGAAAAACAACGTCTCCACACTATTGATCTTCATTATGAAATTATTTTCCTGTGGACTCTTCTTTGGGACTGCATAAAATAAAGACTGATGAAGAGACATCTCTGCTGAGGTAGCTAGATCGTGACAGTCTCATGGTGTGCAAGCTGAGCCTCCAGGTGATCTTAAAATTTTACAATGTTCCTTGAAAACATGTCTCTTTAGACAGGTTTTCCCTAAGAGGACACCATCATAGTACGGAGGCTCTTCAGCTCTTATACCATCTCACCATTTTGTTTTTCAAAATTAGTTTCATTTTGATGTTGTTTTTGTATGTGGATTGTTATGTTTAATTTTGGTTTTGTATTGTTTTATCGTATTGCGAACTGCCCAGAGTGACCTTGGTAGCCAGATGGGCAGTATAAAAGTTGAATGAATGAATGAGAATGGCAGCAGGAAACCATAGCTCCTCAAAGGGACAACCAAAGCAGGAAAGCACACAGATTCCTGCATCGTTCGAGTTGTTAACCTTAGTTTCAAATGTTGGTTAGAATTTAAATTTAACCATAGTTGACACTGGTGTGAATGCTTCAATGTGCTTAGGATGCTAAGGGAAGTGGTAGGAACCCATGCTGCAAAAGGGAGAAATGGGGTAGGGAAACAAACAATTTGCCCTGGATTACTGAACTGTGGATCATCAATTCGGAGCAGCATTACTTATCTACCTTTGTCACTTGTGTGCAGCTGACTCCCATGTAACATGCAGCAGTTTGCTCATTGGAAGAGGGCAGATATTAGATACCTCTGAAGACTTTAGGGATGCCTTCAGGCAGATCACATACTTTGTATATGCATGAAGTCCAGGTTCAATGCTTGGCATCTCGTACAGAACTATGAAGGGGGGTCTGGAAGTTGAGTCATGGCAACTGGACTTCTTTCTTGTCAGGTTGAAACATTTCACAACTCATCCAAGTAGCTTCTTCAGTATGAAGGGGGGTATTTTCTGAGAACCCTTGCCATGGAGATGTGCCACTAGTTAAATCTGGTATAACCCCACTTCATTCTCTTAATCTTTTAATTGCAACACTATTGTCTTCATACCCCAATAAGAAATCTGTGTTCACTTTTCCAGTTGCAATAGAGGAATTTGTCATTAAGAGAAGAACTACTGGACCAATGAGTCATTTGAAATAATCTGTCTTCTGTTGTAGATTGAGAACTCCAGTGAATGCAGCTGGCTTTCCTAAATACCCTGGCCTCAGCCAAGACAGATGTTGGACACAGCCCTTGCAAAAGTCACTTTGGAGTATATAAAAATGCCAGCTACTGTGTAGGATTTACATGTGATGTTGTATTTACATGCTGATCACTGTGTGCTTTGTTCTCTCTTTCCTGGACATGTGTATGTGAATTTAGAGTCTACATTAGTTAATTTTTCTGTCACATTACAGTCACCACACTAACGTAATTACTTACTATTCCATCACTATAATATTTGAGTTATACAGTCATGGCCAAAAATATTGGCACCTTTATAATTCTGTCAGAAAATGCAACCCTTCTCTCAGAAAATTGTTGCAGTTGCAAATGTTTTGGTACTCACATGTTCATTTCTTTGATTTGTGTTGGAACAACACAAAAAAACAGAAGAAAAGTCAATTCCACACTGAAACCCAAAAATGCACTGGCCAAAATTATTGGCGCCCTGTCTAAATTGTAAGAAATAATTGCTTTTCAAGCATGTGATGCTTCTTTAATTTGTATTTAGACACACCTGTCGCAAGTAAGAGGTGTGGGTAATATAGTAATCACACTTGCAACCAGTTAAGATGGAGAAAAGTTGACTCAACCTTTGTGTTGTGTGTGACATTGAGCATGGAGAAAAGAATGAAGTGTAAAGAGTTGTCTGTAGATTTGAGAGAAAAAATTGTGGAAAAACATGGACAATCTCAAGGCTACAAGTCCATCTCCAGAGATCTTAATGTTCCTGTGTCCACTGTGCGCAATATCATCAAGAGGTTTACAGCCCATGGCACTGTAGCTAGCCTCCCTGGACATGGATGGAAGAGCAAAATTACTGAAACATTACAATGAAGTGTTGTTCGAATGATTATTGGCTTCAGCTCTGCTCTCAGATACAGATAGCAGCGGACACAGGTAACATCAAAGGAATGTATGACGGTATCAAGCAGGCTTTAGGTCCAATACAGAAGAAATCTGCTCCCTTGAAGTCTGCTACAGGCGTGATCATCCAGGACCGAGCACAGCAGATGGACCGCTGGGTGCAGCACTACTCTGAGCTATACGCCAGAGAGAATGTAGTAACCGAAGAAGCATTAAATAACATTGAGTGCCTGCCTGTCTTGGAAGAGTTGGACAGCGAACCAACCTTAGCAGAAATAAAAGCGGCCTTGGATTCCCTCGCCTCCGGCAAGGCACCTGGAAAGGATAACATCCCTGTTGAAGTGCTGAAGTGCTGTCCATCACTACCGAGCTGTATGAAATCTTTTGTCTTTGCTGGAGGGAAGGTGGAGTACCACAGGACATGAAGGATGCAAACATCATCACATTGTACAAGAACAAAGGAGACAGGGGCGATTGCAATAACTACCGTGGCATCTCTCTTCTCAGCATTGTAGGGAAGCTGCTTGCCCGTGTTGTGCTGAAGAGGCTCCAGGTGCTCGCAGACAGAGTCTATCCAGAATCACAGTGTGGATTTCGAGCTAATAGATCCACCACTGACATGGTATTCTCCCTCAGACAGTTGCAGGAGAAATGCAGGGAACAACAACAGCCACTCTTTGTCGCCTTCATAGATCTCACAAAGGCCTTTGATTTGGTTAGCAGGGATGGCCTTTTAAAAATACTTCCCAAGACTGGATGTCCACCTCGACTCCTTAACATCATCAGGTCCTTCCATGAGGGAATGAAAGGGACTGTAGTTTTTGATGGTTCAACATCAGATCCCTTTGACATCCGAAGCGGAGTGAAACAGGGCTGTGTCCTCGCACCAACCCTTTTTGGGATCTTTTTTGCTGTCATGCTGAAGCACGCCTTTGGAACTGCAACAGAAGGTGTCTATCTCCGGACTAGATCAGACGGAAAGCTCTTTAATCTCTCTAGATTGAGAGCGAAGCCCAAAGTCCAGCTGAAATGCATGCGGGACTTCCTCTTCGCTGATGATGCAGCCATTGTTGCCCACTCTGCTGAAGACCTGCAACAACTCATGAATCGTTTTAGCAAGGCCTGCCAAGACTTTGGACTAACAATCAGCCTGAAGAAAACACAAGTCATGGGCCAGGGCGTGGACTCACCTCCCTCTATTACCATCTCCACACAAGAATTGGAGGTTGTTCATGACTTTGTGTACCTTGGCTCAACAATCTCTGACACTCTCTCTCTAGATGTCGAGCTGGATAAACGCATTGGCAAAGCAGCTACCATGTTCTCTAGACTCACAAAGAGAGTATGGCTCAATAAGAAGCTGACGACATATACCAAGATCCAGGTCTATAGAGCCTGTGTCCTGAGCACACTCCTGTACTGCAGTGAGTCCTGGACCCTTTGTGCACGGCAGGAGAGGAAGCTGAACACCTTCCATATGCGTTGCCTCCGATACCTTTTTGGTATCACCTGGCAGGACAAAGTTCCAAATAGAGTAGTCCTAGAACGAGCTGGAATTTTTAGCATGTATACATTACTGAAACAGCGACGTCTACGTTGGCTTGGGCATGTTGTGAGAATGGCTGATGGTCGGATTCCAAAAGATCTCCTGTATGGAGAATGAGTGCAGGGAAATCGCCCTAGAGGGAGACCACAGCTGCGATACAAGGACATCTGCAAGCGGGATCTGAAGGCCTTAGGAATGGACCTCAACAGATGGGAAACCCTGACATCTGAGCGTTCAGCCTGGAGGCAGGCGTTGCATCACGGCCTCTCCCAATTTGAAGAGACCCTTGTCCAGCAGGCCGAGGCAAAGAGGCAGTCACGGAAGCAGCAAAATCAGGGAGCTGGACAGGGGACAGATTGTATTTGTCTTCAGTGTGGAAGGGATTGTCACTCTCGAATTGGCCTTCTCAGCCACACTAGACGCTGTTCCAATTCCTCCATACAGAGCACGTTACCATAGTCTTTTGAGACTGAAGGATGCCTAATATATAATGTTCGAATGATGGATACAGAACCCAGATTAATTTCCCAACAAATTCAAGCTGATCTGCAGACACAGGGTACAACAGTGTCAGCTCGCACTATCCGTCGCCATCTGAATGAAAAGGGACGCTATGGAAGGAGACCCAGGAGGACACCACTGCTGACACAAAGGCATAAAAAAGCAAGACTGGAGTATGCGAAAACCTATGTGACAAAACCACAATCCTTCTGGGAGAATGTACTGTGGACAGATGAGACAAAAGTAGAGCTTTTTGGTAAAGGACATCATGGCACTGTTTACAGAAAAAGAAATGAGGCATTCAAAGAAAAGAACACAGTCCCTACAGTCAAATATGGTGGAGGTTCCAAGATGTTTTGGGGTTGCTTTGCTGCTTCTGGCACTGGATGCCTTGACTGTGTGAACGGTATCATGAAATCTGATGATTACCAAAGAATTTTGGGGCACAATGTATTGGCCAGTGTCAGAAAGCTGTGTCTCCACCAGGTGTCATGGGTCTTCCAGCAGGACAATGACCTGAAACACACTTCAAAAAGCACTCAGAAATGGTTACAAACAAAGCGCTGGAGAGTTCTGAAATGGCCAGCAATGAGTCCAGATCTAAATCCCATAGAACACCTGTGGAGAGATCTCAAAACAGCAGTTGGGAGAAGGCATCCTTCAAATCTGAAGGCCCTGGAGCAATTTACAAAAGAAGAGTGGTCCAAAATTCCAGTAGAGAGGTGTAAGAAACTCATTCATGGTTACAGGAAGTGATTGATTTCAGTTATTTTTTCCAAAGGGGGTGCTACCAAATATTAAGTTAAGGGTGTCAATAGTTTTGGCCAGTGCATTTTTGGGTTTCTGTGTGGAATTGTACCAGATTTGAGTTTTCTTTTGTTTTTTTTAGTTGTTCCAACGCAAACCAAAGAAATGAACATGTGAGTACTAAAACATTTGCAACTGCAACTATTTTCTGAGAGAAGGGTTGCATTTCCTGACAGAATTGCAAGGGTGCCAATATTTTTGGCCATGACTGTAGAAACACCTTTTAAAATGATTAAAATAGGACAACACACTCATATGCCATTTTTATCTAGCATTTATCAATATGAAACTGATCAGATTGTGTGAAGAGGAGGCTAAGGTTGCGGTTAAGCCTAGAAGTGAGCCGTTCCCTCGATCGTCCCAGGCAGAAGAAGTCAGCACCCTTATGTCCACCTTGCCTACGAGGATGGAGGACCTAACTATAAGAGGAGGGGTGACTGAAGAGCAGGGGAAAGGAGAAAAGGTGGGAAAAGAAGAGGAGGTGATGGAAGGTTTCTTGATGACTGAAGAGGAGGGGGGAGAGAGGAAGAAAAGCTGGGGTTCAGAGGAGTGGATTAGTCCAGAGAGGGAAGAAAAAGAGGAGAGCAGCGTAAAAAGGGGGGAGGAAGAAGACCCCTATGTTTTTACTGTTCTGGGGAGAAAGGAAGCAAAAAGAGAGAGAGGAGGTGGCTATGTTTGGGGACGAGGAGGTCCGGGTCTAGAAATACAACTGGGGGAATTGGATCCCTTAGAATGGTCCGTATATGTATACCCACGAGGGAAGGGTCCTTGGAGGAAGGTGGTCCGACCAGACCCTATTCCAGCAGCTCAGATGCCACACGAGGGAGACTGGGCTCGACACCCGTGTTGTGGAACCATCTGTGCAGTGAGGAGCAACCCTATGAGAAAGCTGACGGACAGGGAGAGATTTGGAGCGTCTCCACGTTAAGAGACAATGAACTGGTTAATGGACTTCCAATGTTATGGACTGAATCTTCGTTGGTTGCCGGTCCCCCGTCTTTTTGAAAGTAAATGTTTGGTTGATGAAACTACATCTCCTGTGGTTAATTCTGTCAAAGAAGAGGAACTGCTTAGTTTTGCTTCAGAACCCAATCACAGATTGCAATACAGCAGTGAACAGCTACTATTCACCAGCAAGCAGATCATGCTGAACATGATCCAGTCTGAGTGCAGACGTTAAGCACGAAAGATCTGAATGGGAAACTGGCAGGGAACTCTAAAGTATCAGTAAAATTACCAACTAGAATAGTAGACCTCCCTGATTCAAATGCTTGTCAGAAAAGAAAAGGTTGCATCAACTTCCTGGAGAACTTTCTTGGACTAGACATGTCTGGCACTCCTTTTCTGGGACGAGAACTGAGGAATGTGTAGTCCTCTGGACATTGCTGGATTCCAACTCTCATCTGCCCCAGACAGCCTGACCAATGATGAGGCATCATAAGAGCTCTAGTTCAGGGGTCCCCAACCTCCGGTCCGCGGCCTGCTGCAGGTCCGTGGCCTTCGCAGAACCAGGCCGCGGAGACAGATCTCCCATCCACCCCGCACATACTCCCCCCCCGCACACCCACCTGCACGTGTGCGTGAGCGCCCCCCGCTCACACGTCATGCCTATCCACGCATGTGCGTGAGCAGCCAGGCCCACTCGCGAGCACACCACTCTCACCCATGCATGCGCGCAAGTGCGCCCCTCACCCGTGAGCGCACCCCACCCACCACAAGCGCACCACACTCACCCACGAGTGCGCCACGCCCACCCACGAGCGGGGGGTACCCTGCCCCCCACACATGGAGCCCTCCCTCCCAACCGGTCCACGGTTCGGAAAAGGTTGGGGACCACTGCTCTAGTTCATAAATGTGAAGCCGCAGGCCCTGCTGCCATGTTCTGCAAGAAGTCACCACCCAAGAGAAGGCCCTGTTTTTGCTTCTAATAGTGCTTCAACCAAAAGTGAAATGACATAATCTAGGCAAAATGTGGAGAATCCTCCCTTAGTTGTGCCCTGGAAAAAGAAGCATGGCTGTTGGGTCAATATATATGGGAAGTGTACATGTCCTGCCATTGTGAATAACATCTGATAGAAACATCACAGGACGCAGGTTGTGAAAGGAAGGAGGGAAAACGCTCCATTCAGCTCTCTGCCCATCTCTTCCTAAGCAAACAAGACCCATGGCAATAGTCATTGCCATGAGGCTTGTCTGAACTATACCTTAATGTTAATTAATAATTCCCTGCCATGATGGAAGCCTTTCCAGCATTAAAATATAAAATACAACATGTTCAGCTGGTAGTTACTGAACAGACAGTGTCTCACTATGCCAACTGAGCCAATTCAATCCAAAGGCAATCTGAAGTTGGAATTTCAAACAATGGATTTGCAATGTAGTATCAGGAGCCATTAACTAAATTGTGTTTTTTTTGTATTTTAGAAATGTACAGAGTGTTTTCTACATTTTTCAAATATACACATGTGACTGAGGGGGGAAATATAGTTTGCAAACTGCAACACAGGCTCAAACATGTATGGATTTCTGACCACATATTGCCTGTTTCTATATTTATCTGGAAATACAGATAGGGCAAATCCGTACTTCCTCATGGCAGACGTTTCTTGCATATCCCCTTCTGTTCATTTCTACAATTGATTCGGCCTTCCTCCTAAGCCCTGCCTCTGTAATGTTCTGAGGATCGAACTCCTGAAATCTCAGGGAATAAAATGCTGCTAACCTGGCAATCCTATTCCTAGCACATAGACATTCATTTCCTTTTGTGCTTCTGGATTGGCTTTGCTTGTGGTGTAGGAGTGCCTTGCTGTGTTTGACTGGAACTGATGGTAAAGGCATCCGGCTGCCTCATTCTTTCAAAACAATAGCATTCAATTTTTTCATCAACTGTCCTGGTACCTATTAAATGAAATTCTTCTTTGAGTAAGATGTCAAGCAACAGACCTAGAATATTAGCTCCATTAAACAGTTTCCTCTGATCAGGCTTTATGGAAACATACCTGGAAAAAATATGAAAAATGTTGTTAATGTTAATATTATTTAGTTTGAAATCCAATCTCATTTCTGAAGTCTAAAGAGATAAAAGAACATATAAAAGAACAGATACACAGAATAAAGAATGAAAATATTAAAAGTTCAGGCTCTAATTACTTGACTAAATGAATAAGTCTTGTAGAACATGTAGAAGTTGTGCAAATAAAGGAGCTGCTAAAGAAAATATGTTCTAAATGGAAGAAATTGCAAATAAAAATGAAAGTTGTGTGTGGCCATGTAATTTTACTAAAGAGGCAAATAGTGCCTGACAATGCTTTTCAGTCAGAAAACGGCATGAGAAATGGATTAAATTGCAACCCTTTGGCACAGCTTTGACCTGGAATGCACACCCCAGCTGCTGTTTTGAGGTATAAGATACTCCAGGTTTCTTTACTGTCTTGGCCAAAGCCACTGAGACTGTATTTGTTGTAGTATGAATGTTTATTCAGTCACCCATGTGAGCACAATTCAGGTACATATAATGCACTGCTACATGGTATGCATCCATCACTCATCCATTGTACTTTTGCGTGCACATACTCTACATGACTGATCCTTAGCAACAAAGACAATAATAGAGTAGACCTTTGGTCTAGATGGGCGGGGTATAAATCTAATAAAATAAATAAATAACATTTAGATGCCAAACTGGGAAGAAAATTCTCAGATTTTGGCAGCATCAATGTGGATCACAAGGGACATAATAAACTCCCACAAAAGTTTATGTGGAGTGGGGGAGATTTTTATAAAGGGGAGGGGAAAGAAGAAAGATGGCTTCAGGTGTGCTGCAGGAATATCCAGATGAACAAACTGAATATTTAAGAATTTGTTTGGCATTTTCTAGTAGAACCATCAGAACAATTAGGGTACTTCCAAGCTGCCTGCTGGCCTAGGGAGGGTGTCTCCGAGACCAGTGCAGAGAGGGCAAGTCTAGCAGACAGATTTCAATAGGAATGCTCTCAGGGAACACTCTGAACCCCTTGATGACCAGTAGAATGTGTGTCTGTTTAGACAAAATAAATACATACAGGTTTTGGGAGGTGGAGCAAGTCTCTTGCAGACCCTAACCCCCCAAAGTATGAGGACTCTGCCTAATATCATGCTAACTTTAGGAGACTAGCCTAGGTTCTCCTTGGTAAGGCTCTGAATGCGAGAAATGCCAAGTCTCATTTGGAAAAGAATGAGATTGCATGCTGGTTCTGAATGTCTGAGGCATAGCATGGTGGAGTTAACATGCTCTTCAGCTCTGGAGGACAGCAGGGTTTATCCCTCACAGGGACAGGCTCATGGTGGGTACAAATTTTGGCTGCCTATTTATTGACCCCTGAAAATTTAAACAGCGCCAGTGTGATGTAGCAGATAGAATGTCAGACTAGGACATTCTGTGGGTGCCTCATTGCTGGAGGTTTTCAAGAAAAGATTGGACAGCCATCTGTCCGGGATGGTATGAGGTTCAGGATGGTATGAGGTCTCCTGCCTTGGGCAGGGGGTTGGACTAGAAGACCTCCAAGGTCCCTTCTAAGCCTACGACGATTCTGTGATTCCATGATATGACCTGGGTTCAAATCTTTGCTCAGCCATGGACATTCACTGGAGGGTAGCCATGGTAAACTACTCCTTGAGCATCTCATATATCTCAGAAACCTGATTAGGGTCTTTATGCATTGGAAGCAACGTGACATCACATAGCATAATGAAGATTTAAAACTGTGTGGACTGGCGATGGTAATTTTATTGTTTAGGCTCTAGAGGATTCAGTCTGTTCTGCACGTACCAACATGTTCTCGTTTCCACCCTCAGAATTGGCTAGCACGTTACTTCTCATTTAAAATAAGGAGTCTTGACTTATTCATACACAACAGACCAAAGCACTAAAGGACAGATCCCTGTAACATTCTCGATTTTTTAATATATAAACTCACCAAAGGATACATTATTAAGGTAATACTGAAGAGGCTCAAAAATAGTAAAATCTCAGGCACCTTACTGAAATGCCTGTTATTTTACTTTTCACGTTGTAATTGAAATATTTGGAAAAATAAAATGCAGCATGCTGTTTGTACTACTTTATCCTATATACCCACACAAACAGTTTTTAAAATACCTGGCAACAAGCTGATCGCTGTAATCAGTGCCACACTGGAAAATAAGATCATGATGTGAAGGCCGCTCCAAAATATAGGGAATTAGTGGCTTCTGAGATGCATCATCATGATTTTTCCAGTTTTTTCCAATAAGCTTTTCTTCGAAGACAGTGATCCGACCAGCCAATTCACCAATAGTGTTACTGCAAGAACCAAACACTCGGAAAAAGGCTTGTGTTTCTTGGAGTAAAAACCGGACTTCCAAGATTTCTGCCTTTGGTTTCAACAAATGTTCTTGTCTCAGAAGGTCAGCCACATGATATAGTTCATAGAAATCAGCTTCCCTCTGCAGCCTCTGGTAGTCTGAAAAGTCTTTGGGTAATGAAATTTGAAGTGTTCTTAAGATGTCCAGGATATAGTTGAACAGAACACCATCACGGTCCACAAAAAATTGACCATTCACAAACCTAAATGCAGGATCATTTCCATTCAGCATCTTTGCCAACCTAGATTCAGGGAATCTCTGCAAAGTAGATGTCCATGTTGTGAATTTCAGTCCCCCTACATTCAGAATTATTACATCTTGATTGTTCATTTTCTTATTCTCAGCAAGAAAACTTAATGTACTTCAAAACCACAAGTAATCACAAAAGGGCAAATTCTGCCTAGTAGTTATAAATACTGCAAGAGAGAAATGCTAGGCAAGCAGAGTACACCATGGCAACAAGAACCAAGAACACACATAAAGTTCTGTTTACAAGATTGGTCACTTAGGAACAAAATAATCACAACTGGAATAAAGAACCATTTTTAAAAGATGCTGCATGCCAAAATGACTGTGAAAATATTATCCAAACTTTTGACACATAATTCTCTTATGCAGAACTGTTAAGAATGCTTCTTCTCCCTTTCTGTATCCATAGGAGTAGTCTACCCAAATAAACATGGTCAAATATCCATAAATATAGCCTACCTCCTGTAACTAAGTTTAGTTATTTTGGAAATTGTGTCTAGTTGCCAAAATAGATTTGTAAGTTTCAAGTGCAGATAGTTCACTTTCTTCTGAGAGAATAAAATAGCTAAAAATAAAAGCTACTTTTCAGTTTTCCACACTGCTATCTACTGCATTTCTCATGGTTGTGGATAGACTAGACAAAATGTGTACTTACTTGTCAAGTTTCTCAGCCCTTCTTAGCAACTTCTCCAATCATATATCCATTGTTCTACCTGTGATTGGGTTCGGTTGAAAGGGGTGGCAGTTCCTCTCTTTGGGCAGGAAATAACCATGAAGAGTCATTTGAAATGTTAACAGGTTTATTAAACTTAACATCAGGAGACTCAACAATTACTTCGACTGGCTCAAAATGACTTAACTCAGGCAACTGTCCATACGCATTAGGTAACATTTCAAATGTAGAACTGTCCGGTTTCACTGCGGAGCTGGTCCAAACCGTTCTCTGTCCGTCGGGTTTCTCAACGGGGCGCTCCTCACGGTGCAGATCGTGCCACAACATGGATGGCATGCCCAGTCTCCCTCGATCGGTGGTTGATTGAAGGAGGCGTCCGGCCGGATCACCCTCCTCCAGTGACCTTGCCCTCTCGGGAAAACTACTACAGTCCATTCCAGAGTCTCTGTGACGGTCACCTTTTTCTCTTTCGGATCTGGGTCAGGCAATAATCCTCCTACTTTCAGGTTTGGAAAATCCTCCAGTAAATCGCGCACCTTTTTATATTCTTTCTCTCCTCCCTCTTTGGTAGCTTCCCGTGGCACTCTGCATTCTCTCACCCCTTCCTCTTCCCTGTTATCCTCTTCCCATGCCGGTAATATTAACTCCTCCTCTTCCTTTCCCTTTCCTTCTTCTACCAAACAAACCTCCACTTTTATTCCTTTCTCCTCTCCTCTTTTTATAATCACCCCTTCTGCTTCCTCTCTCAATCCTTCTTTTAATGAAACTTTTACTTGAGTAGACGGCGCACTCTCATCAATTGCCTTCTGTCCTATTCCTCCTTCACATGCCCCCCCCCCCCGATGAGTTTGCCATCTCCTCGTCCAGTGTTCCTTCCCGTGCACCCTGTCGGGAAAAATAGTCTGCATTAGTATGAGCACTGCCCTTTTTGTATTGAACATTGAATGTGAATGGCTTTAAGCTTAGATACCATCTCGTCAACCTAGGATTCGTGTCCTTCATTCTATTCAGCCATTGTAATGGCGCATGGTCCGTAACTAATGTAAACGGTGCTCCTAATAAATAATATTTCAAAAAATGTATAGCCCATTTTGCCACTAATGCCTCCATTTCAATAGTTGCATATTTCTGTTCCCTTGGAGATAATTTCTTGCTTAAATACATTATTGGATATTCTATACCTCCTCGAATCTGTGTTAACACAGCTCCTATGCCTCTATCTGACACATCAGTTAGTACTATAAAAGGACCGTTAAAGTCAGGAGCATACCTACTGGGCAAACTATTTAATATCTCTTTCAACTGATTAAAGGCTCTCTGTTCTATGAATCCCCAGCGTATCTTGTTAACTACCCTCTTCTTGGTCAAGTCTGTGAGGGGTGCAGCTATTTCAGCAAAATTGGGAACAAATTGTCGGTAGTACCCTGCTAATCCCAGAAACTGTTGAACTTCCTTTTTATTCTTAGGGGGTGTCCATTCTGATATTTTTTTCACTTTATCTTGTATAGGTTGAATTTTTCCTTGCTCGACTTGGAACCCTAGAAATCTTACTCCTCTTTTTGCAATTTTACATTTTGAAGGATTCACCTTAAGTCCTGCTCTCCTTAATTCTACCAACACTTTCTCTAAATGTTCTAAGTGTTCCTCCCAACTACTACTGTAGATTAAAATGTCATCAATATAGGCTTCAGCAAATGCTTGTACCGGTTCTAAAATCCTATCCATCAATCTTTGAAACGTCGCCGCTGCTCCATGTAACCCGAACGGCATTCTGACAAATTGGAATAATCCTTTAGGGGTGACAAAAGCGGTTTTTTCTTTATCCTCGTTACTTAATGGAATTTGCCAATATCCCTTCGTTAAATCTAAAGACGACTGTCGCGCACCCCCAGTGTCCCCTGTTTGTCTTCCCTTCAAACACAGGCCCACCTTCGGACACGACTTGTTCTTTTCACCCTTTTTCGCTGCCACCAGAGGATTTTATCCTCAATGTACCAAATATGAATCTTAGACTAGTGCTGCCAAATACAACAAGGTTTATTTAAGGTTTGGTAGGTAAATCACAGATGTAAAGTCATTACTGTTCTTTTATTATTCATTCATTAAACTTGGATTTGATTACATATATGCTTGTTTGTATTTATTCACTTTAATCACGGTAACAATATATTCTGACTGTCCATTTATTTGTTATTCCTATTAACTCTTTTATGTTCTCTAACGCATCAACTTTCCACTCTCTGTCTAAACACCTCACAATCTCCTCTCTAACTGACTCTCAGTCTCTCCCTGTTTTTCTGACTCCGCCCCTCCTGTCCTGTCATAGGCTCCTGCACTAGAGCTTTAAATGACTGACAGGAGTGACGTGTGGGCTTTCCGCCACAACAAAATATTCTGCCTTTCCTAACCTCTCCAATAAATCTTCTACCCTGGGCGTGGTTTAACTTGTGTTTTTTTGCATTCCTCACAAGTTTTACAATAGTCCTCTATTTCTTTACTTACATTGGGCCACCAGAACCGTTGCAACACTCGTGGCAACATTTTATGTGTAGATAAATGTCCAGCCATCGGTACATCATGTGCTAGTTGTAGTATATTTTTTTCTCCACTTTGTTCACATGATATAGCAAACCTTCCTGCATTTCAAACCCTGAATCGCCTTCTGTTATTACTCCCCCCTCTTGGGCCTCTTCTAAAACTTTTTGCAGTGTAGGATCATCTTGTTGCCATAATCTCATTTGTTCCCGTGACGTATTCCCCAAAAAATCGCTTTCGTTTCCTTGTTCTTCACATTCCCCCTGCAGACCTTCCTTTAGTTGCAACAACTTGTGAGTTCCTACCCAATCTCTCCCGAACAACATATCTCTCGACAATCCCGGTACTACTCCTATTTTCAACCTCCTACGTTCTCCTCCAATCTCTATAACGGCCCAAGCCATCTTATACGCTTTAGAGTCCCCATGGATGCATTTTACAAATAGGCTTTCATCCAACATTACTCCCTCCAGGCTCTGTACTAGAGTCTTTCTGCATCCCATATCCACCAAGGCCTTTTTCCGTTGCCCATTCACCCACGCTACCACCTCCCAGCCATCTCGTTCTGATCCTTGAACCTGCATGGTCTTTGAGTGTTGTCCTACCCAGGAACAATCCGTTCCTGGGCATTCCCAATGCACGTGTCCTTCGGCTCCACATTCGAAGCAAACTGGCATTCTGTCTCTTCCCTTTCGCCAACCGTTCACATTTTCGAATAACCGGTGGTCGAAGGTTATGGGGCGCACTGGCTTCGGTCCCATGGGCTCAAAACTTCGACCTCTTCCTCTAGCGGGAACACCTGAGCTGAAAACTCCACGTGGCACCGCGCCTAGTCCATTGTTCGCCGCCATATTTTCTCTCCCTCGGTTTCTCTCCCATTGTGTTCCTGGCATTTCCCTCCAAGATTTATAGGGACAAATTACAAATTTATCAGCTGATAAGTACCAGCTGGTAAGATAGCCTTCGAGAACACATTTGACAAATTTTTGTTAGATCAGTAATTTCACATTTCAATTACAGATTACTCAATAAATATATTTCAAATTTAATAATCTATTCGTTTTTAAATTTT
The DNA here is from genome assembly GCA_037013535.1 of Intellagama lesueurii. Taxonomy (NCBI): domain Eukaryota; kingdom Metazoa; phylum Chordata; class Lepidosauria; order Squamata; family Agamidae; genus Intellagama; species Intellagama lesueurii. Next base: position 188,462,149 of record JBAJHW010000001.1, on the reverse strand, counting down.
TACTAAAACTTGATCAACTTCTTGTTTGGTTTTAGTCTCATACTTTTAGAAATAAGTCCAAGGCCCAAAAAAACTCCAGCCAAACATGTTGAAGACCACATGCTAGCAGGGGTGAACCTACAGTCCAAGAAGTATAGGAAGCCCCCTACAGGCATGTAGGTCTAAATTTCCTGCCCAGATTCCAGATATACGCATGCCATTCCTTTACTCATTTTTATATGTACACATACTTTTACTTATACTCAATCATATAAATTCGCTTGAACTCACACACAAACTCCACTTACTCACATACATACACAGATACACCAAAGACATTACTGATATGAATGTTTGGCTTCCATGCTTGACAATGAGCAGGAAACCACCTTGTCTCCATGCAGGTGACAAGCAGGAGAGTGCTTCTGTATTCAGATTACTATCTTAGGCAGGCCTTCCCCTCTATGCAGTACACAAGTGCTACCAGAGAAGATGTTACTTATCAGCTGGTAAAGAAAACCAAGAAACAGAGAAGAGGAGAGTCATTAGGCTTGCTTAAAATCCTTATAGCAGAGTTAGGGAACCTGTAGTCTAAATATTGCTGACTTCAACTCCAGCTGTCACTAGTTACAGTCAAAAGGGCACATGGTTATAAATTAATGAAATCCAACAATGTCTGAAAGTAACAACTGTACAGCTTAGCATATCAGAGAATGATTAACTGGCTGACTGGTGTCCTGAATAAAAACATACTTGTTGTAGGCAAGAATATAAGACTATATTGCACTACTTTGTTCTAGATTTCACATATCAGTTACAGATAATTTGTTTTTCTCATAGCCATTCCCACACTAAAAGTCCCTGCAACTGTGACCTGAAAGAGGATGTCCAAGCAAATACAGAATGAAGTCATGTCCAGATAGGCACAAACCGCAGTTCAGCCTGGTTTGGTGCGGCACCTGCACAAGTGTTCTGTGGGTACCATGCGCTTCCCTCCCTTAGGCAATTGCCCATTTACTGGCAGCAGCACGCTTCCCTCCCCGCCTTCTGCAGGCAATCGTCCGCTCCCTGGCAGCAATGTGCTTTCCTCCTCTGATGGCCGCCCACTCAGACGAGGAAGCAGGGCAGGGAAGCCCACGGCGCTGCCTCTGAGTGAGTGATTGTCTGAGGAGAGTCCCACAAATGGGTCCAAGTTGCGAGTCCCAAACCTTGGGGGGGGGCAAACAACTTGAGACTTGGACTCAAGGTTTGGGCCTCAGCGCTTGGTACCAAAGACTCAGGCTTGGATTTGGGACTCAGGCCTGAAGACTTGGACTTGGACACAAAGACTTGCCAACATCCCTGGCCTGGAGGAGGCAGGGAAAGGAAGCATGCAGTGCCTGTGGAACACCTGTGCGAGTGCTGAACCAAACCAGGCCGAACCGTGGTTTGTGCCTGTCTCTAGCACATTCTTTTCTTTCCATTCCAGAATACCTGGGCAAAACATTAAGAGTTAAGAGAAATTCCTCCTTTTTTAGATCAGAAATATAATTAGTTAGAAATTAGTTTCACTGAAGTCAGTGAGACTTACTGTCAAGGTAAGTATGCTTAGAATCTAGATCAGGGGTCTCAAACTCAATTTACCTGGGGGCCGCTGGAGGCAGAGGCTGGGTGAGGCTGGGCTGCATCAGGTTTTCCACAAGAAAAGTTTTGTTAAAAAAATTCCAATCTTCTCAAATCTCTTTATTTTTATTTTTTAACAGAAAATAAGATTAAAAAATAAATAAACAAATTAAGAATTAATAAGAAAATAAATATATAAATCAGTAATAAATAAATAAAATAAATAAAATTGAAAATGAAAATGAAAATAATAATAATAATAATAATAATAATAATAATAAAAACAGTGCGGCTGAGCAGGGGGAGACCTGGCGGGGAGGGAGAACATTGGGAATATATCGGCTCCTTTCAATCTCTGCCCAAGCCAGCCCCCATCCATCTGTTCTTCAGGCAGCGCTGCCGCTGTGGCTTTTCCGGGGCGCCCACTTCCTTATCTGGGTTGCGGAAGCCCCCCTGGAAGGACTCGGCCCCCGTGGGACTCTTACTTCCGAGCAAGCACGCCAGAGGACCGGGCGGCGGCTCCCCGGACCCCACCCCCTCCAGCTCAAGCCGGGCTGCCGGCGCCTCTTGCCGGCTGGCTGCAGCTTGCCCCGGCATTTCCAAGCCAAGGATGCACCGAAGTGAATGAAGTTGACCGGCAGCGAGGGAGATGTGGAGTGAGTGGCTGAGAGCGAGAGCCAAGGAGAGGGACAATGACGGCCCGTCACGGAGGGACTGAGAGATGCTGCCGCCGCTAATGCTGTGGCTCTTTGCAAGACGGGGGAGGGGAAGCCGGAGTCTCTTGCTGCCGCTGGCTGTGTGTTGTGGGGGCGAGGAGGAGGAGGAGGGCGGGAAGGAGGAGCGGGGACTGGGGCTCGGGCTATGGCGCTTGGCCGGTGGCGGGGCAGCGGCCAGTGCCGGGCCAAGTCTTGTTGCCGGGGGGGGGGGCGGTGGCGTCTCTGCGTGCGGGGCTCCCGCCAACTCCCCGAGTTGCCCCTTTCCGTCCTGTCGCCCGCGAAGGGGAGGGCGGGCCTCTCAGCCGCTCTGCCATGACCTCCCAGCCACCTCCGGGCAGGGCTCGCCTCTTTCCTCGCCGGCGGCATCCCCAGCGCTGTAACCTGACCTGGGCAGCCGAGGGGCCTGGCGGGGGTGCCGCCGCGGGAGCGGCCACGATGGGAGCTGCCGGAGCCAAAGCAGCAGCACCAGCAGCAGCGCGGCCATTGAGCTCGGCGGGGCTCTTTTCCCCTTGACTCTGGTGCGCCTGTGTCTCTGTCTGTCTCTCGCTCACTCGCTCAGTTTCTCATCACTCCTCTTCCCCCCCACACACACTCCGCTTTTTTTTCTTTTCTTTTTTTCTTTCCTTTTTTTTGGAAAACTGATCTTTGGCTCTCGGTGTGAAAGTGATTTGAAATTATTAGTTAAAACTTTCCTTTTCTGCTATCGAATTTATGAAACAAGTGTTTTACATAAACTGCTGTAAGAGTTCATTCAATATGGCTCTTCCATGCAGAGAAAAACAAGACAAATAGAAACTGAAGTTTTTAATTAAAAAGTCAGCATAATTCAGAAACAGAATGCACAAAATATCCAACATACACACATGAACAACAGAAAATGTATCAATATTTTAAAATTAAAATAGTGTCAAAATCCACCAGGGTTTGTCAATGTAATTTAAAAAAATCAAGTCTGAAGCAGCAGGAGTGAAGAATCTGTGGCCCTCCAAATGTTTGGTAATGGAACCCCATCAGCTCAGGCAGTGCAGCCAATGGAAATACATTCCAGCAACACATGGAAGGCTGTAGTGATCACGAAACGAAAAGGCTAATGGTTTAGGTCAGAGGTCCCCAACCCCCGGCCCGGTGCCGGTCCGTGGCCTGAGCTGGACCGGGCCGCCGAGACAGACCTCCCGCCCCCCCGCACGCACTCACCCCCGCGCAGCCCGTTTGCGCCTGCGCGCGCGCTCCAGCACGCCCGTGCGAGTGCCACACCGCCATTTGTGCATGAGCGCAAGCGCGCCCAGACAAGCGCTGCGCTGCCATTTGCGCATGCGCACAAGCGTGGGGGGTGCCCTGCCTTCCCCAGCCGGTCTGCAGTCCGAAAAAGGTTGGGGACCGCTGGTTTAGGTGATCACCGAACAAACAAAGCAATTAACTTTAGAGATAAGTTAATGAGGAGTCAACACGAAGATGTCCGCCAGTGGAGCCCCAGGGCGACGCCCTGAGAACTCCCTTTTATTAACCTTAACAAGCTTATAGATTGTTGACAGAATTAAGATAGGGCACCAGTTACCTAATGACCACTTAGGATTGGCCGGAGAAAGCCTTTGAAGTTATGCTCTGACTCTAAGGGAAAAAGGCAGAACGAGCAGTCACCCCTCCCTCGTCAGAAGCAGTTGTCACTGTGCCAGGAGAGTTTGCTCTGCACTGAAAAACAGAGGACAGCTTTAGCAACCTTGAGGAGAGCGCTCCCACAGAAAGGCCACATGTTCACCAACCCCTACTTGAAAGCAATCAATTTAACATAATTCTTGTACCCTGGCTACAATTACAAAAGTTTGTATTTGCACACAAATTGAGCAACATTATCCAACATCACAAGGGTGTAGTTTACACATCTTTCACTTAGCACTACAGCACTGTCAGTCATTTTCTCCCAGTAAAACACAGCATGATCGGCCATCTCTGCTGTGTCTGCCAGATACCCTGAACTAAATGTAGAAACAATAACTTCCCAGTCCTGGAGACGATTAGCTACAAAATCCACAGAGCACATGTGCATCATACCAAGGATAAGCAGACAAAGTAAAGTAATCACAATAAACTTTGGTGAAAAGAACACAGAAACTACATGATTAAAAGTTCCTTTTTCTTGAGGTAAAGAAAGTTTATCCACATCTGCTAACTTAAAATTTTCCCACTGGCTAGTATCAAAGCCTATAATTGTTGAGTTGATGTCTATGGTAAGACAAGGTAATCTAGTTTCCTTGATCACTTTGATTTTCTCTCGAAATTCTTGCATCTGTTGCAAAAATACAATGGGTTCAGATACATCCTTAAAAGCTTCTGCAATATTAAAAGCTGTCCGTTGCTCTCGTATGATAGTGTTCAGTTTATTGATTTCTGGGTCGTATGCTTGCATAACTGCAAGCTTCATTGTCTCAAAATCTGAAAGTATCTCATTTTTTTTTTGTTCCAATGTATGCTGCAATTTCTCAAAAAAATCTTTTACTTTGTCATAGTCCTTTGTCAGCATCTGAAGGGCTTTCCGCTTGCTGTTTTCTAGTGTATCTAGTCGAGAAAGTGCATCCCCACAACGCCATGTTTCAAAGCCCCGGAACAAGGTCTCAAAAGCAAGTTTTTCCTGAAAGTAAGCATCTTCAATGGAACAGAACACATGCTTTACATGATCCCCACGAGTTGCACAAATACCACATATCAACTGAGTGTCTGTCTGGCAAAAAATATTGAGAGGCTGACCGCTGTGCACTTTACACGTAGGCATTTTTGTGGTTATCTTAATCTTATTATACTTTTCCACAATACCTTTTAGGGAATAGTTTACCTGGAGGTTGCTAACTCCTGTAACAGTAGTTTCTTTCCGACATGTAGGGCATTTGAAAAGACACTGTCTCCAAATTGTGTTCCGGGCATTTCCCTCCAAGATTCCTTCCAAACATTTCTTACAGAAGTTATGTGAACAGGGTAGTGCTCGTGGATCATCAAATAAACTGCAGCAGATGGGGCATGTAAGATCTTCTTCAAGAAGCTCCATTGTGGCCTATAATAAATGGAGACAATATTACAGTCATAATCACAGAATAAAAAACTGATACATCTTGCCTTCAGTTCTACAAATGTCACTATGTCTTCAGTTTCTTCACCAAAGGATGTGTCACTCTATATGTTCTGTTTTCTTATAATCTTGCTGGTCTGTGGCCATAATAAAGAATGATGATGGTTATGACTAAAGGAGAGAATTTGTAGAGACTATATTTCAAGAAACCTTGATAATTACATTTGTAGATTTAAGGATCACCATCTCCACAGTCCAAACGTATTCAGCTTGTGAGGTTCTGTGTGTGTACACACCCTGTTTCCCCGAAAATAACACCTAACCTGAAAATAAGACCTAGTATGATTTTTCAGGATGCTTGTAATATAAGCCCTACCCCAAAAATAAGCCCTAGTTAAGTGAAACCCCGTCCTCCACCATTGTGCAGCAACCAGAAGATGACATAACTGTATTTGAATAAATGTAGATTGTTGTCCATGAAAAAATTAAAACATCCCCTGAAAATAAGCCCTACTGCATTTTTGGAGCAAAAATTAATATAAGAACCTGTCTTATTTTCGGGGAAACACGGTATATACTGTATGCATGTGACACACGCACATACACTTTAAGATGTTTAAGAGTCTGTGCTGCCTTCAGATGTTCCAATGAAACTTCACCACCCATTTGTGAAATACTAGTTATTTGAAATATACTACTTCAAATAGCAACTGACTTCATCTCTTTTCACCCCCACGTCCTGTGTAATGCTTCCTGATAGTTGTATCTTTGGGAAGTGTCCTCCAAAGAGCCTAATGAGCAGTAGGACTACAACTCCCAGCATCCTCTGCATCTGGTCGATATTGCCCCTCCCACCATCACTGGATCAGGAGACCAGGCCCTCTTGGTCTGGAGGATGCAGGAAGTTGTTGTCTCCCAGGAAACACTAGAACAGGGTTTTTTTTGTAGTTGTTTATTGAAAGCAAGAAACACATGCCTCTGTAGCCTCCAAGGTAGTTCCTGTTCCAGGAGAGTGCCGGCAGGAACTCCTAGAATTCTGCCTGGAAATTCTTGGGGAGTTGCAGTCCAAAAACATGAAATAACACACTCCCAGTTTTTCCAGTTTATTTTTTATAAGGGAAAAAAAGGCTATCGCTGGGGGGGGGGGAGGAGACATGGAACCTATCCCAAGCCAATGATTCCCCATCCCTGTCATAAACCATGTTTAAGAAATACACCAACACACTACAGTTTTCATGTACGTAATGAAAGGAGATTTATTGCTCTTAGGAAAGAACAACCCTTACTGCTATAGTTTTAAGTAGAAATGGTGGTATTCGTATTCCTGGACTTAACCGTCAACTCATGCATCCCGCTGCGACGCCAGTCCTGCTCATCCTTCCAATTGTGCCACTCGGCAACCGTGCAGGGAGACTCGTCCTCCCTCCCCCTGCCTGGAGTGGCCAGCCAAGCGAGGGGAAAGAGATCGGTGCTCCAGGCGTGACTGGAAGGAAGAGCAGGGCCACCGCTGCAGTGGGACGCATGAGTGGACGCACTGGCCCCAGGCTGGCCCCTCATTAAGTCCAGCTGCATGGGGATATTTGTACATGAATACCCCCATCTCTAGTTTTAAGAAGAAAAAGAAATGGGTTTCTGAAAGCAACCAACATTTCATCTTCTTGCTTCTCCAGTACTAGAAAAAAGAGGAGCTGAATACACTAGGCCCTACATTCAGTTTTTAGAATTTGTACTGCAACTGCCTTGGGAAAGCCTCTTACCTCTCTTAACGGAAATCGGGGGGGGGGGGGGAACCACTAGACAATTTCTTGGTGGACCAGATTCTTTGGCACTTCTGACACCTTGAAGATAACCGGCCCGCCTCTTGAGGAGGTAGCAGCACTGAACGCGACCAGCATCGACTGCCAAGAGGCATGGGGAGGCAACCTGAAATAACCAAAGAACGTTTCCCCACTTCGTCTCCATTGCAAAGAGACTGGACTCCCGCCTCTGCTCCTACTTCGGCCGTTCAGGACAAGAAAAACGAACCGCAGAGGCGACTTGGTCCTCCTGGAGGTCTTTACCACCCCCGGCGCCCAGCCGGGAGAGGAGGGGAGAGGAGGGGGCGCAACGGGGGCCGAGAAAGGAGCCCCGCTGACGCAAAGGCAGCCCTCTCGCTGAGACAAAGCAGGAAGCGAGGAAGGCTCTGCTAGACTGACGGAGAGAGAAGGAGCAAGTCCGCTCGCCCCCAGCCCTGCCACAGGCCGGGGCCCTCCATCTGGACGGCCGCGGCTCCGGTGCCCGCCTCTGAAGGGGAGGCACAGACCTTCCACCTCGAGTCCTACTCACCGATGTACAGTCTGGAAGCCTGCAGTCCTAACTCAGCCGCCTGGGGCGGACAGGGGCGCCCACGTTCCCTACAGGGGATCCCGGGCCTTGGAGGAAGCGGGAGCGGGAGCGGGAGCGAGAGGGAAGGCCGCTAGCCCCGCCGCCATTTGGCTTCCCTTCCCCCACGGGGCGGGGCCTGCGAGGAGGGGCGCCGACGCTCCCGCCCCGCCTATGACGGTGGCTGGTCGCAACAAAGCTCTCAGCGCCCCGGAATAGCGGCCGCTGACTGTGACCTCCAGGTCGCGCGACGCGCGCGGGGTGGGCGTTGAGATTGCCCTTGCCTTCCCTCGCCAGGAACACAGAAACTGGCCTACACTCTGGGATAGGTTTTCAGGGCACGAGGGAGGGCTGATGGTAGCTCGCCTACCCGCTGCCGGCACTACCTTTCACGAACCGGATTCTGGCCCCCGGTGGTTGGAGGGCAGGGACTCCTGTAGAGTCCGTCTACTGCGGCTGAAGCAGTGTAGTGGAACAAGCTTATCTGTGGAGACAGGTAGCCAGCTAACTGGGAGATCGGACACTCTTTAAGTATTGAATATGCAGGGAGTTTTCGTTATTCAGTAGTTGGCAATTGCAACGTCTGCTGTTAAATTGTTTGGAAGAAGGAATTCGATTCCGTCCTTTTGCTCCCCTTTCTCTGTCAAAGAACTGGAAAAATCAGCTGGGTTTTAACTTTTTGAAGGGGAACCGTGCTCATGGAGCCTTCATTCTGTACCCTACATCTTGGATCGAAAAGGAATAGCATTTCTGCAAACTGCCTAATAACAAACCCCCGTGACGCTAGAGCATGTATGCCACATGTCGGAAAGCAAATGACATGTGGAGAAACGAGCTCTTTTTTAGGATGCCCTCTTTCCCTAGAAATTCCCATGACAGGTTTAGCATCCTTTGGGAGCAGGCAACTGTGGAGAGTGAAGTTTTCTACTACTAAATAAAAACAAGGAAGAGGCAAACTCCCAGAGCTTAGAAATTTTACCTTTTGGGATCATAATCCCCCAGACTACTCTGTTCCCTTGACTGCAGAGTGTCCTAGAAAAAGGAAGCCATGCTGTGAGACAGGTGTTGTAATTTGAAGATGCTGCTTTTAAATGTAAGGTTGTTTGGGAAAACAGTCATCTATAAAAATAAAAGTTGCCATGTTGATTCAGGAGATAAAACCCAAAAGACCTTTAGGATTTTTATTATGTTCAACTAGAATTCCACAAAAGTGTGCAAGATGGTCAATTCTCCAGACTAAAGAAAAATAATACACCCTGGAAACACATTATAGGAATATTCTGGCTCTTAACACTCCTTTACTAAGTTCTGAAGACTAGCTACATACTTGATTCCATTGCTTTGGGTCTTATTCTCTGAGCTCACAGAAAACAATCTTGCTGCATCTTCCACATGACAATGTTTCAAATATTTAAAGATGGCAATCATAACATGTTCCAGTTCTCTCCAAGATAAATTGCTCCCTCAATTTACTTCATAGGGTTTAGTTTCCAGACCTTTTACTGTTTTGGTCACTCTCCTTTGGACTAATTCCGATTTGTTCTACATGGGGCTGCCCTTGAGACTGATCCAGAAACTCCAGAGGCCCAGAATATGGCAGCCAGGCTAGTTAGGGGGATCAATAAACATAAACACATTTCCCTGATACTGGCTGCCTTGCACTGGTTACTGGTTCATTTCTGTATCAGGTTCAAGGTGCTGTTTTTGACCTATAAAGCCCTAAACAGTTTGGGACCTCAGGACATGGCCGACTGCCTCCTACCAAAAAGGGACTGCCTGTCCTACCCATGCATCTCAGGCCAGGCAGTTGAGGATTCTAACCTCAAGAGAAGCCTGGAAGGAGAAAAGAAGGAACTGGGCACTGGTGGTTTCTCCCACGCTCTGGAATGAACTGCCGCCCAAAATCCACATGGCCCCTTCTTTGGAGACTTTAAGAAATCCTTAAAACTTTTCTGTTTCAGCAGCCTTTTCAAACCATATAATCTTAAAAGTTCCACTGAGATTTTATGTTTAACATCCACAGCCACTGCCTTATTTTAACTTAATTGTTGTTTGTTTGAATCATATGTTTATACTGCTCATTGTTGTACACTGCCCAGAGGGACCATTGGTCAGATGGGTAGTTTAGAAGTTTAATAAATAAATAAATAAATTATTAATATCCTTCTTAAACTGATGTGCCCAGAATTGGACACAGTAGTCCAGGTGAATTCTGACCAAAATAAAATAAAGTGGTACTATTACTACCCTTGATCTATACTTCTGTAGGTTTTTTTTGTTGCTGTATCAAACTGTTGACTCATGTTTAGCTTGTGATCTGGTAAGACTCCTAGATCCTTTTCACATGTCCTTCTGTCAAGCCAGCTCTCACTTCTTTTACATTTGTACATTCTTCATTGTATTGATTACATATTCTGAATATGAAGTCGTGCTTATGTAAATGCTTATATATGCCTTGTACAAGTTTAAAATCCATGATAATAATGTATGCACATCTCTGTGTGCTTTTTAATGCAATAGAGGAGACTCTACTGGGATGGAGTGGTGAGCAGGAAAAAAAGGCTGAAGGACTGCTGAGTGGAAAGAGAGAGCGGCTATTGAGGCAGAGTAATAGAAGAAAGGGGGACTAGAATAGAAATAACAGGTGAGGGGATTGGGAGCTTTGTGAAGCAGACTGCTTGTGATCATTTTATGAAACACGCATGATTAAAATATAGGCCACGAATGAGATGGGGGCAGTCCCCTACTGTTGTAGCACTGACTGTTTAAAATTTGTCTCTCAAGAGTGCAGAAGCACCGCTCTCCCTCCGAGCTCCTCAAGGTACTGGGTGGAAGAGGAGAATCATTGCCTCCTCTCATACCCCGCACATGTACGCTCATAGCAGTTGCAATCGGGAACCGACATTCGACCAAGGAACCATTAAGAGTTACGGCCGCTTGGGGCAGGACGCGGAAGGAGTCCCAGCCAGGCAAGACAGCCATGGCAGCGAATCCGGCGGCGGCCTCGTCCTCGGTTTGGTGCTGCTTGAGATGGGGCTGTTGCGGGGAAGGCGGCGGCGGCCACATCCCCCTCAAGGAGATGCCGTCGGTGTTGCTGGATACGCAGCGGATGGGTAAGGGAAGGCCCAGTGCCGTCGACGGTTCAAACTGCTGCCGCCGCCCCCCCTCCCCAGTTTGAGGGGGAGAAGGTAGAGAAAGGCCTTCCCCTTCGGACCTTCGGCCCCTGCGTACGTCTCTCGTCCCTTCTCCAGGGAGCCATGGCCGGTCGCCTCCACCGGTCCGCTTTCCAAATTTTTCATATCACGGAGCGAGGAAGAAGAATTTCCATTGAGAACTGGAGGAAGGGAGGTCTGACAGTTGGCATGACTGGGCGCCATTAAGAAGCGTAGAGACGAGTTGAGCTTTACAAGATCTGATCTGACGAGTTTGCGTGTGTGGAACATTGAGGCTTTTATTTAAATTTTTAGAATACCGCTAAATAAACCCGATCAAGCACGTTGAAAAATTGAAATAACTGACCTGCCTTGAATGTGAATGGCTGGCGGAGCCGACCCCGGGAGAAGAAGGGCAGGCAGAGAATGGAAGGGCAGCCCCTAGAGCAGGAATGAAACTGGGCTCAGGGCATGGAAATGGCCACACCGGGAGTAAAAGGGGGCTGGAATGGTTGGCAGGTAGCATGGCCCCAGGGGAACGGAATAGGAGGGGTGGGGCTGGAATGATGGGCCCAATGGCCCCAGGAGCTGGATTTGCGACCAGGGGGAAGCCACTGCTAGCATCCCGGCACACTCTCTTAGGGTCTGTGTATAGAAATAATTACAGGAGACTCAGCAGAGAAACGTCGGTCTTCCTCTTTACATTTTTACATCCTCAGATGAATGTTATATGTGTACAGGTGCATAAAACAAACAGTTGTGACCGTAGCATTATTTTGAGCACTTAATGATGGGGGCAGTACCTGAAAACACACTTAGAAACTATGTCACACCCTCCAATAATGTGTTCTGTACCTATTATTTGCAGTCCTTCAAGACTGAATATTTTGCCGAAGTGTTACCAAAAACATTTTTGGACCTGTATCAGAACACACCAAATTACTTGAACTACTTTGCCCAAGCATAAATGTTTTGAACAAATTAAATACGTGGGACGGTACTCGATGGCAGGAAGCAAAATTATTCTGTTGCAACAAATACCTTTTAATTGTCCAATGAGAAATTGCATTTGTGTGAATTGTATCTCTCTTCACCAGAAGAAAGGTAGCATAAAATATGATTAATAAATAATTAAAAAGGCACATGTTAATCTTCTGCTTAATTCTTTCTTTGTAAGAGATTTAGTGTTTCTAATACTGTCATGGAAAATACTTTGGAATGTCTGTACTTCTGTCATCCTGGGAAAAATGTTCATGATGCATTACCGGGAAGCAGTCAAGAGTCTGTGTTGTCTTTTTCATAATTTGCAATGTGGATTCTCCTTATATGGTGCACCAAATGAAATTAATTTCTAGCTTTACAAATGAAAAAGCTGTCAAAATGGACAGGGGAACTATGCTTTTTTTTTTTTGTATACCTATCATAGATGAATAATAACCAATTTTCTGTTCTCAGAAATGTAGGATTCTTTATTGCATGTTTCTTTATCATAGATGCATTCCTACATATTCACCAAGAAACCTGCTTGTCAGCTGGTAGAGAAGAATCTGCTTAGCAATAACCTTTTTACTAAAAAGTTTCACATGTTGTTAGAAAGCTATGGAAATACTTTTGTATTTGATGTCATAGAACAGGTATTTGCACTAGCACATTTTGGAAATGTGGAACACAGTTTTTAATGACATGCAGAATAGTATACATATCAGAATGCTAAGGAGCTGGGATGAATAGTTTGTTGAGTACTGTTGCTTCATATTCCAGGAGTGATGATCTAGAAATCCCAATCTGGACAACAGTGTATGTTTTCTCTCTGTGGTTATTTAGCTGCTGCCACTGGCAGGAAGGGCCCAGTGGAAGCAAAAAAGCAGTATGCACCAGTACATAGCTCATGAATGATAAGCCAGGATTCACAAGGATTATAGTTTATCATTGTGTGCAGGTGCATCCATAGGTCAGCAAAGCTTTTTAGAATTGCAATCTTAGTCTTAAACTATAAAATATGAAACACGTCCATAGAATGTTTCTAAATAAGCTTGGATATGGTTCTTTTGTAAGGCTACAATCCTTAATATCCTTAGCTGAAAGTAAACTCCATTGAATTCAGTGGGAGTTACTTCCAAACATATCTGCATAGAATTATAATGTAGCCTTAAATAGAAATTCATAATTTTTTCACTGACTTGATGCTTTAAATCCTGCAGGAACAGATGTTGTCATTGTCAAAAATGGACGTCGAGTATGTGGTACAGGAGGCTGTTTAGCCAATGCCCCTTTACATCAGAACAAGAGTTATTTTGAGTTTAAAATCCAATCTACAGGTCAGTTAAAAGTTAATATTTTCCAAAACAAGTAATATTATGTTCAAATTGAGCTCAATTCATTGTGTTGGTTGTGGATTTCATTCACCCTTGAGTGGCATTTCCATGAACATAATTCTGTTCAGGAGATGCTTCCCTTGGCAGAAAGAGAGGGGAGGATAGCTTTTGTCCTTTTCCCCTTTTCTCTGCAGTCTCCATTACCTCAAAAAAAGTCTGCTCCAGAAAGTTGAGGGACTCTCCAGAGCAGACTTTGGAGGCTACAAGGAGTTGCAAAGTGCAAAGAGAAAAATCAGCAAATTTTGCCTTCTCTCTTTTGCTTGTAGAATCCATCTACTGAATGTCTTCAATGCACAGAAGGAACCTTTACATTTGTAGAATTTGAAAATGGATCTAATCCATGATCAATGCAATTGACACTTGTAATGTGTTTTACAAAACCCCAACTGAATTGTTCAAGGTTTATATTTTGTCTTTTCATGTCATTTTTAAAGTTTGGAGTACAGGAAATAGCAAGGGCGCTAAAATCAATGATTTTAAAAAAAATTAAATTAATTTAAATCACGATATCAATAAAAATCAATTTTGTGATTTAAATTATTAAAAAATATTTTTTAAAATTTAAATCAATTTTATTTAAATCAAATCCACCCTGGAAAACAGTAATTGTGCATATATTTATGTCAGAGAATTAAAATAATTTTATGAATCTTTACTGGTTTGGTTTAACTACAAATGAAAGTATTCTGAAGGAAGCTGATACAAATTTGGTAACTGATTCAGTTATCTGGAACTGGCTGACATTATTGTTTTAATGTGCATATGCACATGTACATGCTCTGCCATTTCTAACTCTATGTAAATATGTGTATACATATTTTGATGAGGTAATTTAACGAGTCTAGTTTTGCTGTGAAAAATACTCACAAAATTTAACCCCTGTGAGATTGCTGACCTCCAGTGCAAGGGTGTGTGGCAAGGTGCTTTCTCACGTTCCATCAAAGTCTCTGAAATTTGCACAAAATGTTGATACAAAACTAGTATCCTTTCCTTTTGAAAAGCAAGATATACGTGCACACAAAGCAGGCACAGAAAGGGTGGCAGATTCTCACGATTCCACGTGGCCCCTGATTGTTTCATCAAACTAAGAGCTCACGCTATGTGTCTTTCAGCTGCCACCAGTTGATTACATCAACATTGTTTAATATTAATAATAGAGGTCCAGGCAATGTGTCATTTTTAAAAGAACCGAATAGAAATTGTTTATTGTTACAGATGATGTTAGTTTAAGCAATGTTGTTAACTCTTAACAAACATCCTCCTTCATCCCCTGTCAACCACCACTGTCCCGCCCAAACTCCAAAACCTCTTAAACTCTCTCTAAACTCTCAAACTCCTCAACTCACTCCCCCTCCTCCTGCTGAGTCTCTTATATCTCGTGACTCCACCCCTCCAGCACTCCCATTGGTCTACACAGATATCACATTAATATTCATGAGCTGGGCAGATGCCACACAGATTATTCCGGAACATACCGATATCCCTTATAATTAAAAAAAAAAATTAGCAACAGCCATTATTGTGTCATGTAGTTTGTTCCAGCCATTATTGTGTCAGAATTCCTCTTTTAGAGTGACAGAAACTATTTCACTGCTGAAATGTGTTGCACTCATGCACAGTGATGAGGACATACATCCTGACTTGTGTTATAACTGTCAGCCCTAACCCATAAGTACTGTGAAATGTACATATGTCGTGAGACTGCTGAACTGCCAGATCTTAGCACCAGAATGTGACTGTAGTTTATTTATTTAATTTATGTCACCCACACTACCCAAAGTTCCTTAGCTGAAAGGAGGATACCATGTTCTGTTATTTTTATCATTTAATTTTAGTTGGAAACTGTTGAAAATAAGGGGAAAAATAGGATTAGTCTGTTCCACTTTGAAGAAAAAATGATTTGGCCTGACTCTCTGGTTTATACAATGGTTTATACAAATATATCTTAGCCAATATCAAATTATTTATGTGACTTATGGTGCAGTTACACATGTGACTTGGATATGAGTTTTTACTGTATGCATTCACTAGAACTTTATTTGGAATAAGTATATTTAGAATTGCAGCCTAAATCATATCCTCCTGAAGGCCTTTTTTCTTTTCTTTTCTCTCATGGCTGTGCCATTTCCACCCCTTCCCTGGCTCTCATTGCTTTCAGGAATCTGGGGTATTGGAGTCGCAACTCAGAAGGTAAATCTGAATCAGATTCCTCTTGGGCGTGATGGTCATAGTCTAGTACTGAGAAATGATGGTGCCCTTTACTACAATAATGAAGAAAAGAACAGGTTAGCTGCAAATAATCTTCCACAGGAAGGTGATGTTGTGGTAAGTTTCTTTCAGTATCACATGTGGGAATCAGAACTGCTCTTATGTCCTTCAAACCATCTCTTACTTCATGATCTTCAGCACTATGTTTGCAATGGAATCCTATTAAGCTGGTCCAGTTAGAAAGCTGGCCTCCAGCTCCTGAAAAAAAGACCAGAAACATGCTAACTCGGTAAGGCAGGAGTGAGCAATGACAGTGGAGTCAGATTTTCCAGCAGCCTGAAGGCTGTACTTCAAAAGGGTGAAGCTATAAGGGGAGGGTGTGGTCAAAGAAGCTAATTTACATTTTTCATATATATATTTATGTATTAAAGATTTTTAAAAGCCATGATTATGTACTGCAAGCATGCAACAGTGGGGGTTTGTTAACTGAAAAATAAGTTTAACTTTTTAAAAGGAGTTTTTGAACAGAAAAAGGCAATTGCAGCCTCTAATGGCCAAGAATGTTTTAAAAAAATAAGTGGAGGGGTGTTAAGGGGACCTCAGGGTTACTGGAGGCCCTAAAACATGGCAGTATTCTCTACACTTCCAGAGGGCACTAGGGAACTTTCTGAGTAAAACAAATATTTTAAAATTAAAAAATTTGTGGAGACAAGAGTGCTGGGGAGCTGCAAAAATGGCTCTGGGGCCTGCATGCTGCTCAACTCGTGGTATGGGGCACAGAATGGGGTAGTAAAAGAGCTGCCCAATCATCATTTGGCTCTTATGCTCATGCAGGAGTAGGCAAGCTGTTGTCTTCTAGATTTTTGGACTTCAGCCCCCAGAAGCCCCAGCCAGCATAGCTGATAGAGATTATTGGAATTGTAGTTCAAGCCATGGAGGGCACCAGATCCTCGGCCCCTGCACTATATGACAGAGCTTGCTGTAATGCCAGAACCTGAAGTGGGGTGGGTGTGAGGTGGAAGCTTTCAATTAATTTAAATTAATTATTTCCAGCACCCAGATCAAGTTTACAATGGTATAACTATGCCAACAGGATTTTGGCCAGTGTACGAATGTGTGGTTTTGTATTTTAAACTAACTTAAACCATAGTTCCACGGTGGAGTTTGTTTAGCTGCTCTAGTGCTAACCAATTTTACGCTTTGCAGGGAATACCCAAGATCTATGAACTTTTTTTGTATCATTTTGACCTGTCTGTTTTTTTCTTGCATTGCAGCCTTGAAAAATTCTATTTTATTTGCTTGTGGTAGACTAGTGTTTCCTGCCACAAAGAATGAATGACAACTGCCCCCACTTCTTACAGTTGAATTGTAAGAGCTCTAATGGTCTGTACAGGCACAAATGCTGTTATCATTTCTAACATATGCACATAGACATGGAGCTTGTTTCCTATACATTAACTGTTCCTAAAACTTTTTGCACTAAGGCTGCAGATTTATATAGTTCTATACTCCGGAGTATACCATTGACATATTTTTTGCCTTTAAGCAGGCATGCACATGATTTCAAAATTAAGAGTTCAGCTGCAAGTTCTGTCCTGCGCCTATATTAATTTACATTTTCCTAAAACAAATGCACAGTTAAAATATCTTCTTGAATGCATTTTCTCACAAAGCAGGTACTTCTAAATGTATTTTTTCTCTAAATATTTTTCATTGTATTTATCCTATAGTATAGATTCCATCTGCATTTTGATGTGATTTTTAGTATATCCGGTGCAAAATCTGGATTAGTGCAACATGTGAAGGATAACAGCTAGAGATGGGCACTTTGTATTCGTATCCAGGGGATACAAATATGAAGCGCGGCACCACAGGTGCCACAGCAGTCCATTCCCTCCCCACAGAACCAGCCCAGTCCACTCACCGGGCTCCACACATCCATCAGCAACGTCATCACACCAATTGCGGAAATAGTCCGGCCAGTCAGGTGTGGGGAGAGGTGGGGAAGCGCCAGCTGGACTACTTCCGCGATTGGCATGACAACAATGCTGATGGATGTGCATGCCACACACACCTGGTGAGTGGATCGGGCTGGTCCTGTGGGGAGGGAATGAATCGCTGTCACACTTTGTATTCGTATCCCTTGAATATGAATACAAAGTGCCCATCTCTCGTAACAGCATTTCACTCTACATGTTTAATCAAGAGGAATCTGAAATGCAATTGGAATGAAATCTTCAGGTTTCCCTAAACAGCTTTAGTTTGTTTATCCAGAAATATAGCACACACTTCTGTGGGTGTTTGCAATAAATATGGTGTATTCATTCACGAGTAAGTTTCACTGAAATGAAATGATTTCTTTGTAGGTCTTCATAGGATTGTGTACTAAGAAAACTTAATTTTACTATCAAAGCAGCTTACTTCTATTTTAAGACATTCTATGAAGTGTATTATATTTCTGGAAGCAGTTGTCTGTAGAGATGGGGACGAGGTTCCTGCTTTCCCTCCTCTTGCTATGCCCTGTGGGGCATAGCAAGAGGAGGGAAAGCAGGGATCAAAGCCATCCTGCAGCCACGGGCGGGGGTCCCTTTGATCACTCTTTGATCCCTTCCCTCCTCTTCTTAACCCCACACAGGCATAGGAAGAGGAAGAAAGGGGAACCAAGCCATCCCCCAGCCCTGGGGGTGGGATTCCCTTCGGGCAGGCTTTAGCAAGCCTCCCGAAGGGAAAATCCCTCTGCTTATGCCCCTGAGGAACAGCTGATCTGTGGGGGCATAAGCCGATAGGGAACGAAGGGACAAATATAAAAGGGTTATATTCGTTGCTTCGTATTCGTTGGGGTCTCTGGACCCCAAGAATACGAAGCAACAAATATCTGACAAATCAGGGATATTTAATGAATATCCTGAGTCATTTTTATATTCGTCCCCATGTCTAGTTGTCTGCATAAGAATAGAGACTTTGTATTAAACCACAGAAGCAGTAAAATTGAATACTTGCCCAAAATGCTTGCTTCAACACTGTCTGGGTATTAGGATCAACCTCTAAGGCTTTCCTCAAATTCACCCAAAAAGGTGAGACTAGCTCCTTGGGTGAGGAACGCTTTCCGCAGTAGAGCATACCTTTTGCCTTTTTAGCAATCATTTCAGTACCAGGTCTTTCACAGACCCTTTCTTCCACATGCCTTATAAATTGTTGGAACAGAATCCTATTCAGGAAAAAATAAACATGTGTAAGGGCAATCGCTTAGCTGTTTTCTTCCTTTGGCAGGCCCTCTGTTCCACAATTGAACTTGCAACAGAGGTGAGATGAGGCATGGAAAACAGAGCCTGCTGAGAGATGGGGATTCTTACATGATTGCCTTTCCACTTTATGTTCATTCAACACGATTCTGTCCTTCATGGTTGTTTTTGAATTTGAAATTGTTATTATTGTTTTACTGCATTTCAGTATTAGAAGTTGAAATAAAAATAAATAAATATTTACTTCAAAATAAATACAAGTGAGACAGAAGTTTATAAAGAGGTTAACTTTGTCTTACAGGGAATTACATATGACCATGTAGAACTAAATATTTATTTAAATGGAAAAAATATGCACTGTCCAGCTTCAGGAATTAGAGGAACTGTCTTCCCCGTGGTATATGGTAAGTTGAGAACTCAATACCTACCTTACTGAATTAAATGTAATGTAACATTTGGTCCAGATTCAAATCTGCAATCATCCATGAAGCTCTCTGCGTGACTTTCTCTATTTAGTTGCCCGAGGCATGGACAGTGTTCTCAAAAGCTTGCACATTTTTTTGTGCTTCTGCACACTTTGTGGATGAAATCCTGCTGTCATCAATTACACTGCTTAAGGCTGATGACATCATCAGCTATAGCAATTTTTCAGAAATAAAAAAATTCTGATCTGCCAAAGAATCCCTTTCATAGTGGAGGACCATAGGAGCTGCAGGAGAGGGATTTTTTTTTTCCTGAAAATCGCTGCTACCAGTAAAGTCGTCCCAGTGGTAGCACTTTTAGGAAATTAAAGACTTCCCTACCACCCTGTGGCTCCCAATGGCTTTCGAACAGGATTTCAGAATTTGTGCACCTCTTCACTCTTTCTGACTTTTCTGTTGTCCTATAAAGGTATCATTTTAAGGAGTAGGGGCCAATGGGCAAAGTGGCCGGACGTTAATAACTCTTCTCCGGAGCCTTCAACAAAATAAAAACACACAGCAACACGTTGAAAGGAGTTGAAAGAAGTTCAGACCACGACTGTGATTAATAATAACTTTGAATATATCCTGAAGTCTGACAAAGTGGGAAATAAGGAAGCACAAGGCATATTTCTGGCTACTAATTAGCTGGGCAGCTTGAGCTCAAGCTGGCAGAGAAAACAGCTGTTAGAGTCAATATTAATGTCTGGGCAAGAGGAGCTGGATGTTTTCTTTTGGACTGTGAAACACAATAAGAGAATAATTCACCCTTTTCCAGGAATGCGCTTCTGACAAAAAATATGTCAGATCTGTTCTTGATCATCCCAGAATGCAGGACACACAACAATGGGCTCAAGTTAAAGGAAGCCAGATTTTGGTTGAATATCAGGAAAAATTTCCTAAAAACCTTCCTAACTGTTAGAGCAGTGTGACAGTGGAACCAGTTACCTCGGGAGTTGGTGAGTGCTCCAACACTGGAGGCATTTAAGAAAAACTTGGATAATCACCTGGCAGATATGCTTTGATTGTATTCCTGCGTTGAGCAGGGGGTTGGACTTGATGGCCTTATAGGCCCCTTCCAACTTCACTTTTCTATTATTCTATGTGGAGATAATTAAGAACAGAGAGAACAAAAAATGATAAACTTTTCAAGTGGTTGGAGAGTGAGAGTGAAGAAGCTTAAAGACAAAAAAAATACTTTCCCTCTTGAGACAGATAGAGGTTGCTGCTTGAGACATTATGTGCTCGGAGATTTTAAAAACAAGATAAAGGAAGTGAAAGGGAAGGACTTTGAGAAGACCTAATTGCTTCCGGTTTCAACAGACAATAGAGAACGTTCTCCCTCAGACAGTTGCAGGAGAAATGTAGGGAACAACGACAGCCACTCTTTGTGGCCTTCATAGATCTTACAAAGGCCTTTGATTTGGTTAGCAGGGATGGCATTTTTAAAATACTTCCCAAGCTTGGATGTCCACCTCGATTCCTTAACATCATCAGGTCCTTTCATGAGGAAATGAAGGGCACTGTAGTTTTTGATGGCTCAACATCAGATCCCTTGACATCCGAAGTGGAGTGAAACAGGGCTGTGTCCTGGCGCCGACCCTGTTTGGGATCTGTTTTGCTGTCATGCTGAAGCACGCATTTGGAACTGCAACAGAAGGTGTCTATCAAGACCAAAGTCCAGCTGAAATGCATGCG
This sequence comes from Intellagama lesueurii, assembly GCA_037013535.1. Lineage (NCBI taxonomy): Eukaryota > Metazoa > Chordata > Lepidosauria > Squamata > Agamidae > Intellagama > Intellagama lesueurii. The sequence continues at coordinate 188,441,297 of JBAJHW010000001.1, read as the reverse complement.
GGATTTCCTCTTTGCCGATGATGCAGCTGTTGTTGCCCATTCTGCTGAAGAGCTCCAACAACTTATGAATTATTTTAGTAAGGCCTGCCAAGACTTTGGATTAACAATCAGCCTGAAGAAAACACAAGTCATGGGCCAGGGTGTGGACTCACCTCCCTCTATTACCATCTCTACACAAGAATTGGAGGTTGTTCATTACTTTGTGTACCTTGGCTCAATGATCTCTGACACTCTCTCCCTAGATGTCGAGCTGGATAAACGCATTGGCAAAGCAGCTACCATGTTCTCTAGACTCACAAAGAGAGTATGGCTTAATAAGAAGCTGACGGCATATACCAAGATCCAGGTCTATAGAGCCTGTGTCCTGAGTACACTCCTGTACTCCAGTGAGTCCTGGACCGTTTGTGCACGGCAGGAGAGGAAGCTGAACATGTTCCATACGCACTGTCTCCGACGCATTTTTGGTATCACCTGGCAGGACAAAGTTCCAAATAGAGTAGTCCTAGAACGAGCTGGAATTTTTAGCATGTATACATTACTGAAACAGCGACGTCTACGTTGGCTCGGGCATGTCGTGAGAATGGCTGACGGTCAGATTCCAGAATATCTCCTGTATGGAGAATTAGTGCAGGGAAAGCGCCCCAGAGGGAGACCACAGCTGCAATACAAGGATATCTGCAAGCAGGATCTGAAGGCCTTAGGAATGGACCTCAACAGATGAGAAACCTTGACATCTTAGCGTTCAGCCTGGAGGCAGGCGGTGCAGCATGGCCTCTCCCAATTTGAAGAGACACTTGTTCAGCAGACTGAGGCAAAGAGGCAGTCCCGAAACCAGCAAAACCAGGGAGCTGGACAGGGGACAGATTGTATTTGTCTTCAGTGTGGAAGGGATTGTCACTCTCGAATTGGCTTTCTCAGCCACACTAGACACTGTTCCAAGACCTCTATTCAGAGCATGTTACCATAGTCTTTCGAGACTGAAGGATGCCTACAGAGAATGTTAGAGGAGGGGGGAAAGAAGGCTCCATCTGCTGGATGACAAGATAATAACAGGTGGAAAGCTAAAAGGACTATGCTTTTACTCTGTTAGATTGGTTGATTGATGTAAAAATTGAAAAGTAAAAGCCTAGAGGCTGTCTGGCAGAGGAATAAACCCTCAAATCAGAGGCTACATAGAAGTGAACAAGATCAAGACATGGATCCTAGAAAAAAACTGCTGGAGAAAGAAAAAAAACCCATCAGAATATTCTCAAATTAAGGCTGAATTGAAAAACATTGTCATCTGATGTAAGTAGCGGTGAATGAAAAATCAAAGGATATTGAAAAGGGGCAAGGGACTTTGGATAATGCTATGGAAAAAAAATTCTAAGTAGCTTGAAGAGATGGGCAAAATTAAAGAGAGAAACTAAAGTTGAGGCGAATTCCTTAAAATTAGATAATTAAGACAAAGCAATAAAGGATTTGAGAAAAGAATTGATTGTGCAACAATCAGCAAAGATGGCAGAACATTCACATAAGAGGTTTACTGGAACAAGTTGGAGAAAAATCAAGCCATTAGTACAAGATTTACTAATCTTGTAAAGATTGAATCCAGAGCTCAGAATGGAGAGAATGGACCTGGAATGTGTGCACAAGGTTGGAAGATATAATGGGGGGAAAGGACCCCTTAGAGACATTGTGGCAAAATTCTGGTCATATTACAAAATGGAGGAAAATGCAAGAAATTAAAATCAAGGAGAATACAGTCCAAGTATTTCCAGATTTTTGCCATGATGCAGTTCAATGGAAAAGAAGCTTATACCAAGCCTGCTGCATCCTGAGGAAAGAGAAAGTGGAATACAACTGAGGCTGTCCAGTGTTCATGAAGATTAAGTATCAAGGAAGACAACACAGAGTTGAGTCATGTGAAGAAGCCCTGGAGAAAATGAAGGAGATTAGGATTAATAACCAAAAGCAGTTTCAACAAGAGATGGAAAAAAAAACTGGACACTGATCAAGAGAAAGGTTCTGGGTCGAGGTGGAGCAACAGAGTGATGAAGAGAAAAAGGGAAGTGGAGCGAGGCTGGAGGCAGTTCAAGAACACTGGAAGAAAAAGAGGAAGATCTGGTTGTAAAAAGGAAGGAGAAGAAGATAGGGGACAAGAGAAGAGAATAATATGATATGGATGGTTGTTGTAGGTTTTTCGGGCTGATTGGCCGTGTTCTGAAGGTTTTTCTTCCTAATGTTTCGTCAGTCTCTGTGGCTGGCATCTTCAGAAGATAGGGGTTAGGACTCTGTCTGTGTTCTGGTGTAATATGTGGGATACTTAAGTATTTGTAGCTGTGGGATCAGCTTTTTGTCCTTTTCAGGAGATTGGGTGATTATGGTGATCAAGGTGTTTTTTGTTATGGGTGTATTGTGTTGGGGAGGAGATGATCTGTCACTGTGATTGATGGGTGTCGTTAGCTAGTCTTTTGTGTGCAGTGATCACGGGTCCTTGTGGCTGGGTAGAATTTGTTGACCTTTTACAGGCTGTATTTTTCAATGCTGGGAGCCAGGCTTTGTTCAGTTTTAGACTTTCTTCTTTTTTGTTGAAGCTCTGCTGGTGTTTGTGGATTTCAGTGGCTTCCCTGTGTAGTCTAACATAATGATTGCTGGTGTTGTCCAGTACTTCTGTGTTTTGAAATAGGATTTCATGTCCATTTCAGGGCATGTTCAGCTACTGCCGATTTTTCCGGTTGTTTTAGTCTGCAGTGTCTCTCATGTTCTTTGATTCTTGTGTGGATGCTGCATTTTGTGGTCCCAACCTGGCCACAGCTGCAAGGTATCCGGTATACTCCTGCAGTGGTGAGGGGGTCCCTTTTGTCCTTTGCTGACCATAACTTCTGTTGTATTTTTGTGGTGGGCCTGAATACTGTTTGTAGGTTGTATTTTTTTCAAAAGTTTCCCCATTCAGTCCGTGACCCCTTTGATGTATGGCAGAAATACTTTATTTGTGGGTGGCTGTTTTTCTTCTTCAGTTCGGTGTTGTTTTCTCAGTTTGATGGCTCTTGTGATTTCATTCTTGGAATAGCCGCCATTTGCCTGTAGGGCCCAAGCCTGGCTCCCAGCACTGAAAAATACAGCCTGCGAAAGATCAACGAACTCTACCTAGCCACAAGGACCGGTGATCACTGCACACAAAAGACTAGCTAACGACACCCATCAATCACAGTGACAGATCATCTCCCCCCCTTACCACAACAATACATCCATAACAAAAAATACCCTGATCACCATAATCACATAATCTCCTGAAAAGGACAAAAAGCTGATCCCACAGCTACAAATACTCAAGTATCCCACACACTACACCAGAACACAGACAGAGTTCTAACTCCTGTCCTCTGAAGATGCCAGCCACAGAGACTGGCGAAACATTAGGAAGAAAAACCTTCAGAACACGGCCAAACAGCCCAAAAAACCTACAACAACCATTGGATCCCGGCCGTGAAAGCCTTCGAGAATACAATGATATGGATGGTTTAAGAGTTAGAAATTGTGATGTAAGACTTAATAAGGTTAGGTAAAATGGACAATTAATCTGATAATATTAGACATATATAAATAGAAACATAGATTGAATATGATACTAACTTTTTATATACATATAAAAAAATTATAGCGGATTAAATATAGTGTTATAAAGTAACTAGGAACATGTTAGAAGCAAGCTGAAGGCATAGGGAGTACAGGGTTGATGTTTAGGCCAATGCTTGTGTTTCTCCTCCTCTCCCCTGGCACAATGCGGTACTGATATGGGAAAGATCCCAGATGAAAGAAAGGGGGAGAAAGCAGAAAATATGTGAGGTGGAGAAGGGTGGTTTAAGTTAGGATTATGTTACTGTAGTAAGAATGGTAGTGAGGTACTATGATGTATTTTAGTAGGTTTTGTCTTTGTAGTCACATGGGGGGACCCGGAAAATGTTTTAATAACAGTCTGAAACAGTTAAAATATAAAGATAGTATCATGGAATGTATATGTCTTAGGTAGTGTAATCAAAAGGAAAAGAGTTGAGAATATAATTAATAAAGAAAATGCAGACATTATATTTTTGCAAGAGACATATCAAAGGAAAGAAGGTATAAATTAAGTGAAATTTTATTGGTTAAATAGATATGAGAAAGCATATGGTTCCTCTAAATCTAGGAGAGTAGCTATTATAATAGCTAAAATGTGAAATTAAAAAAGAGTTAAAGGATGTTTTGGGAACATATAATACAAGGTACGATAGGAGAACAAGAAGTGACGTTAGTAAATATCTATGCACCCAATGAAAATCAGATAGCATTCTTTTTTAAAAATATGCAGAGAAGTATTAAAATAAGAAAGTGTTGGGTTATAATGGCAGATGGATGTCATATGGTGATGAATAAAGAAACTGGTAAATCTAATCCAACCAGGGTTGAAATTAAAAATAGTATAACAGAACTAAATAAAATTATAAAAAGAATGGGTTTTAAGGATGTATGGAGGGAAACGCATTTTGATCAAAAGAGGTATACATTTTTTCTAACATATAAAAGTTATTCTAGTATAGATTATCTTTTTGTGTCATCAGAAATTTTAAGTAAAGTGTTAATCTCAGATTTAAGGTTGATAAACATTTCTGATCATGCAATGGTAACGATGGAAGTTGGATTGGATTTGAATGATGGATTTGAAGATGGAGATTGGATTTGAATATATTGAAAAATAAAAGGGTTATCGAAAAAATGAAAAGGAATTAAATGAAGTATGGCAAATTAATGAACTCGGTAATGATACAAATATAGTATGGGACATTTGGAAAGCAGTTGGGAGAGGATTAAGTATAAAATATTCATATAATTTGAAGAAACAAAAAAGAACAAAAGATGGTGAAGTTAGAGGAAGATTAACAAATATATTTTTTAAAAATATAAGTGGTAGAATCCAAGAGGAGGATAAAGAGGTGATGGAATTACAAATAACAAAAGATGAAATATTAGAAGCAGTATATATACTAAAGGGGGGGTAAAGCCCCAGGACCAGATGGACTGAGTGGATAATATTATAAAACTTTTAAAAATACATTGGTCCCAAAATTGAAATTATTATTTAATAAAATATTAGAAGGAAAAGAAATACCACTTTCTTGGAAACAATCTATAATTAATTTCGAAGCCAAATAAGGATCCTTTAGAGCCTGGTTCATATAGACCAATATTGCTAATAAATCAAAATGCAAAGATATTTACAGCACTCTTGGCAAAAAGAATGAATAAATTTGTATATATGTGAAGAATCATAGAATAGTGAAGTTGGAAGGGGCCTATAAGGCCATCAAGTCCAATCCTGTGCTCAATGCAGGAATAAAAATCAAAGGATAGTGGGTTGTCTAAGTTTCTCTTAAATGCCCCAGTGTTGGAGCACTCACCACAATAGATGGGGATGAAGTGCAAAAATGGGGACGAAGCACAACGAATTGCCCCCCCAGTGACCCGACAAACAATGAATCAATTCGTCATTCATCGGGTAATTTTTTATTTTATTTTATTTTATTTTTTGCTTTCCCTCCTCTTGCTATGTCTCGCAGGGCACAGCAAGGGGAGGGAAAGCAGGGATCAAAGTGATTGCGCAGCCGCCACTGCAGGATTGCTTTGATCCCTTTCCCCCTCTCCTTGCTATACCCCGAGGGGCATAGCAGGAGGTGGGAAAGCAGGGATCAAAGCGCTGCGGGTCTTAGCAAGAGGAGGGTGGTGGAGTCTCCTTCTTTGGAGGTTTTTAAGCAGAGGCTGGTTGGCCATCTGTCAGGAGTACTTTGATTGAAGTTCCCGCTTGGCGGGAGGTTGAACTGGATGGCCTCAGTGGTCTCTTCCAACTCTATGACTCTGTGAGGGAAAGCAGGGATGAAAGTGCTGCAGGGCTTTGCAAGAAGAGGGAAAGCAGGGATCAAAGCACTGTGGGATTGCTTTGATCCCTTTTCCCCTACTCTTGCTAAGCCCCAAGGGGAATAGCAAGAGGTGGGAAAGCAGGGATGAACGCAATTCCGCAACACTTTGATCCCTTTCCCCCTACTCCTGCTAAGCCCCGTGCGGCATAGCAAGGGGAGGGAAAGCAGGGATCAAAGTGATCCCGCAGCCGCAGCGGGGCTTAGCGAGAAGAGGGAAAGCAGGGATCAAAGCGATGCCACAGCAGCTGGAGGATCCCTTTGATCCCTCCTTAATCCCTTCCCTCCTCTTCTTATGCTGTGCAGGCATAGGAAGAGGAGGAAAGGGGAACCAAGCCATCTCCCAGCCCCGGGGGTGGGATTCCCTTCGGGCAGGCTTTAGCAAGCCGCCCAAAGGGAAAACTGCTCTGTGCTTATGCCCTCGAGGAACAGCTGATCCGCGGAGCAGAAGCAGATAGGGAATGAAGGGACGAATATAAAAGGGTTATATTTGTTGCTTCGTATTCGTTGGGGTCTCTGGACCCCAAGAATACGAAGCAACGAATATCTAACGAATCAGGGATATTTAACGAATATCCTGAGACATTTTTATATTCGTCCCCATGTCTACTCACCACCTCTCGTGGTAATTGGTTCCACTGTCTTACTGCTCTAACAGTTAGGAAGTTTTTACTGATATTCAGTTGAAATCTTGTTTCCTGTAACTTGAGCCTGTTGTTGCACTCTGGGATGATTGAGAACAGATCCTGCCCCTCTTCTGTATGACAGCCCTTCAAGTATTTGAAAAGTGTTATCATATCACCCCTCTGTCTTCTTTTCTCAACACAAACATGCCCAATTCTTTCAGTCTTTCTCCACAGGGCTTGGTTTCCAGCCCCCTGATCATCCTTGTTGCCCTCCTCTGAACTTGTTCCAATTGGTTTGCATCCTTCTTGAAGTGTGGTGTCCAGAACTGGACACAATACTCAAGGTGAGGCCTAACCAGTGCTGAATAGAGGGGAACTAGCACCTTGCGGGATTTGGAAACTTCTGTTAATGTATCCTAAAATAGCATTTGCCTTTTTTGTCACCACATCACACTGTTGGCACATATTCAGATTGTGATCTACTACAATTCCAAGATCCTTCTCGCTCATAGTATTGCTGAGGCAGATATCTCCCATCTTGTAACTGTGTATTTGGTTTCTTTTTCCAAGGTACAATGGTGCCTCGCTAGACGATTGCCTCGCAGGACGAGGAAATCGCTAGACGATGCCCTTTTGCAATCGCTACTGCGCTTCGCAAAACGATGTCTCCTATGGGGAATTTTCACTAGACGATGAGGTTTCCCATAGGAATGCGCCGACTAGTGGTGAAAAGCTGTCAGTGCATTCCGATGGGGACCCGCACTCGCTAGACGATGTTTCCCTATGGGAGATTTTCGCTAGACGACTGCGTTTTCCCTTGGAACGCATTGAAGAGATTTCAATGCATTCCAATGGGAAAACGTGCTTCGCTAGACAATGTTTTCGCTAGACAGCGATCTTCGCGGAACGGATTAACATTGTCTAGCGAGGCACCACTGTACAGTACTTTGTACAGAATTTCATTCTGTTGTTTTCAGCTCAGTGCTCCGGCTTATCCAGATCAGTTTGAATTTTGTTTCTGTGTGATCGGGTTCATTTGAATCTTTTGGCAGTTCCTCACTTTTGGTGGGAAATAAAGACGGAGACTTGTCAGCTAGATTCATGATTTTAGTTTTATTAGTCTCAGGCTTTTCAACAATTATTTCTATCGGGTCAAAACAAGATAACTCTGGCAACGGGCCATAACTTGAGGAAGTTAACTCGCGGTGAAAGTCCGGGCAACTCATTGGGGTGCTGGGCCAAAACGCTCTCGGTCGGTGGGGTTCCGAAGAGGGGCACTCCTCACCGCACAGATGGTTCCGCAACATGGGTGTCTCGCCCAGTCTCCTTCTTTGGGGGGTTTGTTGTAGGTGGAATCAGGACGAATCAGCTTTTTGCCTCTTCCCTGTCCACGTAGGAAGACGATAACTGTCCACTCTTGTATCTCTATGTCACGTTCCCGGGGGTTTCAACAGCAAAGTCCGGTAAACCAGTCCAATATCAGAAGTTCAGAGCCGATACCAAAATGCCAAAGCCAAATCACAAACTGTAATCCGAGGTCAGGGTCCAAAGCCAAATCACACAACATAGTCCGGGGTCAGAGCCCAAAGCCAAAGGTCCAGGGAACAAGGTTCAAGGTAGTCAGGAGCGTGGATACGAGCCAGAGATTTGACTTGTTGCTTCCACGAGCTTCCCAGCCGTCTGGGAGCTGATTATATAGCAAAACAGTCATTGAACTGCTGAAAGCCTTTCATCCTGTCAAAACTCAGGACTATCTGACCTGATGTTTCTGCGAGCAGCATTCCAACGATCCTCTGACCTTTGCGTCATAAGTCTTTGCCGAAGTCTAGCCCTCACCCTGGCTACTGGGGGAGGAGAATCTGGTGATTCAGCTGTCTGTGCTTCTAATCGCTCAGCATTCTCCTCAGCTGTAGTTAACCCCTCAGGTTCTGGATCTTCGGCTGAACTCATGACACTCTAACACAGTCTCCCCCTCTCACTTCGGCTCTGGATCAGGCAGCAATCTGCCAACCTTTAAATTCGGAAAATCTTTCAATAGCCCCATGCGCCTTTTCGTAATCAGTTTCTGGACCGCCTCATCCCTCCTTCCTTCTCATTCTCTTGCCCTCAAACCTACTGCCAAACCATCGTTCTCCCTGGGTATTTATGCTTTCCTCCCAAACTGACATCCTTTGCTCCTCCCCTTTTTCTTTCTCTCCCTCCTCTACCAGGCAAACCTCAACTTTTCCCTTCATCTTTTCTGTCTTTTCTAACATGATTTCTTTCCCCTCGGCCACGTCCATGCTACAACCCCCGTTTTCCTCTGTTAGGGTCTCTACTGCTGAGGACGGCTCACTTTCTTTTAGCTCTCCTTCACATTCTGACTTACAGGGTATTAGTTATTCTACCCAAATTTGTGTCATCTGCACATTCCTCTTTTTTGCCCTTTTTGATGATAGGAACATTAGCCCTCCTCCAATTGTCTGGCACCTCACTGTTTTCCCATGATCTCAAGAAAATAATGGACAGTGGTTCTGAGAGTTCTTCGGCCAATTCCTTCAGTACTCTCAGATGCAGTTAATCAAGCCCTGAAGATTTGATATTGGTCAAGGTGATAAAGTATTCCTTGACTATTATTTATCAATCTTCAGCTGCAATCCTGTCCCCTCCACTTGCACTTCTGGAGGTGCATAGTCTGTCCTATGGGAAACGACTGAGCTGAAATAGGAATTGAGCACCTTTGCCTTTTCTTTGTCATCTGTTATCATTTTCCCATTTACATTGAGTAACTGTGCCATTATTTCTTTTCTTTGTCTTTTGCTTTGCACATACCTGAAGAATGTTTTTTATTGCTTTTAGTGTCTCTAGCTAATCTCAGTTTATTCTCAGCTTTTGTTCTCCTACTGCCATCCCTTCATTTCCTTGCTACTTTTCTGTACTCTTCCTTGGAGACCTGGCTTTCTTTCCACTTCCTATACATGTATTTTTTGTTTTCATGTCCTCCCTGAGGTTAACTCCCACCCTTCTTGGACTCCTTTTCTTGTTAGGATCTCCTGCCATGGGACCTGTTGTTCTCATCCTTGTTCTGAGATTATTAAAATTGGCTTTTTTAAAATCCAGAATGTGTGGCTACACTTGAATTCTAGTAGAACATGGTCACTCTCGCCCAGAGTTTCCCTTACTGCCACTCCCTTCACTCTATTGGTTAGAATCAAGTCAAGGATAGCTAGTCCTCTAGTTTCTTTCTCCACTTTTTGTAGGAGAACATTATCAGCCACACCAGCCAGGAATTTTTTGGGAGGACCATAATTTGCAGAATTTGCCTCCCAACATATATCTGGATAATTGAAATATCCCATCACTACTATATTGTGTCTCTTTGACATCCTTGTAATTTGTTTTTCAAAAGTTTCATCTGCTTCCTCTCCTTGATTGGGTGGCTGTTAGTAGACTCAAACTACCATGTTCCTTTTGGTTTTTTTGCTGCAACTAGATTGATCCAGATACTCTCAATGGGACATCCAACCTCCTCCTCCTGTATTTCTGTGTAGGAATGCATATTTTTTTACATATACTGCAACTCCACCTTCCTTTCTATTCTCTCTGTTCTTTTTGAACAATTGATATCCTTCAATTGCTGTATTCTAGTCATGGGAGCATCCCACCAAGTTTCAGTTATTCCTATCAAATCATATTTGCCCACCTGAACTAAAATTTCCAATTCTTCTTCTTTGTTTCCCATACTCCTGGCATTTGTATATAGACACCGGAGATTGTGTGATTTGTGGCCTGTTTGTCTTAGTACCTTTTTTATGAATATTACTATTAATGTAAATGTTATTATTGATACCCATTTCAGCAGTTTGATCCGTTTCTCTTTTCATCTATCTTTAATTCTGTGCTTGCGTCTCCCTCCCCCTTCCAATTCAGTTTAAAGCCCTCCTGATGAAGTTCTTCATGCTGTGGCCAAACACATTCTTCCCAGTCCTTGTGAGGTGCAAGCAGTCCATCTTCCAGGAAGCTTAGCCTGTGGTCCCAGAAACCAAATCCCTCATGTTGCACCATCTTTGTAGCCAGTCATTCACCTGGAATGTTTCTCTTTCCCTTTCTGTTCCTCTTCCTAGTACTGGTAGGATGGATGAAAAAAACCCAGAGTCCTTGAGTTTCCTTCCCAGAGCTTAAAAGTCTGATGTGATTTCTTCTTGGTTGTGTCATTTGTTCCCACGTGGACAAGAAGAAAAGGATATGTATCCTTGGGTTTTATGAGCATGCACATTAGATGCTTCTTTGTTCGTCCCTAGATAAATGGTCCTTATCACCCATTGTGAAGTATGGAATGCTTTTAGACAGGTGTGGAATCTGCTTGCTCAGGAGGATCCCTGTACCAGGGTCTTCTTAATCCCTGAGTTTGCTCTACTCCCTCAATTAGCAGCAGTTGGTTTTTGTCAACTTACTGAAAGCATAGTTCAAAAAGTTCACAGTTCAAGAGTTGAATTTCTCACAATGAGGGCTTATAGCCAGAAATGTAAAGTCCCATAGTTCCTCTGGTCTCGTTGGTCTCCATCTTTGTGTCCTTGCTCTCTCTCTGGTTCTTCACCTTATTCCAAGCCAAACATACATACACCTTACACTTCAGCCCTTTTAATGTCCTCCTGTGGGATCTCGTCTATATGCTGTCTGGCAGACTCCTCTTCAAGAATCTGAAAGTGGTTTTGCAGTTCCACTGGTGAAGAGTGTCTTCTCCTTCTTTTGCTCCTAACTGTGACTTTTCCATGGTATTTCCTCCACAATGTTTACACTCTCCTCAGCACTCTCCTCCATTGCTTTGCTTTGGTTTTCTTCCATCTCCAGTGCCCCCTGTGACAGCTGCTGCTGCTCAAGAGTTCTGTCAATGTAGGCTTCATCTTCCCTTATAGCCTTGAGTGTGGCTACTCGCTGCTCCAGTTCTCTCACTTTTTCTTCTAACAGTGCCAGTAGTTTGCACTTGTTACATGTGTACGCTGTGTTACACTCAGGAACAAACAGAAACATAGCTCAAACTTTGCAAGTTAGTACAACTGAATTGTCTCCACCCTCCATAATCCCTGCTAGCTTTTTGCTCTCAACTGATTGTTTATGAATGCCTGTCCTTCTTATTTTGTTACCTTGACTGTAGCTGAGAGTGTCTACAAATATATCGCTATATCCAAAAGATCCCCCTTGGCCGTTGAACTCCCCCAGGGAAACTCCTGGTTGCTCTCCCTGGTTGCGAGCTCCCTGGGTCTGCCTCAACTTCAAAATGATCAATGCAGTTTTATAGGGGGAAGACTAATGTCAAATTTGTTTAGGAGAGCTTTGAATATAAATTATTTAACAGAGAAAAATAAAATGAAAGCAGGTATATTAACTTTAGATATTTTTAAAGCCTTTGATTACATGGAATGGCCAGCATTAAAGATATTAATACAGGTTTTTGTAGTCCAATCCCCTGCTCAATGCAGGAATACAAATCAAAGGATATCTGCCAGGTGGATGTCTAAATTTCTCTTGAATGCCTCCAGTGTTGCAACACTTCCCACTTCCCGAGATAATTAATTTCATACTGCTCTAAGAGTTAGGAAGTTTGTCCTGGTACTCAACCAATATGGGATAAAGGAGGTGAAAAATATGTAATAAGAAAAAAGATATGTAAATGGGAAAATTGGAAGGGAAAATTTTTTTAAAAATGAGGAACAATTAAGAATTATATTTGCAGAACAAAAATTAAGTTGGTTAAATTTAATGCAGTTGGAATTGTGGATAAAATATAGTGAGAAATTTAGATTTAAAGATAAGAAATTGACTAAATTTAAAAATATTATAAAGAATATGGAGAATGTGATGTAGGAAAGGAAGGAGAAAGGAAGAATGTTTGACGGAACAAGAGGATCAGTTAGAAGGGTAAAAAACAGATGTTGGGAAAATAGATAAAGAGGATTGGAAGAAAATTTGGAATAAGGGTTTTCAAAAATATGTCAATTAGGATAAAAGAAAATGGGTATAAAATAATATGGAGATTGTTCTTAACTCCAATAAAACAAAATATTATGGATGCTAATTCTAAGAAATGCTCGAGATGTAACAAAGAATTGAGAACATACTGGCATTTATGTTGGAATTGTGAAGTGGTACAAAAGGTATGGTGTAAAGAGATTAGAGAAATATTAGAATATTGAAATTTCATTAAAACAGCATTATTTTTAATAGAAAATTATGACATAAGTAATGTAAAAAAATGATAATGACCATGTTAATAGCAGCACGACTGCTCATTGCAAAAAAATTGGAAACAAAATTGGGTTTTCCCATTGCATAAATAGTATAACAAAATTTGGAACATTGCAATTAATGATAAATTGACTTCTGAAAGTAGGTTCTGAAAAGGATAATTAAAAACAAATAGATTTAATGATATATGGGAATGAATTTATAAATGCTGTATTAAGTAAAGGGAAAGGGAAAAAAGCCGAACTGAGATTATATGTATTTTTTGAAGGAATTTGGGGATAGTTAAATGATAGATTGAAGGTCAAATATAAGCAGTAAAAATAATTAAATAAGATATAAGGTATGTGTGTGTGTGTTTTGTATGTAATTAAATTTTACAATTAAAATGTGTTTTTTAAAAAGGTATCGCCTAAAAATTGAGTTTAAGACTACTTGGATGAATTGGATTATTGATATTGTGGAAGTAGGTATGCTATCAGGGTATAATAAGTGATCAGGTGGAAATTTCGCAGGTGCAGCTTTCCAAAATACTTGACATATATACAATTTTATGATCCTATTTAGTGTTATAAAATCTAGTATATTTCCCTTCTATTCTACCACCATTCTCTGATGAAAAGCCACAGATTTCACACATACATCAAAAAGGAGGGAAGTTGTAAGTTAAGGTGCCAGCTTTACAGTTTGGACCAAATAAGCAGTAAATGTACACTATCACCTATAGTGTTTCATTATAATTTAATTTTGCTTCTCCCAGACATATCATTTGCTCAGTTAAAGCTAATTTGCATTATATATATGCTTCACAATTCAGCAGGCCCTGTTGAATTTCAAGGCTGTTGATCAGGAGTTTGGACTAATGATAGCAGCCACTGTGCTTCTAAACAAGAAAACTGCCTGGCATTGTTTTGCATAAGTCAGTGGACCAAAGGGTTGGCCACTCTGGCCATAGCACTTTTCCCTCTACTTTTCTGTCATTCTGAGGTGAATTTCACTTTCTGCAAAGGCAACTTATATCAATCACCAAGCATGTAGGTAACCACTGTCCTACTCACATAAGTAGATCAGCAGACACAGGAACGCATTGGAGTCTAGATTAGAAGAGGTGCATCGGTTAATGTGCCACAAATATTTGGGAATTATTTACTTTTTTTATCCCTCTTGAAGGGCTGTGTTAAACTCCCTGATGATTCTCAGGAATGTAATTCTGCATTTTGCAATTAAGAGTGAGTGATTTTTCAAAATGCTACCACAGTTTGGATATATCCCTTTGTGTGATTTCAATTGTGGCAGGACACTGCATTCCGCATCTCCGCTGCTTTCCATGTGTTGAATGAGGGAAAACTTCCTTCTAAACGCAACTGGAATTATATGAAAGGGAAAGCCCAGATTTAATTTATCAAGATTAACTATGGGGATCCATGCTCTCCCCCTCCCTATTATTCCCATCACCTTCCCTCTGTTTGAAGAAGAAACCTTTGAAGTAAGGAAACAGTGCTAAGCCTAGAGGTTCCTTGTGAAACTGAGGATGTTGCTGGCTCCACCCATTCCCACTCTCCCTCCCAGGATAAATGGAGAGTAGAAGTAAAAAGGAGAGGGGCAGCGAGCACACTTCTGTGCTTTCTCTCATTTAGTACTAGTAATCTGAAACTTTAGCGCCTAAATAGGACATGCAGCTGAAAACCAAGGCTATTCAATGTCAAGTATGAATATGTGCAAGTTCTTCATAGTGTTTTTTTCTTTCTTTCTTACAGTTGATGACAGTGCCATTTTGGATTGCCAGTTCAGTGATTTTTATCATACTCCTCCATCAGGGTTTGAAAAGATACTCTTTGAACAACAGATTTTCTGAATATTCCTACTGACAATTTACACACTAGCACTTTTCTCTCAAAGCTTCACATTATTCCCAGAATGTAAATTTTACTAAAGTATAACTGTTTGGAAAAAGAACACATTACCGGCCAAGTGTATTGCCAGTTAGATTTGACTTTTGTGATGTGGACAATGTTCAAGCTTGATGTAAAGGGATACAGATGCAGTATTAAGTGACACATGACTTCAGTAATACTGTATGATATAATAGATTTAGACATGTTCGTGTGCTCTACAAAACTGTAGGTCTGATTATTGTTCTGATATTTCTAGTCTTCTCTACATACCCAGTCACAGAAAGTACTTTAAATCTTTATAGATTGTAGATGTCTTATACACAGCACTACACAACTACAATATTGGTAGCTCTTTTCCTTTTTAACTGCTGGGATTCCTGTTTAAATATTTGATTCTGAGTTTTTTTGTGTTTAAATTAAAGCAAACTGCTAAGTGTAAAAAGCCAAGTAACTGAAGTTGGTTATTTTGATAAAGCTTTACATTTGAGCTCTCCTCAGTTCTTGAGAAAACAAATTTTATTAAATTAAATTATTCCTATTATTTCAGTTCAGAAGACAATAAACATTCACAGGCTGCTCTATTCTCTCTCTTTCTGTAACGTTTTAAAGGAGTTCTTTTTTGTGTGTAATAAAATATCAAAACATACTTTTTTACAGATAGCATTTCTGTATACTCTGAAATCTGAAAGACCCCCCAAACTAAATTATCTGTTTTATTAAGTGAAATAATAGTTTCTGAGGAGATATTTGAAAATTCATTGAACGTACAAGATTATCAAATTTGAAAGGTTGTATTTCAAATGTAACTGTCCATTTTGTTTAGCTGCTGTAAATCCTGTTTTATTTTGTATACGCTGTTAGAAAATATGTTGAAAAAGCCAAGAGCTCTATATTACTATATTTATGTACTATCCATATATACTATCAGATTTTAAAGTCACTGTAGGAAATAAAAATAAAGTGCTTATTTCATAATACAGTAATGCTAGAAATATTTACTTTTCTATTACTTGTAGTAATTGTGTACTTGTATTTTTCTAGAATGAGGAACTTTTTTCTAAATACAGTAAGACCCCATATCCGCTGGGGATTGGTTCTCTCTCTCTCTCTCAAATATTTTCACATGCATTCTGGATTTTTTTCTTTTAATATTTTCAGACGTGGATAAGTGAATGCGCAAATACTGATCCCACAAATACAGGGGTCCTACTGTACCAAGTTTACAGATAAACTTAAGAAATTTACCAATTCAGTTCCTGTTGCTGGAAAAATCACTTTAGAAAGACTGTAAAGTACCTTGGTCCATTACTGTAGGATTATGCAGTTTTAAGAAAAATATGGATACATTAGTCAGACTTTCAGGGCACATTACTTACCATGGTGCAGGAAGTCATGCTAAAAGCAGTGCTTAGCCTTATGGGCACACTTTCAAGTATCAGTGCACATATAAATACGCATAAACATGTTTCTTTAAAAAATCCTGGTAAAAGCTAGTAAATATGCAAATTATACCAATCAAATATGTGAAAAATGTCAAGAACAACACAATTTTCCTAAATCAGGAAAATGGTTTAAAATTCCTTCATTTAAAATGTTTAGATACTCTCCAGAAGACAATGCCTTCAGGGTAGTTTACAAATATGAATAATGAAAGCAGTAAATAAAGTAATGGCTGTCACTATAAAAACAAATACATTTGTTGAAGTGGTTCAAAAATATCAAAGTATTACAATGTTAATATCCATAAATAAAACTTAAAATAGTAAAAGCAAAGATCACATTCAAAATCCAGACCTGAATGCTTATCAAATACAGAAAGTCTTAGCCCAACATCTGAATGTTATTGATGATTAGAATACCAGGCAAATTCCTCCTTAAGAGGCATTTCACAGACTGGACCCTGGCTTTTACTAAGGATACATAAGCATTTGCCTCCTAATAACTGCCATCACATTAAAATGTGGGACAAGCTATAACTATGAAGTGGATTCTGGACAAATAATTTAAAATTAATATGTCTACACAAGATCATTTTGATTTTCCCCTTTGTCCTCACCATTGCACACAACCCTTGACTTGCTATGGTGCCATGGTCAATAAATAACAGTTTTTAGCATACTACAACCTGATTCCTGGTGTTCTGAGTTTTTTTAAAAAGGATTGTCATATGGTAAGAAAAGCCTGGAGGATGTTGCAAGGAGACCCATTAAAAGCCATCCAGAAACTAAGGTCTTATTTCTGCATAGTTATTTCCAACTGAGTTTATATTATCATTGTACAGTACTTCTAGAGTTTACAAATTTTGTAAGATTGAGAAGCAGCATCATTAGATCAGGATTAGCAGCATTCACATATGCTGCTTGAAGATCCAGGAAAGCTTTACTACAGAAGGGTGTGAAGTTGAACCAGGTATGACCCAAGCTCTCCCACTATCTGAGATAGGAAGCAAAAGAGCTACCCCTTCCATTAGGTAAAGGTTCCCCTTGACATTTAGTCCAGTCGTGTCCGACTCTAGGGCGCGGTGCTCATCCCCGTCTCTAAGCCATAGAGCCAGCGTTTGTCCGAAGACAGTTTCTGTGGTCACGTGGCCAGTGCGACGGGGGGAGCAATTTCTACCATACACACATTGCTGGTATGTGAAGCAGTGCAACAAATCCACCATTCTTCCTCTGTGTTGGTGATGAGGGGGGCATCTACCTTCAGCCAGAGCCAGTCACAGTAGTGGAATCTCTACATTTTCTTGTGCTATAGGAAGGAAAATAGAAGGTGGAGCGCAAAGTAAGAAAAGTGCAATGATGACAGCAATAGCAGGGGAGGTGGGCTGCAGCATGATCTTCACATGCCACTGGAGGTTATCCCTACATAAAGCTGGTGAATTTTCTTGAATGATAGCTCTAAGGGGTCCCTGGACCAAAGGCATTATGGGAAGGTTATTGGTCTTGGGATGGAAGACATCACAAATCACCCCTCTCATAATACCTTGGCTTCAGGAGCTCCTTAGACCCAAGAATTGAAGAAGAACAGCCCATAGCATCAGCTTCCCGGAGCACCCAGAACCTTCCAGTCCCCCCTCACCATGCCTCATAGTTCTGAGTCCAGTTCTTGGCAGCCAGATTCTCAATAGGAGTGGTCTCAAGAGATCAGTCGCAATCTCTTGCTTACTGGCTAAATGTTCCTCTATATGTGCTTTAAATTAATTTAGGCTTGGGGCAAGTGCCTGCCCCATGACTGACCTGGCATTAACGAACAGTGACACAAGGCCAAGTAGGCAGGACAACTCAGATCGCTGCAGTTGGAAGAAAGGTTGGAATAGGCTCCCTCATTTTCACTCACATTAAATAAAAAAAAACATTTTTAAAGGTTGGATAGAATATTGTATCAACATTGGACTAGAATGCAAAATTGTTGTAGGCCAATCTATCTCTCCCTCAATATGATTGCAACAACTCTGGAACATCACATCCATACTTCCCCAGCCTTCCCCTTTCAAGAAAGGATTAATGACATATCATTTACATTGGAAATGTGGAGTCTGCTGAAAGTTTGTGGCTCATTTTATTTCTCTCATGCAGGCACAGGTGGCTAATGAATTTCTTGCTTTGGCCTACCAGGAAGTTGTCATTTCCAGCATTCAAGTCCATTCCAAGTGGGGCTTTGATTTTTTTTCCAGATCTAAAATGCACTTCTCAAGTGTGACCAATGCATCCCAATGCTTTTGGCAGGAATATTTGTTTTAGCCCGATCCATTATACTCCGGATTGTATTTAAGTTTCCACATCATATAGAAATGTAAAAAATAAGGGGATCCTCTCGAGGTTTATCTCTAACCTCTGTATGCTCTCTTCAAGCCCCATCTCAGCCTCAGACCCAGTAACTGTTTTAAAGACCAAATCCCAACTTCCCTAACATTCAGCTCCCTAGGAGACGAGTCTTCGCCCCCCTAACATTCCCTTCTCGAATAAACTTCCTCTTCCTATCCAGTAACACTTCGCTATACCAATGTCACCAAAATCCTTGATTTCTCCACTGCTTTTTAAGCGCTGCTGGACCGGGGGATCCCAAACAATGGCCTCAAGCGGAACCAGGAAGTCTTGTCTCTAGACGACTTCTAATTTTTATCTTCTCTATGTTCCTGCCAGAGTCTCTCTCGCTCTCCCCCACGCCTAGCCATTGACAAGGCCGCGCACGCGCAATCTCCAGCCGTTCCCTGAGGTTTCCCGTTGCGGAACGTCCCTCTCCTCCTCCCCTTTCGTGCGCACGCTGTTGCCGCTCCAGCCCTGAGCCGCCGCCGTTGCTGCCGCCGCCGCCGCCATGGCTGAGAACGCCGCCGCCGCCGCCGCCGCTGCCGGCCTGGAGAACCACCGCTTCAAGAGCTTCAAGAATAAAGGCCGCGACGTAGAGGTCTGTGCCGGCTTGGGATGGGCGCCGTGAGGCCCTCTTCTCCCCTCACAGGGGGAGTGCCCGGTTTTTACTTCCGCCGCCGCCAGCCTGCCTGCCTCTCGGAGCGCGGGTGGCGATGGCTCTGTGCCCGGTGGTCGGACCACCTAGGCAGACACCCCGACGCGCCTTCTTCCCGCCTCCGCCGCCCGCCAGGCCTAGTCTGCCTCCTCCTGCCCATACACACACACCCCCCCCCCCACCTCTACGGGCTGGCCCTGAGCGTCTTTTCCGTTCGGCGAACGGCTTCGCTCCCTTTTTGTTGCTCCTCCTTTCCCGGGCTTGGAGGCCGTGAGGCTGAGGGAGGGAGCTCCCTTAGGCAGGATGTTAGTGCCAGCGTGGGAAAATAAGGGGTTGGTATTTTGAAGATTTGGTTCCTCCTGTATTCGTTTGGCTCGCCACTTACTGTTGCAGAATCTCCTTATTCTTCATGGAGGCTCTGAAATGTGGGGCTTGACTGATGGCAGTTTTCCTCTTTCCCCTTTATTATTGTTCCAGGATAGTGGTGGTGGTGGGGTTCAGAATGGTGTAAGTAGTCCTTTTCTGCTAGCCTTTCTAGTGTTCAAGATTTCCATGTCTCTTTGTGCTTTCATCCAGTGTTTTAGGATTGTTGGATTTTGACAGGCAGTTTACCTCTCCACGGAATTCCCATTATGCTTGACCCTTTCCTCCTATTGTTCTTCACTGGTAAAGTTCAGAATGAATGTGCACATCCTCTTCTGGGTTCATTTTGCCCGGCATTCTACTTTCCAATCAAGTAGTCATCTTTTTATTTTTAAAATGTGTAGCTTAAGTAACAAAGTGAGTCAGAGAATTGCATTTTGAAAGCATAGTCATTGCTTTATAAATAAAAGGGTAAGTAGCTATAGGGAGAATAGGCTCCTACTAGTATTTTAGTATTCATTCTAAGTGCAAGAGTGAGGAACAAGTAGGATTGTCCTACATATCTCTTATCACTTCTGGTATGCAATATTGAAACCAAACAGTGATACGTGTAGAGTGAAGGAAAGGTTTATTGTCAAATGAGAAGCACTGAAAGACTTATGATCAAATCTATGAACAGTGGTATGTCCAGTGTAGCTGAAACCTTTAATATTGACTGGATTTTTCAAGGGTTAACAAGTTAAAACTGCAATCATAGGCACATATGTCAGACAGTAAGCCCCAACTGAATGCAGTGAAGCATCTGTCTGAGCAGACCGAAGTATGTTTGCACTGTTGGTTTAATCATGCTGGTTAGCCGCTAGTTTAGATGTGGGCCTAGTGGGAGGATAAGGTTGGGACCAACTCTCCCAGTACACAGGGAGGGCTTCCAGTAAAGTTTGTTGTCACAGATGTCAGTACTTGTGCACACTTAATGTGTGAGTTGTAAACTGTAAGATGGTATTTAACAGGAGTTCAGTTTACCTCTGGGGTCTCCAGTTGCTGCTCTCTATCATGGAGGAACAATTGCAAGGCCACATTTTAATTTCTTTCTAACTTACAATAAGGCAGGGAGAATCTGCAGTAGTAACTTGTTTCCAGTGAGCAACCTAAATGTAATGTCACCCAAATGGAATCTTTCAGTTCCTCAAAAATCTGTCCTCTGTGCCAAGTGATGGGGATACTGTCTTTCCTTAAGGTGACCCTGAAGAGCCCAGATATTGTCAGTGTGAATCCATACTAATGATAATGTTTCTAATATGTGTTGTGTGGTTGATAATGGTGACATGACAGTAATTTCAGTGTGCAATGTTCAGAATGTTTTACACATAGTCCCAGGGTGGATTTGATTTAAATCAATTTAAATCATAATTTTAAGCACTCCTCAGTAAGACTTGATTTAAATCATGATTTTTAGATGTAAAGATACATTCTTGCTGGTAGTTATAATCTTTAATATTTACAACGAGATGAAGATTTCATATTTAGAATAATAACCTGTCAGATCAGTAAAACAGATATATCAGAACTCATTTTAGTCCTCCTTTTGATGCATCTCTTGCAAAAATAAAACATCTGCCTTCTCTCTATTAATCATATTTTCAACTCTTTTTCCTTTTAATTATATTACTTAAGCTGTTCACATTTCATGTTGCAAATCTTATACTCTTAACCATCTCAAAATATTATTAACATTTTCCCTTTCAGGTCCCTCTATGTATCTGCGAAAACTTAACATTAAGCATATTGCACTTATTACTTAAACATAAACAATATCTAAATCTATATCCCCCTCCATCTAATCCCCTTATCTATTCCCAGCACTACACATATTCTTCTCCCCCTTCATTCCTTCTGGGAATTTCCCCATTTCACTACTTCACAGCTGCTGGGGTGGGAGAGAGGAGACGCAGAGGCATTGAACAGACCACCACCCTTCACCCCTTCCCACCCTCTACTTTTTTATTATTATTGTCATTTTTGTTTGTATATATGCACTTACATGCGCACATACATATACCTATATATACTCATATACCCATATACACACATACTTATATTCATATTTGACTCTTTCGTTGCTGCTAACTCTATTCTTTTTCCTCCTTTCAAACCTACTTTTTATAAAATGTGTGTAAAATTTACTACTAATATTATTCTTTACTGGGTACTAAAATATTATTACTTAACCTTATATTTCGTTACTTATTACCCTTTAACATTATCTTATATTATACTCTTCTTTACTCCCACCTGTCTTCTCCATCTCACTTGTGTTCACCTTCATTCTTATGTTTGTTCATAATCTGGAAAAGAATAACAAGTTTTCCTGTTTTATTGGATCCCAACATTTCTTAGTTTAGAATTAGCAAGTCCAAAGGAAGAGAATATTCTTTCGACGCCAGCAGAACAGGCCACTGCTGTTAAACGTGAAATCATTTCACTTTTAACTTCAACAGTTTCTGAATCCAAGTGCTTAAGTGACTTCCACCAGTTCACTGGTGTGACTTTCTTTAAAACATCATCAGCAAACATATATTTCCTGAATGATTCCCCCTTAGGTTTATTGTAGTTGGCAGTAGAGATGGATGATTGCTGGATACCCATGTCATAGCTAACTCCTCTTCTTCAGCACTGAAGGTTTGACCCTGGTACTGGAAATTGACAGTGTTTGTGAGAAAATGAGCTGGAGACAGTGCTTGTCTCGTACGTTTTTTAAAGCTTGTAATTTAATTCTATCAGTATGTACTTCTGTTTGTAAGTTTCTTCCAAATTTCAACAGCATCAGCAATGAAAGAGCAATTTTTCTGTATTTTGTTTAAAGCTTCAGAAATGGGTTTCGTAATGTTCAGCATATGTTCAACATTTCTCTTAAGCCGAATGTTGAAGATTTTGGCTGTGACAGTGCCCATCTATTTTTTTCTCGATTTTGCTCACAAACTGTCATCAGAATAGGCCAGTTCTTGATATATGGTTCAAAACAGTCCACTACAGAGTTCCATCTAACAACTTGTGGAAGCGTTAGCTAGGTTCCACCCATTCTTTTAGATCTCTTGCTGCAAAATGATAGTTACGGAAGTATTTAGCAATTTCAACAACATTACTCTTTATTTCTGGAACTAGGAGGTGCATCAAATGAGCACTGTAACCATATGTTATTAGCTTAGAATCATAGAAAAGTGAAGTTGGAAGGGGCCTACAAGGCCATCAAGTCCAACCCCCTGTTCAGTGCAGGAATACAATGCAGGAATAGCTTGGTAGTCTCTTCATGTTCTTATAAATTTCTTCTCATTTCGGACACATTTGCATCATTGTCTGTGATCAAACTGCGTACTAGACATTTGATTTCCCCCCCCCCCACATGTTGTTATAACTTTTGCTGCTACTTCTCCCAAGTTATTCTGCTTTATGCGCATTTCCTGAAGTATCCATTGTTTCTGCAAGGAATACATTCCCTTCTTCTGTTGTTGTACAAGCACATACAATAGGATCATTGTGAGCATTACTCCACCCATCAAGATTTAGGTTAACAATTGTACCTTCTATACTTGTTGCACATTGCTCAGTTTCTCTATCATATACTTTATCCAGCAGTTTCCCTGCAACGTCTGCTCTACTTGGTGGACTGTATTCTGGTCTCAATGACTGAATCCTATTAATAAAGTGTGGGTTTTCAAGCAGACGGAAAGAAGAGTTTGTTGCACAAACAAACTGAGCAATTTTTTCATCAATTAACTTTTTTCCTAATCTGCTGGTTTTTATCACAAACTTACTATGGTGGTTCCAGATTATTTCTTTCTTTTAGGTGATATATTGTGGATATGTGTGAATGTTGTGACTGATGCGCTACCCTGGACAGATAGCTCTGAAACAGTAGAACAAGAGGATGGTGATGTAGAAGGAGGATAGTTTCCAGAATCTTTTATGTTGATGGTAGATTTCCCTAAACAAAAAACATTTATGCTGTTATTTTATTATTCAGACTACTGATGCTTATTATGTATTTCTCATTGTTTTCACTCAGTGTAGCTTTAAAAGGAATATTTGCTTATTTCGACTCATTATTTCTTTTTAGCAACTGTATAAACATGCAGTATCATGCAGTAACAATAACGAATATATATTATTGTTCCAGCATGACAGTACCTCATGGCAGTCTTTAAAAGAAATTGTGAAATAAAAATAATTTACCAACCTGACAGTCCTGCCTCTTCAAACATGTTCCTTTCATCCGAGCACTTCTCATTGTTTCATTTGGGCCACCAGGCCTTGCATTTTTTTTGTTGCGTTGCTTGCATTTTGCAGCATACCTGCTTTTCCCATAGGTAGAGGAACTTCATTAAAATATTCCCGTACTGGGTCTCTTTTATGGCCTGCTGCCATTTTTCTCCTCAAGAACCTCAAGCTATGTGCACAAAGATCCAAAGCTTTGTAAGCTGCTCAGAAGGTTTCGCTTTTATTTTTACTGCTTCCCCTGGTACATATGTTTTTCACTCCAAACAATCTTCAAACCTAGCATTTAAGGTAATACGTTCATTTTTTGTACATGGATTTACAGAACAACAATGAGATTAAGGTCTTTTCCTCAGGTTTGTTTATTTTATACCATTTTTACTGTGAAAAAGTGCATGTTACTTAGCTTAGATAACTTGGATTACTTGAATTAGTTTACCAAAAGTGTAAATATTGCGGGAGAAATGTAGGGAACAACGACAGCCACTCTTTGTGGCCTTCATAGATCTTACAAAGGCCTTTGATTTGGTTAGCAGGGACGGCCTTTTTAAAATACTTCCCAAGATTGGATGTCCACCTCGACTCCTTAACATCATCAGGTCTTTTCATGAAGAAATGAAGGGCACTGTAGTTTTTGATGGCTCAACATCAGATCCCTTTGACATCTGAAGTGGAGTGAAACAGGGCTGTGTCCTGGCGCCCACTCTGTTTGGGATCTGTTTTGCTGTCATGCTGAAGCACGCATTTGGAACTGCAACAGAAGGTGTCTGTCCGAAGTGGATCAAATGGAAAGTTCTTTAATCTCTCTAGATTGAGAGCGAAGACCAAAGTCCAGCTGAAATGCATGCAGGAGTTCCTCTTCGCCCATGACGCAGCTGTTGTTGCCCATTCTGCTGAAGAACTCCAACAACTTATGAATCGCTTTAGTAAGGCCTGCCAAGACTTTGGATTAACAATCAGCCTGAAGAAAACACAAGTCATAGGCCAGGGCGTGGAATCACCTCCCTCTATTACCATCTGTACACAAGAATTGGTGGTTGTTCATGACTCTGTGTACCTTGGCTCAACAATCTCTGACACTCTCTCCCTAGATGTCGAGCTGGATAAACGCATTGGCAAAGCAGCTACCATGGTCTCTACACTCACAAAGAGAGTATAGCTTAATAAGAAGCTGACGGCATATACCAAGATCCAGGTCTATAGAGCCTGTGTTGTGACTACACTCCTGTATTGCAGTGAGTCCTGGACCCTTTGTGCATGGCAGGAGAGGAAGCTGAACACTTTCCATATGCGTTGTCTCCGACGCATTTTTGGTATCACCCGTCAGGACAAAGTTCCAAATAGAGCAGTCCTAGAACGAGCTGGAATGTTTAGCATGTATACATTACTGAAACAGCGACATCTACGTTGGCTTGGGCATGTCGTGAGAATGGCTGATGGTCGGATTCCAAAAGATCTCCTGTATGGAGAATGAGTGCAGGGAAATCGTCCCAGAGGGAGACCACAGCTGTGATACAAGGATATCTGCAAGCGGGATCTGAAGGCCTTAGGAATGGACCTCAACAGATGGGAAACCTTGACATCTGAGCGTTCAGCCTGGAGGCAGGCGGTGCAGCATGGCCTCTCGCATTTTGAAGAGACACTTGTCCAGCAGGCCGAGGCAAAGAGGCAGTCCCGAAACCAGCAAAATCAGGGAGCTGGACAGGGAACAGATTGTATTTGTCTTCAGTGTGGAAGGAATTGTCACTCTCGAATTGGCCTTCTCAGCCACACTAGATGCTGTTCCAAGTCCTCTATTCAGAACACGTTGCCATAGTCTCTCAAGACTGAAGGATGCCTAATCTAATCAAATATTGCATAAATATACAGTCTCATGCTACATAACTAAGCTGTATTTCATGCTTGGTTCTATAATTAAATACATTTCATGCTTGGTTCTATAGTTCAATACACTGAACTGTAATGTATCTTAAATAGAAAATTTTATTTAGAGTTTTGCTGGAAAAGCATTTCATTAAAATAAATTTGATTAAAATAAAAAATCCAATTTAAATTTTTAAAATCCAACTTAAATTTTTAAAAATCAATTTTTTGTCCCACCTATGAAGTTCAGTCAGTTAGATGGGTACAGTCATTTAAATACAACTTGTGTTTAAGGAATGTTTATCTTTGTTCTTTACTATGATGTCTGTCATCTTGTAATAGAGAGGCGTATGCAATATTTTGAGTTAGGTTTAGGATTGTATCAGGGATGAGCCCTGCTATAGAGTCTGCAACTTCTTTCTCTTTCCATCTTAAGACAGCATGTAGATTGCATGCTCTGACACTGAGCTTTCCCACTTTTGGAACACTGCCTGGTAAGCAGACTCTTTTAATCCCAAAAACTAGCACAAAGATTTTTGTGCCTTTTAGTTGGCCTAATAAATATATATCCTGTGTTATGTGTATTTTAGAAAACTTTTTAAAAAGTTGCTCTGTACAGATATTTTTGTTGTGTAGCATACCTTGAATATGTATATTTTCAAATGTGCTTTTATTAGCATGATAACATTTCCACTGAAACAGAGCAAGTCTAGAATAACATACTTGTGATGTTTGTATCTTTAATGATAGGAAACTTTTATATTAATTTTAATCATGAACATGTGTAAATAGCAGTGTTTAGCTCCAGCCAGGTATCAAATGTGGAAGTGATGGCATGAAATTGTATGAACTGCAGCTTGATGTGCAGATCTGTCATAGGATCAGATCAACCAAAGCATTTATTTTATCTTGCCATTCCAGGAGAGAGCTGCAGGTGGTTAACATCCAAGATAAAAATTGCATTACAAATTTCAAATTAAATATATTTTTCAATTTAATTGTGGAACGACAGCAGATTGAAATGTGTTGCCATACTAGAAATAAATATGTGGTGACAATAATGCTTTTAGTGCCACAGATGTAGCAGAAAGTTTTGTCTTTCCTCAAGCTTTTTCTCCTATTGGTGCATGTGGGAAATGTATCTCTCCTGGATTCAGGATTACTATTGTCCTGCTGACACAAAGCAGTCTGAGTTAGGGCATCATTTCATTGAAGTGATCACTGATTGATAGCCACTAAATATGATTAATATTAAACAGTATGAGTATTTATTTGAAAGAGATTGATTTATTAGTGATGTAGGTAGTCCTTATTTTCTAAATAGCCTTATAGTAAGTCAGAGTAATCATAGTGAAAAGGAAGCCTTAAGCAACAGGAATTGAGTTTTTGACCAGCTGAGATAGCAGCATCTTGCAACCTAGAACCAACACTTTAATACTAGTATGTGCAGTATATATAAATATATATATGGATTCTGTAAATACAGCAGAACATTAAAATTTGTACAGAAACTTTATTTTCATCAGCCTGATGAACTCTGTTATCTCTGGATAAAATGTGAGAGTGTGTGTAAACAAGCAACAATATTCTAAATATATTAAAGTTTCAGTGCAACAGAGATTAGAAAAAATGTTTCTTTTTTGTCATTCAAATGATGGGGTCTTGAGGGGTTTTTTTTGTTGGTTGAGAAATCTGGTGAGTTCAGAAACTAAGATGCTAATAACATTGCTTATGGGGCCCAGTTATGTACAAAAACAATGAGCATTCAGTGTTACCAGATTCCACTGTATTTTCCTTTTCTCCCTAGATGGGTGCAATAGAAAATTTGGAGCACTCTGCAAACGCAGATGAAATGTTTGGCTACAGACTTCAGCTTCTATTCTGAGAACTTCAGCTTTATTTTTTATTTTTGTCCATAATTAAAGAACAGAATAAATTATATGAGAAATACACATTTGCTTAATTTATGTACTGCACATAGCTGACAGAGTTCAGTTCTTCTGGGAACAAGTTTTAAACAAAGATCTAACAGTCTCTGCAGGCATAAGATCAAAATAGTGGAGGATGTGACATATAAGATATGCAGTACCCCAGCAATGATTATTGTGGTAGTAGATGGATACATTTTATTCATAGTGGAATGTGTGGTATTGTGATTAGGTTCTTTGACACTATCCTCTTTTTCCACTCAGTTATGTACTTTGGTTATCTTGAATTCTTACTTCTTGTATATTACTTGTTTCATTTAGATATATGCTTTTTCTACAGCTTTTTTGGTTTTTTAAGGGCCACTTATAGGTTAAGGTGGGATTTAATGGTTGAAATCCTGTTGTGCAGTTGTGTGTGCACAGTGGGAATGATGTAATCAGCAGTGGCAAATCATAGTTGATTAAATGCTTCCTTTGGCATTTTTGGGATGCACATGACCCCACTGCATTGTGTATGAGTTCTGTGCACCCCAAAATCACCAAAGGAAGCCTTTAATCAGTGGTGATTTGCTGCTGCTAACATAATTCCTGCTGCACAACAGGATTTCAGCCAGTAGGATCATTTTGCTGTGCAATGAGGATCTTTTTCTGTAACATAAATCTTCAAAATCAGTAGAAATTAAATTAAATTAAAATGTAAGAAGAGCAAATATTAAGTAAAATGGGGTGAAAATGCCTTTGATTAAAAGCAAAAAACCCCCCTACAAACCACTAGAAGATGAATGTTCTTGAGGAGTACCATTTTGCTTTCCTTAAACTGATAAAAATGACATCAGGATTGGAGGAAGTCCCTCATTGTGTAGATTGAGATTTTTCCTTTTGATGCACTGTGTACCACTTGATGGCAATCATGAAACAGAGGTTACTTTCTGTCCACAGAATTATTGCCAATGTTAATGTAAGCTACAGTTTGAAAACTAGATTGCCAACTTGATTGGAGGTTTTGCATTACAGTTCCTAACTGTAATTTCTTACCATTGGCCGTGCTGATCTAGAGGCCAGCTGAGAAAGGCTGCTGTGAACTTTGGGTAGGTGACATTTCACGGAAGCAAATTTACACATTGATTATGATTAAACTGTTCAAGTTGCAGATACTGTAACTGTTACATTCGCACTGGACCAGGTTTCTCTAATCTGAGTATCTCTAGATATGCTGGATCAGAACTCTGCTACCCTGGATGTTGGCCATGTTGCTTTAAACTGATGGGAATTGTAGTTGGAAATTTGGGGGGGGGGGAGATTAAGATTGTGGAGAGCAGTGCTTAGACAAATAAGGTATTATCTGAGTATCAAAACATAATATGATATAGTTTTCATTCTGTATATTGAGAATGCAACAGTTTTTCTTCCTTAACTAGACTTGAGGTCAGGTTGAAAAGGATTTAGATTATCTTGTGTTGCTAGTGGTCAGGGCGGATTTGTTTTAGTAAGTCTAGATTAAATCATGATTTTCTACATGAAAACTCATTCTTGCTGGTATAATCTTAATGTTCTCAACCAGATGAAGGTTTTGTTTTTAGAATAACTTTTCAGATTAGTTTTACAGTTATATCAAAAAGTACTGATTTGGTTATATTATTAGAAATACATCGTAGATAATTATGAAATTACTGTGAGGTGAACTCCAGTTTAATAGGTCTCTCTATTAATTATTTCATATTTATAATTATTTAATAATTATTTCATATTCTCTAAATATGAAATAATCATTCATATTTAGAGAACTTTCCTGCTGTACTTTATTGGAAAGAGAAAAATAAACATTAACTTAATAATAACAATTTAAATAGTTTTATTTAACTAAAACAATAATATTGTGGTATATGTATTCTTGTATTTGCTTAAACATCCATGTTTGTTAACTGATGTGGTTAAACAAGGTATCTTTTTTTAAAAAAACTTAAAATATTGTTCTCTGTTCATCTTCTTGTTTGTTCATAATCTGGAAGAGAAAAACAAGCTTTCCTGCTTTATCGGGTCCCAAATGATTTCTCAATTTAGAATGAACAAGTCCAAAGGAAGAGAATATTCTTTGGATGCCTGCAGAAGAGGCCACTGCTGTTAAAAGTGAAATTATTACAACAGTCTTTAAATCCAAGTGTGACTTTCTTTAAAATATCATCAGCAAACATATATTTCTTGAATAGTTCCCCCTTAGGTATGAAATGTATTATAGTTGGCAGTAGAGATGGATGATTGTTGAATACCCATACCATAGCTAACTCCTCTTCCTCAGCACTTAAGATTTGACCCTCGTACTGGATATTGATAGTATTTGCAAAAAAAAAAAATGAGCGGGAGACGGTGCTTGTCTCATTTGTCTTTTTAAAATGCTTAAAATTTAATTTTGTCAGTGTGTACTGTTTTTAAGTGTTCACTCAGCATCAGCAATGAAACAGCTATTTTTCTGTATTTTGCTTAAAACTTCAGAAATGGGTTTCAAAATGTTCAGCATATGATTCAACATTTTTCTTAAACCCAGTGTGGAAGATTTTGGCTATTATAGTGCCACTATTTTCTCTCGATTTTGTTCATTTACCTCTCATCGGAATAGACCAGTTCTTCATATACTGCTAAAAACAGTCCACTACAAAGTTCCATTGAACATCTTGGGGGGGCATTAGCTTGGTTCCACCCATTTTCAGAGCTGCTGCTGCTGCAAAATGATTGTTACAAAAGTATTTAGCAATTTCAAGGACATTAGTCTTTATTTCTGGAATACTGAAGTCTTTGCCTAGTAGGTGTATCAAATGAGCCCTGTAACCACGCATTATTAGCTTTGTATTCCCTTCCTGTTCTAAATTTCTGCTCATTCTGGATACATTTGCAGCATTGTCTGTGACCAAGCTGTGTACTACACATTTGAAATTTTGTTCACATGTTATTATAGCTTTTGCTGCCACTTCTTGTAATGCTGTGTGTGCATTTCCTGATGTATCAATTCTGTAAAGAAGACATTATCTTCTGTTTTATACAATCATATGCAACAGGATCGTTGTGGACATTACTCCAGCCATCAAGACTTAGGTTAATAATTATACCCTCTAGAGCTGTTGCACATTGCTATGTTATTCTGTCATACACTTTATCTAGCAGTTTCCCTGGAACATCTGCTCTGCTGGGTGGACTGTATCCTGGTTTCAGTAACTGAAGTGTGGGTTTTAATCAGA
The DNA here is from genome assembly GCA_037013535.1 of Intellagama lesueurii. Lineage (NCBI taxonomy): Eukaryota > Metazoa > Chordata > Lepidosauria > Squamata > Agamidae > Intellagama > Intellagama lesueurii. Next base: position 188,410,510 of record JBAJHW010000001.1, on the reverse strand, counting down.
CAAAAAGAAGAGTTTGTCGCAAAACAAACTGGGCAATTTTTTCATCAGTTAACTCTTTTTCTAATCTGCTAAGTCTTTACCACAAACTCACCTGTAGAGGCTCCTGGATGGTCGGCTTTTCTTTCTTTCTTTTAGGTGATCTACCGTGGGTGTATGATGATAAAGTATGATGTGACTGAAACACTATCCTGGACAGGTAACTTTGAAACTGTAGAACAAGAGGATAGTGATCTTGAAGGTGGATAGCTTCCAGAATCCTTGATGTTGATGATGGATTCCCCTAAACAAAAAAAGTCAATACTTGCTGTTATTTTATTATTTATACCATTTAGTCTTCCTCATTGTATTGGCTGCCACTCAGTACTGCCCAAAAAAGGCGTACTTGCTTGTTTCAACTTTTTATTTCTTCATAACAGCTTTATCAAAATGGCAGAATATGCAGTAATAATAATGAATATAATTTTGTTCAAACATGATAGTTCCTCAAGGCAGTCTCTTAAGAAATATCAAGATGCATTGCATTGTTGTGATAATTCTAGGTAACATCAACTTGTCTAATTCTACAAGCTTTATTTATCTACATTGCTTTTATGTTTCATAAGCACAAAAATACATCAGAAAGTAGCAAGTTAATATGTGTTGAAAACATTCTTACTGGCACGAAAACTGTAAGCACAAATGTTTAAAAATAAATTGCCATCCAAATGTTTTACAACTTAAAAAGTTCTAAATAAAAAAAACAGTAGGACCCCCATATCCATGGGAGATAGGTTCCAAGTCCCCACCCACAGATGCCATGGATAGTAACTAATCCATTTGCACCAAGCAGTGGCCCACATGAAGGTCTTTAGAAATGTCTGACATTGGCAAAAGATTAAGGGGGGAAAATCTTGTGGAAAGTCCATCCAGTGACTGCAGAATACTGAGAAGGGTGGTCACATTGGGGGGGCGGCAGAAAACTAGATGGAAGGAGGAATGGAATAGACTAAACTAGAAGGACATGTTTGACCCAACTAAAACCCTTAAAAGGCCTCTTAGGCATCCTTCAGTCTCAAGAGACTATGGTAAGGTGCTCTGAATAGAGCAGCGGTCCCCAACCTTTTTGGGACCGCGGACCGGTTGGGGGGTGCGGGCTCCTGTACTGCAGTGAGTCCTGGACCCTTTGTGCACGGCAGGAGAGGAAGCTGAACACGTTCCATATGCGTTGTCTCCGACGCATTTTTTGTATCACCTGGCAGGACAAAGTTCTAAATAGAGTAGTCCTAGAATGAGCTGGAATTTTTAGCATGTATACATTACTGAAACAGCGACGTCTACGGCGTGCGTGCGTGCAGGGGGGCAGAGATCTGTCTCCGCGGCCCAGTTCCAGGAGGCCCATGGACCGGCACCAAGCCATGGACCGGGGGTTGGGGACCCCTGGAATAGAGGACTTGTAACAGCATCTAGTGTGGCTGAGAAGGCCAATTCGAGAGTGACAATCCCTTCCACACTGAAGACAAATACAATCTGTTCCCTGTCCAGCTCCCTGATTTTGCTGGTTTCGGGACTGCCTCTTTGCCTCGGCCTGCTGGACAAGTGTCTCTTCAAAATGCGAGAGGCCATGCTGCATCGCCTGCCTCCAGGCTGAACACTCAGATGTCAAGGTTTCCCATCTGTTGAGGTCCATTCCTAAGGCCTTCAGATCCCGCTTGCAGATATCCTTGTATCGCAGCTGTGGTCTCCCTCTGGGGCGATTTCCCTGCACTCATTCTCCATACAGGAGATCTTTTGGAATCTGACCATCAGCCATTCTCATGACATGCCCAAGCCAACGTAGACGTCGCTGTTTCAGTAATGTATACATGCTAAACATTCCAGCTTGTTATAGGACAGTGGTTGGGAAACGGGTAATTTACCCCAAATGGGTTAAAAATGAAAATCCTGGGGGTAATGAGCAGAGCGCTACCCCCCACCCCCCACCCCAGCAGCTGAGCCTCAAACTGTAAGCCACCTCTCCCTGCTACCTTCCTTGGTTCCGGCAGTTGTAGATCAGTTCTTTTAGAGATCGGAAATAAGCCGGCTTTATTGTTTACGGCTGTAGAACAGCCCGGGACACTCAAGCCGGCTTGTGAATGACTACTTCCGCCGGAGCTTAATAAGGCGGGAAGGAAGGTGCGAGAGAGGGAAGGGTGGATTCATCAAGCTTATTTAAAGGTAAGATTGTAGAAAATTTAAGGAGGGAGGGTGGGTGTATGTGAGAGAGAGACTGACTTTCATAAAGCCATGAAAAAAGGTGACTGCAAGGAGAGAAGGCTCCAATTAAGGCAGGAAGGTGCGAGAGAGAGACTGGGTGGTTTCATCAAGCTTGCTTAAATGTAATGAGAGGAAACGGACATGCAGTGGTGCCTCGATTTACGAAATTCATCCGTATTGGAACGGTGGCCGTAACTAGAAAATTTCGTAAGTTGAAGCACCGTTTCCCATAGGAATGCATTGAAAACTATTTAATCCATTCTGGCCAAAGGAAAAAAATCACCAAAAAAATAAAAGCCACCCCCGCTGCCCTCTGCCTCCAGTGGAGGGCAGCGGGGGCGGCTTTTATTTTTTTGGTGATTTTTTTTCTTTGGCTGTGGAGGCAGAGGGCAGCGGGACGGGAGGCAGAGGGCAGCGGGGACGGCTTTGGAAGCCTGGCTTCCCCGGGGACAGGAGGGAGAGGGCAGCGGAGAGGGTTTGGACGCCCAGGAAGCCGGCACCCGGCGCGGAGTTCGGGGCGGCTTTTGGCTTCCCGGGCTTCCAAAGCTGCACCTGCTGCCCTCTCCCTCCTGTCCTCGCTGCCCTCTGCCTCCTGTCCCCGCAGGGACAGGAGGCAGAGGGCAGCGGAGGGGGTTTGGACGCCCAGAAAGCCGGCACCCGGCGCGGAGTTCGGGGCGGTGTTGGAAGCCCGGGGGCTGAGCCTCCCTTTTCCTAACCGTTGGGGCAAAGAAGCAGCCTCTTCGCCACCAACGGTTTGAATTCCCCACCTTTTTTCCCTGCCTTTTTCTTTTCGTAACTGGAAGCTCCGGCCACAAGTCGAAGCAAAATTTTGGGGCTGGAGCTTTTCGTAACTCGAAATTTTCGTAAGTAGGGACGTTCGTAAGTCGAGGCCCCACTGTACTGAACTGAAGCAACTGATCATTGAAAATGTAGGGAGGTGTGTGTGTGTGTGTGTGTGTGTGTGTGAGAGAGAGAGAGAGAGAGAGAGAGAGAGAGAGACACTTGACTCATAAAACCGTGAAAAAAGCAACCTTCAAAATTTAATCTCCACTGCATTTAGCTCTGCAGTTTCTGCTGAGAACAGCAAGTACTTCAAGATTCTGTTTAGACGCTGAATTTGTACTGGGCAGAACCGGAATATTTAGAAGAGTCTCGCTAACAGCAAACACCTAGTAAAAGACAACCAACACACCTGGGACTAGATGTCTGAAGTGTGTAGCAATTGCGTTTCTCTATTTCTCATCCCCAAAGCAGGCAAGAGTATCATAGTTTATTCCCCAAATCTGAATCCCTGTCTCTCTGCTCCTGGTCCTGCTTTGACTGCAACACCAAACAAAAGGTCTTACAAACAAAGACTGTGGCTTTCTTTATTGAGTCAATCCATCTCATGTGCATTCTTCCTCTTTTCCTACTGTATTGCACTTTTTCCTGCATTGCTGCCTTTTCCAGTGAGCTTGTCTTCTCATGCCACTGTAGTACAATACCCTTTGTTTGGTTATTTTAGCTTCTAGTGAGAGTCCACGCTTAATTTGCTTTACTTATCTCTCTGACAAGTCATGCTATCTGTAAAACTCTTTTCCAACACTACATTTCAAATAAGTGAAATGTGTGTATACACTTTATGTAGTGTATAAAATGTGTATTAAAAGTCTGCACTCCTATATATAGCTGCTTTTCTGAGGGTGGTTTACTTTGGAGGAAACAAGTCCAGGATTTCATTGTACTTAATAAGCTTTATAAATGTTGTTGTTGTTTAGTTGTTAAGTCGTGTCCTACTCTTCGTGACCCCATGGACCAGAGCACGCCAGGCCCTCCTGTCTTCCACTGCCTCCCGGAGTTTGGTCAAATTCATGTTGGTAGCTTCGATGACACTGTCCAACCATCTCATCCTCTGTTGTCCCCTTCTCCTCTTGCCTTCACACTTTCCCAACATCAGGGTAATTTCCAGGGAGTCTTCTCTTCTCATGAGATGGCCAAAGTATTGGAGCCTCAGCTTTACTATCTGTCCTTCCAGTGAGCACTCAGGGTTGATTTCCTTCAGGATGGATAGGTTTGTTCTCCTTGCAGTCCAGGGGACTCTCAAGAGTCTCCTCCAGCACCACAATTCAAAAGCATCAATTATTCGGCGGTCAGCCTTTTTTATGGTCCAGCTCTCACTTCCATACATTGCTACAGGAAAAACCATAGCTTTGACTATGCGGACCTTTGTCGGCAAGGTGATGTCTCTGCTTTTTAAGATGCTGTCTAGGTTTGTCATCGCTTTCCTCCCAAGAAGCAGGAGTCTTTTAATTTCGTGGCTGCTGTCACCATCTGCAATGATCATGGAGCCCAAGAAGGTAAAATCTGTCACTGCCTCCATATCTTTCCCTTCTATTTGCTAGGAGGTGATGGGACCAGTGGCCATGATCTTAGTTTTTTTGATGTTGAGCTTGAGACCATTTTTTGCGCTCTCCTCTTTCACCCTCATTAAGAAGTTGTTTAATTCCTCCTCACTTTCTGCCATCAGAGTGGTATCATCTGCATATCTGAGGTTGTTGATATTTCTTCCGGCAATCTTAATTCCGGTTTGGGATTCCTCCAGTCCTGCCTTTCGCATGATGTATTCTGCATATAAGTTAAATAAGCAGGGAGACGATATACAGCCTTGTCGTACTCCTTTCCCAATTTTGAACCAATCAGTTGTTGCATATCCAGTTCTAACTGTTGCTTCCTGTCCCACATATAGATTTCTCAGGAGGTAGATAAGGTGGTCAGGCACTCCCATTTCTTTAAGAACTTGCCATAGTTTGCTGTGGTCCACACAGTCAAAGGCTTTTGCGTAGTCAATGAAGCAGAAGTAGATGTTTTTCTGGAACTCTCTGGCTTTCTCCATAATCCAGTGCATGTTAGCAATTTGGTCTCTAGTGCCTCTGCCCCTTCGAAATCCAGCTTGTACTTCTGGGAGTTCTCGGTCCACATACTGCTGAAGCCTACCTTGTAGGATTTTGAGCATAACCTTGCTAGCGTGTGAAATGAGTGCAATTGTACGGTAGTTGGAGCATTCTTTGGCACTGCCCTTCTTTGGGATTGGGATGTAGACTGATCTTTTCCAATCCTCTGGCCACTGCTGAGTTTTCCATTGATGATGATAAAAAAAATAGCGCACTGGTCCTTTGATGTTGGGCTGTGGCACCAGGGTGGGTGACATGATCTTTAGCCTGGTTTGTTCCTTTTTGCACACCACACACAGAATGATTAAAGTGGTAGGAAAAGCCCCCCCCCCCCCCAACCCGGCTGTCTCTAGCAAACACGTCATTGCTAGCACCACTCTGGAGCCATTGATGATGATTAAATCCTCTGCGAGCTAGCAAAAATTTAATGCAACTTGCTAGGCACGTTGGACACCTTACTACTCCCTATACCACCCCATGGCTGGTGTGGAATGTGTTCCAGCAAAAATAGTGCACATCTTTATTAAATATGGTGCATCCTGCTAGTTCGGTACACAGCCTGTGTAGATTTAATAAGATTTTGAATTCAAATAATGTATCATTTCCTTCCTTTCAAATCAAGGGGGTAATGTTGGCGTATATAAAATTTTTGGGGGGTAAAAGGTAAAAAAGTTCCCTGACCCCTGTTCTAGGACTACTAGTCATGAACAACCTCCAATTCTTGTGTGGAGATGGTAATAGAGGGAGATGAGTCCACGCCCTGGCCCATGACTTGTGTTTTCTTCAGGCTGATTGTTAATCCAAAGTCTTGGCAGGCCTTGCTAAAACGATTCATGAGTTGTTGGAGCTCTTCAACAGAATGGGCAACAACAGCTGCATCATTGGCGAAGAGGAGGTCCCACATGCATTTCAGCTGGACTTTGGTCTTCGCTCTGAATCTAGAGAGATTAAAGAGCTTTCCATCTGATCTAGTCCGGAGGTAGAAACCTTCTGTTCAGCCACAGCACAAAGAATTTCATCCGGAGGGCTGCACATCTCTGCAGCTCTCCAGCAGGGAGAGGGAGAAGAAATGTCCTTGTGATGTTGTGCGAAACTTCTGAAGCACTTATATTGTAGGAAAAGAATGTTTGAGGCAGAGGATTTCAATGAATGGACTTCTTTATACTAGCCCATATTGTAGTAAAAGTAAAATAAAGCATTAGATTCATATTAAAAGGTAAAAGGTGAAAAATAATTTTATATCAGCTTCCCCCCTCAGGAGACTCGGAAACCCCAAGTTCACAGAGGCTAATCATAAATCGGCCCATTATTGTAAATTGATCAGTGAAGAAGGCCAGCTCTTGACTAAAACCACCACAAGGTATCTGTAATGATCTAGGCAGATGAGGGGTAGGCACATGAGGAGGTGCTTTGGAGCAAAGCTTTCGGAAGAAGGAGAGCACACTTCCAGAACACTGAATACAGCAACAGAATAAAATGCAATCAAGAACAATAAGAGCTGCCAGCCCCAGTGCTTTCCACAACAGGGACAACCCCTGTACCCATGATGTGAGCCATTGCCAGCCAGTGCCCGGATGATGAACGCCAATTTTATCCAGGGCCTTTTGAATAGCGTCTAAATCTTGGCTGATATTCTTTGGGGGCACATTTCGGATGCACTTCGCCTTCAAGAATTTACACAGGCCTCCTTGGCATAATTACCATCAGAAAATCAATGCAAATCCAGTTCTGTTCACTAAAATTCCGGAGGTTTTCAAGCTCTGAGGATATAGATTTCAAAGCTCTGATGGTATGATTCCTGAGAATGGTGATCTTACGGCCCAGCTGACAATTCACTGGTTCAAATTTAAGGTGGCCCAGAACTACCAGGGTTAATGTGCTGAGGATACCAGCTGGGGAGAAATCAGTGACCTGCAATTGCCCCATAGTTTGGCAGAAGTCCTGGGTCAGTGATCTTTTGGGAATGCCACTCTCGGTGCCTGGAAATTGAAACAGGGTATGGAGAAAAAATGGGCAGAACCATCCCAGTCGCCACACTAGCGGATAAATGGTGGAAGTTTGAGAAGATGCCCCCCTCCTTAAGAAACCAGAACCCAGGTTCAGCATAAAGAGGGTATTCACCGTTGTGCATAGGATCAGCAGTCAAAGTCAGGGAGGAAATGTTCAGTACCAGTTCCAAGTAGTGAAACAACACTGAAGTGTAAATAGCCAAATGATCATCATCTGTGGGTTTATCTGTGGAAAGATAAACCTACCAGAGTCCAGGACCGTGCTACAGTGATATTTGGTTTTTGTAACTGGTACAGGGACACAGCGATGCTGCACTCATGTATTGTCCATGGTGGTGTTTGTGTGTCTATATACGTATGCAGTATAGGAACACGACTTTCCGGGGGGCAACTGGTCCTTCAGGAAAGTGCAAACCACATCTCCAGGGCTGAATGCAAAATAGCCAGGGTAGCCTGGAGCCAGATCTCTCCAGTCTGTGAGACGCATGCCCTTCTGAAAATGTCTGAAGACTCCAGAAATGTCCACAAAGTTCTTGTGTGTGTCCCTCGTGAAATGGAAGGGACCCACAGGAATCTCCTGGAACAAAGAAGTGACACTCATAGTAGGGTGGTCTGGATAGCAAGCTGGGTGATCCTGATAAAGGCGGACATGAGCCTTCAAGAATGCATTTTCTCCTCTACCCATCAGGAGGTAGATGAGGAAGATCACAGTGTGGAGGAGGAGCTCTACTACTCAGAGGATTTCTTGGGTGGAGGCAGCTGGCGTGCGTCATCCGTGGTGGAAATACCAATGTCTGTGGGAGCTCCACTATCCAAGGCAGCCAGAGTTTCTGTGGGACCTTTTTGACATTTGTGTAGTGGATCCACTTCTCTCAACCTTCACAGTTGTCATCAGAACCATTGCTCCTGGAAAGGAGGGGGCGTTCCAGTTTTTGAGTACCATGTAGTCTCCCAGTAAAAAATCATGCACAGGGAAGGGAAGTTGCTGATGAGGAGCTACGCATCTGTGGAGAGAGGAGAGGGACAACTGCAAGGCAACCACATATTCCCTCAAATCTACATCACCAAGTTCAAGGGAAGGAACAGGTTAGTGTCAAAATCCGGGAGTGGTGGTGGTGTCATCCAAACAGTAACTTATAAGGGGACAATTGTAACCCTGCCCTGGGTGCACACTGTAATCATGTCAAAGTGATGGGGAGGGCCAGGGGCCATTTTAATTTGCAATCCATGATGTTTTTTGTGAGAACATTCTTCAGAGCCCAGTTAACTCTTTTGAAATGCCCTGAAGACTGCAGTCTCCAGGGAGTGTGCAAGCTCCATTTGATCCCAAGCTGTTCCTTTAGGATGTTAATTAATTTGTTTAAGAAATGTGAACCATAGTTGCTGTCAATACCTTTGGGCAGTAAGTAACTCAGTATTATCTCTTTAACTAGCATTTTGGCTACTTGTTTCACTGTGTTGGTTTTTGTAGGGTAAGCTTCAACCCATCCAGTGAGCCTGTCCACAATTACCAAGAGATGATTTATACCCCAGTGCTGGGGGAAGCTCAGAAAAGTCAATTTACAAGTGTTGGAAAGGGTTTGTTGCTCACTGTCTGCCTCCCATAGATGGGGGAGGTGTTTATCCTCTTGTATTTGTTTTGAGGCAGGTGGGGCAGTGTGGGCTGTTTCAGCATAAAGGCCAGTGTCACTATGTAACGTAGAAGCATGTCCCCAAGTCCATTTCCCCATAGATGGCTATGCTGATGCATGTATTGGACAATGTGGCTTAACAGTGACCAAAGCACAAAAACCTTTCCTCCGGGTACCACCCACCAGCCATCAGGGTTTTTATTTGCTTGATAGTCCTTCCCTTGTTCGTCCTCAGCTTCTGTGTAATTTTGCTGTGTCGTTGAGAGCTGTCGTGACTCCAGCAAAGGCAATCATTGAGCATTCTTGTCTTTGCAAAGCCACATGCTTGGCAGCTACATTGGCCAGGTGGTTTCCTTCGTATAGGATGGGGTCTGGTGCCTTCCTATGTCCCTGTATATGCATGATAGCTATTGCAGGTGCAAAGTGTCTAGGAGCCGTAGGATCTGGGGCCCATTTGCAATCTTCTGTCCAGATGAGGTGATAAAACCTTGCTCCTTCCATAAAACTACATTACCATGCACGGTGGTGGAAGCATATTTACTATCAGTATACTGTATATACTTACCCTTTTACTTTTGGATAGTTGAAGAGCCCTGGCCTGTGCTAACCAGTGAGTGGGCAACTTTTCCTCCATGAGGGATTCTTCAGCTGTAACTACCACGCAGCCCATGTGGCATTTTCTGCCAATAACTTGGCTGGAGCTATCTACGAATAAGTCCCAGTCTGCTTCCTTCAGTGGAATGTCTGTAAAGTCCGAGTGTGCTAGTGTAACCTGTTCTAGTAATTCAAGACATTCATGAGTTATGCCATCCGGTTGAGGCAAGGGGGTGGCTAGGTTCAGGGTATTGCATAGTCTGAAATATAAATCTGGGCAGTTTAGTAGCGAGATCTCATACTTTGAGTTCCAGGCAGGGTTGAGAAACTTACTTCTGATGCGGTTTAAAATTTGTGGGACCCCATGTGGGGTTAAGACCCCCCCTTTGGTTGTGTATTACAATCTTCTGGGCATCTTCCACCAGTAGAACTGTTGCTGCTACACTCTCATACATGCTGGCCAGCCCTTGGCAACCAGATCCAAAACTTTGGAATAGTATCCCACTGGCTGCTGGCAATTTTCCCATTGTTCTGTTAGGATTGCTGAAGCAGTTCCTTTCATTTCATGTACATATAGGTGCTAAGATTTCCTGTGGTTTGGGAGGACAAACACCAGTGGTTCCATAAGACAGTGTTTAAAGGCAAGGAATGCTGCCTGCATCTCCTTTGTCCATTTCCAGTAAGAAATGTTTTCTAGTTTCAAAGATTCATACAAGAATTTTGCTCTTGTCTCATAATCCAGGCTCCATACTGGCAGAAACCTGTCAGTCCAAAAAATAGCATAGTTCATTGTGGTTTTTCGGAGTGGACACTTACTATATGGTTGAGTTTTCTAGTCCCGTGTCCTAAGTGGTACCCCAGAAATCGCACTTCCTATTTGCAAAACTGCTTTTTCTTTGGACAATTTATAACTTTTCAGACCAGTTCTTGCAACAAGGTAAGTGTAGTAGAGATATATTCTTCTTCCACCTCACATGCCACTAAGAAATCATCAATATATTGCAATAAAGTAGCTGCGGGAAATCTGAACTGCCAGTCTTCCAAATCTGTCCCCAGAGCATAAGAAAATATTATTGGACTATGTTGGAATTCTTGCACAACATAATTTGTGGGGGGAAATGTGTGTCTGGATCTGACTATTCAAAGGCAAACAGTGGTTGGCTGTTGAGATGGAAGTGTGTGAAAAAGGCATCTTTTAGATCCAGAACTGAAAATCATCTTGCTGAGGGCTTGATTCGTGATTGCTGCCCCTTCACGGATTGCTGCCCCCCTTCACGGATTGCTGCCTTGTCGTGGCGAAGGGGCTTGAGTAATTCAGAGAAGCTATGGCGTGCAGGGACACCCAAGATGGACAGGTCATAGTGGAGAGTTCTGACTAAACACGATCCACCTGGAGCAGGAACTGGCTAGCCACTCCAGTATCTTTGCCAAGAAAACTCCATGGACAGAAACAAAAGGCTAAAAGATATGACGCTGGAAGATGAGCCCCTCAGGTCGGAAAGCATCCAACATGCTACTGAGGAAGAGCGGAGGACAAGTACAAGTAGCTCCAGAGCTAATGAAGTGGTTGGGCGCTCAGCTGCGGACACGCCTGGAAGTGAAAGGAAAGTCCGATGCTGCAAAGAAGAATACTGCATAGGAACCTGGAATGTAAGATCTATGAACCTTGGTAAGCTGGATGTGGTCAAACAGGAGATGGCAAGAATAAACATTGACATCCTGGGCGTCAGTGAACTAAAATGGACGGGAATGGGCGAATTCAATTCAGACGATTATCATATCTACTATTGTGAGCAAGAATCCCGTAGAAGAAATGGAGTAGCCCTCATAGTCAACAAAAGAGTGGGAAAAGCTGTACTGGGATACAATCTCAAAAATGATAGAATGATTTCAATACGAATCCAAGGCAGACCTTTCAACATCACAGTAATCCAAGTTTATGCACCAACCACCGATGCGGAAGAGGCTGAAATTGACCAGTTCTATGAAGACTTACAACACCTTCTAGAACTGACACCAAAGAAAGATGTTCTTCTCATTATAGGGGATTGGAATGCTAAAGTAGGGAATCAAGAGATAAAAGGGACAACAGGTAAGTTTGGCCTTGGAGTTCAAAACGAAGCAGGGCAAAGGCTAATAGAGTTTTGTCAAGAGAACAAGCTGGTGATCACAAACACTCTTTTCCAACAACACAAGAGGCGACTCTACACATGGACATCACCAAATGGGCAATACCGAAATCAGATTGATTATGTTCTCTGCAGCCAAAGATGGAGAAGCTCTATACAGTCAGCAAAAACAAGACCTGGAGCTGATTGTGGCTCTGATCATCAGCTTCTTATAGCAAAATTCAAGCTTAAACTGAAGAAAGTAGGAAAAACCACTGGGCTATAATCGTAGGTATAATCTAAACCAGTGGTCGGGGAACAGGGGTAGTTTACCCCAAATGGGGTAAAAGTGAAAATCCTGGGTGTAATGAGCAGAGCACTACCCCCCTCCCTCCCACCCCCACCCCCTGCAGCCAAACCTCAAATTGTAAGCCACCTCTCCCTGTTACTTCCTTGGTTGCAGCAGGGCAAATGTAAATCCTCTGTTCCTTCAGAGATCGGAGATAAGCCTGCTTGATTGGTTACAGCTGTTGAAGGGGCCGGGCAGTCAATCAATCCGGGGCTTGTGAATGACTGCTTCCGCCGGAGATGACTGCAAGCAAGCAGGAGGAGGGAAAGGATCCAGTTAACGAGGGAAGGAAGGTGCGAGAGACCGAGGGCTTCATCAAGCTTATTTAAATGTATGGAGAAAATGTATGGAGAAAATGGAGGGAGGGAGGGTGGATGTGTGTGTGTGTGTGTGTGTGAGAGAGAGAGAGAGAGAGAGAGAGACTGACTCAAAACTATGAAAAAAGGAACAGGCAAGACTTGAATTAAGGCGGGGGAAAAGGGTGGCTTCATCAAACTTGTTTAAATATATGGAGAAAATGGAGGGAGGGAGCGTGGGTGGGTGGATGTGTGTGTGTGTGTGTGAGAGAGAGAGAGAGTGAGAGTGAGAGAGAGACTGACTCAAAACTATGAAAAAAGGAACAGGAAAGCAAAACAGAAGGCTTGTATTAAGGCGGGGGGGGGAAAGGGTGGCTTTTTAAGATGCTGTCTAGGCTTGTCATCACTTTCCTCCGAAGAAGCAGGCGTCTTTGAATTTCATGGCTGCTGTCACCATCTGCAGTGATCATGGAGCCCAAGAAAGTCAAATTTGTCACTGCCTCCATATCTTCCCCTTCTATTTGCCAGGAGGTGATGGGACCAGTGGCCATGATCTTGGTTTTTTTGATGTTGAGCTTCAGACCATTTTTGGCGCTCTTCTCTTTCACCCTCATTAAGAGGTTCTTTAATTCCTCCTCACTTTCTGCCATGCTTTTGCCTAGTCAATGAAGCAGAAGTCGATGTTTTTCTGGAACTCTCTGGCTTTCTCCATAATCCAGCGCATGTTAGCAATTTGGTCTCTAGTTCCTCTGCCCCTTCGAAATCCAGCTTGTACTTCTGGGAGTTCTTGGTCCACATACTGCTGAAGCCTACCTTGTAGGATTTTGAACATAACCTTGCTAGCGTGTGAAATGAGTGCAATTGTACAGTAGTTGGAGCATTCTTTGGCACTGCCCTTCTTTGGGATTGGGATGTAGACTGATCTTTTCCAATCCTCTGGCCACTGCTGAGTTTTCCATTGATGATGATAAAAAAAATAGCGCACTGGTCCTTTGATGTTGGGCTGTGGCACCAGGGTGGGTGACATGACCTTTAGCCTGGTTTGTTCCTTTTTGCACACCACACACAGAATGATTAAAGTGGTAGGAAAAGCCCCCCCCCCCCCACTCTGCGTTGGCTGTCTCTAGCAAGCATGTCATTGCTAGCACCACTCTGGCAGCCATTGATGATGATTAAATCCTCTGCGAGCTAGCAAAAATTTAATGCAACTTGCTAGGTATGTTGGACACCTTACTACTCCCTATACCACCCCATGGCTAGAGTGCAATGTGTTCCAGCAAAAATAGTGCACATCTTTATTAAATTTGGTGCATCCTGCTAGTTCGGTACATAGCCTGGCAGCCATTGATACTGATGATATATCCTGCTAGTTCGGTACACAGCCTGTGTAGATTCAATAAGATTTTGAATTCAAATAATGTATGATTTCCTTCCTTTCAAATCAAGGGGGTAATGTCGGCGTATATAAATTTTTTGGGGGGTAAAAGGTAAAAAAGTTCCCTGACCCCTGATCTAAACCAAATCCCTTATGAATACACACTGGAAGTGAAGAACAGATTTAAGGAACTCGATTTGGTGGACAGAGTGCCTGAAGAACTATGGATGGAGGCTCGTAACATTGTACAGGAGGTAGCAACAAAAACCATCCCAAAGAAAAGGAAATGCAAGAAAGCCAAGTGGCTGTCCAACGAGGCCTTACAAATAGCAGAGAAGAGAAGGGAAACAAAATGCAAGGGAGATAGGGGAAGTTACAGAAAATTGAATGCTGACTTCAAAAGAATAGCAAGGAGAGACAAGAGGGCCTTTTAAAATGAACAGTGCAAAGAAATAGAGGAAAAGAATAGAAAGGGAAAAACCAGAGATCTGTTCAAGAAAATTGGAGATATTAAAGGAACATTTTGTGCAAAGATTGACATGATAAAGGACAAAAATGGTACGGACCTTACAGAAGCAGAAAACATCAAGAAGAGGTGGCAGGAATACACAGAGGAATTATACCAGAAATATTTGGATGTCCCGGACAACCCAGATAGTGTGGTTGCTGACCTTGAGCCAGATATCCTGGAGAGCAAAGTCAAGTGGGCCTTAGAAAGCATGGCTAACAACAAGGCCAGTGGGGGTGATGGCATTCCAGTTGAACTACTTAAAATCTTAAAAGATGACGCTGTTAAAGTGCTACACTCAATATGCCAGCAAGTTTGGAAAACTCAGCAGTGGCCAGAGGAGTGAAAAAGATCAATCTACATCCCAATCCCAAAGAAGGGCAGTGCCAAAGAATGCTCCAACTACCGTACAATTGCACTCATTTCACACGCTAGCAAGGTTATGCTCAAAATCCTACAAGGTAGGCTTTAGCAGTATGTGGACCGAGAACTCTCAGAAGTACAAGCTGGATTTTGAAGGGGCAGAGGCACTAGAGACCAAATTGCTAACATGTGCTGGATTATGGAGAAAGCCAGAGAGTTCCAGAAAAACGTCTACTTCTGCTTCATTGACTACGCAAAAGCCTTTGACTGTGTGGACCACAGCAAACTATGGCAAGTTCTTAAAGAAATGGGAGTGCCTGACCACCTTATCTACCTCCTGAGAAATCTCTATGTGACAGGAAGCAACAGTTAGAACTGGATATGGAACAACTGATTGGTTCCAAATTGGGAAAGGAGTACGACAAGGCTGTACATTGTCTCCCTGCTTATTTAACTTATATGCAGAATACATCATGCGAAAGGCAGGACTGGATGAATCCCAAGCCGGAATTAAGATTGCCGGAAGAAATATCAACAACCTCAGATATGCAGATGATACCACTCTGATGGCAGAAAGTGAGGAGGAATTAAAGAACCTCTTAATGAGGGTAAAAGAGGAGAGCGCAAAAAATGTTCTGAAGCTCAACATCAAAAAAACTAAGATCATGGCCACTGGTCCCATCACCTCCTGGCAAATAGAAGGGGAAGATATGGAGGCAGTGACAGATTTTACTTTCTTGGGCTCCATGATCACTGCAGATCGGGACAGCAGCCACGAAATTAAAAGACGCCTGCTTCTTGGGAGGAAAGCGATGACAAACCTAGACAGCATCTTAAAAAGCAGAGACATCACCTTGCCGACAAAGGTCCGCATAGTCAAAGCTATGGTTTTTCCAGTAGCGATGTATGGAAGTGAGAGCTGGACCATAAAGAAGGCTGACTGCCAAAGAATTGATGCTTTTGAATTGTGGTGCTGGAGGAGACTCTTGAGAGTCCCCTGGACTGCAAAGAGAACAAACCTATCCATTTTGAAGGAAATCAACCCTGAGTGCTCACTGGAAGGGCAGATCCTGAAGCTGAGGCTTAAGTACTTTGGCCATCTCATGAGAAGAGAAGACTCCCTGGAAAAGACCCTGATGTTGGGAAAGTGTGAAGGCAAGAGGAGAAGGGGACGACAGAGGACGAAATGGATGGACAGTGTCATCGATGCGACCAACATGAATTTGACCCAACTCCGGGAGGCAGTGGAAGACAGGAGAGCCTGGCGTGCTCTGGTCCATGGGGTCACGAAGAGTTGGATACAACTTAACGACTAAACAACAAAATATGGGGTTTAGGAACCACTGGTTAGGTAAATTCCACAGTTTTGTTTATTTCTCTCAGATCTTGTACCAGGCGCCACATTGGGGTTTCAGCTTGAGGGGTGGCTTTTGAACTCCTAAGATCGGGGTGTTATAATCAGACTGCACTTCCCACAACTACCCATTCTGTAGAAATTTGTTAGTCAGGGGTTTCAGTCCGTGTTTAGCAGCATTGGAGAGTGGGTATTGGGAGATTTGCATAGGCCTGGTTTTCAGCGTTACCTTGATTTCCAGCAGTGTGATGTTCCATGCCCTTGCCAGTTCATCTCCTGCCCAGACTTCTGGAAGGACGTTGATGGGAATTTCGGTTCCTCCTGGCATCTCATTAAGGAATTTAAGGAGTGTTTTCCTTTCCAATGGGGTGGCTTTTCCAAGGGGCATTTGGTGTTCCACAGCTTGCAGTTCTATTTGGTAGATGGAACTTTGCGCCTTGTGGATCTGAACAATCATGTTATTTTCATGGAAGAATATATTTGCTTGTGTGATTTTGTCTGGAGGTCCCTGCCAATGAGTAACATTGGGCAGTCCTTTGAAGTTAAAAAATCATGTTCAGTGACAGAATCCCCAGTTTATTTCCCCACCATCCACCAGATTGGGGCATAGCATTGTTCAGTGCCTCCTGTTGCTCTGCTGTGAGTTGGCTGAAAACATGTCCTATTCTGACATGTTTAGAGTTCCTTGCAAAAGAAGCTTGGTTAAAGAGTTAGGCTTATGCTTTTCCATTTCTCCCCTTATAGTGGTAAATTTTCCAATCAAATTCCATCTTTCCATTTCCTCAATAACCTGTCCTACCTCCAATAAGCGTCTCTGAATTTTGCTCCCATATAGCTCCAATACCTGTAGTGTGGCGTTCATGTGCTCTACTTGTTCTTCCAGAACAGCATTGGGGAATTTGATTGAACCCATCAGTTTATTGTTAATGGGAGAGGATGTTCTTAATGCTTGCACACCTCCCAGGGAAGCCCTAGCTCCTACAGGGGAACTAGATTAATGGTGGGGTAGCTGCTTCTCTCACAGGGGAGCACAGGGCATTTCCATTGTACAAGATGCTGATTCCCCTCCAGTCTGTTCCTGAGTCGGCGGTGCAGTTGGTGGTGGTGGGCTCATCTGAGCCATGGACCATTCTGATTGCAGATTTAGCTCCAGGAGAACTGGAGGCTTATGGCCAGAGTATGGGTTTGGTGGGGTAAGGTCTTTTCCTCAGGGTCTTGCCATCATAACCTCACAGAGTTATCCTGGGGAGGACGTTAACCACTCTGGGTGTTCGGCCAGAACACTCAACCACACTTGGGTGTAAGGGAGCTGGTTCCAGTACTGCCCTGTGATGATTTGGTTTTGGATGGCCTGGGCAATATTCAAGTTGTAGGTTCCCTCAGGTGGTCAGCCTGTCCCAAAAAAGAGGCCAGACAGTCCAACAAAGATATACCAGTTGTTCTTTGCAGAGGGATTTCTTGACTTGAAATTTCCCAAAATTTCGGAGCACACATTCCAAAGCGGTTTCAGCCATTCCCGATCAAGAGGATGACCCGTTGCCCATTTTTGGCCATAAAAATGAAAATGAAAACACTCAGGATTCCCCCCTCCCCCCAAAAAAAACCCCTGCAGGAGTGAGGTACCTCAAAAAGTGAAAATCCAAAACTAAAACTACCAATCCAAGAAGGTGGGAGGAGCTCCAAAGAATTTGTCAGGGTCCCCCTTCTGACAAGCCAGCACATCTGACTCAAGTCTGCAAAAGGAGTTCAGAAGGGGGTAGCCGAGGTCCCTAGTTCTAGCAGCCAGCAAGTTCCAGATTCAAGCGGGCATAAGAAGTTCCAAACTCCAAGAAAAAAGGTAGTCAAATCTCATTTCAGATCAAGCCTGTTGAGTCGCAGACTCCAGAAAGCTCAAGGAATTCCAAACTCCAGATGAACTCTTCCCAGGGTATCATGACCAACAAGTTTCAGCCTCCAGAAGGTACAAAGAGTTCCAAACTCCCTTACCTGGCTAGGTCCACATGAACAGGAGTGTTCCTACCAAACCCAGATGAAAGCCAAATGGAGTGCAGGTGGCTGCCCTTCTCTCCAGCCAAGGGATCAAAGATGGGTCTATGTGCATCCTGGAACCCCGTTGATCCACGGAGGGAGAGAGGCACACAATCCACTCAGCAGCAGGATTGCATTGGGGTCACCAAATTGTTGTAAAATTTTTAGTTTGTTTATCTCTGGCAGGACCAACTCTTTCTGGGTGCCTGTGAGGGAGAGAAAAATACCACCAAGCACGCAAGATTGTCTTTTGAAATATGAGATTGGGTCTGTTAAAAGGAATCAGGAATCTGCAGGTTTGGAGATGAAATGGGACCGCTTCCTAGACCATTAATCTCAATAGGATAAAAAAAAATAAACATACCTTTATAGAGGTCTCATCTCACAACAAGATGAGAACATAAAACTAAGTGTCCCAGCCACTTGGACATTCTGTCCCACAAACTGCTCGAGGGTAACCTTGACAGTCTGTCTGCAGCCCTGTGATGGGCTGACATTTTCATATAAACATCAGAGAGATACTGATTACATGTTTTAAGTGCTTTAATATTTTGAGTACAAAGAGTTAAGGTCCAGTAAGCCCATCTATCTGTTACCTTACATGCAAAATAATGTTAGCTTGCCATTGCAATTTAACTTCCTGTCTGTTGGACATTTCTCTTTATCTTGGCCCTGCACCTCCGCAGATCTCCAGCAGGGAGAGGGAAAAGAAATGGCCTTCTGATATTGTTGTGAGAAACTTCTGAAGCGTTTATCTTGTAGGAAAAGAATGTTCAAGGCAGAAGATTTCAGTGAATGGGCTTCTTTATACTAACTCATATTGCAGTAAAGAATAATAAAGATGAAATACAGAATTGATCCAAAGATACAGTTCAGCAATTTAAGGAATTCTGTGGAAGCTTTATAGGTCAGACAATGTTTTGGCCTCCAGGACTTATTTAATCTAATACCACTCCAACAAATACCTAATGACTTCAAAGAATATCTAAACCAGCTTACATCAGACAAGGAGACAATAGAATCATAGAGTAATGGAGTTGGTGAGGGATCTATAAGGCCATTGAGTCCAACCCTCTGCTTAATGTAGAAATCAAAATCAAAGTATGTCTGACAGATGGCTGTCTAACTTTCTCCTGAATGCCTCCAAGTGCTGGAGTACTCGCCACCTACTGAGTTAACAGTAGTAACTGAAAATGTAAAAGGAGAAAAGCTTTAGGAGTGTATGATTTTCAGGGTTTTAATACAGTAGGTGTGTATTGGCCATCAAACATAGAAGGGGAATCTCAATGATTTCTTCAAACATAGAAAGCTGGCCTGTCCTCCTTCACTATCTGTCTGTGCTTTGATGCCAAGACTGAACTGATGAAGTGTACTGAGGAGCTTTCATACCCACAGAATAAGCCACTTACCATTACATGTATAATAACTGATGGACCTACCATCATAATCCAGATTCTAAATACAAGTACTGCTAAAACTTTTAGTGAGACTGTGTAGTTCTTAAAGCAAAACTGCATTTTCACATCAGTGTGGCTATGTCAAGGTGGGCTATGTGAATTTTATAGAAGATATACAAGGTTAAAATCCTGTTGGGAAGAACCTTGTGCATAAAGGCAGTTGTGTTTTTCCCCCTCGTTACCTGCCATCTGCTATGCGATGGAACACATGACTGCTCTCCTAAGCTAAGGAAACTAAGCTTACTTGTCTGATTGCCAGTGCCATTTTGGCCCTGATAGTGTACATACAAGATACAGCTTGAGAAAGTAGCAGTTTATTTAATGCCAAACTCCACTCGTATTTCCCACCACTTCCATTTCTTCAAAGGGATCATTCTGGTCTTGGGACCCATTGGCAGAAAATAACAATATTTTTGTTGCAGAAGACTGCAACAAAAGAGGTGGTGGAATATATAAAAAGGAGAAGGCAGCAGTATCCCTAACCACACACAGTTGCTCTTTGACGAATGTCACAACTTTCCTTTATAGAAAATAATCTCAAATAGAAAATAATCTCAAAGCACATGATATGTAACTGTCCAGTAAGGTCTCTAAGACTTGAAATGTCCCTTTAAAAAATGTAAAGATAATTAAATCGAACAACTATAGTTTTCTGAACCTTTTTACTTCATTGGTATTTGTGTTTTTCCTTTCAGACTATGCGAAGACATAGAAATGAAGTGACTATCGAACTTAGAAAGGCAAGTATATCTCTTTTTATTTGCTTACCTTGTGTGTGAAGTAGCAACAAAGAGCCACCTGAAGAACCTGGGTTTGTCACTTTTCATTTTGCCACCGAAAAAAGAGAGAGCAGGAAGTAAAGCTTACACTGAAGTTTCAAGGTGTATACTGTACATGGTTGTGTTTCTATGTCTAGAGATGCAATTGTTCATGTTAAGATAGCTCTATCAAAATTGTGCCATCTCCATTTTAAGCATGTCTGTTATGACCTCTTGATGCTACCCATCATTTTTCTTTTCAGAAAAAGAACACTGCTCTATCTTTGCATTTACATGTGAAGACCTTTAAACCTATTAATCTTGATGCTGGTGAACAATTATTTCCTGTGTTAGGTTTCTGGAGTGGGACCACTGGGTTCAAATGTTGTTACAGTCCAGGAAATGAGGCCCTTTAAAACAGAGGTCCCCAACCCCCGGTCTGAGGCCTGGTGCTGGTCCGTGGCCTGAGCCGGACCAGACCGCCGAGACAGACCTCCCGCCCGACCCCCCGCACTCACTCACCCCAAGACAGCCCGTTTCCGCCTGCGCGCGCGCTCCAGCACGCCCGTGCGAGTGCCGCACTGCCGTTTGCGCATGCGCACGGGCACTCGTGTGAGAGAGCACGCGCGCTTGTTTGCGCATGCACACGAGCGCGGGGGGTGCCCTGCGTTCCCCAGCCGGTCCGTGGACCGAAAAAGGTTGGGGATCGCTGCTTTAAAACAGTTCTGTTAGTGCATGCCATCAAATCCTGTAGGATTTGATGGCATACACTAATAAATCCTATAAGTGAAGAGTACTTTTATTTACCTCTTTATTTATTACATTGGATGTTCTATTTTGGAGTGCTTTGTATTTTATTTCTTATATAAGCAACATAAAGTTAAAGTTATATTTACATTATTGGAGTCATTGTGCTTCTTTCTGTCTGTGTAATATGGTGAAGTCTCTGAATTAGCTATCAAAACCAAAAGCAACAAGTATTTATTTTGTTTTGCAATACATTGCAAAGCAAAATAAATTCTTGTTGCTTTTTTAGTTTATTCATAGAGGCACCAAGACTTTATTCAATTTTTAGAGGTTAGGTACTTTACTTCTTCAATATGGATTTAGAACATATCCAGAATAAATGAAAACTTGAATTGAGATGTAAAAGTTAATTGGTGGTCCCCATGTTTAACATGTAGTAATTTCAGTAGTAGCTTCTTCTCTCTGTAGAATTGTTAGAAGAAGCCCAGATGTAACATATCTTAGCTCCATGCATATATAAGGTAAAGGTCCAGTTTTGTCTCTTGCAATATAGATACAGTGGTGCCTCGATTTACGAACTTAATCCGTTCCGGAAGATGGGCGTAAGTCGAAATGGGCGTAAGTCGAAGCACCATTTCCCATTGAAATGCATTGAAATGCAATTAATCTGGTCCGGCCGAAGAAAAAAATCACAAAAAAAAATAAAATAACTGCAAGACCCATCGGAAACGCGATTAATCCCTTCCGGCTGAAGGGGGGGGGGAAGAAAAGCAAGCAGAGCATGCAAGACAGATGGAAATGGGGAAAAAGCAATGCAAAAAGCAAGCAAAGCACGCAAGACAGATCGGAAATGGGGAAAAAGCAATGCAAAAAGCAAGCGAAGCATGCAAGACAGATCGGAAATGGGGGGAAAGCAATGCAAAAAGCAAGCGAAGCATGCAAGACAGATCAGAAATGGGGAAAAAGCAATGCAAAAAGCAAGCGAAGCATGCAAGACAAATCGGAAATGGGGAAAGAGCAATGCAAAAAGCAAGCAAACCATGCAAGACAGATCGGAAATGGGGAAAGAGCAAAGCAAAAAGCAAGCGAAGCATGCAAGACACATCGGAAATGGGGAAAGAGCAAAGCAAAAAGCAAGCGAAGCATGCAAGACACATCAGAAATGGAGAAAAAGCAAAGCACCAACAAACAAACAAATCCCCAAGCCCCTTCGGAAATGGGGGGGGGGGAAATTCCAAAAAGCAACCAAACCCCCCAAGACCCATCGGAAATGGGGGGAAAAACCCAAAAAACAAACAAACCCCCCAAGACCCATCACAGCACAGAAACATAACCCCCCCCCAGCCCAAAACCACGCTGCAAAAACACCCAGAACAGTTTTTAAAAAGCAGAAAACAGCACCTTACCTTACCAGGCAGCCTCCTCCGATCGCACACTCTCTAACTGCTGGGGCGAAAGAGACCGGTTGGGGATGGCGGGCTCCGTGCGTGAGGGGGCGGGGTCATCCCTGTGCTCACGGGTGGGCGTCTCGCGCTCGCGGGTGGGCGTTTCGCATGTGCGTGCGTTATACGCCCTGCGCATGTGTGCGAGCGCGACACCCGCCCACTGTGCAGGGGGGCCGGAGATCTGTCTCCGTGGCCCAGTCCTTAGAAGCCCGCGGACCGGCCGCGGACCAGGGGTTGGGGACCCCTGATATAGAACATTGTCTGGATTTCTCCAACTCTTACTGTCTCAATTCCTTTCAGAACAAAAGAGATGAGCATCTTTTGAAAAAAAGAAATGTGCCCCAAGAAGAAAATCTAGATGATTCAGATGTTGATGCTGACTTCAAAGCAGTAAGCTCCCTAATTATAAACCTTTCTCTAACTAGAAATATTTGAGTTCTCTTGTTTGAATTTTATATTCAATCAAACAATGACATTTGTAGGAAAAAGCTCAGTAAGCTGATTAGAAGATAACATCTATTCAAACTACATCTTTATTTTGCTCAGAAAAGTTGGCTTATAACAAGAATTATAACTAAACATTTTTTTCTATTTAGCAAAATGTAACACTAGAAGCTATATTGCAGGTAAGTTGCTGAACAAAGAACTTTTTTTTCATTTGTGTTTATTTGAATGGTTGATTTTTTAAAAAAAACACAACTCTTATCTTGCTGCAGAATGCTACAAGTGATAACCCTATTATCCAATTAAGCGCTGTCCAGGCAGCAAGGTAGGCATCTATTCACATTTCCTCTGAAAGATTGAAGTGCTGTTAATGCTTTCTGTAAATAGTTTTTTATTTCATTCCTTAACTACATATTTATTTTACAGAAAGTTATTATCAAGTGACAGAAATCCTCCTATTGATGACCTAATAAAATCTGGAATTTTACCAATATTGGTAAAATGTCTAGAAAGGGATGACAAGTAAGTAATGGTTCATTTTCCTTATTTATTTTTTAAAGACATCCTTCCAAATAATTTATGAGCTGTATGTAGTAAGTTTGCGTTTTAAATGTAATTAATGTAATATCTTATTTATCCTTCCATAAGTTTCGAATACTGCAAAAAAATTGTTAAATGATTTGCTTTAGAATACATTAGAAACCAATGGATTACAGGAATTTTCTTAAGGGACAGTCAGTAATATATATTATTTTAGAAGACCCTGCACAAGATGTGCCCTCCAGGCTAGATATAACTGTCAACTGATATATTGGTCCAAATCCTCTTGCCTAGTTATGATGGCATAAGGCAAACGGCATAATTTTGAGAGGTAAATTGTCTCATCCAGAAATCACTGTAGACAATGTCTATTGCGTACTGAGTTGTGTGATAATGTCCAAACTGATAATGTTTGCAATGATTTCTTCACATGGGGTAATTTGCCTCCATTTGCACAGCCATGCAAGATTTTGGCCATTGTGGTTCACCCAGAACATAATAATTCACATATCTATTATTTCCGCTCATGTTTAGAGAACATTTTCCACTGCAAGGAACAGATTATTAGGAATTTTAATCTCCTTTTGGAAGGACACAATTTCTTTCTTATTAAAACATGTTTCCTAACTGATGGGGTAAACTTTTAAGTGTGTATTGCCTGGCTGGGATGAGCTAAGGTGGACACTAGTAAAGGAAAAAACAAAATCTACTTTCCCATAAGGTGAAATAAATCTTGTATGGCTCTTGTTTACCCTTGCACTTGTTCACCTCTACACTTAGCTTGATGCAAAGCCCACAAAACTAGATACTTTTTGGCTATAAATTAATCTCATTCCTTACACTGCAGCCAGGGGTAGGAACACTATTCAACCTCTGCCAGAGCCTCTTTCTATAATCTTTCTATAAAAGGATGAGAAAATATGAAAACATAAAAAATGACAAAAGAAACGTATCCCCAAATAAAATTTCTTGTGGGGGATTAGAACAGGAATAATAGAACAATAGCAACAGTTTAGAAAATAAAAGAATTCTAGAGTTTAAAAAATTCAAAGCATAAACTTGTTTCCTGACCTTTTCTGATATAGTTGGACTCGATTTGGAGTACTGTCTCGAGTTCCAGGGATCATAATTTAAGAAGGATATCAGCAATGTAGAATGTGTCTAGAGGAAGGCAACAAAGATAGTAGAAGGTCTGGATATAAAGCTGTATGAGGATTGGAACGTGGTATGTTTACCTTGGAGAAAAGGGGGGGGGGAGACTGAGGGGTGATATAACAGTATTCAGATTTGAGGGACAAGTTTGTGTTATTTATTTATTTATTTTATTTTATTTATATCCCACCCATCTAGACCGAAGTCTACTCTGGGCGGCTAACAACATACAAGAATAATAAAATAAAATAAACAACAACATTTAAACCATAAGGATAACAATAAATTAAGTACTGACAGGAGGGAAGGCCTGCCTAAAGAGCCAGGCCTTGAGTTGGCTCTTAAAAACGCCCAGCGAGGGAGCCAGACAAATTTGGGGGGGGAGGAGATTGTTCCAGAGGCGAGGGGCCACTGCCGAGAAGGCCTGCTTTCTTGTTCTTTCTCTTTGGGCCTCCCTTGGCGTTAGGCCCCTCAGCCGCCCATCTTGACTAAAGCGAGTGATTCGGATAGATCTAGGTGGGAGGAGGCATTCCTCCAGATATTGAGGTCCTAAACCGCTTAGGGCTTTATATGTCATCATTAGTACTTTGAAATCAATGCGGAAATGAATGGGCAGCCAATGCAGGGCAGCCAGAGTAGGGGAGATATGTTGGTGTTTTCTCACCCCATTAAGAAGTCTGGCCGCCGCGTTCTGCACCATTTGAAGCTTCCGCATCAATCTCAAAGGTAGCCCCACGTAGAGCGCATTACAGTAGTCTAATCTCGAGACTACAAGCGCATGGACCAGAGTGGTCAGTGCCCCCACATCAAGATAGGGACGCAGCTGGGCAATCCGCCAAAGATGAAAATAGGCAGTACGGACCACTGACGCTACCTGGGTCTCCATGGTGAGCGCCGGGTCCAGATGTACACCCAAACTGCGAACCTCACTCTTTGCGGTAAGAGTCACACACACACACACAAAAGAGAGGGAGTTTCCCAAACCACTGATGTCTGGGCCACCCACCCTCAGGACCTCTGTCTTGTCCAGGTTCACCCTCAGACCATTCACCTGCATCCACCCCAGTACAGCCTCCAGACAGCGCTGAAGGGATGAAACAGCATCCACTGTTGATGGAGAAAAGGGGATGTAGAGCTGGGTGTCTTCAGCGTACTGATGACACGAAGCCCCACACCCCCTGATGACCTGACCCAATGGCCTCATGTAGATATTAAACAGCATTGGGGAGATAATCGAGCCCTGCGGGACCCCACAATTAAGATTCCACAGAGCTGATACACTCTCCCCAAGCTGTACTCTCTGGGGACGGTCCTCCAAGAAGGATCGGAGCCAAGCTAGCGCCAGACCGATTCCCAGCTCGGAGAGCCTTCCCAGGAGGATACCGTGGTCAACGGTATCGAAGGCGGCTGAGATATCGAGAAGGACCAACAGAGGCATTTTGCCCCTGTCCGCCTCCCTCAGCAGGTCATCAAACAGTGTGACCAGTGCCGTTTCTGTACCGTGGTGCAGCCTGAAGCCCGACTGAAATGGATCCAGGGAGTTGGTTTCACCCAAAAGGGCCTGGAACTGGTCAGCCACCGCCCTCTCTACCACTTTGCTGAGGAAAGAAACATTGGCGATGGGCCTATAATTGCTGGTGTTGTCCGCCACCAAACTTGGTTTCTTGCTAATGGGCCTAATGAGTGTCTCTCCCGGAGAGACCCATTAATGATTGCACTGGCCCATTCGGTTGTTATAGGCCTGGCTGCTTTGATTAGCCAGGCCGGGCAAGGGTCAAGGGAGGAGGTGGTGGCAAATTGGCATTTTAAAAATGCTGCAAATTGGTCAGGTGAAATACTAGTAGGAGGCCTATGACTTAGACCAATTCCGGATAGATCGCGGACTATACGGAAAAGTTCCGCCTGCTGATTTGAAGCTTCGCTTATCCGGACAGTGAAGTAAGCTCGACTGGCAGCCCTCACCCTGGTAAGGTAAAGGTTAGTTGCGATCCTGACAGCTTTATGATTATAATCTGTCGGGTTACGTCTCCACTTGCACTCTAGCCTTCTTCTACTTTGCTTCATAGCTCACAGCTGCTGGTTAAACCAGGGTGCTGAAGGAGCTCTGCAACGGAGAGGGTGTTTAGGAGCAATCGTGTCAACAGTCCTGGTAGCGGCAGCAAGCCAGCCATCAACCAGAGCCTCGACAGGAGCACCAGTCATATTAGGATCCAGTAACCTTCAAGGGCGGACCATTAAAATAGGTCCTTGCTCCCTGCGGAGAGGGAGAGCCACTGAGAGGTTGCATTTAATTAGGCAGTGATCCGACCATGACAAGGGGACTGACACAAGGTCGGTCACCATCAGACCACACTCACTTCACTTGGGGGAGAACACCAGGTCTAACGTGTGACTGCACATGTGGGTGGGGCCGTTAACATGTTGGGACATGTCCAAGGAAGTCATGGTTTCCAAGAATTCAAGAGCCGGACCGGAAACCTCTGCCTCCGCATGGATGTTGCAGATGTTACAGTGTTGTCCAGCTGTAGTCGATTGAGGCACTTAGAGGTCTTGATTTTCTTGATGAATATTGCCAGACCCTTTGGAAATACATTGTCAGAGAGCAGTGCTTGAAACAGGATGTCCTGGGCTGAGAAAAAACAGATCCTGTCCCAGTATTTGAAAAATCTGAGCCAAGCCAGGGCCTCAAGCCTATGCTGGCTTCAAGGCATAGGGTCAGATAAGAAACACAGCGAGGCAGGCCAAAGATTTTATACAGAAACATTGAGTGGACCCTTTCCATAGAGCTGTGAAATGCAGGCATCCAAATGAGGACACCATAAAGAAGCTGTGCTACAGATTTTGCATTAAAAATCTGCAGTGCAGCTGGGATGTACGAATTGTCCCAAGTACAGTGGAAGTGCAAGATAGCCTGCGCTGAAAGCTTCGCTGAATTAACCACTGTCTGCTGGTGAATTGACCAGATGTGTCTGTAGTGAAAAAAGACACCCAGGTGCTTAAACTCTCTAACCTGCTGGATAGTATTACCATTGAAAGACCAGGAAAAGGGCTTCCATGATTTGCCAAAAACTATGATTATAGATTTGTCGAAATTCAGTTGGAGCTTGTTACGTAACAAGTACTCATAGCAACCACTAACTAGCCGCCATAGGCCGACCCTTGTGCAGGACAGGAGAACCATGTCATCTGCATATAATAAGATTGGATCCTGGGGGCCTAGTTTAGGGCTGTGGCCATTAATCCTATGTAGGAGTGGAGCAAGATCATTGATGAATAGGTTAAACAAAGTTGGCACCAGGACGCAGCCTTGCTTCACTCCTCTGTTAGAGAAAATCTAACGAGAGAGCCCCCTGCATTGAGATTTTTATATGACAGGTAGAGCCCGCATGAAGTTTTTGGATCAGAAAGAGGAGCCTCCTATCAATATCCAGCCTAGAGAGCTTTAGCCACAGGATATCTCTGTCAACAGAGTCAAAGGCTCCTTTTAGATATAAGAAGGCTTTAAAGAGGCAGGTGCTGCTCTGCGAAGCATATTTGGAAATTAGATGTGAAAGGATCATGCAATGATCTAATGATCTAACACACCATTGAGCCCTAACGATGTCATCTGGGTGTCCCCTGACATATATGGCATATATGCTTTTTAACATTTTACCGTATCTTATCCTTGTACTGTATGCCAATAAAGGTACTGAAACTTAGAGGTGAATTTTTCATGTAGACAGTTCATGTTCTGATATCTCCTATTCAAGTCTCCTTTTGCTATTTCTTTTTTCTACAGTAGCCACTTTGAGATCCATAAGAGACTGTCCTGGGAGGTTGAAGTATTCTGGTTTCTCTGTTGCCTGATGTCACAGTTGTGCCCGTTCATTCTTTTGTGCAGATTTCCCATGTAGAAGCCAGAGGGAAAACGCCAGCAGAAAATAGTATAAATCACATTAGAGGAGGAGCATATAAATCAACCCCTAAAGTGCCCTTGGTGTTGCAACCAGTGTAGATATGGGGCACAACTGACTTCTAGGTTCTAGGGCCTGTTCCTGTCTTCATTGCCGTTTTGAGTTGTCTTTTGTGTGTCTGTAGTTGTTTTAGATCAGGGGTTGTTTGTAGGCAAGTAAAGGACTGCCCCATAGAGCCTGGGAAGGGGAAGTACAGTACAGTTTGCTGTACTGTACAGAACAGTTTGCTGAAGTCCAGAACAGTTTGCTGATCATTAATGATACATCTCTATGGTCTCATTTGGAAGCTTTAGGGCTTTGAGTCTCTGTCCTGTGGTTCTGAGCAAATCTGGTTGCATCTGAGAGCCTGACTAAAAACAATGGACTAAGTGGTGTGTTATAGGTGCATGCTGGAGGCATGCAAATATATATAATGAATGGTTGGTAGGTTTCCACTGTAATGTAGTGTTGATATGTCCCTTGAGCAACTGCATTATGGTATGCAGAAAGTGCACTTAGGTAGAGTGATCCAGACTTAAGTTGATGAGAGGGCAGGTGTAGGTAGGCAGAGATGATGGGGCTCTGGGAAGGGTGCAGATTCTGGGATTTTCCCTTATGTGGTGTCACTTTGTCAATGGTAGTGAGCATAAGAGGGTGTCCTGTAGACCAGTGGTCCCTAACCTTTTTGACACTGCGGACTGGTTGGGGGAGGACGGGGTCCATGTGCAGGGAAGGAATCCATGTGCAGGGAAGGAACCCCCCACGCTTGTGCGGTGCACTTGCATGTGCATGCGCAAAGGGCACTCGCGCGGGTGGGCGCACACTCGCACACATGCGCAAAGGGGTGGTGCGCTCAGGCGCACGCACTCGCACGCATGCGCAAAGAGGCAGGGGGCGCGCATGCGCAAAGGGGCTGTGGGGGGGAATGCGTGCTGGGTGGGGGGGAGATCTGTGTCCCCGGCCCAGGCCATGGACTGGCACCGGGCCGCAGACCCGGGGGTTGGAGACCCCTGCTGTAGACCATCTTGACTGTTGCTATTGTCAGCATTCAGGCTGCCCTTTGCTATGTAAAGCTTGGCATCCCTTTTGCAGCTGACAACGTGGGCACGACATTACATAGCAATACTGGGTCATTTCCTGGCTTTTTGAATTGTGGGTATAGAAGCACAGGTATCCCACATTCATAAACTGGAGATTATTTTGAAGAAAAGGATCTGATTTAGGGATGGAATAGCAGCATGGTCATAATGCTTTATTCATGTAAAGAGAGGTGGTCATTCAGGTGTGTTTCGTCCAAAGCTACATATAGCTATAAAAGTAAAAAGCAGCCTCAAGTTGGGGCTGGAAGCAAGTTGATGCAGCGGATGCAAAACAGGGTGAGTATTCAGTCTGTACTGAAGGTTCTAATTATGGAAAAGAGAGAACAATGATTGTATTCCTCTAAATTCCTATTCTTCATCATGAAAGCTTTTCCGTTAAGTAGTCTGGTCTGGAAAGTTTGGAATCTATCCTTTCCTAGACAAGGTGCTATTACAGATGTAGAGGCTGAAATCCTGTAGTAAATTACTATACATTAAGCCAGATGAATCAAGGGAACTCACAGAGTTGTTGTATCACAAAATCCCTACTGATTCAGTGGGCCTACTCTATTTGCAGCTTATTGCTCATTTTCAGCCATTATATGCTATATTGGAAGGTGATATCAGTTACAGAGATAAAGTTTGTCCTCTAGGCTGGCTGAAGAAAAGCAGCTCAAAATGCCTTTGTCTCAACCAGCCAATCAAACAGAAGTGATAGCAGACTTTTTGTAAGTCTTTTTACATGTCTGTCAGCCTGCATCTTGTTTAGTGGGCCATAAGTTGTGCAGGTTTATTGTAGAGGTACCAAGCCAGTAACAGAAAAGAGCAAGACTGTAAACGTACTATTACTAGGTAATCTCTAATACATTTCATCTGTTTCCTTAAGGAGTAGTACATATATTTGCATTCAGTTGAAATTTGAGTTATGATTTTAGTACTTTGAATTCTGAATGATATATTTAAACTGTATTTTTAACATTTTTAATAGTTTCTTTTATGAAGATAGTTTAAATGTATTGTGAGGTTTTTCCTCACTTCTTTGTCTAGATTATTTGTTTAGATTTCTCTGTTTCTTTCTGAATGGTTGTGTCTAAGTATGTTTGACTTTAGAGGCCTGATCTGTTCTGGTTTCCTGTGGTAAGAACAATTGGGGCAGCAGTAAAAAAAAGTTTCTGCCAGAAATTGTGTATGTTTTACAAAATATCCTGATGCAGTTCACATTTCATTGTTACTAAAAACAATACTGAGATGCTGAATTGCTCTGTACTTATTCTTCAAGCACGTTTTAGCAGCAGATAAAATAGATAGCAATGGACAGGTGGAATTTGATTATAGAATATTGAATTTATTATGGATTAGTAGAATTTCAGCTTGTACTACTGGTGGATTTGCAAGGTGCAAATATTTCTACTCTCTGTTATTTTTGTTCATTTTTTCCCCACAGTCCTTCCTTACAGTTTGAAGCTGCATGGGCCCTGACTAACATAGCATCAGGCACCTCTGTACAGACTCAAGCTGTTGTACAGTCAAGTACGTGTTTGAGAATGAATGTCTCTTTGGTTGAAGATGCACATATACCTTCTTTTTTGGGTGACGTATTAGTATTTTAAAAGGGGGATCTTTTTAGAGGTTGTTACGCAGAGGATGTTAATTTATAAGCATCTTCCAGGTAAGTAGCATTGAGATCTTGTTTTCATGCCATTTTCATAAGGTGGGAGAAAATGTGTGACATGAGGCTCTCAGTTGCCTGCCACTTGGGTGAAGGGAACAGTTTCCTTAGATGGAGGAGCAGAGAGGAGATGAAAGAATTGACTGGTGATGTGGAACAGGCTGTGGGCAGCAAAGAGAGAGGAGGCAGGCTGGAAGCTGAAAAAGGAAAAAGTGGATAATTTGACATGTGGAGACTTGGATTACTCTGTAATCCTGTCAATGGTTCTGATAATTCCTCAAATGCTGTTACATCAGAATGTGTGCATTGTTTACATCAGAAGGTGGTGAACAGTGATGTTGGATAATAGAAGTTGGTTAGTTGTGTGAGACTGTGTGGGAAAAATTGATTTATTGATGGTATGGCAGTGACCTTGTGGATAGCACTCATGGACAACACCATGTTCTCTTACTAGATCCACAGATGGTCTTCATTTCGGCCTGTGGTTCCCTTGGAGGGCCAGGCATGACATGGATGACTTAATTTCTTTTCTTTTTTTATTCTTAATTTTATTTTATGTCTATTTGAGTGTATGTTCAGTTGATTATTGAGGAGCTTTTGAATGAGTTTTTCATTATTTAATCTTTAGTTGCTCAGTTTTGTTTTGTTTTTAAGATAGCCTTATTATTGTTCAGGATTATTATTTACTTGCTTATATATTTCTGCTAGGGACTTTTTTTTCTGTGGATTTATTTTGTAGCAACTCTTGTGTGTGTTTTGTTTTGTTTCTGTTTTTTCCTCCCCTTTAGGGGCATCAGTGGTGGGAGGGAGATAAAGTAGTTTGGATGATGGACCATAAAAACATCTTGGTAGTGTTGGGTAGGGGAAAGTACGCAGTGGGTGGAATGGCTTACCATTACAGGAGAGCTCGGACTAGATAATTGGTAACTATTCCAAGCTCTTGCTATCATGCCCCCGAGTGAGGTAACCAGCTCAACTGGCCCTCCAGCCTGCCCCTTCTGCTGTTGAATGCCAGATTGGTTCAAAATAAACATCATCTGATTCATTATCTTAACTATGGATAGCCAACCTAGCTTGCATAACTGAGACCTGGGACCTCAGTACAGAGGGAGGGATAGCCCTCTCTCAGATGTGCCTGCCTGAGTATTCTATCCAGCATCTTCAGGACCCCTCATCCAGGCAGGGGCGAACCTGGCTGATAAGCCTCACTTAGTTGAAGGCTGACCTAGACACAGCTGCAGTCTGGGCATTCGACTACTATAATGCTGTCTACATGGGACCTCCCCTGAGGCTGACCCTGAAACATCAGGAAGGACAGAACATGGTTGTCAGGCTGATGTCAAAAGTGAGCAAATTTGACCGTATTTCCCCAGTCCTGGCTTGCCTGCACTGGTTACCTCTGAGGTTCTGGGCCAGGTTCAAGGCTCTGGTTCTTACCTATAAAGTCATTTCCAGTTTGGGCTCTTGTTACTTGTTGGAGTGCTTTTTCCCAAGAACATCCACCTGGGCCACCACATCTTTGCAGGCAGTGCTCCTAAGGGTTACCACACTGAGGGAGACCAGAAATTGTGTCTTCTTGATGGTGACACCAGCCCTTTCGAATGGGCTCTTGGTTGAGCTGCGCCAGGCCCCCTCCCTCTCAGCCTTTCAGAAGTTGCTTAAGACAGAGCTCTTTAGAAAAGCTTTTACTAGCAACCCCTAATGAAGCCATATAATCTGCTCTACTGTTTGACTGTTCCTGCTGCCCTTGGTGTACTGTTCATGCTGTTTTATTGATTTTGCTGTTCTTATTTTTTTATTATTATTACTTCCCTTACTGTTTTATGAGTGTATTTGTTTTATTGTTACCAACTGCCTGGAGTAGTGCCTCACACTACTCAGGTGGTATAAAAGTGGAATGAATGAATGAATGAATGAATGAATGAATGAATGAATGAATGAATGAATGAATGAATGAATATTTCCTAAAGGTCAGAACGAATAGAAGATTTTGGATATTCCTTGTAGTAGTAGCCATTTCTAGGTATGCAAGCAGAGTGTCAGTTTACATTTAGCATATGCAGTGGTGGAACAAATTAGGAAATACTGTAGAAGCTTTAGGATGGAAACAGTTTGGGTCTTTGCATGATGAATCCTTCATTGTTTTCTCACTAGCATATAAGTGGGTGAGAAATAGCATATGGGTTGTGGCAGTTGCTGTTCAATACCACTAGTACCATTCTGTCTATTGATTTATCTGTGCCTGTAGCTAGAAGGAATATATTGACCTTTATAAAGGCCAGTACAAAGTTCAGTAAGACAGAGGTTCCATTAGTTGCTAGTAATTTACCTCTGTAAGTGATATTCAACCTGAGGATGGGACTATCACAGTGTTTGGGAATTTTGCAGCATCATGACAAAATGACTACTCCCACTTAAATATGATTTTAAACGTGCTTAGGTCTCAAATCTATCAGGGAATTGTTCCAGAACTGAGTGTGTCAGCAACAGTTTCCTGATAGTTGTGGTTATAACACTTGATATTGCCTTACTAAACAGCTTGATTTGGCAGGTTGCAACAGACACATACCATTTTCACCACTGCTCCCAAAGTGAGTCTGATTTAAGAAGGGAGACTGTGGACTTTTGTTTAGTCCCTGTCCTTCACTTCCTTCTTGCACTTAGACCATTTCAAAGAGAGAAATGACTACTGGTGGGGAGGGACTGTTCTGTTTAAAGCAGGGGTGGAGCAACCTTGCTGGGTCCAGAACCATTTTCCCATCTCCCACATCTTGACAAGTCGCACTCTTGAATCTTCACCTCAAATGTGTTACCCAAAAACTAGCAAACTTTACTTCCAGAAATCTCAA
Source organism: Intellagama lesueurii (assembly GCA_037013535.1). Taxonomy (NCBI): domain Eukaryota; kingdom Metazoa; phylum Chordata; class Lepidosauria; order Squamata; family Agamidae; genus Intellagama; species Intellagama lesueurii. The sequence goes on along the minus strand of JBAJHW010000001.1, from coordinate 188,376,658 downwards.
GGGTTTTTGTCATTTAATTCTTATTACTCTCTGAGGCCTGCTTTAACTTTAAAAACACAGGAGACAGTTATTTGAAGTTTTGATTTTTCTTTTTCTTCCTTTCTATTTTTTTTTGAAAAAGCTGTATGGGACTTGAAACAGACCTAGGAGGATAAACTTTAAATGACAAATCAGTCCCTTAGCTTCTGGGGGTACTAATTGTCTTTTCTTGATGAACTGGGGAAGGGGGAGTCAGGGTACTGGGAAGTGCTCTGGGGGTCTGTGTGTTGCATATGGACATCATTTTGTCCACATGGCCTTTTTCTTTGCCAGGTTAATTGATGTTGCAATTGTGAGGAAAGTGAGCAGTGTCCATGTGCAATGGCCAGCCCAGTATCACATGTAGCCCTTTGAGATGGGAAGGTTTCCCGGACCTGCCCTAGGTGGTGAATTAAGTCTGCATCTTATTTAAATTTTCATTTCAGAATATAAATTTCAATACCTCTTTCCTTCTTACTCCCCCTTGAAAAAGTCGTTATCCAAAAAACATGTCTTATCTAATTTTCATTAGCATGAAAGATGTTTCCTGAAATCTTAACTACCAAACAATTATGGTGATCAATATTTTCTGTGAAGTGATAATATGCAACACTTTTTAATGGAAGTCATGTTTCACTGAAGTGAGCCCAGTGTTCTGCTTTTACAGATGCAGTACCACTGTTCTTAAGACTTCTCCATTCACCACATCAAAATGTATGTGAACAAGCTGTTTGGGCTCTTGGAAATATTATTGGTGAGTCTCAATTATATTTCAAGAAAACATTTCATAGGCATTAACAGTTTTGAAATCTAATCTAATCTTGTACATTGGCATCACCTTATGAGACTATGTTTCCTCCATGTTCTCTTATTGGTACAACAAATGTAAATAGGAAAACATCTTTATTTTGGAGAACTTGTTGGATACAGGAAAATTGTTCTTCTCAAATTTTCATTGGAACAAATATTTTTTATGGATTTCACTGGCCACTAATGGGGAAACATAGACCATTAGCATCCAAACACATCACTGCATACATTTCAGGGTTTCTCCACCATGAATGTAATTTTTTTTAAAATTTTCACTTCTGTAGGTGATGGTCCTCAGTGTAGAGATTATGTCATATCACTGGGAGTTGTCAAACCTCTTCTATCCTTCATCAATCCCTCCATTCCCATCACTTTCCTCCGGAACGTCACATGGGTCATTGTAAATCTCTGCAGGAATAAGGATCCCCCACCACCTATGGAGACAGTTCAGGAGGTAAATAAAGAATTGCAAATAAGTACTGTTATACCTCAGCTTCATTGAAAGTCAGTAGTCCCATAAAGGCAAATACACTGTACATTTTCTTAATGCATATTTATGATCTGTTTTAGTTACTAGGTATTAATTATACCAATATCTGAGGAATCTGTCTGCCTTTTCTGACTGTGAAGTCAAAATCTAATTATACTAGCTAAGGCAATACAAGCTAAGAAGACTTGTATTGGTCAGAGGAGTGTTCCATGTTTTGAGGTGATTGCCTTTATTTTATACGTTAGTATTATTAATGTACAGAATCCAAGTCTGTTTGTGTATAACCAGTACACTAGGTTTGGCCCTAAAATCAAGCGTATCAGCTAAAATGGCTTAGCAGCATATATTGTTTTTGAGGTCACACTGTTTTAAGTAGTTATGATGAAATTTTGAGATCAAACTAATATTAGGCCATATACTTTAGACTAGAGCAATACAAAACTTGGCGTACACACAGTGTAAAATTGTTGTAGCTGGAGAACATTCTGGAATGCTGAGAAAATTAAGTTTTTAAAATTCAAAATTGCTGAATTTCAAAATTCAAACATTAGTACCTCTGAGTTCAGACTGGAATATCTTTACCATTTTGTTATTAGAACTACAGTGAAAGGTTTGGAGTTACAGAAATAGCATCTTATTTTACCTTAGATTCAGAGTAGGAACTAGAGATGGGCGTGAACTGGAAAACTGGTGGTTCATGATGGTTTGTGATTTGTGGTTAGCCGCAAACCCCCAGAAAAACAAACTGATTCATGGTTCATTTTTCCAGTTCATGCCTGGCAGGGAGCTCTACATGCTCCTGCTGCCTCCACCTCCACTGCCATGCGTGCACGCTCAGAGGTAGCAGCTGAGGATGGCACTTGCAGTGGTGGCAGCAGGAGGAGGTAGGCAGCAGTGATGGGGGCACTGGGAAGGGAGCAGGCAGGCATCCCCTTTTGGCCGAAGCAAATGAAACACCAAAGGGAAAAAAGTTTTCCATTTCATTTTGCTTGGGCAAAACAGGATCCCCGAACTGGGTCATGAACCAGCCTGGTTCATCAGGTTTTTTGGTTCATGATTCATTTCATACCCATCTCTAATAGGAATATTTTACCTACTTCCTCTCTTAAGAAATGGGCTTGGAAGTACAGGAATACATAAATTCACTCCTCTCCCCTGCCTCTGAAGTTAGCTCCTGGATGCTGGTAGAGAATTCAGAACTCTCCATCAGGATCAACTGAAACTTTAGAGCAGTGGGTCCCAACCGTTTTGACACCAGGGACCGGTTTAGTTGAAGAACATTCTCCCAAGGATGGGGGGGTGGCGGCGGGTGTCCATGCATGCGGCGGGCGTTCGTGCGGGCATGTGGGAGGCCAGTTGGGGGGCGTGCGGGCATGTGGGAAGCAGGCGGGAGTCCATGCGTGTGGGAGGCATGGGGGAGTGTGTGTGTGTGCAGGTGGGCGGGAGTGTGTGCATGCACGCATGTGCATGTTCCTTCGGCCCTCGAAAATCTCTCTCAGTGGCCCAGTCCTTCCAAGGCCACAGACCGGGACCAGTCTGTGGCCCGGGGGTTGGGGACCCCTGCTTTAGAGAACACATCATACTCTATTGAGGTGTGTTGCCATTGCACTCAAAATCATTCTGCATAGAATCCATATATTTTTCTTTAAATTTCAACTGCAGAAGTCATTCCTGTCTTCCAGCAGCATTATGAGTTCTCTGCCACAATTGTTTAAGAGGAAGGATGTTAATGTCCAAATATTCTGGTCATAATAAAATCAAGACTGACTGGTCCCAGCTTCATAAAATCTTGCACAGTCTTGTAAGATGAGAGTTATAATTCACATTTTATAACATTCAGCCAAGAAATGACTGAGATGTAGCATTTAAAATTATCTTTTAAAGTGCCGTTTATACTAGTTTGTGTCTGTTTTCTGCACACCTATAACATATTCCTCAGTGTTTCCATTTTAGGTTCTCTCAAGCTTTTTGAAAACAAATAGCTATTCAACCTCTATAAAATAGCCATGGAATTCTTCTTTTTATCATTATTGTATCTTCATTAGAAGTATTGAATATGCAAATGTAATGGCAGATATAAAAATGAATGGGAATTATAAGTAGCTGTTCTAAGGAAAATGGTTCTCAACTTTATGCCCTCCAGCTGATTTGGACTTCAGCTCTCAGAATCTCTGACTATTGGCCATGCTGGCTGGAGCTTCTGGGAATTGTATGCCAAAACATCTGGAAGGCCAAAGGTAAGAACCACTGTGTAAGCTAATATCAAATGATATTTCTGTATTTTTTTTAGTATGTTTAGTGTTCCACTTACTAAATGTTGCGGAATGTTAATTTTTATTTGGACGTGGCTTTCTTTTTGGCTGGGTTTTTTCCTAGCCATCTGTTAACTCAGTCAGTGCCTCCTTAGGGTGGGCAGGTTTGGCACTCAAGATATTTTCAAATTGCAGCCCCCAGTGTCTCTCACCGCTGTCTGGGCTGATTACAGCTGATGGTGGGTGCATCCAGCTACATCCAGAGTGCCACAGTGGCTGTCCCCGGTATGGGGGGTGGGTTATTCTTCTTTCACTTCCTCATTCTGGTCTTTCTGTATGGCTTTCTACTGTTCCATCTCTGTACTTGGCCCCTGACTAGCCTCCTCAGTCTTCATGGTTTAAGTGCTACCTGTATGCTGACGATACACAGCTGAACCTCTGTGCTCTGTATCATTGGTGTTCCATCAAATCCTCAATCTTCGACTGCCTTGTTGAAATTTTTGCTTCATTGTTGTCTTATGCTGAGTATATTCAAATCAAGGCCAAACTGTCCATCTTTCTTCCCTAGCCCTCAACTCCTCGCTCATTCTTCTTATCCATTGACAGTAGTTCTCTGTCCCTTCAATAAAATACCTTCCAGAGAGGCTTTCTCTTGGTCCCGTCACCTTTACAGGTACAGTTGATGGGGACCCAAGAGATGGCATTCTTGGTGGCTGCTCCCAGGTTATGGAATACTCTCCTGCCATGAGGCTAGGTTGATCCCTGCTATACTGTACTTTTGGAACAAGTGGAGACATTTTTTTTCCAGATAGGCTTTTAATATCTAATTTCAACATAGTTATATACCCTATGGTTGCTGCTTTTATATCATTTTAACATATTTTAAGAGTTGTTATGTCTTCTAACTATTTAAATATTATCTGGTCAGTTGATTTTTAATGGTTAAAGTATTTTGTTGTAATTTCTGTTTGTCTAATTAATTATGTGTGAGCAGCCTTGAGTTTTTTCTCCAGGAGAAAGACTGCCTAAAAAAAATTGCTCCCCATGCCCTGATTATTTCTTGCCGTGAGTACCGCATCCTACTCTCTGAGTTTCTGTCATCTTAGTCTCATCAGTTCACATCCATCCATCATTCTGCTGCCAAAGTTATTCACCTTTCTCTGTTTGTGTGACTCTATTCCTCAAATCCCTTTCCTGGATTTTTGTCCACATGGGAGCCTTGGGATCTTTCCTCTGGAATCTTTGGCTGCCTTGCCTCACCTTCCTATGAGTTTTACTTATCCACCTCCGCTACCCTTGGCTGTGGAAGGAACTTCTGCTCCCTGAAACAGTACTGCCCATTTTCTCTTTTTCCTTCTTATTCTTGGAACTGCCCCCAAAACACCTATGTGTGACCACCTGCCTATCTTCCTTTTAGTCTCTGCTTAAAATCCACCTTTTCTGGGAAGCTTTGTACTATCTCTCTTTTTAGCTGTAAAGATTCAAATTTGAGATCATTGGCAGCCACATTCCAGCAACAGATAGGACTATGGGTAAAAGACAAGACCATGAGAAATGTATGCGGAACCACATATAATGCTTACAGATTTCGACATTTCCTCACCAACTGTACAAAGCATAGCTGATTTATATATGTTTTAACTAACAAGGAAGCTCTAGTGCAGCAGCTTTCTTGTCTACAATGCTTAGTGCGGTTATGTGCAGGTTTTTTAAAGTGTAAATATTACTCTATCTCTAATTAAATTGGGGTAAGAGTAAAAGAAACTTAAGAACATGGCCCATGTGCTGGAGATTTCCCATCCCTGCCCTAGTTCCTGTACTTACACTTACTAACCCATAGTATGTGTAATGCAAATGATCACATCTTCATCCCCTATCTACCCATACCTTCATTTTTTCCTTTCTCTGTTGCTTGCCTATATCTGTTCAGGTCATAAGCCTATTGGTTCCAGATACATGTTCCTTGTCAAGTGCCATATACATAGATGGAGCTATATAAATAAATGATACCCTGTTTCCCCAAAAATAAGACAGGGTCTTATATTAATTTTTGCTCCAAAAATGCATTAGGGCTTATTTTCAGGGGATGTTTTATTTTTTTAATGTACAACAATCTACATTTATTCAAACACAGTCATATCATCTTCTGGTTGCTGCACAATGGTGGAGGGCGGGGTTTCACTTAACTAGGGCTTATTTTGGGGGTAGGGCTTATATTATGAGCATCCTGAAAAATCATACTAGGGCTTATTTTCAGGTTAGGTCTTATTTTCGGGGAAACAGGGTAGATGTAATGGTTTGAGGAACTATACTGGATTTTTAAATTGCCATTTTCTCAGTGTGGTCCCAGCTGAGGATAAAAGTTGACTTAGCCATCTCTAGGGCTTCCTTGCTTTTTCTGTGAAGGAAGAACAGTGCAGCTGGTCTGCAACCTTGAGACCACCACTCTATTGCACACTGTTTCCTGTCCTCTCTGAGCAAACAGAACTTTGGGGAGGAGCCTGTCAGTGCACTCATTAGTCCCACCTGATATGCCACGCGATATCCTCTATAAGCTGGAGGCTCCTGTTCCTGATTTAAGCAGAAGACTGTTACAAATGTAGACTAAAACCATGAGCAGCTCTGTTCAAATTAGACTCTTAGTACAGTCAGTGAGATATGCATACAAATGGGATTATATAGGATTCTAGACAAGAGCAGTGATGTTCCAGCTGAGAAACATAAACTGGCTGAACTTCTGTTGCCATAAGTTAGGCTGGCAATGTTTCAGAAATAAAATATCCCCCCTGCCCCAAAGATCCCAAGGCTCCCAGGTGATCCCTTTAATCATGAAAGCCCTTGGTGGCCATGGGATGGGGGTGGGGTGTCTTTAATTCCTGTAAATCACCACTGCCAGGATGACTTTACCACTGCTGATGATTTTCAGAAATGAAAAACTCTTCCCCACCCCATCCTGCAAGCCCAATGGCTTCCTCATTACAAAAGGGTTCCTTGGGACCTTTGGGGGCCATCATGGGAAATTTTTAGTTTCTGCAAAACTTCCACGACTGAGTACTAAATCAGCCGTATGTGACTTAAGTCATGGTCCTGAATTTCAGCCACTGAGTTCTAAGTTCAATGTAATGTGAAAGTAATTCCTTTTTACCCCCTGAGATACCATGGCAGGGAGTTTGTGTATGCATGCAAATATGTGCATACGCAAACACAGGCCTTTCTACATGGACTATCATTTTAAAAAATTCCATTTTCCCTGGAGTTTTTTTTTCTTCCACAAGAAAAGATGAGAGGATTCTGGATCTTTCCCCCTAGAAGTTAAAAAAAAAAAAGCCCACAGTGTTTGGTATTGTGTTTTTTAAACAAACCTAGTGGAATGGGTCAAACACTCTACCAGTTCAACTGGAAGCTGCATTTTATTTTTTAAAAAAAATATTAATAATAATAGTAATAATAGTGCCATCAGGTCAATTCTGACTTGTGGCAACCCTTTTCAGGGTTTTCTAGGTAGAGAGTACTCAAGTGGTTTAACATTCCCTTCTTCTGGGGGCATCCTGGGACTGTTCAAGTTTACCTATGGCTTCACAGACTGGCTTTTCTTTGATACACAATTGGAAACTGAGCTCCCAGCCTTTGGCTCCACAGCCAGGTGCCAAACTCACTGACCTATCCAGCCAGATTTAAAAAAATACATGGTTGAAAAATAATATGCCTATCTTCTCATCACATCCAGTTTGATTGGAGACTAATGTGATGTAAGGAGTGGTTTATACACTATCTCTGTGCCTAGTTTAGTGGTTTCCACTGTAATAGGCCCAGTAGCAGAGTGGTAACATCTTCTAAATCAGTAGTTGTTTGTGATACTGTACCATTTGCCCCCAGAATTGCCAGCTTTTGGGGGACTTAAAAACAGAGCCTGACAGTGCAGTCCTAACTTTAAAATATGCTAGTTGTAATGGATTTGGAATGGTCAGAAACTTCTTATATCACTAAGACTGCTCTTGTGCAACCTCTTGAGAACATACACAAATGGTGCATGTTGGGGGAACACTGTTCATCACCATGATCTTTGGCCGGTGGCAGCCTTTAAGGCTCCATCTTATCCCCTGTATTATTTAACAAAGACATGAAACAGCTGGAAGAGGTCATTCAGAGCTTTGGAATGAGGTGCCACTGGTATGCTGATGACACCCAGCTGTACAGCTGTTGTCTCCCAACTCTGAGGAAGCAGTCAGGATTCTTGAATGTTGTCTAAGCTTGATAATGGCCTGGATGAGGGTAAACAAGCTGAAACTAAATCCTGACAAGTCAGTAGAAAGTCAGATTCAGGAATTGGGATTCAACCTGTTATAGAAGGATTTGTGTTCATCCTGACAGATCAAGTTCATAGTCTGGGAGTGCTGCTTGATATTGCACTGTCACTGGAGTTTCAGGTGGCAGCAGCGATGGAGGAATAGCTTTACATCAGTCCTCTTAATGTGCCAGCTATGACCTTTTCTGAGTCAACCTGACTTAGCAACAGTCATCCATGGCTTAGTTTTGTCATGTCTTGACTATTGCAATGCACCTTGCATTGGACTACCCTTGAAGAGGCCCAAGATTTTCAATTGGTGCAGCATGCAGCAGCTGACTAGTGCATGGTATCATGACCATATGACCCCAATACTTCTTTCTTTCTTTCTTTCTTTCTTTCTTTCTTTCTTTCTTTCTTTCTTTCTTTCTTTCTTTCTTTCTTTCTTTCTTTCTTTCTTTTTCTTTTCTTTCCTTTTCTTTCTTCCCTTCCCTTCCCTTCCCTTCCTTCCTTCCTTCCTTCCTTCCTTCCTTCCTTCCTTCCTTCCTTCCTTCCTTCCTTCCTTCCTTCCTTCCTTCCTTCCTTCCTTCCTTCCTTCCTTCCTTCCTTCCTTCCTTCCTTCTTCGTCTTCTTCTTCTTCTTCTTCTTTCTTTCTTTCTTTTTCTTTCTTTTTCTATCTATCTATCTATCCATCCATTCATTCATTCATTCATTCCTTTTACCTGCCCAGAACCTTGACTAACAAGTACATGGGGGGGGGGCCTTCTCCTCTGTATCTCCTAGGCTATGGAAAGGTGAGGTATCTGCTGGTAGAAGGATTTGCCAGCACAACTGCTGTGCTAGCTAAGATCAGCCAGCAGAAAAACCAAAAAAAGGACAGAGGGGTAAGGTGAGGGAGAAGCTAAGTTGCATCAAATTCAAACTTCTTGCAACCTAAGAGCTCCCACTATACCAGCACAGAGTTAGGGGAAGGTAGTCCTAATTAATTTTAACTTCCCTAGGATTCAGGCTATCTTCAGATGGCCTAGTGTTAGCTCAGTTGGCCTTCAGCCATCTGAGCTAGCTAAGATTGCACCCATAGTGTATATTCAGTTATTTTCTTGTTGAATTCCATGACTGTGCTCTCAGAGGAGTTAACACTATAAAGATGAATGAAGCAGGAAATAAGTATAACAGAACAAAGAAAGGGACATGGACAGGTGAATACTAACAGAATTGGGCTAATACATTTTGCCATTTTCAACTTAATTAGTAAATGTGAATATTCGAGCTTAAAGATTTGATGAAATCTTATCTAAAAGAGTCATTTTAAGGTAAAATGGTTGTGAATTGATTCTGTGTGCTCAGGGAACTGAAGCTAAATTTTAGAATGCTATGTACCATGCAAGATGTCTGCTGGTTAAAAACCATCTGGAAGTACAAGTAAATTAATCTTTCTATGTCCGAGTTTTACTTGAGAGTATTTTTCAGTATGTGTTTTTGTTTTCCCTAACATTAATGGACTGTTGTAATTATTTTTTTTACCAGATTTTACCAGCCTTGTGTGTTCTCATATACCATACAGATATAAATGTAAGTAAATGCTGAAGTTGTTTTTTCTTGATTTCAGGGTTCATCTTTGAAAAGCTTTACTACTTTAATTTTGCCTAAATTGTTACATAAAAATTCCTTGTCCAAAAAACCATCATGATTTGCTGTTTCTTTTCTTCCTATGTTTTCTTTCTATTTTGCAAAAAAATTAAAATAAAATAAAAAATAGGAGTTCGCTATACAGTGGTGCCTCGCTAGACGATTGCCTCGCAGGACGAGGAATTCGCTAGACGATGGCTTTTTGCGATCACTACTGCGCTTCGCAAAACGATGGTGTCCTATGGGCGATTTTCTCTAGACGACGACTTTTCCCCATTGGAATGCATTGACTAGCGGTCAATAGCTGTCAGTGCATTCCAACGGGGACCCGCGCTCGCTAGACGAGGTTTCCCTATGGACGATCTTCGCAAGACGACGACTTTTCCGTTGGAACGCATTGAAGAGATTTCAATGTATTCCAATGGGGAAACGTGCTTCGCTAGACGATGTTTTCGCAAGACAGCGATTTCCGCGGAACGGATTAACATCGTCTAGCGAGGCACCACTGTACTTAATAAAAGAGTGAAAGATAATGTGTGCCGCTCTTTGATACAGCTGCACAGCTGAGCCCTAGAACATGAAAGCTTGCATGTATACTGGGGGAACCCTGATATGTGCATCTTGGGGGATTCATAATTAATTAATTAATTAATTAAAATATATATTGACAATGCGATGCCAGTTTTAGTCAGTAGGTGGAGAATGACTGAAGGACAAGACTGAATTGGAGAAGAGAAAGACCAGCAAGGAGGAAAAGGAGATGTTGATGACTGGGGTGGTTGGGAGTAGCGTGAAATTGGTACAATTGCTTAAAAAAAATATTACTATGTGATCTAGATTATAGTTCTTTGCACACTTAGCCTAGAATTCAGTTGTACTGAATGCAGTGAGGTTTATTTGAAATAAGGTATATAGTAATGCATTGTTATGATTAGTACTTTATGGAAAATATTTTATTTAAATAGTGTAATGCATGTTCTGAATAACATACATAGAACCTGTTTTTCTCCCAAGTAATCTAGTCAAAAAGAGCCATTCTTTTCTGGGCCTTATCCATTAATTTGTTCATATCAGCCGTATAATACCTTCGTTGCTCATTATTGGGTTGTTGCTCACCTACACCATTTACCCCACTGCTAATTACCTATAACAAGTTATTTCTTCTCTGTGATTCCTGTGACTCTTACAAGTCAGTTTCTGTGCTTGCATAGAAACCTGTTCCAGAACATTCCTAGCCAAGCACTTTGGGTGGGAGTTTTAGGCATGACTGTACTGGCATAAATTTTATTCCCCTCAGTTCTTTGCCAGTGACTTCATTTTGGACATAGCTTAGCATTTTTTCTCAAAAATCATTCCAATTTATTAAGCTGTTGGGCTAAATTTATTTTATTTTCTCTTCTTTAAAAAAAGGGGGAAAAACCACAATTTCTTCTTTCATAGGCATTGCCCACATTTTGCCAAGGTCTCCTTGGCCTTGTTGAAAAAATGTACCAATTGTGAAAGGAAGGTCACTCAAACTGACAGCGATTCTCAGTGCCCTTTTTGTCTCTGTGAGGGCCATTTGTCCCAGGCTGGCACTATCTGCTGCCGCTTTACCAAACAGGAACTAAAGCTTAGACAGTCCAGACTTCGTTCCTATTTGTAAGAAAAGTCTCTTGAAGTAGCAGGTCTTGGGCCCTGGAGACATATCCCCCGCTGGTTTTAATCTTGATATTGGCTCTACCCTCACAGCTTGAAATTCTGTCAGTTTTGAAGAAATGCCCAAAACCAAACCAAACTCGGCTTTGATGTCATCTCATGACCCCTTTGTTTTGATCTCTCAATCTCTGACACTAGGGCAAGGATAGTGGATCCAACACAGGTTAAATCCAAAGACCAAACACACACCACTCCTACGGATATAGAAGGCTTAAGCGGTCTCAGCAGGTGGTTGTATTCCTCTGCACTCTCCATATTTCAAACTCTATGGCATATATGGGAGTGTATCAGCAGATACAGCCCCCATATTTGACCAGAGGATCAGAGAGGACTGGCAGCAGTGCTCAGTGCAGAAACACACTACCTTACTGACCAACAAATTAATACTGTAAGACAGCGATCCCCAACCCCCGGTCCCCGGCCCGGTGCCGGTCCCTGGCCTGGCCCAGACCGGGCCGGCAAGAGAGACCTCCCCGCGCGCACTCACCCCCGCGCAGCCCGTTTGCGCCTGCGCGCGCGCGCTGGAAAGCTCGCACGAGCGCCACGCCGCCATTTGCGCGTGCGCGCGGGCCCGCACAAGTGCGTGCTTCCGTTTGCGCATGCACACGAGCGGCCATGCGCATGCGCAAAATGGCGGCGCTCGCGTGCTTGTTCGCGCGTGCGCACGCGGGGGGGTGCCCCCGCCTTCCCCAGCCGGTCCGCAGACTGGAAAAGGTTGGGGAACACTGCTGTAATACATGTAGCAGACTCCATGGTTCAGATCCTTGGAGATATGTTGGCCTTGTGCTGCTTGGGTAACAGTCTATCCTCCATATTATTTTACCCAGGCTTCGTGCTCTGGAGAGGACACTCCAGCTTTGCATACAGCATCGAAACAACATAAGAGTAGCAGTTACCGGTTATAAGTCTTTGCTCGATTGGCGTAGAGCATGACGCCAGGGGCTACTTTCGACGGTGGGAGAGGTCATTGCACCTCACTAGATAGCTACCGCCCGCCTTAAGCTGGGCAGCCTCCAGCCAGTAAGGTGCTTCCTCGCCACGGTCTGTTAACCTCACGGGGTTCGTGGGGTTTAGGGTGAAAGCCGACAAGCAGATCGATAACCCTGCACCATGCAACAATCATAAGAAAATTTCTGCCCTAAAGTTGGGCACCTGGAATGTTCGGATAATCACCCCTGGCTTTTCTGACGACCTGCAGGAAATAGACGACACGCACAAGACAGCTGTCATCGACATGGAACTGAGTAGGCTGCAGATGGACATTGTTGCCATGCAAGAGACGAGATTGCCAGACTCGGGATCTGTCAAAGAAAAAAACTTCTCATTCTTCTGGCAGGGAAAACCATTGAATGAGACCAGGGAATATGGTGTTGGCTTTGCGGTTAGAAATACTCTGCTGAGATCCATTGTTCCACCTACTGTGGGGAGTGAAAGAATCCTGTCTCTGCAGCTCCATTCATCAGCAGGACTGGTAACCCTTATTAGTGCATATGCACAAACACTGACATCTACAGCAGAAGTCAAAGACAAATTATATGACGATCTGGCAGCTGCTATCAAAAAAGTCCCGGAGAGAGAGCCACTGTTCATTCTCGGAGACTTTAACACTAGAGTTTGTGCTGATCACAATTCTTGGCCCACTTGTCTAGGCCGTTTTGGCATTGGGAAGATGAATGAAAATGGCCAACGCTTGCTGGAGTTTTGCTGTTATTATGGTCTTTGTGTCAGCAACACGTTCTTTAATACGAAGCTTCGACACAGAGTCTCTTGGAGACATCCAAGATCGAAGCATTGGCATCAGCTCGATTTGATCCTCACTAGACGCTCTAGCCTTCCTAGTATTACGATTGTCACGACCAACTTCCTGTGAGGGAGAACTTGGTCGGTCGGACAGAGAGTAATTGGAAGTTTGAGTACCCCTACTCAGCTGGGTTGAGTCCTGGCGACCTCAGCCAGGGCGTACAACAAACTCCTTCTTACAAGTCTGCCCTAAAAAGATACTTGCTGACCCTTAGGAAAGCTCAGCAGGAAGTTACACATGAGCTTTGTAGTCCTAAGATCTACTAAGCTCAATATAAGGTAGGACTCAGTAGCGTAATGTGGCCTTGCTTCCCCCTCAAGGGATAGCTAAGACAGCTTCACTGTTCAAGAAACCAAAAGATTTGATTATTGATCTTTTTATTGAAAAAATATAGATTTACAGAATAAAGTCAGTTTGATGCAAAAGCATAGCAATATAACGTTTTCAAGGCTTGTTACAAATACAATTAAGACAACTAATTCTCTTTTAGTTACAAAAACTCTAAAAATCTCTAAAAGCTTCCTTAGGATAGGTAAAAGGCTTATAGCCCCCCTTTCCTTTCCTCCTTCTCTCCCTACATCTTTCCCAGTCCTTTCCCTGCACAGGGTAGCAGGCAAAAAGACCTAGAAAAATCTATGGTTCCGTCCTAAAGGAAAATAGGAACAAGATGGAACACTGCACATGGCAAAAGTTCCTTTTTCTCTCTTCTTGGCTCCTCCTGTTTTTCTTCGTCTTCCCACGCTGTCATCCAATCACAGTGTAAGGTGGTAGAAGTATTCTCCTCCTCTTCTTCTCGTGAGAAAGCAGGTGTTGTTTGCCTCTTCTATTCTCTTCTCCGCCATAACAAGTCTCTGGTCTTCTTATCTGGTCCTGGGAGAACTGGCTAACGGAAAAACATTCTCACAGTCCTCCTGGACAACATTCCCATCATACAAAATCATTCTTCCATAGAACCAATATGGATTCCATTTTACATTGTTCACAACTACATATCCCATCTTCATACATGCTTTAAATCCACGTAATCTCAACCATGACAACGATCACACGCAGTTATCAGGGTGCTGATTGCAATACTGATCACTCCCTGGTGTGTAGCAGACTAAAACTGCGAATAAAGAGATTGTATCACATGAAAAAGGAAGGAAGACCACGTATTGACATCAGCAAGACACGCAATCAGAGAAAAGTGGAGGAATTTGCTCAAGTGCTTGAGGAAACTCTTCCAGGCCCAGCTGGTGCAAATGCACCTGAATGATGGGAACATTTAAAGAATGCTGTTTATAACACTGCCTTGTCCACATTTGGCAAGAAGACCAAAAAGACAGCAGACTGGTGTGAAGCCCATTCGGAGGAGCTGATGCCAGCCATCGAGGAAAAGAGGAGAAATCTAGCAGCATACAAAGCCTGTCCTAGTGAGTACAACTTGCAGGTTCTTCGAGTTGCTCGTAGCAAAGTCCAACAGACTGCCAGGAGATGTTCTAATGATTATTGGCTTCAGCTCTGCTCTCAGATACAGATAGCAGCGGACACAGGTAACATCAAGGGAATGTATGACAGTCAAGCAGGCTTTAGGTCCAATAGAGAAGAAATCTGCTCCTTTGAAGACTTCCACAGGCGTGATCATCCAGAACCGGGCACAGCAGATGGAACGCTGGGTGCAGCATTACTCTGAGCTATATTCTAGAGAGAATGTAGTAACCGAAGAGGCATTAAATAACATCGAGTGCCTGCCTGTCTTGGAAGAGTTGGACAGCGAACCAACTTTAGCAGAAATAAAAGTGGCCTTGGATTCCCTCGCCTCCGGCAAGGCACCTAGGAAGGATAACATCCCTGTTGAAGTGCTGAAGTGCCATAAAGAGACCATCACCACCGAGCTGTATGAAATCTTCTGTCTTTGCTGGAGGGAAGGTGGAGTACCACAGGACATGAAGGATGCAAACATTGTCACATTGTACAAGAACAAAGGTGACAGGGGCGACTGCAATAACTACCGTGGCATCTCTCTTCTCAGCGTTGTAGGGAAGCTGCTTGCCCATGTTGTGCTGAAAAGGCTCCAGGTGCTTGCAGACAGAGTCTATCCAGAATCACAGTGTGGATTTCGAGCTAATAGATCCACCACTGACATGGTATTTTCCCTCAGACAGTTGCAGGAGAAATGTAGGGAACAGTGACATCCCCTCTTTATGGCCTTCATAGATCTTACAAAGGCCTTTGATTTGGTTAGCAGGGACGGCCTGTTTAAAATACTTCCCAAGCTTGGATGTCCACCTCGACTCCTTCACATCGTCAGGTCCTTTCATGAGGAAATGAAGGGCACTGTAGTTTTTGATGGCTCAACATCAGATCCCTTTGACATCCGAAGCGGAGTGAAACAGGGCTGTGTCCTCGTGCCGACTCTGTTTGGGACCTTTTTTGCTGTCATGCTGAAGCACGCTTTTGGAACCGCAACAGAAGGTGTCTATCTCCGTACTAGATCAGATGGAAAGCTCTTTAACCTCTCTAGAATGAGAGCAAAGACCAAAGTCCAACTGAAATGCATGCGGGAGTTCCTCTTCGCCCATGACGCAGCCATTGTTGCCCATTCTACTGAAGAGCTCCAACAACTCATGAATCGCTTTAGTAAGGCCTGCCAAGATTTTGGACTAACAATCAGCCTGAAGAAAATGCAAGTCATGGGCCAGGGTGTGGACTCACCTCCCTCTATTACCGTCTCTACACAAGAATTGGAGGTTGTTCATGATTTCGTGTACCTTGACTCAACAATCTCTGACACCCTCTCCCTAGATATCGAGCTGGATAAACGCATTGGCAAAGCAGCTACCATGTTCTCTAGACTCACAAAGAGAGTATGGCTTAATAAGAAGCTGACGGCATATACCAAGATCCAGGTCTATTGAGCCTGTGTCCTGAGTACACTCCTGTACTGGAGTGAGTCCTGGACCCTTTGTGCACGGCAGGAGAGGAAGTTGAACACGTTCCATATGTGTTGTCTCCGACGCATTTTTGGTATCACCTAGCAGGACAAAGTTCCAAATAGAGTAGTCCTAGAACAAGCTGGAATTTTTAGCATGTATACATTACTGAAACATGCAAATGCAAGTAGATAAATAGGGACCACCTCGGTGGGAAAGTAACTCTGTTGTGTTGTATCTGAAGTACATTTCAAATCTTCAGTCAATGAGGTCTAAAACTAAAAAAAAACACGAAAAACACCTCTCATCTGTCAAATTCATTATGGCCTATTTACAGTCCATTTCTGCTAGAACTAGACTAACCACTGAAAGAGTGATTTCACTGCCTTCCAAAGGTCTGAATATCATACACAACTGGAGAGTCTGGGCCAGAGACAAGTACTGTTAGGCCTGATAGCATCTGCCATTGCCATCCTTCCACTGCCATGTCTCAGTGAGACCAGTTAACTCTGGTTCATCAGACCATTCAGCAATTGAGAATATTATTCTCCTTTCTCCTCCGTGTGTACTCTCATCACTCCAATGGTGGACCGCACACAAAAAAATTATCTGGAAAGCACTCTTCATACTAAAGCACCCTTCTGTGGTTGTGATGGCAGATATGTCCAGTCAGGCCTGAGGAGCTCATTTTTTCTATCATCAAGTATGTGGGAAGTGGATCCATTGGAAAGGCACCTACACATAAATGTTTTGGAGCCCCTGGTAGTTATCAAGGCCTTCAGAACCTTCAAACAACTCATTATGCACTGAGTAACATAGGTAACATCAGACAGTACCACCATTGTCCACTATATAAACAAACAGGGTGGTACTCAGTCCAGTACACTGAATTGCCTAGGCAAGGACCTCTAGCTATAGTGCCTTGCTATGGGAATCTGGCCTGTAACAGTTGAGATTCCAAGAGTGGACAGTATCAAACCAACTCTGAGCAGGACGTTGACCATATGCTGCAAGTGGTCCTTATATACAGAAATTGCAACTAAACTGTTGCGCAGATGGGGTCAACCAGGAATTGACATTTTTGCTTGTCCAGCAAATTCTGAGTGCTATCTCTTTCATTCCTGCACCAGACTTAGTCTCAACACTCTGGGCAATGAGTCTCTCTACAGATGGTGTGGTGCTCTGCTTTATGCCTTTCCACCAGTCCCTCTGATCTCCAGAGTGTTAGTGAAACAGAGGAAGGACAGTGCCAATTGCATCCTGGTAACACCATGGCCAGCCACGGTTTGTCCCACTAATTATTTTCTCTAGCAGAGAGTTCTACTGGCTACCACTAAGTCCAGACTTAATAATCATGGACAATGGCACAGTCCAACACCCTGATCTCACCACAGTGAGATTGATAGCGTAGAGAATAAGGCCACCACAGCATACTTGTCAGCTGTCACCAAGTTTCTTATTGTGTGCCAGGTCTTTCTGGCTGCTTTGTTGGTTATATCTTTTCTTTTGGAGTGAGCTGATGTGGGCTAAGTAGAGTCGCTTGGGGTTGGGTCGAAGTCTGGTATGCCATTTGGTGCAGTCCTTGAATCCAAATGCAATACACACTTCAAGCAACCCTAATTTGATCCGGCACCTTCCTCTGTCAATTTCTTGTATTGTGAAGTGGCTTAAGAAAACAGCCACTTCACAGTATTGAGAAATAAAACATTTACTCTGCTCCATGAAGGGGCAGATGATGCAAATTTTCTTTTACACTATATTAGATCAGCACTGATGCACTGCATCACTTATAAACACAGAAAAATTGAAAACTTCCTCCCAGAAGTAGGAGGGGGCAACAAGGGTAATTTTTTGTGCCTTTTTTAAAGGTGAGGTTGGGAACCTGCCTCCAGCCGAATCCATTGCCAGTACTTGAGTTGGGAAATTGAAAGAGGAAGGCAAATTGACAGCCACAAGCTCCGCTTTGGTTTGTTTCCTATGATTGCATGTACTAGGAATAGACAAAAATTGTGCAATCTTACCTGCACACTACGGGTAGGAAAGCTCTGGGGATGGGTTGGTTCACTCCAGCAATTATGTAATGTGATCACTAGAAAAAGGAGTGAACTAACCAGTCCCCACCGCAGGCCAAACAGTGGGACAAATACCTGCCTGATTGTACCTACAGAGAATCAGTTGTGTCACTGGAAAAATAAGGCCAAAGTTTTATTTTCTGGAAGGGTAAAGGATGGAGGCTAAACACTTTTATTTGCTGTAATTTTCTTTGCTTATGTTAATATTGTGATTTGCTCTGTTTCAGCACCAGGGTCTAGATTGTTTTGGGGTGGAACTTTCTATAACATTGCAGAAAGAGGAATGGTGTGTGAAATGCACAGAAATGCTGGGACATAATTCAAAGAACATACTGAACCCTCTTTCATAATGTGTCAGGTAGAGATACCAGTCTGATTCAGACTAAAGATGGACACAAACTGAACCTTGAACCAGAAAAACTGATGAACCAGGCTGGTTCACAATTTGGTTCGTAACCCAGTTCGGGAATCCCATTTTGCCAAAGCAAAACAAAGTGCTGAACTTCTTTCCCCGTAGCGCTTTATTTTGCTTTGGGAAGTGGAATGCCCTCTGCCCCCTTCTCACTGCCGTCGCCTCCCTACCTGCTCTTGCCACTGTCACCGTTGCTGCCATCCTCAGAAACAGCAGGCCCAGCTTCCCTGCCAGGAGTCAGGTCCGCTGCCTCTGAGGATGGTGGAGGCGGGAGCAGTTAAGGATGTGATGGAGGCAGTGGGAAGGTGGCGGACGGGTGGCAGAGAAGGCAAAGGACAGGAGCAGATAGGCCCGAACTAAAAAAATGAATTGCGCGCTGGTTTGTTTTTCCAGTTGTTCGTGTCTAGCCACAAACCATTACAAACCACTGGTTTTCTGCAAACTAGTTTGTTTTTCTGGTGCTTCATGGTTAGCCACAAACTATCACAAACCATCAGTTTTTTTGGTTCATGTCCATCTCTATTTCAGACTTTTTTCTTGCATTGACAGATGGCATGTCTCTCTTTGACAGATTCTTGTGGACACTGTTTGGGCTTTGTCCTACCTAACAGACGGTGGCAACGAACAAATACAAATGGTGATAGATTCAGGTGTTGTTCCTTTTTTAGTTCCCCTTCTGAGCCATCAGGAAGTCAAAGTTCAGGTAACAGTTTTTATTGTATCATAACTGCATTGTAACTGAAATAATAATTGCCAAAAGCAAGATGGATTTGATTTAATTCAAATGGATTAAATTGCAATTTAAATTTTAAAAGTTGCATTTTTTAATGATTTAAAATAAAACATTGATTTTTAAAAATTTAAATTGGGGTTTAAATTGTAGTTTACTGTAAATTAATTTGATTCTGAAAAATTATTTATTTTTGTCCACCCTGGCCAAAAACCAATCAATGATGTTGTTCTGTACTGAAAGAAAAAGGCAGTAATTCAAATTTTCATGTGCTTATTTAATGGCACATGCATTATTAGGGTATCCAGGTCATCAACATTTTATTCCCTGAGATTTCAGGCTGAATATCTGAGACCTTGAGACAGGCACTTACGATGTCATGTGAGTGAATGTGTCATCAAAAATTTTAAAACGGTGGGTGTGTATCACAGAACCCTTGAGCTTTTAAGAAATGGAAAAAACAAGGATATTTCAGAGTGTGTCTAAATGTCTCAAATTCTGAAGCCTTGAGAATAAACCTCAAACGCTAGTGTTGCCAACTTGGGACCATCTCATTCCCTGAGATTTCTAGTCCAAAGCGTGAGACCTGGAGAATGGATCCCCAAACCTGAATCACAGGGCCAAAGCTTGAGGTTTGGCAAGCTGTGACTACTACTCTGTTCATGATATCTAATCTGGCTGGGCTGTGAAAAATTGCTGTAACTAGTTGTAATTAATTCCTTTCCCCAGTAATTAAACTATAAGTATATTACATTAATGGGACGTGGTGGCGATGGGACGTGGTGGTGCTGCGGGTTAAACCGCAGAAGCCTCTGTGCTGCAAGATCAGAAGACCAGCAGTCGTAAGATCGAATCCACGCGACGGAGTGAGTTCTCGTCGCTTGTCCCAGCTCCTGCCAACCTAGCAGTTTGAAAGCATGCAAATGCGAGTAGATAAATAGGTACCACCACGGTGGGAAGGTAACGGCATTCCGTGTCTAGTCGCGCTGGCCACGTGACCATGGAAACTGTCTACGGACAAACGCTGGCTCTACGGCTTGGAAACGGGGATGAGCACCGCGCCCTAGAGTCGGACACGACTGGACTAAATGTCAAGGGGACCCTTTACCTTTACCTATATTACATTACAAGTCACAGTTGTAACTTAATGAAGGATAATGCCATCAATTTTTTGGTGCAGCTGGAATTTTCAAAGTTAATGTTATAGTTAGTATGTGCAGCCTCACTTAGTGATAGAGGAGGAATGTCACCTGCTTCAAGTTCTGCATCGTGCTGTGCTTTGTTCTGTTGTCTTGTTCTCTGCTGTGGTTGTGGAGGCAATGATGATGTGAACTGGAAGAGAGGGTGTTTTTCACCACAGATCAGCAGCATTCAGATAAGCTTTTGAAGAGGCAACTAAAAGTAAGATTTATTTATTTTCTGAGAAACAGAAAAGCAGTTTGAAAATTGTGACTGAAGTAGTAATTTACTTTTTGAGGGACTTGGATGTACAACTGTAATTGCTTACTTTTTAAAAGTAACTTTCCAGGCTATGGTCATCATCCCAAGTTCTGATGGGATAGATGTCAAGAAAAGTTCCTACATATTGAGGCTTAACCTTGTACATGGAGGATGTGTACCCTTTTGGAAACTTCTGTGAGGACCCCATTCTTCTCTTTCTGTCCTGTTATATCTTCATTCACCCAATGGATTATCAGCAGCTATTGATATTATATTATCAACTGCTGTTTACAAGAAGCCGTTCATATGTAAATGGTAGTGACGTTTAGAGAGAACCTTAAAATTTATGTAGCTGACCACAAACACAAATCTAAATAAGTGGGTGTGACCGGCCCTTACCCAAGCTTGTCGCGTTTTAAAATAACCTTCCTTTAAAGGGCTTTACTCCAGCCATTAACCATACTAGACCAAGCAGTTAAAGAATGAAAAAATGATATTTTCTTTATTACAAAGTAACAGTTTCTAGGGAAAGATTTCAACATCAGGTTTTCTTCAGTTACAGCCCAACTGCCCAAACACACCCTCCTTCTTCAGTTACACTCTTTCTTTTTCTTCCATTTCAGCTCTCCAGGCATCTCCTCCTTCGGGCTTTTCCAGATAGGCTGGCCACCTGCACCCCTGAGCCATTCACATTGTTTTCCCTGTTATCATGCAGATTGCCAAGGTTTTGTCACACTCCTCCCTCTGTAGAAATCATTGCCTCAGGAGCAATGAACTCTACAGCAGTGGTCCCCAACCTTTTTCAAACCGTAGACTGGTTTAGCGTGCAGGCAGAGGGGGCGGGGGGCATCGATGCAGGCGTGGGTGGTGTGTGCGCGCATCCTTGTGGGTGGGGCATCCGTGCATCCGTGTGTCTATGTGGGGGGGGCGTGCGTGCGGGGGCGGGAGATCTGTCTCCATGTCCTGGTCCTGCCAAGACCGGGGGTTGGGGACCCCTGCTGTGCAGCATATATTTAGATACATTTCAAATGTAGTAGATTTCACATATTTTTTGTTACCACACTTAAGAGTATGGTCCTTTACTTTAATGGAGAGAGAGATCTGAGTTCCCAAGAGGCTGTAAAAAGAGACTGAACAACCATTTGTGGTTTTCCACTTATTCATGTAACATTTATTATATTTTCCAATGCATATAATATCAATATCAATCAATACCAGATGTGAAGAGGCCTCTCTCACACACATTCATCCAATACTCACACCGACCCTGAAGTCCTACAGTTTAATGGAAGGCGTGTGCTTTCGCTATCTCCCGCTGATCGGCCATAGACACGTAAAGCGCGGGTGTCCATTGCAGCACTGTTCAGGAACACACCAGCCATAGAAAAACTCCTAACTTTTATAGTTGAGAGAGTAAACATATTGACAACAAGTCCTCTTCGTAAAATGAGTCATTTTTCCAGCTCCTGGTTTTTCCCAGGATTAGCAATTCCAGCCCAAAACAGATCTTATCTACATGTCCAGATATCCGTTTGTAGATACACTGCTCTCAGGCCTCTCAATGATTCATCTTGTTTACTCCCCATCGCTTTACTGGTGCACGTCTCCATTCCCAAAATGCAATTGTCATTCTCCATTTTCTTTAAGTCCTTGATGCAGGGTCCAGTCTGGAACCCAGTCACACTGCCAAACTTTCATATATCTTTCAGAACAATTAGTTCTTATAGCGTTGTGACGTTCCACCCAGTGTTCCCTGTTTGTTTTCCCTAAACCAAGGTTCACTCTGGCGACGTTTTCTCTTTCATTCGCTGCCACCAGTGGATATCCCTTATCCACACTTGCACAATACTTGAATCAGACACTTGCTGCCAACTTAACTTGTTTATTTAGATTGAATTTGAATCACAGATGTTCTTTTTAATCATTGTATAGAATTACTCATTAAAACTTCTTATATTTGGTTATACGTTCAATTCTTCATTTGTTTTATTGATTTATTCACTTTAACCAACTTATTACTATCAGTTCGCCCTAGTTCTCTGACTATCTCTCTCTCTATCTGGACTATTCAATTTCTCTCCTCCACACCTATCACTCTCATTTTCCCTTTTTTCTCCTCTCTCTCTATCCAACTGCCCCTAACTGCCTCCTTGACTCCGCCACTCCTGTTTTCTCATAGGCTCCTGCACTTGAGCTTGAGATATGAGTGACAGGAGCGACGTGGGCATTCCGTCACAAGCGTCTATAACATACCAAAACGCACACTTTTCTAAAAAAAATCACACAATAAATTATACGTATATTTAATTAACTTACTAACTACAGTCCTTATTTGGTATTATTTGGACCCTTATTTTGGTCCCTTGTTGAGAGAAATGCGGCATATAAATAAAACTAATAATAATACTAATCATTACGTTTCCATGCATTTCTTTCAATTTTACGTTTTTCATTTATCTTTTCATTTCATAGCTGTTTTGCTATTAGACTTTGTTGGAAGTCTATTTTGAATATAAGTTGTGGTCATCGCATCTTCATCCCCAAATTTCTTTGGCAATTCAGCATCTGCTAACATGCACCTTATCATTTCAAAATTATTATTTTTTTCTCTCTGCTACTCCATTTTGTTCATGAGTATAAGGAACTGTTTTCATATATAACATTCATTGCTCCTTAATAAAAAAAATTCATTGTCTGTGAATTATATTCACTGCTACTGTCTATTAATATTGCCTTTGGTTTTCTCCCAGATTTATTACTGACCATTGCTACATACTTTTTAAACATCTCAGAGGTTTGTCTTTTTTGTTTTTGGTTATTTCTGTCTTTGTTCATATCTTGCCTTTTCCTTGCTTATTCAGGCTTAAAATATTTATTTTTGTTAACTTATAGTTGTGAACACAAGTCTTTCAAAATATGAGTAAATTTTACCACAGCAGAAACATTCTCATAACTTATATTGTTTTCTACCTTTCTTATAACTGTCATGTGTGTCAGCTTCATTTTCCTCTGACTTTACCAAGTCGAATATAGGTTTTAAACTCTCGTCTGACTTTTGTTCTGTGACCAGTTCTAAGGGAATTTTCTCCTTAAAACCATACAGATTGCCTTCTCCCTCTGTCTGCTTAGTTGACCTGGCAGGTTCTTGATAATTACTTGAAGAGCATTTTTATCAGAAGATTCCTCCTCAATTCCTGTCTCAGACTGTATTTGCCCCTGAAATTGGGTTGTTACACACACATTCTTTACATGTCTAGCCAGATAATTTCCAATTAGGCATGGGGCCAGGATATCGTCATACATGGCTACCTTCCATTGCTGTTTCTAATTCTTATATTGGATATTGTCATTGACCACAGGTACAGGAAATAGTGATGCTCCTACTCCTTTTACCAGCACACTTTCATGGGGTAAAATATTTTCCTTAGGTATCAATCACATCAGGGTGACATACACACAATTGCAAACATGTATCTCTCACACCCCAGACATCTTTGTTTTGAATTTGAATTCTCTCTCCATATTCTTCCACTTACTCTGTATTTATTGTAATAAATAAACAATATTTTATCTCTTAACTTGGCCCAGCCTCATTCAATTCTGACATTCCTGTCTCCATAGCAACCTGCCTGCTAATTTCTCCATTTAATGAGCAGTTTAACTCTGGGTTCAACATTTTTAAAATACAGTAAACTGGTGTCTCTGTACAGTGGTGCCTCGCTAGACGATGTTAATCCGTTCCACGAGGATCGCTGTCTAGTGAAAACATCGTCTAGCGAAGCACGTTTTCCCATTGGAATGCATTGAAATCGCTTCAATGCGTTCCAAGGGAAAACGCAGTCGTCTTGCGAAATTTCCCATAGGGAAACCTCGTCTAGCGAGTGAGGGTCCCCATAGGAATGCACTGACAGCTGCATTGACAGCTTTTGACCACTAGTCGGCGCACTCCTATGGGGAAACCTCATCGTCTAGCGAAAATCGCCATAGGGAAACATCGTTTTGCGAAGCGCAGTAGCGCTCGCAAAAAGGCATCGTCTAGCGATTTCCTCGTCCTGCGAGGCAATCGTCTAGCGAGGCACCACTGTATATCCTTTTTTTTCCTAGTAAGTTTCTGGGCAGGAATCTCAGAAATGTCCTTCTTTACTACATACAAAACAGACTTTATTTCCTATTTTCCCTATTGAGTTTTATATACACAACGGAATTTGTTTTGTTGTTTATGTTGTTTGAGATACAGATATCTCTAAAACTGAGAGCTAATAATAACACTCAGGACACACAGTTCCCTTAACCGAGTGTATTATACAAAAATATATATACATACATACAGAGTAGCACTGCAGAAATCTGGCAGTATCCATGAGTCTCACCGACAAAATAACACGCTGGTCTCCTCCATCAACCCTAGTCTCTGGTTTACTAAAACATCTCAAATTTATACAGTAATTTGATGCAACAGTGACATTGCAGATTGATGTTTGCACATGTGCGAAAAGTCACATGTCTCACTCTTGGCTTCCTGCCAACCTGAGTGACTCAGCTTTCCTTGCCTTCCCACAAATCACTAAGGCAATTCCATTTTACAACTTAACACAAACCTTAACATCCCTCCTAATTGCCTTACTTTGTGGTTTCATTTATATTTTTACATTTACATATTCATACACATTTCAATCCATAATTTTACACACGTTTTCTAGCAATTACATCTCTTTCATACCAATCCTCTTTAACATCTGGTAATGTTTTATTACCCCTAGAGGTTTTGTTAGTATGTCTGCTGTCATTTCATCAGTTGGACAATACTTTAGTTCAATTAATTTTCTTTGAACTGCTTCCTTTACATTTCCATATCTAATGCCCACATGCTTTGTTCTGGCCTTGTCAACTTCTGATTCTGCCATGCAAATGCAAGTTTGATTATCTTCAAAGATTGTTACTGGCTTATTAATATTTATATTTAAATCTTGTAGTAACTGTGACATAATTTCAATAGTTATACATATTTGTGAAAGTGCTGCATACTCAGCTTCTGCAGTAGACAAAGCCACGTAACTTTGTTTTGACACCTTCCAGTCAATGAGCGTTCCTGCTAATTTTAAGATGTTCCCTGAGGTAGATTTTCTAGCTGTAGGATCATCTGCCCAACTTGCATCTGAGAATGCTTCTAATATTGGTTGACCTTGTGGATCTATTACTAGACAATAATTCACGGTTGTTTTTAAATATCTGAGTATTCTTTTTGCTGCTTTCCAATGCATAATTTTTGGACAACTCAAGTGTCTACTCAATATATTAACTGGGTTTGCTATGTCTGGTCTGGACCATGTACTAATGTATTGTAAACTGCCAATTAGAGATTCATATAATGCTACATCACATTGAGGACTATCCTCATGGTTTATATTTTGAAAATTAACTTCCATTGGCGTTTTTGCACTTTTACAATCTTTCATGTTGAATTTTTCTATTAATTCTAATATTTTCTCTTTTTGGTGCCAGACAGTTTCTCCATTTGGTCCTTCCTCTATACATACTCCTAAATATTTATGTATAGGACCAAGATCTTTGAGTTCAAATTTTTTGTTTAATTTGTCTAGGATACTTAATATTGTACTTTCATTTTGCCCACAAATTAACATATCATCCACAAAAATAGCTATATACATATTGCAAAATCCATTTTCCAGATTGGTGAATACACATGGGTCTGCTTTACTTTGTATTAACCCTAAATCCTGTAAAGCTGTGGTTAGACAAGTATTCCATTGTCTCGCACTTTGTTTCAGCCCGTATAGCGCCCTTTTAAGTAACCATACATTGCCCTTTGTGTCTATTCCTTCTGGTGTTTCCATATATATCTGCTCATTCAATGGAGCATTGAGATATGCTGTTTTTATATCTACCTGCCTGGTGTGCCAACCCTGTAATTTTGCAAGTGTTAACAGCATTCTTATGGACTTGCTTGCAACAGTGGGTGAAAATATCTGATCATAATCAGAATACCTTTCCTGTGAGAATCCCTTTGCTACAAGTCTTGCTTTGTATATACTCTCATTACCCCCACTTTTAATTTTATATATCCATCTGCAACCAATAGCTTTCTTGTTTGTGGGTAGCTGTGTTTCAACAAACACTTCTTTGCTATTTAGAGCTTGTAGCTCTGTTCTCATAGCACTTTTCCATTTTTCTTGTTCTTCTTTGGGCAATTTCTGTATGTCCCTATAATTCTGAGGAGTTTCTACTGCACATAATGTTGCATATCCATATCTCTTAGGTGGAATGCCCTTCGTACTTCTCTGAGACCTTCTTGGCTCTGTCTGTCTCAAATTTTCTGAATTACTTTGCTCCTCACTATCTGAGCTTTGCTTTATTTCTCTCTGCTCAGTATCTGCCTGTTTACTTTCACTAATCTCCTGTTGTGTGCTTGTGCTTGGCACCTGCTTAATTCCTGAAGGAAAAAACACTTCTGAACTCAGTTCCACATTCCTCCAATCTTGCTCATTAAAATCTACTGAGCGGGATAGTACTAGCCTTTTATCTGGAGTGTACAATCGGTAACTTTTTTGCCCTGGCTCATATCCTAGCATGATTGCTTTCTGAGCACGTGGCTGTCCTTTTCGTCTGAGTTTCCTTGGTATATTTGCCCAACACTTTGCTCCGAATATTCTCAAATGAGATAAATTTGGCTTTCTTCCATATAACTTCTGATATGGGGTTGTGTTAATTATCTCTCTATACGATCTGTTAATTATATAATTTGAAAATTTAATTGATTCTCCCCAAAAGGAATAAGGAAGTCCTGCATCTCTTAATAGAGCCTCCATGACTTGTTTCAATCTACCATTTTGTCTCTCTATTAAGCCATTTTCAGCAGGTGTAGCAATGTTGGTGAACCTCTGTCTAATCCCTTTTGCTCTTAGCCAATTGCATAAATTGTTGTTTGTAAATTCTGTTCCCTTATCTGATTGTATCTCTGTTATTTGATAAGGTTTGTATTTCCTTTCAATAAATTTCACCCAGTCTTTCAGGGTTTTTATTGTTTCATCTTTTGATTTTAATGGATAGGTGAATGAATATCTTGAGTAATGGTCTATAATATTCAACGCATATCGTGATCCACCTATTGACTTTGGCAGTGGTCCAATTAAATCTACTGCCACTATTTCAAAAGGATGCTTCGTTACTCTTTCACTTCGTTTTGCCACTGGTGCAGCCTTACTCTTTGTTTGTTTGCACACATCACAGTTCAAATACTTTTTACAATCTTTTACATTCAAGCCCTCTGAGTGTTCAATTGTTTTTCTTAATAATTTGTACCCCATGTGTCCTAATTTTCTGTGCAACACATGTATACATTTATCATGTTCTGGTACATTCAGGGTTAACATGGCTTGTCCCTCATCAGTGTGTATTAATTTATACAAGCCATTATTTTCTTTAGCTTGCCCACACACTTCACCATTTCTTTTAATTACACACCCTGTTTCTTTAAATGTTATTTCAAAACCTTCTTCTGTCAATTTTATTACACTCAGTAAATTGTGTTTTAATTGTGGAACCAATAATACTTCTTTTAGCTTACCTAAGTTTTGTGTGTAAACATCTCCTTGTGATACAACTGGTGAACACAAACCGTTTGCCAAATTCACACATTGCAGTTCACATTTCTGCTTAGAAATTAATAACTCAGGGTCCTTTGTAATATGATAGCTGGCTCCACTGTCAAGAATCCATTCCTGTCCTTGAAAACGCTCAGCTCTGGAAACGACCGATGCTTCTGGGATCCGGCGACTCCCCCATTGCTGTTTCTTCTGTCGCTGCTTATCTTTCCCTCCTGTAGCTCTGCTGGGCGAAAAACTCTCCTTTCGCTCCGGACAATGCTTTATTAGATGAGAGGTACTCCCACAGCGAAAACATTTTCTTGCCATCAAGACGCCGGGAACTTTGTGCTGATTTGATACAGCTGCCTTCACGTCTCCGGTTTGCTGGCTCCTTGCCACCTGGTTCTCTGCTCTCTTTGACTCCTCCTCTTTGAGTCTTGCAGAAATATATGGCACAGTTAACTGTTCTTTTGGAATTCCCTCCAACGTAACAGTTAACACATCGTAGGACTCGTCAAGGCTCGATAAAATTATATAAGCCTTATGCAGTTCTGTAAACTCCAATCCCATCTCATTGAGTTGGATGAACATGCCGGTCAACCGCTCCAGATGTTTGGATATACTCCCTCCTGGCTCCAGCCTTAAACGATACAGCTGCCTTGTGAGGGTTATCTGCGAAGAAACTGAGTCCTGTACATGTGCCCTCCTGAGTGCTTGCCAACACTCGCTTGCCTTATCAATTCCTCTAACAAGAGATAATTGACTGTCCTCAAGGCACAAAATAATTGTAGATAGGGCACATTGGTTCTGTTGGACATTCTCATCCTCCTCTTCTTCTGTAAGAGGTGGTGGGTTGGTAATAATATTCCACAGTCCTTCCTTGAGCAGGAACATACGCATTTTCATTTCCCATGCCAAATAGTTCCTCTCATTTAATTTTGGAAGCTGGAAATTTGGAGCAGTAGTTGCCATTCTGCTTATCAGTGCTCTCTCTCACGCTTTCACATAAACAACAAAATTACGCTGGGCCCATAACCTATTGAGTTTTATATACACAACGGAATTTGTTTTGTTGTTTATGTTGTTTGAGATACAGATATCTCTAAAACTGAGAGCTAATAATAACACTCAGGACACACAGTTCCCTTAACCGAGTGTATTATACAAAAATATATATACATACATACAGAGTAGCACTGCAGAAATCTGGCAGTATCCATGAGTCTCACCGACAAAATAACACGCTGGTCTCCTCCATCAACCCTAGTCTCTGGTTTACTAAAACATCTCAAATTTATACAGTAATTTGATGCAACAGTGACATTGCAGATTGATGTTTGCACATGTGCGAAAAGTCACATGTCTCACTCTTGGCTTCCTGCCAACCTGAGTGACTCAGCTTTCCTTGCCTTCCCACAAATCACTAAGGCAATTCCATTTTACAACTTAACACAAACCTTAACATTCCCCATAACAAACTCTTTTTCTCTGGCCACGCCTTCATACTGCTGAGGAGATTTTTCCTTCCCAGTCTGCGCTTCAGACACTTTGTTTCTATCCCCTGGCCACTTCATATAATTTCTCTTCTCACTATAAGGAGGTTTTATTACCTCTCTCAAAGTTACTAATTTGTCAGTTAATGCAGCTGTCTCAGCAACAGTTTTTGGTTGTTTCTCTTGTATATGCCATCAATATTCCTGACACACAGTACAGTGGTGCCTCGCTAGACGATGTTAATCCGTTCCACGAAGATCGCTATCTAGCGAAATCATCGTCTAGCGAAGCACGTTTTCCCATTGGAATGCATTGAAATCTCTTCAATGCGTTCCAAAGGGAAAACTCGTCGTCTTGCGAAATCTCCCATAGGGAAACATCGTCTAGCGAGTGAGGGTCCCCGTCGGAATGCACTGACAGCTGCACTGACAGCTTTTCACCACTAGTCGGCGCATTCCTATGGGGAAACCTCATCGTCTAGCGAAAATTCCCCATAGAGAGACATCGTTTTGCGAAGCGCAGTAGCGATCGCAAAAAGGCATCGTCTAGCGATTTCCTCGTCCTGCGAGGCAATCGTCTAGCGAGGCACCACTGTATTATAAAATTGTTCTAGTCCAATTAAACCTATCATATTTTCCTTAGTTTTAACTGTTGAGAATTTTGGTTAAACGTGTATTCTCATAACATTAGCAGAGTAAGGATATATTAGTTTTCATAGACACTATGACACTGAGAGAGTAAAATATCAACTTAGTCTATTTACATATATACATAGAGAACAGACATTCATCTGGCAGCATAACATGACATGATACAACACACAGCATAAGGAAAAAGTGATCTGACTTACAGCAGATAAAGACGTTCATTTTACACATGACTTATGTACAGTTCTGGGACCAATCGGAAAATACATTACTTCATTTTCAGTTACACAAAGTTTCATCATATACCACAGCTGTACAACATTAAGTCTCAAACTTTGGTAACTACACCTGAATACAATCAGTACAATGACTCAGGTAAAATCAGCCATTTTACATTTAACTATACAACATTTATATTTAATACATATTCACATCAAAATCTCAACATTAACACCTGACCCTTAGTCCAGCCAGTTAGTAAATAATCCAGACAAACAACCTAACTGAATGTAAGTTTCATCATGTTTATTCCTTAAATTTCTCAATTCCCTCCTATGATGTTCAGCAGTTAATCCAGACCTCTGTTTTATCCTGTTCTTTTATAATTCATAATCCTGGGCTTCTCCAGTCTAATTTCTCCATAAATTTCTGCTAAGCCCCCACAAATCTGAGATCTAAGATAACCCATCTTTTCTTCAGGCTTGACTCCTAATTCAACACAGTTTCATTCAAAAGTTGTGAGAAAAAGAGTCCACATTATCCCCTTTATAGTATCTGGAAAATCTCTTCATATCTATCTGAGATCTATTAGTTCAATTTTCATTACTTGAGGAGTTGGCTGCCAATTCTAGTTCCCTCATTCTTAACTGAAAGTCCATTTCTCTCTCTCTTAATCTTATCCATTTTTATTTTTATTTTTCTAGCTTTTCTTTTTCTATTTCTGGCTTCCTTAATCTCATCAGTTCCTTTTCTTTTTCTATATTTAGCTTTTCTTTTTCTAATTCTAGTTCTCTTAACCTGATCTGGTCCCTTTCCATTTCTCTTTTTATTTTCCAGATTTCCAAATTCTGGAACATCAACAGGGCTTGTGTGCATAACCTCCCTAGTTCTCTTAACATCAGCTTGTTCTGATTCAAGAATCTGTTTCCATTTCTGTTTGTTGTTGTTGTTGTTGTTGTTGTTTTTGTCCTTTTAAGAGGCATGTATTTGTATTTCCTTACAATTACTCCAAAATGTTTACCTCAGGAAATATGTTTAAAATCTTCCTGACACTTATCTGTGTCTAGGCTAAGTTTTATCAGTGACTCCTTACTTTACCCAAAACTTTTACCTCAGCAAGTCACTACACCAATCACTTAGTCTCCTTCAATTTACCAGCGATTCTCCTACCAGCTTATCTCAGAGAATCGCTCTGATGGAATAGGTTTTATCAGTGACTCCTTATTTTACCATGACTTGTACCTCAGGAGGTCACTGCACCAATATCTTGGTCTCCCTCAGCTTTCCAGTGATTCTCTTACCAATTTACCTCAAACTTTTACCTCAGAGAATCACTCTGACAGGGTAACAGACACTTTTCTGTCAATTCTAAACTCCTCCAGTGAGTTAGAATTTCAGCCATCAGGTCTCTAAATCCCACCACACAGGATTTTCCAAGACCTCTCCTGGATCTCCAAAATCTCCACCAGATTTTCAGATCCCACCTCGCTGCCACCAATTGTTACCATGCAGATTGGCCAAGGTTCTGTCACAGTGGGTGTTGCCTCCAGTTGAAAAAGAGTATTTGCTCAAACTTCTTTACCTGTCCATCATCAAAAATGAGTATAAGGCTTGACTTGCAGGTACTAAGAGATCACTTTTGTTTTATGCAAGTTGTCAAGCAACAGCAGCTGACAAGTAACAGAATTATAAGGGACATCTTAGATATATTGGGATTGCTGCTGTTTACTAAAGAAAACTACTTTTTAAAATCTTTGTGCTGGTTGCCGCACTGTTAAAATCTTGGGGTTTTCCATTTCTCTATCGCTCCAGAGAGCAGGAATGGAACCAGTGGGTAGAAATTGAAAAGCAAGTTTTGACCAAAGAGAGGTCAGAAAGAATTATGTAGTAATGGATCTACTTTTCTGTTTGGTTATGCAACATTGGTTTTGATGAGTTACTCTCTCTAAGTTGGGCTTACTGTACAAGTTTATTTCAACACTTTTTTTCTGTGTACCCTCAAGAAATTATTTTTAATCCACTTTTCTTTATTGTTCTATTTTATTTTGATTTTACAAGCGAAGTTCTAGAAAATGGGAGCAACTGGATCACATAAGTACAGTTTACATTCTGCACAAGATTCAGGAAGGGCATGTGAGCTTGAGGATCATTCCTGTGACTCAGCATATGTGGTGCCTACATATTCGTACTTCAACGGAGCAGGCCCAACTGATGGTTCATAGACCTTTTAATTGAAGCTAAATCATATTGTTTCTCAAAACAGACTGCGGCACTCAGAGCTGTGGGTAACATAGTAACTGGTACTGATGAGCAGACTCAGGTTGTTCTCAATTGTGATGTCCTTTCCCATTTTCCAAATCTCCTGACACATCCAAAAGAAAAAATAAATAAGGTGAGTGCTAACCTTTGTGATTTCGAAATTTTACTTTTTTTCAATTAATTTATTACAACAAATAATAGTACTTAAAAACCACTTTTGTTATGAAGGAAGAAACAATAACATAAGGCCAGGCAGGAACTGGGGTAATGAAGTTAAAATAAAATTGATCAGTTAAGCAGATGTTGCTGGAGGTCTGCATGAGTGCTTGGAGGAGCTGACAGAGAAGCATTTGTATGTACATAGCTTATTAGTAGATAGCATAGTTAATAAAAATAAGAAGTCTAATTTATCTGTCTGAGGGCTTGCACCTGCCTAGTTAGTTTGTCCTGTAATGCTGCTTGCCAAACATTAGTATCTCAACTTGAAAATGATAAGTTAGTCTAAGCTTTCCATTAAGAGACAGTTATTAATTTAGTTATTGGCAAAGAATGATTATAAGAGCAAATTCAAATTTTCATTAAGAAAATTGAATCATAACAAACCTGGTGCTGGACATAAGAAAGAAATCTTTTAATTTGTTATTTCACCAATTTCTCTAAACATCATTTCTCAAAAGGTTTGTTATCTTACTACGTGACTACCACATGTGAAAATATGAACCAATTTTCCCACAGCCCCTCCAGTCTTTAGAAGTAATAATGTAGCTGATTTGATTCAAACCTATCCGGATAAAGTATAATCTGTGGAGAGTTTGCAGTTGTACTCCTTGAGTTTGCCAGTCACTGGTCTAAGGGATACTTGTTAGGAGTGCTAGGCATCATCAGAAATCATAATGGCATTTTCCCACACCAGCTTAGTACCTTGGGAATAGTGGCATGTGGTCTTGAAGAGGAGATGGTGTGATTTAGAGTTTAAACTTCTCTGGCTTGTCACTGTAGATAAGACTAGCTTTTCAAAAAGGAGATTTGTCTGAGAGGTCTGCAAGGAGATTGCTGTGAAAGAGTAACCTGCATTAGCTGCAGTCAAAAATAGTAAATATCTCCTAGGTGTATTCTCAACTAGAGATGGGCACGAACCTCAGTACAGACCTTCCCCTGCCTCCCTGGCATGCACTCATCTCCTCCTCT
Organism: Intellagama lesueurii; assembly: GCA_037013535.1. NCBI lineage: Eukaryota > Metazoa > Chordata > Lepidosauria > Squamata > Agamidae > Intellagama > Intellagama lesueurii. Next base: position 188,342,695 of record JBAJHW010000001.1, on the reverse strand, counting down.
TTGGCTGTTCAACCAGTCTCTGGCAGGAGCATTGGCTTCCCTGAACTCCTCCATGGCTGATCAGATAAGGAGGCAGGACAGGCAACCCGTGCTTCTGCTGGGGACTGGTCGAACAATCGAAAAGGAGAAGAGGAGTGCAGTCTGACTGGTGAGTGGGTAATTGGCCAGAGAGGTGGTGGAAGGATGCATATGAACTGGCAGGAACCTCCAAACCAAGATTTGTGCCCATCTCTATTCTCAACTAAGCCATAGTCTGTGGACTATTACCAATAAAAAGATATTTTAATCTATAGAGGCCTTTGTGTTTCCATTCCTTATAAACTGAAAAATTATCATTATTTCATTATTATCGAAATCTTATTATCTGTTTTCACTATTAACATAATGAAGCCTCAGCTAGAGGATCTCCTTGTTAGGTGTATTTTGTTCTTAAATAAACAGACAACTTTTGTATTCAGCCATTTAACCACAACAACAAAAGAGAATCTAAATAGGAAAAACTATTTAGAAAGTATTGAACAATTGCTACAGAGAGAGACAGCCTTACATATTGTTCAGTTGGGGATTTGCTAGATATTTTGTCAGCTCCTTAATTAAATATAATAGAGGCCATTCCATTTCTAAAATCTAGAAATCTATTGCAGTGTCATTTTGCATTGTTTTTGTCAGGTTATGTGCCATATCTAGAGTTGATAAATTAGAAGTGCATCTTGTACTTAGACATTTGGGGAGGTGGCTGCCTTTAGAACTCTTGGCACAATGCATTCAGTGCTGAAACTGGGACCTAAAGTAACATGCTCATGGCATGTGTACATGGACGCTTTTCTTTTGGAGTGAGCTGATGTGGGCTAAGTAGGGTTGCTTGGGGTTGAGTAGAAGTCTGGTATGCCATTTGGTGCAGTCCTTGAATCCAAATGGCACACATACTTCAAGTGAACCTATTTGGTTGGGCTCCTTCCTCTGTCAGTTTCACATATTGTGAAGTGGCTTAAAAGGAAAAATATTTAAAAATAAAAATTGCAAAATAGGATATCAGAAGGATAGCAGGTGAAGTATCTCCTCTTTGGCTATTCCCTTGGTCACTGTTGTATCTGACTCCCAATAACTCCCTTTAGAAATTGAGGCCCTCAGCTTTAAAACGTTCTCTGCCTATGTCATGTATCACTGCTATCAAGGATAGTTGCTTTTGTTACTGACACCTGCCCAATCTCTGACAGTAGTGACACTTTGATCAGCACATCTGAGGAAAATGTTGTGTTATATTATAGATAAAGAACATTGGCCAGAAGCAGTAATGAAGCCACATTTTTCATTTGTTAAATGTTCCCTTTGGAACAAATTTCCCAGAGGTCCACCTTATTTTTTAGTATCGGGTCAATATGTTTTTATTATTTCAGACATTTTAATGATTTGCTGCTTTAAACCAGTGGTTCCCAACCTGGGTCCCCAGATGTTCTTGGACTAAAACTCCCAGAAGCCTTCACCACTAGCTGTGCTGGCCAGGATTTCTGGGGGTTGTAGTCCAAGAACATCAGAGGACCTAAGGTTGGAACCACTGCTTTAAACACTGCTAATTGGACGGTTTCTATTCTGCTATGTTCATCTGTAAAATGAATAAATTATAATTTATTTTGTTCTAATGATATTAATTGTGAGGCATAATCTTTCATAAAATCTTGTTGACTTAGATCCATTTTAGGTTTATAAGCTATCTATTCAAAACAGGGTATATGTTTTGAATGGTGATTTAGAAATGCCTTAAATTAACAGATAAATTTAAAGTTACAATGAGAAATGCTTCCTCCAAACTGTTCTGTATTTTCCTGGAGCATATAACCTTCAAAAAATGTCTGAGTACTTCCAGGAAGTCTAATTGTTCTTTCATCTCATCTGACTTCTGCCAGATGTTAGCAATAAAGGTTGGCACTTACTGCATTTCGGCGGGTTGATGTGGTTCAGCTAATTGGGCCCACAGGTGTTGCATGGGTGCCCTGAATTCCGTGCCCCGCCTCCTCCCCTGGTTGCCTACTCAGAGGAGAAGGCAGGATAGGGAAACCTGAGGCACTGCTTCTGAAAGGGCGCCCATCTACGAGGTTGGGGCTTGGAATCCAGAATGTTCATGCAACACACATGGGCCCAATTGGCCTATCTTTAGTTAGCAGAAATATAAAATTTTTAATTCTTCTTTTTCAGTTGTTAAAGATATTAAGACTCGCTTTTAGAAAAGCTTGGGATATTACTTCCTGATGCTGTGAGATTAGGAACAGACTTTTCACATACTTCTTCCGCTTTCCTCTCAACACTGTATAGAAGTGAACACCTATAAGAGACTCTAGTTATTTGTTTATGTTATCTCTGTTAAGCCCCTTGTTCTTGGGTCTGTTGTGATGTGTTTGATGTTTTTTTTTTTAAATGATCAGTTGGAGAGGAAAGTCGTCAGTTGCTGAAGTCTCATGAAATCCTTATATAAAATGCTTTTGTTTGATTACATATTGAAATTAAAAGTAGGGCAAGACTATAACTTGGTGGTAAAGCACATGTTCCTTGCATTTAAAAAGGTCCTTGCACCTCTAGCTAATATCTCTGCTCTATAAAGCAGCTCCATCAGCATGTTTTGTTTTGCTCACAGGAAGCAGTTTGGTTCCTTTCCAATATTACTGCAGGAAATCAGCAACAAGTTCAGGCTGTAATAGATGCTGGACTTATCCCCATGATCATTCACCAGCTGGCTAAGGTCAGTCAAATACCAGATTTTCACATTTCTCATATTCTACACGATTGTGTATTTACTGATGATACTTTGCAAGTACAAGTAATATTTTTTACCTTTTAGGGGGACTTTGGAACACAAAAAGAAGCTGCTTGGGCAATAAGCAACTTAACAATAAGTGGTAGAAAAGATCAGGTATGTGTCTCTTAAGTGGTCCAAGTAAGAAATTTAGAAATATTTATATAGAAAAACAAATGCAAAGCTAACTATCTCATTCTGCTATTTAGGTTGAATACCTTGTGCAGCAGAATGTAATCCCACCATTCTGTAACTTGCTCTCAGTCAAAGATTCTCAAGTGGTGCAGGTGGTTCTCGATGGTCTAAAAAACATTCTAATAATGGCGGGTGATGAGGCAAGCACAATAGCAGAAATTATAGAAGAATGTGGAGGTAAGATATACTTCAATAAGATGTGATATACATTTGACACCCCACCCCACAAGAGCCCATACCTCTCTTTTTGTAATAATGCACAAAGGGACGTATTGTGATATTTAATCTGATGTTTCCATTCTGGCAGGAATACAGTAACCTGGAAGTGAACTTTGTGTTGTCCTTAGATAACCTTTTAGGCTTCTAGTAGCTGTTCCTCTCTGTCTGGATGCCTGCTGGATGGGTTCCTAAATTTTTTTGCAAGATTTCTGCTTTATGTAACATAAATATTTAAGTAATTAATCTGTGTCCCATCTTTCTGTAGATGGAATCTGCTGCTTACACACTTTTTAGTCCAAGCTCTGGTTATTCTGTGTGACATGTGGTATGTGCTATGGGTGGTGGATGCAATCACTCATATGCATATTTTGAAATCTACCACAAAATTACATTTCATGTTATTATAGTCTACATATTAAGATCATTGAACTGTTTAATCATACAGAATGCTTTTTGAACTTTTGTAGTACTGTGTTGTCTTTGAACAATGTCCAGTCTCATGTAATACATGGAATCTTTTGAGTATTTATTTTTGGTGGTGCAACTTCTCACTGTATACTTAAAATAGATTTTATTCTACTAGGTTCAAACTTTAAGCATTCTTACAATCAATTCTTCACTGTGCCTCCCTGACGGGGTCTGGACTCAATGATCCATAGGGTCCTTTCCAGCTCTGTAGTTCTAAGATGATGGTGATTATTATTATTATATTATTATACAAAGTGGTGGAAGACTTGCCTCAGAATACAGGGATGGAAAGTGACTTTTGCTCCATTCATGAACTACCTATGCTTTTATGAAGAAGTAAATCCAGTTGAACATAGTAAATCTACATGCTCAATGAACCTTAATATGATTGTGCTGTTAATCCGAAAGATGATTGGATTCATCTGGCCCAGCACATGGTTGCATCACTTACGTGATATAAACATAGCTGAGTATGCACATTTTAGGTCATACTTCTGGATTTTTCTGTGGATACTCTCCATAGCACCTGAGACACTAATACAGTTAAAAGCTGTGGCCAGAATCCTATGAGATTCGTCTGGCGCCGATGCTGATGACATTTCGGCACCAGGTCAAAACCTTCCTGTTCCAGAAGGCTTTTAATTGAAATAATATCAACTGTGGGTCCTGATGGCAATTTTTAGAGTATATATTTTAATTGTATTTTAATTGTTTTATCTTTTTTATTGTATTTTAATTGTTGTAAGCCACCCAGAGACCTTTGGGTAGAGTGGGCGGCATATAAGTTAAATAAATAAATAAATAAATAAATAATGTCTGTGTAAATTAATACAGCTAATTGTTGTTGAGGTGGGGTGCACCATGGTTTTTCAATTGGGTGCATGACCAGTCATATGGCTGAGACACACCTTGGCACCTTACTAACAGCAGTTATAGAAAAGAATCCTGGCCAGTGTCTGAAAATATTAAAGCTTGTAAAGGTAATAAATTGTTCTATTCTCCTGTGTCTCTTCAACTAGGTTTAGAAAAAATAGAGGCATTGCAACAACATGAGAATGAAGACATTTATAAGCTTGCTTTTGAAATAATAGATCAGTATTTCTCTGGTGATGATGTAAGTACCTCTTCCCTTTAGTAGCACAGTGGCAGCTTGAAGTGCTATACCCCACTGGTTGTATGTCAGATGCATGTAAATGACTTTTCCTGTTGATTCAGTTTTGAGTCTGACTCAGTATAACTTCTAGCCGTGGCAGTCTGGTGAAAAGGCACTCAGTAACATCTTCAAAACAAAAATATGTGATTGCAAATTAAAACAGCAAGTTGCAGCCAGATACAAATTTTATGAGATGGTCCCCTCCTGTACACCTGTAAGTAGTTTAAACAGTACTAGGAAAATGAGATCATAGAAGAAGACTTTAACCATGCCTTCATAATGCTATGGAACAAATACAGCAACCTGCACAGGTACACAGATTTTTCATTTGTGATTCTGTGGGCATGGTGACTACTGCTAGAAACCTCTGTCCTTCTAATTTGTATGTGCCCATAGCTTCTATTTATCCTTCCCCTGCATAAATAGGGAATAAGAATCAAGACTGGAAGGCCAGTTCTGTAACGGTTGTATCCGTCATACAGTTGACATGAAAAGCTGTGCACGGGATATTGTGTGTACACATTCTGGTGTGTGCACAAAACATAAGGGGGATACAAAATAAGATTTGTTCGTCTTTTTAGCATCTTAGTTTTTGTATTCTCGAAGGCTTTCACGGCCGGGATGCGATGGTTGTTGTAGGTGTTCTGGGCTGTTTGGCCGTGTTCTGGAGGTTTTTCTTCCTAACATTTCGCCAGTCTGAGGAAGATGCCGGCCACAGAGACTGGCGAAACGTTAGGAAGAAAAACCTACAGAACACGGCCAAATAGCCCGGAAAACCTACAACAACCATCTTAGTTTTTCTGACTTAACTGCCTCTATGCTGAATATGGGCAAGAAGATATTCTTTGGATAAGGACTCCTTAAAAGACTTCATGCTTTTATTCCTCATCTTGTTATTTTCTCATATACTTTTCAGTCCAGTCTTTTAAAACGTTACCCTCCCGCCCTCGATGTATTTCATAAAGTCACTTAGTGAAACAGAAAACAAACATAGTTTTCAGAGTTTTAACCATGTTAGTCTGTGCAAGCATTTCAACAAAAAACACAAAACAAAATAAAATAAAAGCCAAAAAAAAACAAACATGTTGTGGCACTTTAAAGACTACCCACTATATTTTAATGTAAGCTTTCATGGAACATTGCCCACTTCTTCAGATACAGTGGTGCCTCGACTTACAGACGTCCCTACTTACGAAAATTTCGAGTTACGGAAAGCTCCGGCCACAAAATTTTGGTTCAGCTTGCGGCCGGAGCTTCCACTTATGAAAGGAAAAAGGCAGGGGGAAAGGGCAGGAAATTCAATCCGTTGGTGGCGAAGAGGCTGCTTCTTCACCCCAACAGTTAGGAAAAGGGAGGCTCAGCCTCCCGGGCTTCCCCGCCGCTGCGACCGCGGAGGCAGCGGTGACCCAGCGCCGGGAGGCTTGAGCTGGCTAGGGTGCTTCGGCCGCTCGCCCCCGGCCACGGCGGAGGCAGCGGTCGCCCAGCGCCAGGAGGCTTGAGCTGATCGGGGTGCTTCGGCCGCTCGCCCCCGGCTGCGGCAGAGGCAGCGGTCGCCCAGCGCCGGGAGGCTTGAGCTGGCCGGGTTTCTTCAGCCGCTTGCTTCCCGGCTCGCCTCCCGCTCGCTCCTCGCCACCCTCCACCATTTGAATTTCCCGCCATGGGCCCACAGAGGGTGGCGCGGAGCAAGCGGGAGGCGAGCCGGGAGGCAAGCGGCCGAAGAAACCCAGCCAGCTCAAGCCTCCTGGTGCTGGGCGACCGCTTCCTCCGCCGTGGCCGGGGGCGAGCGGCCGAAGCACCCCGGCCGGGCTCAAGCCTCCCGGCGGCGGCGGTCGCAGCGGCGGTGGAGCCAGGGCTGGGCGGCAGCAGTGGAGGTAAGGTGCTGCTTTTAGCTTTTTACTGTTTTGGGTGGCTTTTGCAGGGTGGGATTGGGCTGGTGGGGTTATGTTTACGTTTATTTTTAGATTTGTTTTGTTTTTTTTTGCAGGCCCAGGGGCTTGCAGTGTTTTATTTTTATTTTTTTGGGGGGGGTGTATTTTTTTCTTTGGCCGGAACGGATTAATCGGTTTTCAATGCATTCCTATGGGAAATGGTGCTTCGACTTACGGAAATTTCGACCTATGGCCACCGTTCCAATACGGATTAATTCCGTAAGTCGAGGCACCACTGTATATGAGTAGAATACAGAGACTACATGGCAAAACATAAGAAACAGCAATGTTTGGTTGCATTTCACACCTCATGACGATTTATGATCCCTGTTTGGTATTTAGTTTTTTTGAAGCTAGGTTCTGTAAACAGCAGCATTTATTCAATCCGTTGATATAGTTGTCCAACATGTGTATATATTTTATTTCATTCTTGTACTGCAGTTTCTTCGTAGTGGCCTCTGTGAATGCACACAAATGGGTTTATCCTGCGCCTGCGCAGGACGTTCGGAAGATTCTAGAGCTTAGAAAAAAAGAGTCAATTAGTTCCCCCCCCGTAGGGTATGAGCTCCGCCTCCTCAACCTTCCTTTCAGTTTCCTCTTTTCCGCCGTTCGAGTAGGACGTTAGGAAACTAGAGCGCTAAGGAAAGTGATTTTAGCCTTGCTAAATCGATCGTTAATAATTTTTTCTTTTATTATTCTTATTATCTTTACTGTTATACTTGATTTTTGTTTCGACGATAGAACCTCCAGCTTACAAAACTCCCGTTCTATCGTCGGTTCCCCCCCCCCTCCAACAGTTTTCCCCCCTCTTTTTCTTCCCCTTTGTTTTATGGCCCCTCGGGGCTTCAAGAAATGCTCCGTTTGTCTTCGACAAATCCCACTTACAGACAGGCACGATCTCTGTCTTTTTTGTTTGGGGGAAACCCATCTCACTCAGTCGTGCACCACGTGCAGGAGTTTCTCCAAGCAGGCTATTAAGCTGCGACTACAACGACTTAAATCTTTTCTTTACGAAAAAACTCTCAACCCTGCTATGGAGGCTACAACCCTCCCTTCCTCCAACCCTCCTCGCCAGGAGGCTGCTAAATCGACCACTAGCCCTGCTGCCCAGTCTCTATCCAGCACGACTTCTTTACCTGTGAAATCCAAGAACTCTACAAAACTGCCTAAGCCGGCTTCTTCCAAGGCTCAGCCGCGGTCTACTGACCCTACAAATAAGAAAAAGAACAAGGAAAAGCCTAAGAGGCATAAGGACTTAGCCAAACCGGCTACTGCCCCTCTTGCTATACCTCCCATACCGGTACAGGAGTCTTCAAGGGATGATATTGGGCTTTCTGACAGAGAGGAACGTGCTTTACCTCCAGCCCAACAAGCTCATGATATTCTGACCATGTCTCCGAGTTCGGGCCGATTTGGGGCTGTCGCACCGTCCAGCCCGGCCATAGCCCCTTTCAGCCCTCGATCTTCAGGGCGGGCAGATACCGAGACTGAATCGGAACAGGAGTCTGCTCCACGCACTCCTAGAAAAAGGAAGGAGAAACGCAAACATGCCTCTCCGTACCAGCCGTCCGGGCTTGATGAACAATATTACCATCCAGAGGGCTTACCTCCTTATGGTCACCCGTACCCTAACCGGTACCATCCCTATCGATACTAGAGCTATGGATATCCGGATCAAGGCAGAGGGTTGGACTACCCACCACCACCCTGGTACCCTGCCATGGCTCCTCCACGACAACCCTCGTTGCAGTACCAAGGAGATGTCTCCATTCCTCAAGCTGCACCATCCCGGAAAAGACCAATCATACAGACGCCTTCCGCGCCGTCTAAACAACTCAGACCTCATAAGGGCCGTTCCTCGGTACAGGCTACCATGATGTACTCTGGTCCCCACGATCATGATACAGAACCGTTCTCTGTATCCACTCAATCAGATGCTGACCCTATACCGTCAGCCCCGATACCATGTCCACCACCATCGACTTCCCAGTCGTCTAGAGGTGCCAACTCATCATCATCTGACGAATCTGAAGCTCCTGATGCTGGTACCACTGGCAATACCTTGCAGTCCCCTCTCGAGGACTATACATCCTATGCACAGCTTATCTTGCGCATGGCAAAGACACTAAAACTTGATGCACAAATTCCTCAACAAGAACTAGACTTGGTCTTTCAGGATATGGAGCAGGATAAAACGCCTCCTCCTAGTTTGAGCCTCATACCGGCACTCCTTACTTTGGTTAAGGACTCTTGGGAGAAGTCTCCTTCAACTCTCCAGGTCCCACGGAAAATCGAACACCATTATAAAACTCATGGTTCGGACTCGGATTTTCTATTGAAACATCCCGTTCCCAACTCCATTGTGGTCGAGGCTACTCAATACAAGTCTCGCAGTAGATCTTCTACCACACCGGTCAATAAGGAGGACAGAAAGATCGACTCCTTTGGAAAAAAGCTTTACTCCTTGGCGGCATTGCTTATTAGGATCTCTAATTACCAAGCCGCGATGGGTGCTTACCAAAAGCATTTGTGGGACAGAATTCTCCCCTCGCTTCAAACCCTTTCAGAACCATTGAAGACCGAAGCTCTTAATTCCTATGCAGAGGCCAATACCCTCGCTAGGCAACAAAGGCACACAGCAAAACATACCGCTGATACTGCCTCCAAATCTTTGCTTACCTCTATAGCACTCAGAAGGCACGCGTGGCTTCGAGCGGCCAACATTCTGGAGGATACCAAGACTAAGATCGAGGATCTTCCTTTTGACGCAGTCGGGCTGTTCAATTCTAAGACAGACGACATAATGGAAAATATCCACAAAATGCGAAAGACTGCAAAATCCTACATTCCGTACCAGCCTTATTGGTACCCTAAACCTTCATACAAGAAACCTTTCTACCAACAACCTCCTCAGTACCAGCCCTTTCGGTACAGCAGGCAACAGCACCAGGAACGTGCATACCAGCCGCCTCAATCCACTGCATTGCAACCCAAACAGCAACAATATCAGGGCTCCAGGCAACCCTTTCGGAAATCCCAATGCAGGGGTAAGCCCTATTCTTAATTGCCCTGGTGTTTCCACCAGACGATTTCCATTCCTTCCCCAATGGAGGCAGATTACATCAGACAAATGGGTTCTGACTATCATTGAGAGGGGATGTGCCATAGAATTTGCGCACATTCCCCCGACAAATTCCATCATACCCACCCCATTCTCCTTACCTTTGCAGGAGGAAATTTCAGCCCTCCTCAATAAACAGGCGATAGTAATGGTTCCACCTGATGCTTCGCACAAAGGTTTTTTCTCCCGGTACTTTGCCGTCCCTAAGAAAGATGGGGGTATTAGGCCTATTATGGACCTCCGGCAGCTCAATAAGTATATTTTCTGCAAAAAATTCCGTATGCTAACACTAGACTCCATTTTCCCTCTCCTGTCACAGGGAAACTGGTTCACTACCATCGATCTCAAGGACGCTTACTTTCATATTTCAATCCAACCGTCCCATCAGAAATTCCTCCGGTTCCGGTTCCACCACACCACTTACCAATTCGTCGCTCTCCCCTTCGGGCTTTCTAGAGCCCCCAGGACATTTACAAAATGCATGGCCCCTGTTGTGGCTTACCTCCGTACCATGGGAATAAAACTCTTTCCGTACATCGACGATTGGCTTCTTGTTGCCAGGACTTATCAGGAGGCCATCACAGCCACAAGGATCACTCTTCGGGTCCTACACGACTTAGGCCTACAAATAAATTCAGGAAAATCCCACCTAGTACCATCACAACTCGTGACTTACATAGGGGTGCAACTCGACGCCTGTCGGGCGAAAGCATTCCTACCACCTGACCGAGTAGAAAAAATCCATCGGGCACTACATCTTTTCTGACCTCTCGGTACCATCACCGTTCTCAATGTTCAGCACCTGCTGGGCCTTATGGCTTCCACAACGTTGGTGGTTCCGTACACCAGGCTCAAACTCCGTTCTCTCCAATCCTGGCTCCTATCACAATTCGACCCCGCAACGGACTCCCAGCTGAAAAGACTTGTGGTACCGCCACTACTGGCAACTCAACTCACGTGGTGGGCGTCCCCCCACAACTTGCTCGTTGGCAGACCGTTCCGGCCGCCACCCCTGTCAATCCAGGTGACGACAGATGCCAGCCCCTCCGGCTGGGGAGCCCACTGCCAGGAACTACAGATACATGGACTGTGGTCAAGGGGCGAAAGACCGCTCCACATAAATCAGCTAGAGATGCTAGCCATCATAAAGGCCTTTCAGGCTTTTCTACCCAGAATCGCGGGGAAATCAGTACAGCTCGTGACCGACAATACCACGGTCATGTACTACGTAAACAGACAAGGAGGAACTCGTTCACTTCCCCTACTTCGTCTCACCATAAAGTTCTGGGAGTGGTGCCGTACCCATCGTATCGCCCCACAGGCAATACACATTTCATCGGAAGAGAACTGCTTGGCAGACCGCCTAAGCAGACTTCCCACCAGGACACATGAATGGTCCCTCAACCACACTGTTTTTCTCGACATCTGCCGCAGATGGGGTCAGCCAACACTAGACCTTTTTGCTTCCCGTACCAATGCCAAGTGCCCCAGGTACTGTTCAAGAACAGGCAAGGACAGAGCATCTCTCGGAGACGCGTTTATGGTACCGTGGTCCGGGGAACTTACTTACCTTTTTCCTCCAATACCAATGTTACTCAAAACGATAACCAGGATCATCCAATACCAGACAGACGCGATTCTCATCGCCCCATGGTGGCCACGACAACCATGGTTCGCCCACCTGAGGGAAATAACACAAGAACTATTCCACTTACCTCCGATACCGTCTCTCCTCTCCCAGAACGACGGGGCAATCCTTTATCCCGATGTCCGATCCCTACATCTGACAGCGTGGAGGATAACCCCGAATTCCACGCAATCTTGAACCAGGCCAGGCAACCATCCACTTCTCGCCTGTATGGTTCTAAATGGAAATCTTTCCTCAAATTCACTACATCTAAGGGACTTACCCCACTCCCTTCGTCTCTTTTGACTCTACTTACCTTTATCATGCATCTCTTTAACCTTGGACTAGCACATGCCACTATTAAGGTCTACATTGCGGCAATAGTGGCTCACCAACCTCCTGGATCTAGCTCCGCTACACTTTTTTCGCACCCTACGCTCAAGAGATTTCTTAAGGGCTTGAAAAACGTCCGCCCTCCATCACAGAGGATTGTGCCTCAATGGTCCCTGCAACTCGTTCTCGAAGCGCTTACGAAGCCACCATTCGAACCGCTGGCTACCTGCAATTAAAAGTTGCTCTCTCTGAAAGTGGCATTACTTGTGGCAATTACATCCGCCAGGAGAGCTAGCGAGTTAGCTGCTCTCAGATCAGATTCTCCCTATCTCCAGATGCACCCTGAAAAGGTCACCTTGTACCTAGATGTGTCCTTCCTCCCTAAGGTGGTGTCGGAATTCCACGTGAACCAACCCATTGTGCTTCCGACCCTATTTCCATCTCCATCCACACTGCTTGAGTGTAAGCTCCATACCCTAGATGTGAAAAGGGCCCTTGCCTTTTACCTCCACAGAACTGGACCTTTCAAACGTTCTCCACATCTTTTTTTGTGCTACCATGGCATTAATAAAGGTGCTCCTGCCTCTCCACAAACATTATCAAGGTGGATAGTGCAATTGATACAGCTGGCATACCAACTTGCCAACAAGCCGGTACCGGAACATCTTAAAGCTCACTCTACAAGAGCTGTCTCTACATCGACTGCCTTACATCGTGGCATTCAACTTCACAACATCTGCAAAGCGGCCACTTGGTCCAACCCTCTGACCTTTACCAGGCACTACCGCCTCAATGTCAGAGCTAAGAATGATGCCGCTTTTGGAAGGGCGATCCTGTCATCTCTCTTGCCGTGACGGCCCTCCATCCGGTGAGTCAGCTTGCTAATCACCCATTTGTGTGCATTCACAGAGGCCACTACAAAGAAAGTTAGGTTACCTACCTGTAACCATGGTTCTTCTAGTGGACCTCTGTGAATTCACACATCCCTCCCTTCCTCCCCTCTGTCCGTCACGGTACCGTTCTATCTATCTACTCCATACGGTAACGGCGGACCAGGGAAACTGAAAGGAAGGTTGAGGAGGTGGAGCTCATACCCTACCGGGGGGGGGGGGGGAACTAATTGACTCTTTTTTTCTAAGCTCTAGAATCTTCCAAACGTCCTGCGCAGGCACAGGATAAACCCATTTGCGTGAATTCACAGAGGTCCACTAGAAGAACCATGGTTACAGGTAGGTAACCTAACTTTTTCTTCTCCAGAATAGCAACCTTCATATCTTGTGAAGAGTGTCCTGATAGATTGAAGTTATTTGAGACAGGTTTCTGTGTATTGTGATTTCTGATGTCTGATCACATCAGTCTACCTGGACACTGATATGAAAGTCTGTATTCTGGAGAAGAAAAACTACAGAACAAGATTCCAGAGGGAAACAGCTGAGATAAAATATATACACATGTTGGACACCCATATCAATGGATTAAATACAGTCAAGGTTTCTTTCTTAATTATAACATTCTTACCAAATGTAATAATTATGCTATCATCTACTGTTATTTTCCTTCACAACTACCAGACCCATCTTTTCAAAACAATGCTCAAAGGTAAAGTCTGTCTTTATGTGTGCCACATGCTGTTGTTCCGCTGTTATTTCCTTTAATACTGTTGCTCTTTACGGAACATTGCTTCAAAAGAACTGAATACCAAACAGGGATCTTAAATCATTATGAGGTGTGAAATGCATGCCAATCTGCATTGGGTTGAGCAGGATGTAAAGGCTGTAGGTTTATCCTACTTGTATAGTAAAAAAAACTGAATTACCACTGTATACTTTTTCTTTGCCTTTGTAGATTGATGAAGACCCCAGTCTCATTCCTGAAGCAACCCAAGGAGGTACTTACAACTTTGATCCAACGGCCAATCTTCAAACAAAAGAATTTAACTTTTAAGATCAATACACTGCAGCTTCTCTATCCTACACCAGTAAAACATGCCACCAGATGTCTATCGTTGGAAAACAGGCTCCAAGCATATGCCTCTTTGTCTGATGCTTCTAAAGCAAGTTGTATATCAGTCACTTTGCAGTTGCCAAAAGTAACTATCACATGGACTGTAAATGCATATGCATGGTCTCATAAACTGTTAAGATTTTTTAACAGTTCCTGCTACCTTTCCTGTCTCTTGGTTATTGTTGGGGGTTTTCCCCCTTTTTTCCCCTGTTGCCACATGCTGATCACTGCAGACTGCAGTTTTAAAAGTATCCCTTTGTGATGGCACATTGGCTTTCCACAGAAGAATAGCTTTCTTTGGAAAACAGTGCACTGTGGATCAAGACTCTTTAGTATTATGCCTACACTTTGAAAAACTTGCGAGAGGTCCTGTTTATTTTTTGGAGCCTCTACTATTGTCCTCTACAAACATATTTCCATATATTTAATGTGGAAGAATACATGACGAAAGTGCAAGTCAAATTATTTTCATTGGTGAAACTGAAATTTTAAAAAAACTTATCAAAAGAACTTGGTAATTGATTAGTTTTAAAAAACGGACTACATATATCAATAATTGTGTTCATTACTACCTTAGACACTTGAGTTTGGAGAATGAGCAGTGTATTTGGACTAGTAAAACATGATCATTATACCTATCTTTTGAGAACAGCAAGCTGCACTTGACCACTCTTCAGCCTGTGTGTTCTGCCATTTTTGAAATAATGAAATGCTGTGCATGGTATTTTACCTGAGCTACAACCTGTTATGGACTTGAAAACTTGGTTTTAAGTTGAAAGCAAGAGTCTTACAATAAGAAACAAAGGAATCCTAAATGAGTATTGGTTAACAAGAATCTTGCTTTCATCTTTCAGAAGTCACTATATTTTTGGTTTAAATTTATAATTGAATAATGTTGATTTATATTGGTTTAAACTGTGGAGCTTTCTTGTTTACTGTACTTTAGTCTTAAACTTTTTTTTAACTTACCAGTGCTTATAAAGTTGAGGTTGGCAACAAACTAGCAACTATTTTAGAAGCATCATAAAAGCCTCCTTCTTGGAGTATTGGAAGAATAATAGAAAAGTAGTCTATAAACCTTATCATATAGTTAAAATACATACTAGCTGTGTGAAGTCTTGTGGAAGCTGCTACTTTTCCGCATAAGCATAATGTGCAGCTCACGATGAATACATTACATGAGCTGGTACACGGAAGTAGAGGGGAAACTGTCCAGTCTGGTTTTTCGGAGGAATTAGGATTGCTGAGGGTAGAAGTGAAATTTAAACTGTGTAAGCTGTCAGACAAACTGATACTATTGCTGTTGTTCACTGGATGTACCTCCCAATGCCTTGATGTGAAAGGACACAAAAAGCGTAAACTAATGTAGTTATTGGATGTGGATTGTATTTACTGTGATGATGATAAGGACAGATGCCATCAAAGCTTTGTTGATCGGCTGTTTTTCCACTAATGAGCAAGACATTGCTGGTGTTCATTCATTAAATATATCTGCCAAGGTAGAGCCACTTTAAAGAGTGAGTTGTCTTGTATCTTGAAGGATACAAGTATGTGTTTTAAAGTGCAAGATTTTTACTTGCTAGATAATCTGTTTAATACAATGGTTTGGCCTCTATTTATAGGTTTTATAAATTTTAAAATCAATTTCTCTTTAAGGTGGCTCAGACTTTTCAACTCTTGTGCACATAAAATTGAGTTGAAGTTCATTGTGCCTTTTTTTCTTTACCCAGACATTGAGTTAATTTGGTAACTGTGTCCTGTTAACATATTATAATCTAAAATACTGAAATTGTGGTGTTTTTGCTAAAAACAAATCAGACAAAACCAAACCAAAATTTGATTTTGTCATAGATTTTGGAATTTCAAAGCAAGTATGCAGTTGATGATATGAACAAATCCCCTCAAACAGTATTCCTATGTTTTCAGTCATAGATTACATAAAACCTAAGATTAATGATTTTTTCACTACTGTGAATACGGAGATTTTTTTTCTTGCACTCAACTAGAGATGAACGTAGGAAAATTGATTTATAACAGTAACTTTCTTTTTCTTCTCTCAGTCTTGTCACCTTATCAGCTCTTGACTGAGGTTCAACTGTTTTGTAGTTAATAAAGGAAATGAAGACTTGGATCCAAAGATCCTTCTATGAGGAGCAGAAGGGACTTGGCAGTTATGCTTAGGGAACTGCTGGTTTTCCCTTCCCTCATCCACAGCCTGCACAAAGTGGAATCAGGAGGGCAGGAGACCCTTCAATGCAGCTTTTCAGGGGGCACAGGGGCTGCAGTTTGGGGGAGAGTGGCAATATTCTTTCCTTCCCCACACGTGGAGGTATTTTTCCAGTCATGCAAAGAGGAGGGATCTTAGCATCCAAGCAAAAAATATATTGCTGCACTTTTAAGTTTTCAGGTGTTTTAAACTGCATTGTGTTCATTATTTTTTTAACTCTCAGTTAATAGATTAAATTCTTCCTTAAAAGGAGGCATCTAAATGTGTTCCTAATTTTGTATATGGGCTTAGGTTTTATAATCAATAAAAAGCTGCTATCAAATATGACATAAATGAAGGACCTTATTTTGAAAAGAGTGAAACTGCTTATAAGTTATAGTTATTTTTCTCCATTGTGGTCTTTGTACATGACATATATGGGTTTTGTGCTTCTCTAGATACCTCTTTGAGGAACCTTTTGAAAGTTGAAGTTGCTGCCTTGGTTCCCTCTTTTGAGAGAAAGGCATATTCATTAGGTGGGTAGATAGGTAAAATGAAGACACAAAACCCCATTCTCTCTATAGTGCACATGCCCCTAGCTTATGTTTCAGCCATTCCTGCACTGGTCCTTTTCAGCCACCCACACTGGCGACATTGTTAACAAATGTCTGTTTTTCTATAAAGAGAAAAATATTTCATGAGAACTTTATTCTTAATCATTTCTGTTCTGATGTCTTTCATCTTTGGTGCTTTCATTTTGTTTGTGCTGTGAGTTCCTGCACAGCTTAAACCCCTGGAGGCCCCTTTCTGCAGATGTGCTCACTCTGCAATTTCTTTCAGACCTCCCACCAATAAGGCTGTATGATGCCTGACAGTCCAGTCCCTTGGCAACAGTGTCTATGTATCTGGATAATGAGTGACCAATTTATCAAAAACACAAGTACTCTTATGGAACTGACATTCTTTGCTGGTGCTGTAGTTCTCCCTCCTGTTCTTGAGCTATTACTTCATTTGGTGCCAAGCTCTGTGATACCGTCAGCCACAAGTATTTATTCAGTTCTCTCATTACTGCTTGTAATTATGACCACTGCACCCCCTTTGTCCCAAATTGTAGAATTGCTGCAAATACAGCACTTGGTTCCTTTTCACCTTTCCTGTCCCCCTTTAGCCTGATGTAAGCCAGTTCCACCACACTTTTCATCATCCTCCAAAGTAGATGAACGCCAGTCAGATCCATTTTCATGGTGTCCATCACCCCATCCTTGCTTTCTCTGCTGGAGAACAAGGGTTTTGTTTCGTTTTTGTTTTTGCAGAGAAGATTGCTTACATATTGAGCCTAGTGGCATGCCAGTAGTATATATCAATTAGTGTAGTCTGATGTGGATGTTCCTCCTGCAGTCACCAAAGCTCTGTGGCAAAAGAAGTCTATGTCACTGACTTCATGGAGATTAGAAAACCTGTACCAGCTGCGAGAAGAGGGATGTATTTTCTCCATTTAAACATTGTACACCCAATTCAGTCATTTTAAAGATGTTCCACAATGCGTCCAATAGAAAATAAGTGCCGCCCCAGCAGACTTAACATGGGAATAAGCTAAATGTGATGGGTTGCAGGATTTATACCACTAGAGCTTTGGATTGCAAATGACGAGATAGTTATTCACACTTCCTTTTGGCAAAAGTCAGAACATTTGTGGATTATCTGGCTCAGGAACAAAAGCTGGTGGTGAAAATAATCAGTGAGGCTACAAATGTTGCAGGACAGCAGGTAAATGCTTCCAAGTATATATCTGTTCGCAGCTCAGAACTTTGGTAGGTGCTGTTGCTTTGTACCAGCTTTATTCTAGGCATGGGAGTTTGAGAATTTTTGGACTACAGCCTCCAGAAGTCTGAAGGAATTCCTCCAGACAAATTTCTCACAGCTTTAGCCAAGAAATCAAAGTCATCACTAGGGGGAGGATTTCTATGACATTTCACATTTTCTCTGCAATGTACATTTGAACCCATAAGCAAGTTCAAATGTGTTTATGAGTAATCTAGCCTTTCTCACCAGATTACTCATAAACATGTTCAGACCCACCCATAAGATCAAAAATAGGTTGAAGGGGAAAAATGACATGTCATAGAACTCCTTCCCCTAGAAATCACAGTTGTTTATAATCACTTATGGTTGGAGAATGGAGAATCCATTTGGGCCATGCTGCTGAATCCATTAACATAGAGGAAGTGGTCAGGAGGGCTAACCTTCGTGGGAGCTGCAAGGCATTATGGGGCTGGTAGTTTCCCTGCCCATTATGCTCCATACAATTTGCCTCTCAAATAACTATCAGCTCCACAATGCAGCTCCCATGAAGCTTACTCCCTCCCAGTCACTTCCTCCATATTCAAAGTTCCAACTGTTACACTTGATAAAAAGCCTGTTGTCCAAATGAGAACAGATCTGAGTGATTCTGTCAGCAGTGTGCCATTTAGATTGTTCACCATGGGTTATCAAGTGCTCAGCATTCTCTTCTTTAAACCAGTTGGAATAGCTCTGCTGTGCATTGGAAGATTCAGTGGTGCACCGAACACTATCCCAAACCAAACCTTCAAATTGTCTCCAGCCTGAGTTTGTCGCAGTTTGTTCTTCATTTTCCACCAGTTTTGTTGTAACTGCCATGCCATTCGTTTCATCATCACCAGCTCCCTAGAAAACTAAGTGACTAGTTTGTTTTTTCTTTTTTGTTTTTGTTTTTAATTTGTTTTATTTTTTTACAATTTTTTATTTATTATAAACTAGACATAAACTATAATGGGAACATTTCGAGAATGCTGTTTATAACACCGCCTTGTCCACATTTGGCAAGAAGACCAAAAAGACGGCAGACTGGTTTGAAGCCCATTCGGAGGAGTTGATGCCAGCCATCAAGGAAAAGAGGAGAGATCTAGCAGCATACAAAGCCTGTCCTAGTGAGTACAACTTGCAGGTTCTTCAAGTTGCTCGTAGCAAAGTCCAACAGACTGCCAGGAGATGTTCTAATTGGCTTCAGCTCTGCTCTCAGATACAGATAGCAGCGGACACAGGTAACATCAAGGGAATGTATGACGGTATCAAGCAGGCTTTAGGTCCAATACAGAAGAAATCTACTCCTTTGAAGACTGCTACAGGCGTGATCATCCAGGACCGAGCACAGCAGATGGAATGCTGGGTGCAGCACTACTCTGAGCTATATTCTAGAGAGAATGTAACCGAAGAGGCATTAAAAAACATTGAGTGCCTGCCTGTTGTTGCCCATTCTGCTGAAGAGCTCCAACAACTTATGAATTGCTTTAGTAAGACCTGCCACGATTTTGGACTAACAATCAGCCTGAAGAAAACACAAGTCATGGGCCAGGGCGTGGACTCACCTCCCTCTATTACCATCTCTACACAAGAATTGGAGGTTGTTCATGATTTCGTGTACCTTGATTCAACAATCTCTGACACCCTCTCTCTAGATGTTGAGCTGGATAAACGCATTGGCAAAGCAGCTGCCATGTTCTCTAGACTCACAAAGAGAGTATGGCTTAATAAGAAGCTGACGGCATATACCAAGATCCAGGTCTATAGAGCCTGTGTCCTGAGTACACTCCTGTACTGGAGTGAGTCCTGGACCCTTTGTGCACGGCAGGAGAGGAAGTTGAGCACATTCCATATGCATTGTCTCCAACACATTTTTGGTATCACTTGGCAGGACAAAGTTCCAAATAGAGTAGTCCTAGAACGAGCTGGAATTTTTAGCATGTATACATTATTGAAACAGCGACGTCTGCGTTGGCTCGGGCATGTCGTGAGAATGGCTGACGGTCGGATTCCAAAAGATCTCCTGTATGAAGAATTAGTGCAGGGAAAGCACCCCAGAGGGAAACCACAGCTGCGATACAAGGATCTGAAGGCCTTAGGAATGGACCTCAACAAATGGGAAACCTTAACATCTGAGCATTCAGCCTGGAGGCAGGCGGTGCATCATGGCCTCTCCCAATTTGAAGAGGCACTTGTTCAGCAGGCCGAGGCAAAGAGTTAGTCCCGAAACCAGCAAAATCAGGGAGCTGGACAGGGGACAGATTGTATTTGTCTTCATTGTGGAAGGGATTGTCACTCTCGTATTGGCCTTCTCAGCCACACTAGACGCTGTTCCAAGAGCACGTTACCATAGTCTCTCGAGACTGAAGGATGCCTACAAGGAATAAACTACAACATAAAATACATTAACCAAAATACATATCAATTGTGTTCCCCACCACCCTAGTCAGGACCTCTTGCAGTAGTCTTCTTCCATTGTCTTTATTCTTCTTATTCCTTTATTGTCCTCTTCTCCAGAAGTGCATTGATTCCCAATTTGGAACTTTCCCTTTTCCTTTTGTTAGCACATATTCAATAAATCTGCCCCATATATCATAAAAATTATTATTTTTTATCTCTCCTTTCTTAACCTTTAAATTACAAGTTAATTTATCATTTATAGCAATATTCCATATTTCATTATACCATTCTTCCATTTGTAATTCAAGTTTTGATTTCCATTTCCTGGCTATTATTAATCTGGCTGCTGTTAATAAATTGGTAGTCAACTCTCTAGTCATCATATCATATTCCACATTTACAAATATTGAGAACAAAGCTATCTCAGGATTAAGTTCTATATCCCTTTCACGTATATCAGTGAAAGTATGTACCAATTTCCTTCTCACATTTCCAACAGATATTCAGATAGAGTGAATTTTATTCAATTTTATCAGTGTCAAATACCATCTTAAACTTAGTTTTAAAAAAAATTCTTTTATTCTCACCAACATAAATCGTAAAACCCTCATTTTCCATATCTTCATCCATTCTTCTCCATTTATTCTTTTTCCTAAATATTGTTCCCACACCAGCTTCAATCCTTCATTCTCGATCTCTTCTTCTAAATCTAGCAGGAGTCTATAAATTTTACTTACTACACCCTTCACTGACTCATTCATCTGAATATCTTCATATGATAATAGAAATTGTTCATACTTTGTACATTCTTTACCTTTGTTATACTTCTTTACCCATTCATTAGTCCATCTTTCTAATTGTGTATAATTCAACCATGATATATTCTTATTTTGAAAAATTCGTTTCATTTGATCTTTCAATCTCATTTTATCCAACCAATCTTTTAATCTACTCAATTTTTTTCTTTAAATAATTCTAAAGGGACTAGTTTGTATAGCTCTACTCAGTCGGAGGGGGCGCTTAGTAGTTGTGTCCACATTCCAGGCCTTTTCCCTGTTTCACATGTCAGTTAGGGTTCAGAATCATCTCCTGGAGCAATTGTAAGTATTCCCAAGGACCAGCAGAAAAACTTTGGATCCGTCAGCCTCTTGATTTCCTAACACTGCAGAGATTCCAAATTCTTGTGAATCTAAATCCATTCAGGCAGTCATCTGACCACAAGGAGAAGATTGCAGAGAGTACCTTCACACTAAAATCACCCATCCAGTGCAAAAAACCAAGTTCACAGTGTGCGCTATGAACATGGGGCAGACCATGGTTGCCCTGAAGCCCATGAGGTAGCCTCAGTTTGTATGTTGAAGTCTCCCATCACAACAAGCTGAGGTATATCACCACCCACAAAATAAAACTGATGAGCTCAAGAAAGGAGACAATTACATAGTAATGTGGGCAGTTCACCACAAAAATATAAGGAAAAATCTTCTGTCTTACCTACAGGTTAGAGTCTAGAAATAACATGTTATCATTAATGTGTTAATATTAAATTTGTTACTTCAATGTTTAAAAGGAGGACAAGCAAACTGATGCATCTAATCTAAAATTCATATTCTGAAATTTTTTTGACTCTTGTTCAGTGCAAAAATAGTGATATTAACACCTTATTGATTATACATTATTTCCAACCTCTGCTTCAAATATACATGCATTAGCATAGCAAACTGTGAGATGGAACTGTTGGGGAATGCAATTCTGATTACAGTTATGACTGGAACTGTATATCTCCACTCTCCCAAGTCCACTTGCTGCTGCACAGAGAGCCCAAGTGAGCAAAGCTGAGAAAGACCTCCCCATCTCATCAGTTCTGTGATACAGACCACATTGTCTTGTTCATCTCGGATTAACTTCTCATTGGCTGTTGTTTTTCAGATCACTGTCTTGGCATTCAATAGCAGTATTTTTCTATCCAGTCCAAGTGATCCTGGACAAGGGTGAAGGCTGTCCAGGCTGTCTGAACTGCAGCACAATTTAGGGACAACTAAAGGGGTGACACATCCCTGGAACAGCCCAGATTTTATCCCTCAGCAATCTAGGGTGTAGAGTGGAAGTTCCTGGCTGGAAACTGCTGAATCAGGGGCCCAGTTGATTATGTTTTCAATCTCAGGAGTCCTGCACCTTGAAGTAGCAGGTAGCAGGAAGCCTGATGACAGGCACATCTTCTTTTCACTTGGCAGATAATTTTGGGGTGTTCCTTCTCTGCTGCCAAGTAGGATGCTCAACTCATCACACTTCTAAATGGTTAGAAAGTTCATATGAATTTTTTATCAGAATGAAGGGATCAAACCTGTTAATCTCAAAGTCCATTGTACTTATTTGATTTTAGGATTGACTGATTAAGGTGTCCTAAATTTGGACTTGTATTGCACTGTTGTGTGGGCTGATCTTTCAACATTAATAGCACATTCCAAAGGTGATGTTCATTTCAGGAGGAATATGTTCTTGTTTTGGATTAAGCATCTTGCTGCCACAGGTAAGTGAGCTTATTTATCATATGTGTGATGTACAGAGACCACAATAGAGGACCACAACAGTTTAGTTAATGTAAATGGTTCCTTGAGTGGTTACATGCATCTCCACATCCCACTCTCCATTCCTGTGGCTATGCTGTGCTTTATCAGTGACTACTAGGTTGAACTCAAGGGATCTTGTTCTCATTTGGTTTTGAGAGGCTACATGTGACCAAAAAAGGAACCTGGTGGGAACACATGTTTAGGAGCATGCACATCATAGTGGTGATGAAATTCCTGATTGATTTATCCGGTTTGGAAAGTTCCTGAATGAAGTTTTTGTGCAAGTGCAAAAACCATACCTGTGACTGCACAGAGGATCACTCAAAAAGCCACATTAAAGGTAAGTAATGTCTCAGTGTGGTATGGTGGAAAGAGTGATGGAGGAGGACTCTGGAAAACATAGTTCAAATTCCTGCTCAACCATGGAAACTCACTGGGGGAGCAGAACTGGTAAAACCACTCCTTAACTATTCGAGTTGCTGTAAATCAGTTCTGACTTGACAGCACAGAACACACACAGTGTTCCTTGATGACAAGAGAGCTATAAGACACTGTCTATGGGCTTGATTTGATGTGTTACCAAAATAAAAATAGTTATTACAATATACACTGATCACAGTATGTAGTTCTGAATTGTTTTTGAATTTTTATCTAGTAGGGATTTTTATCTAGTAGTAATCTTTGTATTTAACACAATTGATGTATATATATGAATAAGTCTTGCTTGTTTTTGTGGTATCATGCTTCTATTGTGAGTCTCTTAATAGATGCAAAAAGAAAAAGGAAGGGCAAATGGCAACTTTGTAAAATAAGTTCCTATTTCCAAATGAGAACATTTCCAAATTACTCATGTTTCAGATTTCACTCTACTGCTAACACTTGTAGATAACTTTTAAAAGATGTTGGTCTCTAAAAATATAGATTTGAAAGCAATAGTAAAATATTCATTCAATTGAACACACTTAACAGTTTTCCTTATATGAAAAAATTCAGTGTAGGTGTGTCAGTAGGAGGATAGATGGCTGCCCATCAGCTTTTCTTGAACATGAGTTAGCAGTTAAACTGGCACAAAAGCTGTAATAGTATTTCATTCAACAAGACTGCTGTGGTTCATCTGAAGCACCAAAGTCCAGGAACTGTTGGTAAGGGGCCAATATAAACCTGAGGAAATTGACAGAGGCCAGCTTGAATTCTAAGATACGTACCTCAACACTATAGCACTGTTATTCTGAGCTCTATTCTGAGTGCAGGTCTGTATATGAAGTGTACTGGCCCAATCATCTTGTAGCATGCATCACCCAAACATCACTGAAACTTGTTCTGCTTTTTTTTTAATGTTCTGGGTGGCATATAGAGCCTGCATAGGTAAGCTCTCTCCCTTTAAAGGGTTGCTTTCATTTGATGAAAGAGACACCAGACAAAGCGAGGATGGCACACATACTTCATCATATGTAGCATATTAATACTTTAATGACAACAATAGGGCTAAGGAAGTTCACAAAATACCTATTTTGGGCAGTTCTGTCTTCCCTCAGCAGCCCCTCTCTTATATTATTTGAGGTCCCTGGCCAGATATCCTGTTGCTCAGCATAAGCCAAATGGTAACTTTTGGTCCATTCCTCCCCATTAAAGTGTCCCCACTGCAATTCTCTAGGGCAAGAACAGATGAACCGAGCCAGCTTGCATGCATGCATGCTACAGAGAACTGTGGCCAGGATGTTGAAAATTATGATTTGGCTCATGCTAAGCAACAGGATTTTGGCCAATATCTCAGAAAAGCAAAAAATAACCCTATAAACATGACCTGTAGAGGTGCAATAGAATGTATGATTGTTGACGACCACTTATGCGGAGATTCTTAGTAGTTTTTTAAAAAATTTAATGCTCAAAACAACTTAAAATAACATTCTCAAAAACACATATAATAAATTCAAAAAACTGAAAGCAAAGCATGAAAGCCAATATGCTGTTCAGAGTAGATGTATAATTATAGTAGATGTATAATATACTCCAACTCTGACGGGCTCCCTGTTGCACAACAGATAATGTAGCTGGTTACATGATGGATCTCAGAACCAGTGAAAAACGGCATGGCTAGAGTTGGAGGAACATTTATATTACTCTTCTATGACTGAGTAACTTGACAGAATACTGCTATTAATAAAATACAATATGGTAAAGCAGGGGGGAAATCTACAATCAAGAAACAGAATGGAAAATTTGGTAGGACATAGTTTTTGCCAGCTTTCTAAAGGTATAAGAAGGGTGCCAATCTTCCCTAGAGAAGAAGCACCGCAGTTGGGGCACTGCTCCACAAATGTCATACACACCTAACTAGCCTGATAGTTATCTTCAGTCCAAGCTTTTATATTTTCCAGTTGTGTTGATTAGTATTAACCTAGTATTAACCTATTCAGATTCCCCCCTTCACGGATTGCTGCCTTGTCGTGGCGAAGGGGCTTGAGTAATTCAGAGAAGCTATGGGCTATGCCGTGCAGGGACACCCAAGACGGACAGGTCATAGTGGAGAGTTCTGACTAAACGCGATCCACCTGGAGCAGGAACTGGCAAGCCACTCCAGTATCTTTGCCAAGAAAACCCCATGAATAGAAACAAAAGGCTAAAAGATATGACGCTGGAAGATGAGCCCCTCAGGTCGGAAAGCGTCCAACATGCTACTGAGGAAGAGCGGAGGACAAGTACAAGTAGCTCCAGAGCTAATGAAGTGGTTGGGCCAAAGCCGAAAGGATGCTCAGCTGTGGATGCGCCTGGAATTGAAAGGAAAGTCCGATGCTGCAAAGAAGAATACTGCATAGGAACCTGGAATGTAAGATCTATGAACCTTGGGAAGCTGGATGTGGTCAAACAGGAGATGGTAAGAATCAACATTGACATCCTGGGCGTCAGTGAACTAAAATGGACGGGAATGGGCGAATTCAATTCAGACGATTACCATATCTACTATTGTGGGCAAGAATCCCGTAGAAGAAATGGAGTAGCCCTCATAGTCAGCAAAAGAGTGGGAAAAGCTGTACTGGGATACAATCTCAAAAATGATAGAATGATTTCAATACGAATCCAAGGCAGACCTTTCAACATCACAGTAATCCAAGTTTATGCACCAACCACCGATGCAGAAGAGGCTGAAATTGACCAATTCTATGAAGACTTACAACACCTTCTAGAACTAACACCAAAGAAAGATGTTCTTCTCATTATAGGGGATTGGAATGCTAAAGTAGGGAGTCAAGAGATAAAAGGAACAACAGGTAAGTTTGGCCTTGGAGTTCAAAACGAAGCAGGGCAAAGGCTAATAGAGTTTTGTCAAGAGAACAAGCTGGTGATCACAAACACGTTTTTCCAACAACACAAGAGGCGACTTTACACATGGAAATCACCAGATGGGCAATACCGAAATCAGATTGATTATGTTCTCTGCAGCCAAAGATGGAGAAGCTCTATACAGTCAGCAAAAACAAGACCTGGAGCTGATTGTGGCTCTGATCATCAGCTTCTTATAGCAAAATTCAAGCTTAAACTGAAGGAAGTAGGAAAAACCACTGGGCTAGTCAGGTATAATCTAAACCAAATCCCTTATGAATACACAGTGGAAGTGAAGAACAGATTTAAGGAACTAGATTTGGTGGACAGAGTGCCTGAAGAATTATGGATGGAGGTTCATAACATTGTACAGGAAACCAACAAAAACCATCCCAAACAAAAAGAAATGCAAGAAAGCAAAGTGGCTGTCCAATGAGGCCTTACAAATAGCAGAGAAGAGAAGGGAAACAAAATGCAAGGGAGATAGGGAAAGCTACAGAAAATTGAATGCAGATTTCCAAAGAATAGCAAGGAGAGACAAGAGGGCCTTCTTAAATGAACAGTGCAAAGAAATAGAGGAAAATAATAGGGAAAAACCAGAGATCTGTTCAAGAAAATTGGAGCTATTAAAGGAACATTTTATGGAAAGATGGACATGATAAAGGACAAAAATGGTAGGGAGCTAACAGAAGCAGAAGACATCAAGAAGAGGTGGCAAGAATACACAGAGGAATTATACCAGAAAGATCTGGATGTCCCGGACAACCCAGATAGTGTGGTTGCTGACCTTGAGCCAGACATCCTGGAGAGCGAAGTCAAGTGGGCCTTAGAAAGCATGGCTAACAACAAGGCCAGTGGAGGTGATGGCATTCCAGTTGAACTATTTAAAATCTTAAAAGATGACGCTGTTAAGGTGCCACACTCAATATGCCAGCGAGTTTGGAAAACTCAGCAGTGGCCAGAGGATTGGAAAAGATCAGTCTACATCCCAATCCCAAAGAAGGGCAGTGCCAAAGAATGCTCCAGCTACCATACAATTGCACTCATTTCACACGCTAGCAAGGTTATGCTCAAAATCCTACAAGGTAGGCTTCAGCAGTATGTGGACCGAGAGCTCCCAGAAGTACAAGCTGGATTTCGAAGGGGCAGAGGAACTAGAGACCAAATTGCTAACATGCGCTGGATTATGGAGAAAGCCAGAGAGTTCCAGAAAAACAACTACTTCTGCTTCATTGACTACGCAAAAGCCTTTGACTGTGTGGACCACAACAAACTATGGCAAGTTCTTAAAGAAATGGGAGTGCCTGACCACCTTATCTGTCTCCTGAGCAATCTATATGTGGGACAGGAAGCCACAGTTAGAACTGGATATGGAACAACTGATTGGTTCCAAATTGGGAAAGGAGTACGACAAGGCTGTATATTGTCTCCCTGCTTATTTAACTTATATGCAGAATACATCATGCGAAAGGCTGGACTGGAGGAATCCCAAACCGGAATTAAGATTGCCGGAAGAAATATCAACAACCTCAGACATGCAGATGATACCACTCTGATGGCAGAAAGTGAGGAGGAATTAAAGAACCTCTTAATGAGGGTGAAAGAGGAGAGCGCAAAAAGTGGTCTCAAGCTCAACATCAAAAAAACTAAGACCATGGCCACTGGTCCCATCACCTCCTGGCAAATAGAAGGGGAAGATATGGAGGCAGTGACAGATTTTACTTACTTGGGCTCCATGATCACTGCAGATGGGGACAGCAGCCACGAAATTAAAAGCCGCCTGCTTCTTGGGAGGAAAGCGATGAGAAACCTAGACAGCATCTTAAAAAGCAGAGACATCACCTTGCTGACAAAGGTCCGCATAGTCAAAGCTATGTTTTTTCCAGTAGCAATGTATGGAAGTGAGAGCTGGACCATAAAGAAGGCTGACCGCCAAATAATTGATGCTTTTGAACTGTGGTGCTGGAGGAGACTCTTGAGAGTCCCCTGGACTGCAAAGAGAACAGACCTATCCATTTTGAAGGAAATCAACCCTGAGTGCTCACTGGAAGGACAGATCCTGAAGCTGAGGCTCCAATACTTTGGCTGTCTCATGAGAAGAGAAGACTCCCTGGAAAAGACCCTGATGTTGGGAAAGTGTGAAGGCAAGAGGAGAAGGGGACGACAGAGGACGAGATGGTTGGACAGTGTCATCGAAGTGACCAACATGAATTTGACCAAACTCCGGGAGGCAGTGGAAGACAGGAGGGCCTGGCGTGCTCTGGTCCATGGGGTCACGAAGAGTCGGACACGACTAAACGACTAAATAACAATTCAGATTTCCCTTTAGGGTAAAATCAATATGTGAGGAAGTGCTAGTCCCACCTGCTCTGTTACCACTTTGCTTATATCTGGAGAGACTCTTATCTGCATGAAAGCTGTACAAATGAGCCAGAACTCTGGAAAATCATAGTTGGGGATTTCATGAACAGCTTCCACATATACATGAAGTTATTCTCACTTCAAACTTGTCATTCTTCATGTGAGTAAGTGGTGACAGAGGGGCTTGCATGTGCCCTTCCTCAGATTTTTAGCTACCCCTCACATGTTTAGGTATATTTTCAAAGCGTCTAAATGATGCTTACAGCTACAACCAATAATAAAGGCACCGGGGGGGAGGTGTCTTCTGCACAGCAGGGCACTCCCCCCCACATTTGCACAATTATGACACTAGGCCTGCTGCATCTGGATAAGTGCCAGAGTAGCTGTAACTGAAAAGTTGACACTTTGCCATTCAGAAGATATAATCCCATAACTTCACACATTCAAATGCTTCAAACATCAAATTCTAACTATGACTGAAAAAATTGGGACAGGGTGATGGTCTAGATTTTCTAGTAATTGGAGAGACTAAAAATAGTGGTGATGGGACTGTTTATAAGCTATTTTTTTCTAAACTGTTTAGGAAAACATTGATCTTTCCCAAAGATAGATAAAAGTGCTATTTCGGGACATGCTTCCATGCTAAAACAATATTTCATCACATTCCATCTTCCAAAATTTCAAAATGAAAGCTAATTAGAGAGTATTTAGAATTAAGTAATAACAATTCCAAGTTGTTAGCAAGACTTACCCAAGTGAAAAACGCAAAAATACAACAGGGCTGATTGAAAACATACAGATGTAATAAAATGTGAGAGAAAACTGAGGCCTTTCAATAATTTTTTAAAGGATTATATACTAGCAACAAGGTATCTATACATAAAGTTAATATGTATATACAAAGCAATATTACTAGAAAAATACAAAGAGAAGATATGGAAAAATGGAACAAGAAGAGATAAGTGAGGATGAGCGATTATAAATAAACTTAAAATAGGTAAAATGCCAGGGTCTGATGGATTAGGCCCAGAATATTATAAGGCTTTTAAAAATCTGTTGCCAAAATTGAAGGATTTATTTAATAGAATATTAAGGGGGAAGAAATTCCAAAGTCCTGGAAACATTAAATGATAGCACTAATTTTGAAACCAGATAAGGGATTAGACGGACCCATTTCATTGATTAATCAGATGCTAGAATATTTTCAACAATACTAGCTAAAAGATTGAATGGTTTCATTGCTAAATATATTGGTGAAGATCAGAATGGATTTTTAAAGAGTAGACAAATGGGAGATTTAATGAGAAGGGTATTCAATGTAATCAGTATAATAAAAGAGACAGACAAAATTGGCCTTTGATTCGGTTGAATGGTCAGCCTTAAAAATATTAATTAAAGAATTAGGGTTTAGTACATGCTTAAAAAATATTATTCAGCAATTATATTCAGAGAATACTGCCCAAATGATAGCATGACAGAAAGAATTACATTAGGCTGAGGAGCAAGACAGGGATGCTCCTATCTCCAATTCCTTGATAATAGAATTATTAACAAACACAATTAGAGAAGATACCGAAATAAAAGGAATAGGGAATAAAGATAAAATTAAGATGAACTTATTTGCAGATGATACATTATTAACAATTGACGATCCAATGAATTCTATAGAAAAAATTAAATGGCATTTAAAAGCCTTCAAAGACAATGGTAAATGGGAGTAAATCAGAATTTAATCTAGCAAATAATGATAATGAAGACAAATAAAGTGAAAGAGAAATTTGAGAGGAAGTTTAAAAATAGTGTTAGATAGGGATAAATATTACCTGGAATTTGCAAGAAATTGTTAAAATGAATTCAGATAGAGTGAAAAAACAAGTTAAGGAACAAATTAAAGAATATCAACATTGAATACTTTCTAAAACTTTCTTTTTAGCTGGCAGCTCCCTCATTATCTTGGTATCTCTAGGTAGTAAAAATTCTGTTCTAATTCTTTTATATTTTTCTCTGTCTACGCCTTTCTCCTTGTCCTTTCCTTAAATTATAAGATTCTTTTATACTCAATCCTCATTCTTTGGACTTCATAGTATCTCATGTTAGAACAGTGTGATTTCCTCTGTGGTGCCATAGCATGTTAATTAAGGTAAAGGTTCCCCTTGATATTTAGTCCAGTCATGTCCGACTCTAGGGCGCGGTGATCATCCCCGTTTCCAAGCCATAGAGCCAGCGTTTTTTGTCCAAAGACAGTTTCCGTGGTCACATGGCCAGCGAGACTAGACACGGAACGCCGTTACCTTCCCACCGTGGTGGTACCTATTTATCTACTCGCATTTACATGCTTTTGAACTGTTAGGTTGGCAGGAACGTGTTAATTAGACCTACCTAAAAAGAGATGAAAAACAAGAAGAGGAAATTATCCAGGTAAAATGAAGAGCAATATGCCAATATAAATAGAAGAGACCGAAGAACATAGAAATCTTCACACTGTGAATAGCCATTTGCAAGCTGGCAGATGAAAATGACTTCTAGACTAACCAAACTGGAAGTTGCTATAGTATTGCTTCTTTTTACATGGGATATCATGGAAGTTATGTACCCTTGTTTCTTCACTGTCGTCTATACAATAGCACTTGAGGAAGAACAGGTTTGACATACCTCTGCCCAAAGGACCTAAAAATCAGTACATTGGGAAGAACACAAGAAAGGGAGAGAAACAGATACTGGGATGAACAGGAAACGTATGTAACACTGGCTGAAATCCTATTGTGCAGCTCTGTATGTGCAACGGGCAAGTAGCTACTGATTAAAGGTTTCCTTTTCATGTTGCATGCGACTTTACATCTCAAAATCACCTTTCATGAGCCGAGATTTGCTGCCGCTACTCCTGTCACCCCTGCTACACCCGCCAAGCTACGCAACAGGACGAGGCTGTTCTGTTTCACTTGCACAAGCCAGAGGTTTTCAACTGTTCATATTTTCCCTATCAGCCACTTCGCTTCCAACTTCTAACCATCCTCCCCTCATCCTCAGCTACTAGTTTCTCCATCCCGCCCCCTCTCCCTCGCCTGTGCCTTGCATCCATCGCGCTTGTATGAGGAAGTAGCACTGAGACGCCCCGCGGACAGAGAAAGAGAAAGAAGTGATGGTTGGTGTGTGTAGTCGCACGTCACGTGCAGCTGGAAACGGCGACGTCCCACAAAGGCGCCATTCCTGGGGATAGCGAGAGCAGGGCCGCCGGTCATGGCGGGCGCCGGGCAACCTGGGGGGCTTCACGCCGACGCAGCGCCTGCTCCGCCGTTGTTCAGCTGGGTCTCGGGAGCGTCGCTGTTGGTGTGCGCGGCCCTGCTAGGCCTCGCCGGGGTCCTGGGCTGGCGGCTGGGCCAGCGCAGCGGAGCCTCCCGGGTGGATTGCTGGGTCTTGTGCTGGCTCTGCTACGACGCGCTAGTCCACGGGTTTCTGGTGAGAGCGAGGGTGAAGGAGGGCAGGGGCTCGCGGGGCAGCTCGGGTTACACGCGGAGGCAGCAGAGAGGCAGAGGGAGTGTTGGGCGGGTTTGTTATTCGGAGGGAAGACACCTTTGTTCCCATCATTTCTCCAGATACTCTTTAGCCCTTCCGTTTGAGAGTTCGAGTAGCCTTCAAAAAGGCTGCCAGTTTAACCGCATTCCTGCTCCACAATTAAGCAGCAGCTCACATTTAGCTCTAACATGACCAAGTGATCCTTTCATTCCTAGCGTTGTCATAAGGAGTAGCTAGAGGTGAGTTAGACCTGCGCTCCCTCCCCCCGCCGGTGGTTTGTCCTCTTGACTCAATTTCTTCAACTTGAGCTACGTTAAAAAAAAAAGTGAAACTTCCTGTCTTGGGAAGTGTGTTCTTAGAGCGTCCAGACTTGGAGTGGAACATGCCCCCCCCATCTCACAACCTGATCTAATTTGCAAGATTGTCCTAAAGATAAAATAGAGGGTAGGAAAACACCTTGAGCAACACTTTGAGCTTCCTGTAGAAAAAAATAAATTATAAAATGTATTGAGTAATGTTAAGAGATGATGATGGGGAAGGATATTTATCACATTTTTTGTCATGTTGGTGAGACCCTGAAGTAGGTCCACTGCTAAAGATATGTTACTCCTAGGTATCCATCTTGCTTTTTTTTATTTGTTCCTTAATCATATGGTGTGAGTATTGGAGTCTGAGGAATGCATTTTGTATATCCCTGAATTTGGAGTCTCTATCCTGTGGGTCAGAGCAGATGCAATTGTATTTAAGGGCTTGGCTGTACTGTACATGAATGATTTTGTTATGTGTTCAGAATGGAAGCTGGAAGACTGCAAGTAGAGTAGAGTAGAGTAGAGTAGATCAGTGGGTTTCCGGTATAGCTTGGTACTAAGATGTCCATGTTGTAGTCTCACAGTGGTGTCTGGAAAATGCAACTGATGCGTAGATGTTCCAGGGTGAGTTTGTGTTTGGGTTAAAGTTATTGAAATCCTGGTGGGATTTTTCTAGGGATTACTTTCCAAGAGTCCAGATCAGAAAAATGTCATCAGTGTACCTCAAATAGAGGAGTAGCTTTTGGGTGCATCAGTTAAGAAAGCATTGTTACAGGTCAGCCATGAATATGTTTGCATATTCTGGAGCCATGCAGGTGTCCGTTGCAGTTCAATTGATCTGGACGTAGGTTTTATTGTCAAAGGTGAAATAGTTGTACGTGAGTATAGAGTTATATAGGATGGTGATTATGTGGGTTTCTTCCTTGTTTGGGATGGTGTTTGTGATAGCTTGTATCCGTCTTTGTGTGGAATGTTAGTATAGACCTGTTCTAGTTTTGACTTCCTTTAGCATAGCAAACCATAATAGAGTAGGCAGGTGGAACTGATGGAGGAGTTGACTCATCCAATCTCCACTGATCCAATAGAACTTCTGTAGTGTGACTTACTATGCTAAGCAACAGAATTTCAGTCAATTTGATAATGCAGAAGTATTGGCTAACATAGTCCAACAGATGAGATATAAAGAGTCTGACAGGCAAAAACAAGTCTAATGAGCCATACAGTAACTCCAAGCTTAATTAGTATACCTTAAACCAGCGATGGCGAACCTATGGCATGCGTGCCACAGCTGGCATGCAGAGCCCTTTCTGTGGGCACGCAAGCCATAAGTTGCTGGATTGCTACTCCCCCCCCCCCCCCGCACAGCCAAACCTCAGGAGGCGGCTGCAGCCACGGTGCTGGTGCTTTGACAGGTGGTGCTGGAGGCGGATCCAGAGTGGGGTCTCGAGGCACCTCTGTGCCCGGGATTCCCCCTTCCGCTGCCACTTCCGGTTCCGCCGCGGCACGCCGCCCACTGGTGGTTTTTTTATTTGTTTTTTCAGTTTGGGCACGCGAGCCCAAAAAGGTTCGCCACCACTGCCTTAAACTAAAATACATTTCACCATGAACTTCTGGATAGCTCAGCGGTTTAAGTATCTGGCTGAGAGTTCAGTTCCCCACTGTGCCTCCTCCACAGGGGCTGGACTCAAATGATCCATAGGGTCCCTTACAGCTCTGCAGCTCTAAGATAATGATGATGGTTTTCTTAAATTTTCTAAGTAAGAGTGATGACTCCAGTCCATGTAGCATGTTGCCACACATTTATTTCTAGCCCTAGAAAACAGCAGGCAATGAAAGAATTATTACATAAAATGAAAAAAATAATTAAAAGCCACTAATTGGACATACAGACCCGAATGATAACATAAGAATGTAGTATAGCTACTGTAAACACCCACATAGGGAAAGTTAATAAATAGCTGAATCTGGTACAGAGGGGAATAAAGTTATGATTCTTTAAAAGGCAAACTTTAAAGAAGAAGAAGAAGAAGTCAAAGTGAAATACTGGGCATGTTAAAATTGTGTTGGGATCCAAAGAATAAGGATACCCTTACAGAGAAAGATCATGCTAAATAAGAAGTACTTGCAAGTTGCAGTTATGGATGTGTTCAATTATCCTTAATTTAATTCTAGAGAAAAATCCTAGTGGCATAAGGAACCATGTGCATAAGAAACCGCACCAGCAGGATTTTAGCCAATACCCTGTTGAAAAGGTTTGTGGAAGGGTACACACACTTGTAGAATTCAAAGAGGGTATATATTATTTTTCACATGATCGTATAAAATCTTTGCTGGTCCATTCCAATGTGGGGAATTTGAGGAAAGAGGGTTTTCCTTTCTATGGAATAAAAGACTGCACTCTCCTGGGGTGCAAGTTAGCATTTGAGAAGAGGACTTTAAGATGCTCATGTTTTGAGTGAGGATGAGGATTATCTGCCATCTGAATTTCCTTGCTTTGAGGGTACAACTTCAACCATAACTTTTTGTTTTAAACCAAAGGATGTTTTTGTTTTGCTTGTTTGTTTTGTTTTGGGCCTCTGGGTATAGATGAGAATTCTATGGGTAGTTACAAATCAGGCTTTTCTCACACCGTCACACTGCCCCAATTTACTAAATTTTCTAGAAGATTCTGATGTTCACTCATAATCAGCTTATAACTTAAGGATGCAGCAGTGGGAAAACACTGCTTGTCGTGGGAAATTAGTTAAAAGAAAAAGAATACCATCGCCACGCTTTTTAACTGGTAGCATGAGAAGTTCTCCCTCTGGAAAGATCCTCTGTATTGGGTTGTGTGAGTTAATAAAATGGATTTCACAAAGAAGGACTTGCGCACACAAGAAGTATTTGAAGGGAGCAGAAGAAACCTTTAGTTTAAAAGAAGAGTTTAAATGCTTGCAATTTTACTCATGTACTAAAGCCTGTAAGTTGAGGCACTTGTTTCTCCGGCTTGCAAGCTGTGAGCATGTTCTTTAGTCTTGTATCCAATGCTCATGAGCAGCTTAGCCTCTACTGCCTTGCTTTCAGCACCAATCTTCTTTGCAGGTGGAAGAGCTGGTATATCCCATTCTGAGTGGGCATAACCCCCATTTACTTTGAGCCAAAAGGGCAGGTTCATTTCAGAGTGATACTGAGTTTTGTGGGATGAAATAATTGGGCTGTAATCTGGGATTCTTGAACAGTAAATAAAAACCACTCACCACAGACTTTGGAACTCTAGATTGCCATTGACCCCTTTCCTTTCTACAGTATTAGTGTTTGTTGCCATTCATTCATACGGGGAAGCTAAATTAATGGTACTTTGGCACAGTGTTGTGTTAAGGCTGGCAAAAGCCTGACCTAGAGAGACGCAATGTCCCTCTCCCTCCCTATTTCACGCACTATCCTGGTAACAGACATGCCATTAGTAACTAATAGTACATAGGTTGTTTGCTTTTACCCATAGGAAGGCCCATTTGTTTATCTCTCTCTGATGGGAAGTGTTGCAAAATCAGATGATATAACTGCTTTGCTGTGTAAGTATTCTGTGCAAATATACAGTAAATACACTCTAATACTGTTTACATGGTCTGGAATACATTAGCAGTGCTTATATTTGGCCTGAATGTTGTTTATTATCCTAAATGTTATAAAATTAATGTTCTTTACTTCACAGCCCAGCAGCATAAAACAAATTGGCAGAGACTATTGATATAACTATGTATGATTCCTGAAGCTCTTCAGTAAAATCTATAGACATCTGGTCCAGTTTTGGTAATGTTGTAGCTTACTGTAAGTGCAAGATTTTAAAGGCTGAGATTTTAGTTAAATAAATTTATTAGAAGAAATAAACTTCTAAATTTATGTCATGCAGCAGTGCAGGCTTTCTAAATTATATGTGCACTTCGGGCTCATAATATTACATCAGATATTCAGTTAGCACAATATAGTTTCAGGGAAATTGATTTGAATCCTGTTGTTGGAGATTCTTGGTCGAAAAGATTGATGCTGTCATCAGCCTTTATGACCACAGAGTTGAACAAGAGGATTTCAGCCACTAACTGCTTTTGAAAGTTAACAGCAATTGTCTCATCGTACGATTTGATTACTGAACACAGGAGTCCACATACTGAAGTTTCATTGTTTTTGAAGCCTTGAAACACAGCAGTTCCATCAGATGTGTGATATGCCATGAAGATGACTCTGGCCCCAGCAGTATCATAAATTTGTTTAATGTTGAGCTAAAGTTTGTATGGGCCAATACTCTATTGTCAGAAATTAGAATGGATGGGCAAAGGGTGAAGCAGAAACAACTAATGCAGAAGGTGATAAACATTTCTAAATTTTGTGCCCTGGGTGTGGTGATTTCCCCCCTGTAAAAAGCAAAGTACTGCAAACAGTCATGTGAGATGCCATTTTCATCTCACAGTGTGTCTGTTTTAATGACACTATGATTATGTAGTGACAGATCAGTAGGGTTATGGAGGGGAAAAAGGATACTGACATCCCTCCTTTCTCCGACATGCCACTTCAGTGGTGCTGTATCACAGAAAATCTTCCTGACAGATCCTGTGAATTCTCTTCTACCTCCCATCATGAAATCAAATTTCTCCACCTACTAGCTCTTTTTAATTCACACAACCTCTTTCTTCAACTTGGACATGGATCCCTCTACTTTTTGGGCCCATTCTTTACCCTTTCACAGCAAGCAAACATCCCTAGTATCCTTGCCATTTCCATTACTGCCTCCCCCAAAATGTATTGCTTGGAGCATCACTTCAGACAACTGTGATAACTGGAAAGCAGTCTTGAAATAAAGGTTTCACCAGCCTGTGGCTCTCGTTTCTGTCTTGTGTGCAAGCCTGTAACAAGAAATTTTTGAATTAGGGTAACCTGAATATAATAAAGGTGACCAGCATAACTAAAAAGTATCTGAGGTGTGACGCTTGTGAATACAAGTCTCCTCCGGGAAATAAATTTGTGTGCAAGGAGGACACATTTGGTAGAAGGAGATAAGTGGCCAGTGCTCTGGGTTGGGTGGTGTGGCGTTCACCTTTATTATGCAAAATAAATCATGCATTATTCATGTTGTATGCTAATGTTGTTGAGAGGCAGAGCCAAGAGAGAGGTTAAAAGGCGGAGCCTGAGAGTCAAGAGTCAGTCAGGAGAGAGTAGAGTTCAGTCAGAGTTAGAGAGAGAGAGAGAGAGATAGTTGGGAGATCTGAGGTGTGAGTAGTCTGTGGAGTGAATAGTAACCGGTGAGATTTAAATAGAAGATTGATGCTTGATGAACCTGAAGTAAATACTAATGAATTATTAAAGAAACATCTGTAATTAATAAACCTGTTTTAAGAAAAAGTGAAAACTGAATGGACCTTCATCTTTCCTAAGTGAAGTACGTTGATTTAGTGATCAACTGGTGGCAGCGTGTGAAAAGGTGTTTGGTTTGCCTTCATGTGCTCTGTGTTTGGAAGACAAACGGGCCACGAGGGTCAAACGTCACAGGTGGTTACATCTCTGTCCCCACCTATGATTACAGGCCTATCGGTTCATCTTGATTATTAAATATTAGATGTACTAAGTGAATATGTAGTGAGGCATTCATTAAACATTTAAACAGAATAGAATTTTTTTTTAAAGGCTGAAAAAGCAGTAGTTACTGTATATTGGTCAGCAACTGCATCAGAAACCCCATATTTCATGTTTTTCTGTCTCTTGTCACTAGAAGGAATTTTGGGGAGAGGGCAAGGATCATCAAAGAGAGTTCGAGAGGTCAACAGAAATAGAATGTGAAAGCTTACTTTTATCTGTTTGCAAGCATTCTTCCTACTCCTGGTGGCCTATTATGTTTGTGATTCACTGGCCACAAACTTGTCATACTTTCATACCATAGTATGAATTGGAACCATTGGGAGGGGCAAGGTGGTGGAGGCCATTTTGTTTTCCTGATATAAGCTAATACAACTGCTTTTTTTGAATTTCTGAACCAAGATTATTGTCTTTGTTGTTAAACATTTTTGTATTCCATCAATATGTTACTTTCCCAGAACTGGGATCTTGCCAGGAAAATCTCAAGGTCAGTCTTCTGTAGATTGGTTCATGCCATTACTAAGGACTGTGCATTTTAATTCTCCTTCTGGAATATGTACCTTCAAATGTAAATATGTACCTTCAAATGTAAATAACTCAAATCAACCCTGTGAGACTCTTAACGTGGGGCCTCAGTCATGACAAACATTTGTATATGTGGAGAACTGGTAGAGTTAATTTATCGCTATATATTTTTTAATGCAATGTTTATATATTCCAGCAATGTAAAATTTAATATCAAATAAACTTATTGTCATTGTAAGTATATACATAGTATACACATACAACGAAATTCACACAGATACCCAGAGACCAGACCCACATGCACACACATAAAAAATCCCCAAACACTCCCCCCCACTAAAAATCCCCCACTAAGAATACAAACA
Source organism: Intellagama lesueurii (assembly GCA_037013535.1). Classification (NCBI taxonomy): domain Eukaryota; kingdom Metazoa; phylum Chordata; class Lepidosauria; order Squamata; family Agamidae; genus Intellagama; species Intellagama lesueurii. The sequence goes on along the minus strand of JBAJHW010000001.1, from coordinate 188,303,868 downwards.
TCTACACCGCAGGCCAAGTAACACTGTCCAACTATTCACTACTGGTGGTCTTTAAGCTCATTATTAAGTGCAATTATAGCTCTGGGATAAAAACTATTCAGAAAACGCGTGGTCCGAGTCTTAATTGTTCTATATCTTCTGCCAGACGGCAACAGTTCAAAAAAGTTGTAAGCAGGATGGGAAGAATCTCTCAGTATGTTGTGTGACTTCCTCAGACAGCGGGATGTGAAGATGTCATCCAGGGTTGATAGCTGGAGCCCGATGATATTCTGGGCAATTTTAATGGTTCTCTGTAGAGCTTTTTTGTCCGCTACAGAGCTACTCCCAAACCATACCAGAATGCCATAAGTTAGGACACTCTCAATGGTGCTACGATCGTAGGACAGAAGTAAATGCTAAGATAAATTTAACTTCCCGAGCATTCTCAGGAAATACAGCCTCTTCTGTGCCTTCTTCACTAGCATGTTGGCATTTATAGTCCATGAGAGGTCCTCTGAGATGTAAGTGCCCAGAAATTTAAAACTACCAACTCTCTCCACTTCCTCGCCATTTATGTACAGTGGTAAATGTACATTTCTCTTCCTCCTAAAATCAATTATGAGTTCTTTAGTTTTTTTGATGTTAAGTGTAAGATTATTTTCTTTACACCAGAGTATCAACCCTTGTACTTCCTTTCTGTAAACAGACTCATTGTTCTTATTTATGAGCCCCACCACTGTCGTATCATCCGCAAATTTAATAATTGCGTTGGTGTTATACAGTGGGGTGCAATCATGTGTGTACAGGGAATAGAGGAAGGGACTTAGCACACAACCCTGGGGAGCTCCTATACTTAGTACCAGGGTAGAAGAATGGTGAAATCCCATCCTTACTGACTGTGGCCTATCTGTCAGAAAATCCTTTACCCACACACAAATCTTCTGAGGTAATCCCAGGTTGATCATTTTAAAAAACAACCTATTGGGTAGAATGGTATTAAAAGCAGAGCTATAATCCACAAACAACAGCCTCACATAAGTTCCCTGTTGTTCTAAGTGACTCAATACAGTATGGAGTACAATGGACACAGCATCATCAGTAGATCTATTTCTCCTGTATGCAAATTGCCATGGGTCCAAAGAAGGTGGAAGACTAGCCTTAATGTAATCCAGCACCAATCTCTCAAAACATTTCATAATAACAGATGTTAAAGCTACTGGTCTATAATCATTGAGAGATACCACAGCTGACTGCTTGGGGACTGGCACTGTAATAGATGTCTTCAGGCAAGTGGGGACAGAACACTGCAACAAGGATAGATTGAAAATATCCGTAAAAACTCCAGCTAATTCTGCAGCGCAGCCCCTAACAACTCGTCCCATGATTCCATCTGGTCCAGCTGCCTTTCGAACGTTAATATTCTGGAAAGCGCGTTGTGGTGGAATGCCATCACATTACGTCACTCCTGTCCATCATGTGGAGCTCAAGTGCAGGAGCCTATGATAGGACAGGAGGGGCGGAACCAAAAGAACAGTTGGGATCTGTTAGAGAGAGAAGAAGCAAGGGAGAGATAGGGAATTGAGAAGGTTAATACATAGATTGAACAGTTGGAGTGATAGAGAGAATAGGAGGGGAAGAGTTATAAGAAATAGAGAATAGTATATAGTTGTTGTGAATAAAAATACGATTCAACCAATGCATAACCAAATCCTATTTAATGAGTGATCCTGAACATCTGTGATTTTCCCTTTGTGATTTACATAACAATAAAAGAACATCTATAATTTACTCCTGTGATTCTCAAACTTAAAAGTTCAATAAACTTGTTATAGTTGGCAGCACACGTGTCTGAAATACGTATTTGGTATTGAGTGAGAATAATACTTGGTGACAGCGTGCAAAGAGGAAACGCATCCAGGGGGTGAACCTATGTTTAAGAGATTATAAACAAGGGACACTGGGTGGACGCGACACGCGTCTCACATCTGAAATCTGCAGTAGTAGTGGTTGTCTGTCGATGGTAGATTCCAGTGATGTATTATAGGTAGTAGGTGCTGGAATAATGGTTGTTCCTGTTTCCACCTCAAAACGGCTGAAAAATTGATTTAACTGCTCAGCCAAAAAATCACTGCTGCTACACAGACTGTTTTTGTTACTCTGCCCCGTGATTTGTCGTAGGCCATGCCATACCCGACGAGTGTCAGAGCTCTCAAGATGTTGCTCAATCCTCCGGCTGTACATAGCTTTGGCATCCCTAATGCCCTTTTTCAGTTTAGCTCTGGCCTCTCTATACTGTAGTACATCACCAGAATGAAAAGCAGCATTTCTGGCTTTTAGTAAAAGGCGCACTTTAGCCAAGGCTTGTTATTAGAAAACACTCGTACTTGTCTGGTGGTAGTAACAACATCGATGCAGCTTTTGATATAAAACAGTACTGTCGAGGTATAAGTATCAACATTGTCCTCCTCAAACAGTGCCCAATCAGTGCTCCTAAAGCAATCTTGAAGTTGCTCAGATGCACCCACTGGCCACACTTGTATTTCTCTAGTTGATGGTCTGATTCTATTAACAAGAGGTCTGTATGATGGAATCAAAAACAGAGATATATGATCTGACTGTCCCAAACTAGGCAATGGCTTCGTCTTATATCCATGCATGATGTTACTATATACCTGATCCAAGGTATTTTTCCCTCTAGTGGGACAGTCTACATACTGATAAAACTTAGGGAGGACAGTCTTTAAATTGGCTTGATTGAAATCACCTGCTACCACCAGCACTCCATCTGGGTAGGCCTGCTGCTCTTTGCTGATAGCAGTTAACAAACAACTCATAGCTGTGGTTATGTTAGCATCAGGAGGTATATATATTGCAGTTATTATAACAACATTAAACTCACGAGGCAGGTAAAAGGGGCGGCATTTCACTGCCAAATACTCCAAATCAGGAGAACAGTGAATGTCCATTATTTTAACATCTGTGCTCCAGTTATTGTTTGTGTAAACACAAACCCCTCCACCTCTGCTCTTCCCAGATTCAATAGTCCTGTCTGCTCGATGTACTCTGCGTCCTTGTAGTTCTATTACCTCCCCTGGGATGGAAGAGTCAAGCCACGTCTCTGTAAAGATCATAACGCAACAGTCCCGAATATTTTTCTGCAGGGAGATAGTAAGTTCCAACTCCTCAATCTTGTTGGGTAGAGATCTAACATTTGAAACAAAAAGACTTGGCAATGCAGGCTCGTGAGAATTTTTGCCTAGCCTCACTCGTAGTCCAGCCCTGCAACCTCTTTTCTGCTTGCGTTTTCTCCGTGTTCTTTTCTTCCTGACAGGGAGAGCAGGGGGAGTAACCCACAGACATGAAGGCCGTCTAAAGAGCTCAGCTGGAATGTTGTAAGTTGAGACCCTGGGTTCAAAGTTGTAACCTTCTCTGCCAATAGTTAATAATTCTTGTCGACTGTAAATTACTTGTGCCTGAGCATGCAGAGTCCATAATAAGGAGTACACAATCAAAATATTAGTTAAAAGATACCGATCTCTGGAGTGCCTAGCTGCTGCAAATGCTTGCGCTGCCATCTTGAAACAAAACATCTTATAATAACATGTATCTTTAGGAGTGATGAGAACTGGGAAACTTATTTTAGTCTCTATGCTTGCACCTGCACAGATCTCAAATGGAAACAATTTACAATACAATGGAAACGTTTGTAGCAGTTTGATTATTATTTTGTTACTGTTATTCTTCTCGGATAGTTTATTCTCTTTCAGAAGCACAGTTGCCTTCGTAATGAAAATAGCCTTTTCAAATATGTGTCTCAGCTATTCCAGTAGAATCCTTGAGTTGGATCTTTTTCAACATCTATCTGTTATGTTTTTGTAAGAGTCATTTGAAACCAGTAACAGAATTTTTATTTTATTTTATTTACATCATATAACATCCATGAACCACAGGTGAACAACACTCATAAAAAGACAGATATAGAAGAAAAGAAGGGGGGGGGGGGGACACCAAACAAACAACAACAAAAAAGGAAGGTGGTTACAATAATACAGTATAATCTTGGCTCTATGGCTGTGTCACCATACTAAAATCCATAACATACTGTATGCTATATTCTCTACTCATACTTGTTTCTGGGCCCAATCATAGAACATTTTCCAGCTTTCTTTAACATATATTCTCGGGGTTTCACGTAATGCTTCTGAAAGGCTATCCATTTCTGCAATATCCAATAATTTTTCAATCAGCTCCTCCACCTTCGGGTTCTCCTGATTTTTTCCATTTTTGGGCCCAAATCAGCCTTGCAGCTGTGAATATGTGTAACAGCATGTATTTAATTTTTTATCAACAATTTCTGCCATTATATTCAGTAAAAACATTTCTGGTTTAAAGGTTATTTTTGTTGTATAATTTCTTCTGCAATATATTTTATCTGTCTCCAAAATCTTTTTTACTTTATCGCATGTCCGCCACATATGAAAAAAAGTCCCAGGTTGCTTATCACACTTCCAACATGAGTTACTAGCCCCCGACACCATTTTTGCCAATTTTACTGGTGTGAAATGCCATCTATAAAACATATTTAAGACATTTTATCTCAGATTTACTGGCTTAATCCATTTATAGTTATCATTCCACATTCAAGTCCAATCATCTGTGTCTATATTGTAACCAAAATTTTGTGCCCATTTAATCATTATTGCTTTCACCCTTTCATCTTCTAAATTGTATTCTAACAAAAAAGTATACATTTTTTGTATAATCTTATCACTGGTATAAATCCATAAATCATCCACCTGTACCTTCCCTTCATAAAAGCCCATTATTTTATCTTTTTTAAACCTTGATTCTAACTTCAGCATCACCCACCAGTCTGTTGGTAGACCCATTTCCTTCAACTCCTGTATATTTTTTAGTTGTTGATTTTTGGTTAAGAGCTCTTTATATGTATATCTCGATTCTTTTGAGACCAGAGAAGGTTGTGTGAAAGCTTCCAAAGGCGCTACCCATGTTGGGATTTTTTTGTTTATTTGCCCCTGAAATTTTTGCCAAACCTGGTATAGAGTTCTCCTTACAATACGATCAGAAAAATGTGTTTGGTCTTCGACCTTACTGTACCATATATATGCATGCCATCCTAATCTCAGTTCGTGCCCTTCCAATTTTAAGTCTTTGGTCCTTCAAGGTAATCCATTCCTTTATCCAGTTCAGTGCGCAGGCTTTATAGTATAATAAACAATTTGGTAAGCCCATTCCTCCTCTTTCTTTTAAGTCCTGTAGCGCTTTGAGTTTTATTCTCGTGTTTTTTTTTTTTTTGCTTGCCATATGAACTTCGAGAGCACAGCGTCTACATCCTTAAAATACTTGTAATTCAGCAATATTGGCAAGTTTTGGAACAGGAACAGAAGCTTTGGCAAGATGTTCATCTTTATAGTTGCAATTCTTCCCAGCATTGAAAATTGCACTTTGCCCCAGTTTTCTAAATTTTCCTGTATTTCTTTGAATATTGGGAGATAATTGTCTTTCATCAAGTTACTTGGGTTTTTTTTTTTAGATATATACTCCCAAGTATTTAATTTTTGACGTGTGCTCAAAGCCAGTTTCTAATTCTAATTTTCTTGCTTCTTCTTGTGTCACATTTTTCGTCAGAAATTTGTGTTTTTTATCATTTACTTTGAGGCCTGATACTGCACCAAAGTTTTCAATTGTGGATATTAGTTCTCTAATCGATTCCTCCGGGTTTTCTAGCAACAGTACCAGATTGTCAGCATAAGCTTGTAGTTTGTATTCCTCTCCCTTTATTTTCAACCCCCTAATTCTGGGATTTTGTCTTATTTGTCTGTTTAGTATTTCTAATGTTAAGATAAAAAGTAAAGGTGATAAGGGGCATCCTTGTCTTGTGCCTTGTTCAATTTGGATCTCCTCCGAGATTTGGCCGTTGACCTTGACTCTTGCTTTTTGTTGCAAATAGATTGACTCTACCACTTGAAAGAAGCTTCCTTGAAGGCCCATTGTCTTTAATTGGTTCAACATAAAGTCAACATAAAGTCCCAGTTCACATTATTAAAGGCTTTCTCTGCATCCAGAAAGATTAGCATCATTTGCTTTTCTGGATGGGCTTCATAGTATTCCAATACATCTATTACTGTTCTTATATTTGCAGCCAATTTCCGTTTAGGTAGAAAACCAGTCTGGTCCTTATGTATCATCAGGTTCAGGACCTTTTTCAGCCTATTTTCAGCCTATTTTTCAGCCTTGGACTTTGTTTATCTCTATGCTGTTTGATATTGTTTGTTTTAATTCTTGTTTTTATTCGGACTGTAAGCTGCCCAGAATAGATTTGTTGAATCTAGATGGGCAGGGTAAAAGCTGAAAAATAAATAAATAAATATTAGCTAAAATTGAGGCAAAGATCTTATAATCCACATTTAGCAGGGAAATTGGTCTGTTCCTGTTTTGTGTATTAGAGATACAGTATATCACAGAACTGAGTACACCCTCACATTTCATAATATTTTAGTATATCTTTTCATGTGACAACACTGACGAAATGACACTTGGCTGCAATGTAAAGCAGTGAGTATACAGCTTGTATAACAGTGTAAATGTGCTGTCCCCTCAAAATAACGCAAGACACAGCCATTAATGTCTAAACCGCTGGCAACAAAAGTGAGTACACCCCTAAGTGACAATGTCCAAATTGGGCCAAAGTAGCCGTTTTCCCTGCCTGGTGTCATGAGACCCGTTAGTGTCACAAGTCTCAGGTGTGAAGGGGGAGCAGGTGTTATCGCTCTCACTCTCTCAGACTGGTCACTGGAAGTTCCACATGGCACCTAATGTGGAACTGTCTGAGGATCTGAAAAAATGGAATTGTTGCTCCACATAACAATGGCCTAGGCTATAAAAAGATTGCCAAAACCCTGAAACTGAGCTGCAGCATGGTGGCCAAGACAATACAGTGGTTTAACAGGACAGGTTCCGCTCAGAACAGGCCTCGCCATGGTCGACCAAAGAAGTTGAGTGCCCATGCTTAGCGTCATATCCAGAGGTTGACTTTGGGAAATAGACGTATGAGTGCTGCCAGCATTGCTGCAGAGGTTGAAGGGGTGGGGGGGTCAGCCTGTTAGTGCTCAGACCATACGCTGCACACTGCATCAAATTGGTCTCCAGGGCTGTCGTCCCAGAAGGAAGCCTCTTGTAAAGATGATGCACAAGAAAGCCCGCATACGGTTTGCTGCAGACAAGCAGACTAAGGACATGGATTTCTGGAACCATGTGCTGTGGTCCGATGAGACCAAGATAAACTTCTTTGGTTCAGATGGTGTCAAGCATGTGTGGCGGCAAGCAGGTGAGGAGTACAAAGACAAGTGTGTCGTGCCTACAGTCAAGCATGGTGGTGGGAGTGTCATGGTCTGGGGCTGCATGAGTGTTGCCGGCACTGAGGAGCTACAGTTCATTGAGGGAACCATGAATACCAAAATGTACTGTGACATACTGAAGCAGAGCATGATCCCCTCCCTTCGGAAATTGGGCCTCAGGGCAGTATTCCAACATGATAACGACCCCAAACACAACTCCAGAATGACCACTGCCTTGCTAAAGAAGCTGAGGGTAAAGGTGATGGACTGGCCAAGCATGTCTCCAGACCTAAACGCTATTGAGCATCTATGGGGCATCCTGAAAGGTGGAGGTGCGCAAGGTCTCTAACATCCACCAGCTCTGTGATGTCATCATGGAGGAGCGGAAGAGGACTCCAATGGCAACCTGTGAAGCTCTGGTGAACTCTATGCCCAAGAGGGTTAAGGCAATGCTGGAAAATAATGGTGGCCACACAAAATATTGACACTTTGTGCCCAATTTGGACATTGTCACTTAGGGTGTACTCACCTTTGTTGCAATCGGTTTAGACATTAATGGCTGTGTGTTGCGTTATTTTGAGGGGACAGCACATTTACACTGTTATACAAGCTATATACTCACTGCTTTACATTGTAGCCAAGTGTCATTTCTTCAGTGTTGTCACATGAAATGATATACTAAAATATTTATGAAATGTGAGGGGGTGTGCTCACTTCTGTGATATACTGTATGTGGGCTTCTTTCCATGACTCAGGTATTTTTCCACCTGTCTCAATAGTTTCTAACAGTTTTTTGAAATGTGGGGTAGGTTCTACCTGGAAAGCTTTATAGTATTCTGCCGGTAGCCCATCTTGTCCAGGTGTCTTACAGTTTTTCTGTTTTTTTCCATGCTTCCATGATTTATTTCATTGCTATAGGGTTATTTAAATTTTTTAACTGTTGATCTTATAACTTCCAGGGGAGGGTTCCTTCTAAAAATCTTTTTTGTTGCTGCAAAGGTATTTCTTTTTTCTTGTATAAGTTATCATAAACTTTTCTGGCTACAGTATTTCTTTATTTTTTTCCTGTTTGAAGGTTTCCTTCCCTTCCTTATCTAGAAGCGAACTGATAATTGAGTTTTCTCTTTCTTTTTTGATTTTATATGCAAGCCATCTTCCTGGTTTGTTTGCATTTTCAAAAACATTTTGTCTTGCAAATTGTACTTTCCTTGCCATCTCTTCCTGATCAAGCAGGTTGATTTTGTGCTGTAGTGTATTAATCTGTAGTATATTAATCCCACTGACATCCTGGGCGTCAGTGAACTAAAATGGACAGGAATGGGCGAATTCAATTCAGACGATTATCATATCTACTATTGTGGACAAGAATTCTGTAGAAGAAATGGAGTAGCCCTCATAGTCAACAAAAGAGTGGGAAAAGCTGTACTGGGATACAATCTCAAAAATGATAGAATGATTTCAATACGAATCCAAGGCAGACCTTTCAACATCACAGTAATCCAAGTTCATGCACCAACCACCGATGCGGAAGAGGCTGAAATTGACCAATTATATGAAGACTTACAACACCTTCTAGAACTGGCACCAAAGAAAGATGTTCTTCTCATTATAGGGGACTGGAATGCTAAAGTAGGGAGTCAAGAGATAAAAGGAACAACAGGTACGTTTGGCCTTGGAGTTCAAAACGAAGCAGGGCAAAGGCTAATAGAGTTTTGTCAAGAGAACAAGCTAGTCATCACAAACATTCTTTTCCAACAACACAAGAGGTGACTCTACACATGGACATCACCAGATGGGCAATACCGAAATCAGATTGATTATGTTCTCTGCAGCCAAAGATGGAGAAGCTCTATACAGTCAGCAAAAACAAGACCTGGAGCTGATTGTGGCTCTGATCATCAGCTTCTTATAGCAAAACTCAAGCTTAAACTGAAGAAAGTAGGAAAAACCACTGAGCTAGTCAGGTATAATCTAAACCAAATCCCTTATAAATACATAGTGGAAGTGAGGAACAGATTTAAGGAACTAGATTTGGTGGACAGAGTGCCTGAAGAATTATGGATGGAGGCTCGTAACATTGTACAGGAGGCAGCAAAAAAAGCCATCCCAAAGAAAAGGAAATGCAAGAAAGCAAAGTGGCTGTCCAATGAGGCCTTACAAATAGCAGAGAAGGGAAACAAAATGCAAGGGAGATAGGGAAAGTTGCAGAAAATGGAATACAGACTTCCAAAGAATAGCAAGGAGAGACAAGAGGGCCTTCTTAAATGAACAGTGCAAAGAAATAGAGGAAAATAATAGAAAGGGAAAAACCAGAGATCTGTTCAAGAAAATTGGAGCTATTAAAGGAACATTTTGTGCAAAGATGGACATGATAAAGGACAAAAATGTTAGGGACCTCACAGAAGCAGAAGACATCAAGAAGAGGTGGCAAGAATACACAGAGGAATTATACCAGAAATATTTGGATGTCCTGGACAACCCAGAGAGTGTGGTTGCTGACCTTGAGCCAGACTTCCTGGAGAGTGAAGTCAAGTGGGCCTTAGAAAGCGTGGCTAACAACAAGGCCACTGGAGGTGATGGCATTCCAGTTGAACTATTTAAAATCTTAAAAGATGACGCTGTTAAGGTGCCACACTCAATATGCCAGCGAGTTTGGAAAACTCAGCAGTGGCCAGAGGATTGGAAAAGATCAGTCTACATCCCAATCCCAAAGAAGGGCAGTGCCAAAGAATGCTCCAACTACCGTACAATTGCACTCGTTTCACACGCTAGCAAGGTTATGCTCAAAATCCTACAAGGTAGGCTTCAGCAGTATGTGGACCGAGAGCTCCCAGAAGTACAAGCTGGATTTCGAAGGGGCAGAGGAACTAGAGACCAAATTGCTAACATGCACTGGATTATGGAGAAAGCCAGAGAGTTCCAGAAAAACATCTACTTCTGCTTGATTGACTATGCAAAAGCCTTTGACTGTGTGGACCACAGCAAACTATGGCAAGTTCTTAAAGAAATGGGAGTGCCTGACCACCTTATCTATCTCCTGAGAAATCTATATATGGGACAGGAAGCAACAGTTAGAACTGGATATGGAACAACTGATTGGTTCAAAATTGGGAAAGGAGTACGACAAGGCTGTATATTGTCTCCCTGCTTATTTACTTATATGCAGAATACATTATGCGAAAGGCTGGACTGGATGAATCCCAAGCTGGAATCAAGATTGCCGGAAGAAATATCAACAACCTCAGATATGCAGATGATACCACTCTGATGGCAGAAAGTGAGGAGGAATTAAAGAACCTCTTAATGAGGGTGAAAGAGGAGAGCGCAAAAAATGTTCTGAAGCTCAACATCAAAAAAACTAAGACCATGGCCACTGGTCCCATCACCTCCTGGCCAATAGAAGGGGAAGATATGGAGGCAGTGACAGATTTTACTTTCTTGGGCTCCATTATCACTGCAGATCGGGACAGCAGCCACGAAATTAAAAGACTCCTGCTTCTTGGGAGGAAAGCGATGAGAAACCTAGACAGCATCTTAAAAAGCAGAGACATCACCTTGCTGTCAAAGGTCCGCATAGTCAAAGCTATGGTTTTTCTAGTAGCGATGTATGGAAGTGAGAGCTGGACCATAAAGAAGGCTGACCGCCAAATAATTGATGCTTTTGAATTGTGGTGCTGGAGGAGGCTCTTGAGAGTCCCCTGGACTGCAAGGAGAACAAACCTATCCATTCTGAAGGAAATCAACCCTGAGTGCTCACTGGAAGGACAGATCCTGAAGCTGAGGCTCCAATACTTTGGCCATCTCATGAGAAGAGAAGACTCCCTGGAAAAGACCCTGATGTTGGGAAAGTGTGAAGGCAAGAGGAGAAGGGGACGACAGAGGACGAGATGGTTGGACAGTGTCATCAAAGCTACCAACATGAATTTGACCAAACACCGGGAGGCAGTGGAAGACGGGAGGGCCTGGCGTGCTTTGGTCCATGTGGTCACGAAGAGTCGGACATGACTTGACGACTAAACAACAACAATATTAATCTTATTTTTAAGTTGTTGTGTTTGTCTTTAAGGTTGCTTTTTTAAGGGGCACTAATAGATTTTGATACTGCTTATTTCTTTCTCCTTTTTTCTTGCTGCAAAGTCAAATGCCAATCTTCGGAAGTAAGCCTTCCCCGTATTCCAGACATTGGCGATTCTGGTATCTTGAGGTTTATTTATTTTAAAGAAGTACTCTAGTTCTTTTTAAATTTTCGTCAGGCAGTCTTCATCCTTCAGTATAGAGGTATTTAGTCTCCAAATTCCTCTTCTTTGTGGGCAACCCAGAGTCATCCAAATTGGGTTATGGTCTGCATAAGTGTTTGGGAGAATCTCAATGTCTTCCACTTGTTGACTTAAGTCTGCTGATATCCAACAATTATCTATTCTGGACCAGGATCTATGTCTATTTGGATAAAAGGTAAAGTCCTTTTTTGTGGGGAATCTAGTTCTCCATATGTCAATTAATTTTAACTCTTCTGCCATTTCCAAGAAGATTTTTGGAATTAGGTTTCTTCTCCCTCCCCCCCCCCCTTTTGCCGTCTATCACTGAGGTGTCTTTTTTTATTGTCAATTACCACATTAAAATCTCCAATCAAGCATATTTTTTCTTCAGTTCTTTGAACTAACTCCTTTTTGAGCTCTTCATAGAATTTTCCTTGTTTTTTGTTTGATGCATAAATGTTTACTACCAGGATTTCTTCTCCCGTTTTCTAGACTTTAACTATAAGTATTCTTCCATCATTTGAGGCATATATCAGTTTAGGGTCTAGCTCCTTTTTTACGTAGGTGGCCACTCCTCTTTTCTTTTGTTGGTTAGATGCTGTGAATACTTTACCTAGTTTTGAGTTTTCTAACAGGTGTCTATCGTTGTCTTTGATATGAGTCTCTTGGATACAGATTATTCCTGCTTTAGCCTTAATTAGTTTGTTGAAAATCAGTTTCTGTTTCGAATTATGTCCTTTCAGATTCACTGACAGGATACTGGTTTGTTTATACATCTTCAGATGGCTTACTACCATTTTTTTCTCTTGTTTTCTGCTTACGTCTTGTTATCATCGGAGAGGTGGGTTTTCTCCCAGCTGCTTGTCCCATTACCTCCTCGTCGCCTTCTTCTTCCTCCATCTCCTCTGAAAATTGCATTTCATCTTCTTTCAACTCCAGTTTGTATCTCATTTCTCTTAAAAATGCTTTGGCCTTCATTATGCTATTCAAGGTAAACCTTTTAGATTCCCAATTTATGAAGACGCCCTCTCGGTTTAGCCACGTAAATGGAATGTCTCTTTGCCCCAGTATCTTAGTCAGAAATACATATTCTTGCCTTTTTTGTCACTCTAATCTCTGCTCCTTTGACTTTGAGTTTATTACTCCACGCTATCCTGTCCATCTTTCTTCCTGTAATCCAAATTCCAGCCAAGCACAGTAAAACAATAAACAAACCAATTTTTGTGCTAAGCACAGGCCCAACTCCCAGTTAGCACACAGGATTTATATATCCACTTTCTGCTTAATTGTGCTCATCTGTTCAAACCGCACACTTTTATTTTGTAATCCAGCATCCACCAACCACACCAAGTCAGCATGGGAATCCTCACTCTTCGTGCATGTAAGGCCAATTTCCACCCAATTCCTCCCACGCACAAATGTCTGTTAAATAGTCTTTTTAAAGCCTCAAATCTTCTTAAACAACTGGTATTATGAGCCTGCACATGCCATCAGGGGAAGACAGGGGGATGGTAGAGCTCTCTGTTCCGCGGCTCTCAGTTTCATTTCTTTAAGGTGTGATGCACTTTGTTGAAGCTATGCTGGTGTTTGTGGATTTCAATGGCTTCTCTGCACAGCAGTCATTATGTTAGACTACACAGGGAAGCCATTTAAATCCACAAACACCAGCACAGCTTCAACAAAGAAGAAGGAAGTCTAAAAATCAACAAAGCCTGGCTCCCAGCACTGAAAAATACAGCCTGCAAAAGGTCAATGAACTCTACCCAGCCACAAGGACAGGTGATCACTGCATACAAAAGACCAGCCAATGACACCCATCAATCACAGTGACACGTCATCTCCCCCCTTATCACAACAAAACACCCATAACAAAAAACACCTTGATCGCAGGAAACCCCCAATCTCCTAAAAAGAACAACAACAAGAAAACCCTTATCCCACAGCTACAAATACTCAACAATCCCACACACTACACCAGAACACAGACAGAATTCTAACTCCTGTCCTATGAAGATGCCAGCCACAGAGACTGGTGAAACGTTAGGAAGAAAAGCCTCCAGAACATGGCCAAACAGCCCGAAAAACCCACAACAACCATCACTGCCAAATGTCTCACTAAAAAGGGATAAGAAAAATAGAACTCTGCTGTATATCCAGATGTTCTGTGGAAATGAGTTCTTGCAAACTTTCCAGTTTTCCTTCTCAAAGTGTACACCATAAAATGTTCAATTTTTTTCAAACCTCTTCAAAGTTATTTCCTAGGCCTCTAGGATCTACTGTTTCCTTTTGATAGTGTTCCACAAAAATTCACTTCTTTGTCAATTTCCTTTATTCCTTTGTTGTACCAACATGATTATTACTTGGCAGATGGCAAATGGAACTGATCCTGCCTTTTACTCCACTAACATAACTCTATGCAGATAATCACAGCTCACTGTGGAAATTTTGAGCTGCTTCATGCTCTCTGCAATAGTCATTAGATGGAACAGAGCAGAAAGGCACCATTCCCAGTCCACCTTTTCAGTCACAAGCAAGATAAATGGAATCAGCTCCTGGTGCCTTCCAGAGCTTTCTGAAAATTCCTGTTTGTGGTTTGTTTGGCTGCATTTCTATTTGTGTAATTGCATGAAGAACCTACTTAAATAATATTTTTATATATCAACGTATATATATCAAATACAAAAATGTATATCAAATTAGGTATAGCTGTTTTCCCAATTATGATTTTCAAAGTCTTTGATTCTACAGGAAACCTTTTTGTTAAAAAAATACTGAGATTTCTCTAGATTCTCCTCTCTCAGATGCCACCACTAAGAGCCATTCAAGCAGACTATAACAGATGTAAATGATACAAGAAGCAAGACAGGCGGCCCTGATGAGAGACTATTTACTTTTATCTGCTTTCCTTTTCAATTCCTTCTCATTATATTGTTTTTAATGATTGTTTGTAAGCTGCTCTGAGAGCCTTTTTGGCTGAGCAATATGATTAAAATGCTTTAATTAAATCCACAGACAAATGTGTTGTAGTATCTGTGGGTCAAATAACAGTGCTGTGATTTGTTTCACTTCCCACACACCATGATCTCGATCAGAAAAGTATCTCCTATTATTTCTCTTTCGTACTGGTCTTTAATTTTATGCTGATCTGATGTTATGCTGTACAAAAGACTAAAGGGACATTTACTCTTCTGTAGGGAAGGAATACGGCAAAGCAGATGCAAGATGGCTACATTCTGATCCCACTATTGTCTCACTGGAAATACTAACTGTTTTCCTGGATGGTCTTTTAGCACTAATTCTCATCTATGCAATTCTCAAGCAGAAGCATTACCGGTAAGTATTTTGTTAAAGGATGAATTAATTTTGTCACAAAACACATCTTTGACATGTTGAGCTACACATTATATATGTGGATACAAATGACATCTGAAGATGTGATTAATTTCAGGGCACAGGTAACGAAAGCAATGTGAAACAAGAAATAGGTTTTAATTGTGAAGAAAGAAACATGGTTGGTTCTTCTGACATGAAATAAAAATAACTATACAAACTTCTCCACAGGGCTCCATGTTTCACATTTCTACAGAAATATGTTTGTTCCTGATAGTGTGTTGCCATGTTAATGTCATCACCTGAGAAACCCATTGGAAGGCGAGGCTTACTGAGTTTACAGTGGGCCTATTTTAGTTGCAATTTACAAACTTAGCAACAGGATTTCAATGATTGATCCAATAGCCCTACTCCAGTTGTGATTTACTGTTGGGTTTCAGCTAGGGAAAACTAAAATTCTCAGAATTTCAATATTAATCTCAATAAGGGGGGAGAGAAGTGTTGAGTAGAATGGAAAAAAAGAATACAAAAAGAAAAATACAAAAAAGAAGCCCCTGTGTTCCCATTTCAGTTAATTGGCTTTTGTGAGGAAGGGGGAGTAGTACCAAAACATTTGATAAGTTCATTGTAAACCTAGGCAGAAAAAGGTTTGTGGTTGTCTCTCCCTTTTTATTTTATTTTTTATTTTGTTCTTCTATATTTAATCCTCTTTGTCATTCCAAATCTTGCCTTTTATTTCTCTTTGTTCACTTCCTGGTGTCTTTTCTATGCTGGTCAGGTGTCCACAGGAGGGCCTGTTGCCAAAACATTTTGTTGCCTGGGAAGTCATAAATGTTGCTTTGCACAGTAATATATTTCTCAAAGTAGTACATTTATAGGTGCATCCCGTCTTTTCTCTCAATATGTGTGTGCTCTGCTATCAAGTTATGATTTTTAAAAAATTATTTAAGATTACATTAACCTTCCAAATAAAATGTACAAATCTGATACACACAGGCTTCTAGGACATCATAAAATACTGTTGTTAATGCTGAAATGGTAAAACTAGCTACCAAGGGTGTTTTTGGATTATCAAGTCAAATTGGTCAAGCAGAATGTTGCATATGGTTCTAATTGTTGCTGTTGTTATTTTGCAGACACTTCATACAGATTACATTGTGTATTTGTGAATTATATGGAGGATGGATGACTTTTTGTCCAGAATGGCTCACTGGAAGCTCCAGTCTAAACACTAGCAACTGGCTTTATCTGTGGGTCTATTTGGTATTTTTTAATGGTGTATGGGTAATTATCCCGGCATTTCTATTAATACAGTCTTGGTTAACACTCAAGACGATGCACCAGAAGCTGTTAAATAGCAACAAATCTAAATAATTGGGGCATTGCAACTAATCACCTAGATGTAGGGATTCACACTGGCATCTTTCTATTGACGCAAGCATGGAAGAGTGAGATATAAAGTGCCCTAGGGTCCTTTACCTTCCTTACCCTCTTCAGACAGTGGCATACTAGTATGTAACACTAGGATATGTGGTAACAATGTATTTGAGAGCCAGTGTGATGCAGGAGAGCGAATGACGGAAGAGATGGGTTCAGATTTCCACTTGGCCATGGAAACTCATGGGGGTGAGGGGCAGTGGTAGAAAAGCAACTCCTCAAGTATATTTGAATTGTGGATACAGAAGCACAGTATCCCACATTCATAAACCAGAGGTTTTTTGAAGAATCAAAACAATGTACAGGAAATTAAACCAAATGATGTTGTTATATGTATGTTATGCACTGTCAAGTCACAACCCACTTCCCCAATTCTGTTGTTGTTTAGTCGTTAAGTCGTGTCCGACTCTTTGTGACCCCATGGACCAGAGCACGCCAGGCCCTCCTGTCTTCCACTGCCTCCCGGAGTTGGGTCAAATTCATGTTGGTAGCTTCAGTGACACTGTCCAGCCATCTCGTCCTCTGTCATCCCCTTCTCCTCTTGCCTTCACACTTTCCCAACATCAGGGTCTTTTCCAGGGAGTCTTCTCATGAGATGGCCAAAGTATTGGAGCCTCAGCTTCAGGATCTGTCCTTCCAGTGAGCACTCAGGGTTGATTTCCTTCAGAATGGATACGTTTGATCTCCTTGCAGTCCAGGGGACTCTCAAGAGTCTCCTCCAGCACCACAATTCAAAAGCATCAATTCTTTGGCGGTCAGCCTTCTTTATGGTCCAGCTCTCACTTCCATACATCGCTACTGGAAAAAACATAGCTTTGACTATGCGGACCTTTGTCGGCAAGGTGATGTCTCTGCTTTTTGAGATGCTGTCTAGGTTTCCCATCGCTTTCCTCCCAAGAAGCAGGAGTCTTTTAATTTCGTGGCTGCTGTCCCGCTCTGCAGTGATCATGGAGCCCAAGAAAGTAAAATCTGTCACTGCCTCCATATCTTCCCCTTCTATTTGCCAGGAGGTGATGGGACCAGTGGCCATGATCTTAGTTTTTTTGATGTTGAGCTTCAGAACATTTTTTGCGCTCTCCTCTTTCACCCTCATTAAGAGGTTCTTTAATTCCTCCTCACTTTCTGCCATCAGAGTGCTATCATCTGCATATCTGAGGTTGTTGATATTTCTTCTGGCAATCTTGATTCCGGCTTGGGATTCATCCAGTCCTGCCTTTCGCATGATGTATTCTGCATATAAGTTAAATAAGCAAGGAGACAATATACAGCCTTGTCATACTCATTTCCCAATTTTGAACCAATCAGTTGTTCCATATCCAGTTCTAACTGTTGCTTCCTGTCCCACATATAGATTTCTCAGGAGATAGAGAAGGTGGTCAGGCACTCCCATTTCTTTAAGAACTTGCCATAGTTTGTTGTGGTCAACACAGTCAAAGGCTTTTGCGTAGTCAATGAAGCAGAAGTAGATGTTTTTCTGGAACTCTCTGGCTTTCTCCATAATCGAGCGCATGTTAGCAATTTGGTCTCTAGTTCCTCTGCCCCTTCGAAATCCAGCTTGTACTTCTGGGAGTTCTCGGTCCACATATTGCTGAAGCCTGCCTTGGAGGATTTTGAGCATAACCTTGCTAGCGTGTGAAACGAGTGCAATTGTACGGTAGTTGGAGCATTCTTTGGCACTGCCCTTCTTTGGAATTGGGATGTAGACTGATCTTTTCCCCAATTCTAGTAGGGTTTTAAAGGTAAGTGAAATACTTAATAAGTTGCTTTTTAACCACTGCTGCCACCCACCACCACCCCAGTGAGTTTCCACGGCCAAAGAGATTTGAAGCCAGGTCTCTGTCATTCTCTCTCATGCACCACACTGGCTCTCAAATACATTGTTAGCACACATCCTAATCTTTTCATAAATACACTGTTGTATTTCATGTAGTGTATTTAAAGGGTGGTTTATCTCAGCAGAACTGAGGACAATTTTTCAGATTTGACAGCAACCCAAGGGCTAAAGGGAAGTATTATCCAAAGAGCAGCCATTCTAAGATCCACCTGCAGTTTTTGCCCATTCTTTCTGACACTAAATTATAAAAATAATACATTTTCTGAACAGTGACTAAACCTTTTATTGCAGAATATTGTGATGAGTGTTGTATGCTTGCATGATAATTAGTTTTAGGACATAAAGGAGAGAGGTTTCCAGGAGACAGATTAAACTATTAATGTATATTACCAGAACAATCATTGTAAAGGCCAGCTTCTCCCTTTATATATTGAGTATAGTTGTGAAGGGATCCACAAAATCCATTAAACTCCTCCTTCCATTTCTGGGTACTGGATTTATATTTCCCCAAGGCACAGGGTCACTTTTCTTGTGTTTAGTATGCTACCACTCGCTCTATTATTTCCCCTTTAAACTCAGGGGAGCACTACCCTCTGGAGAATGCCTTCAAAATGTTCTCTTTAAAGACAGATGACAATTCCAAGCTCTTTCTGAGCTGTCTATAATCCCCCAAACTGAAGATAGTATAATGGCTTTTGCAATCAAAGCACTGGACACAGAACTCTTATGTGCACAAAAGAAAAACAGGGTTTTGTTTCTTTAAAAAAAGGTCCAGGGAGGGGAGGCTTTGCAAATGGTTGCTGAATAACAGAAGCAGAATAGATTCTCTTCCTAAGCACATCGTAGTAGAAGAATATATATGAGATTAACAAGTGGAAGATTCTAAACACAATAATAAAACAATAACCTGATCACATCTAACTGTATATTCCCTATTCATGTATCTATAAACTCCCTTAAGCCACAGGTCTTTGTTTCGGTAAGCCTGGCTGATTGCATTCCTCTGTTCCTGAGGAAGGGAGACAAAATCTGCAAAATTTAGCCATGTTGCTAAAGAGTCCTTTGGAAATTCTGACTGGACATTCCCTTTTAGTCCATCATGTTAACCTTTTATTGGAATTCAGTTTAATCCATGTTATATTAAAGTGGTTGAGCAAAATATGTTGTTCTCTCCCCCACCCCCTGCCATCACAATAATGACATACAGAATGTTTAAAGATTTGACAGTATCAAGCAATGCATTGAGTCCATGTATACTTGAGGGAAACTCACAAGGTGAACAGAGGCCAATACCACTGCTGAAAATAGGCTATAATTTTATTAAGATGAACTTCCATCAGTTTTCACATAAGATTGTAGGGGCATTAGCATTGTAGTGACCAGCTTTAACAGAGTAGAAAAGGCAAGCAATCTAGGGGAAAGTTGCAACCCCACACCTCCAAACAGGGCACCAAAAGTAATCAGGCAACTGGAAGAAAGTCTTTGACCTTGCCAACTGGCAGCCAACTTTGATCTTTATTAAGAATGCAGTTTTTTTTTAAATCCATGTATCAGGGTGGAGAACCATTTTATAGTGAAGGGCTGCATTCCTCTCCTGAAGGCTTCTATGAGACAGATGATGTTGCCTATGCCCCTTGACATCACTGGGTTCCTGGCCAAACAACTGGGTGGAACTTTTGCAATTGAAAATCCATCTTGAAACAGTGTGTGAATACTCTGCCTTCTTCCTTCATGGAGACATGTTCTCAGCCAGTGGGGTTTTAGGAGCTGTAAGTGCCTGCTGAGTAGAGGAACCAAGTTTTGCTCCTCAAGCCCCACTCCTTATGTGGAAGACTGGAGCACTTACAACTTAAGAGTGGATAAAGGTATTATCTTTTATCTCCAACCACTAAGCAGAGTTCCCTGTGTAGAAGGGAATACCTGCTGTTATTTCCCATTGAGGGCAATGGGCATGTCCTTTCCTGGCCAACAGGGGGAAGAGGATCTGGATGCTCTAGTGCAGTGGTGGCGAACCTTTTTGGGCTCGCGTGCCCAAACTGGGGGGGGGGGGGGGGAGAACAGCAGGCGGTGTGTCACGGCACCGGAAGTGGCGGCGGCGGCACCGGAAGTGGCGGCGGAAGGGGGAATCCCGGCACGGAGGTGCCTCAAGACCCCACTCCGGATCCGCTGCCAGCACCAGCTGCTCCAGATCCACCTGCCGAAGCGCCAGCACCGTGGCTGCAGCCGCCTTCTCAGGTTTGGCTGCGCGGGGGGGTGGGGGGGAGTAGCGATGCGGCGACTTACGGCTCGCGTGCCGGCAGAAAGGGCTCTGCGTGCCATAGGTTCGCCATCGCTGCTCTAGTGAATTGAAGGTTACATAACATGGGTATAGGGACAGGCCCATAGCCACAGAGACATCTTTCCCTGGGGGCTGTTAAACTTCCCAATCTGCTCCTACTTAGTGACTAGTCTATATGGCCTTTCCTCAGCCATGCCCTACTCTCCAGGCTAATAATCTCTCTGATGTTGACCAAGGGACAAGATACTATCAGGCTGTTCTACTTCTCCCACATAAAGCATAATAAGAAACAATGTCTGAGAACAAAAGCTTGTATTCTTACTCTTCAGGCATGATACTACTCAAATGATTTCTTTAGCATTTCAGTTCATGGTTAGACTAAAGTTACAAATGAAGACATCCTTACTGAAATAGACTTGTGTCTAGGAGACTTCCTACAAATGCTGCCTCAAGTTCTGTTATGGGAAAAAAGGCGATACATTAATGTAGTAAGATAAAAATTACATCTGCCGTGATTTAACATTGAATCTCACCAGTAGAAGGAAGAACTTAAACTGTGAAGTATTTTCTTTTCCTTTAGCTGAAGAATGCAAAGCATAGTTATGTACAGAACTGATTTTTCCCCCTTAGATACAATGAGAAGATTTTTTTTCCAAAATGGCTATAATTTTTAAGTTCTAGATGTTTGCAAACTGTTTACTCAAATGAATTATTTGAATAGAACCTCCTTTACATTTAACGTTTTATAGCAGATGTTAACAGCTCAATAAAAATGTTTTGTAAAAACTTCATCTTTTAACAAATTAGTTTGTATACAGTTGCGTTCTTTGAGAACTAAAAATCTTTTCATAATATTTTCTGAAAGTGTTGTATCTTCAATAAAGTAGCTTTCTATGGCCATTTAAACTGTGCCTGCCTGATTTCCTCCTGATACTATTCTACTACATCAGCTGATTACATTGGCTAGGACTAATGACAATTGCAACCAATTACATTTTCCACTACTGCTTTAAATTAACAAACTTTCATCTCAATATAATAGGGAGAATTCAGCTACTTCCCTCCACTAAATGGGAATTGAAAGGGAATAGAGCAGGACTAAGGGGAAGGCAATTCACCTTCTTCCTTGCAGCCTCACTCTCCTAGAACTGTCCTGAAGAACTGGAGGACCTTCTGGAACAAATTGTAGAGATTCAAAAGGAGGAGGTTAGTCTTGTTGAGACTAGCCTTCCATTGCTAGAGGGAACTAACTGCATTCCATCTAAACATTTAATATGTAGAATGGGGTGTCTTGCATATGTAACTACTAACATATAGATTACATCTCTTAGAGAATTATGTTCAACTTTTTTTTATTGTATGATGATCAGTTTATATGGTCATACAGTTTATATGGTCATTTCTCCCATTGCATACCAAAATACCCCACAATTTATATCAACAGGGCACTGATGAATTTTAATTAAAAGCCAGTGACTACATGCTCAATGCCTATTGTGGCTTTTTTTTTTTTTTTTTTTAAGCAGGGACTCGTTTGTGTTCAACCGGCAGGGGTGGTTTAAATCTGTTGCAATCAGTTTTGTCTGCTTTCTGCCAGTGTGAATGCCTGATCCGATGTAAAGGGGCACTGGCGGTAGTGACATTTCCATCAGCTAAGAACCCCTTGTCTCCAAAGTGTTTGTTTAACAAAAAAGTTTCAGTTCGGCACTGGAGCAACCTACTGCCAGGGTATTTAGGAGAACTAAGTACAGAGGTAAAAAAATTCCAATGAGTACCTTGCTGGCGTCTTAAGGCAGCTTCTGCTGTTGGTGCTCTGTGCCTCCTGCAAATTTTTGTTTGGCTGGCTAGAGCGATTTCACCCGGGAAACTTGATTTGATAAACTTCAAATCACAGTGGATCAAACTACTTTCCCCGCTGCCTCAATGTCAGTCTCCTTTCACGAAGGAGTTTCCTCCCGCTCCGTCAACCGCAAGGAGAAGGGGATGCTATCTTCCACCCTTCAGAAGCGGGTAAGAAAAGGCCCGGAAAATAGGTGACAACCATCATTCTTGCCTTCTTCCCCCGACCCCGCCTGGAAGCCCTTACGAAACCTCCTTGGAAAGCACGGAGTTACGCAAAGGGAAACAAACTGTTATTAACACATCAGTCTTCAAGGCGCCGCATGCATGTTTTACCGCAACAAACCACCCTGCCCCAACCAACCCGTCCACTGCAGAGACCGCCCCCCCCCCCAAAAAAAACCCATTTCGGGTTTGAATGAGACCGTTTCATCTGTTAGCTCCTTCTGATCAGAAGCAATAAATGCAGGGAAATCACAGGATCTGGGCGGATGGGCCTTCACCTTGTCCCAACCAACAGATGCAAATACGAGAGTCTGAACCAGGAAGTGACGCTAGAGACCCGGAAAAGTACAAATTCTATCGTTTATATCTCAGTGGCTGCAAAGGAGCCAATCAGAGAAAAGAGTCCGGGCAGCGCCTCGCTCGAGCCTGTCGTAATTAGTTAGGTGCCGTGACGGCGCCTGCGCTCTTTTCGTGTTAGGTTCTGCTGACCTGTTTGGTTATCGGGGTTATTGTCGCTTCTTCCTTACGCAGGGAGGAAGCCCTACCGGAGGGGAAGGGGGAGCGTCAGCGAGTGGTGTACTTCCGCGCTTGGAGGAATGGAACTGGAGTCGTCCTCCATTTAATGGGGCCCTCCAGGTTTGTATGTCGAGAGGCCTGCCTGTGCTGAGCCTTTTTCGGGCAACTCTGCTGTGGAGGTGGCTGCGACATGCAGCTTCTGTGAATGCTTTCTCTTCGGAAGAGTGGTGAGGTGGAGTCGGCGCCTTCAGGAACGTTTATATTTTGCATTCAGGATTAGTCCGGCTAAACGTAACATGTTTCAGAAAAGAGCGTCGTTGAGATTTGTGAAATACTGCCTGTTGTGTGTCAGCTGTATCCTAGGCGTGCAGTCAGGGCTATCAAAGGTGAGGTGGTTTTGCAGTGGAGTTGTTCATGAACCTCTAGTCCCTTTATTAAAACGGTCTTCTGGGTAATAGGGCGGTGTGTAGCGGGGTTGTGGAATCTACCAAGAGCTACTGACCTGCAAAACCTGTATGTGGCTGCACCGTTTTCTGTATGATTATTGGTCCTTGAACTTCTGATAATGGTATCAGTATATTGTACTATTTATGCTTACTGTGAATCCTGATCGATACCGTGTACGATTAGCTCCTTAGAGAATATTCAGTAAGCAGATTCTCAGGAATAAACATGTTAACTTGTTGAAACAGGATCAGGTTGCCTTTGAAAGGATCTGCATTTTTAGTATTACGAGTGTGTTCACTTGCGTTGCGCCTCACAGTTCCTTAAAGTAGTATCATGAGACTTGGGTTCTAGGCTTCACAGTAACAAGGAAGGGATCAGAAAGGCTTAACACTTAATATACTTATATGCTCGTGCTTGTTGTCCTGCATTGCTGGCTATTTTTATATGTTGTGATTTTTATGCTTTTAGGATTCAGTGTCTTTTATCATATATGCCTTTATTTTAATCTCTGCTCTAAAGAGATTCTATCTCCTTTCAAAGCAGTGGATATTATGTTGATTCTTATTAATAGTGAAGCTGATGGAAATTAATAAATATGCAAATAAGGAACCCTATGTAGATTATTAGATGTGTTAGTGGACATGACTGTGTTAAAGGAGACTTTAGCTAGGGCAACAAATTATATCTTTCAGAAAAGTAGCTGAATCTATCCATAACTGAGACACAAGTATGTGTATATGATGTGTATCTATATAAAGGTGGGATAGTAATTTTTGTCAGCTTGGTTGCAAATCCTGAGTTTAACTCTTTTTTCCCCGTTGAATAATCTTCTTTGGACTTGTTAAATTGAAAGAATCAGAATGTTAACAAAAATTGAGCCTCGAAATAGTTTTGAAGGAAAATAAGAAACATTGAATCTTTTAAGCAATCAAGGCAAAAGCACTCAAAATTATTTCAATGTATTGGACTCTGCAAGTTCTTTATAAACTGTTTTAACAGTAGCAAGAGATTTGGTCATTGGAAACATGAAATATTGGCTGAATTGCTTGTCTATTGAAAAGGCTGTGGATATTGCATGCAATCTGGGAAGTACCATTACAGTATTGGAAGTTATATTGGTGTATGTTGGTACCTAACTTTAAATATGGTCTTTTAATTATGTAAGTTGCCTTAGGTCCTTTTTAAAGAGAAAGGTGGGGTATTAATAAATAAATTCATACATACATACCAGAGATGTGAAGAAACGAAGTGGTGACATCCTAAAAGCTAAATTTAGGTTGCTGGACAGGTTGAAAATAAAAGACATCCAAGTTAGCTTTCGTAAAGATGCTGCCTATTCCATGTGCAGGATCAAATAAGAGTGGCAAAATTGAGAATCTCTGTGTTTGAGTAAGACAGTGATGTAGAAATATGAGGTCCTAATTTTTTTAAACAATGGAGAATGTTTTGAGCAAGCTGGATCTATACAAAGGAGTAGAATCATAAAATCTAAGAATAGTGAAGTTCTAAGGGGCCTATAAGACCATCAAGTCCTTATTGTATTCCTGCTCAATGCAGGAATACAATCAAAGCATATCTGCCAGGTGGTTGTCTTAAGTTTTTCTTGAATGCCTCCAGTGTTGGAGCACTCACCACCTCTCGAGGTAATTGGTTCCACTGTCTTACTGCTCTAACAGTTAGGACATTTTTCCTGAAATTCAGTCGAAATCTGGCTTCCTGTAACTTGAGCCTATTGTTCGGTGTCCTGCACTCTGGGATGATCGAGAACAGATCCTGCCCCTCCTCTGTATGACAGCCTTTCAAGTATTTGAAAGTATTTCAAATAGATTTTGCAGGGTGTCCCCGCTCCCCCGCTCATGGAGCTCGCTCCCCGGCCCCAAAAAGGTTGAGGACCGCTGTCTTATACCATCATGAAAGTTATCAGAATATTGAGAAGTCCATTAATTTTTTGGAGTTGGACTATTTTAATAAGCCCCCCACCTTTGCTGAGAAGTGAAGTCTGAATATTAACAGGAATTGGTCTGATTGTGGCAAATGAATTCCTGCAAAACCTATTGTAACATAACAGTGTCCTTCTCTCCAGCTGAGAGAATTAAATCTAGACTGTAACCAGAAACATTTAAAACGTTTTAAATCTGAAGCTGGGTGGGGGAGGAAACAATCATTTTAACCCCCCTGGAGGAAAACAAATATTTAGAGGGAAATGAACATATATGCAATGCTTTCTTAGCGCATTTTATTTATTATTTTAGCAAAATTTAGCACTTTTAAATTTTCGTATAAAATGGAATTGTCCTATTTGTCTTATTTATGAAGTTAACATTCATATGAATTGTCTGTATATTCAGAACAGCTAGCTAGATCAGAATGGGCAACATAATAGGCCTGAAATATTTTATACAATGATGCACCTCATTTGCTTTTTCCAAGGCAGGGAGAGTGAAATTTTTTTTAAGAAAATCAAAATTGTAAAGTGTACCTACTGTTTTGATTTTGTGAATTTTTATTACTATCAATCAATCAATCAAAACCTTTATTGGCATATGCAGAACACCTAGACAAAAACTACATTCAGTAAAACTTGATTGCAGTTTTCTGGTACTATATCAAAGTTTGTTTAAATTCAATGTAGTTTTGCTATTTATGCCGCGAGGCACACTCTCCACCCTATCCTATGTACTTAATAATAATATTATTATTACTATTACTGGGGTAGTGTGCCCCTTTTATGTAGAAACCAATGCTCCTGGAGGCCTCTAGCAGTGGAGAACACATTTAAAAAGTTGTGGCTTAATTGGGCGCAATAATAATCTTCATAAAAATGTAAGAAGGAAAGTAGGCCACAAATCACATAATCTCCAGTGTCTATATACAAATACCAGGAATATGGGAAACAAATGAGGAGAACTGGAAATCTTAGCTCAGGAAGGTAACTATGATTTGACAGGGATAATTGAAACTTGGTGGAATTTTTTTCATGATTGGAATACAGCAATTGAAGGATATGAATTGCTCAAAAAGAACAGAAAGGATAGAAAGTGAGGAGGAGTCACATTCCTACACAGAAATACAGGATGATGAGTTTGTCCCATTGAGAAAATCTGGTTTGATATAATTGGGCTGAAAAACAAAAGGAATGTGATAGTTGGAGTCTGTTACTGATCATCTAATCAAGAAGAAGATGAGGAGGAAACCTTTGAAAAACAAATTGTACTGTGTCAAAAAGACACAATATGGTAGTAATGGGAGAATTCACTTATCCTGATATCTGTTGGAGACGAATTCTGGCTCTTCCAAGAAATTCCTGGCTTGTGTGGCTGATAATTTTTTCCTACAAGTAGTGGAGGAAGAAACTAGAGGATTAGCTATCCTGGACTTCATCCTAACAAATAGAGATTACTTGGTGGAAGAAGTGGCAGCAAGAAGAACTCTGGGGGAAAGTGACCATGTTCTATTTGAGTTTTTTATTTCAAATGAAACAAAAAGTAGAGTGTAGCTGCACATATATGCTGGATTTTAGGAGAGCCAATTTTAATAAAATCAGAACACTGATAAGTAAGATGTCATGAAAGGAGATCCTAACAGGAAAAAGAGTCTTAAGATGGGTGGGAGTTTCTCAAAGTAAATTCTAAAGGTAGAAGAACTTCGAATTACAAAAAGATGGAAATGGTGGAAGATAGGGGGAAAAAACAATGTGGCTTGACAAAAAGTTCAGAGAAGATCTGAAAATAAAAAAGAACACATATAGTGGAAGGAACACATGGTCACAAAAGGAAAAGTACAGACAAGTAGCAAAGAATTGCAGGGATGGCATTAGTAAGGCAAAAGCTGAGAATGACTGAGGTTAGCAAGGGACACTAAAAGGAACAAGAAAGCATTCTTCAGCTATATATCTGTGACAATTCTCAGTCATCCAGGTGAGGTTATCTGGAAGTTGAGTCATGGCAGCTGGTTCTTCGTAGTGGCCTCTGTGAATGCACACAAATGGGTTTCTTCTGCGCCTGCGCAGGAAGTTTCGGAAGTTTCTAGAGCTTAAAAAAGAGTAACAAGATACCCCCCTAGGGCGCAAGCTCCGCCTCCTCAACCTTCCTCTCAGTTCCTTTTTTTCCACTGTTTGGTTAGGACGTGAGGAACAGTAGATCTTCTATAAGGAAAGTAAATACGAACTTCTTTATCTAATTAGTATTTTCCTTCTAGTTATTTTTTGCTAGGATCATTATTAGTTTCTTCCCCTAGTGATTAGAACCTTTTTTTCCTGTTATACGACGCCGTTTTCCGTTTTCCGCCTTCCCCCCCCTTTTTTCCCCCCTGGGATTTTTCCCCCTATTCCCCTAATGTTTTATGGCCCCTTGGGGATTCAAGAGGTGCTCCGTTTGCCTTCGCAAAAGCCCTTTGACCGACGGACACAACAAGTGCCTGTTTTGCCTGGGAGAATCCCACCAAACCCAGTCGTGTACCGCGTGTAAAAGCCTCTCCAAACCAGCTATTAAATTGATGCTTCAGCGCCTAAGATCTTTTTTGTACGAAAAGACTCTAAATCCAACTATGGAAGTGGGGGGACCCCCTTCGTCCAACCCACCACGGCCTGAAACGGCCAAAACCACAGCTAGTCCAGCTACCCAATCTATGGCCAGCACGACATCGATACCCACCAAGTCTAAAGAATCACAGAAATCTTCTAAATCGACTTCTAAGACCCAGTCACGGTCAGATGACCCTGCAAAAAAAGAAAAAAGACAAGGATAAGACCAAGAAGCAAAAGAAGACTGCTAAATCTACAATCGTAGTTCCTCCACCAGCTCCGCTGCCTATGGAGGAGTCCTCCAGAGAAGTGCCTACGTTCTCGGACAGAGAGGAGCGTGCGATCTCCTCAGCTCAGGCGTCGCATGCCATTCTTAGCATGTCACTGAGCTCAGGCCAATCTGAGGCTGATGCACCTTCCAGCCCGGCTGTGGCCCCTTACAGCCCTCGAACATCAGGGCGGGCAAATGTCGGTGTGGAGTCTGACTCAGAGTCTCTGGAACGCTTCCTGAGAAAGAGAACGGAGAAGCGTAGACATACCTCTCCATACCAGTCTCATCGACATGGAGACCACTGCTGCCATGCCGAACGTCCCCCGTATTACGGTCACCACTACTTCGACCAGTACCATCCATATCGGTACCATGACTATGGATACCACGATGACTACAGGGGACCCAGATACCCCCCGTCGACGTGGTACTCCCCCACGAGATCTCCTCCACCAAGTCATCCTCGACGCCGAGAAGATCTCCCTCTCTCTCAAGAACGATCCCTAACTCAATAGTTATTGAGTTCACTCAATACAAGTCCCGTAACAGGTCATCAAGGACCCAGATGAACAGGGAGGGTCGCAAGATTGACTCCTTGGGAAGGAAACTCTACTCCCTTGCAGCACTACTGATCAGAATTTCCAACTACCAGGCAGCTATGGGCGCCTATCGAAAGACATTTATGGGATAAAATACTCCCTACGCTGCAAGCAGCACCCGAAACAACAAAGCCGGAACTGTTTAACATATATACAGAGGCTACGACTCTAGCCAAACAACAAAGAGTGGCCGCGAGACACACTGCGGACACTGCATCGAAGACCATGGCTACCTCGATAGCCGTTAGGAGACACGCCTGGCTTAGATCAGCTAACATTGTTGACGATACCAAGGCTAGGATAGAAGACCTCCCATTCGATGCCGTGGGTCTATTCAGTGCCAAAACGGATGACATGATGGAAAACATCCATAAGATGAGAAAGACAGCGAAGTCTTATGTTCCACAACAACCCTATCGATATCAAAAACCTTCTTGCAGAAAGCCATACTACCAACAACAACAGTACCAGTACCAACCCTTTCGCTCGTTTAAGCAGCAGCCTCAAGAAAGACCTTACCAACCAACGCATACTACTACTCCACAGTTCAGACAGCAACAGCCTCAAAACATCAGACAGCCCTTTCGTAAGCAACAGCGAAAGGGTAAGCACTACTCTTAGTCATTGCAACTCTACTAGCCCTACGACACTTTCCCTATTCCTATTGGAATGGCAGCGGATAACAACTGACAAATGGGTCATGTCTATCATTGAGAAAGGCTACCTTATTGAATTCTTTATAATTCCACCACCAAATTCTATCAAGAGCACCTTGTTCTCGCTAGCACTAAAAGAGGAAATATCATCACTCCTCCAAAAGTGTGCTATAGTCAGAGTCCCACCATCTGACATACATGAGTTTTTCTACTCCCGTTATTTCACGGTCCCTAAAAAGGATGGAGGTCTTCGACCCATTCTGGACCTGAGACGACTTAACAAATTTATACATCCTAGAAAATTTCGTATGCTAACC
Organism: Intellagama lesueurii; assembly: GCA_037013535.1. Classification (NCBI taxonomy): domain Eukaryota; kingdom Metazoa; phylum Chordata; class Lepidosauria; order Squamata; family Agamidae; genus Intellagama; species Intellagama lesueurii. The sequence continues at coordinate 188,274,004 of JBAJHW010000001.1, read as the reverse complement.
CTTGATACTATTATCCCTCTTCTATCCCAGGGAAATTGGTTCGTGGTCATCGATTTGAAGGACGCCTACTTCCACATAACAATACACCCTACTCATCAAAAGTTTCTCAGGTTTCGATTCGAGAACACGACCTACCAATTCTGTGCCCTACCGTTCGGACTGTCAGTGGCCCCCAGAACGTTTACGAAATGCATGGCTCCCATTGTGGCATACCTCCGACTCAGAGGGATTACAGTCTCCTACATCGACGACTGGCTTATAGTAGCTCGCTCCTATCACGACGCCGTCAAAGCCACAGGAATCACTATGGACACTCTGCAAAGGTTGGGCTTGAGAATAAACCTCGACAAATCCCAACTAGAACCCTCACAGTCGATCAACTACATTGGAGCGGACCAGAACTCCATAAAAGCAAGAGCATTCCTACCTCTACAAAGAATCATGAAATTACAAAATGCTATTCACCTGTTCCAACCGTACACAACCGTATCGGCCCACAAGGCACAGCACCTACTAGGTCTCATGGCAGCCACAACCGCGGTTGTCATTCACGCAAGACTCAAAATGAGATCACTCCAGGAATGGTTTCTATCCCTGTTCGACCCACTACTGGACCATCTATCGAAACGTCTACTAGTGACCCCGGAATTGGCAGACCAACTTACCTGGTGGACATCCATCCAGAACCTGACAGTGGGCAGGCCTTTCAAGCCGCTGCACTTCTCGATACAAGTGACCACAGACGCGAGCCCCTTGGGATGGGGGGCGCACTGTCAGGAACTTTGAATACACGGTCTATGGACAAGAAGAGAAAGGAAACTTCATATAAATCAACTAGAGATATTGGCCATAATAAAGGTGTTTCAAGCTTTTCTACCTCGCATCGAAGGAAGAGCGGTCCAGCTGGTGACAGACAACACCACGGCAATGCATTACGTAAACGAACAGGGAGGCACACACTCCATACCCCTCCTGCACCTCACGATGGATTTCTGGGAATGGTGCTGTCTCCACCACATTTTCCCACAGGCTATCCACATTTCTACAGAAGACAACTACTTAGCAGACCACCTGAGCAGACTGCCCACCCGCATACATGAATGGACACTAGAAGAGTCCATTTTTCAAGACATCTGCCGCCAGTGGGGCTACCCGACACTAGACCTTTTCGCGACTCGATACAATACCAAATGCCCCAGATACTGCTCGAGAGCAGGCATCGACGTCGAGTCACTGGGAGATGCCTTTATGACGAACTGGACAGGAGAACTCCTTTACATTTTTCCAACGATACCAATGATCCAGAAGACAATTATCAGGATCATTCAATATCAAGCAGATGCTATAATGATCGCACCGTGGTGGCCCCGCCGACCATGGTTTACTCACCTCAAAACGATGGCAATAGAGACTCTTCACTTACCGTCAATACCGAACCTTCTATCCCAGAACAGCGGCTCCGTTCTTCACCCGGACGTTCACTCGTTGAATCTGACGGCGTGGAGGATAACCCCGAATTCAACAAAATTCTAGAAAGGGCCAGGAAACCGTCTACTAGGAGACTATACGACAACAAATGGAAACCCTTCCTAAAATTTACGGAATCCAAGAATTTGACTCCAATTCCAGTCTCTCTCAAGACAATACTTACCTTCATCCTCCATCTGTTTGACCTTGGACTGTCCCATTCTACCATTAAGGTATACATATCAGCTATAGTGGCTCATCAACCACCTCATTCCCGGTCCGCACAACTTTTATCTCACTCTACCCTTAAAAGATTTATGAAGGGTCTTCAGAATATCAGACCCCCGACACAACACATTATTCCACAATGGTCCTTACAACTAGTTCTGGAAGCGCTAACCAAGCCCCCGTTTGAACCGATGGCCACCTGCAATGAAAAATTACTGTCCTTAAAGACTATCTTCTTGGTCGCGATCACATCAGCAAAGAGAGCTGGTGAACTGGCGGCTTTAAGATCTGACCTCCCATACTTACAACTTCATCCGGACAAGGTGACCCTATACTTAGATATCTCATTCCTACCCAAGGTAGTATCTGATTATCATATGAATCAACCGATAGTGCTACCGACATTGTTCCCTTCTCCGTCCACCCCACTCGAGCGCAAGCTCCACACGCTAGATGTCAAACGAGCTTTGGCTTTCTGTATCGATAGAACGAAACAGTTTTGACAATCGCCTAGGTTATTCGTCTGCTACCATGGACCCAACAGAGGTGCTCCAGCGTCAACGCAGACTATATCCAGATGGATAGTTCAAGCTATACAACTCGCCTACGAACCCTCTGGCAAGTCGATACCAGACCATCTGAAAGCACACTCTACCCGGGCAGTCTCGACATCGACTGCACTGCACCGTGGAATTGAAGTGCAAAACATTTGCAGAGCAGCCACTTGGTCCAACCCATTGACGTTTACAAAGCACTATCGCCTCGACGTCAGGGCCAAGAATGATGCTGCATTCGGCAGGGCGATACTGACATCTCTGCTTCCGTGACGACCCTCCATCCGGTAAGTGAGCTTGTCAGTCACCCATTTGTGTGCATTCACAGAGGCCACTACGAAGAAAGAAAGGTTACCTACCTGTAACCATGGTTCTTCTAGTGGACCTCTGTGAATTCACACATCCCTCCCTTCTTCCCCTCTATCCGTCACGTTGCTTATTATTAGATCTGTTCTACTTGACAACAGCGGACTTTAGAGGAACTGAGAGGAAGGTTGAGGAGGCGGAGCTTGCGCCCTAGGGGGGTATCTTAATTGTTACTCTTTTTTTAAGCTCTAGAAACTTCCGAAACGTCCTGCGCAGGCGCAGAAGAAACCCATTTGTGTGAATTCACAGAGGTCCACTAGAAGAACCATGGTTACAAGTAGGTAACCTTTCTTTTTCTTTCTTATTAGGTTAGAAGGACAAAAGACGGGGGGGTGAGTGAAAATCCCACTTCTGCAGTCCTTCTCCACCCATTGTCATGGGTCATTAATGGTTGTTAATAGTGGTCTTTCTGGTGCGTGTGGTCCTAATCTTCCTGGGGACAGATGAAAGGGCAGCATGATAAATAGGAGACAGATTGTAACTAAGGCCTCCACCCCTGTTGAGTGAGGGATTTTCTATATCCACCTGTATGGCCTCCCTAACCCCTCTCTCAAACCACCTATCTTTTCGGTCCAAAATGAGTACATCTTGGTCATCAAATGAGTGTCGTTTGTCCTTCAAATTAAGGAACACTGCTGATTGTGGTCCTGTGCCATTGCCCCTCCTTTGCTGGGCCATTCTCCTGTTTAGTGGCTGTTTGGTTTCTACAATGTCCTTCTAACCAGCCTGTTCAGACCAGGGGGAAGTGAAACCAACATGGAAGATATATCAGGGATCTCCTACCAACTCTTCTCAGACTGAAGAAGCTACTTGGATGAGTAGTGAAATGTTTCAACCTAATAAGAAAGAGGTCTAGTTGCCATGACTCAACTTCCAGATTCTTCAGGTATGTGCATAGCAGAGAGAAGAAAGTGGCTCAGCTACCTAGTCAGGATGGAAAGAATGATAATAGATAACGAAGAAAAGTGATCAATTCCTACTTCAGTTTGGTCTTTCCCCAAAATACAGTCTATGAACTCCAGGCAAATGTGAAATACAAGTGGAGGGGACATAATTGCAGCTTGAGATTGATAAATAAGTAGCCAAGGAATGCTTTATTGCTTTGAATGAGTTAAAACAGTGGTTGGGGAACAGGGGTAATTTACCCCAAATGGGGTAAAAGTGAAAATCCTGGGGGTAATGAGCAGAGCGCTTGCAATTATGCCACCAGTGAATGTGAGTGGGGAAAGGTTTCTAAGCTGCTGTCTCCCTTTACTCACAGGCTGTGCCTGGTCCTGCAGGGCACAATTCATTGGTCCATTGCCACAACAATGGTGAGTGAGAATTAGAGGCAGCAGTAGCTGCTCTTTTCCAGCCTTTTTCAATCATGTGGGCAAATGGAGGAAGAAGCAGCAAGCCTTGACTATAGGGTGGTAAGACAGAATCAAACAATACATGTGCACAGATGTGGCAGCACTTGTAGGGGCAAAACAAGAATGTGTTGGAAGGGGGCTCTTTATAAAACAAATTGACCAAACATAAACATAAAACATCCATGGGATCTATGTTACAGTCTCTGTGTTGAGTAAATATTTATATTCTGGAAGCCTACCTTGTAGGATTTTGAGCATAACCTTGCTAGCGTGTGAAATGAGTGCAATTGTATGGTAGTTGGAGCATTCTTTGGCACTGCCCTTCTTTGGGATTGGGATGTAGACTGATCTTTTCCAATCCTCTGGCCACTGCTGAGTTTTCCATTGATGATGATAAAAAAAATAGCGCACTGGTCCTTTGATATTGGGCTGTGGCACCAGGGTGGGTGACATGACCTTTAGCCTGGTTTGTTCCTTTTTGCACACCACACACAGAATGATTAAAGTGGTAGGAAAAGCCCCCCCCCCAACTCTGCGTTGGCTGTCTCTAGCAAGCATGTCATTGCTAGCACCACTCTGGCAGCCATTGATGATTAAATCCTCTGCGAGCTAGCAAAAATTTAATGCAACTTGTTAGGCACGTTGGACACCTTACTACTCCCTATACCACCCCATGGCTGGAGTGCAATGTGTTCCAGCAAAAATAGTGCACATTTTTATTAAATTTGGTGCATCCTGCTAGTTCGGTACACAGCCTGTGTAGATTTAATAAGATTTTGAATTCAAATAATGTATCATTTCCTTCCTTTCAAATCAAGGGGGTAATGTCGGCGTATATAAATTTTTTGGGGGGTAAAAGGTAAAAAAGTTCCCTGACCCCTGGGTTAAAATCTCCAGGGCCTGATGAACTGCATCCAAGAGCTCTCAGAACCACTGTCTATTTTCTTGAAACCATGGAGGATGGGTGAAGTGCTTGATGATTGGAGGAGGGCTGATGTTGTCCCTATCTTCAAAAAGGGTGAAAAGGAGAAACCTGGAAACTGCAGACCAGTCACTCTAACATCAATCCCGGGGAAGTTTTAAAGCAGATTATATAGAGATTAGTTTGCAAGCACCTTGAAAACAATGCAGTAATAACTAGAAGCCAACATGGATTTGTCAACATAAATCTGGCAGGATTTGTTCTTATCTCATTTTTTGATCGGGTAGCCTCCCTGGAAGATGTTGGGAATGCTATAGACGTAACATATCTTGACTTCAGCAAAGTCTTTGACAAAGTGCTCCATAATTAGCAGACTAACTAAGTGTGGGCTGGATAGAACTACTATCGGGTAAATACACAGTTGGTTACAGAATATTCAGACTGAGAAGAGATAATAAATGGAGTAACATAGGGCTCAGTCCTGGGCCTAGTGCTCTTCAACATTTTTATAAATGAGTTGGATGAGGGAACGGTTATCATATTTGTGGATGACACAAAATTGAGTGAAATAGCTAATACCCTGGAAGACAGAATAACATTCAGAAATGTCTCAATAGGCTCGAGCACCAGGCTGAAGACAACAGAATAAAATTTAACAGTTAAGTTCTATATTTAGTGGGGTGGGGGACCAAATGCACAGTTACAAGCTCGGTATAAAATAAAATACGATGAGTGAGAAGGATTTTGGAATTGCTGTAGATCACAAGCTGAATATGAGTCAACAGTACAATGTGAGGGCAAAAAAGATAAATGCTGTCTTGGGCTGCATTACCAGAAATGTAGTCTCCAAATCTTGTGAGGCAGTTAGTAGTCTCTCTCTATTTGGCACTGCTTAGGCCTCATCGAGTACTGTGTCCAGTTCTGGAAACTGCACTTTTAAAAGGATGCCAACATACTGGAACAAGTTCAGAGGAAGGCATCAAGGATGATCAGAGGAATGGAAACCAAGCACTATGAAGGAAGACGAGGAGAGATAGGATAGCACTCTTCAAATACCTGAAAGATTGTCACAGAAAGGAGAGGTAGGATCTGTTCTTGATTACCCCAGAGTGCAGAACACAATATAATGGGCTCATGTTACTGGAAGCCAGATTTCAGTTGAATACAAGGAAAAACTTCCTAATTGTCACTCTAACACTAGAGGCATTCAAGAGAAAGTTAGACAGCCATCTATTAGATATCCTTTAATTAGGATTTCTGCATTGAGCAGGGGGTTTGACTTGATGGCCTTATAGGCTCGTTCCAGCCCCTTGATTCTATGGTAATATTTTGTACTTGGCATTTTGAGTTAGGGGTTTCTTAGAAAGCATTTTGTGTTATGTGCTGTCAAGTCAGAACCAACTTGTAGAGACCCGAATAGGGCTTTCAAGGTAAGAGAAATTTGAGGAGTTGTTTTACCAGTTCCATTTTCCAGGTGAGTTTCCATCGCTAAGTGGGGATTTGAACTCCAGAGTCTTCATCCATCACTCTATCCACTACACCAACTGGGAATCATAAAAAACAATTTACTCACTCCAAAATAGGTGTAAGATTTGTTTTTGTAACTCCCAAACTTTCCATTTAACTTTTTTTTTCTTGGAATAAATTGAGGCAAAATAATCCTTTTCCTCTCCACCCTACTGTTGAGCGGTCACAGTTCTACAATGACATGATAAGACAGTGCTTTTGTATTCATGGGAGCCGATCAGTTCTGAGTTGCCTCAGGGAGAGTGCACTTGGCATTCAGAGGGTATTCACATTTGGTAATCGTATTCTAAGTATCTTTTTCCCCTATTCCAGATGATTCTGTGAGTTTATTTTAAATGATAGCTGAAACACCAACATATTTGTAAGTCTGGTATGAAGTGCAGGAAGATTTGTGATGGATGTAGGAAAGTGGCCAATATTTACATTGCTTTCACCTCAAGAAATAGCAACTATCCGGAAAGCGTGTGTGTTTGGAACGTCTGCCAATGAAGCTATATACATAACTCACAATGATGAGGTAAGATTATAACAGAACCATATGGATGTGTCTCCATAGTTGATTTAAGTAGCTTAATGTTTTAAAATAAAATTGTTTGGATATCTTGTCTATAAAGTAAAAATAGCCTAGATGATTTGCAACTTTTGATAATATTAAACAGATAAAAAATGAGATTTTTTTTAAAAAATGTTGAGTATCATCTAGAATCGAAAATATTGCTGTTGAGTTGCATGAGCAGTAATTACTGCTCATTCACTTGAAAAATAGGGGAGAAATTGCTAATCATGACTTGACAGTCCCTCGATTACATAAAAAGACCATACAAATTCATGATTGCTGTTGCCTGCTTTTCACAGTAAAGTCCTCACAAAGGAGATTACACCATTATAGAAAACACACACAAAATAAATAACAAAAGCTTGAAAATAAGAAACAATATATAAAATAATTAATAGTAATAAATACAGCTAAATGCATAATACATTAAAAATACTGTGCAGTACAAGCTCTTACAAGTGTAGGCAGCCTTTAAAGGTAAGCTGGCCTTAAACCATTTAGGGTATTAAAGGCTAATAGCAACAGTTTAAATTGGGCCTGGAAATGAATAGATAGACAATGTAAGTGGCACAGAATGGCTGAAATCCTGTTGGAGCAGCCTTGTGTGCACAAGGGTGATGATCTTATCATCTGTGGCCTTTTTGTCACTTATTAAAAACTTCTGATTCACTCCCCCCTCTAGTGCAGATTCCAAGGCCCCCTTGGATTCCTTTTATCCTGAGGAAGACTTTGGGGGATTTGGGATGGGTGTGTTTGGGTCTGAGAGCTGAAACCTTGGGGAGTCTTTGGAGAATTATGGAAGTTGGACCTCCCCCAAAAAAAGACGTATTCCTACCCACAGCACTGCTGCCTTCTCTGGGTCTCAACCTGTATGTCCAGAAATATTTCCAGATGTAGGTAGAGTTGTATGCCATTTGCTACTGATGACATTGTACTCCAAACATTTTGAGGCCTTGAGATATTCCTCCTCTGATACCTCTGCTTCAGCTTGAGATTGTGAGTAGAGATGGGGTATTCGTATACGAATATGAATATCCCCGCACAGCTGGACTTAACGAAGATCCGGCCCCCAGGGCTGGACCGTCCACTCATGCATCCAGTGGTGGCCCTGCTCATCCTTCCAATTGCTCCCAGAGCGCTACTCTCTTCCCGCTCTGCTGGCCACTCAGCAGCCATGCAGGGAGACTCGTCCTCCCTCCCTCTGCCTGGAGTGGCCGGCTGAGTGAGCGGGAAGAGAGTAGCACTCCAGGCGCAACTGGAAGGATGAGTGTGGCCACTGCCACTGCTGGACATGTGAGTGGATGGTCTGGCCCCAGGGGATATTCGTATTTGTAGGTAGAATACGAATAGGTAGTATATGAATACGAATACCTCCATCTCTAATTGTGAGACATTTCATATTTATTGTATCTAACTTTCATTGCAGACCAAGTTTATATTTCAAAAAACTCTGTATCTTAAAAATTAAAAGAAATGGGTCTTTTCTTCAGGTTTTTGTTTTTGGACTAAATTGTAGTAATTGTCTGGGAACTGGAGATAACCAAAGCACCATTGTACCGAAGAAACTTGAAACGTTATGTGGAAAGAGGATTCATAGTCTCAGTTATGGAAGTGGGCCACATGTGGTTCTTAGTACAGAAGGTAAGAAAACTCTTCTTCCTTAGCCACACTACTTGTGCGCTCTAACACATGTGGACTGGAGAGTGGTTTGTTCCTGTTTCATAAGTGCAGGTGTGTATAGAATCTCTATTCTCATCTCCATTTGTACAATAGGTAGTTCCACCTTGCTTCCCAGTTTGATGCAAATCTATATTTGAAGAACAGAAAACTGTATCTCTACTTTTTAACACTAAACCAGGGTTGAGCAACCTGTAGCTCTATAAATGGCTGTAGGTCGAGACTGGTTTATCAGATCCTAAGCTTAAATCAAGTGCCCTCTATCTGATTCAAAAGTCCTCCACAAACAGCCTTGGGTCTCTGATTTGGTAGAAAGACAAGACAGAGATAGAAAGGTTACCTTACCCTAGCCTTAAACTTTCAAATGGCACTGTTCCACTTTTCTACCCAGTTTTCACTGTTATGAGATTGCTATTAAGAATGATTGTCTTATCTTCTTGTGCAGTGCCTTGATGGCTTGGGAATAGATGAATGTATTGGTTCCTGCTCTCTGGCTATGAAGTTGAATGCTTTGTCAAAGTTATCAGTAAATTACTTAATTGTGTTGCTTTTAGAGAGCGTGGGTGCGGTTTTAAACATTTACATATAATATAAACCAAATTTGATTGTAATCTAATTGTGTGTGTGTGTGTGTCTGTACACAATCTGCCATTATCCAGTGGTTATGCCATTATTAGTAGAGTATGGTGGTGGTTGGAAGCAGAAGAACTGAAGTTTAAATTCAAGTAGTCACATATAACTGGTTCTGTTGTAATTTGGAATTAAGAATCCACATCTAGGAGTAGGCAAACAAACATAATTATAAGGGAATCAGTGCTTTTGTATCCTGTACAGATGGTGAAGTTTATGCCTGGGGACACAATGGATACAGTCAACTGGGGAACGGGACCACCAACCAAGGTGTCACACCCATTCAAGTCTGTACCAATTTGCTAATTAAGAAAGTAATTGAAGTAGCTTGTGGCTCACATCATTCTATGGCACTGTCATCTGATGGAGATGTAAGTTTTCTGTTTTTAATTAGTTGTTAAAACCTTTGCAGTTGAATATATTTTAATTCTTCAGATGTTAGATGTTTAGAGCCTGCTATTGAAAGGGGAATAGTATACTGCCTTTAATCATTTGATTGAGTTTCCTTAGTGGAATGCTTCAGACTGAAATCTAATTTTGAGGAATAACATGCTATATGATGTACAGTTAATTTGTTTACGAAACGGAGGTGGTCACACAAGTTTTTTATGTGAGAGAGCTTTTATTATGACTTGTGAAAATATGTCACAGGAGTTCAAAGGTAGATAGAAAGCTAAGTGAAAAGAAATATAAAGCATTGGGTGGCTCTAAACTATTTGACCTGGAGCTGTTCCTTTATATTAATACTTGTTTTCAACAAAACCTTTTATCCAAACGTTTTGGAGCTAAAACAAACTAAGCATGACATTCATTTTCTCAGAGCAAAAATAACAATGTGTGTTTGTTAAATCAAATTGTTATTTCCAACTATAACAGACTCAGCTATAACAGACTGATTGAAATCAACACTTTCGTAAGATCCATTGATTCAGTGGCTGTATCTATTGGGGACAGTTCGGCCTTGAGGACTGATAAGTGAGCTTTGGAAATACTTTGGATATAACATTTCAAAAAATTGCATGGCGTAGGAGTGCTATGATTTTTGGCAATGATATCTTTCAGGTGTTGTAAATCCTGCTTCCACTGTAGAATGTTAAGAGCTGGGAGTTAGATTTACAAACCAAAATCTTTATGCCAACTTATGTTTTTCTAAGGGAAATTACATAGGTCTTTCAGCAAATAGACAATCATTAATGAGATGCTGGTTGCGTTCCTAGATGCCCAGGAATGGAGCCAGCATCTCATTAGTGCGCAGCAATTTGGCGCCAAGACTTATACAATTTCCCTTATGCAAGTGTGAATCAGCATTAGGATTCTGGCCAATGAATCTCTTCTCATGTTGACCCTGTGATGACTGGCATAGATTATCCAAGAAGGCAAGATTTTGGAACATTGCCCTAACCCAGAGTATTTGGGCATCACACTGAAATGGGGCTACTTGATGCAGGACAATTGTGTGTGTGTGCCTCTGGAGAAATTCAGTCAATGCAGCACTTAAGTGTATGCAATTTATGTCCCACCAGGTGTACAAAGGAAGATCTAGCAAATGGCCAAGATAATACTATTTAAGTAGCTCAATTCTGGTCAAAAATAGTCTAATTAAAAGAATATTTAAAGAACCATTAAAAAGATTCAAAATCCTTTTATAAAGAATGTACTTGAGATCTGGAATAAATGGATACAGGTTTTATGTCCTGGAATATCCCCTTTAATGCTGGTGGTAAAGTCAGAGAATTTTCCAAGGTATGAGATAAAAGAGTTGATTAACAAATTAAAAAGAGGGGAGGCGGGGCTTGTCGCAAAGCGGGGAAGGTAGTGCCTTTCAGATCTCTGAGAAGGCATCCCTTTCCATCGACCAGATAAGGGGGCTGAAATGCTCCACCGTGGGTGTCATCAGGAGAGATAACACCCCAGAAGATATTGGGACCAAGTGGGAGCAGATAGGTGGAGGAATCTGCTTGTTTGCTCCGAAGGTCTCAACAAGCTGTTATCTGGATCGAGCGTTGGTCGCCATGCTGCAGACGCAATGCAATTTGTGAGTACCCTGAACTGTTGTTCCAGAGTGATTAGAGAAGAAGAAATTGTTTGGATGACTGGAGTAAAGAGGCTTAATAAAGATAAGAAATTGGACTTTTAAACAAGAAACTGCTGGGCATCGCTTTGGGGATATACATAGCTAAACTTTTTTATAGTTAAAGGCAGAAATGAGGAGTGATTAGACTTTGAGAGTGAGAAAAAGAGAGAAAAGCAATTAAAAATAATATGTCCTCTCCTCTCTGAGCCTTTTGGGGACATAATGAAAATTGTTTTTGCTATTTTTATCTGAATGGAACAAACAACGCCAGGCTTTCCTTTTCTGAAGTCGGTGGTTTATCTTGAAACTGGCAAGTATCCAAACTCATATCTTTAAAAGTAGAGAAGAACTGCATAACTGTATTATATTTCTCAGACAGTGCCAAGTTACAATTGCTGTTGGGGAGAGAGCACAGAAATTATAAACTTCATGTTACTTGCTACATAATATCTGGCTAAGAAGTCCTTGGAGTTTACAGTCAGACGGAAACACAAACTGTGGATTACAAATTTGTTTTTGTTTGTTTGTTTATTTTGGTACATTGGCTTGCCTTTATATTAATTTGTGGATTACAATCGTCGCGGATTTGGGAATACAAAACTGGATTTCAAATCAATTTCCTCTCCCACTTCTCGGAGCTATATAACTGGAAATTTATTGTGGTGAACTGCTTGACTGTGACCAATTTTGCTTTACTGATTTGGAGGTTCTGAACTTTAGATATTAAGGATGTAATAGCACCATCTGTTGGAGATTTAGATTATAGCAAGTTTTTGCAAGGTTTCTTTTTCTTTTCTTTCTTTCTTTTTGTTTACTCTGATATATCGGAATATATTCCAAAATTGGGAGTACCAAATCTGTTAAATCTGTGTAACTGATTAGACTTAAGGGTGCTAATGTTACTAATATGGTTTTGTTACACTAATAGGGAAAACAAAGATATATAGATGAAGATAGCAGGAAGTTATATACTTATTAATAGTTTTGAAGATAGACAAATTTAATTGAAATTATAATGGCACAGAGGGGGAAACAGGTGGGAAAAGGGAGTCCCCAAATTGAATCAGGTGTCACAAAGTTTATGACATATGATTCTGAATTAAGACAGATGGAACAGAGAATGCAAGTCTTTTTTTCTTCTGAACTGGATAGATATGCACAACAAATTAGACAAGATATACAAGCTTTAGACAAAAAAGTAGAGGATTTGGGAACCCAAGTGAATGAGAATCAGCAGAAAATTTTGAAAAACAGGAAAACCATCTTGAAGCTAACAAAGCAAGTTAATATGCAAGAAAATAGGCTGGCTGAATTGGAGCACAATGTGGGGGAGCAAGATTTAAAAATAACACAAGAGGAAAGAACTTTGATTTATCGGGAGACCGAAAAGGCCTCATATATACTTTGCTTCCAAAACAAAGAAGAGGAACGGGAAGAGGATTTAAGAGCAATAATAACCCGATTACTCATTCCTATCATAGGATTGGCCCCTGAAGAAATACAACAGAATTTGGACAATGTATGGCGGGTCTCAATTGTCTATACAAGAAACAATCGCAAGCCCAGAGAGATTCATGTAAAAATTTTAAGGAGCTCTTTTAGAAATCAAGTTCTGGCAAATCTAAAAGAGAAACAGTTGGTCTGGAAAGGTGAAGATTACAAAATATTAAAGGATATTCCCTGGAGTGTCAGAAATAAAAGGGTAGATTATAAACAGTTAACAGAATTTTTGATGAAAAAGCAGATCAGCTATCGATGGATCATCCCAGAAAGTGTGCAATTCCACTATCAAGGTCCACGGCAATATATAAATACTATGGATAAAGCGGAGGCTTTCCTGGTCAGATGTGGAGGAAGAAAGGAGAAGAAGAGAAAAGAGGAAGAAGTTCAAAGGAAGGATGCAAGAGAAGGCAGGAAATCAGTAGACTCAGAATTAGCCCAGTAAAGCAAAGAAGAATCTGAATAGAAGGAGGAAGAAGAGGAGGAGGAGGAAGAGGAGGAGGAATCTAAAGAGGCAGAAAAAAACAAAGAAGTAGCACAGATTCAGACCAGATCTACAAGGAAGAGGGAGGACCACGGAGGTAGTAAGCAAACAGAAAATGTCTAAAAATCAGCTGAGACTAATCTCAATTAACGTTAGTGGATTGAATACGCCTGAAAAACGAAAAAAAAACATCAGCTTAAGAAACTGAATGTGGATGTTACATGCATACAAGAAATTCATATTAAAAAAAAGACTTGAAATATTTGGAAATGCCAAAATTAGGGAGGCTCTTCGCTGCATCAGACAATAAAGAAAAAAAAGAGGGGTGGCAACATTTATAAAAGAGGATTTGAAACCTAAACCAATTTTTGCATCACAAGATGGAAGAATACTGATGGTAGAAATTCAACGAGGGAAGGAAAAAAAACATTGATAGTGAATATCTATGCTCCAAATAAAAATCAAGAAAAATTCTTCAAAGAACTACAAAAAGAGTTGGCAGATAAAGAGTACAAAGATATTTGCTGTGTAGGGGATTTCAATGCAGTTCTGGATAGAAAATTGGACACAAACATGCAAATACTAGGAAAACAGGAAAAAAAAAAGTAGGCCTATATCTAAAACCTTCCGGTCTATAGCAGAAGAGTTTCATTTGGTAGATGCATGGAGAGCAACACATCTAAAAGAAAAAGATTATACATTCTATTCAAATTCGACATGGTCTAGAATAGATGCGTGCTGGATCCCAATAAGTTGGATAAAAGTGATGAAGACCATAGACATACTGCCAAGAACTTTTGCTGATCATTATATATACAAAACAAAACATTGCTTTGGAGAATGAACACTAGCCTTTTGCAAAATTAAGATTTTAAGAAAGAAGTTATGCAAGAAATGTCTTGGTTCTTTAAGGAAAATAAAACCCCAGATGTGCCAATGAGATCAGTATGGGATGCTGGAAAAGCAAAGCTAAGAGGGATAGTTATTAAGCATGCAGCAAGACAAAAAAAGGAAAAAGTACAAAAATACAAAGAATTGGAGATAAAACTTTTCCAGTTAGAACAACAGTCAAAGCAAAATAGCTCAATTGAAACACTAGTAGATAATATGAAATTAGTACAAAATCAAATAAATTTATGGTGGACATCAGAAATGGCAATGAAGATAAAACAAGCGAAACAAAATTTCTTTGAAAAAGCAAACAAACCAGGTAAATGGCTCTCCTATAAATTGAGAAAAGAACAAACAAGAAACCAAATTATAAACCTTAAAAACCAGGAAGGAGAGACTAAATGGGAACAGAAGGAAATAAAAAAAATTGTCAAGGATTTTTATCAAGCGCTATATAAAGAACCAGGGAAATCAATAATAGAGCAAAGAGAATATTTACAGAAGTTCCAGTTAAAGAAATTATCTAAAGAAAATAAAGAGATCCTGAATTCTTCAATAACGATGTGAAAGTTGTGGAAGCTATTAGAAAACAAAAGAATAATAAATCTCCAGGAAGCGATGGAATATTACAAGAATATTACAAGAATTTTGAAGAAGTTTTAGGATTATCCTTTAAGGAATTAAGAGAAGAAATAGAAATAGAAAAAGAAATTCCCACTTCCTGGAAAGAAGCCATAATTTCAGTGATACATAAAGAAGGTACAGATCAATCAGAAATTAAGAACTATAGACTAATTTCGTTATTGAATGTAGATTATAAAATTTTTGCGTCAGTATCAGCAACTAGCCATACCTCCCTCTACCCGTAATCACTCGGATGTTCAAAGGACCCCCGCTGGGGGGGCAAGCCTTCCACTCCATGTCAAACAAAAGAAAAGGAAAGAAAAAGAAAAGACCAAAAAATATACCAAATTAATAAAAGTAAACAATACAGTGGTAACAAGGTTAACAAAATTAATCCAAACCATAACATAAAAATACACATTTAAATTAAGCAATAATCAGATTAAGCAACTTAAAACTTTAAAAAGAAAGGGAATAAAAACAAGAAACCACTCCCCCGTCACACCCAGAAAAAGAAAAAGTAAATAAGGAATAAGTAAAGCAACAAAGAAAAAACAAAAAACAAAACAAACAACAACAACAACACACACACACAAAATTTCTTCCCCTGCCCAAACCACGCCTAGGTGTTAGGTACTGCAAGGTCCAGACCCAGTTGTAATTGTCATAGATGCAGGAAACCTTGAAATAGGCCAGCGGCTGCTTAGAATCGTTGTGGCCAAAAGCCAGGCCCATGTTGAGTTCGCTCGACTTCCAGATCTTAAGGGCCACCCTGTCGTCGCGGCTGACTGAGCGTCCACGCACAAGCACGTAGGTGTCCAGTGGGAGCACTTGGCAGACCGGATACTCACAATCCCGGTGTGTCCACATTCGCTGCAGCACATGCAGACGTTAGGTGCCAGGTGGTGGTCCTCCTCGCTGAGGAGCACAGGGCCTCGGTGGCAATGTGAGGCCAGCACACGCTCCCAGATGAAGTACAACTCCCAACCACCAGTAGAGCTTGGTCTGCACCTCGCAGTGGTGGCAATGGAGGTCGGGAAGCGGGCGTTGAGACACCCTCAGCGCAGTGGGCGTTAAGACAACCCTGGCGGAGCACCACCGCCCAGTCAGGTCGCTCGAGCATGGGTCCGTGCCGGGAAGCTCGCCCGAGTAAAGCTGCAAGCTCAACGGAAAAAACCTGCAGGATGACACAGAAGACCACCGAGGCAGACAGTACATTGAGCCCAGGTAACCATGAGACCAAGCACGGCATATGGAAACTCAGGAGCGGGCGGACAGCAGAGGCAAGGGTGGAGAGAGGGTCGGGCAGCCAAACAGTCTCACACCTCCTCAACGGGTCCCATACCTCCTCAACGGGTCCTTTTTCTTCCTTCCCTTTTCTTTTCCCCTCAGAGAACTCCAGCTCACTGTATTCCAACCTGCCTGCCTGTTTCCCCAATGGCAGCAGCTGCGACTGCGTTGTTGTTCTGACTCTCCGGTGATAGTGGTGGAAGCAGCTACAACTGTAGTTCTAATGTTTGTTGCTGTTGCAGCAGAGATAAGAGAATAAAAAGCAGCTGCATCAAAGGAGGGAGGCAAGAAACAAAGAATAAACAAAGAAAGAAAAAGGAAAGAGACAAAAAAGAAAAAGAAAAAGCCGACCCAGCAGGAGGAAAAACACAACCTCCTGCTATCGGGTCGCCATCTTGAACAATGGTTGAAAGAAGGAGAAAAAATTAAACTAAAGGATAGGCAATTGACAAAGTGTGAACATATCATAAAGAATATGGAGAATGAGGCAAAAGGAAAAAAGCGGGGGTAGAATTGGTAATATTGATAGAATATTGACAGAAGAGGCAGATCAGTTAGGAGGGTTAAAATAATGTGGGAGGCAGATTTTGGAAAAAGGGTCTTTAAAAACATATCAGTTAGAATAGAAGAGAATGGTTATAAAACAATGGTATTTAACACCGATAAAATTAAAAAAAAAAGATTCTGAATTTTCCATGATGTGTTGGAGATGAAATAAAGAATTAGGTACATATCTACACTTATGGTGGGAATGTGAGCTAATACAAAGGATTTGGAGGGATGTTTGTAAAGAATTTAGAGAAATATTGGGAGTCAACATTGAAGCATCATCAAGAACAGCATTGTTATTGTTAATAGCTAACCATAATGTAAATAACTTAAAGAAAGAGATGATTATAAATATGCTAACACCTGCTCGATTACTTATAGCAAGAAACTAGAAGAAGAACTGGATTTTTCAACCACATGAATGATATAATGAAATCTGGAATATTCTGATTAATGATAAACTGACATCTGAAATTAAGTTTTAAAAAGGAGTGATAAAGATTAATAAATTTAATGAGATATGAGGTGACTTTATAAATTGCGTATTAAATAAAGGAAAAGGGCAATAGCCAGGTCAAGAATATATGTATTTTTGGAAGGGATAAGGTTTTTTTTAAAAAGATGAAGGAAATGTCATTGTAAAATATATCTATGTATTATATTAATGAATGGTCCCTGGGGTGAGGGGTGCACTATTTTGTTTGGGTTTTTTTTTTGTATGTAAACAAATTATACTTAATAAAAATAATTTAAAAAATAATCTAATTTACATAACATTTTAATTTGTTTTTAATTTTACCTATATTTCATATATTCCATAATTCTAAAATGTGCAATGCTCTGATATGAATAAAGAAAGAAAAGTCCTGGCTGAGGTAAATTTTTTACTTCTTTTCACTTCTAGAGAGAAACAAGAAATCAAAGCCATCTGATTTTGGGATTCAAGCATCCTGGAAAAAAATTAGAGGCCAAGTTATATGTTCTTGTACTGCTTTAGAACTGAAGGCCCAGATATGGAGAGGAATTAAGAGATGAAAACTACAGATGGGATTTTTGGAATTAAAGAACACCCAGTCCCTTAGTTCAGCAGGAACCACCAGGCCAAATTATGGAACTGTGAGTTCTCGAACCAGCAGGAAGTAGAGCAGCTCTCTTAACTCTTGTCTTCTGAAAAGTGCTCAGCTGCACCTTTGGGGAAGCACAAGGATTCCGTCCAACTCAAAAAGGTGCATGGGAAAACGAGTTCCAACATGAGTTGGAACGTGACTTTGTGACTCTCCTACGAGAATCTACATGACTCCCACAGTGCAGTGGGGCACTTTTCTAACTGTTTGACAAAGTGACGTGGAAATGGTGTGGATGTGAGGGGTTTGTTCTACCTCCTGTCTATTTGAGGGCTTCCAGTCCTGGAATTTGGCCTTGGGGAATTACATCGGATTAGGGAACTGAGAGTTCTTTAATTGCGAAAATCCCATCCCTACTTCTGTTTGAAGAAAAAAGCAGTGACAGAGCCTTTTGACAGGGATAGGTGGATATCACAGGCTGCCTTCTGAATATCACCCCATCTGTGGCTGCTATGTTCTCCTGCAAATCTTGTCAGATTGACTAGGGCAACATATGCGATCATCAGTTGGCCAGGAATGTTAGAAGATGGTTTCACAAAATATCTTAATAATCTTAGAACTGAGGAGCTGGAAAGGGACCCTATGAATCATCGAATCCAGACCCTATCAGTGAGGCACAGTGGGAAATTGAACTACAGTGGTGCCTCGACTTACGACCATAATTCATTCCAGAAGATGGACGTAACTCGAAATGGTCGTAAGTCGAAGCACCATTTCCCATAGGAATGCATGGGAACGCGATTAATCCGTTCCGGCCACACACAAAAACAAACCACCCCAAAAATAAAATAAAGATAAAACACTGCAAGCCCCATAGGAACACGCTGGGGCTGCAAAACAACAACAACCCAAAAATAAACAAAGCAAGCCCCAAAGGCGCTGGGGCTGCAAAAAACAAAACAAAACCCAAAAATAAACATCAGAGCAAGTCCCACGCTGGGACTGCAAAAAAAAAAAATCACCAAAAAACAAACAACACAGCACAGAAACATAACCCCCCCAGCCCATAAGCCCCCTGCAAAACCCACCCAGAACAGTTTTAAAAAGCAAAAAGCAGCACACCTTACCAGGCAGTCCCAAGCCTCCTCCGATCGCACTCACTCTAACCGAGCTGCCCGAGCCACGGCGGATGGCGGCCGATGATGGGCCCCAGCCAGCGGCGTAGGGCAGCCGAGGCGGCGGCGGGGCTGGGGCGAGCGGCCGGAGCGCCCTGGCCAGGAGGAGCCTCTCCTTCCGGCGCCTGGAGAAGTGGATTGCGGCGGAGGAGGGGCGGCCACAGCCACAATGGTGGCCCGGGCCAGTGCCAGGACGCCGCCGCCCCATGCCCCTCCCCGTAGGAGCCCGTCGGGCGGCAGCAGTGCTCGCCCGGCTGCGCGGCTTCCTTCAGCGCTGCCTCCGTGCTGGCCAGGTGGCCGGGCCTGGCAAAGCCTCTCTCGGCGCTTCGACGGCAAGGCCGGCGGAGAAGGGGAGCCGCCCCCACAGGGCCAAGGACTGAGTGTGGCCCCGCCAGGAAGGAGGAGGCGGTGGCACGGGAGGACCCTTCCTCCGGGAGCCGGGATCGGAGCCCCCTCCACCCCCACGCCGAGGCACAGGACCCAGCAGCGGCGGCGGCATTGGCCCCGCGGAGGGCAGCGAGGGGCACTGAGGCCCGATGCGGCCGCCCCGGCGAGCAGCCGCCGGAGCTGGTGCTGGAGCGGGAGGCGCCATTGGGCACCCCCGGCGGGCGAGCCACCTGCTGCTCAGGAGCCGCCCACCGGCGGAGAAGGGGAGCTGCCCCCATTGGGCGAAGGACTGAGCGTAGTCCTGCCAGGAAGGAGGAGGCGGCGGCGCAGGAGGACCCTTCCTCCAGGAGCCGGGATCGGGGGGCCCTCCGCCCCCGTGCCGAGGACGAAGACCGGGATCCCACCATCAGGTGCAGTAACAACGCCGCCGCCCCCCGCCGCTGCATCCCTTTCCCTAACCATTGGGGCGAAAGAGCTACAAAGAAGCAGCCTCTTCGCCACCAACGGTTTGAATTTCCTGCCTTTTTCCCCTGCCTTTTTTTTTGGTTGTTACTCGAAGCTCCGGCCGCAAGTCGAAGCAAAATTTTGTGGCCGGAGCTGGTCGTAACTCGAAATGGTCGTAAGTAGGGACGTACGTAAGTCGAGGCACCACTGTACTAACCTCCATAATCAGATACCTATGACCCTTTGCAATTAATAGTTATAGTTTCTGCTATATTAATTTTTGTTTAATTTGCACAATAACATACAAAAGCAGCGTAAGAACCCTTGTGGATTGGATTATTTAGTCTAGTATTTTATCCACCAACTGGCTGACCACAGGTAGCCAAACAACAGGACATGAGTGGAACTGCACCTCCGTTTTGTATTCCTCAGCAACTGAAAATAATGAGGTATACTGAAATTAGGAGAGGGAATATAGCCATTGGTATAGTATCCATAGTTCTCTCTGTGCCTTATTGCTTGTTCTTCGTGTAGTGGGATGCCGGGGAATGTAATGTATCTATAGTAGGAGATGTTACAACATTAGTGTTGCACCTTCTTGTAAATTATGATTATCCATTGCTATCATATCAAAGTGAATAAAATTTTGGGCAGTTGTTTAATCTGCTTCTGGAAGGAAGGTTGATCCATTGAGTCTTTCTGACTTTTCCCTTTGTTTAAAGGTCTATGCCTGGGGCTATAACAACTGTGGACAAGTTGGGTCAGGATCAACAGCGAATCAGCCAACTCCTCGCAAAGTTTCAAATTGTTTACAGACGAAAGTAGTGGTCAGCATTGCTTGTGGCCAGACCTCCTCTATAGCTATAGTAGACAATGGTGAGGTAAGCTTTTTATGGCTCTCCTACACTTGGCTCTGCTTCTACGTGGAAAAACATTTAAGTGTAGCATAAGCTACGCATAGGATAGACCACAAATTCATGTTAAGCTGATTGCTATTGCAGTTTTAAACGGTTCCATTTTGCCTCTTTTTTGAGGGTAGCTGATATTCACGGTTAAAATGTAATATATTTGGGATATATTTCTTCTTGCATATGTATATTTTCTTTAGAGTCTAGAATTCATTTTTGAGGAGCATGCAGGAGCACTTGAGGGAGAAAATCTTATCTTAACATTTAGAATGGCAAAATAGAGGATGACAGATGACATCCATTAGTGGTGCAGGGAGAGAGAATTTTCAGTGGTTTGCCCTCCCTCTGCATTCTGTTTGTACTTTGCACTAATTTGCTTTGAAGGATTTGTGGATTCTTTGGAACTGCATCCAAATGGAGACTGCCAAGAGCAAGAAGAAAAAGTGAAAGTTTAACCTCTTCTCCTTCTGAAAAATTCCATGGCATCACTAGCTGAATACCATGCAGAACTTGAACCTTCAGTTATTATCAAATGAACCTCAGAAACAATTATTCAACACTTTCGTTGCACAAAGTCTGAGCATGGGAAGTGGGAAATCCTGTACTGGAACAGGACCACTGTGCTTTTTGCTGTAAAATTATGGCTGGTATACTGTTCCTTAGCTCCTTTTGCTCAAGGATTTCACCACCAGCAGCAAATTGACTCTCATTAAAGAGTTCCTTTTTTATTTTGAGGTATATGTGACTGTTTATCATTGCATGTAAGTCATGCACATCCTGAAATTGAAAAAGGGACTGTTTAATGAATGAGTGGCGATCTGCTGGTGGTAATGATATTACTCCCATTGTTCAGGCAGAGATACGCAAGATGCTGTCATGGAGTCAAACATGTTTGTCTGCACAGTAGGAGTCTGGAGGAACTTTCTCTGTTCAGTGGGCAAAGTTGCATGGTGATTGCAATTTGTACATGTGGTGTGTACCATCACAAAATAACTTCATTTTCTATATGCTTGTGCACGCTTTATTGCTTGTTGTCGCATTCCATTTCAATCTCTGTCAAAGCTATGTGGACACAAGTCCTTCTGTACACAAATTGTGCAACTGCTGCAGTCAAAGTCACAACCCTTCCCTGTCACATTTCCTTTAAAGTCACTCACCACAGCATACTGTAACTTTCTAAGAGACTGAATAAAAATGCTGGAAGACACTTATGGTTGTTATTCAACAGTGCAATTTGCACCCAGCAAAATGGGTGTAAGAACAATGGCCTCTCACAGTCTGTCAGCCACAACTCTGCCTTATGCAAAATAGGTGTTAACAGAGATGTACTTTGTCTGGATGGAGGAACAGTCTAAAATTCTTTGCTGGTTATGATGGAACAACAAAAAAGACCTCTTGTAGTCACAGTTCATGCTAATCCGGACGAGTCAAACAACGAATACTCGTCTTGCACCTTTTAAGACTAACAGATTTACTGTAGCGAGAACTTTTCTGAACGAAGCCCACTTATCACATAATAGAGACCAGCTATGTTGTTCTGGCACTTTAACCACAAGCTCCCACAAACATCTTTTTTCCCTTAGTGGTAGGGATGGCATTGCTGGCATGCATTTGGCAAAGAGACTCAACTTTTTCTTCTTCTTCCATAAATAAGATCTGACATTCCTGTCTTTGCTGCTGTTTTTTGTTTCGGGTAGGCAGCAGCAGTTGCTTGTCACCAAGAAAGATCAAACAAGGCTTAGAAAATAAATCTGCATATGTCCACCCAAATGGAAAACCCTCTGTGACAGAGTCTGTGATTTCACCAGGATTGTGTAGGAAGATGCAGTAAATATACAGAGAATCACAACAGTAAAATGAAAGTGAGTTTGAGAGGGAGACACAGAAAAAAGGAAAAATTGGTGTGAAGTAACAGTTCTTAACTTCTTAAGATTAGCTTTCTTTTCTTTGCTCTTCTTGCTTCTTTGCCAAACATAATCCCAGATAAAATTGCACTCTGTACAATTTCAGAGTTGGACATGGGTATTTCAGAGACATTTTATTTTTGATGTGTATTTTTAAAATGGGCAGATTCTAAATGTGGTGGTGTCTAAGAGAGAACTGCTGCCCAAAGGATCCAGGCTGGAAGGTGCATCAGCCTCACCACCTCTCTTCACATTGTCTTACACCAAAGCTACATAGTTTTATGATCAAAGGGGGGCTTTTTATGGTGTCCCCCTGCATTTATTTCTTCCAAGAAATGTGCTAGCATTTCTTATCCTCCCTGATCATTAGCCAAGGCACAAAGGGAATCACTGAGGTGTTTTGATCTATTCTTCTGATTCACAGGAGGTCCAAACTTTAGTGGGCTTTTCCCTCATTTCAGCACCCCAGGAAAGTAGAGAGAAACAAAACTCAAGTTCCTCCATCTTAACCTTTCCAAACAATGTTTGGAGGAAGTTCAGTGTGTCTTCTAATAACTTTTTTCTGTCTTGTAAAACTTTGAAAGCAATACAGAGATTAATATCTCCTCTGAAAAGTGGAGCACACATATGAATGTGAGGACAAGTCATGCAAGATGAAAGATCATGTAAAAGTGTACCCAGTTTAGGTGTGTGTGCTGCTTTCCCCAGCACATTTTCAGCTTTTTAAAGTTCTGCTGAACAATCAGTTTTTATTGTTTCTGAACAACAGCTCTTTCTGTAGACATAAAATTGTCTCTTCTTCTTCTTTAACCAAGGTATATGGCTGGGGTTATAACGGCAATGGGCAACTAGGTTTGGGAAATAATGGTAACCAATTGACACCATGCCGAGTAGCAGCACTCCAAGGTGTATGTGTAATGCAGGTGGGTATGAAAATGTTGTGATATATGTTGCTGGAAAACCTGGTTTATTGAGAGCTTCTGCCTGATCTCCAAATTGTATAGTTAAAACTAAAACCTATAGAGCAAACAAACTGAACAGGGCTGGGAAGCTACTGGCCAAGGAGGCCTATTATCTAATTCCTGTTTTAGCTGCCGTAGCTGCTACAGCAAACTTGACTCATTGTTTTCTTGAGTCTAGGACACAAGCTACTGTTGAATCTGACAATGTAGTTAGATATTGGTAGACTTCAGGGGCAAAATGTGCCCTCTGTGAAGTAACCCTGCTACTTACCAGTGGTGTAATCCTAACAATCTGGTGTTTCATATCATCATTAAGTTAAT
This sequence comes from Intellagama lesueurii, assembly GCA_037013535.1. Taxonomy (NCBI): domain Eukaryota; kingdom Metazoa; phylum Chordata; class Lepidosauria; order Squamata; family Agamidae; genus Intellagama; species Intellagama lesueurii. The sequence goes on along the minus strand of JBAJHW010000001.1, from coordinate 188,250,148 downwards.
ATCAGTTAACTTCTAAAGAACTAAAAACTCAACAGCATAAGATGTAGACCATGGAGTTTAACAAATATATGCAGTAGCTTGCAAAAAAAGATTCAGTCTTTCTTAAACAGATACAGGGAGACTGAAGATGTTTTCCAATTCTAATTTTTTATGCATGATTTTATACAAGAGGTAACATGTACCAAAGTTTTCAGGTACAAAACTGCTATTTTGTTAATAGTTGGATTGTAGGTTTTCCTTGGCCACTTGGGATGTTTAGGAACATGTAAAAGGAAAAAGAGTCTGAAGTCTAAACAAGAGTAAGTATTCTAAGCTGAATAGTCTCCTTTTTGCCCTTGTTATTGAATTAATACTTTTTCTCTTGGGTTAGTAAGGTGAGGAACTGGCCTCTGGAGTTCCCCATCCACCTGCATTGCACACCCATGTGTGGATTGAGGAGTCTTTGGTTATCCCCTATTGTGGAGAAATTAGATGGCTTGAGCTCGCTCCCAGGGGCTAGTGCACAGCCATGAGGGTGCTTGGCTGTGCTTCAGGTATCAGGGCAGAAGGTTTGAGAGGGGACATATGGCACTCTAGAACTCTTCTCTGGCCCAGTTCTTTGACAAGTGACAAGTGAGAAATTTGGCTTTGTAAGGTATGAACTGTTATGAAGCAGCAGCACATGGTCTGATGTGTAGGTATGGTGTTGGCCATGGTTGTTTTGTAGCAGCCTCTGACAGGGATATGTGGGCTCAAAGGCTTTGCTGTAGGATAGTCAGGCATCCACTGGTTCTCATTTCTCCAGCGTTGCACCATTGCTTATTCTGTGGTGCATTGGATTGCCAACATAATTACCCCAAGACAATGGCTTGTGCATGTATTGGATCTCATCTACAAAATGAGAGTTCTGTTCTACACTGCAGTATGTGTAGATTGTTTAATAGAGTAAAATATGTTGAGTAGGATAAAATATCAGTAAATGTAGTTGACAATGTAACAGAAGCCTTCATAGGTACATAGATCTGGGATTTGGTGAGCTTTTCAAGTCTAGAAGCACTGTGGGTTATTTTTCAGTTATTAAGCAATTGTTGTACCAAACAATAATAATTTTTGTATGTTTTCCTCCGTACTTATTTTTATCTATATGAATCTTCCTGTAAACTGCCTTGGGTCTTGCTTTGGGCAGAAAGATGAAATAGAACTTAAAAAAATAAAGTTTTCATGCCATATGTGGCATGAAAATACTATGTAGAATTAATACTCAGAATGCAACTGGCGTCATCTTCAGATGGTGACTTCCTGTGTTCGTTCAAGCATATTAACTCTTACTTTCTTTGCAAACATCCTTGCAGATTGCCTGTGGCTATGCGCACACGCTAGCACTAACAGATGAGGGGTTACTGTATGCCTGGGGAGCTAACACTTATGGGCAGCTGGGGACTGGCAACAAAAGCAACCAGCTAAGCCCAGTGCAGATCCTGATGGAGAAGGAGAGGTAAATGTTGCTGTGACTAATCCTGGGGGTGTTTGGTTTATCTTCTGTTTCTGGGGCTGGAAAAAGGACTTGTCTTTTCCATGCAAGAAAGACAATATTATGCAAATAGAAACTCCACAATGGGCTCTGGGTGAAGGGCATCAACTACCTTTTTCTCTCCTCTGGTCTTTTTCTTGCCTCCTGACCTTCTCAAAGCTTGGTCATTTGAAGGCTGGAGTTAAATTCTCTCTCCTTTGAGCAGTACTGGCTAGAATGATGTAATTTACTAACAATACAATACAATTGGGACAGTACAATACATAAGCATATTACATCCATTAATACTACAGAATATCATGATTTCATACTCTGTTTTAAATCTTAATTATTATTAATTATGGGGCTAAAGCCTTATGAAACAAATGGCATTTGTTTCCCTTCTTTACTTGCTTATTATTAAACAGCTTAAAATAACATTAATTTTTTTTCCTTTTACACTATTTTGAAAAAGCTTCTATTGTACAATACATTATTTTCATTTGTTTAACACAGGTTCCCATATCTATTTTGCAATTTCCCTTTGTTAATTAATATTCTAGGTAAAATACTCCTCTTCATGATCACACTCTGGTTTCTCTGGTCTGGAGGGAGATCTTCATCTTGGTTTTCAGCATCTAATTCATTCCACACACTCTCATATAATTAATTGGTTAAATAGTCTTATTTAGTTAGCCTGTTTGGCACCCTGCTGGGTGCAATGTTTTCCTTATTGGTTTTTCCAGATAAAGGTTTTCTCAGACTGAGAGACTTCCACCACCAATAGTGAAGAGAGGAAATTGGTTAGAAGCCTTTTACTACACAAAAGAGACCACCATTGAGCTAATATGTTGTTGAGTCAGGCAGTCGAGGTTTCATTGTGCCCTGTATATTTCAATAGGTCTTATTTTTTTTGAAGGACAAAATGTTCCATTAGTAACAGAGGCAAAATGTAAATTAGTCAAGCCAGGCTTTCATAGAGAACCCAATGCTGCAGAGGGCTAATATCTTCCTCTGAAAGAGAGCTCCTGAACCCTCTCTGCATTCTTAAAAGAGAGGAATGGTCCAGTTTAATTCTACATCTCCATTTAGAGCCGAGGGAATTCCAAACAGTTGTTTTTTTCCTGCGACTAGGTTTGCCTATACTGACCTTAAAGAAGGACACGTTTTCATCCATCCAGGTCCTACTCAGAAATGATTTCCACTTTGCATTCAGGAATGTTTGCTTTCAGTTACTAGGTCTTACCCATTTGGCAGAAGAATGGTGATATGATTTTTCTGGATAGTGACTCAAGGAAGATCTTTTTTTCCTTAAAATGTACTGATTTGGTTTTAATAAATAACACATTTTAAATGCATGTAAGATGTAATGTTTATGATAAATAATACAACAGGTTTAACTTCTCATATGTCCGAGTTTTACATTGTTGTACTCACTAATTTCCCCTTCACGGATTGCTGCCTTGCCGTGGTGAAGGGGCTTGAGTAATTCAGAGAAGCTATGGGCTATGCCGTGCAGGGACACCCAAGACGGACAGGTCATAGTGGAGAGTTCTGAGTAAACACGATCCACCTGGAGCAGGAACTGGCAAGCCACTCCAGTATCTTTGCCAAGAAAACTCCATGGACAGAAACAAAAGGCTAAAAGATATGACGCTGGAAGAGGAACCCCTCAGGTTGGAAGGCGTCCAACATGCTACTGAGGAAGAGCGGAGGACAAGTACAAGTAGTTCCAGAGCTAATGAAGTGGTTGGGCCAAAGCCGAAAGGATGCTCAGCTGCAGATGCGCCTGGAAGTGAAAGGAAAGTCCGATGCTGCAAAGAAGAATACTGCATAGGAACCTGGAATGTAAGATCTATGAACCTTGGGAAGCTGGATGTGGTCAAACAGGAGATGGTAAGAATCAACATTGACATCCTGGGCGTCAGTGAACTAAAATGGACAGGAATGGGCAAATTCAATTCAGACGATTATCATATCTACTATTGTGGGCAAGAATCCCGTAGAAGAAATGGAGTAGCCCTCATAGTCAACAAAAGAGTGGGAAAAGCTGTACTGGGATACAATCTCAAAAATGATAGAATGATTTCAATACGAATCCAAGGCAGACCTTTCAACATCACAGTCATCCAAGTTTATGCACCAACCACCAATGCTGAAAGAGGCTGAAATTGACCAATTCTATGAAGACTTACAACACCTTCTAGAACTGACACCAAAGAAAGATGTTCTTGTCATTATAGGGGATTGGAATGCTAAAGTAGGGAGTCAAGAGGTAAAAGGAACAACAGGTACGTTTGGCCTTGGAGTTCAAAACGAAGCAGGGCAAAGGCTAATAGTGTTTTGTCAAGAGAACAAGCTGGTCATCACAAACACTCTTTTCCAACAACACAAGAGGCGACTCTACACATGGACATCATCAGATGGATAATACCGAAATCAGATTGATTATGTTCTCTGCAGCCAAAGATGGAGAAGCTCGATACAGTCAGCAAAAACAAGACCCGGAGCTGATTGTGGCTCTGATCATCAGCTTCTTATAGCAAAACTCTAAACCATATCCCTTATGAATACACAGTGGAAGTGAAGAAGAGATTTAAGGAACTAGATTTGGTGGACAGAGTGCCTGAAGAACTATGGATGGAGGCTCGTAACATTGTACAGGAGGCAGCAACAAAAGCCATCCCAAAGAAAAGGAAATGCAAGAAAGCAAAGTGGCTGTCCAAGGAGGCCTTACAAATAGCAGAGAAGAGAAGGGAAACAAAATGCAAGGGAGATAGGGAAAGTTACAGAAAATGGAATGCAGACTTCCAAAGAATAGCAAGGAGAGACAAGAGGGCCTTCTTAAATGAACAGTGCAAAGAAATAGAGGAAAAGAATAGAAAGGGAAAAACCAGAGATCTGTTCAAGAAAATTGGAGCTATTAAAGGAACCTTTTGTGCAAAGATGGACATGATAAAGGACAAAAATGGTAGGGACCTCACAGAAGCAGAAGACATCAAGAAGAGGCGGCAAGAATACACAGAGGAATTATACCAGAAAGATCTGGATGTCCCGGACAACCCAGATAGTGTGGTTGCTGACCTGGAGCCAGACATCCTGGAGAGTGAAGTCAAGTGGGCCTTAGAAAGCATGGCTAACAACAAGGCCAGTGGAGGTGATTGCATTCCAGTCGAACTATTTAAAATCTTAAAAGATGACGCTGTTAAGGTGCTACACTCAATATGCCAGCAAGTTTGGAAAACTCAGCAGTGGCCAGAGGATTGGAAAAGATCAGTCTACATCCCAATCCCAAAGAAGGGCAGTGCCAAAGAATGCTCCAACTACCGTACAATTGCACTCATTTCACAAGCTAGCAAGGTTATGCTCAAAATCCTACAAGGTAGGCTTCAGCAGTATGTGGACCGAGAGCTCCCAGAAGTACAAGCTGGATTTCGAAGGGGCAGAGGCACTAGAGACCAAATTGCTAATATGCACTGGATTATGGAGAAAGCCAGAGAGTTCCTGAAGCTGAGGCACCAATACTTTGGCTATCTCACGAGAAGAGAAGACTCCTTGGAAAAAACCCTGATGTTGGGAAAGTGTGAAGGCAAGAGGAGAAGGGGACGACAGAGGACGAGATGGTTGGACAGTGTCATCGAAGCTACCAACATGAATTTGACCCAACTCCGGTAGGCAGTGGAAGACAGGAGGGCCTGGCGTGCTCTGGTCCATGGAGTCACGAAGAGTCAGACACGACTTAACGACTAAACAACAACAACTCACTAATTTTTCTTTACAACTGTTAAATTTATAAAACAAAAACCGTACAACAATGAATACAGAAAAGAGAGATTCTTTATTTGGATTAGCCATATGCCTTTGCAGGTAGTACATAGAACATTTTAGCAATACTGTATATGACCAGCATGCTAAAAATCGGAAAGGTAAGTACATCATCAGTCAAATATACATGCATTCTCAGAAAAATGTAGGTAAATCTACAGAGAGTTACATTTTAGAAAGCATGTTCAAACTTATTTTAATTTGTCTACAAGAAGAAAAGATATATTAAAAGAAGATGATTTTAAGTATTGGCAGGGATTAATTAATGGATTTTGTAATAAAGGTAAAAAATCAAGAATAAATAAAAGATATTGGTATAAGACTCAAAAAAGTGGAGGTTTAGGTATTCCCAATATAAAAAATTATTACGTAGCGAATCAACTAAGATTTATTGGAGATATTATATATAACGAAGGAAGATTAATTTGGTGGGATATGGAATCTTCAGAAATACATGGAAATATTGAAAAATACTTGTTCAATGCAGTAAAAAGAAATATAATAAATCAGGTGAATAACCCCTTCTTAAGAAACATGTTAAATGTGTGGAACAGATATAAAAAGAAGTTTTGTCCTTTTACTTCACCACTAAAATTAGTGACTGAAATAGAAAATTTCCCAGCAAACTTGAAGTGCTTTGTTGATTTGTTTAAGGATTAAAAAATTGCCAGATTGAAGGATTGGATGGTTAAAATGAGTTCGAAGGATGAGATTATAGCTAAACTTCAAACTAATAAATTATCATGGTACAATTATATACAATTAGACAGATGGACTAATGAATGGTTGAGGATTAATGGCAAATGTAGAGAATGTACTACCCTGTTTCCCCGAAAATAAGACCTAACCTGAAAATAAGCCCTAGTATGATTTTTCAGGATGCTTGTAATATAAGCCCTACCCCAAAAATAAGCCCCAGTTAAGTGAAACCCCGCCCTCCACCCTTGTGCAGCAACCAGAAGAAGATGACATGACTGTATTTGAATAAGTGCAGATTGTTGTACATGAAAAAAAAATAAAACATCCCCTGAAAATAAGCCCTAATATGTTTTTTGGAGCAAAAATTAATATAAGACCCTGTCTCATTTTCGGGGAAACACGGTAAGTATGAACAATTTCTATCATCACATGAAGACATGCAGAAGGGTGCTTTGAAGAAGGGAGTAGTAAGTAAAATTTATAACCTAATTTTGGGTCAGGAGGAAAATGAGATTGAAATAGAAGGATTAAAATAAATTTGGGAACATGATTTAAAGACAGAAATTAGAACAGAGGATTGGATAAAAATTTGGAAGATGAGAGTTCTAAGATTAATGTCAGTAAGAATAAAGGAGAATTTTTTTAAAATTAATTTAAGGTGGTACATGACTCCGGTGAAATTGAACATAATAAATTCAGACTATTCTATGGCCTGTTGGAAATGTGATGAAGAAATTGGCACGTATTATTATATGTGGTGGGAGTGTAAATTGATTCAGAAATTTTGGAAATTGATTTTTAAGGAAATATGTGATATATTTGGAAAAGATATTGACTTGAACTCAAAAATTGCTTTGCTGTCAATTTTTGATAAGATAGAACTTGATTATTACTCAAAGGAATTGATTTCTAATTTTATGACAAGTGCTAGATTATTAATAGCTAGATACTGGAAAGACAAACATGATATCAAATTAGAAGATTGGTATAACGAAGTATGGGACATTGCATTAAATGACAAATTGACTACTGAACTAAAGATGAAAAGAGGGGAAATAAGTTTGAATATTTTTTATGCTATTTGGGGTAGATTTATTGAATTTGTATTAGTGAAAGGAAAGGGGAAAGCCTCTAAGCAACAATCAATACAATTTTGAAAAGGAGGTTCGTAATAAAAGAATTACTCCAAAGGGTCCCATGGGTATGGGGGTGCACTGGGTTTTAGATTGTTAGTCAGTATTTTGTATTGTTTTGTATTGATGTATTTGTTTTGGAAAATAATAATAATAATAATAAAAAAGAAAAGAAAAGAAATGGTGAAATTAAAATAGTTTACCAACCTGAGGTTCCTGCCTCTTCAAACATGTTCTTTTCATCCGAGCACTTGTGTTGTTGTTTAATTTGGGCCACCAGGCTTTGCATTTCTTTGTTGCATTGTTTACATTTTGCAGAATACCTGTTTTTCCCATAAGTAGAGGAACTTCATTAAAATATTTCCGTAGTGGGTCTCTTACATAACAGTACTATATCATCTGCATATAATAGAGCTGAAATGGATTTTGTACCTAATTTGGGGGGAAAGACTGGAAATGTCAAATACTCAACATGGTCTTTCATGTTTAAATTAGACAAGACTGGAGCTAAGACACAGCCTTGCTTAACCCCTTTTGTAGATGACATAGGATCTGTAAGATGCTCATCAGTAGTATACCATGTCTCATCCAATGTATGAAGACATTTAATTTTAAAAGTAAGTCTTTTATTCATAGTTGCTGAGGATAATTTCCCCCAGAGTCTTGCATAAGGTATGGAATCAAATTCTGCCTTCAGGTCAATAAATGTTGCATATGAAGTACCTCTTGCCTTTTTAATATATTTATCAATAAAGTGATAAAACAATTATCTAGAGTAAATCACGCCTGACTAAATCCTGCTGGTTTCACCACCGTATCTTCGTCTTGAATCCAGTCATTAATGTGTTACAGAGGTGCTTAGCACAATGCTTTCTAATTACACACAGCAAGCTGATTGGGTGATAATCTGCAGTTTTATCACCTTTTTAATATATAGGAACTATTACAGCTGTGCCCCAAATTTCAAGTAATAAGCTCATTTCATCTATGAGTGAAAGAGAAAAGATTTGACTGTTTACCAGAGATGAGGATCCATTGGTCTGTGGCACCTTTTTGGTCTAAAATAGCATTGGCCTTTTTGCAGCCACATCACACTGTTGGCTCATATTCAGCTTTTGATCTACAACAATTCCAAGATCCTTCTCACTCTTAGTATTACTGAACCAAGTATCCTCCATCTTGTAACTATGCATTTGATTTTTCTCCCTAGGTGAATCACTTTGCTCTTATCCCTGTTTAAATTTAATTCTGTTGTTTTCAGCTCAGTGCTCAAGCCTATCGAAATCTTTTTGAATTTTGTTCCTGTCTTCCAGGATGTTGGCTATTCCACCCAATTTTGTGTCACCTGCAAATTTGATTAGCATTCCCTGTATTCCCTGATCCAGGTCATTAATAAAAACATTGAGTAGCACTGGACCCCAGACTGAGCCCTGCACTAATCCACTTGTTACTTCCTCCCAGTTTGATAAGCACCCATTTCCACATTTTCCATGGAAATCCTGAACAGGTGTCTGTAGTTGGTGTCACAATAGAGTTCTGTAAGGAATCTCTAAAGTGTGGGCAGGGAGCCACTGCGATCACAAATCTATCACTTTTTTTACTGAAGCTAGTCCTCAAACTCCAGCAGTGCATAGCATTTGTGACCATGGGCAAGCCTGACCAACAAAGAACAAGTTTACTTTACTTTCAAAGTACTTAAGCATAGGTTTTGTGATTCCTAAGACCTCACAACAGGTATGACTAGATATGACTCCTCAATGGTAGCAAGCCAGTGACCGTTTCTCCCTTCTGGATTTAGTATAGCCTTGCTGTTCCAAGAGATCAAATCTTCCAATTGTCTTTAAAAGTATTTTTATTAAGAAAATAAAGATTCTTAGAAAACAGTTTTTAGATTGCAATAAAGCAGCAGTACAATATAGCCCAAGGCTTTGTGGTTACATGGAACTACTAATCCCAATTAACATAAGAAAATAAATAAATCTAAGTATTGCAAAGTGGGCTTTCCCTCTCCTTCTTTTCTACTCCTTCTACATTCTGTAACAAAGTGATTTTCCTCTCTCAAAACCTTCCAAAAAGACAAGCTCTCTTCTCCCTCTATCCCCCATCTTTTCCTACCTTCTTCAGACCTCCCCCTTCTCCTCCTATTCTCAGCATTACACCAATTAACTTCAAAGAAACATAGCACCATTCTCCTCCCAGATTTCTCATGATGGATCCCAACTGTTGTCTTCTTCATTAGCTTTGGAATGTTGCTTTTGCCAGCTTGGGGCCTCTTGGTCCGGCCTTGACTGTTATCTGGATCTCACTGTACCAGCCGAATGGCCCTTAGAGAAAAACAGTCTCATGGCCTATACGCGTTCCCAAGTCTTTCAAATCATCTTTCTTTGAACCTGACAGACTCCATTTTTCTTTTGACTACATATCCCATGCTCTCAAATCATCACAGTTGGAGTAGGGAAGGGTGAGCATGAATGAGTTGGAGCTTCATCTAGATGTGACAGAGATACTGTGGGGTACATAAACCAGATAGTCTTGATGTCTTGATGGAAGTATACAGCTGGCCTTGGATATGAGGATGAAACTACATTGAAGAGTCAAGACTGTAGTTTGGGGTCCTTCTGGTTCATTATTATCTGAGGATGTTGAAATGTAGCTAAGCAGATATTGGAAATTGCCAGGCCATGAGACACCAAAGTTACACTTATTTGTATTGATTCCCATGCATTTTTATATAGAGTTCACAAATACCAGTTTTAGCTTTTAAAGTCTTAAATAGTTTACTAGGCTACTTGAGAAAGTAGACAGAGTAATAAGGGGGTCCTTGCCTAGAGGAGTACCCCCTCAGGATATTAGAGATATGGTCCAGTTGTACTGGAGTGGAAGGAATGTCCCCATTAAGGATACTGTTTTGGTGTTTGGGAGGAAGTAGTTTTGTTTAGAGCAGGGGTCTCAAACTCAATTTACCTGGGGGCCGCTGGAGGCAGAGGCTGGGCCGCATCAGGTTTTCCACAAGAAAAGCTTGGTTAAAAAAATTCCAGTCTTCTCAAGTCTCTTTATTTTTATTTTTAACACAAAATAAGATTAAAAAATAAATAAACAAATTAAGAATTAATAAGAAAATAAATAAATCAGTAATAAATAAATAAAATAATAATAATAATAATAATAATAATAATAATAATAATAATAATAATAATAATAATAATAATAATAATAATAATAATAATAAACGGTGCGGCTGAGCAGGGGGAGACCTGGCGGGGAGGGAGAACATTGGGAATATATCGGCTCCTTTCGATCTCTGCCCAAGCCAGCCCCCATCCGTCCGTCTGTTCTTCAGGCAGCGCGGCGGCGGCGGCAGCTTTTCCGGGGCGCCCACTTCCTTATCTGGGTCGCGGAAGCCCCCCTGGAAGGACTCGGCCCCCTCCTTCCCCGCGGGACTCTTACTTCCGAGCAAGCACGCCAGAGGACTGGGCGGCGGCTCCGGCAGCTCCCCGGACCCCACCCCCTCCAGCTCAAGCCGGGCTGCCGGCGCCTCTTGCCGGCTGGCTGCAGCTTGCCCCGGGATTTCCAAGCCGAGGATGCACCGAAGTGAATGAAGTTGACCAGCAGCGAGGGAGATGTGGAGTGAGTGGCTGAGAGCGAGAGCCAAGGAGAGGGACAATGACGGCCCGTCACGGAGGGACTGAGAGGTGCCGCCGCCGCTAATGCTGTGGCTCCTTGCAAGACGGGGGAGGGGAAGCCAGAGCCTCTCGCCACCACCGGCTGTGTGTTGTGGGGGCGAGGGGGGAGGAGGAGGAGGAGGAGGAGGAGGGCGGGAAGGAGGAGCGGGGACTGGGGCCCGGGCTATGGCACTTGGCTGGTGGCGGGGCAGTGGCCGGTGCCGGGCCAAGTCTCGTTGCCGGGGGGGGGGGCGGCGGTGGCGTCTCTGCGTGCGGGGCTCCCGCCAACTCCCCGAGTTGCCCCTTTCCCTCCTGTCGCCCGCGAAGGGGAGGGCAGGCCTCTCGGCTGCTCTGCCATGACCTCCCAGCCACCTCCGGGCAGGGCTCGCCTCTTTCCTCGCCGGCGGCATCCCCAGCGCTGTAATCTGACCTGGGCAGCCGAGGGGCCTGGCGGGGGTGCCGCCGCGGGAGCGGCCACGATGGGAGCTGCCGGAGCCAAAGCAGCAGCACCAGCAGCAGCAGCACCAGCAGCAGCGCGGCCGTTGAGCTCGGCGGGGCTCTTTTCCCCTTGACTCTGGTGCGCCTGTGTCTCTCTCTGTCTCTCGCTCACTTGCTCAGTTTCTCATCACTCCTCCTCCCCCACACACACACTCCACTTTTTTTTCTTTTCTTTTTTTCTTTCTTTCCTTTTTTTTTGAAAACTGATCTTTGGCTCTCGGTGTGAAAGTGATTTGAATTTGGCTCGGCGGGGGCCACAAACTATCATCCGGCGGGCCGCATGTTTGAGACCCCTGGTTTAGAGAAACAATTTGTTTTTCCTTGAAGGGACATTGATGACTCTAGTTCCAAAAATGAAGTCTTTGTATTACTCATTTTGGAATGCAAACTTGGGTCTGTGAAACCATGTAGGACCAACTGAGACCTTGCTAAAAGAATGCCCAGTGTCATTATGCTCCAAAATAGGCAAGGGAAAAACAGTTACCATTCACTACTAAGATTCGTGTGAATTATCCATATGGCAGCAGGTCCTACCAGCAGTGGCTTTGCTACAGTTAAATAGATCTTACTGGAGGTTCCTGGTTGTGAGAGGTGAATTGCAGAGTTCTCCATTAATGCTTTGGTTAATCTGTGACCTGAACTCTCACTCATTTCTTCTAAACTTCTTGACAACTTTTTGGGTGGTTAGTTGAGGGCAGGCAGGCTGTAGAAACTGCCTGAATGGGAAAACCAAGAAGGTTATTGGCACATAACATCTCAGTACCCATGAAGAGAGCTGCCCCCTAAGAAATTAGGGTTTGTTTTTTTTATTCGGCACTTCATCGTTTTCCTGTGCTGTTCACCCAGTACAGCATAAAACGGTTTGGAAGATCAGTATACTTTTTGAAAATAGGAGATCTGTATTTCTAAGATAGATGCATTAATAAATTTTTCCTCTTTTCCCAGAAATAAGATTACAGGTATTGTGGTATCACCTCATGTTGCAAATAAACTCTTTATCCTCCAATTCAAGATCTGACACTATTTCTAATCTTTTGTTCTGTACAAACAGTATACAGAGGGATTATCTGCCTGTTTTTACTGTCAAGCCTGATTCTGGCCGTTGATGGGTCTGTGGTTTTCTTGCAGAATTGTAGAGATTGCCGCTTGCCACTCCACTCACACTTCTGCTGCCAAGACACAGAGTGGCCTGGTGTATATGTGGGGTCAGTGCCGGGGGCAGTCAGTGGTGCACCCCCATGTTACCCACTTTTCTTGCACCGATGATGTGTTTGCTTGCTTTTCTACTCCAGCTGTGATGTGGCGTCTCCTCTCAGTAGGTGAGTACTTGGCAAGGGTAAAATAAGGCAGGCAGTCTGTGGTCCTGCCCACATTGTTGGACTGCATCTCCCCTCTGCCATACAATGGTAGTGAGTGTGGTAAAATGACATCTAGAGAATCAAATTCAGCCCATCCTTGTTACACAAGAAAGTCTCTTATTATCATGGTGAGGAGTACTTCATGATGTTCATCAAAGGGTAAAAAACAAAAGATGTTCTGAGTGAATTTTCCCATTTTCAGAGGCTGGGTCTGTTGTGTTGGCCTTTTCCAATTAGTGTTCCCTACCCGTTTTTCTTACAATAGAACAGTTCATATCCATGAAATCCATGTTGATGAAACTTGTCTGCGTTAGAAAGAATGACAATGAGCAAACTCAGTAGGTATCCCCTCCCCCACATAGGATGGCTTGTCTTACTGGGATGTTGTAAGATTGGCAAAATATGGCAGACTTCAGAAATGCACTTTATAGTGTTTAGTGTATAAAAAACTTATTATCCCTCTTGTTGTCCCTTATCCTCCCCCAAAGCAGATCACAGTCAAGAACATAGTTTCCAGTCTCACAGTATGAAAAGCAGGCTGCTGAACTAAATCAGACCAAGAGAAAGTTTTAAAAAAGCATTTTTCAGAACTACTGCTGCTAGCTCCCACTAAATCAGGGGTGCAGTGTGGCAAGATAAATTAGGAGACCCTGGTTTATCAGTTAAGAGCATTACCAATTGCGTGATGGGTTCCCATTTGCAACAGGAGGAACTAAATAAACAATGAAATTTGATCCTTAGTTTGTTAGTATGATTCGAATTTGGATGCTTTGTCTTCTCTAGTTTGTTTCTTTCCCCTGGAAAATGCAGAGAAATAAATCTAAAACAAATAATGGATTCTTTCCTCTCAAACCAGAGGAATGTTGCCAGTGTTTCAGTGACATAGTATACCAGGGAATTAAGTTTCATGGTTTGTTTAGTCACTCCCACTACAAAGAACTTGGTTTTTAAAATCTTAATATGTGTTTAATTGTTTTTTAAATGTGATATTTACAGTGTTTTAAAATTGTTGTTTTATCTCCTGTCAGCTGCCTTGGGTCTCCTGTGAGGAGAAAGGCAGTATATATAAACAAATAGTAATTGCTTGTAACTCATGTGTTAGGGTTCCCTGCTGTTTGTGTTGTTCATGCCACACATGGGCAAAACCTGGCCTGGAATGCTGTTTTACCTGCTCACAAGGGCACATGCTGGTAATAAACCAACCAACCAACTATAGAATAACCAAAAAGGGCAAAAAAGCATGACTGGGTCTCTTGCCAGACATTACATTCCAGTTCCAGTAGCCAGAATTGAAGTTCTTGGTAAGCATGGCAACCATATTTGTGGATTCCTGCATGAAGCACTTGGTGCAGAAATCTAGATGAAGTATGTGTCAATATATTTGAATTGTAAATCCGTTCTTCTATGGGGCATGAACATTAGTTCTGTTAAACAGAGAGTTGTGTCTGTACTGTATAGGTTTTTCCATGTGTAGCTTGTCCTTTGGTTTTAATGCGATTATGGTTTTTTCTTTGCAGAGCATGAGGACTTCTTAACAGTGACAGAGTCCCTGAAGAGAGAATTTGACAGTCCTGAAACGTCGGATCTAAAATTTAGAGTAGATGGAAAATTCATTTATGTACATAAAGCTGTCTTGAAAATCAGGTAATGTTTGTGTATAACCTGAGGGTGATATATAATCTAGTGAACTTATTCATCTGACATTTCAGAGTGAAATCATATTTGCACCATAGGCAGCTTTTTGGTGAGTTCCAGGAGTTTGCTGGGGTGTCCTTTGGGTTGGTGTCCTTTCTGCTGATGTAGTACCTTCTTTGATACAACCCACAATAATGATATATATGTTCAAATCCTCTCTTAAAAATACCAAGGATGGTTTAGCACAGAGAAAAGGAATAAAATGACTTGATGAATGTCTTAAATTCTTTTTGTTTTTCTGTGCAAATTCTGGAGGGAAAAGGTTAATTTGCCTTGACGTTCTTCATGGTTTCTGTTGCAGATGTGAACACTTCCGTACAATGTTCCAATCATACTGGAATGAGGACATGAAAGAGGTGATAGAAATAGACCAGTTTTCCTATCCAGTATACCGTGCTTTTCTTGAGTACCTGTACACGGACAACGTTGATCTTCCTCCTGAAGATGCTATAGGTAGCCTTAGCTAAAATTATGGAAAGAGGAATGACAGATAAGGTGTTCTGGAAAATTGATTTTTTTAAGAAGGAAAGGAAAGGGGGAAAGAAATCCAGGAGTAGGCAGGTTCCCAATGCCACTCTGTACTTCACCGAGTGCACCTTCACCATGCCCTATGCCTCATGTTTGCATTTTTTTACATGGGAGGGCTGGGAATAAAATATCATGCAAATACATTAACAGCTATGGGTGCCTTTGGGTGTCTTGACCTGTCAGTCTTCAGTCCTGGTCTGGGGTAGCTTAACTTTAGTAAATGGAAGTAGAGCAGCTTGCTCCAAGTAAACTGATCTGGGATATCTGCGAAGCTGGAGTGTCCTCTCCAGAGCACGAAGCCTGGGTAAAATAATATGGAGGATAGGCTCTTACCCAAGCAGCAAATCCCCCCTCTCCACGTCACTGAAATAGTCCAATGGAAAGGCAAGAGCCAATACAGCTGGTTCCAGCAACGTCGCAGGAGTTGCCAGAACGGCACGAACTGCCTCCGGGACTCCGGCTCCGGATTTTGCCTCGAGGTTGACTCCTGAAGCCTTTTCCATCAGTGGATATAGGCACAAAGCAGTGGAGGTTTGAAATCGGAGTTTTCCTTCTCCTAGACGGGCTGCCTTCCAAGGCTGATGAGCCCCACCTACCCAGGGATCTGGGATATATGGCATATTGCTTAAAATGCCTGCTAAAATTTAAAATCCAGCTCAGTGAAGTATTTGCTTTGTGGAAACAAACTTGCACTGAAGTCCCATTAATTTTAATCAATTTCTGTGCCAATACATCACGGACAGGAAAAAGCTTCTTCTTCTTCGTGGCCTCTGTGAATGCACACAATTGGGTTTTGACAGCGCCTGCGCTGGTCTTCTCGGAATCTTCTAGAGCTTTTTTATAAAAAGTAACAAGTTAGAGTTGCCCCTATTGCGCATGCTCCACCCGCCTCAGCCTTCAGTTCCATTTTACCGCCTTTGCGATTGGAACTTCTCGGATAGAGCTCTTGATATAATAATTATTTTGGATCAATATCTGGCTTTTCGGACACGGACTTTGAATTCTCTCTGTTGCCCCTTGACCTCGGACTGTGTGACTATTCTTGGATTGCCGACTTCCCGCGTTTTTTCGAACGCCTCGCTTGCCTTGACTGTGGACAAGGCCATTCTGCTGGTTTCCCGGACTCTATTTATCTGATCGGAAACCGCCCCTTCCTTTCCTGGACTGACCTTCACAGTCGTGAGTCTTATTTTTTCCCCTTATTTCCTTATACTTTATGTCCCCCTCAGGACCATTTAGCAGGTGCGTGTCGTGCTCCCGTAAATTACCATTCTCGGATGGTCACGACTGCTGCCTTTTTTGTTTAGGGGATACCCATCAGCCTCAATCTTGCAGGCATTGCAAGAAATTTACAAGGGCGGCCCTCAAGGCTCGTCAGCAACGATTAAAACTTTATCTGTGGGACAAAACTCTTTCGGCATCGAAGCCTTCGGACATGGAGACGGCTTCGAACCCCTCTGCTACGCCTCGTTCAGAGGCAAACGTCCCTTCTCCATCTTTGTCGACTTCTAGACCGGTCGACAAATCATCAAAAAAGTCGTCTACCTCGACCATGAAAAAGGCACTTACCTCGACGTCAAAGACCTCTTCGATCGGATCATCGAAAGAGACTGTAAAACCAAAAAAATCGACGTCGACGGAAAAGAAGAAAAAACCTAAAGAACATCGTTCTATCCCTCCTGTCTCGGCGTCGTTACCATCGCCGATCCTCGAGGATTCCTCTCGGGATCGAGAGTCTCTGTCGGAAGCTGCGGCTTCTTTGCCTCCACGTCACCTAGAGGCTTCACCTGTTGGGCTCGACCGCTCACTGAGCCCTAGTCAGCTAGAAGATGCAACCCTATCTAGCCAGACATCTGCCCATTATAGCCCTGTTTCCACCGGGCGGGTGTCGATTGTACCTCTCTCACCGTCGAACTGATCGAGGCAAAACTCTCCACCTCGAAAAAGGACGGCCAAGAGAAAGCATATTTCTCCAGATCGATGTCGATCTCCCCGGAGAGAGGTGGTGGTGATACCTAAGTCGTCTCGACACCGTAAGAAGGGTAAACGTGATGACCCTATCTATGTCTAGATCGACCGAAAAAGATCTCACCATCGACGTCGAAACGACGACTCCGATACCGACTCGTCGTCGACGTCGGAGGATTACCACAGACGTAAGAAAATTCGCTACGTCTATGCTTCGACGTCGTCATCGTCTTCCCCATCCCCGCCTCGACGTCGACATCGACACAACGTCGACATCCACGTTTGGCAAAAGGGAGGTCCTAAAGTTACCTCCAAACCATCTTCAAGGTCGGGTCATAAGAATTTGCCATCAATCCGGGAGGTTCTAGACAAGGCTAGAAAGCCATCTACTACTCTCCTTTATAAATACAAATGGACTAATTTTCTCAAATTCGCTGAATCAAAGCATTTACAAGCTTCCCCTGTCTCCCTTCAGACTATGCTAACATATTTGCGTTACTTGTTTGATTCAGGTTTAACTTTGTCCACTCTTAAAGTTTATATCGCAGCAATAGTCTCCTTCCAGCCTCGGGACTCTGATTCAGCTCGTCTGTTTTCTCACCCAACCCTCAAATCCTTTTTGAAAGGACTTTCGAACATTCGACCTCCTGTCAAACCTCCTGTACCACAGTGGTCTCTTACACTTGTTTTACGCACACTTATGCGTCCCCCGTTCGAACCCATGGCTTCCTGTGATATACGTTTGCTGTCGTTCAAAACTCTATTTCTAGTTGCAGTTACGTCTGCTAGAAGAGCAAGTGAGTTAGCAGCTCTCAGATCAGACACTCCTTACCTGCAATTCTTTAAAGACAAGGTTGTTTTATACCCAGATGTTTCCTTTTTGCCTAAGGTTGTCTCTGATTTCCACCTTAACCAACCCTTATCATTACCAACTTTATTTCCTCAACCTTCTTCGGATATTGAGCGCATGCTCCATTCTCTGGACGTTAAAAGAGCTTTGGCTTATTACACTACGAGGACT
This sequence comes from Intellagama lesueurii, assembly GCA_037013535.1. Classification (NCBI taxonomy): domain Eukaryota; kingdom Metazoa; phylum Chordata; class Lepidosauria; order Squamata; family Agamidae; genus Intellagama; species Intellagama lesueurii. The sequence continues at coordinate 188,232,272 of JBAJHW010000001.1, read as the reverse complement.
AAGGACTTTCGTACTGCCCCAAGGCTTTTTCTCTGTTTCCAGGGATCACACAAGGGTTTACCTGCTTCGTCCTCCACTATATCTAGATGGCTTGTCTCCACAATTGCTTTGGCTTATGAACTACAAGGCCAGATTGCCCCACAAGGCTTGAAGGGCCACTCCACCAGAGCTGTTGCAACATCTACAGCGTTGCTACGTGGTGTTGATGTTTCTGAAATATGCAGAGCGGCCACATGGTCTACTGCATCCACCTTTGTGACGCACTACAGGTTGGACCTTCGGGCCAAAAAGGAGACAAGCTTTGGCAGGGCGGTCTTGACGTCTGTTCTGCAGTGACGGCCCTCCTTCCGGTAAGTGAGCTTGCTAGTCACCCAATTGTGTGCATTCACAGAGGCCATGAAGAAGAAAGAAAGGTTACTTACCTGTAACCATGGTTCTTCAAGTGGACCTCTGTGAATTCACACATCCCACCCAGCCTCCCCACTATCCGTCACTGATTATGTCCCCGATAAGTTCGGACTATTGTGGCGGATAAAATGGAACTGAAGGCTGAGGCGGGTGGAGCATGCGCAATAGGGGCAACTCTAACTTGTTACTTTTTATAAAAAAGCTCTAGAAGATTCCGAGAAGACCAGCGCAGGCACTGTCAAAACCCAATTGTGTGAATTCACAGAGGTCCACTTGAAGAACGATGGTTACAGGTAAGTAACCTTTCTTTTTTTGCTAGTGGAAAAAAATGTTCTGAAATGGGGGCGGCGCGGCGGGGGGCCTTAACTGTGTTCTGGGGTTGAGGCCATACCTGTCTTCAAAAAGTAAGAATTCAGTCTCATCTGTCACATGACCAATGTACAGAGATGTATTGCTTTGGTTCTATAAGATCAGAGAAAAGGATTTTTAAAATATGGCATCTTGATTTCAGGGCTTCTGGATTTGGCTACATCATACTGTGAAAACAGATTGAAAAAACTATGTCAGCATCTTATCAAAAGAGGGATCACGGTGGAGAATGCCTTCTCGTTGCTCTCTGCAGCAGTACGCTATGATGCAGAGGTAAACTAGAGCTTTATCTTGTTAACTGGGAGTGGTGGAGCCTTTTCTATTACTGTTTCTCCCCTTGAGCAAAAAAGCATCCTGTAGTTTTACAGACTTGAGAAATGGGATATTACTGATCTATACCTTCAGCAAAGAGCCACAGGTTCTTCACAGAACCACAAAAGACGAAGGGGAAGGGAAATCTCTCTCTCTCTCATTCTATGTTCTCTATCAACAAAATGTCATGTATTTCTCTTGTAATATTGATTGAAATATTGGTAGATTATTTTATACAAACTTGTCAAAATGTAGATTAAAATGACCTTGTGTCCTGCCTTGTGCAGGATAGTCCTTGATTTGAGGGGCTATTGGAGGGATAGACCTTCCTGTGAAGACATCCTAAAGGGCAGTGGTTCCCAGCTGTGGGTAAACAGGGGTTCTTAGACTGCAATTCCCAGAAACCCTGTCCAGTCCATCTGGTGGTGAAGGCTTCTGGGAATTGCAGTGCAAGAACACCTGGGTTACCCAGTTAACCACTGCTCAAGGGCTACCCAGCTCAAATCCAGTTCAAGTTATAACCCTAAGCAGGTGCCTTGAATTTCCCCATCAAAAGTTAGCACCTTGTCCCAGAACTGTGCACCTAGAAACAGGTAATTCATGCTTGCAATGCTGAGTTCTCTCTTAAATTATGGTAATTATAAGCTGCTTACGTAGCTACTTAAATTATGGTAATTATTTCTGAATTTGTATTTGCGCATTAGCATCTGCCACCATCCCACTGACTTTTTGTTATTTTGTGAGGGTGAGTATGTAAGAACCCACCTTCTGTGTCAATAATTCTGTAGACAAAAACACCACCATTCATATACAAGGCTGCAAAATTTGCAGAAAGGAAAGGTGTGGAGACTGAACCTGCTCATAGAACTGAATGAAAACAGAAGAATTCCAGACTGCTAACATTGTCCTTCAATGGTTATTACTGGTGAAAAAGCAGATGCTATAGGAAAATTATAACTATTTGATATGTGAAAATGTGACTCAGAATTCCAGTGCAGTCTAATAAATTCCAGACAGCAGTTGTTTCGAGTATTTAAACGTAGTAACATGCTTTCAAGTTCCATAAGTTTCCTAGACGATTCTGCCCTATTTGAGGCTTTATATTTGTAACTTGAAGGCACTGAATTCAAAAACTGTTTTGATCTTCTCATTTGCTCCTTAAAGTGTTATACATTATCAGATCCACTGCAATGACCTTGGTCTCTGAAGCACATGGACTTCCTGTGCTACTTGAGGAGTCAAGATCTTCTGTTTTTCTTCAAGACATAAAGCATATTTCATATCTATTCTTTTTCATTTGGAAGTCTGTCTTTTCCCCAAATGTATAAAATTTTGGCATTGATTGTTTGACAATCCATTGTTACAGTCACTAGAAAAACCATTTGTACCCTATTTCTTAATTACTGTGTCTATCAATCAAAGTGAGGTGGTTTTTCAAAGTGAGGTGGTTTAAATAGAATTATTAATACTCTCCAGAAAATATTTATAGCCAAAAAAAAAAGAGAGAGAGAGAGAGAGAGAAATAAAAGAGAGAGAAAGAGAAATAAAAATGCAGGAAGAACTTTAATCTTGTTGGCATCTTATTGCAGTCTTTCTAAGCAAGAGAATTCACACTTAACCCATTTTTCAACAGCAGGTCTAAGTTCAAATTTATTTTGTCAGATCTTGAGACATGGTGCTGCTGAAATCTTTCAGAGGCACTGTCTTTAGCTGATTTCAATACCAGAGAGTCAACTTAAAGTTTTGTGGAGAGAATATTGAACTTTGCAGATCCCTCAAAATAAACATCTCCTCATCTGCCATTTGATGCTAACTTGAACTTCCTATCTGCTGTTATCACTGCTTGAACTGATTTTATCTATTTATTTAATTAATTAATTAATCTCATTTAGACATGGGATATTCGTATTCGTATCCCTGGGGGATGCGGCGAGGGAGCAGGCTGGGTAGGTGGGACCCGTTAGCCTGGGAAGGCAGCCCATCTAGGAGAAGGAAAACTCTGATCCCAAACCCCCATGCCGTGAGGAGAAGGAGGAGGCGCCGCCATCACCCATGCGGCGAGGGAGCAGGCCGGGTAGGTGGGACTCGTTAGCCTGGGAAGGCAGCCCATCTAGGAGAAGGAAAACTCCGATTCCAAACCTCCACTGCCTTGTGGCTATATCCACTGATGGAAAAGGCTTCAGGAGTCAACCTCGAGGCAAAATCCGGAGCCGGAGTCCCGGAGGCAGTTCGTGCCGTTCTGGCAACTCCTGCGACGTTGCTGGAACCAGCTGTATTGGCTCTTGCCTTTCCATTGGACTATTTCAGTGACGTGGAGAGGGGGGATTTGCTGCTTGGGTAAGAGCCTATCCTCCATATTATTTTACCCAGGCTTCGTGCTCTGGAGAGGACACTCCAGCTTCGCATACAGCGTCGAAGTCCTCCATACAGAGCACGTTACCATAGTCTCTCAAGACTGAAGGATGCCTATGAGAAATCCCTGGGGATACAAATATGAATATTGGCACTACAGGTGCCTGGGAAAACCAGACCCTCCCACCTGAACCAGCAGGTACACTTACTGCCCACCATGTGCTGCCAGCGTTATTCTCATCACACCAATCTGGGAAGCAGCCTGGCTGGTGTTTCCCTGCCTCCCTGCACAGTCAACCGCTCAACAGCTGAGTGGATAGACTTGTCATCCCATCTTCTCACCAGAGTGATCAGCTGTTTGGTGAGGTGCTGGCCAGGCTGCTTCCCGGATTGCTGCGATGAGAACTGTGCTGGCTGCACACACCATATGGTGAGCAGTAAGTGGACCTGCCAGTTCAGGGGGGCGGGTCCGGTTTTCCCATGCATGTGTGTTGCCAATATTCGTATTCATATCCCAAGGGATACGAATACAAATATCCCATGTCTAATTTCATAGATAAGCTGCCTTTTTCCCCATAAGAGGACTTTTGTTCTTGTACTGAAACAGCTAAAGCTACAGGTCATTAAGAGGAACAAATTGGAGTGGGAGGAGCCAGGAAGGACGATGACTGCGTCTTAAGGAGGATCCTTTAAGCCACCGCTGCTGATGGGAGTTTTGTGGGCTTGAGATAGCCCAATTTCTACCCTCAGGAGAGGGGGTGAAATCCGAAGGGGTCCACCTGGGGTTCTTAAAGGGAGACCTGTCCCGTGGCCCCCTATCCCAAGGTTTGCAATTTTCCCTGGCGAAATTCCGACAGAAACTGAAAAAAGGTGGCGACGTCCCAAGGCTGCTGAGAGAGAAAAGGTAGAAGACTATTTTTTCAAAAAAAGAGAGGACAGACACTATTAGAAAGCGAACTTTCCTTTACTATTGGGCTGAACAACTTGGAACTAAATACAGATGAGAGAGGAGGTAGGGGCTGAGAGAGGCTGAGACGGCAAGAGCTGATCAGTGGAGGAGCAATAGAGCAGCCGCTGCATGCCAAAGAGAGGGGGGAGCGGCAAAGCAAAGTATATAAAGAAAAATGGAGAATCGCAGCGTGGGAAAATGAAAGGCTTGAGGTGGCAACTAGTTGATCTCTCAGTGGATTACAAAACCTGGTGGATTACAAAAGGTGGTTTTGTTTTGTTTTTTGTTGTTTTCCTTTTTTTACTGGCTTGTAGGTGGAGCTGTACGGCCTGTGTAGGTTTTTTCCCTTTCCTTTTTTTTTCCCCTTTTCTTTTTGTTGGACCTGGGACCCTGTGGTGGCGACGTGATGAAAAGAGAAGATATCCCTTTTTTTCCTTCTTCTTTAAAGTTTTGTTGACGTGTTGGATTCTCTGCGGGTATGCAAAGCTTGATAGGGCTGGAGGTCTACAAGAAAGCTAAAGGATTCTCCCTGTTAATGGTGACGGTGAAGGCATTTCTTAGAACTATATTTGAGACTTAAATATAAAATTTAGAATTACAAGCAAGCTGAAGAAGAAGGGATCTGACTCCTATTGGATCATTATTGGAAACTTTTATAAAACAGTGTTATATTGGGGTTTCTTTGAAGTTGAGGTGCTATGTGGTAATAATTTTTTCCCTCCTGGTCTCCTACTCACAGGAAGGGAAACAGGTAAAATAAAATGGCATCAAAATCGGGGGGGGGGGGAGTGGGAGGTCTTCACCTGCTTTGGAGTCCACACTGGCAAGGCTCACTCAAGAACCCCAGACTTCATTAACACAAGAATTGTTTGAAAAGTTGATGAATTAACTTCTGTTGATGGCTCAACAGACAGCATATTTTACCAACCAAGATAAAAAATTGGAAGAAATGAGAACCGACATCGCAGCAATGAAAATAAAAATGGATGGACTTACAAAAAAACAGGAAGAAATTAGCCTGCAGTTAACACAGATGAAAAAAGACATTACACAGCAAAATCAAGAGATACAGAAAACAGCTAAAATAGCAAAGAAATCAGAGAGGGGAGTTGAAGAAATTAGAGAGGATTTAGAAAAAGTTGAAACCAGAAGACTACAAGATGCAAATACAGATGGACAACGCGTCTCATCTTTTGAGACTGCAAAATGTACCAGAGTCCAAGATGAGGAAGTCCTGGAAGTAGCTACAAATGTCTTAGCAGAATGGTTGAATTATGAAAAGGAAGAAATTATGTCCAACATCAATTTCTGTGAAAAGGATTTCTTCAGAATATATAAGAAAAAATCAGTTACCAAGAGAACTACAAATCAAATTCATAAAGACTACATATAGAGATAAAATGTTGAAAGCAATGCAAGACAAACAGCTGATCTGAGATGGAAGGAACCTGAAGGCACTGAAACATGTTCCTTGGAAAATTAGAAATAAAAGGAAAATGTATGATAAACTAACTACTTTTTAAAGAACCAATTCAATTACTTATAGATGGTTAATTTCAGAAGGTTTAACATTTGAATACTGAGCACAGAGATATCATATCAACTCGACCATGAAGGCTGAACAGATCTTAGATAAATTAGGAGGCAAAGAAAGTGACTCAGATGTGAAAGAAGAACAAACAAAGAAAACCGCAGAATTGGAGGGAGAGGAAGAGCAATCAAAAGAAGAAGATCCTAAATCAGAGGAACAATTGGCAGGGGCAGCAGCACCAGCATTAAAAACGAAAAGTCCTATAAATGCAAGGAAGAAGGAATGAGAGAAATATAAAGATAGTCTAAGGGCAAGTGGAAATTATGTTCAATGTCAATGGTCTGAATTCCCCTCAAAAAAGAATTTTGCCATCTGCAGAAATTAGGGATGGATGTAATTTGTCTTCAAGAAACACACTTGAAATTTATCCACGCCTCGGAAGATGGAAGAACAGTTATGGTAGAAGTGACTAAAGGGAATGTAAGAGTATTGTTTGTTAACATTTATGCCCCCAATTCTAATCAGAAATAGTTTTTTAAAAAAATTATATAAGGAGACAAGATTTGGAGAATATGAGGAATGCTGTATTGTAGGCGATTTTAATGCAGTTTTTGACAGAACTGGACTCTAGCAAAACAAATAAAAAAGAAAGCCACACTTAATTACCAAAAGCATTCCTCTTGCTTGCAAATGAGCTATCTCTGGTTGATGTATGGAGAACAAGATATCCGAAATCTAAAGACTACACCTTCTTCTCAGATAGGCATCAGTCTTGGTCAAGAATTGATGCATGTTGGATTCCCAGAACATGGATGGATAAAATACAGGAAACACAGATATTGCCCAGAACAATGTCAGACCATTGTACAGTAACATTTGAACTTCAGACATATAAACAACTATCACAATGGAGATTAAATACAAACATCCTTAGAGATGAAGAAGTAGTGAAGACTATCAGGGAAGAAATGACGGACTATTTTCAGAGAAATTCTACACAGGGAATATCATCACAGACGGTATGGGAAGCCAGCAAAGCAGTTTTCCAAGGCATTGCCATTAGAATTACAACAATAAAGAGGAGGGAAAGAAACAAAAATATAAAGAACTTGAAGTAGAATTAAAGAAAGCAGAGGCGCAACTGAAGCAAAATCCAACAGCATCACAATTAAAACAGAAGATTCAAGTTGCACAACATAAACTGAACATTTTAATAACAGAAGACTTAGCAAATAAATTGAAATTTGCAAAGCAAACATACTTTGAAAATGCTAATAAAGTAGGGAGATGGCTGGCTTATAAGTTGAAAAAGGAAAAATCCAAAAATTTTATTTTAAACCTTAAAAACCAAAATGGAGAGGTTGTCACAGGCCCCGGAGAACTTAGGAGAATTGTGGAGCAATTCTACACAAAGTTATATACAGAGGGAGGCATGCCACCCAAAGAACAGAGAGAATATATTAAAAGGAAAAACCATATTAAATGATCAAAACATCAACAGGAAATTCTGAACCAGCCACATTCGCTGCATGAAGTTTCAGAGGCATTTGCAAAACAGAAAACGTTGAAGTCACCAGGAGGTGATGGGATACCTGCAGAGTATTATAGAGAATTTGAAGATGTCCTGGCTGTTCCATTTAAAAAAAATGATTAATGAAATACATCAAGAGAGAAAAATACCCAAAACATGGAGGGAAGTGGTTATTACCATTATACATAAAGAGGATACAGATGTGGAGGCCTTTGCAGATGACCTTCTTATCTTGGTTGAAAACCCCAAAGAATCAATAGAGGCTCTAACGTCGGAATTAAAGGATTTTGGCGAGATGGCAGGTCTAAAAATAAACCAAAAGAAAACTAAAATCTTAACTAAAAATATGCAAAAACAGGAGACAGATGAACTACTACAAATCACAAATTTTCAGGAGGGAAGAAAAGTAAAATATTTGGGCATATTCTTTACAAAAAAGTCAAGTACACTTCTGAAGGACAACTACCTGAAACTGATAGACGAAATCAGGAAAGATCTTTCCAGATGGGCAAATTTACAACTGTCAATGAATAGCAACAATTAAAATGAATATCTTGCCAAAAAAATTATTTCTTTTTCAAACAATCCTGATTATTTTAAAACAAACAATATTTAAAGACCTGGAAAAATGTATCTCTAAATTCATTTGGCAAGGGAAAAAAAATGAGAATTAGAGCTAAATTTCTGCAAGACCTGAAATCAAGAGGAGGAATGGGACTTCAAAATTGGCTGTTGTATTATAGAGCATCTGCATTGGTTTGGATTAAGGAGTGGATAACGTTGGGAAATACAAGGCTATTAAAATTAGAAGGACATGATCTGAAATGGGGTTGGCATGCATTCCTGTGGTACAATAGAGCAGAGGATTTTAAGCAGTTCAACAACCACACACTGAGGAAAGCACTTTTATGGACATGGAATAAAGTAAAGAACCAGATGTACAGGAAAATTCCACACTGGGTGACACCAGTTGAGGCATTTGCCCCCCCAAACCTGAGAGAAAATAAGAAAATAGTAAAATACAGTGAGATCTTAAACTTTGATGGCTCTCTCAAAACCTAACAAGAATTAGTGGATCAAGGAATTGAAATGGACTGGTGGGCTCGATCTCAGCTATCATCAAGATTTGTTAAAGATAGGAGGCGGAGCTTGGTCGCAGTGAAGCCAGCAGCTGCCGGGAACAGCTCCCGGGAAAAGCTGGAACCACCCGGTCTGGGGCCCCTCCAGAAAGGGGGGGACCGTAGGGGAGACCAGGAGAGGTCTCCCTGAAGCAGTTGGTGAGCCCAGATGGTAGAAGATTGGGCAGCAACCTGATCTTTCTTCCCTCTGAAAATTCACCCGAGCACAGATCGGAGACGGGAAGCCATTTTATGGCAGAATAGCTGTGAGTAACTCCACCCCCAATTCCCCGAGGAGAGGAGAACAAAAATACGGCTGAAAATACACAATAACAAAGTAAGCCTTTGATTTATGAATAACCTCATTAAGATGTAAAAGAAACTAGAGTGAAAATATTGGACCGAAAGAAGAGAGAAGGAGCGGCGAGTCATGCTGGTCAGCCTGCTGCTTCAAAGCTCTTAAACAGCAGGCTGGCTCAAGGTCACAGATAGGCAGTGAGACAGAAAAATTTTGTGTTTCTGGAAAAAAATCCCAGAGGAAATACTACTGAACAGGCTTCAAGGGACTGAAATCTGGTGAATGCTGTTTAGTCTGGATTTTTCTCACTAGTTTGTGTGGGACTTTGAAAATAAAATCTTGTCTTCGGAGCAGGAGGAATAAGCTTTTGGGAATTAAAAAAAAAAAACAGACTGTGAATCATCAGTGTGACGACATAATCGGCTAGATTGATGAGCTGGGGAAGCCAGGACTGGAGTCGAATGGGACTTTGAAAATAGAAGCTTGTTTGGTTTTAGAAGGAGGAATAAATATTTGGGAGCAACGGACAGTGAATCATCAGCGAGAGGAACGTAACCGAAGAGACTGAGGAGCTAGGAAAATCAGGACTGGAGTTTTGATGGATTACAACGATATCTCTTGGAGAGACTGGCCCCCTGTGTTCGCTGTTTAGTCTGGACTTTCTCTTGGTTGGGCTGTGTGGATTTTGATAATATTGCCACGGTTGAAATCCAAAGTGTTGGGCTAAAAGTTGAGCTATATATTATAATATCTGGGCAAGGAAGGGAGGATATACCCAGGGGAGGTATATAATATTATTTATACAAACCATACGTATTGGAAAGATGGAAATGGCCTCCGAAAATTTTGAATATCAACTGTTGAGAATTTTGCCAGATAAAGAATGGCAGGTTACTATGCAAATGACAATAATAACAGGATTTCAGCAGATAAATGAGTGTCTCAACCAGGTGGAAGACCTGATGAAGGGGAAAACATCAGAGGTTAAACAACAGCTAAAGGAAACTGTATTAACTCCAGAACAGTCTTCATTGAGAGCGATGCTAGGTAACATAGACGAGATTAAGAGTTACCCTGTGAGCTATTTAGCTACAATAGTCAGAAAAGGTGATGTTAAAAATCAGATTAATGTCCTGGATTCAATTTTATTTTCCCAAAGCTGGAAGAAAATAGAGTCACGGAAACAAGAGAAGGGTACTGAGAAAATATGGGAAGTGATAGAAATGGATACTTTTTCAGACATGCTGAATGTATGTCCAAGACAGAAGGAAATTGAAAGAGGGGATGTATTTTATAATTGGTCTCAATTTCCTGATAGAGTTGGAATAACTTAGATTTAAACTAAAATATGAATATAAGCTGATATTTAGAGGATAATCAAACAGTAAAAAAAGAGAGTATAAAGTTGTTGTTTTTTGCATTGAAAAATGAATAGATTAGATGCTTGTATACTTAATATGAATAGATTGGATGATTGTATACTTTGTGTTCTCCCAGCCTCAAAACCCTTTTCCCATCCCTTCCACTTCCTTTTACCTTTTGTATCCCCTACCCTATTCCTAGTAGTTTAAAAAATAAAATATTAAAAAAAAAGATTTGTTAAAGATAAACAACAAGGCTTCTATTTACAAAATACACCCTTTGATAGAATCCTTCTAGAGACAGAAGGAAAACATATTAAGCTATTGTATAATTTTTTGTTAGACTTTGATACACAGGAGGAAGTAGTGAAATCATGTATGATTAAGTGGGCACAGAATGTTGGGCACAATATATAGAGCAATGAGAATGAATATGGAAAACAAATATAAAATTAACTAAATCTGTTACATTTAAAGAGAATATTTACAAAATGTTTTACAGATGGTATATGATGCCCGTAACTTTAGCCAAAATGAATGCCCAAATATCAAATTTATGTTGCAAGTGTAAACAGAAGGAAGGATCATTCTATCACATGTGGTGGATTTGTAAAAAAGCACAAAGATACTGGAACAAAGTGAGGCTTCTATGAAACCTGAATTATTTTTATTAAATATTTTGCCAGACTCAATGGACCTTGCAAAAACATACTTAGGCATTATAACAGCCACAAGATTAGTTTTTGCAAAACACTGGAAGGAGCCTGAAATACCGCAAATAGAGGAACTGATAGCCAAAACTTTTGAAACTGCAGAAATGGACAAATTATCAGAATGGCTAGATGAAACAAGGAAAAAGAACCACCAGAAATGTTGGGAAAAACTACATGTATGGTTCCAAAATAGAAAGAGTAACGGATAATATAAAAAAATAAACAGTCATGTAGTCAATGATTGATTAGATTAATATCAGGTATGTCTGGAACGGATTGTGTAACATATTCAAAGTATAATTTGAATTGATCGTATACTATATGGAAACTATATTAATTATTTGTAAGGTACCTTTTCAATCTCATTCGCCTTCTATCCTTATCCTCATTGTTCCCCCTCCGTTCCCTATCCTGATATGAAAATTAAAAAAATTATTAAAAAAAAAAGAGGAACAAATTAAACCTCTGTCTTAACTCCGTAGGCATTACATTCACCTGAAGGAAAACTGTTTCCATTAATCTTGCTCCTGCAGGTCAGGAGGGCAAGCAAGATCGCTCTCGCAAGTCCTGTTACATGTGCTTTCATTTGGATCTATAACACAGTCAGTGCAGCTTGATTGCATCAAAATAGGACATAGTGTTGTTGAACTGAATTAAAAGAGGGATATTAATTGTTGAATCTTTTCTTGAGATGTTAAAGCTAAGACTCTATCTTGTGTCTTGATTAAAATTTGTTATAGATCTCATCTACTAAAATTCTTGCCAAACTTCTGCTAGCTGTATCTTTATATTTAGCTATGTTACTCTGCTGGTTCTGTCATGAACTACGCATTAAGCTTATTCTCCCTCTGCTTAATCAGTTTTTGGGCTGTCCTCAAACCGAAATCTCACACAAATTATTTAAGGCTTTAATTCTCAGATTACATTTATTTGCACAAAATTTCTCGCAGTTGCATGCAGGCCCGGGGCACTTCAGGTCTGGGGCTCCCCTCATACACAGGAATTAAGATACATGGCAAATCACCAAATTTACACATCAGAGTTCATTTATTGCATGTCATTAGACCTTATATGTTCGTAGAAAGGTTAAGAGAATTATATATCTGAAGTAAATACATGTATACATTTAAATACATGCCAGCAAAACTCCAAGTAGATTTTTAGGTAAGACAAATTACAAAGAACATAGCTCTATGGAAACTATTCTTTAGTTTCCATAGATAACAATGGCTTACTCAACAATTTACACAACCAAGTTAAACTCTAAACCTATCAATGCAAAAGTTTCAGGTCTAAGTACAGTAAGTTTTACCAACTTACAACTATCACACAGCTATATCTACAGCTACAGTATATCTACAAAAAGTCTTTCTACATTTGGCATCTGAAAAATCTGCCTCACTCTAGATTTCCCTTCTACTAGAGGTGCGGCTAGCCCCATCCCTCCTGGGTTTCAGGAAGCAACTTAAGATCTGGTCCTCCCAAGCCTTTGTTCAGTTTGTTCCAAAGTAATCTTATGTTCGCCTCCTGTGGGGTTTTTCTGCCATGAGCCTGTTGGATAATTGCACCCATTGGTTTTCATCTATCATGGTCCTGGGATTTTGTATTTTTCCCTACCAATGTTTTTTATTGCTTTCCATTATTGTTATGTTTAGTTGTGTTTGCCATCCAGAGTATTAGCTTTACTACTAGTTGGGTGGGATAAAAATGCAAATAAATAAATAAATAAAACTACAAGGGCTTCAGTAGCATCAGCTCTTGCTGACCAATGAGTATCTGATAAGGACTTTACAGTTAGTGCTCTTTTATCCCCTTCCAAAGATTTCATTAGATTTGCCCTTCTGTGAGTTGATATACAAAAAAGGAGTATAACTTTTGTATGAAACCAAAATAGCTGATGGCTTCAACACAGCAAGAGGCAGCAGACTGTTCAACAAGATTCAATCAGTGAGCAGCACAGGGAATGAAAACTGCTTCTGGGTTCTTACTTTTACATGCTGCCTGCATCCATCTGTAGTGACTGGACATATTGCTTGCATTGTTGTAGGACGGCCCTCTGCAGTTTTCAAAATTAATACCTTCTTTTTCTAGAAATTCTAGCAGAGATGTAGCCAGAACTTCAACCTTGTGAGAGCCACTCTGCAGGAAAGTTACAAACCTTTCTATCAGCTTCCCAGAAAGAACATATTGCACAATGACTGTTAGCTGGTCAACATTAGCCAGGTCTGATATTGAATCTATAGAAATTGAGAAGTACTTGACAGTTTTCAGTTCTGCCACATACAATTCTTAACATTGTATTTTGCCATCAGCAGAACAATTTCTTTAGAGATGGTGGCAAGTATGACTGCTTACCACTCCCAGGATTGCTAAAATTTAAGGTGACCCATCAGAAATGGATCAAATTGTGCAATAAATTCCATAATTCCTTTAAAAATTATGTTTGGATCCTATGATCTCTTCACCACCCTTAAATGCCAGGCCTCTCTCGGCTAAAAAATTTGTCATGGCTACAACATGGCACAGTGCTTCAGTCCAATCTTTCTTGTTTTCCTGCACTTGTTTTTCCAACTCTCTGTCAACATGAGAAAATTCCCCACATTGAGAATTGAACGTTAGCACAGAATCTCTATGGCCTTGACTTTATTCATGAATTTTCATTTTTTCCAGTTATTAAAGCCATCCTCGCTGAAAAACCTGTCACATCATCTGGACAGCTAAAGTAATAAACGACACCTTTCGATGGGTACCACTCTCTGAAATGAGCAGTGTAAACCATTGAATTCTTGAAAGAATGACAGTGCCCATCCAGTTTGCCTTGAACTGATTGATAATGGCATTGAGATTCTGGGTAGGGATTAGTCGTTTTTGTTTTGAAAAATCATAGCTGCTTTTGACCAAAAGGACACATGCTTTTCTCTGACAGGAAACCATGTGGCCAGGTCTGGATCACATGATGGCACCTCACTGTCCATGTCTAAGTATCTGTAGGATGTGATGATCTGTCGCCTTCAATATCTTGATTGGGAGATCTGGAACTGGTACTTTGTCATTAGCTTTTGTGTTTTCCATTGTTGAAGCAGAGAAAAATTTTGTAAGGTGTTTTGTCTTTGCCAAGACAGCAGCATTTCTTTCATTCCTTTCTTTGGAACTCTTTTGAGCCCCTGGCAGCTGAATTTTCTGTGGCATACTCTTGAGGGAGGGAAAGAACAAAGGGTGATAGATGTGATTTGTTAAGGAGGGTGCACCATTTGCACCATGGTCTATGGTAAATCCAGCACTGAAAAAAACCTCTGTGGTGCCCCCTTCCCTTGTTGATGCTTATTTTGCTTAATGGTTAATCCAGAGCTGAGTAGGGACATGAACTGGCTCAGGGAAAGCCCTGCTAGAAAAGAAAGATTCCTAAAGCAGAAGGATATACTTACAATGAACTTTCTTGAAAACCCTCTTCTTCCTGTGGATCAGAGTCATTGGTGCAGTGCCTTCACCCTGAAAGACTTCTGCCCAGTTTGCAAAAAAAGACCAGATATTTGCTCTCCTTGATCAGGAGTGGATCTCCAGTTCCTTCCAGCTAAGTGGAAGGAAGCAGGAGATCTGTTCCAGCTAAGTGGATGGAAGCAGGAAATCTGTTCCAGATCTTCACTTCAGCTGAAAGAGAGCAACAATAACTTCCCTTTACCTCTTATTAAGAGGAAAACTTATTAAGATACTCTGCCATCATATAGAAAAGCTGTAGGGCTTTTCCAGTAATCAGAGCAATTCTTTTGACACTACTCTTGCTCTGAGGAGCACAACATCACAGCAGAAGGGCACAGCTGCCACTGAGAGCTGTCTTTACTGTTATGGAATCGAAACACCACTCTGTTTTATTAAAGAGGTTCACAGTGAAATAAGGTTGGAAGCTTGTTCCACGGTCCAGTTCTGATGCTCACATCCCCATTATAAGCACTTTTGGCGGTGGACAGGGGTCGTCATGGGCAGCTACACAGCCTTATACACAGCAAGCTGCGATGCACTGTGTGTTCCAACACCTTTCTAGTGAGGCCAGCATTACATTTTTCAGCAGTTTAAGCTACAGTACCTCTTCTGTGTGATCAGACCAGACAGGCTAGCCTTCACTCCCCACGTGCATCAGCCTTGGGCACCCGCAACCCTGACACTAGTTCACCGGTTGTCTTTCCTTGCACCACGTTTGGTAGATACTAACCACTGCATACCAGAAACACCCCACAAGATGCTCTGACCCAGTCATCAAGCCATCACTATTTGGCCCTTGTCAAAGTCACTCAGATATTTTCGCTTGCCCATATTTCCTGCTTCCAAAACATTAAATTCAAGATCTGACTGTTCACTTGCTGCCTAACAGATTCCACCCCTTGATAAGTAACAATATAATCAATGCTATTAACTTTCCCTGTCAGTGTTTTTTATGTTGTGGCAGATCAGTGTATATTTGTGGCTAATTCTACCTTGCCTCCATTTGGGCCATCAGATGTCTTCATCCTAATCCTGTAGGGAAGATTTGAACTAAAATGAGAATCTCCCATTGACTTCTCCTAGTTTTTCAAAACTGCTCTACTGTCTTTTGGTTTGGTTTGGTTTGAGAATGAAAGTTTGGTTTCATTCTGTTATAAGTGGAAATAGTCCTTTTTGTATAGGCCTAGCTTGTCCAAACTGTTCCTCAGTGCCTAAAAAATCTATTTTTTTCCTCAGTGCTACCATGAGATTCATGTATTGAGATCCCTCTGCTTTGACCATCTAGTTGATTCTGTGCATGGAACAAATAGCATTTCAGAGAAGGCTGCCTCAGAGGCCCTAGCTTTCAATTTCCTTCCCAGTAAATTTTGGTTTGCAAGACCTCATGACAACATTTTTTTTATATTGCTGGTGCAGCATATATATGTCTAACTCCATTTCTGCATTATCAACCAGACTATCTAGATGGCCACACAATATCCACAACCTTCACCTCAAGTGGGCAGTTACCATGACATCGAATATCTGTCGTGCTATCTATATAAAATCTCTGTGGGCCAAAAGCCCCCTTCATCTCCCCTCCAGTCATGTTCTCCGTGCAAGAGGGTAACTGCTAAACTTTTAAGAAATTGTTCTCCTTCCCTCTTTCTGAGACTAATGCTGCCTTTTCCCAGTACCTGTATTCTCTTAGAAAGCTCTGTTGCAGGGCAGCTGTCACCTTGGAAACAGGAAACTTCTGTCCTCTCAGTGAAAGTGTCATCCGCAGATCTCTCTGGCTTTCTTGGTTGTTTCAAGTGAGAAATTTGGAAGGCAGTTAGGTTAGACTGAAGGGAAAGATGTTGTCCCTTGAGTGCCTGGAACTCACTATACCAAGGACACCCTTACCTCTTCTTCCCCAGATATGACGCTCAAATGTAATATGCTTTTATTTATTTAGTTTATGAACTGTACTTAAAGAACGAAAACAACCTACATAAAGACTAAGCTGATGATTAAGCCTTTGCCTTGTGTTTATACACAGACTTTTGTGTTAACTGTCTCTGTGGCCTTTATTAACGTCTGTCTTTAATGCAGGGCTATGTATTTGTTGTTTTACAATTTTCCAAATTTGTGTTGAGCCAGAGTATCTAGAGGAGGCTGAGATTTTCCACAACGATTCAGACTTTTTTGGCAATTACAGTGACAGTTCCTGTAGGATTTTAAAACTGGGGTCTTGAAATGTAAGTTTCAAGACTTCTAGAAATAATATTGTGCCCTTATTTTAGCTTCAGCTGATAATTAGTAAATTAAATAACTTCACTTCAATAGGTAAAGCCCATCAAGGATTTTTTTTTTAAAGGGGCTTAACTACTGTATGCTTAACTTCCTTTTTGACCTTAGATGCTGTATCACTTTTATACTCTTAGTTAAATCACATGTTTTACAAACATGGAACTGTGCTTTTAAGCAGGACACTTATTTATAAGTTGCATATAATGGCTGAAATCCTGTTGCTTAGTATAGGAAGTTGCAGTGCAGATTTAGTGAATCAACTCCTCCATAAATTCTGTTGATTCAAATAGGCCTAATCTCATTGTGATTCATTGTGCTAAAGTTGTAATTGACAATAGGCCCATTTGAATCCATGGATCCTTCAGATAAGCTCGACATTCATCCCCACTATGTTGCACTAGACTTACTCTAGTGCAACATAGTATGCTAAACAACATGATTTCAGCCAGTATGTATACCTTTTAGATTCAGAGTAGTACTATGATTTATTTTTAGTATCTCAGAATTGATTATCTTACATTTTTTATTTTTTTAAAGCTTTATGCCATTTATTTTGCCAGTCCTAATGTGTTACTGTGACGGACAGTCCAAATGTCACGCCTGTCCATCATGTTAGAACCCTGATGTGGAAGCCAATGACAGAACAGGAGGGCGGAACCAAGGGAGAAAAAAAAAGGAGGACAGTTGGGATCAGTTAGTATGGACAGTTATGAAGAGGAGTCAGGGTTATAGAGAAGAAGGAGTGAGGTTTGATGAGAGAGAGTGAGAGAGAGAGATGGATAGAGATAGAGAATTATTACAAATAAATATACTGGTTGAATGGAACATAAGTAAACAAGAAGTGATTTAATGTAGAACATAAAATATAATATTTCAGTGATTGTGATCTAATGAAAATAAACAAAGACCATCTGTGATTCTGAATTACCCTTTCATACCCTTTAATAAAACTAATTCTGTTATTGACAGCAAGTGTGAAAGTTTCTTTACTGTGTGGATAAAAGAAATCCACTGGTGGCAGCGAGAGAGAAAGAAGGAACGTCGCCAGCGTGGACCTGGGTTGAGGGAAACAAACAGGGACACGGGGTGTACGTCACAAAGTGGTGACCAGCGGCAGGATTCGAATAAGAGTCCAGTAAGGCCAAAGAAAAAGAGTAAAGTTTCCTGAGTCAAATATACTTATTAGTCAGGGAGGTCTGTCGTGGATGGAGTGGGTAACTCTCTAGAGCTTTTGGGAAAAGCTTAGTAGAGGGGCTCCTAAACGCAGATCGGGGACTAAGATAGGGAAAGACTCTGAGGGAAAAAGTTCTGTTAGAGGTTTACCTCAAGATTTGAAAGACCAGTAGGCTAGCTTTGGATCCTAGGCTCTAAGAAGGGAGCGCTGAGGGGACAAAAGCGGAAGCCAGGGTCAGACACAGATCTGAGGGAACTGGAACAAGCAGAGGCTTGAAAAACAGAAAAATAAAACCAATCTGAAATAGCTGGGTGTCTGGAGGCCAAAAGAAACCGTCAGATGCAAAGAACAGGGAGGCTAGGTGCCTAAAGTAACAAAGTAGCAAATCCGTGACTGTCAGCGGGAAGCTACAAAGTATCTATATATATCTCTAACTCAAAAAGGAAAAAAGCGCTTTAAACTGAGGCTTGAATTTGCTTGACTATATCTCTCTGCAGAATAAACCCACAAATCCTAATAAATACAAGTACTTATGTCTCCTAAAAGAGGAAGAAAGATTGTGATGGAAGAAGCTGATCCTGAGGAGACACAACAAGAGTTACCTCAGGAAGTTGAGGGAAATGAAGTTCCTATAACAGTGGAACAGGAGGGTGCCTCAGGGAGAGAAAACTCCCTAGAGTTTGAGAAATGGAAATTGGAAAAGGAATTTAAATTAAAAGAACAGGAATTCCAGATAAAACAGTTAGAAATAAAAACTAGGGCTGAGGCTGAGGCCATGGAAATGAGAGAAAGGGCTGAAACCGAAAAGAGACAACTGGAAATGAGGGAAAAAGAGATGGAATACCAATTAAAAATGAAACAATTAGAAATAACAGCCCTAAATAATAATAACAATAATTCAAATGCTAATGAAGAGAATTTATCAAAAGTAGACCTGAAGAAATTCCCTCAATTTAGAAAGGGGGATAATCCTGAGGCATTTCTCATTTCTTTTGATAGAGCATGCTGGGATTTTAATATTAAAACCCAAGAGAAAATGATCATATTAAGATCTCAAATAAGTGAAGAATTGACTGAGATCTATTCCCAAATGCCCCAAGAACAAGCAAGAGAATATGAGGTTTTTAGAAAACTGGTTTTCGCGAGATATGGAATAAATGCTGAGCACCTCAGAAGAAAGTTTAGGGCATTGACAAAGAAACCTGAGGAATCATATTCCCAGTTAGGAGCCAATATGGTCAGATACATGGAAAAATGGTTAGAACAGGCTAATGTTGAATCTCTAGAGGATATGAAAAATATTATAGGGCTAGAACAATTTTATTCGGTTTTGCCTGGAGAACTAAGATATTTAGTCAGGGACAAACAGCCCAAAACAGTTCAACAAGCAAGCGAGACAGCAGATTTTATTTCTGAAATTAAAAATCCCAAATTTTCTGAAGTAAAATTTAGTAATAGAAACTGGGAAGACAGAAGGAAAGAGTCCAGAGAGTACCACTACAACAAGCAGGCAACTGGAAGCCATCTTAAGGACCAACCCTCAGAACATAACCCTCAGAGGTATAAAAGCTTTGAAGAGAAGGGAGACAAACCCCCATACTTTGATCAAAGGACGGAGAAAGTATGCTTTGGATGTGGGGGAAAATGGCATTTCATTGCACAATGTTTAAAATTAAAGAATAAAGAGTTAGATCAACCGAAAGTAGGGGGAAATATACCCAAGAAAGTTTACTATATCCAAAAACAGGAAGAGAACTCTGAGGCAGTTAAAAATGGCGCAGTAACTGACCAAACAGAGTGTCAGGAAAAACTGCCACCTCTAGCAGAGATTGTTCACCGCTACTATATTAAAAGCAACATAGAGCCAATGCGTTGTTCTGGAGAAAATATTTATATTAATAACATTAAATATCTGGCATTAAGAGACTCTTGTTCTCAAATAACTTTGGAACAGAATTAATTAATCTACCCGTGGCTAAAGTAAATATAAATTATCAAGGGTGGCAAGGTTTATGGAAAATAGGAATTACAAATCAAATCCCTACCCCTTGTTTGATTGGGCTAGACTTATCTGAGCATGTCAAGAGTGTTTTAATCACTACATGCTCACAGACAGAAAAGATAGAAAATCCTAATGATAAGCCCAATAGTGAGGAAATGAAGAAAAACGATATTGGTAATAATTATATTGTAAAAGTTAATAATAATTTCAATCCACTGACCCATGAACACAGAGAGCGGTCTGTAGTTGATAGAAGTGGGAACTGGATAAAACATGTTAAGGGTGGTTTCATATATACACGCTCTCAAGGAAGTCAGAAAGCACCCACTACATCAACAGGAGAAAGTTGGGGAGAAAAAAGTTTCCTGGAGAGTCAGATTAATAATTGGTTTGAAGAGGGCTGTAAGATTATGGAAGAACCCAATGAAAAGAGTTTTGTCCAGGAGCAAAAGGAGAACAATAATTTGGAGGGTTGTTTAAAAGTGTCAGAAAATCACACTCTAATATTTCCTGAAAGTCCTGAGAGACACTATATGAACAAAGATCTTATACCTAAGGAAAAGTCCTTAGCAGTATCAGAGCCTAGCTTAAAATTGAATCCTGGAAGAGAGAAAAACTTACAGGAGGTTCAGAAAACATCATGCTGTCCTGAGGTTGTGAAAAGGAAATCTTTAGAGGGATGTAAATTGCATTTAGCAGAAGTAGTACCTAGAAAGAAACTGGATGAATTTGGGGGTGGGAAGAATGGCTTAAACCTTGACTTTCTAAATAAAGAAAAATCCAGAGATGTAAAGGTGGAGGAGAGAAAACTGTTCTTAGCTGAGAGAGTGAAGCCCCATGTTAAAAAGAAAACAAGTTTTAATGCTAAACGGCGAGCAGGGAATGTCCAGCCTACTTCAGAGAGCCGACCAAAGAGGAATCGGATGAAGGAGTCAGAGACCATCAGATGTAACCATGAGTGTCAGCAATCGTGGAATCAACTGGAAGAGGTGGAGATGACCAGTCCAGTAGACAGCGCACCTGACAACGGTCACCCTCTACATAGAGATGTTCAAAGTCGGGCGGAGCCAAAAAGACGACAGACCATCATCCGGGGACGGTACTCTACAAGGAACTGCAGGTGAGAAAACGGCATCCATCTATTAGGGAGCGGGAGAGCATGGACATTGATTGGTGTAGAGACTGAGATCTTTTATCGAAGAACATTGATGTGGATCCGAACTATTAGAGAAAATAAGAACAAAATGATGAGGTGGACACTATTGTTACAAGATTTTGACTTTAAGATCAAAAGCGTCAAAGGAAATCAAAATGTAGTAGCTGAAGCCTCATCAAGAAGAACAGAAGATTGAAGGGGAAAAAAACAAAGAACTGTATTAAAATGTAACTTGAAGAATATGGAAACTGTTATAATTAAATGTTATAAAATTGTAGTAAAATGGAAAATGATTAAAAATGTAGGTTGCATAGAAATAAATGGTAAGGAAGGTTGAATATAGTTATATAAGTAATAAAAATGGTAATAAATGTAATTTAAATATAAAGTAATGATATTAATATGTTTTAAAAGATGGAATAGAGAAAATATAAAAGTGTAAATGTATATCTGATAAATGTTTAAAGAAGGTATGGAAAAATTTGGTAAGTTCTCTCATAGGTTGTGCATGAGGGTAACCCACTTTAGATGTTACCCCATGACACGAACTTTCCAAGGGGGGAGGTATGTGACGGACAGTCCAAATGTCACGCCTGTCCATCACGTTAGAACCCTGATGTGGAAGCCAATGACAGAACAGGAGGGCGGAACCAAAGGAGAAAAAAAAAGGAGGACAGTTGGGATCAGTTAGTATGGACAGTTATGAAGAGGAGTCAGTTAGAGAGTTATAGAGAAGAAGGAGTGAGGTTTGATGAGAGAGAGTGAGAGAGATAAGATGGATAGTCAGAGATAGAGAATTATTACAAATAAATATACACTGGTTGAATGGAACATAAGTAAACAAGAAGTGATTTAATGTAGAACATAAAATATAATATTTCAGTGATTGTGATCTAATGAAAATAAACAAAGGCCATCTGTGATTCTGAATTACCCTTTCATACCCTTTAATAAAACTAATTTTGTTATTGACAGCAAGTGTGAAAGTTTCTTCACTGTGTGGATAAAAGAAATCCACTGGTGGCAGCGAGAGAGAAAGAAGGAACGTCGCCAGCGTGGACCTGGGTTGAGGGAAACAAACAGGGACACGGGGTGTATGTCACAGTTACATTGTGAAATGGTGTGCATTTGAAGTGCACACTTCAAATGCAAGGGCATTTGAAGTGCTTGATCTGTGTAACATGACAATTTTTCAACAGCATTTTAAATGTAAAACAAATGCATGCAAAAGAAGACACATATTTTGTATTGGAATAAAGAGCACTTCCAATACATGTTTGCTGTACACTGGAGTTTTTACTCTATAATTTATTTCTTAAATGTGTTGCATCTTCATAATGAACAGAAGGAGAGCCATGGTGGATTTTACCAAAGTCCCATCTAGTCCTGTATTCAGTTACAAGCAGAACATGAATGCATGCAGTCACTCTTCCTTTTAATGTTTCCGAAAAGCCAGTACAATACAGACCTACTGACTTTGATCCTAGGAATACTATACTAGTAGCCATTGATGGCAGCAACATTGCCATGAGTTTGTCATAAAGTCACCCAATTTGGCAACTACCACTATACCTTGTGGTTGCAGATTCTATAGTTTAATGTATCCTGTGCAGAAATTCTTCCTTTGATTAGTCCTGACTTTTCTGCCCTTTAGCTTCAACAATTGACCAAAATAATTGTGAGGGACCGAGGACATAGTCTCCTTAGTCAAGTGTGTAATTTTATACAACCCTCTCACATCCCCTGTTGCTCAGCATTCTTTCATAAAAACCCTAAATGTGCTAACCTTCCTTCAAGGGGGAGCTGCTCCATTCTGTTAACAGCTTTCATTGCAGGTTTTCGTACAACTGTACAACATATTTTTTGAAAAGGAGTGACTTTTTTGAAAAGGAATGCATGGTATTCCTTGTATGACTGTACCATTTATTTGTTGAAAAGCATTATGATTCTGACCATTTTATTTTCACTTCATTTTTCCACCTGAAAATGATAGTTCTTAACGACACCTTCTGCAGTCAACACAGGTACAAATAATTCACTCAGCTTCTCTGCAGTTTTTTTTATCCTCCTTTAATACTTATATCTCTGTAATCAAATGGCCCAACTGTCCTTCTAACTAGCCTCCTGCTTCTGCTGAATATAGAACATTATCTGTCTTAATGTTGTCAGTATGTTCTTCAGAAACCCTTTGTGTCTCTGTTTTCTGTCTGTTTTGTACACGTTTGTGTGCCCTCTTGTCCTCCTTCCTCTGAAGGGAGGCTCCTTTTCTTTGGCAGGTGCCTTGACATTCGTCATTAACAGTGCTTGCACCTGCTGGTATTTGGTGGTGCCTTTTGTTGTAAATAAGAAATAAAAAATTAATCTAGTTTCTTTGTTTCTCTGGCAAGGTCCTGGAAGAGAAAAGAATTGGAGAGAACCCACAAAATAAATTTCCAAATAGGAAAAGAGGTTAATTTAAAAGAGATAGTTAGTCTTGCAAGACAAAGCGCTTTGTTCTGAGAACAAAAATACAAGCAGCTCAATTTGATACAGAAGAGCATACATACTATATAGGATTCTTCCCAAAACAAAGCTGGTTGTGTAATGCGGGTGACAGCAGAACAACTTCTGATTTTCTGCAAGCAATCCTGATGTAGAGTTACATATGTGTTCTGTTGTTGTTACTGTTGTTACTTTGAGGTGCCACGAGTATGGCCTTGATAACCCTTTTTGCCTTACTCTGGACAATAGTCAAACAACAAGGGCATTATGTAAATATGGTCACCCCATCTTCACATGTTGCATCTGGTGTGATGTATTGGAATGCTGACACAGCTCTTCTCTTGGAAGGATTGTTACTTCCCTTGCTTGGCCTTTTAGACTCCTGGTGTAGGTGAAGGAGACAATTTTCCCCCAGCTGCAATGCTTAATGTTTTGGGAGGCATTACTTTTAAAGAATGCTGATTCTGAGTTTCTGAAGCTAATAAGGCTTTTAAAGAAACACACTATTGGAAAAGAAAAAGGGGATCAATATATTTTCTAATTTCCGTAACACTTTCTTGACCTGCAGTAGACATTCTGAACTTCTGTTGTGATACTAATGAAGCCCCAAACATTGTGGAGAGACCACAATGAGTATCTACTCAAGCACTTGACTATGGTCATGGTTTCTAACTGATTCAGTAACTGTAAAGAACACTTGCAATATATCCTGGGTGCTACTTAAAATCAGAGCTAGAGTCACTTCCTTTCCAGTTGATTCCATGGCCAGCTGCTCTAGGACATCGTCATGCAACATACAGAAAATTTACCTTTGTTACAAACAGAGCACACATTTATCCTATCTGTGAAGTGAACAATTACTGCAATACTTTCTTCTCTTAATGTTTCCCTGACTTCATTTTCTGTGTCAAGATCACCTTGAACATTTGGGTCAAGGGGGTAAAAGCATGTCCCCTCTACTATAGCACTTTGGAAGCCTCTAAGATACTTGTATTGTAAAGAGAATATATGAACTGAAAATTGTACTAACTACAAACCAATCATTTGGTGTAACCAAAAAATATTAAAATCTGCCTCTGTTAGCTGTTCCAAGGTGTAATTGCATCTGTATGAAGAAAGCGTTTGTGACACATCAGTAGGGGGAAAATCCCATATTGTTTGGTTGTGGGTGGGAGGAAGAGTTGCAATACGCCTGATCTGAAAAATTATTCATTAAGTCTTGATTACTCAATGTTGCAATGCTATATTTACCATGGCTTAGCGACAGTATATTACATTTTGAAGTGAAGGAACCTTTTCAACAGTCTAAGTGGTTTGACACTGAGACCCAAAAACAGATCCAAAACTGCCAGAAGCTGTGTTGATCCACTTCTTTCTCTGTATGTCTCACCCTCCTTCCCCCCTCTATGTATATTCACTGAGGATTTTCCAGGAGGGTCCCTCCCTCCAGCACTAGGGAGAAGGACTTTGAACTAAAACTAAATTTTGAATAGACCACAGAAATGAGTGAGATTTGTTAATTAACACTAACATACATCCCACTGATTTTAATGGGTGTACTCTAGTTGGGTCTAAAAATGGATTTGACCCTTTAGTCGGTAAACTAGTTCTATGTCCCCACCCCTTCCCTGCTATTGTGAGGATTGCAGCTAAGCTCAGAGAGAACAAGGAAATCTGAGGGGGTGGCAGAAGACATACTAGTTCCTCTAGTGCAGAAAATTAAGCTCTGCAAGCCTCGATTCTACTGTAACATGTTTTTAAATTGTGAATACCAAAACACAAACACCCCAAACTAACAGCATCTTGTTTTCATTATCAGCAAAGTTAATTAAAAGCTTTTTGTTTTGTGTCTAGGATTTAGAAGAATTCTGCTTTAAATTTTGTGTCAATCACTTGACTGAAGTCACTCAAACTGCAGCTTTTTGGCAAATGGATGGTTCTCTGCTAAAGGAATTCATTGCTAAAGCCAGTAAATATGGAGCATTTAAGAACTGAAAGATGTACAGGTCTGTTGGAATGGTGCCACTACAACTTGTGTGATTTCATGTGCTTCTCTCCAGTTCTTGTCAATGAAGAACTGACAAGAACATGTTGCATAAAGGCACTTGTCCTGCAGCTAGGCTCTCAGGTGATCTCCACATCAAGCAGTATGTATTTTGTTTGGCTTTTGTTGCTCTAGATAGCATATGCTTCTATCGTTTTAAACAGCTTTGGGGAGGAAATAAAAATATAGGAGGAACAAAAATTGGAGAGTAAGAATTAAAAAAATAGTAATTTTTTTGTGCTGCTGTTGGGTTTTCCCAATAATGGCCTGTTAATTTATTTGGCTTGATTTATTTTCAGGCAGTATTAAGATAGCTGGCACCAAGATGCTTCACTGCACAATTAAGTATTGTCCAGTATTTTTCCTTAATTTCTGTTTGCATATAAATGAAGTTTCCATGATCTCTCAGTACCCAAAGGCTTCAACTGTCTTGTAAAATGATAAAATATATTTGAGTCTATATAACTAACTTTTGAAGACTCAAAGATTATTAGTGTTTACTAATGTAATTGGGATTATGTTACTGTTTCCACATCTCTTTTAACACTGAGTCTATCAAATTTATGTGGAAAAGAACATTGTCCTGAGGGCCCTAATGTTGTTAAAAGCAGGTGACTGCAGGAAAATGCATTGAAATTCTGTATATATAATAAACTTGTTTGCAAATTATATGTTTTGATTTTATATATTAAAATTATGTTAACAATTATTTTTACATGAGAAGTGTGATTTGTAGACAAGGCTGCTTCTGGGATTGTGGGGAATGCTGAATGGTCTGCACAGTTCACCTACTGACATTTTTTTGAGACATTTCCTGAAAAGAAGTGGACTTACTAACCTGTGCACTGCTAGAAAATAGAAGTGGATAGCGGTGAATTGGAGAAACCCTTAAAAAGTCAGGACTCAACTTTATGGGACTGCCTCCCTTTAAAGACAGCTTATCATAAGGCATTCAGTTTCATCATTAGAGATGTGTTGTTTCCTTCTTGATTCTACCCCTGCTTGGTTTTATTGTTGTTCCTTGTTGAATCCCTGAATTAAGAACCTTCTCAGGTAAACTACCACAGAGGAAGCATGTGGTTTCTTTTCTCCTGTCTTGCTACAGTCCTAGCGGCAGAGTAAATGTCAAAGGTCAGGAAATGTTACAGCATTGGTGATGGATAATTATGAACTCTTTGCTTAAAATCCTCTCACAAAAGAAATCCAACCAGTTAATTCCAGTGCTAATGCTACCAGGAATTTCTAAAGTTTGCAATCCACTTTAAAAAAACCCAACAACCTCTGGAACTGATATATTGAGGGCCTGGCAAATGGAGCACTATGCAGGAAGATTTTGTGATAACTTCTCAGTGACCTCTTCATAACCAACATAACCCTCTAACTTTTCATCATAAAACTTGCTCTCCATGCAACTCATCTTATTTTTTTGCTGTCCCTCGACAGTCATCTGTCTTAAAATGGCAGTGTTCAAAACTAGATGCAATATTCCAGGTGAGATCTAACCAAATAATTTACCTTTACTTTTGTTGATACAGCCCAAAATCACACTGGATTTTAAAAAACTACCTTTTTGTGTTATGTTTAGCTCAGAGGTGTCAAACTCAATTTCATCTTGGGCCGCATCGGCATTATGGTTGCACTCAAAGGGCCGGTTGTATCTGTAAGACTATATAAATGTATCTACTCTTTATCATATTAAATATAATCCTCCTCATTCGATTATTACTGGTTTTAGTAATAATGTAAGTAACAACTAGCTCTGAAAGTAAACGTCTATTATCGAAGTCTAGAAATAATGGCAAGCAGATATTCAAGTCTACAACTATTGTACAATTTATTGAAAAGTAAGTTTTAGTAACAGAAATATATTTTTTAAATCATCAAATATTACCAAGCACTGTTTATTATGTTAACTTTGTTTAATTGTTTGGTCCCAGTTGAGACAGGGAGAACTATGACAAAACAAATAATTGCTGCGAACAAAAAAAGGTGAACATGGAAGTCAATCTGCTGCTTCAAGTTGGGGTGTTAACCCCTTTTTTTATTCCGAAGTGCAAGGTATTGGTAGAAGCACTTTTGGGGTTGTCCCCTTTATCAGGCTGCAATCTGTGGCATATAAAATTGATAAGGTTATGTTGCCTGGCCCTGTACAAGTAGATCCCACCTCACCTTGAGACACCATATCAAACACCTTCCTCATCCACTGATCAATTTCTGTATATAACAAACACAAAACAAATGAAATGAAAGAGCAACAATTAGAATGCAAACATTGTTACATTGTACTTATTGGAAATACATTTTGTGATTTTGTATATACCTAAATGTTTTTTAAAATTATCTATTTGTTTTCTGACCAGATACCTGACACCATTTTTCTGAGGTCAGTCCGTCGATGTCTGACTTTAGGTCTTGTGCAGTAGCAATCTGTAAAACAGTGTGGAGGTTGTCATCGGTGATGCATCATCTGTGCTTGGTCTTGTTCAGATTCATGACTGAAAACATTTGTTCGCATAGGTAGGTGCTCCCAAACATAGACAGAAGACGGGCAACTTGAAGTCGGAGCTGTGGCGGTAAAAGTCCTCGATTACAGCATCCTGGAACTTCGCTCTCAGGCTGCTGTTGCACTGAAGTTCTATTAATTCCATCTGAAGGTGATGTGGTGCACTGTCAACATCGATAGTGAAAGGATTGGCAAAGTTGGTAAAGTTTAAGTGCTGTTCCTTAAAGTCAGAGAAGCGCCGATCCGATTCATTAATCAGCCGATCCACTTTGGTAGCCAATCCAGCACATGAAAAAACACCCGGGAATGAGGTTGAGATGTTCTGACAGATAGGAAATTGGGAAAGACTGCCTTGTTCAAGCTGGCACTTCCATAGACGCATTTTTTCCTGAAAAGCTGTGATTGCATCATACATTGCCGTTATGACTTGGTTGCGTCCCTGCAGCCTCTGATTCAGTTGGGCAAGATGCTCTGTTATGTCACACAACATGGCAAAATCACATAGCCAGTTTGGATCTGACAGTTCCCTTTAGTTTGCATGAAAAGAGCAATTTCTTTCAAAAGCTAAAAAAATCGCTTGAGAACGGTGCTCCTACTCAGCCACCTTGCTTCTGTATGGTATGGCACATCTGTATGTTCTGTGCCCACCTCTTTCAAAAACAGTTGGAACTGACGATGATCAAGGCCCCGAGCATGAAGGAAGTTCACAGTTTTCGTGACTGTGGTCACTGTTATCCAGTTTCAGAATCTTGCCACACAGAGCTTCTTGGTGGATAATGCAGTGGTAAGTTATTAGAGGTGTGTGGCAGTTAGTTTTTTGCATTTTCTCTTTCAACAGTCCAAACAAGCCAGTTCTTTGTCCACACACTGCAGGTGCGCCATCAGTAGTAAGCCCCACCAACTTTTTCCAAGGCAATTTCATTTTACTTTGAGACTCCTCCACTGCATTGAAGATGTCCCTCCCAGTTGTTGTCCCAAGCATGGTGACCACATCCAAGAGCTCCTCACTGATGGACAAGTCTGCCCTCATGCCTCTTACAAAAATGGCTAGATCAGCTGTATCAGTATTGTCAGTGTTTTTGTCCACGGCTAATGAAAATGCCAGATAACTACTTGCTTCTTCAGCCAGCTGTGTTGACAGATTACTTGCTAGTTCCCTGACTTGGGCTGCGGTAGTGTTTCTTGACAAGCTGACATTGTTAAAAGCCTGTCTCTGCTCAGGGCACAACTGTTCGCATGCCTTCAGCATACACTGCACCTTCTGAAAAGCACTTTGAAGCTCAGGCGATTTCTTCAGCTACAATAAAGCTGGCTTTCACTGCTGCATCAGGTGGGAGCTTCTAAAAGAAGAAATTCTAAATACAGAACTACAAACAATTCCAACAAGAAAAAAATGTGGGAGGCGGCAAAAAGGGCCAATCTGGCTTCACAGAAAGCTCAGGGAGGACCTAAAAAGCAAAAAATACATGTACAGGAAGTGGAAAGGAGGCCAGGCCACCAAGGAGGAGTACAGACAAGTAGCAAGGAAATGCAGGGATGGCATTAGGAGGGCATAAGCTGAGAATGAGCTGAGATAAGCTAGAGACACTAAAAGCAATTAAAAAGCATTCTTCAGGTATGTGGGTAGCAAAAGAGAAACAAAAGACATAGTGGCACAGCTCCGCAATGGAGATGGTAAAATGATAACAGAGGACAAAGAAAGGGCTCAATTTTATATTTTAGTTCCATATTTTCCCATTGTTTAGTCGTTAAGTCGTGTCCGACTCTTCGTGACTCCATGGACCAGAGCACGCCAGGCCCTCCTGTCTTCCACTGCCTCCCGGAGTTGGGTCAAATTCATCTTGGTAGTTTCGGTGACACTGTCCAACCATCTCGTCCTCTGTCGTCCCCTTCTCCTCTTGCCCTCACACTTTCCCAACATCAGGGTCTTTTCCAGGGAGTCTTCTCTTCTCATGAGATGGCCAAAGTATTGGAGCCTCAGCTTCAGGATCTGTCCTTCCAGTGAGCACTCAGGGTTGATTTCCTTCAAAATGGATATGTTTGTTCTCTTTGCAGTCCAGGGGACTCTTCCCATAAGACAGACTATAAACTTCCAAACAAATTGGAAGTCCAAGTTGGGGGGGGGGGGGGAGGAAACAGGATTGCAGCTGGAAATTGATAAACAAATAGTCAAGGAATACCTTACCACCTTTGTCACGACCCAGCCTCCTGTTAGGGAGTGCTTGATCGGCGGATAGAGTGTCCGGGCATCTGAATACCCCTTAACAGCTGGGTAGAGTCTAGGCTACGCTGTCCAAGAGACCAAAATAATTTATGATTAATCTTTTTTATTGAAAAAATATAGATTTACAGAATAAAATCAGTTTGATGCATAAGCACAGCAATAATACATTTCCAAGGATTATTACAATTACAATTAAGCAACTAATTCCCTTTTGATTACAAAAACTCTAAAAATCTCTAAAAGCTTTCCTTAGGGTAGGTGAATGGCACAAAGCCTCCCCCCTTCACTTTCTTCAGCTCTCTACATCCCTCAAGTCCTTCTCCTAGCACAGGGCATAAGGAAAAAAGACCTAGAAAAATCTTTGGTTCCAAAAAGGAAAAAAGGAACACTGCACATGGCAAAAGTTCATTTTTCTATCTGCTAAACTCCTCCTGTCTTCTTCGCCTTCCAAGATGTCATCCAATCACGACGTAAGGTGGTAGAAGTAATCCCCTCCTTCTCTTCTCGTGAGAAAGCAGATGTTGTTTGCCTCCTTCTACTCTCTTCTCCGCCATAACAAGTGTCTGGTCTTATCTTGTCTTGGCTGTACTGGCTAAAAGAAAAACATTCCCACAGCCCTCCTGGACAACAGCATTCAAAATCATTCTTACACAGAACCAATCTGGATCCATTTTACATTTGTTCACAACTAAATATCCCATCTTCATACATGCTTTAACCCACATATTCATGATCACGACACGCTACCCCTTAGAATTCCAAAAATTAGAGACTAGTATGTCTCCGTTTTTAGTCAATAATAACAATAATTTGAAGTAAATTCTTGATTACATAATTCAGCTTAATAACTTATTTAACTTTATGTTAAAGTACACTACATCATTAAAAATCATTACATTACAGTTATGCATTTTATCTAGCAAAGCGTATGAGGTAGGAAACATTCTAATAGCAGCATTTGAATACAAAACATTGGGTTAAGCACTTTTACTAATCTGAAAAATAGAAAAACAGTTATGTTAATGATAATCAACAGAATACACTCTGTGTGTGCTCAGAAAGCATATCAGTAGTGAAATAGTAAAATCAAAAATCAATGTTTATTATACCATTAAATCAGTATGCTAAAATATTCTTAAAACAGTAAAATAGGATAAAACACTCTGTGTATGCTCAGGAACTCTCAGGTACATAGTTCCAGGAAAACATGAACAAATCAGAAATTCATCACTTCAGCCATCTGCCACTTCTGAATCTTCACAATACATTCTGGACAGACTGTCAGCAATAACTGCCATCCTCCCAGGCAAATGTTGAAGGACAAAATCAAACTCTTGCAAAACTATATTCCAGTGTAACAATTTCTGGTCATGCAATTTCATTCTGCGCAAAAAAGTCAATGCATAGCTATCTGTTTGCAAAACAAATTCACGTCCACGCAGATAAGTTTTGAAAAGATGAGCGGCCCATAAGATTGCATAGGCTGCTTTTTCATGTCTGCAGTAATTTTTCTCGTGAGGTTTTAGTTCTCTACTGACATAAGCAACTGGGTGTGAGATTTCATCATCCCCTTTCTGTAACAATGCAGCACCTAGCCCCAAACTTGAGGAATTTGTCTGCACAACAAAAGGTTTGTCAATAACAGGCAGTTTCAAAATAGGATCAAAGATAAGCTGATCTTTCAAAACTGCAAAAGCATCTTCACATTCTTGTGTCCAATTTATCTTAACAGATTTTTGTTTCTTTACTAGCCTTGTCATTGGCAAAACCAATTTACTGTAATCATAAATGAGTTATTTGAAATAATCAATCAATCTGAGAAATGCTAAAACTTGTTCCCTTTCAGTAGGTGTAGGCCAATTTTTTATGGCTACAACTCGAACATCTGAGGGTTGATTGTCCCCTTGTCCAATCCAATATCCCAAATAATAGATTTTCCCTTTAATCCACTGACACTGATCTGCTTGGACCTTCAAACCAACATTTTGCAATCTGAACAGTACAACTTCAACATGATCCATGTGGGAAACAAAATCAGAACTAGTAACGACAATATCTTTCACATAAGCACATGCAAAAGGCAAATCTTGCAAGATTTCATCAGCAATTCTCTGAAAAGTTAGGCTTGCATTTTTCAAAGCATGTGGGATCTTTTTGAAACGAAAAGTCCCAATGTGGGTGACAAAACTGGTTTGGTCTCTCGACTCCTCATCCATTACTATCTGGAACAATCCAGCTTGTACTTTAAGGACTGTCACATATTCAGCATCAGCTATTTTTTCAGTTACTGATTCCACACTTGACAAAGAATAACAATCTGGTTTTCTGGTCTGATTCAACTGTCCGAAATCTACTTCAAAGACAAAATGAGTTGAATTTTCTCTGGACATAATAATCACAGGATTACTCCATTCAGATTGGCTAGGCTCAATAATCTCCAATTCCAGCATTTTCTGTATAGCAATTTCTACATGTTTGGTACTAGTACCAACAGCATATTCAGTACTACAAGTTACAGCTGCATGGCTACCTGTGTCAATAACATGTTTTACTACATCACATGCACTAGGCTTATCAGAAAACACATCTCTGAAATAGTCAAGAATTGATAATAGCCATTGTTGTTCATCAGACACTGACCCTTGGTTCTCTTCTGAATCAAAATTAAAATCATTCAATGCATTTTCAACATTCCCAAAAATAGGCACAGCAAGTTCTTGATCTACTTGGTCAAAAACTGACTTGCACATATTTATTTTTGCTACTGCAGGTGTGTACAATTTCATACAAATGATGGGTCTATTCTCAAGACCTCTCATCTGGACAAGATATTTGGTCACCCCTAGTCTCTTCAAAATTCTACCTGGACCTTCCCAAATGATCTCTGGTTGTGCACCTTCTGAAGGCCTTAATACATAAACAAGGTCCCCTACAGCAGTGGTCCTCAACCTTGGGCCTCCAGATGTTCTTGGACTACAACTCCCAGAAGCCTTCACCACCACCTCTGCTGGCCAGGATTTCTGGGAGTTGAAGTCCAAGAACATCTGGAGGCCCAAGGTTGAGGACCACTGCCCTACAGAATATCCTCTGTCCTTTGCATCCCTGCAAGTTGGACAAAACTTCACAAAATTTTTGATACACTTTTTCATTTTTGGCCAATAGAAATACTTAGAAAACATCTGCAAAGTCTTTTTGTAACTTTTATGCTGATAATTACAGTGGTGCCTCAACTTACGAAATTAATCCGTATTGGACCGGTGGCCGTAACTTGAAAATTTCGTAAGTCGAAGCACCCATTTCCCATAGGAATGCATTGAAAACCGATTAATCCGTTCCGGCCAAAGAAAAAAAATCCCGGGCTTCCAAAGCTGCACCCGCTGCCCTCTCCCTCCTGTCCCCACTGCCCTCTCCCTCCTGTCCCCGCTGCCCTCTACCTCCTGGGAACGGGAGGGAGAGGGCAGCGGAGGGGGTTTGGACGCCCGGGAAGCCGGCAGCAGCGAGGAGGTCGGGGTGGCTTTCGGCTTCCAAAGCTGCACCCGCTGCCCTCTTCCTCCTGTCCCCGCTGCCCTCTGCCTCCTGTCCCCGTAGGGACAGGAGGCAGAGGGCAACGGGGACGGGAGGGAGAGGGCAGCGGAGGGGGTTTGGACGCCCAGGAAGCCGGCACCCGGCGCAGAGTTCGGGGCGGTGTTGGAAGCGCGGGAGGCTGAGCCTCCCTTTTCCTAACCGTTGGGGCGAAGAAGCAGCCTCTTCGCCACCAACGGTTTGAATTCCCCGCCTTTTTCCCCTGCCTTTTTCTTTTTGTAACTGGAAGCTCCGGCCGCAAGTCGAAGCAAAATTTTGCAGCCGAAGCTTTTCGTAACTCGAAATTTTCGTAAGTAGGGACGTTCGTAAGTCGAGGCCCCACTGTAGTCTCATGTGAGAGTTTTAGGACCTGGAAGGGAAAAAATTGAGGAACGACTAACTGCACCAAAGGATCTGAGTTTCTTAGTGAGTTTATCTTGACTTCATGACACAACAATCCTTCTTCACTCCAATAAAAATTTACAGGTATTTCTGAATTTTCTAGCTGATTAGCCATTTCTCTCACTACGCTTAGAGTAGCATCATCATGCAGATATTCTTTGAAAAAAGGCGAACGGCTCATTTCACAAATGAAATGTTCAGGATTAGTCAAACGTGAGGACTTTTTCTGGATACTGAAACAAATTAAATCCCTGTTCTACAGGCAATTTTGATTTGGCATCAGGACACTTCTGAGCTTTTGGGGCTTCTTTCAAAGTAAAATCCCCTAATGAGGCATTTCCTGAGCTCGGCAAAACAGTACTGGTCTCAGTCTCTGGGTTGTAAGGTGATTTAACTCCCTTTGAAGTCAAATCTGACACTTCTGCTTGAGCAATTGAACTCACTTCAGGAAAAACATGACTGTTGCTTTGTGACTGACGTTTTTACACAAGTAACAGTCTCTGGTTTGTTTTTAACTTCTGTAACACTGTTCACTTGCCCTTCTTGCGTATCTGGGTAACTTTCTAGCACAGGAACCACTTGTGGTGCTTCATGTGAGGCGAATTTTAAAGTAGAAAACTTTTCCGCTTGAGGAAACTCTGGCGCCTCTGCCTCATCTCAGGCTGTATTAACTGGATCATCATCTGCTTAAACTTTTCCGCTTGCGCATTTAGTTCAAACTGCAGCTCTGGCTCCCTTGCTAAGTCAACAGTTTTAAACATTCTCTTGTCACCGATTCTGTGTCTCATTCTCAACATTCCTCCTTGAATCATAGCTACGAGATTTGTATTTTCAAAACACATAGTCCACTCGGACGGGCTTAAATTCTCACTCGATTCATTTGCAAATTCTGACCCTCCGGTCGGCTGAAAGGAATTTGAGACAGCTGGCTGTTCCCGTCTTCCCCGCCTTCTTCTGCTCTGCCAGCAGCCAGCAGCGGATTAACTCTTCGCTGATCTGGAGCGGCTTGTGGCTGGTAATTCCCTATGGGAATCCCTTGTAACCGTATAGAGCCAATGTTAATTTGCTCTGCGTCATCTTTCTGGTTAGGAAATTGGGACAGGGTTGCTTTAAGTGAAACCTCCCTCGAAGCAACATCTTTCCTGGTCTTCTCTGGGCTCAGAACCCTCTTAATTTGAACATCAGTCAATGGCACATCTGGTAAATCTGCCCTTTTAGTTGTCAGTGGACAGCTGTCCTGTCGGAAATCAGGGTTTTCTGGGGTGGCTTCTACATTCGGGGTAGACAGTTCCTTGATCGGGTCACTCCCTGCTTGGATCTGACTTTTCCTGCAGTCATCTGGGCATAAGTCCCTTTGTTCCCTGGGCAATTGAGGATTAATAGCACCCTGGGAAAATATTTCTCCTCTTCGGTTTCTGCCTCTGAAAACGCTAACTCTGCTAGCGACTCTTGACTTTCCATGCTGTCATCTGAACATGAGTATAGGATTTCTTCCCAGCCCATAGCCCTCTGGTTTCTCACCTGTCGGTCGGGTACAGTCCTCCACGGTCTAAATTCTGATACAGCCCTCAAGGTTTCTCGCTCCGTCTCCTCTCTCCAAGCTCCCATCTCTGAAGCGGCTCTTCGAGCTGGCACATTCCTCGGGCTATCTCTCTGCACGGGGAATAATTCTCTCCCGGTGGGCACGGCGTTATCAGGCCTGGCTCTTGAGGTGTTGATTCCTAACATACTTGGAACAACCTTGAAACTGGTTAGCGGGTTTATTTCAGTCTCTCTGGCTTCCTCGACTTGCCACTGATTTTGATAAGTCTCAGACTCATCTGGATTGGCTTCTGGAATTATAGGTTGGCTAGCTGAATATTCTAACTGCCACTCTTCATCTGAATAACTAGATGAGTCTGATTCTTGCTCATCCTCTAGGAAAAAACTTTCATCATGGGACGGTTGTCCCCAGTACAGTTCTGGTTCTTCCAGGGCATAACTTTCATAACCATATAGGGATTTCCCTTCCTGAATTCTTATCTCCATCTGCCTCCTCCACAACTGTCTAGACACCACCTCTTCATTTATTTTGCTGGTCTCAGCACGTAAATACACAGTCTGATTTTCCAGGTACTTAAGGAATACCAGGAGAGATGAGTCTAACTCCATCTTTTCCATCTGCTATCCTTTCCTGAACAGAGAAATCACAGTTTTTAGAAGGCACCTTGCCTTAGCAAAAAATGACTAATCTCCCTTAACTGCGGCTTCCTGTCTGCTTTGTTCTAGCAAAAAATCACCAGCTCCCTTCCTGTCTGTCGCTCCTCCTTAGACACAGCACAGAAAGTAATTTTGTGGCCCGCTCGAAGCGCTTCCACGCGTTGCTTCAGAACTCAGTCTGCCTGCAACTTTCCAAGCTTCTCTTTGTTCACAGCCTGTCACTTCGCATCAGGAAAGTTAACAGCTCAAAGAAAAAACGTCTACCTACCTCCTTGCTACTCCTCTGAGCAAAGCTGGTAGTTTTGACACCCGGTCACTCTGCATCAGCAGAGAAAAAACAATTCAGAGAAAAAGAATTGTTCCTGCCACTTTATCAACTTAAAGCTGGCAGTTTTTCACACTCTGTCTATGACTTGGCTTAAGCTAAAAAACGACAGCTCAGCGAGAAAAAATCTTGCCTGTCTCTCTGCTTGAAACAGAACAGACAGTTTCCAGAACAAACCTTGTGGGAGTCTTCCTTAACACTGATAAATTTCAATGGGAAGTTGCCACGTTTATTCTATAAACCTTGGAGATGTCAAACTGAACGTTTAGTTTGGCCTCTCAACACTTGAGGTCTCTTCTCAGAGAGCACCCCCCAAGTTTACTTAGAAACTGATTACAACTGAAACGCAGGGCTTTCTTAAAAGCTTACCTCCGTTTACAGCTGCTGCCAGGCAAAGCACGGGGCTCTTAAAGAGTCTTTTCCGTTTCACGCCCCAAGGCTCAGTCCTGGGCCCGGTGCCCTTCAATATTTTTTATTAATTACTTGGATGAGGGAGTGCAGGGAATGCTTGTCAAATCTGCAGATGATACCAAATTGGACAGAACAGCTAATACCCTAGAAGACAGAAACAAAATTCAAGATGACCTTGATAGGATGGAACACTGGGCTGAAAGCAACAGAATGTAATTCAACATGGATAAGTGCAAAGTACTGCACCTCGGAAAAAGAAACCAATTGCACAGTTACAAGATGGGGGATACCTGGCTCAGCAAAACTACGAGCGAGAAGGATCTTGGAATTGTCATAGATCACAAGCTAAATATGAACCAACAGAGTGATGATGTGGCTACAAAAAAGGCAAATGTTATTTTAGGCTGCATTAATAGAAGAAGTATATTTTCCAAATCCTGCGAGGTGCTTGTCCCCCTTTATTCAGCACTGATTAGGCCTCACCTTGAGGATTGTGTCCAGTTCTGGACACCACACTTCAAGAAGGATGCTAACAAATTGGAACAAGTTCAGAGGAGGGCGACAAGGATGATCAGGGGGCTAGAAACCAAGCCTTATGAGGAAAGGCTGAAAGAATTGTGCATGTTGAGCCTTGAGAAAAGAAGGCTGAGGGGTGATATGATAGCACTTTTCAAATATTTGAAAGGCTGCCATACAGAGGAGGGGCAATATCTGTTTTTGATCATCCCAGAGTGCAGGACATGCAACAATGGGCTCAAGTTAAAGGAAGCCAGATTTCGGTTGAATATCAGGAAAAATTTCCTAACTGTTAGAGCAGTACGACAGTGGAACCAGTTACATTGGAAGTTGGTGAGTGCTCCAATACTGGAGGCATTCAAGAAAAACGTGGATAATCACGTGGCAGATATGCTTTGATTGTATTCCTGCATTGAGCAGGGGGTTGGACTTGATGGCCTTGTAGGCCCCTTCCAACTTCACTTTTCTATGATGCTATGATTCTTGGATCATTTTTTGCTGTCATTTTTGCAAAAATATTCTCTTGAGAATGCAGGCTGCCTTTTAATTCTTGGACCTTTTCTTGCCTTTCTTGGTTGCTAAGGTTAGCATACTTGGCTCAAAATGCTGACATAAATTGTATTCCTTCATCACTGCCACTGCATCATAACAAAGAAGACATATCAGCTTGTCTCCTTTAAGCACAAACTTGTATTCGTTTTCCCATCTCTCATTAAATTGCCTTCCGTCTGCATTGACTTTTCTTTTCTTGGACATTTTAGGGGTACGTATTTGATCGTAGTTTATGATCCTTATACCTCTGTAAAGTGACATAGGTCAGTATATCCAAAGCTCCACCTGCCGGGGTATGTAACTGTCACAGTGCTGTGAAGGGCAGGTGCAGAGTGGCACGGAGCCCACTCACACTCCTGTAGTAGATGATGCAAGTCTGAAAAGAAGGGTCGCACACTGCTTGTATCATCCAGAAGAAACTTAATTGGAGACTGCTGAGACAAAATACCATGGCAGAACCTTGTTTTCAATAAAGTTTCTTGTGGATGATATCAGCAGTGTGCAACCCTCCTTTTCAACTGGCATAAAATTGTATTATTCTCATAATACCAGGGAAGGTGGGGACAAGGGGGTACTGCAGCTCCACAGAGAGGTGCAGGATCTGTAGGTGGAGTTCTGCCCTCCTCTCTGCTGCTGAGACAAGGTGGGAGTGGAGACGGGCGGGGGGGGATTGCCCAGAGCCATAGCTTGAGGATCGTGGGCCCTGATGCAAAGGTTGACCGGGGTCCCCCAAATCCCAAACATGTGCAGTGAATTTCCCCACCATCATTAAATAGAGATCCCCCCAAATTACCTGACATAGTGGTGTAGCAGATCCCCCTCAAAAAATTAATTGGCAGAGTGCAACAGATGTCCATCCCAAAAATAATAATTGATAGTGTGCAGCAGGTCCCTCCACAACCTAGATTGATTGGAAGTGTGCAGCGGTACATTCACAAGTTATTAGAGGCTAATTCAAGGTTACACCAGAACGCTACTCTCATCAAATAAGAGGCTTCTGATACACCAAGACACTGCTCTCACATGTTATAATATACCAGAATGCTGTATTTAAAATTTATAAGAGGCCCCTTACAGTTTACACCAGTTTACAGCCTTTTATGCCCCCATCAACCTTCCCAATCTGCCCCTGGGCTGGCTACTCCATGGGTTCAGTACTATGGGATGGTTGGGGGTATGCAGTAAGTGTCAATAAGTGATACAATAAACATTTTTGGTAGGAGTGTGGGATGGAAGGGCTAAGGATGCACCAGTGAAAGGCTGCAGGTCATGATTCAGCACAGAAAGGCTGCAGGTCAGAGTATGGCACAGAGGGGCACTGGTTAAGGAGGGGCAGTAGGGTGAGGGTGATGTATGGAAAGGCTGCTGGTGAGGGTATGCCAGGAAATGGCTGTAGGTCAGGGCATGGCATGAAAATGCTGTGGGTCAGGGCATGGTGTAAAAGGGCTGTGGGTCAGGGCATGCATGGAGGGAATGTGGGTCAGGACATGGCATGAATGGGCTGCGGTAAGGGTGAGACACGGAGGGGCTGCGGTGTGGCATGGAGGGGCAGACAGGTGAGGAACAAAGGGGCTGGGGGTCAAGGTGCGGGAGAAATGGGCAGGTGTCAAGGTGTGGCACGGAGGGGCTGTGGTTTAGGGTGCTGCATGGAGGAGCTGCGAGTTACACTGTGGTGCAGACGGGATGGGTAGGTGGAATAGGTAAAAAGTGCAGGGTGCATTATTTTATATAGCTTCATAAGGGGCACACTTGGTTAACACTGGCTGTTTTTTACTGCGGTTCCCTGCGGATTACCTTTTTCAACCTCAGAAAAAGGTACTCACCCGCATAGAACTGCAGTTAAAAATGGTGGTGCAGTAAGTAAAGCACGGCCCCGTAGACGCTGTCTGGCCAGGGTGCGGGCCCCATTTGTCATCTGCATGTCACTTGCGGCTGTGTACGGCCAGTCACTGGGGAGTCTGCCATAGACGATCCACTCGGCAGCTGGAGAGCGGCCGGCCTGCAGGGCTGAACGCAAACGCTGGGTGCTGCTGTGCTGGCCGGACTGACCAGCGTAAGCATTAAATTCTAATCTAGCTATAGTGGTGGTGTGCTGGGGGTGGGGTTGGCAGCATGTATGTGTATTTTGGACCAGAAGCAGAGGGTTCACTCACAGTTCCCAGGTCTCTAATGCTGATGAGCCGGCTTCAGGATCGTGGGCTACACCAAAATGGCCACCATGAGCACTCAAGACGTCTATCTGCTAATGTTGGTGATGGCCATTTTGTTGGTAAGTGAACCCAGTGTGCACAGTGCTGAGATAAATGTATACTGCACAGTAGCAGGGTGACCCTCTGGGCCCCCTGACACTGCGAGGGCCACATGAAATGGCCCAGCAGGCCAGATTTGGCCTGCGGGCCTTGAGTTTGCCACATGTGGTTTAGCTTGTGGCTGACTAACAATTCCTACCCCCATCTCCTGCTCTGTGCCCTGCTGTCAAGCCAGTGTGATGGCCTTTTTGGCAGCATTCTCCGATCAAATTAGACTAGTGTTTCCTAAAGCCTTATCTGAAGAATTCTGACTGTACCTTAGTTCTGACCTTGCTCTAGTCACATCCTGGCTTAAATACTGTAATTTGTTTTGCAGTGTGATGACTTACAAAACAGCAAGGTTAACGAGGTCAAACTGGCCACTTGAATTTTGGGTGGTGCTGGGCAGTTGAGATTGTTTGATGCCACCTCTATTGGTGCAAAATAATCCTATAACAATCCTATAACAATCCTATATCACATCTATTTGCATAGATGTGAGCTCGCATAGATGTGAGCATATTTCTGGGGGTAGAGTGCTTCTTTTGACCTTCAAAACTTAAAAGGCTTACTGCAGGTTAACTGACGGACTAGCCATCACCCCTACCACTCTATGATCTGAGATGACTTTCTGATAGCCAACTTATAAGCCTGCCTAAAAGAATAATGACCTTCTGGATGCCCCACTCCCTTATGCAATGCTGTCTCACTTCATGTCTGCCATTGTAGGTATTCACTCAACTATTTTTTTGATCTATAAATGAGTCAGGATTCTACCATGACAACTAGGTATTTCATACTGGCTGAGTTTAACTCTTTGATGGTATACGGTTTTTCAATAGTTTTATTTTTCTGCTTTACACTATTTTGGGAAGCTTTACCCCAAAATGCAGCATATAAAATCTCTTAAATAAGCATTTACTACTGTAGCAAAGAGCAGCTTTTCCTTTGAAAAACAGACATGCTGGGACAGAAATGAACTCCCCTTCAGATTTGCACTCTCTTCTCTTTAAATCTTCTCCATACAATACTAGAAGCCACATATGCCCAGCAACAACATACATTTTAACTCTCATTATGGTCCTCACAGTTCCAGTGCTAGGCTTCCAGGCTTAGAACCATCATTCACCCAGCTGGTGTAGTCTGGAAGCAATTACATGGACCAGTGAACCTTGCTGCCCCTTCCCTAAAGGCTCCTACATGATTGACTCAGCAGCCAAAACTGACATTCTGATTAGCTGATCAACTTGCAATACACCCTAAATGGTATCTGTCTGCAGGAGTAAAATTCTCATAACTGTACGTACTTTGATATCCCGTCTCAACTGATTCCACTATAGACAGAAATTCTTGAAATTATCAGAACATGCTTAAATTACTATACTTTATTACAAAACCCTTTTATTAAACAATTATTTACAATTCCTTAAACAATTGCAAATCATGTTGTATATACTTCAAAGCATCTCTTAACATGTTCACATGACGAGGCTCAAAGCTCACCTGAGACTGCAGCAGATAGCTAGTGCTTAGTCCCATAAGCACAATTACAGTTCCTGGAATATAAGCTACTCTGCTACACAATTACAGTTCCTGGAATATAAGCTACTCTGTTAAAAGCTACTCTGTAAAACTGCAAGTAGATAGCAGAGTCAGAATGGCCAGAATCTTATAACTTTTTGTGTGAGTGGCCCCACTGCAGATGCAGTTTCCAAAACAAGTCAATGGCATGAGGGGGGTCTCTTCCAACTGGGCCAGCCCCAGATTCTCTAATAGCAACTCAACAATTGTTTGAAAATGGCAGGGCACTACACCTGCAGAGTGTTATGCTCTGACATTATGAATAGGATTATCACCTTTTTCTCATTGGAAAGTTAGAACATCTTTGTTTATATGTTAAAATCTGAAAGGTGTCTGAAAGAAATGGATATCTAGTTGTTTAAAATGTAACACATGTGGTTGGAATTTATAAACTTCCAGTCTGAGGATTTTGTAGGGGTTCAAATGCAAAGTTGG
Organism: Intellagama lesueurii; assembly: GCA_037013535.1. Classification (NCBI taxonomy): domain Eukaryota; kingdom Metazoa; phylum Chordata; class Lepidosauria; order Squamata; family Agamidae; genus Intellagama; species Intellagama lesueurii. Next base: position 188,189,728 of record JBAJHW010000001.1, on the reverse strand, counting down.
GTTTCTAGAAAACCATCCCCTGCACTGGGGTGTAAATAACATCCAGCTGCACAGTGAGCCTGGAAGTAGTTTGTCAACAGTATTTTCTGTAGGTGAAGCCACAAAGACTATGGGAATTGGTTAAGTTTTTCTTATGATTCTGGTACAGATGGAAGGATGTTGTAGCCATGATGCTAAAGGTGGCTGCAGGCTCACATGTGTAAACCCCTTCCATCCATTACAAGGATCGCAAAGGACGGTATTGATGTTCAAAATCAAGTGTTTCTACTGCAAAGTTAATTTTGTGCAAAAAACAGGTGGGAGAAATCCAAGAACATGTATTATAGAAAGATGATCCTTATTCAGAGAGACTGTTAGATGCACTAGCTGTGTCTTCCTGAGTAGGAAGAAGTACTTTCAAATCTTTCAGAAGCTCAATCTGAGTATCTAGTCTTTTCCGTGTATTGATTAGCTCTTGAATTTTTTCTTCTGTTCCTGTATAAATAAAATTGATGCTTAGTATTGCCAGCAAATGCAGGGGGGAGGGAGGTTTGTTTCTAAATGACTTTTAACAGAAATTGTCTAAATGCTACCCATTAGCAACCCACCGCAAAGAAAAACCATAAAAGCAATTGAAATAAAGATTGTGAAGGCAATGTAAGAGCTGTGACAGAAGCAGATATACTTCATAACGTTGAGAGAACATACCAAGAATGAACATAACCAGTCAGTGCCAAGTCAAAGATGGTGGTAGGGCACTTGCCATCTCATTTCTTCGCCACTCAGTCTCCCCACTAAAAATGCTCATCATATGCAAATAATTAATTTAAAAAACAGCACCTTTTACTTTGTAAAGTATACTGGGCACATAGGTAAAGGTAAAGGTTCCCCTTGACATTTAGTCCGGTCGTGTCCGACTCTAGGGGGCGGTGCTCATCCCCGTCTCCAAGCCGTAGAGCCAGCGTTCGTCCGTAGAGTTTCCCTGGTCACGTGGCCAGCGCGACTAGGCACAGAACGCCGTTACCTTCCCACCGTGGTGGTACCTATCTATCTACTCGCATTTACATGCTTTTGAACTGCTAGGTTGGCAGGAGCTGGGACAAGCGACGGGAGCTCACTCCGTCACGTGGATTCGATCTTACGACTGCTGGTCTTCTGCGGTTTAACCCGCAGCGCCACCACGTCCCTATGGGCACATAGGCATGAGGTAATGCTGAAAGGATCCACATCTTTTGCAAGATCAACCTTGTATTACATCAAAGAATACTGCCTGAGCACTTATGAATCCTTTAATACCAACAGGGGTGCTAAAAGCAGCTCAGGTTTAATACGTACCAGAATGAATAGCTGTAAGTATATTTTCAAAGATGCCACAGTCAAAAAGTGATATTACTGTTTCTTCATATTCTGAAAGTAAATGTTACTATTATCAACAGTGTTACAAAATAATACATTTAGCTTTTAATTTTACACATTGCCCTTCCTCCCAAAGGAGAACATATAATCATTTAAAAAACAACTATTTAAATTTAACACATAATATACATAAGCTAAAGCAATCCTATGAATGTCTTGCCCTCAACAGTTCTGTTCAGGTCTTGTAAAGTCAAGCCTATGACTTCAAGGAGTCCCTCTAGCTCATATTTGGTCTTCCTCTTTTCCTGCTGCCTTCAACCTTTCCCACCATTATTGTCTTTTCGTGCATCTTGCCTTCTCACAAGGCACTGAAAGTAGGACAGCCTCAGTTTCGTCATTTTTGCCTCTAGAGAAAGTTTAGGCTGAATTTGATCTAGGACTCGCTTGTTTGTCTTTCTGGCTGTCCAGGGTATCCGCTAAGATCTCCTCCAGTATCACATTTCAAACAAATAAATTATTTTCCTGTCAGCTTTTTTAACTGTTCAGCTTTCACACCATTTCCATGGTGATTGGAAATGCAAGTGTGTGAATGATCTTGGCCCTGGTCTCCAGAGATACAGCTTTACACTTGACTATATTTTCTAATCTCTTCGTTGCTGCCCTTCCTAGTCTCGGGCTTCTTCTGATTTCTTGGCTGCAGTCTATTTGGATTGATGGTTGACCAAGGTATACAACATTTTTAACAATGTCAATGTCAGCATTGTCAGTATTAAAGTTGTGTAGTTCTTCAGTAGTCATGATTTTTGTCTTCTTAATTTTTTGTGGTCCTGCTGAGACACTTTCTTCTTTCACTTTCATCAGGAGTTATTGCAAGTCACTGCTGTTTTCTGCCATGTCATCTGTGGATCTTAGATTACTTATGTTTCTTCTACCATTTTTTTACTACTACTCCTGAAACAAGCCTAGCTTTTCATATGAAATATTCTGTGTACAGATTGAACAGATAAGGGAATAAAATGTATCTGCATCTGACACATGCCTACAGCAACCCATTCTGTCCTAAGATTAGCTGCTTGTCCACAATACAGATTACGCATAAGGCACTTGATTGTCCATATGTGTAACCTGTATTGACTGTCCTTATGTGTAACATTTCTTTCAGAACAATCCACAGCTTCTCATGATCCACACAGTCAAAGGCTTTGCTATAGTCTATAATGCATAGACTAATCTTATTCTAAGATTAAACTAAGATCATGGCCACTGGTCCCATCACCTCCTGGCAAATAGAAGGGGAAGATATGGAGGCAGTGACAGATTTTACTTTCTTGGGCTCCATGATCAGCAGATGGGGACAGCAGCCACGAAATTAAAAGACGCCTGCTTCTTGGGAGGAAAGCGATGACAAACCTAGACAGCATCTTAAAAAGCAGAGACATCACCTTGCCGACAAAGGTCCGCATAGTCAAAGCTATGGTTTTTCCAGTAGTGATGTATGGAAGTGAGAGCTGGCCCATAAAGAAGGCTGACCGCCGAAGAATTGATGCTTTTGAATTGTGGTGCTGGAGGAGACTCTTGAGAGTCCCCTGGACTACAAAGAGAACAAACCTATCCATTTTGCAGGAAATCAACCCTGAGTGCTCACTGGAAGGACAGATCCTGAAACTGAGGCTCCAATACTTTGGCCATCTCATGAGAAGTCTCCCTGGAAAAGACCCTGATGTTGGGAAAGTGTGAGGGCAAGAGGAGAAGGGGACGACAGAGGACGAGATGGTTGGACAGTGTCATCAAAGCTACCAACATGAATTTGACCCAACTCTGGTAGGCAGTGGAAGACAGGAGGGCCTGGCGTGCTCTGGTCCATGAGGTCACGAAGAGTCGGACACAACTTAATGACTAAACAACAAAAAATTTTATTCTGAAACTCTCCAACAGCCAGTAGATATTTGCAATATGATCTTGAGTACCTCTTCCTTTTCTGAATCCAGCTTGAACAACAGACATTTCTCTCCATACAAGGCAAAAGCCTTTGTTGGAACACCTTGAATATCACCTTGCTTGCATGGGAAATTAAAGCAATGGTCCTGTAGTTACTGTACTCCTTGGCATTTCCTCTCTTGGAGAGTGGAATGTGTATCGAACATTTCCAGTCTATGGGCCATTGTTTTATTTCCCATATTTGTTGGCATATTCTTGTTAGGATTTAGACAGATTTAGCCTCTGTGGCTTGGAATAGTTCTACCAGAATTCCATCTACCACTGATAATTTATTTCCAGTGCTTTCAGAGCAGCTTTCACTTCACTTCTAGAACTGCAGATTCTTCATTATAGGAGTCTTCATCAAAGGAATCAGTCATCCTTTTCCTCCCCTTCTGTATAGGTCTTCTATGTCGTTTTCACCTTCTCTTTATTTTATCTTGGTCAGATAGTGTGCTGCCTATTGGTCTTTCAGCATTTGTAAGTAAGCTTAAATTTCCCTTTGCTATTCTTTAGTCTCTTAAAGATGATCCTTCCTGCCTTCCTCTCTCTCTCTCTTCATTCCTTTCTTTGTGTGCATGTGTGTGTAGGGGTTTGCAGCCAAGAAGAGAATGTTAGGTTTAGAGATTCTGTTAATCAAGTGATTGTCTCTTTGCTTTTGTTTCTAGCAGATCTAATGAGAGATATACTTTACACAGAGCCTGAACGGTGTGGGACAGCTGTAGAGTATAACCCCCCCTTTTCAACCAACACAGCCCCCAGTGAGAGAGGAGTTAGTAGATATGTGGAAGAATGATATTTGAGAATGACATCTTGAATGAGAACACAAGGCTGGTAACACCTTAACTGTTTTAGTGGCATTATGTGTTGCTTTTTTTTGTTGCCATCTTGTGTTGCACGAGCAGTGGGAAGCTTAACAGTAGCTCCATCAAGCCTGTGGCTGATGCTAATACATGCCAGGTTTATTTATTTACTTAAAGAATCCCGACCTCCACCTCATCCAAAATGTTTGTGTTCTGTGTCGAATTATAGTAACTCTAATAGGACTTTCAAGGTAAGTGAGATATTTAAGTAGTGGTTTTATCAGTTCTACACACACACACCGAGTTTCCATGGCCAAGTAGGGATTTGAATCCTAAATCCTAGCCTGGCATTTTATACAGGAAATCACTCCTGAGGGTGATTTCCTCTATAGAAATTTATACATGTTCTCCATGGCAAGCATTTCACTAGTTTAGACTGTCTGTATCTAGTGCTAGGAATTTGAGAAAGGATGGGTATTGTACTGCCTCATTCCCCACTCCATTGCTTAACAGCCTTCCTTCTTGAGGTGACAAAGGTGGCATTGAGCCAGATTCTCATGGGGCACTTTAAAACTTAAGCTGAGGTTGCCTCTGATTTCAAATTATAGCAGGCCTCACACAAGCCTGCTATAACTTGCCAGACTTTAGATCTGGAGTTCTGAAATGGAGTGGGAAGAATGATCAATGGGGTGGAGGAGCCAGTTATCATGTTATCAAGAACAGACCATTCCTTGATTAGGTTGGAGTTTCAGGCTGCCTGAAACTGCAGCTGATGCAAAACTGAGCAGCCCTTAGAGCACCTAGCCTGTTAGCCCATATTACTCAGATTCTGATGCAACTGTTCTGGCTGTTTGTGCATTTCTAAGCTCAGTCCAAAGTGCTGTTTTAGATCCTAAAAGCCTCCAAAGTCTTGGCTGAAACTGTAAGGCTGCTGAGCACTACTGAGAGGTGTTGCTCTGGAAAAACATCCTTTCATCAAGCGATATACGACAAACCACATCTGTTGCTGTTTTTAAAGATAATTTTAAAAAAACTTTAAAAAATTGCTTTCAGTGGCACTTTTTACATATATTGCTATAACTACCAGTTTATTTTAATTTAGCTCTAACAATAGTAATTGTATGAGCCTGTTATTGTTCTACATTTGTATGTTTATGTTATAGTCTTGAAAGGCTACTAAGAAGTGTATTCAATAAAAATAATACTAATCCAGATATAATAAGGGCATGAATGTCACAGCCACAGGCATGAAACTAAAAGTGATACCAGCTAATAAACTATTTCTAATAGATATTGTGAACAACTGATGGAGAGAAGAAATTGCACCAGAAACTTCTTTCATATGGGATATTACATATTGTCCAAAAATAATACTAGAATATGCATCCATACAATTCCTGCATGTAAATTAGGTAAAGGTTCCCCTTGACATTTAGTCCAGTCGTGTCTGACTCTAGGGCGCGGTGCTCATCCCCGTCTCCAAGCCGTAGAGCCAGCGTTTGTCCGTAGACAGTTTCCGTGGTCACGTGGCCAGCGCGACTAGACACGGAACGCCGTTACCTTCCCACCGTGGTGGTACCTATTTATCTACTCGCATTTACATGCTTTCGAACTACTAGGTTGGCAGGAGCTGAGACAAGCGACGGGAGCTCACTCCGTCACGTGGATTCGATCTTACGACTGCTGGTCTTCTGACCTTGCAGCACAGAGGCTTCTGTGGTTTAACCCGCAGCGCCACCACGTCCCGTAAATTACCTCTCTTAATCATTGATTTGACTAAATTACCAGAACACATTTAAACATCAAATAATTTATATCTGAACTACTTGTTTTGCTTCCACAGGATTTTTCATGTAAAATATAAGAACCAAAAACAAGTATCTTCAACAGAAGGGTGTGTGCCAAGTAAGTGCCAAGTGCAATGTAATCTATAAAACTTCATATTGAAATAAATCAATTGATTTTTAAGGTGGCATCATACTTGCGCTTTTTTGTTTTGTTGTTATACATGATAAAACAAACTAACAAGGCTACCTCTCAACAGATATGTGACTATGAAAATAATCATTTTGAAGCTGATTATTAGACACTAAAGAAGCATGTTTGGGAGAAAACTTAATAATATCCTAAAAACCACTTGGGCAACAACTCATGCTGGAATCAAATTCCAGATTTGTGTATATCTTTGTGCTTTTTAATGCAATAGACAGGTTACTTACCTGTAACCATGGTTCTTCAAGTGGACCTCTGTGAATTCACACAATAGGGTTTTATCAGCGCCTGCGCTGGTCTCTCGGAATCTTCTAGAGCTTTTGAATAAAAGTTACAAAGTTTAAGTTGCCCCTATCGCGCATGCTCCACCCGCCTCAGCCCTCAGTTCCATTTATCCGCCACAAGAGCCTGAGCTCACTCTAGACAGAATCAGTCCAGATATAGCCAGTGACGGACAGTGGGGAGGCTGGGCGGGATGTGTGAATTCACAGAGGTCCACTTGAAGAACCATGGTTACAGGTAAGTAACCTGTCTTTCTTCATTGTGGCCTCTGTGAATGCACACAATAGGGTGACTAGCAAGCTCACTTACCGGAAGGAGGGCCGTCACTGAAGAATGGACGTCAACACCGCTCTCCCAAAACTCGTCTCCTTCTTAGCCCTAAGGTCAAGTCTGTAATGTGTTACAAATGTAGACACATTGGACCAGGTAGCTGCTCTACAGATGTCTGGGACATCGACACCACGCAGCAGGGCCGTAGATGTTGCCACAGCTCTGGTGGAGTGTGCTTTGAGACCTTCAGGAGGTGTTTTGCCCTGCAGTTCATAGGCAAGGGAGATAGTGGAGACAAGCCATCTGGAGAGGGTAGACGAAGAAGCAGGAGAGCCTTTGTGTTGTCCATGAAAACATAAGAACAGTCTTTGAGCCGCACGAAAATCTTTAGTCCGTGACACGTAATATGACAAGGCCCTTTTTACATCCAACGAGTGGAGCATGCGTTCAATATCCGATGTAGGATCCGTAAACAAAGTAGGCAATATAAGGGATTGATTAAGATGGAATTCAGAGACAACCTTAGGTAGGAAAGATATGTCCGGGTATAAGGTGACTTTATCTTTGAAAAATTGAAGATAAGGAGGATCAGATCGCAGGGCAGCTAATTCGCTTGCTCTTCTGGCCGATGTAATGGCAACTAGGAACAACGTCTTGAATGACAGCAGACGAATGTCACAAGAGGCCATAGGCTCAAATGGGTGGCGCGTATGCGCATGGAGGACCACTTGAAGAGACCACTGAGGTATCGGGGGTTTTGTAGGTGGTCTAATGTTGGAAAGACCTCTCAAAAAAGATTTGAGGGTAGGGTGGGAGAAGAATCTTGCAGAGTCCGAATCACGAGGTTGAAAGGACACGATTGCTGAAATGTAAACTTTGAGGGTGGATAGTGCTAAACCAGAATCAAACAGGTACCGAAAGTATTGAAGTAAGGTGGATAACGATACAGGGCACGTCTGGAAGTGATTTGATCTTGCAAATTTGAGAAAATTCCTCCATTTATACTTGTAGAGGAGAGTGGTAGATGGTTTTCTTGCCTTGTCTAAAATCTCCTTGATCGATGGGTTATCATCCAGGCTGCCAAGTGTAGTGATTCGAGGTCTGGATGTAAGACTTGTCCTGAGTCCTGGGTTAGGAGATGAGGGACGCTCGGGAGCTTCACGACATCTATTGCCATCATCCTGAGGGTTGAAAACCAAGGTTGACGAGGCCACCATGGTGCAATGAAAATTGCGCTGGACTTCATCTGTCGAGCCCTGACCAGTGTCCTCTGGATGAGTGGTATTGGCGGGAACAGGTAGAGTAAATCCCGCTCCCATGGTATCATGAACGCATCTCCCAAGGAGTGTGCGCCTCTTCCCGCACGGGAGGCGTATGTCGTGCATTTCCTGTTGGTTTCGGAGGCAAACATGTCTATGACCGGAGTGCCCCATCTGCTGCATAGGAGATGAAAGATCTTGTTGTCCAGCTCCCATTCGTGGGTGTGCGTCGCAAGACGGCTCAATCTGTCCGCCAGCTGGTGGAGATATGTAGTGCAATTGGATACACATGATGCTGGTAACACCATTCCCAAAGGTGTATTGAGAGGAAAAGTAGGGACATGGAGCGTGTCCCTCCCTGCTTGTTGATGTAGTACATGGTCGTGGTGTTGTCCGTTATCACTTGTACACCACGACCCTGCACTAGAGGAAGGAACGCCTTGAACGCCTTCATCACAGCAAGCATCTCCAGATGGTTGATGTGTAGATGTGTTTCTTGAGTAGACCACCGGGCATGAATCTGGTGGGACCCGCAGTGAGCTCCCCAACCTGTGGGGCTCGCGTCCGTGGTAACCTGGACAGTCAATTGTAGTGGACGAAAAGGTCTGCCCAGTAGGAGATTTGGGCTGAATGTCCACCATCGCAGTTGTTTCACCAGCTCCACTGTAACCGACAAGCGCTTTCGAGGAGCATCTTGAATGGGGTTGAAAAGAGACAGAAACCATGCCTGGAGAGATCTCATTTTCAGGCGGGCGTGCGCTAATGCCGATGTCGTAGAGGCCATCAGGCCCAAGAGATGTTGGGCATGCCTTGCTGATACAGTGCAGTGTGGTCGAAACCGCTGAACCGCCGTTTTGATTTTCCTTATACGGTCTGGGGGTAGGAATATTCTTGCCTTGAGAGAATTTATCCTGCCTCCTATGTAGTCGACTATCTGTGATGGTCGAAGGTGGGACTTCTTGTGGTTGACCGCTAGTCCCAGGCAATTCAGCGTGCGAAGAACGAACTCGGTGTCTTGGAGAGCTTTTTGCTCTGACGGAGACACTATCAGCCAGTCGTCTATGTAGGGAAATATCTGTATATTGTGGAGTCGAAGGTAGGCTGCCACAGGTGCCATGCACTTTGTGAATGTTCTCGGAGCCGTTGATAGTCCGAAGGGAAGAGCACGGAACTCGAATATGGTGTTCTGAAACACGAATCTGAGGTACTTTCTGTGCTGTGGGTGGATGGTGACATGAAAGTAAGCGTCTTTGAGGTCTATAACCACAAACCAGTCAATTTTCTTTAGCAGGTGCAGAATGGTCTCCAATGTGACCATCCGGAAACGTCGAGGACGAAGGTACTTGTTTAGTTCTCTGAGGTCTAGAATGGGCCTTATACCGCCATCCTTTTTTGGCACAGCGAAATATCGGGAGTAGAATCCTCTTGCTAAGTCCCGCATAGGCACTGTTTCAATGGCATGTTTTCGTAGAAGAGTGAGAATCTCTTCTTCTAGAACAGGATCGAAGGATGTAAGCTTGACTTGTCCTAGAGGAGGAAATTCTGTAAATTCCAGACGGTAGCCGAATTGAATAATGTTTAAGACCCAAGCATCTTTTGTGATTTCTATCCAGTTGTGAAGATACGGAGAGAGTCGAGTGATGGAACCGTGATCTGGTGGGTGGAAGTCAAAGGTACTGTTTGGACTTCTTTGTTGGTGGTTTGTATGATTGGCGACGCTGTGATGTAGACTGTGGTCGGAATGTGGAAGTAGAGGAAGAGGCCTGGAAAAGAGGTTACTTACCTGTAACTCTGGTTCTTCGAGCAGTCCTCTGTGAATTCACACTAATGGGTACTCTGCGCCTTAAGCAGGAAAAGTCGGAAGCTTCTATAGCTTTAAGAGCTCAGTGCCGAGGGACCTCCCCCGGAGATTACATCACCACCCCGGCACTGAGCACGCCAGTTCCGTAGAACTGACGCCGCTGTGTATGCCAACCAAAGAGTCGGGACGTACAGCGGGGAGGTGGGCGGGACGTGTGAATTCACAGAGGACTGCTCGAAGAACCAGAGTTACAGGTAAGTAACCTCTTTTCTCCTTCGCGTCCTCTGTGAATGCACACTAATGGGTGATTAGCAAGCTGACTTACCCGGAGGTGGGCGTCACGACAGGACAGAAGATAGGACAGCTCTACCAACAGCAGCCTCCGCCCTAGCTTGAACGTCGAGGCGATAGTGGGCCGCAAAGGTGAAGGGTGTAGCCCACGTAGCAGCTTTGCAGACATCAACAAGGTCGACTCCGCGAAGAAAGGCTGTGGACGAGGCCATGGCCCTGGTAGAGTGGGCTCTAACAGTAGCAGGTAGAGGCTTGTGAGCAATTTCATAAGCGAGCCTTATCGTCGACACCACCCATCTGGAGAGGGTTTGAGAGGTAACCGGAGAACCCAAGGAGTTGTCGAGGAACAAAGAGTCGTGGAGAAGTACGAAAAGACTTTGTACGGGAGATGTAGTAAGAGAATGAAGAGCTTTGACATCCAGAGAATGAAGAGCTTTTTCGATGTTTGAAGTAGGATTGGGAAAGAACGTGGGCAGGACTATCGGCTGGTTCAGATGAAAGGAAGTAGCCACTTTCGGAAGGAAGGAGATATCAGGAAAGAGGGTCACCTTGTCCGGATGAAACTGTATGAAAGGCGGGTCCATTCGGAGCGCCGTCAGCTCACTGGATCTTCTAGCCGAAGTTACCGCAAGAAGGAAAGCCGTTTTAAAAGTCAGTAGCCGGAGAGGCGTAGACGCCAATGGCTCAAATGGCGGCGACATTAGCTTACGCAAGACCAGCTGAAGGGACCACTGAGGAGTGGGCGGCTTGTAAGCCGGGTGTATGTTGCGGAGACCTTTAAGAAACCTCTTTAGTATAGGGTGTTGGAATAATTTAGCTGCATCCGAGAGGGGAGGCTGATACGCAACAATCGCCGCGATGTAAACTTTCAAAGTGGAATGAGACAGGTCACGATGAAATAGAAGAAGAAGGAATTGAAGGAGGGTGTCTAGAGTGGTAGGGCACGGAGACACACCGAGTCCCTTTGCAAAGTCACAGAAGGATTTCCACTTTCGTGCATACGTAGCCAAAGTGGAAGGCCGACGGGCCTGGTTCAATACGAAGTCTATCGAAGGTCCAGCCTCCAGGCCGTGAGGTGGAGAGACTCCAGATCTGGATGAAAAGTTGTGCCTCCTTGGAGGGAGAGAAGATGTGGAAGGTTGGGGAGTCGGAAGTGATCCGACGCCATCTGAAGTAGAGGGGCAAACCAGGGTTGCCGGGGCCACCAGGGAGCAATGAAGATCACGTTGGCCCGATCGAAGCGCATCTTGACAATTGCTTTCTGTATTAGGGGAATCGGGGGAAACGCGTACAGCAGTCCTTCCGTCCAAGACACCATGAATGCATCCCCCTCCGAGCGGCGCCCGACGCCCGCCCTGGAGCAGAACCTGTCGCATTTGGCATTGACAGACGAGGCAAAGAGGTCCAGGGACGGAAAGCCCCATCTGTGGCATATAGAGGAGAAGATCGCCTCGTCCAGAGTCCATTCGTGAGAAGGGTTCTGGGCCCTGCTGAGACGATCCGCTAGGACGTTGTCGGCCGACGCCACGTGTACGGCAACTAGAAAGATGAGGCGGTCGTAGCACCAGTCCCAAATCTGAGTGGTGAGGCGGAGAAGTTGGCGCGAATGAGTGCCACCCTGCTTGTTTAGGTAGAACACAACAGTGGTGTTGTCCGACGCCACTTGCACCACCTTGCCTGAGATCAGACGCTCGAACGCCCGGAGAGCTTTGAAGACTGCTAGAAGTTCCAGGGCATTGATGTGAAGAGCAGCCTCCTCTGAAGACCAGTGGCCATTGGTTGTGATATCCAGACAGTGTGCCCCCCAGCCCGAGAGACTTGCATCCGTGGTGACCTGAATTGAGGGTTGGAGGGGGCCGAAGGGCCGACCCACAAGTAGATTTGAGCGGTGGGACCACCAAGAAAGTTGGTGGGTTAGAGCTTGTGTGACTAGAAGAGTTTTGGAGGGTGGATCCGTGAGCGGGTCGAACCTGTCCAGGTACCAGGATTGAAGAGCTCGCATTTTCAGCCTGGCATGTGGAATGACCGCCGTGGTGGAGGCCATGAGACCTAGGAGGCGTTGGACCTGCAAAGCCGGTACTTCCGCGCCAGCAGTGAAATGGGGAAGAAGCCGGTGGATCTTGAGGATGCGGTTGTCTGGAATGAAGGCACGTCCTTGAACGGCATCCAACACGCCCCCTATGTAGGTAACTCTTTGGGTAGGTGCCAAAATGGACTTTTCGTGGTTAACCTGTAAACCAAGGTCAGAAAGAAGAGACAAAGTAAAGGTCACATGTTGAGATAATAATTCAGCAGACGACGCTACCAGCAACCAGTCATCAAGGTACGGAAAAATTGTGATGCCTTGCAAGCGGAGGTAAGCCGCCACCGGGGCGACACATTTTGTAAACACTCTTGGAGATGTAGACAGCCCAAATGGGAGAGCTTTGAATTCATAAATTACGCCATCTAGGGAGAAACGGAGGAACCGGCGATAGGACGAATAGTGATATGAAAATAAGCGTCCTTGAGGTCAATAAGCGCAAACCAGTCCCCAGTCCGGAGCAACTGTATGGTAGCGTCCAAAGAGACCATACGGAAGCCTTTTGGCGTAATGTAAAAATTCAAGGGCCTCAGGTCTAAAATAGGTCTAAGGCCCCCGTCTTTTTTAGGCACAATGAAATACCGTGAAAAAAAGCTGTTTAAAATGTCCGGATTTTCTACTAAGACGATAGCATCCTTACAGAGTAGCTTCTGAACCTCCTCATACAGAATAGGAGAAGAGGCAGTGGTTCTTACAAAACCCGTGCAAGGCAAGGAATCAAACTCAATAGCATAGCCCGAGGCGATAATAGTGAGAACCCAAGAGTCGGAGGTGATAGCCCTCCAGGCATCAAAAAATTGTGCTAAACGAACACTTGAAGGCATGGGTGCTGGTAGCCGCAGCTCGCTAAACCTGCTGCTTAGGTTTGGGGTCCTGCCGACGGAACTGCTGACGCTGTCTAGGTCGGCTAGGCTGTTGGCGGGGCTGGTTTCGGTAAAACCCTTGCTGGTATCTAGGTCTGTCAAAGGAAGGCCTAGAGAAATAGGACCTACGCCAGGTGGGTTTGGACGTAGAAGGGGTCGAAATTGTCTTGGCCGTCTACCGGTGGTCAATTAGGTTCTTCAGGACATCATCAGTCGAGGGATCAAAGAGTCCTTTCCCGTCGAAGGGAAGGTCTTGTACTTTGCTCTTCACGTCCTCTGTCAGAGTGGTGGAACGCAGCCAAGCATGACGTCTAAGCATGACCGCTGTGACTAGCTGTTTAGAGGAAATGTCAACAAGATGCCTTGCTGCCTCTCTTTCTTGGCAGGCGAGGGAGAGCGCCTCTTGATGACTAGAGAGGGCAACCGCCTTGAGGTCGTCTGGGGCCGCATTAAGGGCCGGGAGAGCCAAGTTCCATAGGTGACGATGGTACGCTCCCATGGCCGCCAAATAGTTTGCCACTCGCAGAGAAAAGGTGGCAAAAGAGTACTGCCGGCGGCCAAGAGCGTCAAGCTTCTTGCCTTCCCTGTCCGAAGGAGCTGGATTAGCTCTGGCTCTGGTTGTCGACTGAGAAGCATCAACCACCAACGAATTGGGCGTGGGATGCAGTTGCAAAAACTCAGTGTCTTCACCATGAATCTTGTACAGATTTTCTGCACGACGAGGGACCTGGAGGGATACCGAAGGTTTAGCCCAGGGCTCCTTAGCCAGGGTTAAAAGGGATGGAATGAAGGCCAACTTTATTGGGGCCAGATGATCCTTCACCATGTCCTCAAAAACTTTGTCCGGCTTGGGCAAGGACGGCTGCACAACCGCGAGGTTGAGGACTTCCGCTATACGTCTGACTAGCTGAGTGTACGAAGAATAGTTCTCAGACGGGGAGGGGGGATGGCTATCAACTGCAGCGGAGCCCGTTGTTGGAGCATCAAGCGGAGTAGCACCAGCACGGTCCTCATCGCCCGAGTCAGATGATGAGCCCTGCAAAGGGTGACTTAAAGGCGAACGTTCGGGGGAGTCAACAGGCAGGAAATCGTCGTCAGACTCCCCTTCGAAAAATTCATCGTGTTCCACAACCGGGCCAGAACGGGCTGGCCGGCTGGTAGACAACGGTGGAGGATGAGCAGTGGTGCAGGGATGGCCCCAGGAGGGGGCAGAAACGGTGCGTGGTAATTGAGGTAGAGTAGGAAGAGAATGTCCAGGAAAGGTGCCGTAGGGCGAAAAATGCTGCATTTGATGGCAAAAGGCTTGCCACTGTTGAAAAGCTACAAAAGTAGCTGGATCAAATGGAGAAAAATTTGTTCCCTCGAGCCCGAAAGGCATCGAGCTCGAGGGCGGGTTTTGAGCTGGAGCCGGCTGAGATGAAGGCAGGTCGTGCTCGAGGTGTTTAGTCTTCTTCCTCTTCTTTCGGGGTGGATCCACGGGCTCGGGAGGCAGTGGTGTCACTGATCGAGCTCGAGGGGACCCTCGCGAAGAAGGAGCTCGACGGCAGCTCGAAGGAGAAGCTGGAGCCGTTGGGCTCGATGGAGCCATGAGCTCGACCGGCAGTTCCGTGAGCTCGACCGCTGGGAGGACGAGCGCGGAACGTGGAGAGGCTGGAGGGGCTAGACGTTTCTTCGGCCTGGAAGCCTTCGGGCTCGAGGGAGGCCTGGGAGTGGTAGCAGAGGCCGTCGACCTCGAGCCCGAGGAAGAAGGCGGAGCCGATTTCCGCGATTTCGCCGAAGAGCGCCCGACGGAAGCCTCAGACGGCGGCGCTTTTGGGAGGTCCATAGCAGGCGGGTCAAGAGATTTGGACCAGAGGAAGGCAGTAAGCCTATCCTGCCTGCGCTTGAGGGCAGGCTTTGTAAAGGCCTTACAGAAGGCACAAGAAGCCGGTTTATGCCCCTCCCCCAGACAAAAGAGGCAGCTGGAATGGCCGTCTTTTGTGGAAAATTTAGCGTGGCAATCCACGCAGCGCTTGAAGGGGGGTTCCTTTTCTATAGGAAACTCACAATTCAAAGAGTAGTCAGGCAAGCCGAGGTCGTAAACGGGAGGTCAATCAAATTTTTTTTTTTTTTTTACTATTGTTTAGTTTCGTAGGAGAGAAGCTCCGACGTGCTGCACACAGCGGCGGCAGGAAACGAAACTGGCGTGCTCAGTGCCGGGGTGGTGATGTAATCTCCGGGGGAGGTCCCTCGGCACTGAGCTCTTAAAGCTATAGAAGCTTCCGACTTTTCCTGCTTAAGGCGCAGAGTACCCATTAGTGTGCATTCACAGAGGACGCGAAGGAGAAGGATCTGTTCTGACTCTGGTTCTTGAATGGGCGGTACGACTGTGTGGCATGTTGTTGGAGGGTCTGGATGCCGACAACGTTTTGTCCCAAAGGAACAGTTTCAAACGTTGTTCACGAGCCTTAAGGGCGGCCTTAGTGAAACTTTTGCAATGTTTGCAAGAGTGGGGACGATGAGATTCTCCCAAGCAAAAAAGGCAATAGTCGTGTCCGTCGGAGAATGGTAACTTGCAGGAGCACGACTTGCACCTGCTAAAAGGTCCTGATCGGGACATAAAGCAGGGAAAAAGGGGAAAAAGACTCACAGCGAAGAAGATAGATGGTTTCCGGCGATGATTGAATTAGGAAGAGATGATTTAAGAACAGAGCGGCAGACCGCAAGAGCGGAAGGCTGCAATCAAGGAGCGCGGCCGTAAAAGGCGCGGGAAACACAACCAATTCACAGTCCAAAGAGTAATCCAAGACAGTCCGATGATCAAGGGGCAACAGAGTAAATTCAAAGTCAGAAGGCAGTCCGATTTTCAAGCCGATTTTCCAGTCAAAATATTCGTAATAACAGAGCTCTAACCGAGAGGTTCCAGTGCGCGAAGGCGGTAAAATGGAACTGAGGGCTGAGGCGGGTGGAGCATGCGCGATAGGGGCAACTTAAACTTTGTAACTTTTATTCAAAAGCTCTAGAAGATTCCGAGAGACCAGCGCAGGCGCTGATAAAACCCTATTGTGTGCATTCACAGAGGCCACGATGAAGAAATATGGTTTTCCATTTTTTTCTTCTTATGCGTAATCTAATGTAATCCAAAGCATCTATTTTAAATTAGGCTGTGCAGCATGAGAAAAATGCTGTTTTTCAGCATTTAGTTTAACTAAATCCATATGTGTTTACCATTTTAAACAATGATACACAATCTGCATAGGGCTAAAGTGGGAAATGGGATATAAATAAATATATATATATAAATATAGTCCTACCATGTGCCCTCCATTAACTCAACTCATGGATCATTTGCATTCCATAAAGCTTTTTAGCACCCTAATAGAAGCACATCTTTTAAAATTGTGTTAAAATGTCAAAGTGGGTTTAAAAGTTTGTTTTATATAAAATGGATGAGAAAGAAAAAATACATTTCTATCTCCCTGGTGCAACTAGAGGATTCAGTCCCTGCCAGAGTTGTCTTTCTGTTTCTAAACTAAATTGCTAGCGAGGGATTACAGGGTGCATAATAGTCTGCATACCCTGATTAGAAGAAAAGTTTAATGTGGCTAAACTCTGTGAGACTTTGTACAACGCTCCTGCAGAGTTTCACTCTTACCAAGACATGTATGTGTACAGTGCAGATTGTTTTAATTGGGAAACTTGTCAGGACAAGTATAGATTAAAAATACTAGTGGAAAAGAAAGAGCCTCAGGTCTTAAAGTCAGCCAAGTTTCCAAGAGGAAATGGCAGGAATATAGCTCTAAATTACCCCTATCAAAATTAGACAGAAGACATGGAATACCCCAGTCAAAGAGTCATCTCAGAGGATAACCCTCCTGCAGAGAAGCCAGAGATTCAATCATCTTCTTTTGTTTCTGTACTGCAAGGACTGTCTGGAAGTCTGGGAAAGCAAACAGCCTAGAACAATCTGCATTTTCTGAAACAGTGTCTACCCATCTTCTTCTTCCTGTTCAGTCAAGTGGTCCATTCTATTTCCATTGTTCCTATATTAACCAGGTGGCAAGATTAAGATGAGGGCAGAACAGCTTAAGCAAACATGGAACTAACAAGTGGCCAGATCACTTTGGTCAGCCTGGCCAGAAACCAGATAAAAAGCACACAGTAGGCATATTAGCAGTTCTGGGATGAATCATCTTTCTATATTGATAATCATAGAATCGTCGCAGGGTTGGGAGGGACCTTGGAGGTCTTCTAGTTCAACCCCCTGCCCAAGGCAGGAGACCTCATACCATCCCCGACCTCATACCATCCCGGACAGATGGCTGTCCAATCTTTTCTTGAAAACCTCCAGCGATGGGGCACCCATAACATCGGGAGGCAAGCTGTTCCACTGCTTAATGGTTCTCACTGTCAGGAAATTCCTCCTTATTTCCAGGTTGGATCTCCCTCTGACGAGTTTCTACCCATTGGTTCTTGTTCTACCCTCGGGTGCAATGGAGAATAAATCGATGCCCTCTCCCCTGTGGCAACCCTTCAGATATTGGAAGACTGCTATCACGTCTCCCCTCAGTCTTCTCTTCGTTAAGCTAAACATGCCTAGTTCTTTTAGTCATTCCTCATAGGATTTAGCCTCCAGTCCCCTTATCATCTTTGTTGCTCCTCTCTGCACCCCTTCCAGGGCCTAAGCGTCTTTTTTGTATTGTGGTGACCAGAACTGGACACAGCCCTCCAAGTGCGGCCTCACCAGTGCAGTATAGGGTGGGTACTATCACTTCCCGTGATCTTGAGGCTATCCCCCTGTTGATGCAGTCTAGGACTATGTTGGCTTTCTTGGCAGGTGCAGCACACTGCTGACTCATCCTTAGGCGGTGGTCCACCAGGACACCTAAATCCCTCTCACAGGTACTACTGTCGAGCGAGGTACCACCTTTCCTGTACCTGTGCATCTGGTTTCTCCTGCCTAAGTGCAGGACCTTACTTTTCCCGCCACTGAACTGCATCTTATTGGATAGGGCCCAATGTTCAAGTCTGTCTAGATCCTTCTGAATGTTGAGTCTGTCTTCCAAAGTATTAGCAATTCCCCCCAGCTTTGCGTCATCAGGAAATTTGATGAGTGCTCCTTCAATCCCCTCATCCAGGTCATTTATGAAGATGTTGAAGAGCACTGGGCCCAAGACAGAACCTTGAGGGACCCCACTGCACACCTCCCTCCCTCAATGTCTGCCTGAACCCTGCTGCTGGTGAGTCTTACCAAGTCTCTTTGTGCTGACTTCATTTTCTGAGTGGAAATCACTGTCTTAGCCCCCAAGAATCCAGGATTCAGCCAGAAAATCCTGCTAGCCTATGCTGTTCACCTGAATTCTGGGTTTCTGGCCAGGATCTCTTTTAACCTATTCTCTCTTTTGATCCTTGCCCAAAAATTTCCCTCATATCATTCCAGCTGGAGTTCCAACACTCCCCAGCTTCAAGATAGTCTAATGAGACTCAGGAGAGGTAGTCTGTGTCACTCCTAATCTATTTCTGGGAGAATTTTCCCCACATATTGGTGGGTCCCCAATCTATTCCTCCTTCCTCTCTCTCTCTCTCTCTCTGTGTATGTGTATCACGCATATGTGTGTGGCTAAGGGAAAGATCTTTCCTTTACTTTCTCTTCCTAGCCTTGTAGCACCTCTGCAAATAGTCTGCTCAGGTAGTACAGATCTTTGCAGTGCAGTCAGAATCTCAGAACCCTCATAACCATGCAAGTTTGCTTCTTTTGAAGAATATATATTTCCCCACATTCATTATATATTATATTGTTTAACCTTTGCTATTTCCCAATATAATCATTGTATATTATTTTAATTCTGGTTGTTCAATAAAGTTCCCCTTAAGAATAGCTCAGTGTGAGTGTGATATACTCAGCCCTGTCATCTCTGTCATGATGCAATACTGCCATAGCTCAAAGATCACTTACGGACGTGTCACTAAATAAGTGAGTTCATGCATATGCCTGAGAGCATACCTTGGTAACACAGGGTCCAAAAGCTTAAAGCAGCAATGGACCTGCACAGATGTCAACTTCAAACTCTGTGCAGTACCTGCTTCAGAGGTATTGTCATCCATCAGCTTTTCTTGTGCCAGATGAAGAGTGTCTAGCATTTCTTCAAAGATTTCATCAAGAAGTCCAGCCTGTTTACACTTCCTTACAAAATCTATTCTTACTAGAGGGGAGGGGGAGAGGGAAGGAGAGGGAGAGAGAAATGCATTCTTACTGAAACAGTTTTCTAGGTCAACATGATATTGTGAAATTCTCTTCAATAACAGTGACATTTCTTTCCAAGGAACATAATCAGAAGCCCAATGTCAAGGAAGAGAGACTCTAAATAAGCAGTGTCTCCATGAAGACCTTTTGTTGTTGTTGTTTCTAACTAAAGTAACATATCTAACAGATAGTCACTGATAATCTTGTGCCAGGCTGAATTTTCATTTCTTTGCTTTGGATTGCTTCATGGCTACTGATGAATGTGAAAGCAGCATGGGCCACAATATCCAAGTAAAAAACAAAGATTGCAAAGAACCTGATACCATCCTCTGGGAAAAAAAGCTAATGGCCACTGTGGGGACAGAATACTGGATGAGAAAGTCCATTGGCTTGTCTTATGTTCTCATTAAAACTAGCTTCTCTGATGGTCTATTGGTTAGGATTTGGCACTCTCATTGCCGCAGTCCTGGTTCAATTCCTGGTCAAGGAAAGGTAGTTTTGAACTGCTGGACAGCTCAGTGGCTTAGGTCTCTGGCTATGGAGCCAGAGCTTGGGAGTTCAATTCCCACTGTGCCTCCTTGAGAGGGGCTGGACTTGATGATCCATAGGTCCCTTCCAGCTCTGCAGATCAAAGGTTATTAAAATTATTCAGAAACACCAGGCACAGTCAATCAAAATTATAAAAACATTGACTGGTATTATATAACAGATACAAGTTTTAACCAAAAAGAGATTGATTTCATAATATTGCAATTTTTTAACTTTATTCCATCTAGTTTTTGGATCTTGCCACGGTGTATAGACAGAGCTGCACATTTGTCAATTCCAAATTTCATTTGGATATCTTCACTAAATATCCGCACTGTGTTTAGCAGTGATTCTATCTCTGTGGAACTTTTTGCATATAGTTTTAGGTAGTCCATGTATAACAGATGATTGATTTTTCCTGCTTGTTCTGAAATATGGTAGCCCAATCCAAATATGGTAGCCCAAATTGATAGGCAATGATTTTGCTGTGTTTAGCAAGGAGTTTTTTCCTAGTTATGCTGGTGGCTGAACTGGCAACAAGCCTTCCACAAGAAAGCCGAATCACAGAATTGCAGAGCTGGAATGGTCTTCCAATCCAGTCTCCTGCTGAAGTATGGAACCACATCTAACATGTCCCTGATAGATGACCATCCATACCCACTTTAGAAGCCTCCAGTAAAGGTTCAGTCCACCAACTTCTAATGTTGTCCTTTTCACTGTTTAACAGCTCTTACCTGCAGGAAGTGCTTACTAGATTTTAATCAAAATCTGCTTTTCCTGTCCCAATTCCCTACTTTTTAATTTAGATAATTTATTGCTAGGTCTTTATGTGGGGATATTTTTTTCTTTTGTCTATATGTATGCTTCAGTTTTCTTGGGTTTTTTAAAATAATTCAAACACAATTTTAAAAAGGAATTTACAAAAATAAAAATTCTGGGTCTCAATGTGGTATGGATGTTTTTAGAGAGGGAAAGATTTAAGTTCCATCTAAACATACATTTGCACCGTTGTTTATTTCTCAGGGGTGGAGATGTAATAAATGTTTTGCATTTCAATTTGATATGCTCGAATTAAAATGGGAAATATCTCCACATTATTCATTGGTGGAACTCAAACAAAGGAGATTATAACTACAGCCATCTTTCTGATCTGAACAAGCTACAGTCATACATAATAAAGTCATACCTTTATGTCGGTCCTGTTTTTCCCTGAGGACTTTTAAGTTTTCTTCTGAAATGTTGTCTTTTTTACTCTGTCAAAAAATTATATATTTAAAAAATGACAGAATTATCACTATTGTTCAGAATTCTAATGGTAATGATAATATTTTCCAAATATAACCACTCTATTTGTTTGCTTATTATATCCCATCCTGGGTACATCAGAGTACCCCTCACTTCTCCATTTTATCCTCTTATGAGGTAGATTAAATGAAGGACTGAATGATGACCTAAAGTCACTCAGCAAGCTTCATGTGACCAAATCATCCAGCAAGCTTCCTAACTAAGTGGGAATTTGCCCCTTCCAAATGTTTTAAGAGAATATCTAAATTACCAGGAAACTGGTAATTTCCCACCCTCAATACAACATAAGATGTTTTGTTATAAAATACCATATGAAGAGGTAACATGACATGGATTGACTCAATTAAGGAAGCAAAAATCTTTAGTTTGCAAGATACAAACGGGGCTGTTAATGATAGGCTCACCCGGAAGTCAATAATTCATAGTGAATATAAATTGGAAGTAACTTGGCAACACATAATATGTTGGATTGAAAATCACCTTTCCTCAGATGGAAGTTTCTATCATTGCAAAAGACTGTGATGGCTGAAGATGGCTCCCCTCTGACTGGGGGAGCGGGGAGAATTCCCCCTTACTTGCATACTATTAAGCAGTGACTCCCAACCCTCCTCTGTGTGGCACTTAGGAAAGAGAGGCTGGAATAAGGAAACAGGGAAATCTGCTTCTGCCTGCTGAGCTGCATGGACCTAAGCCTGGGTCTAACCCCATGGAAGCCATTGTGCTTATGCACTTCACTCATGCAAACAGTATCACTTTTGGAGGCAAATTATGGGCCATTAGTTCCAAATATTTAGTATTCGTATATTGGTAGCCGTTGTATATTGGTAGCAGTATACAAAATGTTATGTAGCAGGAGTGGTAGTTTTTAATCAGAAAGTAATACAGGCCTTCACAAAATCATTTTAGGTATGCTAAGAACTTAAATTTAGAATTCTGCTTTACAAAGCAATTTGACACATGAGGCCATATAGGCCAAATGCTATGAAGAAGCTGCTCAAAAACATGATCTTTGGAGGATTTTTAAACGATTTTCCTTGAAGTCTTAGACAATGAACAGGCAGCAATTGTTTATCTCTCCATTACCATTTTGTTTCTAGCAGAGGAAGGTTTCATTAGGATTGGGGGCCTGCCTCTCTTATTGTCTTCATCTAGAAATCAAAGTCAACAGATTGAATATAATCAATGATTGTACTTTATCATAAAATTTCTTGCAGTATTTCAGTAAGTATGTGTAATCCACACTAAAGAAACAGACAAGAAAACCACCAGCTTTATAATATTTTGGGAAGGCTTACTCAATCACATCAATATAAATATAAATTTATTACAATTGATGTAATATATAATAAAAATTGATGTAATTGAGTAAGCCTCCCTGAAATGTCCCAGGGTGTGTTATAACTTTTAAGAGAAATCCAAAACAAAATAACTGTATCAGCAAGGGCTCAGAAACACTTATGAAATTCAAATTATCACAAAACTGTGATTTAAACATATTACATCAAAGTCTCTTCCTTTGTATGTTAATTAAATTACATGTACATTTCTATGCATATTTACTGCAATTTAATCCAAATATTGTTGGTATTCCCATTCTTTCTCCTCCCCACTTCCAAAAGCATGTTAAACAACTACCCATGTTCTCAACTCCAACCTTAAAAGAACATTATGATATAGCTTTTGTTTTGCTACCATTTCACTTTTTCTGCCATGAAACACTATAACTACAGTGGTGCCTTGACTTACGACCATTTTGAGTTACGACCAGCTCCGGCCGCAAAATTTTGCTTCTACTTGCGACCGGAGCTTCCACTTACGAACGGAAAAAGCCAGGGGAAAAAGGCAGGAAATTCAAATTTCTAACTGCAGGTGGCGACGAGGCTGCTTCTTTGTAGCTCTTTTGCCCCAGCAGTTAGAGAGTGTGTGTCAGAGGAGGCTTGGGACTGCCTCGCTTCTGCGTGAGCGTGTGTGTGTGTTTGCAGGGAGGCTTCGGGCTGCCTGGTAAGGTAAGGTGCTGTTTTCTGCTTTTTAAAAACTGTTCTGGGTGTTTTTGCAGCGTGGTTTTGGGCTGGGGGGGTTTATGTTGCTGTGCTGTGCTGGGTCTTGGGGGGTTTGTTTGTTCCCCCCCCATTTCCTATGGGTCTTGGGGGGTTTGTTGCTTTTTGGAGTGTTTTTTCCCATTTCCGATGGGTCTTGGGGGGGTTTGTTTGTTTTGGGTTTTTTCCCCATTTCCGATGGGTCCTGCATACTTCCCTTGCTTTTTCTTTTGTTTTCTTTGCATTTCCGACCTGCCCCCTTTGTTCTCTGTACATTTCCAACGGGTCTTGCACGCTTGATTGCTTTTCTCCCCCCCCCCCCCTTCGGCCGGAAGGAATTAATCGCGTTTCCAATGAGTCTTGCAGTAAGATTTTTTTTTTTGGTGATTTTTTTCTTCGGCCGGAATGGATGAATTGCATTTCAATGCATTTCTATGGGAAATGGTGCTTCAACTTACGACCATTTCGAGTTACGTCCATCTTCTGGAACAGATTATGGTCGTAAGTCGAGGCACCACTGTACACTGAAATGTTTCTAACATTCTGATTTATTGATTAGGCATCCTTCAGTCTCGAGAGACTATGGTAACTAACATTCTAGTCATAAAGTAATCGAAGTATTTCCGGGGTATTTTTGACCAGGAAAAAATTACCTCTCAGGAGGTCACAAGAAAACTTGAAAAGCCATGTTGAATCAGGCCAAAAGCCTACCCATCTCCTCAAAAGCCAAAAGAAGCAAAGAAAAAGATATCTGCTTTCAAACATGGGTTTCAATTCCAATAGAATTCTAATGCACAACTGAAATTTTATCCAAGGCTGGGAGTGTAAAAAACAAATATGCTTTGGCATTGCTTCCAGAAACAAAAAACTGAAAAGGGACACAAAGCAGTGACAGAGCCCATGCTTCCCAGGCAGTCTGGCTGCCTCAGTCCCCGACCTCCCCAGATTTAACAGAGAAAACCCCTTCCAGAAACCCTGGAGAGCTGCCGTCTGTCAGTGTTAGCAACTCTGGGCTAAATGGATCAAGGGTCCGACTCAAGGCAGGACAGTTTCTCTACACGCACCCCTTCCCAATATAGAGCTCACTCATGGGCAATTTGTATGGGTCTCTTATATGACAGTAGGTAGTCTTATGTGTCTGCTACTTTTCATAGGCATCATGAATAATATCAATTGGCATCAATGCTAAGAATATCTTGAGAGCATTGCAAAAGACTGCTTGCTGCTGATGGGAGCAAAAGGAGATGTAGGATTTTTTGGTGGGTTTTTGAAGAACTGGCCAGAGACAATCCTATAGGCAACCTCTACAATGAACTTGAACTGAGGATGTCAGATTTAAAGTCTTGCCTCAAGCAAACTGGCTCTGTTTCCTCACCTTTTTTTCCTATAACAGTAGAGAAAAATATGCATGGGCTTTGGGAGCATTATATAGCACTATTTAACAATTGCTGATAGTTTTTGTAACACAGAACATATTAATTAATGTTTAATATCTATATGAGGCCGCTGGGTGGGGTCATCAGGGAGTGTGGGGCTTCGTGTCATCAGTACACTGATGACACTCAGTTCTACATCTCCTTTTTTCCAACAACAGTGGATGCTGTTCCGTCCCTTCAGCGCTGCCTGGAGGCCGTACTGCAATGGATGCAGGAGAATGGACTGAGGCTAAACCCGGACAAGATGGAGGTCCTGAGGGTGCGTGGCCCTGCCATCGGTGGTTTCGGAAATTCCCTCTCTTTTGGGGAGTGACTCTCACCGCAAAGAGTGAGGTTTGCAGCTTGGGGGTCCATCTGGATCCGGCGCTCACCATGGAAACCCAGGAAGCATCAGTGGTCCGCTCCGCCTATTTCCATCTCTGGCAGATTGCCCAGCTGCATCCCTATCTTGATGTTGGGGCGGTCACCACTCTGGTCCATGCATTTGTAGTCTCAATATTAGACTACTGTAATGCGCTCTACGTGGGGCTACCTTTGAGATTGATACGGAAGCTTCAAATGGTGCAGAATGCGGCGGCCAGACTTCTTACTGCGGTGAGAAAATATCAGCATATTTCCCCCACTCTGGATGCCCTGCATTGGCTGCCCGTTCATTTCCGCATTGATTTCAAAGTGTTAATGATGACATATAAAGCCCTAAATGGTTTAGGACCTCGATATCTGGCGGAACGCCTCCTCCCACCTAGATCTACCCGAATCACTCATTCTAGCCAAGATGGGCGGCTGAGGGGCCTAACGCCGAGGGAGGCCCGGAGAGAAAGAACAAGAAACCGGGCCTTCTCGGCAGTGGCCCCTCACCTATGGAACAGTCTGCCCGCAGAGATCTGCCTGGCTCCCTCGCTGGGTGTTTTTAAGAGCAAACTTAAGACCTGTCTCTTTGGGCAGGCTTTCCCTCCTGTCATCACCTAATTTCTTTTGCCATCTTGAATTATATTATTACAGCTGTTTTTATTTTATTATATTATTTTTACTTTTATGAATTATTGTTAGCCGCCCAGAGTAGACTTCGGTCTAGATGGGTGGGGTATAAATTGAATAAAATAAATAAATAAATAAATAAATACTCTGTATGTGTACTCCCTTTAATTACACATGCTCAAAATGGCTTTCTGTGGCATGACAAGAGTCTGAACTGGGAAATTCACAAAAAGTCATAAAATATACAGAGGTAGAGACAGATATATGGGGAAAGACACCTTTCTTTACGAGCAGTTGGGATCAACATTTCAGAAACAGAAGGACAAGGAAATCAATACTTGTGGCAACCAGCATGAGTGGTCACTATCAGATATTCCATCATAATAGGACTTTTGGTCAGTCATCCAGAACCCACTCAGCCAAAAGAACAGGACATTCCAGCCCCCGCCACACACACACACATAGCAGGGCTGGCTTACTACATTTTAGAGTGACATTTGCACATTATCACTGAAAGGATTATCTTCTGGAGAAGGACCTACCCGTTAAGTTGAGAGACTGATATTACTTTAACTGCACCTCAATCACTGTCAGCAGCAATGAGTACTGCACTTATAGCTACATTCTTTTAAATGTTCTACCCTGTATTTTAAAATACCTGGTGATCCAATGTTAGAAAGACCAAGAGAGAAAAAAACTCACCATTAAAATTTTTCTTTTTGACTGGGTCATGGTTTGGACAAAACATTCTTACACAACAAAGAAATGTTGAGAGAAAAGGAAATGGGTTAATGCATTGCATTAGTAATTGCATTCATTGTCAGTAAACCAAAAGTACAGGCAATATGATATATTGGAGAAATGCTTGATTCAGGAGCAATCCACTTCCTGCAAAGAACGAATCAGGTGTATTTTGCAAACTATACCAGCAAACAGAGTAGAAAGATCTGTCTTCAACAAAACAGTAACAAATTACTATGACCTCTGTTCCCTCTCTTTAGAGGGGAAAAAAACACTACTCAGCAGTGTATTTCCCTGTTCTCCATGACTCACACGTGGCATTCCTGAAGTCTTCAGGAGTAGGCACTTCCATCTGATTAGAAGGCAAGTTCTGTTAAATCTGAGTAATCTTCTCTTAAAAGATTAATCGAAGTTAACAGAACTTGCCTTCTAAGGTCTTTCCAGTCCCTTTAAAAGTAGACGAGAAAAGTATAAGGAATCCCTCAACTCTGTTAAGTGGCACTATGTGCATGTGCCAACAAGGCAACAGTAAAAAGAAAAAATATCTGAGAGAATCAGTGAGCCCTACTCACTTCTTTCACACATGTGGTGGAGATCTTAACATGTGAAGGTGCCACAGAGAAATGTGAATTGTGGAGAACATTGTGGAGAAATTTTCTGACTAATTATATCAAAAGAGTTACTGCATTTCAGGTTATAATTTCTGTTTGTTGCCTTCTTCCTCAAGTGAAGATCCAAGGCAGTATACGAAAATATTTAAAACCCACAATTAATTAAAAACAAACCAACAAAATGTAAAATTATAATATACTGTACATATATTTAAAAACATGATTTAAATACTATAAATCCAATTTTAGAAGGCCTCCCCATCAGTCCCTGTCTGTTGGTTCCTCAAAAACCCTTCTAAAGCACTATGTTTCAGTTGCTGATAGAAAGAAAGGAGGAAAGTCACCAACTGGACCTCTGGAGGAAGGGCGTCCATAAGCTGGGAGCAGCCAGAATCACTTTCTGTGAATCACTTCTCTCAGTGAATCACTTCTTATCAGTGCCGCCTCATATTTGTCTGTTTAGAAATAAGCTTCATGGAGTTCAAGGAGAGCTACTCCCAGGAGGGGTGCACAGGATTACACTCTTGGACGGGTTACTCTTCAGTAATATAACATTTCCCTGCAGGTCTGATTTCTGTAATGTTTGGAAGCTTAGTAATTCTTCTATATTCTTCTCATAAAGTATTTTTTTCAAATATATTTTGTAATGTTTGCTATTTTTTACAATTTCTAGATATCAATTATAGTAATGTCTTCCAAAATGGTATTATACAATTTGAAAGTTATCCCAAGAGGAAAAATATCCAAATCTTGATTTAGCATCTTTCTTCTCTAGCATATTTCCTATTATTTCTAACATGAGTTATTTAGTTGGCAGAATTGCTAAAATCTCTGTAACTATTTCACTGTCTGCATCACAGAGACAATAACAAGTCCTTGAGTCTATAATCTTTTTGCTGGAGTAAATTCTACAGTCAAAACAAAAGCTTCCAAATATCTGCCAATTTTTGCTGAGCCACCTTGTAAACCTGGCAATCAAAACCCATCTTGTTTGTTTTAAACTCAAATTTATTTTGAAAATCTGTACAACTGTTTACGTTTAGAGGTGTTATCTGGCTATGAAGTAAAGATGGTTTACCATAATGCGGTTAACTTTTTTTGTAAACAACCAAAACAATGGCTCCAAAAACAAAGATATATGGAAAGGGCTTCTCAAGCAAACTATCCAAAATCATACAGGTTTTAGGAAACACTTTGTTAAATACCGGTAAATGCCTTTAATTTCATCTGTTTCTACTGCAGCATCATCACACAATGCACAGAAATAATGGTAACTTCTGCGACAGGTTTTTATCTCACAGCCAACAGTGGCTCCTTTCTTGCGACAGAAATTGCATATCTGAAACAAAAGAGATTATAACATTTTAAGCAAATGTACTTTATATTCAATGGATTTGGATTAGCTGTGAGGGCTATAGGTCCCACAATTCCCCAGAGAACAGCTACACTACCTAAGGAACTTGGGAGTTGCAGTCGAAAACACAGATGCTGTACACCTCTAGTTCAGATATAATAATCCTAACTTTCTCAAGAAGGGTTCAGGAAGCTGAAAATGAACAGTAGGCCTACACATTCCTTGTTTGTTCCTCATCTTCCCCAACTGTTTTCAATGCTATGATCCTGATTAAACTAAACCCCTCCCTGTTTTGGACATAATGAGGAACTGCAGATTAACATCAATTTATCAACCAAGATATGAAGCTACGCAGTGGTTGTGACTTTAAGCAATGGTTTAACAGACACAACCAAACACATGAGAAAGGTGGGGCAAAGGATCTTGCTTTTTCTTTCCAGACAATTAAAAACACTAAAATGAAACCTGATGATTGTTTAACTGCTTGTTGTAAAGAGAATGTATCTAAGTTCACTGGGGATTCATGTTTTCCATTTCAGCACTGATCTTTCACAGAGCTGCATCAGTTGGTGAAGTTGAAATGTTTCGTAGCATGATTTCAGATTATCTATTCAAGGGCTACTTTTTTATTTATCTCTGTAAATGGTCTTCTTGCTGCATTTACCATTTTTGACTCTCCCTAACCAAGCAATTAAACTTTGTCTAGATCTGTTTATAATTTGCTTTTAATCAATTTTACTCAACAAAGCTATTATAATTACCTCCCAGATACTCCCACTACCCATGAAATTAATTAATCTTGTCTTCTTACAGTATTTAGGCCCAAGGTATTTTGAACACTCATACCTTAATGGTGTTTGTATAAGGTTTGTGTAACCTACTGTGGTTAATTAGGGCTAACTGACAAGATGTACTGTATCTGTGTGACTGGCTGTACACCTGACTGCAACTAAGATGCGCCTTGACATTTTGTAAATTAGCCACAGTGTATTATGCAAACTTACCAGCAGGATTCTAGCCATCATTTCCATATATCTCAATCTTATTCTGACATAGCTTGTGAAATGATTCTGGGTAAATTACAGCTATAGCAACATCATACACCAATACACTGATTTGTTTAGCATGTTCCATTAATTCATAAGGATGCCCCAATCTGTCAAACAAAGGTTGAATCAGCTAATGGATTCTTAGGACACAACTGGCTTACTTAATACTAAGATATTTGTGTCATGAGCATCAGTTTCGTGCATGATTACTATTAATAATATAAAAGTTTCTGGCAATACTTTTCCCATTAATTTCCCCCCCAACCATGCATAGATTCAAGCGAGAAGACAATGACAGGGGTGACCAAAGAATATATAGACTGTGAATAACACTGTATTGTACAACCTGTATAGATTCCAGACTCTTAATGTGAAAAGAAGCTATTTTGCGTTAACTCTTTCATTGTTAGAGTAAATTAGTTTTTTAAAAAAACCACAGTAAACGGATGTCTCACCAGCCTTTTTCCTCTCTTTATTTCACTCAGAACTGAAGTCACATCAAACCTTATATCAACATTGTCAGGACTATATTCTTCAGATTCCATAAGTCCAGAGGAATATAACTAGAAATAAATATGACAAGATTTATTTATTCTGAAAGTCAGAGCATATCAAATTAAAGCAATAATGAATATCAGCAAATGAAATTGTATTCAGCGTTCTTTCCTAGACTTGCATATTAGTTCTGCATATTTATTTATCCATAAGTAAAGGTAAAGGTTCCCCTTGACATTTAGTCCGGTCGTGTCCGACTCTAGGGCGCGGTGCTCATCCCCGTCTCCAAGCCATAGAGCCAGCGTTTGTCCGTAGACAGTTTCCGTGGTCACGTGGCCAGCGCGACTAGACACGGAACGCCGTTACCTTCCCACCGTGGTGGTACCTATTTATCTACTCGCATTTACATGCTTTCGAACGGCTAGGTTGGCAGGAGCTGGGACAAGCGACGGGAGCTCACTCCATCACGTGGATTCGATCTTACGACTGCTGGTCTTCTGACCTTGCAGCACAGAGGCTTCTGCGGTTTAACCCACAGCGCCACCACGTCCCACTATCCATAAGTAAAAACTATTCTAAATTATGCAGATTTTAAAATTTTATTTTAACCAGAATTGAGCACAATACCTGATTGCTGTCCTTTAATCTTAGAAGATAAAAGGATGGTTCAAGAACCTCTACTCAACACAGAAATGAGGCAGTTGAAGATAAAAGAATGGTCATGTTTGTTCACAAAGGAGGCATTTCAGGCATCTATCCTTCTTCCAAAAATCTACATCTAATCAGGCAGCGAAAAGGTGGAAAGAGCTACCTTAGCCATTGCCTTTCTTTCCTCAGTTTTCCCTGTTTCCAAATCTAGAAAAGAAGTAAACCATTCACTTCCACTATCTTTATTGATTTTTATTTATTTATTTAAATTTATACCCTGCCCATTTAGTGAACATGCCACTACTCTGGGCTGCTTACAAAATATTATAAAACCTACAGCTAAAATATTAAAACCATATAAAACATATTAAAAGAAAACAAACAACACCCTCCCCTCCCCCCAATAGAATCACCAGTCTGGGACACAGGATGGCAGACATCTCAATGTTCTTCCCACTTAACATCTTTTGGACTTTCCATGCATGTTCAAGCGACCTTTGGGATACCTGGAAAGCAATTTCTCCCACAGCTAGCACACCCATTATCATTCTGAATAATACATGGTTGTGTAGATACTACAAATACCTATTGGATAGAACACCTAGGGACAGCTGAAATCTACTATCAAGAAAGTTCAAATGGTATTTTTCAAAATTCTTATATATGAAGTACAGAATTGGTTATGTGCCATGTAACTGAATTTTTTTTACAAATGATAAATACTAGTAAAATCCACACTAGGACAATAGCTTTATTAAACCACAACAAGCTCATGAAACAGCTTTCAGTATTTTAAGTTGTCTAGATCTTTCCTCAAGTGAAATGACAACCAAAGTCCCCTTCCCTAAAAACTGGTGATGATCAAGCCATATAATTTGCATTAAAACATCATGAGTGTTTGGGACCTAAACACAGACCTGATTATTTATTATTTTATTTTATACATTATTTGTAACAGCAAATCTCTTCTTCTAGAGCCATACACCAAAAAAGTGTAATTATTATGAAATTCCTTGAAAAGGGGCTGTTCAATTATTTTGTGCAATCAGAATGTTGTTGCAAACCTCACCAAACAGTCCTGATGAGCCGCAAGGTTCTGTTCTTTAGCAACATACATAATTGCACATTCTTCATCCTCTGGACAAAATGCACACTTTCTTCTGATCATCTTTGCCATTATGAAGTCAGCTAAGGAGAGTCACCTTTGAAAAGGATTAACACAACACAGACACTGTCCCATAGTTCAAGCAGGGTAACAACAAATTTAAATGCATGAACACAATAAACAACTAAGAAATCCCCAAACCTTGTATTTCAGTCTCCTTTAAAGTCTTGCATGTTTCAAAACATCATGGTCCCAGATAAACTTCCTTACATCTGCTCATGAGATTTTTCCTGCAAAGTTTCCCAATTAACCAGCACCCCACCTCCCTCTTACTCCATCATAAACTGCTTGCCAGCAGTGATATACCATGGGAGTAGGAGTTAAGAAGCAAGCCAGGCTACAGCAGGAGCTCCACTTTGGATAAGGAGAAAAAACTAAAGCATGGGGCTTTTTGGAGACAAGACTTTTTATACTCCAGGGGAAAGACTGACAACAATCCTAGCATCCTCACTTTAAAAGGCTCTTAAGCAGGAGTGTTTCTTTCTGCTTCAGATTTTCAAGGCTCGTTGCTAAACTAAATGTGTCCATGGTTTGATTCAATATAAGGTGCCCCTCAAGTTGTGGGGTGGAGTTGTGGCTCACCGGTAAGAAACACTCCCTCTCTGCAAAAGTCCAAACTTCATTTTCAAGCATCTTCATACCAGACCTGGGAAAGACCTTTGCTACAGATATAAGGGAGTTTCTGATAGTTCCAAATTTGATGCTAATAAATACTGTAAAGTTACAAGAAGGGAAACATTGCCTGGTCATGCCTAAAACAAAGCCACAAATCAAATAACTGATTCCATAAAGTAAATGAGAATGTTCAAAGCAGTTATATACGTATTTGGTTGTTGTTATGTGCTGTAAGTTGGAACTGACTTATAGTGACACTAATAGTGCTTTCAAGGTAAGTGAGATATTTAAGGAGTGGTCTGACCACACCTCCAGTGAGCTTCCATGGCCAAGCAAGGATTCAAACCCAGGCCCCCTGAGTCCTAGTCCATCACTCTATCCACTCTACCACACTGGTATCCACATATCTGGCAGTAAGTCCCAAATACAGGTACAGGGATAGACCACACGTACCAACTTCACTTTCTCATTTTTCCTATCCTCAATTTGCTCCATCCCACATACAGGTTTAGAACATGGGCTATAAGTCATAGAGTGTTTCCATAATAAGCAATTAATGTTAAGATGCATTTGATCAAATTACTCAGTAGGTAAACACTAAGCTTACTATTAATAGTAATTTTGAGATAAACTAAGAGGGAAGGGTAGTGTCCATGAGTAAATGTGGACAGATCAAGACACGTCCCTTCAAGACACAAAAGGATAATAAAAAAGAGGAATTAGGGAGTGAGGCAGACCCTGGAGAATAACAGCATGAATGAACTGTGCAAATGTGTCCAAATGTTGTCTAGTACAAATTGAATAGACAATTTAATCATAGATAGGAAGACTATGTTTACTGGAACAGGTGGTGTGAAATATATGATATTCCCTCCCTAACAACTGTTTTAACTTCCCCCAGAGAACAGCCACTCCATTCATCTGAAGTATGCTCGGATACACAAAAGCTTATTTTAAAAAAACCTAGTTAGTCTTAAAGCTGCTTCAAGATTTCTGGTTTCTCTTTGTGCCTCCACCTTGTGATCTGGACACATTCCTCATTCAAACATATGGGCTGCATCAACTCACCCTTCCACTCAGGGGCACCAGACAAAACAGCTGGATGATGTCTCCTGCCAGCACTGCAATCCTCAGAAGGCTCTCATTGCAGTTTGTCTGATCTGCATTTCATTTTTTTAATCCAATGCACGATGCACAGCAGTTAGAACAGATATCTAAGCAACAGATCAGTAGACAATTTACATTAAAGAAAAAAAGGGGTAGATGAGGGAATAAGCTTCTTTCTTTTTCAGTGCCTGTCAAGAAAAGACCCTAAAAGACAAAGATGTTTCTCATGGGGAAACTTTGTCAAAGTCTGTGGCAGAGGTAGCAAAAGATGCAGAAGTTCTGTAGTCAAGCAGGAAATTCCAAATCAGAGTTAAATAATATTTTTATTTGACTACTAAAACCTCATTAAAAAAAAGAGAAAGCTTTCAAGTCCTCCAGTGTTCTTCATCAGGTTGGGTATTACAGGGAGATGGGAGAAGAGAGAAAAAATTCTCAAACCATCCTGGTCACATGGATCACATAACCCCTGTTCCAGCAGCTCTAGTGGCTGCTGATCTATTTCTGGGTACAGTTCAATGTGCTGTTCTAACTTTAAAAGCCCTAGTTTGGGCCCAAGCTATCTCAAAGACGCCTCCTGCTTTTATGAACCTGCTCAAGTGTTAAGATCAACAGAAGAGGCCTTTCTCTCAGTCCTACCAGTTTCTCAGGTCTGTTTGGTGGGGACACGTGAGAGGGCCTTCTCTGCTGCCGCTCCCAGACTTTGGAACTCCCTCCCACAGGAGACTAGACTGGACCCATCTTTGCTATCTTCCCCCAAGCAGGTGAAGGCCTTTCCCTTCAGGTAAGCTGTATCATATTCCTCACAACTGGCTGCCTGAGTGGGGTTCTTAAATGGATTGTTGTGCCTTACTGTTCTGAATGTATTCTTGGTGTTGCTTCTGTTTACTGTTTTTCAGTGTGGCATTTGAATACTGTTTTTAGATTTAAATATTTAAATAATGATGTAAGCTACCTTGGGTCCTTTTTAAGGAGAAAGGCAGGGTAAAAATATTTTAAATAAATAAATATTAAGTTAAAGCTACAGAATTTGCAGTTAGACTAAAGTTCCAAAAGGCAAACTGCAGATTAATGAATCAGTTTAAGGTATGATGGCATCAGGCTTTATTTTCAGGGATGTATAGTCAAATGCCATTCCCCATCTCACAGATCTGTTGTTTTTTTAAGCCAAACTTTTGGCTCCTGTTTTCACTTGCAACACATACATCAAACAAAAGGGAAGCCCTCATGTCACTGAAACTGGAGATTAAATTTAGGTGGTAGGGTAGGTAAAGAGAGTCTACTTGGAGGATGACCATCAACTGGAATCATGGAGCGTGGCTTTACATTTGCTGGAACAGGTAAACAAAATCACAGCTTTTTATCGTGCCTGATGCCACAGTGGAACTGGGAGCCAAGGGCAACCCTCCCTTCTCGGAAATACCTGGCTCTTGACACGGGCCTGCTCACCTCCACCCTCGGGTGGGTCACCTCAAAACTTAAGCTGCCATCGACCCCCTAAGCAGAAACCAAACAAGAGACCTCTTTTTGGCGGGCCAGCAAACCCCTGTCCCGGCTGAGAGGGGGGAAGGGAGAGGCCACTGAGGACCCAACCGTCCCGCGAGAGTTGAAAAACCTTTCCCAGCTTTCCGGGGGGAGAGGCCACTGGAGATGGCGAAAGGGCTCGCCGGCCGGAAGCCCTCTTTCACCACTTTAGCGCGCCTACAGACAAACCGCCGCCACATACAGGCAGAGCAGCGGCGGCACAAACCGGGCAGCGGTCCGGGGTTTTTCCTCCATGAGAAGCGGGGAAGCGGGGGAAAGGCCAGGGCACGCCCACGGGCCGACCTTCTAGGAGATTTCCGCTCGCGCGCCCGACTACGATCATCACACACACACACACACGCTTTTCTCGTCTCTTAAGAACTGCTATCTCAGACGGGAGCGGGAAGTGGCCTCCTCAGACACAGGCTCAAGCGTTTGTTTTCCCCTCCCCTCTGCCCCGGTTTATCTACCGTTAACTGGAAGCAGACGCCTAGCCACGGACTCCGCTCCTCAAGCAAGTAGCAACTCCCGTGCCGCGCTTACTGCGCCTGCGTGGTAGGGAAGCGACGGACAGACGCTCCGCCTGCCGTTTGTCCCGCTGGAAGGAGCGGAGGGAAAACGTCCAAGCACCAGACAGGGTTTCTGACCCGGGAAGAGCTGCCCTTATCCCGCGAGGAGTTGCATTAAGGCAGCGGCCAGCGATTGGAGGCTGTCCGACTGTCGCTTCGTTATAACTCCCGTGAGCCCAAGCCGTTCATCCCCCAATGGTGAGGGGCGCCCCACCGTTGCTCTTGCCCAGTGTTGGTTCCCCAAGAAAACTGCTTGAATTTTAATTTCTATTGGGTTGTCCTTTTACGCTTTAACATAAATACGCATCCGTGTATATTTAGGGTTGTCCTGTTTACTCATGGGCGTGTCTCTTTCCCACAAGCATTCCCTTACCTCATTCCCCCAAAGTGATTCGGGGATGGGGGAAGGCAAGCAAAGCGACCATATTCCCTGTGCTTTACATGGAGAGCAGGTCTTCTTTCACAGTCTTTAACATTTGTGTACTTACTATTTTAGCTTTTTAAATACTGTTTTAATGACGTAAGCCACCCTGGGTCCTTTTGGGGAGAAAGGCAGGATGGGATTTTTTTAAATAAGTCCATTGCCCCCTCACCCATCTAATGCAGGTGTGTACAACCTGCTGCCTACATCGCCTGCAGTGGCTGTAAATACAATTTACAGCAAGAGACTGAATATAATAATTCAATTTATAACGAAACATTTATGGCCAAAAAAAAAAAAAAGTGAAGTTGCAAAAACACTGCACTCTGAATATTGGTTAAGGTTTATTTTATTCATAGCAGCAGCATGTTTATGCTTCTTTCCTTTTTATTTAGAAGTTCACAGCATCTGTCATCTAGAACATAACCAGGTGGTATACAACAGTAAATGCTGCAATATGAATCAGAGCTAAAACCAGAGCAGTTATGTACTTATAATAAGTGGGCAAGCTAAATACCGAATAGGGATACTTAATGATGAAACATCAAGGCAAATAAAAAAGTTTTTTCAAAATTTTAACAAGGCTGGTGCATATTTAAGTTGTGAGTGCAGTATCCCCAAGTGACTGCCATCACAGTGAGGGCCCCCTTCCTGGTTATTGTCAGATAGACACTTGCAGGATGTGGCATAACCAAAAGCAGATGAGCAGATTTATGCAGATGAAGAGAATCTCTCCAGTATCCTGATCCAAAGTGTTATGCCTGACCCAGCAGCAAATTAATTGTTGTTGTTTAGTCGTTAAGTCGTGTCCGACTCTTTGTGACCCCATGGACCAGAGCACACCAAGCCCTCCTGTCTTCCACTGCCTCCAGGAGTTTGGTCAAATTCATGTTGGTAGCTTCAGTGACACTGTCCATCCATCTCGTCCTCTGTCGTCCCCTTCTCCTCTTGCCTTCACACTTTCCCAACATCAGGGTCTTTTCCAGGGAGTCTTCTCTTCTCATGAGATGGCCAAAGTATTGGAGCCTCAGCTTCAGGATCTGTCCTTCCAGTGAGCACTCAGGGTTGATTTCCTTCAGAACGGATAGGGTTGTTCTCCTTGCAGTCCAGGGGACTCTCAAGAGTCTCCTCCAGCACCACAATTCAAAAGCATCAATTCTTCGGCGGTCAGCCTTCTTTATGGTCCAGCTCTCACTTCCATTAAGCAAATTAATAGTGCCATTCCTTCAGCAGCAGTGCTCTATGTGGCAGTGGCTAGACCAATTACATAATAATATCACTGCTTCCTTTTGTACCAGCTGCAGCACTGGGCTATAGCTAAGGCAGACCCACATACAGCTGAGAAATGACGGTACCAAAGCTAGGGTTACTAGAGCCGAGCTATCAGTGTTTAGGAATGGCACATCAACTGAAACGGTGATTTCATAAGCACCCCCTCCCCAATGTTATCTTCTGGTTTCTTCAGAGGGAATGTAGCTCTGTCCAGAAAAGGAGAATTGTCCAACAACCTCTGTGTTACCAGGATTCAATTTCAATTTACTGACATCCTCCCCATCCCCACTCACAAACACCTCTAGACACTGAGCTAAGATTTGCATGGCCCCTTCCAATTCAGAAGTGACACAGATATTAAGCTGACATCAGCATATTAATGACAATGCTTCTAATAAATGCTCCCAACACCTGCGCAACTTAGAGGGAACATTGCTTCCAACAGCTTTTTGTCCACCTCCCCATCCATTGTTTTTTTTGTGCTGCTTTGATTTGCCTCTCTTCACAGCTGAAAAGTTGCCTTTTTTCTTCTCTTTCTTCTTTAAAATATAACCCTTGTACCTGCATCCTTATGGTGCATCCACACACTTTAAAACACACACGCGCAAAAAAGGAGTAAAGATGCTAGATGGCAGAAGCAGAGGAAATACAGCAATAGCAGGCACCTGAAATTGCATTTCTGTTTTCAATGATGGGCTGTTCAAACTTGTAGCCCATAATATGGTCCAGGGTTCCTCTAAGCTGCATGTGCGACTCCGGCTCCCTCTGTGCAGCTTTCTTCCTCCTCTGCACAGCAATCATGTTCAACCCCTTTGGTTCCGCTTGCGATGGAACCCTGTGTGCGGGGTGGGGGTGGAGTCACACACAAGAGAGGTGGAGCCCCACCCAGCAAGGCTGAAAATTAGAGGGTACGTTGATATGGTCTCTTTGCATTTCTTACATTATTGTATCATTGCGAGCTGTTCTGAATGTGGAGTAGGGTGGCAGAAAATGAATTTGTTTTTAGCTTCTCTTTACCTTTACCTTTCTGCCTCCTTGTTCAACTTGCCCCTCCCACAACAGACACCTTGGGGACACATAATTTATCACTAGGGAAGTGTCAGATCCCCTAAAGTGTTAACTTTTCTCCCACAGCACAATTTCCTGAATCTGCAACACAACCACAAGCATGCTAATTAGTACAGGGAAATCCACCTCTGGGCCTCTTTTAGTCTTGAGGCTTGCTGAATGTTGCTGGAAAAGCAATGAGTGCTTCAACCCAGCAGTTGTTTGCCTGCTTCCTTCCTCCATGCCATGCATGTCTATGGTGTATAAATACACCATACTTAGAACACAGACTCTTTCATTACCTCACTGCTAACTCTGACCCATGAATCCTTGGAAATCATGGTAAATCCAGGTAAGTCTTTTGGCTCAAGTGATAAAAAAGGGCAGAAAAAGAGTAGCAATGTCTTGTCTGATCCAAGTGTCAAAGACTGCTGAGAAATTAAAGAACAGGATTGCACCCTTCACCCTGTCCCTGTAAAAGGCCTCAGACTATTGGTCCTGAAACCAGAATGCCATTATTCTGGAGAATTTCAAGTTTGACAAGTGAAAGTCTAGATAGAGCAATTTAAAGAATTCTTAAATGTACAGGTGCACCAAGTATACATTTACACTGGGTAAATGTACCTATGACACACTACTGAAAATATATGTCATAATTTAGCACAGGATTGCTTCTTTTGCAAAAGAACTTCAGTCAGTTCAGATGGACAGATGATCCAATTACTGTCAAGTGGCATACGTACCACATGATAAACATGCTTCTAATAATACCAGTGCTAACCTAACCCTCCATGCATAAAAACTGATCTATGAGAAGGACAGCTTACTTACCTGTAATTCTAGTTCTTTGAGTGGTCCTCTGTGATTCATTCTCTAAGTGATCCACACATGCACAGAGCCTTGCCAGAATATTCTAGAGCTTCTGCGATCAGAAAAAGACACAATAATGCAAGCCCCTCCCTCTAGTACAGTGATGGCTAACCTTTTTGAGCCCGAGTGCCCAAACAGCGACACAAAACCAAATTATTTCTTTTGAAGTGCCAACACTGAAATTAAATCTGAATACTGATGTTTTAGTTTAGAAAAAACAACTCATACAGTTGTCTGAATTAATCATCACCTTTTGTCTTCAAAACATAACAGAACTTTCAATGATACAAACACTTTTTTATTGAAAAATAACCATTAACTCTGGTAAATGGAAACAAATATTAAAGTAATACAAGCCAGGTAATTTATACAAACTTTAAAAATAATTATTTGCATGTATTTTTTGATAAGGGATACTCAACTTGGCATGCTTTTGCACAATGTGATTTTTGATGTTGTATGCATGCTGATAATTTGTCAAACCTTGGCCCATATGCTGTTAGTTTGAGAGCAACACATGCAGCACCCAGACAACCCAGATAGTGTGGTTGCTGACCTTGAGCCAGACATCCTGGAGAGTGAAGTCAAGTGGGCCTTAGAAAGCACAGCTAACAACAAGGCCAGTGGAGGTGATGGCATTTCAGTTGAACTATTTAAAATCTTAAAAGAAGATGCCATTAAGGTGGTACACTCAATATGCCAGCAAGTTTGGAAAACTCAGCAGTGGCCAGAGGATTGGAAAAGATCAGTCTACATCCCAATCCCAAAGAAGGGCAGTGCCAAAGAATGCTCCAACTACCGTACAATTGCACTCATTTCACACGCTAGCAAGGTTTTGCTCAAAATCCTACAAGGTAGGCTTCAGCAATATGTGGACCGAGAACTCCCAGAAGTACAAGCTGGATTTCGAAGGGGCAGAGGAACTAGAGACCAAATTGCTAACATGCGCTGGATTATGGAGAAAGCCAGAGTTCCAGAAAAACATCTACTTCTGCTTCATTGACTACGCAAAAGCCTTTGACTGTGTCGACCACAATAAACTATGGCAAGTTCTTAAAGAAATGGGAGTGCCTGACCACCTTATCTATCTCCTGAGAAATCTATATGTGGGACAGGAAGCAACAGTTAGAACTGGATATGGAACAACTGATTGGTTCAAAATTGGGAAAGGAGTACGACAACGTTATTGCTTATTTAACTTATATGCAGAATACATCATGCGAAAGGCAGGACTAGATGAATCCCAATTAAGATTGCCGGAAGAAATATCAACAACCTCCGATATGCAGATGATACCACTCTGATGGCAGAAAGTGTGGAGGAATTAAAGAACCTCTTAATGAGGGTGAAAGAGGAGAGCACAAAAATTGGTTTGAAGCTCAACATAAAAAAAAAACCCCAAGATCATGGCCACTGGTCCCATCACCTCCTGGCAAATAGAAGGGGAAGATATGGAGGCAGTGACAGATTTTACTTTCTTGGGCTCCATGATCACTGCAGATGGGGACAGCAGCCACGAAATTAAAAGACGCCTGCTTCTTGGGAGGAAAGCGATGACAAACCTAGACAGCATCTTAAAAAGCAGAGACTTCACCTTCACAAAGGTCCGCATAGTCAAAGCTATGGTTTTTCCAGTAGCGATGTATGGAAATGAGATCTGGAGCATAAAGAAGGCTGACCGCCGAAGAATTGATGCTTTTGAATTGTGGTGCTGGAGGAGACTCTTGAGAGTCCCCTGGACTGCAGAGAACAAACCATCCATTTTGAAGGAAATCAACCCTGAGTGCTCACTGGAAGGATAGATCCTGAAGCTGAGGCTCCAATACTTTGGCCATCTCATGAGAAGAGAGGACTCCCTGGAAAAGACCCTGATGTTGGGAAAGTGTGAAGGCAAGAGGAGAAGGGGACGACAGAGGATGAGATGGATGCACAGTGTCATCGAAGCTACCAACATGAATTTGACCCAACTCCAGGAGGCAGTGGAAGACAGGAGGGCCTGGCGTGCTCTGGTCCATGGGGTCACGAAGAGTTGGACACGACTTAACGACTAAACAACAACAACATTTATAAAGCTTATTAAGTACATTGAAATTCTGGACTTGTTTCCTCCAAAGTAAACCACCCTCAGAAAAGCAGCTATATATAGGAGTGCAGACTTTTAATACACATTTTATACATTACATAAAGTGTATACACACATTTCACTTATTTGAAATGTAGTGTTGGAAAAGAGTTTTACAGATAGCATGACTTGTCAGAAAGATAAGTAAAGCAAATTAAGTGTGGACTTTCACTACAAGCTAAAATAACCAAACAAAAGGTACTGTACTACCATCATAAGAAGACAAGCTCACTTGAAAAGGCAGCAATGCAGGAAAAAGTGCAAAGCAGTAGGAAAAGAGGAAGACTGCACATGAGATGGATTGACACAATAAAGAAACCCACAGTCTTTTGTTTGTAAGACCTTTTGTTTGGTGTTGCAGTCAAAGTAGGACCAGGAGCAGAAAGACTGGGATTCAGATTTTGGGAATAAACTGTGATACTCTTGCCTGCTTTGGGGATGAGAAATAGAGAAACGCAATTGCTACACACTTCAGATTTCTGCTGTTCTCAGCAAACTGCAGAGCTAAATGCAGTGGAGATTAACAGTTTTGAGTCACACACACACTCTCTCTCTCTCCCCCCCCAGACTCCATTTTGTAAATACATGTAAACAAGCTTGATGAAGTTGCGCGTTCCTTCCCTCAACTGGAGCTTTCCCTCCTTGAATCAGTTACCTTTTTTTAATTTTGAGTCACACACACACTCTCCCCCCCCCCACACACATACACACACACAGCCTCCATTTTGTACATACATTTAAACACGCTTGATGAAGTCGCACGTTCCTTCCCTCAACTGGAGCTTTCCCTCCTTGAATCAGTTCTTTTTTTCAGTTTTGAGTCACTCTCTCTCTCTCTCTCACACACACACATACACACCCTCGCTCCCTCCATTTTGTACATTTAAACACGCTTGATGAAGTCACACGTTCCTTCCCTCCTTAACCTGGAGCCTTTCCCTCCTGCTTGCAGTCACCTCCTGGCGGAAGCAGTCATTTGACTGCCAGGGGCCAGCTGTAACCAATCAAGCAGGCTTATCTCCGATCTCTTAAAGAGATCTCTTAAAGAAGGAGTGCCGGAACCAAGGAAAATAGTAGGAAGAGGTGGCTGACGATGGTGCCGTTTGAGGTTTGGCTGTGGGGGGGGTAGTGGAGGTGGGTAGTGTTCTGCTTGCGTGCCAAGGGAGACGTCTCCACGTGCCATAGGTTCGCCATCACTGCTCTAGTATATGTACCTTGGCACCAAGGCACCTTCAATTAAGTCAGCTGCCGCTGCGAATGAGGCCTCTGTGAATCACACTCTAGGTGACTAAAAAGCTGGCTTTCCTGGAGGAGGGTGTAATGCCAAGGTAGAAGAAAGTATAGCGTGTCCAAAAGGGGCATCAGACTTCTGCCAAAAATCTAGCTGGTAGTGGTTGATAAAGATAAAAGCTGTGATCAGATAGCAGATACATAAATCTCCTGGAGGGGGATCCCTTGGAGGAAAGCCATAGATGATGCCAATACCGTGGTAGAGTGTGGGCGAAGGGGCTGTGGCACTGGAATACGGGCAAGCTGGTAGGCAAGCTGGATAGCAGAGGCGACCCACTTGGAGATGCATTGGGAGGTGACTTGGAGCTCCTTTGATGGGGGCTGGTAACTGATAAACAATTGAGGAGGACGCCAAAAAGGCTGAGTGTGGGCTACATAAAAAGCCAGAGCCCGTCTGACATTTTGTTGGGGCAAAAAACAAAAGGAACATGGTAGTTGGAGTCTACTAACAGCTGCCCAATCAAGGAGAGGAAGCGGATGAAACTTTTGAAAAACAAATTGCAAGGATGTCAAAGAGGCACAATGTAGTAGTGATGGGAGATTTCAATTATCTGGATATATGTTGGAAGGCAAATTCTGCTAAGTATGGTCCTTCCAAGAAATTCCTGGTTGGTGTGGCTGATAATTTTCTGCTACAAAAAGTGGAGAGAGAAACTAGATTACTAGCTATCCTTGACTCAATTCTAACCAGTAGAGATGACTTGGTGGAAGAAGTGGCAGTAAGGAGAACTCTGGGCAACAGTGACTATGTTCTATTAGAATTCTGGAATTCTGGTTTTCAGAGAAAACCAAAGCAGAGTGCAGCCACACACTTCTGCTGGATTTTTAAAAAGCCAATTTTAATAATCTCAGAACAAGGATGAGTAAGGTCCCAAGGCAG
The DNA here is from genome assembly GCA_037013535.1 of Intellagama lesueurii. Lineage (NCBI taxonomy): Eukaryota > Metazoa > Chordata > Lepidosauria > Squamata > Agamidae > Intellagama > Intellagama lesueurii. The sequence continues at coordinate 188,146,489 of JBAJHW010000001.1, read as the reverse complement.
GAGATCCTAACAAGAAAAGGAGTCCAGGAAGGGTGGGAACTTCTAAAAAAAAGAAATTCTTAAAGCACAACTACAAACAATTCCAACAAGAAAAAAGGTGGGAGACAGCCAAAAAAAAAAAAAAAAAAAAAAAAGGCCAGTGGGGCTTCACAAAAAGCTCAGGGAGGACTTGAAAACAAAGACATGTATAGGAAATGGAAAGAAGGCCAGGTCACCAAGGAAGAGTACAGAAGACTTGGATCTGTCGCGGACTTGGATGCCCTGTAACCTGAGGTATGCTGCCACGGGGGCAGCATACCTCATTTGGTAAACATCCGGGGCAATGTGGCCAGCCTGAATTGTAACCTCTTGAACTGATAGGCCTGAGCCCCTAGCTGGAAGTGAAGGTAAGACCTGTGAGCTGGAGTGATAGAAATGTGGAAGTAGGCGTCCCGTAAATCAATGACCACGAACCAGTTTTTCTTTCGAAGTACTGGAAGAATGGACTCAAGAATGGACTCATGCGAAATCTGGTGGTGGTAATGTACTGAGGTCTGCCTCTGGTGGTGGTAATGTACTGTATGCCTCTGAGGTCTAGGATTGGGTGGATGCCTCTGTCCTTTTTGGGGACAGTGAAATTGCGAGATAATTTTTTTTTGATTGTGTGCTGTAGGGGTACAGGCGCTATGGTGTCCTTGAGTAGTAAGGAATGTATTTCATCCTGCAGGGTTACCAACGGAAGTGTGATGGTGAGACACTGGGGGAAGGTCGTGGAATTCTATGTGGTACCCCCGCTCTATGATGGAGAGGACTCAGGCATCTGTGGTAATGTTCCTCCACACAGGTGTCGCCATAAAGTGGGCGGAGGTGGGTGGGGGTGGCAGGTGGTAGCAAGGTCTCGGCTGGTGTGATGTCAAACCTGATGCTTGGGCTTGCAGTCATGTGACTGATGGTATTTTGTCAGCGGGTCTTAGGACAGAAAGATTGCTGTCTGTAATAAGGAACAGTGGTTGTTTGCCTCTGCGGTTCTTGTTGAAACCTCTGATAGGAGGTGTAGGGATGACGCCACTGTGTGCGTTTTGGGCACTGTTGGTATGTAGGGTGAACTCCCCGGCACCTGGCAGCTATTCACTTCTTTTGTACATTTTCAGAAATGTCATGTTTCAGCACTGAAAAGGTCAAATACATTGAAGGGGAGGTCTTCAATGCGAACACAAGCGTCTTCTGCGAGGCCTGCTGTCCTGAGTCAGGAGAAGCAGCAGAGCATGACAGAAGTCGCCATAGATTTAGAGGTGGCATCAACAGTGTGGCATGCCACTAGCATTTGTTGTTTGGCCACCGAGAGGCCTTCTTGCTGAAATGTTTATGCCAGCATCCTCTTATCATCAGGCAGTGCTTCAATTAAGGCAAACACATTGTCCCATAAGAAATGCTGATACATGCCCATAGCCCCTTGATAGTTAGCGACTTGCATCGTAAAGGCAGCTTAGGAATAGAGCCATTGGCCCATGGAGTCGATGCGTTGACTGTCCTTGTTAGGTGGAATCAGGTTTTGTTGATGTTGAGAGCAAGACTGAGAAGCCTCAACAAAAATGGAGTTAGAAGTGGGCTGCTTCTGTAGAAAAATAGCATCAGGATGATGAACCCTATAGAGGTTGTTGATCCATTGGGAGATGCTGTGCTGAGAAGAGAAGGAAGCATAGAGATGTGGACCAGCGTGGTAGTTTCTTTAGAAATTGGATCATAGAGATGGTCCGAGGATTCTGCAGTGGGTCTATGAATCTGGAGCTCGAGAGACTTAGCCATGCGAAGCATTAACTGGGCATAGGTCTGAAAGTCCTCGGCCAGAGACGGTGGGTCCAGGTCTGAATCAGGTGATGTTAAGAGCACCGATGGTGTTTGGGGCTGTGAGCCGTGGTCAGAGGGATCAGCACCGTGAGGCAATCTGATTGACTGCCAATCAACATTGGAGTTGTAAAGTGGCTCACCTTCATACTGGGAGTTAGAGGTCTGTTGATGGTGAGTTGTTGACATTGAAGGTGCCTCCATGGTAAGAAGTTGTTGTCGAGGATCCTTGACGTAGATGAGGTCAGTGTGGAAGCGAGCTCAATATGGAGCTGGTGGAGCCTGCTGTCGGTGTTGATGGGACTACCGAGTTGGTAAGGGCACTGATGGACCACACTGAATCACTGTGGAGTAGACGGACGCTGGTGATGCCGAGTGGGACGAATGGTCGACATCATCCAGCTGCGGAGGGATGTAATAGCTTGTCGGCGCCAAGAAAGTAGTCAAGGCCGAGGAATATTTGTCCAGTTGCCAAGGCTTTTTAGGCGCCAATGGTTATGTGGCGTCAGTTAAGGCCAGGCAAAGATGGTGGTGAGATTGTTGTTGAGACCAGGAGGTGGGAGATAAGGCTGAAGTCAACGTCAAAGGGCCCCTTTGTTCTTCAGAACAGGAAGAGGTGGCCAACTGATGTTGTTTTGCCACTTCGGAGACAGCCTTTTCCATGGCTCTGGCCTGTGGCATGGATTTGCACATTAGTTGTGCCATAGGTTTGACTGGCTGGAGGGATTCTTCCCAAAGTCAAAGTTTAAGCCTGGAAAGGCGACTGGGTAGAACCCCACCCCTGAAGTTCTTACAGTGGGGGCAGGAAGAGGTCTGATGAGTCTCTCCAAGGCAAACTAGGCACTTAGCATGGCCGTTGGACAGAGGGATCTTATTATTACAGACCACACAATGTCTAAATGGGCCTGAAGAGGCCATGAACTGAAGTTAGGGGGGCAGAAAGGGGGCGGGGGGAAGCCCCGGCCCAAAGGCTGAAGCTGATAGCAAACGGTAAAGGAGTAAATTAAAATTAATAAGGGTTTTTCTTGCTTTTTTTTCCCAGAGAAAAGACTCACAGAAGCTATGAACAAGGCTCTCAATGTGGCAGTTCAAGAGAAACTGAAGGGAGAGCCTTGGCACCAAGGTACATAAACTAGGGGGGAGGGGCTTGTACTAAGTCTTTTTCTGATCGCAGAAGCTCTAGAATATTCCGACGAGACTCTGCGCATGCACGGATCACCCAAAGAGTGATTCACAGAGGCCACAAAGAAGAAAAAATAAATCACAGAGCTAAGCTACCAAGTGGTATTTGCTCGAAAATGACCAAAATCCTATTGCATTTTTATGCCAGTGTATTACAATTCGCATAAATCTCAGTGGCAAATTGGTACAAATTGAGAGGTTAGCATGGGCATTTGCTGTCACCCAACAGCAAATGCCTACAGAGACTCCGTAGCTTACAGCAATTCACCACAGAGATTTACTCCTATGGTATTATGCCAATGGGCTGAAGTAACAGGATTTTGGTCATGGTCATGTGAAGTGGCCCCATCCTGTCCATTACTTAATTATGCCTAAAACACATACAGAAGTTATAGTATTTTTTTCCTGCACTTATGTGTCCCACATTGACAGGCAATCTCAGCATCAGGCCTACTTCCAGCTTCATAACCATAATCCCATGTGAGTTCAGTTCCAGCTTTTACATGCCTAGGAAAGAAACATATCACACAGTTAACATAATACCAGGTCAGGAGCTCAGCTGAATGCAATTATAGAGATCAGATCTTTACACTGCTGGGTGCAGGGGGACATTTGGGATTTAGATGGAATACAGATTTTAACTGCTTGAATATATGCAAGTTAAAAAAATCAGGAAGTATCTATTTAGATATCTTTCAGACATATTTCTGTAGAAGAATTCCAAGTCACACAATAGGCTCATTACTAGGAATTCAGTCAGGGACTCATTTATTAGTGGCTGTTTGCTGCTCCAAGGTATATCATTGCACTTATGTGGGCATAAATATTCCACTGGATTCTGTCTGTTGGTTAGAAAAATAGCATACACTATACATTCTATACATAGTATACGTTGTAGTCCCTGCAACAAACAAAGTGGCATGGGATATGGTTGTCCAGTACATTGTTGATATTGAAAATCTAAAAATATGGGGTAAGCTCCTGAAAAATTATTAATATTTCCACACAGAAATGCTCTGCAGAACAAGAAGATAACAGAAGTGGTGTTAGACTTTATACATAATTTCTAACTGGGAAGACATGTTTTTACTCAAATAATTATTTCTTGTTAATTGAAAAAAAATCAAACCTGTTCGTGAAGAATGCCACCCAAGGGAAATTTCTGTTATGGGTTTCTACGAATACACTCTGGACAAAGAGATTAGGAGAGCAGCTGTGCTATAAATAAAACAAGTAAATGTTAAAATGGATCGGGTTACTTTTCTTTTGATATACTACCTCACACACATCACATTGTAGTTTGAGAAATTTTCAGCACATGAGCAGTTTGGTTCCACATGAACAAAAGTTCTTTCTTTTTGTACAATAAACTCTTAAGTAATACAAGAAGAAAGAGGGCTATGTCAAACAAATGGCATTATTTGATTACAATAAGTAGATGGAATGGGTCAACAAGTAGATGTGAACAACTTATGACATGACAGCTGAAATCCAGTAATAAGCTCAACTCAAGCAGGCTACTGAATCAGTGGGGATTTGGTAAGTTACTTCCTGCTTCAACCAAAGAGGATCCATGTCCAGGTCCAGAACAGAGATGTCTGATAAAGCAATTTTGCTTCATGAGACACAAGAGGGAACCCATGTGTCACTTGGATAATGAGTAAAGCACTGCTGGATAGGGTCAGTAGTTTAGGTTTCTGGCTGTGGAGCCAGAGATTGGGAGTTCAATTCCCCACTGTGCCTCTGTGACAGGGACCAGACTCGATGATCCATAGGGCCTTTCCAGCTTTGCAGTTCTAATATTCAAAGATTAAGGCAATATCTCTTTAACCGACTATGTGATGTACCGCTTTAAAAGTGATACGATTAAATACAACAAAGTAAGACAGCTAGCCATCACTAATTTTAAAAAAAATCACACTGAGAGCGTATTTCCAGGGAGCAGACAAATATGATCTTTTAAAGTAGAATGGACTCTCATCAGAGAGTCTAAGTAATATTAATGTTTATCATAACTGGGTTCCAAGAGAAGGGTATAAAAAGTTGGCTGTTATATTGGGTAGGGCTCTTCTTTTCCTCAGAGAGTCCTAACTGGTCATCTGCTATAATAATATAATGTCTATATGTGACAACTGAATTGGGCTTGATTGGGCTGAACAGGGTCAATAGATTTAGTATGCCATTTTGTGTAACCCTTGCATCTAAATAATACACAGACCTCAAGCGACCGCAGCTGCCTGCTGTCAATTTGCCAATATCATGAAGTTGCTTAAGGAGAGCCACTTCAGAATACTGGCAAATTAAACACTTCCTTGGCTCTGTGGAGGGGCTAACAAAGTGTGTGTGTGGGATTTTAAGTGCATATTAGGGCAGTGTATATTCATTGCATCACTTTTTAAAAAAAGACAAATGGAAATCTTCCTCCCAGAAGCTTTTGTTTGTTTTTCTCTTAAAGGTCTGGTCAGCACCCTGCCTGATTCAGCTTCTCCATCTAAATATATCCTTGTGAAAAATATACCTTTGAACAAAAAAAGACATATACTTGGCTACTCAGTGAAGGGATGTAATATTTCATTTTAAAAAGCCAATAGTTTTCAATAATTTACAAATTTTATGCCTGATCATATAATGAAGGCAAGAAATTAACTACCACTTGCAGAGAAAGGCAGTACTGAGATGTTATAAGTTAGAACACAGGTAGGCTACTGTAGCGTTCACCCTTTGTTAGGTATAAGTCATGTATTATTCATGTTCTATGCTAATGTGGTTGAGAGGCGGAGCCGAGAGAGAGGTTAAAAGGCGGAGCCTGAGAGGAGGAGTGGGTCAGTCAGAGGCAGTTAGTCAGAATCAGATTCAGAGAGAGAGAGAGAGTCAGAAGAGATAGAGATAGAGTTAGAGACTGGTTAAGATAAATAGATAGAGAAGGTGGAAATTATATGGCAAGAGTATGTACATCTGAAGAACTTCTGTGATTATTAAATTGGCTTCACTTTAATAAATAAGTTTTATTTGCATTCACCATACAAGTGTCTGATCAAACGTCATTTATTATGTGGATTGAGGTAATCCACTGGTGGCAGTGAAAGGAAAACACGACTGGAACCTTTGTGAGAGCACAAAACGTAGGTGCCTGTAGCGTTCACCCTTTGTTAGGTATAAGTCATGTATTATTCATGTTGTATGCTAATGTGGTGGAGAGGCGGAGCTGAGAGAGAGGTTAAAAGGCGGAGCCTGAGAGGAGGGGAGCCAGTCAAGAGTCAGTTAGTCAGAGTCAGAGGCAGAAGAGATAGAGATTGAGTTAGAGACTGGTTAAGATAAATAGATAGAGAAGGTGGAAATTATATGGCAAGAGAATAGTATGTACATCTGAAGAACTTTTGTAATTATTAAATTGACTTCACTTTAATAAATAAGTTTTGTTTGCATTCACATGACTAGTGTCTGATCAAACGTCATTTATTTTGTGGATTGAGGTAATCCACTGGTGGCAGTGAAAGGAAAACATGACTGGAACCTTTGTGAGGGCACAAAACGTAGGTGCTTCAAAGAGGTGAACGTCACAGTGCCTCAAGGAGGTGATCGTCACAATTGGTGTCCAGCGGCGGGATCCGAAAGAATCCAGTCAAGCCAGAGTTAAAAGTGAATTTTCTTTGAGTCAAGGGTACCTTTTAGTCAGAGGTCTGTGGGGAAGAAGTGGGTTACCTGCTAGAGCTTTTGTGGAAAAGCTTAGTGGCGGGGCTTCTGATCCCAGATCTGGGGGGACTAAAGATAGGGAACGACTCTGAAGGGAAAATTCCTTTTAAGGTTACCTCAGGATTTGAACAGACCCAGTGGGCTAGCTTAAAATCCAAGGCTCTGAGAGTTAAGGGAGCGCTTGTGGATAAAAAGCAGAAGCCAGGGTCAGAACAGATCTGAGGTGAAAGGAACATAAACGGCAGAGGCTTGAAAACAGAATTTGTTTTGTGTCTGGAGGCAAGAAGGTTGTCTCAAACCAAGAAACATTGTGGCTGGCATGGTGCCAGAAAAAGTGTAGCCATCTTTAGCTGCCAAGTGAGAGCTACATAGTACCCCAGAAAAACACTGGGAAAAGAAAACAACAGTAAAAAAGTGTTTTAAAAAGAGGCCTGACTAACTCTGCAATAGAAACCAGCTCTTATCAAAGAAGTACACATACTTATGCCACCCAAAAGAATTAGAAAGCTAGTAATGGAGGTAATTGATCCTCAAGAGGCACAAAGTTTACCTCAGGAAGTGGAGGGAAATGGAGACCCTCTAGCTGTGGAACAGGAGGAGACTCATGAGGGTACCTCAGGGAGAGAAGGTGTTCTAAGCTCCCCAGATTTTGAAAAATGGAAGCTGGAACAGGAATTTAAATTGAAGGAGCTAGCTATGAGAAATAAATTAGAATTGGAGAAAGAAAAAGCCAGAGCTGAGGAGCTAGCTATGAGAAATCAATTAGAATTGGAGAAAGAAAAAGCCAGAGCTGAGCAGGAGGCCAGACAAAAGGCCATAGATTTTGAAATGGAGAAAGAAAGAGCCAAGGAAAAGGAGAGAGCTGAAGCTAGAAAAATAGAATTAAGAGAGAGAGAGAGAAATGGCATTTGAGCAGGAAAAAAGACAAATAGAGATGAGAGAAAAAGCTGAGCAAGAAAACAGACAAATGGAGTTGGAGTTAAAACAAATGGAATTTCAAATGGAAATGAAAAGATTAGAAGTGGCTGCTCAAAACAATAATAGTAATAACAATAACTACTCTAGTGAGGGAAATCTCTCAAAAATCGACTTAAAGAAATTTCCCCAATATAGAAAAGGAGACTGCCCTGAATCTTTCCTCATATCATTTGAAAGGGCATGCTGGGACTTTAATGTTAAGGATGATGAAAGGATGATAGTTTTGAGACCCCAAATAAGTGGAGATTTAGCTGAGCTGTATTCTCAGATGCCTCTGGAGCAGGCTAGAGATTTTGAAGCATATAGAAAATTGGTATATTCTAGATTTGGCATCAATGCAGAACACCTGAGGAGAAAATTTCGTTCCCTGGCCAAAAAGCCTGAGGAAGCTTATTCCCAGATAGGGGCTAAATTTCTTCAATGTTTGGACAAATGGATGGAATGTGAGAATGTCACTTCTCTAGAGCAGATGAAAAATGTGATTGGGTTAGAACAATTTTATTCTATTTTGCCTGGGGAATTGCGTTATTTAAAGACAAAAATCCTAAAAATCTATTAGAAGCAGGTGAAACAGCTGATTACATTGGGGATATTCAAAACCACAGGTTCTCTGGGGTATATTTTAACAGGCAAAACTGGGACAACCATAAGAAACCCTTTAATAAAAATTCCCTCAGCAAAACATCAGGAAAAGAAGGCCAGAGTGGTGCCTCATCTAGATTAGCACGGCCTAGTTCTCAGACCCAAATGAACCCTGAGGAAAAGTTAAAGTTTAACAGATCTCCTCAGAATGAGAGAAGGTCTTACAAATGTTACAAATGCGGCGAGTCTGGGCATTTACAATTCAATTGTATGAAAAACAAAAGTAAATATGTGAAAGATGATAATCAGACCAAGAAAGTATACTGTTTAAAACCCATAGAAACCTCTGAGGGGAGCGGTAACCATAGTTCTGTCTCTGTGGCAACCAAGGCTGCTGAGCCTGAGGACATTCCTGTAGCCCCTATAGTCCATTGTTTTTACATAAAAAATTACAATACTCTTCTTAAAAACGCTGGGGAAGAGATAGTAGTGGATGGAAAGAAGTACATTGCTCTAAGGCAGTGGTCCCCAACCTTTTTAATGCCAGGGACCGGTTTTGTTGAAAACCATTCTTCCAAGGACCCGGGGGGGGGGGGGGCTGCCGCCGCCACCATCCGTGAATGGGGGGGGGCGTGGGGGGCGTCCGTGCGTGGGGGTACTTGTTATGCAGTAGTATGTTATGCCATCATTTAAAGTGCCTCTGAGGAATCCCAAATAAAGATCAGCTGTGCTAGTAGGTCTTTCCTGACATTTTCTTAGTCACATCCTACAGCAGAAGCCATGGTCCACAGACAGCTTTCAAAGCATCAGAGGGATCTCACTGTTAAAAAGGTATAAGTCAGGAGAAGGGTATAAAAGAATTTCCAAGGCATTAGATATACCATGGAACACAGTGAAGACAGTCATCATCAAGTGGAGAAAATATGTCACAACAGGGACATTACCAAGAACTGGACCTCCCTGCAAAATTAATGAAAAGACTAGAAGAAAATTGGTCAGGGAGGCTGCCAAAAGGCCTACAGCAACATTAAAGGAGCTGCAGGAATATCTGGCAAGTCTGGCTGTGTGGTACATGTGACAACAATCTCCCATATTCTTCATACGTCTGGGCTATGGGGTAGAGTGGCAAGACGGAAGCCTTTTCTTATGAAGAAAAACATCCAAGCCCGGCTAAATTTTGCAAAAACACATCTCAAGTCTCCCAAAAGCATGTGGGGAAAAGTGTTATGGTCTGATGAAACCAAGGTTGAATTTTTCGACCATAATTCCAAAAGATCTGTTTGGCACAAAAACAACACTGCGCATCACCAAAAGAACACCATACCCACAGTGAAGCATGGTGGTGGCAGCATCATGCTTTGGGGCTATTTTTCTTCAGCTGGGACAGGGACCTTAGTCAAAGTAGAGGGAACTATGAACAGTTCCAAATACCATTCAATATTGGCACAAAACCTTTAGGCTTCTGCTAGAAAGCTGAACATGAGGAGGAACTTCATCTTTCAGCATGACAACAACCCAAAGCATACATCCAAATCAACAAAGGAATGGCTTCACCACAAGAAGATTAACGTTTTGGATGGCCCAGCCAGAGCCCAGACCTGAATTCAATTGAATATCTGTGGGGTGATCTGAAGAGGGCTGTGCACAGGAGACGTCCTTGCAATCTGACAGATTTGGAGCGTTTTTGCAAAGAAGAGTGGGCAAATATTGCCAGGTCAAGATGTGCCATACTGATAGACTCATACCCAAAAAGGCTGAGTGCTGTAATAAAATCAAAAGGTGCTTCGGCAAAGTATTAGTTTAAGGGTGTGCACACAGATGCAACCATATTATTTCAGTTTTTTATTTTTATTTCCCTCGAACTAAAAGATTTCAGTTTGTTGTTCAACTGAGTTGTACAGTTCATAGGTCTCATTAAAGGTGGAAAAAGTTCTGAAATGATTTATCTTTGTCTCATTTTTTTACATCACAGACACTTGACATTTTAACAGGGGTGTGTAAACTTTTTATATCCACTGTATTTCTTTGACCTTTTTTAGTATTTATATGCTCACTTGGGTTAGCCTTAATTTTGTCTTTTACTGTTGTAAGCTGCCTTAGTTCCTTTCAAGGAGAAAGATGTGGTAAAAATATTTTAAGTAAATAAATAAGTCCACATTAAGACTCATTAAGAACAGAAGCAGGCAACCTGATGCCCCTCCAGCCATTTCAGACTACAATCTCCATCATTCCCAAATACTAGCCATGCTGTCTGGGGTACAATCTGGACCTATTAGTTTTACAAAAGACTTGCCTTGGGAGGAGAATCATTGGCTCGTGTCATCACTCGTCTCATCTAAGCTCCATCAAGGGGAATATCATTGATGGAGGTACCTAATCCTTTAAAATGGAGAAAGTTTGCTCCACATCTAATTGTGGGTTTGTTTGTTTTTTGGGACTACCATAACCATCAGACATGGCCAGCACACATAATGTTAAAACTTATACTTATATAAACAATATATATAAACAGAAGTAAAAACAATATAAAATAAGGATATTGCAAACCTGCCAGTTTATGCTCTAAAAACCCAGCAGTACCAAATCTGTTCTGCTGAACTCCAGAAATCATACATAAAAGATCGCTCTCTCTACAAGTGCCTAGCTCCCCTTCTTCACGTCTTTTCCACTCAGTGTGCACGCCCAGGAAAAGCCTAGAAGCACAGGAGCCCCCTTGGGAATGAAACAGGAATAAACTTTCCTGCAGTGTTGGGCTACTTTTTACCACTTTTGCAACTGCTCATATGCTGCAGCTCTGTTCTGGTAAAAGGCAGAAAGGTCACCAGCAGCAGAGGATTTTGCAGCCCAGGCAAGCACACTCCTCTTTTTTGTAATGCTTGCTGCTCGGGGCCATTTGAGCTGGCCTCCCTCCTCCCTCGCCCCTCCCGCCCCCACCTACGGAAGCCTCCAAGCCTCCACGGAGGCAGCCTCACCTCCAAGACACCACCAGCAGCAGCAGAGGATTACTCCCCCTCCCTCTTTTTTGTAATGGCTGCCGCTGTGTCCCCGCAGCCCAGCTAATGTCTCCTCGGGGACCGGCACCGGGCCGCGGACCGGGGGTTGGGGACCCCTGCTCTAAGGGACACAGGTTCTCAAATTTCCATCGCACATTCAGATCTGATAGCTCAGGACAACATAATTCCAAGCAGAACTATGACCCTAAAAGGAATTGGGAAAGAAACTGTAGTGTTGAACGTGGCAGAGGTTCAAATAACTTATGGGAATTGGTCTGGAAAGTGGCAAGTGGCCATTTCAGATGAAATACCAGCTGCTTTTCTCATCGGATGGGACTTAATAGAGCATGTTAAGAGTGCTTTTGTACTTACACGCTCAAAGGGGCCCCAGAAATCACCCACTGCAGCAGAAATGGATACAGTAGCAGAGGGAAGCCTGGCAGGAGAAAGCTCCTTAGAAAGTCAGTTTCATAGCCATCCAGAAGCCGAGATTATGATTCTGAAGAATCCAAATAAAAATAGTTTTGCTCAGGAGCAGGAGGACTTTAGTTTGGTGAGTTGCTTTGAGGCAACCAGTTCACCCACGTTATTGTCTCCTGAGTGCCCTGAGAGATTTTGCGTGGATAAGGATCTTTTGTATAGGGAAGTTTTAGCCACCCCATACAGAGGAAAAGGAGAACCCCAAAAGCAATTAGTGGTCCCAAATAAATACAGAGATGAAATCATAAATCAAGCTCACAGTAGTTTGTTTGGAGCACACATGGGGATCACATGAACCAAAAGAAGGGTTGCTCAGAACTTCTTTTGGCCAAGCATGGGTAAACAGATTACCTATTACTGCAAGACTTGTGACATATGTCAGAGAAGGGGGACAGGGCAGGACAAAACCAAAGCAAGATTATGTCCTTTGCCAGTCATCACTACCCCATTCCAAGCGGATGGAGAAGGGACTTTGCATCCAGTAACGTATATTAGTAAGAAATTGCAACTGAGAGAGAAACATCTGGCAACTATTGAAAAGGAGTGCCTGGAATTGTTTGGTCTTTGCAGAAACTCAAACCATATATCTGGGGATGAAAATTTACGCTATGTACTGACCATTTGCCTTTACTGTGGATGCGGTCAATGAAAACTAATAGTAAACTGATGAGATGGGCTCTTCTGCTGCAGGACTTTGATTTTGAAATAAAAAGCGTAAAGGGAGCCCACAACATTGTCGCAGATGCACTATCCAGGAGGCCAGGTGAAGGATGCAAGGACTTCTAAAATAAACTGGAATGGACTATTGATTAACTGTTTAATTATCTATGTAAAATTTTCATGAAAATGTTATAGTTCTGTAGGATTGTAAAATTAAATGCCGTTTACCTACATCAAAAGGTAAAGTATATTATTGAATTGTATTGGAATGTTCAAAGTGAGAAGATATTGTGTTATATATATATATATATATGATGTTGTATTGTTTGCAAAATTGTGCCAGAGGGTAAGTAGTTTTTATGCAATTATACACGTTTGTTTAGGATGAAAAACGTGTTTCCCCTCCCAAACAAACATATTTAAGGGGGGAGGTATGTAGCGTTCACCCTTTGTTAGGTATAAGTCATGTATTATTCATGTTCTATGCTAATGTGGTTGAGAGGCGGAGCCGAGAGAGAGGTTAAAAGGCGGAGCCTGAGAGGAGGAGTGGGTCAGTCAGAGGCAGTTAGTCAGAGAGTCAGAGAGAGAGAGAGAGTCAGAAGAGATAGAGAGAGAGTTAGAGACTGGTTAAGATAAATAGATAGAGAAGGTGGAAATTATATGGCAAGAGAATAGTATGTACATCTGAAGAACTTCTGTGATTATTAAATTCGCTTCACTTTAATAAATAAGTTTTGTTTGCATTCACCATACAAGTGTCTGATCAAACGTCATTTATTATGTGGATTGAGGTAATCCACTGGTGGCAGTGAAAGGAAAACACGACTGGAACCTTTGTGATAGCACAAAACGTAGGTGTCTCAAGGAGGTGATCGTCACAGCTACTCACAACGTTTGGTTTTGATTTTCCACATAGGCATTTCAAAAAATGAAACAAACAAAAAACCCAAATAAGTTTACCTTGACATAAGCTGTTTGCTCATCCAGCACACCAGGCGAGGCTTTGTCTTATGTTTGTCTTTCCCATGTTCAACCCTGCTTAATTCTACAGCTGCATATTTAGGGCACACAGGCAGCTTTGTTTGATAATCACGAACATCACTGAGTGATCATTTTGTATGAAATGGGTACTTATCAAAATATTTTGCTGTGCAGAAGTAAGCAGTCATTTGGCAGAATAGCTGCTATTAATACCATTGAGGTATTCTGTTCAATTCTGCCAGCCACCTAATTATTCTAATCTTTTGGTTTTGGCCTGCCTAAAACTGGCATACAAACCCTGGAAAGCTACTCATGTGTGAGGCAGACTTCAGCTAGGAAAAAAATCCATTAAAGAAAAAACATGATGTAAAATCATTTTTAGATAGTCAACTTCTGTTTATAAAATAGTGAGTGCATAAAAGTAGCAGCTTTTATATACTCACTATTTTACATAATGACAAATTTACATAAATTTATTCAGCCAGCCTGGATAGAATGTGTTAATTTAGTGTTAACATTAAATTCTTTAGTTAGTTCCTGTTGGTGGAATTCACTGCAGTTAAGGAGCACAAGCAGTTCTGATATTAGAGGAGTTGCGTAAGCCTAAATCGAGCTAAAGGTTCCTTGCATTGTGTTGTGCAGTGGACACTTTGGCAGGTTCATTTGTATTCTACTCCTGCATTACACAATGCTCCAGTATCCTGTAACTTCATTGCCTGCTCCATGCACGTATGGTTACACTACACAATTGTAAACAGGATACTACTAGAGATGGCTGCCCTTGCCTGCCTCCTCTGGCAGCCAACCAGACAAAGGCTGCACAGGGAGAATTGCCATCCTGCCTCCTCACCTGAGTGGTTGACTGCTGGAGGAGGCAGGAAAGGGCAACCTGAGCTCCTGCCTGCCAGTGCAGGTCCTCCACTGCAGGAGGAGGACCCCAGTGGCTGATAATGATGTGTGAGTGGGCCAGCTGGCCAGGGAGGAGGTAGTGCCACACAGAGCCCTTCGTACGAAGGGGCAACAACCCTGAGTGCTCACTGGAAGGATAGATCCTGAAGCTGAGGCTCCAATACTTTGGCCATCTCATGAGAAGAGAGGACTCCCTGGAAAAGACCCTGATGTTGGGAAAGTGTGAAGGCAAGAGGAGAAGGGGACGACAGAGGACGAGATGGTTGGACAGCGTCACTGCAGCTACCAACATGAATTTGACCCAACTCCGGGAGGCAGTGGAAGACAGGAGGGCCTGGCGTGCTCTGGTCCATGGGGTCACGAAGAGTCGGACACGACTTAACGACTAAACAACAATATCACCCTCTGAGGAAGACAAATATGTATAAACACTATTGCCCCCAAAAGGGGGAAGCACCCAGGCATCTTCTAATGAAAGACTGGCTTCCTTAAGAAATGGTTTCAATTTCCCAGCTATTTTTGGACTACAACTGCCATAAGCGGTAGCCAACAGAGGCCTTCTTGGAGGTATAATACAGGAACCACTGTCCTACAGAAAGTCAATGGCCCAGTTGCTTTGTTATGCAAAAGGTGAGTCGGATTGCATTATTTGTGTGAAGAAATAGGAGGAAACTAGGACTTGTAGTCATACAAAGATGGAGTCTGTTAGGTTCTGTGTAAGATGAATTTCAAAGCAATGAAATGTTCTCATGAGATTGTTGTGCAGAGTTGCTTTGCCTGGCACGAAGATTAGGAAGCAAGGCCGAAGAGGCCCAGAGGAAGACGAAATTTGCACAGAAGAATAATATTAGGTAGAGGGGAAGTGCTGACTGCCATTCATATCCACATGCAAAGAAAGCTTTGTTTAGAGGAGGGATGATACAAATAACGTAAGCTTAATCCTCTGCTTTCCAAAAAAATTTCCTCAAAAAGCTTTGTGGGTTTTTAAAAAAATCAGATTTCTAAGATTATTTTTCAAACCACATTATTCATGAGAATAAATAGTACTAAAGAAGTCTATGTAAAAGTCATAAAACAACCTTGGCTTTATGAAAAGGACGTTGGTGACGCACATGTCTTTCAACGAAATCCCAGGTTGCAAGGTAGAAAACCCCACCCTTAGTTTTCAGACATACTATATCCCAGCATTGTCAGTTAATAACTGCATGATGGGATTTGTAATCTGTTTAAAAGCAAGTGCCAGACTGGAGAAGACAGTTCAGGAGCGCTATAAATCTCCAGTTTATTTCAGGAGAAATTATTTAAGTGCTAATTTAAATGCTAATTCAAATAGTTAAAACACTTAGACTTCTAAATATTAACAACAACAAATTAATGTTTGCACTTCTAACACTAATTAATTTAACACTAACTAATTTAACATTAATTGATTTTCCAGTCTAACATTTCAAGCTCTGGTATTCAGGTACATTTAAATTTGATTTAACAGCATATTTATACTGTTTGCATTTCAAACAGAAGCCTAAAATATGCTGTTCTTTCTCCTTTTTTGGTTACAGTGGATCGAGCAGAGATGTCCAGCGCTCCGCCTTGCCCGGTGAGTTTTGACCACTTTCAACCTGTGACGCCTGACATTGTGGACAAGGCGCTAGTTTGCTGTCAGGCCACCACCTCCTCCCTTGACCCTTGCCCGGCCTGGCTAATCAAAGCAGCCAGGCCAATAACAACCGAATGGGCTACAGCGATAATTAATGGGTCTCTCCAGGAGGGCAGGTTTCCCCCTGCCCTCAAGGAGACACTCATTAGGCCCATTCGAAAGAAACTTAATTTGGCGACGGACGATATTGGCAATTATAGGCCAGTCGCCAATGTTTCTTTCATGAGTAAAGTGGTCGAGAGGGTGGTGGCCGATCAGCTTCAGACGCACTTGGATGAAACAAATGCCCTGGATCCGTTCCAGTTGGGCTTCAGGCCGCGCCATGGTACAGAAACGGCATTGGTCGCCCTGTTAGATGACCTCTTGAGGGAGGCCGACAGGGGAAAAACTTCTCTGTTGGTCCTCCTCGATATCTCAGCTGCCTTCGATACCGTCAACCACGGTATCCTCCTGAGGAGGGTCTCCGAGTTGGGAATCGGTGGTCAGGCGTTGGCCTGGCTCCGGTCCTTCCTGGGGGACCGTCCTCAGAGAGTTCAGCTTGGGGAGCATGAGTCGGCCCCGTGGAGCCTCAATTGTGGGGTTCCGCAGGGTTCGACCATCTCTCCAATGCTGTTTAACATCTATATGAGGCCGCTGGGCGAGGTTATCAGGGGGTGTGGAGCATCGTGCCATCAATATGCCGATGACACGCAGCTCTACATCTCCCTTTTGCCAACTACAGTGGATGCCGTTCTGTCCCTGCAGCGCTGCCTGGGGTCTGTATTGCAATGGATGCAGGAAAATGGGCTGAGGCTGAACCCGGACAAGACGGCGGTCCTGAGGGTCGGGGGGCCTACCATCAGCGGTTTGGGAAACTCCCTCTCTTTTGGGGGGGTGACTCTCACCGCGAAGAGTGAGGTGCGCAGCTTGGGGGTCTATCTGGACCAGGCGCTTGCCATGGAATCCCAGGTAGCGTCAGTGGTCCGCACCGCTTATTTCCATCTCTGGCGGATAGCCCAGCTGCGTCCCTATCTAGATGCTGGGTCGCTCACCACTTTGGTCCATGCGCTCGTAATCTCGAGATTAGACTACTGTAATGCTCTCTACGTGGGGCTGCCTTTGAGATCTATGCGGAAACTCCAGATGGTGCAGAATGCGGCAGCCAGACTTCTCAGTGGGGTAAGGAAACATCAACATATTACTCCCACTCTGGCCGCCTTGCATTGGCTGCCCGTTCAGTTCCGCGTAGATTTCAAAGTTTTAATGCTTACGTATAAAGCCCTAAATGGTTTAGGGCCTCGCTACCTGACGGAACGCCTTCTCCCACCTAGATCTACCCGTATCACCCGATCTAGCCAGGAGGTGAGGCTGAGGAGCCTAACACCGAGGGAGGCCCGGAAGGAAAAAACAAGAAACCGGGCCTTCTCGGCAGTGGCTCCTCGTCTTTGGAACAGCCTCCCTCCTGAGATTCGCATGGCCCCGTTGCTGGGCATCTTTAAATGCCAACTGAAAACCTGGCTGTTTAAGCAAGCCTTCCCTCCACCCACCGTCTGAATTTTGTTATTTTGTGTTTTCTCCCATCTTGGATCATTGTTTATTTAGTAATATATTGTTATGATTTTAAATTGTTAAATTGTTACATCATATGTTGTTACCCGCCCAGAGTAGTCTATATGACTAGATGGGCGGGCTATAAATGTAATAAATAAATAAATAAATAAATAAAATAAATGAAACAACAGACTGAAATATGAAAGCCCAAAGATACATAAGAGGGGGACACCACATAAGCAGTGCTCCCAGAGGCTGGATCTGTGTTGCATATATTCAGGATCTTAACACACTGACTGAGAGCAAGTTCATACCCCAATGTTTGCAAAACATTAACTTTTTTGAAATAAGGAAAATGTATAATTGATACTTACATTAAGAAATCTGCCCACATTGCCTTCTTTAGTGGCATCCAGCAAACAGAGATTTTCTTTATTCTTCACAGATGCCTCACTACAGTTTGTGGCCTTCTTGTTGCAAAGAGGTTCTTGTCTTCCTCTCTCAATCTTTTCCTTAAGTGTTTTGTCAATCCAGAATAGGTGCTTGCACTGTTTTCCACTGTTCAAAGTGGCACTGGAAAGAGGATGTTCCTTCTTGCAGTCTGTATTAACTTCAGATTGTAAAGTGCTTGTTGGTCCCTCAAACTCTTCTAGGAGGCTTGATTCTATCAAACATTTCAAGAAAGCATAAGATTCATAAGCCTCAAGTTAAGACTCAGCCAACAGTCAAACTGATACTACACATTCACACTCTTAAATTAACCAGCACAGAGTATACCGAGACAAGCTCCTGTTGAATATGTTAGTTTATCCCACAATTTCTTGAAAAGGCTTTTATTTATTTATTTATTGTATTTATATCCCACCCATCTGATCAATTGACCACTCTGGGCGGCAAACAACATTAAAATAAAACAATTTAAATATAACAACAATATATAACATCAATAATCAATTGTTCAAAATGGAAAGAAAAAAAGAAAAAACATAAATCAAATAGTGGCTGGAGGGAAGGCCTGCTTAAACAGCCAAGTTTTCAATTCGCTTTTGAAAATGCCCAGCGAAGGGGCCATACGAATCTCAGGAGGGAGTTTATTCCAAAGGCGAGGAGCCACTGCCGAGAAGGCCCGGTTTCTTGTTTTTTCCTTCCGGGCCTCCCTCGGCGTTAGGCTCCTCAACCTCACCTCCTGGCTAGATCAAGTGATACAGGTAGATTTTGGTGGGAGGAGGCGTTCCGCCAGATATCGAGGCCCTAAACCGTTTAGGGCTTTGTACGTAAGCATTAAAACTTTGAAATCAACGCGGAACCGAACGGGCAGCCAATGCAAAGCGGCCAGAGTGGGAGTGATATGATGGTATTTTCTCACCCCACTAAGGAGTCTGGCCGCCGCATTCGGCACCATTTGGAGCTTCCGCATCAACCTCAAAGGTAGCCCCACGTAGAGCGCATTACAGTGGTCTAATCTCGAGATTACAAGCGCATGTACCAAAGTGGTGAGCACCCCAACATCAAGATAGGGACGCAGCTGGGCAATCCGCCAAAGATGGAAATAGGCGGAACGGACCACTGACGCCACCTGCGTTTCCATGGTGAGCGCCGGGTCCAGATGGATCCCCAAGCTGCGAACCTCACTCTTCGCGGTGAGAGTCACCCCCCTGAATGAGAGGGAGTTTTCCAAACCGCTAATGGTGGGGCCGCCCACCCTCAGGACCTCCGTCTTGTCCGGGTTCAACCTCAGCCCATTTCCCTGCATCCATTGCAGTACAGCCTGCAAGGAGCGCTGAAGGGACAGAACGGCATCCTCTGCAGTTGATGAAATGGAGATGTAGAGCTGGGTGTCATCAGCGTACTGATGGCACGATGCTCCACACCCCCTGATGACCCCACCCAGTGGCCTCATGTAGATATTAAACAGCATTGGGGAGATAATCGAGCCCTGCGGAACCCCACAATTGAGACTCCACGGGGCCGAGACCCTCTCCCCAAGCTGTACTCTCTGAGGACGGTCCTCCAAGAAGGATCGGAGCCAGGCAAGCGCCAGGCCACCAATTCCCAACTCGGAGAGCCTCCTCAGGAGGATACCGTGGTCGATGGTATCAAAGGCGGCTGAGATATCGAGGAGGACCAACAGAGACGTTTTACCCCTGTCAGCCTCCCTCAATAGGTCATCATACAGGACGACCAATGCCGTTTCTGTACCATGGCGCGGCCTGAAACCCGACTGGAACAGATCCAGGGCATTTGTTTCATCCAAGTGCGTCTGAAGCTGATCGGCCACCACCCTCTCCACCACTTTGCTAATGAAAGAAACGTTGGCGACGGGCCTATAATTGCCAATTTCATCCGCCGCCAAACTAGGTTTCTTCCTTATGGGCCTAATGAGTGTCTCCTTGAGGGCAAGGGGTACCCTGCCCTCAAGGAAAGACCCATTAATTATTGCTGTGGCCCATTCAATTGTTATAGGCCTGGCTGCTTTGATTAGCCAGGCCAGGCAAGGGTCAAGGGATGAGGTGGTGGCCCGACAGCGATCAAGCACTTTGTCCACAATATCTGGCGTCACAGGTTGAAAGAGATCAATAATCACTGGGCAAGGCGGAGCGCTGGACATTTCTGCTCGATCCACTGTATCCAAAAAAGGAGAGAGCTCCCGGCGGATGGCCTCCACTTTAGATTTAAAAAATGCTGCAAATTGGTCTGATGAAATACTAGAGGGAGGCCCATCACTTTGACCAATTCCGGATAGGTCGCACACTATACGGAAAAGCTCCGCCTGCTGGTTTGAAGCTTCGCTTATCCGGTTAGCGAGATGTGCACGGCTAGCAGCCTTTACCTTGGCATGGTAAAGGTTAGTTGCGACCCTGACAGCTATCCAATTATAATCCGTTGGGTTCTTTCGCCACTTGCGCTCTAGCCTTCTCCTAAATTGCTTCATCGCTCGTAGGTCCTGATTAAACCAGGGCGCAGGCCGAGCTCTGCGTTGGAGAGGGCGTTTAGGAGCAATCATGTCTACAGCCCTGGTGGCGGCGGTATACCAGCCATCCACCAGAGCCTCGACAGGAGCACCAGCCAGATCAGCCAAAATCCCTCTCATGGAATCCTGTGGGATCCAGTAGCCGTCGAGGGCGGACCATAGAAATAGGTCCGTGCTCCCTGCGAGGGGGGAGAGCCACGGAGAGATTACATTTTATTAGGTGGTGATCAGACCATGACAAGGGGACTGACACAAGGTCAGTCACCATCAGACCACGCTCGCTCCAATTGGTGGAAAAAACCAGGTCTAGCATATGACCACCCACATGGGTGGGGCCGTTGACATGTTGGGACATGTTCAAGGAAGCCATGGTTTCCAAGAACTCGAGAGCTGGCCCAGAGATCTCTGCCTCCGCATGTATGTTGAAGTCACCCAAGACCAATAGCCTCGGGGACCCCAGCAATGCCGCGGAGACAAAGTCCGCCAGCTCTGGTAAGGAAATGGCTGGGTCGTGGGGAGCGCGGTAACCCAGCAAGATCCCAATACCATCCCTGGCCCCTATCGACACGTGGAGGGCCTCCAGACCCGGCTTTACCACCGTGGAGCGCCTAGTAACCTCCAAGGTGTTTTTATATACAATGGCTACTCCCCCCCCGCCCCTCCAGTCTACCCTGGTGTTGGACGGCATAACCGGGCGGACAGACGAGCGCTAGGGGCGGACCCCCATCTCCGCCTATCCACGTTTCGGTTATGCACGCCAGGTCTGCATCCTCCTCCAGAATAAGATCGTGAATAACCTGGAATTTATTAGATACAGACCTGGCATTCAACAACACCAGTTTTAGAGTGGAGGGTCGGCTGAACTGGCTACCTCGACTTTGACGGTTGGTCATAGTCCCAGAACAGTGAACAGCCTTCAAACATCTGTTCACCATTCTTCTAACACGAGTAGGGGCTGTGCCAATGCGATATCTCCCTCTACCCGTAATCACCGAGATGTTCAAGGGCCCCTCGCTGGGGAGGCAGGCCTTCCACTCCATATCAAAAGAAGAGATACAGACACTCACTCAAAAAGAAAACCAAATTAATACAATACAAAAAATAAGAATAGAAATGCTATTAAACTAAATAACAATCCATGGACAATAATTCGTTTAAGGTGCATTGTTACAATAAAAGTGAGTAAAGAGTAAGTAAAAAGAAAGCAATAAAGTAAATAACTAAAATGAATATAACAAAATAAAATAATATAACGTAAGATAAAAATAAAACAAAACAATATAAATAAACACTATAAAAGATTAAACCCATAAAATAAAATAAAATATAAATAAACTATAAAAAATAAACCCACAATTCCTCCCCCCCACCATTGGTCCTAATCCATTGCGCCCCGGTTGTAGGTCTTTTTCTTGTTCTTCCCAGAAGGTTGTTGGTATTAAATTTTCCTTTCCCTGTTGTTTATAATATCCCAATAAACTGTTTTATTCAGATCTTTGTCTTGCTTTGAATATGGAGTCAGAAGGCAACATGATCTTAAGACTGAGAACTGGTTTAGATATTCTTCTATTCAAAAATGGACTTTTTCTTTACAATAGAATCTGCAGTAATATATCAATACCAGCATTTTAGTCTTGCTCTCCTAGAGACCTGAACCAACTGAATATGGTTATTTCTAGCCAAGAAGAGCAAGACAAACGATGGTTACTGTTAGCTGCTGAGTGATCCAACAGGATTAATAAAGCTTATACTCTCCTCTCTCTCATCAGAGAGACCAATATTTTTATTTTTATATTTTTATGCCCATTGGAAGAAGTGGAGCTGAAGAAAACATTCTTACATCTATGAGAAATTTTTTAGGCACAAATGCTAAAAATTTATGAAAACTAAACTTAAATTGCAGGCAAATACTCAGAATTCAATCCAAAATACAGTAGAAATATATTTTAAGAGTAAAAAGAACAATGAGAATGTTTCAAATATATTATAAAAATGCAGGAGTTTATAACCTAAAATAGCACAATAAAAGACATAGAATACAATTCTAAAATACCAAAGTTTTTGAAAGAAATAATATATTAAAGAAAATTACTTTTTAAAGTCTCCAAGCATATGTCTGGATACATGTGAAAAGTTATTAAATAATGTTCTCACCCAGCCAAGCCAGTTTGAATTCATGGGTGGGGCGTGGGTGGGAATCCATGCTGTCCTTGTCTGCTGCGGCTTTTGCTGCTACATGATTGTTATTGGTATTTGATGTGTGTGATGTAGTACATTGATGAGCTGAATGTTGTGTGTGTCTCCCTATGTTTATAGTTCTTTCAGATGTCCACACCTTGCCCCAATCTGTCAACAGTCTCTTTTAGCAGTCTTAAGCTGCAAGTTATAGGGATCTGATACACGAAAGAAATTTTCTTTAAAAAAATAGGAATCTGTATTGTTGTTGCACCTACTGTAACACCAAGGGTTTTTAACTCATAGTCTGGCACTAAACTGGCCCTCTTCTGAACCAAAGACTTCTCTTATCCATGGGCACTTAAATACCCTAGCAGTGCAAGCTGTGGGTAAACTTCAATCCTTGCCCTTTTTGTCCAGCTGACAGAGGCACTGATAAGAACCCTATGAGCAAGATCCATCAACCAGGTACCACCCACCAACTTGCCAACAAACCTTATCAAATATATATAGTACACCCACAGCATTCCTTTGATGTACCAAACTAATAACTCTCTAAAGAAAGGAGATAAGGTTATTCTTGCATGACTTGTGCTTAGGAAATCTATGCTACCCTGTTTCCCTGAAAATAAGACCTAACCTGAAAAAAAGCCCTAGTGTGATTTTTCAGGATGCTCGTAATATAAGCCCTACCCCAAAAATAAGCCCCAGTTAAGTGAAACCCCGCCCTCCACCATTGTGCAGCAACCAGAAGAAGATGACATGACTGTAAAATAAAACATCCCCTGAAAATAAGCCCTAATGCATTTTTTGGAGCAAAAATTAATATAAGACCCTGTCTTATTTTCGGGGAAACATGGTAGTTACATCTGATCAAAGATTTTTTTCCTGAATGTTCTTAAGTTGACAGCTTAATGATTTGTTCCAATCTCTTGTGACCTACCAAGGTCAAGTGGACCAGTCCATTTTTAAGGCAAGGGCAACATTTTCCCGGCCTTGGCCTTGCAGTATTTTACCTCATGTCAACTGTCTGAGTCATCTCGAGGTTCCAAAGACTTACTAAAGTATTAACAGAATTATGACCTACAGTACTTCATCAGAAAAATTGCCCATAACTATCAGAACATAATCTAGATTCATCACATTCTAAAGTAGACTATTTTCTGAGCCACCAAAGCAATGGAATTACACTAAATTTTCTAGCCACAGGTAATCTGGAAAGCAGAAACAACGCTGATGGCTTA
The DNA here is from genome assembly GCA_037013535.1 of Intellagama lesueurii. Lineage (NCBI taxonomy): Eukaryota > Metazoa > Chordata > Lepidosauria > Squamata > Agamidae > Intellagama > Intellagama lesueurii. The sequence continues at coordinate 188,122,630 of JBAJHW010000001.1, read as the reverse complement.
ATATACAAAACTTGATATGAAACTAAATGAGAGGCGTGGTTGTCAACCATGAAATCAAGAGCTGCACTGGACAATGTGGCTATTGCATGAGTGCTGAAGACTCCCAAAATACCTAGTCAAGTTCCTCTGACAGCAGAAGCAAGAAAACTGTCCCCCCAAAAAGGTAGGCAGGTGAAGACCTTTTTGCTCCCTCAGCCATTTTAAGAAGTGCTTTTAGTGCTTCGAGATCTTTCTCTTGCTTTATTTTGCTGGTTTAACTCTGCAGCAACAAAATGTAGAGTTTTATGTACTGCATTGTTTGTACACACGCCTGCTAGTTTTATTTTAATTTTCAAAACCTGGTTTTACCAAGAAATCCTGGGGAAACAAAGGCAGAATTCAGGGAGAGTGGGAGGAAGCGGAGGGGAGATGTTTGGGGGTGGGGAAGTAAAATGATGGGGAGGGGAAAAACCTGGAAGCCAGAGGTAAAGAGAAGAGAACTGGGGAGCAAGTGGAAGGAAAAGAGAGATAAGGGGTGGGAGTGGGGAAAGCAGATAGAGATACAAAGAGAGAATGCTCACTCACAGAAAAAAAGGGTGGGTTGGTTTCTCAACATTTTGCTATTGGCTATATTCCACCCATAGAACATTTTTTAAGCACCCCGGACACTTTTAAAAAATTTAAAATGAGCTTCTGGGCTCTGAAGAGTTGGAAACACTAGTTGGTTATGTGAATAAGACACTAAAAATTAATTACTTTCAGTTGCTTTCTTGGCTGCAGGAGTCTCTCTTCTTGGTGGTTTCTGGCACATGGAACTCTCATCTTCATCTGAGCTGGCATCAGCAATCTCCTTCAAATAAACAAGTTCATCATTTCCTTTTTGCTCATTGTTGCATGCCTACCCTTTGGCTTAGTGAGGATATTTTGATCTTGTGCGGTTACGCTTGACAGAATGAGAATAACAAAGCTAATGCCCTTTATACTGCAATACAGAAATGTGTGAAAATGTGGTCTGGAAGAACAGCTTCAGTTCAACACAGCATTTAATTTAGTAGAAATAAGGAAGTATTTTACTGATACTATTTTTTTCCTTAGATATGGGGAAATCATAAATAAGGAGAAAAAACAGACCACTGATTGATTTTTTGTTTCATTTGTTTCTCATTGTCCATGACTGTGCCCTATACCTTATCCTAAAGCAAGTTATATAATTACATTAATTTCAGAGGCAGATACATATAGAAGCAAGACTTTATTAATACCTTCCTTCCTCAATAAGCAAACTTTTATTGGCTAATAACGTCTGCAGGAAAGACCAAGACAAATACCTCATTTATTTCTCAACATTACTACCGTATGCATTAATTTTCTGATGCCATGCAAGATATGGCTTGTTTGCCTAGAACAGTGGTGGCGAACCTTTTTGGGTTCGCGTGCCCAAACTGGGGGGGGGGGGGGGGAACAGCGGGCAGTGTGCCGCCGCCGCCACGGAACCGGAAGTGGCGGCGGCGGAACTGGAAGTGGCGGCGGAAGGAGGAATCCCGGCACGGAGGTGCCTCGAGACCCCACTCCAGATCCGCCTCCAGTGCCAGCTGCTCTGGATCCACCTGTCAAAGCACCAGCACCGCGGCTGCAGCTGCCTCCTGAGGTTTGGCTGTGCGGGGGGGGGGGAGTAGCGATCCGGCGACTTATGGCTTGCGTGCCCACAGAAAGGGCTCTGCGTGCCATAGGTTCGCCATTGCTGGCCTAGAATATCAGCTAGAGAAAACACTGGAAGTTGGGAACAATATTTGCGTGACTCCAGTTTCTAAACTGAATTTTGTTTAAAATTAACTTGATTCTGATGTGGGTGACTCATCCTTTACTATGTTAATGTGTTTGTCCTTGGAATCATATTTGTGCAAAAGTATGTGCTAACTCTCTAGGATGTTTAGCGAATGGAAGCTGGCAGAGTCTAACCTTGCTTGGAGTGCCCTGTACAGTATGGTGTTAGTTATGTGTTCTTGGGTGTTTTAGAGTAAATAGCATTTGTTTGGCAAAGGTTACATAAGTAGATAGTAATTTAATTAGATTGCTTAACTGACACTCTGAAGAGAGAAATAATATCCCAAGAAATCTCCATAGACATCACTAAGTTTGAATAATGCAATGAAATATATAGGTATAAAGTAACTTTCTTATCTGTCTGAAATTGTGTCTAATCAAAAAAGTATGGATTTTTTCAGCTGTCTAGAGAATGAAAATATGTTTAAGCACTGGTCCAAGTTTCTCTGAACCATGAAAAGCAGATCTCTGGCCTCCAACTGTCCCAGCCTCCACTTTTCATTGCCCAGACCTGCCTCTGGGCTACAAACAGGCATCAAATATTCTATAGATGAAAAGAACAAGATGTAGCAGGAGAAAATCAAAGCTACACTGCTTTCCAGAGAGCAAAGATACAAAACGTGTGTGTGTGTGTGTGTGTGTGTGTGTGTGTGTGTGTGTGTGTGAAACTGTGTTTGTGAGAATGGGGGAGGCAGCAGAGTACAACCTGAGGAGATGGAAGAGAACAAATTTATTTATTTATGCAATTTGTATCCTGCTCCCCTTAGTGTCACAGCACTACTCTGGGTGAATTACAACTCATAAAATAGAAAACAAAGATAAAAATAGAGATATTAAAACCAATACTGCCCTCAAGGAGACACTCATTAGGCCCATTCGAAAGAAACTTAATTTGGCGGCGGACAATATTGGCAATTATAGGCCCATCGCCAATGTTTCTTTCATGAGTAAAGTGGTCGAAAGGGTGGTGGCCGATCAGCTTCAGGCGCACTTGGATGAAACAAACGCCCTGGATCCGTTCCAGTCGGGCTTCAGGCCGCGCCATGGTACAGAAACGGCATTGGTCGCCCTGTTAGATGACCTCTTGAGGGAGGCCGACAGGGGAAAAACTTCTCTGTTGGTCCTCCTCGATATCTCAGCTGCCTTTGATACCGTCAACCACGGTATCCTCCTGAGGAGGGTCTCCGAGTTGGGAATCGGTGGTCAGGCACTGTCCTGGCTCCGGTCCTTCCTGGGGGACCGTCCTCAGAGAGTTCAGCTTGGGGAGCATGAGTCAGCCCCGTGGAGCCTCAATTGTGGGGTTCCGCAGGGTTCGACCATCTCCCCAATGCTGTTTAACATCTATATGAGGCCGCTGGGCGAGGTTATCAGGTAGTGTGGAGCATCGTGCCATCAATATGCCGATGACACGCAGCTCTACATCTCCTTTTTGCCAACTACAGTGGATGCCGTTCTGTCCCTGCAGTGCTGCCTGGGGTCTGTATTGCAATGGATGCAGGAAAATTGGCTGAGGCTGAACCCGGACAAGACGGAGGTCCTGAGGGTGGGTGGGCCTACCATCAGCGGTTTGGGAAACTCCCTCTTTTTTGAGGGGGTGACTCTCACCGCGAAGAGTGAGGTGCGCAGCTTGGGGGTCTATCTGGACCAGGCGCTTGCCATGGAATCCCAGGTAGCGTCAGTGGTCCGCACCGCTTATTTCCATCTCTGGCGGATAGCCCAGCTGCGTCCCTATCTAGATGTTGGGTCGCTCACCACTTTGGTCCATGCGCTTGTAATCTCGAGATTAGACCACTGTAATGCTCTCTACGTGGGGCTGCCTCTGAGATCGATGCGGAAACTCCAGATGGTGCAGAATGCGGCGGCCAGACTTCTCAGTGGGGTAAGGAAACATCAACATATTACTCTCACTCTGGCCGCCTTGCATCGGCTGCCCGTTCGGTTCCGCATTGATTTCAAAGTCTTAATGCTTACGTATAAAGCCCTAAACGGTTTAGGGCCTCGTTACCTGACGGAATGCCTTCTCCCACCTAGATCTACTCGTATCACCCGATCTAACCAGGAGGTGAGGCTGAGGAGCCTAACGCCGAGGGAGGCCCAGAAAGAAAAAACAAGAAACCGGGCCTTCTCGGCAGTGGCTCCTCAGCCTCCCTCCTGAGATTCGCATGGCCCCTTCACTGGGTATCTTTAAATGCCAATTGAAAACCTGGCTGTTTAAGCAAGCCTTCCCTCCACCCACAGACTGAATTTTCGTTATCTTGTTCCTTTCTTCCATCTTGGATCATTGTTTACTTAGTAATATATTGTTATGATTTTAAATTGTTATATGATATGTTGTTAGCCGCCCAGAGTAGTCTATATGACTAGATGGGTGGGCTATAAATGTAATAAAAAAATTAAAAAAATACTGTGTTTTCCCAAAAATAAGACAGGGTCTTATATTAATTTTTGCTCCAAAAAACGCATTAGGGCTTATTTTCAGGGGATGTTTTATTTTACAGTCATGCCATCTTCTTCTGGTTGCTGTACAGTGGTGGAGGGCGGGGTTTCACTTAACTGGGGCTTATTTTTGGGCTAGGGCTTATATTACGAGCATCCTGAAAAATCATACTAGGGCTTATTTTCAGGTTAGGTCTTATTTTCGGGGAAACAGGGTAGCAAGAACCCTAAAAAACCCAGATGGCACCAACTAATCTCAGGGCAGATGGAGGAAAAGAGGGGAGAAAAGAAGAGGAGAGGAAAGAGAAAGTGGGGGAAGGTGGTCAGCTGCAGTCGGTGTGGAAAGCCTCCCTGAAAAGCCATGTCTTTAATTGCTTCCTAAAAGTCCACAGGGAGGGGAGTAGGCAGAGCTCCTCCAGAAGCTGGTTCCATAAAGTTGGAGCCTCCGCAAAGAAGGCCCTTTTGTAGAGGATTTATGGGCCTCCATCAGGGTGGCCACCTGGAGGAGCCTCGACTGGGATAATCTTGTGGGTTGGGCATGTGACATTAAGGAGGAAAGGCTACAGTGTTTGGGGCTCTTTAGTCTAGAGCAGGGGTCTCCAAACTTTTGACTGTGAGGACCACACCAGATATTTTCAACGTTTTTGAGGGCTGAAGGAACAGGAATGTGTGCGCGCATGGCCGCCCGCATGCATCCCCCACCCGCACACACGCATGGATGCCTGCTCGCCTGCCCCCTGCACGCACACACACAGTTAAGTCTGTGGAACTCCTTGCCACAGGATGTGGTTATGTCATCTGGCCTAGATGCCTTTAAAAGGGGATTGGACAGATTTCTGGAGGAAAAGTCCATTGCAGGTTACAAGCCATGATGGGGATGTAAAATCTCCAGGTTTAAAAGGAAGGTACTTCAAAATGCCAGATGCAGGGGAGGGGTATCAGGAGACAGGTATCTAGTTCTCTTGTGTGCTCCCAAAGGCATCTGGTGGGGCCACTGTGAGACACAGGAAGCTAGACTAGATGGGCCCCTTGGCCTGATCCAGCAGGGCTCTTCTTACGATCTTAAGAAGAGTTGCTCCAACAAGTAACATGGGCCCAAACTGTGGAGGGCTTTGTATGTGACTGTCAAAATACTAAACCTGATCTGGGATGCCACAGGCAACCAGTGGAGGCGAGCCAGAACTGGAGTGATGTGGTCAAATTTACTTGCGCCAACCACCAATCTGGCTGCTGCATTCTGGACTTGCTGAAGTCTCCGGATCAGGTTCAAGGGGAGCCCTGCATAGAGAGCATTGCAGTAGTCGATTGATAGGTTACTTACCTGTAATTGTAGTTCTTCGAGTGGACCTCTGTGATTCATACTGTAGGTAATCCGCACATGTGCGGAGCCTCATCAGAATATTCTAGAGCTTCTGTGGTAGCAAAAAGATACATTAGTGCAGAACCCTCCCCCTTGGTATATGTACCTTGGCGCCAAGGCTCTCCCTTCAGTTAGGTCAACCGCTGCATAAAGCAAATAGGGCGTGACAGAGGGGAGGCCAGGTCGGGATGTGTGAATCACAGAGGTCCACTTGAAGAACTACAATTACAGGTATGTAACCTGTCCTTCTTCGTGGCCTCTGTGAATCACACTCTGGGTGACAAACAAGCTGTCTTACCCAGAGGAGGGTGTCACGCCAAGGTAGATGATAACACAGCATATCCAAAAGCAGCATCAGATTTCTGCCAAATGTCCAATCCATAATGACTGATAAACATGGATGGCTGTGACCATGTGGCAGAGGTGCAGACGTCCGGCAGGGGAACGCCAAGAAGAAAAGCCGTAGATGTCACCAACGCCCTGATAGAATGGGGACGGATACTTCATGGCACTGGAAGTCGAGCAAGCTGATCAGCGAGCTGAATGGTGAAAGCAACCCACTTGGATATCCTCTGCGAGGTGACTTGAAGACCTTTAGCAGGAAGTTGATAGCTAACAAAAAGTTGAGCTGAACGTCTGAAGGGTTGCGTATGGGCTATGTAGAAAGCCAGAGCCCTTCTTACATCCAAAGTATGGAGGAACTTTTCTTGAGGAGTAGATGGAGACGGGAAGAAAGATGGAAGAACCAAAGGTTGGGATAAGTGGAACTGGGAGACAACCTTGGGCAGAAAGGAAATATCTACAAAAAGTCTGACTTTATCTGGGTAAAATAGGAGATAAGGGTAGTCAGATTTCAAGGCCGCTAGTTCACTAGCGCGTCGTGCTGATGTAATAGCCACAAGGAACGCCATCTTAAAGGTAAGTAACCTGAGGTCAGTTGACGCAAGGGGTTCAAATGGGGCCCTAGTAAGTCGTTGAAGGACTAACATCAGTGGGCATTGAGGTGGTGGTGGATGTACGTCAGGATACATGTGAGACAGTCCTTTAAGGAAGGATTTCAGAGTAGGGTGTCTGAAAAACTTAGCTGCTGGAGAAGTTGGTGATAATAAGCGACAATTGCGGAATGGTAGATGTGACGGATATCCCACGTCACGCCCGTCACTCATAGCTGGAGCTCATTTGCATAAGCCTATGAGAGGACTGGAGGGGCGGAGACAGGGGGTCAGTTAAGTCAGTTAGAGAGAGTGAATGAGAAGAGGAGGAGAGAGGTTTGCAGAGAGATAGATAGTCAGAGAAAGTGAGAACTGAAACTAATAAAGATAAGCTGGTTAAAGTGCATAAACAAAACAGGAGGTGATTGAAAGTGTGACAATATATATTTCAATGATTTTGATTCTATGAAATGAATAAAAAACATATGTGATCCTGAATTACACTAATACCCTTTAATAAACAAGTTCTGTTGTTAGCAGCCAAGGTCAGACTAAAGTCTTTTACAGGGTGGATAAAGAAATCCACTGGTGGCAGCGAAGGAAAGAGAGAACGTCACCAGCGTGAGCACTTTGGTTGAGAAAAAGAAGCAGGGGCACGGGGTCAACGTAACAAGTGGTGGCAGTGGTGGGATCCGAAAAAGATTCCAGTAAAGCCAAAGTGTAAATTGAATTTTCCTGAGTCAAGAGGGTCTGTTAGTCAGAGGTCAGGAGTGAAGAAGTGGGTAACTCGCTAGAGCTTGCTTTTGTGGAAAAGCTTAGTGGCAAGGCTTCTAAACTTGGATCTTGGGGGGGGGGAGACTAAAGACAGAGAATGACTGAGGAAAAATTCTGTTGAGGTTACCTCAGGATTTGAATAGACTCAGTGGGCTAATTTATAATCCAAGGCTCCGAGAGTGAAGGGAGTGCTTGTGGAGAAAAAGTAGAAGCCGGGATCAAAACAGGTCGGAGGAAATAAGGACAAGCAGAGGCTTGAATAAAATCAGAGTTTGTTCTGGGTCTAGAGGCAAGAAAAATTGTCTTAGACTAAGGAACATCGTGACTGGAAAGTGTAGCCATCCATAGCTTCCGGAGGAGAGCTACATAGTATCGCATACAGAAAGGAAAGAAAAAGAGAGGGTGTTTTAAACAGAGGCCTATCTCTCTGCAATATAAACCAGTGCTTATCCAAATAAATACACAGATACTACTAATGCCACCTAAGAGAAGTAAAAAGCCAGTGATTGAGTTAATTGATCCTGAAGAGGCACAACAAGGCTTATTACCTCAGGAAGAGGATGGAGTTCCTATATCTGTAGAACAGGAGGAGACTCAGGAGGGTGCCTCAGGGAGAGAAAATGTTCTAATCTCCCAAGAGTTTGAAAGATGGAAGCTAGAACAAGAATTTAAATTACAGGAGCTTGCCATGAATAATCAATTAGAATTGGAAAGAGAAAAAGCCAGAGCTCAAGAATTACAGCTCAGGACTGAGGAAAGACAAAAGGAATTAGATTTTGAAATGGAGAGAGAAAAAGCTAGAGCTGAGGAAAGACGAAGAGAGATGGAATTTCAAATAGAAATGAAAAAATTAGAATTGACGGCTCAAAATAATAACAACAATAATAATGCTAACGAGGGGAATCTTGCAAAAATAGATCTCAAGAAATTTCCCCAGTACAGAAAAGGTGACTGCCCAGAATCATTTCTCATTTCCTTTGAGTGCGCTTGCTGGGACTTTAACGTGAAAGAGGAGGAACGAATGATAGTGCTAAGATCTCAAATAAGTGGAGATTTAGCTGACCTCTATTCACAAATGCCCCTAGATCAAGCCAGAGATTTTGAGGCTTATAGGAAATTGGTTTATTCGCGATATGGCATCAATGCAGAACACCTGAGAAGAAAATTTCATGCCCTGACAAAACTACCTGAGGAATCTTATTCCCAAGTAGGGGCGAAATTAGTACAGTATCTAGAGAAGTGGTTGGAGCGTGAGAATGTCACGTCTCTAGAACAAATGAAAAATGTAATAGGGCTGGAGCAATTTTATTCTGTTTTACCTGGTGAATTAAGATATTTAGTGAGAGACAAAAACCCTAAAAGTGTACAGGAAGCATGGGAAAATGCAGATTCAATTAATGAAATAAGAAACCCCAGGTTCTCTGAGGTGAAAATTGGCGGGAAAGTGTGGGAGGACAGGAAGAAAGGGACCCCACATATTAAGGAATACCACAGAAATACCCAAGCTACTGGAAGCCATTTTAAAGGCAAGCCCTCATCCCCAGAGCTGAGGCACCGACAACGGGCACATAATAGCTCTGAGGGAAAGGTTGACAAAGCCCCATATTTCAAACCCAGAGCTCACAAAACATGTTATGGGTGCGGGGAGAAAGGACACTTTTGGGCCCAGTGTCAGACCCAGAGGACAAGAGACTTTAACCAACAAAAAGGAGGGAGAAATTCCAGTCAGCCAAAGAAGATATATTGTGTACAGCATAAAGGAGCTACCACGGAGGCAGTTGAAACTGTTGCCAGAGCAACCCCAGTAACAGCGAGGGCAGAGAGCCAAGAGCAAGAACCTCCTTTGGCGAGGGTAGTCCAATGCTACTTGATAAAATGTAACCAAGAGCTTCTTCGCAGCTCCAGTGATATTTATGTGAATGATAATAAGTATCTTGCATTAAAAGACTCGTGCTCTCAAGTCACAGTGTATCACACTGACACATATAGCAACACATATAGTCACAGTGTGTCACTATATCAGTGTATAATCCCTAGGGAAGATCTAATAAGGAATGAAAATATTTCTATCAAAGGGATTGGAACCGAATTAGTGGTATTGCCCATGGCTAAAATTCTCATAAAATATAAGGGGTGGACGGGAAGTTGGAAAGTGGCCATATCCGACCAAATTCCTGCCCCATGCTTAATAGAACTGGATCTATCTGAGCATGTGAAGAGTGTTTTAGTAACAACTCGCTCCCAGGGAGGGCAAAGCGAAGCCCCTGAGGAAAAATATGAAAACCCTGCTGAAATAATAGAAGGGAATGAAACAGCTGAACTAGTCACTATGAGGACTCCTCATAATCAGTCTTTCAGAAAAGAACAAAAAGGAGACCCCACCTTAAGTGAATGCTTTAGACAAGCTAAGGAAGGGCCCCTGACCCCTGAAAACCCCGAAAGATACTGTGTGAAGGAAGACCTATTGTACAGAGAGGTCCTAGTGAATCCTAAGAGGGAAGGAGAAAGCATACACAAACAACTAGTGATTCCTTTCAAATATAGAGAAAGAATTGTAGAAAAGGTGCACAAAGACATATTTGCAGCCCATCTAGGGATCTCATGAACTAAGCAAAGGATTGCTCAAAATTTCTGTTGGCCTGGGATGGGAAAGCAGGTCAAGGTATATTGTCAAAGCTGTGACACCTGCCAAAGACAAGGGACTGGTAATGACAAGACCAAGGCTAAGTTGTGTCCTTTGCCAGTCATCTCGACCCCATTTCAAAGAATAGACCTAGACATAGTGGGACCCCTACCCAAAGTGACCAAGCGAGGGAATAGATTTAGTCTGTCCATAATCGATTATGCCACAAGGTATCCAGAAGCTGTACCATTGCAAAATATTGAAACAGAGACAGTGGCAGATGAGCTAATAAACTATATGTGTCGCATGGGCTTCGCTTCTGAGATTATTACCGACTTGGGGACTTCGTTTACATCCAAACTAATGAAAAGATTGTGGCAAGTCTGCGGGATTACTCACATCATGTCATCCCCTTATCATCCCCAGACCAATGGGTTGGTTGAGAAGTTTAATGGGACCCTAATGAGAATGATTCGTGAATATACAGCAGAGAATCCAAACGACTGGGACCATAAATTGCAACCATTATTATATGCCTATAGATCTGTACCCCAGGAAAGTACAGGATTTAGCCCTTTCGAACTGTTATTTGGACGGAAAGCTAGAGGACCCCTAGATCTATCCGTCAAAATTGGGAGGAACATTGGGAGGAGGATCCTGAATCAGTGGTCCAATACATAGATGCACTGATGAACTCCTTACAACAGTCTCTAGAGCTAGCAGCCGAAAATTTAAAGAGCAATCAAGTAAAGCAAAAACAATGGTACGATAAAAAGGCAAGGGAAAGAGTATTTAATCCTGGAGACGAAGTGTTAATGTTAAAACCCATAAAAAGGAATAAACTTCAACTAGCATGGTCGGGTCCATTTAGGGTGATCGCTAAAATGAGTGACATAAACTATGTAATTCAGGAGGAGGGAGAGGAAGGCAGAAGGGTTGTACACAGAAACATGATTAAACCATATTATAGAAAGAACAATTTTGTGTTGTATGCCATCAAAGAAACGCCCAATGAAAAACCTGAAATACAATATTGGGAAGGAAGGGGTGAACCCCAGTACAACCCTGAGGAAGTAAAAATTAGCCCCACTCTATCACTAGAGCAACAAGATGAAGCAAGAGCCTTGCTGCAAAAATACAAGCAAGTCTTCTCTAATAAGCCTGGTGTAGCCAAGGGGGTATTACATAAAATAGATACCGGGGATGCGCCTCCCATAGCTGTCACGCCTTATAGGGTAACGGGGCCATATGTTGCCAAGGTTCGTAAGGAGCTAGATGAGATGCTAAAGGAAAAAATTCATCATTCCTTCTTCTAGTCCTTGGGCAGCCCCAATAGTGCTGGTAGACAAGCCTGATGGAAGCATCCACTTTTGTGTAGACTATTGAAAATTGAACCACGTCACTAAGACAGATGCTTATCCGATGCCTCGGTTAGATGACCTGATAGAGACTATAGGAAGATGTCAATTCATATCAAGTTTTGACCTGACTAAAGGGTTCTGGCAAGTGGGTCTAGACCCCAAAGATCAAGAAAAGACTGCTTTCTGTAGCCCTTTTGGTTTGTTCAAATTCCGATCTTAAGTTTCGGATTAAGAAATGCACCAGCGACCTTTCAGAGACTCATGGACCAAACTTTACAGGGGCTTAGAGACTTCACAGTGGCATACATAGATGACATAGGGATCTATAGCCAGACTTGGGAAGAGCACACAATCCACCTTAAAATCGTATTACAGAGATTACAGGAGGCTGGGTTAACAGCTAAAGCAAGTAAATGTCATCTAGGAAATTCAGAAATAAAATATTTAGGACATGTAGTAGGGGGAGGCACAATCAAACCCCTTGAAACCAAAATAGAGGCTATTGACCATTGGCCCAAACCAACATCTAAGAAAAAAGTAAGAGCTTTTCTAGGGTTAGCTGGCTATTATCGTCGCTTTGTGCCAAACTTTAGCGAGATAACCGCCCCTTTGTCTGATCTAACCCACAAGAAACAAGCCGAGAAAATCCAATGGGCAGCCGAATGCGAGAATGCCTTTAACAAACTGAAGACAGCGCTGACCACTGGTCCTGTTCTGAGAGCCCCAGACTTCCAGAGGGAATTTAAAATCTACACTGATGCGTCCAACGTCGGGCTGGGAGCTGTGCTGAGCCAAGCAGACGACAATGGAAACCATCATCCGGTGACCTACCTCAGCAAGAAACTGCAGGCGGGCGAAGACACTTGTCGACGATTGAGCGAGAATGCCTAGCCATAGTTTGGGCATTGCAGAAACTGAGGCCATACATATGGGGATGACACTTTGTACTTTGCACCGATCATTCCCCACTTCTGTGGCTAAGAACTATTCGGGCCAATAACAACAAACTGATGAGATGGGCCCTACTTTTGCAGGACTTTGATTTTGAAATCCGCAACGTGAAGGGAACCCAGAACGTGGTAGCTGACGCGTTGTTGCAGAGACTGGAGGATTAACGGATGGAGAAGAAGAAAAGTGTAATGTTATAGGAACTAATCAGTTTGTGCATTAAGTTTGAGATGTAATTAAAATGTAATGTCGTATTGAATTAATGGTAAGCAGTGTTATAAATGTAAAATTAATGTGAGTTGAATTAGTGTAATCAATACAAATAGTGATAACTGTATTGACTGGTTTAAATGTTTAAGGTAATAAGTTTAATTTGCTCAAAATAGTAAATGATAATAGAATATATGCATAAACACTGTATAAATGAAATATATTTAATATTTAGCATAGTATTGTGAAAATGCTTTGGATAAATTGTTCACTGCCTAATTGCGTTGTTCATGAGGGTAAACTATAAGGTTTCCCCATGAAACAAACTTTTCCAAAGGGGGGAGGTATGTGACGGGTGCCCGACGTCACGCCCGTCACTCATAGCTGGAGTTCATTTGCATAAGCCTATGAGAGGACTGGAGGGGCGGAGACAGGAAGTCAGTTAAGTCAGTTAGAGAGAGAGAGTGAGGAGAAGAGAGGTTTGCAGAGAGAGAGAGATAGTCTGAGAAAGAGTGAGAACTGAAACTAATAAAGATAAGCTGGTTAAAGTGAATAAACAAAACAGGAGGTGATTGAAAGTGTGGCAGAATATATGATATTTCAATGATTTTGATTCTATGAAATGAATAAATCTGTGATCCTGAATTACCCTAATGCCCTTTAATAAACAAGTTCTGTTGTTGGCAGCCAAGGTCAGACTAAAGTCTTTTACAGGGTGGATAAAGAAATCCACTGGTGGCAGCGAAGGAAAGAGAGAACGTCACCAGCGTGAGCCCTTTGGTTGAGAAAAAGAAGCAGGGGCACGGGGTGAACGTAACAGTAGACTTTGGGGGATGAAAGGGAAAGGCCTTTAGTTTTTAGTTGTAACAGAAAATGAAGAACTGTGGCAAGAGAAGGATTGGTTGAAGGTAGTGATAACGCTGCGGTAAATAATTGGAATTTTTTCCATTTGTACATGTAAGCTTTCCTGGTTGAGGGTTTCTTTGCCTGATGAAGGACATTCATCAGGGAGGCAGAATCCTCCACGCTGCCAGGTGAAGGGCAGGGAGTGACTTGGGCCAAAGGCTGACGAATGCGTCTCCGTGGGAGTTCTTGCCAACTCCTGCGCGGGAACAGTAACGTTTCCACTTCCGGTTCTTTCGGGAGGCAAAGAGGTTGATGGAGGGTGTGCCCCAACGTTTGCACAGGGAGAGAAAAAGAGATTGGTCCAGTTCCCACTCGTGGGTTTGAGATCCCTTGCGACTGAGCACACCTGCCAGATTGTTGTCTTGACCGGCTATATGTATTGCCGTGAGGCAAATGTTATGGGAGAGACACCATTCCCACAGGTCGACTGCGAGATAAAGGAGGCTTGGGGAATGAGTGCCCCCCTGCTTGAGGATGTAGTACATTGTGGTAGTGTTGTCCGTCGCTATTTGAACCACCTTGCCCGTAAGATGATTTCTGAAGGCCTTGCAAGCTTTTATTACTGCTAGAAGTTCTAGCTCGTTGATATGGAGCAACTTCTCTCTTTGTGACCACTGGGCGTGAATCTCTAGGGATTGACAATCAGCACCCCAGCCGGTGAGGCTGGCATCTGTGGTAACCTGGATTTGTGGGTGTAGCTGTTGAAAGGGTCACCCCATCATCATGTTCTCAGTGGAGTGCCACCATGTGAGTTGGGAGACGAGTTCTGGAGTGACTCGCAGCAGGATATGTGGTGGATCTGTCATTGGGTTGAATGAGGCCAGAAACCATGCTTGAAGTGACCTCATATTGAGGCGAAGATGCTGAACTACCGAAGTCATGGATGCCATAGTGCCTAAGACACGTTGAACTGGCAGTGCAGGTACAAGCGCCTGAGGGGTAAAGGCACGGAGTAAGGACACCAAATTGAGACGTTTATCTGTTGGGAGAAACGTCCGAGCGTGTTTGGAGTCTAGAACTGCTCCTATGTAATGAACCAGTCTTATAGGCTTTAAGTTGGATTTTTGCAGGTTTACTGCAAGGCCGAGATCCTGGAGGAGGGACAAGGTGAAGGAGATGTCTTGTTGTGCCTTGTGGCGGGAGCGAGCTACAAGGAGCCAGTCGTCGATGTACGGAAAAATGTGAATTTTTTGAAGCCTGAGGTATGCTGCCACAGGGGCCATGCATTTGGTGAAAACCCTGGGAGCTGTGGCAAGTCCAAATGGAAGCCTTTTGAATTGACAGGCTTGAGTTCCCAGTTGGAAACATAGAAAGGGCCTGTGAGAAGGATGGATAGATATGTGAAAATAGGCATCCCTGAGATCTATGACTGCAAACCAGTCTTTTTTGCAGAGTAGGGGGAGGACGGACTCAAGGGTAACCATGCGGAATTTGGTAGTAGTGATGTATTGATTTAATTCCCTGAGATCGAGGATGGGACGGAGGCCTCCGTCTTTTTTGGGGACGGTGAAATACACAGAGAAAAAACCTTTGTCTGTCTGATGTGGTGGTATTGGTTCTATGGCATCTTTGAGTAACAGAGTTCGAATTTTGTCTTGCAGGGTTTCTGACGGAGGTGTGACTGGATGGAATGGTGGGGGACAGTGGTATTCTATGCGGTAACTGCTTCGTATGATGGAGAAGACCCAAGCATCCATGGTGATGTCTTCCCACACAGGTGTTTCCAAAGGGAGGGTGTGAGATTGTATGTGGATCTCGGCCGGCTGGACGTCAAACCTGATGTTTGGGTTTGCGGTCATTGTGCCTGGTTGTAGTTTGTTGATGAGGTTTAGCTCTGTACGGTTGCTGTTTGTAATAAGGCATGTGTGATGTGCCCCTTGCGTGTCCCCAGATTATTTCACTAGCCTGAGGCCCACAACACGTTCTCTCCTTTACGCTGCCACCAGTTGACCTCTGTCAACACCCTTTAATTAGAAAGATTGAGGTCCCAGCTGAGTATAAAGTTGAACAAAACAGGTTTATTGGTTACAGTTTGCTTAAACAGGTTCTTCACAGACTTTAAAGTATTCATTAGATTAGTAATAACTTGTTTCTCTTAACTCTCTTAGCTCTCTATAAGTTCCACACTCTTAACTGCCTACCTTAACTCCTCACTATACCACACCCTCTAACTCCCACAGAGTAACTTTTACTTCAGACTCTCATCTCTGACTCAAACTTCCTAACTGACTTCTCAAGTCAGACTCTCCTCTCTGACTCAAAACCACTAACTAACCCACTCACAAAACTCCTCTTCTCTGCCTCACTCTTCCCTTCTGGTTTCTCTGGCTCCACCTCCCAACAGCTCCCATTGGTACATGCAAATATCCTCCTACATGAGCCAAAGCAGGGTGATCGCCACAGCATGTAAGATGTTTGCCGTTGAGGTTCATGCTGGAACTTTTGGTAAGAGCTGTAAGGGCGACGCCACTGGGTGCGCTGAGGGCATTGCTGGTATGTATTTTGCGACAGAGAGACCTTCCTGCTGGAAAGTTTGTGCTAGCACCTTTTTGTCTTCGGGGAATGCATCGATAATGGTAGACATGTTGTCCCAAAGAAAACGTTGATAGGCGCCCATAGCCCCTTGATAATTGGCCACCCTCATGGTGAAGGCAGCGGAGGAGTATAACCATCTGCCCACAGAGTCAATGCGCCTACTATCTTTATTAGGCGGTATCAGGACTTGTCTGTGCCGAGAACAGGATTGTGATGCCTTGACAAATATGGAATTAGGGGCCGGCTGTTTTTGTAAGAAGACAGTGCCCAGGTCATGCACCCGACAGAGATTGTCAATGTGCTTCAACACCGAGTGAGAGGACGCTGGTTTGGTCCAAGACCGCCTAGCTGTGCTGAGAAGAGATGGAAGCATGGAAATATGGACCGGTGCTGTAGTGACCTTAGAGATGGGATCGTAAAGATGATCCGCTGGTTCGGTCGTGGGTCTATGGATTTGGAGGTCAAGAGATTTAGCCATGCAAACCATTAGCTGAGCGTAAGTTTGAAACTCCTCTGCCAGAGATGGAGGGTCTGTATCTGCCAGGTCTGCGTCTGGAGATGTCAGTAATACAGATGGCGTTTGGGGTCTAGAGCCATGCTCGGACATTTCGGCATCATTCCATTAATCAACCGACTGTCGATCGACATTGACTTTGAGAGGCTGGTCTTCGAAGTATTGGTGTCGACGTTGGGATGTTGACGCTGATAGTGCGTCAGTGAACAGTGGTCAATGTTGAGGGTCGTTGACCGGGATCAACATCGACGAGGTGTCCATGGACAACGGTCGATACCGAGGATCGTCGGCATCAAAAGGGTCGGTGTCAAGGTGGTGTTGAAATGGAACTTGCCGTTGGTGTCGAGACAGCTGTCGGGATGGTAAAGGTGTTGATGGACCACACGGGATCACGGTGGAATAGATGGATGCCGGTGACGCCAAGCGAGATGAACGATCACAGTCATCTTGACGGTGGGCGGGGAAATAATAGCTTGCAAACGCGCCCTAAGCCGAAGAGTAGTGATTGGCTTTTTTGGATTTCTTAGGCTCTGGCTGGTAGTAGGTGCCAGGTAGACCTTGGCGATCATGGTGATAAGATCACTTCGACACTGATGATTCCCGTGTGTAAGAGACATGCTGTGGCACCGCTGCTGGACCAGGAAAAGCAACTAGTCGATAGTGCTTGGCGGGCTTTTCCGTTGGGCACTGATCAGGGCAAAAGGCATCCCGGTGATGGTGCTGAGCATGATCCGTTTCCACGCGAGAAGGCAAGTGGAAGCTCTTATATGATTGGTGTCTTTGTTGAAGTGCTGGAGGCCGAGGTGGTAGGCCTAATGGGGCAGAATAAGGCACGGTTTCAGGTTGCGTTTCAGTCCCTTGGATATCAGGTGAAGCTGCCGGAGAAGATCCACTCAAAGAGCCAGAGGATTGTTGAGGGCTGGTAGGAGAGAATGTGAGCTGGTCGACTCGTCGTTCCCATTCAGGAGACTGCGATGGAGACGGTTGGTGAGGTGGAAGTCCCTCCTCATCTGAGAGAGAACCCACAGAGATGAAGTCTCTGGACTCTACAGGCTGTGGAGCTGGGGAAACAGTTTTGAAAGGCTTCAACCTCGAAGACTTAGACTTTTTCGGTGGCGAAGGTTCAGGAGCTGACGAAGCGTCGGTGGATGGCTTTCGTTTAGTGGCCGCTTTCGATGTTGAAGGTTTCGACGTCGACTGTTTGGGCTTGTGCACCCGTGTAGCAGTCGATGTTGGGGTTGCAGCGGACTCTTCGTGATCGGAACGGGATGGAGTGGCCGAAGGATGTTGTTTTGTCACTTTGGAAACAGCTTTGTCCATGGCTTTAGTGTGCGGGATGGATTTGCATGAAGATTGAGCCATAGGCTTAGCGGGCTGAAGGGACTGTTCCCAAAACTGAAGCTTAAGTCTCGAGAGATGACTGCGGAGAACTCTGCGCCTAAAGTTTTTGCAGTGAGGGCACGAGGAGGTTTGGTCAGCCTCACCGAGGCATAAAAGGCATTTAGTGTGGCCATCAGAGAGTGGAATTTTGTTATCGCAGGCCATGCAGCATTTAAACAGGCCTGAAGAGGCCATGAATCAAAAAGCCAGTTCGGAAAGAAAATGGGTATGTGTGCTTCGGCCCTAAGGCCGGAGCGGCTATTTGCAAAAGATTAATAAGCAAAGTAATAGTTAAAGATTCATTATAAATGAAAGGGTTTAAAGGAAATCAATAACGTTATTTTTTTCGGTTTTAGAAAGGACTCACAGAAGTGACGAAAGAGGCTCTCAACGTGGCGGTTGAAAGAAACTGAAGGGAGAGCCTTGCCACCAAGGTACATATACCAAGGGGGAGGGTTCTGCACTAATGTATCTTTTTGCTACCGCAGAAGCTCTAGAATATTCCAATGAGACTCCGCGCATGCACGGATTACCCACAGTGTGATTCACAGAGGCCACGAAGAAGAACTGGGAGATGACCAGGGCTGCCACCAAAGTCCTAAGGGAGTTCTGGTCTAGGTAGGGGTGAAGTTCGGCGATTAGTCTAAGCTGGTTAAAGGCTGATCTGGACACAGCAGCAATCTAGGATTCCCAAGAAAGAGCTGGGTCCAGAAGAACGCACTTGGACCCTAAACTGGAGGGGAATACCATCCAGTCTAGAGACCATCCCCCCAAACCTATCGGAGGTCCCCTCTAGGAACAAAATCTCTGTTTTGTCCGGGTTCAGTTTCAGCGTATTAGCCCTGGTCCATTCCAGTACTGCAACCAGGTGACGCTCCAGTATCTGAATAGCATCCACTGCAGAGGTGGTAACGGAGAGATAGAGTTGCATCTCATCAGCATACTGGTGACACCTTACTCCAAAACCCTTGATGACCTCCCCCAACAGCTTAACATAGGTATTAAACAGCATCGGGGATAGTGCCGATCCCTGAGGAAACCCACACCGAAGGGTCAAAGATGCCGAACTATCTCCTAGCTGAACCCTAGCTGCACTATCTGGACATGATCCCTGAGGAAAGATCGGAGCCAGCTCAATGCTAAGCCCCCAATCCCAACCTCGGAGAGCCTGTCTAGGAGGATACCATGGCTGACGGTATCAAAAGCCACTGAGAGATCTAGGAGTACCAACAAGGTGCATCTTCCCGCCAGCCTCCTTTAAAAGTTCATCCTGCAGCACGACCAATGTAGTCTCAGTACTCCGTCACGGCCTGGATCCAGACTGGGATTGAGTCAAGACAATCCTGCTCCTCCAGGTATGACTGCAGCTGATTTGCCACCACCAATAAAAGCAGCAAGGGGTTAGAAAAGACAAAGCGGGGAAGTAGCAAGTTGAGAGTGGTTATCAGTGGAAGTGTAAGAAAGGTGTGCTATTAATGTGATGGATGAATGGGATGCATGGTTCATGTCTGAGGAGATGGTGGGAGGCAAGGAATTATCCTGAAACAGTAAGTGGGTGGGAAGGCGGTGATTACATGTAGTTGCACTGCCCAAATGAGGAGTGCACCTGCATGCATTTGCGATATGGTTGCAAGGGCATGATTGTGCTTGTCTCTGTAGATGATGGTGATATGGCCTTGTGAGTTCACATGTGTTTGTGTGTGTGTTGCTGTACAGGGTTCAATAGCCACATAAAGAAGAAGGTAGTCTTCACATATCCTGATCCCATGAAATTTAAGGTTTTATATGTGAATAAGCCATGAATGTGGGTCTGTAGTTAATAGGCAGTCAATGATGTTCTTTCAATGCAGGCATAATATAGGTACATGTTCCTTGGTGTTATACTGACACAGAACATGGGCACGGTCTATGTAGCATGGGTCCCTTATGGGCTCATGGTAGCAGTGTGACCATGTGTATATTGTCAAATGTGTGTGTGTCTGCATATGTGTCTGTGTGTGAGATTGAGAGTGAGAGAGCACATTGACAGTGTGGAGTTTGATAGGAGAATGCAGACTTGTGCAAGGGCGTGACAGCTTAGCTCATAGGGCAGTGATGGTGAACCTTTTTGAGCTCGAGTGCCCAAACTGCAACACAAAACCAACCACCACCATCCCAAAGAGCCCCACTCCTCCAGCCGCACAACCTCCAGCGCCTGCCAGTGACACTCCTCGCTCCGCCTCCGGCTGCAATCCTTAAAGGTGCAGGCGGCAGGAGTTGAGTGTTTCCATGCCTGGTGTCTGGGCAGGTGTGTATGTGTGTGTGTGTGTTTGTGGCGGTGGCCAGTGCCATCTTGGCTCTCCCTCCCTTCCCAAGAATTCTTCCCAAAATCCGGGATCAGATGACGGGTAAGTATTTCTCGATGACGACTTATTGCTTGCGTGGCCACAGAGAGGGCTCTGCGTGCCAGCTGTGGCACATGTGCCATAGGTTTACCATCACTGTCATAGAGTTTTGTGGAAGGCATGGACATTATGGATTTTGGAGGCAGTGAGAGCTTTTTAGCTATGTAGTATTTATGTACATGCAGGCACACACGGTGGGCATCATGTACATAAAAGAGAGAGAGAGAGAGAGAGACACTGTGAAGTGTGTGGCTACTTGGCAGTGTGCGGAAGAAACAGTGTGGGGCTGGGCAAGCAGGACAGAGATGCTGGCTGGGCATCTGTAGACACCCCACCATAAGAAAGTGACCTTTTGTCACAACAGCAAGGATACAAGTACACTGAGGAGTATGAACTGTGTGCTGCTCACAGGAGCGTATCTGAAACATGAGGAAAGGGAGGGAGAAAAGGGCTTAACAATTCTGTATTAGCAACAAATTCAATTGTACCCCAGTCCACACAGGCATTATATGCAAGAGCAGATTAGATTTTAAAAGACAAGGAACACAGACTGAAATGAAGTGAGAAGCCTATAAGGAAGGCTAAAAATAAATCTGGAATTTTTACTAGTTGTCTCCGGCGGCTTTGAAGAAGAGATGTTCTGGTTTTTGGTCTTGTGATAACTTGCTTATTCCAACTCTTGTTACAGCTGTAGCTCTGAATTCTGATAAGAAATGGAAACAGGGCATTATACAAGACCCAGTGAAGTAGAATTCTTTCAAATAATTAGCAAATGATTCAGAAAAAAATGCTGAATTTCAAAAAGCAATCTGATATGTAGGAAGTTCAGAATTTAGCCACATATAACAATTTCTCCTTTGGAGACAATTTTCTATTGCCCAAACATATTTAAAATCATATATGAACCTGACTTTGCTCACCTCAAGGCATGGCATTTAGTTCTACAATGGTTAGGGAACACAGTTGCATAACAGATGCTCTCCATTTTTAGAAAACGTATCAGTTAATTGAAGACGTAAGGATTATTCCCCTCCCAGTATTTACATAATTATCCTTGTATTGTTAATTGCTTGTTTTCCAGGTTATCAGCTGTGGAGGTGATGTATCACAGGCCTTGTGTCTACTATACTGTATTCTATGGAATTTTATCACGGATCTGAAGGATTTACAGTTTTAAAAGTTTCAAAAACTGGTGCAGTAACAGACATAATCTTGCTGACTGCTTTGTTGCTGTTACTCATTTACAAGAACTATTTCTATACCATATTGCCCTTTATTTATACAGATGCCAAAGCAATGCAGAAGATCTCCAAAAATGATAAAAGGAACCAGTGAAAAATGCAGTCATTGGATGCATGAAAGAATTCATACAGCTTATGGCTGGGAAAATGCCAAGATAAAAAGATAAACAAAGTATAGTTCTGTCTTTCTGCAGAATGGAGGTCATTCTTCAGGGTGGGCAGAGAAGGTGTGTCTCTCTGCCACTGCTAAACAGAGAAGCCTGTAGGCCATGGCACAGATAATAGTGTCTCCCTTTTTAAATGTAGTTACTGGAAGGTTAGTTAAAGCCCTTGGGAAGGGAACATACTTCGAGGTAACCTGGGCTTTGTATTCTAATACCAACAGCTTAAACCTAGTTTGATGGCAGACTGGCAGTGATTACATCTTTACCATAGGTGTAACAGACACATAGCAAGGCACCCCAGTCAGCAATCTGGCAGCTACATTCTTTGTAACTTCTGAACCAACCTTAAGAACAGCCCTTTCTTTTTCTTCCCTTCTAGAGGCTGGGCATCATCCTAGCTCTCTTGACTCCAAAAACAAAAGCTCTAAGCAATGTCGTGTTGTATCTAAATGATTCCTCAAGGATCTTCAGCTAGTATGTTATTTTCCCCCTTCCTCCAGTTCTTCTGTTATGTACTGTCAAGTCAGAACTGACACAGCAACCCTAACAGAGTTCTCAAGTTACATGAGGTATTTAAGGCAGCCATTCTCAACCTTTTTCTGGCTATGGTCATAAACATAGTATGAACGAAATACAGACTGAATCTGGATTGTTTAAGTCACATAACAAACCTTGTAAGATGGTGTGTGAAGAACTGTTTCCAGTCTGTGCCCCTGTTTGAATGTCCTAAGCTCCCCCATGGGGCCATAAAGCCCCTATTGAGAATGACTGATTTAAGATGTGTTTTTTCCAGTTCCATGCCCCTGTGAGCTTCTTTGGCTGAGGTACAGAATCAAATCCAGGTCTCCTGAGTCCTAGTCCATTACTCTATCCATTACATCACACTGGGAACACAAAGTTCTTCTATTACTTTATTGAGTAACATTTGCAGGCCACCTAAACTATCAGCTAGTAATACTGAATCTTTCACTGAGCTTTCCATTGCCAGTATTAGTTGCCAATTAACTTCTGAAAGAACTCTTAAATCAAGACTTTTATTTCCCAACAATTCCATGAGCTTGCTATGTTGGACTTTGTCAAAGACATTGGCAAATTATGCAAGCATTCAAAAGGACAACATTCTCATCATTATAGCAAAACAATCTTGAGGAAACTAATGTATGATCTCAGTGGCTCCACCACCTATGTCCAGAAAACAGACATATCTTAGGCTGGTAGCAAATACTTCACTCCATGGAAATCACTTAGGCTTGTAATGAGAACAATGGATCCAGGATTGTCTCAAAACGCCAACCTCTTCTTTTCAAGGGAATGTAGTTTGTACCCAGAGCTTTTTATTTCCCCTAGTTTCTGGACTTGCAGACAACATCCTCATCACAGTGCCTCCAACCTTATCAGAATTCAACTTCAGCATATCAGCCTATTTGGTCCACCATCACTTTCAATTACTGATCTAGGTGAGACACAGTTGTACAGAAGTTAAAATGTTGCACTTCACCCTTACACTGAGTTCTTAACAGAATCTCCTGCACAACAGACCAGGAGTAAATTGTCAGCTACTGCATTACTTACAGGGATGGGGGCTCGAGCCACGGGACTTGCTGTCAAGCCAGACTTAATTCACACTGGTGACTCAACTCAGACTTGTTTTTTTTCAATGGCTCAGACTTGGCTCATGACTCAGAACCCTTTTGGGCTTGGGACTCGGTACCAAAGACTCAGACTTGGGACTCAGATCCAAAGACTTGTCAATATCCCTGGTTACTTATTGTTTCAATTTGCCAAAGTTAGCTAGCAAGACCAGATAATGAGGCATCACAGCAGCTATATCTGTGTGAAAACCAGACAAGAGTTCTGGAAAGGTTTAGACTTTATGGCCTATGATTGGTTATTGGTAGAGATGGGGGTATTCGTATTTGTATACGAATACGAATATCCCCGCACAGGTGGAAATAACTGTCCACTCACGATTTCGCCGCTGCTGCTTGCTCCGCGGAGGCTTCCTATTGAGCCGTTGTCTGCAATTGATTACCCACTCCTGGCAGAGGCGGGATGACAAGCTTCTCTGCCAGGTCGCAGAGTGGCTAATCCATTGCGGAGAACGGCGCGATAGGAAGCCTCCGTGGAGCCAGCGGCAGTGCCGAAATCGTGAGTGGACAGCCCGGCCCCATGGGGCTGGACCCTCGTTATTTCCACCTGTGCGGGGATATTCGTATTCATATACGAATACCCCCACCTCTAGTTATTGGGTTTCATCTGAATTGCCATGGATCACAACAATAAAACAGGCCAAGCCTCTTTTGTTTTGCCCTCATGTTTGTTCTCACTTTGGAATTGTAATCTACATATGATTTGCTCTTGCATCCTTACTACTTGCTCCTGTAAGATCCATGCTAGTGTAAGTACAGCTTTGGGAAGTTAGCTTTCTCATTTTTAAATGTGTATGTAATCCAAAAGAAATTTCTCTGATTTATTTGTAGTCTCTCTCTCTCTCTCTCTCTCTCATCTATCCTATATATTTAAACAATAATTTTCTACAGGTTGAATGTCTATGTATGCAAAAATAAGGGAATTCCCTGGCATCTTCTGCTTGTTTACATGCTACTGAATTTTGACTCTGAGGAAGCAGAGGGTCCAGGATTTTGGCCATTGCTTTCTTAGTGTTTCAGAGATGTCCAGTAAGGTTTCGGTAGCTCATAGCCCAGACTGGCAGACACGAGGGAGTGGTAGGAGTTCTACCCATCATGGTTGTTGTTACCTCTAGTAAGCTCAAGGCCCCAATTTGATACTGAAGCAACAATTCCTGATTCTGATATAAAAGAGAAATGTAGCCAAGTGCCATCAACATACTAAAGGGACTGTCTCCACGCCCAGCAACTGGATAGAAGAACTGCACATAGCCATGGAAGCGATAGGCACCCTACAACAAAAGCAGCAGAGGACTGACATAGAGTCCCTCTTATATTATTCGGTGGAATCTGCCCTGTAGATAGGAAAAGACACACACACCCCTGACAAAAAAAAAAGGTGTCGTGAACCTTAGGACCAATCCAGAAAAATACCAATAGGGTTGAAAGCTACTTGGGGGAAAAAGCTTGTAGCATCTTTATGACAAAGAGATTTATTTCAGTACGAGATTTCATGTATTACAATCCACTTCTACATACATGTTTGTTTGTTAATTTATTTAACTTATATGCCACCCACACTACCCAAAGGTCTCTGGGCGGCTTACAACAATGTTGTATAATATGTACTACATGTACATCCTGCAGAATATGTTATTTCTGTTATACATGCTGAAACAGACTAACATACTGGCTACCTCTCTGGAAAAAGCAATTGAGAGATTAAATAGAAGTAAAAGGGTCACAGTCTCCTGGTCCTTCTCCCCTGAGTCATTGAGACAAACTGAAGCTAGCTCTGATATGCCATGAAAGACAGACATTAAGGAAACATGTGATGGCTGCAAACACTGATCCACATCCTCAGGCCACAGAAGCTAAAACCCACACAGCAGAGCAATCAGCGGAACACCTCATCTGAACAGTGGTGCTAAAATTATTATGAAAGCAAGCGATTTTATCTTTGGAATGTCTTCCAAAAAACTGCAAATGTCACATTTGCTACATAAATGTTTACAATCACTATACCACCTAGAAAAGTTCTGTTGAACTGCTCCATGAAGGCACAACTGAGGCACTGAGATATGCTTTATCTCATCGCCATGCAACAGCCTCAGTTATATGCCCTAATACATATACAGCTGGCCACACATTGCATCTTATGCCACTTGTCTTGCATCTGTCCTCCACCCTCTTTCATCACTTGGAACAAGCACAGTGCTAGACGGTCAGATAGGATAACCAGGAGCATCAGTGTCTCTTACTATCTTGCCCATTCCATAGCAGGGCTAGAGCTCCAACAGTGTTGCTAGTTTTAGCTACTGGTAAAACTCCCAGACCATTCAGCTTATTGGCAAAAGAAAAGTAAATGAAGTAAAAAAGAAAACAAAACAAAACATTGTAGGACTCCAAAGACTAACAACTTTTATTTCAGTGTGAGCTTTTGTGGATCAAAGTCCACTTCCTCAGATACTGAAGTACAGAAAAGCTCACACTGAAATAAAATTGTTAGTCTTGAAGTTCTACTATATATATATATTCTTTTCTCAACACGCTGAGACCAACGTAGCTAGTTCTTTGGAAACTGCAGACCATTCAGGAATTTTGGACTGCCTTAATGTATCCCCTACACCAGAAGTGAACAGATGTCAGAAGACCAAACTAATCAGAAGTGGGCTTCAAATGACACTTCAAATGATGCCACAATCAACACAACATTTCTTAGATCCAAACCTTGTCTAAAGCTCAAGACTAATTCAGTTCCTTCAGTCAAGGTGTCAGAATGTGCAGTACACCATCAGTGGCCCCATCTGTGTCTTTGATCCAAGTAGAGAGACAGCTCCTCAAAAGCCTGTCCCAGTGAGAACTTTACTAGCAAGTTCTGTCTATACCAGTGGTAGAAAAAAGCTGAACAACTGTTTCTATATTTTGTCTAATTTTTCTCTACTATTGGTATTGATAGACAAAAAGAAACAAAATTATGGCATTGCTAATAAAATTCCTGGGAAGGTTGGAAAAGCATGTTGCATATTTTTTGCGTATCTATAAATACAGACATGCATTGCTCAGTGGCCCTGGGAGAGTTTAAATAGTCACAATGAGTCTCCACAAGCAGAACTTTAAACTGTTTTATTTTTTACTTACAGACTTGGTTCATCTTCAGGTCTTGAATGCAAATAATGTTGTCTGTCAGTGGTTTGGATAAATTCAATCTCTGAATCAGAACATATGCTGTCCATTTTTCTCTTTTTTGATAATGTGTAGTTTTTGTTGTTGTTCTCTATATCTTCCTCCTCAACTTCATCACTGCCACCACCCTGAGCTTCTTGAGATTCATCTTTACTCATCAGTCTGCCTAGAACAAAAGCAGAATTTCTGGAAGTGTATTTATGTAGATTAATGGACCAGATAACTGCAGTGATAGAGATGATGTTAAGGTTGTGAGAAGAGCAATGAAGACATAAGCACATATCAGATATCTGTAACATTTACTATCAGCACATTTCTCCATTGTCTTGTGAATTTAATATTTGCATTTTTTTTAGTTCCTTGAGTTTTGAGAAGAATTTGTGGGACAGCACTATTTCCCAAAGTTCAGTATTTATTCTACTCCTAATTCCCTCAAACAGAAAATTCAGAGAGCAAAACCAAGCCAGATAATGGGGTATCTGAGAAACACGATAAGGTATTAGGCAAAGGAACCACAAGATCTGCAGTTATTTAAAAAAATGAAAAGCTTTTTTAAAAAGGCACACATCCTAAAGGGGCAACTCTCCTTCCCTCCCCAAAGCAGTCACTAGAAAAATGAGCATTCTCACTAGTCACAGAATTACTGGAAAAGAAGGCATAGGGGGAGAAATTGATGGAATTTTCTAACAGAGAGCATGGCATCCTGTTTGCCTGACCAGAACCACTCATTATGTTGTGAGGTTGTACAGCAACGTTTTGTTGCAAAGACTACTTTTTTCTAATAGTCAACTTGAGTGGTTAATTGACTCTCAGTAGAGAAATTAAACTGGACCACTAAAAAATAAAAGAATGTTTTTGACATACTCTGTGGACTCACTAGGTGCACAAATGTTTATAAATGAAATAGTGCAACAACAACAACAACAAAAAAGCTGCTCAAGAAATAGCCATACATGGAAATATGCACTCCCAGGATATATTGAATGGTATGGCATCAGTGGTGGTAGATCAAGGTAGCAGACATTACAACTCCTTTCCCTGTACTCTGGAGCAGTGTGCCAGGAAAAAAGGAACGGATATACGGGACTGGCACAGAGTCTCAACTTGACATGTCTAGCATAGCTAGGAAGGGCTCAGCTGAAGTGGGTAATAATTCCAACATGATATGCAATTCATGGCAGAGATGACACTTCAAATTTTAAAAAATATCCTTAATTTTCCCATAGCTAAAGGCACCCTTCCATGCTAGTGCTACGGAACACCACATGTACATGAAGATGTCTACCTCATTCCTCAGCTTCCCCTTTTAATACACAAAATAGCAAAGGAGTTAAGGCATGGATTCATCCACACATGGACACAGCTGAATTAAAAAGGACAGAATAAAAATGTAATTGCATTACTAACTTCATAAAAAACTTATTCCTTCCTGCAAGGATATGTATGGCAACAGAACACAAGTATCTATTATAGACTTTAACTTAACAGAAAATTTAATGCCTCAAAAATATTATAACAAAGTAAAAATAAGAAATAAAACCCAGAAAGTTCACTGGGAAAAAAAAATCCTCACTGCATTATGGCAACAATTATTTAAATGTAAATTCAACTGTCAGACCAAACTGGAATGAACCTAGTAACAGAAATCCCGTTGCTCAGTGTAGTAAGTGATACTGGAATAGACCTACTGAAGCAGTGGAGATTTGGTGAGTCAACTACTCCATAAATCCCACAATCTAGCTGCAACTAGAGCATTGAATCAATACTAATTTGAATCAATAGAAATTACAGAGCTGACTCACCAAATCGTTGCAGCAAGACATTCAATCGGCCTGCTCTAGTTGCAATAAGGAACAGGACTTCAACCACGAAATTAATGGGACTTACATAGGTGTCAATTTAATAAGTCCTACTAATTAACAACTGGATTTATTGCTCCAGAATTACTGTAATTATTTTTTTTTTGCTTTTTAAATAATAATATTAATTTTCATGCATTCCTAAATTACTTTTGCTTTACCTGCATATGTACAAACAAATGTTCCTTTGTCAATGTCATCAAGGCAACGGACTCCCCAGCCTTTCTTTTCAGTGTTGAAGACCTGCAGACGAACTTGGAGGCCATTCTGAACTACTCTGTTCTGGCACATAATCTTGTCACAGCTGCATAACAGGTTGCACTCATAAGTTCTGATACATAAAAAAACAAATTTTGCAGATTACAGGTGAAGAGAACAAATAGACTGTGCAATATCCTCAGGTGTCTGGGAAACTTATGAAAAAAGTACAGTCATTATACTTTTGCAAGATATCACTATTACATATCTGAGTATTCAAAAGAGGAAGGAATTCAATTATGACCTGGAGAAAAGCAGGAAGTAAAAGGTCCTGACAATGAAGAAGAAACAGTACATTATGAAGGTAAGGAAATTCTGATAAGCACACACCTAATGCACATCAGCTTTCCTAGGAAGAATATATTTAAATATACTCCTAGGAAGAATATATTTAAATTTAAAGGCTATTAAAAAGATAAGAATTGATGTTGGAATAAGAGGTTCCTCCATCACCACTTCCCTCCTCCATTCATAGCTGATTGTACTGGTTGCCATAATACTTACCTAGAATGAGATACTTCAAGAGTAACATTCATGGAAGTTTAAATATTAACAAATATTATTCTGTATACCGTATATTTACTTATTCAATATATTTATATCCTGCCTTCCACTAAAATGTAGCATTCTTCATAAAGGAATAAAAACAGTTTTCATAAAATAATAAATACAAGTAAAACAAAATTTAAGACTGGGGGTAGATATGACACCACTATGATACAGAGGAGGAGCAGGTTCCCAGACAGTAGGACACATGATGATGGGCTGAAGTTACAGGAAGCCAGATTTTGGTTGAGTGTCAGGAAAAACTTCCTGTTAGAGCAGTAAGACAATGGAACCAATTACCTCAGGAGGTGGTGAGTGTTCCAACACTGGAGGCATTCAAGAGAAAATTAGATAACCATCTGTCAGATACACTTTGATTTGGATTCCTGAATTTAGCATGGGATTGAACTCAACAGTTTTATAGGCCCCTGCCAACCCCTATTATTCTATGAATTTAACTATATGAATTTAACTATAAACTCAGAAAATAGGATAAAAACCAACACCCTCCCCCCCCCCCCCCCATGAAAAATGCATTAGAGATAATTGTTGTGGGTTTTCCGGGCTGTTTGGCCGTGTTCTTAAGGTTTTTCTTCCTAACGTTTCACCAGTCTCTGTGGCCAGCATCTTCAGAGGACAGGAGTCAGAACTCTGTCTGTGCTCTGTTGCAGTTTGTTGAATAGTTGAGTATTTATAGCTGTGGGATCAGCTTTTGTCCTTTTCAGGAGATTGGGTGATTATGGTGATCAGCGTGTTTTTGTTCCCAGTAGCACTGGGATAGTCTGGAAAAGAAATAGTATTCTAGGAAGAATATTCATCTTAATTGTCGTTATTCTCCCCATCAAGGACAATGGTAGATTCTGCCATTTTTTGAGATCCTTCTGGCTATCGTCTAGTAGTTTCATGTAGTTATCTTTTACTAGTGTACTAGTTTTTTTTGTAATTTGTATTCCTAAATATTTAATCTTTTTCTCAACTTGGAAATCCGTTTTTTCCATTAATTCCATTATTGTCTCTTCTTTGATGTTCTTGACTAATATTTTTGTTTTTCCCCTATTTACTTTCATCCCAGCTAACTCTCCAAAAGTTGTTAACATTTCCATCAATGGTATTATTGATTCAGTTGGTTCTTCTAATATAAAAATCAAGGTCTACAAATGCTTGTAATTTGTATTCTTCTCTTATTTTTAATCCTCTTATCAACTCATTATTTCTAATTTGATTGTTAAGCACTTCCAACATAAGTATGAAAAGCAGAGGGGATAGAGGGCATCCTTGTCTTGTTCCTTTTTGTAACTGTATTTCTTTCGTTAATTCTCCATTGATTTTTACTTTAGCACTTTGTTGTGTATAAATGGCTCTTATTAGTTTTATAAATCTTTCTCCAGCTTCTATTACTTCTAGATGTTGTAGCATGAAGTTCCAATTAACATTGTCGAAGGCTTTCTCAGTGTCAAGGAAGATCATGGCCGTTTGTTTTTCCGTATGTGTTTCATAGTATTCTAGGATGTTTAATATTATTCTTATATTGTTTCTCATCTGTCTTTTTGGTAAAAAAAAACACCCGATTGATCTTGGTGGATTATTTGGATTAAGATCTTTTTCAACCTGGTTGTCAAAACTGTTGTGTATATTTTATAATCTACATTTAAAAGTGTGATCGGTCTATAATTCTTTATTTCTTTTGGATCTGTTTTTTCTTTATGTATGAGAGTAATCAATGCCTCTGTCCATGTTGCAGGTATTTCTTCTTTTTATTCAACATATTCCAAGAGTCTCTTATATGGTGTAAGTAATATAGCTTCTAGTGATCTGAAGTATTCCACCGGCAGTCCATCTGGACCTGGTGTCTTCCCTGTTTTTTGTTTTTTAAAGGCTTCGACAATCTCTTTAGATGACAATGGTTCATTCAATGACTGAATTTGTTCTTTCGTTAACCTCATTTTATTGTGTTTTCTCAGGTATTTCCCCCCGGTTTACAGTAATCTTAACAGGGCTTGCAAGTAAGGGATATATTTAAGGAGTGGTTTTACCAGTCCCATGCCACTCCACTAAGTTTCCATGGCTGAGCAGGGATTCAAACCACTAGTCCATCACTCTATCCAATACAATATGCTGAATATCTCAGTTAGCAGAATGGACTGAGATACAGAATCCCCCAACCATTCAGAGCATATTTATGGTGAAATGAGGGTAATGGTGAAAACTATCTTCTTCCCCAATTTGAATCCAAGTGTGCCTCCAGCTGTAGTGCTGTTGTTAGGTAAGATCCGGCACCTAGGACTAAAAATGGTACTCCAACGTACAGACTGATTTTAATTAATCAATTAACAAAATTAATCCTCATTTTGATAGCATAAACTTCCATTTAAAATGAAACAACACAAAATAATATATTACTGAATGAAGGGGTCGTGGTGGCGCTGCGGGTTAAACCACAGAAGCCTCTGTGCTGCAAGGTCGGAAGACCAGCAGTCGTAAGATCAAATCCACGTGACGGAGTGAGCTCCCGTTGCTTGTCCCAGCACCTGCCAAACTAGCAGTTCGAAAGCATGCAAATGCGAGTAGATAAATAGGTACCACCTCGGTGGGAAGGTAACGGCGTTCCGTGTCTAGTCGCGCTGGCCACGTGACCACGGAAACTGTCTTTGGACAAAACGCTGACTCTACGGCTTGCAAACGGGGATGAGCACCGCCCCCTAGAGTCGGACACGACTGGACTAAATGTCAAGGGGAACCTTTACCTTTACCTTACTGAATGAAGGATGCAGTGCAATGACTAAACAAAGCCTAACTATAAGAACAAACTTAGGATTCCTTACCCATTGGAAATAGGTCCATTCAGCCTTCTATAATTATAGCCAAGATATGTTTCTTTTCCTGAAGATACAGAAGCTTCATGGCAGCTCCTCTCAGTAAGAAGCAGGCATGCACATTTTGTCCTAGAAAGCATACAATAA
The DNA here is from genome assembly GCA_037013535.1 of Intellagama lesueurii. Lineage (NCBI taxonomy): Eukaryota > Metazoa > Chordata > Lepidosauria > Squamata > Agamidae > Intellagama > Intellagama lesueurii. Next base: position 188,090,622 of record JBAJHW010000001.1, on the reverse strand, counting down.
TCTAATGGAAATAAGGATATGCAATAAAGCAACACGGCCTATTTATTGTATACACATTAGTTTGACTACAAAATTTTCAGGATAAAGTACGTATTTTGTTTTCCAAGACATTTAACTTGTAGTTTTGGCACACTGAACAGATTTATAAATAACAAAGGAATTATTTTCAGTTTAGTTATTAAGTTTTTCAACATACAATGCAATTCTAAATTTGTTTCTCTCTATGTGATAGGTTTGATAGCACTCTGCTCATTACAAAATGAACATATGTTAAAAGTAAATCCTTCATTCAGTAAATTCCAAATACTTACGTATCAGTGCAGCCATCTGTGCAGCTGCATGAGTCAAGAAACATGGTGGAAAAGTTGTTCAAGAAGTATCCATGGGGCCAGGAGGACTTCCGATATTTGAAATAAGGCAGTTGCTCATGGTTTATTTCATTACAAAGAGAAACTGGTACAGTCTCTGCCCCTTTGCTGATATCAAAATCAAATAAAAATGCTTGACGACTAGGATTGTTTCTAAAAACCTGCACATAGGTATTGAAAGAAAAATGATCTAAAAATAAGAAGGTGCATTCTGTCTGAAACAAATAATTTTGAACTTCTCTGAAATTTCTCAGACTCTTTCCACAAGGAGCTTTGTATATCACATCATGTGACTTTAACATAGAATCTGCTTTTGCATGCCATCTCTGGAAGTGATATAGTAATGGTAGATTAAGAGGGTTTTCATCCTTGTAGGAGTTCCATGGTCTTTTGGAAAGACAGTCTTTAGAGCAGATGTGATCCTCATAGCAGAATTTTAAAGATTTCGCTGTTCTTTCACCTTTATTTCTAGAATTCATTACCTCTGTCATTTCCATTTTTCTGTTGAAAATTGCACATGCAAAAGTAAAAGCAAAACATTAAAGCAACCAATATGTGATGATTTCTTCAATGACACAGCTATTCAAGTAACTCATGCTACAACATTTTTATGCAAAAAGCCTCAGATGTTTTGGCATTTGCTGTTAGCTTTATTCCATCAAAGAAGGGACCTTCCTCTGACACACTGCCTGAAATCCTGTTCAAACTGACATAGCATAAAATTATGCCTGCGGAAGTGCACTGTGCATTACACCCAGGCAGCCATTATCACACAATCTGACAATGCAATCAACCTTGCAGTTCACATTGCAACCTTGCAGTTGCATGACACATCTGTGGAAATGCTTCATGAATAGCACTTCCTCCTACAGTTATTCTTCTACTAATTCTGCAGCTCTGTATTACACATGCATAACTATGCAACAGGATTTCAGCCATGATAACAGGAAATGCATACATTAAACTCAGGTCTTGACAGAGCTGAATATACAAGTTAGTTTAAAAGAAACTAAAACAAGGTCTGTAAAAAATTTTTAGAACATGAATAAATTATTTTAAGCATTTGTCACAAATAGAGATGGGCACCAACCTTGGTTCACAGATTTGTGTTGGTGTGGCACAATTGATGCCACGTGTTCCCTTCCCCAACCCCCCTGGCTGGCTCCTCCACTCATCATCCAGTGCACGCTGCTCTTTGTGCTATGCAGTCTCAGCAGGAGTTCATGCTTCCCTACTTCGCCTCCTCCAGTAGTCGCCCACTCAGATGATGAGGTGAGGCAGGGATTACTGCAGTGCTGCCTTTGAGTATGGCGCCACATGATGAACTGGCAGAAACCTCCAAACCAAGGTTCATGCCCATCTTGGCAAAAATCAAACTAACAGGAACTATTTTTGATCTTATAACAAATATACTCACATATTGAGGCTTTTCTCCTCATAGGGATACATCAAACTGTAAAATTCAGCCTAAAACATATACTGATTATGAAGAACTGGTTTGTTTTCTGAAGTGATCTACACATTCTAACAATTTTTAAAATTAAAAAAAAATTCAGTGGTCTACAAATTCTTTTTCTAGTGCTAACAATGGCAGTCACTGGCTAAAGAACTTTAAAATCAGAGAGAATGAAGAAGATAAGAGAGATAAACATTTACAATTTAACAGAGAGGAAAAGCAGGCGGAGTCCAGAAGAATGAGAGAGGAGTGCAAGACAGGCAAACAGAAAGAATGAATGGACAGAGGAGGGGCCAAAATGGCAAGATGGCCAGATGTTAATAACTCTTCTCTGGAACCTTCAATTAAATAAAAACACACAGCAACCTGTTGAAAGAAGTTCATACCCCAAATGTGAATACATAACTTTGAATATCTCTTGAAGACTGACAAGGTGGGAGAAAAGGAAGTGACAAGTACTAATTAGCTGGCAGAAACTCGACAGCTCGAGCTGGCAGAGGAAAGAGAAATTAGAGATTAGATTAATTAGATTCTGGGCAAGGGGAGTAGGGTATTTTCTTTTGGATTGTGGAAAAAGATTAAAGAATGATCCTCCCTCTTGCAGGAATGTGCTTCTGGCAGAAAACGTGTGGAGCTAACTAAGAAGTGAGAAAATGAAAAACTATAAACATTTTAATTGGTTCGGGAGTGAGAGAAATGTGTTGAATTTTAAAGAAGCACCAAGACAAAAATATTGTTCCTCTCAAAACAGATAGATTGCTGCTTGAGACATCATATGCTCAGAGATTTAAAAACAAGATAAGAAAGGAGGTGAAAGGGGAGGACCTGGTAAATGCTTCTGGTTTCAACAAACTATAGAGAACAACGGGGGGGGGGGGGGGAGCTCCATCTGCTACATGTGAGACCATAATGGGTGGAAGGCTAAAATGACTATGTTTTTATTTTGCTAATATAGTGTCAACGATTTAAAGTTATACAGATTGGCTGATTGATGTAAAAACTGAAAAATAAAAAGCCTAGAGGCAGTCTGGTGGAGGAATAAACCCTCAGATTGAAGGCTACAAAGATTTCAACAAGATCAAGACATGGATAAAAAAAAATCACTGGAGAAAGAAAAAAATCTATCAGAATATTCTCAAATTATGGCTGAATTGAAAAATAATATGTGATATAGGTGCTATCAAAGCAGTGGTGGATAACACTTCAAAATATATTTAAAAGGGGCATGAGAGACTCAATAACTATGGAAAAATACTAAGCCATTTGAAGAGATGTCAGGCAAAATTAAAGGGACAGTTGAGGCAAATTCTCTGAAATTACACAATCAAGATAAAGCAGTAAAGGAGGTGAGAAAATAAATGATTGTGGAACAGGATCGGCAAAGACGATGGGCCATCCATATAAAAGGCTTACCAGAGCATGCTGGAGAAAATTCACACCAACTGGTACACAACTTCCTCGAATAGGCAGAAGCAGTGAACCTGGACCTCAGGATGGAAAGAGTGGACCTTGAATGTGTGCACAGGGTTGGAAGATATAAGGGGAGAAGAGGACCCCTTAGAGACATTGTGAAAACATTCTGGTCATATTATAAAAAGGAACAACTTATGATGACGCTGAGAGAAATGCAAGAGATTAACATCAAGGAGAATACAGTCCAAGTATTTCTGGATTTATGCAATGATACAATTCAAAGGAAAAGCTGCCTATGTCAAGCTTGTTTAATTTTGAGGAGAGAGAAAGTGGAATACAGCTGGGGTTATCCAATGCTTATGAAAATAAAGTATCAAGGAAGATAACAGAGTTGAGTCATGTGAAGAAGTTTTGGAGAAAATGAAGGAGCTTGGATTATTAACAAAAAACAGTTTCAACAAGAGATGAAAAAACTGGATGCTAATCGAGAATGGTTCCTGGTCGGAGGTGGAGCAGCAGAGTAACGAGGAGGAAAACAGAAAATGGAGAGAGGCTGGAGGCGGTCCAAGAACACCAGAAGAAGGAGGGGACAATATGGTCATGAGAAGGAAGGAGAAGAGGACAGAAGGAAAGTTGAAGGTGTCAGGAGTAAAGGGTTGATGTTTGGGCCAATGCCCGTGTTTCTCCTCCCTCCCCCCGGGCACAATGTGGCACTTGGTATGGGAAATATCCTAGACGAAAGAAAGGGGGAGAAGGCATGAAATGTGTGGTGTGGTTATTGGGAGGTAGGCAAAGGTGGTTTAAGTTAGGATTATGTTATTGTAGTAAGAATGGTAGTGTTGTAGTAAGTGCATATATGTACTTGAGTAGGTTTTGTTTTTGTAGTTACATGAAAAATATTTTAATAATAGACTGGAATTGTTGAGAACAATGTTCCCGCTAATTTTCAGTCCTGCTGGATGGGGCCCTGCTCCTCGCATGCATGATGCCACACCTCACTCAGGGTTGTATCACGAGTGGAACCAAAGGAGTTGAAAACGATCACTGTGGATGTGCAGAAGAGGACCCCTGCATGGAGAGGGATGCGGGTGCACACCTTAGAGGGAACCTTGGTTAAGAATATAAAGATAGTGACATTGAATGTAAATGGCTTTGGTGGTATAACTAAAAGGAAAAGAGTTGAGAATATGATTAATAAAGAAAATGCAGATGTTATATTATTGCAAGACACACATCAAAAGAAAGAAGGTATAAATGAACTAATTTCATTGGTTAGATAGATATGAGAAAGCATATGGTACCTCTGAAGCTGGGGGAGTAGCTAATATAAAAACTAAAAGATGGGAAATGAAAATAAAAATAAAAGAGATAAGAAAGGATGTTTTGGGAAGATATATTATAAAAAAAGGTACAAGAAGAGGACAAGAAGTGACCTTGGTAGCCAGATGGGCAGTATAAAAAATCAAAATAAATAAAGAAGTGATGTTAGTAAACATATATGTACCCAGTGAAAGTCAGATAGAATTGAAAAATATATATATGTAAAAAGGGAGAAGTAAGAAACAGTTGGGTTATAATAGCAGGTAACCGTAATGTGGTGATGGATATAGAAATTGATAAATCTAATCCAACTAAGGTTGAAATTAAAAATAATATAAAGGAAATAAGCAAAATTATTTTTTAAAAATGGGTTTTCATGGAGGGAACCACATTTTGATGAAAAGAGGTATACATTTTTTCTAATACATATATAAATTATTCCAGAATAGATTATCTATTTGTGTCATCAGAAATCTTAAGTAAAGTGGCAAGTTCATACTTAAAGGTGACAAAAAATTCAGATCATGTAATGGTTAATGATGGACATTTGGAGTAAAATGTGATTATAAAGAACCCAGAAGATGGAGATTGGATTTGAACATATTGAAAAATAAAATAGTTATAGAAAAGTGAAAAAGGAATTAAAAGAAGTATGACAAATTAATGAAATCAGTGGTAATGATACAAATATAGTACAGGACACTTGGAAAGCAGTAGAGAAAGGATTAAGTATAAAATATTCATATAATCTGAAGAAACAAAAAGAACAAAAGATGGCAAAGTTAGAGGAAGAAATTCAGAATTTAGAGAAAAGATATAAAAAGGACAGAGAAAAAGGTTTTGATGGAAATTATGGCAAAAAGAAAAGAGTTACAAAATATGGAAACAAAAATGGTACAAAGAAATTTAATATATTTGAAAAAAGAAATAGTAATAAGAATTCAAATATGTTGGTCAGGGCCACTCAATCCAAGAAAATAAAACAAAAATAGAGGCAGTAAGGAATGAGAAAGGAGAACTGTGTAATACAATGAAAGAAAAATTGTATGCTGGGAATAAAATCTCACCAGAAAAGGTTAATAAATATATTAAAATATATATATGGTAAAATTCAAGAGGAGGATAAAGAAGTGATGGAATTACAAATAACAGATGAAATATTAGAAGTAATAAATAAATTAAAGGGGGAAAAGCCCTGGGACTAGATGGACTGAGTGCAGAATATTATAAAACTTTAAAAAATATATTGGTCCCAAAATAAAATTTCCTATTCAATAAAATATTAGAAGGTGAAGAAATACCACCTTCTTGGAAACAATCTATGATAATATTAATCCTGAAGTTGAATAAGGATTCTTCAGAGCCTCGTTCATATAGACCAATATCATTAATAAATCAGGATGCAAAGATGTTTACAGCAATCTTGGCAAAAAGATGAACGAATTTATAGATAAGTATGTGAAGAATGATCAAATTTGTTTATGAGAGCTTTGAATATAAATAATTTAATAGAGAAAAATAAATTGAAAGCAGGTATATTAGCACTAGATATCTTTAAAGCCTTTGATTGCATGGAATGGCCAACATTAAAGACATTAATAAAATAAATTAGTTTCGGTAGAAAATTCAGTAATATGATACAGCAGTTATATTCTGGAAACAAGGCAAAGGTGATTGTAAATGATGGTATTATTGATATAATAAACCTAAGTTGTGGAACAAGACAAGGATGGCCCTTATCCCGATACTGTTTGCATTAATAATGGGGTTATTAGCAAATGCAGTAAGAACGGATGAACTAATCGAAGGGACTGGAAATTGACAAAATTGACAAAATTGTCAATTGACAAAAATGTAAAATAAGTTTGTTTGCAGATGACACTTTGTTGTCAATAGGAAACGCACTAGAAGCTATAGATAGAATACAAGAACATTTAAGTAGATTGGAAGAATTTACTGGATTAACAATAAACTGGAACAAATCTGAAACGATACTGTATAATTATTCTAAAGAAGAAATGGATAAAATGAAAAATAAATATAAATTTAAAGTGGCAGAGAGTATTAGATACTTGGGTATTGATTTTATAAAAACTATACAAAATCTGAAGAAAACAAATATGGAAAAAATAAAGAAAGGTAAAAGATTAGAAAATTACAAAAGAGTGGAACTATCTTCATTGAGTAAAACTGCACTTTGTAAGATGAAAATACTGCCAAAATTTAATTGTTTGTTTTGATGATTCAATTTAAATATGCAGAACAGAAATTGAAAGAAATATGGAGAATAATGAATTCTGTAATGGAGCGAAGAGAAGCAGATTAAATAAAAAGATTTTGTATTTACCACAAAAAAGGAGGTTCAGGACTACCAAATGTTAGTGAATATTATATAGCAAACCAATTAAGTGTTCTTTCAGATACAGTGGTGTCTCGATTTACGACCATAATCCGTTCCAGAAGATGGGCGTAACTCGAAATGGTCGTAAGTCGAAGCACCATTTCCCATAGGAATACATTGAAACCCCATTAATCCGTTCCGGCCGAAAAAAATAATCAAAACAAACAAACAAACAAACAAACAAAAACAGAGCAAGCCCCATCAGAATGCGATGGGGCTGAAAAAAAATCACAAAAAACACCCACACACACAGCCAGCCCCATCAGAACGCGATGGGGCTGAAAAAAAAATCACAAAAAACACCCCCCCAGCCAGCCCCATCGGAATGCGATGGGGCTGAAAAAAAAAATCACAAAAAACACCCCACACACAGCCAGCCCCATCGGAACGTGATGGGGCTGAAAAAAACAAAACAAAACACCCCCACACACACCAAGCCCCTTCGGAACGTGATGGGACTGAAAAAATATAAAAAACCACACACACACACACACACACACACCTCAAGCCCCGTCGGAACACGATGGGGCTGAAAAATAAAATAAAAAAACACCCCCACACACACAGCCAGCCCTATCGGAACGCGATGGGGCTGGGAAAAAAATGAGAAAAAACACCCCCCACACAACCAGCCCCATCGGAACGTGATGGGGCTGAAAAATAAATAAATAAAAAAACCCAGACCCACACACAGCCAGCCCCATCGGAAAGCGATGGGGCTGGAAAAAATAAAAAATAAAAAACCAACCAACCAAACAGAGCAAGCCCCATCGGAACACGATGGGGCTGAAAAAAACACACACCAAAAAGCATCACAGCACAGAAACATAACCTTCCCCCAACCCAAACTCACCCTGCAAAACAAAGTAAATGTACTTACTCAGGAGCAGAAACCAGCACCAGGCAGTCCGAAGCCTCCTCCGACACACACTCTCTAACCGTTGGGGCGAAAGAGCTACAAAGAAGCTCTTGCCAACCAACGGTTAGTACCTACATTTGAATTCCCCGCCTTTTTTCCCTGCCTCTTTTCTGTTTGCAACTCGAAGCTCCAGCCGCAAGTCGAAGCAAAATTTTGCGGCCGGAGCTGGTCACAACTCAAAATGGTCGTATGTCGGGACGGTCGTAAGTCGAGGCACCACTGTATTACAACATGTAATAAGAAAATAACATGGAGTAATATACAGTTACAAGAGGTACATGAAATGGGAGAGTTACAAGAAACTTACTGGTATAAAGAAAAAAATTAAAAGAATAATAAAAAAGACCTAAAATTCCTCTATAAAGAATGTATTAGAAACTTGGAATAAATGGAGACAAGTATTTTGTCCTGGAATGACTCCAGTAGTGGAGCCGAAGAGCTTTCCAAGATACGGGATAAAGGAACTGAAAAATACGTTAAAAGAAAACAGATATATAAATGGGAAGATTGGAAGGAAAAAATTAAAAATAAGGAACAATTAAGAATTACGTTCACAGGAGAAAAATTTAATTGGTTAAATTTAATGCAATTTGAACAATGGATAAAATATAGTGAGAAATTTAGATTAATAGATAGGAAATTGACAACATTTGAAAATACTGTATTATGAAGAATATGGAGAATATGAAAGGAAGGAGAAAGGAAGAATAGGTATATTGTACAGATGTTTATGGAAGAAGAGGATGTTAGATGGCTAAAATACAATGTGGGATACAGATGTTGGGAGCACAGATTGGAAGAAAATTTGAAATAAAGGGTTTTTTAAAAAATATGTCAATTAGAATAAAAGAAAATGGAGATGGTACTTAACTCCAGTAAAACTAAATATTATAAATGATAAATATTCTAAGAAATGTTGGACATGTGATAAAGAATTGGGAACATACTTGCATTTATGGTGAAATTGTGAAGTGGTACAAAAGATATGGTGTAAAGTTTTTGAAGAGATTAGAGAAATATTGGAAGTTAATTTTGAAATGTCATAAAAATAGCGTTATTGTTTTTAATAGAAAACAATGATGTAAATAATGTAAAAAAAGAGATAACAGCAGCTCAACTGCTCATTGCAAAAACAAAGCAAAATTGGGTTTTCCATTAATAGCATAATGAAATTTGGAATATTGCAATTAATGATAAATTGACTTTGTAAGTTAAGTTCAAAAAAAGGAGAGTTAAAGACAAATAGATTTAATGAGATATGGCATGAATTTATAAATGTTGTATTGAGTAAAGGGTAAGGGAAAAAGCAGAACTAAGATTATATGCATTTTTGGAAGGAATATGGGCACAGTTAAATGATGGATTGAAAGTCAGGTATAAAGAGATTTAAAAATTATGTAAGATATAATGGTCCCCAGGGTGAAGGGAGCACTACGTTTTTCTGTTATTATTGTTTGTATGTAGTTTGTGTGGATAGAATGTAAATTTTATGTTGTATTTGATTAATCTGTTTAGTTTTTAAAAATTTATAAAGAATTAATAATAATAAAAAAGAAAGAGTAAATGAGCAAAGCAGAAATAAGCAGTGATGAAGAAAAGTGGAAGTCCTGATTTCAAACTCAGACAGCTCCTGACTAGAGGGCTATACTTTCTTTCATTATTTCTAATTTACAGTCCATCCCTCTGAAGAAAAAAGGCAGCATTAAGATTATGTAAATTTTTATACAGTCTTCTACTCACAAAGAAGTAACATCCCCAGGGCTTTCTTCTATTTTACTTGAGGCAGAAGAATGTAAACCTTGTTCATATATGGCTGTTTGTTCTTCAGCGACAACATTTACTTTACAGAGGGAAATGCAAGCTTCAGTATCATACAATTGAACAATGATAACTGTTAAACATCCTACAGATACAGTCTATTAAAAATACAAGTACAAACAACCACAAATTACCCAAATGCTTTTAAATGGACCATGCTAACATTGCATTAGTGGTCCTTATTGCCCACCTGATAAAAATATTCTGTATTCAACATGTATAAGAAAAAAATAAAAACAAAAATAAAAGTGGTTGTTGTGGGTTTTCCGGGCTGTTTGGCCGTGTTCTAAAGGTTTTTCTCACTAACGTTTTGCCAGTCTCTATGGCCGGCATCTTCAGAGGACAGTATTCAGAACTCTGTCTGTGCTCTGTTGCAGTTTGTTGGATAGTTGAGTATTTATAGCTGTGCGAACAGCTTTTGTCCTTTTCAGGAGATTGGGTGATTATGGTGATCAGTGTGTTTTTGTTGTGGGTGTATTGTTGTGATAAGGGGGAGAGATAATCTGTCACTGTGATTGATGGGTGTCGTTAGCTGGTCTTTTGTGTGCAGTGATCACTGGTCCTTGTGGCTGGGTAGAGTTCGTTGACCTTTTGCAGGCTGTATTTTTCAGTGCTGGGAGCCAGGCTTTGTTGAGTTTTAAACTTTCTTCTTTTTTGTTGAAGCTCTGCTGGTGCAGCTGGCAGTTTCACAAAGCTTTTTATGGCCTTACCCCAGAGTAATCTTACTTGAGTAATTGGATTTTCTTTTTGTGCCTGTGAACTTGTTCCGCCATCTATTATTACCGTATTCTGGATCTATAATTTTTCTACAGTTATTATCCTTTTTGTATTAGTTATTTTATGTTTAGAGATGATTATGATTATGATTATTTATTTATTTATTTATTTATTTATTTATTTATTTATTCACCCTGTTTCACCGAAAATAAGACAGGGTCTTATATTAATTTTTGCTCCAAAAACAAAACAAAACACATTAGGGCTTATTTTCAGGGGATGTTTTATTTTTTTCATATACAGCCATCTACATTTATTCAAATAGTCATGTCATCTTCTTCCGGTTGCTGCGCAATGCTGCACAATGGTGGAGGGCGGGGTTTCACTTAACTAGGGCTTATTTTTGGGGTAGGGCTTTGTAGCGAACACCCCTGCCTTCACCTGTCCGTCACCGCAGAACATTGTAGAAGGAGCCAATGAGTGGACAGAAGGCGGAGCCAAGGGGGGAGGGAGCTGGATAAAGAGTCTGGTGTATGGAGTCTGGGAGAGAGAATCTGGGAGAGAAACTGTGTGTAGTTTAAAAGTGATCGAAGAGTGAGTTAGAGATCTGTAAGAACATAGATCAAAGTAGAATGTTCAAAGAGTTTTGAAGTTATATCCTATCTGATTCATATATAAGTGATTGGCGGCCTGTGATTTAACCTATGAATATTTATTGATTATTAACTTCCCTGAATAAATAAAAGATTTAAGTTTAACCAGCACACGTGTCTACATACTCAATTGATATTAAAGTCTTAATATCTGGTGGCAGCGAAGAAGAAAAGAGGAGCGAGATCCTTGTGAAGGCCAGGGGAATAGGGGCTTCAGAGGAAATCGCTACAAATTGGTGACCAGCGGCGGGATCCGATTTTAATCCAGTGACGCCTAAGAACAGAAAGGTTCCCAGAGCAGAAAAATATATTTGAGTCAGGGGATCTGAAGTGGACGAAGTGGGTAACTCCCTAGAGCTTTTCAGGGGAAAAAGCTTAGTGGGGAGGCTCCTAAGCTCAGATCGGGGGGCTGAGATAGGAATAAGCTCTGAGGAAACCATTTCTGAAAAAAAATCTACCTCAAGCAGGAAAAGGGCCAGGTGGCTAGCTTGTCTTGAGCTCAAAGGAGAGAGCTCTGAGGGGGCAAAGCGGAGGCCAGGGTCAGAGAAGCTGAGATGTTTCAAAACAGCAAAAGCTGGAGCTGGTTAAAGATAATATTTCTGTTTATTTTGGTGGCTAGAGGCAGGGAGAAACTTTGTCTCGTGCTAAAGGCCTGGCTAGGAGCCAGAGATCTAAACAGAGTATCCTAACAGTGGGTGATCGCTGGGAAGCAACTTTATTACAGAGTCCTTAACGCACAGAAAAAAAAGTGTTCCTTTTAAATCTGAGGCTTGTAAATTGAATCAGAAGCTTAAATAAATAAACATGCCTTCCACACGAGGGAAAAAGGCAGCAGAGTTGCCTCCTGAAGTTTCAGATGCCTCAGATCAGGAGGGGGAAGGAACTCAAGAAGGGATTACCTCAGAGAGGGAAATGGAGACCTCAAGGGGGGAGGACTCTATAGAATTCAGAAAATGGAAATTAGAGAAAGCACAGGAACGGGAATTCAAGCTGAAACAGCTAGAAATTCAAGCTCGGGCTGAGGACAGACAGCGAGATATAGAAATAGAAAAGGAAAGAATGTCATTTGAACTAAGGAGGTTGGAGCTGGCAGCCCAGGCTAATAATAATAATAATAATAGCCATTCTAATTCTGAAGAAAGACATTTGTCCAAGGCAGACCTTAAAAGATTCCCTGTGTTTAGGAAGGGTGATGATCCTGAATCTTTTATTATTCTGTTTGAGCGCGCGTGTGAAGATTTTGAAGTGAGGGGATCAGAACGTATGATTGTGATGAGGTCCCAAATAAGTGGCGAGTTAGCAGATATATACGCCCAGATGCCATTGGATTTAGTGAGGGATTTTGAGGAATTTAAAAAAGTGGTATTCTCGCGGTTTGGCATCAATGCTGAGCAATTGAGACGAAAGTTCAGAGCACTGACAAAAAAACCTGAAGAATCCTACTCTCAATTGGGGGCAAACCTGACCAAATTTCTTGACAAATGGCTTCAGCAGGAAGGAGTTGAAACTGTACAAGATATTAAGAACATCATGGGGTTAGAGCAGTTCTATTCACTTCTACCTGGAGACCTGAGGTACCTAGTGAGAGATAAAAAGCCCAAAGATGTTGAAGAAGCTGGGGGGGGGGGGGGTTCGCAGATTTTATTTCACTTATTCGAAACCCAAATTTTTCTGAGGTAAAAGTGAGGAGGAAAACATGGGAATACAGTAAAAAGGATCCCAGAGGTTACCTCAAGAACCAGCAGGCAAGCGGCAGCCATTTTGTAGGCAAGCCCACAGAACTGAGCCAACATAAAAACAAGAACTGGGAAGGGAAGGGAGATAAAACCCTTAGTTCAGAACAGAAAAACTTCAGATCGTGTTTCGGATGCAGGGAGCAAGGCCATTTCATTTCGCAATGTGCGAAGGCTAAAGACGGGGGACAACTTAAAGGAAATTTGATCAAGCCTAAGTCAGTGTACTGCGTGCTGCAAAACAAAGTTACCTCAGAGGAGTGCGAAACGGTAACTCCTAATACAAGTACAGCAAGGGCAGAGAGTCATGAACAGGTGCCTGAAGCTGAGATCCTCCATTGCTATCTGATCGAAACCAACCAGGAACTTTTTAAAAGTTCTGGAGATAGCATATATATAAATGAGACAAAATTTATGGCTCTGAAAGACTCTTGCTCTCAAGTTACTTTATGCCACCCAGACTTAATCCCTCCTGAGTACATCTTGAAAGGTGAAAGCCTGGCAGTTAAGGGGATAGGTGCAGAAATAATTACCCTGCCTGTGGCTGAGGTACCTATAAGATATCAAGGGTGGAAAGGGGTATGGAGGACAGGCATAGCTGATCAATTGCCTGCGCCCTGTTTAATTCGGATCGATCTCACTGAGCATGTTAAAAGTGTTTTAGTGCAGACTCGCTCCCAGCAGAAAGGAGGAGCAAAGGAAAAATGTGACATTCATACAGAGCTGGTGGGGGAAGAGAATTCAACAGCTGAGTTAATACCTATTAAGATTCCCCAAGCAAGTACGTTTAAAAAGGAACAAAAAGCAGATCCCACGCTGGATCAATGTTTTAAGAAAGTTGGCGGAGGTCCGTTAAACCCCGAGAGTCCAGAAAGGTTCGTCACAGTTAAAGACCTTTTGTATAGGGAGACCTTAGTGAATCCCAGAAGGGGAGGAGAGACTCACCACAAGCAACTGATTGTTCCTCTCAAATATCGAGTGGGGATAGTGGAGCGGGGGCACGCTGGTACCTTTTCAGCTCTTTTGGGCATCACGAAAACTAAACAAAGAATAGCTCAAAACTTTTACTGGCCTGTATTGGGGAAGCAGATAAAAGAATTTTGCCAGAGAGGTGACGTGGGTCAGAGGCAAGGAAACAGCAATGACAAAACTAAAGCCAAGCTGTGTCCTTTACCTGTCATTTCGAACCCGTTCCAACGCATTGGTTTAGACATAGTTGGACCGTTGCCCAGAGTTACCCAGAGGGGAGACAGATTTATCCTGACTATCGTTGACTAGGCAACACGTTATCCCGAAGCAGTTCCCCTGAGAAATATTGAGACTCAGACAGTTGCTGATGTTCTGCTGATGCGTGTGTGTCGCATGGGGTTTGCTTCCGAGATAGTCACGGATTTAGGAGACTCTTTCACGTCCAAGCTGATGAAATTAACCTCCAAGATGGACGAAATAAACTACATTAGTCTGTTGGAGGGGGAGACAAGCAGGAGAGTAGTCCATGGGAATATGATCAAGCCCTGCTATAGAAAGGAAAACGTTGTCTTGCTGGCATTGAAAGAAGCAGACGGTGAAAATCTCGAGTTACCTTATGGAGAAGGGAGGGGCGAATCCAAATACACCCCAGAGGAGGTCCAAATCAGTCACTCACTTTCCCCAGAACAACAAAGAGAAGCGAGAGCTGTGCTTATGAAGTACAAGCAGGTTTTCTCCAACAAGCCCGGAGTAGCCAAGGGTGGACACCGTGGATGCACGCCCATAGGCGGTTACACCTTATAGCGTCCAAGTCTGTCTAGTCAAACTTTGGGGCCAGAAAGCGAAGTTTAGTCGAGATAAGAGAAGGGAAAAGCCCAAGAGAAACCATACATGGAAATATTGGAAAGGCAGAGGGGTGACCTATCAGAAGCTAAATAGGTTGAAACGTAGCCTAACCCTGCCAGTGGTGCAAAATGCAAAAGGATTGAGAGTTAGGCTCGATCTTGCTAGGCTCTACCTAAAGGGTTTAACCAAGAGCATCACGATATCTGCTCCAGAAAGAGAGGTGAAACTATGTAGAGCAGCTAAAATAACACGGCGGAAAGAGAGATGGAAGACCATGCCGGTAGCAGACCACGTACGGAGAGTTCCTGAATGCCAGAAAGGCTTCTCCATCGCGGAGGGGTCCGGATTTGAAACAGGAGCCGCTCCGAGCCAGGCGGATGACTGCAAGATCCTTCATCCAAGGACGTTCTGGAGAGGGAAGCTGCAGGTTGGCGAGAGACCCCAGCCGTCAGTGATTCGTGAGTATCGTGAAGGTGCTGAGGGAGGTGGATTTCAGCAAAGTGCAAGCCGTGCCGGAGGCTAGGACATTTCCTTTATAAGCACTAACACTCCACCATGACTACGATGCTGGACTTTCGAAAAGGACAAGATCGTGTTGTTGAGAGAGAATTCTAATGCCACAAAACTTGGACTGAAAAAAATAAAATAAAATTGGGACAAAAGAGACTCAAAATGTTGTAGCAGACTGCCGAAGACTGAAGACGAAGGGAATGGACTTTGGTAAAATGGCAAAAGCTATAAAATGTTAATTGCACCACGTTAAATGCTGTAAGCTGTGTGTTCATAGAAAAAAAATGTTTGTAAGTATTAAAAGTGTTATGTGATGTTGTTGGGTAAGCACCTGTGTAGATGATTGAAGTGGTGAGTATTGTAATTGAACTAGTGACTGAATTACAAGGTTTAATGTGGAGCAAGCATAAAAGTTGTTTGGATGTTACCTACGTTTGAAGGTAGTAAGGTTTGATTGTAATGTTGTAAAGTTTGATGGTGGCTCACGTGAAAGCTCCTTGTTGTTCATGAGGGTAAACCACTATAGGTTTTACCCCATGAAACAACTTTTTAAGGGGGGAGGTGTGTAGCGAACAGCCCTGCCCTCACCTGTCCGTCACCGCAGAACATTGTAGAAGGAGCCAATGAGTGGACAGAAGGCAGAGCCAAGGGGGGAGGGAGCTGGATAAAGAGTCTGGTGTATGGAGTCTGGGAGAGAGAATCTGGGAGAGAAACTGTGTGTAGCTTAAAAGTGATCGAAGAGTGAGTTAGAGATCTGTAAGAACATAGATCGAAGTAGAATGTTCAAAGAGTTTTGAAGTTATATCCTATCTGATTCATATATAAGTGATTGGCGGCCTGTGATTTAACCTATGAATATTTATTGATTATTAACTTCCCTGAATAAATAAAAGATTTAAGTTTAACCAGCACACGTGTCTACATACTCAATTGATATTAAAGTCTTAATATCTGGTGGCAGCGAAGAAGAAAAGAGGAGCGAGATCCTTGTGAAGGCCAGGGGAATAGGGGCTTCAGAGGAAATCGCTACAGGCTTATATTACGAGGATCCTGAAAAATCATAGTAGGGCTTATTTTCAGGTTAGGTCTTATTTTCTGGGAAGCAGGGTATTTAATTTATATCCCGCCCATTTAGACCGAAGTCTACTCTGGGCGGCTAACAATATTAAAATAAAATAAAACAACAATATTAATACACTAGAGGATGGCGAAATAAGTTAGGTATCAACAGGAGGGAAGGCCTGTCTGAAGAGCCAGGTCTTAAGTTGGCTTTTAAAAACACCCAGCGAGGGAGCCAGACAAATTTCTGGGGGGAGATTGTTCCAGAGCCCAGGGGCCACTGCCGAGAAGGCCCGCTTTCTTGTTCTTTCTCTTCAGGCCTCCCTCGGCGTTAGGCCCCTCAGCCGCCCCTCCTGGCTAGAGCGAGTGATACGGGTAGATCTAGGTGGGAGAAGGCGTTCCGCCAGATATTGAGGTCCTAAACCGTTTAGGGCTTTATATGTCATCATTAATACTTTGAAATCAATGTGGAAACGAACAGGTAGCCAATGCAAGGCCGCCAGAGTGGGGGAGATATGTTGATGTTTTCTCTCCCCAGTAAGAAGTCAGCCAGAGTGGGGGAAATATGCTGATATTTTCTCACCGCAGTAAGAAGTCTGGCCGCCGCATTCTGCACCATTTGAAGCTTCCGCATCAATCTCAAAGGTAGTCTCACGTAGAGCGCATTACAGTAGTCTAATCTCGAGGCTACAAGCACATGGACCAGAGTGGTGAGGGCCCCGACATCAAGATAGGGACGCAGCTGGGCGATCCGCCAAGATGGAAGTAGGCAGTGCGGACCACTGACGCTACCTGGGTTTCCATGGTGAGCGCCGGATCAAGATGTACCCCCAAGCTGCGAACCTCAGTGAGAGTCACCCCCCCCCCCCAAAAGTGAGGGAGTTTCCCAAACCACCAATGTCTGGGCCACCCACCCTCAGGACCTCTGTCTTGTCTGGGTTCAGCCTCAGACCATTCGCCTGCATCCATCCCAGTACGGCATCCAGAGAGCGCTGAAGGGACGGAACGACATCCACTGTTGTAGGAAAAAAGGAGATGTAGAGCTGGGTGTCATCAGCGTACTGATGACACGAAGCCCCACACCCCCTGATTATGTCCCTTGTCTGTTTTATGCGAATTTTATTATTGGTTTTGTTATGTATATTGTGCTTTTTTTATTTGTTCACTGTCCAGAGTAAGTGGCCTTGCCACTAGCTCGGTGGGATAAAATATAAATAAATAAACAATTAATTAATTAAAAAATAAACACAAAAGCACCAGTAAGAAGCACTGAAAGTGTACATTAAATAAACACACTGGCACAACTAGGACCATTAACTGCAATAGGCTGTTGCTGACCTGCAAAAAAGTATTGAGCCAGGAAATGTATCAATTCTTGAATCAATTTCTGATTCTGTGGCCAGAATCAATAACACAAAATAGTAAAAAACAAAAAACACACTTCTGATTCTTGTATCTTTATTTGACATACTCAATAAGCCATCAGCAACATCAACCACCATCTTTGCAAGAATTTTAATGTTCTATGCCACGAAAACCCAAGAGTCCTGAGGAGGACTAGGCTTTACATTGTGTCACCTGGAATCCTCCCATATAGGAAGTATGCAGCCCATTTCCAGTGTGCCTTTGTTGACAGAGAGCTATGGACTGGCATAAACCAAGCTCCCCATCCAGTCTGCTGAGGATCCTGGGGAAACTCTTCCAGTTCTCAGGAACAGAATGGTCCCATGTGTCATGTGACCCAACCGTCCTAACACTTCCTGCATGTGTGATACAACAACTGTCGACATTTCTCACCAGAGAGCTCTGGACTCATCACAATGAAACCAAATTATTCCAGTGGTTTATATAATACACCAGAGTAGGCATAGTTTGGCCTCTGCGTTACACAGGAACCCAAACACAGCCCCCTACAGGGCCCAAATTCAACCACATTTAAAAAATTTCCCCTCAGAAAGGCCCCTTGTATTCTATAGAGGATATGCTTTGCTTGTGGGACTTCAGTTGGAATTTCTTTGATTTTTTAATTTCAAAAACTGGCCAGAAAAAGAGGGGCAAGGGGGCTTTCTCATTGAAAAATAATTAAGAAAAATATTTTGGCACAGGGATTATGGGACTGGATACAGCCCTCTAAGATCCAGAGGTAGCCCACACCTCTGGAGGGTTCTCTCTGCTGTGTGGACCAACTAAGAAATTGTTAGAATTATGCTTCGCTCACATACAGTGGAAAATCAGGAACACACTCACACCTCCGATTTCTACATGTTGGATAATCAGTTTGAATATGGGCCTATGGCCTCAAAGTCTCACATGCATACATCTGATAAAATACAATTCTCAAGAACTGCACAAGTCAGTCCTAGACACATAGGACCCTTTTCAAACATGAATGCCAAAAAGATGGGATTTTATAAATGCCATCCACGTGCTGCAGAGGTATAGAGGCAATACATGATCTGAATTAGGTTTCTAGAGCAGTCCCTCATGCAGAAAAAGCAGAAAAGTTCCAATATTAAAAAAACCAAACAAACTCCTCCTAATAAGTTTTTTTTTTTCTGGCTCAACAAGAGACATACACAGCAAGAGATAAGACATACACAGTAGGAAACATAAAACTATTTCATACCATTTATTAGTTGCAAGAGTTCATTCATATCCGGGAGATTCAGAAGTGCCAAAGCGTGGCAGCACTCTGTTGAAATGACAGTACCAAAAACATTTAAAAGCTTATTAAAAAGAGTGGAACAATTCATAAGAGGGAAGTGATGCCTCTACATTTGCACTGAGTTTCCCCAGGTCTACAACAGAATATTTTTCAAAGTATAAAAGAATCTGAAATAAGATTCAGAACTGGATACATAGCTGTACACTTCATATGAAAAATAGATCCAAGATCTGCAAACAAGAAGCTCCAACTAAACAAACACACTGCAATGTTTCTCTATTTCCATATTATTCTGATCTGCGGAGTACAAAGCAGGCATTCTTAAGAAAAGAGGCAGCTAGCCAGTTGTCATTCCAACAACTTTTTAGGTTTAACTAGAATAGAACCATTGAATGAATTGAACTTTCAAGATTAGTCCCATTTGACTCAATAGGTACACTCTAATTAGGACCAGCAGTTGAATTTAGCTGAGCATTCGCTCCTTCATTTATTTATTTATTTATTTGTTTGCTTGCTTGTTTGTTTTATCAGCTGCCTTTCTCCTAATAAGGGTACCCAAGGGGACTTCATCATTGGGCTAATTTTCTGGACCTGCTTTGATAAAGCCAAATATCAATCTACACTTTTCTATTCTGTTCCTGCATGATGTAGGCAGTAAGAGATGCACAGTTCCCTAACTCTCTTCTCTTGTTCACCAGTACTGCTTCCTGAGCAGGACAAACATTTTGACAGTTCTTTTGTTAACTAAGGAAACAAAAACATTTTTTAAAAACAAACTCTTAATTTATATTGTTCATAATACCTGTATATGTATAAAATTCATAATATTTGGGGGATGGCTGGCTGAGGATCATTCAAGTTAGAAGAGGGCAGCAAAGACAGGGAAACAAAAGAAAATTACATACAAAAAGTCTGTGCTTAAGATTCCCATCTCTTAAAACAATAGGTCAACTCTGAAATGTTTTCCTCATTATTTCATTTCATTTGAATATCACTTTTCTCCCAAAGCAAGGACCCACACTGACTTACAAAAGGATTAAAAACAGATACAACTAAAAACATAATGGGCAAAATCCCAAGGCTCCCAAAGGTTTCCCTAGGGAAAAAAGGCACTCAGAACCTGGAGGGGTGTGTATAGGAAGCTTTTGATTCATTTATATTGATTATTTCTGGTGCTCAAGTCTGATTTACAACAGCTTAACTACAAGAACAGGATTTTGCCCCATACATTATAACACTAAAATGCAGTTAAATAGTATTTCACAATAGTAGCACACATTTTAATCATTACAGACGTCAAGACCATTGTTACCTGAAATCTGGCATGCAATAGATAGATACGGAGTTTAAAAGCTTAGTGTGATACCTATGGCCATTATTCCCATTCTTGGACCTTTGCTTTTTCTTTAAAAAAAAAAGATGTACACAAGTAGTTGTATACTGCATAAAATACATGTTAATTTATTTATTAAGGGCAGACTGCTAATCAAAGATAAGATTGAACCAGCAGATGTGATCTCAGAACCACTGAATGAAATCTTTGAGAGGTCCTGAAGCACAGGCAAACTGCCAGAGGACTGGAAAAGAGCTGATGTGGTTCCAATCTTCAAAAAGGGGGAAAAAAGTGGATCCAGGAAACTACAGACCAATCAGCTTGACATCAATACCTGGGAAATCCTGGGGGGAAAAATCAAGCAGCAGATTTGTGAGCACCTAGAAAATAACAAAGTGATTACTAGAAGCCAGCATGGGTTTGTTAAGAACAGGTCATGCCAAACAAATCTTATTGCCTTCTTTGATAGAGTGACTAAATTAGTGGACCAAGGAAACGCAGTGGATATAGTATACTTAGACTTCAGTAAGGCATTTGATGAGGCAGACCACAACCTACTTCTGCATAAGATAGAACAAAGTAGGATAGACAGCACAACTACCAGATGGATTTGCAGCTGGCTGACCAACCGCACTCAACGTGTGGTCCTCAATGGAACCACATCTACATGCAGGGAAGTGTGTGCAGTGGGGTCCCTCAAGGTTCTGTCTTGGGCCCAGTGCTCTTCAACATTTTCATAAATGACCTGGATGAGGGGATTGAAGGAGCACTCACCAGATTTCCTGATGACACAAAGCTGGGGGGAACTGCTAATACTTTGGAAGACAGACTCAACATTCAGAAGGATCTAGACAGACTTGAACATTGGGCCCTATCCAATAAGATGCAGTTCAGTGGCTGGAAAAGTAAGGCCCTGCACTTAGGCAGGAGAAACCAGATGCACAGGTACAGGATAGGTGGTACCTGGCTCAACAGTAGTACTTGTGAAAGGGATTTAGGTGTCCTGGTGGACCACCGCCTAAGGATGAGTCAGCAGTGTGCTGCACCTGCCAAGAAAGCCAACACAGTCCTAGACTGCATCAACTGGGGGATAGCCTCAAGATCACGGGAAGTGATAGTACCACTCTATACTGCGCTGGTGAGGCCGCACTTGGAGGGCTGTGTCCAGTTCTGGTCACCACAATACAAAAAAGACGCTGAGGCCCTGGAAGGGGTGCAGAGAAGAGCAACAAAGAAGATAAGGGAACTGGAGGCTAAATCCTATGAAGAACAACTAAAAGAACTAGGTATGTTTAGCTTAACAAAGAGAAGGGACATGAGAGAGACAAACTATATCCCTTTTGCCCTCACTCGTCAGAAAGTAAGAAGAATTACTGGTGCACAGAGGGCAGCAGGAAAACTTGAAGTGGACATCTGGGGTAAGTATGGCTATGCATTATTGCACTTCTATTTTGGAACTGAAATGGATTTCGACTGGGTTGTGTCCAGGCAGAAATGAGAAGTCAGCACAAAAAACATACAAACAGCAAGGGAGTTGTAGAGATGTACCTAGGAGAAAAGCAAAGTTTCTGAAGATCTGCTGTATAGGAATTGGGAAGAACCAGGAATGGACCCTTTGCAGGCAGGCAGTAGGGGGTTGGGAAGCTGAGATGACATGCCTTATTTGTGTACAGCAGGGGTCTCCAAACTATGGCCCACAGGCCACATCCAGCCTGCCTTGCCTTTTTATCCGGCCCGGCGTGTGTGCATATGCACGTGTGCGCATCTTCCTTCAGCCCTCGAAAATGTTGTGGCCCTCACTCTGAAAAGTTTGGAGGACCCTGGTGTACAGTATACTTGAAAAGAAAATAGAGGCAGTGTTTAGTCTCTTGAGCAATGTTCAGGTGTGCCACCACACCTGCCCTACATAGGACACATGATCTCCAGTACCCTCAGCCTAATTTCAAAAAGCCCTCTGTAAGATCAGTGTTCTGGCAAGAGGTATCTAGTGGCCCTAAACCAGCCTCATAAATAGGAAGGGAGGGAGAAGATAAGAGTGAGAAAGAGGGGTGACACCACCCACTTGTGGTTCTTGCTGTACCTACGTTGATTCAGGCTCCAATCTTAACAGCACCTAGCTCTCAACAGATTACTCTAGAAGGAAGGAAGCCCACAACAACAACAAAAGGTTCCACTTTTTTCTTTTTCATCCAGGGCAGGGAAAAACTTCACTTTCTCAGTACAATCTGCATGTGCTCAAAGGCATTTCAAGCATATACATATTAGCTAAACAGGAATAAGTACCATAGCAATCCACAAATATTGCATAGCATATCTTAGTTTCCATCACATGTTACATATAAATTAAAGTTTGGATCTGGTTCTCCAAACTTCTATGAATCATAGGCTGATATCTGGTAACCTTAAGTTCTGCTGATGGGTAAGCATCAGCCGAGACTGGGTTTTGCTAACATAAAGTTTCCTAACTCCCCTTGCTCCACCAGGTTCCTAGCCCCCTTAGAATCCTTTGGGGCAAGGTGGATTTGATTTAAATCAAATCAATTTAAACAACGATTTATATCAAATCAACCTTTAAAAAAATTACAAATCCTATTTAATTTTTTTAAATCTGATAAAAAAAATCATTGACTTTTATTCACCTTGCAGTGATTTAAATCAAATCCACCCTGCCTTGGGACAGCCTTAAATGTCTGACAATAAACATTGCCTATCCTCTGTGGTGTAACTTGACGTTACTGGATTTCAGCTAGAATGTGATAAAACAACAAGAAGTATAACTCTGGCAATAAAACCTCCCCAAACCTTCTTCTGTTGCTGTTCCATTCTTGATCTTCTGCTTCAGAGACAACAGTGATTTCTGTAGTTGCTCAAATATCAGGTCCACTGTGCTGCCTTTTAACTGTCTCCAAAATATTTTTGCATCACCTGTGGGAAGGAAAAATTCTCCTTACAATCTCTTTTTGCAGTTTGAAAAAACTTCTGAATCTGCTACAGATTCCTTCCTCCTGGGCATCTATGGGCTCTGGTATCGTAAAATACAAGATCAAGACCAGGAGTAGGTAGACCTCTATTTTTTTCCCTACTCCCCCACCCCAAACTTGGAAAACCCAACCCAGCTGCGCAACAGACTCAGATGGGGGAGGTATGCTACAAACTAAGAAACAAGGTAACAATTCTCTTATTATGAGTAACAGAATCAAGTTCACAATTCCTCTGCATGCAGAAAACACATGTGTTCTCCCACATATTCCTTTGAGCAACCTAATTATTGCTATTGCTAGACAGCAGGAATGCAGATGTCCATGTTGATTTACTACAAATCATCCAGAGAACAATCGGTCAATCTTGGTATACTCCTGAACACTCCTGATGTAAGCAGTACAATACTGTATAAGGAACAGTATATTGAATGGTTCCCAGAGAGGACATTATTCCTATTAGAGTGACAATTTTGCTCTGATTGTGCTTTCAGATACAGTTATCATTTAGAAGGAGTAACATCACAATCTCTTCCACATTTTTATTTAAAGTTAAGTCATTGTGTTTGTCATGGTGAATTGTGAACAGCTCCCAACCTCAGGTTCTTGGACTGTAACTCCCAGAAACCCTGGCCAGCACAGCTGGTGGGGAAGGATTCTGGGAATTGCAGTCCTGGATTATCCAAGGTTGGGAATCACTAGTGTACAGCAATAGATCAGCAGAAGACAGACTTTTTTGTAACTTCAGGAAAGGTTGCCTGGGTCATGCACACTGCTCCGTCACTTCTGAAGCAGTGGGAGCAACAACATAAACAGGCCTTCTCCAGAAGTCTGTTCCTCCCAAAAAGGCAAAGAAGAAAAAAAGGATTGTTGCTAGCTTTCTTCCCTGGCTCATTGTCAAGAAACAAACAAGAGAAAGGAAACTGTCTGTTGCAAGACAATACAATAACTAAACACTAATTTAAGCTTAGTAATTTGTTTAGCCCCTCTGGTTTGTATAAAGGACATTTGAACAAGCCACAATGTGTGGCTTGTTGTGGAAATGCACAGAGTTTATCATACAGTGTCAGGAGGATGTCTGCAACTTGTGAGTTGGTTGCTAATATACTTCTAAAATATTAAATCAAATATACCTGCTTTTAATGCTGAAAACATATGATCACTACAGTCAATATGGATGTTATAAAATTAAGAGATTATAAATTAACCCCTTCACGGATTGCTGCCTTGGTGTGGCGAAGGGGCTTGAGTAATTCAGAGAAGCTATGGGCTATGCCGTGCAGGGACATAGTGGAGAGTTCTGACTAAACGCGATCCACCTGGAGCAGGAACTGGCAAGCCACTCCAGTATCTTTGCCAAGAAAACCCCATGAACAGAAACAAAAGGCTAAAAGATATGACGCTGGAAGATGGGCCCCTCAGGTCGGAAGGCGTCCAACATGCTATTGAGGAAGAGCGGAGGACAAGTACAAGTAGCTCCAGAGCTAATGAAGTGGTTGGGCCAAAGCCGAAAGGACGCTCAGCTGCGGACGCGACTGGAAGTGAAAGGAAAGTCCGATGCTGCAAAAGAAAAATACTGCATAGGAACCTGGAATGTAAGCTCTATGAACCTTGGTAAGCTGGATGTGGTCAAACAGGAGATGGCAAGAATAAACATTGACATCCTGGGCGTCAGTGAACTAAACTGGACGGGAATGGGCGAATTCAATTCAGACGATTACCATATCTACTATTGTGGGCAAGAATCCCGTAGAAGAAATGGAGTAGCCCTCATAGTCAACAAAAGAGTGGGAAAAGCTGTACTGGGATACAATCTCAAAAATGATAGAATGATTTCAATACGAATCGAAGGCAGACCTTTCAACATCACAGTAATCCAAGTTTATGCCCCAACCACCGATGCTGAAGAGGCTGAAATTGACCAATTCTATGAAGACTTACAACACCTTCTAGAACTGACACCAAAGAAAGATGTTCTTCTCATTATAGGGGATTGGAATGCTAAAGTAGGGAGTCAAGAGATAAAAGGAACAACAGGGAAGTTTGGCCTTGGAATTCAAAATGAAGCAGGGCGAAGGCTAATAGAGTTTTGTCAAGAGAACAAGCTGGTCATCACAAACACTCTTTTCCAACAACACAAGAGGCAACTCTACACATGGACATCACCAAATGGGCAATACTGAAATCAGATTGATTATATTCTCTGCAGCCAAAGATGAAGAAGCTCTATACAGTCAGCAAAAACAAGACCTGGAGCTGATTGTGGCTCTGATCATCAGCTTCTTATAGCAAAATTCAAGCTTAAACTGAAGAAAGTAGGAAAAACCACTGGGCTAGTCAGGTATAAACCAAATCCCTTTTGAATACACAGTTGAAGTGAAGAACAGATTAAAGGAACTCGATTTGGTGGACAGAGTGCCTGAAGAACTATGGATGGAGGCTCGTAACATTGTACAGGAGACAGCAACAAAAACCATCCCAAAGAAAAGGAAATGGAAGAAAGCAAAGTGGCTGTCGAATGAGGCCTTACAAATAGCAGAGAAGGGAAGGGAAACAAAATGCAAGGGAGATAGGGAAAGTTACAGAAAATTGAATGCGGACTTCCAAAGAATAGCAAGGAGAGACAAGAGGGCCTTCTTAAATGAACAGTGCAAAGAAATAGAGGAAAATAATAGAAAGGGAAAAACCAAAGATCTGTTCAACAAAATCGGAGATATTAAAGGAACATTTTGTGCAAAGATGAACATGATAAAGGACAAAAATGGTAGGGACCTCACAGAAGCAGAAGACATCAAGAAGAGGTGGCAAGAATACACAGAGGAATTATACGAGAAAGATCTGGATGTCCCGGACAACCCAGATAGTGTGGTTGCTGACCTTGAGCCAGACATCCTGGAGAGTGAAGTCAAGTGGGCCTTAGAAAGCATGGCTAACAACAAGGCCAGTGGAAGTGATGGCATTCCAGTTGAACTATTTAAAATCTTAAAAGATGACGCTGTTAAGGTGCTACACTCAATATGCCAGCAAGTTTGGAAAACTCAGCAGTGGCCAGAGGATTGGAAAAGATCAGTCTACATCCCAATCCCAAAGAAGGGCAGTGCCAAAGAATGCTCCAACTACCGTACAATTGCACTCATTTCACACGCTAGCAAGGTTATGCTCAAAATCCTACAAGGTAGGCTTCAGCAGTATGTGAACCGAGAACTCCCAGAAGTACAAGCTGGATTTTGAAGGGGCAGAGGAACTAGTGACCAAATTGCTAACATGCGCTGGATTATGGAGAAAGCCAGCGAGTTCCAGAAAAACATCTACTTCTGCTTCATTGACTACGCAAAAGTCGTTGACTGTGTGGACCACAGCAAACTATGGCAAGTTCTTAAAGAAATGGGAGTGCCTGACCACCTTATCTACCTCCTGAGAAATCTATATGTGGGACAGGAAGCAACAGTTAGAACTGGATATGGAACAAATGATTGGTTCAAAATTGGGAAAGCGTATGACAAGGCTGTATATTGTCTCCCTGCTTATTCAACTTATATGCAGAATACATCATGCGAAAGGCAGGACTGGATGAATCCTAAAACGGAATTAAGATTGCAGGAAGAAATATCAACAACCTCAGATATGCAGATGATACCACTCTGATGGCAGAAAGTGAGGAGGAATTAAAGAACCTCTTAATGAGGGTGAAAGAGGAGAGTGCAAAAAATGGTCTGAAGCTCAACGTCAAAAAAACTAAGATCATGGCCACTGGTCCCATCACCTCCTGGCAAATAGAAGGGGAAGATATGGAGGCAGTGACAGAGTTTACTTTCTTGGGCTTCATGTCACATGGTGACAGCAGCCACGAAATTAAAAGACGCCTGCTTCTTGGGAGGAAAGCGGTGACAAACCTAGACAGCATCTTAAAAAGCAGAGACATCACCTTGCTGACAAAGGTCCACATAGTCAAAGCTATGGTTTTTCCAAGTAGCGATGTATGGAAGTGAGAGCTGGACCATAAAGAAGGCTGACCACCGAAGAATTGATGCTTTTGAATTGTGGTGCTGGAGGAGACTCTTGAGAGTCCCCTGGACTGCAAGGAGAACAAACCTATCCATTTTGCAGGAAATCAACCCTGAGTGCTCACTGGAAGGACTGATCTTGAAGCTGAGGCTCCAATACTTTGGCCATCTCATGAGAAGAGAAGACTCCCTGGAAAAGACCCTGATGTTGGGAAAGTGTGAAGGCAAGAGGAGAAGGGGACGACAGAGGACGAGATGGTTGGACAGTGTCACCGAAGCTACCAACATGAATTTGACCCAACTCCGGGAGGCAGTGGAAGACAGGAGGGCCTGGCGTGCTCTGGTCCGTGGGATCACCAAGTGTCGGACACGACTAAACGACTAAACAACAAATAAATTATTACCTAAAGTCTTTCAGACATTATAGGGCCAGTTGTCAAAAAGGTATGGCATATTACATTACTTCGATAAGCATCCTGCAGTTGCCATACAACATGGCAGTACACATATTCAGATCTCAGAGGCGATATTCAGATCTCAGAAATTCCATGGTAATTTTAAATTGTCTTTTAAATGTCAAATGTTTTTACAAAGTACAGTGGAACCTCTACTTACGAACTTAATCCGTTTTGGAACGGTGGCCGTAAATTGAAACGTTCGTAAGTAGAAGCACCATTTCCCATAGGAATGCATTGAAAACCGATTAATCCGTTCCGGCCGAAGAAAAAAATACCAAAAAAATAAAAATAAAAATGAAAATAAACAGAGCAAGTCTGCAAAAAAAAAAAAAAAAAAAAAAAGAATCCAAAAATAAACATTGGAGCAAGTCCCACGCTGGGACTGCAAAAAAAATAAAAATAAATAAAATCACCAAAAAACAAAACAACACAGAAACATAACCCCCCCAGCCCAAACCTACCCTCCAAAACCCACCCAGAACAACTTTTTTAAAAGGAAAAAGCAGCTCCTTACCAGTCCGAAGCCTCTGTGGAGGCTTCCCTGGCTTCCAAAGCACCGGCACCCGGCCGCTTCTCCTTCCTCCTCCTGCTGCGCCCCCCACCCAGGGCGTTTGGCGGCGCTTACTCATGGGTAGACCTGCACCTTCGGTGGCACTTACTCGTGAGTAGACCCGCACAGGCCTACTGGCACCCGCAATAGCCCTCTGGGACCCTACCTGGCCTTCCTCCACCCGCGCGCGGGCCCACCGCCGCCTGCAGTACTCCTCTGGGACCCTACCCGGCCTTTCTCTGCCCCCCGCACGGGCCCACCGGGGCCAAAAACGTCACCGCCCCCTTGCCCTCCCAGACCCTACCTGGCCTTCCTGCACCCCCACGCAGGCCCAAAACCACCACCCCCCCTTGCCCTCCCGGACCCTACCCGGCCTTCCTGCACCCCCGCACGGGCCCACTGGGGCCAAAACTGCCACCCCCCCCTTGCCCTCCTGGACCCGACCCGGCCTTCCTGCACCCCCGTGCGGGTGCACCAGGGCCAAAACCGCCACCCCCCCGTAGCCCTCCGGGAGCCTACCTGGCCTTCCTCCGCTGCCGCGCGGGCTCACCGCCCCCAAAATCGCCGTCAGCGGGAGCCCTCCGAGAGGCCTCCCACCGCTGCCCGGCCGGGATGGGTCCTCGCCTCCTGGCCGGGATCTGGCTCCCGGGAAGCGAGCAGTGCGGACGAACCCAGCGCTGGGAGCCAGAGCCCGGCTGGGATGGGTCCTCGCCTCCCGGCCAGACCCCCCCCCCCACCACCACCGCCGCATCCCTTTTCCTAACTGTTGGGGCGAAAGAGTTACAAAGAAGCAGCCTCTTTCGCCACCTACAGTTAGAAATTTGAATTGCCCACCTTTTCCCCTGCCTTTTTCCGTTCGTAGGTCAAAGCTCCAGCCGCAAGTCAAAGCAAAATTTTGCGGCCAGAGCTGTCCGTAAGTCAAATTGTTTGTAGGTCAGGGCGTTCGTAGGTCAAGGCACCACTGTATTCCCTACCACTTGCCAGGATTTATAAGAGCTGCAAAACAATAACATCTGGAGAGCTATAGTATCCATCCCTTGTTTATTAGATAAAAGAAGGAAGCAACTAGTTATTTTAGATTGTTGATATATAATTCCACAGAAGTTAGGAACAGAGATAGGATATTTGTATTCGTATATGAATACCCTGGGCCCAAGTGGCTGGGAAGCCCAGTACCACCTCCTCGAACCAACCCATCCACTTATGGGTTGCCTCATTGTGCAGGACATAGCTTGGCTAGTGCTTCTTTGCCTTCCTGTGCTGTTGGCCACTCCAGTGGGGGAGCTGTTGGGGGCGGGATAATAAGTCTCCCCACTCAGCTGCTGAGTGACCAGCAGTGCAGGGAAGAGAAGCACCAGCTGGGCTACGTCCAGGATTAGTATGATGACCAGGATGCCGGCCCTGAGCGTGGCAATGCATAAGTGGATGGGTTGGTTCAAGGTGGTGGGACTGCACTTCCCAGCCACCTGGATCCAGGATATTCATATATGAACACAAATATCCCATCTCTAATTAAGAACAATGAATCCTAATATGAGTAACATTTGGTGGATATGTATAAAGTGTAAAGCACATTTGATTAACAAATAGATCTATGAGTAGAAAACCTAGCAGTTTAGGAAGAATAGAGTTTCTCAGATAAACAGAAAAAATATATAATCTGCATAAAAACTATATTAATTCTACTTGACTTCCTCAAAAATTTTGCACAAACTGTGCATTCAGAACTAACACAATATGTTTTAACAGTAGCAAAGGAAATTTTTAGCACTAAATGGAAGTCAGATACTTGCTCCTACAGAAAACACACGTTTTGCTCAACAAAACATGACATTGAGCATATGTATTTAACCTTGTTGAATTGGTTTTTGTCATGAAAGCTGCACAGTGAATAAAGCCCACAGGGAAAAATTGATCTGCTTTAAAAGTGATGCTGGAAGATTGCATTGCAGATTGCAAGAACCAACAAACTAGACTAGTCAAGCCTAAATTATCTCTGGCAGCAAAAATGTTGAAACTGAGCCTGTCCTACTTTGGGCATATCACGAGAAGACAAGATTCTCTGGAAAAGACAATAATGCTGTGAAATGTTGAAGGCAGCAGGAAAAAAGGAAGACCGAATACGAGATAGATTGATTCCCTGACAGAAGCAATAGATTTGAATTTGCAAGAGCCGAGTAGGACAGTTGAGGACAGGCCATTTTGGAGATCTCTCATTCATAGGGTTGCCATAAGTCAGATACAACCTGACAGCACATAACAACACTATTATTATATGTAGAAGTGATAATAACAAAAAGCAGTAAAGTGGTCTTTATTGATAAGTATCTCAAAACTGCATATTTAACCTGTGTATGTTTAATTGTATGTGTTATATATTCAGGCTGCATGCTTTTATTTTTATTTTTAAAAAGGAAAGGGAGACAGCTTTGTCACTACAAAAGACATGAAACACCTGTGCTATGAAGAGTTCTCATTCCTCCCACTGTGTTATGGCACTGATAGATGCCTGAGGAATGTGATAAATTGTTCAACACTTTGTACACTTAAAAGTATACTAAACACACAGAACACCCCACTACATTAGTAAAATGTAAGTGTGATCTACACAACGAGGCTTATTTTCAAACTGGTAATATGCTCGTAATTCTCTTCATCAACCTGAACTCACTTCCAGAAGTACTCAAGTGGGTTCACCATTCGGACTGATTTTTTGCCAGACTAGGACAAAAATCAAACTTCAAACAAATCTTGACAAGCACACATCTGAAGAGCTGACATGATTTTTCAGTTTACCTGGCATCCTCTCAATTGATTCAGAACAAATTTAGAACAATTTGAGGACACGAAAGTCGCCACCAAAGGGCAGCCCTGACCCATGACGGTGCTGGAACCAAAAGCTGATTGTACAAGCCATCTTTCCTCCTCCACTTGCACGCTGACACAATTACCCCTTTCTATAAAAAGGGGACAATACACTCTACCTTCCATAGCTTCCTATTCGACAAACTCCCTTGGATTCGCATCAAACTCTGTCCAGCCGCCCCGGGTTTAACTCCTGCAGAGGCTCCTTTTAAGTCCAGCTCCACACGAGCACCGTCACAATCTCACCGTACTCCGAAAGGCCACCACTCAAATCCCCCTTTTCCACCTCTTCGCCCGCACATGCGTACAAGAAGCCGCGCGCTTTATTTTACGCAACCACTTAACACATAGAGGTAAGGATTTAGCCATGCAACCGAAAACTAAAGACAAGGGTAAGTGCTGGTTCCTTTTCACAGTACTCCGTCGGAAGTGACGTTATTCTAGAGGAAATAGTAAAAAAAAAAACCCACCTGTGAATTCGGGATACTTGTGTTAGATGAACAATAGGAATTTCTGGGCTTCCTAACTTCTCTTTTTTTCACGTGAGAAGTGTTACGTCAAACAAGGATATACATTTATTTAGTTGCCGTGGCGAAGAAGATGCAAATACAGTACATCGCAAACCAGGATCAAGCAACTTAAAAAAACACCAATGCTCAGGTATCTAAACTTCTTAACTTGCTTAATATACTGGTCATTAATTATCCACTCATTTACCTGAGTGCATCTATTAAGAAACATCTTGGTTTTCCTGAAACTGATTGTTATATTTACAATAGCCCATGAAAAGATGCAAGTCATCTAAGACCTATTTTAGAGAGCAACTATAAGAACAGTGTTATTTGCATGTAGCAACAAATGAGCCTTAGTCTCTGCCAATTATGGTACATAAAATTCTAATGCTAAGCACTTCTTGATCTATTGAAAGTCAGCCCTCAACACAAGCTAAAATTAAATAATGAGGGGGCTAGTATATAGCCTTGGTGGTCCCCTCTAATGGTAAGAATAAAATTTGTCAAATTACTCTCTAGGCCACACTTCATTTGAATTTTAGTATGTTGGTAAAAGGCATCCTTTTATCAATCAAAGGAAGGTATAGTTTGACCCATAATTTAGCCCTTGGAATTGAGTCAAAGCCGATTTCGAGTCTATAAAGGGTACAAACAACCCATTCCCATAGCACTCATATATTTCTCTGCTAGATGGCTAAGTACTAAAGAATGGTCAAGGGTTGAGCTGCCTTTCCTGAAACCTGCCTGTTCATTCCCAAAAATATTCTTTAATCCAGGTGACAAGTTCAATATTTAAATAACTGACCAATAATTTTCCCATTACTGACAATAAATGAGTAAGTCTATAATTTGAAGTTTCCTCTCTGTTACCTTTTTAAAAGACTGGGATCACTGTAGCCTCTAACCATGCTACAGGAAGCTGGCATTACATATTATTCTCTATTCACTGAAACACTATTGGTAGAAATCCTGTTACATAATATATGCCAGTGAAAGAGTGATGATGTCATCATTGGGGCAATTTTCTGTGATTAACATCTTCCTGCCCTTCAGCTTTCCTGACTCCCATGTAATTCTTTTCACTACATGGAAGCTGCAGGATGGAAGGAGGAAGGCTTTAATTATTGAAAGTCTTCCCCTGGCAGTAATGTCATTTGACAGTGGTAATTTTTGTTAATTAAATACTTCCTCTTTCCATTCAGTGGCTTCCTTGACTTCCATGCAATGAAAGGACTACAGAAGAGTCAGAAAAGCTACAGGACATGTTTTTATTTACCTAAAATTGTCCTCAGTGTCATCATTCTTGTGATACTTTGACACTTCTCTCTGGTCAAGACATTATTTTAGTTAAGTTCGTTAAATGGAAAGTTGACATTGCATGTTTTTTTCTGCACCCAAATCTCTGGATTTTGATGTTGCTGGCATTATTCTCTTCTAGTTATGTGTAAATGGCAAATTGATTTGATTCGGCCCACTTATACATTGCCTGGGATGCTTTCCTACAATATTACTTATTGGCCAGAACAGATCCTAGAAAGAGAATTATTTGACTGTTTTACAGCTAAATTAATTGTTCATACCAATAATTGACTGGTGATCTTGTCTGATTTGAAAACAACAGTAAAGAATCATGTGGTGCCTGAGAATAATAATGTTAACTTTATCAGGGAAATGCCATTCTACTGCATTGGAACCGATGTGTCCTGCAAAGCTTTGAGTTCTAGTACCTCTGACTTACAGTGTGTCAGATAATCCTTGGCATCCGGTGTGCTATGTACAAAATTAAAAGCTCCTCTCACCTCCAAATCAGTTCCCACCCTTTTGCAAATGCCATTCTGTAAAGAAAATATCTCTTTTTTTTCATGCTGAAAAAAGTTCTGTGGGGCTCATATCGATTTTTGGATGCAGCTGGATGGGGGTGGGGAAAGACTTTAATATTGGAAAATCACCTCCAATAGTGCCACTGCACAAGAGTATTTCAGCCAGTGAAAGTCTTAATAAAGAAGAGATGTCTTTGAGCATGTGCAGAGTGCTTTTGTCATTTCATCAGAAAGCCATTAAAGTTTTCACCATTATCAAATCTTTAAAACAAAGGCAGAGTATCTACATTAATGTTCTGGATTAGCATTCAGTTCTAGACAGGCTTGGACCTGGTCTTTCATGTTTGAAAATAAGCTCCAGAACTAGATGATTCCCACATTTTCATGTGTACAAGTCACTCAACTGGTTAAAGGTGAAGAAAGAAAAACAAACAAGCTGAGATACTGATTTTATTAAAAATGGAACAGATCCATTTCCGCTACTAACTTTTAAAATACTATGTGAATAAATAAGTTCTCCATAAGGTTATAAGTTTACATCTCAAATCACCAGTAGGATTTTGTGATCATTTGAACTTTGGACATTTTAAAGAGTTGTGTTACATTTTACAAAAGAGTAATCATGATTTAATGTTAACATACATGCAACCTGATATTTCTGTTGGAGTTTTGTTTGCAACCTCACATGCTGTCTATAGTTTGTATGACTGGGAGGGGCTTTTCTAGGCTGGGGGTTATCTTTCCAGAACTAACCAATTGTTCCTTCAAGCTTTTGATTTCAAAGAGAGCCCCGCCTCTCTGAGTGCTTTTTCCTTCTCTTTCCCCTTTATTGGAAGCAATTTGTTTATTTGCTGTTGATCTCTTTAATTGGTTTCTAAGTATGTGTGCAGTAAAGAAAGCAAGCAGTATGCATAAGTCTGTAATTCCAAGCAACTTAAATATTTTTACTCTTTCTATTACAAATGCCTCAAAGTGAGTTATTGAGACTTTTAGTGCCGGTTAATCAGAAAGGGTGGACTCTGGGGAACTTGTAGCTATTTCCTCTGTGGGTCTCTGTACTTATACTTATTTATTTATTTATTTATTGAATATATATCCCGCCCATCTAGTCAGTAGACTACTCTGGGCGGCGAACAACATATAAAATAAAGCAATTTTAAAAATAACAATGATATAAGACATCATACTATGTAGCAAAAAGGAAATTTACCAAAAATTCAAAACTCTGCAACAATTTCTTTATTGAAATAAATGTGTGTTTCAGAGTGCACATCAAAGTGCTTCTTTCTGTGATGTAAGAGTGCCCTTTGAGGTCAAACCCACTTCCACCGCTGAAATGTGATCCTTTACAATGGCCTGTACCACCTCCTGGCTCAGGTAGCCCAACTGAAAGCTCTCCTCTACATGCTGTAAAGCTGTAAATTCTCAAAATATATTCAAGATATAATCAACAACTCTTTTTCTTTTTAAAATGAATGATGTGTCGAGGGCTCTTAAGTTCCAGAATGTCAAGAAACTACAACTGCAGGACCAGCCAGAAAAAAAGAGATTGGCTATACCACATTTAATAAAATACTGTGCAGCATTTCAGGCTATTACACTTGTACAAGTGAATAAAGACCCTTGACTGGACTCAAATGGAGGCAGTGCTGTTAACTTCTACAGTACTTAGGCTACAACTACACTGTCAAATACAGCATGGTTTGCTCCTCATAAAATGGGTGAATTCAAAGTATTTTTTACTGACCACATGACAGAAAGGCTGATTCAAATCGGTCCAGCTCTTTTTTGCTCCCAAAGCGGCTTTTCTTCTCTGCTGCTGGTGGGGGGGGGGGCCTTCTACTTTTTCGAGCTGGAACAATTTAAATTGACTTTTTTTCCCTATGCAGTTAAGTTGTGATATGTTTTTATAAAGATGGGGTGGCATGTCTTTAGGTGGTGTTTTGGTGGTGTGGGTGTGATGTTCAGGACCCAGGAATCATGACATCCTCTCCCCCAATCATCCTCCAATTTCTTTTATTTTTTTTAAAGTTCTTATACATATGGGATTAGCACTAGATGTATGGAAGATGATTTTAGTAAAACAAAGGATTACTCTCAGTTATCTAGAAGAATATTGTTAATGATGAATATGGAAATTATATGGGAGTTAAGATAGCTTAGACAATGAATGCAAGTATTAAAATATGAGAAGAATATTGGGCAAAATATGGACTATCCAGCCTTATAAATCAGTATCTTCCAAGTCTAAGGAAATGGTATTAAAAACAGTTCATAAATGGCAATTGTGCCCAATAAAACTTAATAAAATTAATAAAGATACACCAGATTGGTGTTGGAGAAATCGTGGTTCAGAAAGATCATAGGAAAATATGTTGATCTCCTGTTTGAAGGTTAAATAATTCTGGCATGATATTACAGAGTGGATGAGTAAGTTAACACAGCAAGAGATAGGTCCTAAAGAAACTTTGCTATTTTCAATATTCACTGGAGAGAATGGGAATTTATCTGATAAAGAGTTGGTGGCAGGTCTTGTAGTTGCTGTGAGAACTGAAGTCACCCAAGCCTGGAAAAATGCTCAAGGACTTCCTTTTCAAAGATGTTTGCATAGGACATGGGTAAAAGCACTGATGGAAAAACTGACTACTCTCATTAGACTTCTTAGAGGAGAAATAAAAGAAAACAATTTCATAAAAATTTGGTATTCTTTGTTGGTTTTTGATTTGGAATTAGAGAGGATGAGATTTTGAGAAGTCAGTTGGAGAACCCAACTAGTAGGGGTCTTTTAAGCTTGATAGAATGCATGTATTAATGGACTATAGGAGTGGGTTGTATTATTCATAGAGATAAAATTATTGTTGTGTATGTGACTGCATGAGTAATTGAGTTATTAGTCTTGTATTATAATCCCTTTTATTGTTTTTGTTATTTCTAAGGATTGTCACTAAAAGTAAAAAGAGAGAGAGGGAGAAGAAACTACAACTATCAAGAAGCAACATCCACATCCTTAACAAAGACATGTCATTCCAGCAACATAGACACATCATGATATTCAATGGTGTGGTCAGTTCCATCCTGACCATCAACTTGAAGCTAGATGGCTATCGGCAGAGCAGTGAACCTAAATCCCCACTCAGTCTGTGCACTGCAGTAGACACACAATATTAGTGCAACTGAAATGATCATGCAGCTGAAGTTCCTATTGCATGTTACAACTACCCAAATGGCAACCAGTTGCAAGGAATACTGTAGGTCGACTAGTTCAAATCATTGTGTAGGACAAGGTAGACACAATGCAGGAAAACTTCCTCTACATTTTCCACATGTGATTTTGATTGCTTTCTCAATACTTAAACAAAAACGCCTTTTTATGAGCACTTGAAATTGGATCCAGACCCCTTTCCAGGGATCCTTTTTATACACATAGTCCCATTCACTCTGGACTTCTTCCTCGGGGAACTCCTCAACCTAATATTTACCCGACCTGGTCTTCCACTCCTCAGTCTTCATCTCCTGGGTTTTCTTCCTGGTCTTCCACTCCTCAGTCTTCATCTCCTGGGTTTTTTTCTTCTCTCACTAGTCCCATTTCATGGGTTTCCTGCGACTGGGTTTTCCCCTTCTGTGCAAGCATGTCTATTTCCCCCTTTGCAGCTTCCTTTAGCAGTCTTCATCGCACTCTGGAATAGGGGTATTTATCTATCCCTCTTGCACAGCAGTATCTATCACTTCTGAGGTGACTGGCTCTCTTTCTTTGGTTCTTCCTCAGCCCAACAGCTGTCTCCCTCTCCCTTAGTCTCCACTTGAACTTCCCCTGATGGCAAAGCTACTTTGATATCCCTCATCCACCAGGGGTAAATTAGTTTCCTCCACTCCCCTAGGAACCGTCCCCCAGCTCCCAAAACTGACATAACCACTGTGGCTTCAGTTTGTGTTCTGGCTTCTTGGGAAGGGTATCTACCAAGGCCATGGCACCTTGCAGACTCTCTGCTACCAGCAGAGTAGATGAAGTAATCTGAGCAGCAATTTGGATGGGGGCCTTGATTTCCTGGTTGGAGCATAATGGCATGCTGACACGGGCATCCATGACCCCTGTCCTCCTTACAACTAGGTTAATATTTTCCCATATAATTCAAGAACAAATGGAGAGACACACATAGACAAACAGGCAGACTCAAGCACTAGATTTCATAGGTGAAACTGCTGAGATGTGTCTTATAATGGAAGCCATATGTAATGACTAGGGTTAGAGCACTCTTCATAATCATTTCATCATTGGCCACTTAGTAGAAAGTTTTTTTAAGTAACACTGAATGATTAGTCAGGTATTTTTGTTGGGTTTTGTACCTTTTTCTCACAGTTCCTTTCAATATTTCTTCCATCCAAAACATGACATTAGCACTAAACACAAGTAAATCAAGGGAAATTGATATGGCTGGAGGGGACATGCAGCCTTTCTCTTTCTGCCTCAGATACTAGAAAAGCTTGCAGTGCCCCTGGAATGGGAGGGCTTTCTAACTGGTAAAGCTGCATGGGAAATAAACCTTTTTATGTAAGGATATTCTACTTCCTGACCTATTCTAACAATTCTAAAGGCATTGACATATATAATGCTTTGCAACATTTTGTTCAAAAAGTAATGGCCAAAATCCAATTGGAAAAAAACCCACACCTTTAAGAGCAATCAAGTAGCAGCTTCCCCTCATCAGCTCCTCTTTATCTGACTGGTCACATGCTGGGTGCCTGACTGCAGGCAGTGTGAGATCAGGTGTCCAAAGCTGAGCCTGTAGGGAGGGCGGGAAATGCTGACACAATCGCAGTATTGTATTATTATATCCTCACAAAGTCACATAAGCAAGCAAGATTCTTGCTAACTTTCCTGCCTTAAAGCAATAATGTACCAAGATCCATTTGCTAATTTGCAGATGTCTTTGCAACAGAATGCTGTAGAGTTGTTTAATCCTTTGGGAATCAGTCAGTCTCAATACTTCACCCATACATGAGGGATGCTCTTGGAAACTTATTTCCTCAGATGAGGAGTAATCAGTGAAGAGGCATGTGGTTTATCCTGCCAAATTAGGTCATGCGTGCTTCACACACATCCCAACAATGTGCTAACTGCAAATAAGAATACTCAGCCTTTTAGGAATGGTGGACACATTTGGAATTTTAAGGAAATGTTGTGTCATCCAACCCATCCAGGCTGTTTGCCCAATAAGCAACGCTTAAGATATGAAAGCTGAGAATCCGCCACAGTCTCCCACCTGCAGGGACCCAGCAAGGTGTACTTCCTCGGGCAAGAGCAGCGCGCCCACCGGCTGCTTGGAGCCTGGGACCCTCCCGACGTCTCTCCCCCTTGTGGCCGCAGCGTTTCGCGGCCCTTTCCTTTTCCGCCGGGCCTCGGAGGGAAGAGGGAGGGAAAGCGCCAGCAGCGAGCCCCGCCTTCCCCCAAGTTTCCTGACTCGCCTCAAGAAGCGTCGCCAAAGGCTACGCCGTCCCGCCGGGGTCCCGAGGGGCACCATGAAACCTGACGGGAAGGTGGTCCTGCTGGGGGACATGAACGTGGGCAAGACGTCACTCTTGCACCGCTACATG